>CM064329.1:39159550-43959550 GCA_032595735.1 Pelochelys cantorii | reverse complement strand
GGGGAGGGCTGCTCCAGCCCCATCAGTTAACCATAATCGGTAAAACATTCACATCCCCGATGATGATTTGTGGGGAATTTCTGTTTAACTGCAAACCCTTTTTTGTGTTATTTAAATTCAGTCTTCTCATAGCTAATATTTTTTCTTGCTTACCACCAGCTATTTTTTGCAATATACATGAAGATTGACTCAGCTTCCCCCTCGAAATGCCAAGAGTTTGTATTTTACTACAGAATAATTCAAATTCTATTTTAACAGGAGTTCTCAGACCCACAGCAGTCTATCTTTCAGATTGTTTAGAAAAGGTGATGTTATCATCAGCTTGGGTATAGGTTGAACCTCTCTAGTGTGGCATGCTCTGGTCCAGCAATATCCATGGACTGCCATGATTTTAGTTAGCTGGATGTCCATGTTTCATGGCTGTGGCCAAGTTTCCTGTGGTCCAAGGAAGTTTTTTACAGCCACCAGTCCTGGCTCTCAGTGTTCTGTGCTGTTATTTAGCTCTAATTTACCCCTAAATCATCTAAGAGCCCAGTAAGCAGTGGAAGTGTTGGTGATGCTGCTAAACAATATTGATCTCCTTTGATTTGGCACTGGGCAGGTCCCAAGGGTGCCAGACTAGAGAGGTTCCACTTGTACTTATATTTGTACTGTGGGAGCCTTTACATCTACACCCATCATTCTTCTTCCAACAACTCTTCTCTTAGAGGCTATCATGGATGATTTTTTCCCCTGCTTTTAGGCTGTTGCTCTGTAAAAGACCAGTGTGACCTGTACAATTTTCACATTTCTTATGCTACTGTCACAGCATTCATTTTTAATTATGTTAAAACTGTTGAACATTGCTTCAGACAGCCTTTCAGAGTATTAGGACCTCACTCTGCAAACACTTGCTCCTGTACTTCACTTTTCATAGTACCTGTAGTGAACTCATTAAGTTAGTCTTTGCAGAATCAGGGCTATGGATAGTTATTCCAATATATATTTTTTCTAAAATATATCCAGAGGTCAATCATTTTTATGTTTCAGACATTATACCACTCAAGTCTTTGTTTAGCATTCTCAAGATTTCTTCTGTCAAGTCTGTCTATCTCATGCACATGCCCTATTCCAGTGATAGGCAACCTGCAACCCAAGGGCTGCATTCGGCCCATCAGGGTTCTACGTGTGGTCCATGAGACGTTTGTTTACCATTGCCCACACACAAATTTGCCAGATTCTGACAGTTTCCATCTGGGTAGTGTTTTTCCTACCAGTACTACAGAAGTGACACTTAACACAAGAGTACGTGAAGTGTGGTGCATGCTGATTGCACACAACTTTGTGAGATTTGTGGGCTCCCTCTACATCCAATCAAAGCACCGCTATGGTTCAATTGACACAGCCCACAAATTCTAGGTGGGCAAGTGCAGTGAGCAAAACTACCCTCTCCCGGAAAACCGTCTTTGTGACAACAATTTTGTTGTCCACTGAGATGAAGTCCGCTGCACTATATCTTTCCATGATATTACATTTCTTTTTCTAACACAGAGGGTGAATAGCACTCTCCTGGCATGAGCAAAAGGCTCTGTTTCATTTGTCATTTACTTCTTAATGAAGCAATTCCAAGATTTAATCTGCGAACTCACCACAGCCAGGGGTGGATTAATGCACAGGCCAATGGAGCCAGTGCATACAGGCCCCACAGGCATTCTGCAACCTAGATAGAAGGGGGTGGGCAGGGAAAACCAGTGCCAGAATTGTATCCCTGTGTCCTGCTCCTCCTTTTCCTCTCAAGGTCCAGCCCCTTGGCCAGGCTAGAAGTTGGAGCCAGGCCACAGTAAGAGCCACCCAGGAAGACTGGGGATTCTGGTCTGAGGTCCCAGGTGCCAGAGTAGCCCCAGCCTATGTTCCCAAACTGTTCTGCTGCTCCTGGGTTCTCCAGGTATTGGGGGCCGGTATGTTCTTTGTGCCCACAATAAATCTTAATCTACCTCTGGCCACAGTCTTTGCTAACTCTGTTCAGAAAACAGCTGTTGTCACCACTGGTGGCAGTCAACGTAAGACTTATTTTCCAACATTCATAGACCTTTACATAACTCCCAGCTTAGCATGGCTGCACAATTGCTCAGCATCTGTTTGCAAACATATACAAGGACATGCTTTTTTTCCCCCTTCTACTAACTGGGTTCAGCAGTTCAAACAATGACTGTGTTCCAATGGCAGTGTGTGAGGCATTATAAAGACAACAGTACCTCTGTTCTAATGACAAGGAGTCAGCACAATAAAATGCGTTGCTTGTACTCTGAAGATCAGCTGGCAGTTTCTGTTCAACTCAGCTAGTGAGTGGAGTGAACATTTGAGGCAGGCACACAGAACAAATTTACTTGGCTGGCTGAAAAGGGACCACAGTTCATTAAATGTGGAGTAGCTTGAATTAATCCACACAAGTGCTCTGACAGGGTCAGTTGCAGCCTACATAACAAATTTCTAGGTAAGCTGTCTTTTGTATTTCCTTTAGAAGGTATTGTGAATGCAGGGATATGATCACAGTTAGAAATCTATATAAATTAATTTTCAGCCTAACCCAATCAGAAATATAAGCAATTTATTCACATATATGAAAAGCGCAACAGCATTTCCTGGACAGAAGGTGATGTCAAAAATTAATGCAAGTCTGAAACTTTTCTTGAAGTTGAATGTCATTCTGTCTAAAGTAATGCACTTGCTTGTACCCAACAATACAGTGGAATGTGCATGAAGTGAGATCTTATTAGGTATGGGGAAAGATCTGACTTAGCTTTTGACAGGGTGTGATGGACCCGGCGGGGGTCTGCACTGACCAGGGCCGGGGGATTACCCCCCTCCCCGGCGGAGAGAGGACAGGCGGGCGGCCTGGACGGCCGTAATAACCCCAGCCGGGCGGAGAGCCGACACGGGGGAACGCGCACGGCCCCGTGCCAAAGGGGGCGGGACCAGACGCGACCACGGCAGGCGCGCTGGGAGCCTGGAGAGTGCGCTGGGTACGTCGGACAGCGCAGGGCAGGGGGTGGAGCTCCCCGCCCTGGACAGGGCGCCGCGAAGCGGAGGGATGCCGGGGGGGGCGGGCAGGCGTCCCTGGCATCCTGGCCTGGGCCAGTTCAAAAGGGGCCGGGGAAGCCTGTGGAAGGGGGGGCAGGAAGGAGCCGCCGGACGCATCCCAGGGGAACGAACATCCCACCTTGCTGGAGGGCAAGAAGGCCGGGGCCGGGGCCGGGGCCGGGGCCGGGGCCCCCAGGAGGCCAGCCGTACGGGGTCGACGGCTCGGGCGCGGTAAGTGGCCTGGGCAAACGGCCCAGCGGGGCAGCCGGGAGTGGAAGAAGCCCGGGGCTGGGCGCTTCTGGCGCCCGTGGGCAGGTGAGTTACGGGGATAGTCCCCACCTGCCGTGGAGGGAATGGTAGTTACCCCCACATTAGGGCCCCGGGCTGGGACCCGGTGGAGAGGGCAGGCCCGGGTCCCCCACGCCCCTCCCCTTTCACCGCCGCTCCGGCCCCCTCTCCCAATCCATCACCCAGCCACCCCATAGCCCCGAGGGAGCCGGGCAACCAAGATCGTGAACAGATTGCTGGACAACCCCCCCCTTTTTTTCCCCATGGGACCCATGGACCCCTGAAGGGGTCGGGCAGTGAGTCCGCTGAACCCCAGCACCGCCGTAGGGCCGGGTGATCGCACTCACATCCCCCCGTCCCGGGGCACAGGCTCCGGGATAAAGGTACGCTGGACTTAGACAGTGGGTCCGCTGAACCCCCCTGCCCCACCGGGAGGGGGCTCTCGCACCCGTTAAATCCATCACAGTGGTGGAGAATGGGGGCACCCAGCGGGTTGTGACCCCCTCCCTACTTTGTAGAGCTTAGATGTCCGGGCAACTGGAGAGGGACCCGCACATCGGATGAGAGCAGCTCGGACGACTCCATGGAGCCACGGCAGTTGCTGGAATGGTTCGGGGAAACCCAATGACAACAGCAACAGGCCCAGCAAGAACAACAGACCCAACTGATCCAGCAGTTGGCAACACAGTTCCAGGAGCACCAGCGGCAATTGGTACGTGAATTAGCGACCCAGCAAGACCAATGGCGCCAGACCATGGAAAAAAGGCTGGAAGCACCGGTCAGTGCACCCGCAGGACTGGGAGAGGGGCCTGGACTACCCTTACACCTCACTAAGTTGGGGCCGCAAGACGACCCAGAAGCTTTCCTTACAACATTTGAGCAGGTGGCTACTGCAGCCCGCTGGGCCCCAGAGCAGTGGGCCACGCTGTTGGCCCCGTACTTGAGCGGGCCCCCCCAGCTGGCCTATCGTAGCCTATCGATTAATGACGCCCTTAATTACCATAAAGTAAGGGAGGCCATACTGGACCAGCTGGGGCACTCCCCCGAAACCTGCTGACAGAGGTTCCATCAGGAGGCCTTTAAGGCGGGGGACCGGCTGCGAGCGGTAGCACAGCGACTCCGGGAGTGGGCTGCCCGGTGGCTGGAGCCTGAGCACAAGACAGGCGTACAGGTGATGGAGCTGGTGGTTATAGAACAGTTTATACACATCCTCCCCCGGGAAGGCCAACGATGGGTACGAAGGAACCAGCCCACGACGTTGAATGAGGCGGTGAACCTGATGGAGGCGCACCTCTTGGCCGAGGCGGAGGTAGGGGGTGGTAGGTGGGAAACGCTACCAAGCCCGAAAGTAGTGGGACCGAGGCCCCAAGGTAGGCCCACGGAGAAAGGTCAAGTCCTGGGGGTTCGGCGTGGGCGAGATAAGAACCCCAGGCTGGCACCGGAATGGCCCCCTAGAACCGGGGAAAAACCAGAAGAGGAAGAAGCCCCAGACAAGTCCCAAAGGGAAGCAAGACCAGGCCCACGGGGGCCCTGCTTCCAGTGTGGCCAGGAAGGGCATTTTAAGCGCGACTGCCCCCTCATAGACTGTACCCTGAGTCAGGTGGAGCAGTCCGGCCACAGTGGGATCCCCGGGACAGGGCAGCACAGAGTCCTCGCAGAAATATAGATAGAGGGCCGGCGGACTGAGGCCCTAGTGGATTTGGGCTCGACAGTGACACTAGTACGGGCAGATCTGATTCCCCTAGGGCAGCCCGAAGGAGAGCCAGTGTGGATGAGATGTGTCCATGGGGACGTGCAGGCGTACCCCACGGTCTGGATCCGCATGACCGGCGGCGGACAAGACCACGTTTGGAAGGTGGGGAAGGCTGTGAATCTGCCCTACTCAGTGCTAATCGGGCGAGATTGGCCAGGGTTTGGACAGCTGTTACAGAGCCAAAGACAGCGGAGCACGGAGGAACGGGCCGCAGAGGGCACCAAAGGAGATACACGGGAGGAGCCGTCGGGGGGAGTGGCCTGTTTGGAGGTGGGAGCAGCCCCCGACTTTGTGGTGGAGCAGAGGCAAGACCCCTCACTGCAGCACGCATGGGACCAGGCCGTCGGCCACGGAGGCTCGGAAGGGACTCAAGGACCACACTTCCAGGTACTGAACGACCGCCTATATCGGGTGACCAGGGAGAGGGAGAGGGGAGAGTTGAAGCAGCTAGTGCTCCCCGTACGGTTCCGGCGGGAGGTTTTGGAACTCGGACATGCGAACCCCTGGTTGGGGCACCTGGGGTGAGAAAAGACGTTGGAGCATATTGCAAAGGTTTTATTGGCCCGGGGTGTTCCGAGCTGTGCAGGACTTCTGTGACTCATGCCCCGAGTGCCAACGAGTTGCCCCGGCCCGAATCCCGAAGGCGCCACTGGTGCCAATAGTCACGGTGCCATTCGAACGAGTGGCCATGGACCCGGTGGGGCCCCTAGAACCTTCGGGAAGGGGGCACCGGTATATAATGGTGGTGGTGGACTACCCGACACGGTACCCCGAGGCAGTCCCGCTTAGGAACACCAAGGCCCCTACCCTGGCCTGAGAATTGATGAGGATCTTCTCAAGGGTGGGGCTACCCCAGGAGATCCTAACTGACCAGAGCCCAAATGTCACTTCCCGGGTCATGCGGGAATTGTGTCGAATGCTAAAAATTAAGCGGCTTCAGACCTCAGTATACCACCTGCAGACCGATGGGCTGGTCGAACGATTTAACCAAACACTAAAGGGAATGCTGCGGAGATTCACGCAGGAGGACCCCCGGGGGTGGGACCAAATGCTCCCAGGCCTTCTGTTCGCAGTACGAGAAGTCCCCCAGGCATCGACGGGATTCTCTCCCTTCGAACTACTGTACGGCCGCTGTCCTCGGGGAATTCTGGACCTCCTGTGCGAAGGGTGGGAGAACCAAGCCACGACAGGACAAGGGACCGTCCAGTATATTACGCAGCTTCGTGAGAAGCTAAGCCAGTTGGGAGAATATGCCTGTTTGAACTTGGAGAACAGCCAAAAGCGACAGGCCCAGTACTATAACGTCAAGGCCCGTCAACAAGAATTTCAACCGGGCAACCGGGTCATGCTCCTGTTACTGACACAAGAGTCCAAGCTACTGGCCCAATGGCAGGGTCCTTTCGAGGTGGTTAAGAGAATGGGTGAGGTGGATTACGAGGTGAGGATGACGGCGCATCGGCGTGGCACCCAGATTTCCCACGTAAACCTACTGAAGAGCTGGGTCCCCCGTGAGACCCTAATGATCGCACCCCCATCAGAGGGAGATGACCTCGGACCCTGGGGTGGGGGTGAGGATCCGAAGAGGGAGGTTGGCATAGACGCCGACTTAACGGCCCGGCAACAAAAACAGCTGCTAGATGTCCTCCGATGACACCAACGGACCCTAACGACTCAGCCCAGGCGCACGGCCCTAGGAGTACACCGAATAGTTATGGAAGATGGCAAGATCGTGCGGGAGCCACTATGGCCGCTGCCCCAGAAAGTGTGGGACACAGTAGCGAAGGAAATCCAGCTGATGCGACACTGGGGAGTAATAGAAGAATCAAACAGTGAATGGCGAAGTCCGATAATCCTAGTCCCGAAGTCCGACCGGTCGACTCGGTTTTGCATCGATTTTCGGAAGGTGAACTCAATATCCCGCTTTGATGCGTTCCTGATGCCTCGGGTGGATGAGCTCCTGGAATGGCTAGGTCAGGCCACCTACATATCCACCCTAGACCTCTCAAAGGGGTACTGGCAGATCCCACTGGATCCCAAGGCTAGGGAGAAAATGGCCTTTTCGACCCCCTTTGGCCTATTTCACTTCATCACCATGCCCTTTGGCTTACATGGGGCTGCTGCCACCTTCCAGCGGACGATGGATAGATTATTGACACCCCACCACGCATATGCGGCTGCGTATATCGATGATATCGTCGTCTACAGCCGGACATGGGAAGACCACTTGGGGCACATAGAGAAGGTACTCACCTCCCTAGGTAAGGCCAGCCTCACAGCTAACCTGAAAAAGTGCCACTTTGCGGAAAAGGAAGTTTCCTACTTAGGATATATGGTCGGACGGGGGAAGTTGAGGCCGATTTATAGCAAGGTACAAGCACTACGGGACTACCCGACGCCGACTACAGAGAGGCAAGTACGGCAGTTCCTGGGCCTTGCAGGTTATTACAGGAGGTTCGTGCCGCAATTTGCCACCCTGGCGGCACCCCTGACAGAGCTGATAAAGAACACCGAGCCAGCAAAGGTGAGGTGGACCCCGCTGGCTGAGCAAGCTTTCCGGACCTTAAAAGGGAAGCTTTCGGCAGCCCCAATATTGACTCAGCCGGATTTCAATAGACCCTTTCTCCTATATACAAATGCCTCAGAGGTGGGACTAGGCACAGTGCTGGCTCAGGAACACCAAGAGGAGGAACACCCCATCCTGTACCTCAGCCGGAAGCTCCTACCCCGTGAGCGAAGCTATGCCACCGTAGAGAAAGAAGCTCTAGCGGTGAAGTGGGCGATAGACGCGCTGCGATATTATCTATGGGGTAATAAATTTAAATTAATAACCGATCACGCCCCCTTGGTCTGGTTAAACTCAATGAAAGATACGAATGCCCGCATTATGCGGTGGTATCTAGCACTTCAACCATATTGTTTTGAAGTGGTACACCGGCCTGGAGTGGCCCATCAAAACGCGGATTTTTTTTCGCGAATCGGGGAGCCAGAGACAACCCCGAAGGGACCTCTCTGAAGGGGGGAGGTGTGTGACGGACCTGGCGGGGTCTGCACTGACCAGGGCGGGGGATTACCCCTCTCCCCGGCAGAGAGAGGACAGGCGGGCAGCCCGGCCGGCCGTAATAACCCCGGCCGGGCGGAGAGCTGACACGGGGGAACGTGCACGGCCCCGTGCCAAAGGGGGCGGGGCCAGACGCGACCACGGCAGGCGCGCTGGGAGCCCGGCGAGTGTGCCGGGTACGCCGGACGGCGCAGGGCAGGGGGTGGAGCTCCCCACCCCGGACAGGGCGCCGTGAAGCGGAGGGACGTCGGGGGGGCGGGGCAGGCATCCCTGGCGTCCTGGCCCGGGCCAGTTCAAAAGGGGCCGGGGAAGCCTGTGGAAGGGGGGGGCAGGAAGGAGCCGCCGGACGCATCCCAGGGGAACGAACATCCCACCTCGCTGGAGGGCAAGAAGGCCGGGGCCGGAGCCCCCAGGAGGCCAGCCGTACGGGGTCGACGGCTCGGGCGCGGTAAGTGGCCCGGGCAAACGGCCCAGCGGGGCAGCCGGGAGTGGGGAATGGAAGAAGCCTGGGGCTGGGCGCTTCTGGTGCCCGTGGGCAGGTGAGTTACGGGAATAGTCCCCACCTGCCATGGAGGGAATGGTAGTTACCCCCACATTAGGGCCCCGGGCTGGGACCCGGTGGAGAGGGCGGGCCCGGGTCCCCCACACCCCTCCTCTTTGGCTGCCGCTCCGGCCCCCTCTCCCAATCCGTCACCCGGCCACCCCGTAGCCCTGAGGGAGCCGAGCAACCAAGATCGTGAACAGATTACTGGACAACCCCCCCCTTTTTTCCCCATGGGACCCATGGACCCCTGAAGGGGCCGGGCAGTGAGTCTGCTGAACCCCGGCACCGCCGTAGGGCCGGGTGATCGCACTCACATCCCCCCGTCCCGGGGCACAGGCTCCGGGATAAAGGTACGCTGGACTTAGACGGTGGGTCCGCTGAACCCCCGTGCCCCACCGGGAGGGGGCGCTCACACCCGTTAAATCCGTCACACAGGGCACTTGATAAAAATACTGATATTCCCCCATCTGTCCCATCTGAATGTGTGCAGCACAGCACTTTCAACTAAACAATGACTTCTGTAACAAATATGATCAGTCATGTGCAATCCATAAAAGGCTTGCAGGTTCATGTTCATTTTGATAGTGGCTCAAAGTCTGATTAGTGTAGACGTACCCTAAGTCTGCAGAACTGGGCTGAATATCTCAAGAGAGTGCCTCACGTGGAGGTAGTGTATATGGAGACTTCAACATATGGTCCTGATTGTGTCTACCTACCATTACTTCACATGCCATTAACTGCCAAATAGGTGAATTGGGAGGGTGTTGCAGGCTACACAAGTTTATTCAATAAGCTGCTACTTATTTAGACTTAGATACAGGGTATGTCTACACTACAGAGTTTTGTCGGAAAAACAGCCATTTTTCCAACAAAACTTGAGTTACGTCCACACTGCAATTGCATTCTTCTGAAAGTAAATCGAAAGAACAGAGAGGTTTTTCTGGAGTTGGTAATCCTCATTCTACGAGGAAAAGGTCTTTTTCCGAAAGAGCTCTTTCAGAAAAAGGCGTGTGTGGACGGGGAAGAGGGAGTTCTTTCGCAAGAAGAGAAAGAGGAAAAAGCTCAGGTACCCTGGTGGCCACTCCATCCATAGTAATCACAGCTTACATGTGAGATAGTGTCCATTCAGTGTGGACACTATCTTTTGAAAAAGCAGATGACTTTTTTGATGCGCTTTTGTGTGTGGACGCTCTCCAGAAGAAGTTTTTTCAGAAGATCTCTTCCAAAAAAAGGTTCTTCCAAAAGAAACCTGCAGTCCAGAAGTAGCCTCAGTGAAGAACTTAAAAAGTTCGTGCCAGTTCTAGAGATATTACCAGCTCCATATTCAATATAGGAAATATCCTTGAAACCAGAATGAATCTTTTAAGAGCCTCCACCTTTCCCTTGAATTCTAAGGTGAAATATGAAGCTTTACTCAAGCAAGAGATTTCTTTTGTGTATTCTTCTTCCTCTTTCCCACCCTCTTCGTGTGTGTCAGGATGTCCAGCAGCTGGGAAGGCCAGGAAGTGAAAGGGAAGGGCAGCTATCAGGGCAAGAATGACAAAAAACAGAGCTGTGTAAAGTAAATGAAGCTTTACAACACAAAATAAACTGAATTAGAAAATGCTCCAGTAGTAAAGAAAACAGGTTAACACTACAAGGGTGCCATCTATTTAGGATTCGTATGTCATACATAGTTGATGAAAATGTGTCAACATAGCCAGCCCTGGCCTAAATAATTACATGAGGTCAGGAACAGCACTGCAGGTGGTGACTGTCCAGGGCACTGCGGTCATGGGGCAAGGAACAGAATGGATCTGGGGTGAGAGACCATGTAAAGGAGGTTCGGGCAATGCAGGTGGGGAGGCAGCTGGACCCAGAGGTGCCTAGGGAGTCAGCAGAGGCCAGGGGAAATGGGGGGATAGGTAGGCAGGGGAGTCAAGGGTGAGGAGGACACAGAGGGAGCTGTGGGAGACTGTTGGGGCTTGAGGAGATGGGATGGCTACCGGAGGTAGAGGTGGCCAGGAGAAATGGGGAGGTGGGGGTTGGAGAGACAGGGAGGGCCAGAGGTGATGCGGGGAAGCTCACAGAGGCAGTGAGACCAAAATATACATTTGCCCAGGGTGCCATTTTCTCTAATGCTGGTTCCCTGATAGGGAAATTATAATTTTTGAAGGCAAACACAGGGACAAACAATGCATTTTCTGCCTCTAATAAATTCAGGTGGAATAAGAAAATACACAGTGTAATTTTTCTGTAAATATCTAAATGTTGCTTTGCAGAATGAAAAGTGTGTTGAGCAAAGACGGACTTATTCCAAACCTTTACCCTTTCCTCTTGATTCTTTTCCAGGCAAGAATGATAGTTATTGCAAAAGCTGTTTATCATTATCAGGATGCAGGTGAAGGGCCAATTGCATTTAAAAGATGAAAATCTGTTAGGCAATGTGCATATGCACATGTCAGGAAGCTTTAAAGCAGCAGATGTGCAAGATGAAAGCTGACCACCTAGATTTTGCCATTTCAAGACTGTCATGGTAACACTGCTCCACACTTGCTTCATGGATGATGGAGTTATGGGGAAGTGGACATGTAAACACACTTATACCTAACTGGCTGATTTGGCCACACAGTGGTCCACACACCATGACCTTGCTGTAGCAGAAACATAAAACATGGTGGGACTGCACATGGGGCCAATCTCTGACTGAAAATGGATCTGGAAAATGGCCAGTATATTTGCACAGAGGTCTAAAGAGATGTATGGAGCAACCTGCCTCCTCTGAGTGCATTAACTGAATCATGTGGATTTAGATATGTGTGTGATGTGTGTGTATGTAAGGGAGAGGGGAGGGAAGAATCCTTACATATTTTATAGTGTATTGATGTGTATTTATGGGAAGGGAATGGATTGTGACACATTCCCCACCTTAGACAGAATTTGGCCCCAAGTCTGGATCACAGCTCTATATTCTTTTGTGAGTACCACTGTTGAGGCCCATCTTGCTTTGAGTAATATCATTATCCAAGTGGTCCAATCCAATTCAGTGAGGCCACTCATGGTATACAAAAAATAGTTAATATGGTTGAAAATATTATGTTGTGTCAGAGGAAAGCTGGATTTTTGTCTATTTAATTTTTTAAAGTATTTTCTTTTTAGAAAAGGAAAAGGAAAAGGAAAAGGAAAAGAAGAGAATCCCTCACACCTGAAATCCAAAAAGCAGTAGAGAAAACCTGGGTGTATCATGAAAAATGTTGTCTGGCCAAGGAGCAACGCACTATAAGGAAATTGGGGACTGAGGTACTCAGACTATAGCTCCCAGGAATCACCTGCTGGCATTTCTGAATTTATTTTTTCAGTTTTTAATGAAAAGTTTTCAGTCAGATAAAATATTTGGGGTTTAGCCAACATTTTTCAGTTTCTAATTTTTCACCAAAAAGTCACATTTCAGTGGAAAATTTCAGAGAAAATTTTTTAAAATTATTTTTAAAATTTTCATAGGAATTCTCTGTGGAGGAAAAAAATCTGACTATTCAACATGAATACGCAGATCACATTCTGGTCCTAAGTGATTAGCAGTGCAATATATATTTTTGGATTGTATATACTAAACAGCCATGGTTAAATTCTTTGCTTAACTACAAATCCAGCCCACTTGTGAATGCACATATATGCAAATTAAAATACGTAGCATAACCTACTATAATGGAGTTTCATTTCTATAAGCTTCATATACAAATCCTTATGGAACTTTTCATCTCATTATTTTAATCAACCTGAAATGTAATTGCTGGGTTAACATTGTAGTGAAAATTATTTAAAGAAAAATGTGATCAATATTATTTTGATACATTGTTACTATTTCAATAATATTTCAGTCACATGCTTCCTGTTAACATTAGCCCTCTTGTTCCTTTCCCGATACACTAGAACTTCAGAACTGTACTGAGAAGCTTAAAATGTGACCTCATCATAAATCAATAAGCTTTAATTTTCAAACTGAACAATCAGGTTTAGATATTGAATAGGTCCCGCAGAGATGGAAATGAAAATGAAGACAATAGGAATTGCTTTTTTGAATCAATAATTGTCATATGGCAATGTTTCTGAGTTTATTCCTCATCCTGTGTTTCACATGACTAAAAACAGCAAAGGCAAAATCCCTTGAACTCAAGCAAGCATTTGTTTGATTGTTTGTTTTAGAACCTCTATAGTAGGTGATAACCTTGATCACACGATAGGTAAAGAGCTAGCTTTATTGCCTCAGTCATATAGTGTATATATTATTAAATTTCATTAAACTGCACTTTATTTAGAATAAAATCCTCTCGGCCATGAGAGATTCACTTGTTCTTGACTTAGTTTACAGAATGTATATAAATTCTATATGACTGTACTTAGCAGCAGAAGATATACAAATGAAAACATTCAAGAGGGGGTTCAGCAGTCCATTTCTATTCAGCAAAGCATTTAATCATGCACTTAACTTAAAGCATTTGTCTAACTTCCATTTTTTAAGAGACAGATATAAGCATGTTTTAAAACTTGGTTGACTTGAGACCTACTCTCTGAAAAAGAGTCAGAGGTTGAGAAACTGTTTCGCAATAATACCCAGCTCCTATATAAGCGCTTTTTAAAATCAGTAGATCTAAAAGTGTATTACAATGGAGGTAAGTATAATTAGTCCCATGTTACAGATTGAGGAACTCAAGGTCACCTAGTGGAAGCAGGAATAGAATCCACATCTTCTGAGTCCCAACCAGTCTCTATCAGCTGGGTCACACTCTGACAGTAAGAAGTGCCATTTTCTGAAACTCAGTGATCTCAAAGCCCCAGGATTTTGGGGAGACATCTGTGATCTGAAGAGTAGGATGTAAGCAGTGAGGGTCAACAATTGAGGCTGGGGTAATGGATCTTCATTTCTTCTGGTTCTTGGGGAGGCTGCTACATTTATTTTCCTGTTATCAATATATGGAAAGATGCTTTGAGGTGCCTTTTAAAAATGGTTGCTTAAAGCTTCATTTAAAAAATAGTAGGAGGAGCTATACAACTTTTGTTCTGTATTAGGGATTTGAATGCATATTGACAATCCTTGAGTTGCATTCATTTGAATGTAAACAGAAACTCAGAGGAAAATTATTCCCAAACCACTAAATTTTGTCTCAATTTAAGTGAAGGTGATATGAAAACACTGAGAATCATTCAGAGTTATAGGTTCCATCCAAGCCCGTAAACCAGTCCATTTTTATTGAGGTCTTGACTAAAATTTGTTCAAAATATTTCATCCAAGTTCAATACACTTGAAATCCTGCTCACAATTTGGCCACAGTTCTCTTGAAACTTGCCTCAAGTACATTCAATATTTAGCCCAACTCTGCTCAAAATTTTGACCTAAGTTTGCTCAAAATTCCGCTTAGCTTCACTTAAAACTTGGCCCAAAGGTACCCAGACTTTGGACATATTTTGCCGATGACTTCTTAGCTTGGCTGTCACCCTAACTAAGTAGTAAAGGGCAGTAAGGTTCCATTCAGAACAGGGATGTTAGATATCATGTGATTGAATAGTTGTATAACCGGCATGAAATCTTAGCAGTTATATGACTATTCGATAGGCCCCGCAGGGTGGGTCGGCAGCCAGTGCGCTCCCAGCCCCACTCCTGGGGAGACCCCTGCCATCCTGCGCTGCTGCCTCTGTATCAGAGGCAGCAGCGCAAAGTGACAGATGGGAGCCAGTCTGCCATGGGAGGCAGTTTAAAAACCTGCTCCCCATGCAGACCAGCTGCCTGCTGCCCAGGCTACTGTCTCTGAAACAGAGGCAACAGCACAGGGTGGCAGCAGCCCCTGTCTGCAGGGAGCTCAGACCCCTCATGGACAGGACCTGCTGCCATGGACCAGCCTCTGTCCATGGCAGGCCCAGGCTCCATGAGATGCAGAGGCAGTAAGGGGCGGGGAAGGAGGGAAGTGCATGTAGTTGACAAGATTAACCGATAAGCCGAGGCTCGTCAGTTAATCATGTAGTCAATTACACGTTAACATCCTTAATTCAGATGGAGACCCAGGATAAGCAGGAATTATGCCTCTAATGCTTCCCCCTGAAAGCAAATGGGTGAGGCTAGGGAAGGGGTAGATGAAATCCTGGCTCTGTCCTTTGCCCACCCAGCCCTTCATATGCAAGCCAGAGAGCACATATTGGGAATTAGTTACTCCATGAGCTCTAGAGTTACTTATCCCCTAGAATGAAAGCATAGAAGAGGAGAAATTATGCCTTTGTAGGGTACAATTCATTTTCTAATCTGCTCCAGGGCTGATGCTGCTACAATGCCTTTTCTACTCTGAATAGTAAAATAAATTGCAGTAAGAGTCTAGGCATGTTTTATATTATATATGTATTTATATTATTCAGAACAGTGAATTCAAATGACAAGGTTTCACAAAGAAACCCACCAACCACATTCACCCAATGAAACAAACTAAAAGTATGTCATCAGAACACACATTAAATAGATAATTAATAAGTCTGAAAGCAGAATATTGTTACCTAGGAATTTAGGACAGATTAACTTTCCCTTGGTGTTTTCATTGGTATTATTTTATTGCCTTTTATGATTTCATCATTACAAATTATGTTATAAACAATTAATTGGTGCATTGCACACTAATTAATGTCATTACTAGCAGCAGGTCAGTGATCCTTAACCCTTCTCTCTAGGATTACTAAACCTTTTCATAATCCTTTCATTCCAAGTGGACTTGGCTCAAATATGAGACCAGATGTTTTCCCTCAGTAGAATCCCACAAAAATAATCCAAAGTGGGAAATGGGGGTAAGTCAATTTGGGAAACAACCAGAGAGAAAAGAATCCTGCAGTTCAATGAAGGGGTAAATTTTAAATATTTTAAGTATTTACCATCAAAATATGTTGCAAAACCAAACGTATAATTTCTGCATTAGGAAAAAGCCCACAGTAAGTGTGATTCACAAAAATAGAATGCTAAGCTAATAAACTGATGATTCTGGGCAACAGTTACACAAATGTTACGTATACAAACATTTAAATTCTGTTACAAATAAAATACAGAGACCTCCTCAAAATTTTATATAAAAAAGATCCTGACTCTAAGTATGATTCTGTTTATATTCTTCAGACTACAGTGTGTGAACAATTTGAATCTCTGGGTCATTTGCAGTGAAATGGTGGTGTTCTCTTGGGGAAAAAATGCTGGAGTAATTCTTTTCATTTGTCATGTGCTGCCATTAATTTAGTCTGTGATTGCCAGCAAAGCACAAGAAGATGCATACAGATGAATTATTGATTTACACTTGGGCACTGATTGGAGAGAGCTTGTAGTTCATCTCTAAAGAACTCTTTTATCTTGTAGGCAATAAAAATAAAATTCATTGGTCTTTTCACATTCCTGCTATTTGTGATTAATTGGGTGTATAAAAACAAATCAGCACATAGCTGAAAAGCCATTTGCAAATGAACCCTTAAGTTTTGCAAATAGTCCTTTCCTTGTTATACATTTGTAAAAATAGCAGCAACTTCACATATGTTTTCACAGAGTGCAAGACATTGTGCAAATTCAAATATTCCCTGATCCTTGGCACGTGGCAGATCAAATGTTTTTGTGTGGAAAGAGAGCAGGTAAAAATGATTGATATTTAATAAAAAATAAAATCCATTATAATTACCAATCTGTAATTTTATATTGAGCACGTCACTCCCTGTCCCCCTTTTGACCTGCAGTGTGACATCTCCTGGCACATAGCAACTGACCTACAACTCTATTGAAAGCTTCCGCCTGTTAGCTGCTCCGATAGCGGTACCGCAACACTCCTTTTTTCTTCCATTTGCTTTAAAGACAATTATTCCAAAGCACAACTGCTGGCACTGACAGCGTAAAATACGGAGCCTCACCACCTGTGCTGCAGTTCCAAATCTCCTGTCACAGCATCGCATTAGGATTTGATCTCCCAGGATTCAATTTAATGATCGTAGAGACACATTTCCAAATAGTCAAAATCAGTCTCCACAAAATATTATCTTGTAGCAGCATTCCCTGCCACTAATTCATTTGTATTTTGTTTTCCAAGTCAACATGCTTTGGATGATCCATCAGGATGACATGAAGGAAAGTTTTGGCATGTAATAAATACTCTAAGTGTGAGAGATGAAGAAATCGGCATGAAATATCAGTTCCCTTTATTTGCTTATCTTCCCATCATCTAAAAATTGTACTTTTGTTAATTACATTTATATCATGTTTATCACATTAATATGTTCATAACTACTACATTGCTTAGCATAATTAGATAGATTTTATTCTGGAGACTATTATAATTGGAATAGACTCACTCAAGGTCAGATTCTGTATTCCCTCTGCACCTATCATTCAGTAGTTGACCTGAGTCCCCAGGGAGAGTAGAATGGAACGTGAATGAAATTCCTCCTCGTTGCCTTGCACCTCCAAAGGCATGCAAACATCAAACTGAGCAGGTTATCAATATATAATTATACCCAAACTATCTAAAATGCTAATGTTTGGTAAATGAAGCACTCAAATGTTGAGAACTGCCAGAATTAAAGTTGCCTATGATCCTTAATTTGTCCCCCCCGCCCCAGTCTAGCTTCAGTGGAATTAATCCTAATATACCTGGTATAAATGAGGGGAGAGTCAAGCTGACATGCACTGTTTTTTAAACAGAGCTTAAACAAGCAGTGCAAACTTAAAAACACACCAGGCAAATTCTGTTCTCAGTCACACTCATTTTGATGGATAAAGAGTAATTGGTCAAGAACGAAAAATTAGTGATTGTTCAGGTACCCGTGATCAAGACTTGATGACATTTGTTATGTGACAAACACAATAAAGTCCACACCAATACTTGGTGCTTAGAAGACACAATAGCACAAAGCTGAGAACAACTGGGAGCTAAATGAGGTAGAAAAAGAATGCAGAGAAAAATGTAAGTGATAGCTGGGAACTTTTTAAGTTAGCTACATTCTCAAGAAGTCACAGGGCTACATCTACAAAGGGACTTAGGCATTATAACATCTAACTTTTTGGTAGCTAACTATAAGTTAGGGGCCAAATTGTATTTACAATGCAAAGGGAGAGAAAGATGCATTTAAGAATGGGATTCCCAGAAGCCAGCATGCTAAACAGTAGTAAATGCTGAGGTGAAGAGGTGACTTAAACCCCATTCCGCAAAAGTAATTAGGTACCTTACACCTTGTCCACGCTTATGTTTGTTGACAAATGTCACCTTTCATCAACAAAACAGTGGAGGTGCTCCTCCTACCAATTTAATTCTTGCTATGCTAACAAAATAAAACCACCTAAAAGAGAGCCATAGAACTTTTTGCAACAAATTTAGATTGATGCACTGTCAGCATAGACCCTGCACTTGCTTATTTCACCCTAACTGGCCTCCAGGAGTCCCACAATTCTGATCATGATTGTGCTGGTCAGCATTCTGAACACCTCTGCCCAGAAGGTACGCAGGCATGTGCCTCTCCCCTATTTAAAGGCCCAGGATTTTTAAAAAGTTTGTGGACAGTTCACACAGCATCTTCCCCACTGATCATGCTGGCTTTCCGAAGTAGATGCACTCCCCTGTGGAGTACACCAGAGCTGTTGGCTCTGCTGGGTACGTGGAGAGAGAAGGTTGTTCAGTTGCAGCTTCATCCAGCTGTAGGAACTTTGATACCCATGGGCTGATTGCTAATGGGATGCAGGAAAGCAGACATGAAAAGGATACACAGCAGTACTGGGCTGAGATCTAGGAGCTGAGGCAGAGGGTACCAGAAGGAAAGGGAGGCCAAATGTGGTGCTGAAGACAAACCGCTTCTCTGAGGAGCAGTGGCAACCTCATCTCAACCACCAAAAGTCCTGTGGATAAATATGCAGGACTGGAGGCAGCAGCCAGCAGAGTTAAATCTGAGGATGAAATGGTAGATGAAGTGGAGTTGGAGGAGGATGTGGGACACATAACAGCATCATCCATTGGTGAAGTGAGTCAGGACCTCTTTTGACTCTGGCGGCATCTAGCCAGTCCCAGCACTCCCCAGTGCCAGAGGCAGGGGACATGAGCTCTGCTAAGCACACATTTTGCTTTGATTCAGCACAGTGAGAGGAGACTGGACTCTCATGTACTTTGTTATATGGTAGAGGAAGGGAAAGGGGCAGAAATTCACATATGAGCCTATACAGCTATGCACTGGGGAGACTAGTGGAAAAGTCTGTTAATGTATAGGGGGATGTATTTGGAATCTGCCATACAGATTTTTAGGAAAGGTTCCTAGGCAAAGCTGCCTTGTTTTCCTCCCCTTGTAGGAAAATTTGTTCCACCACCTGCTGACTATTTCTGCAGGGACCAGAGCAGCACACAGGTGAGCAGCATATGTCCCCTGTCTGAAGCTGCACTCATGTAAGAGATGCACCCTTGCATCCTGGGTTACTCTTAGTAGTGAGCTATGGGTTCAGTTATTCAGCCTGTGGAAAAGGGTGTCCGTACTCAGAATACTGCTCCAATGCAAATGCAGTGACCATCTTTGCAAATTGCTTTCTCCCTTTTTTCCCTTCCCAACCCTGCTCCCCCCATCAAACTCACCACATTTGGGACTCTCGCTGGGTTGTGTGCTAGCAAAGGGATGGTGGAAAAAGAGGTGTGTGCACCAGTTATTATTCACAGCTGCGGCCAAACTCACAACATTGTCTCTGTTCATTGTTTCCTTGGCTTCTGCAGATGTGCCCTTGACGATGCATTGCCTCTGTCAGATAAGGCAGAGAGCCAGGAGGGGGACAGAAGATAGGTTTTGTGAAGTGTGGCAGTCAATAGATGCAGAACGTAGCGAAGCAACAGCATAGAGGTAGGCAAGTGAGGAAGGATCCAGGCTGGATATCCTGGAAAGGACACAGGAGCTAATGATGAAGCTTCTGGAAGGCCAGACAGAGCTTCTCAGGTCCTGCATCATGCTGCAGTGTGAGCACATCTGTGCACCAATCCCCTAGCAGCCAACACAGAACACTGTTCACGCCCTCACCAAACTCCCCACCCCATTCCTCCCATGCTCCCAGTCCCTCACGGTACCCTTTGCACTCCACCCCTAGGGACTGGTCTCACAGCAGCTGTGAGAGCTGTCATCAAGAGACTATTTGTCATACCATGTGCCCTGTTTGACACAATGTTGTATTTATCTGTGTCATAAATCATTAATTGCTGCTAATATTCAAACCCAGTGGCCCTAGGTGCCAACTCCATGGGTGCTCTGGGGCTTGGAAAAAGATGAGTGGGTACTTAGCACTCAGCTCCCCCTTTCACTGAAACACCTCCCATCTGCTGCAAAGTGCTGTTCGAGGGTATGCAGGAGCTGCTGGGAGGGAAGGGGACGGAACTAAGACAAGGCGTGCTCAGGGGCAGGGGAAGAACTGGGTAGGAAGAGGCAGGGTCAGTGCAAAGTGGAGAGGGCAGGAAGAGGCGGGGGAAGGAAAAGGGGTAGGATGGGGTTGGGCCCTGGAGGAAACTAGTGCCTATGACAGTGGCTATAGGCAGGAATGTTTGATAAACACAAATGTTTGATAAGTACAATTATTACTCAGGAAGCAAGCACCAAGGGGGTCATTCAAAGCAGCATTCGGTCATTGCCTGGCCGAATGCATCACAGATTACTGGGAATCATTGTCAAAATGCTCCTTCAAAGTTTCCCTAATTTGAATATCCCGCCCCCCCATGTCCTTCTAATTGCCCTGGTATCAGACCAGTGACCTTTTAATGAGGCCAAGGCACATTCAGTGGTTATTTGGCACCTTCTAAGCCTGTTCCTGAGGCTCTCCTTGCTATCATCTAGGTTCCTAGTGTAAGGCTTCATGAGCCATGGGAGCAAGGGTTAGGCAGCGTCTCCAAGGATCACTATGGGCATTTCTACATCCCTCCCCTTGGAATCTTCTGGGCTGCGTCTATACTACAAGCCTCTTCAGCAAAAGGAAATGCAAATAGAGTGCTCATTTGCATATGCTGCACTCTCTTTTGCATTTCCTCTTCGGATCCCTTTTGTGCAAGAGGTTTTCATGCAAAAAAGCGTTGTGTAGACGGCTCCTTTTTGCGCAAAAACCCCCTTTTGTGCAAGAGCCGCTTTTCCTCATTTTTTGATTATTATTAATAAACTTAGCAGCTGATGGAAAGATAGGGGGAGTGAAAAATAATGAAGAGATTTGATCACTGATAAAGTGGTCTGACTGCTTAATAAGCTGGACCCAAAGAAACAATATGAGCTACATGTAAAGTTATACCTCTAAGAATAAAGAATGCATGCCATATTTATGGGATGGGATTCTTTATTCCGAGAAACAGCAACGTTAAGGTAATGGTGGACAATCAGCTGAACATGAACTCCCAGTGGAAGTGGCCAGAAGGGCTAATGTAATTCTTAGAGTATAAACAGGAAATGTGAGTAGAAAGGTTATATTACCTCTGTATTTGTCACTGCGGTGTCCATTATTGAAATATTATGCCAAGTTCTGCTGTCCACAATTCAAGAATGTTGCAACATTGGAAAGGGCTCAGACAAGACCCACAAAAGTGGTTAAAAGACTAGAAAAAAAACACCTTATAAAGGGAGAAAGAAGGAGTTAAATCTATTTAGCCTATCTAAAGGAAACTGAAATGGTAAAGACTATAAGTACCGACATGGGGAAGAGAACTGTGATTATAGAGAGCTCTTCAGTCTCGCAGGCAAAGGTAAAACATGTTCCAGTGGCGGGAAGCTGAAGTTGTATAAGTTCAGACTAAAAATACAGTACAAAATTTTAATTGAGGGTAACCAACCACTGAAGTAATTTACCAAGGGTTCTAGAAGATTTCCTCCCCCTTGCAATTTTTTAAAATCAAGATTGCATGTTTTTGTAAAAGTTAAAGGTGTCCTATGGCCTGCTTCATGCAGGTGGTCAGACTTAGGGGCCCTTCTAGTTTTATAATCTGTGAATCTATACAATCTGGAGTAATTTTACTGAAGTGATTGAGGTGGTCCTTTTTAAATCCAGTGTAACCAAGGGCAAAAATAAATGTACTACTTACATAAGGTGCTGACTGCTGAGCTTCTTTGTTAATCTACAGGAGACAGATAACATGGGCAGTGGTTGTTCAAGCTTCTTCTCTGATCAGATTTTCTCAGACAAGAAGAAAATAAAGTAGTAAATTAAAAGAGACCATATGGACAAATCAATTTAAGTCTAAATGTTGATGGTGTCTCTAGCTTTCCTGTTCTCTTAGTCTGCTCATTCCCCATTTGTCTTGAAAAAGTCCTCTTTAGTTCCTCAGAGGTCATTAAACTTTCTTTTACGGATGTAGCCTTGAAAATATAAATTATTTTAGGAACAGGAAAAGCTCATCTGTCTGGTTCACTAGGCCTTTAGAGGTTTATTTTTAATACTAGTTTCCTGCTTTGGGTTGTTCCCCAATCCCCTAAACTATGATCCTCTATACATCATTTACTCTTCCAGATACTATGACTTTTGCAATGTCTCTTAACATAAGACAGAATGGATCAAATAGAATTCTTTCCACTAGTTTGTGCTTTCTGACAGCTGCCTCCGAAAAGGACTGCAGAAATCATATTTTATGCATCAAACTCATTGGAATGTAGCCCAGTGATTAAAGACTCCCAACTTCTCTTGTACTGAATATCCTCCAATTCAACAGATGAATTCAATCTCCTTCCTACCCTTTCAGTAAAGCCAGCCATTCGTCTCGCAGACTAGACTAAAGGTAGAGTTTTTTAAAGCTTCTTAAACTTTTGCTCAGCAATTTGTTTCAATAAATAAAATGTCCTAGAATGAGACTATCCTTGTGGCCTATTTGTCCATATTATCCAATTACATTTGTTCCCTAAGGGATACATCAGACAAGATTTTTCTCTGCTAGGTGTTAGGGCTATCTGATTTGCAATTTACCCAGACATTGGACCTTGATTAAATCAATGTCCTTTGGGTTGTGAAGTATTACTAAATGGGGAAACTAAAAGCTAATGTTCCAGTTCTCAACATCGGTTTAACTCTATTGAATTAAAGATTCCTAGAAAACATCTATTGTTTCACTAGGGCAAGGCTTCTTCAGTTTCATCGTAGGTATAAAATATTTACTCTTTTTACCCTCATCTGAAAAAGTAAAGGCAGCTCATGGCCTGACCATCATTTGTTGGACCTGAAAGTCTATGGCTCAGTTATAAGGCTGTACCTGAACATTCGAAACAGCTCTGGAGAGAAAGGATGCAGAGACATCTTTATATCCCTCAATCCCAGGGCTTGTTCAAAGGGCATCCCAACATCTAGGAATTATTAGGTCTCACCGAGTCTATGTCCAGTCTTTGTGGATAGGAGCTGCCGTAGTAGTTCCACATCACCCAAGCAACTGCTTTCACAAGGGCACTTTTCTGTTGACTGTATCCACTGGGTTTAATGGAATAGCATGAAGCAGTCTTATTAATGCACCAGAGAATCAAGGACCTAGATGTACATCAGCTCAAATGAGGTGTCTCAATGTACTATACTCCAGACATCTGAAGAAGTGGGTTGTGCCCACGAAAGCTCATGATACCATCTACATGTTTTGTTAGTCTTTAAAGTGCTACTAGACTATTTGTTGTTTTTTAAGTTTTTCCTGTTACAGACTAACCCGGCTACCCCTCTGATGCTTGTAAAGAAATTAATTGGCCTTGGAAAATGAAGTCTATGGGAGTGTCTCAATATTACCCTCCACCACGCTCATGTCTTGATTTAGACCCTCCACCTCAGAGATGAAACACAGCTAGGATGGAGAAGCTTGTGTTCTCAATGCCCATGCCACATATGTGTGCTGAATAAATGGGATTCTGTTTATAGGGTTCATGTTTTAGCTTTGTCACTCATGTTTTATTCTTTTTTTTTTAAGAAAAAGAAAGGAAAAATGTTAAGAACTTTCCACATGGCTCAATTCAGCATGGTGTAGCAGCTCTGGGACGTGCTGAAACTCGCAAATCCCATTGACCAGAACTGCTCTGCACCAGAAAGGCTACATTTTCAGTTCACTTAAGCCTGGCTCCTAATTTAGTACACACAGGTGGGTATTTGCACACATGAAAGCAGTAATCTGGTGCCTAATTTACTGCACTTGAGTAGACAATGTGATAATTACATAAGGCAAATCAGAGCCCACTTTTCAATCTTTTCAATTAGTCAAATGTGACTTTTTCCAGTGCATTGGTGAGTTAACTTGGTGAGTTATTTAGTAATTTTTCCCTTAGCATATCATCAGATCCCCAGAAGCTTTTCTACTTTGTGACATAGTGATTTCATGTTTTCCTGGGAGATAGACGAGCATTTCACATTTCATCTGAAATTTTTAACTGAACAGCCGGGAGTGGTGGTGGCATATAGCAAGTAGGTGACAACAATGTGAGAGCATTTGTTGGGACGGCCCTATCTGCAGCTGATATTAATCAGCAGCACCCTATGGACTAGGCTAATTTCCACTAGCTGCAGCTCTGGCCTATACATTTTCTAATCAAATATGGATTGATTTCAAAATGTGTGTTTTTAGGAGTTGAAACAAAACTGGAGCAAAGTTGATTAAGCAAGATGCCAAGAAGCAGAAAAGGATCAAATGAGTATCATGAGACTGCAAAATTGCCTATTCATATACTATTGTGTTCAACTTTTAAAACATCCGCTTTTCTTACAATATGGCATATAAAACATGATATGTTCCTCTATAGGTCAAAACAAATACTTCTGCATCAGATAGTGAATTATGTACAGGCATTCAGTCTAAAAAAGGCAACTCCACAAGGAGCCACTAGAGCCTAAGAAATTTCACTAACTTATTCTTAAATGAGAAGTCCAAACAATAAAATATGAATAAAGAATAAAATGGGATGACATGGAAAAATACATATAGTATATATATATCAAAGAGAAGAACATTGTTTTTACTCAAATGCTGGGAAAACTAATGAATATAAAATATATAGTAGTGGGGGATGCAGAAAAGATTTTATCTACACAGTCAATACACAGGTCAAGTGGCTGTTCTGACTATCTTATCCACTGTTTCCATGAAGGATTCTGTGATCTAGCTAGCTAGCTATCATGTTTCTAAGATGGTGGCTTGGTAGCTATTAATATTAATATTAAGATTAATATTAATCTTGGTAACTATTAATATTTCTTGCCCAGGCTGAGACTATTTGTGACCTCATTCTTCTGCCCTTGCTTCTCATATCTTATGGTCTTGTTTTAGGTACATAATATATAATGGTATAATGATGCTTTTAGAAGACATAGCAAAGAGTCAAAACTAAAATAAGACATTTATGAATTTAGGTCTATATGCTATTAGCCATTCATAATTTTCCCAAGTCAAATCAAATCAAGAAGAGGGAAAGTTCCCTCTGTGGCTCATTTGTTTCTATTGCTCAGTGGAAGTTGCCCCCTTTATTCATGGTTTCCTCAGTCTGTAAGGCTTATATACAAATACATGTTACAAGCAACCTCCTGCAACAGTAATGCCTCCAGAATGGTTGCTTTGCTATGAAGAACCCAAACTGCTGGAAATAAACTCTTGACACACACAATATGTCACTGTGACCGTGTCCAGGGTGGAGGTATGCCTCTCCCCTTGTAGCTAACCCCCTTCGGCCACAGCTGCTTACCCTACACCTGTGCCCTGGTGTGGCCCATGTCCAATGTCTTGCGGTAGGCGCATCCTAGCTGCCGGAAGGAAGGTACAATGCTCTCCTTGACGGAGGCGGAGAGGGGGGCCTGGGCCCGCCCTCACTCCTGGGCCTCAGCCCAGGGCCCTAAGGACGTGGATCCTCTGTGATCCGGTCCGGCTGACGGGGCGTCTAGCCGAAACGCGTCAGCCCACCAACCACTCCTGGTTCTGCCCTGGGCTGCTTCCTCTCCCCTCGTTCTCCCCTGCCCCCGGGGGTTGCCCACCTCGCTGGCTCACCTCCCCCCTGGTTGACAGGGTGCCTCTAGGGAGGTCGTTGGTCAGGGGCGCCGGCTTCCTGGAGCCGCGCCACTTGCGCTGCTCCTTCCTCCTCCCCTGCTCCTACTCGGGTGGCGGCATTTGCCAATGCCTGCCCCCCGCTTCCGTCTTCCCCCTTCCCGGCTATGGCGGCAGTGTTTTCAAATGCCCCACCACTTCCCCCCTGCGCCGGGGTGGGGCCCACCCTTTTAGGCGTCCAGGGGTAGGGGCTGCAGCGCACGTCCTCCCTCCCCCTTGGCAAGGCTCCTGGCACCACTCGCCATGGCGTACGGGCACGTCAGCTGTGCCGCGGCACGGGAGCACCCGGCACACCATCGGGGCCCCTCGCCCGCGGCCCCGAACAGGGCTTGCTCACCGGGGGCTTCAGTGCGGGGCGGGGGCGTCCCGTCACAGTCACGCAGACGGGTGAGTGTGCAGAGCACCACAAAAAAAAAACAGTACATCCTTCTGCCCCCTCCCTACCCCCCAAAACTATGATAATTCACTGAACCAAACCCTGTTCACCTTACTTATGCAGGAAATCAGAATAACATCAAAGTCCTAATGTCAAGACTCGTGCATTAAAAATGGTTCTCCCAAATCCAAACTAGCTAATACATTTTTTATGCATCATAGCAAATCATAATTGTATAGACAGACAGACAGATACACACACACACACACACACACACACACACACTGATGACACATTCAGCATA
This sequence comes from Pelochelys cantorii, assembly GCA_032595735.1. Lineage (NCBI taxonomy): Eukaryota > Metazoa > Chordata > Testudines > Trionychidae > Pelochelys > Pelochelys cantorii. Next base: position 43,933,146 of record CM064329.1, on the reverse strand, counting down.
TGAAGTATGAGTGATAAGTCACATCGAGGCACTGCAAAACAGCAGCTGGAAAGCCGCCCTAAAGGGGAACCAGGATTCTTCAGGAAAGAGAAAACTTTACACCCAGATTACATTACTCCCCTCTCCTTCTGTGTGGGGAATGTTCTTGAAGGACGACAGGCCATAGCTTCCTTCTGAGACTGCTGCAACCAGCATGAGTTACACTGAAGGAAGCTTTGCTTTTGTGGCCCACTCAGTCTTGGGGAAGCAGAAAACGGCTGAGAGCAATCTATTCTTTCCTCACCCCAGCCTTCTGAGCTGCACTGAGTTTAAACTCGGCACAACTGAGGAACATGTCCCAATCTGAGATGCCTGCATTACTCATAAATAACTCTATTTTTGTGGCATGGTGCTTTTATAATTTTTTTTAAAGTGCCTATCTCACAGCTGCTCAGCTGGTTGGAGGATGAGAAGTAGTCCCAGTGGAGATAGATTAGTGGGTAGAGTGCAGATGAGGTGGTCAAAGGTGGAAGATTATTGCAGTGTATCCTGTGGCTCTGTAATTTATCACATACATGTCTCCATCACACATTCATGTCCTCCTTTAGTATATCAGCATTGTTAAAGCTCTGGATAAGCACATTTAAGAACAGAAATGAATAAAATATACTGTACATATATTATATACACATACACAGGTGATACCCAGGTAGATGGTGTCAGCATCTATGGGTAAATGTTTCTACCATTTATACCAATATTTTGTATTATAATAAGGAGTGCTGGACAGGGGAAAGCCCTGATGCTAGAAAAGGTCACTTCCTTGTTCCATTACATTCTTTTAATTTTTTTTCTGAAAAATGAATTGTTGAAGATCACCATTTCCATGCGGTGGCTTATGTAATTCAGGCCAATACTGTCAAAGCAGAAGCAGACATGGGTTACCTGGAAGCTGCCTGAGAAGCTATAAAAAGCTAGGGGATGAGACTTTAGGTACGTCTACACAGCACTCTAATTTTGGAATAAGGTATTCCAGAAGATATATTCCGAAATAGCTTATTTTGAAATAGAGCATCCACACTACAGGGAAGCCTCAAAATTAGTTCGAGGAAGGCTCCTCTAATTTGGACGCACTATCTCGATGAAGAGCCCCAGGAAGCACTAGGGAGAAATTACTTAGAATGATCCTGGAGAGGAGCTATTTCAAAATAGCAGCAGTGGAGTGTCCACACTCCCACTATTTTGAAATAGTTATTTTGGAAGAGGAGTTATTCCTCGTGGAATGAGATTTACAGAAGTCGGAATAAGACATCCGTTATTTCAATGTTATTTTGAAATAATGGAATTGCTCACGTTGTTATTTCAGAATAACAGTTATTCCGAAATAACGGTGCAGTGTAGACGCACCCTTTGTGAGAAATTGATAGGATAGGCTTGCTCCATTCAGCCTCTGGCCATAGGACATGCCCCTAACTGGTAGGCAAGAATTCCATCAGCTCCTGGATGAGAAGGACGAGAAAGCTGAGCCAGACCAAGCTCATTCTGACCACATCCTTGCGCCTGGCCCCAGGGGCTTAGCCCCAAATTCTTCTCAGATAACAGCATTCTGTGATTGTCAGCCAAATATAGATTTGCAGCTCAAGCAGTAGCAGTCAGAGCTGCAGATTCAGGATTGCCACCTCACTGAAGATGCACGATGAGAAGGATATTGGCCTTTTTCATTTTTAAAAACTAAAAAAAAAAAAATTACATACAAAAAACTGCATTAAAAGAAAATCATTTATGTTGAAAAGTCAAGCACCTGAAAGCTGGAAAATGTCAAGCAATCTTAATTTGGCCCCTTTTTGCATACAGTGTTTACTTACATAATCACACTTATTTTTTTCCACAAGACCCCTGCCTCATTCGGTGCATAGCATATGAACCCTAGCAGAAAAAACTGAGCAACCTTTCATTTGCTACTTGCTAACTTTTGAAGTCATTATGTTTGAAACTTAAATGGTATCCTTTTAACACCGATTTTTTTCATGTAATTTGTATAGGATATCTCTCTCAAAGCAGTAACATTATAACCCTATAGCAACAGTATATTTTTTACTATTACTATGCACATCTTTCTTCTGCCAATGAGTCCCTGACACACACAGGGAGTAATCAAAAGTCTAGAATACACCAGACATGTCTGACTTCCATTCTTTTCTCCAACAGCATCATGGACTGTGCATTAGTTAACACTCCTGGATTTCCCACAATGCTGTTCTCACTGACAGATAATTATCATACTTGCCAACATTTGAAAGCCATCTGTATGGCCATTTGAGTGTGGGGAGGTAGATAAATATGAATAGATGTAAAACAACACCCTTTCACCTATCTAAAATGCATTGGATTAAAATAGCAAAATAATAAATGCATATATCTAAATATTAGAGACTGTCTCTTTCAAGTAGGGCCAGTCGGCATGTGCAGCAAGGAGTAGACAATCTAAATGCTGTCACTAACGCATTATCAGAACTAACCCCTTTGAAAACCCTGCTAATTGAGATCTTATATGAGTGACATCAGCATCTGTGCATTGTAAGCTATTGTGGCTTTGTGGAGGGGCTGAGTCTGTCAGCAGGCAGCCTGTGGTGTTGTCAGGGAGGAAGACTGAGAGCAAGAGATTTGTTATTTTTAAAATCAGTGTCCTCAATCCAGAGCTGGAAGGGTTTTGATTTTTTTTTAATGAAGTCAGGGCTTGGTAGAGATCCATTCAGAAGTTACACGGAGGCAATTATTTTAGGTTAAGACGAGGCAAGTCAGTGATCTGGAAACTATGACAATTTAAACTTTATAATTGTACACCAGTGTTTACAGCAGCAGATGAAAAATGAGTGATAGTTTTGCTTCCTAAAATAAAAGAAGTGGATCCACATGCTGCATAATGGATGACAGTGGATACCCTTGACTATAGTCATGTGTTTCCTCAAAGGAATACTTTGAGAAAAAGATAAAGGCTCATCCGTATTAAATAAGTTGCTTCTGGAAAATGCATCCAACCTCCTCCAACCTCTTCATGTAATTTACATGATGTCACAAAGCAAGACATTTAGTACACAGTAGGGAGATATTTCCTGGAAAGTAGGTTGCTGACAGACCAATTAAGACTCCAATCCTGCAATTCACTGTGTGCGCCCAGGGGTGCAACCTGGGTACAAAGCCATAAGGGTGGAAACTGAGGAGAAGAAATTATGGGGAAAAATGGCAGGGGGCACAAACATGCTTGCTTGCCCTTTGCAGTAAAATGCTTAGTTATCACTCTGAGTATGCACTCACTGCTGTTTGCACATGGAACTGCCATTAGTCAGCAGGGGCAAGATCAGGGACCAAGAACATGAACAAAGGGAGTAGGATTGATATGACTGATCAAAGCATTTTCGTTCTGATGAGAATGATGATTATAATAACAATACTCCATTCTCTTAGGGCACGTCTACACTGCAGGTCAAAGTCGAATCAATTGCGTAGCTAAAGTCAAAATAGCTTAATTCAGCTTTTGGTGCTGTCTACACAGCAGGAAGTCGAAGAAAGAACATTCTTCCTTCGACTTCCCTTACTCCTCGTGAAATGAGGGTTACAGAAGTCAGACTAAGAAGTCCTCCAGCTTGACATTATTTTGAAATAATGGCTTGCTATGTAGATGTGCACTTTGTTATTTCATAATAATATCAGTTATTCCAAAATAAAGCTGCTGTGTAGATGTACCCTTACAGAGCTTTATATCTCTAGGTCTCAAAGGGTACATCTAGACTACATGGCTCCGTTGACGGAGCCATGTAAAATAGTTTACTCGGCATAGTCAAAGAAGCGGGGATTTAAATAATCCCTGCTTCATTAAAATAAAAATGGCCACCGTGCTGTGCTGACGATCAGCTGACCCGGCACAGCGTGGCAGTCTAGACGTGGCGCGGTCGACAAGGGAAGTCTTTGTCGACCGCTCCGGTAAACCTCGTTTCACGAGGCATACCGGAGCAGTTGACAAAGGCTTCCCTTGTCGAATGCGCCACGTCTAGACTGCTGCACTGTGCCAGATCAGCTGATCGTCGGCACAGCGTGGCGGCCATTTTTATTTTAATGAAGCGGGGATTATTTAAATCCCCGCTTCTTTGACTATGCCAAGTAAACTATTTTACATGGCTCCGTTAACGGAGCCATGTAATCTAGACGTAGCCAAAGTGCTTTTCAGAGCCCTAGTCTACACTAAGGAGTTATTTCTATATAACTCCCCTTACTGTGAAATAATAAGCGGAGCATCCACACTACCAAGCTCATTATCTCAAAATAATGGGCTGGTTATTTCAAAATCTGTACTCCTGCTTTCCTCGGGGAATAATGCTTATTTAAAACAGTTATTTCGAAACAGTGGTAGAGTGGTCGCTCCATTGCTGCTATTTTGAAATATCTCCTCCCCAGAGTAATTCAAAGTAATTACTCCCCAGTGTTTCCTCAGGCTCTAAGTTAAGGTAGCACATTCACAATAACGGAGCCTGCCTCGGACTAATTTCGAGGCTTCCCCGTAGCGGGGATACACTATTTCAAATTTGTTATTTCAGAATTTATTATTTTGAATTCAGTTATTTTGAAGTAATTTACTAGTGTAGACATGCCCTAAGAGAGGTGAAGATGAAGGTCATTTTACAGAAAGTGGAAACTGAGTCACAGAGGTAAAATGACTTGCTCCAGTTCATTCAGTAGGCTGGGTGCAGAGCAGGGAATAGAATCCAGGTTTCCCAGTTCAATGCTATATCAAGCAGCCTATTCTGCCCTCCTGATGAATGGGAAGAAATATAAGCTTATCTGAAAAGTTGGGTTTGTGACTTGGATTAACCTCAATATAGTTTAAATCCTGGTTCTTACAGGGCAATATCCTATATCTGAGACTAAAAGTAACCATAGCTGAATTGCTTGCAACATCCTTTAGCAATTCCTATCTTTCTCTCTAATATGATTTGCATCAACAGGACATTTGTACCCTCAGTTTGTAGAAGATGAGATTGGACTCTAAAGCACTGGATTAGTTAATAATGGGTATGATGCATAAATAAATGATCATATAGTTCTTTTTGGAGGCAGCCCTCAAAAGGCATAAATACATTTTTCACCTAGGAAGATGTTATTGTTCTCCTGTAAGCAATGAAGAGCTATGAACAAAATGTTGCTGGGCACTTCAATGAGCCACTTAGAGCCGCTAGGCTTTGCTTATATGGAATGAATGAGTAGCAAATGCTTCTTGGAGGATCAGCACAGTCTCGAGAGAATGAGATTACATGTAGCGTCCTGCTGCCACATCTCCCGGGGTGTAGCCCAAGACCAATACAGAGAAGCTTTCTCGGGGTGTATTATGAACATGACAAATGGTATGTTCTAAATCCCTAGATACTACCATTAGCTCTGATTAAAACAGTAAATGCATTTCAATTTTTAATCCTCTTGCTATATAACACTAGAAGGAAATGGGAACACGGTAATCCTATAGGAAGAATTTTATCAAAGTATTTCTGAAAAAGGTTTAAATTCATTATATCAATCACATAGCCATGTGTTCCCCAATGTATACCAGAGAGCTGGAACAGTCAGAATAAATGGCTGGCTTAGAAAGAATGATGAATTACAAGCCTTCTGTATATGAAAAAAAAATGGAGACACCAAGTCACAGGGAACATGTAGATCCCATTACATAAGAAACAAACTGGCTTGTGTTCACACAATTGTCACCAAAAGGCAAAACACTCTTGTTAGTTTCTGTCTGAGATTAATTTTGTGATCCAGAAAAAGCTCTTTTCTTTCTCATGCATAAATGAATTCATTTCTGTTTTGCTCTTGAATGAGCTGCACACAGCCCCCAAAAGGGAAACTGGTTTGATGGAAAAAATATCCATTCCATTTAAAAACAATATATTTCACTTGAGCTAGATCAAGGACAGCTGTAACTTGTGTGCCAACAACTTATGTGGCTTTCACTTGCCTTCTCATTGTGCTCTTGAATAAAAAATGCATACAGGTAGTTACCATGGTAATTCCTGCATCACATGATGATCATCAGCTACTGCAAAGATATAGAGCATTTTCTTAAAGAAACACACATATACACACAATAAGAAATATCAGGGGAACTTTTCTGTGCTGTACAGTTTTAAAGGCAAACATTAGACTAGAGTTGAAAACAAACTGGTTCACAAGAGGTCACAGGCCAGATTTTCCAAGTATGATGAACACAATTGCGTGCATAAATTTGACCATGACTCACTCAATAGGCACCAGCTGAAATAATGCAATCTATCAGATTTTAATCTCTTTGGGGAGGAACTGCCTTCATCATTTTGTGTCTTGTTCAGTGCTAAGAACATTGTAGGTGCTTCATAAATAATAATCATAGCAACAAATGCCAAAAGTGTGCACTCCCTAGCTGGTTTTTGGTTTTGTTTTCTTGTCTTCACTAATTCAAATGAAGGTGCCTACTTACATATGCATGTGCAAATAGCTTACCTGGCTTTGAAAATTTGGCCCCAAATATATATCAGATCTGTGAGTAACTGTAGGTGTTTGGTCCCCTGATTTGGGAAAAGTAATTCAGGGAGGATCAAAGAGTCAATATAATTTTAAATTAGGGTAGAAATCCTTGCGTTAGAATCAACTCCAGAGAGCAGAGTCCCTTCCCCCCAGCCACACACACACATACACACTCTCCAAACGGCCATTTTAGCTGTTCTTTGACTGCAATGCTGTCTCTCTCTCTCTCTCTCTCTCACACACACACACACACACACACACGCACATATTCTTTTGGGCTCCATTTAGCTGATCTCAAGCAGTGTTTTGTGGGAGGAATGATAGGAAGAGATAAGAAAAAAAGGAGTAAAATAGAAAAATTATTCACCAAAAATGGGGGGGAAGGAGGTGAAAAAAGGCAGCTTTGTTTTTCTTATTCCTGTGCTCGCCTGGCTGAGCCAACTCCTGCGTTGCTGCGCAGCTCACAGCAAGCAGTGCAGGCTAGCCCAACTGGGATTAGTAAACCTTGTCTCCACTGTCTGCACACTAGTGGCAAGGCAGGATTTTTCATTTCCTACTTCACATCATTTACAACCTGCTGCTGTGATTTATTTTCTTTTACAGGACTGTTCTGCACAAGGTCGCTCTGGGCCAGTATCATTACAGACAGCAAAAGGAGATGTGAATTTAACTCTCTGCATGAACCTGCCCCCACCACACCAACCGAGTGTACAGAAAAGCTAAACAAGGAAGGGCAGGCTGTCTTACCACTACAGCCCTCCATCAAGGGTTGTAAGCAGTTTAGGAACACTGAACACAGAGGTCATCGGGTGGATGATCCCAGCTACCATGGTCAACTCCGTCCTTGGCAGTGCTATGGGTATGTGTACATGCACGCATGTGCATGTTATGTCTGGTGGTGCAGAAGCTGCATCTTTCAATCCTCCCTCCACCTCACTCTCCTCCCAAGGCTTTCTTCCTTCAAGGGTCGGTAATGGGCAACCTAGATTAGTGAGTGTGCTGTGTGAATGACCCTCCTTTATCCAAGAGAGCCACAAGATTGTCAGAATCAAGATGGTCTCCTGGGCTAAGGTAGTTTTGCTCACTGCGCTTGCGTACCTAGAATTCCTGGGGTGTGCTGACTGAACCGTAGCAGTGCTTTGTTTGGATGCAGAGTAAGCACATGGCTCTTATAGTCAATGTTGTGTGCCATTCATGGATGTTAAGTCCATGAATGGCTATTAGCCAGTATGGGTAAGGAATGGTGTCCCTAGCCTCTGTTTGTCAGAGGGTGGAGATGGATGGCAGGAGAGAGATCGCTTGATCATTACCTGTTCAATTCACTCCCTCTGGGACATCTGGCATTGGCCACTGTGGGCAGACAGGGTACTGGGCTGGATGGACCTTTGGTCTGACCCAGTATGGCCATTCTTATGTTCTTATCAGTATGCACCTTGCTTCACACACCCTTGCTTTACGTGTGTGTCACTTTAGTAATACCAGTAGAAAAAAAAAACTACACAGACTGAAACCAGCTGAATCTGGCAACCCTGAAACTCAACAAGAGGGGTGAGTCCCAGAACCCAGGCTCTTTCAGCCAAGCAAGAATGTCTACACTGTTACTTTTAGCCCCACAGTATGCCTCATGGGCCCAAGTCAGCTGACCTGGGTTGAGGCCTGCTGCTGTGATAGGTTTTTTTCATCATACAGACATACTCTTCAACAGCCAGGCCTGAATCTTTTTAAGAGCTCAAATCAGTTGAACTCTACCTGGACACCGAGCTGGTGCAATCTGGACAGAGCACAAGTATGGTATGTTTCACAGATAAACACTGTGGCATGAGCGAGCAGCATGTTTCTGCACTTCGGAATAGAATTCAAGAACATCTGCAGTGGATTGTAGAGGTATTAGTGGAGGTGACAAAGGCCTCCTTGCATAACTGTGGAGAACTGTTTCCGTGAAAGCCAACATTGTGGTCTCCTTGTCAAGTGAAGATGGAAAGCATGAGAGGGCAATCAAGGTAAGATATGGTTTGTCACACTGGGCACTGGAATTCACAGCAGACTAAAGCCTTCTCCCTAAGCACTGAGCAACTTTACAAGTAATGGAGCATTTTCAGCTCCATTTAGGTTTCTGGGTGGTAACGGGGCATTATGTACTTAACAGGACTAGCCTTAGCTCACCACTGTCTTCTCCATCACTTGAAAGTTCTTTTTCGTGTCTCTTTTTGTGCTTGCTCTATACCACAGCAGACCCACATTTCTCCCTGTTCACTGTCATAAGCTACTTACAGTTAACAAACCCCAGTCTCAGAAAAATGTCAAACATAATGAAAAAGAAAGGGGAGAGTTATTAAAAAAAAAAAAGGAGCAAGTTGGCAACAGCTTCTCCTGTGGGTCACATTCTCTCAAGTTCTGCAAGTTCTTCTGTTTTGTCCACTAAAAATCATGCTACCACCTCAGTTCCTTCTCTTGCTGCCATTGCTGCTCTGGCTTGTGTCACTGTGGTATTATCCATCAAAAGAACACCTCTTCAAGAACTGCCTAATGTCAGTGCTGGTTGACAACCTTGAAAAATAGCCTTACTATTGAAAACCACCAACATCACACCACTGGGAGTTTATCCTTTTCCTCTCCTTAGCCACTGACCAGACTGATAAAGAGACAAAGAAGAACTGTTGAGGTAGAAATAAAGAAGGTAAGAACTATTTCCTTTAATTATACTTAGTTGCTCATGTCCCAGTTACACTCCAGGAACACATTGCCAATCACCAGAGGACATCACAGGTCAAAAACTGAGCAGATGCTAGAAAAGGAACAGAAGTGAAGGGAGGTTTGAAAACTGAGAACTACAAAGAAAGAGGAAATGCCACTGGTTTGAGTCTGACATAATCAGTCATAATGAATTTTATTCAACTCCTGAGAAGGCAAAGAGAGCCATTACAAACTAGCATAAGAATGACTAAGATTAAACTGGAAGTTAGTGTGGGTGGGTGTTGAAATATAACAGAAGGCATGCCAAGGGTCTAAAAAAAGTTTGTATTTAATTGTCTATTGGAGTTGTATGTTAACAACAGTTGATTTGCACCTTAGAGTGAAATTCATCCTTGAGACAATCTAAAGACTGTCTATCAATCATACCTCCAACTTGAACATAATTGAGAAACTCAGTAAAGTTTCCAAAGGCACGTTGGATATTTTGCTGACAATTTAAATTGAACCACAATGACGTTGGGGAAAATCACCGAGAAAGTTTTAATCTGAAGACTTGAGGTTTGAGAACCTTTCCTCCATCATTCATTGAATGATGAATACCAACTTTAGATAACTGAATTTGGCCAGCAAACAAATACATTTGTTGCAAGGAAAATACCAATGGAGAATACTGTTATTGAAGGTGTCACGGGGTGGGGGTAGTAACATTACTCATAATCTTCAAAAACAACGAGTAGCCTTTGGCACTTTAGAGACTAACAAAAATATATAGGATCATCAGATTTCATGGGTAAGACCCACTTCATCAGATGAGTTGGAGTGGAATCTGATGAAGTGAGTCTTACCTATGAAAGCTCATGACCCTAAATATTTGTTAGTCTCTAAGGTGCCACAGGACTACTCGCTGTTTTTAAAGTTACAGACTAACATGGCTGCCCCTCAGACTTCATAATCTTCAAATTTTTCTTCCTTGGCATGCAAACAAATCATAGAATCACAGAAATGCAAATCGGAAAGGGTATCTATGAAGTCATCATTTCCAGTCCTCTGCACAGAGGCAGGACCGAGTAAACCTAGAACATCCCTGACAGGTATTTGTCCAAGTTGTTCTTAAAAATCTCCAGAGACGAGGATTCCACCCCCCTTGGAGACCTATTTCAGAGCTTAACTATCCTTCTAGTTAGAAAGTTTGTCGTAGTATCTAACTCAAATCTCCCTTGACACATATCAAGCTCATTACTTCTTGCCCAACCTTCAGTGGTCACAGAGAACAATTGATTCCCATTCTCTTTATAACAGCCCTCAATATATTTGAAGACTTGGTACATGTCTCCCCTAAGTCTTCTTTTCTCAAGATTAAACATATCCAGTTTTCTAATCTAAATCTTTCTTAAGAGGCCAATTTTCTTAATTTTTTTTATGTTTTCCTCTCGACTCTCTCCAGTTTCTCCACGTCTTTTCTAAAAGCGTGGTGTCCAAAATTCACCAATACCAACCAGAGTGGGACAATTGCCTCCCATGTCATACATATATGATACTTCTGTTAATACACTCCAGTATGATATTAATCTTTTGTGCAATTGCATCACATAAATGGTTTATAGTCAATTTGTGATTCACTATAATCCTTAGATCCTTTCCAGCAGTATTAACACATAGCTCGTTATTCCCCATTTTGTAGTTATGCATTTTATTTTTCCTTCCTAGGTGAAATATTTTGCATTTATCTTTATGGAATTTCATCTTGCTGATTTCAGATCAATTCTCTCATTTATTAAAGTCATTCTGAATTTTAATCCTGTTCTTCAAAGTACTTGTAACTCCACTGAGCTTGGTGTCATCTGCAAATTTTGTAAGCATGCCCTTCACTCCATTATTCAAGTCATTAATAATAATACTGACTAGTACCAGACACAGGACCCTTCACAAATCTCACTACGTACACCTTCCCAGTTTGACAACAAACTTATTGGTAACTACTCTTTTAGTATGGTACTTGAACCAGCTGTGCATCCATCTTATAGTAATTTCATCTACACCACATTCTCTTAGTTTGCTTCTGAAAACATCAAGTGAGACTGTATCAAAAGCCTTACAAAGATTAAGATATATCATGAGTACTGGTTCACACCTAGGCACCAGGACAATAACCCTGTCAAAGCAAGAAATTAGGTTTGTTTGGCATGATTCGTTTTTAAGCAAATCAGTGTTTCTTATTCTTTATATCCTATTGTCCTTAGGTGCTTACAAACTGATTGTTTAATAATTTATTCCAGTATCTTTTGGGGTTTTGAAGATAGGCTGATTGGTCTATAATTCCCTGGCATTTGTTTGTTCCCATTCTTGTTGTCCCATTTAACACTGTGTTGAGCATCTGGTCACAGTTAACCTTTTTAGTGGACTGAAGCAAAATAGGTATGAAATACCTCAAGCATCATGATCTCATTAAATATTAGCTCTTCTTTCCTGCTAAATACAAGACCTATATTTGCTCTTGCTCCTAATGTATCTAAAAAACTTCTTTGTATTGCCTTTTATGTCCCTTCTGCACCTGAAGTCTTTCTGCTTTTGTCTCTGTATGCTTGTGGTATTCTTTTGTATTTCTACTTAGCAAGCCATGCATGTTTCCACTTTTTGAGGGATTTCCGTTTGATTTTCAGGTCATTAAAGAGCTTCTCATTGAATGTTCTGACTTGCTATGCAGTAGCTAGTTTTTGTCATACAGCATTCTTTGTAACTGTGAGAGCATCAGGAACATTAACTCTCTGCATTAGTATCAGATTAAAGTCAATTTTTGAGCAATAGGTGTTCTCTGGGAATCAGACACTGGCGGCTGAGATTCCTGAAAGAAGGGAATGTCCTGCATGCAATTTGAATACCTTTTTTTTGGACTGAAGTATATTTGAAAATAAACCAGGTTACACTTGGAATGTATCCAGACTCTGTGTCACTCATTACTTCTTCCCAGGGCACCCCCTAGACAACTGCTACTGCTCAGCAGATAGGTGATGCTAGTGTCAGAGAATGGTATTGTGGTGTCAGAAGAAGAGGGAAACAATATTTTTAAGACACTTTTATGTGATTGCAATGGGTGCTACTGTGACTCATAGTGGCGTCTAATACAGAGACAAAGGGAGCGTGTTGTACGACAGGGAAGACATAAATGACAATGAGTGAAGGACTGTGCTGGGATTATTTGAACTGCAGCAGTATTCTGTTCATGGAATGCCGTCTGTGTCACCACAACTCACTGGAGTGTATTGTAAACTGAGATTTCTCGAGCTACCTGGACATTTCATTTACTTGGGTGCTCTGTTAAAATTTTATTTTTGTCCCCTTGCTGATTTTTGTTAATGTCGCTTCCTCTTGTTATCAGAGTTATTGTTCTTAAAAAATGTGTCTCATCTATACAGCACTCTTATTTTGCTTACAGTTGTTGCTGATCTCTTGTAAAACTACATTTTTTATTATTATTTTTTTTTTTTTACAATATCTGGGGTAGTTTGGGCTAGGGAGATTTATGGTATTCTTAGCACAAAAAGAAAATGTCCATTCTGAATCCTCAATAGAGTACCTCCATCAGCATAGCTATTCTCTCCTTTTTTCCCCCCTGGAGCCTTCTTTTCTACCTTATCTTTTGCCACCAACGCTGGCAAGTTTTGTATTCCCTCAACTGACAGTAAGCAACAACAAAAATTCCCTTCACTTATTCCTCAAGATAAATGTGGCTCTGGAGGGATTTTTTAAAATTTTTCTTGAATGACCAAATACAACCTCTCCCACCGCTGAGTTTCATTAATATCAAAAGGTCATCAATGATCAAGCTGAATCTTTTCACATAATACATGATTTAATGAAGTAGGGATGGATGCCTGACCTGTTTGCCACTCTTGCTCTTAATAAACACCTTCAGGCTACACCATGGATTCTATAGAATCTTTACTGTCTGAATCTGCCTAGGAGAAACTTTGATCACAAAGTAGAAGTTATTTGGTGGTTAAGGTACTGGAATAAGACTCAGGAAATATAAATTCAACCTCTGGATCTGCACTGCACCCCATGTTTCCCTCATAAAAGGAAGGTTGTGTCACCAAAACCCTCACAATGGTGGACTTTTACCAATGGAACTACAATTTCTGGGTTAAAATTGGTATGAACCCTAGAATGAATTGACCTCAGATATGTGAATAAAAGACTGAATAAAATCAGCAACACAAAGGCACTTTTGAAAATCTCAGACTAAAGGATTTAGAGGCCTAATTCCCACTGAAATCAAGAGTAAACATGTGCCCAAGGCAACTTTAGAAAACAAAGCCTACAATTTCAGGCAATATCTAACAGGTTAAAAAGGAAATTGGTTTTTAGGCAGCATGAAGGTTTATTAATAAATCTGTAAGCTCCATATTTAATGGCTTTTTTCAATTACATGGCACCTCATATATCAGCAAAAAAAAAAAAAAAAGATTATCGGTCCTACTTATTTTATTTGCTTATACTCTAGGCACAAATATACCTTTACTTTTTAATAGTAGCATTACATTTGTTAGAATGAGTAGTGCACATTCTATTAGTTACAATGGAAACAAACAGATTTATTGGGACAATGCAAAATATTTTACTTATTACTAACTGCAGTATCACTTGCAAGGAGGCAGATTTACTTAAAGAAATGTGTCTATATTTAGTAGCTTTTGCACAAACCCTCCAAAGGCCTAAAAATAATCAATTCTTTAGGCATTCCCACAGCCTTTAAGTGAGTTTCTGTTGTGCAGAAACACGATGTGCTCCAAAAGGAAAAGGCATCCTAACTGCTTACGGTGTCATTTTATACTACAAAATGTACAATTCACACTGTATATTGGGTAGGTACAGGGCCAAAATCCACCCTCACTTTCCCCCATGGAACTCCACTGATTTTAACTTGAATTCAAGTGTCCTATAATTTCTAAGATGAAAAAGGCACTGTATTGGACTCAACATTTTCATACTGCATAGCTCCCCATATCCTTTCCCCAGAGGGGGCACATTCAGGCCACAGTAGCTACTGAAGTTCCTTTTTCCTGGTCTCCTAAACTCTAAGCAGAGCTACCCCAATATTCACCCCCGTCATCTTCAGCAGCTAAGTTTACCCGCTCCTGCACGACCACTGCCAATAACCTCAGCCATCTTCCCCCTCCTAATGCCCACTCTCAGGAAGCTTGGAACTAACACTGCCACACACTACCTTTTTCAGTATTCCTAGACTACCTTCTGTTAGTGAAGCAGAAGAGCATCAAAACAACACTACATCTTAAGGCAGGAGAGTTGTCCGTACTCAGTAGCTTTCTAACCTTTGCTCCACAGCAGACTCCCTACTTCAAGGCTGCTTATTGATGGTCTGTATTAACATTATCAGCCCAGTGTGGGAAGACCCAGTAAAGCAGAAAGTTGGCAATGAAAGCATATTTCAAACTTTTGATGTCCTGTAATTATGCACACATAAGCAGTAAGCAGCTTCGGATAAGGGATGGAAAGTGCTCTTAAAAAAACCCCGAAATAATGCTTTGGGTTAAAGATTATAAGGGCAATTGCTCCTGCTCCTTTTTTTTTTTTTTACTGCTAAAGAACTGACTTGGCTAAGGGACCAAACTCCAGAAGAAGGATCATAGTTGCACAGAATGATCCCTGGCCACACCATGATGCTAATCAGTATATTTGAAATATTCTGTCCCAAAATGTGACAGAATAATATTTCGATCATTACGTTGTTTCATAACTCTACAGTCTGGTATAATAATGTTGAATGGCATCGATGTACTGGAGTCTGATGGCTTTAGCTCTGGGGTAAAGAAAAATGAACAAACTTAAGAGTGACACTTCACATTTGTTTAGGTTTATATAATAGGAGGAAGCTGATCTGGAAGTAATAAAAGCATGGATAGAAGGCTGCTATGGTACCCCTTCCTACTCCTGGGAGTGAAGCCAAAGGTTCTAATCCTGCAAACACTTCGGCAAGCGAGAAAAGTTACTGAGGTATGTTACTGAGTGTTTCCTCAAAGTGAGCCACAGGCCTGCTTGGGGAAAGCCACTGGCGGTCCTGGGTAGCTTTGTTTACCTAAAGGGTCCATAGACACAGAGCCTCGCAGCACACATTAGCTCTGGTTTGCTGTTTCCAGCCAAGGGGAGCGAGGGGTAGCCCAGGCCACCACATCTCAGGTGTCCCCTTGTCTGGAAATGGTAAACTGGAGCCAATGAAAGTCACGAGGCTCTGTGGCTATGGATGCTTTAGGTAAACAAAGCAGCACTGGCCTGCTAGCAGCTTTCCCAAAGTGGGCCAATAGAACACTTTGAGAAACACTGGGGTACTGCAATTAAACACCCATGGTGTCAAGTGTGTGTAGGATCAGACCCCAAGGGGGGGGGCACATTGCTGAACACTGTGGGCCAGATCCTCTTCAGGGGAAAAGCACCAGAGCTATAAATTAATATAGTTAAGCCACTTTATACTAGATCAAGGGTCTACCCTTGATTGCTAAATGGACTTAGGACATTCTGGTTAATAGATAGCTTATGAAATAGTCACTTTGAAATTATGCAAAAATCATAGAATATATATATATCCGTATTAGCTGGCAATAGCTATAAGGACACATCACTATTATTTACAATAATCCATATTCAATGAGAAGATAGTCACTTTGAAATTATGCAAAAATCATAGAATATATATATATCCGTATTAGCTGGCAATAGCTATAAGGACACATCACTATTATTTACAATAATCCATATTCAATGAGAAGAAAGGACAACACATGCTGTAGATAATTTGTATATATTGCACGATAATTGTCTATACAGCTGACAAAAAGGGAGCTATGTGTTTATTTAAATGAAGTATTTTTTAAATACCTGTACATTTTCCAGGGATAACGTACCTGACTATTTCATAAGCTATTTATTAACTGGAATGATGGTAGTATGCTAAAGACAGATGAGTATTAACATTTCTATTGTGAAAAACAAAAGACCAAGGCAAGTCTTTTTCAATTCTGCGGAAAGAGTTTAGTAATATTTATACAGAGTAAATTTTCCATTTGGGTGTAGGTTCATTGTCGCAGAGCCTTTAGCACCATGCCATTAACAATATTAGTAAATGCTGGTAGGCTTTGCTTATTTATCCAAACACTTTGCTCTGCTTTGATTTCACACTAGCTGTAATAATGGGCAGCACTTCACAGATATTTCCATGAACAAAGGATGGATGCCTAAGAAAGCTTTCACAGAGCCATCTAGCTGTTCCCCATCTGCAGCTCTAAATGAGAAGCTTTGGGTTCATGATACCCCACAGGAGACATGAACACTAGTGCAATAAAGTTTCCCAAATAGCTTGTTAAACCAGCTTTAGATTGAAAAATGCCAGTTTGCATCCACACACCACCATCTCCTAAGCCCTCAACCTTGTCTTCACAGATTTCATAAAATACTTATTTCCACCTGTTTCTACCAGTATCCCCCTGAGCTTGCCATGAATTTAATTGCCTGCTAGGTTTTATGTCTGCTTAACTACAAGGTCTTTAAATAATTTATGCCCTAATTACTGTTCATTATATTTTAACTGAAAGTCTCAATTCTATTCAGACAAAGAAAAAAATCATGGGATTCATTCTGAGGAAATGCTTTCAAAGGAACCATATAAAAATAGCCAGTGTGACCAGGATTTTGAAAAATGAAGTTCAACTTACTTTACTACAATGTCATAAACAATATTAATCAGTTCCTCCTGCTGTGAGTCGCAGCCATTTTAGCAGAGCTACTATGAAGTGAGTTCATAGTTCATGTGAAATGTAACAGTTCAGCTTTCTGTGAGCGCTTATTTATTGATCATCCTATTTGGCACTACCATTCTGTTTACAATTTATATTCCTTTCTCGCACCCATCCTGATTAAACCTGACTGATGTTTCAATCAATCAATCTCAGCTAACACAACCTCGGGCCATCAAATTCATCTATGGTAATTTGGAGTACAATCCTGCAATGCCTCTGGGCCACAGTACAAAATTAATCTCTTTTTTTAAAGAACGGTGATATTTTTTCAGAAGCTTAATATTTTCAAGTAGTAGCAAGTAATTCCTCACTTAAAGTTACTATCTAATTTGTGGCAGTGCCTTCTAGGAAAGTGGGGAATCATTCTCTAATGGAGTATTTCAAGTTTTTTGATCTCAGGTCATTAATGGGAATCACATGGTGGTATCTGATTACATAATTCTGATGACAGCATTTTGCCTGAAAAAATGTGCCAAAGCTGCAGTGTAATGAAGCCTTTTGAAGATTTACCATCATAACCAGGAACAGTTTCATGTCTCTCATAAGCTTGGGGTGCTCTCATTAAATCAATTTTGCCTAATATTTAAAAATTGGATTTGCCAGTACATAAGTTATTCCCCAGGGTTTTTGCCCAATTAGGTCAAGCTAGCAGAAATAGGGCCATAATTTCAAAAGCTTCCATCTCCCAGTTGCTCTCAAATGTTTTTATTCTGGCTTCAGAATATACAGAACTTGCTACACCATAGTGGAAGTGTGGGATGTAGTGGTCATGGAAGAATAGAGAACAATGAGAGCTGCTAGGTGATGAGAGTTTTTAAAAATTCAGTCATCATGTGTGTCTGAGGGTATGTCTCTGCTGCAATTAGACACTCATGGCTAGCCTGTGCCGGCTGACTTGGACTCAAAGGGATTGGGCCATGGGGCCGTTTAATTGTGGTGGAGATGTTCAGATGTTCTTACTTACAGGTTTGGGCTGGAGTCCAGGCTCTCTAATCCTGTGAGGTGGGAGGGCCCAGAGCTTGTGCTGCAGCCTGAGTCTGAACAGCTACATCACAATTAAGCAGTTCAGCAGCCCAGGCCCTGCAAGCCTAAATCAGCTGGTGTGGGCCAGCAGTGGGTTTTTAATTGCCATGTAGACATGCTCTAAATGTTTGCAGGAGCTGGCCTTTCTTTTGTAAAAATAAAAGTCTATTCTTGTATAATTTAATGGACAGGAAAAGAGGCCAAAACCATCAGATAAATTCATTCAGCTGTGCCCATGAAGCACAACACATACAATGTAAAGATTTTCCCTAAAATCACCTCCCAGCAGCCAGCCAGTACACGTTTTGCAGTAAAGTAGCCATTGAAATAAAATAGAAATTAAATAATCACATCTGAAGTGTTTTCATATCTGCATTCTTGACATTATAGTCAGAACTCACTTTTCAATTGGCTGCAACTGCCTTATTTTCATTCACCTCAAAGTTACCAAAGGCCTCATTCAGGATGACCAACACTTCACTTTTCAAGCTTCATCTATTTTTGAGAAAGACCCACTAGAAAGCGTGGGTAGAATTTTCTTCAAAACACAAAGAACGGGTTTTTTTTGTTGTTTTTGTTTTGTTTTGTTTTTTACCTTAGCCTAACACAGTAATGGCAGAGGTATTTTATTGAGTCCCCATCCTCTCAAAAATGCAGTAAGTATTCTGTGCTATGCTGTTCAACAAGAATAGTCACAGTGGCCTTGGCTTTTGCTTCTGACAGGTGCCTTCCTGCCTCCTGATAGACCGGATATCTATGACAACTTTGGTGAATTCTCCTCCAACCCCTTGCAATCTGTTTACACTTCTCCCTAAAGACAGAGATCAGGTGCCGTGTTTCCCCATGTTCTACTCAAGTGTGAATGTTTCAGACCCAAAGAAGGTTTTGGTTTTTTTTTTGCATCATTATGAGCACATAAAAATGGAAATTTTAGAGAAACTGTTTAGCATGCATAATTAAAGCATTTGATACTAAATAATTGTTCTGTTATAGGCTTCGGTCTTTTTTTAAAATAAAAACTAAAGCCTTTTAGTGTTAATATAAATACTAAAATCAATCAGGAGGTTTTTTTTATTTTGCACAGTTAATTGCATTTAAAAAATATATGATGTCAAATTTTATTTTAAGAAGCTGTATATTATGAAAGGTTTCATTTAATGTTGGTATTGGCTAGTATGAGTTCTGAAAAGGTAGATCAAACTATAGGAAATATTTAACAAATGCATTGCCAATTTTTCTCTCCCATTAATTTTTGTACCAATAAAGGAAATTCAGAGGATGTTGCTGTAATAAATTATCTTTCCTCAGAGGGATTAGAGTTCTCTGATGGTGCCTCATATGTTGTAACAATGCTGGACTATAATTTCATCATAGCCCCACATGCTCTCTTTGTTGATTTATTGCTTAACTAAGAGTCTTTAAAGGGCAGATTTACTAACATTTTGCAATGCACTCAAGGTGGGGTTCAACACAGATAGCATTATGAATAGCAATGGATTGTGAATTACCAATGGACAAAAAGAATGAGCAAAATAGCAGGCCTCATTTACAAGATATTAGTCAGTGTTTAAAGCCAAGATTCCTGTTAGACAGCAAGATTCCCAATGGGATACATGCCTTCCATCTCTTAAAGAGATGGAGCGCTTTTAAAAACCTTATCATAGAATTATTAGTATGCAGTTTAGCATGGACCACTAGTCTAACCTTCTGCCAGGATACAGAATTTGAATAGTTCATTCTCAGGATGCAAGGTCATATATGTCATCTCATGTAGCACAATTTTTTTTTAAATGACACTAATTGAAGAGGCAAAATTGTCCTGCAGTTAAAGCTGTACTTGAAGATTTACCCAGTGTTGCTTAATTCCTTAGCTCAATTAATTTTGGGGTTTTGGAAAATAAATTTACATGTTTCAGTTAAATCATTGCTCTGGGATACGGCTGGGGAGGAGATGTTCAGTATGTAGACTGGCCCAGAAAGAGAGGATTACCCTAGCCTTCTCTTACTGCAGCAGCTTGGGGCCAGGTGAGAAGCGTCTCTCCATGGCTGTTACAGCTCCAGCAGGCATAGAGGGGAGGGCGGGGGGCATGTCCTGTGACTGGGACACGTCCTGGTTCATCTGCCTGCTGAGCTCCCCACTTGGAGTGAAGAGTTCAGCAAACTATGCACTTTCCCCTCATGCCTGATGACGAGGAACAGTCAGCAGTGTTCCTGTATGAATCAGGGAGTAGAAGGGGTTAAATGTGCGTGGGGAGTGGAATGTGTAGGGCTAGGGCACCTCCAGCCAATCCCTTTCACCTGCATGGTGATTCGATCTCTTTTCTATATGGTTTTATGAGAAGCAATCCCATTCCAGGCACATCCCATTTTCCTGGCACAACAAAACCCTTAGTCTGCTTTAAATTATGATAAAAGGAAGCTGTGTAACCCACACACCTAGGCTATGTCTACACTGGCGCGATCCTGCGCCAGAAATATGCAAATGAGGCTAAGCGTGGAATATCGCCAAGCCTCATTTGCATATCTAATGAGCCGCCATTTTTTTCAGAAGAGGCTTTTGCTCAAGAAGGAGCGTCTACACTGCCCCTTCTTGCGCAAGAAAAACCCTCTTGCGCAATACCGTTCTTCCTGAAAAGTAATAGGTGTAACGGCTTTGCGCAAGAGGGTTTTTCTTGCGCAAGAAGGGGCAGTGTAGATGTTCCTTCTTGCGGAAGAGCCTCTTCTGAAAAAAATGGCAGCTCATTAGATATGCAAATGAGGCTCGGCGATATTCCACACTTAGCCTCATTTGCATATTTCTGGCGCAAGATCGCGCCAGTGTAGACATAGCCCTAGTGTGGTTACTGAGCAATGAAAGTGGTACCTAGACCACAGCAACAGTTAAGACTAAAAGACCTCTACAGCACAAGCTGGGAGTCAGCTGGCTTTTAGCTCAGAGGGTAGAGGCTCCTATACTCAGCTCCAGAGGTCTAAGGTTCAAATCCACCTGATGGTGCTTATAGCTGCATACCAAATTTGGTGGTCCTAGCTCTTACCTGTTTAGGAGAAGTTCTTGAACAGACAGACACACAAACTCTCTTAAATATGTGGGTGGGGGGAAACAAACTAAACATTTTCTTTCCTTACTTAGGTTGTGAAACATATTATATGATGAAGTAAACCTACGGATTTCATTGGGAGTACTTGTGGAATAAGGGACACTCAGCATCCTGAGTTCAGAAACTAGCCTTTAGTAAATTCATGAAACATACACAATAGCTCTCTCATATGTCCCGCAACTATAAGATTCTTCATCCTTAAAAACATATTGTACCTTATATACAAACTATCCATGGGAAAATGCCTATACATTTTGTTTTGATTTTCCTTAGCAAACTGCATTTAAATACAACACAAACAAACAACCAAAACTGACCTTCACCTTTAAAATGACCCCATTCATTTCAAAGAGGCCTATTGAACTTCTCAACATTTGAATAAAGAATGTTGAATATAGGGACTAGTGGACATTGTCACATCATTGGAATCTCTTTCTACTTGAACTAAATGGCTCCATCTCTCGCTATCCACCTTCATTCAAATGATTCTGTCAACAAGCATGCCAATTTGTGCAAGGATGGCATGGCAGGAGTTTGTACAATGCAGACAACTGCCCTCAAGGAACTGGACCAAGACCAAGACCACCAACTGATTTCATATACCGTAGGGACAATAATAATTCTTGAGCTGGATTCAAACTGTGGCTTATGAATGAAAAGCTCCATTTTCCAATAATAATATTAAAAACTAATCAGTGCCTGATGTTTCCATTCCTTTATATACATAATTCTGGAAATACTGCATTAAACATATATATATCATATACTGGAATACTGCATACAAAATGTATTACTAGAAATCCAAAGACTGCAGGATGAAAAGGATGTTAGGTCAAAGAGCCAAAAAAAGTCAGAGAAAAAACTACAGTGTAATTGAGATGCATGCAAACTCTTGTGCTGTGTTTAAAGTAACACTACATTCTGTGTCAGTGAATACAGAACTTATTCCCCACTATGTGACTTAAAAATAGCTACACTGTAATTTTTAGTTTGTAGGTCCATCTAGATGGGTGGCATGGCAGAAGTTAAAGAAGGCCAGAGAGGCTGTGCAGAACCTGACCAATGAAAAGAGAGCTCATAGAGAGCCAATCAGGAAAGGGCTTCCTGGAGCAGCTCAGATATAAAGGGCTGCAAAGCAGAGATCAGTCCCTCCCAGGAGGTAAAGGAGAAGGAGCAGCTTCTAGAGGGCAGCACCACAAACAGAATAGTACTGAGCAGGATCAACTGCAGGCTGGCTGTCAGACTGAGGCTCTGAAACAAGGACAGGGAAAATGCTAGGGCAGCAGAACTGAGATGAGGGGCAGTAAATGGCTGCTGCGAGGGTGTCCCTGGGCTGGGATCCATAGTGGGCAGGCATGGGTCCCTTCCACTTGCCATGGGAAGGAGAGGCAAGTGCATGAACTCTGGCATGCCATTGACAAGAATGGCTAGACTGGGACTGCCATTTGCCACAAAGGCAAGTGGCAAAGCTGAGGATTGTTTGTCCTCTCGCAGAAAGGGGGAAAGAACTGGGTGGGGCACAGCTGAAGGGCTGTGTCCAAAGGAGGAAGCTGTGGTCTGGGAGCAATGCAGGTCCACAGATGGTGGAAACAGTGAAGTGATGGCAAGTGAGATACCACCATAAGAGGGCATGTAAGAATTGAACTGAACTAATTCCCAGAATGACCAGCAGGAGGTGTCATGGTGGTGAGTCTGTACCCTATTATAGATCACAAAAAGTATACACTAATCAGTTCTGCAATTTCAGTGAACCATGTAACCTAGTCCTTAAAAATCTACAGAATGCTGAAAGTACGGGTTATACTGTTTATAGAAAAACTGTCTTGCATGAAACAAAGTAAAAATGATGAACTTTTCAGTCTGGAAACCTTTTTAAAAGCATGTTAAGATACTATGGCAGCAAAAGCACCTAGTTTAGGGCCAGATTCTGATACTCTTGGTCAAATTGACCAGCATCTTACTTCACGAGTAGTCCCATTGAACTCAATAGGGTAGGTTAGACAAGGAAATTAGATTCTGAGGTGCTTGGACAGCAGAGTGAAGGGGCCCATATGAATACCTAAGAAGACCGATTTGTTCTCTTTCACTGCTTACAGCCAACCGTTATCACAAATCAGCATTTTGTTTTCTGTTTGCTTCTTTTTGTAGGGCAGGCCACTTCCAATCATCCTTACTAGACTGCTCAAAATTATTCCCTGCAGTGATCTCAGTCAGTGGTGTTGCTCTCCTTCTCCCACAGGATCTTCACAAGCCTGCTCCTTTTGCTTCACTGCTTTCCTCACTGCTGCCACTATCAGATGCTGCAAATGTGAATTTCCTAGGAGATAAAACAAACCAATATCTAATCAAGCTATGGTTCACCTGGCTCATCTGGAAGTTGTCTATATAAGGGGATCTAGGTCATTCATACCTCATCTCTTTATTTTATGAACACATTACAATGAATGAAGAAATAAGAGGTGCTTTCAAGAACAGCTTAAAATTGCACCAGGATAAAATGACGTTTTCAGGCTTTAACATTTGAACCTACCCAAGTTGAATGTTTGCAGCAGCAAGAACAGATTTAGTCCTTTCATAAATCAATGCACAGATGATGGTACTAGATAAAATAATACATGCTCAGGTTGTCTTTTGTGTGCATGGTATCACCATGGTATAGTAAATGCTAGCATGCCACACATACTGGTATCTTCCCTGTGACCCTCTCTTCTCTGTGTGTCCCCCTATATTTGCATTCTTCACATGCATTTTTGTTTTAAAATAGATGCTTCCATGATGCAGGGGAGGTTCTGGAAGATTAAAATTATGCCAGCCACAAACCTACACATTTGAAAGATGTAGATTTAATATTCAAGTCGCTGATGGTGTATTACTGGGAATGGTCCCAAACCTGTTCCTAATGAAATCAATCCCATTCAATTCAATGGGCCCACAAGTAGGCCTGGAAAAAATTATTTCAATGAAGCAGTGCACACAGAAAGATAACATACCAGCACATCTCCCAGAATGGATTCTCCAGAATCTCAGCTACATTTCATTTTGAAGTCTAGCCGTTATGGTTACAAATAAAACCATGAAAACAGAAATTCATTACAGTGATGCCTGCTTGAATTTGCAGGTACGCTGAAACTATTTCTGAACAATGTGAATTTCATGGGTCTTTAATTCAGACACACAGTAATGATAGATTAAGTGTGTCCATGTTAGTTATTTTACTACATGGAATGAGAGGATGCATCATAGTATGAAGATGTATTTAATCTGCTCAGAACAAAAGCTGCTGTAAGTGAGATCAGAGTCAGACCCATGCATTTTTCAGAGAACTCCAAAATACTAAATTTATTAATTATTTTTGTTAATCAAACAGACCAAGAGAACTTTCAGTCCTGGTTTATCCAGTAATATTTATATTTTAATGCTTGGTAACAAGATATGAAAACAAATTTCTCTGAAAACATCCATTCAATGTGCAGCGGCAGTCAAAAAAGTAAACAGAATGTTAGGAATCATTAAAAAAGGGATAAAGAATAAGTCAGAAAATATCTTATTGCCTCTATAGGAATACATGGTATGCCCACAGCTTGAATACTGTGTGCAGATGTGGTCGCCTCAGCTCAAAAAAGATATATTGGCATTGGAAAAGATTCAGAAAAGGGCCACAAAAAATGATTAGGAGTTTGGAATGGGTGCCATATGAAGAGAGATTAAAAAGACTGGGACTTTTCAGCTTAGAAATGAGGAGACTAAGGGGGGTGGTGGTATGATAGAGGTCTATAAAATCATGACAGCTATGGGGAAAGTGAATAAGGAAAAGTTATTTACTTGTTCTCATAAGAACTAGGGGTCACCAGATGAAATTAGTAGGTAGCAGGTTTAAAACAAACAAAAGGAAATATTTCTTCACGCTGCACACAGTCAACTTGTGGCACTTCTTGCCAAAGGATGTCGTGAAGACTAGGACATTAACAGAGTTCAAGAAAGAACTAGATAAATTCATGGAGTTTAGGTCCATCAATACTTATTAGCCAAAATGGGTAGGAATGGTGTCCCTAGCCTCTGTTAGGGGCTGGAAATGGATGACAGGAGAGGGATCACTTGATGATTACCTGTTTCTGTTCACTCCCTCTGGGGCATCTGGCTTTGGCCACTGTCAGGCGACAGGATACTGGGCTAGATGGACCTTTGGTCTGACCCACTATGGCCGTTTCTTATGTCCTTATTAAATTCCTGCTACTGCTACAACGTTCCCTGTGGACTGCATAGGTTCTTTCAGTCAGATGATATTAAGGCAGGGAAGAGTGAAACAATAGAGCGTTGTATCACCGGAAAAGCATTAGCCATTTTGTAATTGTCTGAAGTGTTCCAATTTAATCAAATTCACTAAATCTTTGCAGTAGCACAGTCCAGGTTTGATTTAATCAGGCTAAGAAAAGATCAGTCAAAATCAGAACCTGGTAGAACCAGCCTCCACATCTATCATTTATTTCACTTAAATGAGGCCATGTTCATTTCTTACAGTTTGTCACTTTCAGTAATGAAAACAGTAATAGCTGAGTAGAATTATAACAGTCAGATGAGGAGGGGCTGAAGGAGGGGGCTCTTGATTCATCACAGATATACCAATGTCTGGTAACCTACTACAAGGCGGGTAGTGACAGGTGGATCTGATCCTGCAGACTGGGTCTCAAGAGACTTTTCCTATCTCTGTCACAGACTTCCTACGTGACATTGCGGGTACATCTACACAAGAATTAAACACTCCTCCTCATGACTGCCCTACATCAGCTGACCGAGATTCCTGGACTCAGGCTGTAGGGCTATAAAATCCCTGTATAGACATTCAGGCTCAGGCTGCAGCCCGAGCTCTGGGATTGTGTGAGGGAAGGGGGTCCCAGAATCTAGCCCAAGACCAATGTCTACCCTGCATTTTTCAGTCCTGCAGCCCTCGCCCAGTGAGCCCAAGTCAAGTGAACCATGACTGGCACATCTTTTAGATGAAGCTTTACAGCTGCAGTGTAAGACCAGGGATTGATCTAACCCCCATTCTGTCTACACACAAATCCTGTTACCCTGGAACTAAGCCCTGAACTATCAGGTTCTAGGGATAAAGGCTTTGAGCCTTAGTTAAGTCAAGACCCAGGGCTCAAGTCCTATTGCTTTGCAAGAATATTCACAACCCTATTGGACTGGGAGGCTGCCAAAAGTTTTCCACAATCCCATGGGCCAACTTACTTGATCCTGTGGACAGTCAAATTTAATGGGCAGTAAAGTTTTCCCATACTGCACCATAAACAAAGGGCTGGAGCAGCCATGCTTTGAGAGCAAGTTAGGAAGTCTGAAGTTATTGTACATACAGGCCCAGTGTATGTCTGAAAATAGTTCTAGCCTTAGAATTTGATCATGAACATCTCTCTGAAAATAACAGTACAGAATAATTCTAGTTATACAAATTCTTTTACAAAAAAAATCCTAACTATCCAATGTTATAGTATGTCACCCAAGAAGTCATCTTTTACTTGCTGTACAATTCCATTTATCCAAACCCCTGCTTATTTCTGACTTTCAGAGGTCAGCCAGGCTAAATGAGCCTGGTTAAGCAGGTCTAATATATTTACTATTCACTGTTGGAAGTGTATGGTTTGGGGTGGTTGTTCAATAATATTGCATTGTATTGTTTCTGTTTCTTCATCAGATTAATACCCACAAACCTCTGATACAAATGCTTGCATGTGTGACTTTAAAATTCATTTTCCAAAAGTCATGCTGAGACTTTGAAATTCTGTTTCTATAAATACTCATGCCAGTAAAACTCAGTCCTACTAAACAAACACAAAAAGGGTGTGAACATGGTCAAAGCACAGTCACTTAAAGAGTGGAGAGATCATCTATAGGAAGCGTTGTGCAGCAGCTTCTGTTCTGTACATGCTGGCCTGGATCCTCATTTATGGTTAAGGAGGGCACTATCAAGCTATAGGATAATGATCCAAAGGCCTGGAATAACATTTACACTTCTCTGATCATAGACCGATTGTTCAGCAGGCTAGTCCCTTAGTGCAAACTACAGTAACCTGAAAGGTACCTTTAGACACAACTACCGGTGGCCCCAAAGATCAATACAACGTTCAGGAATCTGGGATATAGGTAAGTCACAGAGTCCCCTCCTCTTTTTTTCTGTCATGCCATTATTTCAGTGCAAAGGATAGAATTGAGATATGCGGCAATATACCAGCCCTGTGCTTATGCATAATTCCCTTACAGTGGAGTGATTTTCCTGTGGTTAGCTGAGCTGGCTTTAGCATTAGATTGTGCTGGAATTGAAATGCAAAAGCCTATCATCACCCCCAAAAAATATGGGCTGCTGTATACGGGACTCAGGAAAGTTTCAAAGACAATGCCATTGTCTTCTAGAGCTGTAGTCTGCTGAACAAAATGTCAACAGTATAATTCTAGTGGAAATTATGAAATTTTGAATAATGTTATTTATGAAGCAAAATATTAAATCTACATACAAATGAGCAATAGCAGAAGTGTTTGAGGCTATCTAAGCTACAAACTGGTTACAATTCAACATCATTGCAAAATTACAGTAATGATATACAAAAGTTGCAATTAAGATAATTAACTTCATATCTTATTGTGGAGGACAGCATTGTTTACATAGATATCTATGATATATTCTAATACAACTCTTCTGCCCTGATAGTCCTGTTGTAATAGCCTCATTTTCTGAGCTGATACATTTATAGCTCAGCAGCATGAAAAAGCAATGCATTGCTTACTTTTAATTCACAGCAGTGCCTGTGTCTCCCTTGTGACTAATTCTGCATTCAGTCAGGTTTCTGGGCCTGCCTTCCTCTGAGGAGCCCCCATGAATCTTTAATGCCATTGTAGCTTGATGATACCAAGTCAGTTTTTTCATCAGCATACCCACTTGGCTGACTCCCAGTAATTTCCACAGTAAAACATCTCAAAATGTCTTCCTGAGACTGATCTGCAGCTCACGAGCTATAGTGAAAGATGGTCAAATTCCACTAAACCACACTGTCGTTTTAAAAGGCTAATCTATGGTGCCTTCCACTGTCATTGTGAAGCACTAGGGAGCAGAGCTGCTCCATTTTTTTTTCAAATGAAAACAGTTTCAGGGGGGAAATGACTTTTTGAAAAACTTCATGAAACTGATAGTATTATTTTTTTAAAATATTCCATAGAAATTGGAGGTGAACATTTCTCTTCATTTTTTTTAAATTTCCCACCCCTTTTTTTTTCCAGACTTTGTATTTGGTCTTCTTCATATTTGATCTTCATTTCTACAATTCTAGCATGATCATGATCATCTTCAGTTGTCATAATTTTTGTTTGTGTTCAGTTGTGAGTCTTATTTTCCATTTTTTGTTTGTATTGGTTGTATCTTACGTCTTTTCTTGTAATCATTCATTTGGTAATATCGCTTTGTTTTTTGTGTTTTCAGCCCCCTTTTCATTTTTGTTTTCCATTTGTTTGGGGAGGGAAGCATGTGTGGAAATATAGTCTACAACTGTTAACTTAGACATTATTTTCCATCAAACAGTAATTTTTTGAAATAAAAAATTACAGTTTCAAAATGTGAAATAGCCTTTTTTAACATGATTTGCTTTGAAAATATTTTCATTTCCAAATCAGAATACTACACGTTGGAACAAATGAACAAAATTTATTATTATTTACTAGCTTTTATTGTTTCCTTGATTCTGATTTTATTTTTCACTAGCTCAGATTCACTGCAAGAGTTCACCAAATATCAATAGTGAACTAAGGACAAGGGGTTCCTTAGTTCCCAACAGAACTGTTGTACTTCTGAGCCAGATTCTCTACTTATGGAAACTGATTCAGTTTAAATGGACTTTTATTGCAGTTTTGCCCATTTACTCAAAAATAAAACATGGTTCTTTAATGTCCAAAATAGAAACCTTGGGGCATTCTTACAAATATTCAGTGAAAATCCAAAAAGTTCTTTTCTTCAGTGACAGAGTTCTTTCCTCAGAGTCATGCCATAAGTCATCACAGAAAGAGTTGTTTTTGTAACCCTGAACCAGTAACTATATTAAAATAAGAAAAATCTGCATTAGCCCTCACTCTGTCAACTTCACCAAAACAGATTTTGTCTAGACACCCTCCCCCCTCCCAGCTTGGCTTTTTAAAAATATTTTTTAAAAAGCATGCACATCTTTAGAGAAACTCTGACTGTCAGGGATGATATTTTTGGATTCACATGTAAGAATTCATCATCAGCCCGTTGGACTCTGCTATTCCACTATTTTCAGTGCTAGTAATTCTAAAGAAAATGGTTAACTAAATGCACAACCGCATCTGGAAAAGCAAGACCTTTTAAGTGCTATCCTGGGAAACTGGGAAAATTCATCAAAGTGATCCTTTATTTAATAAAATCAGTCTAATAAAATCAATGCAATGCA
Source organism: Pelochelys cantorii (assembly GCA_032595735.1). Lineage (NCBI taxonomy): Eukaryota > Metazoa > Chordata > Testudines > Trionychidae > Pelochelys > Pelochelys cantorii. The sequence continues at coordinate 43,903,545 of CM064329.1, read as the reverse complement.
TAAGTATGAAACTTCTGCAACACAAAAAGAAAATTAAAAATGAAAAATCCCAGCAAGAAATACATAATCTTCATACAAGCTAGATTGGGACATGACATAAAGAACCCTGGGTAAGATACAATTGAACTAGCTTCAGCAACTTTACAAGGGGGAAGAGGATTCCTGATTTGACTCCCTTCCCCAATGGTCTATGCAAAAGCAGTTTACTTCCCCCCTCCATCTTGGCTCGTCAAGGCTGGCTGGGCTTTGGGGGCCAGAATTAAGGCTCAGCTCACTCCAAGATTCTATTTTTTCTGTGCCACGAGCCACAAAGCATATAACGCACACAGGGCAATGAGGGGACGATTTATGCATCTTTACTGTACCGTATAGGTATGTAAGCTAAATAATAATCTTGCCACTGATCTTGGATTAGGTGAAATATATTTATATTGGTCCTCTAAACCTGCTCTACCTTGTGAATGGTAGAAGATGTGTCCTGTACTTATACATTCTTTTCTATCTCTTCTTAAGTTTTCTTATTCATGTTAGAAATCATAAATTATGCCAAAGTACTAAAACTACTAGCTACTTAATTGTTCACCATTGCCCAGATTATAATGAAAACAAATCCCAATTTCCTTTTATTCAATTTTTTTATTTTAGCTTCCCAATTAGAGATTTTATTGTAGATGCAGATTCCAGATTGGTTTTGGACGTGGGGCAGTGAACCCTAGAAGTATAGTTTGACCACATGGGTACATGAATATCAAAAAATAAATAATTCAAGATAAATGAGGCTTCAGTGTCCCTGGAGGAAGTGACAGACACAATGCTTAGAACATTAACATGACACATATTCAAATAGCTTGAAATTTATGGGTACTGTTAACACTGCACACATGTGCCCAGAACACATGCAATTTCTTAATCAGCCCTGGTTCTATTTCTGTAGACCAGCCCCAGGTCAGAAGGGGTGAATGATTTCAATCAATATCCAGTTGTTAGAGTAACAGCCATGTCCGTTCTGGATGGCTGAGTGGGTGAAAACATGTTTGTTCTACTTAATGTGACACAGTCCTGTCAAATTAACAACCACGATGGCAGGAGCCGGCTTGCTTAATGGGTTGAAGTCAGTTCCACAGAGAATTTATCATCAACACTCAACCAATAGATCTAAAACCTCATTACTAAGGTTTATTTGCAGATAATAACTTAAGGTACACTTTGTACTACACAGGGGTTGTCTGATCTCAAAGATAGAGTAGGCTAGATTGCTTAGTAAAATTTGATCTTTAAATTGACATAACCCTAAGATAACTGAGCATAAAGAGAGGTAGAGTTACATACTCAAGCTCCTGTTTGGCTAAACCACAGTTGACACTATCTTTGTATGAATGGAGAAAAATGTAGAAGATACACACAATTCTTACGTCTGATTCAGAGCTGGCGCAGTGTCCCCTCAATAAGATTCTATTATGCGGAGTGATACTTCCCATCCACACATGAGTAATAAGCACAGTTTGAGTCCACAGCCCAGACCTCTACCACTTGAAATAAATGAATAGTTGGTAGCAGTAGTAGGCTGCTTTGTGAAAGGTCTACACAACTACTTGCTGTGCATTAGTCAATTACTGGGAATCAAGAATGCCAGGTTCTATTCGTGGTGAAGGAGAGTAGGGTCTAGTGAGACAGCACAGCCAAGCACATAGAGTCAACACAGCCATTTTGTAGACAACGTATGTAAGTGGATGAGGCTTGAGTTTGAGCTCTGCGAGAAATGATTTTGTGGAGCCTCTCAGTCACTCCCCCGTAATGCAAGAAAAATGTTACTTGCATGCCCAATACTGAGTGTCTATTTTGCATAAAATTATTCATACCAGTGAGTGAAAGAGCTGAGACTAGAAAGTATAATATTCTCTAGTTTCTGAATCCAGTAATCCTGCATTTCTCAAACTGTGGGTCCCGACCCCCCGGGGTGTCGTGAGCAACTTAAAGGGGGGGGTGCAAGCAACTTAGAGGGGGGCCACGAGCAACTTAGAGGGGGTTGCGATATCACAAAGTTTGGGAACCCCTGCTTGAGTAATCCTTTTTATATGCCAAAGGGTGTGCTGTGGTGGCAGTGGTGTACTGATCAGAGTTCGAAGTCTATGCTTAGTGCAGCTAGAATGGTCTGAGATTTTAGTAGCAACCGTCTAACAAGTTCCACTGAACATATGCAATGGACAATTCCAAAAGGTTTAATACTTTGCCAACTCTGGATAGATTTCCTTTGGGATAACTAAAAGCACCCCTGTGATTTCAAATCTTCTGACCAAATTTCAATAATATGCTCTGAAACATGGAAAAGCTAGATCTCAAAAATTGGTAAGAGGAAAATACTAGCATTAGCATATTGGTAGTATCCCTAAACAGCTAGCCTGCATTTACACAAGCCACCTGTTATTTCAAAATATTTTTTGAAATAACGGGCTTGCTATTTCACCATCCCGATAAACCTCGTTGCATGAGGGATAAGGGATGGCTCGAAATAGAGAGTTATTTTGAAATTTGTCGCTGTGTAGATGTGCCAAATTTCAAAATAAGCTATTTCAAAATAGTTTTAAAATAAGATAGGCAATTTGCCTAGCGCAAATTGCCTACCTAATTTCAAATTTAGGATGCTGTGTAGATGCAACCGAAGAGAATTCAGCCTGATGCAGAAATCAAACATGGAAAATTTCAGACCAAATGGCTAAAGTTTAGCTAAGTTATAAGCAATAGAAACCAGGTGTTTGTTATCAAAAATGTTATCCAGCCTTAATTGTAGGTTTCACTTATACTTAGAACTGATTAAAGTATTGCCTTCAAAACTGTTTTAAAGAGAAAATTGGGTCTTTATGACAAATATTTTTCATTGAAAGACGACCTGAAAATGGAAATATTTTGGCCCAAAACTTAAATATTTTGATGTAAATTATTGCCATAGGAACTCATGGGAGTTGTTGTTCAGGTGCCTTTCATTCCAATTCACCTTTTTGGATCAGGCTTCCCCACTGGACTTCGTCTCTCAAGATCCACCCTTGTCATATATATGCATCCAGGAAATCTGGCTTTGAGGGGAAAAAGGGAGCATGAGATACATCAATTAAAACTTCCATGAGGCACTGCAACTGGCTGCATTTCACAAATGAAATATTTTGGCATTCATTTATTATGAGTATTGTACAATGCAATAATTTTAGGCATGTCTCTTAGTGAAGTGTGAGACATAACAAAATGGCTTTTTTGGCTCAGACTTGGCAATTGCGCTGTAATGTGTCAGTCAAAACACAGAACATCTTTTGAAGAGAAGATGTATACTTTGACACCATTTGCTCTGTTAGTGAAAAAAAAGAGCTTGATCTCTCAAAGCCAATGAATGAGGCAGAGTCAGGGGCAAGACAAAGCAATATCAGCTTACCATAAAAACTACCCCATTCCTCCCTCCCTACCAGAAAACTTCACAACACACAAAGGGAAGAAAATAAGGCAACTGTTCAGATGGGAAAGGGAACAAATGGAGTAAAACTGGTAGCATAAGACTATCTCAATAGGTTTTTATGAACTTTGCCCGTGGTCTTAGTGAAATGCTCGCTTTCAGTTCCCTTGTGTGTCTGAAAGATAGCAAACATCCAATAAAATAATAGCATTAGGAATATGGTGGAACAAGTAAAAGTTTATTTGTACAAAGATACTTGACATGTGTCTGATACACAAACCATTAACTCTTACAATACCTGAAAACATCTAGGAAACAGATGTAAAATGAATTTGAATTGGATTTCATGTAGTATAGAGCATGCATTGAATTTTTTGTGATGAATCATGCCACAATGACCTAGTTATTAGTTCTTTTTGAAGGCTTGCCTCTCCTGTTAGCTGTTTGGCTTCAAAATTAAGTCATCATGGTGACAGCTGGGTATTGAGTGAGAAGAGCACCAACCAATAAAGGCCAACTAACCAACAATATCACCAACCAATAAAGACCTTCATTCTGGCTTACATTGTGTGAATGCTTGGCGGGGTGGGGGGAAATGGTGTGCTTAAAAATAATATAGGGAGCATCTACTTCACCTGAACAACAGCAGAGAAAAACAGGGATGGACCTAGCACTCCATAGGAGATGGCACTTCCTTAGTAGCCAGCCATGCTTAGGGAAAAAGGAGAGCTTCCAGTCACCCCGCATCTCAAGCTCTGAACAAGGCTTCCACATGAACTGGTTTCCCAAACACCTTCCTATGACCACATCTTTTCCCTCAGTGCAAGTAAAGTGAGGACTGCAGCCAGGCTGGAAACACACAAAATGTTTGGGACTCCTGGCTTCTTCAAAGCAAAGTGCAGCCTCTAGCCAGGGGACACTATGTTCTGAAGGAGGAAGAGCACTAAGGCAAAATACAGCATAGCCTGTAGCCATACTGAAAACACAGTACCATTTATTGTTCCTTCTTTTCTCCTAAAACCAATAAGCAAGACTTATGAAGATATTGCTAGTAAAACCCATCTTTTGGAGTTCCTCCTTTTGCCAGAAGAAAACAAGGCTAAGAAGCAAGCTGAGAGAAAACAATGTGTCTTTGGAGCCCCATCTCCTGTTCAGATGGAAGACTCTTCAGACAATCCAACACAGACAAAACGATGTGCAGTTCCATGGGAAGACTGTCCATGTGAAGAACAACCTTTCTGGATCAGCCACACAGAATTGCTTCTCCACCCCCAGAAATGCCTGTTGAGGGATGCCCAATCCCTGGAGGTCTCTCGAATCTAGTCCCCTTTAAGGGCGTGACTTGGCCTTTCCCCAAGACAGTTCACAAGCCCCCATGACTAGGGTTAACACAGCCTGGCAGCCAGAGTCCATATGCACATCCCCTTCCTTAGGGATATTACGGCCCGAAGGCCTAGTCCAAACACCCGTCCCCATATTACTAGGGGTAATATGGCCTAGCAGCTGGAGTCCATATGCCCATTCTCTTCACTAGGGATAATACGGCCCAGAGGCCTAGCCCACAGGCAAGCCAGAAGACTTCCCCCACACAGGCTAGATATGGGGGATATACGGGGACTCAGGCCCTCCCACTCCACCATGTCCCAGCCCAGCCCCCTGTTGGTGGTGGTGCAATCCACTGCCTGCTCAGTGGGGAATCCTGCCACAACACGCTGAGTACCAGGCGAACAATTCCCCACCCTGGGCTACTTCCTACTGTCCCTTGTTCGCTGGTCTCCCTCGGTGTCTCTCTCAGGTGTGGGATCTCCTCAGGCTGCCTCTCTGGCCCTGGCTGCTGCTGGGAGGTCCAGCCATGTCTGCTCCCCTGGTTCCGGAGCTCTCTCCGCACCTCCTTCCTCTTTCACAGTCAGCCCAGACTGAGCTGTTCCAGAGGCTTTTATAATCTGCCACCCCTGGCAGCATGCCCAGCAGGGCTGTGGGGGTGGGGCCCTTTCAGCCAGCTGGGCCAAGGCAACTCCCTGATCCTTAGTGCGGGGTTGATGCGTCCCATCACAGTGCCTCACAGAGGTTGTCCTCTTTTTTTTTATTTGTGGTCCAAGCTGGCTTCACAGAGCCTCCTGAGACCCCTGTGTTTCTGAGTTCTGTCCACTAACTCTTGCTTCTCCAGCCTAGAGCTCTCTAGGTTTCTCACTTCACCATACTTGCTATCATCTAAGGTTCTGTTGGCTAAAAATATTTTGTCACGACCCACCCTGAGCATTAGGCAGAGAACTCTAACATGACACTTACTGGTACTTAATGATTTCCAGGGAAAACAATCATCCAGCTTGAAGACCTAGCAGAGGTTCTAGCTCGGAGAGATGCAGCCATCAGGCACTGGAAGAAGGGGCAAAATTATACTGCTTCACAGCTGCTGCTAAAAGAAGGGCACTGCTTAACAAGTTTCCCCTGCTGTAACTCCTGAATCATCCTGCCCTGAATGCCAGGGTGCAATTTTGTATATAAACAAACTGCCTACAATATATGGTGGCAATGTACTTTATTGAACCCTTTTATTATAGAGAGATGTATATTTCCTGAGGGGGGAGGAAATAATGTGCAGCAGAAGCATAAATGGTCATACATTTCATAAAAATGTTCACATTCTTCCATACACAAGAACAGTCATATATTTCCTCTGCAAATGAACTTTCTTTTGTATTAAGGGAAAACAGCAAGTGAGAAAGCACAAAAATATTTTTTTCATGGACCAGAAAAGTGTATATTTTGTCTGCAATGGGATTCATCTGAATAGAGTAGAAGCTGGCAGCAGTGTCTACTGACAATAGATTCCTATAAATATAAGATGCACTAAACAGAAAACAAAAGCATAAAAATAAGAGCTGTATATATCACCATTAAAGTTATGAGTTATGTTTGCTTCTTTTTCTTATATATTTTTACAGTTCTGATGCTGACAAACAACTAGTTCACTCAGTTTTGCCATCCTTTCCATCAAAATGAAGCAATAAAGGATCTGATTGGGTTTTTTACTATTAACCAGAGCATGCATTGCACTGGATTCAGGTGTTTAACAAATTTTTATTTGTTTAATATTTTCCTTATTCCAGAAATGTTGTTACATGGGTTGCTTGAAGATTGTCTAGACATCACAAGATATTCACTGCACAATTATAACATGCAAAATATTTCAGGTGAATGTGCTAACCTCTATTCTTTAAAAGGTTTTGTAAAACTGAATATATTTTGTGAAGTGAGAAAAATTTTACTTGACAATATTCTCTGAGCAGGCACATAACTTTCTGTTGGAAGTGACTGGAGACAAGACTGTGATGAATAGCAGGCCAGCACCTTAATTTCACAGGAGCTGTAAAATTTGTTCTTGTCAGGAATATGGCTTTACTGAGGTTACGTCCAGCCCACAAGTCATCTCAGATAATCCCAGCAATGATGACTCAAGTAAAATATATCAACCTTCAGGGGGTCACAGAAAATTATGACTAAAGCATATTGCTCTATTTTTACAGCACTCATTGTTGAAGGGGTTTGCCTGTTAGTATCCATTTAGCCATCAGTTTAAATTGATTTGGTGGGGAGTTGCTGTGGATTGCTATTTCTGGAATCTTCATCTGGAGGTTTACTATATTTGAACTTTCAAAAAAGAGGACGTTCCTGAGAGGGAGTGTATCTGTATCAGTATCTACCAACACACATTGTATTAATGTGTTATACATACTATATATTATATTGCACATTAATAAAACGTGAGTTGATAGATACTGATACAGATACACTCCCTCTCAGGAGTGTCCTCTTTTTTGAAAGTTCAAATATGGAAACCGTACCATTGTTCATCTCTTCTCCATGTCTACTGCCTTTCTTTTCTAGTTGTTTATGGCTAGCATTGGAACTGAGCAAACAATTCACTGGGTACAACATAGGCAGCGGGCTTTATGTGGGCACATGGGTCTATCTTTGGGGAGCTCATTAGACAACTGGGATATAAGTGTCTTTATCTTCTTGAAGAATATCTGCCAACAGATTAGTACATTTCCTCAGTACTTGAATTTACACTTTTGTTTAAAAATTGTTTCTTGACTCTGACCAAAACCAGTTTGCTAAGTACACTTGATAGGACAATATTCAACTGTGATGATTATTTGTGATTGGAGACAAATGTCACATGGTATTGTTCCTGAATTGGATGATTATAACTTTAATATCCAGTAGCTTTAAAATCAGTCAGGAGAGAGTAGGTCCTTAGGGAGAGGTAGCCGTGAAGAACTGGGGAGTTTAAGAAAGCTACTTTGCTTCTGCCTTTGTACATGGCTTGTCAGGGGTGTGGAAATCACAAATTAGAGCAGATAAAGAACAACTACGCTAGCTGCTGTAACCTAATGGCTTTCCCTTGACCATGGAACATTCCCTACTGCCCCTTTCTAGGCTTGTACTGCATTGGGGGCGGTTCTCCAACTAAAGATTCCCCCAGGCTCCGGCAGTCTTCTCAGCTGCTCATTTAGGGCAGGTATAAAGTTGCTTTGCACCACCAAACTGGCACATTAGTGGAACCAAGAATCTGACCTAATACCTTGACAATATAGATGCTCTTCCATTCATTAGCATGTATATAGTATGCTTTATATGTCCTTCTAGTAAGTTTCAAGTAATGTTTGTATACAAAAGCCTGATACAAAATCCCAGCCTAAATGCTAGATTGAGTGGAGAAAATGGATTCAGAATGCCACCTTGGGGAAATGCTATTCTGCTAGTTTCCTGGGTACAAAGGCATGGTGAGACTACTACTTGACTGAGTTTCAGATTCAGAGGATATAAATTACACATTTTATATTCTCTGTCCCAGCCCTGATTTCATTCATTTTTGAGTCATGCAGATTATTTTTTCACTAGTGGGGACAATCTGTAGCATGATGATGGTGTCCTGCATACATTCAAAGACAGCCAGAGTGCACTACTGTACACATTATTATTTTTGCAAAATTAGGATAGGTCAGTTTAGAGAGTAATTGTGAGGCTCTCATGCACCAGAGCAGTTCTCAGTGACTCTGACATGCGGCTAAGAGAATTCCCAAACATCATTCTGCTCCTTCCCCCAATCATGCTGGTAGCTCAGTCTCCTCTTTGGGGATTCTCTAAATTGTGCATCTGTATAATATCTCTCTGTAATCTCTGGCTACAGATTGCCAAAGTTCAGAATGCTCCTTTCCACCTGGCACTCCCTAATTTGCCACCTATTTCAGGAGCATTGGAAAGGAATGTTGTAAGACAGCAAGGACAGGCATACAGGAACCAGAAATTCCCCTATGTCAGGGAGGTTGTTCAGATGTCCTTTTAGAACAACTTTACATTCACTTTGAGCCACTGCAGTAGTGGAAAAGGACCATAGTGCAGACCAAGATCTGGCCTCTTAGATACAATTCATGTTATTAATATGCGGCAAATATTGACAAACCTCTTATATCAGAAGCTGTGTCATGGAGATTCATTTCCATAATAGCACTCTCTCAGAATGTGCATTTATAATGTAAAATATGCACCATTTGGCAGAAGTTTAACATTATCTCACAGACAGAGAGATCTCAAGACTGTAGGAGTTTCAAACACCATGGTTCTTTTCTTGACACAAACAGGGCATGCTACCTGTTTATTTTCCCTTCCATCATTTGGCCTGAGTCTTCTAGCTGGTCCAGCAATCAATGGTTTTCCAGGCGTTCATCATGCATATTTGAATTCTCTGTAGGTTTAATTAGCTCTTTATAATGCAGAGGAGGACCTGTTCCTCTTTTTAGGGCACATAGTATATGTGCTTTTTTTTAGGATGATTCAGCTTGTTAACTTCTGAGTCATATTTTTTGCTTTGTTTTTGGAGTTCAATTCGAAGGTGTGAAGATTACTAATCAGCATCCTTTGGGGATGGAACAGATGGTACAGCTATGTTATCAGATGTCTTCCTTTGAAAGATGATATAATGATGTTGAGAATCAGATAACTAACTGTACCATAACCCCAGGTCAAACCACCAGAAAGCATTCTCCATGGCAGACTAGAAATATGAAATAGATACATGCATGCTACTGCCACATATTAACTCATGTTGCTTTACATGAGACTGTAAATTTTAGGGCAACCCTACAAAGGTATGATGTGTGCATTCCCTGTAGCCATTAGCTCAGCAGCCTAGTGAAAACGATTTGATGTAAAATTCAATAAGAACGACAGACAGTTGAATAATGTCACCATGGGTCACATGGTGCCTTGACCCCTAGGTGTAGTGCCCAATGTGGAGGAGGCTATACATAGCTTCATAGCTCCTGACAGTGGGCCCAGGTTTACTCATAATCCCTGACAAAGACTGTTCCTTCCTTGATTTCCCCAATGGCTCACAGCAGGAAGGGAAGAGCAAGCAGGAAGCAAGGTCACCAATCTACTTTGATCTGTTCTACACTGGCAGGGCAGCTTGAGAAAAATTACATGGACAAAATTGGATGAGAGAAGGAAAAATAACTTCTCTTTTATACACATACAAACAATTCTGTCCTAACAACATGATTTATGCATTAAAAAATACCCACTTCTAAAAAAAGTGGTTGGCTGTTCTTTCACTTTGCATGGGCACTTTCTATTATTAACGAGATAGCAATGAGGTCAGCAATGATCTATCGTCCCCCCCCAGTGATATCTGACCTGCAGCAGTACTTGCTCCGTATTCTTGCTTAAAGACTATTAGTGTAACAGCTCAGATACCACATCTTAGTGCAAGTAGGATGGATGCAATATGGCTCAGCAACTAGGGCACTTGATTAGAACTCAGCAAATCTAGGTGCTGTTTCTGGGTCAGCCACAGACCTGCTCCATGACCATGGGTGAGTTACTTCCCCTTTTTATGCCTCAGTTTCTTGACGGGGAAAATTCTATTTGTTTTTCTTCACAAAATGCATTGAGGTTTGTAAATGAGAAATGCGATAAAGGAACTGGCTAGTTTTTAACAGTGACCCCTGTGGTATAGATACAATTGTTTCTGACTAAGTGACAATAACAAAATCTAACTCATTTTATAAAACTGATGTGAACCAATTTCAAGTTTTTAGGAAGCCAACACAGATGAGTAAAAAATCACAATATTTTAAACATCTCGTACGTCCACACAGCAGGGCAAAAGTCAAATTAAGCCTACACAACTTTAGCGCTGTCAATTGCATAGATTAAGTCAAAATAGCTTAATTCGGTTTTTGGTGCTGTCTGCACAGCAGGAAGTCAAAGGAAGAACATTTTTCCTTCAATTTCCCTTACTCCTTGTGAAATGAGGGCTAAGGAGTCAGAGTAAGAAGTCCTCCAGCTCGACATTGTTTCAGAATAATGGCTTGCAGTGTAAACACGCTCTTTGTTATGTTATTCTGAAAGAACGCTGCTGTGTAGACATAGCCTCACTGTCCCCCTAAATGATAACAAACATTTCTGCTTTTAATCAATGCCTGGCAAAGAAGGGGTTCCATTATTTCCAATTCTCACGAGAGTCAAACTCTTGTGCATTAGCTATAGAGCAAATTAACCAGCAAGCTCTTTAGGACAGAGACCCATGTCTATTTGTGGAGCAGCAAGCAGAGTGGGGTTCTGATCTTGACTGGGAGCTTTGGATGCTGCAAGAATATAAATAAACAGGGCTCGGCAAATCACTGAACCTACTTGCCCGTGGCGAGTAGATTTCAGCCGGTTGCCCCATTCACCAGCGGCGCAATGCGGGTCTTGCGCATGCGCGGCTGGCAAGTAGGTTTTGCCGCCGTTTGTCAAGTCCTGTAAATAAATATATTGTAAGAATAGATTACTTATAAGTAACATTTACCTTAGCCATCTGTTTGGCTTCCAGTGAAGGACCATAGTGTCTTCACTTTCAAAAAAATAATTTCTTTACTCTTTAGAAGTGCCGAATAAGATTCTCCATATTCTTCCCCGTGAACACTTAGATTTGAATAAAATGACATTGGGTTAGGAATACAATGTATCTTTAAGCTTTTCAATGTAAAATTCTGTAATGGTTCTTGCTCAACAGAGCTTAAAACAAATAAAACTTTCATATCCTTCAGAAGGGAAGAGGATGTAAACAAAAACACAGTGCACGTATTTATCAGGCTTAACAAAAGACTAATCTGGACTTTGGGAAAAGCAGCACAAACAGATATGTATGTAGAGGAGATTTTATCTCCCAAAAACTTGGTATGCAGTTGAGAGCTGTAACAGTTTCTCAGTTCAAGGCTTTTTTGACAGCAATCAAGCACCCATTTAAGGCTAGGTCTATAAAGAGAGAGCTAGCTCAGTATGTAGAGTGTAGGAAGCCTGCATGCTAGTTACATCTGAGATATTGCAGAACATTCCCTATCTGGTTTCTTGGACTTTCCTGTGTAAGGGCTAATCTACAAAGGAATGTAAGTACCTAAATCCCAGATGCATTGCAAAACCCCTGCTTTGCTAACACCGTAGCCATATCTAAATCCCTTTACAGATCTAGGCCCAAACTCATCTGACCATTTTTTACACTCCCATTCCCTATTCTTATGGCCACCTGGGTGCTTCCCATATGAGTATCAACGAGCAATCTGTTTGACCCCTATGTCTCACAGAGGAAATCTATCCTGAGGGCAAAGCTATGCCATTGTAAGCTTATTAGGAAAACTTCCTCAATTACTAGCCCACAGTGGCTCTGTTTAAAATCATTTCACAGTGGATATATATTTTGGTTGTAAACTGATTTGCTTATTAGATATCTGAAAAAGGACCAAAGAGCTTTATCTTCTCCAAGAGAGTAGGCAGGCATTCTTGTCTTATGTGGGCAATTTGTAAAAGCATGGCATACACTTGTGGCATTATATAGTAATAAATAAAATAATTAAAAACATAGCAACAGAAGAAGATTAAATGCCTTGTTGGACTAGTTCATATTATAAAACAATTACTTCATTAATTTCACATATGTATCACTTGAGAGCTACCTTATTCCCTTATGAAGGTGTCTTCATGTATGTTACTTTTGAATACTCCATAAACAGGTTTTCAGGTGGAAAATTTAGAAATGGTCAAGGGAGAAGCTGGTTAATGAAAGCTTGCTTTGTTTTAGCCAATAGTACTCTTTTATTTTTAGTTTTCCACTGAGATGTAATGGACAGCAGAACACCCAAAAATATTGTATTCCTATTAATTAATAAGTGATTATGATACTGTCATTTCTCTGTTGTGCTTTACAAATGTACATTTCTGCTATTTTTTATCAGAGGTGGCTACCCCCACAAGAATTCCACTCAAGAACAGCTCTTATAAAAGAATCTATGCCAAAATGTAGAGATAGCAATGATTTGGCCTTCAGGGTATGACTCTAACAGAGGAAATAAAATAAAATATGAAGCCCAGCAAACCCTGAAACTAGTAATACTACATGAACTTGTAACAAATTTTGTGTTGCAGAATTCTGAGAAGCCCTGATCTTGCAAACACTTCTACGTCTGTGCCACTTGACATATGTAAAGAGTGCCATTGAAGTCAATATGCAAGTTAGATGCTTCATAGGATCAGTATCAACATTAATAAAGACAAGGCACTAAACATGAAGATTAGGTGTCCAATGATCGCTATGAAACAGTTTCTGAAGAAAACCCCCAAGGATACTCCCAAAGTCTATAAAAATAAATATATCCTCCTGAATTTTATGCTCTTCATCTATTCCGCCTCAAAAAGGGATCAGAGACATGCAATTGTGATGGTATTACTACAGGCTAGAGTCCCCTGCACCTGAATCTTCTGGTCCATTAATATCTGTCATGGTGTAACTCTGTGAGAATAAACTAAATGGAAGTGTGCAGGGATGTGTCAACAGCCAAGAGGAAACCAAGACAGCATTAGATGTACTCCAAAAATCACCTCTACGGTATGTGACTGTGACATCTAAGATGCCTTCCTTATCTTCAGAGACTCAGAAACAATAGTGAGAATAGGAAAATAATTTAATATGGAGTCTGAGAGTGACATTCTGCCCCCAGCCAAAGACAGTGATGAAATTCTGATTGATTATAATGAGGCCAAGATTTCATCCTCAATGCCTTATGTAATTCTGAACTGAATAACAACATTATGATCAAAGGCTTTCCAAGAATGCTGAGGCCTGTAAAACTGAAGCTTTCATTGGTTTGGCTGTTCTTGCGGGCATGTATTGTGGAAAATATTGAATCATTACATTCTGTGGTTAGGTACAAAAGGATGCAATATCTGAACTGCAAAGTGTGGCATGGAACAGTTTCAAAGATGCAGCGAAACAGATGTATTTTGACAATAAGCATATAAATATATGCAGACAACAAGGGAGAGATCTCTATGACATATCTTAGATGCATTTTGACTTATGTGAAAATCGGTGCATCTTTCAAAATGTCTAACATGAACAGGTACGGCTGAAATAGTGAAAACCTGATTTATGAATCTCAGCTCTGAGTTTGTTATTCAGGAAATCCTATTTATTATACATGAGTGTTCAGAATCTATTGTCTAGTCATTACAATTGTCATGAATCCTGAAAAGTTAATATTGTAATAATATTTATTCACTCAAAAATCTGCATTGGACAGAAATAAATACATGGCTAGCCTATTTCAGTCATCCTATTTAGGAGCAAAGCCAATACCTTCTGGCTTAGTTGACCAACTCTAAAATATGAATAACAAATTGTAAGAAAGGCAGATCCTCACTTGGCTTATGAAGCTATAACAATGGTGAAAATTGTCATAACTATGACAATTTACACAAAGTGAGGATCTGCCTCAAGGTGAACAATTGGCACACAACCTATAGGCCAAAAATGTATTTAGTTACAGTACCTGGTGACTATTTAGATAACAAAGGCTCAAAGAAATCACAATCCCTTCTAAAACAAAACAGAAAAAGGGTAAACTTCCTATTAAATATGATTTTCAATGAATACTGTAAAATCTCGAGTATAATGCGCACTTTTCCCCCCAGTTTTTTAGGCTCAAAGCCGGGGTGTGCATTATACATAGGAGCTATTTTTTAAAGTTTTAAACTCTCCCTCCCCTCTGCACAGAAACTTTCCCACTGCAGCATGGTGTGCTGCCACCCCGCCAGGCTCCCGGACAAGGCGAGGAGCTGGCAGCACTGCCAGGCTGCAGCGCCCTGGCTCACTACCTGACCGGTGCTCCTTCAGGCTGTGCCCGGGAGTTCCCGGGGGTCTCTGCGGGAGGCGCGAGCTCGGCGCGGTGCACGAGCAGCTGTCCGAGGGGCGGGGGGTGGTTCCAAACTCCGCCGCCGGCTCCCCGGGCTGCGTGCGCGTTTCCTGGGTGAGCCTGCAGGTAGGAGTGGCACGACCCTCCCTCTCGCTCTCCTGTAGCCCGGGACCACCTCCGGGGAGTGGGCGAGGCTGGGCTTGGTGCTGGCGGGTCGGCTTCTGGCTCCTGGGACAGTGGGGAAGGCCGTGTTGCCACCCACAGCACCCAGGCAGCTGTCTGGGAGGGCGGGGGACAGGTTTCAAACTCTGCCCCCAGCTCCCTGGGCTGCACGTGAGTTTCCTTGTAGCTTCAGATCTGGTTTAAGGATAATCAAATGTTGTGTTCCAGTTTAGTAGAGACCAAGAAATTCTGGACTTCAGAAACAGGTTACCTCCCATTCTCCTGTACAATGGGGTGTGCATTGTACATAGGAGTTCAGTTTTTTTCATTATGCTAAGATTCTAAACTCAGGGTGCGCATTATACATAGGTGCGCATTATACTTGAGATTTTATGGTAATTCAACCAGGTCTGCCTGAAACTCACTTTTGTGTCAGTGAACAACTTGTTATCTGCATGAAATGTGGTTTCAGACAATACATACAGTCATATCCTCAGCTGGCAATGGGATATTCTGATTTTCTCCAGTAGAGGACTTGGCCTGTTCTGTAACAGGCAGCTAATTATGCCAAGAGGATATGGTAATATTTTACTGTGTACACTTTATCCCCTGAAACGTCAAGTTCCATTAGCATAATATTTCCCCTTCCAAAAAACCCACCCACATCCAGTGAAACTAAGAGACATGGATTATGACATATCTTGTGGTGCTTTGAGCCAGAATGGGGGAAATGTCTGCAGTGACATTTTTCCCCCCATCGATGCACACAACAAACCTTTGCTAGTGGGAAGTGTCTCATATGTCAGACTAAGAATCCTATATGTTCCAAAGTATATGAAAACTAAAGAAGAGTGAGGGATGGACCCACACACCAGTCTTTGCATTCAATAATCATGATGTTGGATTAGAAGAAGACTTCAGCATCAAGGCGAAGAACATTCTGGAGGTTGTAAACAGGATGAAAGTCAATGCCTTTGGCAGTTGTTCCTGCCAAACTTCACTCACAGTCTGCTTGACAGGAACATCAATAAGAAGGCAACAAGACCCACACTTTAGAGGAAACAAAACTTGGACTGCAGCACAGAAAAGGCTGCACAACCATTGCCAGCAGCAATGGTAAACAGAAGAAATAATTGCCATACTGGTTGGTGCACCACAATGGCAGAACAAAAAGTGCAGCAATAACTGGTCTATATGCAGTAAGCATGTATACTCACAGCATTCAAGTCGTCTGCCAAGAATATGAATAACCTTCGAGGCCAACACAATTAAGCCATTTCTTGGAAAGAATTATTGTGGTTCATTGTAGTAAGCCAAGTTTAGACTATATCTGTGCTGCATTTGTGAGCACATGTGTTGTTGTAATCTGTGAGGGCATGTGTTGGCGGCAGTGGGAGACATTTTATTTTTACAATTGCTTGTGCAGTAGAAGCATGTTCATCTGTACTTAAATATACTTTATAGTTATTCACATTAAGGGCAAATTTTCAAAGGGCTGCTTGGGGTTTTGGCAAGGCAATAGTCATTGATTTTACTGGGAACTGTGTACAGCTAAAACCCAGCACAATGCTTTGAAAAACAGACCCTCTTTCTTCTTGTGAAACTTCAGGAATGTCTGATTTTTTTCCCCTTAAGTTTTAAGGTAGAAAATATGATCGATATTCTGAAAGCCATAAAGACAGAACCCTTGATTCTCTGGTGTGGCTGAGGAAAGCTCCATGCCACTTGAGGATTCTCTTGGGGGGAAATCCTCCAGTGACAGGATCCAGCAAGCTCAAGGCTGCTGGAGCAGTGCAAAAGTAGCCCAATGGAAAGCAACACAGTCAAGGCCGACAGGCCTCAAGCTATGCCATTTTCTCCCAACAAATTACATTTGTTTGTTTTGTTTTAAAGCATCTTTCTGTTAGATATATTTTGCTCAAGAAAAAGATGCCTGGGCCATTGTTAAAATTCTGTCTCCGCGCTGGATGACACAACAGCCAAACAAATCTGAGTATTTCATTCCAGGCCCTTTGCTGGTCCCACTCCTGCAGAAGCCTTCTTGACTCCAATATCCTACCAGTTCACAAGGATGAAACCATCTAGGGGAGCAGAGAGTGTGGCACAGACTATGTGTTCGAATCACAAACTCTGGTACCTCAGCAGTCATAAGAAGTTCAGCATTCTGGCTTTCTTATCCAACCTGGGAGTATGCTTTTTTTTTTTTTCACCGCTGTAATCCTCCTTTTAGAGGAGCTGCTAATTATTTTCACTAGTATGGGAACATTTTAATGTAATTTGTACAGAAGAGGGATCAGATTTTGTGCCTGTAACTTTAAGAGTGTGTTTAAACATTCTGATTTTCTTTTAAATGTACAAATATAAAACAATAACGAAGGTCATGATTTCTAATTTAAAGCTACACTTTGAAACCTGGGATCCAAGTTGGTCTGTTTTCGGTGTGAAAATAATTGGCTGGCTGGAGCTTCAGAAATATATGTATATATTTTAAAAAGTAAATACTCTTTACTTGATACATTAAAGCACAGTTGTATTTGCAGTACAAGTACAGCAGTTATCATATATTCTCCAAGCTCCTATCAGTGTGTGTTAATGACTATTTAATAGGTAGGCAGATGCTGCTGCAGACAATCACAGAGAGCTTATGGAAGGAGGATAATGTTTCATTTTAGTCAGGATCAGACTGTGCAATATGTCATTCTTTTACAACTACTTCAGACTCCTTTACTCCATACAGATGCTGACATCATTTCTGAAAATGGGGTCAGATGCATGCAAGAATCTAGTCAGCCCCTGAGAAATTGCTTTCCTCACTGAAACCTATGAGAAGACCAAATGATGACTGGTCTTAACGCAGCTGTAGAGGAGAGTTAGATGCCTTTCCTCTATCCTTCGGTGGCCATGTTAGGGCTCACCATTTCTTAAGTCCAACACAGTAAGAAGGGGAGGAGCAAAGGCCATGCAGCTGGCACTCTCGCAACCAACTCTGAAAGGGACAAAGTAGAGAGATATGGGGAGTTAACAGAGTCTTGGTGTCACCTCTACTATATACCAATCTGCAGAAGATCTAAGAGCAAACAACAGTGGGAGTAGGAAGGAAAGAACTCCTGGGGTACTGTAACTAGATGCCTTCACATTCATTCAGTTTAGTCCAAAGATTCAAATGGCTGAACCTGACACTGATCTTACACCAGTTTCATGCCTTTGTGTCTCCACTGATTTCAATAGACTTATCTCTGTTCTGCTCAGGTGTAATTGAGATCAGAATCCGAACTACTGTAGTTGCTGATTTTTGCACTGCCCTGGTCCAAGGTCATCATGTGCTAGATTTCAGACACTTTCATTCATAGTGTACATTGTGTCTGAGTGGCATCACTCTCTCTGAGACCCACCCCCCGTATTACAAAGCAAAGAAATAGATACCAATCTGAAGGAAGATGGAATTTACTAGCAACACACACTGCATCACTTTAACGGTCTGGTGTGTATAGCCAATCAAAAAAATTCAAATATGATAAAAATGTGATGTGTAATGCTATACTGATTAATATTTGAATATTTGAAACAAAATATAAACAACAGAAATTCAACAAATGTAACGAACAGCTGACTTCAAGGGCCACATTCTTAAACTCTAACTATGATCCCCAGAAAAAGCTGCATTTTGGGGAAAAGTAGGCAACTGTGGTAACCATTTAAAAATCTAAGGGAAGGATTAGGCACACAAAGGGTATGTCTACACAGCAAAGTTATTTCTAAATAACAGCCCTTATTTCGAAATAACTTTCCTAGCATCTACACAGCCAAACCGCTATTTTGAAATAAATTCGAAATAGCAGAGCATTTATTTTGAATTTGGTAAACCTCATTCTATGAGGAATAACGCCAAATTCGAAATAGCTATTTCGAAATAAGTGCTGGGTAGACACTAGCCTTCTCAGGGTGCCCTGGTGGCCACTCCAGCCTCAACCAAGAACACTTCTCTCTCTCCCGCCCTCCCCGGAGCCCTTAAATGGGTAGACTCTGGCCACAGTGCCTGTGCCAGTTCCAAGCCTGCCAACCCAGATCCAGCAGTCACTGCCCCTGACCCAGTGGCCCCAAAACATGAGCCAGCAAGCCACTGGCAGCCAGCCCTCCACCGCTCCCCAGGAGCAGTCTGCCAGCTCCCAGGAGCCTGCCAGGGCCCGGAGAAGGCGGGCACCTTCCTGGTCCAGGGTGGAGATCATGGACCTTATTCAGGTTTGGGGGGGATGCCCCCAATGTTCACAATCTCCGCACTAGATGGAAGAACACGGCCGTCTATGGCAGGATAGCTGCTAGCCTGGCCACCAAAGGCCACATGTGAACCCAGGAGCAGGTTTGCATGAAAATCAAGTTGGTCCGGTGAGCCCCCGCATCCCTGAGCCCTGAGCTTCCCCTCCCCCTTCTTCCCCTTGCTTCCCCCTTCCAGCTCCCTCCTCCTAGGTTCCCCCTCCCCTCTCCCACCCTCTCTTCTCCCCTCTCCCATCTCCTTTCCCCAGTCTCACCAGAGTTTCATTCCCTCTCCCCCCCCCCCCAGTTTTGTTAAATAAAGGGAGTTCGTGTTCATGAAAATACATGTATTTTATTTGACATCAGGAAGGGGGGCTAGGGAGGGGTAAGTGGAAGGATGTGAGGGAGGAATGAGGCACAAGCCCCCAGTGGGGCAGACCAGGGAGGCTCTTAGTGCTCCTCAGGGTGGAAGCTCTCCCGCAGGGCCTCCTGGATACTGACAGCCCCCCCCGATGGACCTCCCAGATGGCAGCCTGCAGAAAGTGCAGCCCAGGCTTGCAGCAACGCATCCAAGAGAAGCACCAGAGTGCCCAGGGGCAGCTCTGGCTCCATGTTGCAGAGTGCTGTGGTGTCCCGAGTGAGGGCAACCAGAGCACACAGAGACAAAATGCTTTGCTGTCCCCCATTGAGGTAGACAAGCAAGCAGGGAAACCTGAGAACTGGCTGTCCGGGGGGGTGGGTCCCTTTAAGCACAGACCTCAGATAGCCTCAGGCAGCAGCCCCACACAGTAAGTTCTCACTTGGTGCCCTGCTGAAACTGGTTCCAGCCAGCCTTAAATGCGATTCGGAGTCCACTTGGTGTGGATGAGCTATTTTGAAATGCATTTTGTGTGTAGACACGTTATTTCGAAATAAGCTTTTCCTAAATAACACTGTAGTGTAGACATACCTACATAGAAGAGAATTAAATTTTTTACAGATGCATTAAAGGAGACCATTTGAAAATTCTGGGCCCTGTACAATTTAAATATGATGTTAAATAAGTAGAAGAAAAAGAAGACTTAATAAATGTTTATTGCTTTTCTCAAAGAAGGCAAGATTGGACATAATAATATAATATAGATGTATTTAAATACACATACATAAATAATTTGAAGGAAACTAAATTAGAGATGTATAAGGTGATTAATTGTATTGTGCTACTATTATTGAAGTATGCTATTGCTGGCAAAATAAGTTGGGCCTGTGCTTAGACTTGTTTTCTCTATATGTAGTCAAGGTTGCGGTTTAGGAGGAGACTTCTCTTCAACCATCCATTCTCTCTGGGTAAGAAATCAAACCATACATGATTTGACTTATCTATTACTTCTAGGGTTGAAGCTGTTATGAAACTGCAGAGGTGCCGGAATGGTAAAATGTGGATGTGTAAGCAAATTAAGAAAAGAAAAGTGAATCACACTTTTCAGTTCTCACACAAGGTCTGACTCAGTATTCAGATTGCCTTAATTCATTTGAACAGTAACTTGTCACTTCATGTTGTAGTTATATTCTTGAAAAAGGCAACTTTACACAAAATAATGTTAAGCAAATCCAATTACCCCAGAAGAATTAGTTTAAATGGGAGGAAGGGGAAGATTTTTTTTTTTTGCCAGACAAAAGACATTAGCTACATTTACAGTATAACTTTTAAACAAGTTCTAATCAGAGGATTGTCTGGGGGCCTCTTATGATCTGTCTGAGTTTCTCCTAAAGCAGTCGTGTTGACGTCAGGTGGTATTTTCCAGGTAATGCCTTGCGGCTAAAAGATGAACTAGCCCTGGGCTGAGCCCTCCAGGGTTAACTCACTGTCTTTTAGTGTAGCCACATTCTCTGCAAGGCAGCAAGAAGAGAGGCAGATGAGAGGACACACAATAGACATAAGGCAGTGGCTGCAAACATTTCCTGTGGAAACTGAATATCATGATGAATCCACACTCTTCCGCTGGAGAGCACCACTCCTTCCTCTGAACAAGCACAACCGCAGTACGCAAGCGGTGACTTTCCACAGCTCATTCCCCAGCTCTGCTCCAGGCCTGCCCCACTTCCCTTCCCCCGCCAAGCACATTACATCCTTGCTCCTCCCCAGCCTCCTGAATGCAGCAAAACAGCTGATTGCTGCTGGTGGGAGGGGGAGTCTGCATGCCTTCCCCACCCCATAGCAGTTAGCAGCATTGCAGGCATTCAGGAGGCTCTGTATGGGGAGGCTGCATGCCGCATCCTTGCTCCTCCTTCCCTCCCCCAAGAACCTCCTAAATACCCCCGAAACGGCGGATTACTAGGCACGGGGAGGAAAGGAAGGGTTGCTGAACTGCAGCCGGAGGTGCTGGGGGATGGAAGGGAGTTTATGGGGGCTGCCAGCCCACCCTGGTTCCAAGCTCCCACCTGCTATGTTATAAGCAAATACTGCACCACTTTAACTGACTAAGGTTTCTAATAGATCAATGATGTGACAACGAAACAATGTTAACCAGCGTGATGTTAACCATGACAGTAAGAGGGTGAGTCAAGGCAGATCTTCCATTATGATTTTGTAAGGGTATGTCTACACAGCAGCATTATTTTGGAATATCTGACGTTATTTTGAAATAACAAAATGCACGTCTACACAGCCAGCCATTATTTCAAAATAATAGTGAGCTGGAGGACTTCTTACTCCAACTCCTGTAACCCTCATTTTACAGGGAGTAAGGGAAGTCGAAAAAAGAGTGTTCTTCCTTTGACTTCCTCCTGTGTAGACAGTGCCAAAAGCCAAATTAAGCTGTTTCGGCTTCAGCTACGCAATTGACGTAGCTGAAGTTGTGTATCTTAATTGGACTTTTGCCTTGCTCTGTAGACATACCATAAATGACCTCAAACAATGGGAGACATTCTTCTATAGTCCGAGATTTGCAAGGGGGTCTACAGCCAAATAAAAATGGATATGGGGTAAGTGCTTTGGCACATTCCTTTAAAATATGCTCTCAACAGGAAAGATGGAATGTGGAACTGCAATAACATCACAGGAAGAGAGGTTAAAGTTCTCCTAACTGAGCAGGCATTACTTCAAATGGTTCTCAGAAGCATATCAAAAGAACAACTATCCGTGCTCATCAGTGATCCCTTCTTAAGCAGCAGAAAGAGCCAGCATTGTATAACATGATTGAATCTTCAGAAGAATGCACAATAAATGGCCACAAACCTACTCTAAGAGAGTTTTCTTCTAAACTATTAATTACCTATGTCCTATGCAGCAGTAAATTGAAGCCTGATACCTTAAGTTGCTGGGTTTTATTCATCTCCTTGTTTTTCTTAAGACAGATCCCTGGGTACCACAGCAAATTTGTATTACATCCTACATATGCTTCTTAGCAACACAAACCATCTTGTTACCAAACCTCACTTCAGTTGTCTAGCATCAGTGGGAAGCTTCTGGATCTTTTAGAGTCTGTGCAAATAAAATGATGTGCTGTAGTAAATTTGCAATAATGGAAACATTTGGGATCTGATTTTGATAAGTGTCTAAAGGCATTGCCTAGCTAACTCCGTTAGACACTTTCAAAAACCCCAGTCTAATTAAAAGGTCACATTATCCCCTTTATTTATATATATGCTCACTACTCTGATGACAGAAGTGATACATACAATAAAATCATTCTGCTTTATTTACATAACAGTATTTGCTTTAAACGATATTTTTTCTCTCTGCTCTCAGCTGCTTTTTCTGTTTGCTGTTTGGACTGAAGGGTTGCCTCTAGCATTTCTGCTAGTGTCACAGGATATGTTATGATGTGGTGTGCTGTGTTCTTCATTCATTCTGCAGTGCTTATTCATGTGGCTAGTGCCTATTCACGTGGCTAGTGCCTCCTGAACTAGCTGACATCATCCTGTCACCTTCATGTGACATGTCTGCTCTCCATCTACACGCAGCAAGGAAAGGCTTGTAGGTTGTTCATTCAATCTAGCCCTTCTATACAGAGTGTTGCTGCACCATGGGGGCTACATCTCCACTTCCCCCAGAGCTAAGAAGAACAGAAAGAAAGGAGATGTATTTTCTTCCAGTTACAGTCTCTTGTTGAGGTGGGAATGTAATATACTTCAGTGGTTTTCTTAAGCATAAATATAGTTGCTTACCTGGAAAGACAAAAGAATCTCTCAAATATAATGTTATGAATATCCCAAATATTTCTCCTTTTAACAACATCTGACTACAGGAAAGCTGTGGGGTTTTTTTGTGTTTTTTGGGGGGGTTGAAAACTATTTTTATATAAGCATACACCATTGTAATATATATTATATTAACATTTGCTAATACCCAGGCTATCTTTATTTAAACCTTTGAAATTGCAGCACTGCCTAATTATGATTTAAGCAGCCTATGGTTATAAGAGATCTAAAATACTAAAGCTGTACGAAAGAAAGAAAGAAAGAAAGAAAAAAAGGTGTGTAAATGTATCCTCAGGCTTCATGATCTTGTCCTATTTCATCTCCTCATTTTAATTCAATGTTAACTAAAGCACAGAAATGTTTACTTTTGTCTGATCTTTAATTCCCTAAATTTATGTGGAATCATGCACAGATGCTCTGGAAACTAGCCTGGAAAAGCCTGGCATTTTAATTGATCCCAGAGCCTCTTGCTTCGCAGCCCCTGCTGCTATGAAGTCTGCTACTTATTCCAAAGCTTATGAGTTTGGTTGCCTAGCCACTGCAAACGGCCAATCGAGGTACAGAAATGCAGGGAAGGAAGTAACTAATCAATTTTTTAATTTTCCTATGTAAAGAGCAGCAAATCAGGATGGGTTTTGAAATCTCATTAGTGGAAAATCATGTGCATTTTAACATATGTATTAACTATATGCAATGGTTTACAGCCAGCAGTTACAAACCACTGGGTATGCTTCTTAAGACATGTTCAGGATACAGTTTGAACATCTGATTCAAAACAATTTCTTGTCTGAAAACAACATGTAGCTGTTTTGTACACATCTGTTAGTATCTATTAATATGTTTCCATGTTTTCTTAAATAAGGAACTCAACAATGAACCATGCAAAATAAAATAAACATTTCTTAATACATGAAAGCCCAGAAACATAAACAGAACTAGAAAGAGGCGGATAATCCATACCAAATTCCGACCTCTCTGATATTTAGTGTAAAAAGAAGTTGCATACTATTCCTTCTGGAGGATCTAAGAACATTTCAGCTGGAATTTTCCTGTCATAATAATTAAAAAAAAATGGGTATAATGTTATATTTGCCAGCCCGTGTTAAGGTGGATGTTGTGCTACTCTACACCTTGGTCCATGCCAATATTTTTTAAATACAGTCTATATTTTTATGTGCAGTGTTCTTGGCCACTGGGAACCACAAGAAGTGGCTCCCATTGGCTAGAAAAGAGAACCTGGGCCAATGGAAGCAGCAAGCCACCATATCCGTGAACGTGCAGGTAAATAAAGAATCCAGCAGCCTGCCAAATTGCATATTGCCCACACCTGTTCTAATGCATGATGCTATATTGCTTCTTCTTCTTCCACATCCTAAGCTCTGTGGAGGCAGTGGCTGGACATAAGAAGCCAAGAAGTTTAACCTGCCAGATTTAAGGCCTTGGAGACCTATACAGGTTGGACCTCCATTGTGCGGCATCCTTGGGACCTGAGTGGTCCCGAACAATGGAGTTTGCCAGATGAGGGGAGGTCAAGGATCCTTACCAGCTATAGGCTCTGTTTCCCAGTGGGGCTGTGCTCCCTGCCACCTGCTGCTGCCTCTAGCCCCACACCGTGCCAGGCCTGGCCACGACTGCATCCTCACCACGCCAGCCTTGGACAGGAGCTGGCCCCACTGCCTCCAGCCCCAGTAGGGGCTGCACCCCTCCCCGGACCCCACAGTACCGGCCAGGGCTGCACACCCAGCTGACTCCAGCTCCCTGCCACCAGCCCCACCTGGGACTGTGCTCCTGCACTGTGCCAGCCCCAGCCAAGGCTGCTCTCCTCACTGCCCCAGCCCCCATCGGGGCTGTGCTCCTGGCCTCCAGCCTGCTACCTCCAGCCCTGACTGAGGTATGCTTTTTGCCACCAGCCCTGCCCAGGGCTGTGTTCTCATTGGCTGGGCTCCCCATTACCAGCCCAGCCCAGGCTGATCTTTTGCACCTGGACAGCTGGGGCTCTCCAGTCCAACAATATTCATGGTCCTGCCGGACCACAGATGTTGCTGGACCAGAGAGTCCCAGATTTTAGAGATTTAACTTGTATAAGTTATCTGACTTCACATATGAAACATGTGCCGGTTACAGCAATTAATATAGGGCTTGGGGAACTATGCTATGCATACAGGCTGCATACATTTGAAATAAAGAAATAATGGAAATTCCCACTCTACAACTAAACCTGTTGCAGGGGCTACCAGGCTTATTGCAGGTGAATATGTTTGAATAATTGCAAACCAAGAGGGCTGCCCAGATGCTATAGTGCAAGCATTAAATATGGACATAAGACATTTTAGAAGCTAGCTCAATGATCTGGAAAGAAGGGATGAAATCCTGGTCCTATTGAAGAGGTAGTTTTGCTTGACATCAGTGGAGGCAAGATTTTATCCCGGGAGCATAATAAAGAAGAGTAGTGTGTTGTCTTCAGTGACAGTAAAAGAGGAGCAAGGCCATTAAAAAAGAGCCTGCCTATCTGATTGCCAGAAAAGGGTAGAGAAAGCAGAGCTGAAGAAGAGAATGGTGTAAACATAACCCTCATGGTGAAAATTCACAAATCTTTATATTGGAGTAATCCAATCACGCCCCTATTCCTGCACACAAGTACAGAGCTCACCTTGGAGGATCCAGCTGAAGATCGAATTCTTAGATTGTAAATTATCTGAGCTCTTTCTGTGTTGGTACAAGGCCTGCTCACAACAAGGCCCTGATCCGGACTAGAGCTTGTGGGGGTTATCACGACTCAAACAAACAATCATTATTATTTTATTTATTATTAACAATGTCGTCCAGGTTTATTGTTACATCTACTATATATTTGAGAGAGTTTGTCTGTGAACGAGCGAGCAAGTCAGTCTGTCCATCTGTCCATTTGTTCAAAATCTCCTCCTAAATCGTAAGAGCTAAGACCTCCAAATTTGGTAAGCAGTGTCCTCTTACCATAACTTAAAGCAAGGTCAGGGCCTGGTTGTGCCAGAACAATGGGATGTGCCTGGAATGGGATTGTTTTTCATAGCACAGAAAGGGAGGGGGATGCTAGCAGGGACAGTTATATTGTGTAATAATCACAGTGGGGCAGCAAGGGGCAGAGATGGAGACTGGGACAACTGTAATCCCATTGGGGCAGCAGGAGGTAGTGGAGGAGGTAAGCTTCTTGCCTGCCCCCACAGACAGCACGGCTCCTGCCATGGCCAGCCCCTGGGATCTGCCCCTCCCCACCACAGCCCCCCTGCAGCCAGACCAGGAAGCTGTCATTTGGGCAGTGTGACCCCCATTGGCTCCTGTACTCCCCACACTCCCTGCCCTGAGCCAGTCTTCACTACAACCCTCAGTTCTGCACCCTCCACACACACAGCCCCCTGCCCTGAGCCCCTCAATTCACTCCAACACTCCCACACACAACTCCATGCCTTGACTGCTCCCCCGTCCTGAGTCTTGCACC
This sequence comes from Pelochelys cantorii, assembly GCA_032595735.1. Lineage (NCBI taxonomy): Eukaryota > Metazoa > Chordata > Testudines > Trionychidae > Pelochelys > Pelochelys cantorii. Next base: position 43,876,799 of record CM064329.1, on the reverse strand, counting down.
CCCACACTCTGAGCCCCCTTCCCTGAGTCCCTCCTCACCCCCAAACCCTGACTCCTGCACCCAAGCACACCCCTCCAGCCCCCTTCCCTAAAGAACCCAAAAAATGGGTCTTATTTTATCGAACATCCCCAGTGCATTAATTGTTGAACTGCCTTGAAGTACAGAAGGAGAGGATTTAAGGTTGTCTCTGTCTGGTAGGCAAGAATAACAGAACATGGTTGGAATAAGGGTAACAGCAAACAGTTTGAGAGAGTTCTCAACTAAAAACAAGCCGCTCTGCAAAGCTCCCATGCTCGCTGCAATTTCCCCGATGATTTCACTTCACACTCCATGACAAGTCTGAATGCACATGTCTCTAGATGAAAAGAAAGCAAATAAAAACCTCACTAGTGAGCCAGCAAGAATTCCAAGAGTGTGGGCCAATACGGAATTTGAAATCTAAGGCAAATATTCTGTTTTTACATGTAATTAAAAAAAAGTCTGGCTTACTGACCTGCAATGCCAGAATGACAGCTGAAAGCAGAAATGTTAGTTCAAGTCTTCCAACCTCTGCAAAAACAATCTGTAAAGTATGTATACGAAGGATACATTTATTTAAAAAAAAAAAACCCTAAAATTATCATTCTAATTAGTGTCCATTTCATGGGAGGTGATCCTTGAACACAAATAATATTTTCATGCCCTTGGGAAATGAAACATTAAATGCCAAATTCTACTCTTGCTTACACTAATGGGGTTACCCTGGATTTACACTAGTGTAACTGAGCAGAGTCTGGTCCAGTAGTTGGAAAGTAAACTGAAATTCATCCTATCTTTGAGATATATATCCATATTCAGTGGAAGGGCTCTAGTTGCTGCAAAACATTGTCAAATGAGATATGCCCACGCATTAACAAAAAAAAATCAATCTGGCCTTCATGATTTTTAGATCAAAATACTGGACAATTTGGAGTGCTGTCTGGTCGGTTTAGAATTTTACAACCACCTACTCCTTAAAAATGCATACAAGCATTTGTAGGCATGGATCAGGTAGCATGTACTCTTACTAATTTGGCGACGGAAAGGCAAATGTGGAGTTTTCCAGTTACCACAAGAATGCAGGTATTTTATGTGGGCATACCAAATGATCTCATCTTTCAGGCATGTCTATCAGAATTAGGGGCAGACATACATATGAAAAATGCATGTGCAACTGCATGACCCATGTGTGCAATAGCAGTATTTATCATCGTGAAAATCCCAAATTTAGAAGAGGTAAACGAAGTGTCCAATTACATTTCAACAGCGGGTCCTCATGAATCACAATGAAGAAGCCTCACAAATAACTTTCTTTTCTTCTGTGTTTTTATTTTGAAAAGATTTGGTAAATTTAGTTAGTCAAATAAACAAGCTTCTAGAGCCCCAAGTCCAAAATGTTTTGAGCTGCAGGCTACTCTCTGCCTCTCAAGAGCATTAGGCCTACTCCCAGTATGGATCTATTTTCTGTTAAAATCCTAAGATTTATTGAAAGAATTAGATAGAGGGTAAGTTTTTATTGTTTTAACAGCAGCCCTTCCCCCATATTTTCTAGCACATGAAGCAATGCCAAAAACTAAAGTTCATTAATTTAAGTTCTCTAAAAAGCATACATAAAAATCTGCCTGTGTATTGTCAAATAGCTTAGGCCTGATGATGACTCTTGCTGTAGCTGCTTTGTACTGGTCTGTAAGCCCAAAATAGCCACACAGGTAGCTTAAATGGACCACAAGAATTACTTTGCAATGGCAGTGCCTGCACCATCTCATCCTCTGCCCCACATATGGCATGTAGACAAAGAACTGCTATCTCTGCCCAATTGCAGAGCACCCCAATTGCATCAGTACCCTTTTGGAAGCCACTACCAGCCTGAACAAGTTAGAGCAGCTTTTAGGCTGCTCTGAACTGAATATCAGGACAGGACCAATTTTTATCAGCTTCCATAATGCATACATGTGGCTTAAATCCACCTTTGTAGCCACCCATTTTGAGCTAGATACAGGAGAAATGGTCCTGAGACTTTTACTTACATTTTGATTTTAAATAGACAAAATAAACAGCAAAGAAAAAATTATTAGTTAACTTCTCCCATCATAGCTCATTTGGGAGTACGTGAATTCACAAGAATCATTTTCACTTGTAGTGTTTCATGAAAAAATGAAGACTAATCAAGTTACATTAGATGTGATAAGTTAAAGGCAGATTATTTTGCCAGGAAAAAACCCCGCATTTTACATAGTCAAATAGAACAATTTTTATGCCACAGTTGGTAACATAGGCCGTGTCTAGACTACATCCTTTTTTCGATAAAGGGATATAAATTAGGCACGGTGATATTGCAAATGAAGCTGGGATTTGAATTTCCCGTGCTTCATTTGTATAATAGCGGCTGCCGCTTTTTTTTCAAAACGGGGCTTTTTCGAAAAAAAACCCAAAAAACCCGCAGTTTGGACAGGGCATTTTTGACAGAAATGCCCCATTTCAAAAGATCCTGTACTCCTCATTTTTTGAGGAGTACAGGATCTTTTGAAACGGGGCATTTCTGTCAAAAATGCTCCATCTAAACTGACAGGGTTTTTTTGAAAAATCCCTGTTTCGAAAAAAAGCAGAGGCCGCTATTATGCAACTGAAGCACAGGAAATTCAAATCCCAGCTTCATTTGTGATATCGACATGCCTAATTTATATCTCTTTATCGAAAAAGGGATGTAGTCTAGACGTAGCCATACTGAAAATGAATAAGTAAATGACATATTCTGGGGGGTGGAGGGAGGAACATCTTTAATGATCATTAAGGGTCTGATCCATACCTGTTGAAGTTAACAGGAGTCTTTTCAATGACTTTACGACAAGAAGCAATGGGCTTAAACTGCAGCAAAGGAGGTTAGGTTGGACATTAGGAAAAACTTCTTGCCTATCAGGGTGGTTAAACACTGGAATAAGTTGCCTAGGGAGGTTGTGGAATCTCCATCTCTGGAGATATTTAAGAGCAGGTTGGACAGACGTCTATCAGGGATGATCTAGACAGTGCTTGAGCCTGCCATGAGGGCAGGAGACTGGACTCGATGACCTCTCAAGGTCCCTTCCAGTTCTAGTGTTCTGATTCAATGGTTCTACTTCATTTGGCTCTGGATCAAACCCTCCTCGTGCTGTTTTGATTAACTGTTGAATCCTTTGTTTATTAGGTATGATGTGACAGCAGCAGTACAAGCACCCACACACTTTCCCACCAATAAGCCTCAACCTTTTACTGAAGAGTTATCTTTTCAAGGGAGGATACCGAAGGACTGTCCAAGGGTATTAGTTAGTTCCAGTATGGTTTTCTGATGTGAATGATGGTTATGAGCACGCAGACTTATAAGAACCAGAGGACCCATAGCTACTGCAACTTTCAGTCATCATCAAATTTTAGCTAGTAACCTAGATGTGAAAGGCTCCATAATAATGTTGGTAAAAATATTTGCTCTTTATGGGGTAATTTTTCAAAAGAGATGAGTCCATATCATGCATGAAGGATCTGCAGTCACAAAATGAACTCTGGGTGCAATTTCAACCCTTTACTGCTTTTCCTATCTTATTGTCACTACAGTTCTTATGCTACCGGCACAAAAGATCAGGCGTACAAGATTTTGAATAGTTCTCTGCATAGATCTAAACCTATTCCCATTTAAATCAATAGTAAGACTCCTATTGACTCTAATGGGGGCCGAGTTAGACCAACACAGAACACTTTTGAAAATCCCAACTGAAATTCAATTGATGATGTTAAAATGCAGGCACCAATTTCTGGGATCAAATTGATCTCTGAAAAAAGGAACCCACCATAATAAATGTTTGGTCCTCTCAATGTATTGCTTTGCAGTGAATGAAAGAGAAGGGAAAATAATTTCTGCTCCACAGACACATCATACAGAAGAAGCACTGTTGACATTTATTGTACCCTCTTTCAAGTGGCATCCAAATGACTGATTTTTTCGATTAATTCTAAAACTTGCAAAAACAATTTTAATCAAACAAGTAATAAGAGTTTTACAGTGATGAAGTGTTTCAGTTAAAGGACTTGAAACATCCAAAACATTCAGCTCATTAGGTTTGAAGTGCTACAATTAGAGGCAAAACAAAAAAGAATGCTGTGAGGAATTGCAATTTTTGTTGCAATTTGTGGGACTTCACTTTAAATTTTCTCTCCTTTCCATTTCAGGCAGACTCATCAAAGATTTCTACCCCTCCCCCTCCCCCTCAATTCTTCACACCAGTTTCCCCAAAGGAACTTCCACTCATTTTCCTCTTTGTCTCAATGTAAACATTATTTCTTACCCACTTCATTGTGCAATGCCAGAGAAGTGAAATAATGGTGAATTTTCTCCTCTTTTCATTGTGATAAATAAGAGGGCTCCTTTCATTCTGATAAAAAATTCTCAGAGGCTGGACTTTACTTGTTTTACCAGACATTTCCTTTTTTTAAAACCCTCGGAGGGCCTGACCATATGTTCAGCTCACATTTATACAGCCTGGTTAATTTAACCCATTAGAGTTTCATAACTGACTTGAGAAAATATATTTCATGGATATCCCAGCTTGTAAATATAATTCTATAAAACACACAAATTCTCAGTGCTGGGACATTGAATCTAAGATTTCCATTCAAATTTTTTTTATTTTATTTTATAGAAAGTGCATACAGCCTTGGGCCAGGAACAAAGAATAAATCCCCTGGAAGTCATCGCTCAAACACTATGAAATCTTTTCCATCTTTGCAATAGCCCTTTCCCCCCCCCCCCCCCATCATGTATCAATGAGTTCTATTGACCTTATAGTAGATGTTGCTGTTCTCATAATATGTTTGGTAAGAATTTGCAGATGTTCCCAATATGGTTTTTTTCCCTCCTTTTTGTGCCTTCATCATATCAGCTAAACCTCCTGAGTAGCCAAGTTCAGCCAAGATAGCACAGGAGGGTGTGAATTACTCCCAGCACTGCAAGAGAGATTCATCTGAAGGGAAGGAAGCCATCCATGTCCTGGATGTTTCTGTCAGTGGAAAGTAACTTTAAGATACAGAAGGAACTTAACCAGTAAAGGCTGCTGAAATAATATACTGAATCTGTGTCCTGCTTCACCATCGGTACTACACACATTTTTGGCTGAACTGACTAGAAAGGCTTCCCAGCGTGGCTGTGGTCCCTTTGCAACATTTTCCATCCTCTGTAGGAGACTTTGCTCCTTAACCCTGAGGAAAGAGACATCAAGTTAGGATGAATTTGGTCTGATCAGTTTAAGATAGGGTTATCACATGTGCTCACACCCTGGGCCAACTCCATTCCCAATGAAGTTAATGGCAAAAATCTGAATTTCCCACTGAAGTCAGTGAAAACAAAACTAGGCCAACACTGAATACTTTTGAAAACCACACTCTTAAACTAGGGGGTTTTTTTTGACAGAATTTATTGGTAAAAAAAATGGTGATGTAATGGGTGGTTAAAAATGTCAGTGCTGATGATTATTTATTATTTGTTTGCAGTGACACCTGCAAAGGACTAGGCACTATACCAAGAAAGAAAAGGCACAGTTCCTCCCTTGGCAAGTTCACTAGCTAAATTGCAGTCAGGCACAAGAGAGAAAAAGAAGGATACTAACCAATGAGTACAGAGGTCCCAGACGTAATTAGTCATAGAAATTTAGGTCCTAGTCCAAAGCCCACTGAACTTAATAGGAGCATGTAAGTGGTCTCGCTTAATCCTGGGCCCCTGACCTCTGTTCAGGCCCTTAAGTAATGGCCCATGGCCCCTTTCAGACAGTAAGGCCAGAGGGCGGGGCAGGCCACTCTGCTCACACCAGTCCAATGTCAACACAGCCCCAGCCTTGGTTCAGGGCGGGGCAGGCAAACAACCAGTTTTTGGAGTCCATTTAACTCAGGCTCTGGTTCAGGGCAGACAAACAGTTACCAAAGTCAGTGTTGGCCTGGGCCCTGGTTCAGGGCAGAGAAGGCAAACAGTTTCCTGGCACAAGGGGGGAGAGGGAGACAGCCACCCAGTCAGTGAGGTGGCAGGGAGGGACACGGGCTCTCCTTACTCCACCATGTCCCAGCCCAGGACCCTAGCAGCAGTGGCCTCGGCCACTACTGGGGTCAGCAGGGAATCCAATCCACAACATGTCAACGCACATCAAAGAGTTATTAGGTCAACTTGACCAACAGCTGCTTCCCCGGGCCACTTCCGAACTCCCCCTCCATCTATACCTGACTCCCTGTCAGCAGTGAGTTTGCAGAGTCTGGGTACTCTGCATGTGAGGACAGGGTACAGAAAGTCTCCTCTTCAGTGCCTGGGCCTGGCAGTCCAGGCCAGTCATCTACCTCTGCCAGATCCTTAGGGCCTAAGCATGAGAGCTCAGTGTAGGCATCTGCTCCCTCCAGCAGCTCAGTCCCTAGTGAGCTCCTGGGCTGGGCTTTTATACTTCCTGATCTCCCCTAGGCCTCTGTGAACTTAAAGGGGCAGGCTCCGTCTCAGCGCATCCTGGCTCATAGAGGGGTTCCTCCTCCTTGAGGAAGTGAGCGGCCACCCCTGCTCACTACAGAGCTACATATAAGAAGTGTCTCCAGTAACATTAGGCTCATAGATGATGATGCAAAAAAATTCTTGTACGGCATTTTTGAAAGAAATGTAAGAAGATGCATACATATTTCTTTAGTTGTGAGTATGTCTAATTTTAGTTTTACCTATTGAAAAAAGAAAGTAACTTTCCTTGTTTTTCATTTCCTATCTTTGCCAGATGTACCGTTATAAGTATAGCTCACTATTATAAAATACTTTCCTAGTTCCCAGGAAGATATTGGGGCACAGCATGCATGAACATATGTGCAATATTATTTTTAATGTGCTTCACAGGAAGTAAGGCTCATAGCTTTTCAAAACATTTCAGCATTATGAAAATTAAAATGTACAATATGGAAGAAGTCAATCCAATTACATTTCATATTAGCTTTCTCCTTTCCCTGATTCCTATTATCATTGTGAAGGGGAGGCTGGACTTTGTGGCTGCATAACATTTTGTATGATTTTTTTTCTATTTATTCTTTAGTCAGACTTTTTTTTTTATTTCCATCTCTTTAAAAAAAAAGTGACTAGCACCAAGGAATTTATGCATTAAACGTCAGTAAGTTCTTGAATTTCTGATTCCATTGTCTCACAGGCAAGCAGGTGACAAGATCTCTCTGTATAGACACTTATACAGCTCTTGTCACCAAGCTATCATTCATCTTATAGAGATCTGAAACAGAGAAAGACTTAGGCTCAGATCCTCAGTGTTATTTAGGTGCCCAGCTTCTCTTTAACCCATCAGTTAGGTGCCTAAATACCTTTAAGTATCTAGGCATAAGTGACTTGCTCAAGGACACATAGGTAGTTTGTAGGATGGCTTGGACTTGCATCCAGATCTGTTGGATCTCTTCCTACTCAGGCCAGCAGGTGAACTATGGAGAACTATGGTATACTTTGTTTCTTGGCCTAGTCTAGTCATTCTTGGCCAGGACAGTGATTCTGATATGCAGTCTAAATGGAGGTTAGGTAAAGTTGATGAATATAGTCTTCAGAGTGCTCCCTTCACACCAAATATAATACTAAGATTACCATTTTCATGAGCTTCACTACATTACTGGCGCTTCCAATGTGAACCATCACACATTTCCACACACCCCTCAAAGGAAATCTGTAGTGCCAGTAACTGGTGACCACCTAACCACTACAAATGTCTTGGTTTCCTATTGTATCTACACCTCTTTGAACTTGCAACCTCTGTTTGATATTGTTCACTGTTGTGGAATCTTTGCTTCTGTAAAATGTTGTCAAAGGGTGTTATGTACCTCCCTAGTGGCTGTCCACTTAGAGCAATGGTCTACTGGTAGATCGGAATCTACTGGTAGATCTTGGAGCCTCTGACGGGTGATCCTAACTGGTCTGGCCAAGAGGCTATCAAGCGCAGCACTTCAGCTGCCCGTCCCTGCACTGCTGTGCATCTCATTTGCCTTGGAGCTGCCCCTCCCCGGGAGCCTCCTGCTTGTGGTACAGAGCAGGTAAGGGAGAGGAGGGGTGCTGATGTCAGGGTGCCCCCTCTCCCACCCTCTATTCTATCTCCACAGAATGGAGGGCAGAACACAACAGGGCTAGGGATGGAGGGAATTTGCTGGCTGCTTTTGAGAATGGTGCAGAACCAGGGCAGGGGTGAGCCTGCCTTAGCCCCCTGCACCACCACCCAGGAGCCACCTGAGGAAAACAGTGTCCAGCTGGAGCCAGCTCTGAACCCCTCCCCAGACATGAACCCCTCCTGCACCCCAAACCCCTGCCCCAGCCCTGAGCTCCCTGGACCCAAACTCCCTTACAGAGCCTGTACCCTGAACCCCCTCCTGCACCCCAAACCCCTGTCCCAGGCTTAGCTCAGAGTCCCCCTCACACTCCAAATCCCTTAGCCTAAGACCAGAGCCTGTGTCCCAACCCTCTACCCCTGCCTGGTGAAAGGGAGGGAGAATGGGGGAGGGAGGGAGGACAGAGTGAGCAGGGGCAGGGCCTCAGAGAAGGGGCACAAAGGAGGCAGGGCAAGGGTATTTGGGTATGAGGTACATCCTGGATTTCAATTAAATTCAAAAAGTGATCTTGTGCTTAAAAAGGTTGGAGACCACTGACTTAGAGAATAGGTACCTACTATTGCTAAGAACTCAGAGTTCCTTCTAGGTAGACACCCATGCTTTAATGGTGACTGATCCAGATTCTATCCATGGAGATGGCTTGCCATGAGAAGGTACACTTACACATACACTATGAAAATTCCTCATATCAAATTTTCAGATACCTCAACCCAACCTCTTGGGAATGTACCACTTTAAACACAGAGTCTCTTCTGATATCAAGCAAACATTGAAAAAGCTATTCTCAGGGATATATTCTCCCAAATCCCTCTCATTATGATGTTGAGGAAATACTACAGTTCAATAAAGACCCATATCTCTTTAGAATTCTTCTGACTGCAGCAAGTAAATGCATCCCATCAGTACAGCTGCAAAGGCAATTACCATGGAAATGCAGTGAATAGTAACAGAATTAAGAGAAATGTAAAGACTTACTGCTTGTGTTACCTTAGCAGCTGAAGTATTTAATGAAAGATGAAGCTGACTACAAACAAATCTTTGATACAGCTTTTAAAATATTAGTATATTGTGTTTAATACTCATAGTTCATATTCCCTCAATTTTACTATATTTCTTTACCTGGTAAATCTGCTTACCTCTACACTATGGCTTATGTAAGAAATTAGGTTGTACAGACTTTTTTGCATGCCTGTTCTTTAAGACTTTAGTAGGCTTTGAAGGATTACATTTTTTATCAAGTAAATGTCAAACGTCGATTTCACTGTGTACATACCAGCTGATTAAAAAAAGACTTCCATTGATGATCACTGAAATTTACAAATGGACAATGTCAGAGATATGCTGCCAACATGTGTTTTAATGGCTTATAAAGCTTTAACTCTTTGAATCTCATTCACTACTATAATTATGTATTTTTTCTGACCTTCCCATTGTCTGATCTGCAAAAATTTCCTGCAACTATGAAATCTGAAATCAATTAAAAAATAAAAATTACGTAAGCCCCATAATTTTATGCAATTGTGACCATTTAAATTGATAAAAATGCACATAACCCATTTTTTGTAACTTTTGAAATTTCAATAAAAAATAAGAAAAATATTTTAAAATAGTATTGATTTTATCCACCAAAATTATAAATAAATACAAATTGAATTCTGAGAAGCCTAGACATTTGTACTAAAATATTAGCATACTTTTTTTTTCTTGCTTGATTTTTCACAAACACATTTCTTCATGTGTAGGAGCAGATTGGCACACACAAAAACCACTCAAGTATACAAATCAGTTGCTTCAGCAGCTAGTATTACTGTTTCATGCTAACGAATGCACTTCGGGTGAAATTTGCCCCATGCAGATATGACATATGCCATTTTGGCCAGTACAGTAGGGACTGAACTGGAAATCTCCAAAGCTAAATGTATGACCTGCTGCACCATGAGCTAAAATTATTTAGGTGGTGAAACAGACTAATTTCCTCTGTGGATTTAACATAGAGGGGATCTGTAACACACTTACCAGAGGGTTACACACATTACTATCACAATAAAAGTGATGCATAAACCTAGTACCGCCCTTATGTACAACAGTGAATTTCACCCCGAATGTGCAAACTTTAAATATACGTGCATGTGAAAATTTAAGAGTGAAAAAAATACATAGAAACACCCACATGTAAAATTACATCTGCAAATCAGAGACTGCTTGGAAAATAAAATCCTATGGCACCCGATTCTGTTCCTATTGAAGTGGATGGCAAAACTCCCATTGACTTCAGCAGTGCAGGATCAGCCTCTTATTTATGTATCAGTTGTACAGCTGCTCTTGAGAAAATGGCATGAAGGGCAAAAAGTCATAGGTTATTGGGTTGCTTCTCCCCCTCTCCCACCCCGATAGTGAAGCACTTCCTGGAATTCAGACTTTATTGGACAAGCCTCTGATGGATCACATGAAAAATACAGGGTTACCCATCTCATTTCCAGTCTGTCTTACATCCAATTTGTGTTGCTTCTTCTATCAGGTCATTTCAGCTGACTAGGACAGTGAAAAGCTGCTAACATTACCACTCAGTGTCAATTGAAAGGGAGGAAGTGGCATTCAGTTGGTGGGAAGCCCCGGGAGAGGATGGATTTGTAATGAAATATTTCTATGAGATTGGACTTCAGATGAGTGGGGGTTAGGGCAATGAACATATACAAGTGTGAAGGGCAAAAGGAAACCAAACAATACTTTAAATACGTATGTTTAAAGGGGTGGAGTGTCAAACTAAGGATTAGAGATGGAAATCTGCCACTGGGAAGCAGAGATTAAAAAATACAGGATACACATTAGTCTATTTTTATGGACACACATCCTGCAGTACTTAAACACAAATGCTACCCTCTGATAATTTATATTAGGGTGCCCATACGTCCTATTTTGCCTGGGGGAGTCCCTTTTTAAAGCCCTATTCCAGCCATCCCAAATTTTTGAAAAAAAGTGGACTTTTTTTTATTTGCTCTTGCCAACTAGATCAATAAAAAAAGGAGTGGCATATGAAACACAGTTGGGTAGTTCTGGTACTGTCTGGTAGAGGGCAATAATAAACATGTTTTCTATCCCATTCATTACTGAGAGATATTTTAAGGGAGGTGACATCGGGTAAAGCATTTCTTTGTAGTGCAGTAGGTTTATAGATTTAATCTGACATTATTCAATGTTGTTTTCTCATTTGGGGTTTTGTCTATCTACATTTTTCATTTTTGTATTTTTACTATTATTTGACAAGCAGATACAATATATCACACATATTTTCCCTCTGTTTTCTATGTGATTAAGCATGTAACTAATCTCACTGGAGTCAAAGTATCTTCCTGGACTGAGGACTAAATTGCAGAAGTAAACTAGTGTGTCTCTGTTAGAAGATAAGTATGTTGTGCTTACGCATTCAACATTTGGCAATTTGAGTGGTAAAATTAAAAAATGAGGGGGTAAGGAAATTTTAAAAAATTCATGAATCTACCTTCCTCTTTTCCCAACAGCTCCCATTGGCCACTAAAATATTTCTTCAAGACATCAGATGTTGTTACCCTCCCCAGTATGTATACAACTTCTATGATCATTAGACCATTTTGAAATCTTTATAACAATTCTCATTAGTTTTTGCAAATGAAAATTAACTTTACCAATCCACTCCATTTTTGATTAAAAATAAAAATCAAATGTTTTCTAGGAACCATGTAAAAATGGCAGAATGGGCTATTTTAAAATTACCAGTATCTTTGGAGCCCTTCTGATGTCAGCAACGGGCCAGAACAAAAGCCGGTGTGGAGTTTGAGATCCAAATTTTGCTACTTGAGCCCACCTCTCAGAATTAGGTTTCACGGGAGCAAACCTAGCAAAGCATCAGCTTCAATGTCAGGTTAGGCTATGTGGGGCTGTAAACACACTCCCCCGCAGGGCCTACCACAGCCACTAGCCACGCAGAGCATAGGTGGCTGGTGAGAGCCTACTTCAGCGCTCTGGTGAACACAGCAATATTTTACTATTATTAGTGTTTATTAATTGTATTATGATAGCCCCCTTTGGCACTAATCACGGAACAGGGCCATAGAGTGCATACATATAATGAATAGACATTCCCTGTCATGTAGCAGTAGTCCCTGCTGAGCAAAGTGGCCTGGAGATCTGCTCTGATGGGATTTTTTTTTCTCCCTGACTCCACTGACTGCTGCTGTGGGCCCTGCCAAAGTCTGCCTGCAGACTGAGGCAGACTTTACTGAGTTGCTGTACACTCCATGTTTTCAAGCTTTTCTTGACAATTATAACATCTAGGATCATTTATTTTGAAATAAACACTGAGGTTCTGACCTCATCACATTACTCTGGGGTGCCAGATGTGTCTGTGCCTTTATCCAGTCCTGTTTAGTTTTAATATGATCCTTTAAGATAGACCCAGTCCTCATGAAGGGTACATCTAGACTGCAAGGATCTATCGGAAAAAGATATGCAAAATGTGCTCCGCATTTTGCGTATCTTTTTCCAATACTTTTGTCGCAAGAGGCTTTTCCAAAATTTGGCCCGTCTAGACTGGGCCAAATTTCAGAAAAAAACCTCTTTCAAAAGCCCCCTTCTTCCTCATGGAATGAGGAATATAGGGGCTTCTGAAAAAGTGCGTTTGCTTTTCCACAAAAAAAAAGTGAAAACCCCCGAAACTCCCCCACAGTCTAGCCCAACCCTAAGTTAAAACCCCAGCTGAGAGAATGGCTGCTTTGCTGGAGTAAAGAATGTATGAATGGGCCACATACCTGAAATATAAGGCCATTTTATTAAATATTCTTGGTATTTGGGGTATAACAATGTTTAGTAATTATGGATCCTTGATAGTGATATTAGCACATTTCTAGCAAAAACATCTCACACAGAACAAACCAAAATTATATTTGGAATGTATATAGTATTTCACATATTCATTACTACCCTTAGAAGCATTCATTTCCTGCCCCCCACTCCCATCCCTCCCCAACCCCACTCCCTCCTTTATGTTCTTCAACAGAGACTTAAGCAACATGATTAGAGTTTTAGATGTAATCAGTAGTGGAAATGTTGTGCTTTTCCTTCCATGACAATAGACCAGCCAAGAAAGCTGTGTACTCATGTTGTTTCCAATGCAGTCACATTAATGCAGGCTTCTGAGCTGATGCAGTGTGTTGTCATAAAATGGCCTGGAAAGACCAATTTTTCTGCACGTTCATGTAAATGTCAAGCTATGGCATCATTAACATAGTGCAGTGTCCAATAACTCCATTCTCCCCATGGACAAAACTGTGCAGAAATAATTACTTGGCAATCACATGCACTTCATCACTTCCAAATTAGATTTCAGTAATCCGCCGCTTTATTTCCAGAGTAATCTCATTACCACAATGAAGTTTCCTTTGCTTCCCCCCCCCCCCATTCATTTGATATTTATTGCCACAGATGCACCGTGTGATTTAAGACAGCCAAAAAATATACATGATTTGGGGAGGAGGGACTGGAATAACATTGCTCAGGGAGCAGAAAACTTTTATCCCCATCTGACTTCTCTCTTCCTTAAATCAATGTTATGAAAAATAACCAATAAAATATCTACAGCTTTCTCTGAAGGGAATCAGATTTTGAAGAAGAAAAATCGTACAATGACATAATGATCCTCTGTCTCTCTTTAACACTATCTTTTAAAAAGAGAATTCTGGGGGAAAGTCCTGTGTAGTCCCATTGGAATTGTGAGGTGGATTTGCTTTTGTTGTTGCTGTTATTGTAGGAAAGATCAAGAGAAATGTTCCTACTGAAGAATAAATCATGTTGGAAATGTGAGATATTTCTTCTTCTAGGCTGCTCAAGTGTCACCTCCTTAAGTCCTACATGCCGTACAGAAGCTTTACATTTTAATTTATTATTTCAGACATTGTTGTACCCTCTCCCAATGAATGTTATTGGCTAATAAAGGGCCATCATAATACTGGGATATGTTATAACAAGGAGAATCGTTATCAACAGTTAAACAACAGCTTAAATATATAGTATTTACATGTAAAAATAAAAACCCTTTTGCTTTAATTGAATATTTGGAGCCTGATATAGAGCCTAGTGTCCACACTACGGGGAAGCCTTGAAATTAGTTTGACACAGGCTCTCTTAATGTGGACGTGCTACCTCAACTTACAGCTCCAGGAAGCACTGGGGAATAATTACTCTGAATGACTTATTTTGAAACAGCAGCAGTGGAGTATCCACACTACCCCTATTTAGAAATAACTATTTTGAAATAAGCGCTACTCCTTGTGGAAAGCAGGAGTTATTATTTTGAAATAACCAGCTCATTATTTCAACATAATGGGCGTGGTAGTGTGGACACTTGGTTTGTTATTTCGAAAGAAGGGGAGTTATTTCAAAAGTAGACCAGGGCCATGTGCTTTACTTTAAGTACATGCATAAGTCCCATTGACTTAAAAGGACTTAAGCATTTAAAGCTAAGCACAAATTTAAGGGACTCACTGAATAGGAGTGATCTGAACACATGCTGATATATTTTTATGAACTGGGGCCATGATGCTAGATCCAAAACCCATTCCAGTCAGTAGAGACTTGTTGACTTTTGTGGGTTTTGGATCATGGCCATATTGAAGATAGTTTCTGTAGTTCTACCACTTCTTTTATTATAGTTCCTAAATCCTCCTAGATTCTTCCTGTCTAAATGGAACATAAGAACTAAAGGATGTTGTATGGACAGATATGATCCTCTATCATATATTTGTCTAATAGGCACTAGCTACTTTGCCCCGGGATGTAATTACACAACTTTAAGACATTTTTGCTTTTATACAAGTCACTTGTGGGTAAATTAAGACCTGGAGTGCTACAGTGTAAGTTTGCAACACAACTGTGATGGTGATGAATTAGGATATGTCTACACTAGGCAACTTTTAGTGACAAAGCTGTGTCGTCAGAGCCCTGTCACTAAATGTCAGCATGTGTGAATGTTGTTTGTTGGCACTTTTTGTCAACCAAATACTCCCACCCCCAATGAGGGGATGTAACTTTGTCGGCAGGAGAGCACTCTGGACTACACAGCAATGTTCACACTTTCACTTGCTGTGGCCAAAATTTGTTGTTCGCCGGGGAAAGGGCGAGGGGGGGGGGGAAGTTAAGCACTCATGCACAACAATAGTTTTATTGATCAAGCACAAGTGTAGACATACCCTTGGAGTGAGCAGGGCTCTAAACTGCTGCCATATATACACTTAAATAGGAACCGATTCCTGGTTTCTTTCAAATGTTAATGATCTGGTCACTTCCTGTTTTATTCTAATTAAATATCATCTGGAAACAGGGCTGCGTATTGGCTGCTACTCTTCAGCCTTCAAAATATTATTGCTTCTCTTTTTCTGTGCATATACAAATAGTGGTACAAAAATAAAAAAGAAAAGAAATTCACTAAGCAGAATTTTGGTTTATCAATACTGTAGACTTTTGCAAATTAAAGAGTGATAGTAGGATTTCTCTCCAGAACAGAGAGGGTAGAGACTGACCGCACTTCAGAGATTCCCTGTTTGCATGACAGTATCTCTTTCTAGGCTCAAAAGAGACAGGATTTTTTTTTCACATGTGTATTTCTTCAGGCCATCAGCACCTTCAAAGATGCAGATGTCAAGCTTGGAAAAGTGCCTAAGACTCATATGCTTCTCCAAAGCTTAGCCAGGCTTTATATAGCCCTTTCCGCCCCATTAACATGCAGATCCCACAACTTAAAAATATCTCAGTAATAAACTGTAGAGATCTTTTATTCCACAATGAAGAACTGAAGCTCTCTTACCTTTTCTCATGAAGAAAATTAGGTGATTTCTAAGTAGTACCATCTTGGCACATTCTGGGCACAGCCTGCTACCATCATTCTTCTTCCAAGGGTGACAAGACAGAGGTTACAGTGTGGTGAACCCAGCAATGCAGACAGCCATTGCCGATCCCAGGGCAAAGTGTTGCAAGGCCATCTCCATGCCCCCAGAAGGGATGGGGCCTCAGGTAGAAGGAGCGGGGGCTCAGGCAGTCAGCCCTTTGCACCACTCAGGGGTGTTCCAGTGCTCTTGCTGGAACACCTTTGAATCTCTGGGTCCTGGGGCAATTTCCCCCTTCCGTCCCCCCTTCCATTGGAAGGCCTGTGTGAAGGTAATCTGGTCACTTCTGCAAGGAAAAGAAGAAGACAGTGGGGAAAGTGGACTAGCTGCACATGACACACAGTATTCCAGATGAAGTCTCACCAATGGCTTTTGTTATGATACTAACATCTGCCTTTCTCTCCTGGAAATACCTCACCTGATGCATCCAGGACTGCATTGGCCTTTTTTTAATAGCTGCATCACATTGGCGGTTCATAGTCATCCTGTGGTCAACCAGGAACCCAGGACTTTCTCCTCCTCTGTAATTTCCTACTGACAAATCCTTAGAGCCAAAATTTCTTGTTGTTAATCCCTAAGCCAGAGCTTGTCTACACTATGGAGAGGGCTGCCGCTGCCGCAGTCGATCTTCCAAGGTATCAATGAGTGGGTCTAGGGAAGACCTGCTAATTTGAACTGAGAGGGTGCTCCTGTCAGCGCCAATAGTCCTGCTCCTCATGAGGAGCAAGGAAAGTCAATGGGAGCGTGTGCTCCTGTTGACCTGCTGTGTGGATGATGCCAAAAAGCGATTTAAGATACTTTGACTCCAGCTACATAATTAAAGTAGCTGGAGTTGCATATCTTAAGTTGACTTTCCCCTTTAGTGTAGACCAGGCCTAAATGAATTATCTTACCCTTTGCACTTTTAAATTTCATCTCATTTCTATTAGTCCAGTTTTCAAGGTAACCCAGATCATCTTGTATGACATTTTGGTCCTCCATTTTGGCAACTTTGTGTCATCTGCACATTATATTAGCATACTGCCACATTTGTGCCAAGATGAGTAATAAAAATGTCAAATAAGATTGGTCCCAGCATGGATCCCTGAGGAACTCCACTAGTAACTTCCCTCCAGCCTGACAGTTCACCATTCAGTGTGCCCATTGTAGCCTTCCCTTTAACCAGTTTCTTATCCACCTTTCAGTTCTCATATCAATGCCCATCTTCTCCAATTTAACTAATGCCTCACTGAAATCCAGGTAGATTAGTTCCATTGCATTTCCTTTCTCTAAAAATCAAGCAAGTGAAGTTATATCCATAGGAACACTCATTCCCACATCATAAGTTGTTTCCTTCTCTCAAGACAGGATAAAATCTTGGCTCCATTAAAATCAATGGGAGATTTGCAACCAACTTCAGTGGAGCCAAGATTTAACCCCGAATGTGAGCTACCTTTGCTATGCTTTCAATCCCAGCTAGTTGAGGGCCTGAGGAAATGATATGTGGTGCTATCCCTATTGAAAGCTACCATTATTTTTCTGGCTCTTGGACATAATAGCCATTATATGATACAACATATTTGCAGTTCCCAGTCACAACACTGATTCAATTATAGTCATTGATATTCTGGGCTAGGAAGAACTGTCAAATTGTCTGTTTTCAAATTTTGTTCTTTTTTAAATGCTTTTTTACAGTTGCCAAAAAATCCAGTACTAGAAACCCAAAGCTTGAAAATGAATATAAACAGAATGTGTGTATGTGTGTGTGTGGGGGGGGGGGGGGAGCGCGAGGAGAGGAGGGGGAAGTTATGTGTATCTGAGAAAGACTGAAAACTTCAAGCTTTTAAACAAACTAAACTTCTACCATACAGATAATACATAAATTGCACTTGGGCTTTCTCTTTTAAAAAAGTCCTGTTGATATTTTACATTATTTAAAAGCTATGCAGATATTTTACAGGATGGAAAAAGGAGCACTAGATTTAGGTATGAGAGCATCTGGAAACCACTACATCTGAACCAAATAATTTGGTGCACTCTAGTGGTAGAAGAAGTGAGCTGTTCAAAAGTTGAATACAATAGCTTTTACAATTTAAAAAAAATGTTTGGGGATTTACAATTTTTTTATTCTTATTAATTTACTAGAAAAAATTAGTAGGTAAATCTTATATTAAATTTACTAATTTATGTCATCTTAATCTATTGTGTTGTATAGGTGCATATAATTAACACAGCAATGGGCGGGGGGAGGAATGAAGAGTCCTTTGCTAGTATGCAAAGATGAAACACATGGAAACTGGTTTTATGCAAAGATTATGCATTTAGGATGTAATTATAACATGGATTTGGTTCATTCATTATACAGCAAGAGATCACTTGGCAAAATTGGGAACTGAATTTGGATTTTGAATGGCTCTATACACCCACTCAAATTTTGTGTTTCTTGAGATCCAGTCTTTTAGATTGGGACTATTTCTAATACATATGGGCCAAATTTGGCAAACAGGTGTGTGCCCATATTCACAGGTATGGGTATCATTGTTCTTGGAGGTATGACAGAATCTAAATAAAATTATATAGAAAGGAAGAGAAACCAAATGTGCACACTGACCACCAGCTACCCCAATACATTCAGAAGGAATGAGACAAAAACTTGGAAAAGAAAGAGCGGAAGCCAGAAAAGACATTTGTTATACACCCATTTGCATCTGCTTGAATAAAAACAAAGACCTAGCATCCTGATTCTGAAGCTGTAAAAATAATTTTGACAGGAAAAGGCAATGGCAAAGTAGCACTAAAATAACATGTCAGAGCATTGCTATTGTTAAAGGAATAAATTGTGGCTAGAGTAGAAAAGTTAACTAGTTTATTTATCTTTGGGAATGTTTAAATATAGAGACAGCAGGATGTTGACTTTACTAGGAACTATCATCTGAACAGAAAATAAAAACAACTAATATTATCTAGCATATATCAATATTACTTTTCATCGGTAGATCTCAAAGTGCTTTACAAAGGAAAGTCAATGTCATTATCTCCATTTTATAAATAGGAAAACCAAGTCACAGAGAATGGGTATGCCTTGAACAAGGACACCCAGCAACAGAGATGGGATTAGAAATCTGGTCTCCCAAGTCACACGGGAGACCAGATTTCTAATCCCAGCTCTGTCCACTTGAAAACACTGCCTAATGAGCTAGACTACACTGCCTAATGAATTGTATTCCTTATTTTGATGATTTAGAAGAGAAAATTATTGTTTGCTGTAACTATTTTCATGCTGAGCAGCCAAGCTGAAGTACTTTGTGACACAAATCAAATACAGTGGAGTGAAAATAAACAATTAGTTCAATGTTTTAGTAAACTACGACCAAGACTCAGGCAATCAAAAGTATGATAGGGTAAATACCGGAACCAACTTGCACACAGCTACAATAATTAAAACTCCTGGAGTACTGTCTGCACAAACGGAATTCTTTGTTCCAGACTGCCAGTACACTTGGCTTTATATGGTTTCATAGCACATAATCAAAGAGTAGCCTTAAAATTAAAGCGTTTTAGTTAAGGTGGATAAATAGCAAATCAGAGTTCCAGGGAACTGGACAGAGGCCAGGGACGGAAAATACCATAATACAGACAAATATTAATGTTTTGTTTCCTATAGGTAGCATTTCAGTAAAGTGATATACTGCTAATTTATGAATCAGGTCCTTCAACATCATGAAGGGTTATTTTTATCATTATTATCATAATCATTTGGTATTCTTTTTTGTTTGCCTTTTAGTTTCTTAGCTTTTAGGATACACTCTAGTCAGATTCCAAGCTTTTCCTTGCAAGCTTGAAAGCTAGAAATTCACTTAAAAATAAATGAAGATATTCTTCCTGATCACATGCCTCCTGCAGCTGAGGCTTTAAGGATAACACCAAATATCATCTCATGAGATAAAACTGTGAACGTTGGCCACATTGCCTATAGATTTAGAGTAAGAATTGCTAGGGTGAGTAATGAGACAGATTCCTGTAGTATGTGCAGAACAGATATTTCAGCAGGATGATTCAGTGTTCTCTGTTCCACATAAATCCAGATTCTGAGTCCAGTGCTACTATCCATGAAGTAAAAGTCCACTCAGTGTAATTAGGAGTATTAGGAAGTAGCATCTAAACCACTTTGGGATCAATTTTGTTTAGATTTAAGTTACTCGATAAATGCAAATTGCTATAAGACAGATTCTGATATATTCCAAAATGTTGAATGCAATATAACACAACAGCTGCTCCCTTTGAAGTCAATAGCACTACTCTTGTAGTAGTGTGCTATTCATCTACAGTAAGGGCATCAGAATCTGGCCCTATGTACTTATTTATTGTATTTCTACTGACATAATGATGTCATAATGACGTACACAACCAGTTTGAGAGCACAGGGACCTGTCACTATAAACCAAAGGTGCTAGAATCTATTCTTAAACAGCTGTCAAGCTGCAAAAACTGCTATTATAATCAGTATTTGGAAAGTTACAGCCTAAGTTTTAAAACATGACGTGTGATTTTGGATGCCTTCATTCTTCTGTGCTCAACTAGGGGTCTCATTCTCAGACCCTCTGAAATTCAGACTCCTCAAGATCAGCTTTATTTTGGCTCATTGTGAAAAGCAGGTTGCTTATTTTAGAGTGTGAAAGTTGGCAACTCTGCCTCTAAGATGTCTTTAACCCTGGATCATTTCAGTTTGTGGAATGGAAAGGGTGCAGCACTGATATCCACACTGGGCTGAGAACTTCAGGTTGCTGATGAGAAAGGAGGAGGGGGGAAGGAACAATGGGCAGAACTAGTAAAGAACTAAAGGGGAATAACTTTTTTCACCAAAGTGATGAATTGACAAATTGACAATATAACCAGAACAAATAATACCTAATCACCAAATTTAGCTACTACGTAAAGGATATGTTCTCCCAGGGTGCGTCTACACTGCACCCTTGCCTCGAAATAAAGCGCTATTCTGAAATGTCCCTTAACTCTTGTGGAATGAGGGTTACAGGGACGCCAGAATAGCGTGCCCGTTATTTCAAAATCTATTTCAAAATAACAGGCTGCTTTAAAGACATGGAATAGCTATTTCAGGATACTTTCAGAAGGGGCAGCCTTCTTCAGCCGTGTCTCAGACTCTTCACCTTTGCCTACCTCTTGAGGGACAGCAAATACCACGAAGTGTGCTCTGGTTGTCCTTGCAGATGCCACAGCACTCTTACCATGGAGCCAGACCTGCTGCCAAGCAGTGTCAGGCTATTAGACCTCCTGCTGCACCTTCTGGCGCAGTTAATGCAGGCCATCTTCATGGCACTGCAGGACCAAGATGGCCAGCTCAGACTGGGGCACCTTCTCCTCCGGTCTGGGTGCTCCTCCTACCGCACAGTTCCCGCCATCCTCCCCAGCACACAGTGTGCCGCCGCTTCTGGTGCCGGGACACCAGTTCTGATTAGTGAGACCGGATCATCTTGGAGCAGTGAGACAACCAGCAGTGGCTCCAAAACTTTTGCATGAGGAAGGCTATCTTCACAAAGTTGTGTGAGTGGCTCACCCCCACTCTGATGCCTGCCTTGGGCACCTTGGGACACCTTGGCTGCCCAAGAGGTCCCACCACTTTGTGTGCGCAGCCTTTGGCAGCCCCACGGGGTGGGGGTAGGAGAAGAAGATGGGAGTCGGGGTCAGGGGTGGGTGCTGGAGGGACTTGGAGGGGAGCAGATGCTGGACAGTGGCTGCTGGAGCACTCAGTGGTGGTGGGCTGGTGCTCCATAGTGCTGTGAAGTACTGCCAGGACAGCTGTTCCCAGATGATGTAGGGTAGCTCCCAGTCAGCAGGGTGTTCCTCGAGGTTGGCGAAATGTCACTGGTCCTTCCACTTAAAGCTCCATTGGAATGCACACAGGCACTCCAGGGGAGTGTCTAGACTATAGGTTTTTTTTAAAAAAACTTCCCTGTGTGTCTAGACTGCTGCTGCGTTCTTTCGAAAGTAAATCGAAAGAATGCAGCAGTTTTTTTGATCGCAGAAAACCTCATTTTACGAGGAAGAACACCTTTTTTCGAAAGTGCCCTTTTGAAAAAAGGCGTTATTGAACGCGAGCTGTGCTTTTTCAAAAGAGAGCATCCAGACTGCCTGGGTGCTCTCCTTCGAAAAAGCGGCTCGCTTTTTCAAAAGTACTGGCTGTAGTCTGGACACTTTCTTTCGAAAGAGGCTTATAGTCTAGATGTACCCCAGGTGTTCCCTTGCCAAGTCGTCCTGGGGTTGCCTCTGCCTACAGGTATAGCGAGGTCATGCTGATGGCGGGGAAGGTGGTGGACGCACAAGCTTGCAGCTGGTCCAGCTGTGAAGAAAAGTGCAAAGGGAAGTCATCCCAGTGGATAGTGTGCAAGAAGCCTAGCACTAATATGTAGCCTGTGGGAGGAAGAGGGGGACGGGGCAGCTCAGTTTCCCTCCATGCCACGCACACACTGGGTCTGGCAGCAGTGGCGTCATGCAGAGCAAGAGCTTCTATCCCTGCCTGCTGGAGGCGGGGGGAGGATATTGGGGGAAATGCCTGTGAGCAGCAGAAGCTGCTTTTCGGGGAGAGTGCTACCGGGTTCCCATCCTCTTCCTCCCCCCGGCTCGATGCCCTCTGCCTCACCACGCTTGCCTGGGAGCAGATGCTGCATGAGAGTACAGACATGACCGTGTGCCATGGGCGGTACTTCTGCGTTTTCCCCTGACCCCAGCCTCCTTACTGGTGGCTTGCAGTGGGAAGCTGTCCCACCACTGAGTCAGGTGTAAGGAAGGCCGGTGTAGAAACCTTGTGAGAAGGGGCCTTGTGTGAGATCCTCATGGGGCTGTCTGCTCCGGACTGGCACTCCATGTGCACCCACGAGCACAAGCCATGTGATCCCAGGCCGAGAGGGCCAAGAAAGGAGCGTGCAGTCCCTCGCAGACTGCCACCTCCCCGCATGTGTAGCTAGGGAAAGTGATGGCACTCACCTGAAGTGCCTTCCCCAGCCTCGTCCAAGTCCTGGGAGATGTCCTGAGAGGGGGAGTACCGGCTCTAGGGGGATGATCATCTCCTGGCTAGTGGGCAGGCTGTCCAGACTGGTCTCCGCATCCTCATCATTTTCCTCCTCCTCCTCCACAGCCACGCCTTTGTGGAGGCTGATGACAGGCATGGCCAGGTTGGAGTCCACAACAAGGCGGGGGTGGAGGCAACCTGCCCCCCTCCCAGGATGGCATCCAGATGCTCAAAGTAGTGGCAGGTGCCATCCCAGAGTGAGAACTTTGCTCCCTGGCCTTAGTATAGGACTAGCAGAGTTCTTCAGTTTTCACCCGGACTTGGTCCAGAGTCTGGCTGTGCCCTTTCTGGGCCAGGCTGGCAGCCATCCGGCCACATACATCAGTGTTCCTGCTTTTGGGGCAGGATGGTGTTCTCCTCCCCCCAAGACCTCAGTGAGATCCAGGATCTCCACACCAGTCCAGGAAGGTGCCTTCTTTCACCCCTGGGCAGGGGCTTCTGAGGTGGCTGCAGGCTCACTTGCAGCCATGGGGGGCTCAGAGGGAGTGCTGGGGTGTACCATAGCAGCAACAAAGGGTGCTGTGTGGCATGGGGCTGGCAGGGCCAGTGTTGTGCTACAAGCCCTTTCGCTTTTGTCTGCAGTTTTAAAGGCTACAGGAGAAGAAGAGCTATGGAGTTTTGAGGGGTGTGGACAGAGTGGCCACTAGGGCAGCTGTGAGAAGCCTCGGAGGCCAATTACTTTGACATTAGCACGGCTGAAGCATCCACACTCACACTATTTCAAAATAGCAATTTCAAAAATAGGCATTATTCCTCATAGAATGAGGGTTTATTATTTTGCTATAGCAAGCCTGTTATTTCAAAATAATTGAAGTTATTCTGAAATAACTCGGTAGCGGAGATATGCCCTCAGTGTATCTTAACTATTGAACTATAATCCCGTAGTCACATAAAGGAATGCAAGAAAAACTGGGTTGGTTCACACATTCACATCAAAAGCTTTTGGTCCTGGTGTTTTGTAGGGTTGTGGTGGTAGCATTTTTTGTTTCTGTCTGTTCACAAATGAAGCTCAAAGTAAAACTTTAGGGGGCATTTCACCCATGCAGACAAAGAAGGAAGAAAATGTATAAATCCTGCAAATCAATCCATAATTCTGAATCCATTTTGTTCCAATCTACAGCTTAGCAGAAAAATCCAAAGCTCAGAAAAAAAATGAGTCAGACATTTTATTTTTGGATTCATGTCCCACTTTTGTTTTTGCAGTGGTTTTAGGTATTTTTTTAAACTGATTTTATTTTGCAGGTAAGTATTCCACGTTCACGATGAGGCTATAAAATAATTCATTTAACTGCTCAAATTGACAAAGGAAAAAGTGGAATGTGCTGATGCTTCCTTTCCTCTGCAGTGTCATAACCTTCTTAAATTTATGTCAAGGTGAGAGTCTGAGTAGGCAAAAAAATCTGTCAGTGCACTTGCATAATATCTGTCAGATAAAATCCTGCGCAAGACAAGGAGGTGAGGTAATATCTTTTATTGGATCAACATCTTGTTGATGGAAGAGACAAGCCGCAACAGAAGTTGGTCCAATAAAATATCTTACCTCACCTGCCTTATCTCACTGATATTCTGAGACAGACTTGGTTACAAAACATGGCATAAAAATGAAATCCCGTCTACTTATGATAATTCAAGAAACCATGTTATTTTCCTTTTAAAAGATGGGTGCTAATCATAGTGTTCTGGTGCAGTTAAATTGCTAGTACTAATGGGTGACGCATACATATTGACAGGAAAATAAATATACCTCTTGCTGTAGCTCCTAGAGCACTTTTTAAGTCTCAGATTTAACAAAAAAAATGCAACAAAGAAATTGACTTTTTTCAACAATTTATTGAATTGTTATTTTCAGCTTTCAAATGCCACTAAAATGCAGTTGTTCCTAATTCATTAGGTCTTCCAAACTCTCAGGCACACCTGAACGTCGGAGCACTTCCAGTTTACTCTCCAGGACAAACCACCGGTTAGCATTACAAAACTTTGCAATTAGAAGTTGGCAGCATGTGTTATTCTGTCTCCTACTCAGAGGGACTTGTGTTAAATAGAGTTACACCAAGGATGAAGGATCTAATGGGCCAGATCCTTATTGGGTGGAAAAGAGCACATGACCAAGCCTGCTGATGCGGGGAGGAGACAGAGGAGCAGAGGGTGCAACTGTCAGGAGCCTGGGGATTGTAAAGGGCTTGGAGTTCCAGGCCCTTTAAATTGCCACCGGAGTGCATTCCTGGAGTCTCTAAAGGCAGGGGTGTGGTGTTGTGCGCTCTAGTTGGCACTAAGGGTTGTCTGCCCCGGCTCTGCCCCTTCCAACCAAGACCCTTCTCCTTCCAGGACTGCAGAATTGCCCCCCCCCAACCTTGCCCAAGGGCCTGGCTTGGCTGTTGGCTCCCTTGACATGACTCCGTTATTTCAATGTACCTATGCTGACTTACACCAGCTGAGAATCTACTCCTTCTATTCAAACTGCAAGCTTCCAGTGGATGATATATTTGTGCTAAATATTATACCCCACATTTCTGAGCGCTATGTTGCCATGCAGACTGTAAGCCTATGGGACAGTGCAACACAACAATACAGCACTAAACAAAACACTGTACAAAACAGAAATACTAAGAAAATGCTTTTTAGAGCAAATTCCCAACTCCCTGGGTCAGTTTAGATTTCTAACAGTAATAAAAACGGATTAGGTTCCCATTTCAAAAAGAACATAATCATCTGGGAATGGTCCAAAAGTGTCGAGTCTTGGTTTCCCACATAATATGAATTTTTAAAAAAGTTTTAGATGTAGACCAAGCTTCATGGTACACTGAAACATCTGAATCTGCCCTGGAACTTTTGCAACATTTACAGAAGTAGGTCAGAGATACACAGCTAGATTCTCTCCTCTGCCAAGTCCAGCACAAGACGAGGAAGGTCATTAAGGAACCCATGGTAGCTAGTGTCAGAACCTAGGTCAAGCTTGTGCTATGGAAGTAAAAATAGCAATGTAGATGTTTTGCTGCAGCCCAGGCTCTGAAACCTGGTGACTGGGGAGACCTGGGTTCCAAGGCTCACTGCCATGAATTTTTTATTGAAATGTAGACATACCCTCAGCATCCCCACCTCTTGGGGCTAGCCCTGAAACTAAGTCAATTTAAAGCTGCTGGCAAACATCTTTGAAATAAGTTACTGGTTTATCGTCCTTAGCTGAGTCAATCAAGTACAGGCTTGCCATGACAAAGCAAAGCTCTACCCGTCCCCCTTCCTTCTCCAGACATACTAATTCAGGCAGAGCTGAGGAGAATGGAGCTGCAGGGCCTAACCACATTGCAGATTATTTTTTGTCACGTAAATGGTTTATATTAACTGTGAAGAATGTATTGTGAAATAAACTATTTCTACTGTATCAGACATAGATATTATCTCTACAAATGCCATTTCGTGCAAATGGCCATTGAAATCAGGAGGCTGCCATTATCTTTGATGTGCTTTAGATCAGGACTTATACTAAGTATCTGCTTATTCTGAACTTCTTGTCTGGCATGTAAAAAATAAAATTATGTAGCAGAGATGGGAATGCTCTCTCATGGCAAGGAGTGGGGAGGGAAATGTGGGGGCTGTAGCCCCAGATGCAGATAGTGGAACCCCTGGGCTTTTTTTTGAGGCGTTTTTTAGAGGAAATGGGCCATAAAACTTTTACTCTATTTACTCTGCTATAAATAAATCAAGCAAATCTTGTGATTGCAGGGCACACTGTGGTTTTCACAGACATGTTCTTCTCTGAGGGCTAAGATTAGCCCTCAGGGCAACAGCTGACTTCTGATGAATAACAACCAAGAAAAAGCCAGAAATAAAACAGAAAATGCTTCACAAACAAATCAAAATTTCAAATCAAATTAATACAAATTCACTGGGCTTTTTAAGCTCTTCAGTCATTTTTACCTGTGCTTTCCTCCCAGCTTCCATTGGTAAATCCCGTTGTGGAATACAACATTTTTCTTAGCCTCGGAAAAGAGGTCAATTTTGAACCCACTTATGTGGGTATTAGGCAACATGCAGGTACAGCTTTGGTACAGTCTTAACTTGGAAATGTAAGTAATTATTCTGAAGACAGATTAGAACATGGTCATTTACATAGGACTGAATTAATGTCCTCCCTCACACATGTATAACTCCCATTGACTATGAACATAAGACTCCAGCCCAACACCCAGAGAACTCCACTGAAATGTCTATTTCAGCTAAAATCAAAGTTGAATCAGGTACTAAAAGAAGGAAGAGCTGGATCCAAAATAGCTTTGGTTTTTGTGTATTTCTTACATTACAAAAATATAAAATTATTGTTTTTATATAATTCTGTTCACTACACAGCTTATTGGATGCCCCTCATAGTGGTTTCTGTTATGCCAGAAAGTTTTGTAAGATTGCACCACTGGTTTTTATGGCTAGGTTGCTATCTTTGCTGCAGTTCACAAAGCTTGTATAATCTTCCCTGACTTCAAGTAGAAGTACCATTAGCTAAGTCTTAGGATCAAGAAAATTCGAAGGGCCAAACTCTGGTTTCAATTACACCAGTGTAAATTGAAAATCAGATTTTCACTAGTGCAACTAGGAGCAGAAATTGGCCCAAAACGGTATTACTGAAAGTGCTCAAATAACATTTTTCAGGATACTAGGAATATAGTATTATAGTTAGTAACTGGAATTAATCATCCTGATAAAAAACCTTGACTTCATTGAGGTTCAGATTAGCTATATGCAGCATCACTTAGAATATGACCTGTTTCCACAGTGCAAGCCTTACTTACACAAAAAGTCATTGCTAACTCAAGAAAAGCCATTAACTATTGATGACTGGGATTACTCAGGTCATCCAGGTCAAACCCACCACCCTGGGGTCCCCAGGGTTGCATTCAACTGATAGCTGCAATATCAACTGAGTAATCGTTATAACAAAATACACTCTATTTCTTTTTTTAAAATTGTACTGCAGTATATATAGAGGTAAGAAACTGTGGCATAAAATTGACTTAAGTGTAAACACCATTGAGAAAAATATCCATAGAGATGAATGCAAGCAGAGTGAAACCCAGCCATTTTCCATTTCATGAAATTGTCTTTGATTCTTCTTTCTACAACTCAAATATTTTTTCTCTCAAGTTCTGAGTCACAAATTAACAAACTGACTGTGGGTGTTTGCAATATGCAAGTGATAGGTTCACTATAATGGCAACTTGATTAAGTGAGCATGCTAGAGAACACAGGAGTGCCCTATTAGCTTCCCTGTCAAGAGAGAGAATGGGTTCTGTAGGCAGCTATAGGAAATAAGGAGTCAATCAGACACAGGAAGCTGACCTTAGGTGTAACAGAAGGGGAGCTGCTATTTCCTGCTGGCTGGCTAAGGGATGCTAAGAATCAAATTAGTTGAACTGTTTGGAGCTTTCCTGTCTTTGTATCATCTTTCAGAATATGTGGCTAAGTACTATGGATAATACAAGCCCAAATTCTAATCTCATATTAGTATAAACATGGAATTATTTTAATTGAAAAGAGTACCATTATGATGGATTTAAATTGTTTAATTATGAAGATAACCGTAGCTGCACTTGTAACAGAAATGTCATCTCTATATATTAATTCAGACACGTTGTTAAAAGAAAGTTAAGGTTGCAAAATCAAGCACTTTGGAGTTAGGGTATACCAGGATCAAGGTTGCCCATTTAACCTTAATGTGTCTCTTATTCATATGCATTATGATATAGATTTTAATTACATGTTCACATACTATTTTTCTGACAAGACCCCCAGAAACTTTCCAAACAATTCAGATGTGGAAAATTTAAGCCTTCATGGTTAAAGTTTAGCAAAATGTTGTAACTGAAAGCCAGGTCTTATAAAGGTAACTGTCAAAAAACCTTAGCATAGCATTAATGGCTCTACCTATAATATTGTGCTTCTGTGGCAAAATCATGCATTTATGGGACTGACCTTGTAGGGGTCAATTGCGGAAGAACTTTGTATGTGCTAGTTTAGAGGTGGTGAGGCCTGCATTCTTTCCCCCCCTTTTTCCCTTTTTCTGATGAGCCAGAAGCAAGTCTTTGGGAACATACGCCATTGTAGTAAGAACGAATTGTAGATAAGGGTGGGAGCATAACAATCTTGTTTACCCTAAAGTACTGATCACGTAAACAGGGCCAAAGAACAAGTAGATCCAGAACAGAACCAGATCGATAACTAACAGCTAAGCCCTACATCAGCACGTAATAAGTAATCTCTGGAAATTTCCAAGCTGCCAAACAAGGCAGGAAAACTGTATTTAAGGCTGCACCAAAGCACAGCAATTTGTACCTCACCGATGGGCTTTGGGTACTGGTGCCTTGGAAGCTGAGACAACCTCCCACTTCGTCCACAGCCTACCTGGGGTTCCAGGCTTGCAGGAAGGGACGTAAGATATGCCGCTTCTTTGTTATATTGTTCTTCCAGTTATGGGGCACAGCTGTTAGCTGTCAGGAAATAAACTACTTGTGTTTGACAGATACCTGTATGGCGTCCTTTGTGCTTTGAGAACCCAGTGTCGGACCTTAGACTTACTCTTGCTGACTACAGACCTCATATGGTTTGCAAATCATTGAGTACGCTGTTGATGGCATTTGATAAAATATACATTATGAAAACCCAACGGGAGAGCCTGGTGATTAGATAAGAGGAGTGGAAGATAGGGAACCTGGGTTCTTTTCTTGGCTCTGCCACTGATGCAATATATGATCTTCATCAAATATTTTAATGCTCCTGTTCTTACGGTGTCCTTTTTTTAGTAGGACTATAATAATATTTATCACAGTTGGACCAACACTAGAATATCAGGCCGGATATGCTTCAAAATACAGGAGTAGTCCATAACTTGGAATTCTATTTAGTATGCCAATCCAGAACACCATATTCAAATAGTCCTGTGATGCTATGGGTAAATTTGGTTTTGTATCTGATTTTTCAACTGAGAAACATTCTCCAATATTTATGAGGCACTTTGAGATTCTAAGAGGCTTATGAAGCTGTATTTATAATGAATAATTAATAGTAATCTCACCAATGTTTCAAAATGTTGCATGCTGATCTGCAGGGATCTCACATTTTGCTCACAGATTGCTATTGTATAAACTAGTTTGTATAGTGTTTACAGTGTTGTTGTAGCTGTGTTGGTCCCAGGGCCAGAGAAAGATGAGGTGGGTGAAGTAATATCTTTTATTGGATATTCTATGGGTGAAGACACACGTTTTCAAGCTCTACAGAGTTTGTACTGTAAACACTGTACAAACCATCATATTGTGAGAGGGTGAAGTAGAAGATAGTGGACAAGACAGTAGCTAGAGCACTAACAGATAAATTCTGGGCTTTTATAGATCTAGAGAAGGCATATGGTAAAGTGGACAGACAGATGTTTAAACAAGTGCTGAGGAAATATGGAATATCTGAGTATTTAATAACTAAGGGAAAGACCCATATAGGTCATCCAAAACAGATCTGAATCTTTTGAAACACAAGCCTTTGAAGTGAAAGTCAGACAGGGCTCACCCCTAAATTTATTGTTGTGTGTAATATTGATGGACAATATCAGCAAGATAACATCAGTGTGAAAAGATAAGAAGATGTTATGGTATCTTCATTTCCTTGAGGAAAGAGTAAATCAGTGGCATGACCAACTAAGCTGGTATGGCATGAAAAGGAGCATATCTAAGACTGAGGTGCCATAGGGAAGTAGACATGGAAATTAATGGAACACAACTGAATCAGACTGATCATTTCAAGTACCTTGGTGACTGGGTTCAGAAAGAAGAGAAACTTGAAAATGAGATACAGTCTAGATTGGGGAGTTCTTGAAGAATGTGGAACAATATCTCGGGTGTTGTAAATGCCCAAATGAACAGACAATAAAGCACCCTTCAATATTTTGTGGTACAGAAGCATGGGTGATATAGAGATAGCAGATTCAATGACACCTGATGTTTGAAATTAGATGTCTTTGTGCCATGAAAGGAGTTATATGAAGAGGCAGATTTCAGAATGAAAGTATTAGGATGGAAGTCAAACTCTATTACATGGACTAGGAAGAATGACTGCACTAGTTTAGACACATGTAGAGGAGGCATGAAGGAGACTTGTGAAGATAGCATGGCAAGAGAGGGTGGTAGAAAATAGGCCCTGAAGAAAGCAGAAGTGATGATGGATTGCATCAAAGAAAATGATAAGGAAGTGGAGATTAGTGCTACCTCAGACAGATGAAAATGGCAGATGCTTAGATCAGATGGCTTTAGAGGAGAAAAGGAAAGAAGGTGAAATGTTACCTTTACTCACATTGAATAGTTCTTTCCTCCATGACTGATTTCAATGGGGCTAGTCCTGGAGGAAGGCACTGTTCAAAATATGTGAGTATGGCAGAATCTGGCACTTACAGAATATGGTAAAGAATTGTATACATCTGTCTCTAGAATATGGTAAAGAATTGTGTACATCTGTCTCTAGAACTATTAACTATTAATATTAACTATTAATATTAAGTTCTAATTAATATTAAAGACATAGAGGCATAAAACCCATTGGAAATATCCAGAACAAATTACTCTGCTGAAATCTTTAAGTCTGACCCTTTTGATTTCTTGCATTCCTATGTCACTATTTCTAGCTCATCCCTCCCTTTGATTGTTAAATTCTGTTGAACAGATATGCATTGTGCAGCTCAAATGCTTTTCGTGTAATGGATCCCATTTGGTTACAATTGTTTGTACCAAAATAATGTGCTTATTTCTCCTTTTGTTTTCCACAGTCCTAATTCTTAGATCCTTGTGTTTTGCTTCTGTATTTCATGCTACCGTGTACAACACAGTGTTTATTTTTTCAGTTGTTTCTAAGTCACATCGAAATAACTGGGACA
This sequence comes from Pelochelys cantorii, assembly GCA_032595735.1. NCBI lineage: Eukaryota > Metazoa > Chordata > Testudines > Trionychidae > Pelochelys > Pelochelys cantorii. The sequence goes on along the minus strand of CM064329.1, from coordinate 43,844,770 downwards.
CTTTTACTTCTAGTACCTCTTATATTGCAGCCCTTTCTCTCCATTTTCCTGCTACCCTTCCAAATCTTCCTGGCTGCACAGATTTCCTTGGAATTTGAATCCTTTTTGTCCCTTAAGAGCAAATAGAATCCTATGGGTTAAACATTTCTGAAATGGTGGGATTGGCAGAGTAAAGTTGTATTATCAAGGCTTATTAAAGTACTTCTGAAAAAGGACAGAGTTAAGGTGACATGGGCATTTTAAGTGTGGATTTTTTGGTTTTCAGAACTGTGAGTTATGCTTAGTTCAAGAGTTTTGCAAGGGGACAAAATATCAACAAGCAACCTTAACTCTGTATTAATGTAGTTTTTTACCATTGCAGTCTCTTAAAATTTGCTATCTCAGTGAATGGTCCTGCCATTAAACTTGTTTGTTAGAATACTCACAGAAAGAAAACAAAGAGAACATGAACAGAATCAAAACTAATTCAAATCAGTGCTATTTTGTTTAGTTCTAAAATATCTCACTGTGAGAACTGAATTTATCCACATGCACAATTTGTAATTTGTTTAACCAAAAAGAGTACTGTCTTATTTAATGGAGATGACTTCTGCTCAGTGTGCCCCCTGGATATATAAGTGTTAGCAACATGAACTGTTCATTGAACTATGATAGTATTATGTATGAGAATGTGTAACATGAGTTTGTTTATCAATACAAAAGTACAATTAATGGAAAATGCATAGACTTCACATTGTGACACTAATCACAAGCTTTTCTAAAACAGACATACAACTGTATTACTGTGTCCTGAAAAATGAAACATTAAGGAAGAAAGGATCTCCTCATTAGTTAATATACAAGGTGTATAAGTGAGAAGGAGAAAAACTGTAATAATATTTGCATATCCCCCTAGCTTGAAATAAGAAGATGTTTTGATTAAATTATGGATCTAAATTCAGTTTGGTTTTTATACTGGCATCTGCAAATATTTAGGACCATTTAAAAAAATGTATACATTTAGACATGAAATTTTTTAAGTACAATTATTTGCAAGCAAATACCGGAAGCTGTGCACACAAACAAGATGTACCAGTTCAAATCATGTAGTTCAACAAGCCAATTAGCACACATATTTTATTATCTCTGCATGCCAGTTGGATAGTCTGATAGAAGGGTACGCAATTGTATAACTCTTTAAAAATTTTGAGTTCAAGGACTTTTCAGTGGTTCTTATTATATCCAAACTGGTCTGTCCATCCCTGATCACAACATCATGATGTGATTACTACTGACATTACAATGTCAAGACAATAAAAAATATTCTGGAATTAACATAGCTGCATGCATGTGCCGCAGCCAATTTTCAAAGTGAATGTGAGTGATTTCAAAGCTTTTAAAACTGTCTTCATGAAGCTGCCTGCAAAACCTTAGCTTTCTTTAATAAGTGATTTATTTTTAGCAGAATTTGGCAACAAACCCCTTTCTGTGCTGCACAGTATCTACAATGTAGCTTAATATATTAAAACCATTTGAAGCAAAAAACAAACAAAAATACCCCCCCCCCTGCATTCAGCTTCATGCTGGAAAAAAAGCTGACTAGTAGGAATCTCATCCTAAACAATCAGAAGCAACTGGGGTATGAACCTTCTCAAATCAGGTTTTTAATAACGGAAGAATCATCTCACCCTCCATTGTAAGTGGCATTATTGGCACAGCTGGAGAAAAAAATGTTCCTGAAGCTGTCAGTAATCTGATTACATCAGTGTCTTATCTGTGCATCCTAGACAGTCTGATGGACTTGGATATTGTTTTACAATACATACCAGTTTTGTTGATGCTAGTCAAAACCCATTTCTTAATGAAATGGCTTTAATAACTACATATACTGTGCCCAATTCTGTCTCAGATGTCAGACCCCTCAGTGCACTGGTGATGCATCATGGACACACAGAGGTCAGAACAGCCCTTCTGTAAAGCCCTTTGCTGATGTAGGACTGGTACAGTTCAATGAGGCCTCCCTGCAAGATATGCCAGCCATAGGATTAGGAGTACAAAGGAGTGATTTGGAAAGGGCAGAATTCATGGCTGGAGCCTGTAACTGGCCAAGCAAGGCTATTGTAGCTTAGGCTAAGTCTACACTGCCACTTCACTGTGCTGCTACTTTCTGGCTCAGAAGTGTGACCCTTTCCCTCCCCCCCCCCCCCCGCCATACACCCAGCCTAGCAAGTTATAGTGCAGCAAAGTGCCAGTGTAAACCAGGCTACAGCACTGGGAGCAGTTAGCTACTCCCCTTCTGGAGGTGATTTACCTAGAGCGCTGGAGACCTCTCTCCAAGCCCTCCTGCCATGGCCACACTGCTGCATTAAAATGTTGTCAGGGCTGCGCTTTAAAGTTTTGTGTGAAGATGAAGCCTTAGAGAAACCCCAAGGTACTGATCGGGTGAACAGTCTCACCTGTGGACCTAGGCCGTGTGGGTGCCCAGGGATTCCCCGTGCTGGAGCAGCGCCTGCTATTAGCCCTCGAGAGCACGGACGGAGGGTCGGGGACTGTCTGTAGCAGAAGGGATGTAAGGATTGGATTCTTGCTTGCCTGCTTGCTTGCTTGCTTAATTGCTTGCTTCCCCGCAATGAGAAGCACATATTTAGTAACGCGTGAAGGCAGTAAGGTGTAATATGCTCTGGCAATAAAACCTCTTATATTTATGCACTCACTGTGGCTTCACTGAGTGTATCTGAGCCTCCTGTTAGGGTGACAACTTCCAGGCTATGCCCCTGGGTTTTATCTCCTGTGAAGAGTAATACAGATTCTGACTCAATGTCTGTAGTTACAGGTCAAATATACTTCCAAAAAGGAACCAAGTTTCTGCCAGAATTAAAGACTGCCCAGAAAGGTAGAGGGAGGAAGGGTCATTCATTATGCCATGCAATTACTGACCACATGGAGGCTATTTCTACACTCACCTCACTTGTCTCTGACTATGTTTGTTGACATCTTCTTTCACACTAGGAGTGTCAATGTAGTGCTTATTACCCACAGACCCAAGCCTGCCATCCTCTGCAAGGACTTGTAAATGGGCATGATGTGGGAGAGTTACATGTAGAATCCTCACTACCTCCAGGTGTCAGAGTTAAAGTGATCAGATGTCCCGTTTTAAAAGAGACAAGCTTGTATTTAACCCCTACTGCAGGTGTCCCAACTTTTTCTTAAAACGGGCAAATTGATCTGTATTTTCTCTCTCTCCCCCACCCCAGTCACTATGGGAATGTCCTGCTGCTGTCTGGATACCTCCTTACCAGCCATCTACCCATTATTGGTGAGTGTGTGTGTGTGTAGTAGGGTCCAGAAGTTGCCAATAGGGGTGGATATGCAAGGCTGGTGGCAAGGCAAAGATGCAGCGTGGGGCCAGCTGCTCACCCACACTGGTCCATCACTACATCCCCTGCTGCATGCCAGCTCTTGGCCAGCAGGGCCCTGTTCTGGAGTAGCTGGTGAGTGTGGGCAAGTGCCAGGTGGTGGCCTCTGCTGCCCACCCCTTGGGCCCTTACATTCCCCTTTCCCTCTAACGGTCCTCTCCCTGTTTTGCCCCTTTTCCCCCCCTCTTCCTCTACCTCCCTGCTCCTCCATATCCTTACAGCGAGGTGTGAGCTGTTCCTGATGCTGTGCAGAGAACCTTCCCCTAGTCAGAGTGCCCAGTTCACCAACAGCCTTCATTGGCAGGCTTCTTCCTTTCCCCACTGACTCGGGCTGGGTCAGCACCCAAGGAAAGCCCAAGACCCTCCCACCCAGAGCACTAACCAAGGGGAGCTGGGCCCTTCATGTGTCAAAGCCCCACATGGTACGGGCACAGGAAAATCTCTCCATTCTCAGCTAATCGCTGGAGTCATGGTAAAGGGAAGTGATTTCCAGCCTGTTCATGCCCCGAACCTGTGAGCTCACAGCAACCCCAAGGGCTTAGCAATCTCTTCACCTCTCCCTGCCCTTCCCCCTGCCCTAGGGAGCACTGGGCAGCTCCAACCCCTAGGCCCCCACCCCTGTTGAGACACATCTCTGGCCGGGCTCACTGCAGTCAGGCTCCCTGGGCCCTGGTGCACAATGCAACTTTAGGGTTTAACCCCTTTTTGCCTAAAGGCTGAGGGCAGGAGGCAGGGAATTTTGTTGCTGGCCAGCAGCAGTCTGAAGGTGTTAGCAGCCTGTGGACACTGCACCCAGGAAGGGACAAGCTGCTTCCAGCCAGAAGGAGGAGGGGGGCAGGAGGGAGAGAGGTAGTGAGCTCTGTAAAGTCATGTGTCGGGTCATCCCAGCTCTCATCACCCTCAAAGCTGGAAGCAGCTCACATTCCTTCTTTCCTCCAGAGTGCCAAAAAGTCTGTCACTGGCCCTATTCTGGAACCCTGGCAGAAATCTTGGGAGGAATGTGACCCTGAGTGGTCCCCCCCCCCCACCACCACCTTCACCACCCATGCATTGCCTCAGGAAGACATGGTGCCAGGTACCAGGACAGGCAGGTCCTTCCCAGGGATTCCACCAGGCAGAGAGGTTTGGATGGGTTGGTTGGACCCCAAGATGTGTGAGAGAAATGTACTAGGGTGCGTGTGTGCGGGGTGTGCTCTGTATGCATGTGTGATAAGAAGGCAAATAACGCAGCATTTCTTTTTAACGGGCTCAGTCAGCTTGATGTTAATTTGAAGGTTCGTATTGCATAGTTCTGATGGACTGCTGTTGAACTCACTCGAATAAGAGTAATTTTACCATGTGTCCCATATTCAACATAGGGAAATATAGTCACCCTGCTCAGAGTATATGTGCTCTAATAGCTAGTATGGATATTCATAGAATCATAGAATACTAGGACTGGAAGGGACCTCGAGAGGTCATCAAGTCCAGTCCCCTGCCCTCATGGCAGGACCAAATACTGTCTAGACCATCCCTGATAGACATTTATCTAACCTACTCTTAGATATCTCCAGAAATGGAGATTCCACAGCCTCCCTGGGCAATTTATTCCAGTGTTTGACTACCCTGACAGTTAGGAACTTTTTCCTAATGTCCAACCTAAACTTCCCTTGTTGCAGTTTAAGCCCATTGCTTCTTGTTCTATCCTCAGAGGCCAAGATGAACAAGTTTTCTCCCTCCTCCTTATGACACCCTTTTAGATACCTGAAAACTGCTATCATGTCCCCCCTCAATCTTCTCTTTTCTAATCTAAACAAACCCAATTCTTTCAGCCTTCCTTCATAGGTCATGTTCTCTAGACCTTTAATCATTCTTGTTGCTCTTCTTTGGACCCTCTCCAATTTCTCCACATCCTTCTTGAAATGCGGTGCCCAGAACTGGACACAATACTCCAACTGAGGCCTAACTAGCGCAGAGTAGAGCAGAAGAATGACTTCTCATGTCTTGCTCACAACACACCTGTTAATGCATCCCAGAATCATGTTCGCTTTTTTTGCAACAGCATCACACTGCTGACTCATATTCAGCTTGTGGTCCACTATAACCCCTAGATCCCTTTCTGCCGTACTCCTTCCTAGACAGTCACTTCCCATTCTGTATGTGTGAAACTGATTGTTCCTTCCTAAGTGGAGCACTTTGCATTTGTCTTTATTAAACTTCATCCTGTTTACCTCAGACCATTTCTCCAATTTATCCTGATCATTTTGAATTATGACCCTATCCTCCAAAGCAGTTGCAACCCCTCCCAGCTTGGTATCATCTGCAAACTTAATAAGCGTACTTTCTATGCCAATATCTAAATTGTTGATGAAGATATTGAACAGAGCCGGTCCCAAAACAGACCCCTGCGGACCCCCATTATTAAAGAAGAGCACCTGAGATTTAGCAAATGAACCTGTGCAGTTGTGGCCCTTACTATGCTCTTGCTCTTAGACTTGCTTGTCCTTGTTTCACCCCTTATCCACCTTCTGCATAAGGGGATCATATTTCCCAAAAGCGAACATTGCCTGGGACTAGATCCAGGTCTCCCCTCCCCACTCCCACACATGTCTGGCCCAAGCCTTGTGCCTCCTGCGTGAGGCTGGTCCAAACCTCCCCACTCTCCTCCCTTCCCTCCATCAGTGGCCCAAGCTGATCAGTTAGCAAGAACGAATGGGACAAATGCCCAGTTTTGTACCCCCCAAAAAATCAGGATTGCTAGGACAGGGCTTTAAAAATAGACTATCCCAGCCAAAATGGGACATATGGTTATCCTACTTCTGCACAATGGTGGTGCCATACTCAGAATGCCATGCACAGAATTTACAGGTAATTTGGTAGCTTGCCTGTCCCTGCACAGTAGAATTTCATGGGGTCTGTTTTCTGACAGGTCCAAAGGCAGTATTTGGCACTGCAGACACTATGTTCAAAAAACAGTACCAGGGCAGTATAGGGGAAACACTAACGTAATGTCATCACATCAGTCTCATCCCTGGCACTGAAAATGCACAACTTGACAAACAGCCATGGTGTTTAAAAACTTGCAGGGGAATTCAGTAGTGAAAGTGCATTTGGTATGGTGCAAGTTCATTTTTCTAAAAATGGTAAGAATAAACTAGGGAACAGGCTAAACTTTCAATGTAGAACCATTAGTGAACCTAAATCAGATAGTATCTCAGTTTTCCCTATCGGCAAAATGCCAAATGACATGACTAACTAGAAGAAAGAATCCCTACAGGACTGCATTTTTTGTGCCTATTGAGCATGAAGATTGAGAGGCAGGAACATTTTTAATAACCTTTCTTTGACAAGCTTAAAGCCATTTAAAGCTGAAACCTGTCCTAGACATAAAGCCAAGAAAATAGGCCCCCAGAGAAAGCTTGCTGCTGCACAGCTTCACCTCCCAGCAAAACACATTATGCAGCAAAGCCACATAGTACTCACTTTCCATTAAACACACACATACCAACACACACGATTTCACTGCCACCTGGCATAATGACTGTTCAGTCCATGGTTTCTTTAGTATTTATTGGCAGAAAAGTTGTCAGTGGACAGTAATTGTCTAGTTTAGAAACTGAAAGTCTCCTTTTGATTCAGGGCACAGCACTTGTACAGACAATGGTGACTAATTTAAAAATAATGCACCTTGAAGAGTTCAAACAGCACATGCCAAATGACAACTACATAATAAATACTAACAACATTTTGTGCTTATACAGCATCTTCCCTCTTAGGACTTCAAAGCAGTTCCAAACATGAAGCCTCACAACATGCAAGCATTCCAAACTGGAAGCGTTCACTACACTGCTGGGAAATAATTTACAGATGTGTAAATTAATTAAACAGAGAGCCAGATTCCTAACTCTGTTTGGCCCTGTTTTGCTTCTCTATCATGGGGAAGTCTCCAGCTTGCCTAGCTAGCTCCTAATTAGCACTCAACTGGAGCTCAGTGTGGAGAGCATTGGGGATATTACAGAGATGTTACTGCACTCTGGCAATTACCTGGCTGGTGGATGTCTGGGAGGAGGGATAGATTACAACCACCCCAAGCTTGCTCACATTTATGCCAGGACTTGGGTCAGTATGAAACTGGCCCTAGAATAAGGGAGACACGATCTTTTGGTGCATCCTTTTTTTCAGCTGAATCCAGCAGATATTGGGAACAGCCAAGAATCTAGGCCAGAAAGGTTAGAGAGGACTTGACCAAAATAATACAGCAAATCACTGGCAGAACCAAGAGCCGACCACAAAAAATGTTGTGAGTCCCACACTCTTACCACTAGAAAACATTAACTCCTAGGAAGTGCGTTTAAAATATATAGACTATAACTAGTAGCATTTGGAGTAAGGGAGGGTCTCAAAGCAGAACAAACTACAAGTCAGAATGAGTTTAATTCCGTAGAACTAAAATTAGAATTAACTATCTGTTTCTAATGTGCTTTAATAGACCAAATTCAAACCTTTTTTAATCCCCATTTACTTCCCTAAGAGTCTGTTTTCAACTGTTGAGGTTTTATAACAAATCTCACAATATTTGATTCTTAAATCCAAACTCCCAGATTGTGTGAGAATCTCTGTTTTAATGTCTATTTATAAAGTAAGTTTCTAACATGGTTGTGGAGAAAAGCTGAAGACACTAATTTTGAGGCTCTAACAACAAAAGGCAAATAAACAACCTCAGAATGTATCATTTTCTAAATGTCATGATTTCTAGGGGCCTGATTCATGATTTCTGAATGCACTCGGTTAGCAGTATTAGAAATTGCAATGGGTATAAAACAGGGTAGAATTTGCCCATGAAGAGCTAATTAGGTGCCTGGGATTATTAACCATTCTACAAATGTGGAAAAGATAATGCTCAAAGTGTAACAGTTCCACTAAAATTGTCTTTTTCCAACACGCTTGTGTTAATCAGAATTTCACACAGTATTCTGTAGTTTACTTACTTCCACAGGCACCATCCACTGCAACATATTTAGCTAATAAATTATATTTGTTTTCCAAAGATTCAGTTCATAAGAACATTTGTATGCATTCTGGGCACATTCCCCTTGAGTCAAGAGCTTCATCTTGTCTCAGCTGTTTCATTTTCTCCTCATCAGTCCATTCTGTTATAATAATTCTGAGTGCCCTGTTTCTTCTCTTTCTTTGTAAGGACACAAGAGCATGAGCATGGAGTCTGCTTTCATGCTGAGCATTATTGCTTTCAGTTTTCCTTTTAACCTTTTCTCTGCTAGGTTGTAAATATTACAAAAGAAGAGTGAAAATAACTTTTTAAATAGAAATTCTTTCCTTGAAATTTGTTTAACTGTATCAGCCTCGCAAATTTCTGGCTAGCTTCTGCTGTGTTTACCAAGAAATAGCTGCATGTCACTCCATGAGTAGTGCCATAGATTTTAATGAGACTATAGACAGAATAAAGTACTCCTCGGTCTGAGTAAGGGTAACAGAATGTTGACTGTAGAGAGGTAGTTTAGATTCACAAGCCATATATATGAAAATGTATTTCAAATACAATATTTGCTTATACTTGTCAGTAACCTTTACAAATTCTATTCAAATGTAACTAGTAAAACCTTTGTTTTTCTAGCACTTTATATCTTATGGCCCAGATTTTCAGCCAGCTTTCAAAATTGAGTTTGGAGATTTTCATATTCAAATTATCATGCTTGCAGCATTGGCATTTATGCATGTGCAGTCATTTGTATGGGCAGCATCAGAGGATCTGGCTTTAAAAAAAACAACCCCCCTTTTCTGTCTTTAGAAGTAACCTGTAATCAGGATCAACACTAATCAAATCATTATCTTCCTAATGCAGGGGTGGGGACCTGTGGTCCAGGGGCTGGATGTGGCCCTGGGCTTGCCTGCATTCAGCACCTAAGGCTCAGGGTTCCCCCTCTCCAGCATCAGGGAGCAAACACTGGTTCTATCACTCACCTCAGTGGCTCACCTCAGTCCTCAGTCTAAGTCCTCGTCTCAGGGCAAACTGCTGTCTGGCTTAGCCACTCTCATTGCTGGAAAGTAGGGGGAAAAAAGAGGAGACCGGCCCATCCAATACTCTGGACTCTGACACCGGGACCATCTAGCGGCAACCAATAACTGCCCTCCTCCAACTCTATTCTACTGCCTGCTTCCCTGAGCCATCTCCCCATAGCCCTGGCAACTTCCCTGCCCTCTGTGTCAGGACCCTTGTCTAGAAGTTTTCAGTCTAGTCAGCCTCTGCTGACACGGCCCAGGACTAGGTGTTCTCTGAGAGCCGTTCTTCTCCCTTTCCCTTCTGGAGAGAAACTGAGCTCCTTTCTACCCTGCAGCCTTTTTATAAGGCCCAGTCTAACTCTGATTGGCTGCTTTGAAGCCTCCACTTGTTTGGCTCTCAGTAAGCACCTTACTGGTTGGCTGGGGCTCTTCACAGACTCTCTAGTCTGCTTTACCCCTTTTACGTCAGGGTGGGGCCACTACCATACTACAGGTCTCCAGCTGATATGTGGCGCATCCATCCTTTCCTCCAGTACGGCTAAGGGTACCAACAACAGAATCTTGTCCTCAATATTTTTAAATGACAAAAATAATCTTAGCCCAGGTTTTCAATGATCTTTTTGCCCTCTCTTCAATAAACACACTCTCCAAAACACACCCAAAATGTGAAGAGTAAAATGTTCTTTTTCTCATGTAATGTTACAGCTGAATTCTAGTCTAGTTTACTTCCCCTTTTCTCCTCTTGTGTGATTACTTTATAGATTCCATTAAAGAAACATTCGTACAAGAATTTCCTTATTTGTGCCTCTTCCCCCTCTTTAAAAAGAAAGATGAAAAATTCTTCTCAAATTCTTGTCTTTGACTCCTTTGAGTTTATTCCAGGCATGCTTGATAGCTCAAAGATAAAAGCCTGCTGTCACTATACCACACATATAGTACTATAACAAAAAGAAAGGAATAAGGTTGTTATGTGAAGGTCTGAGAGGATGACTCTCCTGCAGTGTCACTTCAGAGGCTTTTAAAATTTCCATTAAAGAAAGCAACTTTTGTGAAGGGTCTTCTGAAACTGGAATGTATGACCAAGACATCTTTGCTATGCTGAATACTGATTAGTTTTCTGTATCTCTTGGATTTTTAGTAATATTTGTTCACAGGAATGACAGGGGCACTCAGCACTAGAACACTTTGTCTCAGACCATCCTTTGAGACCCTATAATGGAAAAGAGTTGACATATCTTTGCCTTCCAGAAATATAAATCAGGAAATAGAAGCTGGTCCAGTTTATTCACTCTTCCTACTGAATAATTTTTATCATAAGCTATCTGTCTTACACTCTGCTGTGATACTTGTCTTGCATAGTCAGTATTCTGTCACATATGCCTCTTACAAATAGAGCAAGGATCTGGACCCTGGAATTAAAACCTGGATCTGGACTGAAATCCAAATGACCACTTCTAGCCTAATGGGCAAAATTAGAACATGAAATTCAGATATCCCAGATGTAGAGAAGTTATCTAGATCTTGAATACCTCACATTTGGGATCTAAAATGTTGGTCTACCTGATAGAGAGTTATTAATTTGGGTTCCATGATTTTGGATCAAACACTTTTGGTTTAGACCCCTTCCTCTAAATGTATGAGAGAGAGACAATTACTTTCCCAGCAAGAATATTTTCCAGAGCAGAAATGAAAGGATCACATTGCAAAATAGCATTTTAACACACTAAGGGTGAGATTTTTAAGAAGTGTCTGGAATTGGACTAACTTTGTTTCCATTTTAATTAACAGTTTTACTGTTGACAAACTTGCCAAAACTCAGGATTTTTGGTTCTTAAGAAATTTTTTTATTTTAAAAATGTATCAAATCTAAAAGAAACTGATTAATTTTTTCATTGACTCAAAATCCCTTGGCTTTAGCTGTGATTCTTAGGGCTGCCTAGCTCCTGCTGTAGAACCAGCAGCCAATCACTTTACTAGAGAGAGATTCTTAGCACTTTCAAGCTCCTAGCTGCTGACATAGTAGGGTTGTCCAAAGCTGCAGACCTTGGAAGCTTGGGATCCCATTCCTGCAGGAAGGTAACCTGCCGGAAACATAACGATTGTGATCTGCTGAAACTTTGTCAAACCAAAACTGTTTTCATGTGACATAGAAGAATTGGCAGTTTCTGACCAGTTCTAACATTGACTTCAGAGGCCACTATTTTAGGGCAAAACCCCATCCTAAATATATTTAAATCGATGAACTGAATCTCCTCTTTTCTTAAAAGGATCTTGATTCAAGGCTCCATTCCACTGATTCCCTCTCCTACCATTCCTAACACCAGCTGTCCTGGCTTGCTCCTGAAAAGTGATCTCTCAATACCTGATTATTTGAGTTTCATTAAGATAATATATTTTTCCTGTAACGAGAGAATGAATCATCCTTTCAAGTTCTTAATCACTACTTATAACACTCCTATGTTCAAAGTAAACCAGACCAATTGTAAAGAAATGCTGACAAGGTACAACAATAACACAAGGAAAGCATTTACACTAATCACTAATTGATAAAGGGGAAATCCAATACTTAAAAAAAAAAGGCCTGAAGAAATGTAGCAGTTTGTAGTTAAAAAAGAGAAAACTTTCAATCACAAGAACATTTCTAAAATTATAAGATAAATGAACATACTGTGAAAGTCATTTTGAATTCATGAAAGTACACTGTATATTTCCAGAGGTAAGAGTAGAACCATGTATTGAGTATAGTTAAAATGGCCTTTCGTGTCCACTGTAGTATACCTTCAACTTAATTTGAGAATTCAATCTTTTATTAGGTTAAGGAAAAAAATTAGAAACCAAATAACTAATTATAAACAGCAAAATTCCCACACTTTATACATTGAATACTTTTGCCAGGTTTGATTAAGCAGGTAATTTGATCCAAGGGAAGTGTAGTAAGCGTTCTTTTCCCCCACAATTTTCTTCTACAGCAAATGGGAAGACAACAAAGGTGCTTTGCGAAAAGGGAAGTCAAGCTTCTGAATGGGCTGGAGAAAGTTAGTTCATGGTTCCTCCTTGAGCAACAGAATTGTTAAACAATAACCTTATTTAATAGTCATTACCAGTGACTTGGATTGCTACCATACTCTATAAGGCTAGGCAATCTCTCATATATCCTCCAGGAATCCTGTTATTTTTTTATAATTGCACTGGGAATGGATTTGACCAGATGAAAGCAATGCATTGTAATAGAATATTTGCCCTGGCTTTCAAGCAATTTACAATACAGTCCTATTCACAACTTAGTCTCAAATTTGTTGAATTTTTTTTAAAGAAGGTTAGATACCTTCTGAATGAACATTTCTGGAAATATCCTGAAAGGCTGTACTCTGTAGTCCTAGGAATTACAATATTCCTTCCAATCTCACTAAAGAAAAGAGTTTCCCCTTTAAGGCAGTCTCTCAATCTAATGAGTGGCAAAAAAACCCACCACCAACAACAACAAAAAACCAAGTTGATGTCATGTGTTTCTTGTTAGTTTATTATGTAGTACCATAAATGCACATGGAACCCATACATATATGCAAAAAGAGAGACTCTTTCACAATATCGTAGCCCAAAAGGATAGTGTTGGCGGGTGTAAAATTAATAGGGGTCTGGAATGGCCTTGTGGCATTAGTGGTTCAGGGTTCAGCCACAGCATTACGCTTAAACATGCTTTTTCCCTTCGCTTTTGCTTATCCTCATTGGCGCTGTATGAATCTCTTCTGGGTTAGAATTCTTGTAATCTCTGTAACCTTTTAGTTTGTAGCATAGGAATGTGTTGATTAAATTAGAAATTCTGTACATAGTAATTAGGGGTATGTATAATTGTATTCATTATTTTGCTTATTAATATTCATTTTATGGGAGTTAACATTACTAAATAAGGCTTTAGGAAAAGTAGTGCTAGACATGTGAATTAAGATACCAAAATAGATAAAAGGGTTTGACTAATGCCAGATTGTTGCCACTCGGACATTCTGTTGAATGTAGGCAAGAAAGCTATCCCTTTTACCCCATCTGCTTCTGGGTTGCCTGTTTCTTCCTTAAGGGTATGTCTACACTACAAAGTTAATTCGAACTAACAGCCGTTAGTTCGAATTAACTTTAATAGGCGCTATACACGCAAACCGTTAGTTCGAACTTAATTCAAACTAGCGGAGCGCTTAATTCGAACTAGGTAAACCTCATTCTATGAGGACTAACGCCTAGTTCAAATTAAGTAGTTCGAATTAAGGGCTGTGTATCCCAAAATAGCCGTGCAGTGTAGATGTACCGAGAATTAGAGTAGCTTGGATGGAAGGTCACTGAACAATTACAGTTAATAAATACTACTGGTGCCCTGAGGGCAAAGCCTGAAAAAAAGTAAAAAGTTATCTGTATGGAACAGAATTCAGTACATGGTGAGGGGTGGAATCAAACAAGTGATGAGTAGAATTTTCTCTATGTTTGGCAGAATGTTTATATAGAAAACACTATTGAAAGTGAAAAAAATCCAGACTTGTAAAAGGATTTTCCAAGTCCTGGTGACAAAAGGAGTAAAATATTTATTTATTTACCCCCTAAGTGCTTAACATATACATGAGGCTTCACCTGTTGCTGATCTAACATGCTCGTGCTACTTTTGGGGATGTTTCATATTGCAAGCAGAATTTGTATTCTTTGCCAGGTGGCTTTTGTTTTCCTCAATCTAATAAATTATGAATCTGAACAAAAATATTTTGTTCCTTTTGAACATAGACTCTCAGTAACCTTAATCTTCTAAATAGCCTCCCCACAAGCTGAATAGGCAGCCTCTGTGAATATTTCAGCTATGAATTCTCTTTATGAGCTCTTAGCTTGAGTTTTCTGCAGTTCTGGCAAATCACTGGGCTGCATGGGAAAATGCAGACAGAAAGCCAGAATGGGTCAAAAATAGCTCTAAATTATTTTGATACAAAAATTGTTAAAGACTTTCTCATCTTTAGCTGGGACATATACCATAGAAAAAGAAAATCTCAATAAATGACCAAGCCAAGGAAGCACAGTATTAGGAAAAGATATCAACATGCAACTATATATGAAAAGATATCAAAATTCTCCAACAGTTTTGATTATCTAGATAACAGATATGAAAGGCTTTACTTCAGTCCAAAATAGGAGACTAGACCAATATGAAACAATTCCCGCCCTAGCGGGAAAATAGACTGGATAATCTAACAAGGTTTTCCAGATTTAATTTCTACAATTCATTTCTTCATTCATGTTGATCAGTGTCTGAAGCAGTATTCAAGAACAATGAAGTAGAAATGAAACCAGAGATCAGTGTGCTGTGGAAGAATGTTTTTGTTAGTTTTTGCTATGTTTGAAGATTAAGAGAATCATGTGAGTCCCTGATGGCTGAAATGAAAGAACACTTGGCAGACAGTGTGAAAGCTGCTTTCTAAACTGCTAAATCAGAAACTGAGCAATCCTGACCTCTGGATAGGTAGGATGCAGGGAAAGCTCCTGGAGCAGCTGAGTTTTACAGTGTATCATAAAAAACTCTTAAAAACAACAATGGTTTTTAGAGACTAACCAAAAAATATATTAGTCTCTAAGGTGCTACAGGACTATTGTTGTTTTTTAATTTTTAATTTTATTTAATTTTATTTTTTTTAGTTACAGACTAACACGGCTACCCCTCTGAGACTTTTAATGTATCACAGTTTCTCATAATGAATCATTATCTTTGTGCTTGGCACTGTAAATATCAGAACAAAACCCATATCCCAAAGGAGCTAATCATCTAAATTAACATAATAATGCCATGGTGTCCAACACGTTAGGCACTAGCCACATGTGTCTATTTGGCCGATTGAGTGTGGCTAGTTGGCTTGAACAATGTGGCTATTTGGCCAGTTGAGTGTGGCTAGTTTGCTATAGCAGTGCTTCACAGCTGGTTGGATACCCCAGTAATAATGCATAGAGACAATAAACTTCAGACACGTCATTCACCAAATTTACATTGCAGATATTCTAAGATATTCAGTCTAACAAGAGCCTGAAATCTACTAGAGAAATCTACTAGAGAACATGCTTCTGCATAAAAAATGGGGTAGACCTGTAGCACCTCAGAGACTTACAAAAGTATATATATAGTACCATGAGCTTTCGCGGGCAAACCCCACTTCCTCAAATGCTTCTACATAGGTAGACTTCAGCAGGCAAATGCTAAAAAAGCATTGTGAGTGTAACTGCTATTGGGGACAGCTAATAAAAGTCAATTGTCATCTTGTGCTTCAAGGTATTGAAGACTAAAATTATTTTTACCCTGAGAGAACACCAGAGGCTCCTCAGAACTATGAAGAACTTATAGGATTCCATGAAGACAAATGCTATAATAGCTAGCTGCTCTCTGTTCTCTAGCAGAGAGCAGGACCTCTGAAAAGGCCATGGACCACTCAGTAAGAATAGAAAGGATCTTTAATATATTATATTTCATGCTAAACTGCTTCCCTAAAAATATTTGGGGCAGCTATATTGAAATTATTCCATTCTTTAATGTATTCCACCGCTAACACTTTCAAAGTTTTCCTCTTCAAATCCCTAATAAAGAATAACAAGAATATACATTTAGTGTACCAGCTTTGATCAGAGCACAGGATGATACAAGAGTGTTTACAAGATCTCAGCTCACCACCTGCTAAAGGACAAATGGTTAACACCCAGAAAAGAAAGGCAAAAGTATTTCAGTTTTGTCCCCTTACATTTAGTACGTGTCAAACCCAATAAGAACTTGGCTGCTATTCACATCTTGCATTGTAGTTACAAACTGTTTTCTATGATGCAAGAGAGCTGCTATAGAAGTGACCTCAGAGCTTTAAGATATTTTGCCCAACAGCAATCCAGCTGGGGATTTTCAGCTATTCATAAAGCAGCTACTTTTAAAAGTTAATCATAAATGCCAACAATGGAAGACAAAACCTCCCCTGGTGACTGTTTTTATGACTCAGGTCTAGGCAAGATTAGTGTAATTAGATGGAAGAATTCTGATAGATAATAATTCAGCCCTCATATACTATTACATGTGCTATCAACCCTTTCCAAAAGAGACTCAGACTTGATGAATGCTTCACAGTGATATCCAGGCAACTTCAAATCTCACAGGTTGTTTTTTAAGTCAAATTCTGTCCCTCCATTGTTTTTCCTAACTGAATTTAGGACATTTTGGCCCACATTATGCCCTAGTCTCATTCCAGCGACTTCAGTGAGAGTTTTTCCTGCCTATGCCAGGATTGAATTTGGTCCTAAAACTCTGGAGGCAAACCAAAAGAATACCCCCCCGCAGTTCAACTTAACTATCCAAAATGGAGAGAAGGTTCCCTAAGCTTCTCCAGAGCATAACCAAAAGAATGCATGGGAAACCTAATAGGATAGCAAGGAGACAATATACTTAGTTTCTGAAGAACAAACTGCTCGTGTTTTTGTCTTCTGTCTAGTATATATATATGTATATACTAGCCAGCTGTGCCCCATGCTCACTACGCTCCCCAACGCCCCTCTCTCTGGCAGCTTTCACGGCCAGAGAGCATGAGAGCATGATGACATCATTCTGTTGCCCGGCAGGAAAAACTTTGTTATATATAGAGACAGATTTACAGTGGAGACTAGTCAGTCATTGCTGCAAAGACTGTATGGTCTCAGCAAAGACCATATGTATGGACAAAAGAACATGATCCTGGCCTCTGCTCTAACGCCTTTGCCCAGCTGGCAAACTGGCAACCAAGGAACTAAAGCAGCCTCTTATGACCATAAGGAGTTCACAGATACCACGCAGAGCTCTGGCACAGCTGAGGTACTGGGCCAAGGGGTGAGAGAGAAAACAGTCATGTGATTTAGTTAATTATTTTGAGCCCTTAACTTGGTGCCCATCCTGGAACACCTTAAAAGGAGCTTGAATTTCAGAAGTTGCTGAGTGCCTCTGAAAACCAGGGACCTTTAAGGTGTCTCAAGTTGAACTCCCCCTGCCCAAAACTGAGACACTGAAAAATCACTAATCACTTTTAAAATCTGGATCACCTTTCTTCATATACAATAATGAACAACACTGGGAAGGAGAGAGATAGGTTTCTCTAATGAGAAAGCAGTAACATAAAATGTCCTCACACTCACCGTCCAGAAAAAAAACAAAACCACACTGTATTTACTTTCTAGTGTTGGAAAGTACACCACTATAATCTAGTCTCCATAAAAACCTCCCCATCTTTCAAATCCCAGAGACAACACTGTCTCTATACAATTTTGTGTTTCTGTTGTTGCCTACAATTGCTGACTATAGATTTATTACACTCAACAGAAGTTGCCAACTATGGATTTATAACACTCAGCAGAGGCGAAAGAAGTGTCCTGGGACATTACAGATTTTCAGATCCAAGTGCTTCTGCTTAAAAGCTATCACACAGTGAGGCCATTACAATAGGACATAAATATTATTTTGGAAACATTTAGCGTGTCCAGGCAGCACTAACAGACATTGGCTGAAGACCAGTTGACTAAGTCAAATCTTAATGTGGCGGGCCAGACAAGAGACTTTCCTAACTGAGGTGAAGTACACAGCAGTCACCACAAGTTAAATTGCACCGTAGCTGCCATAAACAAAAATGTAGCAATTAAAGGCCCTATGCTGATGGACAACAAGGATGTGTTTTTCTTGTTAGCTCAATCAATATTACCTTTTTATAACTGAAAAGTACCATTAAAATAAAAGCTTCAGTTACATCCACAGTGTTAGCTGGTTAGGTTATAACCTACTCTTCCCCATAGGCTACAACATGGCCAGCTAACGTGGCCTCAAAGCATTACCCTGCCTCTTAATGGGGCTTTTCAGTCCTATTCAACTAGCTTGATTGTGAAAAGCCACAACCTTCTTGCCTATCTAGTCCTACCCTAAAAGGAATGTCTAAGACCAGAGACTTTTCCAATTATACTGGTATAATTGTACCAGGGTAGCCAGGGCTGACACCAGGGAGTGAGGTGTGGGGGCAAAGGGGACAGTTGCCCCAGGACCAGGTAATTTAAAGGGGCCCAGGGATCTGGGCTGCCACCACTGCTACTGTGGTCACAACAGCAGCCAGAGCCCCAGGCCCTTAAATCTCCACTGGATCCCCATGTGACAAGGCAGGAAAAGACGCAGTGTCCCTATGAAACCATGTGTGCCAGTCCTGGAGTGTGCCAGACACAGCGGCAAGCTGACCTGCCCCTTCCCCTCCCCACCTGCAGGATCGTGTCCTGGCTAGGAAAGTGGCACTGTCCCAGGAAGCCAAGTGTGCCGTACCCAGCATGTGCTAGACACACCAGTAAGCAGCTTTTTCCCGCCCACTCCCTCCCTCCAGCCTACAAGCTCTTGCCCTGGCTGGCCTCTTACCATGCCTGCCTGCCTCTGGACTGACTGCATCCCAATGCTCCCCTGAGAAGTTTGAGCATCTGCTATAAAGTGCCCGCTTTAAAGCAATCATTTCACCTTGCCCGGAACACATCTCCATTGTCTTTACAGAGACCTTTGGAGTAGACTAATAGATTAGGGTTAGGCTTAATACAGTGCCCTTGTAACTTTTCTTTGCAGCTGGGCCAGCAGCCAGCTCAGTGTGAACTCCCCCTCCTGGCTCAGATTCGCAGGCAAAAACAAACGAAGGAGGATTCACAGGCAAAAACACACAAGGGAGGACATCTTCCATGAGCAGATGTACTACATGCACTCCCATGTGGGATGTGGGCAGAACACCTGGATCAGCTCATGGAGCACCAAGAGAGAGGAGCCACCACAGAGCTGCAAGTGAGACAGCATGAGGCCATGTTTGCACTCTGACTGCTGTAATGGAGCATGTGGCATTGTGTCTGGAGAGGGCCTCCTCCCAGAACCCCATCCACTCCAATGAAAAGCCCGGTCCCTCCTCTCCCAGTCCCATTGCTTCCACCCCAAGGATCCCCAAGGACTGCCAGAGCCCTAGGACATGGGGAGGGACTCACGGGGAGAGGGGAGCCAGACCCTCCAGGCCCTCTGGAGGCAGAGGGAAGTCCCACTCCCATTCTTCAGCTCCCTTCGCCGCTTCCTGTTCTGACTTTGTTCCTTCCCTAGTGTTTTCTCTAAATAAAAATGCCTATTCTATGAACAACGATCTCTTTATTGCTTGAATTGCAGGGGCAGGGTGGGGGATTAAAGGAAAACACAGGGAATGCAGGGACAAATTGTGGAGAGCCACATGGAAGAGTCTCAAAGGAGGACTTGCATAAAATTGTCTTTCAATGCCTCTCTGATTTGTACCTCCCCTTATTGTGCTCTCCTTATAGTGCTGGTGTCCAGCTGCTCAAAGTCTCTGACTAGATGTGCTGCCTCAGCCCTTCATTCTGCCAGAAAAGATTCCTCCTTGTTCTCACACAGATTATGGAGCACACAACATGCTGCCACCACAAAGGGAAAGTTGCATTTGCTGAGGTCCAGCTGAGTCAGGAGACTCCTAAACCTTCCCTTTAAACATCCAAAGGCACATTCCACCCCCATTCTGCACCTGCTTAGCTTGTTGTTGAATTCCTCCTTGTTAGGGTCCAGGCTGCCCATGTACAGTTTCATGAGCCACAGGAGCTGGGTCACCAAGGATCACAATAGGCATTTCCACCTCTCCAACTCTGATTTTTCTTTCTGGGAGAAGAAGAGGCAAGAGTTCTAAAAGATGTGGGCATCATGCACCTTTCCCGACCATCCCATGTTGATGTCAGTGAAATGGCCCTTGTGATCCATGAGTGCCTGCAGCACCATGGAGAAGTACCCCTTGTGGTTGATATACTCTGAGGCAAGATGGTCGGGGGCCAAGATGGGGATGTGTATGCCGTCCATGCTCCCACCGCCATCAGGGTAGCCTCCATTGCAGCAAAACCATCCATTATGCTGCCTATGTTTCCCAGAGTCACAACCCTTCATAGCAAGATGTTATTGATCACCTAGGCTACTTGTATAATAGCAGCCCCTACTATAGATTTCCCCACTCCAAACGGATTCACCACTGACTGATGGCTGTCTGGCATTTCATGCTTCCATAGGGCAAATTGCCATGTGTTTCTCCACAGTCAGAGCAGATCACATTCAGGTTCCAAGAATGTGGCCTTGCGCATTCGGAATGTCTGCAGCCACTGCTCATCGTCCCATGTCTGCATCACAATGTGGTCCTACCAGCCTGAGCTTGTCTCACAGCACCAGAACTCACATTCCACTATGTCCAGAGGACTGACTGGCGGCTGCGCTAGTATCAGAACCTCCATGCTACACTGAGTTTCATCCTCGTCCTCTTCCTGGAGGAGCGACATGAATATGCTCTCCTAGCAGTGCACCATTAGGCACTCCATGACACATATCACCATCATGACGGCTTGCTGCAAAGTGGGATCTATGCTCACACTGCTATGGCATCTACCTGGATGACCAGGGCACCAAAAGGTGCAAGAACTCTGCTTCTTCTTTATCTCACATAAGGAGGGAGGGACTAGACGAGTGCTTTATGGGACACTGGCAACATGAGGCCCTCTAACCATCCACTGCAGAGTTTTGGTTGCAGCAGGCACTGTGAGTATAGCCCAGAATGCAAAGCTGCCCACATTGCCTTACTCTCTGAGTCGACGGTAGGCTCCCTAATGGGCAGACATAACTTTGGACAACATTCATTCTTCTTCGAGTGATGTCCCTGTGGGTGCTCCACTGCTGGTGTCAGGTCATCCTGGCACCACAGATCAGAGTTTGTTTCTTAGCAGTATTATATCAGGCCATGCATACACGGCTGGCAGCTCGTGCCATTTGCGCCTTACACTTTGTGCACATGGCCCAACTCCCCTTAGTTCCTTTGTTACTGCCCTTGGTCGCAGACAGAGCTCGATCTGTCTCCTTCTCCTCAGCTACCCGTTGATAAGAAAATAGAGTTAGAGTTCATTAAAAAAAAATCCCTATTCACTGTTTAGCTTAATTCATTAGTTACCCCCTAACCCCCAAAAAACCTGGTTTTTTTCCTTCATGTATATAGTTGAAGCAAACTCCACTCGTAAACATCACTCAACAAGAATAGGCCCCTGTTGCAGCCTTTCCGGATGCTTCCTCCTATTTAAAAAAAAACAAAACAGGAAACAAAAGAAGAAAGAAAACAGACAAACAGAACATAAAGGACAAACGAAGCCGCCTCAGTGTAAAGGGAGCGGTGAGCCTGTTTGACATAATGTCGGGTTCTCCCAGATTTAAGAAATGCAACATGTCACAACCCTATGCCAGCCTCGGATGGACATTCTTCCTGCATCCAATGCCTGGGAGAGACACGTCACCCAGAAATGTGTCCACTGCTGTAGCCTCACAGCCAGAGCGCACAGGGACAAGGAGCTGCATCTCCACATGCTACTCTCCAGTAAGGCTCTGGAGTTTCTGAGAGCCCTGGATGGTAGCAGCTAGTCTGAGTCTGCCAATACACAAATGAGATGGGTGAGCTCCCCTTCATCGAAGCCACCCATGAAGAGAAAGGTCTTCCCTACCTCCCAGAGTCAGTACAGGGGATAAACTGGGCACTCCCATGCCACATCAGCTGTGGAACTGAAATTGCGGCATGTGCAGACTCCGGCAGACTTCTCGAAGACTCTGGCCATTGTTGTAGTCTATCTACGTCGCCAAGCTGATTTTTCCATACCTGGATGATTGCCTCATACAAGGTCCTTCCTGCCAAGTCACAAAAGACATGGTGCTTTTTACCAAGAGGCTCTCTGAATCTCTCGGTCTCATCATAAACGAACAGAAATTGACTCTATGCCCAACCCCATCTCTAGAGTTCATAGGAACTCGTCTGGATTTAACAACAGCTCGGGCATATCTTCGACACCAGCATTTCCACACCATAAGGAACCTTGTTTCGGTCATGGCATCCAGCCCCACCATGCCAGTACATACCTGCCTCCAGTTAATGGGCCACATGGCCATCACAACATACATGGTCTGGCACGCACATCTGCACTTTCGTTGCCTTCAGCACTGGCTCTCCTCAGTATACACCCCAGCCAAACACCATGTACACAAGCAGGCTTCGGTTCCCCAAAAGGTCCTTGCTTCATTGCAGTGGTGGACCAATCCTGAAAACCTTCTCACGGGTGTCCCATCCCACCAGACACAGACCTCCATCCAGATTACTACAGACACTTCCCTCCTTGGATAAGATGCACACCTGCAGTACCACTTTGCTCAGGGCAGATGGTCTGCTCATGAATCCTGTCTCCATATCAACTTGCTGGAGCTATACACAGTGGGCAGCGCATGCGAGCACTTTCTCTTGGACATTCGTGGCTGTACGGTCTGCATCCTCACTGACAATGTTCCTATGACATTTTACATCAACCATCAAGGCTGTGCTCAAGAAGAGCTAGTGAACTTGGTGCCCTCACAGAAGCATTTCCCTACATGATATTCCATAGAAACAAGGTCATACTTGGCCCTCCCCCGTCCTTCTTGCCTAAAGTCTGCTCCAATTTCCCTATCAATTAACCTATTTCTCTCCCCATGTTTTATCCAAAGCCTCGTGCTTCACAAGAGGATGCTATCCTACATACCCTAGATGTTCAGAGAGCGCTTTCTTTCTATATTGACCAGATGTGGACCTTACATAAATCACAGACATTGTTCATTTCAATTGCTGAACGCTCTCAAGGAACATCACTTTCATCTCAGTGCATTTCCAGAATTATAGTGTCATGCATCATCCACTGCTACTCTCTACAAAACAGAGTACTCCCTGCACTCCCACAGGGCTCATTCCACAGGGGCTGTTTCTACATCAGCCTTCCTTAAGGGGATATCACTTAAGGACATCTGTTGCGCAGCCACATGATCATCCAGCCACACTTTTATGAGACATTATGTAATCTCAACATGAACAGATATGGGCTCATCATTTGCTATTGCAGTGCAGTAGGTTTAGAAGTTAAAATGGGAAAAGAACAAGTTAAAAATTATTTAGAGAAGTTAGACATCTCCACGTCAGGAGGGCCTCATGAAATGCATACTAGAATATTCAAGGATCTGACAGAGGAAGTATCTGAGGCTTTAGCTATCATTTTTGTAAAGTCATGGAAGTTGGAAGAGATTCCCGAAGAATAGAAAAAGGCAAATTTAATGCACATCTATAAAAATGGAAATAAGAACAATCCAGGAAACTATAGACCAGTCAGTTTAACTTCTGTGCCAGGAAAGATAGTGGATCAAATAATTAAGGAATTCATCTGCAAACATCTGGAAGGTAATAAAGTGATAGGTAACAGCCCAAATAGATTTTTAAAGAACAAATCATGTCAAACCAATCTGATAGCTTTCTTTGATAGGATAACAAGTCTTGTAGATAAGGGAGAGGTGGTGGATGTGATATACCTAGACTTTATGAAAGCATTTGTCATGGTCTCGTATGACCTTCTTATCAATAAACTAGGGAAATGCAACCTGGATGGTGCTACTATAAGGTGGGTGTATAACTGGCTGGATAACAATTCTCAGAGGGTATGTCTACACAACAAAGTTAATTCGAACTAACAGCTGTTAGTTCGAATAAACTTTCATAGGCGCTACACATGCAAACCGCTAGTTCGAACTTAATTCGAACTAGCGGAGCGCTTAATTCGAACTAGGTAAACCTCATTCTACGAGGACTAATGCCTAGTTCGAATTAAGTAGCTTGAATTAAGGGCTGTGTAGCCACTTAATTCGAACTAGTTGGAGGCTAGCTCTTCCCAGCTTGCCCTGGTGGCCACTCTGGGCCAAGCCAGGGAAACTCTTCTGCCCCCCTCCCGGCCCCGGAGCCCTTAAAGGGGCACGGTCTGGCTACAGTGCCCATGCCAGGTGCAAGCCTGCCAGCACCCAGCCAGCAGACCCTGCACGTGGCACGGCATGAGCCAGCCACCCGCTGTCACCCAGCTCTCCGCCTTTTCCCAGGACCAGGCTGGTGGCTCCTAGGAGCCTGCCCGGGGCTGCAAGAGGCGGGCGCCCGCCTGGTCTAGTGTGGAGATCGTGGACCTCATCGAGGTTTGGGGGGAGACCTCCAACGTCCACGACCTCCGCACTAGGCACAGGAATGAGGCCTTCTAGGGCAGGATAGCTGCCAGCCTGGCCACCAAAGGCCACATGCGAACCCAGGAGCAGGTTTGCATGAAAATCAAGTTGGTCCAGTGAGACCCCCGACCCTGAGCCCTGAGCTTAGAACATAAGAACATAAGAACGGCCGTACTGGGTCAGACCAAAGGTCCATCTAGCCCAGTAGCCTGTCTGCCAACAGTGGCCAACACCAGGTACCCCGGAGGGGATGGACCGAAGACAATGACCAAGCCATTTGTCTCATGCCATACATCTCCAGCCTTCCACAAACAGAGGCCAGGGACACCATTCCTACCCCCTGGCTAATACCACTCCATGGACCCAACCTCCATGACTTTATCTAACTTCTCTTTAAACTCTGTTATAGTTCTAGCCTTCACAGCCTCCTGTGGCAAGGAGTTTCACAGGTTGACTATTTGCTTTGTGAAGAAGAACTTTCTTTTATTAGTTTGAAGCCTGCTACCCATTCATTTCATCTGGTGTCCTCTAGTCCTTATATTATGGGAACTAATGAAGAACTTTTCTTTATGCACCCTCTCCACACCACTCATGCTTTTATAGACCTCTATCATATCTCCCCTCAGTCTCCTCTTTTCTAAGCTGAAGAGTCCCAGTCTCTTTAGCCTCTCTTCATATGGGACCTGTTCCAAACCCCTAATCATTGTAGTTGCCCTTTTCTGAACCCTTTCCAAGGCCAAAATATCTTTTCTGAGGTGACGAGACCACATCTCTACACAGTACTGAAGATATGGCATACCATAGTTTTAGACTTCCCCTCCTCCTTCTTCCCCTGGCTTCCCCCTTCCAGCTCCCTCCTCCCAGGTTTCCACCTCCCCTCTCCCACCCTCTCTCTTCCCCTCTCCCACCTCCTTTTGCCAGTCTCCCCAGAGGTTAATCCCCCCCACCCCCAGTTTTGTTCAATAAAGAGAGTTTCTATTTTTGAACACGTGTCCTTTATTTTTTTTCATCAGGAAGGGGGGCTAGGGAGGGGTAAGTGGAAGGAGGTGAGGGAGAAATGGGGCACGAGCCCCCGATGGGGAGGACTGGGTGGCTCTGCGGGCTCCTCAGGGTGGAAGCTCTCCTGCAGGGCCTCCTGGATCCTGACAGCCCCCCGATTGACACCCCCGGATGGCAGCCTGCGGCAAGTGCAGCCGGGCTGATGGCCAAGTGCTCTGATGTGCCGAGTGTGGGCACTCAGGGCACTCCAAGACAGGACTGCTTTGCTGTCCCTCATTGAGGTAGACAAGCAAGCGGGGAACCCTGAGAACTGTCTGTCTGGGGTGGGGGTTGGGTCCCTTTAAGCACGGAGCTCAGTTAGCCTCAGGCAGCAGCTCCACACTCTAAGTCCTGGTTCCGGCCAGCCTTAACTTTGGTTCAGGGTCCACTCAATGTGGACATGCTAGTTCGAATTAGCAAAACGCTAATTCGAATTAGTTTTTAGGTCTCGATGCACTAGTTCGAATTAGCTTAGTTCGAATTAACTAATTCGAATTAAGTTAGTTGGAATTAGTGCTATAGTGTGGACATACCCAGAGAGTAGTCATTTGGGTTCACAGTCATGCTAGAAGGGCATAACAAGTGTGGTTCTGCAAGGGTCAGTTTTGGGACCAATTCTGTTCAATATCTTCATCAACTATTTAAATAATGGCATAGAGAGTACACTGATTAACTTTGCAGATGATACCAAGCTGGGAAGAGTTGCAAGTGCTTTAGAGGATAGAGTCATAATTCAAAATGATCCGGATAATAAGGAGAAATGGTCTGAGGTAAATAGGATGAAGTTTAGTAAGGACAAATGCAAAGTAGTTCACTTAGGAAGGAACAACCAGTTTCACACATGCAGAATGGGAAGTGACTGTCGAGGAAGGAGTACTACAAAAAAGGATCTAGGGGTGATGGTGGACCACAAGCTAAATATGAGTCAACAGTGTGACACTGTTGCAAAAAAAGCAAACATGATTCTGGGATGCATTAACAGGAGTGTTGTAAGCAAGACACAAGAAGTTATTCTTCTGCTCTGCTCATGCTGATTAAGCCTCAATTGGAGTATTGTGTCCAGTTCTGGGTAACACATTTGAAGAAAGATGTGGAGAAATTGCAGAGGGTCCAGAAAAGAGCAAGAAAAATTATTAAAGGTCTAGAGAACATGACTATAAAGAAAGAATGAAAGAATTAGGTTTGTTTAGTTTAGAAAAGAGAAGATTGAGAGGGGACATGATAGCAGTTTTCAGGTACCTAAAAGAATGTTACCTATTACAAGTATAAATTATAAAGAATCAATGAAGCGGGGATTGAAATATCCCATGCTTCATTAGCACAATCTCACCGGCGTTTTACTCCGATCAACAGCTGTTTCGAAAGTGAAAGTGTGAGCCGGGACATGTTAGTTCGAACCAAACACCTTGGTTCTAACTAACGTTACTCCTCAAAAAATGAGGGCATTACCAACAAATCCAATAGTTGTCTACCAGAGCTATGGCAACATCTGCTGCTTTCCTAAAATGTTGGGGGAAGAACCCCGAGCCTCAGGGGCTGGATCCAGGCAAGCCCGGAGCTGCATCCAGCCTCTGGGCCTATCAGCAAAGTACAAAGAAATTCCACTCAAAGTTTCAGGGAGTTCTCCAAGGATTACTAGTTCTTTTTTTGGGTGCTTCTGCCCCTACCAGCTGGAGACCCTGTCTGGCTCCTCTTCTATTATGTCATATTACAAAAAAGCATCATAATGAATCTTATTCAAGTCATGGTTCACTTTTTTTGTGTGTGTCAATGAACCACAATAGTAACAGAAACCTTAGTTTTTCCTAATGGTGATCCAAAACACTTCACTTTGCTATCAGATAAAAGTAAATTAAGCCCTGATCCTACATTGGAATCTGCTAGCCCAGACCTCTGCACATTTGGAGAATCTTATTGAAATCAATGAGAATTCCTCTCTAGCAAATCAAGGATCCTCTCTAGCAAGTCTTGATGCAGGACTGGGGCTTTAAATTACTGAGTAATTTCCTTAACTTAATTATGACTACTCATATGTTTAAAGTTCCTCGTGTGCTTATGTGCTTTACAAATCAGGAAATAGGAACCCATTCAAGAGATATCATCTAGCCTGGAACCTTTTTGTACATATCTCTCTGAGGTCAGAAGAAACACAAGTTCAGCTGACACTTTAAAATAGCATTTGAGCCTTATAGCTTGGCTCCAAGAAATCTGATTGCAGAGACAAACACCCTACAAGATCTTTATCGGGCATTCTTAAAACTTAAATACCCACCTGGGGAAGTGAGGAAATGGAATGACAGAGCCAGACAAGTACCTGGAAGACAAGTACTTCAAGACAGACCCAACAAAGAAAATAACAGACCACCTCTGGTCATCATGTACAGCCCCCAGCTTAAACCCCTCCAGTACATCATTGACAATCTACAACCTACCCTGGAAGAAAATCCATCACTCTCACAGGCCTTGGGAGACAGGCCAATCCTCACCTACAGACAACCCCCCAACCCGAAGCAAATACTTTCCAGCAGCCATTCACCACACCTCAGATACACTCCCTCTGGAACCTATCCCTGCAACAAACACTGTTGCTAACTCTGTCCATATAGCTATACAAGTGACACCATCACAGGACTTAAGCACATAAGTCATAACATCAGCGGCTCATACAACTGCACATCCTCTAATGTGATATAAGCCATCAAGTGCCAGCAATGTCCCTCTGCTATGTATATTGGCCAAAATGGACAGTCTCCACTCCAAGGGATAAATGGACACAAAACAGGCATCAAGAATGGTAACACAGAGAAACCTTTGTAGGAGAACATTTTAACTTACCTGGTTCCTCAGTCATGGATTTAAAAGAAGTCATTCTTCTACAAAGGAATTTCACCACCCAATTAGAGAGAGAGGCTGCTGAACTGGAATTCATTTACAAATCTGACACTGTTACCCTGGGCTTGAATAGAGACATTAACTGGTTAATGCACTATACAGCCAATTTCCCCTGCCTTTAACATTTGCATTTTCACATCAATAGCTATGAATGGAACACATCCAGCCCACTTAATTAGCTTCATTAACATGGGTCCTACAATTGACAGGTACATCTACATATATATGATTCTGTTATTTCCACTCCAACTCATCTGATGAAGGGGTCTTAGCTAAGAAAGCTCATGATCCTATATTTTTGTTAGTCTTTAAGGTGCTATAGGACTACTGATTACATAGAGATATTCTGAACGGGTAGCAGAGGTAAAATTTACCTTTTTGGTGTGGCAGAGAGAAGACAGTAATGATCCATAGCCTAGTAAAAAAAGGCAAGACAATTAGGATATTAATTCTAACATTTGAGCTATTACAATCCTCATCCTTTAAAAGAGTGGAAGTTGCTGTTTCTCATCATCTTCCTTTGTATTAGAAGAACATATACTGAGGTCAAGGGACTTTAATGGGGCCAGGATTTCAAGGGCAATCTAGGACAATGTATCATTTTCTCCCAGCTTCTAATAACTAATACTGTAATCTTATGAAAACAGTTCCCCACTGTTTCAGCGGAAAGAGGAGATATTGTGGTAAGTAAAAAGCCCTCTTAGTATGACCCTGTACAAAATTACAACTGAAAACAAACACCACTTTTAATACATCTTTGAAGTAGCTGTCAGCACCAGATTGACAGGTGCAAAGGAAATGACATTATGCACTTCCTATAAGTAAATTCACACCCACAGTATGGTAGGAAAGTGGATAAAGCAATACACCTGCTGACTTTGCAGATGATTGGCAGGAGACTCTAAAATATTGCCTGTGCGTGCAGCACTGAAAGTGCAGGAAGAAGTTCCAATGGGAAAAAAAAGTGTTCCTCTGGAACTTTTTTGTAATCAAATCAAAAAATAAATCTGGGTTTGGTGTTTCAGGGTCTTTTCCTCAAGTCCTGGCCTCCAAATCAGGTAAGCGCTTCAACATATGTTTAATTCCTTCCCTATTCAAGACAGCCTTTAAGATGTGTGCTAAAGTGCAGTCCTGAAAAGAGACATTTACTGAGTCAGTGTACCCTAAAGGAGAAAAGCCCCACTGACATCAATTTTGCCTATTTTAGGACTGTAGGTTTGAATCTTTGCACATGTCTTAATGATAGCTGAAGTAGTTCTATCTAAATATCTGTCATCAGAAGTCTAATAAGCTGGCTTTCTATGTCTTATTAAGCCAATATCATTTGGCCCCAGTACTTAGAGCTGAAAAATCTAGGCTGTGATTAAAATGTAGTTTTAAAAATAAGCTTCAGGCTGGGACGTAAGTGTAAATCAATGAAGATATGTCTGCCTGAGTCTGCAGACAACAGAAAACAAGAACTGTAAGAAACATGAACTCCCCTTATTTGTTTTAATGGGACGCTAAAGCCAAACAGTTAAGTATCAACTCTCAATTATTTCACTGGGATCAAGGAACACAAGAATAAAGACAGATGATAATATTATGAACTGAATACTACACTTGATGTCTCATTTTGGGGTACCATTTTGACAACTTAAATGAATACGGCAGGAGAGAACCATTATTTTTCTGAGTTCAACCCAGCCTGTCATTAATAAAGTCATATCGTGTTAAAAATAATTAAAGCATAGACTGGACAAATACTTGAAAGTCAATAAGCAAGATATAAAGACAGGCTTGAGAAATGTTGTCTATTTCCAATTCCAGTGAAAGAGTTAAATTCTATTTCAGTTTAGAAATATGTGCATTTCAATGCAACAAATAGGATCACTTGTGGAAATAATTGTAATTTTTGGGTGCCATGTGTCATCTCATTATCACTGAGAGGAAAAAAAATCCTATTTAATTTGTGTGAGAGACTGAGTGCTCATTTTGTCAATGTACATTTGGGTCTCTTGGTCTTGGTCTTTCTTTCTTTCTTTCTTTCTTTCAATTATTTCAGAACAATATCTGGAGAATATGCTGTCTTCTGACAGCAACAACCTCAACAACCTATTGATTTTTATAGCATACAATAAAAATTTCAGGATAGAGCCACTTCAGGTTAGAAAGAGAGAGACACTAATTAACTAGCAGGCATTTCTACAGTAAATCTATTACATTTTAGTATCAGCAAACCTACTTAAATACTTCAGCAAAATTTGGCAACCTAGTCATATCTTGCTTCCTGAAACTAAAGAGAACTAAAGTCTGGGAAAATGTATCCTGATTATGCATACTAAGGATTTCAGTTATGATTATAGGTATGGTACAGTTCACTTTTTCATTAAACACAAGTCAAATTACAAAAGTAATAAAACCTAGAATTGTGAAACAATGTAATAAGGTCTCAGACTTGTAAAGATTTAAACAGGTGCATAGCTCTGTGACTGGGTTGCTATTATAGTCCCACTGAAGTCAATGTCGCTGCTTTCAGTGTTTGAAATTAAACACATACATAAATCTTTGCAGGACTGGGACCTGAGTTCATATTTTTATCTGTCTCTTTATATACCCCAAAATAATGTGGTGGAGGAAGTAGTATTTCATTCACAGGCTACATCCGCATTACCACGGGGATAGATGTGTTGAGATCGAGCCACCAGAGGTTGACTTAGTATGTCTACACTACAGCGTTATTTCAAAATATCTTATTTTGAAATAGTTAATTTGAAATGTTATTTCGAAATAACGAGTCTACACACAAAATGCATTTCGATATAGCATTTTGCTATTTCGAAATAACACGTCTACACTGATTGGACGCTGAATCGCATTTAAGGGCAGCTGAAACCAGTTCTAGCAGGGCATCAGGTCAGTAGTTGCTTTGTGTGGCTGTTGCCTGAGGCTATCTGAAGCTTGTGCTTAAAGGGAGCCCCCTGGACTGCCGGTTCTCAGGTTTTTCTGCTTGCTTGCTACCTCACTGAGGGACAGCAAAGCATTTTTTTTCTCTGATTGCTTTGGTTGCCCTGACTCGGAACATCACAGCACTCAGCACCATGCAGCCAGAGCTGCCTCTGGGCAGTCTGGTGCTCATTTTGGATGCCTTGCTGCAAGCCTGGCAGCAAGTGCTGGAGACTGCCTGGCAGCTTCTGCGGCAGCCCAACCCCCAGGTCCTCTTCTGGACCCCCCTGGGGGCTGTGGAGGAGCAGCGGCCGGACGCCAGCGTGCCCCGCCGCATCTGGCATCTGGACACCAGCAGCGACTGGTGGGACCACATCATCCTGGAGCGCTGGGGAGACCAACAGTGGACCCAGAACTTCAGGATGAAGGAGGACACCTTTCTCGAGCTCTGTGAGTGGCTTGCCCCTGCTCTGCGGTGACGGGACACGCACACGAGGCCCCCATTCCCCTCCAGAAGCATGTGGCCATTGCCCTCTGGGAGCTCTCCACGCCAGATAGCTACTGATCCATGGGGAACCAGTTCGGCATGGGGAGATCCACCATTGGAGCAGTGCTCATGCAGGTATGGCAGTCTCCAGCCACTGTGGCGGGGGGGGGGGGGCGGGGTGAGGAGGGGATGGGCTGCCCTAGGGAAAAGGGTGGGAGGGGGTGCAAGTCCCCTCCACGGGAGGGTTTGGTCTGTCCCAGCCGCACTACAGACTGTCCGCGGTGGCCAGGATTGCAGGGGGGTTTGCTCCTGGGGAGGGGGCACGGGGCAGTGGCAGGGAAGGAGCACTCTCAGCCACCCTGGCACCCCAGTGATGCTCAGTGGTTTTGTGTGTCCCTCTGCAGGTGGTCAAGGCCATCAACAGAGTGCTGCTCCGCAGAGTCATCCTCCTCATGGATTTGGACGCGGTCATCGAGGGCTTTGGCGCCCTGGGCTTCCCCAACTGCGGGGGGCAATCAACAGGACGCACACTCCCATCTGTGCCCTGGAACACCAAGCCTCCCTCTACATTAACCGGAAGGGGTACTTCACGGTTATCCTGCAGGCCGTGCCTGACCACCGAGGCCGCTTCCTGGACATCAACATGGGCTGGTCCAGCAAAGCATGCGACGCGCGGGTTTACCGCAACTCCTCTGTGTGCCAGAGGCTGCACGCCAGGACCTTCTTCCCTGACCGCCACATCAGGGTCAGGGACGTGGACATGCCTGTCTGCCTGGTGGGGGATGTGGCCTACACGCTACAACCCTGGCTCATGAAGCTCTACATGGGACACCTCAACCCCTCCCGGCAGGCCTTTAATGCCAGGCTCAGCAGGGTCCGCATTGTGGTGGAGGGGGCGTTTGGCCAGCTGAAGGCCCGTTTTAGATGCCTCCTCACCCACCTCGACCTCTCCGAGAGGAATATTCTGCATGTGGTGGCGGCGTGCTGTGTGCTGCACAATTTGTGTGAGCGGAAGGGGGAGGCTTTCTTGCCAGGCTGGATGGCAGAGGCCAACCACTTGGCTGGCCTGTACGAGCAGCCCCGCATGGCTGCCAGCTGGGAGGCCCATCGGGGGGCTACCGGTATCCGGGAGGCCCTGCGGGAGAGCTTCCAGAAGGAGGAGGAGTGAAATCTCCCTTGCATGCCCCACTGGGGCCTTGTGCCTTATTCCACCCTCACGGCCTTCCACTTTCCCCTCTCTAGCCTCCCTTCCTGATGTCAAATAAAAACACGTGTTGCCAAAAAAACCCTTTCTTTATTGACCATAACTGGGGTGGGGGGTGGGATGAGGGTGGGAGAGGGGAGGGGAAAACCTGGGAGCAGGGAGCTGGAATGGGGGAGGCAAGGGGAGGAAGGGGGAGGAGAAGCTCAGGGTTGGGGGTCTTGCTGGCCCACCTGTCTCCCGATACTGCGGGTGCGGGGGCCTCTGCGCCCCGGGAGGGAGCGGGTATGGGGGGGGCAGGTGGGAGGAAGAAGAGGGAGGGGGAGCAGGAGTGGGAGGAGGAGTGATAGCTGGAGCGGCAGCAGGGGCTGGAGTGGCAGCAGGCAGCAATCTCTGCGCCATGGTCTGCAGGTGGTCACGGATGGCACGGCCCTGGTCACGCAGCTCCCGCAAGCTCTCCCGCCGCAGCTGGAGGTCTTCCTGCACCCAGTGCTCCTGGCTGTGGACCTGCCTTTGCAGTAACCCCAGGTGCTGCTGCTGGTATCCCTCCTGGTTCCAGGTGCACCTGCTGGCCCGGGTGCGGGAGGATGTCCTGGGCGGGGTGGTGCGCCCTGCACTCGTAGCTGGTGCAGCTGTGGAGAAACCAGAGAGGTGGTGAGTTATCCCTACGGACACAGTGGGTGAAACTCAGCCCCCCTCTGCAAGGTGAGGACAGCAGGTCTCCGCACCATCATGTCCTGCTATCCCCAGGAGTGTGAGCTGGCCCGGGACTGTACCCATGCCCCTGTGCTGTATATAGTGTGGGTATGGGGGGGGGGAAGATGTGCCCTGCCTCTGCATAGAGGGGGCTTGTGGAGGGAGGGCATTGTGCAGTGTCCCTCCCTGGGGTACGGAGCATGTCATGTGCCTTAGAACATAAGAACATAAGAATGGCCGTACTGGGTCAGACCAAAGGTCCATCTAGCCCACTATCCTGTCTGCCCACAGTGGCCAGTACCAGGTGCCCCAGAGAGGGTGGACCAAAGACAATGATCAAGTGATTTGTCTCCTGCCATCCCTCTCCAGCCTCTGACAAACAGAGGCCAAGGACACCATTTTATCCCCTGGCTAATAGCCTTTTATGGACCTAACCTCCATGAAATTATCTAGCTTCTCTTTAAACTCTATTATAGTCCTAGCCTTCACAGCCTCCTCTGGCAAGGAGTTCCACAGGCTGACTACACGCGGTGTGAAGAAGAACTTTCTTTTATTAGTTTTAAACCTGCTACCCATTAATTTCATTTGGTGTCCTCTAGTTCTTCTATTTAGGGAACTAATAAATAACTTCTCTTTATCGGCCCTCTCCACACCACTCATGATTTTATATACCTCTATCATATCCCCCCTCAGTCTCCTCTTTTCTAAACTGAAAAGTCCCAGTCGCTTTAACCTCTCCTCATATGGGACCTGTTCCAAACCCCTAATCATTTTAGTTGCCCTTTTCTGAACCCTTTCCAAGGCCAAAATATCTTTTTTGAGGTGAGGAGACCACATCTGTACACACTATTCAAGATGTGGGCGTACCATAGTTTTATACAGGGGCAGTAAGATATTCTGGGTCTTATTTTCTATCCCTTTCTTAATAATTCCTAGCATCCTATTTGCCTTTTTGACCGCCGCTGCACACTGCGTGGAAGTTTTCAGAGAACTGTCCACGATAACTCCAAAATCTCTTTCCTGATTTGTCGTAAACAAATTAGCCCCCATCATACTGTACGTATAGTGGGGTTATTTTTCCCGATGTGCATTACTTTACACTTATCCACATTAAATTTCATTTGCCATTTTGTTGCCCAATCACTCAGTTTGGTGAGATCTTCTTGGAGTCCCTCACAGTCTGCTTCTGTCTTGA
Source organism: Pelochelys cantorii (assembly GCA_032595735.1). Taxonomy (NCBI): domain Eukaryota; kingdom Metazoa; phylum Chordata; order Testudines; family Trionychidae; genus Pelochelys; species Pelochelys cantorii. Next base: position 43,809,850 of record CM064329.1, on the reverse strand, counting down.
CTATCCTAAACAGTTTGGTATCATCTGCAAACTTTACCACCTCACTGCTTACCCTTTTCTCCAGATCATTTATGAATAAGTTGAACAGGATTGGTCCCAGGACTGACCCTTGGGAGACACCACTAGTTACCCCTCTCCATTCTGAAAATTTACCATTTATTCCTACCCTTTGTTTCCTGTCTTTGAACCAGTTCTCAATCCAAGAAAGGACATTCCCTCTTATCCCATGGCCATGTAATTTACACAAGAGCCTTTGGTGAGGGACCTTGTCAAAGGCTTTCTGAAAATCTAAGTATACTATATCTACTGGATCCCCCTTGTCTGCATGTTTGTTAACCCCTTCAAAGAACTCTAATAGATTAGTAAGACATGATTTCCTTTACAGAAACCATGTTGACTTTTGCCCAACAAATTATGTTCTTCTACATGCTTCACAATTTTATTCTTTACTATTGTTTCAACTAATTTGCCCGGTACTGAAGTTAGACTTTCCGGTCTGTAATTGCCCGGATCGCCTCTGGAGCCCTTTTTAAATATTGGTGTCACATTAGCTACCTTCCAGTCATTAGGTACAGAAGCCGATTTAAGGGATAGGTTACAAACCACAGATAATAGTTCAGCAATTTCCCATTTCTTATGAAGACAGATTACATTTCTTATGGACTGCTGCTGGGATTGGACAGTGTCTTGTGTTGCTCATTCTTTGGGATAGGAAAGATTTGGAAATTATAAAATTAGGAGATGAGTTATGTTGTTACACAGCAGGAACTGGCATGCCTGGTGACATCCCGCCTTCATACATACATGTGTGTGGATAACGGGCCAGGGCCCTTGTGTGGCATCCAGCCAGGGCCATATGCCCTGGCTGGCACGGCACATGCACAGGTTGCTGCATAATCCATGCTCAGCAAGGCCCACACACGCGGTCCCCGGGCTCCCTCTCCTCCCCCTCCCCCACCCCACCCCCCGCCCCACATAAGGAGACAGTGATGGCACTCACATGTCGAGGCCCCCAGGGCCTCAGAAGACAGTGGTGAAATTGCTGCTGGTATGCCTCGGGGGTCCAAGGTGAGTGCCACGCTCCCTCGGTCGATGACCACCTGGGAAGCACGGACCATCCAGCTCCCCAAGATGCGGTCCAGGGCCTCAAAGTAGGGGAAGGGGTCTGGGTCTGCCCCCTGTGGCCCTGTCATAGGCCTGACTCAGCTCTTTTATCTTCACGTGCACCTGCTCCTGGGTGCACATGTGGCCTTTGGTGGCCAGGCTGTCAGCCATCTGTCTGTAAACAGCCACATTCCTGCATCTAGTGTGGAGATCACGGAAGTTGGAGGATTCCCCCCAAACCTCAATGAGGTCCATGATCTCCTCACTGGACAAGGAAGGTCTCCTGGGAGCTGCTAGACTGCTCCTGGGGAGTGGTGGAGGGCTGGCTGGCACTGGCTAACTGGCTCATGCTGGCAACTGAGTCAGGGGCAGCGCCTGCAGGCTCTGGGCTGGCAGACCTGGAGCTGGCACAGGCCCTGTGGCCAAACAGGCTCTACCCCTTTAAGGGCTCCAGGGCTGGAGGGGGAGCAGAAGACTTTTCCTGGTTTGGCCCAGAGTGGCCACCAGGGTACCCTGGGAAGGGCTGGAGGTCCCCTATTTCAAAATAAGCGTCTACACAGTGCTTATTTCGATTTAGCTATTTCGAATTTGGTGTTATTCCTCATAGAATGAGGTTTACCAAATTCAAAATAAGCGCTCTGCTATTTCGAATTTATTTCAAAATAGCTATTTCGAATTTATTTCAAAATAGCGGTTTGCCTGTGTAGACGCTATTAAAGTTAATTCGAAATAACGGCTGTTATTTCGAATTAACTTTGATGTGTAGACATACCCTTAGAGAGTTTAGCAAAGACATGCCAAATTGACCACAGATCACTCTTTGGTTGACTCTGTAACTCTACCCTGGGTGAGAAGAGTAAGGGAAGTCAACAGGAGAGTTTCTCCTGTCAATCCCTTTCCCCCACGGTGCAGACCCTACAATAATTCAACTTAAGGTTATTCACATAGCTGGAGTTGTGTACCTTAGGTCAACTTTCTGTCATAGTGTAGATGTAGCCTCGGTAGAGGCTAGATAATTTCTCCCCTTCATATTTCATATATGTAAAAAAATCTTATAAAATAAATGGATTAAAGTTAACACATGTATTTAATAATATACTTTTAGAAACATATTTATTTATTCATTTAGACCCTGGTTCAGCGTGCTTTTAGCTTCAAGCTTGCACTTAAATCACCTTTACTTCAATAGGACTTAAGCAAGTACTTAAAGTTAAGTATATGTTGAAATGTTTAAATGAACTGGACTCTCAATACATAGAGTCCATTCTGTGTCTCTGTGAAGAGGAGTAAAGTGGTACATGATGCCTCCTTACTTTCCTGTGCTGGCTACCTAAACTGTAGGAGCACCATAGCAAGGAGATCAACCTGCATGGAACCATCATGCCCAGCACCCAAGCATTGAGCAGTAGGAGGAAGAGACATGCAATGAACAAGGTCTAGAATTAGTGCTGGACAACGGGCTGTACCCCATGTGGGGCACACGCAAAAGCCACTTTGGAGCCTTTAGCAAATTCACTGCTGGTTGCAAAAGAACAATACACATCTTCTTAATCCCATCTGTGGTTCTGACTCCTTGATAGTCAGCACCAGGAGTCATCTCTGTAGAAGTTGTATCTTTCATCTTCCTCCACATGGAGATCCTTATGTGGTTAGTTCCATTCAGAAAGAGATCCTAGTGAGATTTTCCTCTCGAAGGGCCATTTAGTGCCAGTATTTCTTATTGAAGGGGTACTCTCAAAAAAGAGATCATGAAATATCCCAGTGAAAATATTTATAGAGTGACTCAGAAGTATTTGGAACTTTACCACAAAGCCACAATACTAAAAATCCAACTCAGAAATTATATCCAGTCGCTTTCTTCTATCTCTCTAGGGATCTGATAATCAACCTCATAGCTCTACAGCTACCCTGATTTACAGTGGCTGAGGTTTTTGCCCTTAAAACCATGTAAATCTGGGAACAAGACACACAAGAACAGAGCTCCATATATTCCTAAAAATATTGGCATCTTTAGTAGTAAAGTAGTTACCATTCTAATACTGTGTTTCATTAGCAAATCTATGAGAGGGGAAAATCAATATGACTTCCTCTATAAAAATGTAGGAGATAGGTCTAATGTATAAATCTTTGTTTGTTTAGCTGTTATAGGGCTAATGCATAAGTACCTCAAACTAATTTTATTGGCACATAGCACATGTAATTTGCAAGTATTATGTTGCCTGTATAAACCATACATATGGTTTACAATGTTACAATGTAATCAGTTGGTGGGAACTATAATGTATACTCCTGGAATAATGACAGTGCACATAAATTATGCAAGGTGTTTCTAATCCCCTCAATATTTCAAGAAAGAAGACAGCCATTAGGTAACAAGAAATGTCTCCTACACCTTTCTGACAGATGAGACACGAACATTATTACTACTTTCTATTGCTTCAGGGCAGGTCACCCTTTCAGTTCACCACAGTAATGTGCCTCTAATTCCCAAGGCTTCGTCGCTTTTTCAGATTTAAGCATTTCATTGTGGTTGAAAAGCTACTATTTTCTACTTGCTTGATATGAAGTTAATTACTTTTCATTCTAGCTCTGCCAAAGGAATAAGGATTTGGTTTGGACAAAGTTTATAATCAGTGCACATGGTTATCAACAATTGTATTAAGGGTAATGTATGAAATGCCCTTTATATACTTTCTGTTAAGAGCTTTATTAATAAGAGTTGCCGTCACTTCATGAAGCATGTAAAAATGATTGATTCCCAAAATGGAGGAAAGATAGACTTGCGATGAGGCACTGGACTAAGATTCCATAGAGCTGGGTTAAGTTTCTGGCTCTGCCAACAACTACATATGTGACCCTCAGCAAGTCACTTAGGTCCAGATTGTTAAAGAAATATGGGGTTTTATGGGTTCTGCTTTGCAGCACCTAACTGATTTAGTAACCAAAATATTTTCAAAAGATTTAGGGTATGTCTACACTACAAAGTTAATTTGAACTAACAGCTCTCTCTATGAGGAGTAATGCCTAGTTCGAATTAAATAGTTAGAATTAAGGGCTGTGTAGCCACTTAATTCGAACTAGTTGGAGGCTAGCCCTTCCCAGCTTGCCCTGGTGGCCACTCTGGGCCAAACTAGGGAAACTCTTCTGCCCCCCTCCCGGCCCCGGAGCCCTTAAAGGAACCCAGCCAGCAGACCCTGCACCTGGCATAAGATGAGCCAGCCACCCGCTGCCACCCAGCCCTCCACCACTTCCCAGGACCAGGCTGGCGGCTCACAGGAGCCTGCCCGGGGCCACAAGAGGTGGGCGCCCGCCTAGTCTAGTGCGGAGATCGTGGACCTCATGGAGGTTTGGGGGGAGGCCTCCAACGTCCACGATCTCCGCACTAGCCACAGGAACGCGGCTGTCTACAGCCGCATGGCTGCCAGCCTGGCCACCAAAGGCCACATGCGGACCCGGGAGCAGGTCCGCTGCAAAATAAAGGACCTGCGGCAGGCCTACTCCAGAGCCTCCCAGCCAGGGGCCAACCCGGAGGCATGCCCTCATTATGAGGCCCTGGACCGCATCCTGGGGGCTCACGCAGTCCATGCCCCCCGGGTGGTGATCGACCCCGGGGCAGAGGGCCCCGTCCCTGACACGGAGGAGGAGGAGGAGGAGGATGCCAAGAGCCAGGAGCCTGCAGGGAGCCTGCCCAGGACCCAGGACCCCCGAGGCATCCCACAGAGCACATCGGCTGTGTTGTCCGAGGCCAGGGAGGGCTCCACATGTGAGTGCCATCATGCTCCCCTTATGTGGATGGGGTGGGGGATGGAGAGGGAGCCCAGGGACTGTGCGCCTGGGCCCTGCCCATCATGGAGCAGCAGCTGGGTGTCATGCAGGGGCCCTGGCCCGTTCCCCACATGCCGACCTCACCTTGCAGAGGGGGGCTGGGTTTCACCCACTGTGTCTCCAGGGAGAACTGACCACTGCTCTTGTTTCACCACAGCCACAGCACCTGAGATTGCAGGGCGCACCACCCCGCCTGCAACAGCCACCCGCACCCGGGCCAGCAGGCGCACCCGCAACCTGGAGGACTATCAGTGGCAGCACCTGCGGCTACTGGAGCACCAGCTCCGCACCCAGGACCACTGGGTCCAGGAGGACCTGCGGCTGTGGCAGCGGAGCTTGGAGGCACTGGAGGAGCAGGGCTGTGCCCTCCGCGGCCACCTCCAGACCTTAGTGGACAGGTTCCTGCCTCTTCCTTCTCCAGCCTCTGCGGCTGCCCCAGCTCTCGCTCCTCCTCCCACCCCTGCTCCCCCTCCCGCTTCCTCCGCACCCCCCGTCCCTCCTGCCCCCCCCGATGCCCCCGCAACCGCAGTGTTGCAAGACAGGAGAGCCAGCAGGACCCCGAACCCTGAGCTTTCCCTTCCCTTCCTCCCCTTCCTCCCCCTTCCAGCTCCCTCCTCCCAGGTTTCCCCCTTCCCTCTCCCACCCTCATTCCTCCCTCCCCCCACCCCAGTTATGTACAATAAAGAGAGGGTTTTTTTAGCAAAACAGGTGTTTTTATTTGACATTAGGAAGGGGGGTTAGGGAGGGGAAAGGGGAAGGAAGTGAGGGTGCAAGAAGGCCCCAGTGGGGCATGCGGGGAGAGTTCAGTCCTCCTCCACATGGAAGCTCTCCCGCAGGGCTTCCCGGATCTGGATGGGCCCCCGCTGGGTCTCCCGGATGGCGACGGTGCGGGGCTGCGCATACTGGCCAGCCATGCGGTCAGCCTCAGCCATCCAGGCTGGCAGGAAAGCCTCCCCCTTCCGCTCACATACATTGTGCAGCACACAACATGCTGCCACCATGGGAGGGATATTGTGCTCGGCGAGGTCGAGGTGGGTGAGGAGGCACTGGAATCGGGCTTTCAGGTGTCCGAAAGCCCCCTCCACCACAATGAGGGCCCTGGTGAGCCTGGCATTGAAGGGCTGCCAGGAGCGGTTGAGGTGACCCATGTAGGGCTTCATCATCCAGGGCTGTAGGGGGTAGGCCGCATCCCCCACCAGGCAGACAGGCATGTCCACGTCCCTGACCCTGATGTGGCGGTCGGGGAAGAAGGTCCCGGAGTGCAGTCTCTGGCACATGGAGGAGTTGCGAAACACCCGTGCATCGTGTGCCTTGCCGGACCAGCCCACATTTATGTCCGTGAACTGGCCCCAGTGGTCAGACACGGCCTGCAGGAGCACGGAGAAGTACCCCTTGTGGTTGATGTACTGGGAGGCCTGGTGTTCCGGGGCACGGATGGTGATGTGCGTCCCGTCGATGGCCCCCCCGCAGTTGGGGAAGCCGAGGGCGCCGAACCCCTAGATGACTGCGTCCGGGTCGGCGTGGCGGACCACCCTGCGGAGCAGCACCTGGTTGATGGCCTTGACCACCTGCAGAGAGACACACCAAACCACGAATCACTGGGGCGCCCAGGTGGCTGGGAGTGTTCATTCCCTGTCGCTGCCCCGCGCCCCACTCCCAGAAGCAACCCCTGCTGCGATCCTGGCCGCCGCGGGCGGTGTGCAGTACGGCTGGGACAGACCGAACCCTCCCGTGCGGGGCACTTTTGCCTCCTCTCCCCCCCCCCGTTTTCCCTGGGGCGGCCCATCCCCTCCTTGCAGCCCCCCTACCCCCCCCGGCACAGTGGCTGGTGAGTGCCGTGCCTGCATGAGCACTGCTCTGACAGTGGATTTCCCCATGCCGAACTGGTTTCCGATGGATCGGTAGCTGTCCGGCGTGGAGAGCTTCCACAGGTGATGGCCACCCGCTTCTGGAGGGGCATGGCAGGCCTCATGCGAGTGTCCCATTGCCGCAAAGAATGGGCGAGCCACTCGCAGAGCTCCAGGAAGGTGTCCTTCTTCATCCTGAAGTTCTGGGTCCACTGTTGGTCTCCCCAGCACTCCAGGACGATGTGGTCCCACCAGTCGCTGCTGGTGTCCAGACGCCAGATGCGGCGGGGCACGCTGGCGTCCGGGCGCTGCTTGGCTCCTCCACGGCCCCCAGGGAGGCCAGGGGGAGGGGCAGGGGGCTGACGTGCACCAGGTGGTGCCAGGCAGCCTCCAGCCATTGCTGTCAGGCTTGCAGCAGCAAGTCCAAAAACTGGAGCAGAATGCCCAGGGCGAGCTCTGGCTCCATGGTGCCAACTGCGGCAGCGTCCCCAACAGAAACCACTGACACAGGCAGGCAGAGAGGAAAATGTTTTGCTGTCCCTCGGCGAGGTAGGCAAGCAAGTGAAAAGGCTGAGAACCGGCTGTCCAGGGGGGTCCCTTTAAGCACGATCCTCAGATAGCCTCAGACAGCAGCCACAGAAAGCAACTACTGACCTGATACCCTGCCGGAACTGGTTTCAGCTGCCCTTAAATGCGACCCAGCGTCCAATCAGTGTGGACGCGCTAGTTCGAAATAGCAAAATGCTAATTCGAATTAGTTTTTGGGTCTAGACGCGTTATTCCGAATTAGCTTATTTCGAATTAACTAATTCGAAATAAGCTAGTTCGAATTAGCGCTGTAGTGTAGACATACCCTCTGGCACTTAAAAAGCCAAAATACCATTGACAGTCAATGCAATTTAGGCTCCTAAATTGATAAATCCCTTTTGAAAATGAGACTTAGGCTTCTAAATCAATAAGGCTTTGGAGTGCTGAGTGCAGCAACAAATTTGGGCCTTAAGCTTCTCACAGGTAGATTAGCTCCCAACTTCCACTAATTTCAACAGAAGTTAGGAGTCTATATAACTTTTAGGGTCTGGACCTCAACCTTGCAATTCCTTGGGTCTCCCCATCTATAAAATATAGACAATGATCCTGCCTTGTCTATTTAGATTGTAAATTATTTGGAGCTGGAACTGTCCTTTAGTATGTATAAGTTTACAGCTAGCACGATAGGACTCTGATCTTTGTGTTTTTGAGAGCTATTATAATAATATAACTATCACTCACTAATTACTAGCTCTTTAGGACTTGGAATATATAAGAACCGTTTTCCAGACCTTGTTTTCATTAGAAAAAACATGACAGAGTCTCTGACTGAATGTGTTTAAAACTAGCCTGTTTTATGTATTGAACCAGAGATTTTGCATTTCTAACATGTGACTTGGCAATAGACACAATAAAAGTTATACCAAAAAACATTCAATCCTTCCAAAAATAACTGGATATTTTGGAAAGTATATGCAAGGGATGTAGGGCTGGGGTGGGGGGGAGAGTTGTATATTTTAGAAAGAGAGAGCTAAGTGCATCAAACTTTAATAGCTTTATGAATTTGGGCCTTAAGCCCAGAGCCTCAAAGACTCCATATAAGAGGATACAAAAGCAAGAAAAAAAAGGAATTAATGCATTTTCCTAAAAACAAAAAAAAAAATCCATCCACCCACTAGCACTCTGAATGTGGGGGAGAATGAGGTAAAAGGGAAAGTGACTGTGCATAGCACCACCAGCTTACACTGCTGTTTTACCCAGCCCATCTCAGCAATCAAATAGCTTTACCATGTCAATATCAGAGTCATGACTTTGGAGTAATAGATGAATTTCCAAGGCTTTGCACTATAGGCTTGATTTGGGACACAGTGGAGAGAGAAAAATATAATCCCAATATACCTAACAGAAAATACTGTCTTTCTTTAGCTTTATTTGTACAGGTTGAACCTCTCTAGTTTGGCACCCTTGGGACCTGAACCGTGTCAAACCAGAGAATTTACTGAACCATGGGAGGTCAATATTGTCTAGCAGCATTACCAACACTTCCACTGTTTACTGGGCGCTTAGAAGACATTTAGGGGTAAATTACAACTAAATAACAGCACAGACCCAGGACTGGTGGATGCCACCAAACTTTATGGAACGTGGGAAATTTGACCACATTCATGATAAGTGGACACCCAGCTAACTAAAATCATGCCAGACACATGGATGTTGCCAGACCAGAGAGTGCCAGACTAGAGAGGTTCAATGTGTGGTAGTTGAATTACTTTTGGGATTTTTTTTTTTTAAAAGATTGACTGCAAATTACATTGGCAAAAAAGTACAAATTACAGTTAATATTTGTGAACCCAAAACTATTTTGGGAAGCTTGCCCCATTCCTAATCCTTACCATATTTTTAAAAGGTATTTCATTTGGAAACCAACCCACTTAGAGCTGACTATAATACAGAAGATACAAATTGTGGAATAATATATATAAATCCTAATCCTGATTCTGAAATATCCTACTGAAAGTTCAACTTGATTTTGGCCGTTAATTCTGTATGTAAATGAATCAGAATAACGAATCTTTTAAATAGCATTACGGATTGTGCACTTTCCTGCTAATCTTTTAAATAGCAGTAGGGATTGTGAATTCTCCTGGTACAGTTGTAATGTGGAAAGTTGGTGTTAAAGCATATTCATCCTGTTTGCAAAAAAGACAATTAAAACTCACTGATTTTTATCCCTTTTAGGGTATATCTACACAGCAACATTATTTCAAAATAACTAGCATTATTTCAAAGTAACTTAGTCCACGCCTACACAGCGGGCAATTATTTTGAAATAGTGTCTAAATACTGTCAAGCTGAAGGACTTCTTACTCCGATTCCTGTAACCTTCATTGTATGAGGAGTAAGGGAACTCGGAGGAAGAGTGCTCTATTTCAAAATAAGCGCTGTGTAGATGCTCCCAGTTTCAATTTCAAAATAAGCTACGCAACTGATGTAGCTTAATTTGCAGAGTTTATTTTGAGTTAAGCCCTGCTGCGTAGATGCACCCTTAGAAATTGTGACTGAGTGTATTTTATTCAATGATAGATAATCCTTAATCCTTCCATAAATGCAGGGGACTGGACTAGATGACCTCTCAAGGTCTCTTCCAGTCCAATGATTGTATGATTACTGGCAGAAAACTGTACCTTTGCAATGCTATAGAAATCCAATAATTCAATTAGTTATATCAGTATGTCCAATATCACATAACTGTACAATCAGGAAAAAATATTCAAGAGCATTCTCGCTTAACATTTGGTTTTTCAACCTGTCCAATATTATGTCAACCTAGTAGTCCCAAAGATCAATCAGCATCAGCCAACATAATGATTACCATATTTGATTAATAAAAAGGTTGAACTGGAGTCTAAACCATCCCTTCTTGAGTATCTGTACATGGGAGAAAACAAGCAGAAGATTAAATTTAAGGAGTTTCATGTTTGTGCTATAATTTCTTCTTGATTATAAGTTATAACACACAAAACCAAAATCTACATTGTAAATAGCATAGGCTTGATCCTCCACTGCCATACACCTTGTGTCAGCTACACCTGTGCAAAGTAAACGTTCAATGCTAATCTTCTGGTATGTTACAGGTACACCAGCATTTTACATTAATTTTTCACAGGTGTAAATGACTACAAGAGGGGCATGGCAGTAGAGACTAAAGTCTCACATATTTACAGAAAAGTTTAAAAGATATTACTTTGCTGGAAGCTAAATAATAATATCAGTTAAACCATTGCAGAGCAACATTACATGCAACTGATAGGAAATCTTTTCATATATAGTTTGTCCAATTCACTGAAATATTACTAATCAGAAAGCAATGGCTTACTTGTGCTGAGAAAGCAAGCTACACATGAGGAACTGAAAGACTAATGAGAAAGGTGGCTTTAGCCACATTTTCTAAAATAGCTGGCCCATAAACTAAACACAACTGCCTTTAAAACCTCCATATTCCAAAATTTCTACAGTAAATGTTCCTCTACTGGAATGTTCTGTTCATGGAACTAGACTATAAATAGGGATATAATATCTTTAATAGGTTGCAGAAACCATACTCTGTTCAAATATCCTGACTTTGCTTGAGGCTATAATGACAACAGTGAAATACCTTAGATACCTCTGGGACCAATTTGCCAATGCAGTGCACAGGGTCCAGCTTTTTCCTGTTGTAATTAGTGAACGGTGTATGCTGGCCATTAGCTTTGGTTACTATAGTAATTCCAGATGCCACCATATGTCTGCTGACTAGTGAGGTGCATATATATTTATATCTCACGTACCTTTTGCAAATTGTTCTTGTGAGCCCCCTGCAATATATTTCATGTTTCTAACAGCAATCTCAAACTGACAGCATCAGTGACACATGCTTTTGACATTACTATATTGGAAAAGCAGACAAAGAATGACGTGTGTCATTTTTCCCCTCCTCAAATTAACCAGCTACAAAATGTAGGCAAGTAAGAAAAATACAGAACACCTGACTTGGATTGGATGGGGAGAGGGGAGAGAGTAACAGTATGCAATTCTCTATCCATTTATTAAATAAAAGACTTTTTCAGTTAGAATATTTCTAAGCTCTCCTAAAATGAACAAGTGACTTTGCATATTGCAAATTCTGTACACATAACCTGCTACTCCTAAGCACTTATTTGCCCCCTTGTAGATGCATACATGGCTTAAGCAATCATTTATTCTTGCATTGCTGGGGATAGCACTTCTACCATTTGGAACCCTATTTTGCTTGCTTTACAGTCAGTGGCTAAAATCGGATTGCCTTCAATGGGAGTACTATTGAACTCATCAGACAAAACTTATTTTCTCACTCCTAATGGATATATTCCAATAGTCTTAACCAATGTTCTGTTCACAAATATTACAGCTTTGCTTTTAGCCATTATGAGCCATATAATCTGTCCTATACTCACCAGTTACAGGAGATCACCATCAAAAGGTATGATAAACAGCTAGGTTCCGAAATGGGGAAAGGAAACCACTGGCAAGACGACCTACCAATATTTGGATCAGACATTGAACTATAAAGATGCCATCTTTGCTGAATATGAAAAAGTCCTTGGTTTGGAAAACAATTAGAGGAGCCAGGAGGAATACTGTCACACTACAGCACAACTCAATGTAAAAACCGCATGGTAGGTTAATGCTTCAGTAGCCATCATTATCTTTCAGACCACAAGTAATCCACCTCTTTGTTTCAGTATCATTAAGCATCAATAGCTTGTGGATTGGAGAGGGCCATTCTGGATCTGCTAGTGATGGCAGAGGCCCCTTGTTAATATGAAATGACTAAATGGTGTTAGGTCCGTATCCTCATGCCTTCCAGTAGGCAAATAAATTTGGTTCAGAACAATATATGTAGCTTTCTGCTGTGAATGACATAGGCACAGTTTTTTAAACAGATGTCCACTGTGCTTCGTACTGTGTTAAAGAGTATAACATAGAATATCTGACATGAACATTTTTCTGGTATCCTTTTCAGCAAATTTTGGGTGCTGTGTAAGAGGTACTTATATCTAATTTTATACATAGACTTTATAAAAAGAATCAGGAAATTATTTTTCTCCACTATTCTAGCAGTAAGAAGGTATATTTCAGTACCACACAACTGTGCTGCAAAAGTTAATTTCTGAAATGTAGCACTTTCTTCTTTGTCATTCTCTTATGCATGCTACCTTAAAACGGAACCTATTTATGTGCTTTTTTAAGTGCTGTGGATGGAAAGGTGTATCTTTGGTTTTGTAGACAGCAAATTTGATAATATAAATTGCAAGTGAATTCATGATCAGAAAATAATATATGAAATATCTAGTGACAAATTCCATCTGCTCTGAGCCTAATTATTTCTTTCAGACACATCCCTTCTCTTGGATTGCTTATGTAACAATAACTGTTTTTCAAGACCCCCAAACTTATGAGCAAATTGCACCATACTCTGCCTTTCTCTGGCTCCCTCTAAAACCCGCAGAAGATTTTTCCCTCTCAGTATCATCTCACTCCACTCCATGCAAGGATTTTCCCACACAATACAATTCTAAGATGAAAATTATAGTGTTTAGACCCCCCTCTCAGCATATACAGCTGCACTTACAAATGCATAGGGCTTGTCATCAAGAGGATCTCTTAAGTGGGGAGGGAGCTGGTTAAAGCCCTACAAAATCTGGATAATAAGTCCTGACAACAGACTGGCTTCAATAAAGGCTGTGGCTTCCTATGTGTGTATTTGGAGAATTGAGTTTGAAAAGTATAGGGGATAAAATTACAAAGCAATCATAAAACATCTGAGTTCAGACACTTTCTCTTCAGTATGAAGAGTAATGACGCTAGGGGACACGGCAGTACAAACATTAATTGTCAACAGCCTAATGATTTAAACCTTTCCCCCAGGGCATTCCATCTTGTCCCAGCTGAAAGGACAAGCATAGCCCATTGTGACATTAAGCAGCTGATGAATGATCTTGTTGTCACACTCATGATTCAGAGATTGATCATGTCCAATTAATTCCTGAAAAAAATCAATTGTTCCTACCTAGATCATTTACATTGATAAGAAACTATAAAAGAATCCACTGCCTACATATACTATTTATGTATTAAATATAGTGAAGGCTGCAATTATACCTCAGCCTGCTTGTGCTGCATCCTAGTAGTTCAAAATTGCTTCATATTCTGAAAAAGGGCTCTATATAAGCTTGAAATCTTGTCTCTCTCTCTCCAACAGAAAAGCTGGCCCAGTAAAATATATTACCTCATGCACTTCGTCTCACTTATATTCTTTCTGGCATTTAGTAGCCCGAACTAGAATATTGCTTTCTGCATTTTACTGATAGTTATACCATACAACAATGTTTTCTTTGAGATTTCTTCTTGGATTATTGATTTATTCCTACTGGAAGTTGTGGTGTCATACTGTTCCTGTTGCCAGGCAAGTTGACAGCCTCGACTGGCCTCCAGGCAAGGAGGGGCAACTCTGCACACTCGGAAGGGGTGGAGCCTTCGATAGAAGGGGCTAGGCAGGCAGCTGGCCCTTGGTAACATCCAGACTGTGCCTCCCCCCATCCAGAGCACACTACCCAGGACTCTGCAGCGTGGAGCTCCGACGGCAATTTAAAAGGCCTGGTGCTCCAGCCATTGCCACTACTCTGGTGGCTCCCTTTGAATCTTCAGGCCCTGGGGCAGTTGCTCTCTTTGCCCTTCTCCCCCCATGGATGTGTCTGCCTGTTGCACACTGCAGAAATTATTCCATTTGCAGTAACTGCTACCTTTCTATGTAAAGAGCAATGATGTGGTTTTTGTTCAGAAACACTAGATGACATAAGATTTCCTCTTTGCGCTGTTGTAAAATATAATACATTCAGAGGCACAATGATGTGAATGTGTAGTTTAGGAAGGCTTGTGTTATTTGATTTGGTGAAATAATCCCAAAGGAAGCATACAAAATGAAACTCTTTGGATTGGCATTCAAAACTCATCACGATTTCCACAAACAATGCTTTCTCCAATGCTGAAATTAGCCTCTTTGCAAGTTAGAGTAAGTATGTTATGTTTCTGAGCAGTCATTTTGAAATTTCATTAAAGTGGGAAAAGCAGTAGGAGGGCACAGATGAGGACTGAATTCAGGATCTGATTGCTATACTCCCTATGTAATGTATATTAGGAACATTTCTGCTAAAATGTTCTAGGTTAGGGATTACAGTAAATTGATCACATAATACTAGAGGAATTTATCATGTAACAGAAGAGGAATTTAAGAGCTGAACATTTCATATTAATAAAACAGGACTACAGATAGAGACAGTTGGGGTAACAATGTTTGTTATTACTTGGAATAATCCTCTGCCAATTTCAGGGCCTATTAATACCAGCATGAAGGGATTAAAGGAGTAGAATCTCTATGAGGTTTCCTCATGGAGATTTATCATTGATTGCTTTAGCAGGAGAATGTAGTTTGATCCTCTTTCTGAAGTTCCAGGCTCTGGAGGTGGCTTTGCTGACACTTTGAGATCAGGATCATCTGACCAGAGACTCTTGACCTTCACAGCAGCTCTCTCTTTCATCCATCCATCCCACAAAGCATTTCATCTGGTCAGTAGCTGTTCAAGACAATGCCCATCACTGAGTCCTAGGAAGGATGACATCAGAGTGGCTAAGTACCCACTCTGTGTGGAGGTGGTGCAAACTGCCCAGAGAATTATAGGAGATTAGGGTTGGCTGGAAGAGACCTCAGGAGGTCATCTAGTCCAGTGTTTCTCAATCAGTGGTACGACTACCTTAAGGGTACTCGAGAGAAGTCTGGGGAGTATGTCAACACAACTGAAATCTGGAGAAAACTGAATTTTTGTTTTAAGTTTTACAGCATTTTATTATTGTTGTACTTTTTACACTCAAAAATTTTATTGCCCGCCTGGCTACAATTAAGTTGTTTGAACAAATGTGTTGCAATGATAGGAAAAAATTGTGCATCTGAAAACTGTAGGTACTGGGGATACTTATATATATTTTTAAAGGGGTACTTCATAAAAAACGGTTGAGAAACACTGATGTAGTCCAAGCCCCTGCTCCAAGCAGGATCAAACACAAGTAAATTATCCCAGCCAGGGCTTTGTCAAGCCTATCGTTAAAAACCTCTAAGGATGGAGATTCCCCCACCTCCTTGAGCAACCCATCCCAGTGCTTTACTGCCCTCCTAGTAAAATAGTTTTTCCTAATATCCAACCGAGACCTACCCACACACTGCAGTTTGAGACCATTGCTTCTTGTTCTATCATCTGTCACTGCTGAGAATAGCCTGGCTCTGCCCTCTTTGAAACCGTTTTTTAGGTAACTATCAAATCCCCCCCATTCTTCTTGTCTACACACTAAATAAGTCAGACTAAATTCCCTCAGCCTCTCCTCATTAGTCATGTGCTTCAGCCCCCTAATCATTTTCATTATCCTCTGTTGGATTCTCTCTAATTTGTCCACATCTTTTATGTGGTGGGAGGGTCCAAATCCAATACTCCAGATGTGGTCTTACCAGTGCTAGCAATGCTCCCACTAATGCAACCCAATATGTCATAAGCCTTTTTGGCTACAGGGGCACATTGTTGACTATATCAAAAGCTTTGGTAAAGTCAACTAATATCATGTCCACCAATTTCCCCATATCCACAGAGATAATTATCTCATTATAAAAGGTAATTAGGTTGGTCAGGCATGGCATGCCCTTGGTGAATCCAAGTTGACTGTTTCTGGTCACCTTCCTCTCCTCCAGGTGCTTCAAAATGGAGTCCTTGAGGACACCTGCTCCATGATTTTTCCAGGCACTGAGCTGAGGCTGTCCGGTCTGTAGTTCTTCAGATTCTCTTTCTTTCTTTTTTAAATATGGGTGCTATACTTGCCTTTTTTCAAATCATTTGGGACCTCCCCCAATCACTGCGAGTTTTCAAAGATAATGGCCAGTGGCTCTGCAATCACATCCACCAACTCTCTCAGTATCCTCTTACGCATTAGATCTGGCCCCATGGATCTGTGCATGTCCAGCTTTTCCAAATAGTCCTTAATCTGTTCTTTCACTAATGAAGGCTCAGCTCTTCCCTGTACTGTGCTGCCCAGTGCAGTGGCTAGGAGCTGACATACCTGTAGAAACCTTTACTGTTATCCTTCACATCCCTTCCTAGCTGCAACATGAATTATGCGTTGGCTTTTCTGATCACACTCCTGCATGCTCTAGCATTATTTGTATACTGTTCCTGAGTCACCTAGCCAAGTTTCCACTTCTTGTAAGCTTCCTTTTTTCTGTTAAGCCAAGCTGGTCACCTGCCATGTTTGCTATTCTTTCTGCACATTGGGATGGTTTGTTCCTGTGACCTCAATAAAGCATCTTTAAAATACAACCTGCTCTCCTGGACTCCTCTCCCACTCATATTAGCTTCCCAGGGGATCCTGCTCATCAGTTCCCTGAGGGAGTCATGGTCTGCTTTTCTGAAGTCCAGGGTCTGATTCTGCTGCTCCCCTTACTTCCCTTGATCAGAATCCTGAACTCAGCCACCTCATGGTCACTGCAGCACAAGTTGCTACCCACTCAGGGGCAGCGGGGATAATAGGTGGGGGAAGGCATTGCCTTCTCAAACCACCAGCCTGACCCCGCACAGAATCTACCCCCACCCCCAACAACTACTGTAGGTGTATTGTGGGTGGAGTGTTGTTGCCCCTGAGTGCCCATCCTCCCCTTGCTCCAGCGTCAAGGAGACTGGGGTTGCACACTGCCCACCCTCCTTGTGCTCCAGGGCTAGGGAGGCTGGGGGCGCCTGCTACCTTCCCTCCTTGTGCTCTGAGTGGGGGGAGGGGGGGGAAAGAGGCTCCGTAGAAGGGGTGGAGCTGGGGACTTGCCTCCCTCAGCCCTACCCATGTACTTCCTCTACCAATTCTTCCATGTTTGTGAGCAGCAGATCAAGAGGAACAAGACTCCTAATTGGTTCCTCTTGCACCAGGAAGTTATGCCCAACACTGTCCCAAAACTTCCTGGATTATCTCTGCACTGCTTGCTGTATTGCTCTCCCACCAGATATCAGGGTGATCGACGTCCCCCATAAGTACTAGGGCCTGTGATCTGGAAACTTCTCTTAGATGTCTGAAGAAAGCCTCATCTACCGCCTGTTCCTGGTCTGGTGGTCTATAGCAGACCCCTGCCACAACATCAATCTTGTGCTCTCCCTTCTAATCTTAACCCAAAGACTCTCAACAGGTTTTAATCCAATTTTGTACTGAAGCTCTGAGCAATCATACTACTCTCACGAGGAGTAACGGTCGTTCGAATTAGGATCTTTAATTCGAACTACCTGGTCCGTGCCGCGTGTAGCCGCGGGCACGGAGTTCGGACTAAGGGGGATTTAAAAATGGCGGTGCCTGGGAACATGCAAATGAAGCCTGGGATATTTAAATCCCGGGCTTCATTTGCAACTCCGCTTGCCCTCATTACCCTACCTAGCTCGAACTAACGAGCTAGTGTAGCCGTACCCTTATATACAGTGCAACTCCTCCATTTCTCTCCTCTGTCTGTCCTTCCTGAATAGTTTATACCAGAGGTCAGGAACCTCAGACCTGGGGGCCAGATGTGGCCCCCAGCTTGTCTGGATCTGACCCGAGGCTCACAGCTCCCCCCTGCATTAGGGAGCCTGTGCTGGTGCTCCAGCCCCTGTGCTGTCCCATCACAGGGCTGGAGCACACAAAATCTACTAGGCTGGGCCCCCCTAAGCTCTGGTGTGTGAGGGGAATGTAAGGAGTGTCTTTCTGGCTCTCAGTCAGGCCCACGTCAGTGAGGGGTTTTTGTGTGTGGCCCCTGACTGATTTTTCTGTGGGTCAGTGGCCCTGGACTCCAAAAAAGTTCCCCACCTCTGGTCCTTGATTGTTCCAAGACTTCCAACTCTTTGTTCTTTGTTTCCCAGGCTTCTTGCATTCATGTATAGGGTGCTTGCCCTAGTTTTTCAGTATGAAACAGGAGGCCTCCCATGTTGTTCCCTCCTCATGTTTCCTCCCTGTTATTCCACTTTCCCACTTACCTCAAGGCTTAGGTCACCATCCCCCAATGAACTACATTTAAAGTCCTCGCACTAGGTTAGCAAGCCTGCTTGCAAAGACACTCTTCCCATCTCTTCCTAGCAATCCTTCTTCCTGGAACATCCCATGGTTGAAGAATCCAAAGTCTTCTCTCTGACACCATCTGCATAACCATGCATTTATCTCCAAAATTTGATGCTCCCGACTCTGTAGTTGGGCCTTTTCCTTCAACCGGGAGGATTGACAAGAACATGACTTGTGCCTCAGTCTCCTTTTTTCCTTCTTCCTAGAAGATACACTTAACACATGGATGTAAGAGGGCACTGTTATATAAAAAAAGGCGAGGTTGAGGGTTTTTTTTTGACATGTAAGACACTTAGTTTCTTCAAAACAAAATAAATATTACTATATTATAAGGAACACATTCTCTATCTACTTAGGACAGGTTATGCCTCTCACTGAACAAAAATCTACAAATTAAGCTTTCTATGCTTTTTGCTCAGGAAAAATATGTTTTAAAAGTCATTGGTGGAAAATTAATTAGTAATAGGCAACAAAAAAAAGCTTTCCTCCCCCATCAGCATGTTTTTAAAAATCACATCTATAGACCTTTGTGTGTTTGCTAGTACAGTTTATTAGTAAAGATAGCACATTATTTCCAAAATATATAGAGAAAACAAAAAATTTAATTGTTATACATTTTCCAAGGTAAACAGGCATAGAAATGAGAACTAAATTATGTAATTCATTTAGCTTTTTATTTCCTGGGATAAAAATGCATTTAATCCCCACAAAATTGTGAAAAGTAATGGAAGGTGAACAGTCTGTTACCTCTACTATCATATTTCCTGTACCAGCTGAAATGGCTTTGACTAAGGCTCCTGAGGCCTTGGGCAGGGATGAAAACAGGTTTCATCACACCTTTTCCTCCCTTGACCACACTTTCATTTTAAAAAAATACATTTCTAGCCCTTATGATTGCAGACATTCATGTACTCCAGGGTTGTGTCTACATTGGTGCGATCTTGCGCAAAAGCGGCTGCCTGTCTACACTGGCCATGAGTTCTTGCACAAGAACACTGACGTTCTAATGTATGAAATCAGTACTTCTTGCGCAAGAACTCTGATGCTCCCGCTCAGGAATAAGCCCTCTTGAGCAACTGTTCTTGCGCAAGAGGCCAGTGTAGACAGGCAACATGAATTTCTTGCGCAAGAAAGCCCTATGATTAAAATGGCCATCAGAGCTTTCTTGTGCAAGAGAGCGTCTACACTGGCATAGATGCTCTTGCGCAAAAGCAGATCGCTTGCTCAAAGGCACATGCCAGTGTAGACGCTCTCTTCTGGAAGAGTTTTTGCACAAGAACTCTTCCGCAAAAGAGTTCTTGTGCAAAATCATGCCAGTGTAGATGTAGCCCAAGTCTCCATAGATGCTCAGCTTCTGAGATGGAACATACTGCTATACAGCTGTTGCAACAGTAGCACAATAAATCCAGAGCAGCACCAGTATGGAGAGAACAAGTGTAGTACTTAAAATCCAGCCAGAGTTTGTAGAAAAACATTTGAAAAAGCTGTGGCTTTCCTCCTCTTCAAAAAATCCTCTGTGTGTCTGTGAGCCTCCATGCTGTAGGTAAGATGTTTTGCTTAACAATGATTCTTTCAGATCTGTTGTGTCTTGATCAAGCTGTGGAATATATTGAACCTGATACACATTTTTCAGGCGAACCAATGCAATGTTGCCTGCTTGACTCTCTAAACAGACTGAAACAATAGCTGTAAGAGGTTTGAACTACCCCATTCATTTAAATCAACATCATACAGAAATTACCATTTTGCAAGCCATGGAATTTGCTGTTTTGCTGCAGCAAGGTATCTGACAGCATGCATGCTGTCTCCCTGCCCTCCTGGGACTTGCCTATAGCTTTTTTTGTGCTTCAGGTTTCCTCATGAGGAGCAATTAGATTACAGTGCGGGCTACCTCCACTGTTGCATGGAGACAGGCAGCGAGATGGTAATACCCACTCTTTCTTTTCTTACCATTTCCCCTTTAATAAATCCTTAGTTTTTTCGCTAGCAGTCTCAAATTAAATCATGCACTAGAATGCTTGCCAGCTACTGATGTACTGTGAAGATGTTGTGGCAGGAGTTAGCAAAGTATGATAGGTGCCATTAGAGCAGTGATGGACAACCTAGGCTAATTAGTGGGCCAAATGAGTAGCCTTTCATCTCAATGGGCCGCAAGGCTGTCGTAACCATGATAGTCTCCCAGGATAGGGTAGTTTTGCCAACTGCGCTTGTGTACATAGAATTTGCAGGGTGTGACATTTGAACCGTAACAGCGCTTTGATTGGATACAGAGGGAGCGCAAAGCTCTCACAGTCAATGCTGCATGTAATCAAGCATATACCTCACTTCCTGTGTCCTTGCTTTACGTGCATGTCACTTTAGTAATACCCGTACAAAAAAAATGACATGGACGAAAACCGGCGGAATCTTGCAACTCTGTGCATAAGCAATGGTAAACAAAATCCTGATGGGCTGCTTGTTGCCCTCAGGCGGCAGGTTGCCCACCACTGCCATTAGAGGGAATGAGCACTGAACAATTTGGCGAGCAAGTAACCCATCTTTATGAAAGAAATTCTTTGAATTCTTCAAACAGGAAGCTTATGGATTTACAACTCAGTTTTATTATCTGCCAATACTGTAAACCTGAAAGTACTCCACACATCAGACTTAGTATCTTTGTGTATCTCCATGAATAACAAAAGCCGCCAAGCCTCATGATTGGAGAAATATTAATTGCATCATGTATCTTGGATATTGCTTGGATAGGATCTTCTGCTGCCAGAGTCAAAGCAACTCTCTTTCTTCATTTGACAGGCAATTGGTGAATTCATGACATGAACACCAATCTCTGGAAAGAACAGTTTAGAAAAGTTCAGAAAAGTTAGTATTTCTTAGTTCAGCTGAATGAAACTACACATTATCTTCTGCTTAACTTTCACCATTTGATCAGTACGTATCCTTCCCACCCATACATTTTTTGGGTGCTGTGTTGCAGTGCACTGAGAGGATGTACAACAGGAAAGCAAAAATCTTTGAAGTATTCAGATCTTGTAAATGGGTTGGATTATTGGAACTGATGTATTGGTATTTGCACTGAAGGTGCCTAAAGTATGACAGGGTAAAACAGTGGCTTTATGTCAAGAATCAAGTTGACTGCATCTCAAACCATTTGAATACATTATTTAATTCACCAGGAAGTTCCAGTGGCAAAGTAGATTGTAGTAGACCTGAAAACGGTACTTAGTGAGACTTTAAAAGTCATGAATTTTAATGAGGATCAGTCTACCCACCAGTACGTGCCCCTTCACTATTTCATGTGAAGAAAAAGGAACTCAATAGTGTTAGTTTTTCTTCCACTTGCACATGGTAATATTTCTAATGAGTTATTTGAGCTCATAGAACACACGAAGATTTCTCTGGTTCAGTGAGGATCAGTCAATGCTTCACAGGCCACTAACAAGCATTAGCTCACTCAGAATGATTCTCTGCAGACTCAGGAGCTGAAAAGGGTTTTTAACCTGAAAGTTATGAACAGAAGTCAGTGCACCATGACTACCCTATTCTTTCATATTGCTAAAAGGAAGGTGGGTCTGGCTAAAGAAATAGGCCCCAAGTTAGTCCTGTTCTAGAAAAAGGAATATGGTTATACTGATGACTCCAGCCTGCCTCCAATATACCTCATTTAGATCATAGTGATAACCTGTTTTGGTCTAAATCAAGACTTGAAAACAATGTAGTCTTTTCTTCATAATTACACACCAGCCTGTAGCCCATCGGGGCTCATGGAGGGGTTCTTCCCCTTCCAGGTCAGTGGGTAGCCACTCTGTCTAAGTCCACAGAGCCCCTTTAGTCTTGGGTCTGGGGCCAATGATCAGCTCCATTCAATTGGTAATAAACCAGTTCAGGTAGTCAGAAGCCCAGGTCCTGATTCAGGATAGAGCGGCAACAAACTGTCCACTGCCCTGGCCCTGGGTCAGGGCAAGACAGCAATACAAACAGTAACCAGTTACAGTTCATAGCCCAGGCCCTGATTCAGGGCTGGGCGGCAAACAGTTATACAGTTCAGTGGTCCAAGCCCTGTTCAGGGTGGGGCCACAAGCAAACAGTAAATGGCTGGATCTCCTTGTTCGGGCGGAGATCCAGGATTCTCAGGCAGTTAACCTGAAGTGGCGGAGGGGGGAGACTGCTACCCGGTGGTTGGGTGGCAGGGGGGACCCAGGCCTGCCCACTCCACACTGTGCCAGCCCAGGACCCTAACAGCAGCAAAGCAGTCTGCTGCTGGGTCAGTGGGGATCCAGACCGCAACATGCTGACCCCGGCTCTGGCTCAGCCAAAGTGTAGTCAGCTATCCCTGGGCCACTTTCATTCTCCCTCTCTAGGCATACCTGGTTCTCCAGAAGGTTCACTAGGGTGTTGGGGATTGGTATCTCCAGCAGACGACCTGGGGGTCCAAGCCAGTCATCAGGCTCCTGCAGGAACGGTGGTGGAGATCTGCCGCTGCACGCTGAGGCTACATCTACACTGCAGAATTTTTACGCAAAAATTCATGGAGTGTCCACACTACAAGCGCATTTTTGAGCAAGAAAATGTACAGTACATCGTTAGAAGAGAGGGCTTTTTGCGCAAGAGTTATTCCTCTTTCTACGAAAAATAAGCCTTTTTGCACAAGAGCTCTTGCACAAAAGGATATGTGTGAACGGCAAATAAATTTCTCGTGCAAAAACAGCACAGGTGCTCTGATGGCCATTCTGTTAATGGCCATCAGAGCTTTCTTGCGCAAGAGTGTCCATTCAGTGTGGACGTTCTCTTGCACAAAAGTGCATCGCTTTTTCAATGCGCTTTTGTAGTGTGGATGCGCTCTTTTGCAAAAAGTTCTTGTGCAAGAAGCCTGAAGTATAGACGTAGCCGGTGTGGATGTTTTCAGAGAACTATCCACAATGACTCCAAGATCTCTCTGTTGAACAGATATAGCTCAATTAGTCCCCATCATTGTGTATGCATAGTTGAGATTATTTTTTCCAGTGTGCACTACTTTACATTTATCAACATTAAATTTCATTTGCCATTTTGTTGCCCAATCTCTTCATTTGGTGAGATCTTTTTGAAGCTCTTCGCAGTGTCCTTTGGTCTTAATTATCTCCAGCAGTTTAGTATCATCTGCAAATTTTGTAACCTCACTGTTTACTCCTTTCTCCAGATCATTTATGAATAGGTTGAATAGGATTGTCCTGATACAAACCCTTGGGGGACATCCCTAGTTACCTTTCTTCATTCTGAAAACTTACCATTTATTCCTATTCTTTGTTTCCTTGTCTTTAAACCAGTTATCAATCCTTGAGAGGACCTTCTCCCTTATCCCATGACAACTTACATTACTTAAGATAAGAGCCTTTGGTAAGGGATCTTGTCAAAGGCTTTCTGGAAATCTAAGTATACTATATCTACTGTATCCCACTTGTCCACGTTTGTTGACAGCCTCAAAGAACTCTAGTAGATTAGTAAGCCATGATTTTCCTTTAAAGAAATCATGTTGATCTTTCCCTCAACAAATTAGGTTCATCTATGCATCTGACAATTTTATTTTTTACTATAATTTCAACTAATTCACCCGGTACTGACATTAAACTTAACTGTCTATAATTGCCAAGATCACCTCTAGAGCCTTTTTTAAATATTGGCATCACTTTAGCTATCATCTAGTCATTAGGCACAGAAGCTGATTTAAAGGATAGGTTACAAACCACAGTCAATAGTTCTGCAATTGTCACAACAGAAACTCATTTGTGAATGCTCCAAACAAACAACTGTTGCAGAACAACATCTTTGTCCATCTTTCACATCTTCATTTACTTCTTTCTTCCCACTCCCCGCTGCCCTCCCCCCCCCAAAAAGAGGGAGGCAGGGATTCTAAGTGCAAATTAATGATCAATTATGTCTTTGTCAGTGCTAAAGACCTCACCTAATCCCTAGTCAATAATAGAACTCCCTATTAACTAAAGGACTAAGCAGGGTCTGGCAGAGCTGCTGGCCCCGCTCTTAGGGAAGCTTTGCTGCAAGGTCTGCGCAGTGCATGTAATCGCTATGATTTTTAGCAGTTACAAGGTTACATTTTTAACTGCATTTTTACATCCCTAGTTAAAACTAGGGATGTGAGATAGTGTGTAATTGAATAGTCATGGAACTGTATCAAATTTTAGCAGTTACACGACTATTCAATAGTCCACAACTATTCAATATGCCCTGGAGGTGGGGTTGGTGGCCATTGTGCTCCTGGCCCCAGTCTTGGGGAGCCCCGTCCCACCTCATGCTGCTGCCTCTCCATCAGATAGTTTTATTATCTACCAATACTGTAAACCTGAAAGCACTCCACACATCAGACTCAGTATCTTTGTGTATCTCCATGAATAACAAAAGCCACAAAACTTCATGACTGGGAAATATTAATTGCATCATGTGTCTTGGATATTGTTAAGTCTATCAGAGGCAGCAGCGCAAGGTGGCAGCAGCCCCTGTCTGCAGGGAGCTTGGACCCCTCACAGACAGAGGCTGCCCTGTGGGATACCAGAGCAGCCTCTGTCCATGGCGGGCCCAAGCTCATTGCAGACAGAGGATGGTTCATGGGATGCCAGCTGTAGGATGCACCGGGGGGGACGGACGGGTGGGTCTGTGGAGCCAGCATGAATGGAGAGCTTAAAAGCCGGTTCCCTAGATTTATTGGCTCCCACCTGTCCCCCCTCACCCTTCAAGCTGCTACATCTCTATCAGAGGCAGCAGTGGAGGGGTGGGGGGTACTCACTCCCACTCTCCCCCACTGTGCTGCCTCTGATACAGAGGCAGCAAGGGTAGGGGAAAACCTGCAGTTGACAGGATTAACTGATAAGTCCAGGCTTAGCAGTTAATCAGGTAGCTTTCTACACATTGACATGCCCAGTTAAAACATACATTTTAAAAAAGATGACAGATTATTTAAACATGTAATTGTACCAAATCTTCTTGGTGACTGATCAAATATTTTATCAACTGCAATTGGTTAATAACAGAGTAAATGCACCCTGATAGGTTAATAATTAAATCAGTTTTAACATAATGTGCTGTAAACAGGTGTAGGAGACACATTAAAGAGCCACTGGGGCCTCATGAGTCTCTGTGAGAGAATCGCCAATCTAGATGTTTCACTATTGGTAGGAATGGATTATTCCCATCCAGAGTATGGTTTGAAATTCCAAGATAATTCAGTAACACTAAGGAAAAGGTAGTAGCTTTAGTATTCTCACAACAAGATGAACTATAGAGTGGACATTTGGATGCCATGTTTCTTTTCCCCTATGCAACAGCAAGAAGCAGGTACCAACAAGGTATGAAATTACAGGGTGAAATTTGATACCAGTTTGAAAAGAAATAGGAGCCTGATTTTATTTTATACTAAGGGGCTGTGCTCCCTTCTCATTATCCTCGCCACCCCCCTCTCTCTGGAGGTAGAATCATAGAATGCCAGAACTGGAAGGAACCTCGAGAGAACATCAAATCCAGTCCCCTGCCCTCACGGCAGGACCAAGCACTCTAGATCATCCCTAATAGTGTCTATCCAACCTGCTCTTAAATCTTATCTCCAGTGATGGAGACCCCACAACCTCCCTCGGCAATTTACTCCAGTGTTTAGCCACCCTAACAGTTAGGACATTTTTCTTAATGTCCAACCTAAACCTCCCTTGCTGCTGTATAAGCTCATTGCTTCTTGTCCTATCCTCAGAGGCCAAGGAGAACAATTTTTCTCCCTATTCCTTGTAATATCCTTTTAGGTCCATGAAAACTGCTATCATGTCCCCTCCGTCTTTTCTTTTCTAAACTAAACAATCTCAGTTCTTTCAATCTTCCCTCATAGGTCACGTTTTCTAGACTTTTAATCATTTTTGTTGCTCTTCTCTGGACCGTCTCCAATTTCTCCACAGCTTTCTTGAAATGTGACCAGAACTAGACATAATACTCCAACTGAGGGCTACTCAGTGCAGAGTACAGTGGAAGAATGACCTCTCATGTCTTGCTCACAACACTCCTGTTAATGCATCCCAGAATCAGGTTTGTCTTTTTTGCAGTGTCACACTGTTGACATATATCTATGACTCCTAGATCCTTTTCTCCAGTACTCCTTCCTAGACAGTCGCTTCCCATTCTGTATGTGTGAAACTGATTATTCCTTCCCAAGTGGAGTATTGTGCATTTGTCCTTATTAAACTTCATCCTGTTTGCCTCCGCACATTTCTCTAGTTTATCCAGATCATTTTGAATTATGACCCTATCTTCCAAATCACTTGCAACAACCGCTCCCAGCTTGGTATCATCTGCAAACTTAATAATCATACTCTGTATGTCATCATTTAAATCATTGATGAAGATATTGAACAGAACTAGTCCCAAAACAGACCTCTGCAGAATCCCACTTGTTATGCCCTTCCAGCTAATAACCACTTATAACTACTCTCTGAGAATGGTTATTCAGCCAGTTATGGACCCACCTATGTTGTATTTGCCTAGTTTATTGATAAGGTCATGCAAGACCGTATCAAATGCCTTACTGAAGTCTAGGTATACTATGTCCTCCGCTTCTCCCTTATCCACAAGACTTGTTATCCTGTCAAAGGCAGCTATCAGATTGGTTTGATATGATTTGTTCTTTACAAATCCATGCTGGCTGTTACCTATCACCTTATTTTCTTCCAGATGCTTGCAGATGAATTCCTGAATTGCTTGCTTCATTATCTTTCCTGGCACAGAAGTTAAACTAACTGGTCTATAGTTTCCTGAGTTGTTCTCATTTCCCTTTTTATAGTTTGCCCTTTTCCAGTCTTCTGAGATCTCTCCTGACTTGGATGATTTTT
This sequence comes from Pelochelys cantorii, assembly GCA_032595735.1. Classification (NCBI taxonomy): domain Eukaryota; kingdom Metazoa; phylum Chordata; order Testudines; family Trionychidae; genus Pelochelys; species Pelochelys cantorii. The sequence continues at coordinate 43,782,510 of CM064329.1, read as the reverse complement.
CAAAGATTATAGCTAAAGGCTCAGATATGTCCTCTATCAGCTCCTTGAGTATTCTAAGATGCATTTCATCAGGCCCTTGTGATTCGAAGACATCTAACGTTTCTAAATTTTTTACTTTCTTTTTTTTTAACTTCTAAAGCTACCCCATTTCCACTAGCATTCACTATGTTAGCATCCCTTCACCATCAATCTTCTTAGTGAAAATTGAAACAAAGGAGTCATTAAGCACCTCTGCCATTTCCAAGTTTCCTGGTATTGTTTTACCCTCTTCATAGAGCAATGGGCCTACCCTGTCCTTGGTCTTCCTCTTGCTTCTAATATATTTTTAGAGTATCTTCTAGTTACCTTTATGTCTCTAGGTAGTTTGAGCTCATTTTGTGTCTTTGCCTTTCTAATCTTGCTCCTACATACTTATGTTGTTTGCTTATATTCATCCTTTGTAATTTGACCTAGTTTCCACTTTTTATGACTCCTTTTTGTTTTTTAGATCATGTAAGATCTGCTGGTTAAGCCAAGGTGGTCTCTTGCCATACTTTCCTTCCTATGCAGTGGAATACTTTGCTTTTTGGCCCTTAATAACGTCCCTTTGAAAAATTGCCAACTGTCGTCACTTGTTTTTCTTTAGTCTTGCTTCCCATGGGACCTTACATACCAGCTCTCTGAGTTTACTAAAATCTGCCTTCCTGAAATCCATTGTCTCTATTTTGCTGTTCTCCCTTCTATCGTTCCTTAAAATCATGAACTCTATTTCTTGATCACTTTCACCTAAGCTGCCTTCCACTTTCAAATTCTCAACTAGTTCCTCCCTATTTGTTAAAATCAAATCTAAAACAGCTCCCTCCAACCCCATTAGCTCTCTCAGCCTTCTGAAATAAAAAATTGTCTCCAATGTAGTCCACGAGCTTATCGGCTAATCTGTGGTCTGCTGCATTAGATTCCCAACACATCTCCCATCACCACCGAATCCTGCACTTTGGATGATTTTGTCAGTTGTTTAAAAAAAGCCTCAGGTAGCTCTTCCGCTTGAGTAGATGGTCTGTAGTAGACCCCTATCATGACATCACCTTTGTTTTTTACTCCCTTTTAATCTGACCCAGAGACTTTCAACAAGTCTGTCTCCTATGTCCACCTCAGTCCAAGTGCATACATTTTTAATATATAAGGCAACACCATATACAAGGCAACACCGCCTCCCTTTTTTCCCTGCCTATCCTTCCTGAGCAAGCTGTACCCTTCCATACCAATGTTCCAATTGTGTGTATTATCTCACCAAGTCTCTGCGATACTGTGATGGGCCAGCCAGGGCTCGCACTGAAACCGGCAGGGCACCAGTCCCGGCCCCGGCGGGAAGGTGGGGAGGCGCGACCAGGCGGACACGTGGCCAGAACGCTGCCTGCTCCAAGCCCTGTACGGAGCGGGACCCCTCCACACCGGGATGCCAGGACGTAGCCCTCCCCCTGCAACCAGACGCTCCATAGGTCAGAACGGTGGAGGAGGGGACAAGAAGGGCGGCGTGGCCTCCGGTGGGGGGTTCAAAAGCCACCGAGGAGGCGGAAGAGAGGGGAGGACCGCAGGGAAGCAATTCCTCCCCCCCCGCACTGGAGGCGGGAGGAGCGGATACCGGGGAGCTGGGAAGGGCAGACCGCGACCTCCGCCGGGCCGGGGCAGGCTAGGAAGCAGCCCGGGGCAGAGCGCTTTTGGCACTCAGGGGCTGACGCATTACGGGGTGGGACCCCGTCAGCCAGGCAAGGGTAGCACCCGAACCTCTTAGGGCCCCGGGCTGGGACCGGGTGGAGAAGGTGGGCCCGGGTCCCCCTAGCCCCCACCCCTTCGTCCCACATACTGCCCGCATAAGCGACTTGGGAAACCTGAGAGGGACAGTCGCCCCATGGGATATGAGTGCAGACCGCCAACCCCAGAGTGGGGGTTTAAGGACCACGGAGTTCCTTGGATGGAGGGCTCACTGGGCCCCACTCAACCCGTAATGGGGGGAGGGGGGAAGTTGGGAACTCACGCCCACCTAGCCGCCGGACCCCAGACCTTTAAGACGGTGGGCTCGCTGGGCCCCACCCCGAGGCGGAGGGAGCTCGCGCCCAGACATAATCCGTCACAGCTGGTAGAGAATGTGGGTATTGTGAGCATCTGCCGAGCTAACGATATACGGAGTAAAGGTGTTTGTGTCAGTCGCAGGGAGCTGAAAGGGAAAAAGGACGGCGGCCAGGATGGAGCCACGACAACTGCTAGACTGGATCGGGGAGACCCAGCAGCAGCAACAGCAGCAGCAGGCACAGCTGCTGCAGCAGCTGGCTACCCAGTTCCAAAACCAACAGCGTCAGTTGGTACAGGAACTGGCTGCGCAGCAGGAGCGATGGGTGAACACCGCTAAACAAGCCAGGCCCGTGCTGACCGCGGCGGTGGGCGGAGGAGTGGAGGGGCCGGGAGTAGGATCCCTCCCCATTCGCTTAACAAAGATGGGGCCCCAGGACGACCCGGAGACCTTTTTAATGACATTCGAACTAGTGGCAACCACGGCCCAATGGCCTGAGGACCAGTGCGCCACCCTCCTCACCCCATACCTTACAGGCCCGGCACAACTGGCATACGGGAGCCTGGCAGCCAAGGACACCCTACACTATTTTAAGGTAAAGGAGGCAATACTTGACCAGCTGGGCGTCACCCCGGAGACCTGCCGTCAACAGTTCCGGCAGGAACGCTTCAGGCCAAACGAGAGACCACAGGCAGTGGCACAGAGGCTCCAGGAGTGGGCAAGGAAATGGATTGAACCGGACCAAAAGACCACCACTCAGATGATGGAGGCACTAGTCCTCGAACAGTTTATCCACATATTGCCGCGAGAAGGCCAGAAGTGGGTGAAGAAAAACCAACCCACAATCGTGAATGAAGCAGTGGCATTAATGGAAGCCTATCTGTCCGCCAAGGGCGGCGAAGTAGGCGGCCCCTGGGAGACCCGGCCAGGATCGAAGGTAGGGGAACTATGTCCTGGCGGAGGGCCAGGAGGAAGGGAGTGGTACAGGAGCACCCACGGTGGCCAGGTCTGCGGCTGTAAACTAGCCCCAGTGTGGCCCGAAAGGCCGGTGGAGGGGACAGAGGTGGAAGTAACATGGGCAGTAGGGACCGAGGAGAAGGCGGCCCCAACCCAGGGAGCCTGTTTTCAGTGTGGCCAAGAAGGACATTTCAGAAGAGACTGCCCCCTGATGTACTCCACCCTGGGCCAGGGCGCCGGGCCCCAGGAGCCCCAGGAGAAGATAGGGACAGGCTCTGCAGTGATGGCCACAGTGAAGATAGAGGGGGAGGCTGTACGGGCCTTAGTGGATTCAGGGTCAGCCATCACGTTGGTAAGGGAGGACCTTATCCCCCTCAGCCACGAGGAAGGGGACCCCATGTTGATGCGCTGCATTCACGGGGACGTCAGAGCTTACCCCTCGGTACAAGTACGGCTTTCGGACAACAAGAGTGAGAAGATGTGGCGGGTGGAGAAGGTCCCTGCCCTGCCATACTCGGTTTTGCTAGGGAGAGATTGGCCGGGTTTCACCCAACTGTTACAAACTGGGGCGGGGGGCCCATGTGAGTATAGCGTTCTAGGCTCACTGAACATGGATGGGCTCCTGGCACCACGGGGAGGCAGCCCTAGGACTGGTGACCCCGAGGCCACCCAGAGAAACGGGCAAGACAAGGACAAGGCAGCCAAGATAGGATGAAGTGCCGACTTCGTCAGGGAGCAGAGAGAAGATCCGACGCTCCGGAACGCCTGGGACCAAGCCTCGACCGAAGACGAACCGGGGGAGGAATCCCAGCGGCCCCGACGGGGGCCATACTTCAAGGTACAGAATGACCACCCGTATCGGGTAGTCGGGGAACCTGAGGGGGAGGGAGAGAGGCAGCAACTAGTGGTGCCCTCCAGGCTCCGGCAGGCCATGGTACGTCTCACTCACGCCAACCCACGTGTGGGACATTTGGGCAGGGAGAAAACACTGGCCCGGATAACCCAAAGATTTTTTTGGCCGGGGATCTACAAAGCAGTGCACGATTTTTGCACCTCCTGCACCGGCGGGTGTGTCACGGGCACCCCTTATCCCCCTCCCGGTTGTAGAAACCCTATTCGACTGCATAGCCCTAGATTTGGTTGGGCCCCTTGAGCCGTCCCAAACGGGCCACCAGTATATCCTGGTGGTACTGGACTATGCGACCCGGTACCCTGAAGCAGTAGCCCTTCAGAACACCAAGGCGCCCATCCTAGCACGAGAACTGGTGAAGATTTTCTCGAGGGTGGGACTACCAGAAGAAATCCTAATGGACCAGGGAACGAATGTTACCTCGCGAGTAATGAAAGAGTTGTGCCAGATGTTAAAAATCAAGCAGATCAGAACCTCAGTTTACCATTCGCAAACTGACGGGTTGGTGGAATGGTTCAACAAGACGCTAAAAGAGATGCTGCGAAGATTTGTGCAGGATGACCCCAAGGGATGGGACAGCATGCTCCCCGCCCTATTGTTCGCCATCTGCGAGGTACCGCAATCCACGACGGGATTCTCGCCGTTTGAATTACTGTATGGACGACAACCGAGAGGAATCCTGGACCTCCTAAAAGAGGACTGAGAGGAACAGCCCACAGCGAGCCGGGGGACGGCCCAATACATACTGCAGTTGCTAGAGAAACTGAAATGGCTGTGGGAGTACGTTCGCTCGAATTTGACAAAGGGCCGAGAGAGGCAAGCTCAATACCACAACAGATCGGCGCAAGTGAGGGAGTTCCAACCCGGAGACCGGGTGTTGCTCCTCCTTCCGACGCACGGCTCCAAATTAACGGCCCAATGGCAAGGGCCGTACGAAGTGATCCGACGGGTAGGGGCAGTGGATTACAAAATCAGCCTGTCGGGGCAAAGGAAGGATAAACAGACCTTCCATGTAAACCTCCTGAAGAAATGGGTCACCTTGGAGAACCTGTTGATAGCACCAGTACGCACTGAAGATGAGCTAGGGCCGTGGGGAGGCGATTACCAAAAGGCGACAGAAGTCAGTCTGAACGGTCCCTGCGGCAACAACTCAGGGACCTCCTATGCCGATATGGAGCGGTGCTCATGGCAAGACCGGGCCACACCGCTATGGGGTGTCACTGGATAATCACCGAAGCTGGCCGGACGGTGTGGGAACCACTTCGCCCCCGCCGCGCAAAATGTGGAAGACGGTATGGGACGAATTGCAGCTGATGCGACAATGGGGCGTTACTGAGGAGTCGCGGAGTGAGTGGCGTAGCCCCATTGTCCTGGTGCCGAAACATGATGGAACCACCCGGTTTTGCATTGACTTTTGGTGGGTTAATGCCATCTCCTGCTTCAATGCCTACCCGATGCCCCGGGTCGACGAGCGCCTGGAGTGGTTAGGACACGCCAAGTATCTATCCACCCTCGACCTAACAAAAGGGTACTGGCAAATCCCCCTGGAGCCTGAGGCCAGAGAAAAAATGGCATTTTCCACCCTGTTCGGACTATTTCAGTTCGTGACAATGCCCTTCGGCCTCCACGGGGCAGTGGCCACCTTCCAGCGGGTGATGGACCAACTGCTAGCCCCGCACCGAGCCTTCGCCGCCGCCTACATCGACGACATCTTCATCTACAGCAACAGCTAGGAAGACCACCTACGCCAGGTCAAAACTATACTGGCAGCTCTGGGGGAAGCCGGCCTGACGGCAAACCCGAAAAAGTGCCACCTAGCCAAAACAGAGGTATCGTACTTGGGGTACACCGTGGGGGGAGGAAAGCTAAAGCCCCTGGCAAGTAAAGTGTAGGCCCTGGAAAGCTACTCACCCCCAAAATCAAAGAAGCAGGCAAGGCAGTTCTTAGGGCTGGCCGGATACTATAGGAGGTTCATCTCGGCCTTTGCCATGATAGCGGCACCATTGACAGAGCTCACAAAAAACATGAAACCCACGAGGGTGCAGTGGACCCCACAAGCGGAACGGGCCTTTGAGACATTAAAAGAATGCTTATCCAGTGCGCCGCCATTAATACAGCCGGACTTTAAGAAACCTTTTCTTCTCTATACAGACGCTTCCAAAGTAGGACTAGGAGCGTTGCTGGCGCAGGAGCGACAAGGGGCTGAGCACCCAGTACTATATGTGAGCCGGAAACTCCTGCCCCAAGAACAAAACTATGCCACGGTGGAGAAAGAAGCATTGGCTGTAAAATGGGCAGTGGAGTCCCTACGGTACTATTTATGGGGGAATAAATTCCGATAAAAAACCGACCATGCCCCGTTGGTATGGCTCAACTCTATGAAAGATACAAATGTGCATATTATGTGGTGGTATCTGGCCTTGTAGCCATACAATTTCGAGGTAAGCCACCACCCGGGCAATAGGCACCAGAACGCAGATTTTTTTTCAAGAATATGGGACAGCGACGAGGAGGAGTGTCCAGAGCCTCCAAGGGGGGGGGGGGCGGGTGTGACGGGCCAGCCGGGGCCCACACTGAAACCGGCAGGGAACCGGCCCCGGCCCCGGCAGGAAGCGCGACCAGGTGGACGCACAGCCAGAACACCGCCCGCGCCAAGCCCCGTATGGAGCGGGACCCCTGTGCACCAGGAGACAGTGCCTGCCGGCGATCCAGGGCAGGCCGCTGCACCCTGGCCCCAGAACGCCAGGACGTAGCCCCACCCCTTGCAACCAGACGCTCCATAGGTCAGGACGGCAGGGGAGGGGACGAAAAGGGCAGCGCAGCCTCCGGCGGGGGTTCAAAAGCTGCCGAGGAGGCGGAAGAGAGGGGAGGACCGCAGGGAAGCGATTCCTCCCCCCACGCTAGAGGCGGGAGGAGTGGATACTGGGGAGCCGGGAAGGGCAGACCGCGACCTCTGCCGGAGCAGTAAGACCCGGCATTCCGGGACCAGAGGCCCCTGGGCCGGGGCAGGCTAGGAAGCAGCCTGAGGCAGAGCGCTTTTGGTGCCCGTGGGCTGACGCATTACCGGGTGGGACCCCGTCAGCTGGGCAAGGGTAGCACCCGAACCCCTTAGGGCCCCAGGCTGGGACCGGGTGGAGAAGGTGGGCCCAGGTCCCTCTGCCCCTACCCTATCGTCCCGCATAAGCGACTTGGGAAACCTGAGAGGGACACTCGCCCCGTGGGATGTGAGTGCAGACTGCCGACCCCAGAGTGGGGGGTTGAAGGACCACGGGGTTCCTTGGACAGAGGGCTCGCTGGGCCCCACTCAACCCATAAGGGGGAGTTGGGAGCTTGCGCCCGTCTAGCTGCCAGACCCCAAACCTTTAAGATGGTGGGCTCGCTGGGCCCCACCCCGAGGCAGGGGTGGGAGCTCACGCCCAGACATAATCTGTCACAGATACCAACTGTATCATAGTTGTATTTATTTATTAGCACTTCAGGTCCTTCCTACTTATTTCCCATACTCCTTGCATTTGTATAGAGGCATCTAAGATTCTGATCTGATTTTGCCTCCCAGTTCTGCCTTATTCCTCCTTTATCTCTGATATTATAGCCCATCTCCCAATTCTCCATGTTTTTCACTTACCTGTGGGCTTTGGTTACTTGCCCCCATCGAAACTAGTTTAAAACTCTACTCACTAGGTGGTCCCGGCTCTTCCCCCATCTGCTTGGGAGGGCCAGACCGAGACATAGCAGCCCTGTCCTGCCCCCTCCCTCCACCCCAGCTACCGGGGAGGGGGCAAGGCCACGACCCATCAGCCCGGCTCCCCCCCAGAGCATCTGGGAGAGGAGGGAGGCTGCATGTCACCCGTCCCCCAAGTACTGGGGAGAAGGGGGGGGGGGAAAGAGAGAGAGAGAAAAGAGAGAGGGAGGGAGAAGGCAGGTGGGACACATAGTAACATGATGACATCACTCTGTCACCCCGCAGAAAGATGTTATTTATGAGAGAGAGAGAGATTGATTTAATATTTCACTAGTATGTGATGAGTTTAAGGGCAGTGGAACTACAAGAAATAAAAATTATTAGCTCTGGCAGATCAAGTTGAAACATGAACATATTTGCTATTTATGATTCGCATTTCAAACATTTTGGATTTTCATCATACTGTCTGATAAGTCAGTTTGCTCATATTTGATAATTTAACAAAGGAACAAGATTTCCACAGCAATAGAATATTTGGAATGTTTTATGGCACAGCAAAAGAATGCTAGGAGCCCTGTAATTTGCCAAAAGTACCTATAGCATTTTATTTTAATCCTTTAGTGTCTTTGTGCTTTGAAAGTTGTATATTCTGCAAAATGTCAACAAGGCGACAACAGAAACAGACTTATTCAACTTTGATTTAAAAAAAAAAAAAAAAAGCTGTAAGAACCTCCTTAAGTGGGTGATATGCAGGAGCTTGAATGCTCTGGCAGCAGAAGTTCCTTGCTTTAACAGGCCAGACTGGATTGAAGCTGAATTTATAAAACTTAGCATTACAAGATGACAAGTGTCACTGAGAGAGATAATACTGTACAGAGCAGAAGTTCCATTAACCCTATAATAAGGAAGGGCCTTTCAATTAAGGATTTTAGTCTAGTTTCCTATTTTCAAAGGTTTATCATTTGCCTATACAAGTTTGCTTGCAGATTACACTAGACTAGGTAGTTTAGAGGAAGATTAAGAATTCTGGCATATTCCATTTATATAGTGTTTTTAACCTAAAGAATCTAAAGCATTTTTAAATACCTTAATAAAGGTGTCATTTTACTGATACTGCAGTTTTATAACAGTTCCTCACAGTGGGTCAGATTATGATTCCCCTTTTATGTTCTATGGATGAGCAGCAATTGCTCACCTAAGTAATAACATCACCTCAGTAGTCCCAGCAGTAGAGGGGTCATAATTTGGTCCTGTATCATCACCATCCAGCATTTCAGTTGCTTTGGGGGAGGGGGGGAAACAAAACACCCCAGATTTGATATAATTTTATGTGTAGGTAGTTAGCATTATAGGTCATAAGTATATTGAGGCTGTAGGTCAAATGCCTTCCATGTTCACTTGTAACATCCCACTCTATTGCACAAAGCAAGAGTGGTTTTTTTTTGTTTTAAATAAAAGTGGGCAGTGAGCATAGGCCTTTCACAATAAACTACAGGAGCCAGTTAGGGTAATAACTATTTTATGTTAGGATAATAACTATTTGAAGAAGGAGGCTGTGCCCACGAAAGCTCATGATACCATCTACATGTTTTGTTAGTGTTTAAAGTGCTACCATTCTATTTGGTGTTTAAGTTTATCCTGTACAGACTAACTCAGTTACTCCTCTGAAGCTTTTGAACTATTTTATAACTCAGTCAATTTCACCATCTAACCTTCATTTAGCAAGTCCCCAACAGTAATTATTTTCCCACACAGAGACTGACAAAAGTCACAGTTTAATAATGTCAAAGAAGGGATGAAAGCATTCCTGTTAGTGATCTGCAGAATTAAGGGCATTACCAAACCAAATGGCCCAACCATAAGTACTAGGAAATATCAGAGCTGGCAACAAAATAACGGGGGGCAGGGAAAACTGAAAATGTAAAGTAGAGAACAAGTTGACTAGGAAAGCGAAAGTTAAGTCATAACTGCATGGAGCCACAGTGTAGGTGTACATCAGCATGCGCAAGAATAGAACCTAGTCCTACAGACACTCTTTGTTGAGCATACTCAAGTATTATAGCATGCAATCTGATCACAAAATTGTCTTGTCACTCCAAAAGCAGATATAATCCACTTGGCCTTTGATGTTACCTACAGAGAAAAGAAAGTTACTCTGTTTATTGGATTTCAGACCTTTTAATATCCTATGAAAGCTATTTAATACATCTATCTTCTCTTCCTCCTCCTCCCAGCTAAGGCTCTAGTCCAGTCCTTTCTTTAGCGAGGTGTCCGCCTGCATCTCCAGCAATAGGTCACTCCAGACACTCAGGCCACAGACTTCGAAATCACCATCCAGAGTCTTCAGTTTTTTCAGAGCAGACAGAGCTGCCTCTCGGAGCGGAGTCGGTCCCCTCACAAAACAGCTGAAGCGCTCTCGAAGCTCTTCCCAAGACAGCTGGTCCTCACTAGGACAGCAGCTGTTGGCCCACTGGCCGCACAGCGGATTGTAGCTCAGGCGACTGCCCCAGTCGGTAAGGAGCTGCAAATAAGGGGTGCCCAGCTGGGGGTATCGGGCAGTAAGAGCAGCCAGGATGGAGCCCGGAAGGAGGCGACAGAAGGCGGAGAGCCGGCCCGAGTCCCCGAGCAGCCAGAAGAGCACTGCCGCAGCCAGCCCGGCTGGCTCCCTGCAACTGGCCTCCTCGCCAGTGTTGGCCCCGGCCTGCTCCAGCAGCAGCGCTGCCAACACCTGGTAGACCCTGGGCCCGGGCAGGTGCTCCAGGACTCTTCCCAGAGCTTGCTCCTCCTCCTCCTCCTCCTCCAGCCGGGATAGCAGCAGCTGGGCCTCTGCCCGCAGCTGCGGCCCCAGCTCCTCAGGGCGCCCAGGGACCGAGCTGGGCGTCGGCAGCAGGTGGACGGCGGCCTTGCGGCGGGCCAGGAGGCCGAGGCTGCAGGGCCCCGCAGTAGCCTGGCCGCCGGGCGGCAGCAGGAAGCTCCGCAGGAGGCGGTGGCAGGCGGCGGGCGGCAGCGCTCGGTTGCCCAGCAGCGACAGGCCCAGCAGCTCCGGGCAGCGCCCCAGGTGCAGGAAGCCGAGCGGCGGCCCCTGCTGCCCCCGGCGGAGCCGCTGCCCCAAGGCGGCCCGGAGCCGGGGCTGGGCGCGGAAGCGGCCGTGCAGGTGCTGGAAGTAGCGGCCCCACTGCAGGGCTCTGTCCACAGTTGGCGGGTCCCAGTCCCGGACGTGCCCCGAGCGGGACACGGCCAGGAGCCCGGGCAGCTGCTCCACCTGCCACAGCAGCGTCTCCATGGCGACGGCTCTCCTAGGCGCCGCGCGTTTCCCGCCACGCGTTCGAGCCGCGGCTCTGCCTTTCTCCCGCGATTCGCCCAATCGGGACCCGCATGAAGGTGAGCTCTGCAACCTCATTGGCTGATGGTGACGTCAGTCCCCTGCCATTTGACTTCCGTTTCCCTCGATCGTTGGGGGTTAGGTTGCGTGTTGTTGGATTGGCGTCCAAGTTAGGTAGAGCGGGGCAGGCAGATGTGGCGGTGTTTTGGCCCGTGCTGTCTCGGTGCGATGCTGGTGGGTAGCCCTCTTGCAGCTAGGCAGCCCGCAATATAAATACACCCTCCTCAGGGATCAGCCCCTGCTATTAAATGTAGTTAGAGAGCAGCTCCCGTAAAGTGCGATTGCTACCAATGCAATAATACTGCAGTAAATATGAACACAAGTGGAAGTACCATGGTGCACACTGGTGGATAATGTAAAATAAATCCCACAATTATGCCAGGGTACTAACACTAACTTTCACGTGTATACATTGTATCCACACTCCACCCTCATCAGCATTTGGACCCACAGCCTTCACCTCCACAGCAACACAATCATTTCAGCTCCCCAGTGCTTATGAACTTTTTTTGGGGGGGGGAGGGGGGGTCCTATTGCTGTAATCTTGTGATTGTGTGGCTCAGGTTCATTTAAAAAAGTCTCTCGGTGTTATGCTGAAAATACAACGATCTCTAAAAATTCAAACAAAAAATAATAATCCCCAAAGTGTTGTTAAATCATGAAGTTTTATACAATCATGATTTTGAGCAGGCTGATTCATGATTGAGAGTTAGCAATGTTCATCAGAGCCTCTTCACTTTACCTATATCAAATAGAGGAATGGCACACACATGCTATTACCCACCATGTCTCTCCTGGGTTAGGCTGGACCATATTAGTGGGTTACATAGCTATCTGTGATATGGAAGTGAAATACCAGGCAACAGGTTGGTTTCTGTTCCTGGTTCTGAGAGCAGATTGTTTTCTAGTGCAGCATTTTTCAAACATGTAAATGGCAAACTGCAGCCAATAGGAGCTGTGAGACTTTGTGCCTACAGACACATTAAGTAAACAAATCAGCACCGGCCCAACAGCAGCTTACCTTGGCGGCCCTGTGATCCAAGTTTGAAAAATGCTTGTGTAATGGATACACTCAGCATATCCAAATGTAGCAATTCTCATATTTGTGTCATCGTGGGGATGGAACTCTCCCCCTATTTATATAAAAGCATGATCTTTGGTGAAAAGAAACAGATTTATTTGCCTCATAGGGGAAACTGTATTAGCTTTAAAAGCCCCTGTAACTTTAAAAGCAACTTTAAAAAAAAGTTGTTTTCAGATGTATTAGCATATAAGCAACTGTCATCTTCAATCTCTGTATACTGTCCAGTCAGTGGATGATCCAGAGTCACTCTGTTAGTATAGGTTATAGTAGCACAATTTGGCATGTTCCTTTTGAAAGACTAGCCAAGATTTGACTGGAATTTCATCACATACTCATGAAGCCACGGACAATGGGGAGTCAAAATTGTGATACTTCACAGTATTGTCTGCCCTATTACAAACCACCACACATCCACGTGGCATAGGCTTACTTCTACATCTCCCACTGTTAATTGCATCATTTGTCTCGGTGTGCCATAAATTCATAGAGTATTAAGAGCAATTCTTCTTTAGCTCAAGTGGCAGGGGCCTATGTTTCTCAATTAGAATAATCAATTTTAGCTTCACTGCTACTGTGGAGCAAGCACCAAATGATGGCATAGCACACTAGTGTACAACTTCTCAGTTTCAGGTCCATATGCATTATATCAGGAGGATTAATGTTCTGGAACAAATTTTCTGTCTTGTTCTTCTCTCTTTGTACCACTCAGGTGATATAAAGGGAGTACAAACCACCTGGAAGTTCCCAGCAGGCTTGTAGATAGCATAGCAAGCTCTAAAGGTGCTGGAAGCCGAAAGGGGTGTGTTAACAGCAGAAGGGGGAAGCAGCTGGAGTGTACTGCATTTTAATTGTCCCTAGACAGCATTTGGTCCTAAGAGACTGTTGGAAGCAGTGCAAGCACCTCTGACATGGACTGAAGCAGAGAACTGGGGAACAATGAATGTTTGTAGTCAGTTTCTCCTGTTTTCTCCTCTTTCATGTTATCTTAAATGGCTCTGTACAGAAGAGGAGCCATCCTTGCCTGAGTACTGGCTCTCTCAGAAGCAGTGAAGCACCTATCCTAGTCTCACTTTGAACTCTCCTACTAGACAAGCCCTAAGGAGCCACTAAACTGAACTCAGAAATAAAACCTTTTTCCAATTTTGACACTACAGAATTGTTCTGCCACTCTTACACACTGCAACACCTTCTAGACTAGAACTATCTCTCTGGAAGTCAAGCTTTGTACCTATTCCTTCTCCCAGTGGTTCTGCATCACCTTCTCCAGTGGGGAATACACATATGCTCACCTTCCCATCCAGGGTGCCATTCAAGGACCCTGTCATAAGTAGCTAAGATTTGCACCTTCAGATACCACATTACCTCCCTAGATTCCTTCCTATCTTAATCTTCCTTCAGCCCCTTTCTTATAGCTTTCCCAAACTTTTTTTTTCATTCTCTAGGATTCAAAGAAGGAGTAGTACCTATAGATCTTTTTATATGTGGGATTCTTCCCTTTAGGTTCTACTCAGCTCATCCCCCAGCTGGGCTTCATCTTCTGTTGGGCCTCGATCACCCTTCAGGTGCAACCAACCAGTTACACTTATTGCTCTCTCTCTCACATGCATACACTCACACACACTCTCTAATTAACTATTTAATTATGTGTGTGTGATTCACACCCACCAAAATTGTAAAATTGTTATTAATATTAATGATACTTTATGTTTACATGACATTTTTTATTCCAAAAGATTAAAAACCATGTTACCAGCCACAAATGCAACACAACAGTTTAAGATAAAAAGTGGGAATACTGTTTTCAGTTGAAACTACAGGAATTTTAGGTAGTCAGAAAACAGTTATGTGAACGGAAATGTGGTCAGGATGCCAGTAATTAACAGCGTCTCTCTTGCAATAGGTGTTATGGTCTCTAAAGCGAGCAATTTCACTGACTTCTAGGCCCGCATATATTTTAATGAAGGATTTATTTGAAGGTTTGTATGCACCATAGCAGAAGTGAAAAATTTCTTTTCAGGAATTTCTCACAGGAAATCTTTGAGAGTTACTGCTCTTACACTTATTGGATGAAATGTACACAGTTATATAACTAAAATGTGCCTGTACATTTCACTTGAAAGAAATCAAATAATCACATTTGGAGCACCAGGAACCTAGCAAAAACAGATTATCACTGCACTGGACAAAGCCCTAAGAAATCTGGAACATTCCAGCATGTAAAGGGAAATGGATGGGATTTCTAACAGGTCTCAGTAGAGTTGATTGAAAAATGGAATTTCCAGCCTATGCATAATTCTGTGATTTTAACATTTGATTTTGTCCCAAATTGGGATGAAAAGTCAAAACACTGACATTTTTAACTGAAATGAAACATTTTGACATTATGAAATTAAATGTTTGTTTCGGTTTGTTGCTCCATAATGGTGCAGTATAGGAGACGCAGTCTGTTTGGGTTTCGCTAATATCAGGTGAACACAAATAAACATCCAGAAGACCCCCAATACAACAAGTAGATCTTTAGCCACTCCATATTCTCTTCCCTGATGTTGTAAAATGAACTTGAAATCTGTATTATAAAAGCTAAAACAATTGCACTCTACAAAGTACCTGAGCTTCTCTTGTGGATGTTCAGGTTTCTTAGGCAAAGTGAGATGAGATTACAATACTTATACATAACCAAACATGCTAATTTCATGAGAGGATGCTGACAATCAAGGCAAAAAAAAAAGTGTTATAGTCAGCTTGTTAGTTACCATGTATGAACATTAATTTACAGCAGGCTAGTTTGATAAATTTTGTCTTGACATCATGGGAAATGAATGGGATTTGGGGCTCATAACTTGTTAGGTTTTCTAATGAAAAAAGGTGGCAGGTGTCCCCATGTTAACTTTCTTTCCTGCTTTATTGCCTCTGAACCTATAAAAGAACATAAGACAAACCCTAAAGCAACACAAATTTTTTGCACAGCTGCCACAGTAAACACCTGTAACTTGAACCTCCTCCCAACTTCCAAACTCTTTTTTTGCATTGTAGCAAGTGCAGCTAACATGCCCCATGTTCTAACCAAAACTCTTGCATTTTCCCTTATTGTGAACTTTGAATCTCAGCATGCAAACCTCCACTTCACACAACTCTCTCCCAAACAGAAGTATTTATCCCAAATTCTCCTCCAGATTTGTAATAAGCTTTTGTTATTTATTTTTTTATGTTGCAGAAGCACTTAGAAGTCTCAACGAAAGATTTCCCTCTCCCCCTTTTAGGCTAGGCACTGTACATACACACAGAATGAAAAGATAGAATCCTGTCCAAAAAGCTTGCAATCCAAGGCCAAAGATCACAAATATAAACAGATGAGAGAGCACAAGTTAGCACTGAGACAAGTTATGATATATGTAATAAGTACTGACCTCAGCCTAAGAGCTACCTAGCCATAAATTCCCTTTCCTACACTCTCCACTGAGTAAACTCCCTTAGGCTATGTCTACACAGCAATATTATTTTGAAATAACTAGCATTATTTCGAAATAACATAGTCCACGTCTACACAGTCAGCAGTTACTTCAACATAATGTCGAAATACTGTCAAGCTGGAGGACTTCTTACTCTGACTCCTCATCTTACTCTGTAACCCTCATTTTATGAGTAATAAGGGAAGTCAGAGGAAGAGTGCGCTATTTCAAAATAAGTGCTGTGTAGACAGCACCAAAACTCGAAATAAGCTATGCAAATGACGTAGCTCCATTTGCATAGCTTATTTCAAGTTAAACCCTGCTGTGTAGACTTGCCCAAAATATCCCGTATCCTACTGCTAATATAAAAGGCATCCAAGTTTATCATTTCAGTGTTTAGCTCCCCTAGTAGTGTCTTTTGTGGCCTTCCACTATAAGGCTATGTCTAGACTACATACCTCTTTCGAAAGAGGGATGTAAATTAGACATATCGAAATTGCAAATGAAGCTGGGATTTGAATTTCCTGCGCTTCATTTGCATAAAGGCAGCCGCGCGTTCTTTTGAAAATGGATATTCGAAGTGAAACCGCTGTCTAGATGCGGTTCTTTTACTCTTTTTCGAAAGATCCTGTACTCCTCACAAAATGAGGTTTACAGGATCTTTCAAAAAAGGGTTTTTCTTTCAAAAGAACCGCATCTAGATGGCGGTTTCGCTTTCGAAATACCCATTTTTGAAAGAATGCGTGGCCGCCATTATGCAAATGAAGCATGGGAAATTCAAATCCCGGCTTCACTTGCAATTTCAATATGTCTAATTTACATCCTTCTTTCGAAAGAGGGATGTAGTTTAGACATGTAAGTCTAAAGCCTGCTGATCAGCCTGGTCTATTGATGTGATCCAATAATCAAATTTAGTGGAGCAGATGGAGAATTTTCTTTGGGTGAAGAAGAGCATAAGCTGCCTCCTGTCAAACTAGCTGTCTTTTCCAGGTATACACTTTTTTCTCTGGGGGACTCTTTAGGCCTTAGAAGGCTCCTTTCTACTGTTGACAACTTCAATAATTGTCAGCATTAGTAGATATGGTAATATGTCTTATGCTGGGTAAAATGTACAGGTTCACAACTTTCTTCAGGGAGAATAGGCATCCAAAAGAAAACCATCCAGATGTTGTATGTTGTAGATGAGCTTGCTCTTTCTTTCTTTCTTTCTTCATAGCATTTGTCAAGCATTCCAAAGAGCTTATCATTTCAATGGCCAGCCTAAAAAATACTTTTCACTGTAATACCCTTATCTGTACTGCCTAGAGTTATAACAAAGTGTCAGATTCTCAGGTGGTGTAAATCACCATAATTTCACTGACTTAATTGGAGCAACGTCTATTCTTATCTCTTGGGAATATGGTCTTAAATCTTGTTTTTAAAATAGTATCAGATAGTTGAATATATCATCTGTTTGTGATAGTGTGACCCATCAGTAGCATCTTCAAGTTTCTTTAAGAACATGTAAGTTGTTTTTTCTGTTTATTTTTGTTTTATTTCATGTGGCTGCTATATATATTTGATCTGATGTATCTTCCCATTTTACGGGCCTAATTAAGAGAGAGAGAGAGATGTCAGAGACCTTTGCTAAATGCCATGTAAAATAGGCATGATGGAGAACAGGCAAGACATACATCCAGGCTTTTTGCTTTTTAAAATAAAGATCCTCAGTGTATTTTAGAAGTCAGATTTTAAGCAGGAGCAATTATCTGTGAGAATGTTCAGCAGTGTTAACAGTATTAAGGGGGGGAAATTCCCCTGAATATTGGCTTTTGATAAATAGGATGTGGGGTTTCCAGAGAGTAGTTGGATAAAGAACCAAAAGGACAACAAACCAACTAAACCCGGCATGGTTTTACAACTTCTGTATTTGTCTTGAATTTGTCTTGAATCTTGAAGAATCATATGAAACCTTCTGAAACTCATGAATTTCATCCTTTTTGTTATGTAGCCAGTAAAACTCCTCAGGCAAGAGTGGCTGAGTTTGCAGCAAAACTGATCAAATGTGCCAGAGATCTGTACTCTGTTGTTCAATTGAGTTTCCTCTGAGTAGTCAAACTTACTGTAAAGTGGACATAATTTTTCCTCTAAAAATAAGAAAGGAGGTATACTTTATTTACTACTCACATACCTAGAACTACAAAATGGAAAAGGATTGCTGGAAAGGATTTACATTTCCAAACACAAGCTATTTGGGGGAAGACAGTGTCATATTACCTGTTACTGTTTGGTCAAAAAGTTCCAAAAGCTTCTGGCCACTTGGCAAATGACTAAATTGCCAATATGGCATGCTCATCTTTTCTGGTGATTAGTGGAGAGTTATTCATGGACCTCTGACATGTCTCAGCCAATTAGATTTTGGCTATCAAGAGATAAAATATGCCTGTCTCAGACATCAAAAACTAGCTGTTTACTATCATATTAGAGATAGACTAAACCAAAAGTCAGACTGGATGGAACATCTTTGATATTTAGAGACATTTAATTCTGTGATCTAACTTCCTGGTCAGCCTCCTCTCTGAATAGTGGACCTGATCAGAATAAAACTCTGATCTTCTGAGAAGTTTAGATCAGTATCTAAGTTTTGTTGCTTGGGCTCATCTGTAGTTCTGATGTTATCAGTTGTGACATAAAGCTCAATTCAGCCATGCCAGAGATGCAGTGAGTGCATCTGAGAGGCTTTGGATAAAGGTAGCTTTACACCACCTCTTGTGTTCTCCTGAGCCTGGGGCTAATCGGTTTAGCTCCTGCTGCACCTTACAGATCCCTCAGGACACGTCTACACAGCAGGGCTAAAGTCGAAATAAGTTATGCAACTTGAGCTACGTCAATGGCTCGACTTTTGGTGCTGTCTACACAGCAGGAAGTCCGAGAAAGAGTACTCTTCCACTGACTTCCTGTACTCCTCATAAAATTAGAGTTACAGGAGTCGGAGTAAGAAGTCTTCCTGCTCGACATTATTTTAACATTATGTCGAAATAATGGCTTGCTTTGTAGATGCAGACTATGTTATTTCAGAATAACGTCAGTTATTCCAAAATAACAGTGTTGTGTAACAACCCCAGAGGTGGCTGAAGTATAGCATACAGTGACCATGCATACCTCTGGCAGGTCTCCTATTCCAGGTGATAATTTCTTCATGTCAGGAAAGCTCTCTTCTGTTCATTTATGGTAGCATTACAGTGGGGTCTGGCTGGCATATAGCTTGCATGAGAAAACTCCAGATAACTGTTACAGAATTTTAGGCCACATTTATTCTGGGTGTCTAAATTGAGACACACTGAGATCCTGGTTTTCAGAGAATGAATGAGCAGCACTCTCTAAAATCAAGTGTCTTGATAAGGTATTTCAAGTTGGATACCCAAAAAATGGGCCATGTAAAATCACTAATCACTCTTGAAAATCTTGATTTTAAATAGTAGGTTTATAGTATGTAAATGTGGTAAAGTGGGCGAGGACTGAGTTAACTCGAGTATCTCGCAGCTTTACTTTTGAATAATAAATTGTTAAAATAAAATTGTACGGTTTAGAAAAAAAAACTTTAAAAATTTTCTCCAACTTGTAGTTTTCATGTGTTTCAGTGACAAAATTTTATCATCCACAAGAGCACAGGAAAGTTTTAAAAACACATTGTTCATGTTGGAGCCCATTATGTTTAATGTGTATACAGTTCAATGCAGGATAACTGAATAAATCTATTTCTGTATCTGTCTGGATTCTAATAACACAAGCCACTCAAGTTTCAATCACATGGTTACCCTGATATCTCAGAACTTCTCATTGTCTGGATAGATGATGCCTCAGTTACCTATCTAATATATGTACATATATACATGAATACACACACACATGGATAAAGATTTCTTTTGTGCAATAAGTTTTCTCAGTGTCTGTTGTTTCCATTTTCATGTCTCCAAAGTTTTTATGTGAATTCTTCCAGCACGTTTCTCATTATTCTCTCAACCTTTCCTCTGCTGGATGGCGGGATTTCCTAGACATATAACCTGAAATGTCCTGGGAGAATTTACATAAAAACAATAAAGCCAAGGAAATGGAAACCACAGGATATATACATTTTTTTCAATCTTTGCTAAGAAGATCATTAGTTCATATTTACAAAGGAATTCAATTTTCCATCCTTTCCTTGTGAAGCAAATGTGGGAGAAAAGGGATGGCAGAAATCATTAAGGCTGGCATTTACCTCATTGCTTAAGTGAGTATTCTGATGGTGAGGGTTGTATGCTAATCTCATTAATGATTAAAGTGTTTCACATGCATTATTCACATCACATTAAAAAGAATGTACTGTGAAAAAGTAATATAAATGGTTGGATCAAGCATTAATGCATAGCTTGGAAGGTGGAGTTGGTTTGTTTTCCCCCCTCCACCAACACCACATGTAAGGAAAGTTTAAGGTGGTTTTGTTTTGTTTTCTTTTGTTTTGTTTGCCAAAATTGAGTGGAGTGGCGATTTTCTAATGTCTAAATTTAGCACCTTCTGAAGTAAAATTGATTAAAAACTGGTACATTTGTGCAGGGGGTAAGTAATGTCACATAGAGACTTTAGGTTTCCACTTTGAGCACAAATTGGCAATAACCAAATAACTTTGATAGACTTTGTCACATCACGGAAACCACCACCATAATTGCACGTCCCAGACTGTGGACATTTTGTTTCTCTTTTTGCATATATTACTTGGTTTGATATTTGTTGATAAAGATTCCCTCTGGCTGAAAGACCTGACTGTTTCTGGGGGTGTTTTGTTTCTTCTCAAGGCTACAGGCCCTTTCCGTTTAGAGTTTTTACAAAGTTTTGGTGGGGGGATGATTTTTTTGATAGATTCAGGCCCTATTACAAAACTCTAATGCTCAAATTACAAATTGCAATTTTTCCTGCTGATATGCAAGATGGGTATTTTCTTTCTCTCCCTGCTTGTTTCATTGGCAATTGAGACACTTCTCAGATAATTTGAATTAACCAAGCTACTAAAGCAGGAATGGGCAATAAGTGGCCCACAGGCCAGACACGATTCGCCAGGTTAGCCCCAGCAAGCTGCCAGATGCTTTATTTACCTGTGTGTCAGCAGATCTGGCTGCTTGCAGCTCTCGTTGGTCATAGTTTGCTGTTCCCTGCCAGTAGGAGCTGGGCCACCACTTCCCATTGGCCGGGTATGGCAAACTGTGGCCAATGGGAGCTGCGAGCGCTCGAACTTGCAGACACATAGGTAAAGAAAATATCTGGCAGCCTGCCAGGAGCTAAACCTGATGAACTGCATCTGGACTGTGAGCCGCTTATTGCACACTCCTGTATTAAGGATATGTTTACACTGAAGTTGGGAGCGAGCCTCCCAGACTGGCCAGACAGACTTACTAGCAGAACTTGAGCTAGCATGCTAAAAACAGTATAGACACTTTGGCCTTCAAGCCAAAAGGGTCAGGTGCACATGAGAGCATTAGCTACATTCTGAGTTCCAATGTTCACACAGCTGTTTTTAGAATGCTAGCTCAAGCCCCACTGGTTTGAGTTTGCCTACCTGGGCTGGAGGCTTGCTCCCTTCTGCAATGAAGACACACCCTGAGAAAATATCAATTAGGGTGTCTGTCCTAAAGTAATACATGCAGATGATATGCTTTTGTTTTAGTTTAATCAGTAAACTGCATGTGCTCCATAGTCTGGATCCTACTCCTGTTTGATGATTTCTTGGGTTACAAAATTAACTGCCATAATCCAGAACTGTTGCCCCTTTCACCTGCCCCCTATTATGCATTTGAATTTGACCCAAAAAAGTTCAAATATGTATTTGCTGAGAACTCTTTGAGCATACCCAGCCTATTTTATCTGAGCTGTATGCAAATCACTCCCAGCATTCTTAAAGGCCTAATTAATTATTCTGAGCTCCTGATTTGCTAAGGGAAGAATAAGCCTTCCTAAAGTTGAAGTCCTGCCCAGACTTCTTTTTTTTTTTTTTCAAACCTGTGTTTCTCGTGAACTACACAAGATGAGCCTGATTTTCCTCTTGCTAGCTCCATTTTTACTCTGGCATAAATCCATTGGCTTCAGTTACCGGTAAATGGCTCCTGATTTACAGCAGCATAATTAAAGGAGGAGAAGCAGGCCAAGGCCATTCTCAAAATTTATCTGGAGAATTAAAAATGCTAGGTATTATAGTTATTATCATCCGTCAGTGTTACATCATGGGAATTTTTTTAAACAACAAAACCAATAGTTTTTACAACATCTAAGATATTTAAGCATAAAAGGGGTAAAGTTTCTGTCTAAAATTTATCATGAATCACCAATAAATACTGACCATGAAACATCTCCATAGATTTGTGGAGTGAGCTGGATTATACCTTTCACAGAATTTCTACATTTTACATGCTCAAATGCACTTATTCTCCTTTGAGCTTCCTTAAAATTCTCTCACAGTACCTAAGAGCACTTGTCTTCTGGAGGTCACTTATCTTGATGTCTTGCACTCCTCTCCTAGGCTAAGTTTACACTGCAGAGTTTTTGTGCAAAAACAACTGTTTTTGCGCAAAAACTCACGAAGTGTCCACACTACAAGCGTGTTTTTGCACAAGTAAATTTACAGTAAATTGGAAGAAGAGAGGGCTTTTTGTGCAAGAGTTATTCCTCTTTCTATGAGGAATAAGCTTTTTTGAGCTCTTGGTGTGTGTGGACAGGGAACTAGGGGTTTTTGCACCAAAAGCACCAACTGAAAAACTACAGGTGCTCTGGTGTCTATTCTATGAATAGCAACCAGAGCTTCCTTGCAGTGTGGACGTTCTCTTGTACAAAAGCGCATCGGTTTTGCGATGTGCTTTTGTAGTGTGGACGCGCTCTTGCGCAAGAAGTTTTTGCAGAAGATCTCTTCGGCAAAAAGCTTCTTGCGCAACAAGCTTGCAGCGTAGACATAGCCCTAATGTGTTCTTGAGCTGCTCACTCAGACCATTAGGGATCTGAATTGGTGCTCCAATACTGGGATCATCTTTATTCAGGTTTTTCAGATCTTGCTATCTTCTTTCTTTGTTTTGATTATGATTATTATTAGATTAAGAAAGGCTCGGGTATAGTGGATCCCCCTACTTAATTTATTATTTTATCGTTGGCCAATAAAACTTAGCCATATAGCCAGAATGATAAGGCAAGAAATGTGAATCACCAGGCATGCCCAGTC
Source organism: Pelochelys cantorii (assembly GCA_032595735.1). Lineage (NCBI taxonomy): Eukaryota > Metazoa > Chordata > Testudines > Trionychidae > Pelochelys > Pelochelys cantorii. The sequence continues at coordinate 43,759,780 of CM064329.1, read as the reverse complement.
AGACTATTATATATTTGGCTATATACATTTTGTTTCATCTCTTCAGTAAGGAACAAAATTACAGGTTAACCCATAATTTCACACACATAATCTAGAAGACAGAGTTCAAAAGTTATTACCTCCTTTAGGGCTTGCCTACGGTCAGTCTGCAGTGGCACAACTGCATCAATGCATTGTAGCTCTTAGTGAAGACATTACCTACACTGACAAAAATTCTGTTGTTGGCATAGGCACTCTACCTCCCCATGAGGCATTAGCTATGGTGAAAAGAAAAGCCCTGCCATTGCCATTGTACTATGTACACTGGGTTCAGGTAGTTAAGTCTCTATAATTACCCTAATTAGTTATACTGACATAAGTTATACAGACCAGGGCTTACTCTCATATACATTATCTTAGACTTTGCTTCTTCTTTATGAAGCACTGGGCTGTTACTACAGGTACTCTCAAATTCCAACTACCTTTCAAATCCTCAAAATTTCCTGGTAGCACAGAAATTACTATACAAGGAGCATTTGAAGACAGTTCACTTATTTTTGTAATGACAGCATTATTAACACTCAATCACTTTAAGCAGATACTTGGTCTGAATATTAATAAAGAGCACGTTTTCTTGGATCCCAGTGATTTTTACCTATTCACAGTATGCAATAAATTATGCACAGGGTTCTTGTTCAAACGGGCAGGATAATTATTAATCTGATTAATTTAATAAACTCTCTGACCCACGACGAATAAAAAAATAAGTAATATACTAAATTAAAGGGTTTCCCTGTGTTATTTTCAAACATGCCCACAATATTCACAAAGGGTAAAACTCTGGCTTATTATCTCTGGCTTTCTCTTCTTATTGTTGGTTTTGAGCGTCTGGTTTTAAGGTTGGTCTGAAATTTGAGCTTTTCATAGTCTCTGAATGTGCTTCAACAACATGTGTCATTAATGAAGTCTATTGGGTAACTAGTCTTACCACTGTTTGTAATTCAGCCTATGACAAGCCCTGGGAAAGCAAGAAAGCCTCAGCCAGCTCTAATTAGGAAAACATGCCTAAGGCACAGGCTGTAGTATAAACAGAGACAGGACAAGCCACTCACTAGAAGAAAACCAAAAGTGAGCATTTGGCAAAGATGTTGTGCATTCTTACCAAACAAGAAACCTGCTGAACATAACAAACCCCACATATGGACATCAGAATGATGCATTGTCACAAGAACCAGCAAGGGAATATATGAAGAGGCACTAGAAAGAAAGATCCTACAGAGGGTGCTGAAATATATTTAATCAGAATAACAATTTCTAAGATTAAATAATAACATCAGAATCAATGTACCAAAATAATATTATGCTAAGTATGAATATAATAACAGTAATTAGTAATGTGATGGTTTTAATCAGTAACTACATATGCATTTGTCCAGGGCAGTTTTCAACCTATGATCTGTGGACCCCTGGGTGTCCACAGACTATGTCTAAGATTTCCAAAGGGACTCTATACTTCCATTTGAAAAGAAAAAAGTTTGAAAACCACTGGTTTAGGGTGCCACCTATCAGGGAATAATGCAATAAATCTAGGGGAGTTCTACCAAAGGAAACGATGTTAACAATACACCCATTGTATTCTAGAATGCCATCATTTAAGAGTGGATTGTGGAATGTGGCAAATTCCTTATGGCAAAGAGGACGCTGAAGGAAAGAAAGAAAAAAAGATAATAAACCAAAATAATAGAAACTATTTAGAAATACTATAATAACTTCTATCTTATAATCACCAAAAATTTCATAAATATTACTTGGTAAACTTTTGAAGTGAGTACAGTACGCATTTTCTAGATTGGGATGTGGCAGCCTGGGAAAATCATTTAAAAATACTTTCCCAAGATCATACATGAGTTTTCTGTATGGTTAAGAAAGCAAGTGGCTGTCAGATCCAGAATTATACCCAGGTTTCCAGATTTTCCTGCTCTAACTACAGCACACTTTCCTATATATGGACACAGTGACAAAAGAAGGGAAGAGAAATAGAAGACCTAGGGAACTGTCAAAAAAATAAATGAGGGAGACTTATGTAACTAGAAGAGGACTGTAATAAATAGTAATTAATGCATTGCTTGTATATAATGATTTTCATTCATAAATGTCAAAATGCCTTACAGAAGAGGGTTAGTATGACTGCATATTGTACAGATAGGGAAACTGAAACAAAGAAGGGTGAAGTGATTTGGTCAAAATCACAACAGATTAGTGTCTCAGCTGGGAACAGAACCCATGTTTCATAGCTCCTAAAAATGGGAATAATTTATGTTCATGAAATGAGCTGGAGAACCACATGTTTCATGTGACAACGTAACAGAGAATGCAGAGTGATGTTCTTTCCATTCAGAATATTTTAAGTGATGCCTCTTTAGTAGAAGAATGAAACAGATTATTGGAACCAGAGCTTTCTCCGAGGTTTAGGAATGACTCTTTGAACTGAACTGAATATTTGTAACAGGGCCATTCAAGGGTCGAGAGATCCAGACAATCCTGTTCCTGGGAGCTGGATTGGACAAACACCCTGGAAATGGTCTGATAGCAGTGAAAGAAAGCATTTCTAGAGAACTAGGATTTGGATGGGGGAAAAAATTCCCAGGATACTGTTCCTTTAAGTGCCTGGGATGAGGAATCTCATCAAGGATGAGGCAGGTCTCTCCTCTCTTCCATCCAGCTCGGAGAAGCTCTTTGAAGGAAGTGTGTGCATAGACTGCCTTCTCCCTCAGAACAAATGAGACACTGAAAGCTCTGGTCTGCACTAGGGAGTTATTTTGAAATAACCCCACTCATTTTGAAATAATAAGTGAAGCGTCCACACTACCAAGCCTGTTATTTCGAAATAACAGGCTGGTTATTTCAAAATCTGTACTCCTGCTTTCCTCGGGGAACAAGCTTATTTCAAAATAATTATTTCAGGAGTTCCTATTTCAAATGTAGTGATTTTGAAATAATTTCCCTAGTGTAGCTATGCCCTTTAAAGAGAAAAAAAATCTAGGGCCAATTATTAGCAAGAAAGGGCGAAGACTAGTGGGTATAGAGGGGGAACAAGACTTTGGGTATAGAGGGGGAGCAAGTAGAAGAGCTCTGTGTGTGGCAGAAGAGCCAAGGCCAAGTCTGAACTTCTGTGTTATGGTTATGGACTTTATGTTGGGACTCTCTGAGGATTGTTTGAACTATTTGTTATTAAGGACACTGAAGACTTTGAGTCTTACTAAACTAGACCTAGGTGGAGGTGCTGTGAAACACTGTAGAGATTGTATGGTGTGCTGCCTGAAGTGGGAACTAGGAGGAGCGGGGTGCCTCCAAAGGAATCCCTGGCCATGTAGGGGTGCTCAGAGGCCATGTAAGGGTGCTCTCCTAGGCATCCTCCAAGGGGACGGATCATCAGGTGAGTGCTCTTTTATCCTGCCCTCGTACAATACGGGATAAAAAAATTATATTCTATAATAAATGAATACTTTCAAAACATAATAAAATAAAAAAGACAAACCAATCACATCTTAAAAACACATCATATTACCTTGTAAGCAACCAGACTAAAAGTCATATTACCCTCTAAGCAACTCTATAACTTTGCTGTTGATCTCTCGTCCTCCTGTTACCTCTCTGGTTGCTTTCTGTGTCCATAGTGGACAGATTCTGACACCTTTAGTTATGTTGAGTAGTACTTCACTGTAATAAGTAGCTCCATTGAGTTTATTGGGGATGCTGATAGAGTAAGTTGCTAGTGTGAACAAGAGTAGCAGAATCTGACCTTTAGATTATAAAATATTAAGAGCAGGAACTGTCTGTGTCATAACATGAGTTATTCCAGAAAAACAATACTTGCATCCGCACTGCAATTGCATTCTTTTGACAAAAAGTCAAAAGAACTAAGGGGTTTTTCCAAAGGTGTTAAACCTCTTTCTACGAGGAAGAATGCCTTTTCCAAAAAAGTTTTTTTGGAAAAAGGCATGTGTGGACATGGAAGAGGGAGTTCTGTTGAAAAAAGAGGCCCCCAGGAAATATCACAGGTGCCCTGCTGGCCACTCTGGCCACATTCATCACAACTCTATAGTTCCTGTCTCCTGCCAGCTCTTAAAGCCATATGCACCCAGGCCAAGGCTTGTGGCAGGAAGCTGGCACTGGGAGCTGCACCTCATTGTGCGGCTCACTCTGCCACGCTCCTTGGCATGGCCCATGGCCCATGGCCCAGCCTCGAGCCCCCTAAGAGCCCACTGTCTTTCCCAGGGAGCATGCCCAGGGTTCCCAGGAGCCTGCCAGGGGCACCAAAAGGCATGTGTCATCATGGTCTTGAGTGGAGATCCTGGCCCTCCTGGAGGTATGGGGTGAAGAGGAGACCCTCCAGGATCTCCGCTCCAGACAGCGCAATACAGACATCTACGGCTGGATGACCAAGGCCCTGGCCATGAGGGGCCACCACCCCAGGAGCCTTGAGCAAGTGTGCAGCAAGGTCAAGGAGCTGCAGAAGGGCTACGCCAGGGCCAGGGAGCGCAGCTCTTGCTCCCGGGCAGAACAACACTCCTGCCCCTACTTTAATGAACTCCACCTGATCCTAGGAGCCAGGGCAGCCCCTTCCCCACCCCTGATTGTGGACTCAGGGCTGGAGACACCCGTCGTCACACAGAGGTTAAGAAGGAGGAGGACGTTGAGCTGGAGGAGGAGGAAGAGACGGCCGGCACCTGCACCCTCAGCCTGGAGCCAGTACCCCATGGCGTGGATGTCTCCCAGGAATCCTCCAAGGGGATGGATCATCAGGTGAGTGCTCTTAGTTTTTCACATACAGAGGGCTGGGGAGGCAGGTGCTGGAGTGCAGGGGGCTGGGGTTCTTCTCGGCCTGGCCCTCGCACTGCAATCCGTACATGTGGATGCACATGCAGCCTCAGTCTGTGCCACGCAGCTCCAAGAGGCAGCCCTGGAGCACCCCCGGGCTCCTGCTCACAGGCTCTGGGGAGCCCCAAACACGTCTCACCCCCGGGGGAGGGGAACGCCCTCCCATCACCAGCCACCGCTGGAAGCAGTCCGGGGACAAGGGCACCCACACGCCCACACATAGACTGAGGAGAGCCACATACGGCCATGCCTGCCTCCTTGAGGCACCACCCACTCCTGGGGACAGCGCTGCCAGGTGTGTGTGCGGCCCTGATAGAAGCCCAGGCTGCTCCAAGCTCCTCTCCCATCCATATGATCCCAGTGTGGCCAGACACTTCCCTTGCCTGTTTGTCTGTAGGATGACGGGGTGTGTGTGGAGGAAATATGGTCCTCTGCGCACCTCGGAACCCCTGTGAGGCAGGGCCTGCTGTCCAGGCCACACATGGCCTTGCTCCCGGGACATCACCGTCCTGTGCCCCGAGGACTGTTGCTCGTAGCTCACATAGGATGGCAAGGCCTCGGGGACAGTGTCTGTGTGGATGACTGACCACCTCTCCCTCTTTATTCTCCACAGCCCGACCAGCCATTGCTGAGGGGCGATCAGCAGCAGGCGAGCCAGCCGCCCGACTCCAGAGGAGCCACAGAGGGTCCAGGAGGACCTCACAAGGGAGCACGTGGTTGTCCTCCGGACATGTAGCAGACTTTGACCCAGAAGGTCCAGGATGACTCCCAATGGCAGACCCAAATGTAGACTGAGCTGGTGCAGGGGCCGCAACATGTGTGCCACCATCCAGGAGATGATGGCATACCCGGCTCCTGTCCCTGCTGCTGTCCCTGCCCCCCCCGCCATGCTTGTCTCAGCCCCCGTCTCCCTGCCATGCCTGATCCCACTCCAGCCCCCCCCCCTGCCTATCCCCTGTTGTCCCTGGACCCCCGCTACCCCCGAGGTCACTGAGGTTCCCAGACCCGAGGCAGAACTTCCAGCCGCAACACATGCCACTCCCAGCCCCAGCTGAGAGTCCCCCTCCTCTCTCCCTATCCAGGTTCTCAGGCCCCCTCCTCCCCAGTTTCTTTTATTATAAAAAAAAAAAAACAAAGAATTTGGTTGAACACAAACTGTTGAATTTATTGAGTGTACAGGGAAGGAGGGAAAGGAGGGGTTGTTGTGGGAAAGGCGTAGAGGGGCAAGGCACAGGCCCCTAGTGGGGAGGCCCTGGGGAGAGTTACTGGGGTCCTGAAGAGAAACTCTCCCTCAGGGCCTCCCCCGCCACTTGATGGGCCTGGTGGATGGCAGTTGTGCACAACTGCTCGAAGGCCCTTCCCTCCCGGATGGCCTCTGCCCCCCATCCTGGAAGGAAGGCCTCCCCCTTGCTTTCCACAATGTTGTGGAGAACACAACAGGCCGAGATCACCTGGGGAATGTTGTGCTCCCCAACATCCAGGCAGATCAGGAGGCACCTGAACTGTGCCTTCAAGTGTCCAAAGGCACATTTGGCCTGGATGTGGGCCCTGCCCCGGCAGGCATTGAAACGGTCCCTGCTTGAGTCCAGGTGGCTGGTGTATGGCTTCATAAGCCACAGCATGAGGGGGTAGGCCACATCCCCCACGATGCACAGTGGCATCTCAATGTCCCCGATCATGATGTTGTGCTGGGGAAGAATGTGCCAGCCTCCAGCTTCTGGTAGAGGCTGGAATTTCTGAAAAGGCGGGAGTCATGCACCCTCCCTGACCACCCAACAAAAATGTCTGAAAACTGTCCACGGTGGTCGACCAGGGCCCGCAGAACTATTGAAAAATAGCCCTTGTGGTTAATGTACTGGGCGGCTCGATGTTCTGGGGCCTGGATAGGGATGTGGGTTCCATCTATGGCTCCCCTGCAGTTGGGGAAGCCTAGGGGAGCAAATCCAGCCACAATGGGTCTCCCAGCCTCATGACCCTGTGCAGCAGGATGGAGTTGATGGTCCTCACCACCTGGAGAAGGAGACAAAGATACCCACAAAACAGAGAATCAGAGGGAGTGCCTGAATCCTTGGGAGGTCCCCCCCCCCAAACACCCCAGGAGCCACTCCCTATGAGGCCACCCCCTCCTGCAGGGCTGTGTGAGGGTGGTACTGCAGAACCCACCAGGGAAAAGGCTTCCCGCACCGCCCATGCCCGCACCCTCAACCCCCCTTTCCTTAGGGTCCCCCTTTCCAGTATCCTCCCGCCCCCGCTCCAGGGACTGCATCCTGACAGTGCCTTACCTCCATGAGGAGGGCCCCACCAGTGGACTTTCCCACGCCAAACTGGTTGCCCACAGACTAGTAACTGTCTGGATTGGCAAGCTTCCAGACGGCGATGGCGAGCCGCTTCTCCAGGGGGATGGCGGGTCACATCTGGGTGTCCTGTCATTGGAGGGCAGGGGTGAGCCAGGCACACAGCTCCATGAAGGTGGCCTTCCTCATTCGGAAGTTGTGGAGCCGCTGCTGGTCATCCCTCCACTCCATCACCAGCTGGTCCTACCAGTTGGAACTGATGTCCAGCCCCCAAAAGCGTCTCTCCACCATCGGGTATGGTTGCAAGGGCCTTGCTCCTGCACACAGGCAGAGGGTCTCAATGATGAGCTGGGTGTCAAACTCCTGCAGGACCATAAAGGCAGCTTGCACAAAGTGCTGCAGAAACTGCACCATGGAAGTGTGGGGCCATTGTCTGCCCAGAGGCAGCTCCGGTTCCATGTCAAGGAGTGTGCTGTGGTGTCCAAAACTGGACAACCAGAGCACACACTGCAAATGCTTTGCTGTTCCTTGGAGAGGTAGACAAGCAAGCAGAGGAATCTGAGAAACAGCTGTCCTGGGGGGTCCCTTTAAGCATGCGTCTCAGATAGACTTAGGCACCAGGACCTGTAAGCAACTACTGACCTAATGCCTTGCCTGAACTGTTTCTGGGTGGCCTTAAATGCTAGATAGCATCCAATTAGTGTGGACGCTATCTTTCAAAATAGCAAATTGCTATTTCGTTGCACTTTTTGCGTCGGGACGCTCTTTTTCGAAATAAGCTTTTCCGGAAGAGGTCTTCCAGAAAAGCTTATTCTGAAAGAAGCTTGCAGTCTAGACGTAGCCATTATGTTTTGTGAAGCACAGAGCAAACTAGTGAGCATGGAAAAAACAACAGTAGTAACCTGTGCAGGTAAGGTTTTTCTTATTGTTGAATGATTGTAAGAGCTATGGCACCATAGATTATTTTGAGACTATTCTAGAAGTGATAATGTCATAGATTGCAGTGGCAAGCATCCATTTTTCACCATCCTAGACAGAACATTGTACACTTAGCCAGATACAGATCAGCAGTCTCCTCTCTTGTGATAGGAGGTTACATAAGAACATCACCTTGAGTAGTGATGCCTTAATTAATACATCAAGTTTAAGATAAAGAAGAACCAATTTACTATTATTTAGATTTGCAGTTATCCACACAATGTCATTTGGTATTTTTGTTCAGACTGTGTCCTATAGTAATGACTTTACAGTTGTGACAGATGGCAGTAAAACTTTGTGAAAGTTTTTGAAGCAGTTATTATAAATGATGTACTTATGGAAATGTTTCTGGTAAAATAAGTTTACACAATAAGAGGTAAATCATATTTTCTCATAATGTCAAAATTGTTTGTAGATATTATTCATAAAATGTACATTTTAGTGCATTATTGATAAATGCTATGAAATCAACATGTGCCATGATTGTATAAAGACAGTGTTAACTTTTGGCATGCCCAATTTTGATGACAGTTAAAATGATGAACCCAATTGTTATTTTCAATGTGTAACCAACTTCTTCTGAAAGTTTGCCCATTTTCAAAACATTTATGTCTCTTCTTCAAGCTTCCAAACACAGAGATGACACATATTACTGTAGATTTGTTCATTCATCTAATCTATCTAATGAAGATATAAAAACTGGGGCATCTGGCACCATAGCATGGATGCTGAATTCCCATACAACCAGATGGAACTTCCTGCATAATACAGGCAAGTGGTTCCCAGCCTTTTGGATACCGCAGACTGGCAAACCCATTCACAAACTTTTGGCGGATCAGTAACATTTTGTTTGCATAACTAATAAACATGGAAATAAATTGTTACTGGTCCACCATATGTACCGAAGCCCTGGCCCCGAGAACCACCGTGAACAGCTGGCTTCAGCTGTGGCAGCCTCCCACCACGTGAGGGCTGCTAGACTTGAAGCTGGTTGCTGTGTGGCAGTTCATGGAGTGAGGGTGTGCCCCGACCCCCAGAGCTTCCGTGAACAGCTGACTTCAGCTCCGGCAGCTGCCACAACCTAGCAACGAGCAGTTCGCAGCCTGGCACTGGTCCATGGACCAGTGGTTGGGAACTGCTGATACAGGCCATACAATTTCACCTAACAATCCCTGCATCAGCATAAATAATCTCTGAGATAAAGCTTTTATTTTAGAGGAAAAATCTAGTTTTGATTTAAAGACTCCAAGCGATGGAAAACTTATCACAGGCCTGAGTAACTAAGTAATTGTCCCCCACTTCAAATTTGTATTTCCAGTTTGTACTTTGCTGACTCCAACTTCCAGCCATAACCTTACAACCTTAAAACCTCAGGTTGTATAGATATCTTTTCCCTGTGTAGATATAAACCATGATCGAGTAATTTTTAAATCTTTTTTGCTAAGTTTAATAACTGTTACTACTTTAGAGACATATCAGGCACATTTTCTAGACTATAAATCATTTTTATAATGCTTCTCTGAATCTTTTCCAATTTTTAAATGTCCTCTTCAAAATGTGGACACCAAAACTGGACTCACAAATGCCATACTTCGAGGTAATGTCACCCCTCCTAGTCTTAAACTTACAAGAATGGCCAGGAATGATACATGGTATACTAAATGTGGCAGTAATTTTTACAAAGAATATCAATAATTGAAGCTCAGTGTGCATTGACTAAAACTTCCGGTAGAACCATAGCATCTCCTCACAAACCTCTTTTCTCCGCAAGCTTCTTCAAGCCCTGTTCACTTTGCTTGCTCTCCCTTTCTTCCCATGCCTGCTCCTCTCCCTGTTGTCCACTCATCCCCCAGGTTCCTTTGGTAATGGTCTGTGTCTGGATGTTACCAGAATGAGTTCATAAAGCTGAATGATTTGTGGGACTATTGCTGTTCAACAGAAGGACCAAAGGAAATATGAAGAAAACAGGACAAAATTTCGAAAGAGTATTTTTGTGTTTCCTCTGCAAAAGTTGACATAAACTGAAAAGTAAATGATTCTTTGAGTTACTGTGTTCAATTTTGAAACAAAATTCACTTATTAAAGTAGGAAACAGTCATTAGTCCCGACCTTTAAGTGCCAATCTCAATATACTTGTAACTGTGGTTTCACTATTGATGGTTCCAAAGCATATGTATAATCTTGATTTCAGATCCATGCTTGGTAATCTGTTTGAACCAGTCTTTTTTGTATAGGGTTTAATCTAAATTGTACAGGTGTTGTGGATTTTAACTTGCACAGTATATTGCATATTCCCCTTCTGAAATTTGCATTTTTTTTTTTACCAAGTGATGATGAATAATCATAGCAACTAAAACAATCAGGCTGCATCTAGACTGGCATGATTTTGCGCAAATACTTTTAACGGAAATGTTTTTCCATTAAAAGTATTTGCACAAGAGAGCATCTACACTGGCATGTGCCTTTGCGCAAAAGCATCCGTGCCAGTGTAGACGCTCTCTTGTGCAAGAAAGCTCCGATGGCCATTTTAGCCATCGGGCTTTCTTGCGCAAGAAATTAACGTTGCTGTCTACACTGGCCTCTTGCGCAAGAATACTTGCACAAGAGGGCTTATCCCTGAGTGGGAGCGTCAGAGTATTTGCATAAGAAGCATTGATTTTGTACATTACAACGTCAGTGTTCTTGAGCAAATACTCACGGCCAGTGTAGACAGGCGGCAAGATTTTGCATAAAAGCGGGTGCTTTTGCACAAAATCTTGCCAATGTAGACACAGCCTCTAAGTATAAAAAGATTAAACATAGTAAGGAGAACAAATTATCCTTTACTATCAGTCAGGGTGCTGGAACAATTTTTATAACAGGGGTGCTGATCACAGAAACCACGTTTTTGGTGTTTGTTTCAGTACCACTGCTGAAACAGTTGCAGATCTTGGAATGTTTGGTAAAGCTCTTCATATGAAGGAGGTGTCCACATATCATTATGGCTAAGAAGCCTTTGCATGACCTTTTGGAACCTTCCTATAGTCATGTACACACATGCACATTTGACTTTTTAATTGTTCAAAATCTGGAGCAGGCTCAGAGTCTGAGTGCAGTGTAGGATTTCTCCTGAACGTAATGGGAAGCCATGTGCTTTAAGGATAATGCAGGTAGGGCCAGCTCGAGCCATTCCTGCGCCCCGGGCAGCGGGCACGCAACGCATGCGCGGCTCCACCCCTGGGCGCACGGTGCATGCACAGCCCTGCCTCCCGGTGCACTGCACACCTTACAGCTGCAATTGGGCGTGTGGCGCCTGATCGCAGCTCTAAGGGGTGCCGCGCGGCGTCCCTTACAGCTGCCATCAGGCGCCCCCCATAGGTTGGCATCCCGGGCAGCTGCCTGGCTGGCCCCCACCCCCTTAATCCAGCCCTGAATGCAGGCATGGAACTACGGAAGATTCAACTAGAGATTTCTAAACTGAATGTTTTCAAAGTTTTCTATTAGATGATAGCAAGTAATTTAGCAATATAGCGGTACTGGAAAGTTCTTTCTCTGCTCAAGATTGTTTTTAAGACCGAATTGATATAGAATATAAATATCATGCCTTATCCTTTATAAGGTTGTTTTTAAGGTCACATAAGTCTACAACTTCCCCTTACTTGTCTTCATATTTTTACGTTAATGAAGTATTTGTTCTGTTAGTCTGCAAACTCTTTTCCTGAGCTTAACCCAGTGGAGTTCAGAGGGCTATGCACAGTCTTAGAGCTATCCCTTTCCTCTTCCTAACCAGAACTTGGGACTAACCAAAGGGGAGACTTCTCACTCCCTCAACATCCATCCCAAGTTTTATGCCATAAATGCTGAGCCAAGTGATGTGCAGATACTTATATGATGGATAAAGGTCATCATAGTTGTGTACTTCTCCATGGAGTCTCAGTGATTTGATTGAAAAAAATAAAAAACAGCTGAACTGGTAATCACCAATCAAAGCAAAGAGGTTTGGAGCAGCCATTCAGGATACATTAATTTACAGGAAGCCTCCATGTACTAATTAGCTGATTGGTTAATAAGCGGAGTAGAGTAAATTGCTTACATGTGATATTGAGAAATAATCACACATTAATTATGCAAATCAGATTTCTCAGCTGATCAGAGTGCAAATACAATTGCATCACTGACAAATAAGGGTCAGTATGAAATAAATCTCTCCCCTCTAACTGGTTAAGACAGACAAGTCCATTTCAGTATAGTGGTTCATAATGTGCATTGGGCAGAGCTATTAAGTAACACTGTGAAAGAAAAATAATTGTGTGCTGTTCATCTGGGGGTTTCTTATGGAAAGCGATAACATGATGCCATTAGGAAACTCAACAAGACAATAATCTACATCCATTCACAAGAAGCAGCAGAAGTTTGAACATCTGTTTCCCTCTATTGAATTCATGAAAGGGCTTCTCTGCACATAGAAAAAAATGGACTAATAAACAACAGTTGGGGAACATTATCTCCCTCATTTACCATAACATTGAAATACACCAAGTGCAATAAAGGGGAGGTATTTAAACAGCTTTCCAAACAAAACACCCCACCAATTAGTAGATCTTTTTAAAGTGTTACATTGAGTTATTACTGTATCTATTTACATTTCATAAAATACATTATAAAAGAGCATGACATCGTGTTGGGAAAAGGACAATTAAAACTAGTTATCAAAAATAAATTGCCTTCAAGAAATAGAGCTGCAATTTTGGGCCACAAAATCAAATGGGTTATAATTTAAAATGCTGCTAGTATGTGCTAAAAAAAAATCCTAGCCAGCAATGTTTAGGAAAAAAAAGTTTAAACTTAAAATATGGGATTTTTTCCCCCCAGAATCAGTTTTGGAAGGCGAATAATAATAATAAAAGGAACTTTGGACCCAAGCCTCAAGTTCCCTGCCAAAGGGTTGTAATACAATCTCGCAGAGTTTCAAGGGTAATTCAGTGTCAATTGCGCTTGCCGTCCCCCAGAAAAAGTAAGCATTTAACTTCCGTTCAGTCCATGTGGACTGATGAAATGTAGGAAATCTGTTTCTGGAGGGGGGGGGGGCGGGAGAGGGTTTCCAAAGAGAGCACCAAGCGGAGCGAGCAGAAGTATGAAGAGTGGCAGTGCTGCTGCTGGTGAGCTCAGGCGGGGAGAACCGGACGGGCTGCGGGAAGCAGAAGGCTCTGTGGCACTGCACGAAGAAAGTGAGTGAGCTTTCTCCCGAGCTTAGGGAGTGCGGGGTGAGGCGTGTTCCACTCACAAATGGCTAACGCGGGGGGAGAGCGCTGCGAACTGCTACTGTAGCGAGCGCAGGGCAGGCATCTGGCTGGATTTACAGAAGCCAGAGCCCGGGTGTCTTGAAATTGTGAGGCGGTCGTTTGTTGCACGGCTGCGTTTGAATGCGGGCAGAAAAGGTGGGGGAGGATTTAAGTAAGGAACAAGTTTTTCCCTTCAGCCTGTCACCTTAGAGCGGAGGCACCTTTGGTTTTCTCCCTCTCCGCTGGAACTTGCGAGAGATCTCACCCTCCCAGCGAGTTGGCAAGGCAGAAGATGAATGGACACGGCAGGGGAAGCGGGTGAGAGCGCCGCAGCAGAGAGGGAGGGCGAGGGAGGAGGAGAGCGGGGCTAGGAAGTTTGCAAATCGCTCCTGCCCAGGTAAAAACCTTGCTTGTGCTACACACTGGGGGAGCAGCCCCCACCCTCCTCGCCTTTGACTATCCGGAGTTTGCAAGTGTCACGGCGGCAAAGTGTCGGGGGGGGGGAGGGTGCAACGTTAGTGATTTGGGAATGATGCTTATTTCCAGCTCAGGAGCTTGCCAGGGTGCAGCCTCCCCGCGCGAATAGCACGAAGGCTCGTGAATGGCAGGGGAGCCCTCCCTGAACGTTTGCAGTGTGTGTGCCTCAGTGAGCCCGGAAGCTGGGCTGCCTGCACACAGGGCAAAGCCGGCAGTCCGGGCCCCGGAGAGGGCAACGCCACGCTAACTCCTCGGAGGGGAGCTGCTCCCTTGCGTGGGGTCGGGCTGGGGGGGGGGAAGTGGCGGGCCCCGGCTGGGGGGGAAGTGGCGGGCCCCAACAGGCGCTCCCAGGAAGGGGCTCTTCGTGCTTGACTGACAGTCTGACACAGTCGGGACCCTTCTTTTCGGCCTGCCCCAGCCCCTTCCCTCGGGTAGGAAGACAAGGGACTGGTAGGCTGGGCCCGCGTGGCCCATTTGGAAACAGCACCCAGCGCAGGAGCAGCGCTGTGGTGGGCGGCTGAAAAGCGAAAGGGCCACCCCTCTGCCCGCAGAGCCGTGCCCCTGGAATTAGGCTAATCCTGCCCCCCCCAGCACTAACCCTAACCCGAGCCCTTTGCCTGCTTTCTGACTGAGCGACGGTCGGGCAGGCGTTGCCTCGTGTGGGGGGCGCTCCCGCTTGGCGTGGCTTTTACCGCGCTTGTTGGAAGGGCGCCCTCCCCTTACCGCAGCCCTTACCGATCCTCTAGCGCCGCAGCATGGCTTGCTCTGCCTCCGCCTGCAGAGGGAGAGGGACCGAGCGCGTCCTTCGCCGGGCTCCGGGGCAGACGCATTGCAGCCTTTCTCCCGAGCACGTCTGACATTTCTTTGAAAGTGTGTGGGAGGGGGCTTTTCTTTCAGTCTCCACAGCCCAGTCAAGCTTGGATCGTTTCTTCGCTGCCGGGCCGAGGCTGTGCCAAGTGTAATGGGTTTGTGATGTGGATGGTGATTTAATAGGAAATTATCTGACATTCCTAAATTCATTTCATATGGCACAATAGGCCATCTGATGAGAATTACACTGTGGATCCCAGGTTAGAACGGCAGCCAAACGGTGATGAAGGAGGTGAGGCAGTGGGGAACGAGCATTGCTTCCAGACACCCAGTTCTTATTGACTTTCAGTGGGACCTAAGCCCCTGAATCACTTAGGGGCTTTTTAAAAAAATCACCTGTCTTCTCATAATTTGACCAGAAAGAAGACAGGCTTAACATTAGGGACTCCCATATTAGTCATTTAAGTTTGGCCATTGATTTCAGTGAAAGCAAGAGCAGGCCTAGCAACATTTAAGAATGGAAGGTTACACCAATTACATGCAAAAATCACAGGACCTGGTGATTATTCACAGTAAGCCTACATTGTTCTGCACAAATCTGCAGGCATTAAAAAAAAATAAACTCATCAGACACACCTATTAAAATCTGTAATCTGTAATACGTATTATCATTTCTTTAGCTAATAGAGACTAAGATTTAAATTTAGCTGTTCTATACAGATTTTTGTAAAGATCAGTTTAAGCAGGCAAGTAGAAAAATGAGAAGCAAGGGCTAGATCCAACAGTCCTGCAAGTCAACAATCAGGATATTTGCCTGCTTTATGAATCAGGGACATCTAGAGCTTATCATTTTATGGCCAAGTTAATACTGAACATTACTAAAGCTTTGTTATTACATGTGTGAGAGAGACAAATGACGTTCCTGTTTTCCTTTTGGTGAAGCAGACATTGACCAAGACAGCGACATTATCTCTGGTAAAAACAGTCTTGAAAATGCCTAGGCTTTCAGTAACTTAGATTTTTTTTAAAGTTCATTTGGTGCTGGCTTCAAACCAAGGGTCTTATAAGTTCAAAATATCAATATACAGTTCTGTGCCAGGTTCCAGATACAAATGTACACTGTACTAAAATGTGTATCCTGTATGTTCATAACACAAGGGACAAAAGCTTCTTGTGAATCAGAGTTTACTTTATCAGTCTAGATCACATTTTGATGTAAGCCCTTAAAAATTCTAATTGATTAATGAGTTTCAGATGGTGGTTCCCCTCTATTCCCTGCTCTTTTAAACATGTACAGTATACTCCAAGCTAATCTGGGAGAGCACCAGAAACCCTGGGCTAATTTGGTTATGGGTAGTTTATAAGGATTTTCTAGTAAGTAGAAAAATGTATTTCTTACAAAAATATCAACTTGCTTTCTTCATCTGTGACAATATGGTTTAATCTCACTGTTGTAGTTAGAAAAAACAATTAAAATTAGTGTTGTAACCATGTTGGTCCCAGGATAATAGGAGACAAGGTTAGTGAGGTCCCATACATTATACTAATTTACCCACCTTGTCTCTCTAATTAAAATGACAGATATGTGTACTTTAAATAATGTAGGTAAGAGTGACATCTAAATTATTATAGAAGATAAAGTTCTTTAAATGTTCAGTAAGAATAATATGGCAGCAAGTCAGAATTGGATAAGTATAGTCGCTGTTATTTGGTAAGAGTTAAAGGGTACAATGAGAGCAATCATTGCAGTACTCAGAGAATCTTAGAAGTCAGAGAGGACAAAGACTGATTTGATCATATATTGTCCATTCTGTTCAATGGACAATATTTATTGTCTGTATCTATAATATATAAAGGAGAATGTACGTTTGTGTGCTAATAACTTGGACGCTATAAGAGCTACCGCAACCAAACGTTGCATGGGATAACCTTTCATCCAGGAGAAAGTTTTAAGGTACTGTGGGAGGGAAGAGATGAGAGACAGATGCTTCTCCCTGGGGCTGCACAGAGCTTGGCAGTGTGGGGAGAAGCGGCGGGACAGTCGCTCACTAAGGCCAGCGGAGGGATAACCTGTCATCCAGAAGAAGGTTTTAAGAGACTGTAGGAGGGAAGAGATGAGAGACCGGCACCTCTCCCTGGGGCTGCATGGAGCTTGGCAGTGTGGGGAGAAGCAGCTTCCCAGGGAAAGCAGCGGGGACAGTCACTCACTAAGGCCAGCAGAGGGACAAGGAAGCGGAGGGTGGGCTCGGGCTCTCGTGGCAGGCGCGCGGTTCCCTTCCCCCTCCCTCCCCTCAGGCTCCTCACCTCAGTTATATCAACTTTCCCGAGCAACGCTGGGTAACTCCAGCTAGTTTATCTATATTTTATTTAGTGCTATGTTCAGTCCAGTTTTAAATGTCTCAAATGATGATTCTTCTTCTATTTCCCCTGGGAGACTATTCTACTGTCTAGCAGATCTTGTTACTGGGAAGAATTTCCTAACACTAAGAAAAAGAATTACAAGAATTGTAATTTTTCTCTCTGGCTCTAAGGAAGATGTTAATCAATGTATATAGTAGAAATAAAACAAACATTTATTTCAAATGCAATATTTAGTCTATAGACTAATCTTATACATATTCTGAGTCTGCAGGATCACAAGCACTGACCGAAAGACTTGTAATTTTGTTTTTAATAACATTAAGATCTACATTTCAAATGCAGGTGTTTTAATTGCACCTTAATATTTTATGCTCAAACTCATTGTTAGGACCCTACCAAATTCAGTCCATTTTGGTCCATTTCACGGTCACAGGATTTTGAAAATCATAAGTTTAATAATTTCAGTTATTTTAATTTGAAAATTCAGTGTTGTAGTTGTAGGGGCCTTGACTCAACAAGGAGTTGTGAGAGGGGAGTGCAAGGTTATTGTAGGGGGGTTGTGGTACTACTTCCCTTACTTCTGCATGGCTGCTGGCAGTGCTGCTGCCTTCAGAGCTTGGTAGTGGAGAGTGGTAGCTCATGCCCAGGAGCCCAGCTCTGAAGGGAAAGTCATTGCCAGCAGCAGCGCAGAAGTAAGGGTGGCAATACCATAGCATGTCATCCTCACTTCTGTGATGCTGGCGGCAGAGCTGGGCCCACACTCAGCAGCTGTCCCTCTCCAGCTGCTGAGCCCTGAAGGCAGCAGCGCAGAAATAAAGATGGCATGGTATGGTATTGCCACCCTTAGTTCTGTGTTGCTGCTTGATGGCACGGCCATAGGAGCTGGTTGCTCCAGTCATCCATTTCTGAAGGCAGGGCAGAAGTAAGGGTGGCAATACCACAAGCCCCTTAAAATAACCTTGTGATCCCCCTGTAACTCCCTTTTGGATCAGGATCCCCAATTTGAAAAATGCTGATCTGTTCCCATGAAATGTGTAAAGTAGAAGCACACAAGAGACCAAGTTTCACAAGGTGAGACAAGATTTCACGGTCTGACACATTTTTCATGGTGGTTAATTTGGGAGGGCTCTCTTTATTGTGCATGCAAAATCTGTATTTGTTCTCCTGGAAGCAGTAATTACAAGCAAGAGATCCCTTTGGCACACAGGTTTGTATCTGCTTACACAAATGCATGAGCACACTTTGTATGGGCAATTTATGTGTGCTAATGATGAACATTTGATCGATTTAAAATCTCTATTTTAACATCTTTTTTTGCTAACTCCCAAATACATAGTTATATGCATATGCTTATTTCAAAATGAGTCGACCAGTGCTCCAAACAACATTCTAAAATTCTTTTGAAGGGCCAGAATTTTGTTCTTTTTCCATCCCCGTCTTGACATGATTAGATCTAGCAGAGAGATCCAGCAGAGACTCATGCCAGATACTTATGAGCTCTGCTTTGGCTTTTGATCCCCAGTTCTTCTCCTTTTCCAAAATGGCTACTATCCAATACCATTACCTTCTCTCCAAGTCAGCAGGAGATTGAGAGGGACATCAGTTGCAACTGCAGACAAAAGCAGTATATACTGCTTCTGTGTAGACTGCAGTCCCCCTGGTGAAAGCACTGGCTGCTCGCTTCCAAGTTTTCTGCTGCTGTTACCAGTGACTGCAGAGTTGTGCATCACAGGAACTTTTTGCTTTATAATATAGTTTGCTTCTTCTGCAGTTATCAGGATCTGCCAATTTTCATTGTACACTGGAGGAAATTTGATCCACTAGCATAAAAGTATTTGAGTTCTTTGCATATGGAATGAAGTTCACCCCCTTAATCCAGCACCAATATGCAGGGTTGTCACACAACCCTTCAACGCCAATTGCGCCGAATATGGGGGCCACTAGATCAGCATAACAGATCTGCAGTTCCTTCAATAGTCCTAGATAAACCCAGCTCACTTGCAAATTGACTTTCTGCATTGGTCTCACATAGGCTGAATCATGGATGGAAAGGAGCAGTTTAAGTGTATTAGGTACAGAAAGAATCCTAACAATAGTATTGCTCCATTACTAGATAGCAATGATGGGGATTATCAACGATGCAGAAAAGGCAGACATGTTCCATATTCTTCTGTTCTGTATTTTGAGAAGCAGATGATGTTGTCCTATCATATGATAACATTCTTTGATACTGCCGGTGGATCGGGAGGATGTTAAAGAGAAGCTACTGAAGTTGGACATATTAAATCAGCAGGTCCAGATAACCTGACTCCATGAGTTTTAAAAGAGCTGGCAGAGTTGCTCACTGGACCCTTAATGTTTCTTTTCAATAAGGCTCAGAACACCTAGGAAATTCCAGAAGATGGGAAGAAAGCTAATGTTTTTTTTAAAAGATGAACTCAATGACCTGGGTAATTTTAGGTCTGTCAGACAGACTTTGATCCTGAGCACGATAATGGAGTGATTGATATGGAATTCTAAAAAAGTGTGAAGGGGGGTGGTGGTTATATTATCAATGCCAATCAACATGGGTTTATGCAAAAGTGATTGTCAAACTTACTTGATACCTCTTCTTGATGAGATTAAATGTTTCATTGATATAGTATACTTAGACTTTTGTACGATGTTTGACATGGTACTTTGCACAACATTTTAATTAAAACCTAGAACAATATTCAAATTACAATGACAGACATTAAAAGGATTAAAAGCTACCTCAATGTGATTGATTGTAAATGAAGAATCCTTGAGTGGGAGTGTTTCTAATGGAATCCCACAGGGGTCAGTTCTTGATCCTGTGCTATTAACATTTTGTTATCAATGACCAGAAGAAAACACAAAATGATCATTGATACAGTTTGCAAATAACCTAAAAATTGGAAGAGTGGTAGATTATGGAGAGAATAGAGCAAGCTGGATTACTCGATAAACTGGGTGCAAGCAAACAATAGGTGTGTTAATGTGACTAAATGTAACTATATAAATCTAGGAACCACAAAATGCAGGCAATATCTACAGTATGCAGACTCTATTCTGGAAGCAGTGACTCTATAAAAGTTGGAGGACATGGTGGCTAAACATCTGAACATGAGCTCTTAGTGTGATGCTGTAGTCAAAAGAGTTAATGTATCCTTAGATGCATAAATGGGAATCTCAAGTAAAAGTAGTGAGGTTATTTTACCTCTGCATTGAGCACAGATATGATAACTGCTGGAATATTAGGTCCAGTTCTGGCACCCACAATCTAAGAAGCATATTGACAACTTGGAGATGCCTCCGGGAAGAGGCACAAGAATGACTAAAAAGTTAGAAAACATGACTTGTAGAGATAGGGCATGTCTACACAGCATTCCTCTTTCGAGAGAGGAATGCAAATGCAGACAAACGAAGTTGCAAGTGAAGCATTGATTTGAATTTCCCATGCTTCATTTGCATAATCGTGTCCGGCCGCTATTTCGAAATACCCTATTTTGAAAAAATAAATGCTGTGTAGATGCGGCTTTTTCGAAAGAAAACCCTTCTTTTGAAATAACCCTTAAACCTCATTTTATAAGGAGTAAGGGTAATTTCGAAAGAAGGGTTTTCTTTCGAAATAACCGCGTCTACACAGAGGGTACATCCAGACTACAAGCCTCTTTCGAAAGAGGCTTTTTCAAAAGAATCTTTCAAAAAAGCCTCTTTTGAAAGAGCACATCTAAACTGCAATCATTTCTTTCGAAAAAGCGAGCCGCTATTTCGAAAGGGAGCACCCAGGAAGTCCAGATGCTCTCTTTCGAAAAAGCCCTGTTTGCATTCAAGAATGCCTTTTTTCGAAAGAGCACTTCGAAAAAAGGCATTCTTCCTCGTAAAATGAGGTTTACTGCGGTCAAAAAAACCACTGCGTTCTTTCGATTTAATTTCGAAAGAACGCGGTGGCAGTCTAGATGCAGGGGAAGTTTTTTTTAAAAAAAGCCCACTTTTTTTGAAAAAACCCTGTATTCTAGACACACCGAGTTTCTTTTTTCGAAATAGGGTATTTCAAAATAGCGACCGAATGCAATTATGCAAATGAAGCACGGGAAATTCTAATCCACGCTTCATTTGCAATTTCATTTGTCTGCATTTGCATTCCTCTCTCGAAAGAGGAATGCAGTGTAGACATATCCATAGACTCAAGGAGCTTAGTCTAAATAGATTATCAAAGAGAAGGTAAAGGGATGACTTGATTATGGTCTATAAGGGTACGTCTACACTTGCACCCTAGTTCGAAGTAGGGATGCAAATGTAGGCGACGGAAATTGCTAATGAAGCGGGGATTTAAATATCCCACGCTTCATTAGCATGATCTCGCTGGTGCGTTACTCCGCTCAACAGCTGTTTCGCAAGTGAAAAGTGTGCGCTGGGACAAGTTAGTTGGAACCAAACCACTTGTTTTTTGAGGAGTAAAGTTAGTTCGAACCAAGGGGTTTGATTCGAACTAATGTGTCCCAGCGCGCACTTTCACTTTCAAAACAGCTGTCGAATGGAGTAAAGCTCTGGCAAGATCATGCTAATGAAGCACGGGATATTTAAATCCCCGCTTCATTAGCAATTTCGGTCGCCTACATTTGCATCCCTAGTTCGAACTAGGGTGCAAGTGTAGACATACCCTAAGTGTCTACAAGGGGAACATATATGAAATAATGAGCTCTTCAGTCTAGTGGAGAAATATATTATGTGATCCAATGGCTGGAAGTTGAAACTAGAGAAATTCAAACTGGAAATAAGCAGTGTGTTTTTAATAGTGAGGGTAATGTACCACTGGAACAATTTAATAAGGGTGATGGTGAATTTTCTATCACTGGAAATTTTAAATCAAGAATGTATGGGTTTGTTTCTAAAAGATACATGCTATCAACCATTTTGCAGAAACTCTGTGACCTGTGTTAGAAGGTCAGACTAGTTGATCCCAATGGTCCTTAGTGACCTTGGACTCTCAATCTAGGCCAGCAGAGATACCAGTTCCAGAGCATGTAGCAGGTGCAGAGTTATCCCATACTGCTCAGCATACCCATGCAGCTTCTTGCTAGGTGGTATAGAGAAACTATGATAAGTGGTGTAGAGAAACGTGTGCTAGGCTCTTGCACCAGGAATAAATTGGGTGAAAGTAGTGTGAACACAGTCTCTATTTGGCTTCTGAAAATACTTCATTTGCCAAATGCCCTTCTTTAATCTTGGTGTGAGTGTAGGGTTTTTTGTTGTGGTGGTTTTGTTTTTTAATAATTGAATGCAAATCTTGTGAATGGTTTTGCTTTTTGCAGCCTTGGATGTAGAAATATTCTATTAATCCACAAAACACACAGTGCATTGGTAGTACAGAACAAGGTTTACCATACTACTCTAGGTCACCTCTGATCCGGAAGAACAAACCCTATGGGTGAGAACAGGTGCATAGGCCAAATTCTTTTCAGCTCCTTACTCTGTCTGCTGAGACTGCAGACAGAGGTGATGTGAATGCTCATCCAGCAGCAACTGGGTCAAGACAACAACATTTATTGTATGTGGATCACTGGAACAGCCTTGAGCTGATAATAACTTTCAGTCATTGCTTAACTATGCTGATTTGAAATGTTAATTTAGAGGTGAAAGACAATATGTCCTCTTACTAATTCCCTACCTATCGTATTTATATGTCTCCTATTAGCCCAGTATCTGAGCACCTCACAGTGTGGGAAAGGGAAGTGCCATAGTCCCCATTTTGTAGGTTTAAGGCCCAGATCCTCCAAGGTATTTAGGCACTTTGCTCCCATTGAAATAAATGAGTGAGGTGCCTTAATATCTCTGAGGACCTAAGCCGAAGTGACTTGCTCAAGGTTGCAAAGCCTGCAGTGGAACAGCAAATTGAACACATGTCTGCAGTCTCCAAAAGTAGGCCTTAGCTACTGGCCCACCTCTCCTCTCTGGTCTGCATTCTCTCTCTCTCATTCATGTATGTTTTGTAATACACATGTGGTATTTTTTGTGCTTTTTGCAATAATAATTATTCCAAAGAAAAAGCAAGAAAAATTGCTTCTTTGACTCTATGGCTTACACCCGATGATCGTTGACAAACATGAGCAGTTTAAATTACCATGCTGGCAACACACTCAGATGAGTTTCAATACACCAAAAAACTAAATGTGCCACTGTAAAGCAAAATAAAAACTTCACTGTTTGGTGGGAGCAAACAAGGAGGAATGTAACTTTCCAGCTTCTTGAAACTGTTACCTGTCATTAGGTGCACTGTAAAGCATCCTGAACTGAGTTCTTTACTTAGACAATGAACCTAAGAATCTGAGATGCCTTATTGCTGTCACAGAGATGGGGGGCGGGGTAGGATCACAGTGCATAAATATGACTTGCAAGTTTCAACAAAGCAGAATGTGAGTAAAGTTCTGCCCTACTTTACATAACTATCAGAAGAGTAGCGGACAAAATTTGTTTCTCGAGGAACAAGGCAGTTTAGTGGTAAGTTTTTTTTAAAATGCTTATGTGTGTCTGGTGATAGGTTCAGTTTTGTATGGAAAAGCTGACAGATTCCAATACAAGAGAAATTGTACATGCTTTTATACAAATTGACTTTAATGCTTTGTTGCAGCTGATCTACCAGTGGCTTTAGTGTTAAAATACAATAATGTTGAGGGGGAAATGCTGGTAACTTAGGGTTAGACTGTATAGCCCTAATGAGGGTGGGAGGAGCCGGTGCTAGATTGACTTGGGAACCTTAGTTCAAGGCTTTGCAGTGCCACAGTCTGTACATTTGACGTTAGGGAAATCACTTAGGGCATGTCTAAACTGCAATTAAAAACCTTCAGCACTGAGTCTAAGCCTGGGTCAGCTAACTTTGGGTACATCTACACTGAAACATTATTTGTTGTTGGAATTATAACATTATTCCAAAATAACTTAGTCTGCAGCTACACAGCAGGCAGTTATTTCAAAATTGTGTCAAAATACTGTCATGCTGGAGGACTTCTTACTCCGACACCTGTAACCGTCATTGTACGAGGAATAAGGGAAGTCAGAGGAAGAGTGCTCTGTTTTGAAATAAGTGCTGCGTAGATGCTCCCTATTTCGAAATAAGCTATTTCTAAATAAGCTATGCAATTGACATAGCTCAATTTGCATAACTTATTTCAAGTTAAGCCCTGCAGTGTAGACACACTCTTAGACTCACAGGACTCAGGCTATGTCTAAACTACATCCCTCTTTCAAAAGAGGGATGCAAATTAGGCAGATGGAAAGTGCAAATAAAGCGGGGATTTAAATGCTTCATTTGCATAATCACGTCACAGTGTTCTTTCGAAAAAGGGTATTTCAAAAGTGAAACTGCTGTCTAAATGTGGTTCTTTCAAACCCCCCCTGCCTTTTTTCGAAAGATCCTGTGCTCCTTGCGGGATTGAAAGAGGGATGTAGTTTAGACATGCCCTCAGGCTGTAGGGCTAAATATTGCAGTGTAGATGTTTGGGCTGTGAATGGAGCACTGGCTTTGAGACCTGCCATGGGCGGAAAGTACCAAAGCCTAGTCTTCAGCCTGTGCCCGAATGTCTGCACTGCAATTTCATAGTGCTGTGAGCCTCAGTCAGTTCACTCAAGCTAGCTGTGGCTCTGCCATGGATCTTTTATCGCGGTATGAACATAGGCTATATTTCCCTATGCTCGAGTTTCTTATCTGTAAACTTTTGGGATAACAATACTTCCCTATCTCACAACATAAATATATCAAAGCTTTTCAGATACTGTGGTAATGGGGTTTCAAATATATAGCTCATTTCCCCTGAATAAGGGCTGATGGGTCCAGCCTTAGTTATGGCTAGAATTTTCAACAAGAGTGAGGTGCTCAAGTCCCACTGACTTTCTGTAGGATTTGAGTGTCTGTCTCCTTTGGGCTTCTTTGAAAATCCTAACCAATGTGAAGAGAAATGATGCTAGACAACATTTGGGACAGTACTGCTAGTCAAATGAACTGAGACTAAGTGGTAGCCGGATATTTTTTCATAGTCCGTGCAGAGGGTTAAATTTAGTTTGGATGAACTTCCCAGATTTAATATGAGAAAGATCAGAGTTAGCGCGCACACATACAAAAAAATCCCCTACAATAAAGAATTCGGCAGCTCTCTGCCACTGGTACTGACAACTTGAAAGTACATAGCCAAACCTACCAATTGTCAGCATTTCCTTTTAGGCAGATCTTATTTTCAAAGTCATAATGGTTGTCAAAGGTAAGTGGTTAGCTGGAGCGGGGGGAGAGTAAGACATGTTGGTGAAGTGTGGAAGAAAGGGAGCCCTCCTTCTCTTTTAGGAAGAAAAATAGTGAAGCTTCACAAAAGTCAGTGGGAATCAGCATTTATCCACCTGCAATTGTTTCACTGTTCTTTCCTCATTGTAGCCTCACCCTGCCAATCTAGCAGTTACATTACAGTCTTCCCCCCCCCCTCCCTTTTCACATTCACACACAGCCAATTCACATACTCCTATTTACCAGTTTACTTGATTCACCCTGCACTGAACCATAACATATCAATGTGCCCCCCCTCCTGGATTACAACCCCTCCCCTGCCCAGCTCTTTCCGCTCCTTCTGACCCTTACTAGGTCAGAAGAGCCATCCTCACCACCCACCCCATGTACTAGTGAGAACCCCTGTTCTTCTGCATAAACACCCTACCATTCAGAAACATTCCCTTCCATGTGAACCTTCTCCCACCACTTACCTACTACACACCCACACCTCCATGATCAAAACTATTCCCCCTTCTGTGTCACTCCTATCCTCACCAGGCTCAAAAGTTCCTCCTGCTGGAACCCTCCCCATTTTGTATTTGTTTCTGAGTCTAGAAGAGCACAAATTAGGTCATCAGGGATTGTGTGCAGACAGCTCTTTACAAAACTGAAATAGCAACATGTATGTGTGAATTCCATACTTTGTGCTGCCTTCTGCTGACAGAAGCCCATATGGGCTAGGCACTGCAGGGAATGTGAGCAGACAATGTTGTCCTTTGTTTCCATTTTTTTTTTCACTCGTTCCATACTCCCTGCTGTATCCCCACCCCCCCTCTGCCCCGAGAATCCTTCACATATAATTCAGCCTACAGAGCCAGGTTGGCTAGCCCATACGCTGACTCAGGTTCCCGGGACTGGGGCTAAGGGACTATTTAATTGTGATATGGACATTCATGTGCTTGCACTGCAGCCTGAGTTTTGGGACTCTCACATCTCTCAGGATCTCAGAGCCTGGGTGCTAACCCAGTCTCAGTTGTCTATACCACAATTCAACAGTCCCATAATCTGAGCCCCAGGAACCGAAGTCAGTTGGCTTGGGTCAGCCACAGACTTTTAATTACTGTGTAGAAATACCCATAGTGGCAGCAGGTGGCACTGCACTCTGCAGTATGATAGCCACAGGACAGTTTTTAATTGGTGGGGCTCCTTGGTGGGGAGCATTTCACAATACATGTGTCCTCAGATGCAGAAAGGCAGTTTACTCCTAAGGAGGGTCCTATAGCCTAGTTCTTCTGGAGCAATAATGTGATTTTTAGATTTTCCAATGACTATCTCAGAGAAGAAATGAAATACAATAAAAAAGATGATTATCATAAACTCTTATCTGTAAACCTAAAAAGTGACTCTGCAAAAGTGGTACCTTCTTCCTTTGTTTCTCTTGTGCATCTTCAGTCATATGTATTTATTTTAATGAGTAATATGTTTTTACTACTATTCCCCCACAAAAACAGCTGTGGGAGAGAGATTTGGATTACATTCTGGCTCACACATGAGCATAATTGTTAACTGTAGGAGAGGAACTTTTTGAATCCTTTATAACTTCTGGAGAGGAAGGAGGAGGTAGAGAAGGTTTTAATCCTGACTGTCATAGAATCCCTGTGACATTTTGGACAAGTTGCTAAACATTTTTGAGTCTCGTTCCTCAAGCTGCAAAATGGCGATGATACTGTGCCTTATCTCACTGTAGTGTTTGAGGCACTCAGCTACTCTGGTGATGAGTGACATAGAAAAGCTTTAAAATAAGTTATGATTGTGGAATATTTATTGTTGATGTATGGGCCAGAAAAAGCCCACTCAGAGAGCCAGATTCCATGCTGAGTTAGCAAAGCTGACAACTTGAAAAATCTTTTGTTGTTTGCCCAAGCAAAATGAGCATATTTGACCTGGATGCCATTAACCAAGAAACTATAAGCCCACAATGCCATTTTTACAAAGTTAGTTTTCAGAGCAGAACTGCATTTTAATTACTCACTCCAAAGACCTTGCTTACTCCAGAGACCTTCATCTTCCAAAGGAGTTTTGCTGCACAAGCAATTTGAGATCTGGCCCATTGTTGTTTTGTTCTAAGTGCTGATGATAATTCAAAAAATTCTATTTACTTTGAAGGGGGAGTCAATTTAGTTTGTTTGTGTGTTTTTCACCAACCAAAGAAGCAGAATGATTTCTGTGGAAAAGGCATATTTTAAATAAAGATGACTAGTCTGAGCTTACTTATTCAAAATGCCTCAGGGATATCCAAAACTTTAGCAGAAGCAGAATTTTGGATGAGGAGGAAAGTGATACGCTTAAAGTATTGACAAGGGTTAAACAAGAGATTAACCAGATGTTTTGCCTAACAAGGAATTTGTAATCCAGGGTATGGTAACCCCAGGGAGGAATAATTTCAATCCATATATTATAATCCTTTTTAATATATATGAAATGCTGCAGTAATTTTTTTTTACAAAAGCCCTTGTATATCTTGCATCCATTTACTTTTCTTTGTATATAGACATTCTACTGAATCTATATCTTAAATTAACAAAATCTGAAAGTTAATACAATTGAATATCTCAAAATGACAGTAGATACAACATATATGTTAATTTATTCAATGTCAAATGATTGTCTATGTAACACACAACGTATACCTGATTTTTCTTTGAGAACCATATCTCCTCTTTGCCACCAAATCTCTTTTCAAACCTTTGCAGCTGCTTGAACATTGGCTGGAGAATTGAAGTGATATTTATCATCAGAAAAATGACTTCATTGGCAGAAAGATGGCTCTCATAACAGGTTGTTCATAAGATCAGTGTTCATAAAATCAAGTTTCCACTGTTACTTTTGCCATCCCTAACACTCTAACCACTTGCATAGAATAGAAAATTGTTTCCCCCTATTTTTAAAGTCACTGTTGCCTATAGGCCTATTCATAACTTCTAGGCACTCTGCAAAGGGTAGGAGGAAACCGCCATCAGAGGTACACCCTGCACTGCAAGTAGCTTACAAGTGTAGGCCACAATGGCACAGAATAGTTAGGGTACATAAACATTTTCCTGATCCTTTGGAACAGGACAGTGAGAACTCTGCCTGATCCCACCTGCACGATGCAGCATATGAGTTATCTGACCAGGGCCTGACTCAGGGGCTGTTATGAGCCAGCTGAGACAGTAGCCAGTCCTCTAATTTGGCACTCTTTTGGGGTATATCTACACTGCAAGCTTATTTCGGAAAAAGCTATTCCGGAAGATGTCTTCTGGAATAGTTTATTTCGAAATAGCACATCCACACTACAGGGAAGCCTCAAAATTAGTCCAAGGCAAGGTCCCCTAATGTGGACATGCTGTTTCGATGTAGAGCCACAGGAGGCACTGGGGAGGAATAACTTTAGAATGGCCCTGGTGAGGAGCTATTTCGACATAGCAGCAGTGGAGCGTCCACACATACCCTCTTCCGAAAGAGCTTTTTGGGAAGAGGAGTTGTTCTTCATGCAAAGAGGTTTACCAATGCTGGAAAAAGCCCTCTGTTGTTTCAATTTTCTTTTAAAATAACAGAATTGCTGTGTGGACACTAGTAATGTTTTTCCGGAATAATGGCCATTATTCCAGAAAAAACAGTGCATTGTAGACACACCCTTTAGCATTAGGCTGAAACCCTGTTGTACTTCATAGGGACCAGTAGAGTCTGATGCTGTCTTCTTCCCCGAGCACACCTGTGTGGCACATGGCTGAATCTGACCTTGACAAAGAGGAACTACAATTCCAGTGGGCACTTTATACTTCCAGCTGTTGAAATGATTTTCAAAATTAAATTGGGATTAAAATATTGAATGGGAAAATGAAGTACCCAGAGGCAGTTCTCACAGTTCAGAATTGAGGCCCATTGGCATTTGTGGAGAGGGATGGTGAACTCAGAAGCTTGTACTGCTACATTATCTGTTTTGTGGATAAATTCCATCCTCCAGGACTGCCAAGCTTTTTATATATGTATAAAATAATACAGTTACATTGAAAAATATCTTAAAGGGTTCTTTGTATTTTTTTTATTATATTAAAGCTGTAGAACCAACTGATTTCATGTGGTGGAATGGGTATCTGTTTATTACTGTTAACAGTTTGTTTTAGTTGCAAACCGTCCTTACGTGTGTGCTGTTTTAGGGCCCGATCCAAAGCCCACTGAAGCTTTCCCTGAGTTTCAGTGGACATTGGATCAGATTGTAATGAATTGTCTCTGTGTCTAAAAATATTTTGATTTGGTTTTAATTATTGTTTGCAGAGTAGTGGATTGTTGGGAACATGTGTACCACTAGGTGAGTACAAAATAAAACAGACATCTATATGATTACATTACCAGCAAAATATTCCATGAGCAAAAAAGACTTTCATCATGTATGTTGTTTCCATGTGTTAGACCTGCATGGGGTTTGTCTGGTTAGTGCTGTGTATGTCCGAAACATCTTGCATCCCAGGATCATAGTTTCAAACACCATCAATAAACTTAAAAAGCCTTGTATAGTATAATGAGGTATTTTTTTAAAACAGGTACTACAAGTGGATAAACAATGTGCACTGCTGTAAGCCCAAAGGCACGAGGACCTGGCCTCTCTGATATGCATCAATACAGCCAGTGGCTGGCCAGCAGACATGAGGCTAACTTACTACCAATGAAAGAGGATCTAGCTCTGTGGCTCACAAACCTACTGGGTAAGAATATTTATATATGTAGGCATGCCTGTACACTCACACATTTAAAATACAATTTTTGAGAAATTACACTTGTTAGCATGGTAACTTTTGGCACTGTAGTTCAACTGGAAAGGTGGCTCTTCCAACTATTTTCTTTTCCAGATAGAGTAGTTACAATTAATTGGTTCCCTCTGGGCATGCTTCTACATTGTTTATCAAGCAGCTCCAGCAAAGAGCTAGGTAAACTTTGTTCTTCACTTGGTAACTATTGTTCCATGAAACATTCAAATATTGAAACACTGGACATTTTGAAACATAAAAATGAACATTTATTTGAATTGTGTCTTTGTGTTTGAGTATTATTATTGTTAGAGTAACAGATGTGAATGGCTGTCGTCAATCATGTCTTTTTAATCTTGAGATCGATTTCAGACCAAGTCAAAGTCGATGAGTGACTTTTCATTCAGGATGAAGGGGAGAAGTATTATGTCCCTTTGTGTATTGATAGCTGAAACAATAAGAATTTGCCTCCGAAGGCAAAGCATTGTATGATAGGGTCAATCAGAGCTAAGCCATGTGAGCTGATGGGTTTTCCTTGGGACTAATTACCAGTGCAGGATTTGAGGTATTGACTGGTTAGAGCTGTGTGTGTCCATAAGTGGGATAGGCAGAAAATGAGCAGACAGTGAGAAAAGTGATCATGGCCCTAAAAGAGAGCAAAGACAGATCTCTTTGGGGCACTGGACTCACTGGAGAAAGAGACTTGGGATTTATGTGCCAGGAAAATGCCCCCGGTTTGTTTCTACTCATTCAGGGAAACAAGATTTTGTCTAAATTCTGTGTTGTAAATAAACAAGATCACATCACAAAAGTACTTGAGTCATATAATCTTTTTCTCCTCCTAACTGAAAAAACTTGGCAAGGCTTCATCTGTTAGCTAGCCTGTCAGGCCCCAAAGGGTGACCATATTTTAGAAGCCATAGTAGTAAGCAGTGGAAGGATAAGTTATAACTTCCATTATAACCTCTGTTCTTCAGTTGCTTATAAACTGCTTTTAAGCTCATGTTCCATACTTGATCCTTTAGTTCAGATATGAAATGTCTGTCTTTTGGGACAGACATTTCGGCAAATCAGTCCTGTTTTAGAGTTATAACAGAGTGGGAAAAACACAATTCAGATATATTCCAGTAGAAATGTTTGCATTTGCACAACTCAGAAAAGGAGAACTTTAAGTTCAACTTGTTTTAATATTCTTCACTGAAACTCAAATCAGTTCAATTTTGAAGAAAATCATGGAAGCACTTTTAAAACTGTGAATATTTAAAATGGATAATCCTATATATTCGCGCTAGAGCTGTTCTATTCATTTATTTTTGCATGTGGTTAGAAGAAAGAGAGAAATATGAATGATTTAAAGATATTTAAATGTCTTATCACTTGAAAGACTGCAAGTCTACAGTATGCAAAATATTTGCACTGTCTTCAGGTCAGACCGAAGAATATAGTGGCAGCATAGAGAATCAGTTAAGGATTGCTCTGGATAGTATTCTGCTCTTTGTATAGTAACTACTACCACTGAGCATTTACCTTGGAGAAAACTGAAATCTATTTGGCTCAGCACAGCAATTAGAAAATACAAGTTAAAGAGACTGTAAGTTCATAGGGGCAGGGACCATCTTTTTGTTCTGTGCTAGACACCGTGCATTGGTTCTGCTCCACAACTGGCGCTTATAGGCTTTACCATAATACAAAAATAATTTGATATCATCTAAAGGGAGGATTTGAACATTAGTTTTTAGACTTTTATTCTCCATTTTGGTTCATAAATGACATCTTATATGATACAGATTATTGTATTTATTAAGGGTCCAAGAGCAAACTATCATATAACACAGGACAGATAGGAAGTATGGCAAGAGACCATCATAGTTTAACCAGGAGATATTCAACGATCTCAAACACAAAAAAAGAGTCCTACAAAAAGTGGAAACTAGGTCAAAGGACAAAGGATGAATATAAACAACCAACACAAGTAGGGACATAATTAGAAAGACCAAGGCACAAAACAAGATTAATCCAGCTAGAGACATAAAACGTAACAAGAAAATATTCTACAAATACATTAGAAGCAAGAGGGAGGCCAGGGGCAGGGTAGGCACCATTACTCAATGAGGGATGAAACACAGTAACAGAAAACGAGGAAATGTCAGAAATGCCAAATGATGTTTTTCAGTTTTCACCAAAAATTTTAGTAGCAGTTGGCTGTCTTACATAGTAAAAATGAGGTAACATCTGAGGCTAAAATAGGGAAAGAACAAATTAAAAATTACTAGACAAGTTTGATGTCCTCAAGTTAGCAATGTCAGATGAAATACAGCCTAGAGTGCTCAAGGATCCGGCTGATGAGATATCTGAGCCATTAGTGATTATTTTTGAAAACTCATGGAAGGTGGGAGAGATTCCAGAGGACGGAAAGAGGACAAGGATAGTGCCAATCTATAAAAAGGAAAATAAAGGCAAACTGGGAAATATTAAGCTCAATACCCAGAAAGATATTGGAGCAAATAATCAAGCAATTGGTTTGCAAATACCTAGAGACAACAAGGCTACGTCTACACTGGCAGCTTCTTGTGGAAGAACAGCCGTTCTTCCGCAAAAACTTGCCAGCTGTCTACACTGCACGAGCATTCTTCCAGAAGTAAATTTACAGTACAGCGTTGTAAAACAGGGCTTCTTCTGGAAGAGTTATTCCTCTCCCCACGAGGAATAAGCCTTCTTGCGCAAGAGCTCTTCCAGAAGAGGCCAGTATAGACAGGCAACATGAATTTCTTGTGCAAGAAGCCCCTATAGTTAAAATGGCCATCAGAGCTTTCTTGCACAAGAGAGCGTCTACACTGCCATGGATGCTCTTGCGCAAAAGCACATCTCTTGCACAAAAGCACATGGCAGTGTAGATGCTTTCTTGTGGAAGAGCTTTTGCACAAGAACTCTTCCGCAAAAGAGTTCTTGCGCAAGAAGCTGCCAGTGTAGTCGTAGCGTTAGGTAGTAAGTAACAGTATGGATTTGTCAAGAACAAATCATGTCAAACAAACCTAATAGCTTTCTTGGACAGAGTAACAAGCCTTATGCAAAGGGGGAAAGTGTTATGTGTGGTATATCTTGATTTTAGTAAGGCTTTTGATAATTTCTTGCATAATCTTCTCATAAACAAATTAGAGAAATACAATCTAGATCATCAGTGGGCAATAACTGGCCCATGAGCCAGATGCTGCTCACTAGGGTAGTCCCTGATGGGCAATGGGTGCGTTTTTTACCCACGCCTCCACAGGTACAGCCACTTGAAGCTCCTGGTGGCCACGGATTGCAGTTCCCAGCCCAGGGGAGCTGCAGGAGCCAGGGTCCCGGTCCATGCCAGTTCCCGTAGCTCCCATTGGTCAGGGGTGGTGATTCTCAGCTGGTGGGAACTTCAAAGTGGCAATACCTGCTGAGGTGCAGGTAAATAAAGCACTAGTGGCCCATCACAGGCTAACACTGGCAAACTGCCTCTGGCTTATTGCCCATCCATGACCTAAGTGGAGCTACAGTAAGATGGGTGCATAACTGGTTGGAAAATTGTTCCTAGACAGTAGCTATCAGTGGTTCACACTCATGCTTGAAGGGCATGTTGAGTGGACTCTTACAGGGATTGTTCCTAGTCCAGTTCTGTTCAGTGGCACAGAGCAGAGATTTTCAAACGAAGGGTCATGACTCAGTACTAGGTCATGGAATGTCAGGCACTGGATAACATTCCTGTAGGGTGACCAGGTGACCAGCCAGGGTGCTAAGTCAGATTTCCTCACTGTCCTGACAATGCAGACCCTGCTGTGCCCCAGAAGCGGCCAGCAGCTGGTCCGGCTTCTACATGGGGCTGGATGGGGCTCCCTACACTGCCTCCATCCTGGGCATCGACACCCTGGGACCTGTGCCTGTGAAAGCAGTGTGCAGAGCCGCTTGTGCATCTCTGCCTATGAATCAGGCCTCCTGCTGGCCACTTCCAGGTCTGCAGTGCAGTCCACGGAGCCAGCTCAGGCAGGAGGTTAATAGAGAAGGTGTCAGTAGATGGTACTCAAGAATATGCACATAATTCCTGTGCTTTATAGAAACTAGCAGGCTGTGCCCCCTAATCGCTGCACTCACCAACCCCCCTCATGCAGTGGGTAGGCAAGCCTGGCTTTCCCCCAGCCACCACGGAGGGCTGGGCTGTGGCTACACCAGCCCAGGTCCCTTTTCCCTCACCCCCGCCAGCCTGCGCCCCTTCTCCTCCTCCCCCACACCTCCTGCTGAGCCAGCCTAGGCCCCAAGAGTGCCATTTTGGGAGGGTAGGGGGTCAGCAGCTCTGGGATGTGGCTTGCTTTTCATCCTGTTCCTGGGATGCTAAGGGAGTGAGGGGAAAGTGTTTGCATTCTGTGCATGCCTCTCACACCTGGCTGGTGAAGGGAGCTCACCAGGCAGGTGTGAGAGGCATGCACAGAATGCAAGCACTTTTCCCTCACTCCTTTAGCATCTGGGGAACCAGATGAAAAGCTAGCCACGTCCAAGAGCACATGGCTGCTGACCCCCTACCCTCCCAAAATGGCGCCCTTGCCAGGCCCTTTCTCTCTCCTCCCCCCTGTCCTACCAGCCCAGCCCCCCCCTTCTCTCTCCTCCACTCCACCCCACCTGCACGAACACCTTCTCCCACCCCCCGACAGCTCAGATCCCTTCTCCATCCCCCACCAGCCCCTTCCCCTTCCATGCCAGCCTAGGCCCGCTTCTTCCTCCTCTCCTTCTCCCTGCCACGCCAGCCTTGGCCCCCTTTCTCCCTCTGCTGGGAAGGGGATGAGTCTCCGTGGGGCATCCAGACTCTGAGCAGTCGGGCACCACGCTCCGCCTCCCCAAGAGCCTGGCGGTGGGGGAGCCCCCAAGAGCCCCCTGCTGGCACATAAGCCTGGCTGGGAGCCTTGCTCCTAGTGCCGGTCCCTGGGTTGCTGTCCTGAGCACTGTACGCTTCCCCCCCCCCCCGCCCTGCAGCTTTCATGGCTGAGATGTGGGGTGTGCCAGCTACTGTGCCATGTTTCTTGGTATTGAAAGCCCTGTGGGGTGGGGGTGGAGGAAGGGCTTGGTTTAAAATAGCAATTCCAAGTGGTGAGGGGAAGCAGTGAGGTTGGGCTCAAGCTGGTTAGGTAGGAGGGGGGAGAGAGGGAGGAGGCAGGCAGGACGCAGAGTGACGTGATGACATCACTCTGTCGTCCCCCAGAAAAAACTTTTTTGTATATATAGAGACAACATTTCTTCTTGTTTTCCTAAGTGGTTGTTGTGTAGCTTTATACAACATCTCTTAACACATTACACCAACTGTAGAGATGGGAAAGTACAGCAAATTGAAATGTCTGAGCAAGGCCACAAAGAGAATGATTTTACATGCCTTCTATGCACGGAAATAATACTGAAGTTAATGGGCACTGTAAGTATAGAATTGCCCAAGTGAGCCAGAGAGGTGAGAATCTTGATGCCTAACCCTCACTTAACCACTAGAATTCCGTTTTTCTATTTTAACATTCTTTAAAGTCACAAGAAGCTCTACGTGGTTTAAACATTGAACACGGTGCTTAAACACTAAACAAAAAGGTACTTCAAATCAATAGTGAAGTAAAATGGAAACTTACTTACAATCTGTAACACAGAGGTCTCACATTGGCAAGATCGTGAATGAGGTCACGTTTCAGCAACAAAGCGGCACCAGCAGGAGGGTCTGAAATGCCAAATATAATTAAAAATCTTATTTTCAAATACCTGTCAGAATGCAAACCTTAACAATGCTTTGCTAAGCTAAATGAGTGCTGCTTAGTGTTAATTATGCAGCATATATTGTCCAGAGGTTTCATTCTCTCTCTGCTTTTCACAAATGGATCCTTGCACTTTTGCAAGTTTGGTTGCAAGGGAATTACTCCACATCGACTTAGTCTGTGGTTTTTAAATCTAAGTTTCTTAACTGACTAAGCATTGTTGGTTTTGCTGAATCAGGACACATTTGTTTCGCCTTCTGTTGTTTATTAATTTACGTTGCACTTAAGTGGCATGATAGGCAGACAAGGAATCAGATACACGTGGACTCAAAGCAATACAGTAGAACCTCAGTGTTATGAACACCTCGAGAATGGAGACTGTTACTCCGAACAAAACGTTACAGTTCTTTCAAAACTTTACAACTAAATATTGATTTATTATGGCTTTGAAACTTCGCTGTGTGAAATAAAAATGCTATTTCCCCTTTATTTTTTTAGTAGTTTATGTACCGTACTGTATTTGTGGGTTCTTTTCCCCCTCTGCTGCTGATTTTATACTTCCCGTTCCAAATGAGGTGTGTGGTTAACTGGTTGTTTCATGACTCTGCTGTTCATAACTCCGAAGATCTACTCTATGCAGTTTTACAAATACACAAAATACCTTCTTTTGCCAAGTGTATTGTCTGAATCACACCAGAAGTCCATGGTCGGAAACATCAGTGGTCCGGCATAGGTGGTGACTCCATGGGTGCTCTGGGGCTGGAGCACTCGCAGGGAAAAATTAGTGAACAGACCTTGACACAGAGGTGGTCTAGGTATACTTCATCCTGCCTCAGTGTAAGGGGTGAACGAGATAATATCTTCCAGTCCTATAAGTTTATGAAGACAATTTTAGAATCACAGAGATCCTGGTAGTTTAAGCACACATCCTGCTGATTATCTGGGACACTATCTCAGTAGAGTGTA
Source organism: Pelochelys cantorii (assembly GCA_032595735.1). Lineage (NCBI taxonomy): Eukaryota > Metazoa > Chordata > Testudines > Trionychidae > Pelochelys > Pelochelys cantorii. Next base: position 43,722,985 of record CM064329.1, on the reverse strand, counting down.
CTGTTCAGAGTGGCCCAAAGGACTGTTTCTGACAACTGCTGAGTCTGTACACATGTGGCTGCATTTCATTACGCTGGCCCTGCTGCCCTGCCAACTCCACTGACCAGCCATCACTAGGGTGGCTCTCAGCCCTGCTGTGAAGCCGCATGTTGGGGCTCCAGGATCCAGCTGGCAGTCACGTGCCATGGCTCTGGGACCATGGGGCAGCCACGCACTGGGGCTAAAGGACCACTGGCAGCCGCTGCTGCGTGCCGTGGCTCCCTGCCCCACTAAACCACTACCACTGTGGCTCCCAGCCCTGCCAGGCAGCCATGCACTGGGTCTCCCAACCCCATTAGGCAGCCCCACTGTCACGGGCTAAGTGGCCCCACTGCCCTGCTGACCCTGCAGGGGTCTTTGCTTCTGGCCTTCCACCAGGACTCTCTGGTCCTGCAACCTCCATCCTGGATCATGGATGTTGCCGGACCAGAAAATCCCAGTTAAAAGAGTTTCAACCTGTTCCTAAAATCAGTGATTTGGATAGTCGAATGATTCTCTCTCAGTTCTGTTTGCATCGTACTGGGGAAGATGTTTCAGTTGGACTTTTGCTTGGGTAGGGACAGCAAAACTTTATCTCTGGAAAACATTAGCAGCTCTGGCATGAATGTATACACTTAGTTATTTCTGTTTGTTTGTTTGATTTTTTTCTTTAGGGACTTTTGAATTTACTCCTGTATTTTGTTTTGTCTCATCAAAGATTCCACTCCTTGCTTCCCAACTTTTTAATTCTTCTGTACACTACAGTGAGAACAAGATTTTTCCAGTGCTCAGAATTATACTTAGGACCTTGCTTTCAAAAGAGCTTGTGTTTAGGTATCTAAATAAAAGCCCAATTATCAGAAATAGTCAGCACCCAAGAATTCCCATTGTGATAGGGCAGGGCAGATTTTCAAATGAGATCATCACACAGTATGATTGTTCACTGGGAGCTGAGTTGTTCTGAAATGATGCTGTTATTTGCTTTAAATTAAACATGCATTTAAGTGCTTCATTGAATAAGGACAGGATTCCAGTTCCCTTAAATATTTAGGTGCCTAACTCCAATTGAAATAAATAGGAGTTAGGCTTCTAAATGCCTTTGAAGATCTGGGCTGTGGCTTCTGTACTACCCCTGACTTCTATGTTAGATAGCTGGAAAAGGTGGCCAATTGGGAATGCAGACTCAATGTGTCACGTGTTTTGTAAGTCTGGTACCCCTTATCTGCCTCAGTTTGATGAAAAGTGGTCTTGTGGGAAGTAAAATACTTGTTCATCTGTCTATGTGCAGCCATATTAGGAAGCTCATCTTTCTATTGGGCTATTTCATAGATTCAACAGATCTATCTGTGGATCTCTACTGTCATGTTCTTCAAGAGATTTTTCACTGTCTGAATGGCTCTCTTAGTAATCCTATGACTTCATTGCAAAAATGGTTCCTAGGAAATTCTTAAGTCTGCATATGGCAGCTGGGATGTCTTGATGGTTCAATGTGAAGTGTTAAAGCATCTCATACCACAATGAGTAATTACCATTTTAGTTTTTGTGTTTTGCTAATGATTTTTAAATAATCAATTTACAATAAAAAACACCTTTGCATGTTAAAATAACTTTGCATTAGTACTGGAATTTCATGATTCTTCATGAGTTCTTTGCTTTTTGTCTTTCGGAAATGGTTACATGTAGCAAAATGTATTGCTGTGCTTGTTATCTAGCACTATTCATGGAAAGGACAATGTATCTCTTGCCTTCTGCTATTATTTTTCAATAACATTAATGAGTGTTTCCTGCCTCATGCAAGGTAGCTGGATGAACCAGACCTTTTCAATTTAGCGAAATGTTGTCCTCTTCATTAATTCATCCATAAATAGTCAATAAGATCTTTGGCTATATCTACACTACAGTGTGATCCCAGGATTAATAGAACCTGAGTTAGCAGACCCTGGGTTTGCTAACATAGGGCTTGAGCATCTGCACTGATTTGTTACCCCAATTTAGGAATTGTTGATCCCAGTGTCCCTACAGCATCTACCCTGTATTATGTGGGCCCATATCCCAGTCTTCCTGATAACCTCCTAAAACTGCTTAAGCTCTTTGTTCCCAGTGCAGTCTGACAAAACTTGACTGTCTACCAAACCTGACTGCCCAGAGGACAGTAAAAGACAGTCCATGGAACTTTGGAGTACTTCTGATGACTCTTAGAGCCTGGGTCCAGTGGATGTACATTTATAGTGCAAAGAAATAGGGCTTGAATCTGGGCCCCAGCTTGAGTCCGGCTCAGATCCTCCTTCCTGATGGGTCCTGGGACCTGGGTTTTAGCTCTGGATTTGTATGATTTGTGTGTAAATAGAAGGGGGATGGGCACCAGCCTGAGTTTGAACCCTGTGCTTACATTTCACTGTAGACATAGCCTCAGTTACAAATGCTGTTTTTGAAGGTCATCTTTGGAAAACTGGGATTATACACAACTGGTTTGCATGTGTTTAGTAAGAAATTCTGGTAGTTTTGAAGATACCTCACGATTTTATATTCATTACAGTTGCATTCAGGTGGTGGTAATCTGAGTATTACCTAGCTAATATCCACAGGTGTGATTACCTGCCCTTTCCTGGTTACTCTTTGTGGCCAGTCGCAGTCATGTCCAGTAAAGAAAATATAATTTACAATATAGTTACAATAATCCAAATCAAGCATTTATTAAATAGTTAAAACCGTCATATATAAAAGGACAGGTGAAAGGTGTAGATAAATTAGTGTTAAAATGACCTCTTTCACTAAAGTATGGGTCCTCCAAGGTGTCTAAATACTTAAAACTTGGATTAAAATAATTTACCCTTAAATTATCAAAAGTGCCATTGGTAAAAACCAAAGGTAAAAATGATAAATCACTCACTTGGTCCTCACCTAATACCTGACACTCCTCAACTCCCATATTTTGTTTGTTAGGGGGGGTCATCTATTTTAGTCTTTTGAGTTATCTACTCACTTAAAAACATTTTATTCATAGGTCCAATGACCTGAATTAAACCCTAATATATTTGATGCTGTCAGCCAGGGCAACGGAACCTATACCAGGGGCATTGTTTACCCAGTCCAGTGCCAATCCAGTATGGAGATTAAAAATTCCTTTCCTCCATAATTAAAAGGATGTAATCCTTCTCAGGTAGAAGCAATCCCTTGCCAAGGGGAGGCTGTCCCTTACCAGGGGATATCAGTGTGATTTATATTCCACATAGAGATAGTCCTCCTCTCCTACACTAATTTACATCCGCTCACTTGGGTTGAGCTATTCTTGATTCACCCAGGGATGAATGAGTGGATAATCAAATATCAGAGGGGTAGCCATGTTAGTCTGAATCTGCAAAAGCAACAAGGAGTCCTGTGGCACCTTATAGACTAACAGATTTATTGGAGCATAAGCTTTTGTGGGCAAAGACCCACTTTGTCAGATGCATCTGACGAATCATGTCTTTGCCCACAAAAGTTTATGCTTCAATAAATCTGTTAGTCTATAAGGTGCCACAGGACTCCTCATCGCTTTTGGATAATCAAAGAAACTTTACAGCTTCAGCATTATATACAGGTTGAACCTCCCTAATCCAGACTTCCCTAGTCTGACAACACCCTTGGTTCAGAGTTGCAGGATCACAGAAGAGCAGAGCTAGCAGTGGGCCAGAGGAGCAGCGGGTTGGCAGCCAGGAGAAGAACCCTGTCTCCCCAGGGACCGGAAGCGGAGCTGAGCTCTGGGCAGCTGGCAGAGGGGAGCTGAACTCCAGGTGGCTGGATGAGGGGAGCCCCACTAGGCCACAGGCTGGCAACTGACCCCCTGGGGGCCAGCAGTGGAGCTCCAGTGCCCCTAAGTAATGGAGAGGCTGGTGCCCCAGAGGCCAGTAGTTAGGAGAGGAAGGGCCTGTACTGACCTCCCATGCCTGGAAAATTCCCTGATTCGGGACCAGTCAGATCCCAAGAGTATTGGAGCAGGGAGGTTCAATCTGTATTTGATTCTAGGTGATGATGAAGACAGAGGGCCAGGTATTTGGCTGCAGTATTGTCTGTTTTCTCCTGCTCTGGTCCTATTGAAGCAGTTGGAGATTTCACATATATATCTACACCACCTCTCAGCTCCCTGATGTTGGGGGCATGTTGGAGTAGGATAGGTGTGAAAAGATGCAGGCCAAAATGCTTTGTATTTCAGTGGTCTTTAATTGCTAGAGAAGTTCCTGCTGTTGTGACTCAGAGGAGCCCGTTCCTTGTTTTAGGTTAGTTGGGAGCTGGTCTCCATCTGGTCCCAGAATTAGGTCCTGTACAAAGCACAGCTCAGCCAGATCAGAGAATCTGTTCCAAAATGTCTCACTTTACAAACCATTAGTTCATGACATTAACATTTAAAAACTCAAATAAATACAATGATTGATAATCTAATTGTAAGTACATAGGCTGGAGTGACGATTCAAAACCTACTATCACTGCCAGAGCTCCTTGGCTCCCATGATTTGACTACTAAAGATTCTCAGAATAAAATTGGAAAGGCTGATCCAGCATCAGCAGGATTTGGAACCTAATCTAAACAGCCCTCATTTATGTAAGCAGTGATCCTAATTCATGCAAATAGTTCCATTAAAGTCAGTGGGATGACTAGGATAAGCAATGATTGCTAGATTGAAGATGACTTTCTTTTCCTGTTTGAGCACCACTAGAATTCGTTTTTATTGTATAGTATGTGGTTTCTATTCTATAGACACATTGTAACTGCTTTCTTGTAATTATAGCTCTTAAAGATTTTTTTTAATGGAGTTTAATGTTTTTTCCATCCAAATATATGAAGACTTTTTTTTTGTTTTCAGGCTATGAACACAAGTTTCATTTGAATCAATACATATAAACTCTTAAATATGTCATGGTGTCTCTTTTACCAAAGAAGTGCCACCTTTTGGGGCCATAAAATACAGTGAATTGAAAGCTAACACCTAATATATTTTTCATTAAATACAGATGTTCAGTGCAAAACTCATTTTTTCAGCATTCATAAAAGGCAGCAGAACCAAAATATTCCAGCTTAATGTACAAAAATGCAATAATCAAACTGTTAATGTAAGTGTATTGTTAAATGGCAAGAGAAGATAGAAGCATTTTTTCTGCATTTGTTTAAAAAGGAATAAATATTTTAAGCTTTTTGCTTTAATTAGATTTATAAAATCAGCGAAGAGACTAGCCAAATCTATAAATCACAGGACAGCATAGGCATTTTAAATTAGGGTTATTTTACCTAGGTAGAAAATCCTAAGAGTCTGCATTTAAAACAATAAAGCTTCAGTTATGGTTAAAGATATGAATGTATGTACTTACAATAGAGTTCTATATTAAAATAAATACTGCCTTTTAAAATAAAACAGCTTCTAATATGTCCATTCTTTAAATTAGCTTTCTGATCGTTTCATACTTTTTGGCAAAGGTCGAAGGGACAAAATGGAAAATATTTTTCATTATTAACAATAGAAAATGTAGGCCAACGTGGTGGTGAAGGTATTAAGGCACTGGGATGCTGACTTTTTTGTGTCTGGGGGCTATTAATTTAATTCCTGGCTCCAGAAGCGCTGCATGTACCACTAAAATAATGTCAGTTATGCACAGGCTTCCATTGTGATGCAGTGCTGCTACTGCTCTTCTGCCACCTGCAGAAGTCATTATACACACCAGAGGCTACAATGTGAAATATACAGAGGAAAGAATCAAGGCTAAAAAATGAAGGGGGAAAAGGCTTTACATCAAACAGATGTTCTTGAGGAACAAATGTATTGGAATCAGCAAGTTTAACTTGAACCAGAAAAGTGAGTCTATTGTTGCACCTGAGAATCTCATGCTTTAAAAATCTTGTTTTATTCATCTCTGGTTCTGGTCTAATGAAGAATATTGGGAATTGTTTTCCTTCAAAGTGTTACACTATTGTCAAAGTGCCTAAAAGCCTTTCAGTAATTTCAAGGACCTGGGCAGATAAGTCCTACTGTAGTATCCTTTTGATTTTTGTGCTTTTTTTGTACATTACCGCTTCTTGGCTGCCATATATAATTTTTGATTACCAGCAAAGAGGCTACTACTGAAATGTTTCTCATGGGTAATACATGTATCCTTTTTGGGGTTAGCAGACATGGTTGATTAAAAGTATGTTTTCTGATAATTTTGGAGGACTGAATTTCTTTTCATTTTTATGGAAATTGTGTTGTGTTTTATATATTTTTATATAATTGTGTTTATATATTTTTGGACAAAAAAATCAAAATGAACTGGTTAAAAATGTATATTGTTTTGAAGAAGCAGAAAAAAGGAAAAATTTATTTAAAAAATGAAATGTGGTTCAAAACAAAACAACCAAACCTTTCCCTTTTCTCTCCTCTGCACTTTTTTTTTAAATAAGTGTGAGACTTTTTAAAAAAAATCATTATTATTGTTTGCATTGTATTATTGTATGCAGTCCAAGTTTTAGGGACAACCAGTACATGGGGCTAATAGGTCCATTGATGGCTATCTTCCATGAATTTATCTAAGTCTTTTTAGAACTCAGTTATATTTTGGCCTTCATACCATCCCTGACAATGAGTTCCAAATATTAACTATGTGTTGTAGGAAGTACTTTCTTATATTTTAAACCTGCTGCCTATTCCTTCCTTTCAGTGATCCCGGGTTCTTGTGTTATGTGAAGGGGTGAACAGCCTTTCCTTATTTACTTTCTCCACGTCATTCATAATTTGAGAACGTTATTGTATCTCCCCTTACTCATCTCTTTTCTAAGATGGAGTCCCAGTCTTTTTAAATCTTCTTTCAAGGCAATTGTTCCATATCCTTAAACATTTATGTTGCCCTTCTCCGTACTTTTTTAATATATCTTTTATGAGTTGGAGAGACAGAACTGCACTGAGTACTCAAGATGTGGGCGTACCAGGAAATTATAGAGTGGCATGATATTTCTTGTGTTGTTATGGCTTCTAACATTTTGTTAGTTTATTTAACTGCCTTTGCACATTGAGCAGATGTTTTCAGAGAACTATCCATAGTGACTGCAAGATTTTTCCTGAGTGGCAGTGACTAATCTAAACTGAATCACTGTGTAGGTACTGTTGGGATTATGCTTTCCAATGTGCATTACTTTGCCTTTAGCAGCGTGTGCCATTTTCTTGCCTAGTCATTCAGGCTTGTGAAATCCCATTGTAACTCTTTGCAGTCAGACTTGGACTTAATTGTCTTGAGTAGTTTAGCATGGTCTGACTTAACCACCTCACTGTCTATCTGTTTTTCCAGATCATTTATGAATGTGTTGAACAACACAAGTCCCAGTATGTTTCCTTGGGAGGTCCTGCTATTTTCCTCTCTCCACTGTGAAAACTGACCATTTATCCCTGCCCCCAAGAGAGGTCCTTCTCTCTTATTCCATGCCTGTCGACTTAGCTTAAAAGCCTTCGGTGAGAGATCTTGTCAAAAAGCTTTTTGAAAGTTCAAGTAGAGTATATCCACTGGGTCACCCTGGCCTGCATGATGGTGACCCTGCTTCCTCCCCTGCCCCAGAATTCTAATATATTGGTGAGGCATGATTTCACTGAACAAAAGCCATGTTGATCTTCTACAACATACTGTGCTCACCTGTGCCTGATATTATTTTTAAAAAAATATAATGCCAACCAGTTTGCCTGGTATTGAAGTTCAGTTGCCTCTACTATAGGAAGGCTTGGCAGCATTCAATGTTTAGTTTTTTATATAATTTTGATTGGTAATATTGATTATTTTAAAGCATTTAATTGTTATCTTTTTCCAATTTTCAAAGTTGCAGGAAATTATCAGGGGTATCAGATAATTATTTAATGATAGTAGGCAATGTGACTCAACATTTCTAGAACAGTTAAAAAATAAATTGGGTATGTTTAGACTGTAAGGCTATCTCCAGTATCCTGAAATAGCTACCCTGCGTCCAAGGAACACATCTGCTATTTTGAAATAATTTTTGAAATAACGGACATGCTATTTCGGCATCCCTGTAAACTTCATTCCACAAGGAATAAGGGATGTCTCGAAACAGTGCTTTATTTTGAAATTTGGTGCCGTGTAGACATGCCAAATTTTGAAATAGCCTATCTCAAAATAAAATCTTATTTCGATTTTAGAGTGCAGTCTAGACATATCCATTGTCAACTACATAAGTCAAAATATACATATTAAATATCCTTAAATCAAATTCGTAAGTTTTCAAGTAGCATTTTCTTACTTCTCCAATCTATAACATTTCAGTTACAATTAATGGAAACATTTTTTATCTTGCCTGTACAGTTTCTGATAAATGTCCAATTCTTCCAAGCCTGTCTATAGGCTTGGCACCCAGATTAGATTACATCTACCATAATGCACCACAATATCTTCTCTTGAAGAGTGGAAGCAGTGCATTATGTTGAAATATAGGGTGCGTCTACTCAGCACCCTAAACTTGAAATGAGATATGCAATTTGCACTATGCGTCTGTACTAGGGTGGTGAAATAGTGCACCAGTTATTTCTAAAAATATTTCAAAATAACAGGCGGCTTGTGTAGATGCGGGGTAGCTATTTTGGGATACCTCTGGTATCCTGAAATAGCCATGCAGTGTAGACATATTCATAGTCAAGCCCAGCCTGTAGAGGTCAGTGTGGAAATGAGGCAACTGCTTCATGGTGATTGACATTTAATATGACATCATTAACAAAATGAAAATGTTTTTGTTCAAGGGCATTAAGTTTTTAGGCCAAAAAATTGGTATTTTTCCATGGAACGAGACACTCCCTTAATGAAAATATTCATTTTGTCAAACTCATCTTTTCTTCAAAAAATTTTAAGAGAAAATTGTCAGTGTCTTCCAAGATCAAACCCTAAATTAACAATGAAATGGAAATTAACCTTTCATCTCTAAAGCAGGAGATTATACCATGTTGGTGGATGGAAGTGAGGTGGAGCTTGCAGTGTACCTGTTGTGAGGATATAATTAAGACATTGTGCTGTAAGGCTGTCAATGTGGCATTTTTTTAATGTCACTAAAATAAAAGGGGTCCTGTATACTAAGAAATGATTAATAAAATGAACAGAATCTGGCATCTTATTTGGACTCATTTTACAAAAAATGTGTTATTTGATAAGATGAATGTTTGACAATAAACCATTCCAAAGAAAAGAACAGTTTATCCAACTTAAAATGGATCAAAAAATGTGTGTCAGTGCCAGGAAAATAGCAGCAAGTCTAAATAATAAAAGTTAAAAAAATTCAGTATAATTTGAGTTATTCAGTTAGGGCCTGTTTCTAAACCCATTGAAGTCAATGGAAAGATGCCCATTGAGTTCAATGGTGTTTGGTTTATGGATTTTCCTTGCAAATCCAGTATTTAGATTTGCTGGGTGGGTTTGGGTTTTTTTTTTTCCCCATGTTAATTTTCTTCTTTCCTTCCAGGTAGGGAAATAACAGCAGAAACTTTTATGGAGAAGTTGGATAATGGTGCGTTGCTTTGTCGACTAGCTGAGACCTTGCAAGAGAAATTTAAAGAAAATAGTTTTGATGCAAACAAGCCTGGCAAAGTAAGTTTTTTAGATAAAATGTTGTAGTACACGCTATTAGCATTTGGAATTTCATGGAGCTGATTGTATTTGAGAATTTCAGAGGTTTTGTTTCTGGAAACTCTACCAATTGGTACTTGGGACCACAACTCCACATATCACAATTTACTGTATATTTCAGACTTTGTGTGCCTGTCTGAGTCTGTTCAAGAACTTCTACTAAACAGTAAGAGCTAAGGACACCAAATTTGATATGCAACTTCCTTAAAACAAGATTAGGGTTTGATTGTGCCTGGGATATGCCTGGAATGTGATTGTTTCTCATAAAATGGAAAGGGACGGGTCAGCTAGCAGGGACAGTTATACAGGGGAAATATTCCTTATAGTCAACTGCTCTTTAATCTAGCAGAGGCACAAGAGGCTCTAAGGGCTGGAAACTGAAGACAAGCTCTAACTAGAAATAAAGTGCACACTTTTTGTAGCAGAAGTAACTAACCTTTGGAACTACATACTTTAAGATGTGATAGATTTTCCATCACTTGAAGTCTTTCAATCAGGATTGGATTTCTTTCTAAAAGTTGTGCCCTCACTCAACTAGAACTTATGGGCTTGATGAAGAAACCATTTGTTGAAATATTCTTGCACTGCACAGATCATAGATCACATTAGATGATTGGAATGGTCCAGTCTGGCCTTGAAATCTACTAAATCTAGATGCAGATTGGCTCATTATATATTTGCATAAAATATCACACGTGGGTCTGTGCAAAATTTGGTAGCTAAGAGTTTTACTTAAGTTCTTTTAATTATTAATCACGAGGCCTGATCAAAAAATTGCAAATTTGAATTTTTTGACAAAGACACAGTGAAAAATTTTCCCATTCTGAGACCCATCCTATTTGACAGTTTGTTTGTATATTACATTAAGGAGGAAAATGTAATGCAAGTTACTGTGGTCCATCTAAAATATTGATGTAGAACTATGGTAGCTCTCCTTATACAGTTCTGCTGTCTCTTGGTGAGCCAGAAAGTCCATCTAAAGAGAGTAGAAAGCGTTGGCATAAACTTTCAGAAGGGATAGACTAGCACTAGATGAACTCTTGAGGTCCATTCTAGCTCTACTTTTCTATGAGTCTATGTTTTCTCCTCTTCTACTCTCTATGTAGACTATTGATGATTTGATAGATTGATGAGACAGATTTTTGATGAAAAACATGAATCAAGATGGATTAGCCAATAATTACAATTTAACAAATAGTATATGAAATCAATACCTCAAGCAGTACAGTTCTGCTGGACACTTGCACTTTGATTTTCTGTATCTTCACAAATTCACATACCTTAGTTATCTGAAATTACTTGGAGAGAGAGAGAAAGATATTAGCAAAGATTAAATGTATCAAAATATAGGAACTATCCTCAGATCTTGTGATATTCTGGGCTTACTCTAACACCAGGTGAGAATCTGGTCCTAAAAGAGCCAAGATTCACTGATCTTACCCTTTGGAGTAAGTATGGCAGCAAGTAAAGTATAGGACAATTAGATTTTTGGCGATCTGTTATACTGGAATTACTTAGATTTATAGGTAATTTTCTTTATCATAATGGTATAACAAATTGAAATAACATAGAAAAATCTCACTCCAAAGCTATTTCTCAATGTATATTTCATATCTGGAATAATAAGAATTCAGAAAAATGGGAGTGTAATGGCTTTGTGTCATTACAAGCTATTAGGGTCTGTTTATCCTTTCACATTGTAATTCCCTAATGTAGCAGTCCTGGGCAGTAGACAATTGGAAAATTTGACTGCTGGTGCCAAGGAAATTTATATGAGAATCATAGGGTATGAAATTTAGCATAGTAAGAATTCTACAATACTCTCTGGAATCATTACTGTAAACCATGTTAAAATATATTTAGTATTCTGGAGCCATTCGTTTGTTAAGAATAACATAGGAATAAAGGAGTGCATAGGAATAAAGAAACATAACAGGCGTTTACCCAGCAGCCTCCTTGAAGATGACATTTTTGGCAGCTGTGTCTATTAGATATTCCAGCTTTATTAAAATAGAGAAAGCACTTAGATCCTTTTTAAAAAAAATAGAAGCTGACTGATTTAAAAGGAATGGCAGCCAGAATAACTGGTTTGGAGGCAGCAGCCAGGCCAAAGCTGAATGAGGGGGAGGCAGACAGTGTCGGGCGAGTCCAGGGGAGGCAGATAATGGAAAAATCCCGCAAGGTACCTCCATAAAGACTAGAGAGAATTTAAACAACTTCCAAATGTGGCATTCTCGCTTCTGTATGAGCTGCTTCACAAATGGCAATTCGGGCTCCATATATAATACTTTGGGTTTGATTCATTTTTACAAGTTTAAGGAAAAAATAAAGAAACTTCCTGTTACCTCAGATGTCCCTTACTGATTCCTGTGCCCTTCTAAAAGTCTTTCAGTTATCTGCCTTTGATGTCACATCCAGCAACATGTCTAGGAATGCATTAAAATGGATAATGCACATGCTGAATCACTGAAGGAAGTTATTGTTCCTTTGCTCACTGGAATTGCATGGAGCTAGATTGTGTTACTCTTGAGCCCGAGTAATGCTTTACACCCTAGAGTCCGAATGATTCCAATGGACCTACTCCTACTGGTAGGTGTTATCAAAATCTGGTCCTTTTAGTACAGGAGGGTAAAAGAAAACAGAAGGATTGTCCAGTTTGGGGAGTACCATTTGGATGAGATTGTTCCCCTTCCTTTTCCTCGCCTGCTTAGGAACCCAACAGGAACTGGTATTTGTAGAACAGGGAATGCAAGAATTAGGAGGGAGTGAACCAATGGCAGAGCTATTTCCATGGCATTATCCTCTCTCCATACCTGGAGGACCCTGACAACATTAATTGTTTTCCCCCTCTGTATTGTAGAAGCATCTCAGTGGTATTGGAACTCCTCCAGAAGAAGAAGTGGGCTGGAAATTCCCTGTCAGTACAAGAAACTGAAAGGGAATGTGGGGAGTCAGAAGCCAGCATGAAAGCATAGGGTCTGCATGGCCTTGAGGGATCCCTGATTTCTGGGGCTGAATTCCCTGATACTTTCACAGGCAAGCCCAGCAAAACCCTGCCTCCCTGAGGGAAAAAATTGAAAAAAGTTCTTTAAGGTCAAATACCACTTCATGCCCCTTATGAATATGAGGCAGAATTTTCAAAAATGTGTAAGTTATTTAGGAATCTAATTCCTTAGTTCCATAGGTTTAGGTTGATAAATTATTCAGGGACAGATTTTCCATGGTATTTAGTCACATAAAGATGCAGTAAGGCAACAACTGGGATTTTTGAAAGCCCCCATTTTGAATTATGAAAACCTGTGTGTTTTTTACAATCCTACTTGGTGCTTTGTATGTCTTTAGGTAATGAAATATCATTGAAAATCTAGCCCGCAGAGGCTTTTGAAAATTATGTTCATGATTCATATTGATTAGGGGTCTGATCCTACACTGCTGAATCAGTGCTGCCATTAATGAGAACTTTGCCTGAACATAGACTGCTGGAGACCCTGGAGCACAGTGAGTGTAGAATATGTTTTGCAAAAGAGGGGCTGTGTGTTTTTTTTTTTTTTTTTTTTTTTTTCAGAAGCATAATAGGTGCTGTTTGCAATATCAAATGAGTCATAATCCTGCAGGTTTAGGAGGCTGGCAAATACGGAGATAGTGATATTAATAAATTCCAGAGAGTTGTACAGTAGTAAATGTCTGAAACTATCCATGTTGCAGTTAATGACTTGCTGCCCAGAAACTTCTTATTACAAGTGCAATTCCATAAAAGTGATTCATATTGCAGGATGCCATTTTGTAATTTTCTCCCACTGGCTTAGATTTCATCTCCTAACTCTCCAGGCAATATTTTACTTTTCCTGACAGATAGTTAATTTGAGAATTTCACAGCTGTACAAACAAATTTAAAGCATCAAGGCATGTGTGGTATGCACTGAGTGCACATTTGGTACGAATGATTTAAGCAACTTGTAAGATTTTAAAGTAAGCTTAAATAAAACGTGTTAATAGTTATCAGTATTTTAATATACAGACCTAATATTCTGCCCATAGTGCTTAAAGCTGCCTGTATATTTGTGCTGTATTATCACTGAATTCCATTAAGGTCGTAATGGTTGTATGGCTAATAAAAGCAAATAAAACATTCAATAGACATATTTTTTTTTAGCCTCCAGAGGTTCATACATACTCATTCTTGGGTTTTTTTATGATCTCTCAGAAGGGGTGTCTTAGCTCAACTTCAATTCCATTTTTTTAAAAGATATAAGCCTGAATTATGTGTCTGAATCCAAAATTTTCCCCACAGTTGGGAGAGTCTGCATCTTGGGCTTTGATTTGAGCCAGGTAGTCCGGGTCTACACTAGGGACTTATTTCAAAATAACAAGTGGAGCATCCACACTACCAAGCCCGTTATTTCAAAATAAGGAGCTGGTTATTTCAAAATAATAACTGCTGCTTTCCATGAGGAATATCGCTTATTTCAAAATAGTTGTTGCATTAATGTTTGAGATTCTGAAGTTGTAGTTTATGTGTTTATTGTATGGGTCCGGGGCTTGAGTGGTTTAGGGCCTCACTAGATCATTTCCTTTAGGAGAAGAAACTGATTACATGAGATGACTTGGATATCTTTTTGACAGTCCTGTTTATTTTTAAAATGTGCACTGTGCCCTGTTTCTCTGAACAAAGTAGAAACACACAACAGGAGGTACTTTCCATCCAAGCCTGCCTTTCCACAGGGTCCTGTGCCCCAATGAGTTCTGCTTCTGTTCCCGCTTAGAGCCATGGTCACAACACTTCTCTCGCTGTCTGCTGCTTTTATTTTGCTTTCTGCCTGCTTTCTGCAGTGCTGCTGTAATCATCTTGGTCCTAGGATGTTAGTGAGACAAGGTGGGTCAGAGAATATCTTCAATTGGACCAATTTCTGGTGGCGAGAAAGACAAGCTTTCAAGCTTCAGAGAGCTCTGACCCAAGGAAGAGCTCTGAGCAACCTCCAAAGCTTGTCTCTCTCTACCAGAAGTTGGTCCCATAGAAGATATTAGCCTTGATAGCACTGGTTCCCCACATAATAATGTAACACTCCCATATTTGCATTTGTGTATATCACTGCCAAACTTCAGCATCCGCTTCATGAAAATGACAAAGTATTTATACCCAAATAAATTTTAGTCTTTATGGTGCCACAGGACTCCTTGTTGTGTTTTCTCAAACAGACCAACATGGCTACCCCTCTGAAACTTGTCACTGAACTCAGTAGTCATCAGCAATAAGTAATAATGACTTTGAGTTTGGCCAGTAATTATTTTTATTAACAAAATTTGTACTTTACGTTTAGAAGCTAAAGCTGTTATATTGCTAAGGGATTAGGACAGTGTTGGTGGGCATGAGTGTTACGTGAAGTGTTGGAGAAGCATTACATATTTCCATATCTGAATCAGGCATCTCAACAGTGGAATGAGGTGGGATACAGAAATCTGTGTTTAGGAATAATACCTGAAGGGCAGATTAAGACATAGACATTGGGGAGTTCTAGCAATGTCCATAAAAGATTCCATAGGGCTTAAAGAGATAATATTTCAGAGTGGAGAAGACAATACAGTAGAATGTGTCTGATTACCAAATCCCAAGGTGGATATGAGCAAGTTTATAATTCTGGCTATCTGAATAGGAAAAGGACATTGAATATTCAATAGTCAGGGAGACCGGAGGCAACTAAATCTAATAATGAGGCTATAATGGGTGACATCAGTACACAAACTGATCAAAAGTCACATTGGGACGAGACTTTAATAAATTGAGAAAATATTATTTATTAAAATAGCTAGTCCTATAGCATGCAAAATAAACATTGAGTCCCTAAGTAGTAACTATAACAAAATAATTACATTCACCATCCTTGAGAGGTGGAGGGGAGATCATATAAAAACTCCAGCAGAATGGCAAATGTTAGGGATTTTTAAAAATGGGGACATTAATGAAAAGTGCCCAAAGATGCTGATTAAAATCTTACAGACACTCTAACTGGACTATTTCCAAGTTTATAGCAAGTGCACTAAAGGCCTAATTCTGCAGGCTACGGACAAGCAACTCTCCACTGAGTCCAGTGGAAGCATTGTTTGTCTGCTGAGGACTATATGGTGATGTAGAGTTGTGTGTGCAACTACACTAGCTGATGCTATTCTGGAAGAGTGATGCTTTGCAATCATATAGCACCTTCCAGTGAAGGATCCCAACGCACTTTATAAATAGGGTTGCCAGGTGTATGGTTTTGTACTGGAATGCCTGGTCGAGAAGGGACCCTGGTGGCTCCGGTTAGCATCACTGACTGGGTTGTTAAAAGTCCGATTGGTGGTGCAGCAAGGTTAAGGCAGACTCCCTGCCTCCATGGCTCCATGCGACTCCCAGAAGCAGCAGCATGTCCCTTTTCTGGCTCTTATGAATAAGAGCAGCCAGAGGTCTTTACTGCCTATACCCCTAGTACCGGCTCTGCAGCTCCCAGCTGGAAACCACAGCCTATGGGAGCTGCAGGGACAGCATCTGTGCACAGGCCAATATGCAGATCCATGTGGCCATGCCTCTGCTTGGGAGCTGGAGAGGGATATTCTGCTGTTTCCTGGAGGTGCTTGAGATAAGTGCCACCTGGAGCCTGCACCCCTGAGCTCCCCCCTCGCCCTGTCCCAGCCCTGATCCTCTTCACACCCTTCGATCCCAGCTCAGAGCACCCTCCTGTACTCCAAACCCCTTGTCTCCAACTCAACCCCAGAGCCCATGCCCCCAGATGGAGCCCTCATACCCCAGCCCCCTGCCCTAATCCCGATCCCCCTCCTGCACTTCAAACTCCTCAAAAAGACAAAGATGCAACTTTTGTTTAAACAAATGTACAAAGACTTTGGAGAATCAAATTAAACTGTCTTCAGTACAGTGATGCATGAAATCCTATATGAGTAACTTTGGTGTCAAATAAAAACTGCATCTTTGTTAAACAGCTGGAATCTGAGAAGAAAGCAGATAAAGCAATTGCAAAAGAAAAACAGTCTAAAGAAAGAGAGAACGTCTTTCCTTGATCACTATCTTGGTCTCTAATCTTGACATTTGGCTCGTGTTAGGTAAAGCATTTGCAGGAAAGGAAAGAACCTCCCGCGTCACTGGCACTACCACATTTGAAAGAATCAGGGCATGAAATTGAGAGAAAACTGGGAAGAGAAGGAATGAGGAGGAGGAGAAGAGGCTTTATATTAATATGACGCTAAACACCATGTCATGATGGCTACCCCTAGGAATCTGTTGTTCAACTAGCCAGTGGCAGGTTATCTGCCTCCAGTTCTGTAAATCTGTGCAAAATGCTAGTACTTTGGGAGCAGTGTCACATCGTTCACGGAGTGATAGCAACAGCTATGATAAGGCTGCTAGCAACTAAAACAAGGCTTAAGAAGGAAAATGTTGATACCTATGATTATTCAGGCTGAAATTATAAGGAACTGTATGATCGGTGAGCACAGTGGATAGTTTCTCTGTGGTCACTCGATAACGAGTACAACGTCTTCCTGTCACCCTCCCATTTGTGGATCCATTGATGGCTGACATGCCCAATTCTGGAGCCACAGGTCTTTTTGCAGAAGGGTCTGGTGCTGGTGGCTATTGGAAGTATGTGGGGCAGTTTTTGCCGCTCTTTTCTCCTTCTCCGCCTCTCCTGATCTGCATTGCAGCAGGACCTCTCACATTGCGCCACCCCCTCACAGATTACTGCTCTCCACTGGGGACAGTCCTGGGCAAGGTTCTCCCAAGTGTTGACACTGATGCCGTACTTTTTCATGTTTGCCTTCAACATGTCCTTAAATCGCTTCCTCTGGCCCCCAGTGCTCCTCCATCTTTCCTTCAGCTCGGAAAACAGAATCTGTTTTGGGAGTCACTGATCAGGCATCTGGAACAGTGCAGCAAAGTTGTTGGTAGATGATGATCACTTTAATGCTGGTCATGTTCGACCCTTCCAGGACACTAGTGTTCGTGCACCTGTCCTCCCAAGGTATATTTAGGATTCTCCTGAGGCAGCGTTGATGATATTGTTCAAGTATCTTCAGGTGATGCTTATATGTTGTCCAGGTTTCACATGCATACAGCAGTGTTGGAACACCCACTGCACCGTACACAAGGAGCTTTGTCTTGGCACTGATATCCTGGTTCTCAAAGACCCTTCATCTCAGGTGGACAAAAGCAGAGCTTGCACAGCTCAGGCGATGCTGGATTTCCACGTCAATATTGACTTTGGTGGAGAGATGACTTCCAAGGTATGGGAAATGCTATATGTTTTTCAGCAGTTCTCCATTGACTTTAATAGATGGTACATAAGATTGTCTCGTTGGCAAGGGTTGATGGAGCACCTTGGTCTTTTTGATGTTTAGTGTGAGGCTGAGATTCTCATACATCTCACTGAAGGTACTTACGTGGTCTGAAGAGCTATGGGGGAAAGAGCAGTGACCATATTGTTATCCGTGGACTGGAGCTCCACAATCGAAGTTGTGGAGGTCTTGCTTTTGGCCTTCAGTCTCCTGAGTTTGTCTACAGAATGAATGGAAAGCTTTTCAGTCTTCACACCATCTAGAAGCTTACCGTCAATGAGATGTGGGATCATGGCGATGAAATTGCAGAACAGCACTGGGGCAATGACACAGCCTTGTTTGACTCCCGTTTTGACCTCAAAGGGGTTGCTTCAGGATCTGTTGTTACTCAGCACTGTGGCAGTCGTGTTGTCATGAAGCAGCCTCAGGTTGCTGACAAATTTTTGGGGGCAACCAATCCCTGAGAGGATGGTCCACTGGACAGTACGATTGATTGATTGAATCAAACGCCTTGGTCAGGTCGAAGAAACTCATGCATAAAGCTTGATTTTGTTCACAACATTTTACTTGCAATTGCCAAGCGGTAAAGATCATTCTTCACTGTTTCTTGGAATGGTTGGAAGCCACACTGGGACTCTAGAAGAATTTCTTCTGAGTGTGGCAAGAGTTGATTGGCAAGGATTCAAGCTAAGATTTTCCCTGCCATTTCCAGGAGGAAGATGCCGCGATAGTTTCCACAGTCCAATTTGTCACCCTTCTTGAAGAGACTGATGATCAGTGTGTCTCTGAACTCTTGCAGTATCTGCTCCCTATTCCAGATCTTGAGAATCAGGAAATGGAGTTGTTTGTGGAGTTCTGGCCTGCCTTCTTTGAAGACTTCAGCGGGGATTCCATCCAGCTCAGTTTCCTTGTTGCTCTTCATTGCTTTGATGGCAAGTTGGATCTCATTCAGGGTATGAAGTACTGCAAGATCTTCCATAGACAGTTGCTGAGGGATTTGGCCAAGGGATTCTGGGACTACAGTGGAGGAGTGGTTCAGGAGCTCATAAAAGTGCTCCCTCCAGTGAGAAGCAATAGCTTTATTGTCTTTCAAGAGTTGGGTACCATCCTTTGATCTCAGGGGATTAATTCCATTGTTTCTCGGTCCATAAACAGTGGCATTGAAGAAACCTCTCATATCATTGATATCTGTGAGCTGCTGGAGCTCTAGTGCCTTCTTGGTCCACCATTGATTTTTCAGAGTCCTTGTTTTACGTTGGACTTCTGCCTAGGCCTTGGCATGCACTTCTCTCTTCGTTGTGCAGTTGATGTCTCTTTGCCAGGCTCTGAAGGCTTTTCTTTTTACCTCAATCAGACGTTCAATTTCCACATCATTTTCATCAAACCAGTCCTGATACTTCCTGGACTGGTAGCCAATGGTTTTTCCACAAGCTCCAATGATGGGATTTTTCAACTGACACCAGTGTTCTTCCACGTCTTCAGGGTGTGCTGTCAGCTGCTTCCTTTGGAATGCTATCTGGAAGTGACTTCGTCTGGTGGGATCCGTCAAGCCTTGTACGTTGATCTTTCGTAGGATCAGTTTCTTCTGAGTTCTCCATTTGGTGACAATCCTAATCGCCATCATGGATTGGATGAGGCGGTGATTGGTCCAGCAGTAATCAGCACTAGTCATTGCACATGTGAGAAGGACATCACGCCAATCCTGAGAGCGGATAACGACACAAACTATAAGGTGCCAGTGCTTCGATTGATGATGGTAGTTGCTATAGGAAGTATAGGACAGTGGATGATAGTTGCTATAGGACTGTGTTACCCAGAGCGACAGTGCCCTACCTCCCTTTAGTTGGCCCAGGAAGTTGTCTGGGAAATCACACAGACTTTGGTCTGCTGCAGTGCCAGACTTTGCCTGGTCTCCTGTCTCTGACTCCAGCCTGATTTCGACTCCAATTCTTGCCTCTTGATTCTAACCTAGTGCTGCCTTTGCTCTCGTCTCTGATTCCAGCCTGACGCTCATCCTGATTCCTGCCTCTTGATTCGAACTCGTAACCATAGCCGGACACTAACCTGATTCATGTTAACGGGAACTGGCCTTGTGATTCTACCAACTCTGACCTAGTGATCCTTATCATGGGGGCAGACCTCTGCCAAGTTGTGATTGCTAGGGAAGACTGCCTATTCCTGTCTTTTACAGAAATTTTCCATGCTTGGAAGCTTGATTTGGGGTTTTTTGGAATGATGGGGGTGGGGGGAAGGAATGGCTCTACCATTTTTTGAGAATGAAGCTAATGAAAAATAGGAAGTTTTGTTCAAAATTTTTCTAATTTTCAGTTTTAAGAAAACCTAGTGCTTCCATCCTTTGGAAAAGGACCTTTAGATTTGCCAGGGTCGATCATGTGGGCATGGAAGTGTCTTTTACCATCCCTGTGAAAATCCTCTTAGATTTAGATGATTTTCCACAGATTATAAATCCGCACTTGTGCATGCCAATAAAACTCATTCAACAATTGTTCCTTTGTTTGCTGAATGTTCCAAGTTCCCTGCATATGCTCACAGGCCCTGCCCAGCACCATGCATCATTCTGAAGCTGATAATGCAAAGCTTAGCCTCTCAGTGGAATATGGACAAAATTGATCCTCCAGCTTTCCCTCATCAAATTATCATGAAGGGATAATAAGCTCAAGTGGGAGTCATAAGTTCAAGACTCACTAACTGATATTAATAATCCTGTGCATTTCATGAACATCATTTTTAACAAGACCTCAAATCTATACCAAGGTTTGAGAAGAAAGTTACAGGAAAAGAACATAAAGTTATCTGTGAAAGTGCTGGGAATAAGAATCAGGTTTCTTACATTACTGCATCAAGTGTCCATGTGCCACATATATTTTCTGTTTGCAATACAATGGGTTAAGAAAACTACAGTATTGCACAATTTTCATTAAACTCTTGTGGATAGCTAGAAGAGAGTGTGCACTTCTCTCTCAGAATGAGGCACCGACAGAATGAACATGCAGTAGTAAATGGTAGTGGTTTTGGTCTGGAATTCAAACTATGAGGAGAAGGGGGGCAGAGTGGAGAATGACACAATCATCTAGCTTTGTGATTGTGGGAGAAATAAATCCTTGAAAGTATGAATCAGGGATACACAATTGTTGTCCTCCTGATTCTGCAGTTAGCTTCTTGTACTGTATAGCGTTGCTAAGAGCATGAACCAAACATTGACAATCTTTTTTTTCCTGGTCCATATGTTACATGTCCTCTTGAACGTCAGTCCTATAAGTTTCCCTTCTCTAAGTCCTGTTCAACAGAAGGATTCTTTTGGTTGGCCATTTCTCCAACTGCCGAGTGGCACACCTACTTTGACAGACACTCTGACTTCATTCATCATACATGGCCCAAATACTTCCTCCTTCCTTTCCACATAACTTTAGAAAAACAGGGTTGTTGAACTATTGAATGACTCTCGATAGTCTTTATAAATTCATTCAGTTTAACACCTAGTATTTTCCTGAGTCAGTTGCTTTCAAAGGCATTTAGCCACCAGTCTGTACTTTTGATGGTTTTCCAGTTTTCACATGCATATATTAAGGCAAAAATAACATTAAAGGTGAAGATTCACAGGTTAAGTCTTTACGTTGTAGATTTTCAATGATCAAATTTTGTCTCAACTGGTGAATGTAGCTGCCACTTTGCCAGTTCATTACATTATTTCCTCCTGGATATCCCCGCTGATTTGTACATTACTGCCAAGGTATGTAAACTGACTCACCTCTTGTACTACTTTGCCTTCCAACATGATGATTTCATTGGGAGTTGTTAGTTGTAAAGTATTATACATACCAACTGTAGTGTTCTGTGGAGTAAGGGCATTATGTTGCACGGGGCTTTGTCTTTTGCATCTTCTTTTGACCATTTCTTTAGCTCTGTGTTGATCTATATCTTTCCATGACCTGGCCAGAGGACTCTGCCCCCCTTCTGGTCCAACTGAAAGTGCACACAGATATCCATGTGATAATTCTGATTTTTTGTGCTGCACTGTGATTCTCTGCTTCTTGTCCTGTACTCCTGGGCTCCACAGACATTCACCTATGCTACTTCCTATTAGCCAGTTCCTCCCCAGTGGCTCACCAATAAAAGAGGGATTGCTAGCACTTTGGAGAACAAGATTATAATTCATAAAGACGTTGACAAATTGTACTAATGGCCTGAAGTCAACACGATGGAATTCAATCAAGAGAAAAGCAGGGTGCTACATTTAGGATGGAAAAAAAAATCAAACTCACAGCTACACAACAGGGAATAAGTGGCTAGGTGGCTGTGCCACAGAAAAGGATCTGGAGGTCACAGTGGATCACAAATTGAACAGGAGCCAGCAAAGTGAAGCAGCATCTGTGAAAAAAGGCTAATATTATTCTTTGGTGTATTAGCAGCAGTGTCATATGTTCTGCCCTACTCTTCAATGGTGAGGCTTCAGGTGAAGAGCTGTATGCAGTTTTGGGTACTACACTTTAAGAAAGATGTAGACAAATGGAGAGAGTTCACAAGAAAGCCACAAAAGTGATAAAAGGTTTTTAAAAACTGGGCATATATGAAAAAAAGAGAATGGCTTTTACAAAGAAGATGTAATTTATTCTCTATGTCCATAATAGGTAGGACAAGAAGTAGGCTTCTTATATATTTAACGAGGAAAATTTAGGTTAGATATTAAGAAAAAACTTTTTAAATTATAAAGGCACTTAACTACTGGAATAGATTGCCAATGGAGATTGTAGAATCCCCATAACTGGAAGCTTTTTAAGAACAGATTAGCTAAACACCTGTCAGGGGTAGTCTAGGTAGATTTACTTGTTCCTGCCTCAACATGGAGGGCCTAGACTAAGGGTATGTCTAAACTATGTTTTTTGTTCAAAAGATCTTCCGATCTCACTTTCGAAAGAAATCCTCTTTCGAAAGTGAAAGTAGTCTGGACATGGGTTTTTTCGGGGAAAAAACCCCTTTTTCGAAAAAAACGTGTAAACCTCATTTTTTAAGGAAGAGAGTATTTTTTAAAAAAAGAGGGTTTTTTTCCAAAAAAAAACCCGCCTCCAGACTACTTTCACTTTCGAAAGATCCTCTTTTGAAAGTGAAATCGGAAGAAGATAGGGAAATTCCTGTGAAATTTACATATTCTCTTTTGAAAATAGTCTAGACATAGCCTAAGTGACCTGTTATGGTCCTTTTCAGCCTTACATTTTTAAGATTTCCTCAGTGGCCCTTGGTCTTGATCTGCAGCTGCCCCAGCTTTTATCTTTCTGTTTTATTTAGGCTTTCACTTTTTGTGAAGTGAGATGTCATGATGGGAAGATCTAACTGTAAAGTAATCGTCTAGTCACATGGGTTCTCCCCAGGTGACCCCTTTATTGATTGGCCTCTTGTGCCCCCCCTCACTCCAGTGTACCCCCACCAATTCGACCACGATGAGTTCTGCTCAGTCCTCGTAACAGCGAAAATACGTTTTAAAGCCCCGATCATGATGGAACCGTAATTTACACCAGGCAGCGGAGTAGGGGGGCTTGGGCCCACTCCCTCTCTGAGCCCCGGCCCAGGGCCCTAAGGCAGGGATAGCGTATCCCTGCACAGCGGCTGGGGTATTAACCCCTAAACTCACCCACTCTCAGGTTCCATGGCCCTGCCCTGGGCTGCTTCCTACTCCATCTCCCTGGCCCCCCTGGATGCCTCCCCCTCCCAGGAGGGTCCCGCACTCACCTTTGATCCAGTTCCTCCGGCCCCCTCCTCACTGGTGCTGGCCGGACACTTTTTAATTAGCCCACCGGCCCGGCAGGTGACGTCATCAGCCCGCGTCCTGGCAGCGCCTTTGGTGACATCATCCTGCCGTGCCTCCGAATGTGCGCTCTCTCCCGGCTCGGCTGCTCCAGCGGACGCCAGGTGCACTGGCTCCGGCACGGCCCCAGCCCCCTCTCTGTCTTTTCCTGGCAGCTCGCTCCGGTCCTCCGAAGTGCGGGGCAGGAGCGCCCCGTCACACTAACTATTCATTTTTTTGGTCAAAGTTAATAGTTTCTTGTGGGGTGGCGCTGTTGAGTGCCTCTTGAATAAAAACGAACCTGGGTATTGCTTGATACAGGGGATTGTTTCCCTTGATACAGGGGGAAGTGAATATTTAACTGGTTAACTGGTGCAGGCTGCTCCAGCCCTACAGGGGGCCTGCCACAGACAGGGGCTGTTCTCTCTGGTCAGGACGCTATAGCAGCCTCTGACCCGCTGCAGGCAGGGGCTGCTCTAGCATCCTGGCCAGAAAAGCCTCTGTCTGTGGCAGGCCTGAACGCTCCGCAGGCAAGGGCTGCTCTGACCGGGCTGGAGCAGCCCCTGCCTGCGGCGTGGGAAGAGGACTACTCCAACCCAGTAGTAGGCCGAGGGTTGCTCCAGCAGGGCTGGAGTGACAGCCCCCACCTGCTCTCTCCTTTAATTGGTTCGCAAATTAAACAGGATTTTACATCCCTATTGTTTACCCCACTGAATATTTTCTGATCATTTAGACATTGCTTAATTCATACTCACCTAAGCTTGCAAATATGACAGCCAAATTCAGGGTCAGTACCTCAGGCAATATACAGTAGCTGGAACCATTTTTTTTTCTAGCCCTCAAGTGGAATACACGCAGGGGCAAAAAATTTTGAGCTGTGGATGGGGATTAAGTTGTTTTAGGAGGGTCATTGGAAATGGGAGTGTAGCAACTGCATAAATGTCGCCTGGTGTTAACTAGTGTTTATTATTCCTTCCTGTATATGGAACATGATATGGGGCCTATCCTGCACACATTGCTAGGCATACTGCTTATGAGACAAGATTCAATATAGTATGACAGTAGTAAGTGTTTGCAAAATTGAGCCCTAAGTGTATTTCACACTTCACGAATTCATGAAAGATAAGAGGAGAATTCCTGGCCACACTGAGTCAATGGCAGAACTCCTTTTTTTGAGCTTCCTGCCCTAATTAGCTAATTCAAACTAAATATTGGGCTACATCTACAGTTCAGCAGGGAACGACTCTCTGAGACTGATCCACCGGCAGTCAATTTACTGTAGTGGGTCTAGTGAAGACCCACCAAACCAAATGCAGGTCGCTCTGCAGTCAACTTCAGTACTCTACCCCCAATGGGAAAAGTAAGGTAAGTTGATGAGAGAATTTCTCCCATTGACGCCCCACAGTGTAGACCCCGTGGTAATTCAACCTAAAGCACATTGACTCCAGCTACATTATTTACATAGCTGGAGTTGCATTCCTTAAGTCAATTTTCTGTGGAAGTGTAGACATAGGCTTAGTATATAAACTCTATTTTAAGAAGGTTTTGACAAGGATCAAGGTGGTACTTTCAGGATCAGAAATGAGAGCCTGTTCCAAATATATAGGTAGAATGAAAAAGGATAGGAAGCACAGACACTAAAGTGGTTTGGAATGAGTTTTTTTTCTTAGTTATTTTCTTGGAGTGCCAATTTGTATCCCTTACTCTCTGAATAAATCTCATAGATGTACACATCTATGGTTAGATATTGCAGTCTTCAACAATCTCTCTCTCTCCACTTTTTATATATTTTAGGCAATTCGGAACATAACAGAACATTTCCTGTCAAAGCCAGCCATAACCCTCTTCTTCAGTATTAAAAATGGCTAATTTATTCCCTGTACTTTGAGACAAAAATGGGGGAGAGAATAAAAGGAATGTAGCCATTATCAGAAACCTTCAAACCTGCTTTGAGTCTGCTTAAAGAAAATAGGTTTTTTTAATAAAAAAATATTTATTTATGGACCCTCATTTCTGGAAAAAAGTATACAAATACATTTATTTTTCCATGTGATTTCACAGCACAGTGAAACAGAGTCCCTCTTGGGTACAGAAGTGAACCTAACAGCATTTTTCCAGGATTACATCATCTGTTTCACTCACACTTTCACATCCTGCATTAAACCACATGTATGCACATCAACAAGACAAGATTGTAAAAAGAGTGTAACTGGGGAACTGTTTGCATGATATTTGATAGGTGTAATTGTGGGCATTGCTATTTCAAAGTAACAGTAGATATACTATACTATGTCAACAAAAGTCACTCTTGCCATATGGAAACCTAATTATTTCTGAATGATCTGTTACAAAACGCTTTTGAGACATTCAAGCCATTTAAACAAATCAGTAAAGAATATCTGAGCATAAAACCTGTCTTTAATAAGAACTTTCATGTGTTTTAGAGTTGGGACTTACAGTAATAGATTTGGAAACAGTGGAAAAAAAGCATATTTTAAAAGGAGGTAGGGAATTGTATCAGGTGTTTAGAAAATATTGGTATTCCCCTATGATTCTTCAGAATTGGCCCAGTCCTCCAGTAATTGAAATGAAAGGGCATTTTGCTGTTGGGGTGGGAGTAGGATTGGCTTTAAATCTGTGGGCAATGGTGTAGAATATAGTGTGATATATATTCAATGTGTGATACAGTTCTTTGGCACATAAGGTAACTTAGGCTATGGTACTTTGCTATTCTGTATTCTTATTGTAAGCATTTTTTACGGTGATATCATTGGTGCTGATAAATTCTGTCATCTGAGTAAATAGAAGGGTGGCCATGAATTATTTATAAAGCAAAACACACACACACATACACACACGCTCTCTCTCTCTCTCAATGTTTACATGCCATTGCTTGTCACTTCTGATTTCATACTTGTTTCATACTAGTTCAGGTCACTTGTCAATGACATTGGCAAGATGTCTGTTGGTTAGTCTGGATACAGCAGTCAGTCAAGCTTAATGGTTCAGGAACCTAGACTTGTGATTTGCCTTCAGTAGATCTTCATATAAATCGTGTAATCTAGAAGTCTTTATCATTATAAAAGAGATTTTGCTAGCTTCATGAAAATATCTGTTTCATAGTGAATCTAGTTTGACTGATATAGTTAAGGGGCTGACCTCAACTGTGACGGTGAATATATTTAATGTATGGGTAGCACGTTACATAACAATTATGTACTGAAACTAACCCAATATGAGTTTGACACATTAACAGTCTATTCTGAATTGCCTTACTCAATTGCATGTTTATATCCAGGCTTTGCCATCTACTTAAACTAGGAAACATAGAACATTTAGAGTCAGATTGTGTTGGTGTCAATGCAGAGCCACACTACTCCATGTGAGAGCTCTGGAAGACATTTTGTCTTTGTAAGGAGCGAGATCCCAGGCACAAAAAGGTGTCATGTATGCTGCACTCTCCTTCTTAGTGTGCAGCATGCTCTTCTTCACGTCTACTCAGATCTGCAGCCCACCCTTTCTCTGGTACCTGGTCTACACTAGGACTGGTCTACACTAGGACTTCACATTGCCATTAGCCTCATGTGGTTGATTTCTAAGTGATGTGTCCACGCTATCAAGCCTGTGATGTTGACCTTAATGGCTACGGAAGTTGATTTAAGTGCTCCTGCTTTTCATGAGAGTAACGCTATTCCTGACCTTGCACGGTCAAATTTACGGTAGTGTAGATGCAACATTGCTGGAAAGTCAAGGCTATTGGCCTCAAGGAGGCCTCTCACAGTTCTCTGCCCTGACTGCTCTGGCTGGAACTTGCGCCTCCACTGCTCTCTCTTGTAAACATTAAAAGCCATGGGAAAAGTTGATTGGCCTCTCCCATGTGGCCACTGTTGTGAGCACATTCAGAGTGAGCAGCATACCATGGCACATGTGGAGATGACCTTGAACAATCCTACAAACACTGCAACAACTTCAACTCCTGCTCCCACAGGATCCAGGTCCCAGGGGCATGGAAGAGTGCCAGCGTGGAGTGTCCAGGAGATCTTGGACCTCATCGAGGTGTGGGGAGATGAAGCCATCCTCTCTGAGTTCCTAATCAGCAAGAGGAACCTGACATTTATGGCAAGATAACAAGCTGCCGAGTAGCTAAAGGCTATTCCAGGGTCACTCAGCAGTGCCTAGTGAAAATCAAGGAGCTGAGGCAGTCCTACCACAAGGTGAAGGAGGCAAGCAGATAGTCTGGTGTAGCACCACACATGTGCTGCTACTACAAGCAGTTGGACACCATTTTGGGAGGGCCCGGCCAGATACCCCAGTGTGGTCATGGAGTGTTGTCAAGACAAGCCTAGTGTCAGCATAGAGGACAATGTAGTGATGGAGGGGCATGAGGAGATTAGTCAGCTGGTAATCCCCAAGTATCAGCTGCTGGTCATGATGCTGCAGCTGGTCCTCTCCTCCCAGAATGTCTCCCAGTCCAGCAAAGACCCCATGGAGGGACTTCCAGTGAGTTCACACACTTTTTCTAACTGCAAGTGGGTTAAGGCAATGGGGTATGAGGTGTGGCGCAGGGGGCTTGGAACAGCTTTTTAATGTGCCTGCAGATGGAGCGGGAGTCTTGCCTGCCCATCTCCATGAAGCTCTCAGATAGGAGCTCTTTAATCCTTCTCACAAGGTTTTCGGGGAGGCCAGCCTTAATCTTTCCTCCCCAATAGGACACTTTCCCTCGCCAGGTCACCAGTAAGTGGTCTGGTGTCATTGAACCACAAAGCAATGCAGCATTAGGCCCAGGTGACTGGCCACATTCAGTCAACATCTGCTCCCGATCACTCTGTGTAATTTGGAGAAGACTGATATCTCACGTGATAACCTGGGGGAAGGAGGAGGGGAATCTATTAGAACTCTCCCTGGGAAGCCATGTATGCCAGATACACATTCTCTCCCGTCCTCTTACCCCCACCGTGGGCATTTCCACCTCTCCAACTCTGATTTTCCTGTATTGGAAAAAAGGTGCCATTGTGCATCTTTTGGAAGAGGCAGGAGTTCCGAAAGATGCAGTCCTTATGCACCTTTACCGATCATCCCACAGTGAAATGGCCCTTGTGGTCCACCAGCACCTGCAGCACCTTGGAGAAGTACACCTCATAGTTGATGTACTCCGTGGCAAGGTGGTCAGAGACCAAGCTGGAGATGTGTATTCCATCTATGGGCCCACCTCTGTTCCAGAAACCCATGGCAGCAAAGCCCTCCACTATGGTGTCCACATTTCCCAGAGTCACAACTCGTCATAGCAGGATATTACTAATCTCCTTGGTTACTTGTTTAACTGGACACACTTCCCCCTGCGCTGGAGATTTCACCACTTCAGTACTCTACCCCCAATGGGAAAAGTAAGGTAAGTTGATGAGAGAATTTCTCCCATTGACGCCCCACAGTGTAGACCCCGTGGTAATTCAACCTAAAGCACATTGACTCCAGCTACATTATTTACATAGCTGGAGTTGCATTCCTTAAGTCAATTTTCTGTGGAAGTGTAGACATAGGCTTAGTATATAAACTCTATTTTAAGAAGGTTTTGACAAGGATCAAGGTGGTACTTTCAGGATCAGAAATGAGAGCCTGTTCCAAATATATAGGTAGAATGAAAAAGGATAGGAAGCACAGACACTAAAGTGGTTTGGAATGAGTTTTTTTTCTTAGTTATTTTCTTGGAGTGCCAATTTGTATCCCTTACTCTCTGAATAAATCTCATAGATGTACACATCTATGGTTAGATATTGCAGTCTTCAACAATCTCTCTCTCTCCACTTTTTATATATTTTAGGCAATTCGGAACATAACAGAACATTTCCTGTCAAAGCCAGCCATAACCCTCTTCTTCAGTATTAAAAATGGCTAATTTATTCCCTGTACTTTGAGACAAAAATGGGGGAGAGAATAAAAGGAATGTAGCCATTATCAGAAACCTTCAAACCTGCTTTGAGTCTGCTTAAAGAAAATAGGTTTTTTTAATAAAAAAATATTTATTTATGGACCCTCATTTCTGGAAAAAAGTATACAAATACATTTATTTTTCCATGTGATTTCACAGCACAGTGAAACAGAGTCCCTCTTGGGTACAGAAGTGAACCTAACAGCATTTTTCCAGGATTACATCATCTGTTTCACTCACACTTTCACATCCTGCATTAAACCACATGTATGCACATCAACAAGACAAGATTGTAAAAAGAGTGTAACTGGGGAACTGTTTGCATGATATTTGATAGGTGTAATTGTGGGCATTGCTATTTCAAAGTAACAGTAGATATACTATACTATGTCAACAAAAGTCACTCTTGCCATATGGAAACCTAATTATTTCTGAATGATCTGTTACAAAACGCTTTTGAGACATTCAAGCCATTTAAACAAATCAGTAAAGAATATCTGAGCATAAAACCTGTCTTTAATAAGAACTTTCATGTGTTTTAGAGTTGGGACTTACAGTAATAGATTTGGAAACAGTGGAAAAAAAGCATATTTTAAAAGGAGGTAGGGAATTGTATCAGGTGTTTAGAAAATATTGGTATTCCCCTATGATTCTTCAGAATTGGCCCAGTCCTCCAGTAATTGAAATGAAAGGGCATTTTGCTGTTGGGGTGGGAGTAGGATTGGCTTTAAATCTGTGGGCAATGGTGTAGAATATAGTGTGATATATATTCAATGTGTGATACAGTTCTTTGGCACATAAGGTAACTTAGGCTATGGTACTTTGCTATTCTGTATTCTTATTGTAAGCATTTTTTACGGTGATATCATTGGTGCTGATAAATTCTGTCATCTGAGTAAATAGAAGGGTGGCCATGAATTATTTATAAAGCAAAACACACACACACATACACACACGCTCTCTCTCTCTCTCAATGTTTACATGCCATTGCTTGTCACTTCTGATTTCATACTTGTTTCATACTAGTTCAGGTCACTTGTCAATGACATTGGCAAGATGTCTGTTGGTTAGTCTGGATACAGCAGTCAGTCAAGCTTAATGGTTCAGGAACCTAGACTTGTGATTTGCCTTCAGTAGATCTTCATATAAATCGTGTAATCTAGAAGTCTTTATCATTATAAAAGAGATTTTGCTAGCTTCATGAAAATATCTGTTTCATAGTGAATCTAGTTTGACTGATATAGTTAAGGGGCTGACCTCAACTGTGACGGTGAATATATTTAATGTATGGGTAGCACGTTACATAACAATTATGTACTGAAACTAACCCAATATGAGTTTGACACATTAACAGTCTATTCTGAATTGCCTTACTCAATTGCATGTTTATATCCAGGCTTTGCCATCTACTTAAACTAGGAAACATAGAACATTTAGAGTCAGATTGTGTTGGTGTCAATGCAGAGCCACACTACTCCATGTGAGAGCTCTGGAAGACATTTTGTCTTTGTAAGGAGCGAGATCCCAGGCACAAAAAGGTGTCATGTATGCTGCACTCTCCTTCTTAGTGTGCAGCATGCTCTTCTTCACGTCTACTCAGATCTGCAGCCCACCCTTTCTCTGGTACCTGGTCTACACTAGGACTGGTCTACACTAGGACTTCACATTGCCATTAGCCTCATGTGGTTGATTTCTAAGTGATGTGTCCACGCTATCAAGCCTGTGATGTTGACCTTAATGGCTACGGAAGTTGATTTAAGTGCTCCTGCTTTTCATGAGAGTAACGCTATTCCTGACCTTGCACGGTCAAATTTACGGTAGTGTAGATGCAACATTGCTGGAAAGTCAAGGCTATTGGCCTCAAGGAGGCCTCTCACAGTTCTCTGCCCTGACTGCTCTGGCTGGAACTTGCGCCTCCACTGCTCTCTCTTGTAAACATTAAAAGCCATGGGAAAAGTTGATTGGCCTCTCCCATGTGGCCACTGTTGTGAGCACATTCAGAGTGAGCAGCATACCATGGCACATGTGGAGATGACCTTGAACAATCCTACAAACACTGCAACAACTTCAACTCCTGCTCCCACAGGATCCAGGTCCCAGGGGCATGGAAGAGTGCCAGCGTGGAGTGTCCAGGAGATCTTGGACCTCATCGAGGTGTGGGGAGATGAAGCCATCCTCTCTGAGTTCCTAATCAGCAAGAGGAACCTGACATTTATGGCAAGATAACAAGCTGCCGAGTAGCTAAAGGCTATTCCAGGGTCACTCAGCAGTGCCTAGTGAAAATCAAGGAGCTGAGGCAGTCCTACCACAAGGTGAAGGAGGCAAGCAGATAGTCTGGTGTAGCACCACACATGTGCTGCTACTACAAGCAGTTGGACACCATTTTGGGAGGGCCCGGCCAGATACCCCAGTGTGGTCATGGAGTGTTGTCAAGACAAGCCTAGTGTCAGCATAGAGGACAATGTAGTGATGGAGGGGCATGAGGAGATTAGTCAGCTGGTAATCCCCAAGTATCAGCTGCTGGTCATGATGCTGCAGCTGGTCCTCTCCTCCCAGAATGTCTCCCAGTCCAGCAAAGACCCCATGGAGGGACTTCCAGTGAGTTCACACACTTTTTCTAACTGCAAGTGGGTTAAGGCAATGGGGTATGAGGTGTGGCGCAGGGGGCTTGGAACAGCTTTTTAATGTGCCTGCAGATGGAGCGGGAGTCTTGCCTGCCCATCTCCATGAAGCTCTCAGATAGGAGCTCTTTAATCCTTCTCACAAGGTTTTCGGGGAGGCCAGCCTTAATCTTTCCTCCCCAATAGGACACTTTCCCTCGCCAGGTCACCAGTAAGTGGTCTGGTGTCATTGAACCACAAAGCAATGCAGCATTAGGCCCAGGTGACTGGCCACATTCAGTCAACATCTGCTCCCGATCACTCTGTGTAATTTGGAGAAGACTGATATCTCACGTGATAACCTGGGGGAAGGAGGAGGGGAATCTATTAGAACTCTCCCTGGGAAGCCATGTATGCCAGATACACATTCTCTCCCGTCCCCTTACCCCCACCGTGGGCATTTCCACCTCTCCAACTCTGATTTTCCTGTATTGGAAAAAAGGTGCCATTGTGCATCTTTTGGAAGAGGCAGGAGTTCCGAAAGATGCAGTCCTTATGCACCTTTACCGATCATCCCACAGTGAAATGGCCCTTGTGGTCCACCAGCACCTGCAGCACCTTGGAGAAGTACACCTCATAGTTGATGTACTCCGTGGCAAGGTGGTCAGAGGCCAAGCTGGAGATGTGTATTCCATCTATGGGCCCACCTCTGTTCCAGAAACCCATGGCAGCAAAGCCCTCCACTATGGTGTCCACATTTCCCAGAGTCACAACTCGTCATAGCAGGATATTACTAATCTCCTTGGTTACTTGTTTAACTGGACACACTTCCCCCTGCGCTGGAGATTTCACCACTCCAAACTGATTCGCCAGACAACTATAGCTGTCTGGCATTACATGCTTTTGTGGGGCAATTGCCACATGCTTCTCCATGGTCAGAGCAGGTCTCATTTGGGTATTCTGGTGCCTTGTGGCAGGGGAAAGCCATTCGCAAAGTTCCAGGAATGTGGCCATCTTCATTTGGAAGTTCTGCAGCCACTGCTGATCATAGCAAGTCTGCATCACACTGTGGTCCTACCAGTCTGAGTTTGCCTCAGCGCCAGAATTGACATTCCACGGTGTCCAGAGGATTAACTGGCAGCTGTGCTAGTATCAGCACCAGGCCTTGCATGAGCAGGGCTTCCAGGCTACGCTGAGCTTTGTCCTTGTCCTCTTCCTGGAGGAGAGACATGAGTATGCTCTCCAAGTAGTGCGCCATTAGACACACCAGAACATGTCACCATTACAATGGATTGCTGCAAAGCAGGCTCCATGCTCGCACTGCTATGGCATCTGAGTGGGCAATTAGGGCTCCACAAGGTGCAAGCACACTGCCTCCCCTTTATCTCACACAAGGAGGGAGGGACTAGATGGAACCTTGGTGATATGAGCCCCTCTAACCATCCGCTGCAGAGTTTTGGTCACAGTGGGCACCATGAGCATAGACCAGAATGCAAAGCTGCCACGGTGCCTCGCTCTCTGAATTGATGGTAGGCTCCCTAATGGGGATGCTGTACTTCCGACTACATTCGTTTCTTGCCCACAGTGAGGACACGGACCTTTGACTTTGCAAAATCTGGTGGTAAGAAATCGACCATATTAAATTCAACCTTACCTCATAGAGTGGACGTGCCGTGAGGGGGCTGTTAGCACAGGTATTGCAGTGCTGGCAGGCTGCAATCCCAGGTGTGTGAAAGGGGGATGTTTTGTGCCTGAGACCCTCATAATTACCTATCAAGGGTTGTGGGAGTCAGTCAAGGTTTGGCTCTTTTAAATTAGCCTTGCATGAAATTATTACAAACCTAACAGTTAAAAATGGCAAGGTACCCAGATTTTGGGAGGTGAATTCATTTGATCTTCTTCATGTCACAGCTAACTGAGTAAAATGATTGTCCACATATCTCTAAAGACAGTGTGGTACAGATGCTCAGGTGATGCAAATGACTTCTTCATTGGCTTCAATTACATCAACTGACTAAGTGTAAATAGCATCCAAGTGGGTTTTTTGGCATATATATTCTAGTGAGTCTCATAGACTCATAGACTCATAGACTTTAAGGTCAGAAGGGACCATTATGATCATCTAGTCTGACCTCCCGCACAATGCAGGCCGCATAATCTCACCCACCCACTCCTAGAATAATCCTCACCCCTATATCTCAGATATTGAAGCCCTCAAATAGTTTGAAGACCCCAAGATGCTGAGAATCCTCCAGCTGTGATCTGTACCCCATGCTACAGAGGAAGGCGAAAAACCTCCAGGGCCTCTGCCAATCTACCCTGGAGGAAAATTCCTTCCCGACCCCAAATATGGCGATCAGCTAAACCCTGAGCATGTGGGCAAGACTCCCCAGCCAGACACCCAGAAAGTTCTTTATAGTAACCCCTATCATCCCTCCATTGACCTATTTACCACTGATAATGACTAGTCAATTAGTTACCAAGACCATGTTATCTTGTCAAACCATCCCCTTCATAAACCCATCTAGTTTAATTTTGAAGCCAGGTAGATCTTTTGCCCCCACTACTTCCCTTGGAAGGCCATTCCAGAACCTCACTCCTCTAATGGTGAGAAACCTTCGTCTAATCTCAAGTCTAAACTTCCTACTAGCCAGCTTATATCCATTTGTTCTTGTGTCCACATTAGTATTAAACTTAAATAATTCCTCTCCCTCCCTAGTATTTATCCCTCTAATATATTTAAAGAGTGCAATCATATCCCCCCTCAGCCTTCTTTTGGTTAAGGTAAACAAGCCAAGCTCCCTGAGTCTCCTTTCATAAGACAGGTTCACCATTCCTCGAATCATCCTAGTGGCCCTTCTTTGTACCTGTTCTAATTTGAATTCATCCTTCTTAAACATGGGAGACCAGAACTGCACACAGTATTCCAAATGAGGTCTCACCAATGCCTTGTATAATGGCACTAACACCTCCTTATCCCTACTGGAAATACCTCGCCTAATACATCCCAAGACCATATTAGCCTTTTTCACAGCCATGTCACAGTGGCGGCTCATAGTCATCCTATAATCAACCAGGACTCCGAGATCCTTCTCCTCCTCCGTTACTTCCAACTGATGTGTCCCCAGCTCATAACTAAAATTCTTGTTATTAATGCCTAAATGCATAACCTTACACTTCTCACTGTTAAATTTCATCCTATTGCTATCACTCCAATTTACAAGGTCATCCAAATCTTTCTGTATGATATCCCGATCCTTTTCTGAATTAGCAATACCTCCCAACTTTGTGTCATCTGCAAATTTTATCAGGACACTTCCACTTTTGGTGCCAAGGTCAGCAATAAAAAGATTAAATAAAATTGGCCCCAAAACTGATCCCTGAGGAACTCCGCTAGTAACCTTCCTCCAACCTGACAGTTCCCCTTTCAATATGACCCGCTGTAGTCTCCCCTTTAACCAGTTGCTTATCCACCTCTCAACTTTCATATTAATCCCTATTTTTTCCAATTTAACCAATAATTCCCCATGTGGTACTGTATCAAATGCCTTACTAAAATCGAGGTAGATTAAATCCACTGCATTTCCTTTATCTAAAAAATCTGTTACTTTCTCAAAAAAAGAGATCAGATTGGTTTGGCACGATCTACCTTTTGTAAAACCATGTTGCAACTTATCCCAATTGCCATTAACCTCAATGTCTCTAACTACTTTCTCCTTCAAAATTTTTTCCAAGATCTTGCATGCTACAGATGTCAAACTAACAGGCCTATAGTTACCCGGGTCACTTTTTTTTCCTCTCTTAAAAATAGGAACTATATTAGCAATTCTCCAATCAAATGGTACAACCCCTAAGTTTAGAGATTTATTAAAAATTTTTGCTAATGGACCTGCAATTTCATGTGCCAGTTCCTTTAATATTCTTGGATGAAGATTATCTGGGCCCCCCGATTTACTCCCATTAAGCTGTTCAAGTTTGGCTTTTACCTCAGATATGGTAATATCTACCTCTATATCCTTAGTCCCATTTGTTATATTACCATTATCCCTAAGCTCTTCACTAGCCTCATTAAAGACTGAAGCAAAGTATTTGTTTAGATATTGGGCCATTCCTAAATTATCCTTAACCTCCACTCCATCCTTAGTAATTAGCGGTCCTACTTCTTCTATTTTTGTTTTTTTCCTATTTATATGGCTATAAAACCTTTTACTATTGGTTTTAATTCCCTTTGCAAGATCCAACTCTACCTGCCTTTTAGCCTCTCTCACTTTGTCCCTACATGCTCTAACCTCAATAAGGTAACTTTCTTTACTTATCCCTCCCATCTTCCACTCCTTATATGCTTTCTGCTTTTTCTTAATCACCTTTCTAAGATGCCTGCTCATCCAGCTTGGTCTAACACACCTGCCTATAATTTTTTTCCCTTTTCTTGGGATACAGGCTTCTGACAGTTTCTGCAACTTTAACTTAAAATAATCCCAGGCCTCCTCCACCTCAAGATCCATAATTTCTTTAGACCAATCAACTTCCCTAACTAATTTCCTTAATTTATTAAAGTTAGCCCTTTTGAAATCAAAAACCCTAGTCTCAGATTTATTTTTGTTTATCCTTCCATTCAATTTGAACTGTATTAGCTCATGATCACTCGAGCCAAGATTATCCCCTACAACCATTTCATCTATGAGGTCCTCGCTACTCACCAAAACCAAATCTAAAATAGCATCCCCCCTTGTAGGTTCAGCAACTACTTGATGAAGGAATTCATCAGCTATCACATCTAGGAAAATCTGAGCCCTATTATTATTACTAGCACTTGTTCTCCAATCTATATCTGGAAAGTTGAAATCTCCCATGATTACGCAGTTTCCACGAGTATTTACTTCATTAAAAACATTAAAGAGGTCTCTATCCATATCCAAAGTGGATCCTGGTGGTCTATAACACACCCCAAGCACTATCCCAGGGGAGGATCTGATAGTTTTCTTCCCCAATGTGATTTTTGCCCAAACAGACTCTGTCTTCTCCATTCCATTGCAAAACAGCACACCTTTGAGTTCATCCATATATTGGCTTAATAATGAAATGATATTTTTAATGATGTCGAGTTCTTTTTTTTATTTGCCTCTTGGTATTCATTTTTGATGTTCACTTTTTAAATCTTTTCTTTAAAAGGGCTAGAAACCTACAAATAACAATGTGTAAGTCAAAGGTTTCCTTATTGTAAAAAAATATTATAAGCCATTGAGCCAATTTCTAAACTCATTACATTGGTCTTGCACTATTTTAACTTTGCTGATTCCATTAGTTACTCCTGATTTGTGGATGTATGAGGTCAGATTTGGGTCCAGTGTGTGTCTGATGGAAATCATATTGGTGAAAATAGTGGTATAATTTGTAATCATTATGGGTGTGTCTAGACTACATGGCTCCGTCGATGGAGCCATGTAGATGAGTTTACTAGACATAGCAAAATGAAGCAGCGATTTAAATAATCGCTGCTTCATTTACATAAAAATGGCTGCCGCTGTGCTGATCAGCTGATTGTCGGCACAGCGCGGTAGTCTAGACGGGGATCAGCCGACCCCAGCACCCTTTGTCGTCAGATCCTTTATGCCTCGTGCAACGAGGCTTACAGGATCTGACGACAAAGGGTGCTGGGGTCGGCTGATCCCCGTCTAGACTATTGCACTGTGCCGACAATCAGCTGATCGGCACAGCGCGGCGGCCATTTTGATGTAAATGAAGCGGCAATTATTTAAATCGCCGCTTATTTTGCTATGTCTAGTAAACTCATCTACATGGCTCCGTCGACATGTGTAGTCTAGACACACCCTATGAGAACCATCAGCATCAAGGTCTCAGTTCCATAAAAATCAAGATTTCTCTCTATTTTGGTGGCTTTCAGCAGGACAGAACCTGGCCCTGAATCCTTATTCTGTTTTTTCTTATTAGCTTTCTTTTTCGTTATTGCTCTTCCTTTGAAAGCTCCATACTTTGATTTTTATTCCAATGAAATTCTCAATCACTGGAAGTTCACCTGAGAAAGGAGTGAGTTAAAATGGATGAATGCTTCATTACATCATGAAGAAGGGTGATAGTCATGAAAGAGAACTCAAATGAAAATGCGAAGCAGTCAGTCCCTCTTCAAGAGTGTTCTGATATGAAGAAGGTATTGCTATAGAAATCTGATCCATGCTAATTGTTAAAGCCCAATCCTATTAAGAGGAACTTCTGTTGACTTCAACTCAGCACTTCTCAGAGAACCTAAAACAGAATGGAATGAAAAAACATCGGTGGTGAGGGCAAGAGGGACAGAGGGACGGGATCGGATTTCAAATAGTGGTCAGCAAACTCCTACTTACATTCCCAAGTATTTTTCCATCCTCCATATTTTCTCTGGCTTTCACCCTGTGACTTAAGGCCTACAATGTCACATCCTTGGTACTGCCAACCCCATGTCTGCAAAAATCATGAGACAGGTTCCCCAAATAATTAAATTGGCTTAATAATTAAAAGATTTTAAAACAATTTTTTAAAGTTCTCTTTATTTGCCTCCTGGTGTTTATCTCTGATATTCACTTTTTAAAAAATTTTCTTTAAAAGGACTGGAAACCCAGTTAAAAATAAAGTTGAGATTCTCACATAATCATCTGGCTATTGAGGATGGAGCTTTAAAAAAAACCCCAAATATCAACAGACTTGCAATAAAATCAGGAGTTGGCAAAAGTCGATAGATCTCAGAGTTTTATACTACCATACATCATATTATCTGAGATCCTTGCATGTAAAATCAATAGCATTAGCAAAGTCCCTAGCAGACTTCATAGAGTCTCTGCAAATTTTCTTTTTATGGGGTCAGACTTTTGCTTGAGGTAATTTTTTTGAGAAGGTTTAGAGGAGTTTGGGAATAAAAACATTATTTGAGCTGTGAGTGTTTTTATGGCAGTAAATGCTTTCTCAAACAGGAAGGTTTTGCAACATTTTGTAAAGATAAATTCTGGATTCACCTGATCTTCTGTGGAAAACTGTTCGAGAGCTAAACTTCCTTGATCAAGAATAATTTGTCTTCAGCTTTCACATGCCCCATCCTGGACTTTGAGATCTACATTATTCCCCAGGAGCACAGCTATTTGAGGGTTCACAGATCAATATTCAGGCTGTGTTGTGCTTTGGCTTTGATACAGTAATTGTTTTGGGAAATAGGATCATGGTCTTAAACTGGGATTGGATGCTGACTGGGAATGAGAAGAAGGACTTCAGTATGGGCCTTATTTGTTCATAGGGGTCTGAGCCATAGAGTAGGTGGGTAACCTCATTCTGTACCAGCTGCAGCCTGTGCATCCTCCTCATGTTCAGCTTCAGATAAAGCAAATTTCAGTAATCTAGCCCTGAGTTGACAAATGCATGGTTCATCGTAGCCAGGCCCTCATCTGGGAGGAAGGGATGAAATTTCCTGGCAAGCTGGAGGTGAAAGGAAGTATTTTAGAAAACTGATGCTACCTGATCATCCAAGTTTTGTGAGGAGCCAAACAAGACCCTAAGGCTTCACACCACTTTGATGAATACGGGCTATGTGGCTTAGATGGAAGGTGGAGACAGAGTTTTGGCCAGATCTTCAAAGTGTTTTCCCTTTCTGACCTGTATCACTTAGCCTTGCCTGGGTTTAGTTTGAGCCAGCTGCTTTCCATCCAAGAGCAAATTTCCTGTCGGCATTTTGCCATTTTACTAGTAGCAGTGGCCCCATCGAGTTCGGAATCAGATATAGAGTTGAGTGTCATCAGCATCACTGAAAATTTTTTTCCTTAATACTTCTATTCCAGTGCCTTTCTTAGTTAAAATAAAATAGTGAAACAAATGGTGTGTGGGCAGTTGCATGGTTCTACACTGTCTTTTGGTCCTTAATAAAAGGAATAATTTATTTTTTCAAAACCGTATAACTCAACATTATTGTGTCTAATTCTTGAACCTAGATAAGGTATGCTTGCCACAGGCCCCCAGGAGGTGACTTGTGGGAACATGGATGTATGTGGCTTTTATACCCTTCCTCTCCTAAGAGCCTTCCCCTAAGGGACAGGGAATCAGGGCGACCACTCTGGCCCCCACACTTTTGAGGGGCCCTTCAGGCTGCTGTGGTTCGTCACTTCTACCCAGGCCCTGCTCCCCCTTTGAGACTGCTCTGTCTCTCCCTATTCTGGTCCAACTGGGGGCTGGTTCGGTGCCATGGCTACTGAGCTACTTCTAGCACTCTGGCTACACACTGTAGGATGGAGTCCAGAAGGCAGTTTTCATTCAGCTTTATTGCTCCTTAGTACTACTGGGCAGCACAAGAAGTCATATTAGACCGGACAGTGGGGTGTGTTCTCTTTGTTACACATTACTGCCATGTAACATTTTATACAAACTGTATCTCAGAGTTCTTCATAGAATTATATCCTAAAAAGTGGGCCAAATCCTGGTCTTGGTGGGGGGATGGAAACCTTGCAATTGACTTCAATAGGATAAGTATTTGATACCCCTCCCCTGACTGTCCCACATAAGCCAGCTGTTCCTAAATCCTGTAATTAGAGTGCTGCTAAGCAGCTGACATCAAGT
Source organism: Pelochelys cantorii (assembly GCA_032595735.1). Lineage (NCBI taxonomy): Eukaryota > Metazoa > Chordata > Testudines > Trionychidae > Pelochelys > Pelochelys cantorii. The sequence goes on along the minus strand of CM064329.1, from coordinate 43,682,112 downwards.
GAAAGCCTTCTAAGGGATTTGATTTTTTTTCTGCAGTGTTTTATAATGTGACACTTCCAAGAATTAGTTGGACCATTGATAGTAACTGTTGGACCTAGAATTGGAAACTTCTGCATATACCATTTGTATTTTCTCAGTTCTTTTAATTAATGGCTATTGGATCTAACAACCAGCTCCAGAGCAGAAGCATAATCCATAAATCACCTTAATAGAAAAGCTGCACAATACAAATAAAGTTGGGGTCTGAATTTCTCAGTGATGGGACAACTTTGAAAAGTTATGGAGTAACAATGGTCACTTCTCTTCTGTGGCAGTTACAGTTTTTGATACCATAAAAATGAGATTTACATAAAAATTAACATTATTGATACAGGTTTTGTATGTATCTCTTTCAAATGCAACTAGATATAACACTTGCTCAGCTTCTCTGTCCTGGGCATTCTTTTTGGATCAGATTCTGATCTCAGTTATACCTAGCTAAATCTGTAGTAAATCCCTAGGAATCAATTATATTTGGCCAGAATTACTGTGGTATAACTGATATGAGAATCTGGCTCTATCTTAGTCCTTGATTTTATAAGAACTGGATGATAGTGTATGCTGCAATGAATGGGCTTGTGAGTCAGCTGTTCAGCTTGTGAGTCAGCTGTTCAGCATGTAGACTGTGCATAACTGCCAGTATTAAGAATTTTATGATCCTGAAAACTCACATGATCATTACCACTTTTCCTAAGGAGTTTCTTAGCGTACATGTACACTGCATGACTATTTTGGGATACCAGAGGTATCCCGAAATAGCTACCCCACGTCTGCACAATTTTGAAATGTTTTTCAAAATAACAGGCATGCTGTTTCAGCATCCTGGTAACCCTCGTTCCACAAGGGTTAAGGGATGTCTTGAAATAACATGTTGTTTTGAAATTTGGTGCCGTGTAGACGCACCAAATTTCAAAATAAGCTATTTTGAAATAGATTGGAAATAAGATACACAATTTGCATAGTGCACATTGAGTATCTTATTTCGAGTTCTGGGTGCTGTATAGACACACCTTTACTTATTAATGAACGATGTGAACACAGTATTTTCAAAAACTGTTTTGTTGCCTTTTTAAATGGGCAGAAACTGGATCCCAAGCAAGCCATCCCAAAGTCTGGGGAAGTTCAGATCCAAATCTGGATTCCTTTTTAACAGCCAATTTCTTATTCTATTAACTGAACCAAAACACTGGATTCCAACCTTCCAAACTTGGGGAAAGTTCTAGGACTGATCCAGATCCATACTTGATATCTTAGATTAATCACTTGATGCTTTTAAAGTTGTGCCAGGCTAACACTTTTGTGACACATAGATTCCACTATTTATTTATCTTTGGCTGTAATTCTTTAGGAAGTAAGCAAGAGGGGCAGTTGGCCCAATATTCTATATCTATGCTGCACCTGCATGATGTAATTTCATGTTCCCTAGATACAAATACTGCCCTTCCAAATATTGCATACCTAGCATGAGGATTTTTTGTTTTCATTTTTTAGACCCTGCCAGTGCGGAAGATTCCATGCAAAGCCAATGCTCCGTCAGGGTCTTTTTTTGCACGAGACAACACAGCAAATTTCTTATCCTGGTGCAGAGATGTGGGCGTGGATGACACATGCCTATTTGAATCAGAAGGCTTGGGTACGTACTTGCTTATATGGTAATCAAGAATTTTAAAAGAAGTTTTGCTTTTATATTGCCTGCTGAAAGGTTAGCTGTGCTCCCACTGATTTTAATGGGAGTTGGATTACACCAATAAGGCAAAAGCACTGTGGGTTAAAAAGTGAATTGGCTACTGAATATCTTTTCAGTTCAGGTGGACATTATGCAAATGGCTTACTTGCATACATGCCTTGTCACTTATGTTAGAAGTAGAATGTGATCTACTGAAGCAAGCTAAATGGCTTTTCAAATTACTATAATCATTTTAAACAAGCAGATGACTAGGAACTAAAATACCAGCATGATGGTTTTAAAACTTAGAAATTAAGTTGTTTAATATATTGCATTTACAACCAGTGGCCCTTTTAATCAATCAAAATTCGTATTTATTTGACTGCTGTTCAGTTTGGATTAGAACTGTGCAGTCAGGAGCTGCACTAGACATTCTAGTGCCCTTCACAGCTACTATCCAATGGTGAAGAGAGAACTTTTAAAATGACAGCCTCTGTCGGTGATATCCTGGCTGGGTCACCGCTGCCCAGAGCTCTTTATCTCACCACTTACAGCTAACCTGATGGAGCGCTTGCGGGCAATGAGGAGAGGCCTCTGGACACACTTATATTTATAGGATCACGCAGTGGACATGTTCAAAATTAGTCATATTTTAATATCTACATAGGTAAGGCCATGCCATTTTTAGATATATAAGTCATAAGGCCAAATTACATAAACAACTAAGAACAGCCATACTGGGTCAAACCAAAAGTCTATCTAGCCCAGTGTCCTGTCTTCTGACAGTTGCCAATGCTAGGTGCCCCAGAGGGAATGAACAGAACAGGGTAATCAAGTGATCCTGGAAAGCAAGCTAGGGACAGCATCCCTGCCCATCCTGGCTAATAGCCATTGAAATTCCTCCCTCATTGTTAACACACATTTTTAAAAAATCTGTTTTTGGATTAAAAGTTTATCATTGGTCTGAAAATTTAATGAACCATTAATTAAGTAAGCATGGGCAGCATCCATCTCAGCTTTTACACTGTGTGCAACCTGCAGTAAAGTAAACCTGAATTTCATCTTGTAGAAGTATTAGTAGTCCTAATAATAGTACTACGATAAAACTAAGAAGAGCAGCTGGGACAGAAATTAGGAGCAAAAAGATAGCCCCTGAGTCTGCATTCAATGCCCCCTTCAGGGAATGGGTACAAGACCTGGGCACCACTTAAATCCCAGGCTTTGTATTGGCTCCTTCCTTCCTTGTACATTTTTTTCTATTAAGATGGACTGGAATTCTTGTTCCTTAATTCATCAAATAAAGATGATTCTTTTTGTCTTTGAAGAGTAGGATCCAACTGTGCTCACAGTTTTGGCTGCAGAAATTCACCGTTATGCCACAGATTTAGTGGGCATCTCAGGAAGGGAGAGAATATGAAATTCTTCTCCCTGTCCCACACTAACTTGTTTTCAGCTGATTCCTCCGCACAGTTGATGAGGAGAGTGATATCCAACACTCATGCCTGCAGCTGTTCCACTACAAGAATGGATTATTTCAGCTAAATCATCTTCCTAATAATGCTTCATACCTATTACTCTTCTCTTTTAAAAGAAAATGTAGGACAACTTGTTGCCTCAAGATTGCATTTCAGGAGAAAACACAAGATGAGGAGAATCAATTGTTTGCTTGTGATCTGAACTGGGATAAAAGCCCAAAGCTGTTTTGGTGAGACTAATCTGTTTGTACTGAGGATAAATGAACACACTGTACTGCATCAAGAGGCTTCTGTATTCAGTTGCTCAAAAGGTCTTTGACTGTATAAGTAAAGTGCTTATCTCTGTTGCAACTGATCTGTTCCCCTTCTGTTCTACTGTTGTGCTTTTTGAGCACTATTATTTGTGAAAGGATCTTGCTTCACTTGTCACTTGATCTGTTCTATTCTCATCCCTGTTTTGTTTAATAAACAAAACTGGTATGTATCCCCGAGGAGAAAATGTTTGGCAGAGAAGAATTTAGCATGTGTTGACAAAGACCAGTTTTGAGGATATTGCTTTGAACATATGTGGATTGTTCATTTTATGTAGGTTAATTGTATTTTCCATCCCCCTTCTATGAAAAAAATCACATGGAAGGCAAACAATATGATCACACTCCCAATGCTCTGAAGCTGCGGAAAATGTGAGGCAAAGAGTTTTGCAAATGTAAGGGGGAGCAAGAGGAATGGACCTCTAAATATATGGATATTGTGAGATCAACAGCTGGATCTGTGGCTAATCTGGTATCTGTGTGAAGAGATGGTGCTTCCCCTATAGCTCCAGACTCAGTACTGCCACTGTCTGGCTGCTGTAGCCCTTCCAGTTCTACTGAAATATAAGTTGCTGAAAACAACTGGAATAAGACATTTCAATGAAACTTAGTACAAGAGAAATTCCTTATTGGACAACTTCCTCTACTGAAAATTAAGCTAGCAGGCACAATTTGGCAAACACAATTCAGATAATGCTTTTTGAGAAGTTGGTTAAGCCGCTGATTTTTGTTCACTGGTTAAGTGATCAGTTAAAATGGGCTTTGCTGTTTTGGTGGGTTTTTTTTTTCTTTTTCTGAGTATTAATGTGTACAAGATAGAACTCATGGAAAAACTGATTAGTGACTGAGAGTTAGTCTACACAGCAACATTATTTTGAAATAACTAGTGGTATTTCGAAATAACTTAGTCCGCGCCTACACAGCAGGCAGTTATTTCCAAATAATGTCAAAATACTGTCAAGCTGGAGGACTTCTTAGTCCAACTCCTGTAACCCTCATTGTACAAAGAGTAAGGGAAGTCAGAGGAAGAGTTCTCTATTTCGAAATAAGTGCTGTGTAGACACTCCCTATTTCAAAATAAGCTATGCAATTGACATAACTCAATTTGCCTAGCTTATTTCGAGTTAAGTCCTTCTGTGTAGTCGCACCCTTAGTGACAGATATAGGCTCTGAAACTAATTTGAACTCTTTTTCTGAAACTGACTACATCATAGATTGATGGTGTCCATTTAATTATAGAGCTTCAAGCAATGAGAATCAGCAAGTTTTTCATTTTACCTGCTTTTTTTTTTTTGCTTAAATTCTTAGCACAATAGGATCTTTATCCTGAAGAGGGCCTTTGAGTGCCAATGCAATGGAAATAACAAATGCTGTTATAGACCTTTACATTCATCTACCCTCCCCCTCCCCCCCAAAAAAACCTATTTTCCCTCTGGACAGCAAATAAAAATTCAGTGAAGCTAAGAAATATAAAAGTTCTATTCGAAGGTGATGAGATAAATCTGCACATGACATACTGGTGTTTGCATTGCTTTATGAAAGACCTTTGTATCTCTGAGACTATACGGCTCTGGTGATGAGGTAGTTACTAAGGTAACTGCTATTTTTTGTGACACACCAAACTGGTATGTAAAACCTGTATAAATTGTCAGCAGTACAGAAAATGGTTGCTCATCTAGTGTCCATGGTCCTTAGTTCATTGGTCTTAGTCTACCTGATTTTGTGCCCTTCTCTCTTCTTTGATGTCTTTCTTGTCAGCCTGTGGTAAATAAAAACTGCTTTAATGAATTAGAAGCATTATAATTTAGAACCTATATTTAGAATATTTCCCTGTCCTCATTATTCTGTTTGAAATCCAAGTTCTTGCTCTAATTTTCTGTTTTTACTGAGTCTGATTTTATGAGGATAATTTTTGATAATGCTTTTTTTTAAATTGGTGAAAATGTTAGAGTCATTTATGTTGAAATAATGGCATAATGCCTGAGTTCTTTGTAGGAGGGTGTTGAACTGGGGACATATTTGATAAGTAATGGGAGTAATAATATTTAATATACATTATTTTACTATTAATTTTATTAAATTTGTATCCTACTTCTTGAGGGAGGCAACATCATGTAATAAATCAGAGAAATAATAAGGGGCCCAAATATATACTCCCTGTGCATCCAAAGCTCCTATTCTGATTTGTGACTTAAACCACAATTGCTCACAGATATCCCCCTCAGAACTGGGCACTGTATAAACACAGAAGCAGATATAATCCAAAAGCTGCATACTCTTGATGTTAATGAGTGTTTTGTGTGTTATGGAGGTTTCAGTTCCTCAAGGTTCTGAGCACTCTGGGCCTGACCCAACAAGATATTTAAGCAAATGAATAGTCTGCCCCGATGTCATCCCTTGGCTTTACGTTCATGTGAGGGTCTGAATTTTTCCCTACAACAGAGTCTGCATTTGTCCACTGAGTAGAAATCTACTGAGGAATATGTCTGTAAAAAGAAAACAATTGACTTTTAGGGTTTTTTTTCTCTGAAGATATACATCCAAATGGACTTACCACTCTCCCCTACCTTTCTCCCATCAGACTTCTTGTACATTTTAAAGGCAGCAGAACTGCTCCTGTGCTTAAGGATAAGCACGAACTTAAAAGCTTTGTTGGGGAAAGCCCAGAGTGCTCAGCAGCTGTGGGACCAAGGTGCGAACGCAGTATCCTAGATAAGGAAGAAATAATGTATTCTATTTTTCCAATTACAATTATCATGTCATCTAGTAACTTGATCTTACAAAGGTTCTTAAAGGGTATAAACCCTGAAGTATGTAAATAGTGTGTGTACACGTTGCACCTGATCCTGAGCACACTCACTCACACCAGTATGAGTCAGAGAAGTGAGTTCTGATTTACTCCAGTGTGATGGAGAACAGAATCTAGCTCATTATGCTTTATAGTTTGCTCTTTAGTAAGTAACTTATTGTCAAAAGAGATATGTATAGAACATTTTGGGCTTACACTGTTTCACCACAAAGGAGTCTGAGAAGTTGCCTCACTTCACTGGGAGTTCTGAGGCCCTTCCATCTCTGGCTGGCCTAGTAGATCAGATGGCCCACTGTCTTTCTTCTTATGTGGTTAGTTATACCTATGTAAAGTGGGTATAAAATGCTGTTAGAGCTCAGTGATACCATGTCATATTCACTTTGCACAGGAATGAATGCATAAGGAGGAAGGCAGGAAAGAATCAAGGGTAATATCTCTAGCATTAGAAGGGACTTATGAACCTGTCTCAAGAACTACCAATAGCATCTTTCTCACACCATATTTCTCCCCTCCCTCAAACTTCTACCAAATCAGCAGCTTGGAACAGTTCTGAGTACTATAACTGCCACTCTGACCAGCCCCAGTGCAGCTGTACAAAGGTGTGTAGTCCGTGGGCTGTAGTAGCATTTGAACCTGCAACAGCCTGCAGAAGATCCCCTGTGCAGGGATTTAGGCCAGTGGATCCATGAGGCTATGATCATGCAATTTTCTAGAAGAAGTGTGAATTTAATACTGATGTTATCTTGGTATGGGGCTTAGACCTGAAGAATGCTGTATTCTGGCAAAACTCCCATTGTCCTCAATAGGAATTTTGACAGGATAAGAATTATAAAATTCGTCCTGATGCACATAGTTGTGAAAGTTAAGAACTGTTTGTTAACAATGACTGTGTCTATACTCTAATGTTATTGGATGGTTATAGGATCTGGAGCCAAAGAATATTCATCTATTTCTTCTAAAAGAATCTACACAAGCAAGAAAAGGGTTTGCCATCAACTATGCCTGCATGCTAATGAGTCTGATTTCTCTTAGGCATGTTTGCTGGTATTGTTCTATTCATTCTTTGTGCTTGTATATTTTTGTGTGTGTGTGTGTGTGTGTGTGTGGTGTGACATTCACTTCTTTTGATGCAATACAGCAACTGCTCTTTGGTAGAGTAGATTCTCTTAACACTGGTCTGTATTGTTTAAATGTTAATGGTAGAGGTAAAACACAGACCTCTGTGTCCTCCACTCTAGTGTTGCCTTTTCACTGTTGTCAAAATTAGCAAGCAAATAATTATTGCTTATATTTTATATGCGAATCTTGGAGCAGTTTTTTCTATGTAGTACTCTCAGCATTTGCTCAAATTTCTCATTTAGAAGAAAGTTAAATTAAAATCTATGACTACGCCACTCTCTTTGAAATGACTACTTTTCATATTGCTATAATAATACCAGTAAATCTCAAATTCCACACTTATACTGTATCACAATTGAGTTTTAGAAGGCATGATGTATTCCAGTTGAAAAACTTTTACAGATTGAGAGTTATATCACTAATATAATTAAATACAGGGTGGGGGGAGGAGTATTGAAGAAATTCATTAAGATAAGAGTGATGGTGTCACTCTTTCTGGAACTTTGAGAAACTTGAACAAGGTGCAGAACAATGAAAGTGAGTTTGGGGGGATGATAGACAAGAACTATTATTTTGTCAATAAATTATCACAATATATGGGATTGTTTCCCTCAGGTATTTAGGAAGGTTCTGTCTCTTTGGTGATTATGGGATGGGGACAAAGTATTTAGGATGAGAGTTTCAAAGCACAAATGCGGATTATAGGTCTAAATCTCATAAAAAGTCAGTGATTTCTAGGTTAATACATCTCATTCATGCTTTTGAAAATTTCCCCCATAAAAGTCAGGGAATGTTTTAGAAGCAAAATCTACATTAGCGACATGCAATACCGTAATCATAAACAGTGGAAATTCAATCGAGCTGTGGTGATAGGCAGTGCATGTAGTGACACCTGTGATTAAGGTTGCTAGATAATTTCCATAAAAGCTTATTTTCATCTGCTTGTAATTTGCCAGACTTAAATTGGTTGGGCTGAAATCTTCCATGATGCATTTCTACCTCAGGCTGATTTTTTTTTTAAGTTTAATTTGAAGTGCTTCATTCATTCCTAAGAGTTCAGAGAAAATATGATTTGCCCACATTAAAAATATTCTTAAAATTGCTTAATTGAGAGGAAGCAACATCTCTGTACTTTGAAGCAGGACTTGAACATTTTGTGGGGCAGGTTACCATGGTATCCAGAATGCAGCTTTTGCCATCTCTACGAAAAATTCCCCAGATTTGACTAAATTATAAACCGTGCTCTTTAGGGAGTTCTTCAGATGCTCAGTAGATGTCTTAGAATTTAGCAGCCATGTTTTCTGAAAATTCTGTGACAGTTGAGTGTGCCCCATCCCCTCACAGTTCCCAAGTAGTGACCAGACTGCAGGGGCCATATTCAGGGAGTGACACTGAGCATGTTCCAGAAAAACAAGACAGCACTAGGCAGCACTTTAAAGACTAACAAGATCGTTTATAAGGTGATGAGCTTTCGTGGGCCAGGCTGAGTCTGCTGGCAGCCAGGTAGTGGGGAAGAGAAAGAGGAAATAGCCTGACTCGGGTGCAGGGTAGCAATAAACAGAAGCGTGAGAAGGAAAAGAAGAATGTTAGGGGGGAAAGAGATAAGCAGTAAGGAAGAAATGTGATAGGGGCCGGGGGAGAGTTAAGAGCAGGACCCAGCAGAGAGGGAAAGAGGCAGGAGCAAAAATGGGGGAGGATTAAAGACAAGGGGTGAGGGGAGAGAGGCAAGAGCCTAGGTAGGGGAGTGTAGAAGTGGGACAGGGATGGGGAGTAGCTGTGGCTTCAGGGTATGAGAGCAGGAGTTGCGGGATGGGGGAGAAAGGAGCTGGGATTTGTAGGAGCTGGGGAGTGGGGAATAAGAGCAGAATGGGGCAGGGAGAGATTGAGGCTATGTCTACACTACAGAGGTTTTTTGGAAAGATGGGCATTTTTCGGAAAAAACTTGAATTATGTCCACACTGCAATCGCGTTCTTTCAAAAAAAAAGAGGAGTTTTTCCGATAAACCTCCTTCTACGAGGAAGAAGCCTTTTTTCGAAAGAGCTCTTTCAGAAAAAGGCATTCATGGACGGGGAAGAGGGAGTTCTTTTGAAAGAAGAGGTAAGAGGAAAAAGCACAGGTGCCCTGGTGGCCACTCTGCCCATAGTAATCACAGCTTACATGCGAGAGAGTGTCCAGTGTGGACGCTCTTTTGAAAAAGCAGACCGCTTTTTCGATGCTCTTTGGCATTCTGGATGCTCTCTTTCGGAAGAAGTTTTTCTGGAAGATCTCTTCCAGAAAAGCTTCTTCCAAAAGAGCCCTGCAGTCTAGACATAGCCTGAGGTGGAGGGCAGGGGACTGGTGCACAAGGGTCTGTATTGACTAGAAAACCTAAAGTTGTACTCAACGGTCCTTTGCTGTTTAGCAAATAGCTGTGAAACCCACAAAATGTGAGTCTACATTCCTGTCTAGTGGCAGGCCCATGTAGAAGACTAGTAGATTTACCTGATAATACCCAGGTCCCTCAGGGCAGGGCCTTGGGGATATGTGTGTGGGGGGGGGGGGGGGGATGAGTGCAGGAGGCTGGGGGCCAGGGGTGTGTTGTCTCCCTCCCAGAATTCCCTGCTTGCCTGGGGCCTGTTCTCCTCCCCACCCAGCCATTTCTCCAGCCTGCCCAGGGCCTGCTCACTCCCTCCCAGGCCACACCCCCCAGCGCTGCCAGGTCCTGATCTCTTCCCTCTTCAAACTTTTCCCCCAGCCTTGCTGGGGCCTGTTCTCTGCCCCGCCCCCGCACCTTTCCCAGCCACCAGGAGCCTATTCTCCCTCCCCTCCCAGCGCTGAGGTGTGCTAGCAGGCAAGATGGCACAATCCCCGCTCTACTGGCCTCTCTTAGTGATACAGCTACCCATAGGCATCCGGTGGCTTAGCTGGGGGAAGGTTCTGCCTTCCCAAACCGCCAGGCTGGGCCTGCTCACACTCGACCCCCAGAATGCCTGCTCCTTCGCTTCCTTTCCCTTCCCCGATGCACCGGGGAGATTGGGGCTCGCTTGGTGCACTGCCCTACCGCCTCCCCTCCCCGTGGGGGTGGGGCCTCAACAGAGGGGGTGGGGCTGGGGTCCTGCCTCCCCCAGCCCCAGCTGCACCAACCACCCATGCAGCTACCCCCAGTGGACACTCTGCAATATAACTTCCCTCTGCTGGCTCGCTGCCCTCAGTGGCTACTCTCCTATCATGTCCCTCTGAAAGCAGCCCTCCCTTTGCATTTTATGGAAAATTGTCCTTTCCCCAGGGCTTCTGGTTGTCTTGGTGCAACCAAAGCTTGACCTTGCTTTAAGTTAGGAGAAGAGGAAGCTACATACCAAGTTTGGTGGCCCTAGCTCTTACCATTTAGGAGGAGTTCTTGAACAAATGGACAGGCAGATAGACGGACAGATGCATTCATAGATAGATAGATAGAACAGCCTTCTACTATTACCAGTTATTCTTTTTGCCCAAATGGTCTCCAGTGGATCTAAATAGCCTCATTCTGCTGATGATCCTTGTGGGGGTCAATATGGTTTTACAGGATGAAATTCTTATTTTTTTTTCTATATTTACATTTTTAAAAATCTTAGGAAATTACATCCCTCCCCCAAAAAAACCCACGTCAATTGAATGTTGAGGTTGAATGTCAAGCTCTCAGAATGAAGAAAATGATTAAATTAAGGCTGTTCATGTAACCTTAATTCATCCTTCTTGAACATATGCTTTATGATATATAGTTTGAGTACATGATCAGATACTACTCCCTCACCCAGAACCCAAAATGGTTTGTACTTTGGGAATGAATCAGGTCTATGTAGTGATTGGAGGCTATAAGGTCCTAGCCTCATTGGTTGCAGAAGTTGGAAGACATGTTCTGAAAGAGTAAGGAAGACAAAGGACAATCTAATGTCTAAAGCAGTTGAATGGCACCATGAAGAGCTGTCTTTTATCTTTGCTTTGTCAAAATGTTCAGAAAATCACTGAAACCAAAATTTTCAGTCAGTCAGTCACTGTGTACTCATTTTTTTGGACGTCTGACTTGAGACACTGGGGTCTGATCTGTGGTAATGCAGAGCACTTACAACTGTATCTGAAAGCAATGGAAACTATGAAATGTTACCTGCTTTGAAACTTACCCTAATTAGTTGTCAATTTTGGCTTTAATTTCTATGCCTCCATTTCCATGTGTAAAATGGAAATGATAATAATACCAACTTCCCTTACATGGGTGTTTTGAAGATAAATTCATTAATGTTTGTAATATGCTAAGATGTCAGCACCACAAAAGAAAGCAGGAGGAAATTAATAATTCTGTACTCAGTGCAGGCTTTGGGTGGTATTCAGTTAATAAATGCATGCAGCCGCACACTGAATGAGGCAGATTTTTTTTTTTCCTCCTGGGCACTCAACAAGTCAGAGATCCTGTGGAAAAAAGTAGTATGTGATCATGTAATTAAAGCCTTTGGCATATGCCAATGCACAGGGGAGTCAAATAAAGTTTGCATAGGTAGACAGGAGTGCTTGATTTTGCAACTTTAACAGTTTTTAATGTAGACTTTTTGGATATCATAAATGTTACATTTATGTGATAATAATAAGTGTGTTGGTGCTTGTTTAATAATATTGCCTTCAAACTATTATTAGAAATACATTGAACGTATGTGATAAGAAGATGAACATCAAAAGCAAAAGAGGAAACTTAGGTAGCAGAACAGATAAAAATGCACATTTGTGATTCATACAAACTGTTTGAGAGAGATTAAGCTACTATCTAAGCTAAGTAACATTTTAACTAGTTAAGAATCTACAGATGCTAAATGGTGTGACAGAATCAATTGTCAGCCAGAAATTATCGGTAGCACTGTCTCCTTTTTTACATCCATGCAACCACATTGATATGTATTATAAATAAAAAGAGAAGTTTCCCCTAAGTGAATACATAATGGGCAACTGTCATTTATAGTGTAACTCTATAAAAATTGGTGGAGTTGTAATAGGAGTTAATTTGGCCCACTGAGGCTACATCTACACTATGAGTTTTGCCGGAAGAGGCAATGCAAATGAAGTGCAGATTAGCATTTTCTTGTGCTTCGTTTGCGTACTCTCTTCCGATCTGTTTTGCCCGAGTGGTTTTTGCGCAAAAACAAGTAGTGTGGACATTTCCTTTTTGCGCAAAACCCCCTTTTTTGAGACATAAGTATCTTGCTCAAAAAGGGGTTTTTGCGCAAAAAGGAAACGTCCACACTGGTTGTTTTTGCGCAAAAACAGATTGGAAGGAGTATGCAAAAGAAGCGCGAGAAAATGCTAATCCATGCTTCATTTGCATTGCCTCTTCTGGTAAAAATGGTAGCGTAGACGTAGCCTGAGTGTTATTTTGTTGCTTATGATGCTTTCTTTGTCAAGATGCACGTTTATTGCTATAATTACAATAAATCCGGTATTTAGCAAACATGTATCTGCCAGGCAGTGTTTGAATGACCAGGTACCTTTCAAGTCAGAAAGTTAAAGATACTGGTAATAATTTAGAAACATACTGTAATTCAGATTCCAGTAAGTAATTCAGAAAATTATGAATATAGTTCCCACAGGAAGCAACAGCATACCACAGGTACAGATGTAAGATTTCCATCTGAGTCTGTAATCGCTCACTCCAAAGAGGAATTTCCTCTAATCCATGAATTGTATTATTAATTACTGAATATATAGGTACTGGTATCAAGAAACTGCTTTTTAACCCTTCAATGCAGACACATTAAACAGGATTCCTAATTTGCTCTAGTGCAGACAATGCATTGGCATTTTCCTTAAAATCACAAAGACACACACGGTTTTCCTGTTTAGTTCCACATTTGCACTCTGAAATACCCTCTTACATCATTGTCAAAGAATAACATAAATGAAAATCACACTGGCATAAAAAGTTCAGAAGATTTGCGCACCTTCTATCACACCTTTCCATCAAAGATTTTAAAGCATGTTACAAACATTGATGAATTTAGCTTCACAGCACCTTTGTGAGAAAGAAAGGTGTTATTCTTTCAATTTTGCAAAGGGAAAATGGGTAGAGTAGCAGTCATCTTTCAAAAAGTGGATATTATAATATGTGCGCTTCCATTTTGAGACAGAAGGCATCTCAAACTGAGTTTCCAAAAATCAAGGCCCCCCACAATCATTGTTCACTTCTGAAAATGTTGGCTTTAGAGACTTTCTCAAGTTCACGTAAGAGGTCTGCAGCAGAGGTAGAAATGGACTTTGAGAACTCTGTCTTAGTTCTGGATCACATTGCCTTGTTAGCTAATAGCACATTAAAAAGCCCTATTTGTTTAAAAAAAAAAAAGAGTTCTGTTTGAGAATCTAAACAATTTTTAGTGGGTACTGTGTTCTGTATAGAATGGCTTTTGTTTTCCCCTGGAGTTCATGAATGTGCATGCTGATATAGTCCTCAGGAATGCTAACATTTTGCTGCTAGAAATACTGTATCACCATATTCTTATCACATTACCAGATGTTTGTTTTTATGGTTGGTTATTGCCTGTATAGCTTGTCATGCTTTAACAATGATTTCACTCTTTCACATTGTTCATTGTGAAATGCATGAAATGTGTCTAGAGCATTGTGAGCCAGATTCACTAGAGCACATTGTTTTCGTTTAAGAAGTAGAACTATGAGAATCGACAGAAACTTTATGTCCATCATTCAAACCTTCTTCTTATATTTATGAATGCTTTCCCCCAAAATGCAGTTTTTTCCTGCTAGCTCTACATCAGATGTGTACGGATGTAAACTGGAGGTCAAAAATGTTTGCCCCTTCCATCTTTCCCAAAGATATTTCCAGAAGTGGTTTATCCAGTTTGTTCTGCCTGTATATTTATATATTTGTTAGCATTAAGATTCATTTCATATATTGACTAGGTTGGAACAATTTTCAGGGGGAAGAAGCAGAATGTATGTATGGGCCATGGGTGTACTTTTTAAATATATTGGTTTTTCAGTAAGATTAAGTCTTTCATACATGAATTAGTTTATGGCAAGGATGAATATTAGGAAGGATGGAGCGTCTGTGTTGTCTTTTACAGCTGTGATGTGTCTTATAACAGATGTCAGTGGAATGGAAATTATATTCAATGCTTTACTACTTTATTTTTATGTTGTTCAGTTTTCCTTTTAGAAATATTTTGGTTCAAATTCTAGGGGGTAATGAATATATACATTTTTCTAAAGTATTGCTAAAAGTACAATACCAGAAGTCATTGGGACAGATCCTCAGTCGAAGTAAATTGTCATACTTCCATTGATATAAATGGAGCTATACCAATGTACACCAGCTGAGAAACTATCCCACTTTGTATTAATTATATTGACAAATAGCTATGTCAGCAGTTCCCACTCAGAGTTCCATGTGTACAGCATGTAGGACAAGATGAAAACTTCCTTGACTTTAAATTTTTACTCTCTGAGGCACCTTTTGCGTGCATTTTTCACCTGGCTGAGACAGATGAATTAGCACATTCCCTAAAATGTTCATATAATAACTATATAAGTTATGAACAGACCAACTGGCAGACCAATTTCTTCAGAGAACAAGATTTGTAGATAAGTAACTTTCTTTTCAAGAGCTGGAAGACTTCCTTGAGTACCCTATATGCAAGTTGTATTCAGAGGAATTGTTTAGGTATAAAAGTAATGGAGGATCAATTTGATGGAAGGATTTGGTTTTAATAATATAGTTTTAATATTTGCTCATTTAAGCAGAGGAAGAAAGTTTCCTATGGAACATTATCTTTTTAGACTTAAAAAAAGATACAGAATCCTTTGACACTTCACTAGTTTGTAGGAGCCCTACATTTAGGCTACGTCTACACTGCAGGCTTTTTGCGCAAGAACAGTTTTGCGCAAGAGCTTTGCGCAAAAGTACTTGCGCAAGAGCGCGTCCACACTGCTATGTGCTTTTGCGCAAGAAAGCTCTGATAGCCATTTTAGCCGTAGGTGTTTCTTGCGCAAGAAACCCCTGCTGCCCATCCACACTGCCTTCTTGCACAAGAGCTCTTGCACAAGAGGGCTTATTCCTCATGCGGAGAGGAATAACTGTTGCACAAGAAACCCTCTGTTCTGACGTCTTACTGTAAATTTACTTGCGCAAGAACGTGCATGCAGTGTAGACGCTCCTCAAGTTTTTGCTCAAGAACAGCCGTTCTGGCGCAAAAAGCCTGTATTGTAGACATAGCCTTAATGTTATAATGGTTACATAAGAACAGCCATACTGGGTCAGACCAGAAATCCATCTAGCCCAGTATCCTGTCTTCTGACAGTGGCCAATGCCAGGTGCACAAGAGGGAGTGAACAGAAGAGGTAATCATGAAGTGATCCCTCTTCTGTCATCCATTTCCAGCCCCTGACAAAAAGAAGCTAGGGACACCTTTCATACTCATTCTGGATAATAAATATTGATTATAAGAAGGTTGGTTATAAGTATGCTTTATTTTACCAAATTGTATAGACCATTTATTTGGTAATTTACAGATTTTGAGAGGACCCTGAGGGAAATTCAGTGGAAGCTGGAAATATTACATCTTGGGTCTTAATCCTTAACTCTTTATTTAGGCAAAAGTGTCATGGCAAAACTGTCATTAGATTCCTAAAAGAGGCATTCAGGATTGACATGCTATCAGCAGCCATTAGTAACTGGGATCAGTTTATTATTGGGACCCTTAAAATACCCTTTATTTTAAATATTTTCTACTTTCATTTTGCTTTTGCAGTCCTCCACAAGCAGCCCAGAGAAGTGTGCCTTTGTTTGCTGGAACTTGGAAGGATTGCAGCCAGGTCGGTGAAAATATTTAGAGAATTATAAAGTATTTATATTTTGACAGCAGGGACTATTGAGAGACTTATTAGCTCAGTTCATCTTCGTATTAACATTTAGACTGGCGGGGGTCAAGGCAAACACCCACTAATAATTACACAAGAACATCTTGTGGGCAGTTGTTCAAACAATGTAATCAAAGTTCCCTTAATATAGCAATAAGGTTTTTCTGCTGTCTTCATATTACAAGGGGAATATGGGGAAAAATGATATAAAAAGTTTAAAAATAGAACATGAGTTTTCTAAATAAAGTTGTTAAATTCTTACTCCTTATAATCATGTTGTCTCTCTAAATAATCGAGCCATTTTCTCTCTCAATCTATATTAACGTTTAACCCTGATCCCACTGAGGTCACTGTGGTAGAATCTGCCTGCAGATATCCTAGATCCAATTTCATTTTCTCTGGCTGTAACCACATTGACTTCAGTGGAGTTACTCCTAATTTGCACCAGTCTAAGGCCAAGTCTACACTAGACCTGGAAGGTCAGCTTAGGTACGCAACTCCAGCTATGTAGAATATATAACTGGAGTTAGTTTACTTTAAGCCAAGCTTGACATCATTCCCACCACAGGAGGCCTGTGACTGCAAGAAATACAGATGCCTGCCAGAGCTGCCCTCAGCGTTTGATTTACGGGTCTATACTAGACTTGCTAAATCAAACACCAGAACATTGATCTCCTGCACAGTGAGTTTAAGATGTTCCCTAAGATAAAAATCAAGATCAGAGATTGAATCTTTCTTTGTTGATGTTTATGGCTAGCCATGGTACTCAAGAAAGAGTACAATGATCTTGGATACTAAGATAACTATTACTCTTGCTATGTTTTCTCCATAATTTATCCTCAAAGATCAGATTCTGATACCCTTACAAAACCACAGTAAACTGCATTCCCTTACATGAAATCAAAGGGGCTACTTATAAAGTAAGGTACATTTCAATGTTAGTAAGGATGTCATGAGCCTAGTCCTAAGGCATTATAACTCAACAAGACATTTTTCTTTGTTTTTAAGAAAGACAAATGTGCTTTAAATACATTCATGCTCTGGGAAGCAATGCTATTAGAATCATAGAATAGTAGAACTGGAAAGGACCTCAAGAGATAAAGTCCAGTCCCCTGTCCTCATGGCAGGACAAAACACCACCTAGATCATCCCTGATAGATGTCTGTCTAACCTGCTCATAAATATCTCCAGTGATGGAGATTGTACAACCTCCCTAAACAATTTATTCCAGTGTTTTTCACCATCCTGACAGTTAGGAAGTTTTTACTAATGTCCAACCTAAATCTTCCTTGTTGCAATTTAAACCCATTGCTTCTTGTCCTATCATCAGAGGCTAAGGATAACAATTTTTCTCCCTTCTCCTTGTAACATCCTTTTAGATACTTGAAAACTGCTATATGTCCCCTCTCAGTCTTCTTTCCAAATGAAACAAGCCCAATTCTTTCAGTCTTCCCTCATAGCTCATGCTTTCTAAGCCTTTAATAAGTTTTTGTTGCTCTTCTCTGGACCTTCTCCAATTTCTCCACATCCTTCTTGAATGTGATGACCAGAACAGGACACAATACTCCAGCTGAGGCCTAATCAGTGCAGAGGAGAGTGGAAGAATGATCTCTCGTGTCTTACTCACAACACTTCTGTTAATGCATCCCAGAATCAGGTTTGCCTTTTTTGCAGTGTCACACTGTTAACTTATATTTAGCTTGTGGTCCACTATGACCCCTAGATCTCTTTCTGCAATACTCCTTCCTAGCCAGTCACTTCCCATTCTGTATGCGTGAAACTGAATGTTCCTTCCTAAGTGGAGTACTTTGCAATTGTCCTTATCAAACGTCATCCTATATACCTCAGACCATTTCTACAATTTGTCCAGATGATTTTGAATTATGATCCTATCCTCCAAAGCACTTGCAACCCCTCCCAGCTTGGTATCATTTGCAAACTTAATAATCATACTCTCTATGCCATCATCTAAATAATTGATGAAGATATTGAACAGAACTGGTCCCCAAATCAGACTCCTGCAGAACCGCACTTGCTATGCCCTTCCAGCATGATTGTGAACCACTAATAACCACTCTCTGAGGGTACGTCTACATTTGCACCTTAGTTCAAACTAGGGATGCAAATGTAGGTGACGAAAATTGCTAATGAAGTGGGGATTTAAATATCCCGCGCTTCATTAGCATAATCTCACCCGCACGCTATTCTGATTGCCAGCAGATTCGCACCAGGAAGTGCACTCCGGGCAGCATTAGTTCGAATCAAACCCCTTGGTTCGAACTAACATTACTCCTCAAAAAATACTTCCTCAAAAAATGAGGAGTAATGTTAGTTCGAACCAAGAGGTTTGATTCGAACTAACATGGCCCGGAGCGCACTTCCTGGTGTAAATCAGCTGACAATCAGAATAGTGCGCGGGCGCGATTATGCTAATGAAGCGCGGGATATTTAAATCCCCGCTTCATTAGCAATTTCGGTCGCCTGCATTTGCATCCCTAGTTCGAACTAGGGTGCAAGGGTA
Organism: Pelochelys cantorii; assembly: GCA_032595735.1. NCBI lineage: Eukaryota > Metazoa > Chordata > Testudines > Trionychidae > Pelochelys > Pelochelys cantorii. Next base: position 43,663,303 of record CM064329.1, on the reverse strand, counting down.
GATGCACCCTGAGAATGGTTATCCAGCCAGTTATGCCCCCACCTTATAGTAGCCACATCTAGCTTGTATTTCCCCAGTTTATTAAAAAGAAGATCATGTGAGAGCATATCAAATGCTTTATTGAAGTCTAGGTATACCACGTCCACCGCTTCTCCCTTATCCACAAGACTTGTTTTCCTATCAAAGAAAGCTATTAAATTAGTTTTACATGATTTGTTCTTTACACATCCATGCTGGCTGTTACCTTATTGTCTTCCAGTTGTTTGCAGATGAATTCCTTAATTATTAACTCCACTATTTTCCCTGGCACAGAAGTTAAACTGACTGGTCTGTAGTTTCCTGGGTTGCTCATCTTTCCCTTTTTATAGATGGATACTATATTTGCCCTTTTCCAGTCTTCTGGTATCTCTCCCTACTTCCATGACTCTTGAAAGATGATAGCTAAAGGCTCAGATGCCTCCTCTATCAGCTTCTCAAGTATTCTAGGATGCATTTCATCAGGCCCTGGTAACTTGAAGACATCTAACTTTTCAAAGTAATTTATAACTTGTTCTTTTTTATTTTAGCTTCTACCCCATTCCCACTAGCATTCACTACATTAGGCATCCTGTCACCCTCAATCTTGTTGACAAAAAACAAAACAAATAAGTCAGTAAGCACCTCTGCCATTTCCAAGTTTCCTGTTTTTTGTTTCTCTTTCTTCACTGAGCAGTGGACCTACCCTGTCCTTGGTCTTCCTTTTCCTTCTAATATATTTGTAGAATATCTTCGTGTTACCCTTTATGTCTCTAGCAAGACTGAGCTCATTTTGTGCCTTCATCTTTCTTATCTTGCCCCTGTATATTTGTGGTGTTCACTTAATATTCATTGTGTATATTATTAAATTGTTCCCTCACATCCATGTGATCCTGTTCCAATGGGAATTGCTTGGGAATGAATGTAGGATTTTGGTAGCTGCATTTGACTTATTTAACTTAAATTGGTATATTCTGGTTTTTCCCATTTGTGCTCTTTCGTAGCAGTGCATTCCTTAGTTGTATAAACAAATACCAATCCATATCATTCTCTCATTTATTAAGCATAATTCACTTAAAAAAAAAGACCATGTCTGTTTATTTTGGTTTATTAAAGATACTCTCCATTTCATCATTCCATGCATAATCAATGGGAATTAAATGTAAAGCCAAAAAGTGTCAAGATACTCTCTCTGAGTCACTATCCTAAGTGTGCTAAGGCCCCTCACCATGCCCAGTTGTCATGATGGGCTGGCTTACTACAGGTCACACAGCCTCCTAGTCCTTGCAGTAAACCCCATCTTGTGGGCCTATTTACTTTGTTTACAGGTCAGGGAGGGGAGTGGGACAAAAGATCAGATTCAACTCAAAACAAGCCCCCCCTGGGATAAAGGGGAAAAAAAGCAAAAATGTTTGTGGCACCACCTTACTTTAGGGGTGCTTGGTAAGGTTGCCAATCCTCCAGGATTGGCCTGGAGTCTCCCGGAATCAGCACAGATCTTCCAGTGACTATTGAAAGCGATCCCGGAGATTTTAAATAGGATACTTTAAGAAAATGATAGTACACAATGTTGGGAGGAAATCTCATGGAAAGCTTCAGTCAGAGTTGGTAACCCTAGTGACTGGGTAGCAACTTTGTTGGAGTCCTTACAGCTGGGTAGCCAAGTTAGTCCTTACTTTTCAGGGCTCTGGACTCTTCACAGAGCTGGGGGAGTTTCTTGAATGATGGTTTCTCCTGCTGCTCAGGAGTCATTCCTTCCTCCATGCTTTCTCTCTCACTGTCTGCAGCTCTTTCTTTTTTTAAAGACTGCTCCCTATCATGCTTGATTGCTAGGGCTGAGGAATGGGTTTATGTTAACATAGAGAACCTCCAAAGCCTCTTCCCTTTCATTGTGGGGTTTATATACCCCATCATGTATGGCTCATGGGAGCAGAATCACAGGGAATTCCTTCTCATTTTGACTTGTTCCTTTTCCTCTCCCCTAAAATAAATCCTATCCCAGTATGGGATTTTCACATCCTCCACAGGCTAGTAAGTTTTCAGGATGCACAAGAAACACAGGAAGGGATACCACAGCAGAGTTATGTAATTTAAATGACGTGTATCTAATGGCATTCTTGCTTTAAATGCTAAAATCTGAGCTACATGGGAGACAAGAGTGGCTAGAATAAGCTCTGTTTTCGATGTTGGCTTGATTTAACAAAGAAAAGCATTTTAATAAACTGATCATTGCTATAGTTGTTGCTTCAACTTACCCATGAGGAACAATAAGATGTTAAACAGACGTCTTTCTTGCTTTTTGAAGCCCTGTTCACCCCGAAGAGCAAACTAACTGTACTAACAGTCTGTGGGGCCTGATTTTCAGAACAGAAACCTCAAAGATATAACATTAAAAAGGACCCTCTACGGAGTCCTAAGGAACTAGAAAAGGAAGAGACCCTGAACAGTTATAAGTACATTTTTTTTTCTTCCTCCTTCAAAAGCATGAGGAGGAATTTGGGGAGTTTATCCATTCACCATTAAAAATCACTTACCAAATTCTCAAAACCATTCTCTCAGATTTCAGTGTTAAATGCCTAATTGAACTCCTCATCAAGTCAATGTGGTCTTACCACTAATTTGAATGGAAGTTGGATCAGGCCTTTATTGAGAGGTAGATAGTACAGTTAGTTTGGGGAGAAAAAAAATAAAACCTTCCCTTCATCCTATTAAATTGTCACTCTTTCTAGAAATAAACATTTTAAGATTTTGTAAAGATTGGAGTTTTTATTTTCAATCATAACTGGAATAGAGAGGAAATAGAGAAGAGATCTGATTTCATTTAAAACAATGTGAATTTAGAGTAACTGTTGACATCAGTGGAATTACACCAGACTGTAACGGACAGCTGAATTTGTCTGAGGGAGTTTCTCAGGAGACTTTCAGATTACTTATTTTGCTGCTGAAGGACCCTTTTGCTTACTCTGTTAACTTCAGTGGAGCTACACTACTTTATATCAGTACTGACTGATCCCATGTGAGTGCATTGACAGTCTTTATGAAAGACTGATTAATCCTATGGCGTAAATGCAGTACTGACTTTAGCCTATACAGTTCCATTGCAATCAGTGAGATTGTGCATGTCTGATTCATATTTCACACTGTTGTAAAGTAGAAGTAGCTTCAGTGAAATCATTTGAATCACACTGAGCATAAAAGGAAGCAGAATCCATCTCTTCATATTTGCAAAATAGTCTTACAGCATGCTTACATTCTAGAAAGCAAATTAGGTACAAATATATCTGTGTGTTGCTTTTTTGGTGGTATGACATAGAATAGCTAATCTGTCTGCTCTATGAAAAGAATTGGAATTCTTCAGTTCTTCTTACGTGGCTGTAAAAGTTTTTTTAACAAAATAAGCCCCCAGATGTCTTTTGTTTGAAAATTATAGTCTGTTGAGAAGTTACAGTATCTTTCTGGTATTGTACTTAATTTTTCCTTGGGAAAAATAGGAAGTGGTACTTTTAGAAGTCTATCTGAGATCATTTTACAGTCTGATGCTGCTCTATTTGTACTTATGGAGAAGGCAGGCTAGAACAGAGTAGAGAAGGAAATTCCCAACATAGTTCTCAGAACAGGCTTGCATCGTTTTTTGCATGGCAAATCACTGAGAGATGAGCAGAAGGATTCCTTTGTCAATTCAACCTTCTAATTAATCTGTGTGATCATGATGCAATACGTAGCGGCTATATGTTTAAATTTAATTTCAGCTGATTAGTGGAAAGAAGCTTGCTATTTATTTATATGCTGTCTATTGTAATGATAGAAATCAGAGGTGAGTTAGAATCTGTGGGCAGCAGAAGCAAAGCAGCAGCATAATTGTGAGTGGAAAAGGTTTATTTGATGAGTAAGGCCCCATGCAGGTGTAGACTTAGAACCCAGGGGGAATTTAATGATTTACAGCCTGTCAGCATCTGCAGACAGACAGGAAGTAAATGGATTGTATATAAATGTTCGCTCCAATGTTGGCTGACTTTTCATTAGGCAGACTGCACCATTTAGCAGCCAATACAAGCACAGATTTCATTCTTAATTTTCTGGGTATTAATTTACAATGCAGCGGTGTGATTAGCTTGTAGTTTGTAATGAAAAATGCAAGGTCCATTATATACACTTATGCCCTTTGCTTGCATAATTTTAACTTCTATGAGAATGTTCATTTTTAATGCTGTGTATTTTTAGTACAAAACTTTAGTGGTTGGGTTTTCAGCTGGGGGTAAATCAGCCTAGTTCTGAAGCTGACCCTATATAATACATACAAAATATATATTTTCATTATAGAATTAGTTTGATGTGAAAAACTATAATTAGCATAGTAGTCTTTAAAAGGCAATTAGCATATAAAAAGAGATTTTCTTTTCTTATTCAGAGATCAAGTGTAGCTCAGTGGTTCTGTGAAGCTGGTCTCAAGACTCTGGGATTCTGTTCTGAGCTCTGCAACTCATTGGTTTTATAACACTGAACAAATAATTTACAACCAAATTTATAAAAGTAGCCACTGCTTTTGGGTGCCTTAATTTTTTGAGCGCCAAACTTGAGAGACTTTAAGACAGATTTTCAAAGATTCACTTCATCTGTAGCAGTGAGTACTATGACATTCTTAAAATAGATTCCAAAAATATAACCCACTGATTCAAGAGTTGCACTGCCAAAAATTGAGATGCATAAAATCAGTGGCTACTATTGAAAAATGGTGGCCTTAATCTATTCCATTCACTCATCCCTATTATGGTGGGATATGCTCAGGTTTAATAGATTAATCTTTTATCATAGATTTATTGTGAAAATACTTAAGTTCTCATAATTCCTACAGAAAATCTTAGAGGATGGTGAAATGTGAAGCAGATATTTTCTGAAGGGAACTTTCATATTAAAACCATTTTTGGGATTTGTCTATCACATACCAAATACTATAGCATATACTTATAGATATTTCTCTAACAAAAAACAAGCTGAAGAGTAAGTCCATTTATTGCCAGTTTGTTAAAATGAGAGATGCTATTTTTATTTCAACCTGCATATTGTTTGTGATGGTAACAGTTACAATAATATATCATGTACTCATTCCTTCATTAGTATATTTAGCAATTCTATGTTGCACGGCAGTGTATGTATGAAACTTATGCATCGTTATCTTTTAACATATGAAATTCTTTGCAAGCATTGGTAATTTGTTTGCATGTTTTCAAAAGGTTTGGTGTGGAACCTCCAGGGTTAATAAAGCTGGAGAAAGAGATTGAACAAGAGGAAATACTTTCAGCCCCTCTTCCATCTCCTTCACCTTCCCCAACAAAGTCTCCTGGGAAAAAGAGCACAGGAAAACTGTTGGATGATGCTGTAAGTGTGTTTGGACAAGCTTCTTACCATGAGATATTGACAACAAATAGACTAACATCATTCTGTCAAATTCTGACATACACAGGAAATAAGGGCCTGAATTTGACATCTCACCACATTTAGGGTATGTCTAGACTGCAGGGTTTTTTTGAAAAAAGTGGCCTTTTTTCAAAAAAACTTCCCCTGCATCTAGACTGCTGCCGCGTTCTTTTGAAAGTAAATTGAAAGAACGTGGCAGTTTTCTCGACTGCGGAAAACCTCGTTTTACAAGGGAAACGCCTTTTTTCGAAAGTGCTCTTTCGAAAAAAGGTGCTATGTAATGCAAACTGTGCTTTTTCGAAAGACAGCATACTGACTGCTTGGGTGCGCTCTTTCGAAAAAGAGGCTTGCTTTTTCAAAAGTACTGGTTGTAGTCTAGACGCTCTTTTTCGAAAGAAGCTTTTTTGAAAGTACCTTTCGGAAGAGGCTTGTAGTCTAGACGTAGCCTCAGAGATCTAACTACATAGTCTACAAGCACCTACGGTTAATATCGCTTATTACCACAATTATTTGCATCTGCAGTTTGTGGAATTTTAGTGGATAGTGGAAATCATCAATTTGGCCGTGCTCTGGAGTGCTGGAGCTCTTACTAAGGGCCACTTCTGAGTTATCTGAACATCTTTTTCTGCTCTACTTCTGAATGTCTCTTGTGGCATAAAACAAGGGCAAATTAGGTTTCCCCCCACACACAATTACTGAGGAAAATACCTTGCTTTTCAATTCATTAAGCGCTTTACACCATACTCCAGTGATCATTTCTCAGTTACGTGCCACTAGAAGGAGTCACTTTGAAACAGCTGGAATCAGATGAAAGAGATATTTTGAGGCAATGAAGAGGTTAACTAGGAAATTACATTGTATTCTATAAAAAGAAACAGTCACTATAGTAACTGCTTTGTCACATGGTAGATGGGCCACCCAGGAGTTCAAAGCGCTTCTTGAAAAACCCATGTGCTACTTTTGTGTTACAGTGAGCAGGTGAGCTCCAGCTGGACACACACAGTGGGGCAACCGCGGAGCCCCGCCCATGGGAAATCTCAGCTGGGTGTGACAGCAGCCAGGCAGCCACGGAGCTCCAACTCAGCAGGGCAGCCATGGAGCCCCATCCCCGGGAAGCCCCAGACAAGCAGGACAGAAGGAGGGGGGGGGGGGCGGGGAGCCATGGTGGATGGGAAGCTCCATCCCCAGAGAGCCCCAGCCAGCTGGTAGAAGCAGACCAGAGCCAAGCCCTCTAGCAGCAGGGCTGGATCAGAGCCTCCTCAGGAGGGAGGGACAGAGTCCTGGGAGGCTGGTAGCAGGGGACCTCCCCTGATCCAGCAAATTCCCTCATTTGGGACTGGTCAGGTCCTAAGGGTGCTGGACCATGGAGGCCCAACCTGTACTTCTATGCCATTCAGGCCAATGAGGTTGTAGAGGCAGCAATGGCAAGTGCCACAGTAAGGGCTCAATTATCATCTAGTTTTTACCAGTTTTACACTTGGGATAAATCTATTGGCTTTGACTCTTCTCAACACTCAGCTGCTCTATGCTACTTACCCAAAACAACCCAACCCTAAAGGTGGGAGACCTGGCTACTGGAGGATTCCCCCTGCTCAGGTGGCTAAAACCTCAAACTCATAGTAGATCTGTCCCTATATTTTTGCCAGACAACCGAAATACTTAAGAGCCCCAGTGTATGACCATGGCCTTTTCCTGTCTAATACAATGTTATTCAAATTTTCATTAGTAAATTATTCTAACAGCTTTCTTTCTGTTCTTGGCCTCTTTTTATGGGGCCTTAGCTTACAAACTGAATCTGAAAAGGTCTCTTGAGTGTTATGTGAAATGGCCAAAACCTTTTGAAAGTGCCTCCTGCATTTTGTTTCATTTGACATCAATACATCAGGTCAGCTTTCATCTAGGAGAGCAACAGTATGTGGAAATGATTGCCTTCATGCTCTTGTCAATGTTGTTTCTTAACGGAAGTGCTACTTGAATGTCAATTTAGTGTTCACTCAACCAGGTCTGCTCTTTGGCATTGATGGTTGTGCTATTTTAAGATCACCTAAAAGTTCAGAGTACACATCTACTAAATATTAATGTCACAGATATCATATTCAAGCATGAATTCTCAGTTGGGGTTGAAATTTGGCTGATGTAGATGAGGAATAGGGCATGAAGAGCTTTCACAGCAGCCCTTGTTCATCCCTGATCCTTGGGTTTGTGGGGTCCAGTAATTGATCTCAGGTAATTTCACACCTGGCTATAACAGCCCTCAGTTGGCTAATGGACAATAACTAGAGTGCAGCATCTCATCCTCTACCTCAGCCGTGTGGCTGCACTATTGAATATCTCAATGCTGAGACTAGAAGAGACACAAATGGCCCTTTTTCCCTGCCACTTTTCTGAATGGCACTGAGTTTAGCTTGGGTCCATGCTCAGGGCTGGGGCATAGTGTTTTACAAGGGTGTAAATAGCTATCAAAGGTGAGGATAGTGGGAAAGCAGTCCCCTATCTCTAAGCTAAAATAATGTTAAATTTATCAGTAGGGAAAGCCTCCCCCTTTTTTGTATCAGATATACTCAGGACTCCAATATATGGACTTCCTTTAGTTTTCGTGTGAGATTTTTTTAAAAGTGTAAAACACCCTCCAAAAATCAGTACAGTTCAATTCCATTCATATGCCATCACCCTCTAATCAAAACTGAGGGCTAAGTTCATCACTCCGTTATGCAGCACAATTCCATGGCAAACTGTATGTCTGAAAGCATTGCTGGCCCCTACTTTCTTTCCACATCTGGGAATTCCCTTTTGATTTGGGAATCTCCATAGTCTTGGATTTCACAGATGCTTTAAAACACTGCTGTTGTGTTTATTTTTCATTTTAATATTGCAATGGGTAAGAACATAGGTTGCCACTGAAAGTATCTGTAGATTTCAAGTAGAAATTATGGTGCAATCCTTGGGCCCATCTGAATTTTGCCTGTTATCCAAAGGGAGGGACGCATCATCTATGTTGCCATTGCAAGATGATAACAGAAGATGCTGACACAAAGGGTCTCTCTGCATATATTTTAAGATACATAGGGTCTTTCCTATGGATCTCCAATCTATTCCAGAAATTCTGCATACTGAGAAAAAAGTGGCCCTGAAAAAACCATGAATCACAGATTTTTGGTTTACCTTACACACAGCAGGTAAGAGTGGGCATGAGTTGCCAATACCTGACTGCTATATGAAGTTTATTACTATTTGACTCAAGCCTCTATCTGTAACTAAGGTGCCAAGTCCTGAGGTCTTCATCTTGGCTGTGTCTATATTGGTGCGATCTTGCACCAGAGCTATGCAAATGAGGCTCAGCGTGGAATATCGCCGAGCCCTCTTGCGCAAAGCCGTTATGCCTGAAAATAATCAGCATAACTGCTTTGCTCAAGAGGGTTTTTCTTGCGCAAGAAGAGGCAGTGTAGACAGCTCCGTCTTGCGCAAGAGCCTCTTCCGCAAAAATGGCGGCTCATTAGTTATGCAAATGAGGCTTGGCGAAATTCCACGCTGAGCCTAATTTGCATAGCTCTGGCGCAAGATCGCGCCAGTATAGACACAGCCTTAGTGTTTACTCATTCTTAACTCAGTAAAAAATCCCATTGACTGCACTGGGATAATTCCCTCTGGACCAGACAGAAACTGAGTAAAGATTACATGATTTTGCCCATTAGTAGCAGTTGTGGTATTGAAATCAATGTCTTAAAAAGTCACTCAGTGCCAAACTACTAAAAACATTATTGTTGAGGGGGGGAAAATAAGAGAATTTCAGGAATAGTGCCTTAATTAAAAACTTGAAGAGGTGTTAGTAAAGCGATATTTGTCATGACGACAGAGAATAAATCAAGAATATGACATTATGTTAACTGCCCTTTTGAACAGTTTGCTGTAGATGCACTCTATTAAACAATGACTTGTTTTTCAGGTCAAACACATTTCTGAAGATCCTCCTTGTAAATGCCCCAATAAATTCTGTGTGGAGCGTCTTTCACAAGGACGGTACAGAGTTGGAGAGAAGATCCTCTTTATTAGGGTACGAAGTTTTCATTTTTCATGTTGTGCAAGACCCCTTTTGGGTCAATGGTATCTGCCATCTGAGAGCAACTATTTTGTAATGTTTGGACTGCTTCTTTCCAGGTGAAAATGGCACTGTTGGTTAATGAGAGGTTTTTTTCTTTCTGACAAGTACAGATTCTCATACACAGCACAATCAGGGATGTATAGTCCAGAGGTGGGTGGGGGAAGGGATGGGGGAAGAAGGGGGAAGGGCTAGTTGGTTCAGAGAATTAATAATGTGGTAGATCCTTCTAGTTGTAGGTCATTGATTCCATGCCAGCTGAAATCAATGCTCAGTGATGACCAAAAATGTTCACAAACAGAGATGATGATTTTTCTATTTCTGGTTGGAATAGTATTCTTGTCAGAAAAGCTACCGGCCCACTTTGTGTTTATTGGTACCCTTCTTGACAGTCTCAGGAGAGAGATTAAAGACAGAATGAGAATCTGAATTACTCTCCCATCCCTTCATTCCTGGTTGACATACATTGGTAGGGTAGCACGGGCAAAATTGCACTACTACAGGTGCCTTTCACAGGTACTGCCCTAACTCACATATTGCAGAATTGTTTTGGTAATATCAAATTACTGAGTTTGTAAAGATAGGCCAAGATCCAGTCTGTCAATGAGACTCCTTTTCACACACGCAAACACTTCGCAATGTACTTGTGCTAGACCCAAGTAGTGGCCAGGCAGAATTGCAACTCCTTCTCATGGAAGCAAATGGATCTTGTTATCTCTACTCTACCAGGGGTACTCTACACTGGCACAAGTGGAGAGGGGGATTAAGGCCTGATCTAAAATGAGTAGAAATCTGTGGGAGCCTTTCTAGCCAGCTGAAGCCAATGGGAATCTTAGCTTTTGAACCTACACTCTAATATTTTCTTCTTCATATTCTTAGTCCTGCATTCCTTAAGGTCTCGATTCAGAACAACACTAAAGCATATGCTTAACCCTAAGAAGATTCTTAAGTCTCTTTGAAGTCAAATGCATACGTAAGGGCTTTGCTAAATTGGAATGGAGTTAAGCATGTGATTAAAGCTAAGCACACATTTAAGTGTGTTATTGAATAGAAGCCTAAAAACTCCTAATGAATTCAGAAGGAGTTCAACATGTACAAGAAATGAAGGATTGAGCTACAGACAGGCTTTGCAAAGGAATTTTAATGTGATAAAGTAAGGAATTTAGATTTCATTATCTATGAAACTTCCTTTTAACACTGCAATATTTTAAGACACTAAACAACTACTTTTTAACCAGTTTGTGCAAAAGTTACTGTTAGTCAACCAAAGGCCATAAGTGTACATTTGTGTACATAATACATGAGGTTTTATAATTCACATTTCTAGTTTAATTTTTTTCCTCTATTACATTTCACAGTATCAAGTTTCACAAGTCACTGTTGTTCCCATTAAAAACACATTTTTAATAGTGGAAAATGAGTAACTCTAGTTTTTCAGCTGTGCTTTTAAATAGTCTTGTATAAAACTAGTGCTTTTTAGCCAGCTTGCACTTTTGATTTCTTCCTTTATTTTTAGTCTTAAATCACAAGTCTTAAATCATTATTAACCTTCTCCTTTCGATAAACTAAGTTTTCCTTCCAAAAGTTTGTATCACAGATTCCCTACTGCCGGCTTCTTTGTTATACAATTCATTCCAAGTCAGTTTTCCATCCCAAGTGTGCAAACAAAACACCTCTTTTTCATATCACGCTTCTGCATACCAGGTAGATTTGTGCCAAAAAAATCTAACTGTGATATGGATTAGACATCAAACTACAGTATTAGGGCCAAATCCCGCTCAACTAACGTCAATGGAAATATTGCCATTGACTTCAGTGTGAGTAAGCTTAACCCACAGCTAAAGTGCTTCAGAATTAAGGTACATTATATTTTGGTTGCTCTAAAATCTGTCTCATTATGGAGCATTCCACTGGGTTATAGCAGTTCTTTATCAGCCTGTCTTAACCCTTCAAGGTATGAATTTTTCACATAAGTGTAAATACATTTATTAGGCGCTTTTTGACCCTTTAGAAACTTTTGTACATAGACTTGAAATGCAGGTAGAGAGATGCTTAACAGACATTTAATTTCACTGGTCATTTGGCACCATCACCTGTTGTTGCTGGGGTTACCTTTTCTTTCTGTCCCATTTATGGCATAGATTGTTTCCCTGGTCACTGCTGTCATCTGCTGCCTTCCATACAGAGTAACTGGCTAAAGGACTTGGAAGAAATTTCTAGATTAGTCTGTTTCAGCAACCGTATTATGTGGATTAATGGCTCCTCAATTAGAGCTCAGTGAAAAAATGTCCTCTGACTTCAGCAGGAGAAGGATTAGGGTTTTATATGATGAAAATCTTTACAGATGTAATAGTTAGAAAAATTCATACAAGGATTTTTTTCTTAAATGTACTGAGTTATGGAATTTGAAATATCCCAAAGATATTTCAACACCGTTTCTCTGGAAACCAAGCAAGGTACTGACAGAAACTTGCCTGGTTTCCAGCCAGCTTGCCTGCCTGGCTCCTTGACTGTCTTGGTGTCTGGACTGGAGTTTGTGGCTCTGGAACAGCCCACCAGGCAGCCCACCCCTGAGCTGGGACTCCCAGGCCTTCCCTTTTGTGGACAGAATCAAACTTTGAAATACTAAAATCGTCTGTGGACCAAAACTACCTTTCTGAGGTCTAGTGCGAGCTGCTCTGCTGAGTTCAATTTCTGCTGTGGAGTGGCTTGATGTTATAGAAAAGAGCTTTTAACTGTCTTTGTTCTGCTCTCCCATTCTGTATCTAACTTTTCACTGATTGGCATCAGATACTAAGGTAATATTTTCAAAAGCACCTGAAATCCAATGGGAGCTAGGCACTGAGGTGTTTTTGTAAATTCCACCATCTGTACCTTTAGAAACCAAAATCTCTTTGAAATCTGGCCCTCACTGCCCAAGTTACTTTTAAAAAAATGGGGCTTAGACTTCTAAGTCACTTAAGCACTTATGAAAATGTTAACCACTCACTTCTGTCAGCTGGCTGAGTATTTTGTCCCTTGTCCGTTTTGTCTCCCGCTTTTAGATGTCACCCACTCCACGAGCACTTAGATGCTATTGTCTGTGAAACTTGTGATATAAGAAGATAGGCTCTGTCTATACTTAGGGTGGTGTGTAAAGTACAGGCATGTGAAAGGCAGACTAGATCCACATCAGTCACTGTGCCACAGTGAAAGGCTGTAGAGTGGAGAAAGGCTTTGGTGGTAGAACATTACACTCCTAAACATAGCAGTGTAGACACGAGAATCATTTATTTGGCATGTAAAAAGCTATGTAGTGTGTATATCCTACTTGCTTAAGCCATGCCTCAGAATTTATGTTGCTATTTATATCCATGCTAGCTGGGAGTGTATGGTAACTACAATAGATGAGTTAATGTTTATAACATAAAGAAAATGCAAAGGAATATTTAATTAAGTTTATTTAATGAACAACTAAAGAATACTTCCCTTGTTTCATTTCTTTAAGAATTTATGTTGCTATTTTTAATGCAAGTTACAGCCCCATGAATAAAAACAAAGTTAGCAAGACACAATTTTCATGTGTAACTTACCCAAAATTAATATTTGTTAGCCTGGAACATTTATCACAGAAAATATTTTTTTTCTTTGAATTAAGAAAGAAAACAAAAATGCAAAAAGCCCAATCCTTCAAATGTTTGTTACACAAATAATCTTCTATCAAGTGAGTTGTTCCACTGGAATGGGGGGAAACAGGACTACTTTCATCAGTGAATGTAACTCTCAGGGGAAAGGATATGACAAGAATAGAGCATAGCTAAGTGTGTTTCCCCTTTCTGGTTTCCTTGATACTTGGAATTAACAATTTGGATTTCAGACCCTGCTTCAAATGAACATGCCTTCCATGATGTAAACATGAAAGCTTAAACACTGAAAACAATTGTATTTTAAATAAGTGCATCTTCTCTTTATTTTGTAATTCTTTAATTCATTTATATGGTTTTTGCCTGCTACGTAGGAGTAGATAACTGTACAGCAGGGGTGAGGAATCTTTGGCCCATGGGTTGCATCCAGCCTCCTGCATAATTTCATCTGACCACCAGCAAGTGTCTGCGCTGTGGGACGGAAGCCCAGAACCTGGGCATCCCCCGCTCCCGCTCCTCCTCCCAGGGCTCTTCACAGTGATCCAGGAAGCTCTACATGCTACCCTTGCCTGCAGGCACCACCAGCATTAGCTGGAAACCATGGCTATTTTTTTCTGTGAATAACTATGACTGATTTTTTGGAAATGTTCCCCAACGCTGCTATAAATGCTGCCTAAATGCTGCTAATAAAAGTTGTATTTTATAATAATGCGTGCTAATTCCTTAAAGTATATAAAAAAAAGATGGCATCCAATTGAATAACATATAAATCTGATTTTTGGTTTAGAGTTAACACTCCTGCAGGCATATACCATATATATGGGAAATCACTTGCACTTTAGCTCTTGGAGTAGATGGATTAAATGACTTATTGAGGTTTCTTCCAGCTCTACTTTTCCATGATTTTGCTCATTGTGTCCCGTTCCCACCATTTTGTCACTAAGTGGTTTTGTGGCACTCATCTGTTCCCTAATAGCCTTAATCCTTCCACTATAGTATTTAAACTGACAAAACATTTTTGAAAATATAAATCAGATCATGAGATAATAGCAGAAATATGATGAAAACTGTAAAATGTCACTGAAGGAAACTTTTTATAACTTGCCATTTTAGCTTTTGTTAACATTAAATAGTTCAGACCTCAATTTCCATTGAAGTAAGGGACACTTCAGAGTGCTCATCTCCTCATAGAACGCATAGTAGCATCTCAAAGTTACAAACACCTCAGGAATGGAGGATATTTGTAACTCTGAAATGTTTGTAACCCTGAACAAAATGTACTGATTGTTCCTTCAAAAGTTTGCAACTGAACATTGACTTAATTGTTCTGAAAGAACTCAAATGTGAAATTTCGGAACTATTAACTATGGTTTGTAACCTATCCTTTAAATCAGCTTCTTTACCCAATGACTGGAAGATAATTAATGTAACGCCAATATTTAAAAAGGGCTCTAGAGGTGATCCCGGCAATTACAGACAGGTAAGTCTAACGTCAGTACCGGGCAAATTAGTTGAAACAATAGTAAAGAATAAAATTGTCAGACACATAGAAGAACATAATTTGTTGGGCAAAAGTCAACATGGTTTCTGTAAAGGGAAATCATGTCTTACTAGTCTATTAGAGTTCTTTGAAGGGGTCAACAAACACGTGGACAATAGCTATAGTGTACTTAGATTTCCAGAAAGTCTTTGACAAGGTCCCTCATTAAAGGCTCTTATGTAACTTAAGTTGTCATGGGATAAGAGGGAAGATCCTTTCATGGGCTGAGAACTGGTTAAGAGACAGGAAACAAAGGGTAGGAATAAATGGTAAATTTTCAGAATGGAGAGGGGTGACTAGTGGTGTTCCCCAAGGGTCAGTCCTAGGACCAATCCTATTGAACATATTCATAAATGATCTGGAGAAAGGGGTAAACAGTGAGGTGGCAAAATTTGCAGACAATACTAAACTGCTCAAGGTAGTTAAGACCAAAGCAGACTGTGAAGAACTTCAAAAAGATCTCACCAAACTAAGTGACTGGGCAACAAAATGGCAAATGAAATTTAATGTGGATAAATGTAAAGTAATGCACATTGGAAAAAATAACCGCAACTATACGTATAATATGATGGGGGCTAATTTAGCTACAACTAATCAGGAAAGAGATCTTGGAGTCATCGTGGATAGTTCTCTGAAGACGTCCATGCAGTGTGCAGCGGCAGTCAAAAAAGCAAACAGGATGTTAGGAATCATTAAAAAAGGGATAGAGAATAAGATGGAGAATATCTTACTGTCCTTATATAAATCCATGGAGCGGTGTGGAGAAAGTGAATAAGGAAAAGTTATTTACTTTTTTCCATAATATAAGAACTAGGGGCCACCAAATGAAACTAATGGGCAGCAGGTTTAAAACAAATAAAAGGAAGTTCTTCTTCACACAGCGAACTCCTTGCCTGAGGAGGTTGCAAAGGCTAGGACTATAATAGGGTTTAAAAGAGAACTAGATAAATACATGGAGGTTAAGTCCATAAATGGCTATTAGCCAATATGGGTAAGGAATGGTGTCCCTAGTCTCTGTCAGAGGGTGGAGATGGATGGCAGGAGGGAGATCGCTTGATCATTACCTGTTCGATGCATTCCATCTGGGACACCTGGCATTGGCCACTGTTGGCAGACAGGGTACTGGGCTGGATGGACCTTTGGTCTGACCCAGTATGGCTGTTCTTATGTTAATACATCTTTGAATTTTTATTACGCAGAAGGAAAATTCTGCTTTTCATTTGTTTTTAAGTAGTTTACTTTTAACGCAGTACTGAACTGTATTTGTTTTATAATTTTTTTTGCCTCTCCTGCTGCCTGATGGCATAATTCCTGTTCCAAAGAAGGTGTGTGGTTCACTAGTCAGCTCATAACTCTGCTGTTCATAACTCTGAGGTTCTAGTGTATTAAATAGATCTTTAAGCTAGTGGAGAAAGGCATAACAAGAACTAATAGCTGGAAGAAAAAGTCAGATAAATTCAAATCAGAAGGCTTAGATTTTTAACAGTGAAGGTGATATAATCACGTGAACAAACTTCCAATGGAAATGAATTTTCTATCTCTTGAAGTCTTCAAATCAAGATGCCATTTAGAAGATATACTTAGTCAAACTCAAGTTGTTGGGCTCAAAACAGGGGTAACAGGGTGACAGTCTATTGCCTGTGATTCACAAGAAATCAGACTAGATGATCTAATGGTCCCTTATGATCTTAAAGTCTGTGAATCTGTGAAAAGTGCTCCATACCTTTGCAGTATCTTCTCCTATGAACCAAACTGAGTAACACAGAATCTCTCATACATAATCATATTTTATTATCTGTGTGTCTTTCTCATACTATAATTCTGCAGTATTCTGTTCTAGTAATAATACCAAAGGATTCATCTTCAACTAACTCACTGTATGAACCCATGCATGGAAAGTCATTGTGGTTTGGTTGCTATGGAAACAGAGCCTGGGCATTTTCTTTTGGGATTCAGTATGGAAAGGAGGCACTAGTATATCTGTGTGTGTATGCATATGATTAGTCTGTAAACAATAATTTAGTATACATTACTGCCCTTTCCTGGAGAGAAGAATGCATTTTGATAAAAATATACAAGTGCTTTGTTATTTCATACAGATTTCCATCTAGCCAGGGAAATCATCACAGAATTAACCATGGGAAATAAGATAATATGGACATTTTGTGGAATAATAATATGGAAATTTTCAAAGCATAAATGGTGCTGAAATTGCCATGAGCCCAAAAGTTTTGTGCTACCATTCAGACCCAGAGATGCATACACAGTTATATTCACAATTTTCCTGTGAATTATGTGCTTATTATGCCTGGATTTGCCTCCAGCATATCTTTCGTTGTTCTAACTTTACTCCTTTCTCTCAGCACCATAGCAGAGGTTCTTCCTCTTCTGAACCTGGTCTTCTAAATTCTGTATCCTTTTCTTAGCCATTTCCTCTGTTGCTATGCTTGTGACCCATAACTCCATCCTGGGGACTTCCTTCGTGACTGACCTACTTCCATCTTCTCAGCAAAGGTATCATGTGAAAAGAGAATTGGAGGTCAGAGAAGGGGAGACTTTTTTCTTTGTTTTAATAGTATTGTTTGTTCCTTTGAACTAATACAGTGGGTTCAAGGATAGGAAACAATCTCAGTTTAAAGAGATGAGAGGACACTTGGAAAGAAGAGACCATTTCCCCAAATAAGGTTTTTGGAAGTTAATTCTAAAGATTCATGGTGCCTCATAAGAGAATAGCATTAGGCAGATAAAGCCTCTGATGAGGAATTAGAAGTGTCCACTAACATCTGTCAGCACATGTATTTGATTCTCTACTCCAATTAAATTCTCTTTCCAAATGAGTGTTAACATTCTGTTAGCCTTTTTTTTTTTTTTTTTTAAATAAACTGCCTTTGCACACTGGGCACATGTTTTCTGAGAACCATCCACAGAGACTCCAAGATGTTTTTCTTCCATGGTAACAGCTAAATGAGACCTCATCATTTTGTATGTTTGGTTGGGATTATGTTTCCCAATGTGCATTACTGTGCATTTATCAATGCTGAATTTTATCTGCTATTTTGTTGCCTAATCAATCAATTTTGTGAATCCCTTTGTAACTTATCACAGTCAGCTTTGGACTTAATTATCTTGAGTAATTTTATATCATCTATGAATTTTCCCACCTCATTGTTTATCCCTTTTTCCAGATATTTTATGAATACATGGAATAGGACTGGTCCCAGTAGGGATCTCTGGGGGGACCATACTATTTACCCGTTTCAACTATGCAAAGTAAACATTTATTCCTATCCTTTATTTCCTATCTTTTAACCAGTCACTGAGTCAGGAGAGGACCTTTCCCTCTTATCTCATGACAGAATACTTTGCTTAATAGCCTTTGCTGACAATCTTTTTCAAAGATCTTCTAGTACGCTATTTTCACTGAATCACCCTTGTCCACATGTTCATTGACATCCTCGTAGATTATGAAGGCATGATTTCCCTTTATAAAAGTCATGTTGACTTTCCCCCCCAACATATTGTGTTCATCTATATGTCTGATAATTCTTCTTTTCCATAACTTCAGCCAATTTGCTTGGTGCTAAAGTTAGGCTTACCAACTTGTAATTGACAAATCACATTAGGAGCCTTTATAAAAACCCCTCAGCATTATAGGGTGTTGTTCTTTAAGAAATTCAGTGCAGTTCTCTGGAAAATATTTATTTAAGCATAATTGAAAGTATCCATGGAAAAATAGAGAATTTTCCTATGGTTCAGTGATACCATTTTGCTATGGTAATATGCCATGAGTAACTGGAAGTTATGGTTTTCAGTGCATACAGATGTTTTGTACTATTAAGGAGTTACTTTCATGATGTAAACATAAATGATATTATTATTCTACAGCTGAGAGAAATTATTGATACCAGCAGAAGGCTCATTTATTTCTACAGCAAACATGTCTCTGTGTGGTAGAAGAAATTCTCATTACACACTCAGGACTCATGCATAAAGATACTGTTTAACCGCAGTCTCTATAGATTTATGGTCATGCTCTGGTTTTGAATGTTCTTTAAATGACACATAGTTTATATTGGTATTTCCAGTGAGATTTAACTGCTTTACATTTTGACATGAGAATAGTATTACTGTGTAATTAAAGCTGAAGTGGCCAGTGGTTTGGCAATACAGTATGTAGGATTTGGATTGTCTGTGATGTGTGACATAGTCTTTCTGCTGCTGAAATAAAAGGGACAGATAGAAGTGTATTTTTTGTAGGGCTCTTGTTTTACTTTGCGATTCCTTTTAATACTTTTACAAACACAAGGATACATTTTCTTCCCCTACTGAATCCTTTTCCATTCTGAATGTACTTATTTTCTTTCCCCTCTGCTTTACTGCAATGGGACAAGACACTGGAAGAGAGCTGGAAGTGCTAGAGCACTCTAGTGGAGTATAGTATTGTCATTTGTGAGGTGAGGGGAGGGAATTCTTGAACCAAATTCAGCTCTCCAATATCAATCTGGAGTAATTCTGCTGAAAGCAATGGGGTTACTCCATCTTACATAGGTACAAATGAGAGTTTAAGGAATTAATTCATCTACTTTGCTAAATGCTGTTTATATGTATAGGTCTTTACAAGGGCCAAAATCTGATGGCCTTACTTCCACTAGAGTTATACTACAAATAGACAGATGCAATCCAGCAATGCTAATAACAGAGCAGCACACTATTCACCATGAATAAAGGCGTCAGAATCTGCCCCTATTTATTTAATAATTAGTTTATGTCACTATGGGTATGTCTATACAGCAGGGCTAAAGCCGAATTAAGCTACACAACTTCAGCTACATCAACTGCGTAGCTTAAGTCGAAATAGCTTAATTCAGCTTTTGGCACTGTCTACTACAGCAGGAAGTTGAAGGAAGAACACTCTTCCTTCCACTTCCCTTACTCCTCATGAAAGCAGGGTTACCATGAGTTGGAATAAGAAGTCCTCTAGCTCAACATTATTTCAAAATAAAGGCTTGTAGTGTAGACGTGAACTATGTTATTCCAAAATAACGCTGTTGTGTAGACAGACCCTATATGCCTTTTCTGGCTCTGAACTGATGCAAACTCTCAAACCCAGTTCCTAGAGTGTCCTAACTTTGTGCCAAATCCTGCTCACCACATTCAGGAATGGGCAGTGTTTTCAATGGAGATACTTTGGATTTATGCCCCAAAGAACTTAACCCACTTGTGCTCCACTGGACTGTATGTACCTGAGGGTAATCTTTTAAAATGTCTCTTCATCCCTGAGTGAGAGGGGTTTTTTTTCAAAAAGCCACAAAACAAAAAACTCGTTACAGCATTTAAAATCTTAACAACCTTCATTAGGTTACATGGAAATGCTAAAGCGGAGCCCTTTTTAAGCATATAACATCCGAGAAGAGATTATCATCCTCACAAAACTCAGTCAGGGACCCAATTCTCATTGAAAGCCAATGGTAGTTGTGTTCCTAATGCCTGTTTGTGCCTTTGGAAATCTCCCTTTTGAGTATTCCCTCTGGCAAAATTAATTGAACTCCATGAATAAGATTTGATGCACACCATGTATTAGAAACTGGACCTAATTCTCCCCACCTTTCTGAGGTTATAGTTGTATGAAATAATCCAAAAACTAATGAACTGAGCTACTAAACACTCCATGGACTTCCATTGTACTTTACATTGTCACTCAGATTACAAAAATACAAAAAAAAGGGGGGGGGCAAAATCTTTTAAATGGTTTACTTTTACCATGGCAATTATGGCATGTTGTGGACTTATGATTTTATGTTCTATCATGCTAAAATACCTCAGCACCTTCCACAGAAATAATTGCAAACAGTGAGAATAAGTCTGTTTGTTTTTTTTAAATTAATTATGCACAGAAAATAAAGTATTCTGGTGCTGAATGAGTAAAAAAAATGAGACCTTAATAAATAATATATTGCATCCTTCAGTTATTGATTAATCTGCTTGGCAACCAAAGATATATCCTATGAAATATCATGATGATTGTAAATTGAGTATGTATCTCCCCTGTGTTAAATTGTATGATATGCTGAACAATGCTTTTGTAAGTATAATTTTCTTGAGCTTATACTAAGTTGATGAAGCTCAATAGCAAACTTAGCAAAGTATAATACTAATACTTTAAGTTTATAGTGTTTTACTGTTAACAACATTTTGCAGGCTTGGAGTAATTAATTCTCACAACCCCATTGCCAGGTACATAGGCTGGCAGGTGGTAGTTATAGTTATTGGTTTACAAATGGGGAGGCTGAGGAAATGAGGTTATGGTCAATTTTTGAAAAGGTTGTGCTTGTGTACAATCTGCAAGGGAGACACATATACCATGTTGCACATGCGCAGCTCAAATGTTGTGTGTGCGAAACTCAAGAGCCTGCCAAAATATATGCACAATTGCATACTGGGGTCATGGAAGAAGGGGGAGATTTCAGAAGACTAGAAAAGGGTAAATATAGTGTCCATATATAAATTGGGAAATAAGAACAATCTAGGGAGTTACAGACCAGTCATCTTAACTTCTGTACCAGGAAAGATAATGAAGCAAATAATTAAGAAATCCATTTACCAACATGTAGAAGATAATAAGGTAATGAATAACCCTAAATCAGCATGGATTTTTCAAGAACAAATCACATCTTACCAACCTGATGGCTTTCTTTGACAGAGTAGTAGAGCTTGTGGTTGGGGGATGTGGTATAACTAGACTTTAGTAAGGCTTTTGATACAGACTTACATGACCTACTTATTAAAAAACTAGGGAAATACAATCTAGTTGGAATTACTATAAGGGGAGAGTGGTTGGATAACTATTCCCAGAAGTAGTTATCAATGGTTCACAGTCATGCTGGAAGGGCATAACAAGTGGGATCAGTTCTGGGTCCAGT
The DNA here is from genome assembly GCA_032595735.1 of Pelochelys cantorii. Taxonomy (NCBI): domain Eukaryota; kingdom Metazoa; phylum Chordata; order Testudines; family Trionychidae; genus Pelochelys; species Pelochelys cantorii. Next base: position 43,641,694 of record CM064329.1, on the reverse strand, counting down.
TTTGTTCAATATTTTCATCAATGATTTAGATAATGGCATAGAGAATTCACTTTTAAAGTTTGCAGATGATACCAAGCTGGGAGGGGTTGTAAATATTTTGGAAAATAGGATTATAATTCAAAATGAGCTGGAGAAATAGTCCAAGGCAAATAGGATGAAATTCAATAAGGAAAAATGCAAAGTACTCCAATTGGGAAGGAACAATCAGTTTTACACATACAACATAGGAAATTACTGTCAAAGAAGAAGTACCGCAGAGGGGGATCTTGGGTCATAGTGGAATATGCTAAATATGAGTCAAAAGTGTAAAACTGTTACAAAAAAAGGAAACATACTTCTGGTCTGTATTAGCAGAAGTGTTGTAAGCAAGATGTAAGCAAAAAATAATTCTTCTGCTTCACTCTACACTGATTAGGCCTCAGCTGGAATATTGTGTCCAGTTCTGGGCACCACATTTCAGGAAAGATGTGGACAAATTGAAGAAAGTCCAGAGAAGAGCAACAAAAAATATTAAAGGTCTAGAAAACATGTCCTCTGAGGGAAGACTGAAAAAATTGTATTTGTTTTATCTGGAGAAGAGAAGACTGAGAGGAGACATGTTAACAGCTTTCAGATACCTAACAGCTTTCAAATATCAAAAGGTTGTTAGAAGAAGCAGGGAGAAATTTATTTGCCTTAACCTCTGATAATAGGACCATAAGCAATGGGCTTAAATTGCAGTAAGGGTGGTTTAGTTTGGACATTAGGAAAAACGTCCTAACTCTCAAGGTGGTTAACCATTGAAATATATTGTTTTGGGAGAATATGGAATCCATCATTGGAGACTTTTAACAGCAGCTGAGACAAACACCTTTCATGGGTGGGGTAGATGAGCAGTTCTCAACCGCCTGTCCGCCTGGGCCATGAACTGCTGGCTGCTGGGCCACAGTGGCTCTGGGAGCTGGGGCTGGGGTACACCACCCAGCGCCTCCCCTCCCGCCATGGGTGTTGGGAGAAGTGTGTCCTGCCCTGCCTCTCAGCCAACCAGCACTGGGCAGGGACAAGGTTTCCTCCTGGATGCAGAAGAGAGGTTCGATGTGCAGTGATAGGGCTGCGCGGAGCTCAGCATGGAAGCCTTAGAGCAGCCACCACCCCGGTAGCAGTGCTCAGTTGGCGACTGGAAGGCAGCGCAGGGCTAGGTGTGGGGGGCAGGGCAAACACTGGGGCCTTCATGGGTGGGGCTAGTGCTGGGGGCTCTGCAGGCGGGGGCTCTAAGAGATGCGGGGCTGACACTGTGGGGCACTGGGGCATCCTGGGTGGGGAGCTGGCACTGGAGGGCTCTGGGGGAGGGACTAGTAGTATGGCGGCTACAGGAGCACACCTAGCACTGGGGGACTCTGGGGAGGACTGGCACTGGGGGCTCTGTGATGGGGGGCTCTAAGGAGTGGGAGGCTGGCACGGAGCGGTTGGGTTCAGGGGACTCTGGGGTTAGTGGCTAGCACTGGGTTGGTGGTGGAGGGGTCTAGAAGTTGTGGCTCAGGGGGCTGTGGTGTACCCCGGCCCCCAGGGCCACTGTGAACAGCCGGCTTCAGCTGCAGGAATGCCCCCAGCTGTTCGTGGTGGCTCTGTGGACTGGGGCTTTTGGTGGTCCAGTAACTTTTATTTGCATAGTTGCATAGTCATTTGCATAATGAATATGCAGATATGCAAATAAAATGTTACTAGACCAGCAAAAGTTTGTGAATGCGTTTGCCGGCCCACGGTATAAAAAAGGTTGGGAACCACTGGTATAGATGATTCTTTTTCCTGCCATGAGTGGAGGGGACTGCACTTGATGATCTCTCATCTCGAGGTTTCTTCCAGTCCAAGGATTCTCTGATTTATCAAGGAGGCAGCCTTGCCTCAGGTGGTAAGATAGACCAGAGTGCCCAAGGGACTGCCTGTGTCTCCATAAGACAGTTTTTATCATCCTTTAAGAGTTCACACTTATTACTCGGTTGGTAAATCTAATTACAGAACACACAACCAAATTGGGGGTGGTATCTTATTCCTGGGCAGTCTGCCCCGAGGCTGGCATTCACATTTGTGAGCCACTCCAGATAATATGACACCTAGTACTCTAAGCCCTGAGGGCAGCCATCTGGGAAGTGGGAAATCTGGGGTAAAGCCCCTGAAATTTGCTCAGGCAGACCCACAGCTTGGATATGTGTTCTAACTAGTTGTCTACTTAGTAAAATGGGTCAGGTACCACCACCACCACCAATGGCTGGCTTGAAAAATGACTGACCTGACTTAGGCACCTTACTCCAGGAGAGGTTTCATAGTTGTGCATTCTGGGTGGAGGGAGATAGTTTCTCTGACCTGGAAACTGGCATTTAACTCCTTGGGGAAGTGGGATTTAGGCCACACCCCTCTCCTTGGGTAGTTTAGGCTGTTCCCCATTCAGAGTGCTGGCTTCTGTCAATACCATGCTTAGGTACCTAGCTCTCCTCATGCACTGTACCGGGAGCCTAGGTCCTAAGTTAGAATTGTACATTCCATATGGTTGCAGGATGTCTAAAAGTTAGACATTGCAACGTGAGCTAACTCCCACTTCTGTGTTCCACCCCTTTGGGTAAAATCTTGGTCACATTCCAGTAAATGGCAAAACTCCTTAGGATTCAGTGGAGTTAGGATTTTGCATATGTAACAATCCCTATCTATAAAATGAGGTTAATACTGCCTTTCTCTTGCCTATACATTAAACTCTTTGAGACAAGGACAGACACAACATCTAGTACAACAGAACCCTAGTGTTTGTTATGGTCTCTAGGTGCTAGTATACATAAAAATTATGCACAATAGTTATATTTTCTGCTGTTTCCTGTTTCAGTAACAGAGGTCTTGTTGGTTGCCACAGGACTTGTAATCAGGACAGCAGCGTTCAGTTGCTAATTCTGCCATAGACTTCAAGGACAAGTCACATAAACTCTATCCTTCCATCTCCTCACATGTAAAAATAGGAATAATAACGCCTACTTTGTTGGCATGAAATTATTAGTGCCCTGTGTGGAAACAAAATTGCATCTGCAAAAATGATCTGCAGATGATCACATTTGTGGATGCAGATACCCGTGGATATAAAGCAGATAGCCTCGGATTTGCAGGTCTATAGAAATGAGGCTTAATTCTATGAGCTTTCAGACGCTTGGGTAAAAAGTACTAGAGAAATACAAAATTCTACCTATGAGGAAGTTATTTTGCATCAACAGATTTTAGCGAAATCTTTGTGTCGTTTTTGTACCATCTGTCTTTTCTGCATGAAAGAATTATGATAATCTTGTACATGGCTACATCCTGCACCTAATTAACATAGAGCTACCTTCAAGTGTGCCTTAATGGCTTCCATGTACAGAAATACAAATGCACAGCCAAAGTCAGAATTTGGCTTTAAGTTTGTGTTATATTTCATTTTTTCTTAGTCCCTTCATTTCTTTTCAGTATGCTACATCATCGTAGCACTGATCATTAGGCTCTGTACATCAGCTGTTAATGGATTTTAGCAAGTGTTATTTCCTAAGGTTCCCTTCCCTTTGCAGATACGCACTAAGGCAAAAATTAGTGTTCTCTCACCTCAACTCTAAGAATTATGTTTTGCCTCCAATCTACTGGGCCAGATCCTGAGCTGAATCTGAAATAGCTCCACTGAAGTCAATGAAGCAATGCCTTATTGCGGCTTCTGCTATTATGCAAGCTATACATAAAATCACATTCACATTTCGTTATAATGCACAACTATTGCAATTGTTCAATTTCTCAAATTTGTGAAACAACTACCTTTTGGACTGAATATTTAATGAGCTCAGAAGTGGTTTTTTTGGAGGTGAGGCTGGCTTTGGGCTATATCTTTTTGTTTTGAGGGCTGTGTGTTTTGTTGAAAGCAAATGTTTTCCTCGTATGTTATGTCTGGTAATTTTACATACACTTAGCGCAAAAACAAATGAAACAATGTTAGTCAAACTTCATTTGTTTTAGAGATCTCACTGAGACCTAAGGAATGAATTTGAAGAGAATTGGTTGAGATATGTTAACATTTATGAGTGTTCAGAATCTGTTGACACACATGCAGTAGCATTTGCAATTTTGGTGTTAAATTATACAGTATTTGTCTCTTGAGGGTCTCATAGCAATCCTATGTTGTAAGGAAGTATTAAATACAGCCAATAATTCTCCATGGGGAAATTAAGAGAGATGCGACTCTAATATTTATTGTAGTCAGTATTTCCTAAATCCTAAACTATGCAAATGAAGGCCAGATAGACAGTACGACATATTTGCATTCCCAAGATCCTGTCTGCACACCAGCTGATCCAAGCCACTTTATGCTGTGCTTGTTTTTCTTGAGAGAGAATCTAGGAACAGGATAACTAAAATGATAACAGACATCAATATTTTTGTAATACTGGTGTTTTTTCAATCGGTATTCCAATCTGTGAGCCACATGCTGAAATCCTTCCTCCATTTTTACTCAGTCTCTATTTAAGCAACATTAATACTGGAATAAAAAATGATCTGGTCAGTGTGCAAACAAGCTTCATTGTTGGAAACATGCCTTCTGGCTACATAAACAGATCAATACCTGATTTACACAAGCTTATAAAAATTGCATAAGTGATAAAAACTGAATGCATGGAACCTGCAATTAGACATTGTGCAGTGAATGTTTTTATGAACTCTTCTGAAAATATCTCTGCGTAATATTTTTAATCTCTATAGAAATCTTTCTTTAAATCCCTGACTGCAGAATATATGGTAAAATTGGAATAACTCCATTTACCATGTTTATTTAATAGAGCCTGTGATAATTTGGCTTTTCTTAATGTTATAATCTTTCAACATCTTAACAAATAAATACATCCATATGAAATTAAATAAGAGAACCTGGCTAACTGTCTGAGAAATTCATAGTTTGAAAGGGATCTCTAATTTAAATGAAGGCTCCCAACAATGCCAGACTAAGACTTCTTAAATATACAGCAAGAGACTTTGTGTTTTCAGTCCCGGAAAGTTTATGAAGTCTCAATCTATCTAAGCTCTCTTTGGTAAAAGTATTCCTACTAATCACATTTAAGGCAGCAGTGACAGAGACTTTGGGTGTAGGATTTGATGGGCCCCCCCTGTCATCCCAATCATTCTTCTTTTCATCCCACCAATCCACTCTGATTGGTAATGCACCAGGCCTCTGATCCATGTCTTTTCTTCTTCCATAAGTGTGTCATGTTCTCCTCTGTCTCAAGACAAGAGTAGGGACCTTGAGTCCCTAATACAGATGGGCACAAGCCAAAACTCCTGATCCAAACACTCCAAACCCTGGGAAAATTCACATCTGGATTTGAACTTTGCAGTACAAGCCAATTTATAATTCCCAAATATGACTTGGGATCTTCCCCCCTCCCCAGCCCCCCCCGAGGCTGCACTGCACCTAAATAGATAGTAAAGCAAATGGTGTGAGGGATTCTGGCATGCTTCTCAATTGAAAAGGTGCCTAAGTAGAAGCATGGGGAACTCCTATTGAAGCTGAAAATGGGAGAAACAAACTCGCTAGCTTCCAAAGAAAATATCTGAAGACTGAGTGACCATTGGCCAGTAGTCTTCGATTTGTATTACCTCAGGTGTGATGCCCTATGGGACCATCTTAGGCTGAACCTGGCTACAGCAAAATCACTAAATAAAAAATTCTGTTATCAAATGTTTCAGTTTTAGAAATATAGGATGGGATTCTTTAATATTTCTGATGTGATTTAAGGTGCAAAACACTCACTGCTAGAAATTAAAGATGTGCTGTGTGAGAAAAACCATCACCTGCCACCTGGATGTTTTAAATAGAACGAATCTCTGTTTATTATCTGCTTTAGGGTGATTTAATCCACAACAGTTTCAAGCATGTTGCATTTTTATGAGAACTCATTAAAAAGATCTAGCACAACAATGTCTTTTCAGATCACAAATCAGTGCTTACTTTTTTCATTAGAGCTGAGAAGTATATTATCAGTCATGCTCTGTCCTTGGCCATTAGTATGGTACATCTCAGATCAAACCTCTTGTAAAATAGTTAATCACAATATTTATAAAATGTTCTATCAGGTGCATTTAGTGGCCTATACTGGATTTTTACATTTCTAATTTGAAAATTTGTCATCTCAAATGACTCCTAAATTAGTTTGGGGAACCCTCGCACCTGTCTCCTTTATGTATTAATCTTTGTTTTTATCCAGTAATGTATTGATTTGATCTGTTATTTGCTTTATTTAATGATCTTGGTTATGCCTTCCTTGAGCTTCTAGTATCAGATGAAAACAAGCAAGCATATGGAGCTGTGCAGACTAACATCGGCTGAAGAGGTGGATCGTATTGTTTAAAGCAACACTGTTTTAGACAATCTCATCACAATGCTGACATTTTGGCATCCCTTTCTGGTTTTGTTTAATCATCCTTAAAACTCAAGTGAGAGTCTCATGGAAAAACAAACATGGGAGCACTGATCTTAGACTGAACATCAGTGAGAGTGTTTACAAAGTTGTAGGCAATTTTTTAATATTTTGGATGCTTTCCAAAAGTCAGATGGGAAGAAATATTCCAGGGCTCTATGATTCATAGCAAAGTCCTTTCTGACTATTTATTATTTGTGGCAGCACCCACCAAATGGTAAGCACATTCCAGACTTTTTAGAGGGATGGTCCCAGCCTTGAGGCATTTATAATCCAAGGACAAACAGAGGCAGGTGGATAGAGGTCATAGAAAGGGAAACAATAAATAAGGAATTTTTATACAAGTTAGTTAGGTTCACTATAGGCTGCATGGGAGAATTAGATCTTAAAGATGCAGACAGAGTTAAGGCATGAAAAAAGGTCTGATTAAATTCAGACAAAAGTGCAAACCTGCATAAATCCATCAAGATTCCTGATCTGATGCCATCTAAAATTTAGATGAGATTTATCAAGCAAGAAGGAGCAAAGATATATAATTCTAGGATATTTAAATAAGTGAATGTTAAAGCAGCTTCCACTTACCATTTCTTGCTGTCACTATAAATGTTTCAAATAGATTCCCTTACCATTTTAAAATAGCTGCTTTTCTAGCCAGTAAAAAAACCCTAACCCTATCAATATGCCATATATGTCAGCATAATGTCATGGATCTTCTTGCTAAGCATGAAACTTTGATTAGTCCATCTTATATTGCTCTAATAGGACTAAAGCAAGACTAGGCAGTTAAAGGGGGAGGGGGGAGGCACAATCTGTTGATTTTGGACTGCCAAGGATTGTTGGCTGGTACAGCAGTCTACTGAGTGCCAACATGTCATAATTTCCACTTGTAAATAAGGTCAATTTCTCTAGTTTGGCATGATCAGACTGATGTGATATTTTAACATAAAATTAAATGTACTTCCCATTAGTTCCTCACTGAAACAAGAGACAGTGGACAGTAACATCTGCAAGTGGGAAGTGATATTAACACACAAAAGTAAATTCAGAGACAATTTATAACACCAGGTAAAAATCATAATGTTAGCGCTTATGGTATGTCTAGACTGCAGGCTTCTTTTGAAAGAAGCTTTTTTGGAAGATATCTTCTGAAAAAACATCTTCCAGAAGAGAGCATCCAGACTGCCAAAGAGCATTGAAAAAGCGATCTGCTTTTTCAAAAAATAGTGTCCACACTGAATGGACGCTATCTTGCATTTCAACTGCGATTACTGTGGACGGAGTGGCCTCCGGGGCACCTATGCTTTTTCCTCTTTCCTCTTCTTTTGAAAGAACTCCCTCTTCCCTGTTCACACGTGCCTTTTTCCTAAAGAGCTCTTTCGGAAAAAGGCTTCTTCCTCATAGAATGAGGTTTACCAATGTCAGAAAAACCCCTGTGTTCTTTCAATTTTCTTTCGAAAGAACACAATAGTGTGGACATAAGTAAAGTTTTTTTCAGAAAAACTGCCTTTTTCCAAAAAAACCCCTGTAGTCTAGATGCACCTTAGATACTGTGTTCTCTCTATATTTATGCATAAAAGAAATAGCTCTGATTCAGATTGTCTAAAGCCTTTGCCCAGCCTGAGGAGACTCCACTGGGGAGAAAAACAATAAATAAGATCAATATTCCATTTGTTCTTAAATTTTAGATCTATAGTGGTCTTTACATTCTGTTAAATCTGTCAACTGGAGTCAAATCCATCAGATAAAATGATAGTTTGGCTTTTAGTTAAACCTATTTTTCAGAAATAACTGTGGTATATTTTTGTGTTAATTTCTTGCTGCTTGGTTCATGTTACTTAATTGCTTTTCTGTGATTTAATAATGAGGACAGAGTGCATTCATCTGGCATTTGTACAAAGAGCTGTCTGTCTCTCTCTCTCTCTCTCTCTGTGTACATACACATACAGAGAAAGAGAGAGCCAAAGAGTGATATCATGTCATTTTCATGCTGAAAGTCTATATTGTTTTCAGACTCTTCCCCATTTCTCTCCAGGGTGTTCTTTGTAGGTTTTTCTTTTTAAGAAATAAATGTAGTGTTTGTGAAAGATGCCAAAATGACATCCCTGAAAAGTGAAGTCCTTCCAAAAGTAGTATGGGCATCAACACAATATTTTAGAGCCATTGCAAACATGGTCCAGGTGTCATTTGGAGAATTATGCATGTGATCCTCCATAATTCTTGCGCTATAGCTGAGGATGTTAACTCTACTCAGAGTTATTGACAGGACTACAAAGGCTGGACTTATTTTGGAAAGAATCTTAAACTGAGACAAGTGAAGTCAACAGAGTACATAGGAGAGATTTTTGTTTTGGTTTTTTGTTTTGGTTTTTGTCTTTTGTTTTTCTGTGTTTTCGGAGTACCTGGTCAACTTGTGCTCCCAGGTGAATTTTTTAAAAGCCTTCAGTGTTGATCTAATTCTGCTTCCACTTAAGTCAGTGGTAAAATTCTCATTGATTTCAGTGGGACCAGAGTGAGCCAATGCTGAGTGCTTTTGAAAATCCCTCCCAGACAGTAAAATGCGAGGATAAGTATCCTGTCAATACAAGGAAACAATCCGGAACTCTAAACCTTGTTTAGTCCCCATTCAGAAGAGTTCATTATCTACATGTTTGTGGAACTCTTAAGAAAAAAGAGCAAATTTGTTATGTTTAACGCCATCCAGTGTGCTATATGTCCAAATTCCTGTTACAGTTAGTGAAGAATATTGCAGTCAGAAAGAGCCATAGCACTTCTGGCAGGGCTTGCAGCATTGCAGCATTGTTTTGTATCGCCTGTGTGACAGTTTCCCCTCTCCCTCACTCCCTCCCCCCACCGCTTATGATATTGACATGGATACCAGTATGTATAACTCGAAGATGCTTTGGACAAAATACCTCATGTAACCTATACATTTTTTGTGTCTCAATCTGATGGATCTGCATATCTTATTTTGGTGTATGTATCATTCTTGTGTGCAAAGTTAGATATATGGTTTATTATTTTAAATGGGCAAATGAAAGCCATCCAAGGGTGTTTCTGGGTGATCACCTGTAAACAGCCTCTTTTGTCCTTTGAGTCTAAGCAGTGGTTGGTATTAGGAAGTCACATGACCACCCAAACTGGTAGGGTCTGACCAGATAATTTTTCATGAGAGGGTGGAATGTCAAAACAGAATTCCTACCCAAAGTGGAATCTATAAAACAATGGGAAACTAGCTGTCCCTTTGTCTTTGGCTGACATATCACTCCCAGGAGAATGAACCAGAGACCCCAGAGGAAAATGATTTTCCCTGGCTTGGAGGTTTGGCTGAAATAAGAATAGCTTTAGGGTGAGTTTGTTTTAAGCTTTAGTGTGTTAGAACTAGCTATGCATTTTCTGTAATTTTAAATTTGTAATTTGCTTTTCTCTGCCTGCTTTCACTTGCAACCACTTAAATCCTATTGCTTGCACTATCAAGCCCAGTGTATATAATTGTTACCTGGCGGTGCAATCAGTGTGTATATCCTCCTTTCATTGTTAAAGGTGGATTACCTGACTGATTCATTTGGCATTCTGATCCCATTTGGAGAGTGGTTTCCCTGGAAGCTGGCCCAAAGCTGCATTTTCCTTGGACCTGAAAAGATTAAGTGTCTGCATTGCTCTTCCGGGTAGGGGGTGGGAGTAGTGATCTCAGCTCTGTGCCTTGGCTCGGGGAAACTCTAAGAGATCTGGCCCAGCAGGACTGGGTGGTAAGAAGCCCCAGAGAGCAAGGAGGTGAATGTAAGTGGCTTTGTCAGCACACTGGGAAGCACCCCCAAGGGATCTTCTGTGACTTCACCCCGTCTCAACCTGGACTGACATAAATGACTTTTCTCCACTCTGTTCATGCCACTGTCCCCAGGGCAGGTCTGAACATTTTGAGAAGGTCAGTGAGATGAGACACATCTGAGTTTATCTGACTTATATTGTACAGTAAGGTAGAGGATCTTTGCTACAGGAAATATGGATCTGAGTCTTTCTTGGACTGTTTTCTAAAGAGCTAGGAATCTTGCTAGGCCTTGAACCATTGGAGGGCTTTGTACGGATATCAGTGCATTTTAGCATTTATAACGTTTAATTTTTCAAAAAAAAAAACCCATAACAATTAGATGAGTGTAATCCATGCTGAATGTTAGGGATGGAAAAGTAAAAGAAAAGATTAAGTAACATAACCAGATTCAGGAACTCCGTGTTAGAACTGGGATGAAAACCTAGGAATCCCTTGTTCTCAACCCTGTACTGAACTCACTAGGTGAGGCAGCCTCTCATATTACCTAGCTGGTCAGCATCCACAATAACTGCTCAACAGATGGCTGAGCTTAGCTGCAGAAGATCTTTGTTCGGGGGAGGGAAGGGAGCTCTCAATAGCCCAACCATTATCATTGCAAGCCCATCTGGCAAGAGCTCCTATAACCCTGTATTTCTCTGAGGGCTGTTGTGTGAGTTTAGTGAATAAACCATGGTCTTTGGAAAAATAAAAAACTAACTTCCAGCCTTAGTGACTTCATTTTCAAGCTTCTCTCTGTAACAAAAAAAGGCTAGAATGCATCTGTGCACCCAAATGTCTGGCGCTGATGATGCAGCACTGCAAAATATCTAAGAACATCATCTTCAGCAGGCACAAAAAACCAAGCAGTGTATTTGCATTTATAAATGTTTGTCTTCCTTATTGGTGGTGTCACCTAGGCCCAAGGAGCCCTGCCCATTTATTATTTATGGATGCTCTCTCAGCTATAAGTTCACAGTGAAGTAATTCTTCTTAGCAAATACAGTATGATGCCAACTCAGAATAAATAGAAAAAGAAATTATAGGATCAAGTGAAATTTTGATTCACTAAATATTTTAGGTAATGTTTTCAAATGCGCATTAATGTTGATTTTTTGGTGGTCCATTAGCACTTCAGTTCTAGCATAGCATCTCAGGTATTTCTGTTTTTGAGGACAGCGATACATATAGATAGTTGGTCATATTTTCATGTTCACAGAATACTGACTGAAATCAGGATTTATAGAACTTCCAGGGAAGTGATTCTGGCAAATCTGCTCTTCTTATGTGTTCTGGTGTGTGTTTTTGTGTGTGTTAGCTTTTTTCTTGTTAATCAAGGAAACAGTTTCTGAAAGGAAAAAGTGTGCCCTCTAGTGAACATTGTAGCAGTATGAAGGAAGGTTGTGTTTTTCTCCAGAATTTTTTGGTATAGGGCTGAGAAAAATGTATGAGTTATATTTACATATATGCAGGACTTTCCAGCTGAAGATCTCAAACTGTTTCGCAAATGACAGACAAGGCATACTATGTCATTGAAATGCATCCACCTCTAGGGTGGACAGTGAGAAAAGACTGAACATTATATAAAAATTGATGAAAGAAAAGTATTGGCCAGCAGCGATTGGGTAAAGCACTGCTCTCACAAAGAGTGCCAAGGAATCATTGCAACCCGATTTTCAAAAAGTCAGGTAAGTGATATATTGGTGCACTTATGACTACGTAAATACATTATTTATCTTTAAATACGTATTACATTTCCATTTTACATGCAATTTTGCATGTAAATTGGTCATGCAATTGCACATGAATTTCTGCATGGTGACCTAGGTAGAGAGGATCATTTCAAAGAACCAGACATGCATCATAATAATATCTTGAAAAGGTGACTTGAACTTGTAGTTCCAGGAAATCTATCTGTATGAGACCTGATGCCCAAACCTGCAAATTTGTTTAGAAAGCTTCATGCTCTGTCAACCAGCTACTAGGGTCCATAGGCAGTTTAAGGTCTTGATGAACATAAAAGAGCTATAGACCTCCTTATAGAACTATTGCAAAAAATAATTCCTTCTCAGGATGACTGTTCATGCCAAAGACCAGAATCCTGCAAGAATGCTTGGGAAGGAATTCTGAGTATATGCTTCAGCTATGCATATTGCCATGACCAATGCTAAAACATTTTTAGGATCATAAGCAACTTAGAAATGCCACACAGCTGTAGACATAGATATTTCATTACTATGCAAGATGTCCTTGCAGACATTTTTGCCACAAAGTTCTCTATTGTTGTATGTGGTGTAGTTGTCTCACAACATTCTCTGTGAGACCAGGAAACCCAGCTAAATGTCAGACTAACTAAGCAGAAAGATAGTACTCCAGGAGAAGTGGAACCCACATGCCAAAAGCATTTTAAAGAGAGAGTTGTGTGCTCTGGTTGTGCTCTACAGGTAGACTTCTTTAAAATAAAAGAAAAACGAAGGCAAATGATTTTTTACCAGGTACGGAAGTCATGGCAAGAAGAACATAGATGCTGTGTCATATAAGCAACCTCTGTCCCCGCCTCAGCTCCTGTATTCACCCTCTCCAACTCCTCTACATAAGTGTTTGATACTGATCACTCTAAATGGGCTGCAGTGGCCATGGTACTCCAAGACAGCAGAGTTACTGATAACCAAGCTACACACAAATTATCACCGAAAAAACACCTTCTGTCACAAGACCCATTTCTGCACGAGAATCCAGTTTTGCAGAAAAAGAATAAAAGTTCCAACATACTCTGTTACAACAATCAGCTCCTTGGCAGCTAGAATGTATTCCAAGCCCCTTGCCAGAGTCTAAAAAAGATTGGTTTTTTTCTGGTACAGGAGGAAAGATATAACATTGATGAGTGCAAAGAGCTCCAACACACTAGCATTTCTGCAGCAGGGGCTTTTCATGGGACTAAGTCTGAGGGCCATCAAGTTACCACTGGCAGCTATCAGAAATGAACTAGACTGCTAATGCTAAATTCAGATAATTCATCCTCACATCAAGGGAGATATCAGAGCCATAAGGCTATCAAATCCCACCAAGATAAGGATAAGTATAACATGGAAACTCAATCTGGTGCCCAAGGCTCCATCTCCTTTTGAGGTTGTCAGGTTTGTATCTGAATTTCCACACCAGAAAAGTGACTTTTCTGGTAGCAATCCCCTAACGTAGATAGATTTCTGGACTTGTCAGCTTGGCAGTCATTCTTCAGTGCAAGAATAAAGTGAAACAGTAAACAACCCCAGAACTCGCTTTAAAGATACACTCAGATGTTCACAGAACAAAAGAAATTGTATTGCCATAGTGGGGGTTTTTTTCCTGGACCCTTCCGATGGAGAGGACAGGATTAGATGGAAGCTCAATATCAAGCATGCTGTCAGAGTAAACATGAAATAGATAGATAGATCTTTGGCATGTCACTAGTATTTTTCTCTTTTGCCACCAATGTGTCACAGGGTAAATCTTGCCCAGTTTCAAGCTTATCTGAGATTTATGGTCTTTATGTCAAAAGGGAAAACTCGTGGCTGCACATCAAAGCCATGAGTCACTGTGGTTTCAACTGAATTTTAAATTGAACTTTGGGGTTATTTCAAACAGAAATGCAGAGAAAAACTCAAAAGATGCAAATCCATGTGGCTTGACATCAAGAGAAAGGTTATCAAAAACCCTTGTGGAGTTTTGCATATCTAGGCATATTCAACATTGATGCAAACAATGGTGTAGGTTACAGACTGGGTGTTCATGAGGTGGCCAAAAAATGAGTTTATTGTAAATGACAAAGTATTGTAATTTGCGTAAAACGACCACCTTGGAAGAGTAAAATGAGTGTAAGTTATAAGCGGAAGAGCAAAGTCTGCACTCAGCTACGCCAGTGTAAATTCAGAGTAAGTTGATGTAAAAGAACTTTAAATTTGGTGTAACTTTGGACTTCATTGTAAATGAATATAGAATGTGGCTCCAAGGTGAAAGAAAGAGTGGAGCAGGAAAAATAGCTAACAGAATACCATAAAGTAAAACAGACCCTACATCATGTGCCCATGTTAATTTATGTCCACACTGTCCTCAGTACTTCAGTTAAATTATTCTGGTTATACAGTAGTGTAATTGAAGTCGGAATTTGGTTGACTGACATTCCCATGTGACTTGCTACTCTTTATCTAAGGATTGAATTTGTTCCCCATTTGCATTCCACATTAGTGCAAGTTACACTACTTTGATTCCTTTCATGTTTCCAGAGCAAATTACACATGTAGTTTTCACTACTGCATACATCACTGTTGAATTTGGCCCAGAGACTTACAGGCAATCTGCATGCACTGAAGCCAGGTAGACTTGGGTGGATGAGAATTTGGCCAAGATATTCCAGGATGCATTTGGCTGAATTTGACCCAGTATATTAAGATTGATGATTTTTATGGCAGAGCTAAATCATCATTTCTGTGCTTTTGTAAGCCTGACTTCATCTTAATTTTATTTCATGTTTAATTTGCTTAGATTGCTGCTTCTGCAATGATTGTATAACATTATTAATATAACCTTAGTTCATTACTTTTATACAATGTTGCATTCATAGACTTGCACTGACATCATTTCATTCCCACATTGTAATATTGTCCCTTGTAGGTTTGCAGTGATGTCATCTTGAGAACTTTGTGAGGATGGTTTGTACTGCTTCAAGGAAATAAGGTCTAAACATAAACATTATATAATGTGCAGAGACCTAATTCTTCCCTCATTTGCAGCAGTGTAAATCCGGAGTAATTCTAAAAAGTCAGTGGCGTTAAACCAGTGTAGTTGTATGAATAATCTAGTCCATTGACTTCAACAGAGTTAGGCTCAAATTTACAAAGGGCCTTAAACATTGCAATGCTAAGTGTTGCAATACTTAACTTTATTGCACCTAGCCACCCCCTGGATCCACAAAGCCTGACTTGACTCCCTATCATGGGAAGAGATAGGCACCTAAGAATGGGATCCTCAAAAGCCAGTACAGGTTGGACCTTCCTGGTCCAGCACCATCGGGACCTGAGGGGTCCTGAACCACTGGACCAGGGGAGGTCTAAACCTGCTGGGGCCACCCGGATGCTGCCAGCCCTGCTCGGATGCCGCCACCTCGCTGCCACTGGGGATTCCCCGGGGCTCCCCAGCCAAGGCTCACCTGCTGCCTCCCAGCCCCACTGCTGCTGGGGGTTCTCTGGCTGGGGCCACCCAGCCATCTGAGCCCCACTATACTGGGGATTCCCAAGGTTCCCTTGCTGCGGTTCCCCAGCCCTGCCTGGCCCAATAACACCGGGGAGTTTCCTGGCTGGGCTGCCCAGCCTGCTGCCGCTGGGGGTTTCCTGGGGTTCCCTGGCTGGGGCCGCCCTGCTCCCACTGGCCTCACTGCCAAGGAGTCTTGCTCCCGCCAGGGCTTCCCTGGGGCCGCCTGGCTGCTGCCTGGCCTTGCATTTGCAAGGGGTTCCCCAGGTAGGGCAAGGACTCTCTGTTATGCTGCCTGGCCAGGCTGACACCAAGGATTCCCTGGCTGGGGCAGGGGTTCCCCATTCACCATCTGGTCCTGCTGATGCTGGAGGTTTACCGGCCAGGCCAAGGCACCGACCTGGCCCAGTCACTGCTATCCCTGCATACTCCTGACTGCCTCCCACTCTCCACCTCTGGGGCTCTTTGATCATCTGTGGCCCTGCCAGATCACAGATGTTGCCAGGCCAGCAAGTCCCAGATTTGGGAGGTTCAAACTGTATTTGAGTCAGACAACTGCCTGAGTTAGCCTATGGAAGATGCTGACATGAGAGGTGTTCCTCAGAGGGAGTTCAGTGCCTAACTCCAGGCTGGAGGGAGAAGTCTACCTTCTCTTGGGGCTTGCTGGTGGGAACTCCTCTCTTGGAATCAGGCACCTCAGCATTTTGTTACAGGAGCAATGGTACAAATAGGGGAGTCCAGCCTACTCTTTGCCTCAGAACCTTTACAAAGAAAATCAGAGGAGAAGATCTGTTTCAGTATAATGAGGATCCATGTATGTAATATCAGAGCCAGATTGTGTCATTAAACCATAGGCCTGCATTGGCAATGATGCAGGACCACTCCAATCTCTCAGTTCTCAGATGTTCTATTTTCCAATCTGAGGCTTGCCCCTAGACAGAAACCCTGGGCAAGTAGATACAATCATCCTGGCTGGGGGAGGGGTAAATTCTAGAGCAGTGGTCCCCAATCTTTCGTGGCTGCCGGGCATCCGGGGGCGGGGCCGCTCACGTGCCGGGCGTCCGGGGGCGGGGCCGCTCACGTGCCGGGCGTCCGGGGGCGGGGCCGCTCACGTGCCGGGCGTCCGGGGGCAGGGCCGCTCACGTGCCGCGCTTCCGGGGGTGGGGCCACACATGCGCTGCATGCCCGGAGGCGGGGCCGCCCACGCGCAACGGGCTGGCACTGCGCATGTGCCACGCGCCGGGGGCAGGGGCCACCCACGCACCCTGCACCCGGGGCCGGCACCGCGCATGTGCCGCATGCCCAGGGCAGGGGTCGCCCATGCACCACGCGCCTGGGGCCGGCACCACGCATGTGCCGTACGCCGGGGGCGGGGCCATGGCGGGGACCACTGTTCTAGAGTAATGACCCAATGTTTAGCATACTAAGTTTGCTAAACTTTAACCACTCCCTCCCCCCAAGCCCATGATGTTTTCTCAGTCCCATTGCTAGTGGAAGAGGTTTAGAAACCAAACTCTGTAAAATAGAGACATCATGATGGAGAGTCTCTTTTGTTAGAGAATGGTAATGGGGTATTGTGTTCACCTCATTATCAGATTATATTTTAAGGTTATTTAATTGGAGGATTTGGCATAGATGTAATTATTTACCTAAGCACTACAGAAAATTAACATGTAACCCTCTGAAAAGGAGGATAGCATAAAGCCCCAGTGAGCATCTTATTGTCATCATTCTAGTGTTACTAAGCAACCAAGGACACATTGCTTTGTATTCTGAATGGTATATTATGTAGCCTGTAAAGGCCTTTAAAATGACATTGTTTTGGACTGGAGTAAATGGAATCCAAGGATATTATGTTTGTTCTCAAATAATGTGTTTTTTGTTGTGTTGTCTCGAGCAGGTCAGAGCAATCCCACAACTGGGGCTCCATTGGCTTCAGACTCCTCACTTACTGATTTAACTTCCAGACAGTTCAATCTATTATTTCCTTTTGAAATTTGCAGCCAGCTCTATCTGTCATTTCCTTTTTGTAAGCAGCTGTCACTGAGAGAAGGAGGCTTAGCCCACATTGCGATAGTGCAGTACAGCTACTGTATCTTTGGTGTTCATGTCCTACCAGGCTAGCTGAACACATTTGTGCAATTTGCAGTCCCATTTTAACTGAAAGCACTTAGACTGGCTATGTCTAGACTGCAGGCTTCTTTCGGAAGAAGCTTTTCCAGAAGAGGTCTTCTGAAAAAACTTCTTCCAAAAGAGAGCGTCTACACAGCAAAGGCACATTGAAAAAGTGATCTGCTTTTTCGAAAGATAGCCTCCATATGGAATGGACGCTATCTCACATTTAAGCTGTGGTTACTATGGACGGAGTGGCCACCAGGGCACCTGTGCTTTTTCCTTTTTCCTCTTCTTTCAAAAGAACTCCTCCTTCCCCGTCCACACACGCCTTTTTCTGAAAGAGCTCTTTCGGAAAAGGCTTCTTCCTCATAGAAAGAGGTTTACCAATGTCGGAAAAAACCCTCTGTTCTTTCAATTTTTTTTCAAAAGAACGCGATCGCAGTGTGGACATAAGCGAAGGTTTTTTTCGGAAAAACAGCTGTTTTTCAGAAAAACCTCTGCAGTGTAAACACACCCTCAGTGAGAATGTACACTACTGCTACTTGTCTTCTGAGTTGTTTTCTTATAAGCCTGCCCTGCTTCCTAATAGAACTTTAAGAACTGCTTTTAATTACAACCTCAGATACATTTTTAGTTTTATAGTAGTCTTTACAAGCCTTGGCATAAACATAGTCAGACAGAGTCCTGCCCCAAATAGCTTGTAGACTCAATATTCAAAGAAAAGAAGTCTTATTATCTCCATAATGAGCAACTGAGACCCAGAGAGTTTGATTGACCTGCCCAAGGTCACAAAGGAAGTTTTTGTCAGAGTCTGGAATTAAACCTAGGTTTCTTGAGTCAGTTCCAGGACATGGAATAAGAGACATCTTGTGGCTAATACTCAGGCCAAGAGCCTGACTAGGATTCATAGCCTAGTGAATCCATGGCATATGTGGGGATGGGAAGGAACCGGAGGATTTGTGGAACAGTGGAATCTTTGGCACTGCTTATACCAAAGAGCTATTTCAGGCAGCCTCTGCAGGAGTCCCAGCAGATTTGAACTTAGGGATATACCAGAAGTGTGGAGTCATGCACAGTATCCCTCTAAGCATCAAAACTTGTGGTAGGGGCCTCTGGTGTGGAGGTTTGGTGACATACTGTATCTATTGTTTTTCTGTGTTTTGTGAGAACCATATTGTGAGAACCATATTGTTGTTGTCTTAGGAGAAAAATAACAAAATAATTCAAATTCTAAGGTCAAGATTGCCGTACTAAAGTACAGTCCTTGTTTGTGGCAGTGTGGCTTTGCATCATCCAGGTGAAACACTGGGAATCATATCTCCCAGAGTTTCCCAGAATACAGCAGCCTGGTTTTCCTGTCTGTGCCTGGACAGCTGTAAGGAGCAATGACTTCCCACATCGACTTTTCAGGGAGCACCACAGTTGAGCCTCCACCTTCCATTTCAGCAGAGTCAGACAGACTCTTGGCTTGCCTCCCTGCAGTTTGCAGAAGTTCCCAAACAGGTGATGGGGCTAGCGGTTGCCCCAATCCAAACAGATTCACAAGCAAGCTGAAATGAATTGTATTGTCTGAATGCAGAGGATATGGGTAAACTGGTCATAGATTTGGAAGAAAGTTACGTAAGTGTCCTGTATCTCTTGGCTTTAACATAAAGCTATCTCTGTCACAGAGAACTATTTGATGTTATGTCTCTAGCAACTTATGCTTTCAGGTTGTCTAGGGATTTCAAATCTGATTCTTACTCTACTCCTTTACAATGATTTTGATAATATAAGCTAAAGAAAAATTAAAACGAATGGATACTTAATTGGTCAAAACTGCCTCCTCCTTGAGCTATAACTGGCTTGAAGGGTCCTCTGATATAGATGCCTCAACCATAGCATGTGTCTGCCACCCACTGATTTGCTTTGTAACTGCAGCTCCACAGTCTTCTCCTCCTCTCCCCCCCCAGAATACTGGAAATAGGCACAGAGCCCATTAGTCAGCTAAATAATGCAGACACATATGCAGTCTGTCTGTCCTTTCTTTCTTTCTTTCTTTCAAGATGTAGGAGTGAATCACTTAAAAAATTGGGCTTGTTAATGGACTGATGATCACACTGTAGTGTTTTGTCATCGTGTATCACTGCATGAGAATGTCAAGATGTCATTACCAAATAGAGCAGCAGCACATCTTCCCATTGCTGACTGGGTTTAAAAATCTTATGAGTCAGCAGGCCAAATGCTACTCTCAATCATAGCAGCCTGAAAGCATCTTAATCAGCACATATATAACTTTTGCTTTCCAGGAAATTGTGTTACTTTAGGCAATTACCTGTGTTATTGGAATGACAGGGGTCTTAGGTCTATTTGTATCTCTCATGGTCACATTGACACATTATATGTGAGTGCATCTATGATAATTCTGTTCAAATAGGATTGTTGACAACAAAGTGGTTGGATCTGGATTACATTTTATACAAACCCCAAACTTCAGGGGGATGAGGATAAATGTTTCTAGTTTGGGCCCATCTCTTTAATGGGCCAAAGCGGGAGTAATTGTATAAACCTCTTGATAAGATTTTGCTTTGATAAGCTGGAAGTAGTTTGGTTCCCGGTCCCATTTGATATTATTGCTATTAAGTACTAATAATGTGTATTACTGCAGCAGCTATAAGCTTCAACTAAGGTCGGTCAGGTCTCTTTTGAGCTAGGGACTACACAAACACACAGTAAGAGATTGACCTGGTTTTTGCCCATTTGGATCCCCTGGATATTTACTGAGGGAGCAAACTTGAGCTAACCCCCATGCTACCTATATTGCTACTTCTGGCGCATTGGCTTCAACAGAGCTAGCAGGGTATGTCTGCATGAGCTGGGAATCGTACTTTCCAGCTTAAATGCAGGTGTACCAGGACAGTAGCAGTGATAGCTCTCTTGCAATGGCATTCGCATGGATGCTGGTGCACAAAAAAGGAAGAAAATAAACAAGTCATTTTTAACTCGAGAAATTGAGAGAGAAAGAGAGAGAGATGTTTAAAGCAGTTGAGGGGCTAGACTGTTAAATTAATCCCAAAGGAGATGAATTAGTGTGCAGGTGGTGCAGTGATAAAAGTAATATATTGCAAAGGCATATGTTAAGTTTATTTATCACATATCTGTACCGCATATGGCATCTACATTACCTCCATATCAGCCAAGTGCAATTTTGACGTGAAATTCCATATTTTGTGGTAGAAGAAGAAAAATTTGGGGGACAGGTTGATTTTCTTTTTTGGTGGCTATTTGAAGCTGCTGCTTAGAAATTTGGAATGGTAAAGTAAGTTTTGAGGGACTGGTTTCGAAGGCAGGGAACAGATTTAGGTACTTAAGCAGGCACGATAAATAAATTTATCACATGACTCTGCAGTGCGGGCACTTATGTGAGGGAAGCTATATGTAAAAACACCAAAGGGCAAAACTTTCATTTGACATCACTGTGGCTAGGATTTCTGTATGTACACACTTTCTGAAAAAAAAAAAAAATCCTAAAGGACAGTAAATTTGGGGGCCCTAAAAAGGTTAAGAGTACCCCTTTAAATGAATAATTTTCTTTTTACTTAAAGCTTTGTTTTGTAGTATTGCTTCTCATAAGCACAACTATACTTTTATTTGTTTAGGGCCAGACTCTGCCACCTTTGCTTATGCCCTCACCCATACCCTCTCCTCTACTAGTGCTACCGATTGCAATATTTAGTCTAAATAAACAAGGCAGAATCTGTCCTTAATTAATTATTTGCATTTAATAAGTGACTCTCCGAGGCACTGAGTGCTTGTACAAACATTATGGATACAAAAACTAAGAATTAATAATTAGCTATCTACTGCTCAGAGGGGACATCTGTGCTTTTGATTCAAAGATTGTAGTTGGCCCTTCCCCCTTCAACCAATAATGCATAGTTTTGCCTTGACAGTTTTGTGTGTTTTGCACTGTTATATATTTTCTTCTCCTTCCCGTATTATTTAATCTTAATACATCTGGTTTTCCATATCTCCAGGCTGTTGCCAGTTTACATTTTTTGTCTCCCCCCTTAACCTCATCAACTCTCCCCCTGGCTTTATGCTTCATATTTAATCTATTCACCATATCACCTTTTCTGCTGAGCATTGCATAAAATATTTGTTATGAGTCACTTGCTCTGGCTGGAAATGTGCAGCAGCTTAGTACTTAGATTTCTGCTAAACAGCCTAGATTTAATTTGATGGAGAACTTTGGCCTACATTGTGACTGGCCCCTGCATTATCGTGCATAGACCCTGGAACCGGGACCGGGGGGGAGGGAGCTGCAGCACCCTCCATTTTGCACGGAGTCTCAGCCGCTGGTCCCGCACCCAGGATCCCAGCCCAGAGTCCTGGCTGCAAGATCTATGCCAGGGATCTTCTGTCCCTGCCCCTGGGTCTCAGCTTCCATCAGTCCTGCATACAGGGTTACAGCTGCAGGACTGCTAGCTGGGGCTCTGCTCCAGCCTGCAGTTGGGTGCTCAGGCTCAGCTCCCATTCTCCTGTCTGCATCCTCCTATCCCCTTACATCTGAAGCCATGGCCTAGTCCCGGCTGCAGCTCTGGGAGAAGAGGACATAGATGAGGGTAAGGGAGGTATAAAGTAAAAAGCTTGGGGGCCACTGGCTATCAGCACTCAACTGTAAAAAGTGTTCCACAATCATTGTGAGAGTTCAGAGAAGAAGTGCACAAGAAGCTTCCATCTCTTGGTCTTCTGACACGGGGCCTTACCTAAAGTGCATTGAAGTCAATAGATACTGGATTAAGCCCACAGCCCCCATGTTCTCCTAATTGCACAATGGCAATGGGATGCTGTGAAGTACTGTGGAGATGGAAAATGCTGTTCTGTGAGTGAGACTACCACATCCAATTAATTTTGCTTGATATTGTTCCTCCTACACCAATGCCTCATAAGCCCCGGGCTTCACTTGCCTCCTAATGAATAAACAAGCATGTTTACTCCTTTTTGCAGCTGAATCATTTCTCACGTAAGGTGCTCGCCTACACACGCTTCCTTTTTGAAGCAGGAGTGTTAATTAGACACCCAAAAGCAGAACATCCCTGCCCCTTTTTTAAGGGGGGAAAAACAGCATGTGCCAGACGCAATCCAGAAATAAGTGCAAAGAAAAGTTTAATCACAGAACTGTGACTCCCAAAAGGCCAAATCCTGCTGTTATTTTGTATCCAAAGTACCTCCCTTGACTTCCGTCAGCTACCCAGGATTTACAGTAGTGTAACTGTGAGCAATTTGGAGCCAATTATTGCTAAGGATCTCATATACTCTGAACATTAGGAAATAAAAGATGTAAGATTGCAAAGGCTTCAGACTTCATAGTTTGCAATACAGATAATATTGTGACTTCCCTCGCACTTTTCATTTCAATGCCCTTTATACAGATATGCTGGGTGTCATTACCACATCTAAATGGATGGCTGATTATATTTCACCTTGGTATGACCCTAGCTGTCCTGAAATTAGACTTTGCTTCCTATGCAAACAAAGGCACAGACTGGAACATTGTGGCAGTATTTATACCCAAGTAGAGGTTGTGTACGATGGCCAATATGGGGTCTGGCTACCAATCTCCCACTACCCTCAAGGATAAAAAGCTCCACATTTAGAATCCTGTTGGAATGATATGTTCAGAGAAGCAGAACTAAAAGTAAATACTTTTTATTTAGCAGGTTCCATGGTAATACTGGTCACACTTACTGTGTGATTGTCTATTAATATGCAGCCTGTGCTAGTAGTCTGGTTTTCAGTTGATCTATTGAACACCTGTTTTCATGTTCCTCAGTGTTTCATATGATACCAACGTCTTCAATTCTGGTTTACATCAGCAGATTTATTGAGAGTACTCCACCTTAGAACACTGTTACATATAACACAAGGTTGATTCATAAAATAGCTTTAAAAGATGCATAAATGTCAAAAGTCTCAATTGGAAATAAAAAATCTCACTCAAGGTGCAAATAGCCTGTAGAGACAACCTGTGAATGGAATAAGTAATAAGGTGTCTGAAAACACACTATGGTGAGTCCCGATAGGCAAATGTGTTCTAAATTTAGGTCAGCTTTATCCATACTCCTGCTGTTAAAGGCTGACTAGCTCATAAAAAAGTTTCCGGCAAATGAAAGAAGTTGCAAAATGGACAGTAATCTGAGCCTTGTAGGGAAGGGAAAGTAATATAAAAGCAAAATTACTGTCTGATCAATTAAGTGAGGGTAAAGCATGTGAAACCTATAAAACAATTCATTCTATCCCACACTTATATCTCAACAGAGTTGAATTTCTACAATGAGGAAACTAATTATGTGAAGTGATTGAGCTGGTGATATATTTTACTCTGCTTTTTATAGGAATGCCTTTGAGATGGAAGAGAACACTAGGGAATCTGAATCTGGAGTGCACTTTCTTAGGACACGCTATATAGTTTTATAGTGTCCATCATAAGAATATCTGAATTCCTTTCTCTGAAAAATATTACTTTTTACTGTAACAGAAGGGTAATTTGGATCTTATAAAGTCAAGTATGTGGGGGCAAAATTAGAAAGACCAAGGCACAAAACGAGCTCAACTAGCTAGAGACAGAAAGGGCAACAAGAAAACATTCTACAAATATATTAGAAGCAAGAGGCAAACCAAAGACAAGGTAGGCCCATTGCTCAGTGAAGCGGGGGAAACAGTAACAGATTTAGGTTGGCATTCCATCAGTTTAAATCCCTATGTAGACAGTGCTAGATTGATGGAAAAATCCTTCTATCACCCTAGCTACCACCTCTAGGGGAGATGGATTGCCTGTGCCAAGAAGAAAATCCCTCCCATCAGTGTAGGTAATGTTTAAACTGAGGTGCTACTGCAGCACAACTGTAGTAGCACAGGTATGTTGGGATAGCTTTTTAAGTGTAGACATATCATTGGATTAGGCCCTCAATGAAAATGTTGCATAATCTGACTGTCAGTTTTGTGAAATTATCAATATTATCTTTTTAGATTTCAGGGCATGTTAAAGAAATTTGATAGCACTGAAATACACTTATACATATTTATCTACCTGCTTCACAGATTACAAATAATATCCTCATGCCAATATTGAAATTTACATTTTCAAGCATACCCTTTTCATCTGCCATTCAATATTAGCCCCTGTACCTATGTTTGGGATGTTTGTTAAGCAATCAAGTACTTTTCATGTATCACAGGAAATCCAATGGGCTGGAGAAGAAAGAGGAATAGCAAATTGAGAATAGTTTTCAGAGGGGTAGCTGTGTTAGTCTGTTTCAACAAAAAGAACAAGGAGTCCAGTGGTATTTCAAAGAGTAACAAATTCATTAAAGCATAAGATTTCATGAGATACAACTCACTTCTCAAGCGTCTGAAGAAGTGAGTTGTATTTCAGGAAAGCTTAAGCTCTAATAAATTTGTTAGTCTATAAAGTGAGAATAGAGTTAAAATTGTCAATGCACATTCTTTCAAAGTGTTAATGTTCTAATTATCTAACAAAACAGGTTCAGCACCAGCACTGGCAGTGCAAATTTCCCTAAACTTCCTGATCAAGTACTTCAATCCTAAACTGGCACAATTGTCTTGAGGGATAAGAGAGTAGTTCATTCTCCATGACTAGCCAAATCCCTGGCTTCTCTGCTGAGGTAGCCGGAAAGGATTATTTGTGGTGTTGGCATCTGTCGACAAGTAACTGGATTCAGCTTACATAATTTACTAAACAACTATCAGACAGTGGTGAGGTAGATGTAAGACTCCATATGCTGTTTTAACCCCTTATCTTAAGCCATCCAATCCATCATTCCCTGGATTTTATCCTTTTAAAAAGAATAGTAGAAAAAGAAAATTAATGTACAGTGATCAAATATGAACACAAATCTGTTGCTGAGCTGTGTTTACTGGAAATCATTTTGCTTTTCACTTTCTCTCTGACCTAAAGAAAACATTTACAAAGCCTAATAGCCTTAAAGAAAATATTAGTATCAAGAGCATAGCTGTGATTATTAACTGGTTTTCTGCTGCCAACAATTCAGTAAGCTTTCTTATTTGGTGCAAAGACAAAGAAACAAAAATCCCTGCCTTTCCATATGCAACATAAACATTTCCATTAACTCTTCAAAAAGAAAATCTGATATGAGGCTGTTCTGTACTATATACCAATAGCTTGCCTCAGGTAAAGAATTCTTTCATACATTATGAATTTAAGCGAGCAACCCTGCAAAAGTAATGTTAGAGTCTCAATGTTTTTCAGGTCTGCTTAGGTAGCTGAAATGAGTGTTATGGTGGGGGAGGAAAAAACACCTCATCCAAATACAGTTGTATCATAATTCAAAAGCCCAAGCATCTGGTCCCATGGTAGAATGGTGACATCTTAAGGCTTTTGTTGATTGATCTCTAGAGCTTATGAATCTTTTATTGTGTCCTAAATGGCTTTCTTTCAGGGTTTTCTTTGAAGTCAAGGTACTTCCTATAGGCTGTCTGCAAAACATCAATAAAACTATTTTATTTTCATTTCTAAAAAAGAATATTAAAAGGAAGCTTTATGAATCTGAATCTGAATTAATGCACATGTTCTTCAGAAGCAGTTTGAAATGTGCCCAAGTTAAAATAGCATATACATTTGGCATTGTGCCCTATTATTCTCACTTATTTGTCCTGTGATATTCTGCCCCAGAGATGGAGGCCTTATTGTGCTAGGCATGGTAAATAAACATAACCAAAATATGGTCTTTCATCCACACTGCTTAAGCGCACATTCTCAGCGGATTTACACTTCTAACTTCCAGTGATTTCAATGAAAGCTAGGACTCTATGCGCCTTTGAGAATACTATCTAAATAACAGATGGTAAATTATTCTTCGTATCTTATTTATCTGAATATACTGATGTTAATAACAATCCTTGTTTAGAAAAAGTGATACAAATAGTGTGATGGCTTCCAGCTTCTTGTAAATTGAGGAAAAACTTAAAACTGCATGCTCTATTTCTTTTCCTTGGCTGGCTTCCAAAAAGGAACTGTTTGCTGCTAAGAGACAACTATCTGTAGGCTCGTTTGATTGATGTTCCCCTATTGATTGATATTTGTGGCCAGCTTCTGAAAAGGGCAGAAGCAGATATTTCCCTCCACAACTCCAGTGATTGCATGTTCAGTGTGGGTATTAGCGCATGCAAAGGACCAACAAGACACTTGTGTTTACGAATACTAGATTGCACGAGGGCCCCCTAGATTTCTGCTCTTTGAAAACCATCTGAAGTGGGTTGCGCTCATGAAAGCTCATGATACCATCTGCATGTTTTGTTAGTCTTTAAGGTGCTACTAGACTATTTGTTGTTTTTTAAGTTTTTCCTGTTACAGAGTAACTCGGCTACTCCTCTGAAGCTTTCGACCCTAAATCATGTGGGAAAGAGTATCATTGAATTTACAGCTGATTGTCACCCTAGCTTCCCTGTCTGATCATCATATTTGGCAGTCACAGACTTTACTCCTATGAAATGATTAGGAGCAGAATGTGGGTGCGCAAAATGGGAAAGGTAGAAGCCTCTGTTTCTGTCCAGCTAGGGAAGCCTATAGGGAAGCCTATAGCATCATTGAATCAGCAGCTGCCAAAACTCCTTCCAGTTGGATGGAGCTTTTAGCACTGTCTGTTAAGTCTGTGGTACTTGCATGCAAGTACTAACTTCGTATGTGTGTTCTAAATGCAGGTCAGTATGGGTGTGATGCATACGTGTGGCAATTTTGTCACAGCAGCTGGTAATTGCATTTGTTTCTGTTTGTTCTTTAAGCAAAAGATAGAAAGAAAGAATGAAATATAATGGTAAAATCTATTTCGGTCACAGCTGGAGATTTAGTGACTCCATTTCAATTTATTTTTTAAGACACACACACTACGAAATCAGAAAAAAATGTATTTGATTTACTCTGAAACTGGTGACTTAAATCAGTGAACCTAAGTTCTAAATATGTAATAGCAATGGATTCCTAGCCTGTTCTTTGGGTATGCAGTATATCTGTCACAATGAATCATTCAGAAGGAAGAGGGTCCACTAATGTATTGTTTTGATAAACAAGGCAGATTCAAACATGCTAAAATGTTATAATCTTTTGTTGTAAAACTCATATAAAATTCTTTAGAAATACAGCTCAAAACAAAGTATTATTTATAAAACTACCTCTTGATAAAGCGGGATACATTGTGACAAGCAATTAAGGTTCTGGAGATACTAAGATTTAATATAGGGGATTTTTTTTTCATCTCATGTTATAGGGGATTCATTTAATGGGATTTAGGCATGTAAATCCCCCAGCAGTGAAAAGGAAGTATTACCCCAATGTATTAACTATTCTCTGTGTTCATTATCACAAGTGTCCCTTGAGGGCAAAGCCATCATTTCAATATGCATTCCTTTTTCAGAGAGTTGGAACTTGGAACACAAAATCTCAGAGGACATTTAAAAAAAAACGTGTTTGAAACAATCCATAGTCTTCCTCATGTGGTAGTGAAAGCTGCAAAACTTGAGGCATTTAGAATAAGATGTGATACATCACTTCAAAATATTATAAAATATACTAACAACACCGTACTGAGTGTGGATTGGACAAAATGTGACTTAAGGAGATTCATTTGTTATCATAATGAAAAAAGGAGATAGTCTGACTAATCTTTCAAAGCTGGGAAATGTTTCTTCTGATTTAATTTTGTTGTTTATCAATCCATATGTGACTAATGTATATCAATGACTGAAACATGGCAAAATTAATATGTGAAACTGGCTATTGAATTTGCACTGCATTTCTTAAGAGGCCAGTGTTCCCTCTAAACTGTAGGGCAGCACAGCTTCCCAGGTGATTAATCAGCCCTGCCCAGTCAGTCAGCTCAGTGCAGAGAGCTCTGAGCCTGTGACTGGGTGGGGCTGATTAATCACCTGTGAGGCTGTGCTGCCATGCAGCTTAGAGGGAGCACTGGTTCAGTGCCTGTATTTACATAAATTTGTGTGGGCAGCTCAGATTTCAAGTATGGTTCCCTAAATCTGCTCTTAAGCATTTAATTGGGTCTATTTTCTGACACACTCAAATCAACCCATGAAGGAATATTTGAGGCACGCGCACATAAAGTAGAATGAAAGATGGGAAGTTCTCACTACACCAGCCACAAGCATAAGTAGGTGTGGAAGAGTTCTGCCTTTACAAGAGGGAGAACTATGCTTTAACTCCTGCCCATATCCATGGGGATCTCCTCAAGTACCCCCACGTCCTCTTTCCCTTCATGCTGTTATCATTTTTGGCCAGCTGCACTACCTTATATCTTTGAGGGGTTATGAATAGTTGTCTTCTCCATCTTCAGGGGCCCACCATGTAAAGTCATATTGCCAAAAATTCCAAGGGTCTTGGCAGGGAGCTAGGAACACCCACACCCATACATACCTGAGGAAAAGGGGAAGGAACCCCCACCCCCCGCAAGCCTTGCGGTAAACCCTGTGTGTAGGTGGAGCCCCCTATAATATAGTACGTGGTTCTCTGTTTGGCTTCATTCTTGCTTTAAGGAGAATGGGAACACTGCAGTTAGGGATTCAGAGACTGATTGGGGGTCTGACCTTGTCCGTTTTCACTCTGACATATATATAATGAAGCACTGCGTTCTGTGCTTACCTGCCTTTGTCATTACATCCGTTTCTCATCGCATGCCCAGGTTGCTTAATAAGTTATACTTTAAAGACTAAGAATACACGATTCTCTCTTGATCTATACATGTAAACCGAACACCTCTCAGCATCGTATCTGACTCGGTTTTTACCACGTCTGAAATATGTGATCATTTGCTAGAACATCATGCGATCCAATATGCACTTTGAGGTGATATGTTTTCACTGTAAAATAGGGGACGTATAACAGATTCCCAAAGAGAGTTGGATTCTTGACTGATGTCAGCAGAAAACTAGTTTTATAAATAGGGAGACTGAGACACTTACATATGACCATACATTCATTAAATTACTGTCAGAGTTGATAGAAGAACCTAATTTTGATAGCTTCCAATCCTCTGCCGTTACCAGACGGCTTCCTTCAGATGTGTGTAATACCTGGAAATGTTTGCAAATTCAGGCAGAGAACTGATATAAAGCATAGGGGCAAAATTGAATTTATACTAGCAGGGTTTGCTAACTTATCTATACTGATAAAATCTGTTCTTGTATAGACTAGGCCTAAATATCACAATTGACAAACTGCGACTCTAACTAATTAGACCAAACCATTAGTGTAAGATCCGGAGTGTGCTTTTCTGTAGGGAATGACTTTACTCCAGACAGACTTTTAATTAGAGAGAGACTATACAAAACAAATGGAGATGCTCTACTACTGATACTTACACACACATTTGGATATCAGTTACACTGATATAAATACAAACTAATCACATCGGTTTAAGTCAGTAACATTACTCTGTCTTTAAATCAGTGGTGTTTTTCTGGATTAACATGAGCAAAAATCTGTCCCTTAAACTTTTTAACTTACAGGTTTTGTTCAAAATATTATGGAACAATGTTAGCCATTTCAGTTGGTATCCATTCAGTATTTCTTTCATAGTCATGCTGGGAATTTTCATTTGCTCATTTTCCTGTTTTGATTAGTCGGCATTATCAAAGCTATTAAAACATAGCAATAGTTACCCATGATTTCTAAAAAGCTATTTCCTTATGTGAATGTATAAAGAAAATCTGTTGAAAAGTGCCCAATACAAAACTAGATGGAAAAATATTGGCAGAAATTACTGATCCCAAGTGATGAAGTATAAATAAACATTCAATATGATATTGCATTAAAGATAACTGAAAATTCAACTTGCATGCATTCTCTTGAATGTAGGGTAGTGTAATAATTTTTAAAGCAGGGTACTTTACAATAGTAAATCCAACTGGTATTTTAATTTTTCATGGACTGCTGAAAACACATGATTTTTTAGAAACACATAATACCACAAATACTTAAAACAGATGGAGCTCTTGGAGTTAGTCCAGACCTATGTTGGTGTAATTTTGATTTCAAATGTTGACTTACACATCTCCTAGATGATTCCTGGTCTTAGAAACTTAAGAAAAGCATAGAAATTTAAGAGGTTTTGTATGGAAATTTATTTATATTAAAGAACCCATAATATTTGAATATTAAGGTCAAGCAAATACTAAAAAAAAGACAACTTTTCATTCACATTTTTAAATGAATTCTCATTGATAGCATTTTTACTCTTGGGTTTTCATTTCATGAATGTTCTAAGAAATTAAATTACTGACAAGAATATTTACAGAAAATGAGATTTTTAATTCAGAATTGAAAGTACTTGCACACTGCAAATCTAACTTTAACACTTTGTGCTTAACTAAATGACATGTGTCCAGTCAAAGCAATGTGAATTTGGGACAGTGAATATTCCTGTGAAAAGTGAATTATCTGAGAGTTATCCACAGGCAGAAACATATTTGCATAATATATTATACAGTATATATTATAAAACTATTTTTAAATTAATTTGAATAAGAAAAAATCATAGAAATAATGATCTGTTGATACGCAATTTACAAACAGTAAAAATCTAAATTCATTTAAAAACCTTGTTTCTTTTCAATAGTTTGCCCATCCCCTAATTAATTTTTAGCATTTCCCATCCCAAAGTTTTTTACAAAATTATGCTGTGCTCCTACTGCACATGGACAAACCCTCATTACTTTAAAGAGCTCCCCTGCCTTCATTGAAGCATTTTGGGAGTTGCTTAAATGCCTCACATTGCAGGGCCGGGCCTTAGGGTTCCAATCCTACAAACACAAGCACAGTATAGTCTTATTGTTTTAGCAGTCATATACCAACAATGGACAAGGATAATTTCCTCAACCATTGGAATGCAGCCACCTCTGGGGTAAAATGCTGCAGCTGATTAGCAACGCAATAGGAATTTCCACTACTGAATTATATTAAACATTTAATACAATTGCGACAGAAATGCAGTCCTTCCATGATGCATTCTTATCCTCCTCCCTCCCTCTACCACTAAAGAAGTGTCAACAGCATTTGTCTCCTTGCCTATATAAAATTGATGATTCTAGACATCCGTGGTAGTTGTAGTGCTAAGTGCATTTCAAAATGGGATGTTTAGTGCTTAACTATGGCAAATGCGAGTTGTACCTTCTTATGACAAGAATTAATTTGATCATTTGGCCCAAATTCAGCTGAGGTAAGTTGAAGTGGCTGTGATCTTCATTCTAGAATCTAGAGCCTTATACACCCACTAGTAGTTAGTTGCTTTCCCTGCTGCACAACCTTCCATCTTTTCAATGTATAAATTGCATAACTTCTGAATATCAGATAGGTGCAAATAACCCTACCCTGTCGCTAGTCCCCCAGCACTTTATGACCAGTGTACGCCTAGTGACATTAGTTATGTCACCACTAAATATGACCTGGAGGTTTCCAACTTATTTCAGGCTGAATTTTGCTGATTTTGGTTTCTAGGGCCTGATACAACTCCAGTTAAAGTAACTGAGATTCCTTCCATTTGGCTCTAATGGGATTTGGATTAAAGTCGCAGTGTGTAATTTCTCCCCACCTTCCAAAGTGCATATTTAAATATGGCTGAAATATAGTATCAATAAAAATATACTGGGCCAAATCCTCCACTCTTGTAAACCATCATAGCACTATTTATTGAGTTACATTTACATGAGTTAAGGGTATAGCCTAATATCTCTTCAATAAGCCCTGAGGCTCTCTATACATTAGTTTGTGACACACACATCCATTTTTAGTAAATATTCACTGTAGTTCCAAAGTCTTGTGTAATGGCAGCTCAGTCCACATGATTCGTATTGCAAATGTTTCTCCATACATTTATTTCATGTTGCCTCTTGAGATTACATTAATGTATACTGCAGAGGTACATAATTTATATATTCCTTTGTGATACTGTTGCCTGTTAAGGCTGTTTTCTCATATTTTTACTACAGGTTGGACCTCCCTGGTCCAGCACCCTCAGGACCTACTGGTGCCGGATGAGGGATTTTGCCAGACCAGAGGAGGTCATTTCTGACCCCTCTGCTGCTGTGCCCCTCCCCCGGTACCCATCCACCACCCCACAGGGCTTGCCAGCTTCCCAGAGCAGCCCACCTGGGATGTGTGCTGGGCTTCCTGGCCCGCCCCTCCCTCCCACTCAGCTGAGCCATGCAGCTGGCTTCCCAGTGCCTGTCCCCCAGCCCTGCAGCACGGCAGCATCCTACCCTATCTGCCCCCCCCGCCCCCAGCAGCCCAGTTCAGCAGCACACCAGGCTTCTGCTCCTCCCTACTCCCAGCAGCCCAAATGGGCCACATGCCAGGCTCCCACCCCCGTAACCACAGCCCAGCTCTCCCCTCCCCCCTCAGCGAGCCAGGCTCCCCCCCCTCCACCCCCGACAGCGCGCTGTGTCTTTCTGCTCTTGGAACATGTTGTTAGACCAGAGAGTCCCAGTTTATAGAGGTGCAACCTGTATACCACTGACTTCAAATTCAGCTGGTAGCAATATGAAAATTCCTGCATGTCAACGCTGAATTCTGACTAATAAGCTTTACACTTGCTGGATCTTGCTGGATCCAAATTCTTACTGTTTCTGAAGTTCTCATCCAACAGAGTCCGATCAACAATAATGTCTCACACAACAAATTAATAAGAGGTTGAGCTATAATATGCAGGACAAAGATTGTGTTTTGTTTGTTTTGCAGGAGAATGCAGTGTGCTATTTCATGTATTTCATGTTTTATCAAATTGCCAGCTTCTGGGCTCAGTGATACCAGTATAATTTGAAGCCAGAAGAGTTACTCTGGTGTAAATGAGATAACAATACAAGACTATATAAGTAGTATTGGAATTTTCTATGGCACAATACTGGGCAAAACATTGCATGCCTTTGGGAGGCAACAAAACATCCCTTATTGTTCTTGCACCGAGGGGCCACAGGGACTTGCCAGCTAGCTGGTGTGCACAACTCCAGCCCTATTGGAGGTGCCAAGACTCAGGGCTTCCAAGGATCTGGCCCATAGGTTCCCCACCTTTTGCATATCAAGAAAAAAAATATTTTTAATAAATAGGATTGCAACATTCTACAATGTGATACTTGATTGCAATACTATATCACAGGCCATGCACACACACACACACACACACACACACACACACACACACACACACACACACACATAATAATAATAATAATAATAATAATAATAAATTGATAAATAATAATAAATAATACATTGAGCTAAAGAGTACAGCTGATGCATACTTGCCTCTTATGAATATAAGGGATATGCATACTTACCTCTCATGGATATAAGGGAATGATAACTTAGCATTAGAATCAGACATGATGCAGATAAGCAGTGTTCATGTTTCTCAGTACAGCTCTGTTAATGGGTGTCCTGACAGGCAACAGCCTTATTTGTTTTTTAATGTCTAAGGGTCTCCTAAACACAGATTGCAAGGATAACAAATAGTGTGGTTACTTTGGAACCAACAGGGATGCTAATTAGTAATAACTATTATAATACCTCTGGACCTTCATTTGTATTTTCACTTGAAATTTATTTCTGAAATCAGAAATCTCCATAACTGTTTCGGGCTACTGTCATTATTTTAGATATCCTTCATTTTACACCCACCGTATTTTATTCTTTCTCTCTATTACTACTGTACATTATAGCATCTGTCGGAAATGCTAAATCATGTCACTGACACTAAAGGGAGCTTCATTTTATTCATTTATTATTCTTTTATTAAAGAAATTAACTCCACCTCTCATTTAACAATTTTGGGCATAGATTATTTTCAATGTCAACTCTTTCTAGAGTTAGGTTCCCTTCTCCATAATGAACCAGAAGCCAGTTTTTACAATCTGAAAAGCTGCATCATTACTAAATATGCTTGCAACAAATCCATGTAAAAACATCTAGTTTTACTAAGGAGCTTATCATTAAACATCTAAAGAACAACATCACCCCCTGGAGTATGGCTAGAACATGAAGTGAACTTTTTTTAAAAATGCTAAAATCTGACTGGGTTCTGCATGTCCTTACATGCAATTTCTTTTCTGTCTCCCCTGTTTGCTTTTTTTTCCCTTTTCATTATCTTGTGGTGCAAGCCAGAAGCAACTGCCTCTTCCCATTCTTGTTGTAAAACAGGCTGCTAATGATCTAACTTGTAATTATAGTAAACACAACATGTTCAAACAGAAATGTGATTTTCAGCTCATGGTAGCCCTTCAAGATTTTATCTTTTCTGCAATTTCAGATGCTGCATAACAAACATGTGATGGTTCGTGTAGGAGGAGGATGGGAGACTTTTGCAGGGTACTTGCTGAAACATGACCCATGCCGAATAATACAGATCTCTCGGGTGGATGGGAAAACCTCTCCAATCCAGAGCAAGTCTCCGACCATCAAGGACATGAATCCAGACAATTACCTGGTTGTTTCTGCCCACTACAAAACCAAGAAGGAGATTAAGTGAAATTAATTTCTCAATTGATTGGGACTTTATATATGTAGGTCCAAATTATCTTTTTGAGTGTAGTAAATTTAGTTCATGCTTTGAAAGGACTTCAGAAAATTTAACAGAATGAAAATGACAATCTGTTTTGAAGATCTTTGAACTGTAGAACTATTTATTTCTAGTACTGTACCTTTTATAGCAAATTATCCTCGATAGGTTAATTACTACAATCAGATAAGAAATAGACATATATATTTTTAGCCAAATCATTACTCTTAAATATGTGAATGTATACTTAGAATGATTTGAAGGATGTGATTCATGTTAAAGGGGAAAAATGCAGTACAGTATATTTGTATGAAAAACCCATAACATTGAGTCCATGACTGTTATTTAGGTTAGTTGGAAAAAAATATATGCAGGTTGAGTGTGCAGATAGATGCAGATGGAAGCTGTTTGCTGACTCTTTCTCCCAACAAACTAAAGCCAAACTGGACTATTTTTGTAAATTACAAGTTTCTCTTAAGCAATATTAAAAAAAAAGATTATTGCCTAAATAGCCACTTTAAAAAGTGTGTATATCCTTAAGCTACTTTGAGAGAGCCAACTTTAAGATCCAAATACAAAGGTATTTAGGCACCAATGTCCCAGATTCAGGCACCTAAATCCCAGATTTAGGTACCGCTGCAATCCACAAAACCCACTTAGCTGCCACCTAATTCTTTGGGTGCCTAAACTCAATTTTTGTTACAAAAATTTTCTAGGCACCTAAGCTCCCGCCTCCAGACAGGCACGCAATCATCTCATGTTAGGTATCTGGATGCCTATCGCAATCCCCAGCAGGTCCTCAAATCAGGCTAAGATGGGCATTCCTCTGCTTAACTTACTCACCGCATGCCCCACCTGCTGAAGAAATGGTGACAGTGCCGCTTTCTCCCTTAAAACCCAGCAAGTAGAGTATTCACCTGGGATATGGGAGAACCGTGTTCAGTTGATCCCTTCTGCCTTTTTGGGAAAGAGGATTTTTGAAGCAGGGTCTCCCACAACTCAGGTGAGTGCCCTAACCACTAGGGGATGTTCTGATGTGTGACTCCCTCAAACTCTCTGGTTCAAGCTGTTCCACTTTGGAAAAAAATAAGTCATTGGACCCCATCTCCCAAGGGAGTGCCCCCATTTCTAGGTTCATTGTGAGTTTAGCTCTCTGGCCAATGATTAAGTCTTTATACAAGGTAGAACAGCTTCAACAGGAGAAACTGAGGAAGTTGTACATCAGGCTATCCTCTAGGCCAATGGGTAGGGTATGCTCCCCCCCAAAAAAAAGTAGGGAACCCCCTGCTCAAATCCCTTCTTGCCATCACACAGAAGGGGGCTTTAAATGCAGCTCTCCCATATACTGAGTAAATGATCGAATCTCTGGCTAAAAGTTATAAGGTGGGCAGGTCCCCACCTGTGTCAATGTTTGTTGTAAGAAATGGCCTACATGCCTGATTCCTGGAACTCTGCTCTGAATCACAAGCAGAGACAGGACTTCTCAAGCTTGGACTTAAGTGCCTAACTGTAGAGGAGAGGGGCTTACCGCACATCTCACTTCTCAACATCTCCTTCGTTTGGGAGCTGTTTGTTTGTGAATCCCATTCTTAGGTGCCTACCTAACTCTCTATATGCCTTTTGTAGGGACCCTATGCGCCTAACTCAGGATTTGTGGAATTCAGCGCTTTGTCTATGTGCCTAAGAGTTAGTCTTTGCAATGCTGAGCATTGAAATGCCTAAGTTCCTTTGTAGATCCAGGCCTGAATCCACCCTCCATGGCCCAGGGTATGTCAACACTACAGAGGTTTTTCGGAAAAACGGCAGTTTTTCAAAAAAAACTTCAATTACGTCCACACTGCAATCGCATTCTTCAGAAAGAAAATCGAAAGAACAGAGGGGCTTTTCCGACATTGGTAATCCTCATTCTATGAGCCAGAAGCCTATTTCTGAAAGAGCTCTTTTAGGAAAAGGCATGTGTGGATGGGGACGAGGGAGTTCTTTCGAAAGAAGAGGGAAAAGCACAGATGCCCTGGTGGCCATTCTGTCCATAGTAATCACAGCTGAAGTGTGAGAAAGTGTCCACACTGAATGGATGCTATCTTTCAAAAAAAACAGATCACTTTTTTGATGTGCTTTGGCAGTGTGGATGCTCTCTTTGGAAAGAAGTTTTGTCAGAAGATCTCTTCTGGAAAAGTTTCTTCCGAAAGAAGCCTGCAGTCTAGACGTACCCTGAGTGATGGAAGGATTTAAAGAAGCTACAGGGAAGAGTGAGGCTTGCTCCCTCTACCATCAGTAGAAATGGTTGACTGCACTAGGGCTTGTACTGTACAATGCACAAAGGGATGTAGTGTTGGCAGTGCAGACTGGGTGTGCATGGGAACTCAGGTTTAACTCTATTGGTCAGCAGCATGAAAAATCCACACAGCGGAGCAGTGCTGTTAAACTGACTTCATTCCCCATGTAAATGGCATTAGCCCATCAGAAGAATCCCCCTCGGCAGCAGAGGTAGGCTACGTCTACACTACGAGTTTTCTTAGTAAAAAAATATGCAAATGAGGGACTTATTTGCATGAGTCTCAATCTCATTTGCATATTTTCTGCCAATCTGATTTTGCACTGGGGTTTTTGCACAAATACAAGCAGTGTGAATGTTTTCTTTTTGTGCAAAACCCCCTTTTCCTGGAAGATTGGTATATCTCCTTTTTTAGAGCTTACAGATTTTGCACACAAAAAAACCGTCCGCACTGCTTGTTTTTGTGCAAAAACCCCAGTGCAAAAACAGATCAGCAGAAAATATGCAAATGAGATTGCAACTCAAGCAAATTAGTCCCTCATTTGCATATTTTTTGCTGAGAAAACTCCTAGTGTCAACGTAGACGTAGTGTCTACACTGAAGTGCTATACCAACACAGGGGCAACGGCCGAGCTGTGATGCAGTAGCATTTTTCAGTATAGATAAGCTTTGTGTCATGTTTCCCTTGTGGCAGTTGACCTTCATTCTGCCTTTTACTTGGGTCTGACTGAAAGGCACGGTCTAGCCCTACTTTTCTTCAATGATTTGGGTCAAATATGAAAAGTTCTATTGCCCACTGTTTAGAGCAAATCAGATTTTTGTAAATCATTCACATGCCTCTAAAATATATATAGGGATTGTGGGGGGGTATATTTTTTTTGCTACTTTTCCTTGTTTATATTTAATGACTTCTGTGCCTTGTAACTTCCTAGAAAAATCATTTGATAGGGTTATCTGAATGGCTATAAATTTGAGCAAAAATCAGTTGTTTCCTTAGCAATGAAATAAACAGAAACTTTTTTTAAATACTCAGAAGGTTTTTTTAAGTCTCATTTATTGTTTGCAACATCTGATCCCTCACTGCAATTACACAAAAAATGCAATGTACACAAAGAAAGCAAGCTACATACTGGACACGACTACTGTGTGCAGCCCAAATGTGAACAGTGAAGACCAGGGGCGAAAAAATTATGCACATGGTAATTTTCAGCCGACAACAAAAACAAGATGTGAATTCTATTGAAAATCCCATGAAAGGAACTTTCTCATTTTTAGGATGGGGGAGAAGTTGATTTTTTTTAAACCAGAATTTTTTAAAGTGCAATCAATGTTTTCTGTTAGTTGTCATTTTATATTTCAAATTGGAATCCCTAATTATGAGTCTGATCCCATTTCCATTAAAAATCAATGGCCAAATGTCCATTGACTTGAACTGGGCAGGGTCAAGTCCCCAAATGCACTCTGAGTGAAACCCTGCCCTTATTAAAAACAATAAGATTTTACCAGTAACTTAAATGGATCCAGGATTATCACCTCTGTCCATATGTGTCTACTAAATGCAGACAAAACACATCTGCTTAATTACTTACATTTAGAAATGATAACTTGTAAAGTAAGTTGCATGTGATTTATTTTTAAGAATTCTTTTGAGAGTAAATATTTGCATTAGCATTAAATCCTTATTTGGTGGGTAATAAGCTAGTTATCTTCAGTGAGGACCTACTCTGAAAGGAATCAAACTATTGCGGCCCTTTTGTCTTTCTTTAAAAAATAAATAGTCTGTAAGGACATGTTACAATAAAATACCTATGGCTGGCCCATGTCAGTTGACTTGGGCTCACAGGGCTTGGACTACAAGACTACAAAATCACTGTGTAGATTAGGGATGTTAAATATCAGTTAATTGAATAGTAGAGTAACCTCATGAATTCTTATCAGTTAGTCGACTATTCTATAGTCCCCAGGAGGCGGGGCCGGCAGCCAGTGCACTCTGGGCTCACTCCTGAAGAGCCCCGTGCCACTCCTCACTGCTGCCAGTGTATCAGAGGCAGAAGCATGGGGTGCCAGGCGGGAGCTGGTCTGAGAGGGGAGCCGGTTTAAAAAACAGCTCTCGCTTGGTCCCCTCATGGACCAGCTGCCTGTTGCCATGTGCTGCTGCCTCTGATAAAGAGGCAGCAGCGCGGGGTGGCAGCAGCCCCTTATCGGGGGAGGACATGTCTGAGCTTCTGGACCTGGCATGAGCCAGAGCTGAACTGGGCTGCTGGCCAGCCTACTAAAAAATTTACTGGCATGGTTCGGGGGGGAGCGAAATGAATGTAGTCTATAGCATTAACCTATAAGCTTTTGCTTATTGGTTAAATGGTTATTCGACTATACTATTACATCCCTAGTATAGACAGTCAGTTTCTGCTAGAGGCTAGGCTCTGGATCTGATCTCTCTCCCTCCTCCTCTGCTGTGCAGGGTCCCACAACCTGGGTTCTAGCATAAGCCAGAA
The DNA here is from genome assembly GCA_032595735.1 of Pelochelys cantorii. NCBI lineage: Eukaryota > Metazoa > Chordata > Testudines > Trionychidae > Pelochelys > Pelochelys cantorii. The sequence goes on along the minus strand of CM064329.1, from coordinate 43,601,762 downwards.
CAGTCACACCGCAATTTTATAGCCCCACAGCCTGAGCCCCGTGAGCCCAAGTCAACTGACACAGACCAGCTGCAGGTGTTTTGTTGCAGTACAGACATGTGTGGCATTGCAGGATTCAGTCAATAGACAGCTTAAGCTGCTCACTGTTCATTTAAAAAAAAACTTTCTTCTGTCTGGTTAATTGCTGATTATTTTGGGACAGGCAGTAATAATCATAAGAGGATTTTTTCTAGATTGGGTTCTTTGCATTTATTAAACTTTTAATAAATGTCACAATCTTCATGACAGAGCAGAGCCCCAGCCCTCAATTATGGAAGTGTCGTAGAAGAGTCGCATAAGATGCATTTTGCGTCTCTAGGCTCCGGCTATTCTTGGCTGCCAGAACAGCCTCTTCTAATTATAGAGAGACAAGGCAGGTGAGGTAATACCTGTCAGTGGACCAGCGTCTGCTGGTGAGAAAGACATGTTTATGAGGCAACAGAAGTTGATCCAATAAAAAAAATATTACTTCCCCCAACCAACTGTATTATCCTGGCTACAACTCGACATCTCCTCACTATAGACAGCAGGGCTGGGGTTAGAGCAGCATGGAGGTCGCTTATGCTGGAGTAGAATCAGCCCCTATATTTGAGAGCCAGGGAGGTGGCATAAAGTCATTTTACATGCTCCCCACCTTTTGCAGTTCAACTGGATGTGTGAATTGGGCCAGCTGGGGTGTCACACAGCATACCACAAATCAAACTGAGTGTCTGTGAAAGTTTTAGTCCTGAAAAATGACAAGAAACCAAACTCCTACAATTGGGGGGGGGGGGAAGTAATAAAACTCCCAGAGTACGTTCAAGCAAGATTGATAGGCAAACTGCTTATGATGGGACAAAAATCAGCAACTACCCTAGACACTGAGGCAGGCCTGCACCAAGCTAAACCACTCAGCTCTTTATGTTATAAAGCAGCTGGTGGACAAATACCAGCCTGTGAGCTGGATACATTCTACCAGGGTTAGTCCCTGGCGCCCCGCACCATATTTACCTGCGCCTCTGCAGTTATAGGGTATCACAGCTCCCATTGGCCATGGATTGCCATTCTGGGCCAATGGGAGCTGTGATCACCCATTCCTATGGAGATGCAGGTAAATATAGTGGCAGCGGCCCACCAGGGGTTAACCCTGATAAATCACCGCCATTTTATTACCCACTCCTGCTATAAAGGCACTTGCAAAATGCCTGCTTGTAGCGGGGCAGTGACCCTGCTCCAGGTGAATCAAATGTGAAACCTCAGCCCTAGGAGAAGGCTGGAGCTGTGACAAGTAGCAGCCAATTAGGCCTAGCTGGGGCAGCATAAATATGGGCTGCTATGCTCAGGCCCTTGCACTTGTTCCAGCTGTGGAGCAGGAAGGACCTGGCTTCTGGCATGTTAGAGTGTATCTGAGACTAAGCAAAAATGGCTGGCAGAGTTGGAGAGCTCTAGCCTGACCCAACTTCCAGACTGTAGGCCTGATACAGGGGCCTGAAGGGGCCTAGGGAGGCAGCCAAGGCAGGTGAAGGCAGCAAGTCCACGCCCATTGCTAATGATGAGCGGCTATTTCAGACTGAAGTTTGGCCCTGGGGCAGGGGATAGACAAAGACTGGCAGTGGGTTACCGTGGCAAGGTGGGTATAGGGGATTGGGGCACCCTGAGAGAGGAGGACCCCAGAATGTGGGATCACTGCTGTGGGACAGTACCACGAGGAAAGGGCACCATGGGCCAGCAGGGACATAGGGCCTGAACTAGCTCAGAAGACAGGTAACTGAGGCTGAGACACTGGCCAACAGAAGGCGCTCCAGGGCTGGAAGAGTTAAAGAGACCAGCAGGAGGTCCCATGGTGGTGAGTCATGACCCCACTATGCTGCAATAGACAGTTCCAGAATGATTGGAAAGCAGTGATAGGCCACCACGAATAGTGAGTGGGCTGCATGAGTGGCCCTCCACCTCAGTGAGCTGTAGCCCATTGGGGTTTCACCTGTGGCCTGTGCACCCCCTCTCTGTCCACTTTCCCCGCATGCCTCTTGCATAGAGGGGCACTGAAGCCTTGCACTTCCTACTCCTCCCTCCCTGCAGTTTTGGAGCAACGTGAATCCACTGATTTGCACTCTGCCCCCACTTCGCCTCCTCCCTCCCAAAGCTTGAATGGCTGATTCATGGCATCCCAGCTCTGTGGAGAGGGGGAGGAGAAGGGATGGAGCACAGGCACTTGGCGAGGGCCTGAAGTGGGAAACCACACCCATACAAAGGTTTCTTGGAGGAGGATGTTAGTGCCTGCAGGAGATGGAGGGAGGCAAAATCAGATGAGGGTGCAAGGAGAGGGTCGTATAGAGGGTAGTGGAAGCACTCTATTCTAAGGCGCAGAAAGGGATTGCACCCAGTAGTTTGCATCCCCTTCTGTTACCCATCAGTTTCTCCAAAAACCAGTCCCTTTGTGGCATAAGTGTTTATCTGCTCTCTGGCACAATCGGTCCCTGAAACCATTACTCATGTACTAATGCTCCAAACCTTTGGAATTCAGCAGCTGTTCAATGTGGAGGCTCTGGGACTAGGCTCAGCCCTTCAGGCCACCAGATTTTCTGCCTCTGGCAGTGGAACAAATTGGCAGTTCAGTCCTCTGTTTTGTTCTGCAGAGATAAGATGGGTGCAGTAATATTGTTTACTGGACTAACTTCTACTGAGAGACACACGGTTTTAAAACTTTACTTTTATTTTTACATGATTGCTACTTCCTTGCTTAGACTGAATAACTAGCAGCCTGGTGATTTCCACTACCTGGATCTGTGCCTCCCCGTGGGACTCCTCTGCCCCATTTGGGCATGAGCTGTCCTGCAGACATTTAGCTTAAATCTAAGCAGTGTTTCCTGCATGCAGCAGTGCTTACAGACTTTACAGAAGGTGAATTGGACCAGCTAGCTGAGCCTTGCATTGCTAGGATGCAGAGCTTGAATTCAGACTGTTATGTCAGATCACCACCCTGTCCTGAGGGTTCATAACTCCAGTTCAGAAAAGCCCCATCAGAAACATCTATTTGTAGAGAGAGTCTGAGGATGAGGAGGCTTCTTTCTGGCCAGCTCCTGAGGTGAGTCCTGGAACAGTCTCAGAGCGCACCTCCCCCCCCCCCCAGCATTGAGGAACCCAAACTGGTGCTTCAGCCACCCCCTTGCTCTCCCGCTGCCCCACCATGGGTCTGGAGCACATAAAATCTACTAAGCTGCCCCCCCAGACTCTGATATGTGAGGGGAATGTGGGTAGTGTCTCTTCTCAGTTGGGGGCCATAGTGTGTGTGTGTGGCGGGGTGGTTGCTTCTCACTTGTCTGTAGCCCTCAACTGACTTTTCTGTGGGTCAACTACCTCTGTCCCCAAAAAAGGTTCCCCGCCCTTTGGCTGGAGGAGGAAAACCCCCCTGAAGGGAGCCAGCATCCTCCACGTACAAATACTGAAATGGATGTTCAGCTTCATGGACAAAAGGATGAGAACTTCTACAAAGCTCCTTTGCCTCCCACTGTCAATAGGGAATTCTCAGGGATAGGTCCTGCAAATCTGAGAGTCCCTGCCCCCCAAAAAGCAAATGTGTTCTTCTGTGATTAGTAATTTGGGGAGGGAACATTTGTTGAGATTTTTCTCCTACAGAAAATTTCTCACAGGCCCCACCATGCTCCTATACCCTGCAGCATGTCTGAGCCTGCAGGAAAGCCTGTGCCTCCTGGGCAGCCCTGTGTCTGGCTGCAGCCTGGTGCAGATGAATCCTGTATGTCTTCCAGCCCAGGGACCCTTGCTTTGCCAGGGAAAGAGGCTTGGTCTCTGAAAGGCAGGAAAGGATCTTTCTCTCCACCCCTCCCCTGCTCCATGGAGTGGCTCCACATTAATGCCTTAGGAGCATTTTGGGCATCTTGTGGCAAACAGAAGCACCTAAGAATTCCATTCTGCATCATCATGGAATTCCAAGGAGGTACATAAGAAACCATTTCCCATGTTCACAATGATTCTGATTAACTGAGTAAAGCCCAGACTGGTAGCAGATTGCCTCTGTAGTAATCAGGCTGGAGGGGGGTGAAGGCAAGCAGCTTTTAGATTTCCAAGGAAATCCTGTGGCTACCATTATCCCTCTTCTGCGGTGTCGTCCGCATGCCAGAATGAATAGGGTGTGTCTAGACTGGCAAGATTTTGTGCAAAAGCGGCTGCTTTTGCGCAAAAACTTGCAGCCTGTCTACACTGGCCACGAGAATTTGCGCAAGAGAACTGACGTTCTAGTGTACGAAATCAGTGCTTCTTGCGCAAATACTCTGACGCTCCTGCTCAGGAATAAGCCCTCTTGTGCAAGAATACTTGTGCAAGAGGGCCAGTGTAGACAGGAACGTTAATTTCTTGTGCAAGAAAGCCCGATGGCTAAAATGGCCATTGGAGCTTTCTTGCGCAAGAGAGCGTCTATAATGGGCATGGATGCTTTTGCGCAAAAGCAAATCTTTTGCGCAAAGGCACATGCCAGTATAGACACTCTCTTGCGCAAATACTTTTAACGGAAAAACTCTTCCGTTAAAAGTATTTGCGCAAAATCATGCCAGTCTAGACGCAGCCATAGTGTATTAGTTCCCCACTGTAAATAGCCTGGGCAAGAAGTACCTCTTCACACATGCATGCACACACACACACCAGCATATACAACCTTTCCGGGACAGGCTGCTGGTCAGTCACTTAACAGGAAATACGTTATTAGATACAAGTCTACCTACTGGTGCCTCCTTTAAGAAAAGCACACGATACAATGAGGACGTCTGATTAAACCAAATATTCAACTCAACTTTTATATAAAAAATTCATAAACTTTGGGAGCCTAAGTTTGGTACACCAATAGCGGCATCAATCAACGATAGTCGTCCCTCCAGACGGCAGCTTCCTTCCAGAGGACATCATACTCCATAGGAGTGATGATACGATGCACAGCAAATCCAACATCTCAGCGACAGCCTTTCAGACGAAATGTTTTCCATTTATTTGGTAAGGGAAGCCACTTTCCAGTAAACAAGTGGCTTGTTGTCTAGAGGTATCCTTGGAGTGCGATGTGTTGGGTTGTGTCCTGGCCAAACCTTTTTTTGTGGTTTTTGATGAGAAATGGATTCCAACCTGATGGCTACAAGGCATCTCTGTTATGCTCATGAATATGCATCATTCATCTTCAATGGATATTTCATGCATGTAATTTTGCAAGTGAAGAGTAATTGGTGGAAACATTGGAGAAAGTATTAACTGAGCTGGCATAGAGGCCTCAGCCCTCACTGTTGAAGGCAGTGCAGCAATCTCTTGGGGAACAACTGATCATCAAGGCCTTAAAATAAAAACTACTCTGCAAAATGCAATGGGTAAAATTCCTCAGATTTTTTTAATAACTTACAAATGTGGCGCTAGAGCTTTGATCAAGAATTCCCTGAAAACCCATATCTGGAGAGGATGACTTTCAGTGTCAACATTTGTCATGCTCCCCTTAACTTTCTATTAAAATAAAAATAATAGAAATTTGTATATGTATGATATAAATGCTGAATTAGGATACTGAAATATAAAGAGGAAGAATTGTGGAATGGTAAAAATAATAGAGATTCTAGTTTAACAGTTTATATTTGTGGATAGTGGATGAGTTTGGCTAGGTTAATTAGCATAATAAATACACACAACATAATGCTTGAGGTCCCTGTACTAGGACAAACAAGATCCCAGTGATGTAAAGACATAATGACATGAAAGTAGTTGTGAGGGTGTATTCATCCCACGCGGGCCCTGAATAAGTTAATGTGGGCCAGAAGGGACCAATTACCTTATGTACCGCATCTGGAAGGGAGCCAGTGATTGACTCTAATAGCAAATGAAATGCTTCTGAGGAGGAGCTAGAATAGGGTTATAACCATGAAGCAAGAGCAGGAAGGGGGTTGAGCTGGCTCAAGTCAGGGATGGCATGGAGTGAGAGTGACTAAGGAGAAGGAGAAGTTGTGAGCTAGGACCTGAAACTTAGGGAGATTGGGCTGGCTGGCTAGCTAAACAAAGCTGGGAAAAGTAGCTGGAAGGGAAAAGCTGGAAGTTATATTTGAAAATGAGGGAGAAGCGAGAGATTGGAAAGGAGAGAAAAGAACAAATATCTAGCTGAAGAATGGGGAGTGTACAACATCTTGTACTCAAATCACCAGCTGAAAATGTAAAGATAGAAATGTTAATCCCTTTTCACAGTAAAATGAATTAAAGTATCAGAGAGATATTAAGAGCTAAAAAAATGCAGAGTGGAGAGTTAGTAGATTATATACCTAAGGAACAGGGGGTAAGATGTCTTTAAACTTTAACTTTAGGAAAACTAAAAACGAATTTGCCAGCTACCTAGATTTATGATAGAAGGAAGTGGGATAAGGCATGGAGTTTCATTAGGCATGACTGAAGATGAAATGAAAAGGGGTGTAGATGAGGACCAGTTGCTGTTTGTTAAACAACTGACAAGGAGGAGAGAGATGGAACACAAACCATTCCTAGCCCTCTGAGTAACATGTAAAGGTGCAGTACTGCCTCATCCTGTTATCAATGCTTCTGGGTTAAACCCTGTATCTGGCCCCTTTGAGGTGCTATAAATGCCAAAGGTTTGGACATGTGGTCTGTAAAGGGAAAAGGAGGTGTGGTAAAATGTGGAGATCACTCATATTGTAGGGAAAGAGCAGACCTAAAATGCAGCAATTGTGAGGATAAGCTGAGTGCAGCATACAAAGGGTATGGCAGTTGTGTACACTAGAGAGATACAGAAAATTAAAATTATCCATTAAATGTCCTAGGCAGAAGCTGGCAAAAGAGATATACAGTGGAATGTAAAGGAGGAAAAAGCTGGTGGAGGGGAAAAAGCTACTGATACAACAACATGCAGTTCATGACCAGAAAGAAAAGGATAATAGATGAAGATGTACCATGTGTCGGCAAAGAGGAAGATGTGGTATTTGTGAAAAAATATCAATTTCACTTTACGCAGAAAAGACAAAGCATAAAAATGATCACAAAAGCAGCAGAAAAAGATTTGCAGACAGTCAATCTCTTGATTGATCACATTCATGCAATTTTAAATGAAGGCAAGCATGCAGTTTAAGCAATGATTCTAACAGTTATTTTTTTCCCTGGAATGTACATAGTTTCGTAACACATGGTCAGGAGTAACAGAACTTTTAAAAATGGAAAACAAAGCTGACGTGTACAAGAAACATGCTTAGTGAAAAATTACATTTAGATTTTCAGACTATGATGTAATCAGATGTGACAGAAATAACGATGAGGAGGTCTGTATATTTATAAAGAAGGCCTTAGTTACATTGACATAGAAGTGCAGAACTTAAGAGCATTTGACTCACAACTTGGGATTCCACTGAAGAATAACATGTTTATATGACTCTGTCCAGTTTACATCAGTTGTAAACATGTTAATCTAGAATTGCAAGAGTTAAGCGCTTTAAAGGCCCATATACTATTAGTGGAGCCCTTAATGGCCCTAATGATTAGGGGAGAGCAGGAAACTGATTATAATGGCAAATGCTTGGAGCAGGTCATGAACATGCACAACCTGGTGGTGCTCAGTACTGGAGAACCTGCTCAGTTTAATTCAGTGGATGGAAGCATTTCATGTTTAGATCTGGCATTGCAACAAGCAATATAGCAGCCAGGAAATTTATAAAAAGGTGAAATGGGAAGTGATCAGTTGCCTTTGCTGATCATATATGAAGGCCAAGATAATGTTTAAAACGCTAAGGCTACATCTACACTGCAGGCTTCTTGTGCAAGAACGGCTATTCTTGCGCAGAAACTTGCGTGCAGTGTAGATGCTCCGTACGTTCTTGAGCAAGTAAATTTACAGTAAAGCATTGGAATAGAGGGCTTCTTGCACAAGAGTTATTCCTCTCCCCACGAGGAATAAGCCCTCTTGCACAAGAGCTCTTGTGCAAGAAGGCAGTGTGGACGGGCAACAGGGGTTTCTTGCGCAAGAAACCCCTATGGCTAAAATGGCCATCAGAGCTTTCTTGTACAAGAGAGCATCCACACAGCCATGGACGCACTTGCGCAAAAGCACATCTCTTGCACAAAAGCACTTGGCAGTGTGGACATGCTCTTGTGCAAGACCTTTTGCGCAATAACTCTTGCACAAAATAGTTTTTGCGCAAAAACCTTGCAGTGTAGATGTAGCCTAAAGTAATTCCTACCTGGAGCCTTAGAAAATAAAAGTGGGAACTCTAAGTACCAGCTGCATAAGTGATAATCCAGAGGAATTTCATGATGATATAGTAAAGGAGGATACATCAAAAACTAACCTGGCTATCCATAACACATTGAATTGCCTCAGTCTTAGAAAGCCACTGGGAGAAGAGTTCAGCATCAATTATACTTCCGATACGAAGGGAAGCAGAAAACTCCTTGAAGCAGAGATTGCTTCTGTTTGCGTAATGTCCCACACAAGGAGGCCCTGATCACTAGCTGCTAATATAATACAAATATTATCAAAATCACCAAAGTGTGTGTATTTCAGCAATAATAGGTTGTTTTTTTTAGGAGGCTTGGTTGCATTCCTCAGTCAAGCACTTGTAGAAATGCAGGTACCAGCTGTAGCAGCATTTTGTAGTTAAGCCCATTGGATCCTCCATTTGAGTATTCGGTGCCAAGTTTAGTCATAATAACAAACTAGACAAACCTCTGGTTGGTCTTTTAGTCACCATTACCTCCAAAAGGCAAGTTTGGGAATTAGTTACCATATCCATACAAGAATCACACTACTGTTGCATGAGGACCCAGTTCTTCTTATCGCTCCAGAAACCTTTCAGTTCAAAGTAAATTCTTCCACCCGCACTTGATGGGGAAATAGTTCTCTCATAATTTTTTGACAGCCATGGCATATGGGGCCATGCCTAGAGCTCTAAAGATATATCATAAGCATATGGAGCACATGTACCAATGGCTGTTCATCTCATCCTGTCCAAATGTTAAGATCTTAGTTTGCTGCAGGCAAGATGTAAAAGTCCTGCAGCAGTTGGCATGCTAGGCATCTGGAAAGAGATTCACAGAAATCTCTAGAGACCCTCGAGGAAAACGTATGTATGAGCCTTATCGAGAGAGATCTGCTAAATAAGTTGCTGAGGAAAATCTGAGAAGTCGTGCTTTGGTACACTGGTGCTAGTGGACTGGTTCCCAAAACTCACAGGCTGCATCTAGACTGGCATGATTTTCCGGAAATACTTTTAACGGAAAAGGTTTTCCGTTAAAAGTATTTGCGCAAAAGAGCATCTAGATTGGTCCCGGAGTTATCGCTAGAACGATGCGCTTTTGTGCAAAAGCGCGTCTAGATTGGCAGCGCGCTTTTGCGCAAAAGCAGAAGCCCTGAACCATTTTGAAGAGGGCAAAAGGGCATCAGCCCTTTCCGGGGGCGGGGCTGGAGCTCCGTTCAGACACGTGCTTAAAGGGGTCTCGCCGGACAGCCGTTTGTCTCCTGCTCCGTGCGTTAGGACCGCTGGCAGGGACTGACAGCCATAGCAGGTTTGGTGGTTGCCCTCTGCTTTTTGAACACCACCCTTTTGCCCCCTAGTGCTTTTTCCTGGTTTTGGTTTCTTGTGCCTTGCTTTGTCTGCCGTGGAGCCATGGGTGGCCATGTGCCTGCTCTGGCCCCTGTCGGCCATTTTCGAGTGCCTGCAGCTGCTGCTCCAGGCTGGTGCCCTCGTGTTCCAGGACCAGGAGGCGCAGATCGCCCGGGACTCCCTCACCAGGGAGGCCATGGAGTCCCTGTGGTATCCCCACCCCACCGTGGAGAGGCCACTTTGGAGACTGGACACCAGTACAGACTGGTGGGACCAGCTGGTCCTTGGGCAATGGGACGACCAGCAATGGCTCCGGAATTTCCACATGCGAAAGCGGACGTTCCTGGAGCTGTGTGCCTGGCTCACCCCCCGCGCTCCAGAGAGCCACCGCCCGGCTGCGTGCACCCATCCCCATGAAGAAGAGGGTCGCCATCGTGCTATGGAAGCTGGCCATCCTGGACAGCTACCGATCGGTGGCACACCAATTCGGGGTGGGAAGATCCACCGTCGATGTGATCGTCATGGAGGTAAGTCCCAGGGGGAGTGGGGAGTGGGGTGGGGGGAGGGTGCTGCACTCCATGCCCCGGGGCAGCCAAGACTCCAGGCTGGGTCACCCAGGGGTTTGGGCCATCCCTCCCTTGCACAGGCCTGCTGGTGGGGGGGGGGGCGTGGGGCGAGGGGGCCCTGGTGTGTGTGTGTGTGTGTGCGTGTGCGCGCGTGAGGACAGAGGGAATCATGGGGGGGGCCCCCAAGGCAGCGCACACTCACCCCTGCCTTATGTGATGTGTTCCCTTGTGTTTCTCTGCACCCTTCTGCAGGTCATCCACGCCATCAATGATGTCCTGCTCCCAAGAGTGATCCACCTGCACGACGTGGACGCTACACTGGCTGGCTTCGCTGCCCTCGGGTTCCCCAACTGTGGGGGAGCCCTGGATGCAACCCACATCCCCATCCGGGCCCCGGAGCATCGAGCAGCCCATTTCACGAACAGGAAGAGGTACTGCTCTATTGTTCTCCAGGCCCTCGTGGACCACCGGGGCCACTTCCTGGATGTCTACGCGGGCTGGTCCAGCAGGGCACACGACGCCTGCATCCTCTGCGACTCCAGACTGTTTCACAGGCTGGATGCGGGCACCTACTTCCACCGGCAGAAGTTGACTGTCGGGGATGTGCCTATGCCCATCTGCGTCATCGGGGACACGGCCTACCCCCTGCTGCCCTGGCTAATGCAGCCCTACACAGGGCGGCCGGACCAGAACCGGGCCCAGTTCAATGACCGCCTCAACCGGGCCTGAAATCAGGTGGAGTGCGCCTTCGGCTGCTTAAAAGCCCGCTTCCGTTGTTTGCTCACCCGTCTCGAGATGGGTGAGCGGAATGCAGTGGAGGTACTGGCTGCGTGCTGTGTGCTCCACAACATTGTGGAGCGGAGTGGGGAGGCCTTCCTCCCTGCATGGATGGCAGCCGAGGCACAGATGTTTGAACAGCCACATACAGCTGTCATCTGCCAGGCACACCAGGATGGGGTGCGCATCCGAGAGGCCCTGACGGGCATGTTCGCACAAGCCCCATAGTAGGGTCGCCTCGGTCTCCCCATACAACTCCCTCCCATCCCCTCCCCTTCCCCCTCCCCTCCCCTTACCTCCCCCCAATTGTAAAGCGTCGGTTCCAAGCACATCGGCTGTCATCGTGAATGTTCGTCGGGTGCGTCGGACGTAGCTAGGGTTTTTCTTTTAGTTTAGGCTAGGGTTTAGGCCACCATCGCCTGTCTGAGCTGTCCCGAAGAACAGGAAGAGGATTCGTGGTTCGTGCAGAAGGCTCAAATCAGCATACCTGATTCCAGTCGTCTTCGAGGGATCTCCTGGCTGTTCCTCTCCCGAGGCCCGGAAGGACCAAAGGATTGAGGTTGCCAGCAACACTACAATTGTCCCTGTGTCTATACTATGTACATATTCTTTTGTGTGCGTCTTTTAACCTTTCTTGCTTGTTTGTTATCTATGTTAATATAGTTGTGGTTTAAATTTTACTTAAAAGTGTCAGTATTTATTTATGCACCACAAACCAATGACCACTTAAAGGAACGACCGGTGATAGATACAGAATTTGGTGTCCGCATTTTGTAATCCTCTTAAATTTAGTTGGCTAATTGGCATCTCAAATCATTTATTACAGTTACCTCGAGTAACACAATAACCAACACAGTTTTGTTTTCAACTGAAAAACTTGTATGTTTTTATTTACAATGGGGAGAGGGGGAGGAGACCTTCAACTGGGAGGGGGAGGGGGAGGAGACCTTCGAGGGGGAGGGGGAGGGGGAGGGGGTACTCCTGGGAGGGGTGGCCCCTGTGAGCGCTCCTGCGGGGGCGGACCTGGACATGGGCGGCAGGCCGCATCAGGGCAGGCTGCACGGGGAGGTGGGCAGGAGGGGCTATTGCAGGAGCGACAGGAGGAGGCATTGCAGGGGCAGGAGGGGGCATTGCAGGAGGGGGCATGGGCAGTGCTAGGGGAGGGATGGCGGGGGCATGGGGTAAGGCCATGCCATAATGGATGGCATGGGCTATGTGGGCAGCGAGGGTGGCGATGGAGTCAGCCATCCTCATGCACTGGGCCTGGAAGGCAGCCCAGGCTTCCTGGCGCCACTGCAGGTCCCCCTTGACGCGTTGCCTAATCGCAGCCTCAATGCGCTTGACAGCCTGCACATGGCGCCGAAGGAGCTGGTCCCGGTGGCGGAGCCTGTGCCTGCGTGGTTGGGCAGCTGGGGGTGCCACTGCTGCCGGACTGGAGGGTCCCTGGCTTGTGCTTGGTCCCGCTTCAGGGAAGAGAAGAAAGGATGGGTCAGTCAGGCAGGCCGGCCACTGTCCCCACAACTCATGCCCTCCACCCATGAGCCCAGGTGACACCACAGTAGTGTGGCTTGGGCCCACTCGATTCCTCCCCTGCCCCCCGTGTTGTATGTTTGCAAGGAGGACCGCCCCTGGAGTAGGGTCCTCCTCCATGTATTGTAACCACCGGTCTGTGTCCTGGCCCCGTGGAGGGCGGGAGAGCGCTTGTGTTGCGTTAACCTGTGGAACTCCCTGCCGGTGGAGGCTGTGAGGCTTTGGGCTAATCACTGGTGTTTGACAGGGAGCGAGATGCATCCCCACACAGTGCCTGGGAGCACATCTGCCAGAGGTGGTCTGGGCTCTCAGATCCCCATCGCGTGGGATATCTCCCGGACGGAACCAGGAGAGTGACTGGGGGGAGGTGTCCCATTCTTGCAGCAAAACTCAGGCAGGCCTAGGGGCGGCCCGAGCACTTCTCCCCCTTCTCCCTCCCACTATCCCTCTCACACGTAGCCCAGGGACATGTGTGGCCGCAGTGGGGACTTCCCTCGGGGAGCCAGCCAAGGCACTGGGAGCAGGCAAGGGGCTCAGTGGGGGCCATGTTCACAGGGCTGTGATGCTGCGGTTTAGCCAGGAGCAGCTGGCTGTGCCTCACAGCCAGGCATGGGACAGCATGCCGTTCTGCGTGCTGCACCCTTGCGGAGGTGCGGGCTCTGGCCTGAGTCCCTGGGGCCCTGGCTGGTTCCAGCCATCATCTACCCTTCCCCCCCCGATCCCGCCGAATGTGTGTGAGCAGCACGGTCCCAGGCATGCCCTGGAGCTGCCTGCCGCGGCCACATGCCGCTCCGTCACCAGGCTGCACGTGGTTGCACGTGCTGCTTCCTGCCTAATGCTACACAGCGTGCAGCTCATGTGGCCTGAGTAACGTGCTCTCCCCCTCCCCCCTCCAGGCACCTGGCTCCCCGCCCCCCGCCCTTGTGAGTGCAAAGTGTAAGACTCACCGGTGGATCCTTCCCCAGCCTCGGAGGATGCGCGGGAGACGTCAGGGCTGCTGGAGGGGGCCTGCTGGGTGGCAGTGCTGGCCTCATCCTCTGATGCACTACTGTCATCTCCTTCCCCTGCCTTGGTGGTCCTGGTGACGGGGGAGTGCACACTGCTGTCGACGGGCACGTCCAGGGCTTGCGGGGCTGGCTGGCCCAGGATGGTGTGCAGCCGGTCATAGTGGGGGCAGGTGTCTGGTCCTGCCCCCCCAGCCCTCGCTGGCCCTCACATAGCCCAGGCGAAGTTCTTTGATTTTAGCCCGGACCTGTTCCAGGTTCCGGGCTGGATGGCCCTGCTGGGCTAGCACCTGGGCCATGCGGCCAAAGATGTTGGCGTTGCGGCGCCAGGACCGGGTGTCGTGGAGGCCCTCCTCCTCCTGCCACAGGTCCAGAAGGGTCTCCAGCTCCCCCGAGGACCACGATGGGGCTCTTCTTTTCTGGTCCCTGGGGGCCTCCTGCGCTGGGGGTGCAGGTGGCTGAGCGCCCGGAGCTGCCATGCTGGGCTGTGAGGTGGCTGCTGGGCACGGCAGGGGCACCGTGGCAGACCTCAGGCCAGAGGTCTGAGGCACGCTCCTGCCACGTGCGCTCAGCAGCCTGCGGCTACTTTAAGAGCTCGGGTTACCAGGAAGTCTGGGCCTACTACGGGGTCTCCCAGCGTCCAAACAGCTTCTTTTCCGTTTAGCCTGCTTTTGCGCAAAAGTCTTAGCTAGCTGTCTACACTGGCCCTTTTGCGCAACAGTTTTTCTCAAAAAGGACTTTTGCCCGAACGGGAGCGTCAAAGCTTTTCCAGAAGAAGCATTGATTTTGGACAGTAGATCGTCAGTGCTTTTGCGGAAAATCAAGCGGCCAGTGTAGACAGCTGGCAAGTTTTTCCGGAAAAGCGGCTGATTTTCCAGAAAAAGTGGCCAGTCTAGACACAGCCACTGAGTTTACAAAGTTCTTGCTATATATGAGGGGAGCTGCCAGTGCTGCCTATTATTCTACTACAGGTTGAACCTCTGAAATCCGTGGTTCTCTGGTCCGGCAATATCCATGGTCCAGCAAGACTGCAGATGTTGCTGGTTCAGAGAGCTCTGGGGCCTGGGAGTGTGAATCCTGTTCCTGGGGAGCCCCAGTTGGGGGCAGCAGCGGGACTGCAGAGGCTGGGGAGCTCTGTCCCAGGGAGCCCTGGTTGGGTGCAGCAGCAGTGGGACCGGTGAGCAGCAAAAGTGCGGCAGCCAGCAAACCCTGTTCCCATGGAACCCCAGCTGGCGGGGCAGCAGCAAGACAGGCAAGCTCTGTCCCAGGTGGGGATCCCCAGTCAGGCAGGGGAGAAGAGGGGCCACTGAGTACCATCCTGGGTCGCCCCAGCAGGCTGGAATCCAAGTCCAAGCCCTGCAGGCTGGAGTCCAGTGGCAGTGGGTCTGGAGCAGGGCCAACTGCAGGGAGGGGGAGTGTCCTGGGAGGCCAGTGGGAGGGGACCACCCCATATTGGCAAATTTCCTCATTCGGGATGGGTCAGGTCCCAAGAATGCTGGAGAAGGGAGGACCACTCTGTATAACAGCACTCTGTTTACCCTTTCCCTCCTTACTTCACCGCTCGCTTATTCCCATGAGCATACAATGAGAGCAGGTATGCACAGACTAAAACATCCTACAGGATAATTTTCTTTTTCTTAACAGCGTCTCTTCAAATTCAGCTCACCCTGACAATCTTATAAGTAACGAGGATGCAAATTGAAAATGTTCTCCAAAGGCAGGCAGACTAATATTGTCTTAAGGATAATTTAACACATTTTACCTAGTTGTCTTAATGCTACTAATTGGTTGCTGGAGAATTTCTACAGCCCTTGAAAAACTCTTTTAGTGGCCTATGCTGAAGGGCAGAACTTAGTCCCAATGGCTCCAGCAACAACACTGGACTGCTTCCAAATTCCACACGAGGGGGTGTTAGCCCATGAGTAACAAATTCAGAAAGTAGCTGCTAACAAAGAAAACTATTGGGTATGAAATGATTAATTTCTTCTCCACAAATATATTAACATGTAACTGGCCACTGGAACAAGGCACTGTAATTCATCCTCATCAATAGCATAGCATTTTAGCTACAAGTGTTCTCCTTTCCATGGCAAAATCTTGCTAATTCTCATTCAGTAACTTGTAAAATATATATATATATATTTTAAAGTGAGGCCCTATTTCTCAGAAAAGCTTCAACAGGAAATAGCTGCATTGAGCTCACCTATTACTTGATTTTCATTAATATTACAAAATATATCCACTGGATTTGTAAAAACTAAGTGATATATTAAAATTAAAGTACAGCCATTTAAAAAACAAAATTTATTCTTGGCTCTGCAGCTGCAGCTCTTCAATGTGAGATGATAATGTTCCCTGCCATTTGAGGAAGGGAAGCAAAACCCTCCAGGTGCCTCTCAATTCATTTCTTTCTGCATGCCTGCATAGATGTGAACCCAATCTTTATCTTTGTATTGGTATTTTTGCTTGAATAATGCATTGTTTCAAAATATTTGTCTACAAATAAGTTTGTGCTTAATGGTTAATTTTTGTGTGCACTTTGTCTGATGGATAGATTGACACTGTGTTACAGATGGTAGGGGAGGACTGGGATTCGGACTTCATAGAGCTATTTTGTCAGGGCATAGCCGCCTCTCCATTAGGGGTGTCAGAATATATGAAAACCATCTAACTGATCAAAATCCCATCAGTTACGTGGGTAAGTGTTTTACCAGGGATCTAGGAATAGAGAGAGAAGGGTGCTGGAGGGCTGTCCACAATCTTGGGCTCCATGCACTGCCCCTCCCTGCAGGGTCTGCCCTTCTCCTGTGATCCTGGCTGCTGTCCATGGGCTCTTGGCCTTCTGTGAGCTCATGGCAGCTGAGTTTAACCATTAACAGACACCAATAAGCATGAGCTTCTCAGTTCAACAGTTGAACTCTTACCTCCCGAATCTTCGTGAAGGGTCCCTGACTACGATGGAGGACTTGTATCCATCAGAAAAGGATCCAGCTGCATGGGGCTGCATTATTAAAAGGGAATTCTTGTTTTGCTCATATAGTCTAACTGGAAATAATTTAAGAATTTGGGGAACCAAATAATGTGACTATGACTTACCTTTTGTCCTATTACCCAGTTACTTTGCAGTTTAGTAGATTTGGTATTTTATTTGGATATGTGGCTCCAGGGTCTACCTTTCTATTGCTGCTCAAGGATGCCCAGGCTCGCACTGCACTATGGGTGGCAGGCTTCTGTAACTCTTTAGAAAAGAGTATTTTAAAAGTTTGATGGACATATATATTCAAAATCCTACTTTGCAAATCCATGGTGTTAGACATTATAGGGTTTGGGGCTTATTTCTACCCCCTTATTCATCCCACTACCCCCCCACTTATCCCTTCTGGAGCAGGTTACTCTGTGAAAAATGTCAAACCAGAGATTTTACCCATGCCAGTGCAGCAAGTTGATTGAGAAGGAATTATACCAGCAATACAAGTTACATCCAGCATCCAGCTTCTATATTAAATGTGAGACATTCCCTCAGACAAGCTTCTCTTTCACAAGCATGCATTAACAATAGATGGGCGTTCCACACATTGCCTGTCTGGCAAACGGGGAAGGTGTTTGTCAATCTATAGATCACACCTTGCTTGTTCCCTCTTGTCTGGGTCTGGTCTGTTCCACCAAAGCAAGAGCTTGGTTGCCATGAAAGCCCTCGGCTGTGTCTAGACTGGCCAGTTTTTCCGGAAAATCAGCCGCTTTTCCAGAAAAACTTGCCAGCTGTCTACACTGGCCGCTTGAATTTCCGCAAGATCTCATGTATGATCGTCAGTGTTCTTGCAGAAATACTATGCTGCTCCCATTCGGGCAAAAGTCCCTTTTGCGCAAAGCTTTTGCGCAAAAGGGCCAGTGTAGACGTGGGGGGACTGTTTTGCGCAAAAAAGCCCCGATGGCTAAAATGGCGATCGGGGCTTTCTTGCACAAAAGCGCGTCTAGATTGGGCAGGGACGCTTTTCCGCAAACAGTGCTTTTGTGGAAAAGCGTCCGTGCCAATCTAGACGCTCTTTTCCGCAAATGCGTTTAACGGAAAACTTTTCCGTTAAAAGCATTTGCGGAAAATCATGCCAGTCTAGACGCAGCCCTCTGGTTTACATTCCCATAATCCACACAGTGGAGCATCACTAGCGTCTTCAAGTGCTCAAATTAGTTCCCACCACCAAGCAAGCTGATACGTTTGATTCTCTATTTTATACTGTCCTATTTGCCCCTCCACAGTTAGGGAAACCCATCTGCAAAGCCATCTAGTGTTTCTCACACATTTCTCAGAGTCCTTCAAAGCAGGATGTGATTTATCGCCCTGCACACTTGCGTTAGTGCAGCCCAGTGGATAACTTCCCCACTCTGTATTGCGCTGTGTCCAATTGGTAGCAGTCTGGAGCTACCAGTTTTCAGACTGCCATTACCACACACTTCTCTGTGGAGAGAGCAGCTCTCATTCTGGGATCCTTGTGCTACAGCTCTGGAACCAGCTCAGCTCAGTTCCAGGAAGGTGGCTTTATAAATCTTAACATTTTGTAGCCATTGCTCTTCATCCCACACCTACATGATGATGTGATCCTACCATCCAGTGCTGGTTTCCCCAGCCCAAAAGCAAGTGTCCATTGTGTGCAGCTGCACTGTGAATGCCAGACTCAGTGTAAGGTTGATACTATCCAGATCATGTAGACTATCAAGCAGCTGTGAATCTTTTTGTCCATAACTTAATGATTATGCTGAGTAAAAGTGGGGTGATTGTAGATATCATGTTTCCTTGCCCCTTCCAAAAATACTGCTTAGGTAAATGTTAGTAGTAATACATCTACTGGGCAGGTTTTTGAGGCAATATGTAGCACACATAGTCCAATTTTAGCACCAGACCACTTTGCTACAGAGCACATCAATAAGAAGTAGTACTTCTCCATGGTGTTGCAGGTGCTTGTGAATTACGGTGGGCATTTTACAGACATCAACAAACAAAGGTGTATAACATGCCCATTTTCAGGAACATCAGCCTATGCAGAAAGCTGCAAGCAGGGTCTTTCTTTCCAGACCACAAGATTACAGTGTGGAATGTGGAAATATTCATTGTGATTACAGGAGACCCACCTTAGCCCTGGCTCATGAAACTTTACATGGGGCATTTGGCCAGTGGTAAGGAGAGTTTCAACAACAGATTGAATAGATGACAGATGCATGGTTCTTTGGCAGATTAAAGGTGTGCTGGGATTGCCTTTATGGCAGGTTAGATCTTAATGAGGTTATATTCCCACGGTCATAGCAGCATACGGCATTTTGCACAATCTCTGTGAATTTAAGGCTGAAATGTTTGCTCAGAGATAGACCTCTGCGGCAGAGGACTTGGCTACTGAGTTTGAGCAGCCTAATACTAGGATTGCCAGAGAAGCCCAGAGAGTGTCAATTGCACTTTGACAATATAACAGGGGAAGCAGAAATGTACATCCATTGCGTCCATGATGCATTCTGCAGAAGGCTATGGTGACATTTGGGGCAACATACCTGTCCAAAATTATTAAAATTCCTGTACATGTACTTGTAGCAACTGCAATGTGAATTTGGAGAATACCAAATACAAATATTTACCCTTATAAAACTTTGCCTTTATTGATCTAGAAAAAGCACACTGACACTTACTAAAACACAGATGCTTGCTGCAAAAGGAGGGATGGGGAAAGGGCAGGCCCTCACAACTGTGTATAGGTCCAGCTATCATGGGGAAAGTTGTGCAAGAGGATGGAGTAAAGGGGAAACTGAAGAACCCCAGAAAGTGGAAAAGAATGTGTGTGCGGGGGAGGCGTGTTGGTAAAGGATCGTACATGGACTGCAGCAGAGGTTGGATCTGCTCACTGCAGTATGGTTAAAGACTTGAGCACTGCTGTTTGCTCCCCCATTACTTTTATCAACAACTCACTTGGGCTGTGTCTAGACTATAAAGTTCTATCGGAAAAAGATAAGCAAACTGCAATTCGCAATTTGTGTATCTTTTTCCGCTCTTCTTCTGAAAGAGGCTTTTCCAACAATTGGCCCATCTACAGTGGGCCAACTGGTGGGGGAAAAAAGCCTCTTTAGGAACATCCCTTCTTCCTCGTAGAATTAAGTTTAAAGAGATGGCGAAAAAACATGTCTGCTTTTCCAAAATTTTTTTTTTGCCATCGCTGTAAACCTCATTCAAAACTGAAAAAATTTTTCAGAAAAGCAGACACGTTCCTTGGACACGGTAGAGCTTTTCCGGGATATCTCTGGTATCCTGGAAAAATTCTGCAGTCTAGATGTACCCTTGTAGCCCTAGCAAAAGCTCAGTTTGCTTCTCTGTCCTGTCTTATGGCTTCCCAGCACTTTCATTTCCTTTTCTCTGTACTGGAGCACCGAAGTCTTTCCTGGAACAGTGATTCGTTCCTGTCTCTCAGCCTCTTTATCTGCTGGATCCAGTCAGCAGGGATGCGTGAGGTGTTCCTGAAGGCCACCTTTAGTGAAGCATAAAGGGACACTGCACAGAAGCAGGACTGTTAAATTCAAGCACAGCATTGAAACATTTCACTCATATGCACCTTGAGCAACATACCACTGACTTTCTTACTGACCTTTGCCAAGCCCCCACACCACGGCGAATGTTAGGTCCCTCTGAACTATGCAAGGGGCTCTTGGCAGTGGAGGTGGGGTTACCACTGAGGATAGCATCCAGCTCCTCATAGAAACAGCACGTCTTAGGTGCAGCACTTGAGCAACTTTTTGCCTCCCTTGCCTTAGCTCCTTTCTCTCTGCACCTGCCTCAGCTCCTTTCTCTTTGCTCTGCACTGCAATGCGTCCTGAACATAGCACTTTTCACACAGGCCTTGAGAAATTTGCCCACAAAAGTATGCCAATTCCTGTGGGTCAAGCACAACCAGGACAGCACAGACTCCTCTCCCCGATACTGATCAGATCCAACAGCTTTATGGTGGTCCAAGGGGAAGAGCGTGTGATGTAACAGCCAGCTATCGTCACCTGGAAGGATGAGACCTCTCCCTGCCAAGCCAGCAAGCAGGAAATAGAATTTAAAAGTTCCTGGGCTTGCAAGCAGGAGTGCTGTTTACCTGGATACAGGGCAGCAGAATTCAAATGGCTGACCACAGCAGTCAGGACAGGCATTGTGGGACACTTCCCAGAAGCCATATAAAGTGATTACAGCAGATATGCTGTCTTTGTTGATAATAAAGGGGGAAAAAATTAATCTCTCATGGGAATGGAAGTATTTTGTTGCCAAACTGGGTAGGTTTTCCCAGCAAAAGTCATAGCCCGTTGCATAAGCAATCACTGGTCTGTTGCCAAAAGGCAGTTTTTGGCAACAAAATTTGGTAGGGTAGACAAAGCGTTAACTGGATCTCAGATATGAGGCGTTTTCTTTTTCTCAGGGTGACGATCCCATGTAAACAACATCATGGGTTCTTCTGTAACTTTGTTTTTTGACCTGTGCAAAAACAGAGAGGAACAACTCTTAATGGATTAAAAGGGTGTGTAGGAAGTAGGGATGTTAAAATATAGTTTTCTGGTAGAGGTGTCACTTCTGACGGTTTCAGCAGTTACATGTTTACGTGTGTGGGGGATAGGCGGGGAGGGGGAGGCTCCATGCTGCTGTCTCTATCACAGGCAACAGTGTGGGGGGCAGTGAGGGGATAGGTGTCCCTTGCTCATAAAGATGGAACCACTTCAAAGCTGGCTTTCCACAAGCACTGGCTCCTGTCTGCTCCTCCCACTCACCCTTGCATGTTGCTGCCTCTCTATCAGAGGCAGCAGTGGCCAGGTTGGGGGGGGGGGAGGGCGGGCCTTCCTGTTAATTTTCAACATTACATGATGAGCCCATGCATCCCTAATAGGAAAAACCTCTGTCAAATCTTGGTTTCATGGCTAGGACACAAAAATTTGTTCACATTTACTTATATTTACCGAAGTCACATAAAGTAATACAACTGACATATTCTGCAGCATGCAACCACCCACTCCTAAACATGATTGGGAATCTGTAAGACCTTAAAGATGCAACTGGATTTGCACGTGTGGACCCCAAGGGCCAGAGGATGTCTGAAGCCAGTACAACTGCTTATAGGTGCAAAGATCTGCCTGACTAGATCAAATTGCAGGATCAGGGCTTTAAACTTATACATGGAAAGTCTCTTAACTTCAGGGGAGGACAGATTGGGGGGAAAAAAATACAGCTACAACAAGGAACCCTAAGGATTCCACAGTCCAAAGCATAGACTTGTCATCTTCCATAAGCAGCATATACTTTGGCACAAGGATATCATTTCATAGGGCATGTAAGTGATAAATTTTGGAACCCAACTCAATGACAAAATTAGTACCAACTTTAGTGAGGCATTTTTTTTTAGAATTGTGCTTTTGTTGTTCCGAAGGGCCATACAGGACAGGATATATATTAAACCACACATTTTGCAATTAACAGAAAGATATTATCCTTCAATTTTACATCATTTTCAGATAAGGCAGTCCAATACTTGGTCAGTTTATTTTAAGTACAGTAATTTGTGATACAGTTGTAGAGTCTCTATTATCCTTTGCAAAAATCAAACAAGTACAAAGCACTCCGTTAATGTTTTATGCAATGCAAACCAGAAGGACAGGAATCTTTGGCACATGAGGGCTAGCTAGTTATTCTGGGACTACTGAGTCCACCAAGTGTTGTAATCCATGTATATTTTCCTATCGTGGCTCAGTTTTGCCATGGTCAAGATCCATATTTTTTGAAGTCACTGATTTAAGTGGGTAAACAGATTTTCATACTACTGTTTGTTAATCTAGCTCAGATTGTGGACTCTCTTCTCTACCTTAAAGGTACAAAAAAAAGCCACAACTATAAGATTAATCCACTAGCAAGCTAAATACTTGTAAATGTTTTCAAAGTATCTAAAACTCCTCAGATTGTCACATGACTAGACAGTTAAAACTTAAGTATGGTAGATAATGTAAATCAAAATTGAGTCATGGAGTAGTTAAAAAGTAATAGGAAGAATAGTGTTACACTTATTTACATTTGTCTCATGGCTGACTGCTGAGCCACAGAGCTGTGTGAGTGTATTAATGCAGAAATTAATTCCAGATAAATTCCCTCAGAAAGACCCTCATCAAAGGCACAAACAACTAAAACAAAAAACCCACCACCAAAGTGGTACTTAAAATGACACGACTTGTGTTGGCACAATAATACTGTAGGATACTCTAGTAAAAATCCTGGACAGAAAGTTTCATACTGCATTTTATAGCTGTCTTCCATTGCAGTGTAAGGGTACATCTACACAGCAACGTTATTTTGGAATAACTGACATTATTTCAAAGTAACAGTGAGCATTGATACAGCAAGCCATTATTTCAAAATAATTTCAAGCTGGAGGACTTCTTACTCCAACTCCTGTAACCCTCATTTCATGAGGAGTAAGGGAAGTTGAAGGAAGAGTGTTCTTCCTTTGACTTCCTGCTGTGTAGACAACACCAAAAGCCAAATTAAGCTATTTCAATTTCAGCTATGCATCTTAATTTGACTTTTGCCGTGCAGTGTAGATGTGCCCTAATTCAGTAAAATAGGAATACAACAGTGAAGAGGGCAAATACCCACAAAGTAAATGTGAAGTATTAGTATCTTCTATGAAGGCCACAGCTTTTTTCACTGAACTAATACTAGTATATTTGTGTTAAGGATTCCTTTGTTATCATGAATTATGAAGGCAGAAGCCAGGAAGCTAGTTTTTTCTAGAAGGTGGACTTAAGATGATAGTTGTGGATTTCAAGGGGAAAGATCATCTATTTAATTCAAGTAACACTTCCATAGTCTAATTTGGATCAAAAATTGAGGCACTAAGACAGTAATAGGCCAAATATAGTGCCCTCCAGGGAAAGTAAAATTGTATTTACAACAATAGGGTAATTCCCTCAACTATTCAGTAGTGGCCTGAGATCATTTCTAGTTTTGGAATAGATTCATAATACACCAGTTTAGTTAGCTGTAAATAATCAAAAGTAGTTTCACATTTGGGAAAAGGATTACAGACATTTCTGGATACAAAAGAGCAGTAAGAGTGTTTCTGGCACTTGGCAAATATTATTGTACTATTTATAGTTAAGCCACCCAAGAGGTACAGAAGCTTTTAAAGAATACCTATCCAAGAGATGACCTAATAGGTCTTTTCCTTTTCCATTTCTTAATATTTCCAGAAGCACAACATCACCCTCTTGTGGTACAAAAAAACAGCCAACAATGTTTAGTTTAGCTAATTAACATATTATAATACATGGACGTACTGGAAGTTAATAAGTATGTACTCATAAGAAATCCATAACTGGAGAATCAATAGAAAGAGAACAGGCATACCACACAAGATTACCTCAGTAAAAGCATATAAAGGGATTATAATTCAAAGTGATTTTTTTTACAGCACATTTCACACAATTTCAATCTGCAGAAGCTGATTTTTCCTCAAGATTTTTAAAGGCTTGAAATTCAGTTGATTCACCAGCAATTAGTACAGAAGAGGTGGATAGCAGCACATTTATTTAAACTATGAATATATAGGGAAAATAACTTTTACAAAGGGAGGCAGAAAAAGCTCAATTACAAAAAACTTTAAATAAAATATTAAAACAAAAATCCCACACACTAAAAATTACCCAAGCTATGAGTTTCAGGAGTAAAAGAAATAATAAAATTACTCTATCACCTTTTAAATACTGAGTTCATTCCCAAACAACTGTGCCTCTCCTAACTCTCTATCCCACCCAAAGTTGAAACATGAGAAGTTTAAAAAATAATGGAGATTGAGGTTTTAGATAACTAGTTTTGGCCATCTTTCTTTTGCATTTTGACATTTTGTTTGACACATTCTTAGCATACATTTCTATCTTCTGTCGTACTGCAATGGCGAAGTACTGTTGAATCTTCAAATGCAAACAGCAAAAGCCACACAACGAATAAGTGCCACTCAGTGCAGAAACTGGCAAGTTATTGGCAGTATTTGTTCCCCTTCTTCTTAAATCCCACACTTCTTTATCCAACTTGCCACTAGAAAAATAAAACAAAGTTGTATGTATGCAGTCAATTCAATGATTCATTACAGTCCAAGTATTTCAATCAAATTCACCAACATTTTTGACGTGCAACAAGAGGACACATAACTTCCTAGATACTATCCCTGTTCCCAAGAGAGTTTACCACCTAAAAGGAAAGCATATTAAAAGATAAGGAAGAGGGGAAAAAAAAAGTATAGATCTCTGCCTGCTTGCCTATTATCAGTTGGCCAGTTTCATAGAGGTTGGACCTCCCTGCCCCGGCACCCTCAGGATCTGACTGGTCCTGGACAAGGGAGTTTGAGAGACCAGGGAAGGTGTGGGAGGGAGGGGAAATCAGCCTTTCCACTGGGCTCTTCTCCTCAGCCAGCAGGCACCGCTGTCCCTGTCAGCTCCAGCGGCCCCGCCAGCCTCACAGCAACCTGGCTGTGGGCTCTGGTGCCCCGTGAGCTCTGGTGTCCCTGTCAGCCTTGTTGCCTCTGAAGCCCTGCAAACTCCAGTTTCCCCAGTGTCACAGGTTCCGGCAGCCCCTCCGGCTTCCCTGCTCCGGGCTCTGGTGCTCCACGGCCAACTCTGCTCTCAGCCACTGGCAACCTCTGCCACTGGGCCTCTCTGGTCCAGCAATATCTATGGTCCTGCTGGACCATGGCTGTTGCCAGACCAGAGTGTCCTGGATCACAGAAGTTCAACCTGTATAAGTGCAGAGGAAATAGTGAAAGAGGTTGTCAGTATACAAGTACTTTCAGTCAGGGTGTTCCATGTGCAAAGAGCAGCCTGAAATAAGATGTGACCAGGACTGTGGGAAAAGTTGATAAATGAGAAGTCAACATGAACATTAATGGTGGAGCAGAGAGTATGGGAGACATGCACTAA
Organism: Pelochelys cantorii; assembly: GCA_032595735.1. NCBI lineage: Eukaryota > Metazoa > Chordata > Testudines > Trionychidae > Pelochelys > Pelochelys cantorii. The sequence goes on along the minus strand of CM064329.1, from coordinate 43,576,328 downwards.
GAGACAGGATTGGATAAGTGGGGAAGAACAGAGCTGTGGAAACTAAAATCTTAAAGGTTAGGATAAGTAGCTGGAACTTTGTGGTACAAACGGAGACAGAGGAAGAATAAAGAGGGGGAGATATAGTAAGAAATATAAAGAATGGATTGGAGGGAAGATTCTCATGGGCACTGGCGAATAAGAGGCACCTGCAATAGTCAGTGGGGGATACAAGAACCTCAACATGTTTTTGCTGTGGGAATACAAAGGAAAGGTTGCATCTTATAAACTTGACAAGAATTGAAAAATTGACAAGATTTGAATACAACCTAACACACGTGGGTTAAGAAAGAAGGAAAAATTAAGCAGGAATCTTAGATGATTGGCCGCAGGTGACCGGGAACCAGATGGTACTTTAAATAACTGCTGAGGATGCACATGGATAAAGAGGAAGCTTTCATTTGAGCATGTGAAGTTTACTTGTGCTTACTGCTGTTTTGCATAGTTCTTTAATACAGGTTGAATCTCCCTGGTCCAGCACCTTCAGGCTACATCTACACTGCAGCCTGTGTCAGCAGAGACAATGCAAATAAAGAGCTCATTAGCGTTTCTCGCACTCTCATTCGCATAGTCTCTTCCGATCGATTTTGCAGGAGAGGTTTTTGCACAAAAACCAGTGTAGCTGGGGCCATGTTGTGCAAAAAACCTTCTGCACAAGAACCTTATTCCTCCAAAAAGCAGGTATAGAGGACCTTGAGCAAAAGGGTTTTTTTGCCCCGTCTATGCTGCGGTTTTTGTGTGCAAAAACCTCTTCTGCAAAACGGATGGGAAGAGACTATGCAAATGAGAGCGCAAGAAATGCTAATGAGCTCTTCATTTGCATTGTCTCTGCTGACAAAGGCTGAAGTGTAGACGTAGCCTCAGGACCTGACTGGTTCCAAACGAGGGAGTTTGCTGGACATGGGGAGGTCAATTCTGGCCCCTGTGCTGAGGGACTCTGGACTGTCCTGAGGTCTATCAGCAGAACCAGCCGTGCACCTCTCCTGGTGCTGGGTTCCGCTGCTGGCCTTAGGCACTGGGCTCCCCGCTAGTGGGACTCTGATCCAGCAAAATCTGTGGTCCAGATGTTGCCAGACAGAGAGGTTCAAGTTGTAGATGTATACAGACAACACTGAACTTACTAAGAAAGCTGGTTAAACCTGAAAGCAAAAACATTTTAAAAAGGATTTAACAAAGTAAATCTTTTAAAAAAAACTTACTCTAAGTCCACCTCCTCCAGAGCTTGAAGATGCAATTTGTTTCTCCATTTCTTCTTGTTTCTTTTTCTTTTGCTCTACATAATATGGGTTCTTAACACCCCGAGAGGAGGCCTTTAGGGAAATAAGATTGGATAAAATGAGCACACTGCAGTCCAGTCTCTTAAAGAAAAAAAATCTTGGTAGCTACATTTTGTGGGTTTTTATTTGGAAGCAATATTAAAACACTAATAATATTATGTAATACAGCAGCATAACTTTTTAGGTGCTTTTCCATGTCGCACAGTATTTGTCAGTGATGGCAATGGGGTAGTCTTTTATTTCATTTTTATTTTGTATATCCAGCTGGGCATAATGTAATGAGTAAATGCATGTGATTTGTATTCACTCTGTAAAATTAAACGAGAACCCCAATGAACTTTGATGCTGCAACATAATTTTAACTTAAAGGATAGTTCAGGCAGTCAACAGCATCCAAGAAACCAACTTATTTTATTATGAGATCACTGCTCCAGCTTCTTCTCTTATCACATGGATTCCTGCAAGTACAGGGCATCCTGGGCTAACAGAAGAACACTAGCCAAGAAGTCTCCTTACAATTTACAATAAGTGAAGAAGGGGAGAGGACAGATTTTGTTTCCATATCTACAGAACTTATGAGCACCCTTACCACGGAAGTCAATGGGAACATTACATGGAGCAGAACTGCATGGCCGAGTGGTTAGGTATGCAGCTTAGGATGTGTGAAGTCAAGGTTCAGTTCCTTTATCACAAGTATTCGCTTACCCAGGGCGAATAGCTATTTGTGCCTCAATGGCCCATCTGTGAAATGGGTATAATAATTTCCCCTACCTCATAGGGATGTTGAATAGAATACTATGGCTATGGGGGTAATTCAAGTACCTATATTAGAGTATATAATGTTCTAAAACAAAGGTCATATTGCAATAGCCTCTTCTTCCTCTTATTTTGAAAGCTAACTTCACAGATTTAATGCACCGTGGTGGTGACTGATCAATCAAGGGACTGTTGTGACAGGGCAGGACTGTAGGTGGAGTAAGGATGTGAAGAGATGCATATAAAATATGAAGTAAAGACCAAGTAGGGTGATCTGAACAGTATATTAGATTAGCACATAATTTGCTAATAAACAGAATAACACTACTCCAGCATGGTCTGAGCACAAGGCTGGGAGCCTGAGTTCTAATTCCAGTTTAGATACCCACTTCCTGATGTATGTACTTAGTCACTAATCATTTACACGAGTCATTTACACACAAAACACCTACATTTTAACATTTAAGTCAACAGAATTATTTTACATGTGTTTGCAGAACAGGAAGTTTTGTTTGTGTCTGTTTTTTACTTTTTCTCTTTCTATATGGTATTTACCTACGTTCCTCAGAGGCAGTGGTCCCCAACGCGGTGCCCGTGGGTGCCATGGCACCCGCCAGGGCATTTATGTGCGCCCGCTGAATCATCTGGGCTGGCCTGCCCCCAGCACGCGGCACATGCGTGGCACTGGCCCTGGGTGCAGGGTGCGTGGGCGGCCCCTGCCCCAGGCACGCGGCACATGTGCGGTGCCAGCCCTGGGCGCGTGAGCAGCCCCGGGCGTGCGTAGCCTCGCTCCCAGACGCCCAGCGCATGAGTGGCCCCGCCCCTGGGCGCCCAACAGCCCCGAAAGGTTGGGGACCACTGGAGGGTTGTTGCAAGGATATATATTTAGAAAGTACTGTAGTTCATCTATGTTGTTTTGAATCTCAAATATCTCATTTTTTACAATTAAAATGTAGCCCAAGCAAACTAGAAAAGGTTTTAATAAAAAGGCTTTTAAATATCACTTCAATCCTGCTATAATTTAGAAAGTGCTTTTATTTACGACTCAAATATGAATAATGATCTTTTAAAACAGGAGCAAACAGAACATGCCCGTACCAGGAAAAGGACAACAAACTACATAAAGAAACACCAACAATGTGCATACAATACACACATTCATGATCTTCACATTTCAGCTGCATATTTGAAACTCATACAAGACACTGTAGAGAATTTAGATTATGCAGTGTTTATAGTAAATCTGATAAGGTGCAAATAAGGCTACAGTGCTATTGATTTAGGCTTCTGTATTTCCACCCTCCTAAATTACTAGGGATGTCAACATGCAGCCAACTACATGATTAACCAATAAGCCTGGGCATCCCCCCATTGCTGCCTCTTATAGAGGCAGCAGCGTGGGGGATGGAGGACAGGTGGAAGCCGGTACACGTGGGAAGCAGCGTACAAGGCAGCTCCCCAGGTGTATCAACTCCCACAGAGCTGCCTGCCCCTTCCTGCATGTAAAAATGTAACTGCTAAAATTTCTAGTGGTTACACATTTACACAAATACCCAATAGTTAGCATCCCTGCTTATTACTTTTGTGCATAAGGCACATACTACATCCACTTTCCTAACTTTAAGACCTCCCAATTAATTACCCAGATCCCCGACTTTTCAAGACCAGAGTTCATCGATGCCACCATTTAATTGACTGGAATGAAGAAAGAGGCTCATATTTCTCTCAGGGTATGGAAGTGAACAGCCAATAAATTCAGCTATGTTGAACTTTCAGAAGTACCAAGACTCAAAATACTTGCAAATGCCATCAAAACAATGAAATCTCTTTGAAAAATGCAGCTGCAATCTCTTTATTGTTTGTGGTCAAAGTGAAACAAAATCTCTGACAAATCCATTTCTTCCTTTGTTTAAATTTTTTTTGCAGGTTTGCATTCACATTATAATGGCAAGGGACTTTCAAAGGCATTCAGCAATTTAAATTTCAGTGGGAGTCATCAGGTGCCTAACTATCTTAAGTGCTCTTAAAAATCCCCACCAATGTTCCACAATGTTTTTATAAATGTCAAGTTACAGTATTGCATGACAGCCAAATGCAAATGAGGAATTCCACTTGCCTACAGTCCACATTTGCTATTTAGATGCATTTGGGCAGCAGCAACAACAACAACGAGACCTCTGATGTTTTCCATATTAAAACCAGTGGCTACATAACTGGTTTTGTTACTTAGAAGTATAGTGTACAAGTATAATGATACCTCCATCTGCCTCTTTTCTGCAGCTTCTGCAAGTTGTCGTCTTTTACTCTCCTACGAAAAAGTTGAAAAAGATATTACTCTTGCAGAGAAAGCAGAAGAAGTTAACAATGACAATGTAATAGTTTAAAAAATATTAAATGATACAATGCATAGACCAGTGGTCTCCAACCTTTTTAAACCCAAGATCCCTTTTTCAATATAAGTACAATGTAAGATTTACCTCAAACCCAAATATCCTTGCTCTGCTTCCTTTCTGCCCCTTCTTTGAGGTCCTGCCTCTGTTCCACCCCTTCTCAACCTGCTCACTCCATCCGCCTTCCTCCCCCATCCTCACGCACTTTCACCAGGCTGGGGGGGCAAGCTCTGGTCTTGGGCCAAGGAGTTTGGGTGCAAGGGGTTTGGAGTGTGGGAGGGGCTCCGGGCTTAGCCCAGGGTCAGGGATTGGGGTCCAGGAGGGGCTTCAGGGTGCACGCTCTGGGAAGGAGTTTGGGTGCAGAGGAACTCACGTTAGGGGCAGGAAGTTGGGTGTAGGAGGAAGTTCAGGGCGGGGACAATCAAAAACAATACACTTTGCAAGCATTAAAAGCAGTAACAACCACCCTCCACGTATGTGTTGGGGCAGGAAATGAGAGTGAAGGACAGTGTGTGTGTGTGTGTGTGTGAGAATGACAGACACACACACACAGTGGGTGAGAGTGACAAAGGTTTGTGTTCCAAGCTCCCTCCATCCCCTTCTCTGTGTGGAGATAGGGTACAGGAGTGGAAGGAGGAGGGACACCCTAACATCAGCGCCCCCCCTTCTCCCTCCCACACCCTGCACAGCGGGGTAGCTCCAAGGCAGAGGGCAGCAGCAGCATGACAGTGGGTGGAAAGGCAACTGAAGTGCTAGGGCTTAATAGTTTCCTGGCCAAACCAGTCAGGATCACCTGTCAGAGGCTCCAAGATCTACTGGTTGGTGACCACTGGCATAGACTATTATAAATGACAAGGAACTATATATGAAAGGAAGCTATTTAATCAAATTCTGAATTTAAGTCAAAGAACAGTTTCTTCTCTTTATTAAAGTAGCTAGATAAGAGCAATATGCTTTTGTTACTAAGATAGTAGAGTATTATTGCTGCTATGATGTATTCCAGTCTTAGAGTAACAGCAGTTAGGGTATGCAGATATATCCATTAGAAGGCCACATTTTAGATGACTTGCATCTTTACCACAAGAAAAAAGAAATCATTCTAGGATGAAACATACAACAAGAAGAAAGTCCATAAGATCTTCTTGTTATTTGAGAAAAATGAGATCTTGGTATGAGTGCTGTTTCCCTTGTGGTCCTCACAAAAATGTCATGATGTTATCACAAGTATAAATATTTTAAACACAAACATCATGAAGTCTCCTATAGTGAAATTTACAAAACAACTGTAACTAGAATAGCTATCACTGTTAATGGAGATTCACTGAATCTAAGCTCACTAAAATCAGGCTTCACTGTATTCCAGAGTTAGAAAAGCAGATTTATTTCCTTAACAGTTAAATCCCAACCGGGTTTCTAATCCAACAATCAGGTCAGCTAGCATGGATCCCTAAACCCATGGAGAGTCCCATTGATTCTGAAGTCAATGGGCTTCCACAAGGATGCAGGGAACTATGCTAAAGAAATTGGCAGCAATAAATGGTACTGATTACTGTCTGCTGGCATATGTGAAATGAGTTCACCATCTCAGTATAATTTCTAGTAGGAAGGCACCTATTACAAACAGGAGTGTAATAAACAGGCCAAGCATTAAATGGGCAGAAAGACAAAACTATCCTCTCCCGGTTAACAGATGGTTCCTACAGATACTTCAAGCAGAGGTCACCCATGACTGAGACTGACCAACTTCAAATTAGGTTAATTTTAGTTCATGCTAGAGATTCCAGGCTTAAGAGGTGCATGGATCAGCATTCACATGATTCCACCAGTCAGTACACGTCCCAAAGAAACTAATGAGCCAACCAACAGACCAAATTCGGTGATGAATCTCTTGATCATCATGTGCCACCTGAGGGATGTTACATATGATTTTTGTTCTCTGGTTACATGTGTGGCAAGGTACTGACTCTGTGGCAGATGGCCAGCAGAAGGAAAGCTTGTACTGAGAAGCACCTCCCAGATTTTTGGACAGTCTAAAATAAATAACAGGCTTTTCAAATTGAGTATCTCCTTAAAAATTGACAAACTAATTTTTAATAGTACGCTGGGGTTTTTTTTTTTTAAGTGCTTAAGTTTTCTGTTGACTTTTGTAACCCTGTCCCCATCCCCCCTCCTTGCCAATTCAGGAAGAAACTGACTAACAAACATTGGTATGACACCACAGATATGTGCAAATACTTGCAAGATTTGGGTCTATTCAGGGGGAAGTATGAAAAAAACATACCAAGCACTTTCAAATGCCCAAAGCAGACAAGATGAAGTGTGGGGGGGGGGGGAATTGGTTTTTGCCCTGCAACTTCTTATAGTTACACGTAAGACCTAAATTGTGACACTGAAAATTTTCTTTCAAAAGTATGACTTTCAAGTTGCCAGTGTCCCTTTAAGACAAAATGTATTCAGCAAAAACAAACCTATGCATCTGATGAAGTGGGTCTCTGCCCACGAAAGCTTATGCTCCAATAAATCTGTTAGTCTATAAGGTGCCACAAGACTTCTTGTTGTTTTTGCAGATTCAGACTAACACAGCTACCCTTCCGACACAAAAACAAAACTAGTGCACTAGGGGCCTGATTGTGCAGGTGCATGCAAGATCAAGCAATGTATTAAAAAAAAAAAAAAGTTTAAGCCCTTGCATATACATTGAAGGCTTAATGCCCTACGTCCCGTTAACAATGCAGCCCTGGAGGATCAGTCACTGGGGAGGCGGCGGGTGCACGGCCCCACGCCCCACTGCACCCTAGGGGGGCTGACGGATCCCAGCGCACAGATGTTCAGTCCGGAGGTAGGGCAGGGCGGGCAGCAAAGGGCGGCCAGGTCCCTGCCGCGGCTGCGGGATGTTATCCTGCCCGGATGGGGAAACGCCACCAGGGAAGGTCGCTGCCAGCCGGGGCAATATCACAAAGCGACACGGCCCACCAGCAAACCCAGGAAAACCCGGCCCGCAAAGGGGGCTGAAAGGAGGCTGCACCTGCTGGGGGGAGGGAAGGAGTCTGTCACCCCTGCCCAGCTGGTGCGCGGCGGGGCCGAGAGCCGCCCAGCAGGGCGCGGCGGGGTAGAGGGGCGGGGGTGCCGCACTCACCGGGTCGGGCGTCTCCACCACGTCCTCGGCGGCTCCCCCCAAGCAGGGCAGGCAGAGCCCCATGCCGGGCCCTGCTCCTCCCGCCTCAGGCCGCCGCAGCGCCGGGGACGCAACGCTCCCGCCCGGTGCCCTCGGAGCGCGCAGCCCGGCAGGGCCCGCCCAGCGCTGGGATCAGGAGCGCACGGCGCCACCTGCAGCTCCGGAGCCGCCGCCGCCGCCGCCCGGAAGGTGGGGCCGGAGGGGAGCAGGAGGAGGGCTCGGGAGCCAGGCAGGGCAACGCTCCCCCCTTGGTCCTGCCCATTGCGGCGCGTACGGCGGTGGCCGCGTTTGCAGGGCTCCTTCCTGAGCGCTCCCCAGCTACTGCATAGGCCGGCGGAGCGTGCAGGAGGCGGGGCGCCAGCTGTCTGCACTAGTGGACTCACCAACCCCAGGCGGGTAACCGGACTACGGCCCTGGCCGCAGGACAAAGTTGCGCTACAGCTGAAACGTGGGTTCTTCCAGTAACGCGATTCCAGTAACGTTTTAGTGCAGTTCTCTCCGGCTTCCTGTGCAAGAAGAGATTAGTTATCGTAGACTGATTCCCGGTGTACTGAAAGCCAATCTGAACACGCCCCTCTTAAATAAAAACAAGAATGTCCTTTTGGAAGAAATTTTAAAATCTGGCTTGTAAATGAAAGCAGTGAGGCTTTCTAGTGTGGACAGTCGTTAAGCCTACATGATGAAGTGATTTGATTTTCACTGACAGTTTTTAAAGTTGATTTTTTTTAACTCCTGTGTGGATGCTCTTAAACTGATGTCAACCTGGTTTGTAGCTGTTTAAATTAGTCTATTCCTGAATTAAAATGCCAAAGTGAAGCTAACAGGAGGCGCTGGATGATGTTTCAAATCATGAAAAAACTTCAAACAGCAAAAAGTCTGGCAGCACCTTAAAGACTAACAAAACATGTAGATGGTATCATGAGCTTTTGTGAGCACAGCCCACTTCTTCAGATAAGTGGAGTGTAACGTGGCTACCCCTCTGAAGGTTTCAAATCATGTTTAATAGCTCATGTTAAAAATGATTTCTCCTAGAATATTCCTTCAGGTACTTCAGTTAATTTTGTAAGTCATGCTGTGATGAACTCTTATTTCTATCCAGCTGGACTCTTGGATAGAAGTCATCCCTCCTATTTTCCCTCTTTCCTTGGCTATTTCTCTTAATTTATCCTAGTGGGTCTCAACTGGTAGAGCCAATGGAAATAAATGTGTTGTCTAGACAGGCTAAAATCTTCAAAGACATTTGTCCATCTATACATCTCATGTGGAAGCCTATGTGGATGAATTTGAATTTAGTGACATTAGTAGGAGAGATCAAAACTGGGTTCCCATTTAAAAAGTCCATCAACTAGCAGGATATGCATCTGGTTAGATAGGAAATAGGGGTTGTCTCAACATTTACATGTTCAGTAGTTTTTCCTCCTATTGGATTTTTATACTCTTTTTCCTCTCTATTTCAAGCAGCATGAGAACACGTTAACATTTGTTTTTGAGTTGAACTTTAATCCATAATGTTAAAATGGGTCTGAAATTAAGGAAAGTGAATACTTCCATCCCAGTAACAAAAAACCTGATCCAAAGCCCATTGAAGTCAATGGAAGGATTGCTTTGGATCATTCAGGCTCAGGGATTGGATCACTAAGAATACAGTATGTATAGCTAGCGATAATTATCTGTCTAGCTATCATAGTGATAGAAAACTGTCATCATCCAATTATGAGACTAAAAGATCAAATCCTTAGCTGATGGAAATCAGCAGAAATCCATGGCATTTTGCCTATTTATACCAGATCTGTCTCAAATTGTTTATAGCATGGATGGAGTCCTTCCAACACATCTTAATTAAAGACTCACTAATTTTCTTCATCCTTTACAGGCATATACAGGGCCTGAACTTGCTCCCATTGTAGATGTGCAAGGCTTAGTTAAGCATATTGTCTGACTGAAGTGAATGGGACAACTCACATGAGTACAGCTTATGGATCCAGATCTCAGTGGCTCCAACTCCAAATAAAGCAAGTAAAAAGCTTGAAAGTTGAATGAGGCCCAATATAAGTAAGGGTTTCAGAATAGTGGCCACTTATTAATTGCTCACGGTATGTTTACTCAGCTTACAAATGACAAGCCTGTGTCAATAGAGCCCTGTGGTAAAACTCAGTGTCTGTGAATGCTGTTTGTCAGCACTTTTTGCTGACACAATACTTCCACCCACGAGCGGGTTTCACTTTGTCAGCAGGAGAGTACTCCTTCCGACAAAGCAGCATTTACATGTGCGCTTGCTGCGACAAATCTTGTTCACGGGGGAAGAGTTTAAGCACCCATCAGTGATGAAAGTTTTATTGTTCAAGTGAGAGCGTCATGACAAATGTTTCATTGCGGTTGACTGGAAGAAAAGAAAAACTTCCAATAGCATCTTAGTTCAACAAAAATCGGAAAATACTGAAGATGCAAATATTCAGCTATTAATGACTAATGGAAGCCTGATTTGGCCTTGTTAGTGACTTCTTTTTTAATATTTTTCTCATTGTTATTTGTATTCATATTAAAAAATAAACACATTAAAATACAAATAATCATATAGATTAGAACAGCTGCCAATGGAGGTAACTGAATGTCTATCAATGAAAATGTTCCAAAAGAGATTAGCTAACACTCTCAAGATAATAGTGTAAGGGAATAACCTGCACTAACTACAGGAGATTGGGCTTTATGAACCGTAAGGTCTCTTCTAGCCATAGTTTTTTGATTCTAGACAACAATTGCTTTGATAGAAAAATGATTGGGTGCACTTCCTGCTTTATTAAATTACCTTCACTATTCATGTAAAAGATTGCTTTCAGTTCTTTTTTTAAATCACAATTTGAGACCTAAGAGCAAACTGTTATTGAGAGAATGTCTCTCTATAAATAATAGCCAATCAACACTGACAGGTTTAAAGATTTGTATATGTCTTTATTCACCACTTCAAATGAGTGAGAGGATATTTCAATTTCAGTTCACTGCTCTATCTTTCATCTCATTCTGCCCTCATGCAAAATGTTCCGGATGTCTAGTCATTCGGTGAATGGCAAATATAAATGCACTGGAAATTAAAACTTGGTTGAAAAAATAGTTTTAGGTACAAAAGCCCAGATCCAGGTAATCTAGGTATTGAGACTCAGCATCTTTCTGCCTATCTTTTGAAAATCAGAGGCACCCAGAGGAGAGAGAGGCACTTTAGACCATGATCCACAAAAGGCAGCATGCTATGCAGGGACTGTCTAAGATGGGCAATGACAAATGCTGATCCACTAAGAGGCGGCTAAACTCTGTCATTCTTATAGTGGGGAGAAATCTGGATTTGCTTATGGCCCTTGAGCTGGAGGAATATCTGCATTTTCCTGCCCAAGTTGGGCATGGTCTGAGAGGCCACCTAACTCCACAGAACAACCAGGGCCGGCCTCTTGGCACACCTACCAGAATGGACCTTTGCAAAGCATTTAGGTAGGCAAGCAGCTGCCTTCCCAGATTTGTGAATTGTTCTGGAATTACTTGGTAGTTAGGCCTCTGGGTGCTCAAAGTAAGATTGCATCGTGTATGGTCAGAGACAACAACAGAGAGGTCCATAGGATTAGGTGAGCTGAGCATGAATTTTGTGTAATACAGTGATGCCCCAAAATAGGATTTAGGGACTAAAGCTATATTTACACTATGGACCTTACAGGGGCATAGCTGTACTGGTGCAACTGCACTGCTGTAAGGCCTCTCATGTAGTTGTTCGGTGCCAGGAGGTGAGAGCTTTCTGGCTGGTATAATTAAAATGAATGGTGGTACTTGCATAGTAGAAGATGTTCTTTTGTAGATATAGTGCTGTCTTCACCGAGTGCTTTTGTAGTGCAGACAAAGCCTAAGTATCTTCATGGATTGCACCCAAAGTCCCTAATTAACTTCTAGATCATTCTTGTAAATCCTGACCTAGACCAACACTTGGATTCCACCTGCAAATTGCTCAAACTATTTAACACTGTCTTTTCAACTTCTTCAATTATACTGGTATTTGGTGCTGAGCAACAATTAACACTCACTAATTGCTCACTTTAGTGATCTCTGTACTTCATTACATACGCTCTGTTTTGGTAATAAACTATCCTGAACAGTAACAGTGTATTATTAGACAAGTGTTAAGTTCATTTAAATCCACAAGATCTGGTACATGTGGCTAGTCCTTACACTGGATTTGCATTAACCTCAAAACTAGAAATACAGGTTTAGTGTAACCGGGAATGGCCATTTTAAAGGTACAGTCTCATAAGCTATTCATGTCTGAGCTTGAATGGTTTTTGTTTTTTGTTTTTTTGAAGGCCAACTCCAATGTTGCTGTCACTAACATACAAAAAGTCTAACAAAATCTGAATTGTGATGATTTAATAAACATCTGTGTGATGGGTGTATCCAATCCCAGGCTGACACAGAAAGTGATTAAGTGAGCAAGAAGCCACAGTTAAGGCACCTGCTAGCAACAGAAGGATGTGCCTGGTTCAATGAAGGTTAAGATCCACCTGGAATAGATAATGTAAAAGGAAGGGCTTTCAGGCATAAGGAAAATAGATGAGCTTTACCAGCCTTTCCTGAGGGAGTATTCAAAGTTATTCAAAGACTAGAAGAGTTACTTAGAGAAGCCATAAGGGGTGGAGTGAGTGAGTTCTTATGCTGAGCCTTGGTTAAAGGGCAGATACAAGATATTCAAGGATAAGACTTTATGGAAGTGTTGCCTGCTATATAAGGTTGTATTCTCCCTACTGACCAGTAAAAGCTGGGATAATTTGATAAGGGCATGCTTCCTCCTTTCAAAGGGTGAAGCCAGGATGATCTGGCCTCTTGGAGCTGACATGAGAAGGTATAATCGTGTTGTTTTATCAGTCACCATTTAGTCCTGTCTCCTTTTTGCTTTGAAAAAATCTTAAACCCAAAGTAATAAGAAACGAAGATAATACTAGTCCTACTTAACTTCTGGCTTCTAGTGTCCCCACATATAAAGAGACTCAGCTCTCAGTTTAGAATTCTCAAATTTCTCGCTCACGGTGATGTTTCTTTTGTCTGACTTGTCTAGTGAATGATAATGACTCACAGGAGGGTTTTAAATCTACCTGCACAATATTTTTCTGTGCGGAAAATTGCTGCTGTAACTGGGTGAATGTTGCATATTATAGTGAGGGGAGTCTTCAGATAACAAGACCTGATAAAAACCATAATTAAAAGCTGTCAGGAGCAAGTAAAATTTAGATTATTATGTTGCCTAGGTTTAAGGGAAGTGTTTAGTTTCAAGGCCACTAGAAAGGGTAGTCTGAAATGCTGAATTACTTAAGGCTCTCTCCTGCAAGCATTTCTGAAATGTAGCCTACTTACTCCCATGACTAATCTGATACAAAAAGCAATTTTTATGATAAGTGACAACAGTGCATGTTTGTTTATAATGGAGGTCATCCCTGAAAAAGAGGCAGAACAATGGAATTAATAAAATAGAGAATCCTTCCCCCCCTCATGAACAAATCTCTGTGAAATACTTCCAGGAGTATCTGTTATCTGCAGATCAGATCAGTGTGGGATCTTACTTGGTATGAAAGTGCTCATGCAGAGGTGGATGAGCAAATAATAAAATGATCTGTTGTTTTTTATGCATGAGTGGCTAGAGCTCATGGGCGGATGTGCGTGGATAATTAGAAACAAAGATTAGAGACTGTAAATGCTTTTAGGTTGACTTTTTTTCATTCCTGTGCTGGTCCATGATGGGTCTCTACAATGGTTTGTTGGTGGTTGTTTTATATAGTTTAAATATTTTCAGAGCTGGTGAATCCACCCTTTTCAAACTCACATAGTACTTCAAACATTTAAGGCAGGCCTGGGCAAAATACGACCCGTGGGCTGGATCTGGCCCACCAGATCCAGCCTACAGAGGGAGTGGGGAGCCCCAGGCAGGCTCCTCTGCTTGCCCTGCAGCCCCGCACGCCATTTAGAAACGTGGCTGCCAGGCCCCATTTTTGTTTCAGAACTGGAGGGAAGTAGGGAAAGCTTCAGGAGCTCTCCCAGCACAATCCCATTGGCCAGTTTCTGGTCAAAACTGGCCAATAGGAGCTGCCTGTTTGAATAACAGGCAGCTTAGAACCATGCCTCTTCTCCTCCCCTCAGTTATTCACACAAGCACATGGCCAGGCAGGCAGGCAGCAGGCAGACTGGCTGGCCAAGAAATGTTTTAAGCTCTGCAGGCAGGCAGGCTGGTTTGGCTGTTGGCTGGTAAGTCTGGTCAGAGCCTGTCTCTGGCACCCCAACCCTCCCTTCCCCAGCCCTTTGCCCTCCCCCCCCCATCAACATACCCAAACCTGCTGCCCCCCCCCCTTGTACCCAAACCCTTTCCCAGATCTGGCACCCCAATCTCCTGCCCCAGATCACAATCCTTTCCCACCTATGTCAGATTTCAAACCCCTGCACTCTAGACCCCTGCCCTACGTCACAACCACCTGCTTCACCCAAACTCCCTCCCAGATTCCAGTCTCCCTCCTGCACTGCAAGCTACCCTCTGCATCCAACCTCCATTCTAGACCCTGCATCTCCTCCATTAATATCATGGAAGAGTGCGGCCCTTGACCACTTTTTCCAAAATTTGGAGTGCCCCCCCCCATCAAAAATTATTGCCCACCCCTGCGTTAAGGGCTACATTGTGTCCTTGTTGGTGCAGAGTACTGCCCTCATGCCAAATCATCCCTCATGAGCTGTGCTAGCGTGATCTCACTGGGAGATTTCCATCATGCAGATAATGTGTATAGTATCTTCTTTCCAGACTGGAGAGAGGTTAAGAAGGATATGGTTCTGCCTCATTCCTGTCCACCACCTAGCCACCACCTTATTTAGGGTGTTGCATTGCTCCTGTCTATCTTTAAATGAGAAGTGCCCCCAATGCTATTAGAAAAAGACCAGTCATTAGACTGCTTCGAATACAGGGACTGCTCATCCCCATGGAGGCGGGTGGGTCACAAAAGGAAAGGATGATCCCCAATCCTAGACCACAGTAAATTAAACTTCATGGAAATCTTTAGGTCCTCTGAGACAATGTGCGTAAGTATAAGCATGTTATCTGCATCACAAATGAGAAGAGATTTGGATTTTCCACATCATCTTCCAAGTGTTTGCTAATGTAATGTAAACAAATGACAAAAGGTATCTGGGCTGGAGGAAGAATGCCAGTTACTGGTGCCGGAGATCATATGGTGCTCTTGAAACCAGGCTATCTGGCTATCGCTGGATAGCAGCCAAAGAGATGCAGAGGTCAGATATTGGGTTATGTATTTTACTGGAGAATAATGTGACTACCTTTTCAAAAGGCAAAAGTGGTACACATGCAGGACCCCTGATCCGCTCCTTGCTTCTCCTCCTCTTCCCCTGAGCCTCGATCCCTTATTGCCCAGAATGGGCTTTGGAAAGAGATACCCAGGAAACCTTGCCTGTTGAGGGGAGCCCTGACCTTCCTCCTGAATTGGGCCTGGACCTGCTTTCAGGCACCCCACCCATGTCCCCACCTCCCTGGGTCACACTGCACAGGCCAGGTGAAAGGTCTGGGACTCCCTACAGCTGGCCTGGCCGGGCCATGGCTGGGGCCTGGTTGTGGGCAAAGAGGAGGAGCAGGTTGTAAGTTTACCACCTGGCCATATTTGACTGGCAGATTATTTTTCTGGCAAATCCATTAAAATGCAGATCTTGTTTTTATGTGGCTCCAAAGAGTTTCATTATTACATAAGAACATAAGAATGGCCATATTGGGTCAGACCAACGGTCCATCTAGCCCAGTACCCTGTCTGCCAACAGTGGCCAATACCAGATGCCCCCGAGGGTGGGACCACAACAGGTAATCCTCACGTGATCCCTCTCCTGTCCCTCATTTCCAGACAAACAGAGCCTAGGGACACCATTCCTACCCATCCTGGCTAATAGCCATTGATAGACCTAACCTCCATGAATCTATGTAGCTCTTTATTAGAACTCTGTAAAAGTCTTAGCCTTTACCACATCCTCTGGCAAGGAGTTCCACAGGTTGACTGTATGTTGAGTGAAGAAAAACTTCCTTTTGTTTGTTTTAAACCTGCTGCCTATTAATTTCATTTGATGACCTCTAGTTCTTATATTGTGGGAATAATTAAATAACTTTTCCTTATTCACTTTTTCCATACCTGTGATGATTTTGTAGACCTCTGTCATATCCTCCCTTAGTCTCCTTTTTTCTAAGCTTAAAAAGTCCAAGTCTGTTTAATCTCTCTTCATATGGGACCCATTCCAAACCCCTCATCATTTTTGTTGCCCTTTTCTGAACCTTTTCCAAAGCCAATATATCTTTTTTGAGATGAGGCAATCACATCTGTACACAGTATTCAAGGTGTGGGTATACCAGGGTTTTATACAGAGGCAATAAGATATTTTCTGTTTTATTCTCTATCCCTTTTTAAATGATTCCTAACATTCTATTTGCTTTTTTGCCTGCTGCTGCACACTGAGTGGATGTTTTCTGAGAACTATCCACAATGACGCCAAGATCTCTCTCTTGAGTAGTTGTAGCTAAATTAGTTCCCATCATATATTACGTATAGTTGGGATTATTTTTTTTCAATGTGCTTTACTTTACATTTATCAACATTACATTTCATTTGCCATTTTGTAGCCCAATCAATTAGTTTTGTGAGATCTTTTTGAAGCTCTTCACAGTCTGCTTTGGTCTTAACTATCTTGAGCAGTTTGGTATTATCACAGAATAGCAGGGTATCTGATGTTAAAAGTTCTGTGTCTAGTTAAAGATGCTACAGTGTACCCACTTCTACAGTTTAAGCAATAATAGATCAACATTGTTGAAAATGCAGCAGTTGTCTTCCCACCACCAGCACATAAGCTTCTCACACACAAAATATGTTTACACGTCTCCTCATCCTCATGTGATACAATGAGCTCAGTCTTATACTAGAGAGGCAACACATATAGCTGGTTCCTGACTTATAAATGCATCGATGTACAACCAACCGCACTTACGACCAGACTCCCATTAAGAGCGGCCCCGACTTACGAACGGCGATCCACGCTTTTGAACAGTGCGGTCCCGTTGAAATGAATGGGGTCTGACTTACACATCGAATTACGACCAAGTGGTTGGAACGTAACTCGTTCGTAAGTCGGGGACCGGCTGTAGATGAGTGGCTGCTGAAAGGTGGGTGTGGGGGGAGGGGTTTTTGAGTTGCTTTGAGTTGGAGTTGCCATAGTTGTATGTGGAGGGTGCTTTTTTGCTTTTCAGAAGTGGTGTTCCTAGTCAGGGCTTGTGTCATGGGGGAGTTAAGATTCACCTCAGCCCTCCCAATTGCCCCAATAGATGCTGGAGCTTCCCCTGAACCTTGGGCAGGCACGGAGTGTGTTGAGGGAGGGGAGCCATTCAGATCAGGATTTGAGTTCTGCATTTTGGGAAGTCTGCATTCTGTCTTGCCCTGTTTGGGATGTGTGGTCATCCTCTGGGGGAAGATTGAGGCAAACCTTTAGAAGTGATTGATTTTGGGGCATGTACCTAGACTCCCAGTTTGAGATATCTTGGGATTTGGTTTTAAGATGTGCAGAACATTGACAATTCCAATTGAAGTGACTGGAAGCTGTGAGCATTCAGCAGCAGCTCTTGACAGTTTCATTAAATCTGTCTTTCTGGGTGAACTTCACATAATCAGCATAAAGTCTGAGTATGTAAGTGCTCCCGTAGGGGCCTACGAGGAGTTAAAATCTATCTTCTATCTTCCAATCCACAGCCAGGGTTAAAAAAAACACAACCCCCCACCCCCAAACCCTCAACACATTCAGGGATGATAGGTCCATCAATGGCTATTAACTTAGATTGGCATGCAAAACCATGCTATGAAGTGTTCCTAGTTTCTGTCAGATACTGGGAATGAGTGATGCAGGGAGGCTCACTTGATGACCCAAGCTACAGTGTCTAGAATGATGGACCACTGGTTTGACCATTATGCCAAAGTTACGTTCTGTACAGCGGTGCTGAGGAGGGTGTAATTCTTAAATGGCACAGGGGGCTTTGTGCTAGCTGCCTGAATGGGGTGAATATCACTCTCTGAATAATACAGGAATGATTGTTTAATTTAAATGTGCTTTTCTCAGTTACATAAGAAACTGTGGTTTATTTTTTTTGGTAACTGAATGCTGGGTACACGTTGATGTAAGGTCAATAAGGTTACTGCCTAGCAGCTTATAATGAGAGACAGTTTTTTGCTGTAATACTGAAACGGAGTAATTGCCTTAAATTGCGATCCACTTTTTAACCTTGCTTTACAGTGTGCTCGAGCAGTTTCTTTCCAATGACATCAATAGCAGCATATATCTTTAAAGTGTTATTATGAGGTGACAATTTTGCTATTCATATAATTAATGGAGTGTAGTTGGTTTTGAGTGTCTGCTCTAACAAGGAGTGTAAATCTTGACATTCCAGCACACTGAAAATTTTTGGCAAATCTTCAGAATAGGTGACAATTCATTATCACTTCATTTGGAACACATTAGTCTTGATGGTATTTATGTGGGTGTGATATTTTATTCCATAAGGATTTGACTGGTAATTAGCATGGAAATATATCTCTTCAGTTCCAGGAGATGGTGCTGTATACACAAAGATTTTTCTGTGTAGAAGTGTGAAACCATGATTAGTTTCACTGTTTTCCTTTAGCTTTCTGAAATGGGCTGTTATGGACAGCATGGCTTTGAGTAGCAACGGAGGAATAATTGTTGGACTTGTAAGACCTATCATCCGTTTTCTGCTCAACTCTAGTAAGGTGCAGAGAGTCCTATGGAGGAAAGCTGAAATTTAGCCCGTTCCTCTCCTGAAGTTCTATAACAGGGGTGGGCAATAATTTTAGATGAGAGGGCATTTCACTAACTTTTAAGTGGCCCTGGGCTGCCCTGGAAGGGGCAGGGCCTCTGGCGGAAGGGGAGGGGCCAGGACACTTCAGTGCTCCCCCGTCCACAGACCCTGATTGGCCTGGTGGTGTGGGAGCAAGTGAAATCTTTGCCCCACCCTCTGCCTATAGAGAACTGCCAGTTGTTTTGAACATTTGGCAGTTTCCTCTAGGTACCTGCCCCCTTGCAGGGCAGGAGGAGACTTTCCACGCTGTCTCGCCTCCAGGCCAATCAGGACCTGGGGGCGGGAGGAGCATGCAAAGTCTCTCACTCCCTGCCCTGGCCTGCAAGGACCCTGATTGGGACCTTGATTGGTCTGGAGGTGGGGGAGTGGCAGGGTGTCTGCAGGCTGGATCCACCTGCTTGGTGGACTGGATCCGGCCTGGGGAGGCCCCTTTGTCCACCCCGGTCTATAAGAATATTTGCCTGGGACTGGAGAAGGACGAAAATGTCTCAGAAAATGTTGACATGTTACCTAAAGAAGGAAAATAAGTCTTTAGGCTATGGAACTATCACTAAAACGTTAGCAAGAAACTTTCCTTGGGATCAGATTAGCTTATAGTTGCCTACCATTACTTGTTATAATACTAACCCCCTAAGACAGAACCTGCCAACTGACTGCTTTTTTTTTCCTGAGTCATTCTGCATGGGACATCACTTGCTATGGGGCAGCAACTGTCCTTCAGACCTTGATTTCCATCCCCTGCCCCAACTTTTCAGAGTTATTTGCCAGCTCTGGGACAGGCTGAGGCTCCAGATTATCCAGCACTGCTTCATCTCCCCAAATCCCTGATGTCTAGAAAGGAGAAGGCAGCAGCCCGGGTCAGAAACTGAGCATAGAGAGTTGACTTGTACTCCAGTTCTTGTCCCAGGCCAGCCACCAGTGATACCTCTTGCCCCACAGCCTGCCATCAAGGGTGATGGAAAGACTGCAAAAATTCATGTCATGATGCCACTCACTGAAGTTTGGCCTGGCTACCTCTCCATCAGCTAGCAAGGAAGGGATTCTGCTGGGAAGTCTGAGTGTTCTTCACCTGTGGTGCCCAGGCCTGTCATGTTTCCCTGTCCCCCTATTGGACCAATAAACTATCTTCTCATCCCCTTCCAGCATAGAAGTAGTTTGTTAATCTCCCCTGAAGCAGGCACAGTCTCAGCAAAAGGTGGAAGCAAAATTAGCCTTGCCAGATGCTTTCACACAAAATCCCAAACATGGAAGGAAAAAAACTTGGTTGAGGGGAAAAAAAAACAAAAACAGGAGACCAAACTTGTTGACCAAAAAACCCCCCAAAACCCAGGAGATGAAAGTTGTTGAGCAAAAAAAAAAAAGTCACTGCGCCTTTAAGACTCCTCATGCCAGACGCGGCAGGGGAACAATGTCCCCACCGGCCTTCCGTCCAAAACAGAAAATACTTTTCTGGGTTTTTTTACCAGACTAGGCCAGAAATAATGGACAGTCTGGACGAAAACTGGACAGCTGGTAACCCTAAGCAGAATCCTCTTCCCTCAAGTTTTCTGAAATGATGTCCTGCAGTCTACCAAATAATAACTAATCCAAACGTTACAAAGATTACGTCTCAATGTTTCTGTTTTAGAACTTCACCTGTAATAGCTATTCAGGTCTTTGGCAAATTTGCTTCAGTTCGGTATGGTTTCAGCATTGTATCTTAAATTTGTAACTATCTGCCTCTGGGCTTTTAGTCTCTAACTGTGCAAATCTCACTTTCTGGAAGAAGAAAGTCAAGGGCTGTACATAAGAATAGCTTTGATTTAATTTCACCTGTTCATGAATCACTACTGCATGCAGCCTCCTCCAGATGGGGGGCAAAAGGGACAGTTGCCTTGGAGCCCAGCGATTCAAAGGGACCTGGGAATCTGGAGCGCCACTCTGCATGGCTCTGAGGGTTAGGGGGTGGCAGCGCCACGGTCTGGGGAACACTGAGGGCTGGCTGCATCTGGGTCCACCCCTTTTGTCCGGGGCTCCGCCCCTTCCAGGAATGCAGAACCCCCCTCCCACACATTCCCCAGGGGCCTGCTAGGGCTGTTTGCTCCCCTGGTGTCATGTATATCACTCTGTCAAAATTAACAAATAACAAATGCTGGATGCAATACATTAAACAATTACATATTCTGCGTGGAAAGACTTGTAAGTGCACTAATACGAGAGCATGTACAAGTTTAGATAGGCATCTGCAGAGTTACTGAGCACTTAGATGCCACTTTTTAAATATAACTCAATAGTTAATGAGTCACCTGCTTAAATGTTCATGTGCAGTGCTTGGAACCAGTGGACTCGAATATACTCAGCATTTTGAATGACTGGGCCCTTAACCTTCGTTCAACATGAAGTCTAACCGACCTGCGAACATGCTTAAAATTATGCATAGGGTTGGACCAAATTCATGGTCCATTTTGGTCAGTTTCAGTCATAGGATTTTTCAAAATCATACATTTTATGATGTCAGCTGTATAAATCTGAAATTGAATGGCCTTGTAACTGTAGGGATTCTGACCCAAAAGAGTTGTGGGAGAGCCACAAGGCCATTGTGTGTGGTGGGGGAGAGGTGTTACAGTACTACTTCCCTTATTTCTGTGCTGTAGCTGGTGGTGGTGCTTCTGTCAAAGCTGACAGCCTCCACTCTCCAGCTGCCCGGGCACCGCCTTCAGAACTGGGCACCGGGCCCAACAGCTGCCATCCTCTTAAGTCTATGCTGAACTAAGGGTGGGAATACTTCAGATCTTGTGACCCATTCTTCCCACAACTCCCTTTTGGGTCAGGACCCCTAATTTCAGAAATGTTTGTCTCCTCCATGTAATCCATATAGTATAGGCTAAAAACACACCAAGGAACAGATTTCATGGTCCATCACATGTTTGTGATGGCTATGAATTTGGTAGGGTCCTAGTTACGCACATTTGTAAATATCCTGTTGAATTTGGGAGCCCATATAAGCGAGTGGCAAAATTAATGCCACTAATCAATTGATTGAATTATTGTACAAGACAGACCCTATTGCTGTCATTCTACCCTATTTTTAAAAAAAGTATTTTAAAGTAGCAAAACTGTCCTAAAAAGCTAGGAAAATTTAAGCCCACTAAAAAAAATAACCAAAAGAAACAAACACTAGATTTGGAATCATAAAGGTAGAGATGGTGAAGACTTTCTAAGCCATCTACGTAATTTTCTTCCAGTGCAGAATTGTAGTCTTTGACTTTGTCCTTTATTAGGCTTCCTTTAAACAAAACACCATAAGCGTGCTGCCTTTTCTGATCTTCCTTAAAAAATCTTAACTCCTACTTGAAAAGGGAGAATCTTTTAAATGGGGCTAATCCTATAAAATCAACAGCAAAATTTCTATTCTCTCTAGTGGGATAGCAGGCCTCACATCACACTGATTTGGAGTGTTTGAGTTTGGTTTGTTCAGCAGATTTCCAAGTCTGTTAATCTTCAGATTTGTTCCAGTCTGTCTTCTGATTCAGTACTGTCCCCCTACAGCCCTGCCCCTTGAGTAATTAATTAAAAGGGAGTTAAATTTCTGGTTATAGAAGAAAGTTCTGTCTCTCAAAATGCCACCTGCAATACAGGGGAAACATTCCTTATAATTCTGTCAGTTACCGAACAGCAAGTTTGGCTGAAACAGACTACTGCAATTATAACTATCTGTGTTCCAGACCACTAAAAGGTCCTATTAAATATGCACCGAAAAGGAGCGGACTTGCTGCCAAAAAGAGATGGGCCTTGCTGTACTTCAGGTATATACTGAAGTTGGCAATTATGCTGCTTTTGAAGAAGCTTTGGGACCTCTGCTTCTTCCACTCTAGCTTCCTCACTTTTGTAGGATTCAACGGCCTCAAGTGTATTTAAGGTTTTTGGCCCCAGAGGGAAAGTTTCCAGAGATTAATTATTTAGTTGCTAGAGTAACATTTGGAAGCATAATCAGAATTGGACTTTGTTGTGCTCAGTGCAATATACACAGGAAGATATGTTCTCTACTACAAAAAAGGTGTAATCGAAGGCCTTGAACCTACAGAATCAGGCACTGGCTTAAATCCTTTTACTGTGAGTAGCCTGCCATATTGAGAAGTCAGTGGGATTACTTGCAATGGATAAAGTTACATGGGCTCAAGTCTTCATAGCATGAGGGTTTAAATTTATGTAAGGCACAACTAGTGAGTTAAACAAAAAAAGAGAATGTGGGGACAATGGGGATGGTTTTACAGACTATGATCACAACTTCATGGCTGAGTACTTTAAAGAGTTAAAAATATGTGGAACTCGTTGCTTAAACTACTTCAGATCTGGACATCTGGAACTGTACATTTCCCTCCTCTTCTCCATAGGTACATCTGCACTACAGCGTTATTTCAAAATAGTTAATTTGAAATAAGATATTTCGAAATAACGCATCTACACACAAAATGCATTTCAAAATAGCATTTTGCTATTTCAAAATAGCGCGTCCACGCTGATTGGACGCTGAATTGCATTTACGGCCAGCTGAAACCACTTCTGGCAGGGCATCAGGTCAGGAGTTACTTTGTGTGGCTGCTGCCTGAGGCTATCTGAGGCCTGTGCTTAAAGGGACCCCCCTGGACAGCCGGTTCTCAAGTTTCCTTGCTTGCTTGCCTACCTTGCTGAAGGACAGCAAAGCATTTTTTTCTCTGTGTGCTCTGGTTGCCCTCACTTGGGACACCAGAGCACTCTGCAGCATGGAGCCAGAGCTGCCTCTGGGCACTCTGGTGCTTCTTTTGGATGTGTTGCTGCAAGCCTGGCAGCAGTTTCTGCAGGCTGCCTCGCAGCATCTGCTGCAGCCCAACCCCCACGCCGTCATCTGGACCCTCCTGGGGTACGTGGAGGAGCAGCTGCAGCTCCTGGACGCCAGCATGCCCCGCCGCATCTGGCATCTGGACACCAGCAGCAACTGGTGGGACCACATCATCCTGGAGCGCTGGGGAGACCAACAATGGACCCAGAACTTTAGGATGAAGAAGGACACTTTCATGGAGCTCTGTGAGTAGCTCTCCCCTGCTCTGCAGCAATGGGACACGCACATGAGGCCTGCCATTCCCCTCCAGAAGCGTGTGGCCCTTGCCCTCTGGAAGCTCTCCACACCAGATAGCTACCGATCCGTGGGGATCCAGTCTGGCGTGGGGAGATCCACTGTCGGAGCAGTGGTCATGCAGGTATGGCAATCTCCAGCCACTGTGCCAGGAGGGGGATTGGAAAGAGGGGATGGGCTGCCCATGGTGGCCAGGATTACAGAGGAGGTTGCTCCTGGGGAGTAGGGGAGTGGGGCAGTGGTGGGGAAGGAGCACTCTCAGCCACCCTAGCACCCCAGTGACTATTGGTGGTTTTGCGTGTCCCTCTGCAGGTGGTCAAGGCCCTCAACAGAGTGCTGCTCCGCAGAGTCATCCGCCTCACTGATGTGGACACGGTGATCGAGGGGTTTGGTGGCCTGGGCTTCCCCAACTGCAGGGGGCAATCGACAGGACGCACATCCCCATCCGTGCCCCGGACCACCAGACCTCCCTGTACATAAACCGGAAGGGATACTTCTCCATCATCCTGAAGGCTGTGTCTGACCACCGGGGCCACTTCGTGGACATTAACGTGGGCTGGTCCGGCAAAGCACATGACGCGCGGGTTTACCGCAACTCCTCCGTGTGCCAGAGGCTGCATGCTGGGACTTCCTTCCCCGACCGCCACATCAGGGTCAGGGACATGGATACGCCTGTGTGCCTGGTGGGGGATGCAGCCTGTCCCCTACAACCCTGGCTCATGAAGCCCTACACAGGACACCTCAACCCCTCCCCTTTAATGCCAAGCTTGGCAGGGCCTGCATCATGGTAGAAGGTGTCTTCAGCTGGCTGAAGGCCCATTTTAGATGCCTCCTCACCCACCTGGACCTCTCTGAGCGGAATATTCTGCACGTGGTGGCTGTGTGCTGTACAATTTGTGTGAGAGGAAGGGGGCGGCTTTCTTGCCAGGCTGGATGGCAGAGGCCGACCACTTGGCCAGCCTGTACATGCAGCCCTGCACGGCTGCCAGCCAGGAGGTCCATCGGGGGGCTGTCTGTATCCAGGAGGCTCTGTGGGAGAGCTTCCACCCAGAGGAGGACTAAAGTCTCCCTGGTGTGCCCCACTGGGGGCTTGTGCCTCATTCTACCCTCACGTCCTTCCACTTACCGCTCCCTAACCCTCCTTCCTGATGTAAAATAAAGACACGTGTTGAAGAAAACGAACTCTCTTTATTGAATAAAACTGGGATGGGGCGGGAGAGGGGAGGTGAGAGGGTCGGAGAGGAAGGGGTAAACCTGGGAGGAGGGAGCTGGAAGGGGGAGGAAGGGGGGGAGGAGAAGCTCAGGATTGGGGGTCTTGCTGGTCCACCTGTCTCCCAGCACTGCGGGTGCGGGGGCCTCAGCAGCCCCTGGGAGTGAGGGGTGAGGGTGGGGAAGAAAAAGCAGGAGGGGGAGCAGGAGCGGTAGCTGGGGAGGCAGCAGCGGCTGGAGCAGCAGGAGGCAGCAATCTCTGCACCAGGGTCTGCAGGTGGTCAAAGATGGCACAGCCCTGGGCAAGCAGCTCCCACCAGCTCTCCCACCAGAGCTGCAGGTCTTCATCTACCCAGTAGTCTAGGGTGTGGTACTGGCCTTGCAGGATTCCCCAGGTGCTGCTGCTGGTACTCCTCCTGGTTATGGGTCAGCCTGCTGGCCCGGGTGCGGGAGGATGTCCTGGGTGGGGTGGTGCGCCCTGCACTCGCAGCTGTGGAGAAACAAGAGAAATGGTCAGTTATCCCTGGGGACACAGTGGGTGAAGCCCAGACCCCCTCTGCAAGGCGAGGATGGCAGGTCTCCGCATCATCGGAGCCTATGTGCTTGCACACAGGCCATATTCAGCATCTCCTGCTATCCCTGGGAGTGGGAGCTGGCCCGGGACTGCATCCATGCCCCAGTGCTGTATATAGTGTGGGGGTGGGGAGGGGGGAGATGTGCCCTGCTGCTATGTAGAGGGGGCTTCTGGAGGGAGGGCATTGTGCAGTGTCCCACCCCGGAGTCAGGAGCATGTCATGTGCCTTCATACATACACACGTGTGGGTAACAGGCCAAGGTCCCTGTGTGGCAGCCAGCTGGGGCCACGTGCCCAGGGGTGGCACGGCACATGCACAGGTTGCTGCGTGATCTGTGGTCAGCAAGGGCCATGCGTGTGGTCCCTGGTGTCCCCCTTCTCTCCCTCCCCCCACAAAGGGGACAGTGATGGTACTCACATGTCGTTGCCTCCCCAGCCTTGGACGACACCGGCGACAGGCCCACTGGGACGGCTCAGGGGTCCTGGGTGCGGGGCACTCTCCCTCCAGGCTCCTGCGGCTCCTGGTCCTCCTCCTCCTCCTCCATTTCCTGGTCAGGGCCCTCTGCCCCAGGGGTCGATGACCACCTGGGGGGCACGGACTGTCCTGCCCCCCAGGATGCAGTCCAGGGCATCAAAATAGGGGCAGGGGTCTGGGTCTGCCCCTGGTTAGGAGCTGCCCCCTGTGGCCCTGGCATAGGCCTGCCGCAGCTCCTTTATTTTCATGCGAACCTGCTCCTGGGTGCGCATGTGGCCTTTGGTGGCCAGGCTGGCAGCCATCCGCCTGTAGACAGTTGCGTTTCTCTGTTTAGTGTGGAGATCATGAATGTTGGAGGCATCCCCCGAAACCTGAATTAGGTCCCTGATCTCCGCACTGGATCAGGCAGGCGCCCGCCTTTTCCAGCCCCTGGCAGGCTCCTGGGAGCTGGCAGACTGGTCCTGGGGAACAGTGGAGGCTGCCTGGCACTGGCTTCCTGGCTCATGCTGGGCCACTGGGTCAGGTGCAGTGACTGCTGGCTCTGCGCTGGCAGGCTTGGAGCTGGCACAGGCACTGCGGCCAGAGTCTGCCTCTTTCAGGGCTCCGGGGAGGTGGGGGAGGAGAGGAGTTTTCCTGGTTGGGGCCAGAGTGGCCAGCAGGGCACCCTGGGAAGGGCTGGAGGCCCCCTATTTCGAAATAAGCGTCTACACGGCAATTTTGGAATTGGCGCTATTCCTCATGGAATGAGGTTTACCAATTTTGAAATAAGCCCTCCACTATTTCGATTTAATTTCGAAATAGCGGTTTGGCTGTGTAGACGCTGGTAAAGTTATTTCACAATAACGGCTGTTGTTTCAAAATAACTTTTCTGTGTAGACATACCCCATGAGACATAGTTATGTTCAGGAGAGTCATTGCCACACACTTCCTTGCATGCAGAAAAATCTGTTAAATGATAACCTAGTCTAACCTTAAGTATAGTGTTGCTATTACCCACTAAAGTACATAAAATAGCAATACATATATTTCTTTATTTGCCCCTTTCACAATGTGTTCAGCTGTTCCCAAATCATAGGACAGAATGGTCCCTGTACCAAGGAGGTTGCTGTCTAGACTGATAAAACAATGAAAATGCACTTGATGACCCAAAGGAAGTGCTGTAGTTCTGATTAACATCAGAGGCTTGTTTTTTTAGGAGAACAGAAAGTCTGAAATGCTTTCTAAGTCTCACTTAATTTGTAAGTAGAGGTGAGTGAAGTCCCATTAGGGGCTACATTTCCAGAAACTATTTTGTGAGCATTTTAACTTCATATTTATCTGTTAGACACTTAATATATTAATTGTGAAAATTTGTTTGAAATCCATGCAGTGTTACTTCCTAGTGAATGTTTGTTTGAAATCCATGCAGTGTTACTTCCTAGTGATAAGTCAGATGGTTGCATGACATTGTCTGTGATCCTTGACTATAGAAGAACCTGTAGCACATGATGCACAAATGCTCATGTGCAGATTTGAAACTCAATTCCTATGAACAATCACCCAGGGGATATTAAAATTCGCTTCCTGTAAAATACGATGCTGTCACGGTCATAAATGGCAAAGACACAAGGGGAATAAATATGACCAGCAAACTCACGTGAACATTTTAAAAAATGAATTATTTATTTATATTTGGGTCAGGCTCAGCTCTCTAACTGTGACAGTCAATCTATATAAAATTCATAAAGAGCAAAACAATTTAATACATTAGATACATGGAGCCAAATAAGTACAAAGGGCCAGGTTTTGTAAGGAACTCTTCTCCCATTTAGATGCTAAATAAGTGGGTAGACTTTTAAAAGAGCCTAGCGCATTGGGTACATGTATACTGTACTGTTTCAAATCTGGCCCAAACAAGTATATATTTTGTAAACTTCTACAAGTGCATAGGCAAAGGTGTTCACATTTTAAATGTGCCAGTGTGGAGAGAAATTCACAGGAGAGTCAAATTTAGGTCTAAAATAGTTTCTTCCATTTTGATGATGAAAAATGCAGTGTTGTAATTTGAAGATCAGATTTGTACCTTGCATAAATGGCATAAGTCCAGTTTGGAAAGTTCAATTTTCACTAACATCAATGAATGACCCTTTTAAAGACAGGGTTAAATTTGATTTTTATGAAACTTTATGCTAAAATTGGTGACTTTTCTTGGTAGTATCCGCTCCCATTCTGTATTACTGTTTCTAGCTTAAGCAATTGAAAATAGCTTTAGAATCTACTGCAGGAGCAAGATTGTCCGTGTCAGACTAAAAGATGTTTCCTGGCATTGGCTCAACTGAAGCATAACAAACTGGCAAGGAGTTTCCAATATATAATGCACATTGATGTTTTCTTAACCTGTTGTATACTGGCAACCATACAATGTTACTGTCTTCGATATTGATGAAGCTCTTTGCTATAGTAAGTTTTACTGAAGTGTGCATTTAAGCATATGGAATCTGCTGTTTCATTTGATGGTTCAGCTTCTCAGAAGAGACTTCTATACCTGGTATGACTGGCTTGGATTTTTTTCCAGGTAAAGCCTAACATTTCTATGCATTTTGTATAGCACAGTTACCAATCCAAAATAAATTAGCGAGACTGTCTAGGGTCTGCCACCAGAGTGCACATACAATACTTTTTTTCTTGAATAGAATAGTGTCTTGTCTAATTGTTCTTGTTTTCTTACCAGAGCTCATTTGCCTTCTACTGTACAGCCTGTATCCCAGCATAATTTGTAAAAGTGTCCCCTGAAGGGTCACTTTTTACAAACACTGCATACTTTCTCACCACAGCAGGTACAATTTGAGGATGCATGTAACTCTTCTCTGAACTGTTGAACATGGGTCATCTTTAAGATCACACACAGTTAGGAAATATATTCCATGTCTGGATCTCTCTCTCTCTTGTCATATACTGTATCCTCTTTAGGACAGGGACCAACTTGTCTTGTGTTCCTACAGCATCGAGCATGATGGAATCCTGCTCTGACTAGGACTCCTTTGGGCTTTGGTTTCACAATTGCAAAGGGATGGGAACTGGTGAATCTTGGTCCTTCCACCTTCTGCTTGACATCTGTGAGCAGGACTGATGCAATTACCTGTAACATTTCTTTATTTTCTTTGAAGTAGGGAGTCACACCGTGTCCCACATGGGTTAGCAATTATTTGAATGATCCTATTGAAGTCAATAGTGTTCTGAAGTATCCTTGCTTTAGTGGTGTCTTTCTTAGAGATGTGTTTGGAACGCTTCATACTTGTGCATCTTGAGGGTGATAGTGATACTTTCTTCTTGGTTTTGAGTCCTTCATTTCTTGGTTGCTCTTCAGCATGACTTGGCACATGTTGCCACTTAGACATGGGGAACACACTTTACCACGTGCTTCATGTACAGTGTATTTGTGAAGAATAGAGTTAAGTGAACACTGCAGAAATGTTCTACATCTTTGAATCCTTAAACAAATTCTCTGTGCCTGCATTTGTGCACTTTTAGCACCATTTTCTGATTATTTTTTAGCTGGGATGCATGAAAACCAAACTGTAAGCTAATGTAGCAGAAAGCTCATGGACAATGAACTGTGAATTTTTAAACGTGTTTGTTCTGGAAGTCAAATTAAGGATATACTACTCTAAATAAGGAAACAAATCACTGTGGCATGTCACACGCACAAATCCCCAAACCATTTTGAAATTGGATATTTCCAAAATAAGATGTCAGACTCTTGGGTGTAATTTGTCTTTGTGTAGAATGAGTCAGGCTGATGTATAAAGGAGAGAGATGTTACTAAAATACAAATTCTCCTCACAATAGGTGTGTGAGGTTCTGCTCTTTGTTTGGTCTCAAACAGCTTGTCACATCATTAAAAAAGCTTAGGTGCATGGAATTACATAGCCACATTTCATCCCAGTTCCCTGACGCAACCATAGCCTGCAACACCTAAGCATAAATAATGTGTCTAGTCACCCAAGATTGGCCCTATCTGAGCATAGATGACTAGTCATAGATGACTCTGCCAGCCACACTATTGTTTCATTGCGCTAGTTCTAGCATCTTTACTTGGCTTTGGAGTGTAGTGTAGAACTAACCCACTAGGGGGGAAGCCGCGGGTGTCATGATTTTAACCATACACTCCAGTATCAATATTCACAGGGTTCTGTAGGTTTTAGGGTCACTTGCTGGCATTATTTGTTGTATGGGAGCCTGCCATTATTGAAACTCTCTTTCACAGCAGCCTTCATGCTGATCTCTGCCATTGCCAAATTCTAAATGTCATACTATAAAAGGTGCTTGTAAGATGCTGATACGGAGGATCTCCTAGACCCCTGGTCTGCATTGACATCAACTCAGATGCCAACTTGAAGCTCTATATTTTTTTCACCTTAGAGAAAATCCACCTCAGAGCACAGGAGAAGTGGTGTATCTTTTTACGGACACATAATTACAAAATTAATCCTGCCCTCAGAACTAAAAGAGAATAACTGAGGGTTTTTTCAGTGCTTGTAGAAATCCTTGAAAAAAATGTGTTCCTTGGTCTGTGTGCATGTTTTAAAGGACCTTTGTAAGGGAGGGTATTTTGAAAGAGAAGGGCTTGTATGCTTCTCAAGAGCTGAAGTAGCTGGCTGTGTTTAACATCTTAGCACAGCAGGAGAGAGTATATACAACAGAAGCGAGGTATGCCTCTTAGGAGGAAGCTAGCACAATGGCTTCAGGATTCTGAAAAAGAGAAGCATAAAAGAGCAGCAAGGAAATTAATAAAAACACAAAAGACAAGCTTGTGAGACAGTACGTGCACAAGGGTATGACACAAGTGTGAAAACCCACATCCATCACAGAGTTGAGGTGTGTGTCTTGATCACGGCTACCATGGCTGAGAGATGATTTAAAAAACTTTAGCATATTCCCCTCATTGTAAGCATATGACCTCCATACTGCATACTTAATAACTTCTTCATTTATTGAGGGTAGGAGGTTGCATCACCTACAGTTAATGTTGCCTTGTTTCCAGTTGCTTTGCAAAACTCTACCCATTGGGCTGAAATCTTCATGCTGGGGTTTGCCTCTAGTAGAACTTCATGTTGAGAAGCATGAACAAAAATAGCTTGAGTATTTCTAAGAACGAGATTGTGGAAGGCATTGTTTTGCTCATGGTAAAAACAAAACACACAACTCTTTCGTTGTTGAAAAGCTCGTCTTCCCTTATGCGTTAGAGAAGGGATTCAGAATTTGTCAGAGGTGTTGCCCTCATGTCAGGGAAGTGCCTCTTGGTATGCCGGAGGGAAAACTGCCCAAATTTGGCAAAGCTATAAGCCTTTAAAAAAATTCACAGGGATGACAAGGAGTCAGGGGATGGGAGGAAGACAAGGATTATTTGGACAAGGAGATGGAAGATGAAGACTGGCGTTTCTCATCAATTGACTTACAAGCTCTGGCCCCATCTGTACACATCAGGAAGTCATCTTCAATACTGATTCACTCTTCTTAGCCAGCTGTAGCAACTTATTTCTTTTCTAGAAGTTAAACATCAGTAGTGATGCAAAATTGTTACTGATGAAGCTTTTCATGATGATGGGTTATTATACTTTTCTTTGTCCACTTGCTGAATTTTGAGATCCTTTTATACACGGGGTGCTCAGAATATCGTAATTTACATGCTTGTTCGCTTTTATGTTAGAAAGATTTAAGCTCACAAAGATGACTCATAAAGTCTCTGCTGACTGTTAGTGTGGCAGGATCCCAGTGTGTCAGAGAACACCCTGTCATAAAACCATAAAAGTCTACATAGGCTCTGAATGAGTTTCAAAATTTCAATTTTATTTTAATGTTCTATACTGCTCTCATGTTTTAAAAGACCGCATACTGTGACATTCTGACACTATATGGAAAAAACCCTATGGAAATTTCCTAATGCCGTACAGTTAATCCTAATGTTGTATGGGTAAACATAATACCTTTATGGTGCATTATATTAAAATGCAATGTTGTATGTTGTTCCATTTATATTCTCTAGTAAGAGGGAGATGGTAATGTACTTCCTCCATGTTCAGGCACTTGAAGCTACCCTTACTACACATACATTAATTCAAACTGGATTCTGGGACAACAGGCAAAGGATTTTTGGCTAAATAGCCTGACTTTTAAACACCACTTTGCTTCAATAAATGGACAGGGCCCCAGTTCATATGGTCAGGTTGATAGGAATGACCTACTGAGATCCTGGAAGCTTGAGACCAGGTGCCCTTGCTGGACTGCTGAGAGGAAATACAAATTTAGTTACCTTGAACTGTGACCAGTTTATTTGTGATTTGTCTCCTAGAATTTTGATAAGTCTTAATTGCATGTTGTAAATATGAGATTTATACTTTAACATGCCTAAATTGAATGTAAAAATGTGAGAATCTATTTATTTGGGATACTTCAAATAGAAGTGATTCATGAGAGATGTTATCAAGAGCCACAAACTAATTTTATAAAAATTGGCCTCCTCTCTACCTTATGAGTGGGGAGAATCTTCAGTTTGAAACCACACAATTCTAGATATGCTCGGGTTATACCATTATTTATATGCACCTCAAGGAAAAACTGTAGCTAGGGAAATGTTTTCTGACTGCATAAAACTGAAACACATTGTTCCTTTAAATACTAACATGACATATGTACCTTTCATGGTGTTCACTTGCTAGCACTTTGTATCTAAAAGCAGGCCTCCATGTACCGACTACTGTAAAGCATGTAATACATGACACATTTTTTGTACAAGCATAACCAAGCCATCTGTTGATCATATACTAATATAACAACCATTAACCATAACTGTTCTCTGTGTGTGTGTGTGTGTGTGTGTGTGTGTGTGTGTGTGTATAAAATGTGGGAATTAATTGTCTAGCAAGGTGTACGTAACTTCTGTATTAAACTCAGACAAGAGTCACTTCTCCAGTATTGAGAAGACAGTGACTATTTTGGTTTGACTTTCAGAATTACTTCAGTTAAGAAAGAAGACTGGAGAGCAAACAGACCTTTTATATGACAAAAATGTGAGATTCTTTTGGATCAGAATTCTACTAAAACCTAAAAGAATATTCCAGAAAATGTACTGAATAAGTTAATGTTCTTGTAGCTGGCACTTGAAACAAAGTACCCTGCTGCATAAACATTACTAAATTTCATATTCACAAGTTGAAGATCTTCCTAAAGTCAACCATGAAGGAGTGAGTCAATTAAAGTATGACAGCAGCTGATATTTGAATCTAGCAAATTCCCTGAAGTGCACCTTCCTCCTTATGTAAAACTACAGAATATTCAATTCTGAATTGAGCAAGCAGTAAGAAGAGCTCAACTTAAACAGCACTCAACACAGGCTTCACCTCTGTCCAGTGGCCCCTCTAGAAGAAAAATGTAGCAGATAGCTAAGGTGGAAAACAACAGTGTAGCATCAAGAAAAAGCAGCTTTCCAGTTCAGTGCTCTTCCTGTAATTTGATGTCATAAGGACTTGAGCATCTATGAGACATGTTTGGTAAAAGCACTGCCTAGGAGTTAGACTTAAATTTTACTGTAGTGACTTTCATGGGCATTGAATTGCTGTTGTAAGTTAAGATCATGACAACTTTTCCTGTTAAATGCCAGATAGTTTAAATTATATTTCTAGAAAGGAGACCTAAGCCAGCGCAAGTAAACAGTAAGAAATAGTGAATTTAACTTGAATTCAGGATCTAAATATTCTCTAATTTGCTGGGCTCAATGCTATTTCTTGAATGACATTTAAAACGTGAAGTGTAGTTGACCCAAAAGACATTGCAGACTGAGTGGGAGAGGTAACAACTATTGGGGTAAGACCATTTGGTGGAAAATAAACTTCCGAGGGCAATGAGTTCTTTCCATATGGGAAAAGCATTCCAAGCATCACTGCTTATGTAAACAATCTGTGTTCCACCTTGCATTTAGCTGTGATGCTGTGAGTTAAGCCAAATCTTCTGTCACCTGCCAAAAGTATTGCCTCACCCACCTTGTTGCTCTATTTAAAATTCTTTCTTTGATTTCCTATGACTTTGCTAAGATCACATTTTACTGATTTTTATAAACCATTCAGGCTCCTAATGATAAACTAAATAGGATTTAACTACCCATCATTAAACTTTATATGGGCCAAGTTTTCATTTATCTAGTATATGTCAAGATAGGATTCTCTACTGACTTCTTTTGGGTGGAGAGAATAATGCACACTGGGTTGGTGGGGGTTTTTTTTGGGGGGGGAACCATGTGGTTGTAATTTCTGCCTGTCGCTTTTCCTGTTTTAAAGCAAAACAGTCAGAATCTATGGTGCTAACGGGCTGGACAGTATGAACGGGAGAATATGTATAATTTTCTGTACCTAGCAATAGAGGTTATGTTTTCTGGGCTTGCTTCGTGGGATGGAGCAAGGAGTAGTCCTGCAGTATTTGGGGTTATGAGGGTTGATTAATGCAAAACTACAAGGCTGGCTATGTAATGAAGCTCAGTCGCATGGCAAATAAAGGAGGGGGGCTGTTTTCAGGAAGATGGTGGACAAATCAGAGGCTGTTCAAACCGGCCTTTTGTCTGATTCAGTAAAGAGAGAGGATCTTTGGTCCTCAGGTGGCTTCAGCCCTTGTGGAAGTGATGGAAAGGCTTTTGATATACCAGATTCCCCATGTGGGAAGATGGGTGATTGCTGGTCTGTTTAGTGAGAATTCAAATCCTTTTGACTTCTCTGTGGTGTTTTTGCCCTAAGAATTTATGTTCCACCAGCTGGAAGTATCTTCCAAAGCAGGGCTGGATTTATGGGGCCTTATGCAGTGCTGTTAAGCTGGTGCCCCATGGCCAATGGCAGCTGAGGGAAAGGCAGTTTTTTAGATTTGTGATTTTAAAATCTTCGGCAACATACTAATGAAATATTTTTAAAGTAAATTTTAAAATAAGTCCTGTCAACTAGCACAGTAAATTCAGAAACTGACAGTATATTCCTGGGGTTGGCAAATGCCGCTTGAATGATTCTTTCACAGGTTCAGTGTTCTGTTAATAGGCCGGGCAGGCTTTTTGGCTTTTAAGTTGACTAGATCTTTTCTGAAGGAAGCAGAGCTACTTAAAAGGGATAGGAAGAGGCAGGTGCATGGACATTATGACCCAGTGGTGCCCCAGATTTTCAAGTGCCCTACACAACTGCACATTCTGTGCCTGGGTAAGGACAGCCTTGTTCCAAAGCCTACTGGAATGTCAGTGTATTATAGCTGGAGCTTTTCAGCTTTAAAGCCCTAATCAAAAGGCAGTGGAACATAGGTCTCTTTCACAGATGGGTGATAGCTGGAGGCCTTAAATCTAACTGGGCTCTCTTGAAGCAGACCATGGAGGTGGAATTTTAGGTGCAGTTACCACAGACTGTGACAGTCTTACAGATCTATCCCCATCAATAGAGGTCTCACTCTTAAGGATATAATCTGTTAAAAGCTCCCCAGAGACATGGGGAAGAGACTATTGTGGGGTAACTCGTCATATTTAATTGACTTTTTATTGCATCTTTAACTGTGACAGTCCCTAAGAGCTAGTAAAGAACCCTAATGTAACTAAAATAGCAGAAGTAACACCCCTGAGCTGGTTTTGAGATCATCATTAAGATCTGGCTTGGTATACCTCTTCTCTGTAGACAGATATATTTAGGGGGAGTTAGAAGAAAATTATTTGGTGATTAAATGATGAAGCAGCTCTTTCCCTCAATTTTAAATCTTTTGTAGATCAAATCAGTCTCAGCGTAGCACACCACTTCAGTGAACTTGGGATTTTTGTTTTCATTGTATTTAAATAAGTATCCAATTTTGTATTTGGGTAAACTTTAAATTCAGAAAGGCACATACCAAGGAATTAAAATTTAAACTGAATTAAGGTAATCATAACTAGCTTATCAGCATTGGTATTACTTTTTGTGGGAAGTGAGCTTCATCATGCTGCTGTACTTTAGTTCATGATTGATTACAGATGTGGTTTATAAATACAATACATGACTCAAAAATTGCCCAGTGACTAACTGGTTTTTCTAAAACATAATTATCTTCTTCAGACTTCAAAAAATCCTCTGAGGAGTCTTCAAAGTGAATGTATGCTCTAGGAAGAGAGAACAATCCCATGATTTTTTGTTTGTTTGTGTATTTTGGTAACAGTACACCTATGAATAGTCTCACTGAGGTCAGTTGCTCGGATCTAACTGTATGAATATTTTTGCTGATTGTATTGTGTTAGCAAACATTGAGCACCTTTTCAGTTTTACAGAAAAGCATAGATATAATAATCTTGCATGTTATCAGGCATCATTGAAATTCACTGCAACCTAATAATGCAGGTTGGTTTATCTGAAAAATCAAATGCCATGATTCATGAAATGTGTTAATGTGAAAAGACATTGAATTCAACTAACTGCAATAAACAGAGGAAATGGGCAATAAAACACATTGCCATATAGGAATTCTATATATTCCTGCTGAATAGTAACAGAAAACTGGAATTTCTGGCTTATTGTGGATCAGTTTTCACCACTACCCTTATGATCCATTTTTTACTTCTCATTTCAGTTAAGATCATGTGATCTATTTTCATCCAACCAGAAACCTTGTATGCATAGTTTTGGGCACAAAAATGAAAACAAGTTTTGCAGGTGTAAATTATACTCACAAAGAGGAAGGTGGGTCTCAGTCCAGCTGGAGGTGGGTGCATCCTCTGTCTTCCAAGGCAAGTTTAAGAGCAAATTAAAGACAGGTTTTTGAGAACACTTTCAATCTAGTGTCTAATTATCCAGATTATATTAGAACATAAAATCTAACCTAAATGAACCCCTAGTACAGACGGACCTTCTGGTCGTGGAATAATAGGATATGCTGATTCCATTGGCTTGGAATGGGTGCAGGGAACACTGAGAAAGTAATGAAAAACCAGTTGTGCAACCAGAAGAGGTACCATAACAGACAGGGCACATCTACACAGCAGGGCTAAATCTGAAATAAGCTGCGTAACTTGAGCTACATCAATACTGTAGTTTGTCAGAATAGCTTATTTTGGCTTTTGGTGCTGTCTACACATCAGGAAGTCCGAGAGAGCACTCTTCCTCTGACTTCTCTTACTCCTCATAAAATTAGGGTTACAGGAGTTGGAGTAAGAAGTCCTCCAGCTCGACTCAGTGTGTAAATGCAGACTATGTTATTTTGGAATAACTGCTGTGTAGATGTACCTTAAGAGAGCAGTGGTACTAAAACAGAACTTTGCATCTGCAATACAGTCAATGATTAAATTGCTTGAACGTTTTCCTTTCCTTAATGAATTAAAAAGGAAGCATCAGACCTACCAACACTTTTCAGATGCCCTGAGATCTATCGAGATCTTTGGTATTGGGTAGTGCGTAATGAGGCGTTCTCCACAGGTCCTGTGCTTTCACAAAAGCACCGGTTACTAAATATGACTTACCCAGGATATCCTTTAAACAGTGCAGTAATGCTTTTCAGAGGCCCCACTGGAAGCAGGGCCCCTCTTTATGTATAAGGCAAATGACCATCCCTGCACTTTTGGATGTTAAACTCAGAGTCAAAGGACGTATCATCTCCATTTTACAGATAAGAAACTCTCTTGTACATAGAGCTATCCTGTCTATAGGACCAATTGGGGTGGCTGCTC
Source organism: Pelochelys cantorii (assembly GCA_032595735.1). Classification (NCBI taxonomy): domain Eukaryota; kingdom Metazoa; phylum Chordata; order Testudines; family Trionychidae; genus Pelochelys; species Pelochelys cantorii. The sequence continues at coordinate 43,538,740 of CM064329.1, read as the reverse complement.
CAAGCTCCATGCTTTGGGGGGGCCCCTTGGTGGCAGCCCAATCATCCTATGGATGGTGGGAACTTAGGGGATTGGTGTGGGGTGGCAGCTGGGCTAGGCCCCCCACAATAACCATGTGGGCAGAGATAGCTGGAGCAGTCCGGCAGCGTGCTCTGCTCCATTCCATTCCATCCCGCCGCGCTGTCCCCTCCCAGCCTGCTGTGCTTGACTTTGCAGCGGCAGCAGGAAGTAGAGCTCCCTGACCCCAGAGTGCTCCACTTCCCGCCGCTGCAGAGAAAGCGGGGTGTAGCGGGCCGAGAGGGTAGGACAGAGCAGACTGCCAGGCCACTCCAGTTCCTGTTACCTGCATGGGGAAGCAGGGAGGGCAACCTCTGCTGCTGCAGCACCAAACTCCCCCAATAATCCCCCAGACTGTATTGCTTGGGGGAGGGAGGAAAAGCGGCAGGTGCAGGGCCTGCGCCTGTGGATCTGGGGTGGGGGGAAGTTGCCCCAGGACTCACACCCCTGTTGGGACAGCCCTGTATGTATATCAGGTCAAGTGACTTGCCCAAGGTCTGAGGAAGTCTGTGGTAGAACTAGGAACAGAGGCTGCCTTTCCTGTAAATAGCAGGAAGTTCTGTGGCCTGCTATCTTACCTAAGACACAATACTGTATGATCCCAGTCACACACTTGATTTGTGCATGAGTAGGTGTGAGAAAGGAATACGAGAGGAATCTGAAAGCTGGCATTGAGTAGCTACTGTAAATTAAGCAGGGAACTCTGTGATAAAGAAATGTCATCTTCTTCAGATACCTGATGGGATGTTCTACTCAATCCTTTAGAAGCTCCTCATTAAGCCTTTGCCTTCTGAAATTTCCTGTGAAAGCAAATTCAAGGCTTGTGTATGCATAGGCTCTAATTTCTTTTAAGCTTCTTCTACTTTTCTGTCTCTTGCATTAAGATGTAAATGCAAAGCAAAATTCAGTTGTCAAATGTGAAGCTCTTAGAATTAATGAGTAGTTAAGCTGAATTGCTGAACTTCAGATTGCAAGAGCTGTTACATTTTGTCTCTTTACCATACTTATATAATGACTTAAAGATTGATACAGTAAAAATGATTTCCCTAAAGTTAAAATGCACAGAGGTGTTGAATTTTCTTGTCATTAGCAGGCTGCACTCTTGTTTACTTAAATATGCCACACTGTGTATATTATCTCCAAAGGACTCCAATTGGGATGTACATTTTGAACAATCCAAAGTTAGGGAAATTGGGTCTGGGGTTTTGACCTTGTCTAACTTACCCCCACTAACTGTTGATCTGTCATTTACTAAAAGTTGTCAGAAGTGTCCTGCTCTTTTTTTCTTAATTTAGGCCAGATATCTGATTTGTTTACACTTATGGAATTCAATAGAACTAGCTGGTATTTTTATGTTTGATAGCCATTCTCTTCTAAAAGTTAATGCATAAACCTGTTCTCTAAAAACCCGTATATAATTTTACAGAGAATTCTGTCTTTTTAAAAGCTTTTGAACTGTTCTCTGGAATTGTTGTAAAAATCCTTCAATCCTTGTGGTATTTGAACTGTAGGTTTTTCCCACTTTCCTTTATTTTCCCCATAATTTATTTATGATGATAACTATCATGCAAGTGGGTGTGAGTGAGATGTCACAGGATTTGGATTAAAAAAATAGTATGAAATGTTTTTTGCTTATTTTAGTGCAATACATTAACAAAACAAGTAAGATAAAATGGTATTTAGCTTTCAAATATTCAGGTGTACAAAGATGACATTGACCCACATAAATTGTCTTTCACTCCTTGGCTGACTTAATACTTTGAATCACAGTGTGTGCCCAGGTCTGCATGTAGGCATGTGCATAAAGGATGAAGGAAATTTTGGACCAATTTTCCCAGCTGCCAGCAAATAAACACAGAACAGCCCACAATATATGTGGGTTTTTAAGCCTGCTTTACTTTGAAAAGTTCCTATATGACTTTGATTACACTAAGTGCATATATTAGTATGATTAATGTAAGATAGAGAAGCTGTTGACACTCAGAAAGGATGAGCTATTATATAATGCTGCGTCATGTCATTTTATCTTCTCTAAGTTGTGGAATCTTGTCTGTGGAAAATATTTTAATGAGTTACAGAATATCGATGAGCATATCAATACATATTGACTGCATATCAATACATATTGACATACATACTGACCTGTGGCTTGGACTACTTGGCCACAGAGGGGCATACAGAGGAGAAGAAAGTCTTTCCGCTCACATGGTCAGATGTTGGATACATACACGCAGGAAGGAGTAAGTAGGTGCTGCAAACTCACTATTTGCAAACTAACTATGATGGAAATAGGCAGTGGAAATGTTTTTCGGATGAGCCAGTTGTGTGGGATGATAGTAATTGGTTATTGGTAAAGGCTATCAGCAATTAACTCCCTGAAGCAAAATAGTTACTGAGGTGTCTCCTATATTGATGCATTCTTGGAGTGCCCCATGCTCTAACCCTTGCTTGGAACTCTACTCAGAGGCACAATTGAGTTCCATAACAAATCCATACAAAAGTGGGTATTTTTAAATGAAAAAGAGTTTTAATTGATGTCTGGACTCTCCAGGCTGAAAAGGTTTCGCATTTGTTTAATTGGTCAAATGTGTGCATATGTATAGAACATTGTGGTCTGGGTATCAGACTAGGTGCCAAGAATTCCTGATTTCTAATCATGACTTTTCTATTACTGTGGAGAGGTTGCTTGATCTTTCTTCCTCGGCGTCACGTTAATAGGAGTGTTGTGAGCAAGACACAAGGCGCTGACTAGGCCTCAGTTGGAGTATTGTGACCGGTTCTGGTCACCACATTTCAAGAAAGATGTGGAGAAATTGGAGAAGGTTCAGAGAAGAGCAACAAAAATGATTAAAGGTCTAGAAAATATGACCTATGAGGGAAGATTGAAAGAACTGGCCTTGTTTAGTTTGGAAAAGAGAAGACTGAGAAGGGACTTTTCTAGCAATTTTTAAGTACCTGAAAGGGTGTTACAAGGAGGAGGGAGAAAAATTGTTCTTCTTGGCCTCTGATGATAGACAAGAAGCAAGAGGCTTGAATTGCAGCAGAGGAAGTTTAGGTTGGGTATTAGGAAAAACTTCCTAACTGTTGTGGAGATTATGGAGCCTCTATCACTGGAAATATTTAAGAGCAGGTTAGATAAACATCTATCAGCAATGATGACGGTGCTTGGTCCTGCTGTGAGGGCAGGGGACTGGACTTGATGACCTCTCGAGGTCCCTTCCAGTTCTAGTGTTCTATGATTCACCATCTTTTTTAAAAAATAAGGGCAATTATATTTGATTCTAAATGTTTGCCTAACACCTTGAAGATTAATAGAACATTCCATCAGGGCACAGTTCCATCACTTTCATGTTGTGGAGTAATATCTTGTTCCAGAAGTCAACTTGTATACCTTACATCTCTTATTGGTGTCAATTGTATTTACCCACTTAAAATGAGTGCAGTATGTATGAGGCTTGCAAATCATGGGTATTGTTGGAAAAACTGTGCTAAACTGAGTCTTTCAACACAACTTGTGCTAAATTCTCCTTAGATACCTAATGTAAGACTTAAAAGTGCACATAAGAATGGCCATACTGGGTCATAACAAAGGTTCATTTAGCCCAGTCTCTTGTCTACTGACAGTGGCCAATGCAGGTGCCTGAGAGGGAATGAGCAGAACAGATAATCCATCTCTTGTTGCTCATTCCCAGCTTCTGGTCAACAGAAGACACCACCCCTGCCCATCCCTACTAATAGCCATAGCCTCCATGAATTTATCTAGATCTTTTTTGAACCCTGTTATAATCTCGGCCTTCACAACATCTTCTGGCAAGGAATTCCACAGGTTGAATGTGTATTGTGTGAAGAAATACTTCCTTTTATTTGTTTTAAATGTTTCATTTGGTGACTCTTAGTTCTTGTGTAAAGGGAAAGAGTAAATAACTTTTCTTTATTTACTTATTCCATATGAGTCATGATTTTGTATTTCTCCATCATAAGCCCCCTCACTTACCTCTTTTCAAAGCTGAAAATTCCTTGTCTTATTAATGTCTCCTCATATGGCAGCTGTTCCACACCCTAATCATTTTTGTTGCCCTTTTCTGAACTTTCCTCCTTCCCCCCGCCCCGGCTAAGGTATCTTTTTTTGAGATGAGGCATCTACATCTGCACACAGTATTCAGGATGTGGGCATATCATAGATTTATGTAGAGGCAATAAGATTCTCCATCTTGTTCTCTGTACTTTCTTAATGATTCCCAGTATCCTGTTTGGTTTTTTTGACTACCGCTGCACATTGAGTAGCTGGTTTCAGAGAATTATTCACAATAACTCCAAGATTTCTCCCTTGAGTGGTAACAGCTACAGGCAACCCTCATGATTCACGGAATTGCTATTCATGGTTCTGCATATTTGTGGATGCCTGAGGTGGTGGCAGAGGCTGGGAGCCCACCACAGGTCCCAGCCTCTGTGGTGAGTTCCCTGCAGCTGCTGGGAGCCTCAGTGAGTTCAGGAGCTGCTGGGAGCTCACTGCAGGGGGCTAGGAGCCAGTATTCGTGGGGAGATCACCGTGGCTCCCAGTCTTCGTGAATTTTACCATTTGCAGTGGTGCCAGGAATGCATCCACTGAGAAAGTCGAGGGTCTCCTGTGATTTATTCCTCATCACTTTATATAGGACCATGTTTTCCAATATGCATTACTTTGCCTTTATCATCATTGAAATTCATTTGCCATTTTTGTTGCCCAGTCACCTAGTTTTGTGAGATCCTTTTGAGGCTTTTCACAGTCTGCTTTGGACTTAACTATCTTGTGGCAACATTTGCCACTGATACAAAATTGCTCATCGCTCTTTTACCCTTTCCTCCAGGTCATTTATGAATATGTAGAATAGGATTGGTCCCAGTACGGACCCCTGGGGTACACAGTTACCTCTCTCCATTCTGACAACTGGCCACATTATTCCTACCCTTTGTTTTCTATCTTTTAACTAGTTATCCATGAATGGATCTTCCCTCTTATCCCATGACCGCTTACAACATACAAAACAATTGTTTTCAGAAACATGTGATAGTAAAATGGAGAAAGCATGGAGGGTGCTAAATTGCAGCCCAGCTACAAGTGGAATAACTGCAGCATTGGCCTTGTGAATGGTGAAAGCATCACTGAGTAAGTAACAATGTTCATTCGGGAGCCCTGGCAGTGTTGCTGTTCCCCTGTTCAGGAGCAGAGACTGCAGGGATAAGAGCAATTCTCTGTAGCTCCTCTACTAAGTATTTTTGAAAAAAGCTGCTTGCTGAAGATAATAGAAAGAAAGCTTGTGCCTTTGCAAGTGATAGTGTGAGAATAGAGGAGTGGATTTAGTGACACTTGCATTTGTCACTGATCAAAATGACCAAGATAGGGGCTCTTACATATAGCACATCTGCAGTAGTTATCAGTGCCAGGGTGAATCAGTACCTCTGGAATAGGATCAATATCTAATTCTGCACTGTCTCATGTTCATTAGAACACATAGCAATAGGAAACTGCAGAACTTGGGTCCATATTAAAAACTGAAATAGAACAGATCATGAGGCAATTAAGGCCAAACGCAGCACTCAATGGCATTGTAAAAGTCTTCACTGAAACACACTTCTCGATACACAGATATAACTGACAGCAGCGTCTTCTTGTGTGTATATATATGCACAGCTGGGCTACTAGCATGTTAAAACATAATGCCTCAGAGTGGCAGGGTTAGGCAATACAATATAAAGTGTGCTATACTACTATTAAGGCAGTGAGGAGATGGTGTGACCCAATGGATAAGGCATTGGAATGGGAGTAGAGAAACCTGGGTTCTGTTCTGGTGTCAGCTTCTAAGCCTAGCCTAACCATTACACCTCTCTGTGCATCTGTCTTTCCTTTGGTCTGCTTAGCTCTACAAAGCAGACAGCACAATGAGACCTTGATCACAGTTGGGTGTAATGGAAACATAACAGTAATACCAATATAACTACACTGTACTCCTACAGCTTGAGTGTAGTTACAACTATTTCTAGTGTACATTGGGCACTAGAAGCCAGAACATGGCTTTTAACTTGTTGCTTCCTTATGGTGGATCTAAACAGTGTTAGAAATCAGTTTTGCTGCAACTGCGTTAACCAGAGTTCTAAGGCTGGCTTAGACAGGGCCACTGCCAATAGTGTTGTACAGTCAACATTGCCAACAGCCTCGCCGGGCCCCTGGGCAAGGTGAGGTTGGAGCCTGCTTCTTGTCCCTGGAAGGTAAGGCCTCACGTAGAAGGGGCAGGGCTGGGGCTAGGCAGCCCTCAGCACCACTCAGAGGTGGCAGTGGCCAGGAGCTCTGGGCCCTTTTGTATCGCCGAGTCCTGGGACAGTTGCTTCCTCCTTCTTTCTCTCCCCTTCTGCCCAGCAGCAGGCCTGTCTACAGTCATGGTGGTCCTAATTGTTGCAGACTGTAACAGTAATGTAGTGTTCAGGGCAGTGGCTGTATCCTACTCTTAAAAATAGATATCTAGCTCTTTGCTCAGAGTAATCCCTTTTTGTCTGACAACCAGTGGTGGTATTCGTCTTCCATTGACTTCAGCGGGACTTGGCTCAAGCCCTTCAACAGCTGCTTTCCGGTAATGAGATGCCCTGATTTAGCACTGCGAGAAAACACTCCAGAATCATGTTGATGCTCTAAATAAAAAACACTAACAAATCAATTAGACTTTTGGTGTAATCTGTTCTTGGAGAGCTGCAAACACTTGGATTACGGTGATATGGCCAGTTTGTTTAATTCAGGCTGAGAAATTTAAACAAATTAAAAATGATCCGTGATAGTGGTTTCATTTAAGACATTGCTAAGTTAAGAATTCTTCCAATTTAGCTTGATTTCTTTTCTTTGTGTCAGCCTGGCTTCTGGTGCTTATGATGGCTAGATGCATTAGCAAATACACTTGTGTGCACAGTATTCTTGGAGCCCCAAATGAATGTATTTTCTTTTAATTTTCTGCCTTTGGAAACTTTACCCTCAGCAAGAAACCCTGATCTTATGATTGTCTTTTTTTATCACATTCTATCTGTCTATTCTTGACATGTTTATCTTGTGTTCTTCTTAGATTTGTTCTAACCTCACAACTAAAATTGTATTGATTTCTCTTCCAGAAGCTGTTTTTTGTTTGAAATTGAAGTACTTTTCAGATCATATTATACACAGATTTGTCACTGCCATGGTCTGGTTCTAAATGGAGTGCTTGCACGGATGGTAGGAATGGGAAACCTTTCTTGATTAAAAAAAAGGAGCTGCCAAAGAAAGATTTAAAACAGGTTGGGCAATAAATAGCCCATGGATTGGATGGGTTAGCCCCTGTTGTGCTGCTGGTGCTATATTCACCTGTGCTTCTGCAATTACAGTTGCTAGCAGCTCCTATTGGCTGGAAGTGGCCATACCTGCTGGCGGCCCACCAGGGGCTAACCCTGGCAAACCCTGTCTGGGCCACTTATTGCCCACCCCAGTCTAAAATCAACAGTAGGCACAATTAGATTTCAAATACACATATAAGAGTAAATGGTTTTTATATCTCTGAAAGCAATGGAACAAATATTGAAGTCACTATTCAGTGTTTTATTCTTCCTATGTGAGAATAACATATATAGAAGGGAGGAACAGGTAAAGCTTACCTCTGTGGCAAAAGCCAGATGTTCAGTGCCTAGAACCAGTAGATGCACGGAGGCTCACCAGAGGTCAGGGCCATCCACATGGAGGCTCTGTGTTTCCAGACCAGCTGTAGGGGCATGTGCACAATCCCACTGGTTTTCTGATAGTTAAATCCCATTTAAGTTCCTATTTGTGTGCTTGTGTTTGGTGTGTGTATGTGGGGAAATCTCTGGCTTCCTATTTCAGATCTACTTTAAGGGACTGTTCAGCAAACTCTTTAAAAGCACCTGCTTAACTTTCCATGGTCAGTAGCCCCACTGTTCTGAATTTGATTTTAGATCAGGGTCTAAAATAGTCGCTTGACAAATACAGATGCAATTATACAGTGCAGGCCCGAGTGCAAATGCTCTAATGCCACTACTTGATTAAAGTTTACAAAGCATCCTCAGATTTCCCATCTCTTTGGTCTCTCTGCCACATGGTTGAAAGAAGGCTAGGGAATCTAAATAGTGGTGGACTCTAGGCAACAAATGAAGATGTGGGGTGGATCTGAGTGTAGATGTTTGGGTTTCACATTCATGCTGAGAGCCTGACATTTACATGCAGAAACAAGGGTGGAAGAAGTCTGATTCTGTTTTATGCAAAGGAAGCAGAAGGTGGCAGAATGTGTGGGGTGTTAGTACTGGGGTCTATATCCCCTGCCCTCTGTAGGGGCCCTGCACCATAGCATAGGGGTGGATTAGGATAGGTGGAATTGCAGCTATGTGATAATCTGACCCATTTGGATGGTTAGCCACTGCACCTCTGAGACTTGGCAACTTTCTTCATTTTTTCTGGGGGGGAGGGCAGGAATAAGATTTCTCCTTACCTAGGTGCCTCTTTGTTTGTTTTAATCCAGACGGTGGAAAAAAGTGAATTTATTTTTAATAGCTACTGACTAACTTCCAATCTCATGGAAATCAATAAACTGTAAGCAGTCACCTCAGAATCAGTATACTTCTTCAGGTGCCTAACATTAAGTACTGTAATATCTTGACCTTAACTTCTGGGCCCACCAGCAAAAAGATAATGCTCTTCCTCTCCATTATGCAATAGATTGTGTTTACATGGCTATCCAGTGCTTATTAGGCCTCACTTGGTTTCCCTGCACATCTGCCTGATTGCCCTTCTTGTGTGCGCACATACAAGTGACAATTTAACAACCGATGATTTTCATATGTTCTGAGTTTTGTACCTGCATGCACATACTTTTTTTTTGCTGCCATTCCCCTCGATAGAGAATGGATTTTGCACACTTAACTTTTGTGCATTCAAATGCAGACAATATAGATATAAACGCATCTAGTCACATTTAGTCTTTTACTCTGTGAAAACCCCATTCTTTTCAAGAGTTCATTGTAAGGGCGGTAGCATCGGACCCTAAGCAAACTCTGGGGTAGACTGACTTTAGACATAGCTCTAAGCAAGTAGGGGCAAGCATAATCCCAGGAGCAGCCCTGGTTTGGGCTCCCATCCAGTTCACCCCTGCTCCCTTTGCCGTTTGCTCTTATTCAACCCTCCCATCCATCACACACCCCTCTCTCTCACTTTTATCGGGCAGGCTTCGACTTTTCCATGCAGCAAGAGTATTGACAGTGCAAGGACAATCCCCTCCTTCTCCATTTCTTTATCTGGTACCAGAGCAGCCTTGTGTAGGAGGATCAAGTGAAGGGAGAGACCTGCTCAGCCCTCATTCCCGCGTTTGGCACATACTCACTTTGTCTCTGTGCCATTCCAACAGTCTGATGACCATGAAGTTGCTGTAAAAGGTGGAGAATCTTAAAAGAATTTAGCTACCAAGTTAAAGTCTGAGTGACATTTTTTCAGAGGCTCACACACAACTTGGTCAAATTTGGGCAGATTTTCATAAGCCTAGGAAAAAACACACTCTTGGCATCAGAATGCACCCCTGGATGAATTTCAAGTTTTTGCTTCAGAGTCTAGGAGGTGCTAGAGTTTCTCAAAAAAAAAAAGTAAGAATATTTTCAGTATGAGCAAGACAACTTATTTTGCCTGCTTTCATTCTCTGAAACAGCTCAACCATTTTAGCTGGCACTATATAAAAAACAACATGAGGCAGACACCTGGTATAGGAAACTTCAGCCCAAATAGTGAAAGTCTAGAAAAGTTAAAGGCAACTGAAAATAGTCTTATGGAAAGCATTAAGCATCCCTCAGTATGAGTGGAGCTAGAAGAACCCTGAATAATTTTCCTGTAGGTTTTTCCCTAGTATGTGACTAAGCAGATTAATTTTACTTTGAGAGGAAAAAATCACTACTATAAGACAAAGGAAGGTCTTAAATTATAGATGAGGGTTTTTCCTGTGAGTGGTAGCACCTCTGCTTTGCTGACAACTGAAGAAAGGGTTATTTTCTCATCTCAGGGCACACCCATGGGATGTGGGAGAATCTGCTTCAAATCCCTGCTCCAATGAATATGCCCAGTGTGTATGTCTGCTGTGCAGCCCTAAAAGCCCCTCAGTGTCAGCTGGCAGAAGGCCCACTTCTATAATTCCTAACATACTTTTCATGGTATTTATCTGTGAAGAGTAGCAATAACTTTTTTTACATAAAAGCTGGTGACATGCGAATCACTATAGGATGTGTGAAAAGAGCTGTGTAAGTGTGCTGGAAATATTCCTAAGCTGTCCTTGGGGGCAGAATTGACAAACAAGTTTGTCTTCAACAAAGGAATATTCATTTGTCTGGGTTTGTAATATAAACAGAGTATGGCGACGCCAGACACAGCATTTTCATCTGAAGTAAATAGTAGCCCCGCACTGATGCAGAAACAGCATGGCATCAGCTCACTGAAGGCCACTTCTCAATCTGAATCTCAGGTGGTTCATCTCCAGATTGTGGGACTGGTGACACTAAAATAACTGTAGGTGGGAGAACTGTCTTAAGACAAGGATTGTATCCTACTAAGTGGTAGTCTCTGGAAAGCATGGTATTTTTATTTCATTTGTAACCTCTTTCTGTTTATCTCTACTTAGTATCTCTTGAATCTCAAACTTCATTATAAATTCATTCCTGCCGTTAGATGAGGTGTGCACCTTCAGCTGAACCAACGAAGTGGTGTGTAGTCTCTCTGGAGATAGATATCTTTATGGGCACCTGATGACTTGCTGGATGCTGTGAGGAGATTCTTCTGGAGCCCTGGAAAAGTGAAGAACACCAAAGTTTAACCTGCAAGATATGGTTGAGAACCGGCAATGTTCTAAGGAGTTTGGCTAGCTATCAGAGTGGTGCATTAGAGAGCTGTCGCATAGGGTAGCACCACCAAATTCCTCTCCTTGTAAGGCAGAAGGGTGACCCAACTCATTCTGGATGCCCCAAGAAAGGGCCACAAGTGGCACATGGGACTTCCTTGGTGGAAACTTGTGTGGTAGACGTAAAATATGCTAGCTTCCATCTGAGCTAGTGTGCTTTAATAGTAGTATGCTGTAGTTGTAGCAGCATGAGTAGTGGTATAAGTTAGCTGCCATATGTACTCTTTTGGTTCAGAAGGGTTTGTACTTGGGGCAGCTGGCTTGTGTCATTCCTACCCCTTTGACAATGGCTACACTGGTATCTTTAGTGCACTAGGTTAATAGCTAGCTGAGTATGTATATGTGAATTGGGAATTCCACCTCTAATCACGTCTATACTAAGCTGTGCATCAATGCTCTGGAGGTTGATCTTCTGGCATTTGATTTAGTAGGTCTAGTAAGGAATGCTGAGGGTGCCCTTGTTGACACCGGTACTCCTACTCCTCGTGACGAGTAAGGGAAGTCAATGGGAGCATTTCTCCCATCAGCCTCCCTGTGGTGGGTTTGCAGGCGCGAGCTCCCACTCCCCTGCTGAAGGGTGGGGCCCAGCAAGCCCACCGACTAGACCTTCCCATGGAAGACGGGTTTGCGGGCGCGAGCTCCCTCCTTCCAACTGGGAGGTTAGGGCTCAGCGAGCCTACCGCCTTACGTATCTCGTGGGATCTCCGGGATCCTTCAGCCCCTAAATTGCGATCCCCTGCCGGGGTCCATATAGTGGCGGGTGCTGGCCACTAGGCTGCTTGGCCTACAGTACCAACTAGTCAAATCAAAGGAAGTTGAGTGTGTGGTGGGGCAGAAGGGGAAATTAGGAGGACCCAGGCCCGCCCTTTCCACCAGGTCCCAGTCCGGGGCCCTAAGAGTTCAGGGTGATTGACCCCTACCTGGCTGACAGGGTTCCACCTGAAGCGCGTCAGCCCACGGGCACCGGAGGTGCTCTGTCCCGGGCTGCTTCCTATCCCCCTCCTGGGTAGAGACCTCCCTGGATTCGTTCAAGGGGTCTACCGGTTCGTTGCCTTCTCCCATTCCTTTGTCTCTGCTCTGGGTTCCTGCGGGACGCTAGCCATTCTTCCACCGGCGTGGAGTGAGTTGTTCCCCGAGAGGCGCCTGGCAACGCTTGGCCCGGGCACCCCCCCTCTGTCTCCTCCTCCGGGCCTTTTCAAAAGGCCAGCTGATGGTCGCTGCGGCACATCACTCCACCCCCTCAGTGTTCTGCTGCTCTGGGATGTCACGGGTTTGTGCCAGGGCCCCACCCCCGTACGCCGTGGCCGTCTGCCGGCGCCCCCGCTCTCGCAGGTCCCAGCCTCTGTTTACCGGTGTCGCGTCACCCTGCTCCCTTTCCGGCCGAGCGACTGGAGTCCCGGCAGTTTCAGTGCGGGCCTCGGCGGGCCCGTCACACTCCCACTGTGGGCATAGCGCCAAAGTCTGAATTAAAGCATGTCAACTCCAGCTATGCAATTAACGTAGCTGGAGTTGTGTATCATAATTTGAACTTCTCCCTTAGTGTAGACCTGGCCTTAGATGCGTAAGGAGTTTACAGATGATTGGAAGTTTTGAGGATCTAAATTTTTGAAGTTAGGTGCCAAAAGTGGCCATTAAGCATTTAAATCCCGCTGTAGATCCAATCCCAGGAGCCTCTGTAGGGCTTTCAGAAAGCTATCTGAGAGGTAGGCTGACAACGAAGATTAAGTTCCACAGATTTCCAAGGCTGCCAGGGAGATATGAGAACAGACCTGGTGCTGTAAGTCTGCACAACTAAGGATATGGCCCATAATTTTTATTAACTTCTGAATGCAAAGTAATGACAGTCCATCTGCCTTTTAGTTTTCTATGTTGGTCCTGTCAAATCCATTTATAGTGAACAGCCAGTGAGACATTAATAATGAAATATGTGAACACTTAAAATGAAGTCCCAAAGTTATTGACCAGTTCCAGTTAATAAGCCCATCACAATACAGTGGAGCACATAGATTTCGTGCAGCTCTTCATGTCTTGTAGTTAAATGCGCTATTCTTGAACTGAACATGCATTTGCAGTGATGGCTGATATGTTTAAACAGTTCTGTGCCTGGAGCATTATTGATCAGGTATTTACTGTTTTATGAATTTTATGCCTATGAAAATCTTATAGCTCTCTGAGAAAGGAATCTTGTAAAATATTCAGAACAATTTAATTAATGTGCAGAATCTTGGACTCCTTAGTCTAAACTTCTATGAAGTCAGTGAGGCAAATCCTAGAATCCTTAGGCAGCGAGAGGTCTGCTTGTACTAGGCTGGAGTAAGTATCACAGGATCTGGTCCCATATCGGTCACTCTTATGCTGCTGATGCAGAGTCTTCTCTTCCCTCCTCCTTCCCCCAAAGAAAATCTGGCAGCTTGTCTGTTACCGAGTTGCTAAAATATTGGCAGGTTTCAAAACTAAATGTCAGCCTTTTTGACAGTCAGTCAAAGGGCAGTCACTAGACATTGTCTTCTTTGAAACTATCCAGCACTGCATTTGAGAGGCAAACTGTAATGAGACATTTCTTGAAGTGGTATCTGTGAATATGTATTAATATTGCATGTGGTTTGGACTACAACCTCAAATCAATTTCTTCCCCCACAGAAATGTAGACAAAACTTCAAATAGCCCTCTGAAATGATAGGCTTTTTCTTAAACTACAAGATTTCACTCCCGTAGCTGTAGCAGCTGCTGAACAGCAAGGGATGTAGTGAAAATTTAAAATGCTGAAAGCTTAGCGCAGGATGAGCTGTAATGGTTGGTTTCATCTCTCAGTGATTTCAAAGTTCCTGGGTGACCAGTGTTTGGACACTATTTGTTTATCAGCCACAGAATCCACAGCTACATTTCCCCTAAAGTGGTAGTTAAAATATAACTAGTGGGTAATTGTTTTGATATCAAAATAAAGGCACACCAGAAATCCACTCCCTCACGTCTCCTGTTGCTCAGCTTGCTTCTTTTGCAAAGGGACGTTTCAGTTTCTCCATCATCTGAGATATACAACATAAGGCCCCTGCTGCAGCTCAGAGTCAAGCACGTTTTCAGGTGTGTTGAAGAAATAAGAGGGGCTGGTGGCACCTGGGGCTCCCTAGTTGCACCAGTGGCAGTGGGGCTGGAGGTGGCCATGGATCCCCACCTTGGGCTCCCCAGTTGGGCTGGCAGCAGGAAGGGGCAGCAGTCTAGGAGGGCAGCAGCAGGGGATCTCCCATGGTCCAGCAAAATCCCTTATTGGGACCAGTCAGGTTCCGAGGTTGCCAGACCAGGATGGTCCAACTGGTAGTTATGTTCTAGATGACACCAGACTTAACTTTCTTACAGTACAGACTAGAAAGGCCACGATACAATTAAATAGGCTGTGGTAGTATTTCTATCCCACCTGGAGAGGCAAGTCTTATGACAAATTGTTATTGTGAGATTTTTCAGCCGAAGAGTGCAGACCAGAAGTTCTGCTTTGGATAAGCAGCAATTTAACTACTTTAACTGATCAGAACTTTACACCTTTTTACCCATTTACCCATCACTGCTTTTCAGAGTTTTTGATTGGATTCCTAGTTATTTTCAACATGGACTTAAGACAGTGACATAAAAGATGCTGGGAGCTATTCTCTGCTCATTAAATGAGTGGATAAACTCTTATAACACCTGTTAAGATTAATAAACATTTCCACTGTATATTGCCTGTGCTCTAATGGGAGAATAGTCTTCCCTCTCTACAAACACTCATTTATCTAAAGGGTCCTCTGGTAATATATGGCTGGCATAAATGTGTCATAAAACTGACACACAAAAGCAAAAAAGACATCTGGGATCCATTTAGCGTCTGGTCAAATCCTGCTAACCATAACTCATGGGAATGCAAAATGGTAAGACTATTTTAAAAAGCGCGCACAGTCTGGACTTCTTGGTATGACTGTCTGAATATTGCATTTTTCGTGAAGGAGAGATGAATATAGATAAGTGATTTTGTTTTTGTGCTGTTAACAGCAAGAGGAGGAGCTACAACTTTGCAATAGGCTTTCAGTAGTCTATGCAATAAAGACTGGTGAACTTGCTCCTGGCACATTATCTTGGCCTTTGACTGCTTAAACTTGATTTCTGCTCAGATGTGGTACACACAAAATCTTTCACCTGAAATGGAAGATGGCTATTTCAGGTACATGGGGCGCAAGGGACACTTGATACAGATTTTGACAAAGACAAGAATCAACCTGGAGTTTATTTAGCAGATGCTGACCACGCTGAACTGACCCAGCTTCCTCCATAATTCTAACGTTAAGTAAAAGGCAAAAAAGCTAGTGGTGTCATTGAAGAAGTGATGCTTCCTTTGCAATTGTAAATCCAAAGCTTCAACTCCTGATAGAACTTAGAAATAATATTCAGTACATATCAGGCAAGAGGAAGACCTTTTAAACCCTAATTTCTTATATAGTAATTGAGTAGAATTTCAATTTTGTTTTTCTCATCTTTACAAAGTATCTTAAAACAAAACCTTTCATGTTTCTGGTTAGCATGCTACGGACAGGGAGCTGCAGAGAGGGGAGTTTAAGAGGAAGTTTGACAGAGGGAGGCCTACGATGGTCAGGAAGACCCGCAACACCTGTGCCAGCACTGCTTCTGTCTCCTCCACCTGCGCCTGTAGCCAGACAGACCAACTGAGCATGGATGCCTCTACCCAGATCCTGGTGTGGTTTTGCAGGGACTGTGGCTTGCAATTCCCACTTACTGATATCCAGGCTGGGGGGACCATCCAGTGTGAAAGTGCCTGCTGGTGGAATCTCTCAGGCAGCAGGTGGGAGAGCTACAGGAGGAGGTGGCTAGGTTAAGGAGCATCCGAATCCACAAGTAATTCCTGGACAGTGCTCATGTGGAGGCAGCTGAGGTAGATGTCCCAGTACACAGGACTGCTGACACACCACTGGTGGAGGAGGAGACGGCTCAGGGTGGACACTGGCAGCCGGTTACTTCTGGCAGCAGGCAGTGCTCCACCCCTGCTCTGAGCCCTCCCGCTGTGGTACTAGGAAACCGTTATGCTCTTCTTGATACAGGAGATAAGGAATCACCCCCTACAACAGAGGAGGAGGAAGACTCGTACCCCCAAGGCTGGGAGGTCTGTTGCCACCACTACGAATAGGAAACATAGGGTAGTGGTGGTCGGAGACTCTCTTCTGAGGGGGATGGAGGCGCCCGTTTTTCGCCCTGACATTTCATCTTGGGACGTATGCTGCCTGTCGGTGTCCCGTATCTGAGACATTACAGAGGCATTGTCGAGGATTATCCAGCCCTCTGACTACTACCCCATACTACTCATCCTTGTGGGCACTAATGATACTGCGAGGTGTGACACTGAGCGGATCAAGAATGACTACAGGGCTCTGGAGGTACGGGTGAAGGAGTTTGGAGTGCAGGTGGTATTCTCTTCGATCCTTCCTGTCAAAGGTAGGGGCCCAGGCAGAGACAGGTGCATCCTGGAGGTGAATGCCTGGCTGCGAAGATGATGTCGCCAGAAGGGCTTTGGCTTCCTCGACCATAGGATGCTATTTCAGGAAGGACTGCTAAGCAGGGATGGTGTTCACCTTTTGAGGAAGGGGAAGACCATATTTGGATACAGACTGGCTAACCTAGTGAGGAGGGCTTTAAACTAGGTTTGATGAGGACAGGTGACCAAAGCCCATGGGTAAGTAAAGAACATGGAGACCTGGGAGATGGGTCAGAAATGGGAGGGAATATGGGCTATAATAGCAGAGAGAAAGGAGGAACAAGGCAGAACTGGGAGGCAAATCAAATCAGTATCTTAGATGCTTATATACAAATGCAAGAAGTATGGGTAATAAGGAGGAAGAACTGGAAGTGCTAATAAATAAATACAACTATGACACTGTTGGCATCACAGAGACTTGATGGGATAATACACACGATCGGAATATTGGTATAGAAAGGTACAGCTTACTCAGGAAGGACAGGCGGGGAAAAAAGGGAGGAGGTATTGCCTTATATATTAAAAATGTACACCAGTAGTCTCCAACCTTTTTACACCCAAGATCACTTTTAAAATCTCAGAACAAGCAAAGATCTACCGCCCCATCCTTCCCCCAAGATCCCACCCCTTACTTGAAGCTCTGCCCTCTCTATTCTCCTCCTTGCTATCCCCAGCCCTTATACACTCTACACTACCGCTTTTTTTTCCAATTCTTATGTAAGAAGAGGTTTTTTCAATTTTTGGCCTGTCTAGACTGGACCAAATGTTAGAAAAACCCCTTCTTTTGGAATCCCCCTTATTCCTCGTGGTAGGAGTTACTGAAAGAGCATGTTTGCTTTTCCACTAAAAAAAGCAGAAGAACCAATGCATCCCTGGATGCAGAAGAGTTTTTCCAGGATATCTCTGGAACTGCTTTGGAGGATAGGGTCATCATTCAAAATGATCTGAACAAATTGGAGAAATGGTCTGAGGTAAACAGGATGAAGTTTAATAAGGACAAATGCAAAGTGCTCCACTTCGGAAGGAACACATACAGAATGGGAAGTGACTGTCTAGGAAGGAGTACTGCAGAAAGGGATCTAGGGGTTATAGTGGATCACAAGCTATATATGAATCAACAGTGTGGCGCTGTTGCAAAAAAAAGCAAACATGATTCTAGGACGCATTAACAGGTGTGTTGTGAGCAAGATATGAGAAGTCATTCTTCCGCTGTACTCTGAGCTGATTAGGCCTCAGTTTGAATATTGTGTCCAGTTTTGGGCACCACATTTCAAGAAAGATGTGGAGAAATTGGAGAAGGTCCAGAGAAGAGCAACAAGAATGATTAAAGGTCTAGAGAACATAACCTATGAAGAAAGACTGAAAGAATTGGGCTTGTTTAGTTTGGAAAAGAGAAGATTGAGAGGGGACATAATAGCGGTTTTCAGGTATCTAAAAGAGTATCTAAAAAGGGTCACAAGGAGGAGGGAGAAAACTTGTTCTTCCTGGCCTCTTAGGATAGAACAAGAAGCAATGGGCTTAAACTGCAGCAAGGGAGGTTTAGGTTGGACATTAGGAAAAACTTCCTAACTGTCAGGGTGGTTAAACACTGAAATAAATTACCTAGAGAGGTTGTGGAATCTCCATCTCTGGAGATATTTAAGAGTAAGTTAGATAACTGTTTGTCAGGGATGTTCTAGACAGTACTGGGTCCTGCCATGAGGGCAGGGGATTGGACTCGATGACCTCTCGAGGTCCCTTTCAGTCCTAATAATCTATGATTCTAAGATCTGTCATAAGATGCATTTTGAGTGTGTTTAGTGTTTCCTCTCTCAAGTTGCAGCATCATCTCATTGAAGCTTCCTGTCTCACGAAGCAGCGAGTGACAAGTTTACACAGACAGTCTTGATTTTATATAAGAACTTCTTTCACACTGAAAATTAAAAGTAGAAAATATGGATCTACTACACAGGTGATTTTTCATTTGTTGTGTATCAGAGGAAAGCCAAAAATCTGAGTAAATTTATCAGAGTGCAAGATAGAGAATCTACCAGACTGACATATGACTAATAAGCAAAATGCATTAGAGTTGTATCGGATAAGGGCCCTGCTAAATGTAGCCACAATATTTCAGTGCATCCCAGTACAAAACAGAAAAGCTGCACAGTGCAAAATGTGTCCTTTTCTGTGCAGGTATCCATTGATCCACAGAAGTGCACAGACTCTTAGAATTGGAATTCTTTCAATAATCTGATGAATTCCTTCTGAACTTAATATTGCTTCACAGGTTCAGGGATGCCATAGGAACCTAAACACCTCTCCATCAAATGGGTGAGTTTGACAATAAATAAATTATACTGCTTAAATCTGCTGACATAACTACTGAGGAAAACTTCCTTGGTGGCAAATTATTCCATAACTGTCCATTGCAGAATTTCTTGTGCCTTTCTCTGAAGCCTCTAATATTGGCCAGCATCAGTGACAGGATATTGGACTAATCTCTCTTCTGATGTTAGTTTCTATCATGGTATTTCCTCTGGAGATCTCAAGTTTTCCCTAGGATATTGGAACCTGAAGAACAGACACCCCAGCCCAGTTTTGGGCTTTTAGCTAATCCCATATTAGCAAAACCATGATTGGGAATTACTTCGTAACACACTGGTAACAGGCAAGTCGGAAGTTATACTCTGAAATTTATTGACTTTCTGGAGTCAGTGAGAAAAAGATGAAGACTGAAGGAGCCACCAATTAAATGTAATTCATCGTTGGGCCACACTGGTCAACATTTAGAACATGAAGTCTGCTCTTGACTTCAACTTGGATAAAAAGAACCTTTGGTCAGTCACCATGCCGAGGGCCAAGGGAAATCAAAGTGAATTCCAAACTTCAAAGACCCTGTGAAAAGGAGGAGATTTGAGGAGCAAGGAGAGACTGTCCAGGGCATGTTAGTGAAAAGCTGACTTGATGGCAAGCACACAAAGAAGGAGCGAGGTAGAGCCTACAGCAATAATAGTCTCTTTGCCTGTGATGTCATCTAGCTGTGCTGACGGTAAACAATACCTGTGTGTAGGCCTTTACTGTTTTTAGTTTGCTTTACTTGCTTTGTTCATTTTGAGGAATAAATAGTTTTTGTTTTGAAGTTGCTATTTCTGCATCTCTGCAAACATAAGTTGTAATAGGCTACTGTAGGGAAACTCCTGCAAGCAGTAGTTGAATCTATGTTATGAGTGTTTGAAAGCCCAGAGATCTAGTCTGAATGGCTAGACTATATGGTTTCACCCACCATAAGGTGCATGAAGCCAGGCCTGTCACTTAGGACATGTACTCAAGGAACTAAAAAGGATCTAAGTCACCGTCCAGTAGTCATGACACAAGGTATGCGCCTAAGGTTCTAAACAAAGAGGGATTAGCTCATAATTGGTATGTAGCACAACTACAACTTCAAGCATTCATCCCCAAAAGGATGTCAAGTTTGGGGCAGTTCCAAAGGATGCAGTAATGTGAAACATTAGGGATAGTTTAAGGTTTTAGAAGAATGTAAAATGTGATGCTTTCTCTCATTTTGCTGGCTCTTGCCTTATGAGTAACTTTTAATCCAAAACATGAATCCAGCAGATTAATTTCACTCTTTTCATAGGGTAGTCTTAGGAAGCTAGGCACACTTCAGAAGATTGGAAAGGAGCTCTAACCCTTTTTTCTTCAAGAAAGAGAAGCAAGTGGCTGCACCAAGCTATAGGGGGAAAACATTGGCTATATGGAAGATGTTTACAATTATTCAATTGATTAGACTGAAATATTGTTTCAACCCCTAAATGAGACCCAAACAGTATGGTTTCCACATGGGTTGATTTATAATCCCTTTCATATAAGCTCTGTAGAACATTGTGACAACAGTTGACATTGTACTTATAGACTTTGAAGCCACTTTTATTTCAGGGTATTGATTAGCACCTTGGGTACTGCTGTGCTAGTATGGGATACTGCAAACTTAGGATACATCTACACAGCATGCTTATTTTGAAATAAGCTATTTCAGATTTTTTTTTCTGAAATAGCTTATTTTGAAATAGCAGGTCTACACAACAGTGAAGCCTCACAATTAGTCTGAGGCAGGCTTCCCTAATGTGGATGTCCTACCTTGATTTAGAGCCCCAGGAGGCACTGGAGAGTAATTACTTTGAGTGGCCCTGGGGAGTAGCTATTTTGAAATAACAGCAGTGGAGCATCCACAATACTGCTCTTCTGAAATAGCTATCTCGGAATAGGCGTTATTCCTTGTGGAATGATGTTTACAGAAGTCGGAATAAGCTGTCCGTTATTTCGAATTTATTTCAAAATAACAGAATTGCTGTGTAGACGCTCACGCTGTTATTTTGAAATAACGGTGTTGTGTAGACACACCCTTATTGTCTCTAGTACATTAATTATATCTTGACACATTCACCTGTGTGAAGGGCAATGGTGGTATTTCAGACTATCTTTCCAGAGAATTGGAAGTATTCCAGGGATGCATTTCCACCTAAGTTAATGTTCTGATAGTTTATCTGATGACTTAGCAAGCCGAAGCCAAAGCCAAAGTAGATGATGTGACATTTATAGATTCATCTTTAGGGGATTTCAAGTATGCAAATGCCTAATTTGGAAAGACTACTAACTATAGCTAATGCTAGAAGAGCTGCAAAAATGGCAAAATGTATGAGACTCATGATGGTTGATAAAAGCAAAGCTTTACATTTCTCTTATAAAATGGAAATGAATGGCCTACTGATGCTATATGTAGGTGGAGGTAACCTTGAATGGGTGAATAGTTCTATCTGGGTAGCTGCTTGACTAAAGGAGGTTCTATAACCAAAAGTTTCATTTATAACTGCGCTAGCAGCACTGGCACTTCAGTGTCTTCAAAGGCCAGTGATAGATTGGTGAAGATGTCTGTGTGATAGCTAAAACAGGAGTGTTCAATGCAGCGATGACAACTCTGCTATTGTAAGATCATGTCTATGGAAAATAGCTGAAGAGAAGAAACAAAGCAGTTTTCTGTTTCAAAACCTATGCATTTGTCATGTCCATTAGTTTGATTTTTTCCGCAAACAAGGTCATACTGAGGATCACAGCGAGTTGCAGTTTGTCACCGGTTGAGGCCAAGATGACTGCAATGGTAAGGTGATAGTCAAAGAGACACACTTTTACAAAATCTTTGTAAAACTCAGGATGTAGGTGATGGTAATGACCAATGAAACGGGAGGATGCATCGAGAGAATTAAGAAACCTAAATCCTTCAGCAAGAGTCAATATAGAAGAAGACCTAAAAGTGACCCTTCAATATGGAAGTCTGTTCTATGTGCCACTATGTGAAGCTGCTTCTTCTGTCTTTTTTTATATACATAGATATCCCTGTCAGTTGTGAGTGTGTAACTGGTTTGGCTAACTAAAACTAATTTCACTACAACAAATATGGATTGACCTTTTTCTCCTAAGAAAGCAAGCTACTTTTTCCTTGTAACAAAGCCACTCATGTGAATGAACTACAAATAGTAATAAGGAATAGTTGATTCATCTGTTGTAATTGAAAGGTCATTGTAGTCTTTATGATAGCAAAAAATGGAATTTTCCCATCATAAAACAGCATTTGTCACATTAGAGATCAAATATATCAGAAGACAAATATACATAAGTGTATTTTCCTTTGCAACAGAAAATTGTCTGCAGTTGCCAGGACATCTTAAAACATGAACCATCCTCAAAATGCATTGTTCTTCCTAAAAATGGTAGTGATGACAAAATATCTTGAAGTAGAAGGGAGGGGAAAACAGGTTTCTCTTTGAACAGGTTTTATAAAATTCCAGCTCTGTTTTGATATAGAGACAAAAACTTTTTGGCTTCCTAAGGACCCAAGAGAAATTTTTTGCATTCATCTCCATGCAGAGTAATGAATCATCTTTTTTTGCTGGATTTCTTTCTTTGGGAGACCTTCTATTTGTAGTAATAACATGGGGAGAGAAGAGCATCCCATGTGGAAACATTGGGCTTCAAGAAGAGGCTACCTGATTTGGCCTTGTAACACTTTTTTTCAAATGATTGGAAAACATTTTGAATTTACCCAGCAAAAAGGCAATGAAAGGAGCAGTTTTTTATTACCAGAATAGTTAAGAAACTTGAGTCCACATTTCTTTGTTTCTAATGCACATGCTTGTTCACTTGATAAAATGTTCCTCAAGTCAATTCAAGGTAAAAATACTATCTGTAGAGGGGGCCTCCTATATAATTTAGCTTCTTAGTATATCTGATTAAAAGCATTAATTACCTTCTTTGTCAATTTTTATAAAACGTGGTTTTTGGAGATCTCTCACTGTGGTGTTCTTAAGTAATTTAAGACAGAATAGTTTAGTGCCTCAAGTGGGGAGCTGGAAATCAGCTGGAAACCTAGCACTGCAACAGAGTTGTTATGTTAGCTTGGGTGATCCCTATGAGCCTCCATTTTTCCATCCCCTAAATGGAGATAATTCACCCCGATGCTGTTGTGAAGCCTAATTTGCTGCTGTTTGTAAAGTACAGGAATAGTTCTATAGCAGGTTAAAGGATTACAATGCTAAATTGACAATTGCAGAAGATATAGTTCCAAGTGTCTATTGTTGCGACTGTGTGATACAATGTTGAGGGAGGGCACATTGTGTAGTAGTGCGCTGGGTGTATGCCAGGCTAGTACCAGACATAATTGACATCTGCTCTAAATTGCACAACTGCCAATGGCCTTCAAAGTCGAATAAAAGAGCCAGGAATAAACGGGAGTGGGAGGGGGAAGGAAGAAGAGTCTTTATGCCTGTTATAGGTTGGGAGTGCGTGATTGGGTGAGAGCCACTGTGCTGACTCTGTACAACTGGGTGATTTCCCCCTTGTATTTAATTGATGCTCTTTCGTGGTGATCTAGGGTGACCTTTTATCCAAAAGATGCTGACTCAAGGCATGAGTGCATCCCATTATGTGAAGGGTAGGTTCCTTTTTCTCCATCAAGAGAACAGTTAGGGTGTGGCAGTACAATCCTCCTTGTAGTATCCTGCCAGTGTTGATTTCAAAGGTAGGAGAGAGGGGAGGGTTTGTTTCAAAGTTAACTTTAACTTCCCTGCTGTAATCCTCAGCCATATACAAAATGCTCTTAAAAATACTGGCTGAACAAATGGCTACATTTTCATATGTCCTTTTATATATAAAGATTTTAATTTAATAAATACTTAACAGTTTGGATTATTATTTCATTTTAAATTATATTTTTTTACTGGACATGACTGCGGACTGGCTGCAAAGAGTAACCAGGAAAAGGCAGGTAGTCACACCTATGCATAAATAGAAGTATAGCTTTCAGGTAGAAAGGAACCCTGTAGAACTCAAATCTCTTGATTCCCAGCCTAGTCACTAACTACAGGACCATCCGTTGAGGAGTGCTGCTTGTGGTCATCAGCAGGGATCCTTGTTTTCTGTGATGTTTAAAAACCAACCTTCTCCACTTAAAACCAACCTTCTCCTCATTTTTCCATTATTAAAACTAAATGCTGAACTTTAGTTACCCTAGCCACAATATATATATATGTAGCAGTTGAGCATTATGTTTTATTGTTATACAGTGGAACCGAGGCCAGATTGGTTGATCAAAAATTCAGATAATCTGGAAAGCTTCAGCCTCATGCAGCTGACAGTCCAAACCTTGGTTCAATTGAATATGGAGAGCTGGAAAATGAAGGTTCAAATAAATGGGTTTCTACTGTGTATACATTTCACAAAAATGAAAAAAAAACCCTAAAAAGTCTCTATAAAAATATAATTGCCATGGTTTTTTTCCTGTGACAGATGGATTTCTAGGATCCATAATTAACCAGATAAATACTGTGGTTAAAATATTCTTTAAGGTATTAGTTATGATAGAATTAATAAAGGGGAAAAGAAATGGGACTTCTCAGAACTTTGTCAATATCATAAACTGCATCCAACTTCACACTGGGAGTTTTCTAGAATAGTTGTGTATCAGAATAGTTGTGATCAAAAGCAACAGATCACTAAGTAAAAGATGGTTTCCCAAATAATTTTTCATATTCTCCTACATGGGAAGGATTCTAATCTAATTTATCCTGACACAATGCTCTGACAGATCTCAACTTGACTTTTAGTTCTTCTTATTTTCAGCATTTGAATTTAGTCTTGACAGTTTGTTTTACATTCAGGTTCCACATCCACAGCGTTAATTATTACTGTTATTTATATAGTGCAATGGATAGACAATACAACAGCTGTGTCAAACAAATAGCTGGTTCTTGCCCCTAAAAAGCTGACAATCGAATGACATAGTACAGAATGTGAAATTCAGAAATGTAGTGGCAGGTGGCATGAATGATTCAGATATGAAATTAAGGTAGAAATTAATATAACAATATTAAAAGCGTTATTTCACACAATTTGAGGCATGTCATGCAACTAAGATTAGTAAAGTAATATCACAGTTTCTTAGGGTACGTCTACACTGCATCCCTAGTTCGAACTAGGGATGCAAATGGAGACGACCGAAGTAGTTAATGAAGCGGGGATTTAAATATCCCGCGCTTCATTAACATGATCTCGCTGGCTCGCTAGTTCGACTCACAGCTGACTCGAACCAGGAAGTGCGCGCTGGGACGCGATACTTCGGACTAAAGCCCTTAGTCCGAACTAACGTTACTCCTCAAAAAGGGGATGTCTACACTTCCACCCTAGTTCGAACTAGGGTGGTTAATGTAGGCATTCGAAGTTGCAAATGAAGCACGGGATTTAAATATCCCGGGCTTCATTTGCATCTTGCCGGGCGGGCGCCATTTTTAAATGCCCTTAGTTCGAACTCCATGCCCGCGGCTACACGTTCCACGAGGAGTAAAGGTAGTTCGAATTAGAGATCCTAATGTAGTGTAGACATACCCTTTTTGAGGAGTAACGTTAGTTCGGACTAAGGGCTTTAGTCCGAACTAACGCGTCCCGGCGTGCACTTCCTGGTTCGAGTCAGCTGTGAGTTGAACTAGCGCGCCGGCGAGATCATGTTAATGAAGTGCAGGATATTTAAATCCCCGCTTCATTAACTACTTCGGTCGTCTCCATTTGCATCCCTAGTTCGAACTAGGGATGCAGTGTAGACGTACCCTTACAGCTTTCAGTTACAGTGCTGCCATCTTCTCTTTGTTCTAAAGCCTATCCCCTCTGCCACTTCACTGCCACCATCCTTCGGGAGTCAGAATAATCTTGAGACATATGTCTCCTGGAATTCAGTGCTGGCCATATGTCGATATGGGGCCCAATCTTAGGAGATGCTGGCTGCTTCCTGAGTATCCTTGTTTCTACATCGGCCAAACCCTGCGGTCCTGACTCTGATTTGCCTGAGAAAGGAATGATGGAAAACTACTTAAATTTCAAGATTTGACCTATTTGCTCTAATAGGACTTGTTATACTTTACTAATTCTTAAGTTTTGGCCTTTGTGTGACACTGCCTAATATGGGACATGGAAGAGTGCCAATCTCAGGTCAGACTGCCAGAATATAGGACGTGTACCCCAAATAGGTGGCATACTTGATCATTAGACTTCATCAAGACAGTAATAAATGTGTGCTTCCAGAATACTAGCGGTTATTATGAAGCCACATACCCCCAGCATCCAGTCCTTCAGTAAACTAAAAGTATTTTTATACACACACACACACACACACACACACACACACACACTTCTTTAAAATTGAATCATGTGCATTGCAGTTGATCTCAGAGCCTGTAGATCAGGATTATAGCAGTGAGGTTAAATATCCCTGTGTAGACAGACCCTAAAAATAGGGAAAGTTCCTGATCTAACAATCAAGCTACTTAGGGAAATCTTGAGTGAGTAGATAGTGCTAGAACAGGAAGAAGGACAGGTTATTTGTAAACATATTGGCCAGAACTTCAAGCCTCCCGTTTTCTGGTATCTACTGGTAGCATTGTTATAACAGCAGGTGACTCTTCTTTCACCACACACCTTTATTTTTTCCTTCATAGAGGAGGGCTTTTTTTAATGTCTCCGGACTCTTGTCAATTTTGACATCAAAAGATATTAAAGCTCATCATCAGTTATATGTTCCAGACCTTGTAAAATCTTCATAGGCGAGCCCTCTTGAGGTAAACCTCATAGCTGAATCCCCCTGAATTCAGACAGGGGAAGGAATCATGGCTGGAGTTTGAAACCTGAACCTAGAGTCAGATTTGTATTTCACACTGACCCTTATCTTTATAACATTTGGAACCAAACAGCTTTAATTGAGGAGTTGGTGATTGATCAGCTCTTTGGTCAGTATAAATCAGTGACTTCAAGAGATTTACACCAGCAGAGCCTGAACAGTAGTGTCAGCAGTGCTTTCTGGATGGGCAGTACCATATAAGTGCAAGATGATCATTGAAACAAATCCTAAAGAACTTAGTGTTTACCCAAGTTGATATATTAATATATTTCCATGTTACACAGTAAATTAAGCTCTAGTTTTCAATATACCTGCTTAAAATTCTTTATCTCATTCAGAGGGCATATTTGCCAGGTATACCCTTGAAAATTCTGTCTTATATTTAGTTATGGCACTTTTTGTGCTCCAGGAACAGATATCTTCCTCTTCAGAGCATGGGCATGCCACCCAGGCTGTAAATAGACTCTCTCTCCACTCCCTGATCCAGTTCCTGGTTGGGGGCTGCTATACCCTTTGCATCTGCTAATCTAGCCCATAGTTTGGCATCTGTCTTTCACTGCTACGTTGATGCCATGTTTGGGTTCACTGGCTCTGCATAAGAGTAAATCCATTAGCCTGAGATCTTTGCTGCCGTTATGTGGAGGTATGAAGGCATCTTTGTATGACTGTTCTGTCTTCTTGACCAACTCCTAAGAATAATGGTAAGTGGTGCAGAGTTGGCCCTTGATGTCAAAGATTAATTTAACCCTCTGTATCAGGGATATTTTTAGAAAACTCATATTTCACATGGTGCTGCTATATATATATTTTCCTATATCTGTTTGTTGGCTTGCCCAGATAGCGTTCACTGAATATTTTGCTGCTTTATGCTCTTTTTTATAGTAGCTCAATTTAAAAAAAATACTATCCTCCCCAAATAAAACAGCAAAGTCTGAAGAGACAACGGCCTGATCTAATCACTCTATGAGTGTGAAGGACATGATTTCTCTTCCAATAGTTATTACAAGCATCTTAGTCTGATGGATGTTAGCAAACTCAAGAAGGACTTCATGATGGATTATACAGAATCCACACCTTCAATTTATTGTGTTTTTGACTCAAGTGGTGTTCAGCTCAGTTATGCTGCTTCATAAAGGTATGTGCATAATCGCTGCGGATAGCACTTATGAATGACAGACTGGTGGACAGGGCAGTTATATGGAACAGTCTGATTCACGTGGTAAGCTGGGCCGATTTGAACAAAATATGTAACTTTTGGATTTGACTATATTAGAACACATTTATGAACAAGGATTGGAAGCCATGCCTACAGAATGAGTGAGCCACTTTGTTTTCATCTTAAATGAAATCTTACCAAAATTCCATGTTTTACAAAATATTTGGGTTTTTTTTTCTGATTTTTCAAGCTATGTAGTATTATTCAAATAAATAAATAACTTATTTTGTTAGGAAAACACAATACATTGCACAAAATCTGTATTATGATAATACATTAATATGTGAATTCATGCATGCAAGTTCTGAAGTGTGTGCCTGTCTGAGCACACTGACAAATACCATGCCCACTATGCACATATGCCAAGCTGTTAGCCAAAATTTTAAAAATTTGATGTCCTAAAATGTGAAGAAAATAAAAATCTGTGTCAGAATGAATTTCAGAAAACTAGGAAGTGCTCAAAGTAAAAAACAAACAAACAAGAGAGGAGGATGAAGTTGACTGTATATACTGCAAATCGTATGGCCTTATTATTCAAGGTAATTATTTATAGGCTAATGGTTCTAAATCTACAACACTAAACTATTTAAAGAAGAAGTTTAATTTGGGGATTAGAGATGCATTGTTTTCTTAAATTCGGAAGTAGCATTATGTTCTGGATTCTGTTTTAGTTCTGCAACAAACCACATGAATGCTTTGATGAATGAAATTCTATCTACTGGATACTTTTTTCTCCAGTCCTTCCATCCACCAAAATAAACCCTACTATTTGCCCTGAAATTTAATAGTTTTATTTCACGTTCACCTTTTTGTAGTAGTAAACACTGAAATTCCCAGGAAAAATAAAATAAAAACAAAAAATGAAGGGCCCTAAGAATGGGGGACTGGATACTGGAAACTAGTGACTCTGGTCATAGCAGACAACACATGCTTTCAGACTACCTTTACATTGCAAGCTGGTGGTGTGACTTCCCCTGCCCAATACAAATATTTGTTCTAGCTCTCCTCAGGCTAGTGTGACTGTGCACATAAGCAAAGGTATCATTCTCCCAACTTGCATTGTTGACATAGCTTTAATAAGTTGCTACATCAAAAAGGGCTAATGCGAGTCTTGGATGTATAAACAGGTGTGTAATGAGTAGGAGTAGTGAGGTAATATATCTCTGCATATAACATTCATGAGACAGACACGGGAACACTGGAACCAGTTGTGAACATGCTTCTTAAAAGGATATAAAAAAATGTAGAGGGTGCAGAGAAGAGGGTGCAGTTTTTGAGAGAGCCTTACATAGACAGGCTTAAAAAGCTCAGTCTCTTCATTCTTCATAAAGAAGATTGACAGGTGACTTGATTAGTGTGTAAATATCTTCAGAGTGAAAATACCAGTTACTAATGGACTCTTTAAACTGTCAGCGAAAGGCAAAGTAAGAACCAATAGCTGGAAGCTGGACCAGACAAGGTAAAGTTAGGAAAAAGGCCCTTTAAAAAACAAACAATGAGGGTGATTAGCCATTGGAACAAACTACCAAGGGAAGTGGTGGATTCTCAGTCTCCAGATATCTTTATATCACGACTGGGTGTCTTTGTGGAAGAAATGCCTTGTCCAACCTTAAATGCAAATGATAGGGTTCAGTACAGTGGTGACTAGATGAAATATAATATACAGGGGGTCAGGCTAGATGGTCGAACAGCACCTTCTGTCTTTGAACTCTGAATTGTCAGGGTTCATTGTGAACACGTTCTTCTCTTTCAGTTCATTCAGTGTTGCACATTTACCCTCATGACCAGTGGTGAGTTCAGGTCAGCTTTGCAGGTGAGTCACTTCCCAAGGTTCCCTCTATGTTGTGTAGCCACACAGCCGCCTAATAAGCCCCATGCAGAGGCTTGGGGCTGCTGCTCATGGAGCTGCCATGTCCAAAGGAGCATCACTCCACCCCAGCTGTGGCAGCTCACTCTGTCGGGGAGGGGCACATGCTCCTCCAGCCCCAGTAGCAGGGCCGGATTAAGGGGTTTTAGGGGCTGCAGCCCGGATCCCCGGGTTGCAGCCACAAAAGCCCCTGTTCTGGGTTAGCCCTTGAGGTGGGGAAACTTCCTCTGGCTGGAGTCCCGTTGCTATGAGCACCAGGAAGTCCCCATGCTGCCCTTGCCAGGAGGCTTTTTCTCCTGCAGCTCCCATTGGCTGCGAATCACGGCCAATGGGAGATGTGGGGGCAGTGTCCATGGGTGAGTGCAGGCCGCACATAGCCAGCCTCCCCCCCCACCAAATGGGAGCTGCCCTACGTAAGTGCCCTGCATCCCAGATAGGGCCCCCTCCTCTGCCTTAAATCCATAACTCCCTCCTAAACCCCACACACCATTCCAGAGCCACATCCCTGAGTCCACTCCATCATCCCAAGTTCCTTCTACGCTCCACACCCCAACCCTGAGCCTCCCTAACTCCTTCCCCACTCTCACCTCCTATCCTGAGCCCATTCCCGCATTCCAAACTCCTTGGTTGCCTCCTACTCCCTAAATACCTCATCCCCAACGCTCACTGCCAGCCAAAGCCCTCATCCCCCCAACCCTGAGCCCCTTCCCACACTCCAAACTCCTCTCTCTCCAACCTCAAAACAGACCATCCATGTGCAGAATGAATTTTATGTGCACCAATATGGAGGTGATATGTCATAAATCTCCATATTGCTGCATGTGACAAATTTCATTCCACATAGGGATATAAAAAATTAAAAAGAACCTTGCTTGTAACCCTCTTTCTGCACATGTTCTAACTAAAGGAAGATAATAAAAAGCATTTCTAAACGTGTGTGCTTTGTCACCTTTTGTGCCAAGACTGCTGTAAATGAAAAGCAGACAAGCTGTCTTTCAATTTCTTAGTGCACTTGACAGTATTTTGTGCCCACTCAAAGGGTCAAGTCGAGAAGTCCTTGCTCATTTCAGTGAGAGGTTGGTCACCTGAATAAATAGGACTAATCATATGAGTGTTTGTTCACCATGGTGAAAAAGGAGTTCACATTCTAACCGCATAATTTTCTCCTGAATTTGATGGAAAGCATTTGAAGGTTAACTCTGACTCAGGATCACTCAAAGCTTTTGTGGTTCAGTCTGTAGATATTTTCTGGATAGTGCAGGGCAGACTCTTGGCTGGAAGTAGATGGTGTAGCACTATCAACTTCAATGGAACGACACTGATTTACACCAGCTGAAGATATGGCTCTGTGTCTGTAGCAAAGTCAAAGCCAGACAAATTTTTGTGTGTTTTTTCATAGGGAAAACCGCTTAGTTTTGTTTATAACAACACGACTTCTTGTCTCCCACGTGTACTCTAAAGTGCTCTCATGGACAACTTGACTGTTACTAGGTACCTGAAAGTGACAGATCAAGTGATCTGATTGATAGCATTTAAAAGTGCTTTGTAATAAACATGGGAGAAGCATTGTTTTGACTAAGTTTCCTGCAAATTGCTTTCCTGCCTGAACTATGTATTTCAATCTAAGCCAAATAGCAGCAACAAGCCAAAGAAATTGTAATGTGTTGGAGCTTTTAGCCAGCCACAATGAGTTTCCGATCCCCTGGAGAGCGAGCGAGCAGGGAAGACGGATTTATAGTTGATCATTTGCATTTCACTTATATTATCACTCTTTCTGTTTTAGACATAATTTGCTTAAGCATGCAAAATAGGGGAAAGAAAATGATTTTTATTAAAATGTTTGAATGACTTGATAGAATTTGAATGGCAGTACATTGGAGTGTTTTGCTGTTTGTGAACAAAGCTGATAGTTTGGCACCAGGTCTGCTATCCTTTATCAAATAGCTTTTCCTACATTTATTTTTGCTACTGAAAATGATGCTTTCAGAGAAAACAGTCACTATAAATTTGGTTAGCAACTGACTTTTCCCCAATACAAATGTAGTGAATATTTATGAAAATCCTATATCATTCAGCTAGCTATTTTGTGAACAGCTTGCAAATACAGATAACAGGCACTAATGCAACTATAGCTTTTTATTCAGTAATCTGCCCAGACAGGCTGGTGTAATTTTTTTTTAAACTTAATTTTCATTGAATGCATCACTGGGATTGATCAAAAATGACCTTCTAGCACATACTAGGGGGTCAAAACTAGAAAATCCACACCACCTAGGACTATTAACTTCTCCTAGCCAACAAAGCCAATCTAGTAAACTCTTCCATATGGCTTAATGGGACCATTAGTGATCTCCTAGCCAAAACGCTGGTTAAGGGAATCTTCTCTGTTTCTGTGTTCACTTCTCATTAGCCTATTGAGAAACTTCAGATGTAACTCTTTTCTCCTACAGAATAATGGCCCATTACTGTTATGCCATATGTTTTGCCAAAATCTCTGTATGCCTACTGCAGCTTTCTTCCTGGGTTGTATCATTATGTAGAACTGCCGTAACTTTATCAATATTATCCCTGTGTATGCCCTCCAAGGTGCTCAGAAGCTATGCACACAACTACAGTCCATAACCACATACTGGGGCATAGACAACTGTTCCAAACTCACTTTTCTCTTTATTAATGTAATCACAAGATTTGTTTTTGAATGGAGGGAGGGGGGGTTAGCCCAATCTCCCAGGTCTCTACATCCATGAATGCTTAGAAATACAGAAGCATATGTGGCTTGGACAAAAAGAAGGAAACTAGTTTGACGAGATCTGTGCTCAATTCCTAGCATTGCCACAGATTTAAAGTGTATTTAAGTGCCCACTGGTTTGACACATGTATTTAAAATTCATTAGGTGATTGCGGATGCTTTTTGAAATGGGAACAACGAGAAGTCCTGTGGCACCTTATAGACTAACAGATTTATTGGAGCATACGCTTTCATGGGCAAAGACCCACTTCGTCAGATGCAAGCGTATGCTCCAATAAATCTGTTAGTCTATAAGGTGCCATAGGACTTCTCATTGTTCTTGCAGATTCAGACTAACACGGCTACCCCTCTGATATTTGAAATGGGAGTAATTCCTCTCTTCTGCCTATTGACTGTCTTGACTGTTTTGATTGTAAGCACTTTGGAACATTAACTCTCTCTTATTGTGTTTGTACATCACCTTGCATAATGGTGATCTGGTCTTTGGAGGTACTTGTAGGTGCTATTTAGACATAATTATATTTGTCCTAATGCTGCTCTCAAATTGGGGATGGCACATTTTTTTCTACACCAGGTTGGTGTTTCTTTGACTCCCAAGAAACTCAAGTTAGAATCCCAGGTGGTCTGATGCAATCATTCATTCATCTGAGATAGATAAACTGAGTTACTGCCAGGGCTGGTGTTTCTTTGGGCATGTCTACATGACAGAGAAGATTGAAGCTTCTGCAGTTGATCTTCCTGGGTTCGAATTAGCGGGTCTGATTCAAACTGAGAGGGCACTCCCGTTGGCTCCGGTAGTCCTGCTTCTAGGGGGAGTAAGAGAAGTCGAAGGGATAGTGTGCTCCCGTCAACCTCCCACTGTGTGGATGGCACCAAAATGTGATTTAAGATACTTCAGCTTCAGCTATGTAATTAACAGAGCTGAAGTTGCGTATCTTAATTCGAACTTATCCCCTAGTATAGACCTAGCCTTTGAGATGAGACAAAGAACAGAGGTCCCTGCTAATGAACATCAGATGGCAGCCATGAGATCTTGAAAGTGGTCACTGCATTTTCAGACACCCAAACTGTTCATCAAGCTCCTATCCAGTTCTAAGTCAAAACTCCCCTTGAACGGTCAGTGGTGCTGAGCCAAGACTAGTGAAGTGGGTTAAAGGATCCATCACTAACCAGGTTTATCCATTAGATTCTGCTTCTCTGCCACCCACCCACACATGCTTAATGCAAGCAGTAGAACATACACAGGCATATGGGCTTCTATGTGCTGCTTATGACAAAACTCATGGAATTCAAATGGGAACCAGATAGTTTCCTAGTATCTGTATCAGAGACTGGAAAGAAAAGATATTATCTTGGAGATAATGCATCCATGTAAACTCATTTGAGATCTTAAAGGAAGGAAAGGCTATACTGGCTACGTCTAGACTACAGGCCTCTTTCGAAAAAGGCTTTTTCGAAATAATCTTTCAAAAAAGGCTCTTTCGTAAAAGAGCGTCTAGACTGCAACCACTTCTTTCGAAAAAGCAAGCTGCTTTTTCGAAAGAGAGCACCCAGGCACTCTGGATGCTCTCTTTCAAAAAAGCCCTGTTTGCATTCAAGAATGCCTTTTTTCGAAAGAGCATTTTTGAAAAAAGGCATTCTTCCTCTTAAAATGAGGTTTACTGCAGTCAAAAACCCTGCAGTCTAGACACACCCAGAGTGTATTAAAGTTATCTCATGCCTGACATCGATAGTCTTCATGCAGTTGTTTTACCAAACACGGACTATTTCTCTATGGAGGGGAGCCTGAATGTACATGACATGGTTGGCTAGCAGCTACTGAGCAGGCAGGCATGTGCATATAGAGAAAAGACTTGGACTGCTTCTAAAAATAAAGGAGAGAGGAGTTTTTCCATCTGGTACTTCTAGTTTAGTGTTTCATTTGTACTCTACACAATTGACTTTAGCCATTGCTGATTTAGTGTACATTGCTGCATTGTCTATGAAATACATGAGGCAAAGTGATTTCCAAATAATTGTTTTTGTTAAATAGGGAATTGGGTCTATTTCAGTGTGACAGGTTTATAACATCCCCTCCCATGGCAGCTAACTCCCATGCCAATCCTTGTTTTCAAACGTCAGGAAAGAAATAAAAACTACACTCACTTAGTGTTCATTCCTGTTTATTATGCCATCACAAGAAGTCAACGGTGTAATAGGGAATTTAAGCCATTTTACTCCCAGCCTTTGGCTATTAGACACTTTCCTCAGATCCGCCACAGTGAATTATGCAGATCTTCATAATCATCTCCCTTCTTTCTGGCATTTTTATCTTCATGCCATCATTAGAATTCAGAATCAATATTCAGAGCTGTTTACTGGATTGGTTTGCAGTCAGTTTACATTTTGGACTTGCCTTTTGAAATCATAAGAACTTGACTTTTTGGGTTGAAATCTTAGCTTCTAGAGCAAAAGATAGCAGCCTCCCCAAAAATACAAACCAAACCAGTTCAGCTCTTCCCCATCACTACTTCCCATTAATGCCCCAAATCACAGAAGTATAGTATTAGAAAGTGAAGCCAGTTTCTGGAAACGTGTTTGGAGTTGACTTAAGTGGATTTTTTGCTAGTTTAAACTGACTAAACAATTGAGCAGCAAGTGCACCTCAGAGGAGCACTCATTCCTAATAGCAGCAACTCCAAATACAAGGCAACAAAGCAAATAAGGAGCTTCAGGGCTCAAGGGTGTGAAATATATCCAAGACTTGGCTGGAGGCCCTTTAACTATGATGTATTCTTACATTTGTTAATGCTAAAGTTTTTGTTATAACAGGCCCCTAAAAGCCAAGATGCCTGGGTTTTGTCCCTATTTCTGTCACTGTCTCATTTCCTAGATAAGAAATATCCATTAGGGATGTTAAATTGTGGTTATCTGACTAATCGTGTGGTCAATAAAATTTGTATCGACCATACAATTAGTCGATAGGACCGCTCTGCAGAGCTGTGGCAGAGGTAGCTCCAGGAGCCGGCTTGAGCCAGGACTGGGCAGTCAAGGCTCATGCTGGCTCCAGGAGCCACCCGCCCCATGACTCTGCGTTTAAATGTAGTAAGAGCTGCCGGGTTCTTATTACATTAAAATGCAGAGGCGCAGCGTCCTGGACCAGTGTGGGCTGGGTCTGCTTGGTCCCAGCTTGCGCTGAGTCCAGAAGCCGCTGTTTGCAGTGGCCAACCCTGTCAGCCACGAACAGAGGCTGCTCTGGCACCAGCCCTTGTTCTCAGTGGCTGGTTGTCAGCAGCATCCCATGTCCAGGGTGCGGTGGAGTAGCCCAGCTCCCCACTGGGATCTCCGTGGACAGGGGCTGCTGCCAGAGCAGCATCTGCCCACGGTGACCCTCGGCTGGCTGTGGGCAGAGGCTGCTTTGTAGCAGCCTCCTCTATCCCCCTCTCCCTCTGCTGGGAGTAGGCTGCACCACGGAGCCAGTGCTCAGGGGAACCGGCTTTTAAGCTGGCTCCCCCTAGCACCAGCCCCATTCCCCTCCCCTTGCTGCGTCTCATACAGGCAGCAAAGGGGGAGAGGGGAAGTGAATAGTCGATACTCCAGTCAATTACTCGCTAACATCCCTAATATCCATAAAACATTAAGATCCTCAGATGAAGATCATGAGGTAGGGCAGAACATTTTAAGTGGATTGTGATTTTAAATATGATTAATTCACTCTATACTACAGTGGTTATGACCCAGGAATGTGTAAGTACAGGTTGAACCTCTCTAGTCTGGCATGTTCTGTTCCGGCAACATCCGGGTATGATTTGAATTAGCTGGATGTCTAGGTATCATGGGTATAGCCAAGTTCCCTGTGGTCTCATAAAGTTTGTTTACAGCTACTTGTTCTGGCTCTCAGTGTTCTGTGCTGTTGTTTAGCTCTAATTTGCCCCTAAACATCTTCTAAGAGCCCAGGAAGTGATGGCAATGCTGCTAGATCATACTGACTTCCCATGGTTTGGCAAATTCTCTGGTATGGCACTGGTCAAGTCCCGAGGATGCTGGATTAGAGAAGTTCAATCTTATATTATTTTTTTTCCTGGAAAGTGATTCAAGCATGTTTTAACACTGCTAGAAATGTACATTTTACTGACTCAAAGCAGCTATAGAATTTTTATTGAACAAACTCTCTGTTCTTTGCCCAGAGCAGATACTTTTACAACAAATCTAATTGGAATAGGTTGCTATTTTTGCATGTATCTCAATCAAATTATGTAGCAAGTGAGATTTAAGACAGGCAAAATGCATGTATAATTTAACACGGCAGCAGTTTCTTGGAAGTCACCAGATTTTAAAAGTGAATAATAATGTAGGCTGTAGCCCATTGGCAAAGCATCACAATGGAGTCTTTCCTCTGTGCCCTCAAGACTTGTGAATATTTGGTGATCCTGGTCACATCTACATTCTTTTTGCAAAGTTTATTTGTTTTATGTTTTCCAGATTATAAAAATACTTTTTTGACCCTTTTTTTTAAGATACCTCATCTTAACCATCTGAAATTTGCAAATTATATGTAACAATGTAATTACCTTTTGAGTTTATAGTAAGCAGGTGATAGCTTATAAATAAAAGCAATTCAGTTGCATAAAATAATGAATCAGGCCACTTTTTGATCTCTGAAGATATAGCTTTGCTCAGTTTTCTGTAAAACAGCATTTAGTTCAATAGAAAGTTCCACAAGGTCACATCCACGGTGTCTTTCGTTACTTGTGCCTTTCAGTGTTGGATTTTTCATTTGTGTAGTTGCTCGGTAGTGCAGCTTTTTCTGTAAGGTTAGGAAAGGTGGCATCCTTTAACAAATAATTTGATACATTACTCTTTAGTAGGCAAGAAGATATAGTACTGTCAAAAATGTGCTTTGTTTTGCAGAAACTTACCTTGACCCAAAGGTATTCCTATCAAAAAAAGTTTTTGAAGCAGGCTGTAGTACATTTTTGTCTCTGCAGTTTGGCACAGAAAGTGACACACCATTTTCTGGCAAGTTTTTGTTGCTGTCTCTGTATAGATTGTAGCAGTACCCAAAATGTGCTCAGAGGGGAGATACCTTCCTAAAAAGAACTAAATATCTTCCATCCTGGCATAAGATGGCACTATTCCTATGTACTTGAAGTGATTAATTCATTTGTGGTTGATAATTCAATATATATTGTGGCATGTCCTAAAGAAGCAGCAGTAGGTTTCCTGGCAGAATTGTATTAAATTACAATAATAAAAGATCACTGATTGGAGGAAAAAATGAATTATTAGAAGGTTCTGTTTATTAGATAACAGACTAAAAAGTAAGCAGTTCATATATTTTTTGCATAGCAATAGTTTTATATGTGCACTAGTATTTGTGGAGGATAATGGAGATGGAGTCAGAGAACATGTGTGGGTTTGTTCAAAGCTCTGTGTAAACTCTCAAATTAACAAGCCCAATTAATAGTTGCTATTGCTGATTTTCATTTCTGAAAATTATTTATAAAGAAATGTTACTCCATGATTTAAATATTATTAAGACTCTCAAGAAACATTCTCCAGTGCTTGTAATGACTAGATAGAATGTTGTTCTAAATCAGATGTGCTTTTGTTTAACCAGACTCTAGTGGGTCCTCTGCAGAAATGAGTGGATGAAATTCTCTGGCCAGCTGCATGCAGGGAGTCAGATTAAATTATTATAAATGTCCTTTTTGACCATAGACTTTGTCAGGAAAGAAACATTAAAAGACCATTAAAGGTAGGTTTAGAAAATGAACAGTTGTGCTAAGGCAGGGTGGGGAACCTTTTTTGGGTCAGAGTCCAGTGATCCACAAAAAAAATCAGCTGGGGTCTGCACACAAGTGAGAAGCAAAAATAAATAAATAAATATTACATATCTATCCCTCAGTAACGTGGCCCACAACTAAAAAGGAGAAGGACACTCACCACATTCCCCTCCCACATCAAAGCCTGGCGGGGGGAGCAGCCTAGTGGATCTTGTATGTTCCAGCCCCATGGTGAAGCAGTGGGGTGGCTGGAGTGTCAGCACAGGCTCCCCAATGCGGGGGGGAGGTACGGATCCAGGCAAGCCGGGGGCCAAATTCAGCCCCCGGGCCTGAGGTTCCCCACCCCTGTTCTAGGGAGTGGCCTGGCTGGAGGTAAAGTGATGAGACTATGTACAGATAGGACCACATTTTCAATGACAGACTCTGCAGAAGATAATATCAGTCTTTAGGAGGTCATAAATTGTATCGCATTAGTAAAGTCAATTAAGTTATGCTTATGGATTGTGAGGATCCAATGCACCATGCATTGGTAAACTTCTCCATAGATAGGCTGGAGGAATATTTGACAAACCACAGCCTATTGTATAGCAAATAAGAAATCCCAGGAAGTCTCATTTTGTCTTATTTACTTGTTCACTTTAGCTGGTCATGCTCTATAATGATTTCATTAGGAACTTATGCAGAGCCCATGGCCTGAATTACTCAGAACAAGTGCATAGGCATCTATTGCTATGAGATTAATGTTTTTTGGCCTGATCTTGTTCATATTAATGCATTTCAATGGGAGTCTAGCATTTTAAAAGGACGTCAGAGATGAAGGAATAATGCTCATTCACTTGAGTAACTCAGAACATAGAAAGACTGTGCATAGTCACTTAAACCAGTGCAAGATAAATGGAAAACATTATGATGTGGTAGCACCATACACTCACTGAACTAATGACTATACAAGGAAAAAGGGAAGCTCAGAAACCAGCCCTCTCTGATACATGATGGAAAAGGGGCAAATTTAGCACGAAACGAGACTGTGAATCTCTCAGTACAAAAAGTATATGAAAGTATCTTATCAGTGGTGTAAATGATGTCAATATATTTTTTTCAAAGGTTTAATGTCCACTGCTGGCTTTCCTTGACACACATCCAACTTTTCAATAACAGGCAATGTTCACACAAATGATTAAGGGCTTGTCTAGAATAGCAAGCTGAGATGTAAGGCTACAGGGCACTGTCTGTGTGGACCCTGTAACTGCTTGCTAAATGTTCCCTAGAGTGCCTTGACCTACTCCTAAAACAAAAGACAGAACTATGTAGCACTTTAAAGACTAACAAGATGGTTTATTAGGTGATGAGCTTTCGTGGGCCAGACCCACTTCCTCAGATCAATTTGTGGAAGAAAATTGGCACGACCATATATACCAAAGGGATACAATCAAAAAAAGTGAACACATATAAAATTGACAAATCAAATTTTAGAACAGAGTGGGGGTGAGGGGGGAAGGTTAGTGTCTGTGAGGTAATGACATTAGGGGTGATAATTGGGGAAGCTATCTTTGTAATGGGTGAGATAATTAGCATCTTTGTTGAGACCCATACATAAAGTGTCAAATATAAGCATGAATGACAATTCTGAAGCTTCTCTTTGAAGTCTGGAGTTAAAATCTCTCTGAAGCAATATGCATGTTTTAAGGTCATTGAGAGAATGGTCAGTCTGGCTGAAATGGCAAGCAACAGCTTTCTCTCTGTGAGAGAGTCTGATGTCTGTTTTATGTGCATTGATTCTTTGGCGAAGTGTCTGAGAAATTTGTCCAATGTACATAGCAGACGGACACTTCAGGCACATGATGGCATAAATTATATTTCTGGATGAACAGGAATATGTGTTCTTGATATATGTTCTGTAATAGGCATGGTTAGGTTCAAAAATGGTGTCAGCAGAGTAAATATGTGGACAAAGCTGGCAACGGGGTTTGTTGCAAGGGAAAGTTCCAGGGTTGGTATTAGTGTGGTATGTCCTGTAGTTGTAGGTAAGAATCATCCTGAGGTTAGGTGGTTGTCTATAGGAGACTATGGGTCTGTCTCCCAGAGCCTCTCGGAGGGTAGTATCCTGTTCCAGTATAGGTTGTAGTTTATTGATAATGCGTTGGATGGGTTTAAGTTGGGGGCTATAGGTGATGACAAGTGGTGTTCTATTGTTAGTTTTCTTGGGTCTGTCTTGAAGTAGATGGTTTCTGGGTTTTCGTCTGGCTCTTTCAATTTGTTTTTTTATTTCTCCGGGTGGGTAATTGAGGTTTATAAATGCTTGGTAGAGATCCTGAAGCTTCTGGTCTCTGTCAGAGGGATTAGAGCAGATGGGATTGTATCTAAGGGCTTGGCTATAGACGATGGATCGTATGGTGTGTCCTGGATGGGAGCTGGAGGCATGTAGGAAACTGTAGGAGTCAGTGGGTTTTCTGTAGAGTGTGGTGTCTAATTTACCATTGGTGATTTGTACTGTGGTGTCCAGGAAATTGGTCTCTCATGTAGAATGGTCCAGGCTGAGATTGATGGTGGGGTGCAGGTTGTTAAAGTCCTTGTGGAATGCATCCAGTGTTTCTTGGCCATGGGTCCAGATCATAAAGATGTCATCGATGTAGCATAAGTAGAGAAGGAGTAAAAGGGGACGGGATCTGAGGAAACGTTGTTCTAAGTCAGCCATAAAGATGTTAGCGTACTGTGGGGCCATGTGGGTACCCATGGCTGTGCCGCTGATCTGGAGGTATAAGTTGTCCTCCTGTTTTTAGTGCTCACTAGGGAGCCTTTAGTATGCCATTAAAGGTTCTAAAATACAATGTGCTCAGCCTTGCACTCCAGCTTGCTGAATACAGCACTGTTCATCTACACAAGCTCTTATTCAGTATTTCAGTAAACTGTTCAGAAATCAGTTCCTACATCAGCTGCCTATGTACTTTCCTCTTCACCTATGTGCACAAGCCACCTGCATTTACTGTGTATAAGAGAACTGCCTTAGCGAAACTAAAAAGCATGCTAAACTATTGGCCAAAACTGAACGCAAACAAATCCTAAGATTTAAGACTGTTTAATACAGTGTTTCTTAAACTGTGTTCCGTGGCACACCAGTGTGCCGTGAAGCAGTTGGAGATGTGCCACAGAGAACAACAGAATTCAAAATGGCCACCCTTAAAGGGACAAGTGATCTTTTTTTTTTTTTTTGCTCAGCAAAAAATTCTTGGTGTTCCTCATAAAAAAAATTGTTTGGTGTTCCTCAGTCTTAAAAAGTTTAAGAAAAACTGGTTTAGTAGCACTTTGGTTGAACTGGACCTGAACCAATTCAAACATTCCCAAATCATGGGGAAATTTTAGAAACCTAGCCTTGGGTCCAAATCTGAGCTTCAGCTCAGGCATTTTGCTTTTGTTGTTATTTATGTAATTTTGTGACCAGATTTGCACTTCCTAAATATAAAGATCTTGGGGGAAGAGGTTGTGGGTCAGATTTTGATCTCTTACGATGATACAACGCTGGAAAATTTTTTTGAAAATCACTATCTCTATACCAGTGCAAATGCGATTTAGAAGTGTAACTCTACTGGAATTGGCAGATTTACTCTAGCTTTATATTGATATGAATGGGATCAAAATATGATCATTTGCTTGATGATTTGCCATCCTAGAATCAGGCAGTATTTAATTAAAAAGCTCTTGAATTAAAAGTAGAAGTGTTCTCGCTCATTTTCAGCAACATTCAGGATTTAGAAATTCTGTTTGAAAGTTTGTTCTTACGGGATTTCCAGGCCTACTTACTAAACCAGATAGGTTTAGATGGGTTTGAAACAGATGCTAGTAAGCCGTCAAACTGCACCTTTCAAGGTTCAACCAGCACTATTTTCTGTACAGTTTTAAATTCAGTTATTGTGTCTTCATACCATGTATTGAACTAATTTTGAGCGGAATATACTGCTGATATTATGTGTACTTTAAAGAGAATTACAATATAGTAATCAAGAAACAATTCTACAGTACAGAACTCATCATGTGGTTCAATCTAAAAAGAAATTGTGGTGTTTTGAGCTGAATGGTAACGTATGAAGAATGTGTATTTGAGTTTCACATTTGTCATTAATAACTGATATCAATGTTCCCACCTGGTTTTTTTAAATCAGTATAGGTATGTGATTTTTGTTACTAAAACTCTAAAATGGATAAATTACTGAAATGTGTTTGATCTCTCTGATAAGTATTTGAAAGTCTGGATGTATAACAGTATTTCT
This sequence comes from Pelochelys cantorii, assembly GCA_032595735.1. Classification (NCBI taxonomy): domain Eukaryota; kingdom Metazoa; phylum Chordata; order Testudines; family Trionychidae; genus Pelochelys; species Pelochelys cantorii. The sequence goes on along the minus strand of CM064329.1, from coordinate 43,496,180 downwards.
TCATGTGATTGTTCCTATGGTATTCCACTGTTGGTTATGCGTTTGCATCAGGTGACCCAAGAGCAAGAATTTGGAAGCTTCTATTGGTCTGCAAATGCCCTAGTTCACCTTTGTGGCACCAAGCTAGGAGATAAAATGTGTGGTAGACTGCCTGCCTCTCCAGTCCCTTCTCACTGCTGCGTGGTTCTCTGGACTGTGTCTGGGATTCCAGGCTTCAAATTTCACTCCTGACCCATGGGGCGGGGGTTCTTCTTAGTCAGCCGTGATCACCACTTGTGCCTGTCCTGCTTCAGGGACGCGGACACTACCACAAGGTGCAGTAGCTTCTACTTGTTCCCCAGCTGTACCAAAGAAGGACCGGAACTGCACGTTTGAAAACACCACATGGAAATGCCATGAAGCCTCAGTTGGGCCCAAATTGGGGAACTCTGCCCTCCCCCCCCCCCACCACCACCATATGTCAGCCTGACTCAGCAAGGAGTGAGCCTCCTGCTGCCAAGCCAGACACTGGCACCCGAGAACCTATCCCCAGAGACCATTTGAGTTTCACATTTGTCATTAATAACTGATATCAATGTTCCCACCTGGTTTAAATCAATGTGATTTTTGTTACTAAAACCTTAAAATGGATAAATTACTGAAATGTGTTTGATCTCTCTGATAAGTATTTGAAAGTCTGGATGTATAACAGTATTTCTTAGAAGTACAGGAAACACTCTTTATAGATACATGAAACTTGACATCCACTTTGAAGAATTTGGATTCAGTACTGTGCAAGTCCAGTACCTCAGCACCTCCCAAACCTTGGGATCCATTGGCACCAGTGAAGACTGTTCCATTGCCTACCGATGGCACAGTCTTTGTCAGCACTTTCTCTAGCTCTGATGGACAGACAGCCCCTCTGACATCAGGGAGAAATAGATTCTGTGCTGCTCTACAAGACATACTCCTGGATCTGGAATCCTCTACATTGGGTCTGTTCCGTTCCATAGATGTCATAACACCTGGGAAGTCAATAGCATGAATTATATTCCTTCTCTTTCCTTGAGATTCAGCTTCCCTCCAGCTGTATTGCTAGTACGGCGTCTGGATCAGGAATCAGTCTTGTCCTCATTGGGATACTGTGAAACACTCAAGGAGACTTCATTTCCTTATCCTAGCTGTCCTTTGCCATTCAAAAGACTTGCACCATTTTGGGACCAGTCTAAGCATGTAGGTCTGAACTGATGGCATCCATTTTAAACCTTTCTCTGACCTCTATATTCCCCTTTTTAATCTTCCATAATGACAGGCCTAGCACCAGCACCCCCAGGAAGAGTTGTTCAGATTTGCTAGGGAGTCACTCTTTACTTTCCCTTGGAGGCACTCAGATTCTTTTCCCTCCCACCCCCGAATTCTTCAGAGGAGGAAGAGCAAGTCACACCAGATTTGTCGGAACCTGTCTGTGTCTGGATGAAGTACCCGTGCTCTCTCTCTCTCTCACTTGCTCCTCTCCTTAGATTTTATTTAAAAATATTCAGATAATTCCAGGATCTTCTTTTTAGAGTTCTTGGAGAACTACTCATTCCTTTTTGAAGAGTTTCAGGAATCACAACAGAAACTTCTTGACATCTCCACCCAGTTGGAGACATTTAGAGTTGTCTTGCGCACCTCCATGAAGACAGAAAAAAAGTTATATGCTCATAAAAGGGACTGAATCACTGTCTCACCCTGGCTGCCATTTTTTTGGGGGTGCTTCTGAAAGGGCTAAATAGAAACACTTCTGATCTACTTCTTCAGACAAAGCATTAAGTTCCTCGACCTAGTGAAGAAAGAAGTCTTATCATGTAGACCTCAGTTCAGGATAGACAGCTACTAGCTACTACTGGCCAAGAATGTCTTCCTCAACTACTCCAAGTTTGTAAAGTCGCCATTTTTATATAGTAAGTCCCTAGTGCTTTTTGTGATGCGGCTTTCAATACCCAGAGAGACTGTATTTAGTGCAGTGATGTCTACTTTAAGCCTTGTTTATGCTGTTGGATTTTATACTGGTGTAACTGAACCAATGTATGGCCAGTGTAAATAGGCCTTTGCTTTGCACAGATCCTGTAATGAAAATGGAACTAACTTTATTTTATCTCAGTGATTTGCCACAGATGTCTAGTGATGGCTGTGGTAGAGAGTTGGTGGCGTCACAAGAAGTTTAGATGTCATAGCATGAGAAAATTGGTAAGAATAATTTATATAGAGAGAAATCCAAGGCCAGGGAATGCAACATTCTATTTGGAATATCTACATAATCTACTATGAATAGTATCTCACTTTGGTGACTAACTGGAAGGAGTCTCAGAGGTAGCCATGTTAGTCTATAACTGAAAAAAACAATTAGAAGTCCTGTGGCATCTTAGAGAGTAACAAATTTATTAGGTCATGAGCTTTCCTGGGTAAACTACACTTCATCAGGAGAGTACTCATAAATAAATTTGTTAATCTCTAAGGTGCCACAGGACTGCTCATTGAAATGTGTTTGTGAGTAGAACTTGGAAGAATACCTTCCACCTTCTGTACGACAAAAGCAGAGGGGCAGAGGAGGGCTGTCTAATCAGTTCAGTATTGCCATCCAATCTCCAACTGTACACAAACTTGGGCCATATGGTTAGAATGTGGCATCTCTTCAAGAAAATCCTAAAGAAAAAACAAAACCCAGCTTGGTACTCTAATAATTTGGGGAAAGGAGGAAAAGGTAACAGTTAGGAGCTACTCTAAATGTCCATTTTAAAGGTGGAGTGCTAAGCTCTGCCCTGAGTTTATAAGACAAACTCCAGAAAAGCATACTGGGCAGTGGAGGGTAACCTATGGCCCACTGATCACATGCGGCCCATCTGAGTTCTATGTGTGGCCTATGATACATTTTGTTTACCATGCACAGGGTTGCCAGATTCCAATGGTTTCCATCCATGAAGGTTTTTTCCCCTACTGGTATTATTGAAGTTACATGCACATAAAGCACAGGCATGAGAAGTGAGGTGGGTGCTGATTGCACACAATATTCACTGTAAGATCTGTGCACTCCCTCTGTATCTGACCAAGTTGCTGTATGGTTCAATGAGCACACCTCGCAAATTCTAGGTATGCAAGTGCAGTTAGCAAAACTACCCTAGCCATGGAGACATCTTGGTTACAACAGTATTGCAGCCTATTGAAATAAAGGTGGGCCATGCGGCCCCCTCACTAGCCTAGGATGCTCATTGCTGATATCGGGTAAAATCTTTAAAAAGCCCACCTTACATTGGAAGCAATTAGTAAGGACTATGTAAGGGGAGGCATTTCTGTTTGCATATTGCTATCACAGTATATATTTAATCAATACAAACAACCAAAAATAACTCTAATCCTAAAAAAATAGGAAGATGTGAGTTTGCAGTAAATTCTAAACCTTCTTAAACCTTTACATTTTGGTCAGAAGTGAAGCGACTAGATTTATTGCATGACAGGGAAATTTATTTTATAAAAATCAGTAAGACTTATTTCCTGTTCTCTGCAATGATGTATAACCTAGCAGGAAAAAAGATGACAGAAGCACCTCCTGTTTTAATAAATTGACTTTTTTAAAATAGATGAAATCTTTGAGCCTCTTTTCTTCAGTGGAATCTGGCAGTGGAAGCATTGTGGACCAGAAAAAAATCCCTTCCTCTCCTTATTTGTTGTAAAAACTTCTGTCTATCATTCATAAAATGAAGAACAAGCAAAGTTTGCCACTCTTCCCTTTTTAGAAGGACACTTCTAGGTTGTTAAAACTTAGATGTAGTTCAACAGAAAACTCAGATTTAATTATTTTAAAATTTTCTCCACTAAAGCATTCAGAGAGAGTCAATTTTTCTCTCTCCTACAGATCCTATATTCAGTGAATGGGGACCCTGATTGTGTTTTTTCCAGAGCCTTCAGCCTGCAAAGAAGGACAGTGTTCTTCTGTGAAATTGCATTTAATCGAATCTTTGACCAAAGTACATCCATTTTAATTTGATCCTTAACAAGACCTAATTGATTTCCCCCCTTGTGCTGAGACTTCCTTATTAATACAGCATCAAATTTACTATCCATAACTTCAATCAATTCATATGGTAACACCTTCTTCCCTGAGTCAGTTCAATTAAATATAGCACAAAGTAGATTTTTTTGCAATATGGCAGGATGTATTTGAAGTGTCTCACATCTATTTATTTTACATAACCCCTATTACTATGGTGTCCTCAATGGACTTGGCGAATGGGGGAATACATAATGTGTGCTGACAAGCAGGTTATGTAAACAAAAATTAAACTCAAGTCCTTTGATACTTGCTTAATCTCAATAGCAATAGTTTTTCTTAGAACCCACCTTCATACATATTCCTTCAGCGGGGTGATGGCATAGGAAGAAATGTGATCAGGTAGGGCTAAGGTTCATCTGTTCACTGTAATAACAGTATTTTCCTCATTTTACCAGTGGGGTAACTGAAGCACAGGAAAGTTCAGTGCCTCATGTCTCAAATAATTAGCAGAGATGGGAGCAGAACAAAGACTGCCTGACTTGTGGTCATGTGGTTCTCTTATTAGATCATTTTTTTCTCCCAGAAAGTTGTGTAAAGTTGTCACTTCCCATCTGATTATGCCTTTACAGTTGCTCTCTTGTATGGTCTCTCCTTCTCTCAGACAACTTGGCCTGTTAGTCTCCAAAGTACTGCGTGAGGACATAAGGGTGCTCCTCCTCCCATCCCCTTCTAGATAATTTCTCCACCTTTTTTTGTCTGTTTATTGTAACTTCCTTTGTGCCAGTCATAGTGCCTTTCTCCATTTGTATAACATGCTGCCCCTGAGATCAGCTTTCCCTGAATCCCTTCTCTGCTATATCATACTCCTTTTTCTTGCCCTTGCCTTCATGGCCCTTCTCACCTACCATACCAGTCTCTTTTCATGCCATCCCCTCTCCCATTCATTCCAACCACAATGCTAACTTCATCAGCCCATTGGTCAGCTTCTCATAAACGTGCCTCCTCATCTTCTTCCATAATGCCACCTATGTATGGGATAGCCACAATGAGCTGATCTGTCACTATCCTTTTCCACATTCAAATCCCTCCTAGAGAACCATTCTGGCAGGACACATACATAAGCGTACTGACCATGGCCAAGTGGTAAGAAAATTGACATTGGTAGATCTTCCTTCGCATTCCTACCCTGCAACAAATAATCACAGTGGTCTTCAAGTGTATATTACTATGCCCAGTGGTTACCTCCATCACTTGTATGAAACACTCCTTCCCCTGACTGTCTTTCAGCTTGTGAATTCTCCTTTTTTTTATTTGGGAGTGGCAAAAAATGTTGGTAATAAAATTTAATATTGGGTTCCGAAGCAGGTTGTAAAGAAGCAGACTTTGTTATGGATATAAAATAAAAATATCCCAGATTAGAGGTGAATGAAAATACCCTCTTTTCATTTGAATGTTTTTGCCTGAAGACTTGTGCATTGCTTACATCAAGAAATAAACTACCTTTAGTACCTTCAGAGAAATACTTGTAAAAATTCCCATTTGGAGACACCTTTTAAACTCCTAGAGTCACTGAATAACGCATGGTCTACACTAGGATCTTAGTCTGAAATTAGCCCCACAAGGTTGATTTTGTAAGTGATGCATCCATGCTTCCAAGCCCATTATTCTGGAATAAGGGGATGTGGAATTCAAACTCTGTAGCCCTGCTTTTCATGAGGAATAACACTATTCCCCAATTTGTAAGTCTGAAATAACATTAGTGTGGATGCTCCGGTGCTGCTAATTCGAACTAATTGGCCTCTGGGAGGCCTTCTGCAGCTCCCCAGAGTGTTTCCTGAGGCTCTGAGTCTGAGGTGGCACATCCACATTAACGGAGCCTGCCTCGACCTACATTTCATTCTCCCCCGTAGTGAGGACACAGAACTTGGAATTTGTAAAATTTAGTAAATTTGAAATAGTCTCTTAGTGTAGACGTGGCCTAAAAGTGTAGCATCCCCCTCTTTGAGGCATACATTTTTCTGGCGTTGGTGTCCAACTGACTTGAAAGTTTCTTGCCTGGTTCTGTCAAACTGGAGTCCTTAATTCTCTGAATTTCCAAAGCGTAATATCATTAACTGCTTGAAAACTTGAACAGAGATTTCATAAACCAGCCTTTTACTCAAGCCTGTCAGCCTGAGTATAATCTGAGTTGTCATTTTTCAGTGCTGCATCCAGGTGGCTGCTGCTTGTTGTGTTTTTAAACAAAAGAATCAAGGCATCAAGCAATTCAAAGAATTTCCTACCAACAGTCAATTTTGAAATTAATTAGATTCTACAGTTTGGGTTCCTTCTCTTTGCTTTGTGTGAACATGAGTGAGTTTTGACAGCAATATTGTTTGCAGAAGGAAAATTTTCAAGTCACATGCATGACTATTTGCAGAAACTGAATATTACTTATGTATACAACTTTAACATTCATGTCAAATGCTTTCATGGGTAACATACTGGCAAATTGTCACATCACCCTCTAGTGGCTGATTCAAGAGAGAATAACATACAGAGACTACTAGCTAATGCAGTTACTACTTGAACCCAAGTGATTAAACATGTGAGCTACCGTGGCTAGATTCCAAGGGTCCAAAACTACTACTAACGCTGGTCTACAATTTTTTAGAAGTCGTCTGTTTCAGAGATTAAATGTGCTATTTATTATGTATTTTGATGTGCTGAATTCAAATCTGACAATTAAAACAACTGATTGGCTACTGTTTCCAAGATATTTAAGTTTTTACATTTTACGTCTATGTATATTGTGTAGATAGTAGAGTTTTAATCATAAATTGTAAATCTAGGTCTTTTCATGTGTTTATGGTTGCTTTACATGATAATATTTCACCTGTCCTGTTTATGTAACACTTTAAAAATCAGCAAAAGGGTTATATAAATAAAATTTATTATGAAACAAAAGGCAAAAAACTATTATGTACATAGTTTAGTCATTCAGTTCACCTTGTGTTATGAGGTGTGGTTCAGAGGAGGAGGATGGGAGAAAATGTGGGTCCTGTGACATTGATGGTTCAGGACCAGAAGTTTCATCCTCTTCCTCTTCCTCGTCTGACTCAAGTGAGAATGATTCTGGTGCATCAGGAACTGGCAGTCCTTCTCCGTGGGGTACTGGGCGTATAGCTGATGGAATGTTTGGATAATGCACAGTCCACTTTTTCTTCTTTGACACACCTTTCCCAACTGGAGGCACCATGCAGAAGTAACAATTGCTGGTATGATCTGTTGGCTCTCTCCAAACCATTGGCACTGCAAAAGGCATAGATTTCGTTTTCCTGTTCAACCACTGGCGAAGATTTGTTGCACAAGTGTTGCAGCATATGTGTGGGGCCCACCTCTTGTCCTGATCTCCAATTTTGCAGCCAAAATAAAGGTGATAGGCTTTCTTGACCGTAGTGGTTATACTGCGCTTCTGTGATGCAAAAGTCACTTCACCACAAACATAGCAGAAGTTATCTGCACTTTTCACACAAGTACGAGGCATCTCTGCTCACTTTGGCTAAACAGAAATGTGTCCCTTTGCAAAATCAAACACTGACAAATAAGAGAGCATGACACTGTATGATTTCTAGAGCTGATATAGGGCAATTTGTTCATCAGAGTGATGTAAGCTTCGTTATGATTGCATCATCCATGACTTCTAGGAATAACATGATGCAATTCATATCATGTATGACGCAATACCAGCTTCAGATTGCATCATTTATTGTTTTGCCTAAAAAGCAAGTACTGTCCAAACCCAGTCATAGATTTATTCATAGATCCAGTCAAAGATGTATTTTAGTCATTTCTGGTTTAAATTGAGATGCCTTCCCTTTATAACTCACTTATCCTCCACCATTCCCAAGTCAAGGGTCGTATATACTGACCCAATAGCATATCTTGAAAACTAGAGCCAATCAACAATTTTAAGCATCATTTTCGTTCTCAGTGACCAAGAATTAGTAAAGTTTGACTACATTTATTTCAGAAGCATTTTGGCTGTAGAGCAGTGTTAATTTATAGTGAGGAAGGGGAAGTGGTGTATTATATGATTGTCCAGTCAGGGAATCTGGTCATTTAGAACATATATGTTTGAATATTTTTGATCATGTTATATGTTTCTGATATTTGTGATCAGCCCAGCTGGAGGGCAATAATACAGAACAAGACCAAGAGGTGATAAAAGATAACCAACTGTGTATGACCTTTGAAATTCTGCTGCCCAAAACTGCACTGGCTGCTTAGTGGCTGTACGAATAACATGGAGGACATAGATAATTCCGTTATACAACACTGGTTAAATCTGAAGCATAAAAACTGAGTATACGCTATTCTTTTCTTACCACATAAGGAAAAGAATAGGAAAAGAGGCTTGTATCTGGCCAAAATTCTCATGAATTCTTTAAAAATTCTTTAAAAGTATTTTCTTCTTGGGTACTGTTATATCATTTGTAGTTACAGAGTTCAGAAAGAAATCACTTGAAACACAGAAAGCTGTAGCAGTTTCAGGTTTTCCGTTTTATTGCATCACACAGAACTAGCTAGAACCAGCCAAAACTGGCTGGGCTAACCCCTAATTATCTAACTCAGTTACTGTAACAACAAGGTCTATCATTACGACAACCCAGTACACAACAGGTACCATGTCATATGCTTAATCTGCAGCTATACATAGAAATACATATTCACTGTTGTACTAAACATTTCCCAGCTCTCTCTTAAATGAAACGGAGTATCAGTGGTTATAATCAGTCTTGAGGAAATGAGAAAATCCAAATAAATGGATGTTTTGTATGTGAATGCATTGTGAGACTGAATATCTGGGTATGGCCATTATTACTCTATTGAAAGAAGGCTTCTGTCATGGCCTGTGTAGCACTCTTCTCTCTTTTCCAGGGTTTTTGTCCAGTGGGTGCATAATTTGATTCATTGTACATAAACCCAGCACACTGATGTGCACACTGCACTTTCTAATTGGACTCTGCTTTGTGGTGCAGGGAGGTTCCCAGGTCATCTTTGTGCTGTTCACTGTCTGACCTCGCCCATCTCAGTATCCCTAGTGCAGCATGAACACCATACTTTCCTAGGGTCCAAGGCCAGAAGAGACCATTGTGGTCATGTAGTCTGACTTCCTGCATAATATTGGCCAGTGGCTCCCAACCTTTTCGAGCATACGGACCCTTTTTAATCTATTAAAATGTTACGGACCCCGCCAAACAATGTAGCTGTGCCTGCAGCCTGCATATCCCTCAGCCCAGCTGCTCCCAGAGCCGCGTCCCTCAGCCCACTCGGGAAGCAACGTGAGCTGAAGGATGGGCTGGCTGGGAGAGGCTCCGTAGATTTATTTTAATTTCTGTTTTAAACTTTCCACTGACCTCCTAGAGTATCGTCGTGGACCACCAGTGATCCGCAGACCACAGGTTGGGAACTACTGACGCAGGCCATAAAGCTTTCCCCAAAATAATTCCTGCGTCATATGTATCTTTTAGAGAAATATCCAGACTTGATTTAAAATTGTCAGAGGTGGAGAATCCAGAATTAACCTTGGTAAACTATTCCAATGGTTTATCACTCTCTTAAATTCAGATGGGAAACATCATTGGATCATGTTATATATTTCTGATAGACTGAAGAGCCGATTATTAAATATTTGTTTCCCATCTAGATATTTAGACAATAACCCCCTTCATTCTTTACCTGTTGCTTGTATAAAATAGATAGAGCTCCTCCAGTGTATCATTGGGCATGTTTTCTATTGCTTTAATCCATTCTTGTGGCTCTTCCCTGAACCTTCCCCAATTTATCAATAAAGTTCTTGAGTTGTGAATGCCAGCGCAAGACATAGTATTCTAGAAATGATTACATCAGTGCCAATACAGAGATAAAATAAATTTGTGTATTCCTTCTTGAGATTGCCCCGTTTATGCAAGAGAAGATTACATAATTTCTTTTGACCACAACATCCCTCTGTGGGCTCTTGTTCAGATGATTATTTACCATAACCCCCAAGTCAGTTAGAATAACTGCTTCCTATGATTGTGTAGCTGTGGCCTACGTTTTGTTCCTAGAAGTATGCATTTAGCCACATTTTCATTAACATGCTGCTGAATCTCTTAGAACTGCATGTTTGAGTTCTGCTTGCTGAAGACTAATCATTATTTCTAGTCCATATTACAAGCAGTGTTGTACCAAAAGCAAGAACTTAAAAATGAATAATTTGCAATTTTTTGTGGTCCGGACTCAAAAGTGCAGGCAAGCAAGTATACTTTTTCCATTCCAACTTGCATGACCTCCAAACTAGATTCTCCTAAACCAGTTTACAGCCACCTCTGCTACTTACAGACTTTTATCACACTGCTCAGACCGGCATTCCAATCCTGTAAGTGAAACATAACTTGAAAATGTGAATTTCAAGTAAGTACTCAGTTTTAGCATCTGTATTTCTGATATAAAGAGCAAACACATCATTTTGTTTCAGAAACAATTCAGATAAAACTTGGAAATGGAGGGCAAAATTTTCAAAAACACTAGCTGAGGATTCAGGATTTGCTGACTATTTAGTTGTGTGTAGTTATTTTAATGGTCAAACAGGAAATCACTGAAATTCAGATGATCCTGTTCATAAATAATTGTGTGCATAAAATTGCTTATGTAAATTTAGTTTCTTTGAAAATTGAGCTTTCAAAGGAAATGTAATTAAATTTCTAATCAACTGCTCAAAAAACCAAACAATTCAAAACCCCAGGCAAATCAAACACCACCCCCCGACTCTTCGGAGCCTTCACAAGGGTAGAGTTAAGTTTAATTTTTAGATAAATGTACAGGACAATTTTACTTTACATGAATTGGTTTGCCTGTGTCCAGCTGGCATATGATTTTTGGAAAGGTATAATAGAGTTTTTTGAGCCACAGCACAACTTACCATGAATAGATAACTCATCAACTTTGTAATACGCTAAATGATTCTCAATGCAACCTTGTTGGTTGTCATTTGTTGTCCACAGCCAGTAAAATCTTAGTCCTTGGGTTTTTTCATGTAAATAATGCTGTGCTATGCAGTCATCAGTAAAATGATAACAGCAAAAAAATGTTGTTTTCTGTCAAAATCTCAAATAATGCTGAGATGGAGACATTTATGCTTGAGTTATAACGATGTTGACATCTTGCTTATTTTTCCTCCTAAGATGACTTGGATCTCTTCGAATAGATCAACCAGCTTATTTCATGTACAAGATTTTTAGAACTTGTCTATTCTTTGTAGAAGAACACAAATTAGAGATGAGCTTTTGTGGGCAAGACCAACTTCATCAATGAAGCTCATGATACTGTATATTGTTGTTAGTCTTTAAGGTGCCACAGTTCTACATGTTACTTTTGTTTTTGTTTTTGGTTTTCATCTCAATATTTGTATGCAGATATATCCTGCATGATGATAGTTTAATTAAACTATTGAGTGACATTTCTCTAGAATAACTCAAGTACTGAAAATGACTGTGGTCACCCTTAAAAACTTAATTGCTTTATATTGCCTTAGAAATCTTTAATTTCAAATTGGTATGTGCAGTGTCTTGGAAGTAAATATTGGTGTCCTTATATACTTAAGGCAAAATTGGTGAGGTTTTGGACAAGTACTACACATACTGGTCTGGATATAGTAAGTGTCCAACATCCATTGAGGAGCCTGATTTTTGCCACATATCCAAAGCTTTCTTGGAAGCCAGGAAGGAATTGTCCTTCTGCTGCCTAGATGCTCACCAGGGAGTAGGAGAAATAAGCCTGTCCATGCCTTATTGGCCTGTCTACCAAGCATGGAACATGATTTAGTCTAATAGTTTTAAACACTGAAATTAGTGTAAAGTATTTTACTTTGACTAGAAAACCTTACAGATATGAATTGATCAAATCAGAAGTTAACCAGTGTAACTAATCTTAAGCAGAATTGCCACAGGTATTACTGAGAGATGTGTTCTAACACAATGAGAAATTAACATATCCCGTGTTATAAATCAGTAAAATTCTCTCTTTCTATGAAACAAATGAGGCTGTTTACTTTAAATAGCACCATAAATATAGGAGGATTAAGGCTTGCATTTAAAATGAAAAATGAATAATCTGATACAATACAATAAAATAGAAGCAGTTATTCATTGTCATCTTGATTAATAAGTAATGGGTAGGGGACATGACTCATTTAAATGAATTGCAGTTCTAGATTCCTTGTTGAGTACAGACATTCCTACACTTCACTTTCGTTAAAATGAATAAAATGAGGTTTAGTGCAACAAACTTGAGAGGATGATATGCAAGAGGGCTGGATGGTTCAAAAGTTATTTTAATTGTAATGCTACAACCAGTAACATCTATGTCATCTTGTAGCTGTCCACTGCAAAATTAATTGGCCAAATTTAACTAGCAGATGGCACATCTAAATTAGTTGGGACCTTAAAACTAGTGGACCAGTACAATAATGTAGTCCGTCCACCTCCACAGAACCTCACCCAGTAATCCTGCAACAAGCCCCTAACTTCTTGTTGAGCTGCAGTATATCTTTGCAAGACACCCAGTCTTAATGTAAAGACTTCATTCATGGAGTATCTGTCATGTGCCTAATTGTTCCAATGGTTAGTTATATTCACTTTTAAACATTGCCTTATTTTTAATCTGAATTTTGTCTGGCTCCAATTTCCAGACACTGTGTCTTATTGTGATTTTGTTCTGCTAGCTAAAAGAACCCTCTACAGTCAGAAATCTTTTCCCCCTATAGGTTCTTATAAACTGTGATGAAATCACATATTAACCATTTGTTTAAGCTCAATAAATTGAGCGGCTTTCCTCTCACTGAAAGGCAGATTTTCCAAACCTTGAATCATTCTTAAGTTCTCTCTTAAACTTTCTGCAATTTATCAATATTGTGTCTTTTGGACTTGACACAAACTGTAACATGAGGAAATATGTAGGTACACCAGGCTGTCCAAATAGCTGTGTTTACTGAGTATATATTACATGCATATACATACTAGTGCTCAGGAAGGGTTCTGGAGGTCATGAGGGCTACTGGAGGATTCACTAGAAATATCCCTATAGGATGATCATTCTTCGTTTACAAATACTTTCCAAGGTTTAATTTAAATCTTACTGCCACATTTGAATCTAGAAAATGCTAACTTTTATCGGAATTTTGTGTGATGCCAAGTCAAATGCCTCACAGAAGCTTTACATTTATTTCAGTGATTACCTTTATCAGCTGAACTTATCTTGACAAAATTGATAGATTTTTGATAAACCCTAGTTTTAAGGAGGCATTTTTGCTAATCCCTGTTATCAGTCTGACTGTTAGGAGAAACAAGACATTTCTGTGAATGTAAATAAAAAGATGTTTGCAGTGAAGTAGAAACATTTAATTGTCTTGGGCATTCCACTTTCAGACGGTTTATCTGAAATAACTTTCCTCCATGCACAAAAGGAGACAAGTTGAACAAATGCAGTGCAGCTGCACCAGAAGCTGAGCTGTGGACACATTCTATAGTGAGAGCTCAAGCAGGACAAAGGATAGAATTTTTCAAATGCAAGTAAGTGATTTAGGAGTCTGAGTCTAAAATTTGCTAAAGATTTGGCAATCTGGCCTCTCAAGGGATTTAAGCACCTAAAGCAGTAGGCAGGTGCCTAGTGGGATTTCAGAAGTGCCTATCTGTGTCCCTGGACACCTAAATTCCTATGAAAATCTTTCCCTAAGCCACTTACTTTTTGAAAATTTTACCTAGAACTTCTTGTTACAAAATCACATTACTCTATCCATGGTGGTTGTAATTTAGTGGCAGAGAATTATGACTGAATAGGAAAAATACAAGGCCAACTATACAGAAGTCTTTTCAGGTTTCCTAGGGACTTCTCCTTATATAATTTGGGGATGAGATGCAGTAATGAAATAAACATCCAGCAGGTAAGTAGCAGAAAGGGGATGAGCAGAATCAGCACTTCAGTATATCATCTCCTTCTTGCACTCTTGGGCATAAAGTTTTTCCTCCATGGAAATCTAGGGAAAGAGAAGTAGGGACCAGTGTTGTCTTCAAGTCGTCATTGTCAAGTCTAAGTCGAGTCTCAAGTCCCTAAAGTCACTTTCGAGTCAAGTCCCAAGTCAAGTCTCAAGTCTTAATTTTAAAAATGTCAAGTCACTTTTGTACAAGCCATCAGTATCGGCATTTTCGGACAATTTTTTCACCAAGTCAATTTAACAAAATTAGCAAGTCTCAGGTTGAGTCTCAAGTCACAGACAATGAACCCGAGTCGAGTCTCAAGTCAAGTCACCTAGGCGACTTAAGTCGGACTCGAGTTCAAGTTGTGGGACTCGAGTCAACAACTCTGGTAGGGACACCACTGTTCACCTTTCTTTTGGGGCAATTCCATCCAGGGGCAAAGATAGGACAGCAAGTGCAAGGAGATATAATTACAGTTCTGTGTATGTGTGAGAATATGGCCCAAGCTTTAGTTATATTATAGTTGGTACTTTGATTATGAAAATCTATCATTTAGACCACACACTTGTGAAGCTAGCAAAGAATGGTGGAGGAAAACAGCCTTAATTAATGAATTTCTTGTAATATTGTCTCCATTCGTATCCAAGCTTTAGTATAAAATGTAACAAAAAGTCAGGTTATCTAGTGTATTGTGAATGATTAAGTTCGTTTAAACATACTGTATAAACCATGGTTTTAGTAAAGCCGGATTCTTATATTTGCAAAAGAGAGTCATTGACTCCATAGATTGAGAAAGGCTGACTGGCAATGGCATTGTCAGGCATCAAGCCTCAGCCCATTTTAAAGAGAACTGCTTGCCCAAGAAGCTTAGGAACAGCAGAGTAGGAAGGAAAGTGCACATAGAATCATGCACAGCAGTTGTGCTTTCTGCAAGCATGTTATATTCTCTCTCTCTCTCTCTAAATATAAATAAAATATATTGTCTATCTCTAAATATAAGTAAAATGTGGAAAAACTGCAGAGGACAGATTGGATTCCCCAACCATCAATGACTTTCCCCCACACACATCTTCCTTGTATAGAAAGCAGCTACTATTTAAAAAACAAGCTAGTTTTACAACTCGGAGCAGTTGTCAGTGAGCAATGCTGCTTCATATTCTCTCTGCTTGAACATGCAAAAAGTTACAATGGAGCAAAGAGTCCAAGATGTGGCAGTTTGCTGATAAAGTTTAAATGGTGACAAACCAGCTATAGTGCTTGCTGGACTGTGCAGTTGGCATGGCACAGAATTTTCTTGTTAAAGAAGGCAAGTTGACAGTGAAATCCCCCTGGAAAAACAGTTCAAGCCTCGTTTAAAATGTGGTGTTCCATCTTGACAAACACATCTGGGAGAGGAGAAGGGAAGACACATATATACCTGACTGCAGTTGTTCCTAATGGCTTAACATATCGAGATGGAGATATCCAAGTGCTCTTGAAGATTCCTAGGCTTAGTCAAAAAGACTCTGCATCTATTAAGTAGAGTAACATTTTTGCATAGTCTTCTGACAATGTAAATATTATGCAAATGTCATTTTGTTTATAAGTTCCTGGAAAATGGAAATACAGGAAATACAAAGATTGTATTATCTACAGCACTTTAATATGACCTTTAAATAAATTAACAGCTATCTTAAAAAGTGATCATTCACATAAGAACTGCAAATTCATTTCATCAGTGGTATTTGTAACCCTTTTGTGTACTTCTCATGGATACTTGAAGCATATCTTCCTTTGCAAGAATGCTCAGGCAAAATGTTCTACCCCCTACGCAAATACATAGTTGTGGGACAGTTCAGACCTGATGTGTTCAACAGCCATCCTGAAAGCTCTTTCTGGCTTTGGGGTCATTCCTCAGTGAGCAGACACAATACCACACAATGCGAATAGGTGACTACATCATCAGGGCTTGAACTAACGTATAACAGCTCTTGCTTGTAGTATTTTTGAGCAGTTGGCTTCTGGTCACAGCTAGAAGTTCAGATGCTCAGGATGATGAAAAGCGCGGGTGGGTTACGAGTGGTGGGATTTGACCTTCAAAAGGGATTACGTTTAAGTGTAATGGGAAACTTCAGAGGTTTATTTTATATGTTTTATGAATTTTCTAGTTTTGAAATGATAGCATTCAATCAATTCAGCAGTGAACAGACTTGTACAATACTACAAAATTGGTTGGCTATTATATCTGACCTTCAGACTTAACAGAGGAGAAATGGAGTGTACCTAGAAAGCTGTTTCACCTCACAGCTCAGATGTTGACTCTACAAAAATGGCAGTTAAAAGAGGAAGCATGATTCAGATATTTCTCCTCTACTGTATAGCTTTTGGGAAAAATATGTACCTCTCAACTCAACTCAGCTCAACTCAACTATGATCTTCTAGGGCTATTTTAGCCATTACCTTACTGTGAAGCAATCAAACCAGAGCCACAGAGTGACAAGAATAAAGAATACGGAATGTCTGTGTAATCATAAATGAAGTCAGTGTTTTATGGATGAAGATCTGTCCCAGAATGATTGAAATTAACATTTCAATAAGATTGAAGATCCTTGGGATAAACAGCATGCTATTACTTCCATGCAAATGGAGGATTCCATGCTGAATGCACTCTAATATTTAGAGTAAAAATAAACAGCTAGAAATAGCAAAAGGTGTTTAAATGGCTGTGTTTTAAAGAAGACATTATGAGTTGGAGCAAACCAACCGTATTAGAGCAGTTTTATATCCTATACCATTTTCAACTCCACTGTAATTAGTACATTAAGGTCATATTTTATAGCATTTAATGCAGTGAAGAAACTTGAGTGACAGCTGTTCAGTAAAGAAACTGAGTCACATTATTTCCTTTACTACTTCATTCAGTAAACAGTTACAGTTTTCTTTCTCATATTAAACCTTTAATTCTTAATAAACAGTCTCATTTAATAAAAACTCAGAATACTTTGTGCACTAAAAATGCAGGAGTACACAAATAAAGGAATTATCTACAATGAATTCATGTTGATCAGACTTCATCAGTCTGGCTGCTAAAGAAAATCAAGAAGTTTGGTTTGTAATTGAATTTCAGAAACTGTGGAAATATATGAATAAAACAACCCTTTCTTTTTCATTGAGTATTTCATTTTCAAACATTTTAAAGATTTTGTTTTCTTTGTGAGCAACAAGTGGAGATGTAACCCACACACCTGTTAGGTGTGGTGTTCTGTCCCATCTGGTGGGGCCAAGACCACTTAAGGTACGTCTACATTGCGGCGCTATTTCAGGATACTGAAAGTATCCCACAATAGCTATTTCCATATCCATTGAAGCAGCCCGTTATTTCTAAATAGATTTCAAAATAACAGGCAACTTATTCCGACTTTCCAGTAACTCTCATTCCACGAGGGTTAAGGGGCATTTCGGAATAGCACTTAATTTTGAAATTTTACGAAATAAGCTATTTTGTAATACACTTGAAATAAGCTACACAATTTGCGTAGTGCAAATTGCGTAGCTTATTTAGAACTAACAGTGCTGTTTAAATGCACCCTTAGGGTATGTCTACGCCAGCCCCCTAGTTCGAACTAGGGAGGCTAAAGTAGGCATTTGAACTTGCAAATGAAGCCCGGGATTTAAATATCCCGGGCTTCATTTGCATGTTCCCGGGCGGGCACCATTTTTAAATCCCCCTAGTACGAACTAACTAGGCAGTTAAAAGTTAATTTGAACTAAGTCCTTAGTTCGAATTAACTGTTACACCTCATTCCACGAAAATCAAGAAGTTTGGTTTGTAATTGAATTTCAGAAACTGTGGAAATATATGAATAAAACAACCCTTTCTTTTTCATTGAGTATTTCATTTTCAAACATTTTAAAGATTTTGTTTTCTTTGTGAGCAACAAGTGGAGATGTAACCCACGAGGTATAACAGTTAATTCGAACTAAGGACTTAGTTCGAATTAACTTTTAACTGCTGCGTGTAGCCGCGGGCAATTAGTTCGGACTAGGGGGATTTAAAAATGGCGCCTGCCTGGGAACATGCAAATGAAGCCCGGGATATTTAAATCCTGGGCTTCATTTGCAAGTTCGAATGCCTACATTAGCCTCCCTAGTTCGAACTAGGGGCTAGTATAGACATACCATCAGAGATTAGTGAGTCTCTCTACAGCCTTAGCTAAGACCCGTGTGTTATTTAGCACATTCAGTAAAGATTCATGCACGAAGCTCCAGAGGTCTCAGGTTTGATGCTGCTCACTGACTACTGGGGTCAGTCTGTCTGTGTTACAGAGAGCCAATAGGAACAAATGCATCATGGTTCTAATGAAAGCAGAAGTGTAGATCTGTGTAAATTGCAGGTGCATAAATGTCATGCTAAAAATCTAAAGGTGTTAAGAATGGCTTAAAGTATTCAGAAGTACTTATGGGAGTGGTAACCAGCTATTGAAAGTTAGCCTTATTTTTTTGAGGTGTGTTTGAAAAGTTCCACATTTTGAAGTTGGTAATGTTCATGTCAGCTTCTGTGGTGGAAAAAACAGAGCTGATGCTAAAGAAATAAACCTCATACAGCAGGGAAGGCACATAAAGATTCAAGATCAGTGCCCTGCCCTCTGCACGACAGTAAAAGGAAACCAAAAAGAAGAATAGAGCCTTAAGAATGAAGGAATTAAAAAAGAGCTCTCTAAGAGAAGACACAAAGGATTCCTGGGTCTTTCTATATGCTGCCCTCTTGCTCAGAGAGAAGTGGGACAGAAAGAGGTGGGGGGGGGGGGGAATAACAAACCCAGAGCAAGAGGAAGGAGGTAAGAAAAATTAAAGTTGAGAAGTCAAAGGACAAAAACAGCCCCCCCAAACACCCACAGAGTGAAAAAAGGAAAAGATAAAATGTCCAGAGAATGTTTAGTCCAAAGCGAAGAACGAATGAAATAGAAGGTCACTTGGTACTAGATCCTGTACAACTTCAGTACTTTCATATTACCCGTCAAAGGTGAATAAAATCATGACTCCTGTTCTAAATTTTGGAGAAATGTGTTTGAAATGAAAATGCTAATATTTTATTAACCTCATAGAAGGAAAATATAATACTTAGGATTTAGAGAATATATTGGAATGGGCTCTGATTATTTAAATGTGTGGCAAAAAGATGTGACACTGTCACAAGACCTTCAAACTGTTTAAATAACTATTGCTGGAATTGCAAAAGGCTTCCAGGGGAGGCACGAACCCAATTCTTTTGAAAGCCAATTGGAGTTGATTGCCTAGCTGCTTAGTCTCTTCAGAGTGGTTGACAGGTTTGCTGGGCCCCTGGGCAAGGGGGGACAGGAGCTGCCTCCATGCTCCTGGAAGGGGCGGGGCCTGAGGCAGAGGGGGCAGGGCTGGGGGCAGTCAGCCATCTGCACTGCCTGGAGCACACTGTGTCATGCCCGCCCCCTCCCCCCCAAGCAACCCTCAGAGCCACTTGGAGTGAAACATGGCAGCGATTTAAAGGGCCCGGGTCTCCTTTAAATTTCTTGGCCCTGACCAATTGCCCTCTTTGCCCCCTGTCGGTAGACTTGAGCCTCTTTGAAAATCCTAGCCTACAGCGTTAGATGCTTTTGCTCCAGCACTGGGTACTTACTCTCTTAAAGCATGCTTTGCCTTGCTTGAGAATATTTTAAAAGGTGAGACCATGTATTGAGTTTGAAATAAAGAATGCATTAAAAAGATTCCTGTAAAATTAGTGGAAATAACAGTGCAGAATAAGCCCGGTCCGGCCACTGAAGTCAGTTTTTCCTGTGATTTTAAATGGGCTTTTTAATGTCCTGTAACAGCTTTGTTGATAAGGTTGATACAATTAAATACATGCGGTAGGGATGCAAAGAACATGTTACTCTAGCAAGACAACTATCATTTTAGCCTTGACTAAATCCTTTGTCCTGCATGTTGAATAATTGAACTACAAAATTTAAAAAAAAATTGATAGAAGGATTGACTCCAAAGGGGCAGACTAGATATTGTAAAATGCAATGAGATACTCTAATTCAGTATTAATGCTTGATAGTACAAAATATTTGGAAGCAATTAAAGAATCAAATGTCTGAAATAATTGGACCAAATTGGCGGTCAGTCTTAGAGGAAACTACCTACCTTTTGTATAGCTGCTCTGGACCATAAAATATAGACTGGCTTCTAAACCAAGGGTGGGCAAACTCTGGGTGGTGCAGTCATGGCATGGGGAGCACAGACGGTTGGATGGGGTGGTGGGTCCTGGGGAGGTGATTGGGGGTGAAGAGTTGGGAGTTGGTGGTAATCAGGGACTGAGGTGGGAGTTCCTGGGGAGCAAGGGAGTTAGATAAGGGATGAGGGTCCCTGGGAGTGAGGGGGTTGGATAAGGGTTGGGTGTCCCAGAGGGGTCGTTGGGGAACAGGGGCAGGAGATCGGATAGGAGGCGGGGGCCAATGACACCTAGCTGTTTGGAGAAACAGCCCGCCCTACCCAACTTTCCATACAATTTTCCTCAGGCCAAAAAGTTTGCCCATCCCTGGTTTAAAGTATAAACCCAAGTCAAGGTGAAAGGAAAAATACTGCACATAGCTGATATGGCTTGAATACAGCCAGAGGAAGACGGGGTGAGGAGCTTTGTGCATCTCAGATCTACACTGCCTCAGACACCAGTGAAGTTTAGAGCAGCTCAGACCTGGCTCTAACAGCAAAGAACTACTTTATGTTGGGATCATTGGCACCTGCTGCCCAATAGGTGCTTTTCCGGGGTGTGTCTAGACTACACCTCTCTGTTGACAGAGAGATATAGAGTAGGCACATCAAAATTGCTAATGAAGCAGGGATTTAAATATCCTGTGCTTCATTAGCATGAACATGGCCACCGCTTTTTTTTGAAACGGAGCTTTTTCAAGAAAAGAAACAAACACCGGCAGTCTAGACATGGATCTGTCGAAAATAGACCCTTTTTCGACAGATCCTGTAAACCTCATTTTTTGAGGAATACAGGATCTGTCAAAAAAGGCTTTATTTTCGACAGATCCGCGTCTAGACTGCCATTTTTTCAAAAAAGTTCCGTTTTGAAAAAAAGCGGCGGCCATGCTTATGCTAATGAAGTGTGGGATATTTAAATTCCTGCTTCATAAGCAATTTCGATGTGCTTGATTTGCATCCCTCTGTCAACAGAGGGATGCAGTCTAGACGTAGCCCCACTGAGAAACATCTGCCTCAATGGAAGCATAGCAGACTGGTTAAACTCATGTTTCATCTCTTTTGGCACCAGATTGGCACAAAGACATCATATCAGGGCTGAGAATCTGGTCCATTGTTTCTTTCCATTGCAACTCAAGTATGCATCCTAGTATGTACAGATTTGTTAATAATCTGCTGTTTTTTCAGCATGATGTATGAAAATGTTTTCCATGTAGCTCCTCTTTGAGGAGGGAGGCTTTGAAAAACAAAACAAAACAAATCTCTACTTCAGTACTTCACCTTTATTCTCCCTTAGTGATTTTCAACATCATATGTATCCAATTTGCAGGACAAAAAAATGTCATTGTTTTCTAATTGGAAGATCCACCTGTTGTCTGAGAATCAATCCGCAGTGTGTGCACTCTATGCGTTAGCCATGACAATAAGGATTCAGGAGTAAGAGTGGGTCTTTGTTAACCATGCTGGAGGTGGAGTGGAAGGCAGCTTGTTCATCCACAGCTCAACTGGGTCTACAGAGCACAGCAGGAAAAACTTATTTTCTGTCCCTGGTAAATGAACTAGCTCTGACAAGAACAGAGTGACGATTCATAGTGAATAACTTATTCAACAAAAGTATCCTTTATCTGCTCAGAAATTGTGCACATTTCATGATTTTCTCACACACATTGTTTAGTAAGAGTTACTTGCCAAATAATGTTTGTAAATAATTCTTGGTCTGAAGATTTTTACAAGAATTCAGTAACTCGAGTTGGATATTTGACTGGTATTGGTTGATTTTGATTGAAATTACAAGTCATAGTGTAGTAGTGTATTCCCGTTCCCTGGCTAGATTAACAGAACACTAAGAATCTGTCTGGACTTGTAATTCAGGCAGTCTGACCTAGTGACGAGAGCCCAGAATAAAGTCAGGGTTTTGGTCAGGAGCTCTGCCAAGGGTTGAAAGTTGGAGATGAAACCAGAAGCCGTACCATGTCTGTAGTATGAAGTAAGGTGGAATCTAATATGGTTGATTTCTGGACATCTGATTTAGCGAAGTCAAAGGTCTGTGTCTTCACTGCATGGAAGAATTGAATATAGTCTCAAGCAGCATGCCCCCATTAGGGAACCTACCATTGACTCCGAGAGTGATGCACTGAGGGTAGCTTTGCATTCTGGGCTATGCTTCTGGTGCCCACTGGGACCAAAACTGCAGTGGGTAGTTATGGGCACATGTTGTCAGTGTCCCATAATGCACTCGTCTAGCTCCTCCCTGCTTGCGTGAGATCAGAGGCAGTAGTGGAGGGCGGCAGCAGCAGCCCCTGTCTGCAGGGGGCCCAAGCTCCCAACAGACAGAAGCTGCACCGGCATCCCACGGAGCAGCCTCTGTCTGCAGCAAGCCTGGGTCTGCTGCGGACAGAGGCTGCTCTGTGGCAGCCTCTCCTGCCTGCCTCCCTTCCCCCCCCCCCTACTTCTGTGCTGCTGCCTCTGATAGAGGCAGTAGCACTGCAGGGGGTAGCGGAGCTGATGCTCATGGGGAGTTGGCTTATAAGTTGACTCCCCCTGAGCACCCCCCCCCACACTGCCTCTGTGGGAGGTAGCAAGCGGGGTGGGGGGCAGGAAGCTCTGCAGAGCCGGCATGAGCAGAGAGCTGGCTTTTAAGCTGGCTTTTAAGCCAGCTCCTCACACCTGTCAGCCCCTGCCTGCCCCCCCCCCCCATGCCAGTACCTCTGATAGAGAGGCAGCAGCACAGGGAGCTGACAGGTGGCTCCATGGGAGTGATACCTGTGGGCAGCTGGTTTGAAAGCCGGCTTCCTATGTGTATCAGCTCCCACCTGCCCCCCTCATCCTCCGTGCTGTTGCCTCTCTATCAGAGGCAGCAGTGCGGGGTTAGGGGAAAGAGGCAGCTCCACGGGATCTCACACCGACTCCCGCTTCTCTCCTCCCCCCACCCCGCGCTTGCTGCCTTTGTAACAGTCAGTTATTTGGCCTCAGGAATCCGGTCAGTATCAGGCCTAGTAACTAGTTGTTCCTGTCTCGAGAACAGGAAGCTGTACTTAAGAAGTGTCCCATCAGAGGTCTGCTGCTAGTCTGCAGATCCCACTGAGTCAACAGGTGCAGCCCCTGTGTGAAAGTTATCAGCTGCAGGTATCTCATCTCCTCCAGTGTGGTAATGCAGACGGCAGGACTGTTACTTGGGAGCCCTGGCCTTGGGTTTGAAATCTGTAGCAGCTGACAGAACCAGATGTCCACTGAGAATGTGCTTTGTCATTTTTTCTGTACTGTTAGTTTAAAATTAGCTGTTTTGCAACAATTGAGCCAATACATTCATTTACCAGAACATGGACGGGAAGTGAATACAAAATAGTTTCAAAGATGGGGCAAAGCTAACCATATACTTCAGCTGAAACCTGTCACTGATCACACTGAAGTCAGCTGAAACTAGGGTGACCTGAGCCCTGTCACTTCTGCACAGGACTGAGACTCAGCTGACCCCTGCTTGCCCTCTGCACATTCTGTTTTTTGACAAAACTGGACATTTGAGAAAACTAATTGAGTTGCCAGGAGCAAAGGGGATAAATGCCCACTTTACCCAAAAACGTCAGAACAGCTGGGACAGAGTTTAATAAAGGCACTGTCGCAACTAAACAGGACATATAATCACCCTTTCTGGGACCAAATAGAATTATTTGTATTATTTTGTTTGAGAAAATATTCCAAAATATTCTGTCACATAAACTTCATCTAGGCATGTCTAAAATACACAGGAATTACAGGAATACATGAGATTAAAACCTGGCCCATTATGAATACATGTTCACTTTGAGCCAGGTGTGTGATTTTTAGCTTATCCCATTACAAATGAAATCTATCTGAGTCAGCAAAAACTGTGGGAGGGCCTTGCCAATTCAAATATGTACGCATCTGTGATCCTAGGTATATAGTTGGGAAGTTTAGCCCTTTCTACCTGTAGTGAGTCAGCGTGGCCTCCCGCTGACCCAGAGGAGGAAACTCCCCTCAAAATCCCTTGGTGGGCGGTTCCAGAATCATCCAGCCCCACCCACAGGAAGCCAGGGCTGGGAGTATAAAAAGGGCAGCTCCCAGCTCAGCTAGGGCCCAGCCACTGAGCAGGGCAGAGGCTCTCCCCTAGCCCCAGCATCGGAGGGCCTTGCTGCGCTGCCCTCCGCGGGACAACTGGGTTGGGCCACCACCAGGTCCTGATCTGAGGCTTTAGACCCCCCAAGTGCCTTCTGGTCCCAGCCGAGTGGGCCGGACCGCCAGGACCTTTAACAATCCCGGATCCTGAGCTTATGGACACACTGCCACTGCCACCGTCCTTAGCCGACTCCAAGGAGTGACCTTCAAGGCAGGTAGGCCCCCAGGGGGAACAGGGAAGTGGCCCAGGGACAGCCGACCTTTAGGCGACTGAGGAGATGGAGTTAGTTGGGCAGCGTGCTGCGGCTTAGAGTCCCGCTGACCCGGACAGCACATTATGGCATGGAGCCCTGCCGATCTAGTGGCTGCGGTGCTGCCACTACTAGGGCTCTGGGCTGGGATGCAGTGGAGTAGAGAGGGCCCGCGTCCCCCCCGCCACTCTTTCCCTTGGTGGCAGATTCCCCCCTGTTGGGCAAATCCCCCGCGCTCATCTGCTCTCTGCTAGCAAGGAGGCCTGGCTCAGCCTGCAAACAGGCCTGCGCCATTAGACTTCCAATATTGTTTGACTATTTGTTCGTTGCCTTGCCCTGACCCCGGGCCCAGGCTCACAAACTGGCGTGTAGCGCACTAGACTACGGTTCAGCTGTTAATTTGCTGACTGGCCCTAACCCAGGGCCTGGGCCCCTGAACTGTGGGGGAGCCCTCCAGACTACTGTTTCACTGTTAACTGGCCACCCCGCCCTAAACCAGGGCGGGTCACTAGAATGGCTAATTGGCCGCCTGTCAGGCCTTGGGGCTCCGGACTTGGGGCTTACCGTGGGTCCGCGGGACCTCCTGCTGACTCAGACTAGTACACTGCCATTAGCACAGGTGTATCTCCTCAGGTTGGGAGTCGCACCTTCAACTCAAGAGTTTAGATATACCTTATATTGGAAGTAATAGGGTCACATTTTAGTCATTTTTTAGTATGCAACCACACTCTAATTCTTCTTATGTTCATTTATAATGGTTATTACATACCTCTTTGATTTTCTCTTGTATTGTTTCTTTTGGTTTTATTTGTTGCAACAAATAAATGTATATAGTAACCAGTCCCAACAAGCACTGATAAAATTCACTGTGGCGTCACATATTATTTAGAAGTGATTTACAAATAAAGAAATACTTGATTATTTTTTAAGGCAAATGCACATACCATGCACATCCTTCAGAAATTCTGGAGCTTGAGCAAAACATCAGAAACTAACAGTAAAAGATACAGACATGAATACATTTCAGAATCTCTTACTGCCTTTTTAAAAACAACTTTTCTAGGAATGGGCTTCAGTTTCTGTTCATTATTCTAGGCATGTCATTCTACAGGGCAACATAATTTTTAATGAATTGCTTCAGTGGCACTGCAACTATAATAGTTAACAGCTGGTCAAAAAGTTTCCACAGAAGAGTTTTCCATAAAAAAAAAAAACCTGATTGGATTCAATTGAAATGTTTTGTCAGTATGTATCTATCTAAAATGAGCAAATGATCATAACTTTTTCTTTCAATGCAATGAAAATGTTTTTTTACTTTTATGTTCTATAACAAATTCTAAAAGTTATAACAAAATGGTTGAAGCAATAGCATGGAAATCAACATTTCAATAAGATCAGCATGAAATAATTTCAGAATATTTCATGTAATAAAAAAAGTTTTAAAAAGCCTTTTTGTTATAATTTTCTGGCAAACCAAATGCTGAAATCTTAAAATTTCCAATGGGACAGAAATTTCTAATTTTGATCAGAGCTATCATCCAATGCCTTTTAGAAATCAATACAAAGATCCTTGCTGAGCAAAATGTGTTTGTATATAATATATTACTGTTCAGTTGTATAGTCAATTGACTTAATATACTTGCAGTTCAGTATGAAAAATGTTCAAGAAACCAAATAAGTGAACGTAGTTAAATTTCTCTACAGATATTGCAGTACATTATGAAAAAGAAACATACACACTCTCTTTTGGGGGAGAAATCATATCTTGCACCATGGTCATCTTAAGTAGAATATATGTTTCTGAAATAATTTAAATTAGCTATATTCATAGCATGGTTATACAAGTTACACAATCCTGCCTTCAGCTTTATAAAATGTTAGATGATACTTAGCATGAGTGAACAGGAGTAAGCATAATGCCATTCAACCATGAAGCTTCATACTAACATTTTTATATAGTAAATGTTAAACGTGAAATATTTATTGATATGGATTCCAGACCAGGCTCTAACCACAAGATCATCTTTCATTCATTTTACTATACAGCGATGGTTATAGTGGATGAACAGTCTGCCCTATTTAAAAACTCTATATCTGGAGGTCTTGAGTGACTTTATCATATAATCCTCTTCTTGACTACTTTCCCTCCTCTCGTTGTTTGTTCTTCATGTTGATTTATTTCTAAATTTCTGTTTGAAGTTAAAATCAATAGTCTTTGTTTCCATCTCTTTTCAAAATGTCATAAATAAAATACATTTCTTAAAATGCCTTGGTGCTTTCTGAAATAGAATCACAAGAATCTAAAGAACCTGTAAAAGGTTCTTTCAAAAAATATGTTTTTTCCCCCGAAAGAACCACGTCTAGGCTGCTTGCTTTTTTGAAAAAAAAAAAATCTTTAGAAAAAGCAATCGGAAGAAGATATGCAAATTCTTGCCAAATTTGCATATCTTCTTTTGAAAGTAAAACGTGGTCTAGATGTGCCCTTATTGCCTAAGTAGCCTGATTTTATATGTTGGGCCATGTCCACACAAGGAAACTATTTCAAAATAATGAAATTCAACTTAACTCCTGATTTTACAAAATCAAAATAGCATGTCCACGCTATGGGGAAGCCTCGAAATTAGTCTGAAGCAGGCTCCATTAATGTGGACATGCTACCCTGATTTGGAGCCCCAGGAAGCACTGGTGAGTAATTAGTTCAAATTACTCTGGGGAGTAGTTATTTCAAAATAGCAGCATGAGCGCATCCACACGGTATTTCAAAATAACTATTTCAAAATAGCTATTTTGAAATTAGCGTTATTCCCTGAGAAAAGCAGAAGTACAGATTTCAAAATAAGTGGCCCATTATTTTGAAATAACACTCCACTTAAATTCAACCTAAGGGGGTTATTTTGAACTAAAGCCCTAGTGTAGACTAGGTCTTGCTGAGCACCTACCTGGTCCCATATACTGCAGTCATTGAATGTTTGAAAAATCTCCCCCAAGTAAATTAGCTCAGGCAATATATTCATTTGGGTAAAAAAAAACAACCACACAACCCACATCCACACACCCCCTCAGAAATTACTATTGATTTAGGGCTTGTTCTCATTTCTCTAGAAATGAAGATTTCTAGAGTGATGAGCATCTTGAAATGAGTTTACGGTAGTACCTTGTTTGAGGATTGTCGGAGCAAATTAACTGGAAGTGTTTGCTCTGCAAAAGTCTAAGTGTTGTTGATTGAAATTTACATTCCAGAGTTAACTCTTCTTTGAGATGAATGAGGTAGTTCACCTCTTTCAAAGCTGTTGTTTCAAGCTATTATTTACAGATGCAGAAAGAAATCAGTATATCAGTTTACATTCCAATCACATGTTCTCTTCACAAATAAGCACTAGAAAAACTAGAACCCTTTGTTTTCCTCCACCAATAGACACACAGTTTAGTAGCAGAGAGTGAAGTCTGTGACCATAGAATTAAAAGAGTACTAGTTACTTAGGGTTACCATATTTGAACTTTCAAAAAACACATTAATACAACATGAGTTGGTAGATACAGATACACTCCCTCTCAGGAGTGTCCTCTTTTTTGAAAGTTCAAATATGGTAACCCTGTAGTTACTAGCATTTTAAAATCACTGTGTGAAGCTCTGGCTCCATTGTCTTGCATAGGACTAGGATTTCACCCACTGTTTTTAAAGCAGAAGTCAAGCAGTAGATTAAAACATTCACATTTTCACACTTCTAATTTCCCCACACTTCCTGTGTGATGAACTATAGACGAGACACATATGGTGATGACAGGAAAAAATAAACACAACAAAACCTTCCATCTGCTTAAAAGGCACATGTTAAAATTGTGATGACAGCTATATTATACAGGTAAATATTTCCTGGATTTTTTTCCAAATTTAGTAAATAAAATACTTACCAAAACTATTGCCTTATAAAACACACAGTTGAAAAGAAGGACTAGTCAAATTCACTGAGTTTTCAAAAAAAAAATTCTGGTTAGAGCCAGATTTTGCCATCCTCAAGGTTTTACTATACATGAAAGCTGTTCCTCCCAGTCTTTTCTTATCTACCCAGACATGAAGGGATGGCAGATTTCCAGGTCGTTCTGAAATGGATGAATCTTCTGTCACCACATTCTCCATCTAACCCCATTCATAGCAAGTGAATGAGTGAGCTCTCCTGTGGCACTGTGACAAGTCAAAATTGGTTCCAAAAAAGGTCCCAGTGATGATGACTGTAGGTCCACACCTGGCCTCTCTTTGTTGCTATTTTTAGTTTTCGTAGCATCATTGAAGTCAAGGATGCTATAACAATTTGCACCAGCTTATGATCTGCCCAGTGGTCTTAATTATTTCCTTTTTCTCTTCCTTCCATGCTACCTCCTTCCTATACCATTCCACTCCCAAGAGCTGTTCAGAAAAATGGCTGCATTGTGTGCCCATTGCAAATGCATACAGGCTGGAGTTTAAAACGGGTGGGCAAAATACAGCCCATGGGCAGGATCCAGCCCGCCCAATATTTCTGTCCAGCTACTTAGCAGAGTGTGCATCCTTTACCTCTAGCAGCATGTGTTCAGCTGCCCCTCTCGCCACAGTTGCTGTATCTTGCAGCTGAGCTGCTCCTAGGAACTTCCTGTTAGTTGTGCAGAGCAGAGGGAGGAGAGTGCTGAAGTCAGGATCTTCCCCTGCCCTTGTAACCCACCTCTGCAGAGCAGGTGTCTTGGAGTGGGTCACACAGCAGAGCTGCTCCTCTCTGAAGTATGGTGAGTGACTGAGGTGAGTACCTGTCCCAAGAGACATGGAGCGCACTGCTTCTAAGATTTCTCCAACAGACAGCTCTCTCTCTCTCACTCATACTTCATGTCTGACATACACACGCTCCCCATTACATATACCCCATCTCTGCAGAGCAGGGGAGGGGGAGAAAACAGAGCAGGGAAGCTTTTCCTGCCGTGACAGTGCATGGCATCTTTCCTAGCACAATCTGTCATACATCTAATCTCTGTGCCACACACAGAGTCACTGTCACACACATACACACATGTGTAAACAGGGTCCCTCTCTTACTAGCCTGCAGCCCTCTTCCTTCCAGCGTCCCAGAGTTGATGACTTACCAAAAATCATGGAGTGGCCCTTCTGCAAAAATTATTGCCCACCCCTGGCTTAAAACTTGATATCTGTTATATTTGGGGGCACAAGCTGAAAATTAATTTTCTGCATTTATTTATGAAACTCTCTTTTGTTCAGATGTTCGCAGACAACAAACACTGATATAGCAGCATGATGATGAATGCAGTTCATTTTTCAATTCAAATTTATGCTTGTAACTTTTTTTTATTTATTTGATTTTGTTGGGAAATGGGCATTTGCCTACCTCTAGTGAGCAAAGTGTGTTTTTCACTAAAGCATGTAATGGGAAATTGAAAACTGCAGAAGCATTGGCTTTGTAAAAGTCAGTTCACTGGGAAACAATTTACAAGCATAGATGCTGGAAAAGGTTATTCTTTTTACCAGTTGGTGCTGTTAGAGAAAAAGGTACTGTAGACAGGAATGCAAAGGTTAAGGGGAAATGCATCGTTCAATATATAGTGCTGCCGAAAAGAGAAAATAAAGAGGTAAGGGTAAAAGCCAACTTGTGTCACAATAATACAACTCTCAGCAGTAATACATGACTTACTGTCATAGAGTAACACCTCAGGCAGTGATCATATCCGCTCTTACAAGCTAAGCTGGCTCACTCTTGATCAGAGCTTGAATAGGATCTTACACAGAAAACCAAAGCAAGGCTTACTTGGAAGAAGCATGTGAGTATCCAAGCTCTTGATCTCATTGTATTTGATTACCAATTACAAAATTTTGAAAAAAGTGGTTCTCTCTGCTGCAGCCAAGCAACGTGCAAATACCCAGCACAAATAAGAGAGAAGGTAAAAATCACAACTGTACATACGTTTTACTAGAATAAAGGCTTTAAAAAAAACCAAATGGAGTTCCAACACTTCTCACCACAAAAGCACCATTAACTTTTCCATCACTGACAGGTCAGACTGGGACAAAGCCAGTAGAGGTAGAGAAAAAACAGCTTGATAAGACAGTAAATTATAATTGCGACTAGTAGCTACTATTGAACATGGCACCTTTAGAAAGTAAAAGTATTCAAAGTAGTTTGGATTTTGGACTCAACATGGATTTTAGTGCCTAACTTTGGGAACGCATGTTTGAAATTTTTGAGTCTCCTAACTAACTGGAAAATAGCTAAATAAATAAATAAATACAAAGTAGTTTTTTTTTCTGGATTCACAGTAATAGTAATGTGGGATTTAGCTTTTTTAAAATGTCCTTTTCCAAAATAATATATAAATTGCAATGCTGTTATTAAAAACATTATTAAAATAAAATTAACCCATCCTCTTGACATTACACAGATTCTCTCATTCAACAGAAGAGGAAGTGAAAAGAGAAGGAAATCTGAAAAAATGGCTTGAAGTGTCCTGTGAAAATATCCCAATATATGTTAAATGATTTAGTATGGTCAATAAGTTGCATGCATATTTGCAAATTTATTGAAGATTTGCATAATAAATTGCAGCCTGAAATGACTGTAATGTTGCTTACTAATTCTTTCTACTCTGCTAATGAAGACATTGATGTTTGATAAAAATTCTTCTATATTTTAGACTCCATCCCAACCTTATGATTCTCCTAAGAAATGCTACAGGGAATAGAAATATATGGTCACAGAAACTCTTTAAAGCATCCTGCTAATTTACAGCTGTAGCAATGATATATTGCTTTAGGTATCCTGCTGTTTGCATTGCAGTGGTAACATTTGGCTTAAAATGTGCAATGTATTATTTCACTTGTCAGCCTATTAACTGTTAAACCATATCAATGTACATTCAGAACTTCCCTCTGTTGCTGCTGCGGTAGTAATGAAACCTACCAAACCCGCAGCCCCGAGAGGCTTTCTTAGCTGCAATGAAGTACTGCAGCAGCAGTTGGCTAGCTTCACTGATTTCAGATCTCATTCACAGCAGCTTTTATCTCAGGAAAAAAAAATCTCTATACTTTCCCTCCACTCGTCTGAATATGTCACTGTTTCTTTTGAGTTCTTCCTGTTTTTGAAACTGCAGACCTGTCTATCTGTCTGTAATGTAGGTGTATGTGTTCAGAAGGTGCGGGCCTCCCATCTCAAGACCAGATGCTGTTACAGTGTTACAGTCCCTATCCTTACCCGATCCAGTTAATCTGATGAAGTGGGTTTTCTGAAAGCTCACGATTCTATGTGTTTTGGTTAGTCTTTAAGGTGCCACAGTAACCAGTCATTTTTAAAGTTACAGACTTACACGGCTACCCCTCTGATATCCTTAGGGGAGTTTAGGACTTCTACTTCTGAGGCAGGCAAATTGCTACCAAGGAGGCACAGAGCCATTAGAGCTGTGCCTCACTGCTCCATCCACCCAGGTTTTGGGAAATGGATAGATGAATTGGGCTCAGTGTTTTGTGGTGGCACAGCATAGACATTCCCCTCATGTACTACGGAGCCGGTGAATGGAATCTGGAATCCTGATTCCTCCACAAGCCCTGACTAAGCAAGTGGCAGAACATTCACCTGCCATTGCAGGCCACATTACAAATGGCATAGTAAGGCTGTAGGTTGCTTCTATACTGGGCAATTAGTAGATGATCTGAAAAATGTGTTTTGGGGGTAGGCAGCAAAATGATTTGTGAATTTGGGTTGAATTTGGTGAATAGTTTCAGATATAAAAATGATGCATTTTAGCAATGTCAGCACAAACCATTTTGCTATTTCCTTGTGAATTGACATTTAAAAAATAGAATTGTGATTCAGCTCAGCATTTTCGAAAGGAAAGGTTGATTCAGATATGAAATAATTTTCAAATGTTTCATTCAACCCATGCCATATTTTTTTTAGATTGCAATAAGAAAAAATGAACAAACAAAAAAAATCAGTTTAAATTTTGGATTTTCCATTTGGACACTGGACAAAAAGAACAGTTAATTGATGCTTGGCTCTAGGTACTAATTTATACTGTTTCTAGAGCGCAGATTCAAATAATAATAGACACATCGTGCCTTGGACTGAGGAAGAGTTATCACATGCTGTCAGGCATTTACTCAAACAGAATGATTTCCTGGATTGACAAAGCAAGCTTGCCGATGGGGAAGAGAAAAGTAAAGGTGGCATTTGCAGTAGTGACGGTGCCCAGAGCCCCGAGCTCTGGGCACATCTAAAGG
The DNA here is from genome assembly GCA_032595735.1 of Pelochelys cantorii. Taxonomy (NCBI): domain Eukaryota; kingdom Metazoa; phylum Chordata; order Testudines; family Trionychidae; genus Pelochelys; species Pelochelys cantorii. The sequence continues at coordinate 43,463,333 of CM064329.1, read as the reverse complement.
CTGGAAGGACATGATGTGATCTGAATGGCGCTGAAGGTTCTCCATCCCTGCCCCTTCCTCCTATGGCCCCACCCCTTCTGGTAGCATGCTGCTGCCTCCCCTTGTTCAGGGGCCCAGCAAGGCTGTTGGCTCACCTGGAGCTAAGTACCTATAGTGCAGTTCTTCAAACCCATACTCTTGTGAAAGTGGGAAGACTAAAAGGAAAGCATCTGGCATCAGATAAAAGCAGAGAAGTGGTCTTTGAAAATGTAGCAGGATAGGGGGAAAACCATTATTATGCATGAGCTGTCATCTTGGTGGTAAGGAGGGATGTCGTTTAACTGCCAACTCCCTCTTTGGGCAAAATCTATAAATAGGCAGGAAACTAAACTAAGGGGAGAATCCTTTATGTTCAGCTTCAACCCTTTCACATCCCCATGGAAAAGTACCACATTCAAAATGGGCTCCAGCATCAGGTGACCTGGCCACATATCTTGATAGGACCAACCATAGCGTAGGCTTGCAGGATAAACAAGACTATAGATCCTTGTCTTGAACACTGGTCCATTAAGTTCCTTAAGTATTACTAAAAGACTGAGATGAATAAAAAGATTTACACTTCACATACACAAATGATACAGGCACACAAACAGAATATACACAGTCAGCAGATTACAAGCTTTTCAATTAGAAGTCACATGTCGCATTTTGCTTAAAGCATGTTTGTGTTATGCACATTCATATTCAAAAACACATTTCCATTAACAATAGGGGGTGCAGTGTCAGAGTTTATTTATAAGCACACATGCAGGGATATAGGGCAGATCATCAGCTGATGTAAATAGTCATAGAACAATTAGCTTCAATAGATCTGGTGACATTCTGTCCTGCCACTTTCCAAATCTACCTAGCGGTTTTCCACCACAAAGTTTCCACACAAAAGACATTCAGTTGTATGTAGCAGCTTGTAAGGCCCCTGTTTCATTGGTATTTTCTTTGCCAGTGTATTTTGCCACCTTCCGAGCTACTTCTTGTGCAGTGGGAGCATATGAACTATTTGTTTATTTTAAAACCAACATGTTTGCATCTTTTTAAACCTCCAGAAGTGCTGGATTGCTGCTCTGCAGAATCATGCCTGCTAATATTTATTCTTTCATTTGCATACATTACTATGGACAGGTAATAATGCGTAGTACCTAAGGGCTACTCTGCACTAGAAGCACTACAGTGGCGCAGCTGTTGAAGAAGCTCTATGCCAAGAAGAAAGAGCTTTTGCATCAGCATAATAAAAGCACCTCTGTGAGATACAGTAACTGTGTCCTCAGAACAGCACTCCCACTGCCAATAGTACTGTCTACATCCGTGCTTAGGTCAGTCACAGTAACTTATGTTGCTCCCGGGAATAACTTATTCCCATACCTGAGTGACATAAATGATGCTGGCGTAAGTGGTAGCGTGTACAACCCCTTAGGCAAAAAGCAAGTTATCCCATACTGAGAGGTGCCTGACTCACCAATGAGCTGTTAAGCACATCTGAAACCTTTACTTCAAGGATGGATAATACAGTTAAAAATAAGGCAGGAAACCACCATTGGTTGATGGGCAGGGAGCAGTGGATCAGAGCAGATTAAAAGAGAAGGATGAATAAAAGACACCTGTATGTGGCTCATTTGGTTTAACAATGACAAAAATGATGTAGAGCTTTTCACAGAAAAATAATGGTAACATTTTAGCAAAGGGGCTAGAAAATCACTGTTTATTATTCATGTGAAATAGAGGGAAGATTTCTGTAATCAGTAATATGTTTAAATTTGCTGATGAAGTTCAAATTTGCAAGTGCAGAACATTCTGTCAAGTGGAGCAATATGATAACAAACAAGTTCAGTCAGCTACAGAAAAAAATAGTTTGTGTATAAAGAAAATACAGAAATAACACATATATTGATGCATCTGCATGTAGGTAGCTATTAGTAAAGAAATATATGTGCAGTAGAAGGTAGATGGGGAAGATAGGGAGTGACAACTATAATAATAATACTGATCCTGGTACTCTGATTCTGCATAAACATAGCAGGAGCATAACTTTTTATGCCTGTGCGCAGTCCCATTGAAGTCTGTAAGGTAATTCATGTGCTTGAATCCATACGGATTTGGGGCCTTTTGAGCTTGCTTCTGATCTTATTCACACTCATGTGAATTAGGAGAATTCCCCCCCCACACACACACACAAGCACACACCAGTGTATAGTAACTCCCTGATAGAACTAGCTTAACTGTTTTGAATGTTTAAAATGTGACAGAAACATTGCACAATTATTTCCTATTTCAATCAGCCTATAGAGCTGGTTTGAATGTTTAAAAAACTGGAAATTTGGAGGGAGGTTGGCCTTTTCTATCCTTTGTCAAATCTACTCAGTGACTTGAATGAAGTTAATTACAATCTGCATACTAGATCCAAATCAGGCCCCGGGCAATTCAGTTGCTTCACAAACATGAATCAATCATTAGAGCTCCTTTACGCAGTGAGGCATAGTGATGGGGCAGCATGTGAGCATGGGAGTTTCTCCCCGTGGGTCTGTGTTTCACATGTTCTCAGAAATATTTTTCTCTCTCAGGCTGTCAGTCTAATACCTTTATAAAATGTAAATTTCATTTCTACAGTCTGTGTTAAATATTAATAAAGATCAATAATAGCGCTCCAGGGCTTTTGCAGCTTCATTGAAGGGAGCCCATGTGTCTGCTCCCTTCTCTCAGGCTGCTTGGTAACATTTTTATTTTCTTCTTTAATATCTGCTATGTGAATTAAACAGTTAGAGCCGATTAGTTTAAGCATAGTCCAGGTTGTGGAGTGGGGAGGTTGCTTGGCAACCCCAGCTGTTGGAAGTGGACTATCCAGCTTTCTGCAGTTGACGTCTTTGTTTTGAGAGGACTTTAAGGAAGGGTTGGATCATCCCGGAAAGCGACTGCACTTCAGAAGTCTCTATATCTGCAATATCCCCTTACATTGTAACAAAGTAGCTTTGTTTTTAAGTTTGGAGGGAGCTGCGGCAACTTTTGGCAACCTTGGCATGGGAGCTGCCCTTGAAAGGCCCTCCCTGACATGGTGGTGAGGGACATGGTTTGCCAGAACAAAGGTTTTAGTCAGATATGAAGTCCCATTGTAACGTGTCATACAGCTTGCATGAGGATAGCTCATGTGAAAAGGGAATGGTAATGCTGGGCTATTCATGATGGTGAATATTGAATGTATCATATATACAGATAGGCTTAGGAGGCGAGATATGGTAGGGACCATCTCAATCCCACTGAAGGCAAGTGGGTTTTAGATTAGACCCTATATTTGGATATGGATTGAGATTCAAAACTGGAGGATGTTTGAGTTGGGGGCTTTTGTTTAAATCTGTCTCTAGATGAGAGGTTCCAGCTCTATAATGGGCCAAAGGAAAAACATGGTTGTCTGCGTTCCTTTTTTGCAAAATTCAAGTCAAGGCTAATCAGATCCATGCTCCATTTTGTCCAACTAATCCAAACAAGGGGGTTACGGATGAAATGTTCTGATCTGATCAGATAACTATTATAAGCAGAATAATTAGTTCTTTTAAACAATTGTCATAAACCTTAGGAAACTAATTTCTCTCCAGGTGGATTTTGGCTGGAGACTAATTAGCAGGACTCCTAATTCCTTAGGTAGGGAGGAGAGAAAGGGTTTGGGGGAAGTTGGGATATTTATTGAAAATTATTATTGTCCTTTCCCTATTCTTCTGAGAAATCACTTTAACGCTAAGCATCTAATGCAGAGCTACTCAACTTTGGAAGCCCTGGAGGCCACATTGATACTCGCAGCACATACCAAGGGCCTCAACTTAAATGTGGTTGCATATATATGCAAATAGATTGTTTCACACTGATGGGCATGAATACAAAGATTAAGGCAAGGTACACAACAGGCAGGCCCCATTTAAGTCAGTTCTGCTGATATTAATAAAATGCAGTATTTATCTGATTTCTACCCATATGACAGCTCTTTTAATGAGCGGTGACAGTCCAGGAATTTAACTACTAAAACACATATCAACAGAAGACCATTATATTGACTACTTTTTTGTTTTGGCTCCCGGCCGCGTGTTGAGCCCCGGGTAAACCCAAACTCCACCACGGGCTGCAAACAGACGGGCTGCAGGCCACATGTTGAGTAGCCCTGATCTAATGGCATGAATGAAATGTGGTATGTAGTATGAAACAACTGTCAGTAGGATATTACCCTCTACAACTTAAATCATACAGACATTAAATCTAGGCAGCTATGCGCACATACTTCTTGTTTTTATTTATTTTTTTTAAATCAACACCTGTTTTACAGCAATGTTATTATTAGTATTTGATTCTCCAAGTATAAAGATACAGAACAGACAGTGTGTGTGGTTTAGGTCATGTTCACATTACAAGAAGGACTCAGAACTGCCAGAATACCAAGACAAGCTCAAAGAAGGGAATTATTAGGATATAATTATTCATATCATTATTGACTCTGTTCTTGAAGAATGTCTTGGAAGATATGAGTTTATAGATTGGTGAGGTATTGGCAGTTAATGGATAAGACACTGGACTGGGAATCAGGAGATCTGAGACCAGATTCCTTGCCCCACTTGTACTTGCTTTGCATTGATGAGGTAGCATAAAGCAAAATAGGAAACTTCCTTAAAGGGTCAGTCAAGGAATCCTCTAATGTAGCAGACTCCTCACCAGATCTCCCTTCTCTGTGGTCAGAGGGCAGGATAGGATAGGAAAAAGGTTCTTGAGTGGGGTTGGGCTGCTCCAGCTTATCGTCGATTGGTAGATTGCTCTTTATAGGATTGTCCCTGCTGACATAATTTGGAGTGTTTGTTAAGTGTTCTAAGTTTGGTTACTGTTGGCTTCAGAATCAGGGGAGCAGAAAGATGGTATAGAGTGTAAGTGGTCCAGATGAAGATCTAACTCTTGGTTTCTATTTCTCATTCTGCCTCTGACCTCCTTTGAGACCTTGGGCAAGTCACTTCAGATTTTAGGCTTCATTTTCTTCATCAGTAAAATGGAAATGATACCTTCTTTTTGCTTTAAATCCTATAGACAAACATTCCTTTGTATTACTTAGATCGGATATGCATGAACAGAGCAGGAATCTGTCATGTGGTCAGACTAAAATAAGGCAGGTTACACCATATACAGGAGCAGCGTGGGAAAATTCATGCATCTGATTGAGAAAGAGATGGTCTAACTCAGCGGTTCTCAACCAGGAGTATATGTACCCCTACGGGTCTTCCAGGGGATACAGCAACTCATCTAGATATTTTGCCTAATTTTACAACAGTTGACATAAAAAGCACTAGAAAAATCAGTACAAGCTAAAATTTCATACGGACAATGCCTTGTTTATAATTCTCTATATATGATCCACTGAAATGTAAGTTCGTTATTTATGTTCCAAATGATGATTTTGATAATTATATGGTAAAAAATGGAAAGTTAGCAGTTTTTCAGCAATACTGTAGTGTGCTGTGAGGGGTTTTATGTCTGATTTTGTAAACAAGTCATTCTTCAGTGAGGTGAAACTTGGAGCTAAGGAAGACAGATCAGACTCCTGAAAAGGCACAGTCATTGGAAAGGTTAAGGGCCACTGGAACTGGATCTTGATGCTGGAGTCATTGGCTTTGAAATGGTGGAGTTATAAAGAGATTAACAATATTATGATGAAGCTTTTCTGCAGCAAATTGGGCTGTGCAGAGAAGTTTATGACCATGTGTGAGCAGATTTTAGAGCTGTTCAGGAGTCAAGTCAGTGCTATGTGAGTGTTTGAATTATGAGTTGAGAGGGCCTCAAATTTAATGTGCTGTTACCGAATGCTTCTGAAGGCCTCTATTTTACCATTAGTCCATAGACCATTTACTACAAGTAATTCACTTACTGTACTTTATGTAATAAAATTGCATTAAAGGCTATTGCATTTTATGTTAGTAAAAAAAATTACACCCCCTTCTTTACAAAAATATAAATGTGTGCCAAAGAGAATATTGCTTTAACCTCCGATGGACTGAATCCAAAAACTGGGTGTGAGAATCCTGTCAAAGAGGCTAGATATTCCAATATGTGCACTGTACGTGTAAATTGAGAGAGGGGAATCTGGCTCAGAAAACCTGCCAGTTCATATCCCTCCTTTTCAAATTCATCACTGTTTTTTTAGTTACTTCTGGACCTGCTCCCAGTTAGCCTTAGTGGTGAAGCTTCAATTCATTCCCAATGAGAGCAGGATGAGGCTGCAGGAATAACAATAATTGAAAAACAGAAGTATAGGTTTGGCACAGTATGAGTCTATACTGGTCTCTCGGCATTGGTTAAATGGCCTCTGTTCATGAACTCATAGCTGATAAACCATTTATTCCACAAAGTCTGCATGTGTGGGAATTTGATATATATAGCACTTCTGCAGAAGTGCGACAGAAATTGATATTTCATGTTGTATCACCGAGTAAACATGAAATATCCATCCAGAGGTTAGTAGAGATCCAGAATCCAGTCTCCTGTTCTGTGATCATGGAGGATTCTATCTATAACAGAAGCTGTTGGTTTCCGTAAGGGAAATGGCTTTCTGCTTGCTCTGCAGGGTCCAGCCCCACAGTGTCCCATCTGTGTCCCTGCATAGTAGGATTGCATAGTAAGATGGCTGCTTGGATATGCAGTAGTATGCAGACTAATGGATCTACTGGAGCTATTTACGGTACAGCCGGTCCCCGAGTTGCGAGCGGTCGAGTTACAACCATTCGCATTTATGACCAAAGCTCCCATGGAGCAGTTGTAAAGGCTGTCCCCAAGTTACAAACGCGACCCGTGCTTACGAACAGTGCGGTCGCTATGTAACTCAGTGGGGTCCGAGTTACAAACAGATCGAGTTACGCCAAGTGTTTGGTCCGTAACTCATTCGTAACTCGGGGAGAGGCTGTATTTTTTATCTCCTAAAGAGTAGGGGCTCAATCTTGCCCAGTGCTGTTGCAAAGTCATGTCTGCAATATTGGCTATGGAGTGGCTCTCCTATGGAAGAGAGAGAAAATGGATTTTCCACCATTCTCTTATGGAGCTCCCTTGCACTGTGTCCATCATCTCAGTTTTCAAGGGCATATGGACAAAGTCTCTAATGAGGGTAAGGTGCTGGAGAAAGTGTTGAATGTAAAGATAAAATGAGGGAGAAGGACTGGAGAAAATTTAAGGGGAGTTGGGGTGTTTGTGTGTGAGTGAACAGAAGAAAGGAGAAAATGTCCCTAAATGTGAAATCATTGGAGGAGTGTTCGTTAATATATATTAGTCACCTATGGAAGATTTAGATAGTATGTGTTTTTTTTCTGATGCATTATTATGGTGTGCCTGATTTTGCTGCACACACATTTTTTCAGCCTTTCTCTGCCATCATTCTGTGCCTGGCTCGCCCACTGAAGTCAAAGAGATCTGTAACTGTAGATCAGTGGCAGAAGTAGGTCCTTTGTTAATAGAAGGGGACATGTTTAATGAAAAGTAGCCCATTAATCTGTTTTAGAATTATAATTTTAATATCAGCAAGAAAACTGAGTACCCACACCTGAATTTGTCTGAGGGTCTGAATCTGCTTCCACGGGAATCATGGGCCAAACTGGAATTAGAACTGTAGAATTAAGACTCATATTGCAAAAGAGAGGGAATTCAATATTGGGAGAACACAGGGCCAGATTCTGCAATCCATGTTCATGTGACTAATCCTTTCTTATGCAGTCAACCTGTTCAATACAACTATTCACCTGAATAAGTTTTGCAGTTTCAAGCTCAAGATGAAAGATGTGTATTGCTTTATCCTGATTATGAACATAGAAACATTTAATGTTCATTAGCTATGTCTTGAAGCCAGCTTTGGCATCCTGTTCTTTCTAAAGAAGTTTAGCCATCCCTAAAACATGTTGTCTAAAGCTAGTCAGAGTTCCTCTTCATCTTCGCCAGCATTCTGAATCGTCCCAAAAGGACATAACCTCATTGCAGATCAAGTGATATGCAGATCAATCCTTAGCTAAGTCCTTATGATGGACTGGCTGGATGATCAGTCTGTGTTGATCATTGGTGATCCTATCATGCTCCCAGAATTTTTTGGCACTCACATGGTTGCTGACCCTGTGGTATCATTCCTTGCTAAAAACACTTTGTAATTAGTTGGGTAATATGTCTGTAGTGGGGATATAATAGTATAGTCTATTAACTGATTAAGCAATAAGCAAAAGCTTATAGGTTAGTGCTATAGACTACAAACATTTCCCCCATCCCCTTGCCAGTACATTTTTTAGCAGGCTGGCCAGCAGCCCAACTGAGTTCTGGCTCATGCCAGATCTGGGACCTATCGCCACTGCGGTTCTGCATTTAAAGTGCATTAGGACACTGGTGGGCAGGCAGCCCGGCTCAGTTCTGGCTCACACTGGGTGTCTCGGAGCTCAGCCCCATCCCCTGGATAGGGGCTGCTGCCACCCTGCACTGCTGCCTCTGTATTAGGGACAGCAGCACAGGGCAACAGGTAGCCGGTCCACAAGGGGAGATGATTATTAAACTGGTTCCCCTCGCAGATCTGCTCCCGCCTGGCACCCCATGCTGCTGCCTTTGATACAGAAGCAGCAGTGCAGAGTGGCAGAGGGCTCCTCGGGGGTGGGGCCAGAGCACACTGGCTGCTGGCCACACCCCCGGGGACTATACAATAGTTGAGTAACCGATAAGAATTCATAAGGCTAATTGACTATTCAGTTAACCAATATTTAACATCCTTCGTCTGTACTAAAAAAAGCCACTGAAACTGAACCATTGCAGATGGGTTTGATTTTGTAATGTCATCAAGTCATTGTATAAGAAAAATAAGAAATCCTGGTGGCAGCCAGTTAAGAACAGGGGCCACCAGGCATGACCTCTGCACCCTCTGTGTAACTTAGCAGTGTCTATGAGGAAGAGGGGGCTGCAAGTCATAGGGTACGTCTACACTTGCTCCCTAGTTCGAGCTAGGGATGCAAATATAGGCGACCGAAATTGCTAGTGAAGTGGGGATTTAAATATCCAGCATTTCATTAGCATGATCTCGCCGGTGCGTTACTCTGCTCAACAGCTGATTCGAACCAGGAAGTGCGCGCTGGGACGCGTTAGTTCAAACCAAACCCCTTGGTTCGAACTAACGTGTCCCGGCGCACACTTTCACTTTCAAATCAGCTGTTGAGTGGAGTAACGCGCCGGCGAGATCATGCTAATGAAGTGCGGGATATTTAAATCCCCGCTTCAGTAGCAATTTCGGTCACCTACATTTGCATCCCTAGCTTGAACTTGGGAGCAAGTGTAGACGTACCCATATAGAATAAAGACTGAAGATGGCAGCATCAGCCAGAGTCTGCAAAATCAGTTGTATAAATGGGAAGATCATTTCAAAATGTTCTTCAGTTATCCACCACTGACTGCCCTCTTCTGTTTGAAGTGAAACAGGAAGTTCTGGTAGAACCACCCTTCTTCCACTAAGAAGAAATCTGGGTTTCAGTCCATACCTGAAATCCGTGAAGACACCAGCAAATTGTAACATCACCTTTAAGCTGCTGAAACCAGGGGGGACATTATTATAACATGGCTGCATAGACTCTTCCAGACCATCTGTTGCACTAATATCATCCCCAGTGACCTGAAGAAGGTGGTGCAATACTTCTTGTCAAAAAGGTTCATATTGCTGAAAGTAGCAACTTTAAAGGGTATTGTACTATTGTCAGTCCAAGGAAAGTCTTTGCTTTCGTGCTAATATCTTAAATTAAGGATGCACCTCAAAGCAAAGGATGGCATACTCAGCCTGATTGTAGTTTGTCATTCCTTCATGGTTCCAGATCTTTACCTTGACAGGAGTTGTTATTATTTTTATTTTTTATTATTTTATGTATTTCTTCTTCAATTCTCAGAGCTTACTTACTGTGTAAGAAATTCTGTTCATAATGTTAGTTTGTTAAATCATTACCATTAGGTGTAGTTTCAGGATTTCATGACAAGTTTTTTGGCTGTGCTGCTGAAAATGTTTAAAGTAGATTTTGCCAATACAATCCTGAATCTATATTGCTACACCTGGCAAGTTACAATTACAAGTGCATATAGCTTAATGAAAGTAAACTGAAGTGTTTGGCAGAACCACAAAATAGAACAGTCCATCGCTCTATCTGTTTCTTGTAAAGTGGATTATTGTTACTATTTATCATTTTGCTGGGTTAAACAAATATTTAAGGATTCTGTCCTGTGGAATCCAAGTTTTTCTTTAACAAACATGCTGAGACTGCAGTGGACATTTTTCTTTCCTTCTCTTCTGGCAGAAAATCCCCTATGAAAAGATTTCTTTTAAATTATGGAAGGCTTCAGATTTTATTTTAAGTCTCTGTCATAATAAAAGCAATGGAGACTCTGAATAAAGTAATGACAGATCCAGAAGTGGCACCCCATCTGCTCGACTGTCACCTAGAATATCATTCTTCAAAGCTAACATCCACAGGGATGGGGTAAAATAACCTTGGGACAGAAAGCAAATTCAAGAATGCAAAACGATGGCATTTCAGTAGGTTTTTAGTGATAACGAAGAAAGCTGAAAAAAAAATACTAGTCTTAAGAGCAAAAAGAGAAATCTGTGAAATACAACTGAAACATTCCATATTGGTTTATCGTAAGTGTGATCTCCACAGAGATGCTGGCTGGGAAACTCACATTGAATCTACTGAACTATTATATGGTATATTACTTGGGACCTGATACAAACCTACCTTAATTTTGTGTTCTTGATTAATAATATCTGATAGCAGAGATGTGCCACCTGAAAATTACTTTCGGTTCGTTTGTGACTTTAGTGCTCTTGCTATTCTAACAACTAAAGAGACTGAAGTCCTCTTTTATCCTCTGAAAAAGTGACCTATATAAGATAAATGCTAGCTTTCCCATAATGCTTTGAGGATGGTCTCCCTGCCCCTGCCCTCCCTCCCCTCTGTCCCACAGAATCCACACTAGAGGGGGCAGGGGTGTTTGCAGACATTTAATTTTCACAATTTTGGGGGAGGAGGGGAACACATTCTCTGGCAGAAGGTTGATTTTCTCTCCCCTAGCTTTCTTAACCCCGCTCTGGCAGGAGCTCTTCTTCCTTCTGCCTCGGCTCTGGTAGGAGCTCACTCTCTCTGCCAGCATGGCCCCAGGGATGAAAGAATTCTCTACCCCCAGGAGTATTGTGGATAGAGAATTCCTCTGCTTGCTCACTCTTTAGAACAGCCCTTTGAGGGGGTGACTAGACAGCACAATTCACATTCTCTTTACATCACCTGTTCCTCATCTTAGGTTTTAATCAATAATATTAATTAATGATATTTTTCTAAAATTTCAAATTGCACCCCTTGTGACTGTGGTATGGTGTGGGTATTTTCTATTGGCATCTGGACCGAGACCTCCAGACTCCCTTCACAGAGAACACTGAATGACAGTCGGATAGTGACTGTCACGAGTCTATGTTCAGCTGTCAGTTCCACACAGTTGTTTTATTAGCCTACAACACCCGTGTCGCTCCGCGGTATTCGTCCCACCCTCTATACATATGCCGTGGGGCCAAAAGGCGAAGAAGGTTGGCCTCCGACTGGTTTCCAGTTCGCCTGCCGGCGGCAGGGATGGGGGTCCGGGCCCACCCACAATCCTGGACCCTGGCCCAGGGCCCTAACACAGGGAACCGAGCTCCCTGTGGTAGCAGGCGGGGGTTTACCCCTAAATGCACCTGCTCGCGGGCTTCGTGACCCCGCCCTGGGCCAATGTTCAACCCCGCTGCCGGGGAACCTCCTGGAGCCCCTCAAATGGGCCCTCCCGCACTCCTCCTGCTCTTATCCCTGTTACCTGTCACCCCAGTCCTCTCTCCCCCCTTTTCCTGTGTGCTCCCCCAGGCTTTTATCCTCCCCTGTCGCGTGTGCTCAGCAGGTGATGTCATCGTCCCCCGCTGCCCCGCCGTCCTTTCTGTCCCTGGCCCCGGGTGCCCCGGTGACGTCACCCGCTGCGCCTGGCGGGGCGCTCAGACCGGGCACTTCCCCGTGCATCTCCTCCCGGCCTCGCGCATCCTGCGTGCTGCCCCCCGCCCCGTGCGTCCCAGCCGGCGCTTGTTCCGCCGCTTCTGTAGCAGCGGTGTCCTGACCGCCTCCCCGTTGGTCGCAGTGGAGGGGTTGCCTCACCCCGCCACAGTGACAACTTTTGGTTTGTGATAGCCTTGGCTGCAACTGAGCTCCTAATCACCCTATAGCTCCTCTCTACCTGTCATCTAGCAAACTAGTCCCCTTCAATAAATCCTATGTACTCATGGGTTGGTTTAAAAACAGTTAGATAGTCAAGAGTTTTCAGGTTTAAAAAGAGATTGGCCAGGGAAGACTGCTAAATGGTTAAGAAGGTGAAATGCAGCTGGGACTCGGGAGTATATTTGGCTGCTGCCTTGGGCCTTGGCAAGAGTTTCCACCAAACTAGCAGTCTGAAGGAGGTTTTTTTATTTAAGAAAAGAAAAGGAATGGTGATGTGGGGCATTTTTTCATGAAAGAAGGCAAAGGGAAACCAGCATGAGAACAAGTACATACTCTAAGTGATAAAGACGGAAGAGGAAAAAGGAGGAGGAGAACGTCACCAGATGGAGTTAATGTTTCCCTGTTGTAAATGTCTTTTAAAAAATACATGTATCAAGAAGGCTAAATGGGGATGTGAAATTGTGAAGATTTATCCAAAAGCGACAAGGAGTCTTGTAGCACCTTATAGACTAACAGATATATTGGAGCATAAGCTTTCGTGGGCAAAGACCCACTTCATCAGATGCATGTAGTGGAAATTTCCAGAGGCAGGTATAAATATGCAGGCAAGAATCAGGCTAGAGATAACAAGGTAAATTCAATCAGGGAGGATGAGGCCCACTTCTAGCAGCTGATCTGGAGGTGTGAACACCAAGAGAAGAGAAACTGCTTTTGTAATTGGCTAGCCATTCACAGTCTTTGTTTAATCCTGAGCTGATGGTTTCAAATTTGCAGATGAACTGCAGCTCAGCAGTTTCTCTCTGAAGTCTGGTCCTGAAGTTTTTTTGCTGCAGGATGGCTATCTTTAAATCTGCTATTGTGTGTCCAGGGAGATTGAAGTGTTCTCCTACAGGTTTTTGTATACTGCCATTCCTAATATCTGATTTGTGTCCATTTATTCTTTTGCCTAGGAACTGTCCAGTCTGGCCAATGTATATAGCAGAGGGGTATTGCTGGCACATGATGGCGTTTATTACATTGGTAGATATGCAGGTGAATGAGCCAGTGGTGGTGTGGCTGATCTGGTTAGGTCCTGTGATGGTGTTGCTGGTGTAGATATGTGGGCAGAGTTGGCACCGAGGTTTGTTGCAAGGATTGGTTCCTGAGTTAGAGTTACTGTGGTGTGGGGTATAGTTGCTGGTGAGAATATGCTTCAGGTTGGCGGGTTGTCTGTGGGCGAGGACTGACCTGCCTCCCAAGGCCTGTGAAAGTGAGGGATCATTGTCCAGGATGGGTTGTAGATCACTGATGATGCGTTGGAGAGGTTTTAGCTGAGGACTGTAGCTGATGGCCAGTGGTGTTCTGTTGGTTTCTTTTTTGGGCTTCTCCTGCAGCAGGAGGCTTCTGGGTACATGTCTGGCTCTGTTGATCTGTTTCCTTTCTTCCTCGTGTGGGTATCGTAGTTTCAAGAATGCTTGTTGAAGATCTTGTAGGTGGTGGTCTCCGTCTGAGGGGTTGGAGCAAATGCGGTTGTACCTCAGTGCTTGGCTGTAGACAATGGATTGTGTGGTGTATCCGGGATGGAAGCTGGAGGCATGAAGGTAGGCATAGCGGTTGGTAGGTTTTCGGTATCGGGTGGTGTTTATGTGACCGTCACTTATTTGTACCGTGGTGTCCAGGAAGTGGACCTCCCGTGTAGACTGGTCCAGGCTGAGGTTGATGGTGGGGTGGAAGTTGTTGAAGTCGTGGTGGAATTCTTCCAGAGTTTCCTTCCCATGGGTCCAGATGATGAAGATGTCATCAATGTAGCGTAGGTAGAGAAGGGGCGTGAGTCGATGAGAGCTGAGGAAGCGTTGTTGCAGGTCAGCCATAAAAATGTTGGCATATTGTGGGGCCATGCAGGTGCCCATAGTGGTGCCACTGGTCTGGAGGTATATATTGTCACCAAATTTGAAATAATTGTGTGTGAGGATAAAGTCACAGAGCTCCGTCACCAGTTGTGCTGTGGCATCATCAGGGATAATGTTCCTGATAGCTTGTATTCCATCTGTGTGTGGGATGTTTGTGTAGAGAGCCTCTACATCCATGGTGGCTAGGATGGTGTTTTCTGGCAGATCACCAATTCATTGTAGTTTTCTCAGGAAATCAGTGGTGTCATGGAGATAGCTGGGAGTGCTGGTGGCATAGGGTCTGAGTAGAGAGTCCACAAATCCAGACAGTCCTTCAGTGAGAGTGCCAATGCCCGAGATGATGGGGCGTCCAGGATTTCTAGGTTTGTGGATCTTGGGAATAACCCCGGTCAGGGCTCTAAGGGTATGTTGATTTGCCCCTGTGCTTGTGTAGGGAGTGTCCTGAGCAGATGGTGCAGTTTCTTAGTGTATTCCTGAGAGGAATCTTGAGGAAAGTGGCCTGTAGAATTTGGTATTGGAGAGTTGTCTGGCAGCCTCCTTTTGGTAGTCAGACCTGTTCACGATGACAACAGCACCTCCTTTATCAGCCTCTTTGATTATAATGTCAGAGTTGTTTCTGAGGCTGTGGACGGCATTGCGTTCTGCACGACTGAGGTTGTGAGGCAAGCGATGCTCTTTTCCCACAATTTCTGCCTGTGCACGTCGGCAGCATGCTATGTATAGGTCCAGACTGTCATTTCGACCCTCAGGAGGAGCCCATGTGGAGTTCTTCTTCTTGTGCTGTCGGTGGGAGGGTATCTGTGTGTCAGTGTGCTGTTCAGTGTTGTGTTGAAAGTATTCTTTGAGTTGGAGACGGCGAAAGTAGGCTTCCAGATCACCGCAGAACTGTATCATATTTGTGGGGGTGGTGGGGCAAAAAGAGAGTCCCCGAGATAGGACAGACTCTTCTGCCTTGCTGAGTGTGTGGTTGGATAGATTGACGATATTGCTGGGCGAGTTAGGGGTGCCACTGTTGTGGCACTATGTGGCAGGTAGGATTTTAGACAGCTTACAGTCCTTTTTCCTCTGTAGAGAAGTAAAGGGTGTAATGTAGATCTCCTGTCTAATTTTAGTAAAGTCTGTTTGTGTGGAAGGTTGGTTTTTTATGAAAGTCTCCAGATTGGAGAGCTCTTTTTTTGATGTTCTCCTGTTTGCTGTACAGGATGCTGATCAGGTGGTTCCTCAGTTTCTTTGATAGTGTATGGCATAATCTCTCACTGTGGTCTGTGCAGTATGTAGACAGCAATGGATTTTTCACCTTCAGTCCATTTTGTATGATGTCCATCCGTTTGCATTTGGAGAAAAAGATGATATCTGTCTGTACTTGTACAAGTTTCTTTATCCAGTGTCTTTGTAAACTGCCTTAGGTCTTCAGATCAAAGGGAAATCATGTTTTCAAACAAAGGCGTATAACATTAAGCACCTAAATCCATATGTTAGGTGCATAAATAAAAATGGTTTGATATTTTCAGAAGAGCAGAAGTCATTCTTGACTTAAGAGGGAGTTATAAGCACAGACCATCTCAGGTGTAACCGTTTATTGCTGAGCGGGGAAATGTACACCATTTCAACTTTGACAGAGCGCTTTTGTTTTTATCCATAATTAATTGTAACTCTTTGCCGATTACATTATTTATTCTCTTTATTTGTTCATTCTAAATAATTTGGCAGAACTGAAACCGTCATATGAAATACCATTCACTTTAGGAAACAAAAGTATGATCTCCAAAGATACGTCACTTTCTTATCATTCATACTTTATATTATACCCCAGTAATATGGATTGGGTGGCTCTGAAACCAATGGTTGTACTGGAGCAGACCATGAGGAGCAATTTTTGGTGGTTCTGGCAAACTCTCAGATGTCTCTCTTTATACAGGCTGACCTTTAGTGAAGTCCATTTTCTTATTTTTAGTAGTCTGGAGCTAGCTATAGAATCTAGATAGTGTATTTACTGTGGTATATTATCTGTTTACAAATGTGAACATTGAGTTGCCTCATAGGAAAAAAAACCCACTTCTTATTAATTAAGAACATAAGAATGTCCGTACTGAGTCAGACCAAAGGTCCATCTAGCCCAGTAGCCTGTCTGCTGACAGTGGCCAGCTCCAGGTGCCCCAGAGGGGTGGACCGAAGACTATGATCAAGCGATTTGTCTCGTGCCATCCATCTCCAGCTTCTGACAAACAGAGGCCAGGGACACCATTTCCATCCCCTGGCTAATAGCCTTTTATGGACCTAACCTCCATGAAATTATCTAGCTTCTCTTTAAACTCTGTTATAGTCCTAGCCTTCACAGCCTCCTCTGGCAAGGAGTGAATGTTTGTATTATGCTATTCTACCTCCAGCACATGTTGGCACACATTATTATTGTTATTATGGTTAGTCCATTTTTTTATCTAGCAAGCATCACCCTTTGAACTGTATCCTAACCTGAAGGAACAAAGACAGATTTCTAGGTTTTCATGATTGGTACTCAGAGACATTAAGTCCTTTACATCCATTAAAAAGATTTTTTGACTGGAGGCAGATACTCTGAAATCACAGTGCTGTTTTTACCTATTCTATACACTTATCTGAGCCCACAAGTGGTCTAATTTACCTTTCTAAGGATTATATTCAGTAAGTGGTTGTAGTTGGCTTTTAGATAGCAGGAAGGGTAAATAACGTTTTTTCCCCTCTTCTTAAAAATGTAGAATAATGTTTACCATTCAAGCTGGAAATGCATTTTGTTCAATAGTGGACACCACAATGGCAAGGATTTCTCATAGGAACAATATCTGTCTTGTTTCTTTGAACTGCCTTGTCTGTTGTCTCTTCTCTGACGATTAAATTTTAAGCTATTTGGGGTCTGGGGCATTCTTTTTTTGTTCTGTTTCTGTATATCATTTGGCATAGTGAGGTCCTGGCCCATGAAGGTGTTCTTTTCACATTTATCTCCAAGATACTGTCAATCAGGATTTTTAATGTTAAGATAATTGCTTCTATCAAAGGATATAAATTGCGAATTATTTATCTAAGAGACTGGAAGGGAGGCAAAGGACTTATTCCTGTATTTTTATATAAATTATTAAGCATTGTTAAATGTGTGTTTTGGAGTGAGTATCAGCAACATTTGCTCAAGATCTCAGAAAATAGTTGTGTTTTTTATTTTTCACAATGTGCACCTATGCCTTTCTACTGTGTGTTTGTTTTTATACATGAAAGAACACCAAACTAACTTTGAAGAATGCTGTTATAGTGGGGTTAATTTTGCTCTCAGATACCATAGGCTATGTCTACTCTGCGCAGTGATTTTGGGATACCAGAAGTATCCCGATATAGCTATTCCATGCCTTTAAAGCAGACGGTTATTTCGAAATAACGAGTGTACTCTTCTGGCATCCCTGTAACCCTCATTCCACGAGGGTTAAGGGACGTTTTGGAAGAGCGCTTTATTCCAAAATTACCTCAAAATAAGCTATGCAATTTGCATAATGCAAATTGCGTAGCTTAGTTTGAGGTAAGGTTGCAGTGTAGATGCACCCACAGTGTAAACCTAGAGTAACTTCACTGCATTTAGCAGAGTTATCACCCATTTACACCAGCATATCTGAGAGCAGAATAAGATAATATGTTTAAAAGACAGAGGGTTTGATTGCACAATGGCTTCTATGCTTCAGTTTCCCCTTTGTATAGTAGGTATACTAATAATTAGCTAGCTCACAGTCATGAGGCTGAAGTCATTAACGTTTGTAAAATTCATTGAGAGTGTAGATGGAAGATGCTGTATAAATGGGTAGAGTATTAGTGATAATGAGCAGATGCAATGGGGACTACTGTGAAAGGAGTTAAACATTTAATACGGAATGGTTTTGCTTTCGTAAATTTGTTTTTTGTCCTCAATGTTATTTAGCCATCACATGTGAATACTAAGAAGCAAAACAAAGTGAAAGCAAACATTATTACACTGACCTTACTTGAAACTTTTAGCCTTTCTGAGTATGCTTGAAATTGTTATTCAGAAAGTCAACATAAATGACTTTATTGTTGCCAGACGTTCTATTCTGGGTTTGCCACTGAAAAGCCAACATTAATCTCCACATAACACAACATGGTCTAGCTAAGATTTTCCTGTGCAGTTTGAACCTCTCTAGTCCTTGGGACCTGACTGGTGCCGAGCCAGGGAATTTGCTGAACTGTGGGAAGTCAGGATTGTCTAGCAGCCTTTTCCAACACTTGCACTTCTTACTGGGCTCTTAGAAGACATTTAGGGGTAAATTAGAGCTAAGTAACAGCCAGGACTCATGGCTGTAAGCAAACTTTGTGGGACCTCAGAAAAGTTGGCTATATCCACGGTAAGTGGACATCTGGCTAACGAAAATTGTGCCAGACCAGAGAGTGCTGGACTAGAGATGTTCCACTTGTATTTATTATGGCTAATAATAGTTGCATCTGAGTCACTATTCAGTAAGTAATGACGTTCTAATGGTGGCCTGTGTCATTCGCAGTTGAGGTCTCCAGAATTACTTAAAGTAGCTATGATGACTCGAGGGTTGAGCAGAACTGATTGTCCTTGGGATTCTACCCAGTAATAATGGAATGTTTACATTCTTCAGGTAGAGTCTGCACTTAGCAAAAGATCTAAGGACGTAAAAAAGTTTTGTGCCATCTTTCTACTCTCCTGATCCTGGGCTGTCCAGAAGTTTTTTCAGTGGGGGACCTTCTTGTCTGTTCCACTGGCCATCACAACCCATCCTATCTCTACATACAGCAAAAGGATAGCAGGAGGTATAGAGCTAGTTAAGATAGGGTCATCATCTCTGAATGCCCCTTTAGGATAGATTTCCAATTGATTAAAATTGTCTGTTCAGCACAAAGCAGCCAGAATGCCATTGAGTACCTGGTTCTTGATTTTTAAATGATGATTCAGCAATTTGAAATACATTTAACCTACAATCTCAAAGAGAAGTCACATTACTGGCCTGATCCTATTCTCATTAAAGCCAGTGCTAAAAGTCGTCTTATCTGCAGCGGTTGAAGGACTGGGTCTTAACACTAAAAAAAATAAAGGGAAGAAGACCAGAGATCTCTGACACCAGTTAAAGAGCAGTAGTGTAATAGAGGCTAAGTATAATGCACACATGAAAAAGCTTTTGAGGGCTAATCAATGCTATGCTAGCCCATGAAAACACAGCTTCCTCTTTCATGATCCTCTCTAAGGAGTGGAGGGTTTTTAAAATTGGAATTGCAGTACTAAGCTTCTGAGATCTAAATTGTTTAAAATACTAACACAAAGTCAAAAAGGCAGTGAACTTCAAACACCAGTACACCCTATTATCATTTCATCAGTGTCATGCTATCAAAGAGCATTGTGAGAGAGAAAAAATAAACCCAAAAGTCCTTTCCAAGCCAGCTACTTTATTCAATGAATGCTTCAACAAATTGTTTTAAAATGCATTGGTGAGTTCTTGTCTTTTGTGGTGTTTCCCTCCCCCCCCCCCCATAAGTGCATCAATTATCTTGCTCTAATCCTAGACAAAAGGGTAAAGAAAACCGCAAGTGACATAGTATCCAGTAACATGGCAAATTTGGTTCAGCTGTCCAGTGGTCTATGCAAATAGCACCTGGAAAATTTAGGATTGTCTTCATATTCTCAAACATGCTGATTGTAAATGAAATATATTTAGTCTGTCACCTCTGAGGCTGAACTGGTGTTTTCACCCCATTATTATTTTCTTATTTCTGTTTGCAAACAGAATAGGAAGGGAAAAGAAATCAAAGCATTTTCTGTCTCTCTCTTCTTAAAAGAACCAGGACATGAAATAGCATAGCCACTTCCTCACATGTTGTGCTACAAAGCATTTGAGCCAACCTGTTATGCTTGTTTGTTGCCACAAATTCCAGTTATAGGTAAAAAAAGAAAATAAAGGTGTAGAAATAAAATATTTTCCACTCTCTCAGCAATAATCCCTTTTAAAAATTAAACATACACATATTTTTGAAGTACGGTATAATATTTTGGCTTAAACTTCATACCACTAATTTCTGTTTTTGTAGTGCATATGTTTTATCCCTTAATTTCAAAAGCAAGTGAAACAAGGTTGTGTTCATTATGTGCTCAGGGGAATGTTGTGTTGAGGTCCCAAGTCATTATTATATTGGCCCAGTGCTATCTGAAAGAGCTTTTATTCCAAATTAAAATAGTTTTTTAGGTCAATGTGACCTTTAATGCTTTCCATTCTGCATTCCTATCAACGGTGGGGCTCAGAGCTGCAGTTCATAAATGAGTTTACCACTCTATGAAATGATGGGCATTAATTTGCAGAGCTTTGAAAAAACAAGGAATGAACATTAATGTTAAACTGACAAAGTGAAATTGCATGATACAAGATAATGGTGAGCAAGTGTTGTCATGAGAGAAATAATTACATAATTAGAAGTTCCAAACTTCATTAACATACTTCCTCCAAAGGGAGTATAGAAAATTAGCTGATGCTAGCACAGAACCTTGACTATACATGACTTGAAAAAGATTCACTGATAGGTCTTAAGATAGTTTATTTTGTTTTTAACCATCCCAATTTTAAACCATCAAACAAAACCAAACTGAGTGCATCTCAACAATGTGCATTGAACAAGCACCCAAAGTCTGGATTTTTATGCTTTCTTAGAATTTCTGTGGTTTGAAAATTTGGTTTGGAAAGACATTTTCTCATGAGATTACTGATTGGGCTTTCGAGTCAGGGCAAGAGTTCCATAAGAACACATAGCCCTCACATCAATTCAACATCTGTTTTCCAACTCCAGCCAGGAGCAGGAAATGGAGACACAAACAAGAAACATTCTTATGTGAACATTTCTGGATGTACTTTTAAAAAGTCATAGTTTAGGGTTTTTGAGAGAGCTCAGGTCCATTTTTATCCACTTGGGAAGTGTGGAAAAGCAGTATCAATAACCCATGACTGCTTGCACTATACCAGGGAGAGAGCAGCTTACAAAGCTAAGGAGAGATAAGACACTTGTAATCGGAAGACAAAGAAAACAGTGAACAGAGGTAGTAGCAGAAGTGTAATGGGATATACTGATCCTTTAAATCTGATCAGGGAAGCCAGGGCAACACAGTGTTGTCAATTTTAATTATTTTATTACATCTCATGATATTTCATGGTTTTCATCACTACTCAGATCTGCCTTTACGAGCATCTCAGCTTTCATAAAAACAAATAAAGGTCCAGTTCTGCCCCTCATAGTTGTTGAAAAAAGAATGAAAACATGACCTATGGATCCCTTAAATGCTCAGAAACCAGAAAGTAAAACAAGCATACAAAATACAGTTTTGATTTTTATGTCTTGTGATTTCTAAACCCAAAAATGGAGGAAGAAAAGAAAGATTGTTGGCTACATCTGGGGCGCAGCGCAGTCTGCGGTGCCAAGACAGACAGGACACCTGCCTTAGTACCCCACTGATCACCCTTCAGCAATGAGACCCAGTGCCTGACATTCCATGACCCAGAGTTTGAAAACCACTGATCTATGATATGCTAATAAACTGACAAATAAAAAGTAGAAAGGGAATGTGTTGGGCTTTTTTTTTTTAAGTACCTTATAGTTGTGGTACATCTGTGAATTTTGGCCTGCCTTAGCAAGCAGAAGGCTATGATGCAGGAGGTCAGATTCAGTTACTATAATGGTCCCTTCTAGGGATGTAATAGTTGATTAACTGATTAACCTATAAGAAAAAACTTATAAGTTAATTCTATAGATTACATGCATTTCCCTCCCCTCACCTTGCCAGTAAATTTTTTAGCATGCTGGCTGGCAGACCAGCTCAGTCCTGGCTTGTGATGAGTCCGGGAGCTCAGACCCCACCCTAGACAGGAGCTGCTGCCTCTTTATCAGAGGCAGCAGCACAGGGTGACAGGCAGCTGGTCCACGAGGGAAGCTAGTTTTCAAACTCCAGCACAGAGTGGCAGGGTGCTCCTTGGGAGTGAGGCCAGAGCGCACTGGCTTCCTGCCCTGCCCCCAGGAACTATAGAATAGTCGACTAACCGATAAGAATTTATGAGGTTACTCGACTATTCAATTAACCAATATTTAACATCCCTAGTCCCTTCTAACCTTAGTCTGTGAATGAAAAATAGAAAGGATTCTATTGGAATTAAGACCACGTAGAGAAAAAAAACATATCTGGCTGCAGTTATTGGTTCCAAAATGCCATATGTCATGTGGCTGCGGAGTCATACTGAATTTTATACTGAATTAGATCACACATACTTGGTTACTACATTGTCTTCTTAAATTTTCCTTGTTCCATTGGCAGCTTCCAGCTGGTGATAATGCTTCATAATGTTTTATATAAAATAAGTCATAGTGGCATTTATAATTGCTATTCATCCTACAAGCAACTCAGGATATTATCAGTTATTTACAGGACCTCTTGATATCTTGGGCTATGTACATACTGCAGCTTAAGTTGATAGAAGTTATGTTGCTTAAGGGTGGGAATAAGTCACACCCCTTTGTGCAACATAAGTTACACAGACTTAAGGGCCATTGAGGACAGCACCACGTTGGAAGGAGAGCTTCCCCTACCAACATAGCTGCTGCTGCTTGTAGGGGGCTGAAGTAATTAACTTGATGGGAAAGCTCTCTCCCATCGGCTTAGAGTGTCTGTACTGGCAGTGCTTCAGCAGCATAGCTGCTTCTGTAAGGTCTGTAATGTTGCCATAGCCGCATCGAGCTACAGTGTTGCTCTCGTGTCAGGGAGAACTGGCTGAGGCCACTTGACCTTTCACAGACTTAATTGCACTTCAAATGTGTTTTAGGAGAAAGAGTGACATTCATGTTAAACTACACTTCAAAGCCAAAAATTATTTGACAGTCTTGAGGCTGAGAAGGATTCACAAAGGAGAACAGAGGGGGAACTTGCTAGAGTGATTTATTCACAGGCAGAAAATGTTTTGAACATAAAAAAAAATTGCCTGTTGAAAAAATGCATAGGCAGAATTAAAGAGAGGATTTGGTCATGTCACTGTCAGAGCTTGGCATGGAGCCACTGTTGACCAGCAGTTGGTGTAGATGTATCATTCCAAACAGCCAAGTGTATAACTGGAAAGCCAGTGTTTGCCATGGTTGAGTTGACCCCAGTTTCAATTAGGTTCTATGTTTACACAGGATACATCTACACTGCGTGCTTATTTCTGAATAAGCTATTCTGAAAGAAATACTCTGAAATAGCTTATTTTGAAATAACATGGCTATGCTACAGAGTAGCCTCAAAATTAGTCACAGGCAGGCTCCCCTAATGTGGACGTGCTACCTCGATTTAGAGCCCCAGGAGATACTGAGGAGTAGTTACTTTGAATGGTGCTGGGGAGGAGACTTTCAAAATAGAAGCAGTTGCGCATCCACATTACTGCTATTTCAGAATAAACATTATTCCTTGTGGAATGAGGTTTGCAGAAGTTGGAATAAGCCGTCCATTATTTCAAATTTATTTCAAAATAATGGAATTGCTGTGTTGATGCTCACATTGATATTTTGGAATAACGGCCATTATTCCGAAATAACACTGCTATGTAGATGCACCCATAGAGAACTGCAAAATACATGCTAATATGTTGATAGCGGATCAGTGCAGTATCGTGTGCTATATGCTCTGTTAAGAATACATTTGAGTTCATTTAATTTTACTTGACCCAGGAGCCAGTGTTGTGCTTAAAAGAAGTACCCGGGATCTTTTTCAGGGGGATAAGGCAACACGCCACATTTATTGAACATACATAGGTCAATCAATCAATACTTTATCATATGCATATGATACATTACACTCATACACTTATACACACACAAGCACACTCCATTTTGTTGTTACCAGTAGTTGCTCCCCCTAACTACATTGGCCAGGTGAGTTAGATGAGGGAGGGATGAAGCTGGGCTTCTGCCGATCCGGATCGATGCTCTGATGTTGACAAGACGAAAACCTGGGGTCCCTCTGCAAGATGCCTCATATTTATCCCTCTCATGCAGCCAGTTAGTCATCACCTCGCCTTTTTTATTGCTGCTTCAAAGAGGGTCCTTCCAAGGGCAGGCACTTGCTGCTTGACTCCCAAGGCCCTCTGTATGTCCCAATCTTCTTTTCAATGAGCTCATTTCACAGGTATTGACTTGGATCTGGCTCTCAGCCCCTCTCCACCCTTGCAACCGCTGCTGGAGGTGCTCACCTTTCATTCTCCATTCACACCTCATTCATTTCAAGAGGACAATCAATGAAAGGGGAGAGATCTATTCTACTCCTAGCAAAAGACATTTTTCTTTGCCTTAACTATTCCTAAGACCTATAGCATAAAGAGCTTGGTACAAAGTTTCTATGGAGAAGACTGGATACAAGGTTTCTCTTAATACAAGGGATTCTATAAGAAGGCTTAACATAAAGATATATCTAAAAGGACAAGATCTATATATATAAAAGGACTTACAAAGTTTCTCTTAATACAAAGTTATATGAGAATGATACATGGTTATATGGAAATGTTACAGAGATTTATCCACACTAGAAGATATGGATGTACTGTACACAACTGAAAATCTCAGTTCTATTTATGAATTTTTTGTTATTGGAAGTGTCTTTTTAAGTCTCTCTGTGATAGAGTTCATTCACCAGAACAGCACCTCCTGATGGTCATCTTGAAGATTTGCTCTCGGAGCCAGTGAACCCTCTCCTGGTGTTGCCTTTCCTTCTGCATGCTCCTCCTGCCGGCCTGCCTCAATCCAGGAGCTACAGCATCCTCTTCCTAACTCAGCCCTACAGCCGTGTCACCATCTGTGTTTTTTCCCTGGGTGGAGGAGGGGGAGAAAGAGGCAGAGAGTATCTCTCAGTTCGGTAGTCCAACCACTTCCCCAGTGGTGAGAGGGGGAACTCCCAGGCCAGTACTCCAGGTCCCATCCCAGGGACCCTGTCGATAGCAGCCTCCTGCTTCCTCTTCTTCATTTCTCTGCTAGCTTCAATTCCCTGGGCTACTTCCCTGTAGCCCAGGATTGGGCAATAATTTTTTCCCAGGGCCACCCCGGAAGGGGTGGGGTCTAAACAGGAAGGGGTGTGGCCTAACCCCCCATGATTAGGCTGGGGGGTGGAGGATCCCCTTTGCCCCCCCTTCCCACCCATGCCCTGGAAGAGGCGTCGCACGCTCCCCCACCACCGGGCCAATCAGGGCCTGGGGCCAGGGAAGCATGGGAAGCCTCCTCCTGTCCTGCGAGAAGCACGTGGCACTTTGAAGTGCCTGGCCTGGGGGCGGGGGATTGGCCTGGGGGGTGGGGGAAGTGCGTGAAGCCTCCTCCGCTCTTTCCCCCACCCTGCGAGCAGTGCACGGTGCTTCAAAGTGCCACATGCTCCTGGCTGGGCGGGAGGAGGCCTCGGGTGCTCCCCTGCCCCTAGGCCCTAATTGGCCGGGGGGCGGGGGAGTAGCAGGGCCTCTGTGGGCCAGATCCACCCGCTTGGTGGGCTGGATCCGGCCCACGGAGGCCCCTTTGTCCACCCCTGCTGTAGCCCTAGCACCTTCTTTCTTCTCTTCTCAGGGTCTCCAGTCTATGGGTACATCTAGACTACATGTTTCTTTCGAAAGAGATCATCTAGACAGCCACAACTTTTTTCGAAAAAGCAATCTGCTTTTTTAAAATAGAGCACCCAGGCAATCTGGATGTTCTCTTTCGAAAAAGCCCTGTTTGCGATCAAGAACGCCTTTTTTCAAAAGAGCTCTTGTGGAAAAAGGCGTTCTTCCTCGTAAAATGAAGTTTACCACTGTTGAAAAAAACGCCTCATTCTTCGCTTTAGTTTCTAAAGAACGCGGCAGCAGTCTAGACACAGGTAAGTTTTTTTCGAAAAAAGGCCACTTTAAAAAAAAAAAAAAGCCTGTAGTCTAGACATAGCCTATAAGCCTGGAGCCAGCCAGGAGGTAATATTTAACTATTTAAATGCTTCCCATGTCACTGCCAGCAACTGCTTTGTCCAAAGTGCTACTTTTCAACCTGGTAGGAACACAGTCCTCTCTCCTTGTGCTCGCTGCCGCAACTGACCCTGCTCTGCCCTGCAGCTCCCTTTTATGTGAGCCCATAGGACCCTGATTGGCTACTCCTGATAGCCTGATTGGCTACTCTGTGCAGCCTTTCTCTGACAGCTTCTCCCTGCACAGCCTCCTTGGGCTGCTTTTAATGTCTTCCTTTCTGGTGTGGGGTAAATACACCATCCCACTATCACAGAATTCGGTTTTGAATTGTAGTGATTGATATGGATGGGGCAACTGAGTATGGGAATGAGAAGACACTGGGACAGACCTTGGAATGTGGATTACAGTAGAACCTCAGAGTTATGAAACATCGGGAATGGAGGTTGTTTGTAATTCTGAAATGTTTGTAACTCTGAACAAAATGCTGCGGTTGTTCTTTCCAAAGTTTGCAACTGAACATTTATTTAATACAGCTTGGAAACTTTCCTATTCAGAAGTGTTAAACTGTTTTAACTATTGTAATTTTAATGAAACAGCATAGAAATTTTCCTTATGTTGTCAAATCGACTTTCCCTCTTTTTTAGTAGTTTTGTTTCAACAATACTTTATTGTAATTGCAGGATTTTGTTGTTGTTCTTGTTTGTTTGTTTGTTTGTTTGTTTTGTCTCCGCTGCTGCCTGATGGTGCACTTCCAGTTTCAAATGAGGTGCGTGGCTGACTGGTCAGTACGTAACTCTGGTGTTCATTACTCTGAGGTTCTACTGTAACTGTAAAACGCTACATTCAGGGTTGTATGCAATGGTGGATTAAAGTTTATCCTTGAAGGCAACATGCTCCAGCATATAGGGCACCATTCTGAGAGTTGGAATACTTGGGCTTTTTTGTTCTGCCACCCATCCACTTATCTGCCTAAATAAGTCATGTCATTTCTTTCTGATTCATTTTCTCCCTCTGTAAAATAGGGGAAATGATATTTTCCTTCTTCTGTAAAGCACCTTGAAAAGACATTTGTTATCTAATACCAGGTATTTACAGCATCCTCAAAAATTAACTTTTGGTTAATTTGACTTAAAGTTTAAGTTTACTTTAGATTTGGTTTTTAAAATGACCATTTTTTGAGAGGAAAGGAGCATTTAAAATTCTTTCTTTATGGTTTGCTTACCTGTAATGGAGGGAATGCATAGGTAGAGACAGGTGGTAAAAGAAGATGCTGCAGTAGTTTTTTAGACTAGAGACACAAGTACAAATTCCAGTTAGGTGACAAGCCAAATCAGTTTTGCGTTCTTGATATTCTAGTCCCCAGTAGCTATGTACATACTACCAATTGCCAATTGTTTGGCTTAACTCATTATAATTAAGTCTCTGCACAAGAGAGACCTTAAGTAGGATTGCTAGGGAGGTTTCACGACGGGACTGAGGTGCCCTAGCAAAGCTACAATTTACTTGCAAGTTTGTGCTGCACTTGCCTGCCCTTGACTCTGCTAATCCTTTCCTTTCCTGAGCATGACGTGTCTTAATTTTGTTAAAAGAAAGTCCACATTGGTAAGGATGTTACAAAGGTAGCATCCAACATGGCACATTAAAAATTACTCTCATTACATACAGCATCTACTGAAAAACAGCCCAGAGGCCTAGAGAAAGAAAATTGAAAGGAACACGATGCAAAGAGCTTTACAGAGATTATTTTTTCTTGTCTTATTGCAAGTCTGGCCTTGGATGATAAGAATACAATTAAAAACAAGCTGATGCTTCCTGGAAAATTTTGAAAAACATCATCATGTCTAAACACAGTTCTGTTTACATACCCTATTCCTTTCTCTATTTTTCTTCCCTTGCTCTTTATTAATTACTAAGAGCATTTGCATTACAAAGAGATCTTTGTTTTTAAGTTTTCATTGCCTACCTGAAATCTTTATTCTGTATTTGTAACATCAATGCTGATGAGGGCAGTGGAACTATAGTGAAATGAAACAAGTGGCTTATTATTTTAAGGGCCATATTTTCAAAAAAGGAAGCTCCACTGGCATGTACAAAGAGATGTGTAGGGTGTGAATTGCTTTGAAGGCACTGCAGAGACATAAACTACTAGAGCAAAAGGAGTAGCTCCATTAGTGGTCCCAGTAGTAGGCTGTTATTTTCAAGAGATGTATATTGTGTGCACATACAACAACATCCATTATGAGTCTGACCTGGTGGCCAGAGTGAGGAGCAAGCAACATTGTGGCCCTGCCTGTAGGCACGCATACACACATTGCATATTTTGGCTGCTGGGATAATGCCTGGCCCTTGTGTGAGATGTTCCTTGTGCCGTTTCCGGCATGTATCTGCACTTGGTCTAGCATAACCTGTCCCTGGGGATTTACCTTATCAGAGTGAGCAATTGCTGGATGTTTATAAGCAACAGCAGTAAATCTGCATCATTGTGCTCAGAAAAAAATGCACACATTTTTGTACCATTTGTGGAATTCCTGGACTTAATTTTGTACTTGGACTTAATTGAGAATATGGAGAACAATTAACTCTTCAGAAACAAAGATCCCTTTTCATGTAAATGTACTTAGCAATATAGAATATTTTTGAAAGATTAGAAAATAGGGTATCAAATCAGGAATATATCCAAATAGAATTTTTTTAAGGCTGCTGGGTTGCATCAGCAGTTTTTATAGGAGACAGGTGAGTCAGTATATATTTCTGGTTTGTATTCCAGGCATGAATAATACTCATGACTTAAAATAATTGATCAAAGGTTCTCAGCCATGAAAAATAGAAAATTTTAATTAAAAAGAAATGAGGGTGAAAGTGAGATCATGCTACACAGACAACAAATTAGACATGAGATGATCAAGAGAAGTAAATTGTGTAACAAACTATGGTAAAATGTGAGAGTCAGGATGAGGCCCTAGTTGTATGCATTTTGAATGTCTTTAGAACCATCATAAAAATACACTTAAAATAGTTCTAGGCTTTTGTGTTGTGGTTAGAGTTTTCAGACTTTATTTTTTCAAATCCTCTTCCAAGGCCTTTTTCTTCTGCTGTCCCTACCCCCTTCTCCTCATGCATCAAGGCTCCATTTCATTTCCATCTTCATCTCTGTTGCTGTCATGTTTTGAAGTTATCCACGTTGTCTACCTTTTTAAAATCAGACAAGCCCAAAAAAATGCTGATTACGTGCTTAACTTTATTCATGTCTGGGGTCCCACTAGCTTCAAGAATTTGCAAGATCAAGGTGCAAATTACCACTGTGCTCTAAGTCTTCCTGTGTATTTTGTCATTAACTCCCAAACCTTCAAGCACTAACCATGAGCAGACTTCGCTTTCAGAGAAGTCCCGTTGACTTCAAAGTGGCTACTCACGTGAATGAAGTTATTCAGATGTATGCTTACTATTATTAACAGTAAGCTAAATGCAAGACTGGACAAAACTTAGACAAATTCTGAGAGAACATAGTTCATTTTTCAGTTCTCCAGTTAATATAGGATGTGGCAGGACAATGCCTTGGGGCATCTGCCCAAACCCTTACTGCACAATGAACCTGTGTATTACAAGAGTAAAGGTCATTTGTGCAATGGACTGAACCTTCTTAGGGGCCAAGTATCTAAGAACCACCCCAAATTCCTCATAACTTATCACCTAAAATGCAAGGCACACTTATTTGACCTTGCCTTCACTAATAGCTGGGTGTGTATGTAAAACAGCATGCTAAAGACAAGTTTCCTCTGTCGAGATAAGAAAAAAGAACAAATCACACATGACAGATGTTAGACTTATTGCTTAGAGCGCTACAGGAAAGTGCTCCGTCATGGTTTTGAAAATGGTGTCAGAGCGTTAATAGAATAGAATAATGGTTCCATAATTCAGATTGATTTCCATTTTAAGCCCTGGTCTTTTGTATTTGACATTTTGGTCATTTCTAATTATGTTACATTCAAATCTTATAACAACATTTTAAAATAACTGTTGACTCTGATGTTTTTTGAAGTTTTAAATGTGTTAGCTTTCTAATTTCAGTTTCTTAAAAACTATTTTTATAAATAAAAAAGATAGTCCAGCAGCGAATACCTTATGTGCACTAAGCCATTTCATCTCATTGCAGGACATATTTTAAATCAGTTATGACATTTAGAGCTTGAAAGACTGATTGTGGTACATGCTCACTTTTTTTTTCAAGTGTTTTGTTATGAAGCAAATGAAACCTTTTGCTTTACTTTGTGACTTAAGACTTGCATTCATTATGTCTAGTAGGTGACATATGAAATAAGCTATTACCTTAGCAATATGATGTAGTGTGAATGAGAATTAGGAGTTTGGGTAGAGCAGGTGGAAAAACTGATGAAACTGCAGTTGGACAATGCAGCTCTATCTAAATTGCAATGCTTCACAAAATTGTATCTTTTCCACAACTTTTTTATATCAGAAGAAAATAAGGGGAACATTCTGACATCAAAATGAAACATTTTAATTTTTAAATGACCTCATGTTTCATATTTTTTTCTATTATACTTATTATAAAATAAAGTCAGAATTGAAATGAAATAAACAAGGAGCAGGTTTTTCCTGTCTGGTGACGAGTGGAGACAGACAAGAGGGTCAGTTAATTGTTTTGATTGCTTAATTTTGTTTGCCGGTCATTTTTATTACTACTGTATTTCTAAGCACACAGCACAGTTGCAAATTTTTCGGGTTTGGTTTCGTCTAATCTGGTTTGGTGTCTTGTCATGTCATAGCAATCTAAATTAAAACATTCATTATAATATTTTAGATTGAGATCTCTATTTTAATTAAAACCAGCCCAGAAATATTACTTAAATTATACACTGTAAACACTGAGTTGAAAACCAATCCCATAACAATTATGCAAACATATGATGCTTTAAATTCTCTATATTAATGAGCTTCATGTGCACAAATAGTCAGTGTCTCACTCTATCAGTCTAGATTTTATACATTATTTTTATTCGGTCCATTTAACATTGCACTTGTCCTTTTTCTGTCAAGTGTCCTTTAATCTGTTTCTGTAAATATTTGGCTCTGGAAGGAATGTCATCATTAGTCTCTGATAACTCCAATCCATTACTAATTTTACAGTACAGTAGATAACATATAACATCTGGAAACTTAAGTATCCTGAAGAGTAGTCAAGCACAACCAATGAGCTGGGTATAGATATAGCAATGACAAGATGTATACTGTAGTAATTTTATGGTACAACCATTCTTAAAAGTGTGCAATTTTGTAAAATGGGTGTGTTTTATATATTTTACATTTAAGTATCACCACCAAGAATGACATAATTCAAACTAGGGCCATCACCAAAACCTGAGATGGGTTGGATAGTAGAATAATATGTCCAGTGAGCTTTTGACCACTTTTAGACCTTGTCCCTACAATTTGATTTTCACATCCATTTGGAAGCCTGAAGACTTCAATGATGTAAGAATCTATCTGAAAGGTTCTGTTTGTAGAGAAAGATTATAATTGGGAAATGTTAGGGTTTTTTCTAAGATCTGTTTAGTCTGGGGCAGTGGTCTCCAACCTTTTTACACCCAAGATCACTTTTTAAATCTCAGAACAGGCAAAGATCTACCACCCCGCCCCTTCATTGAAGCCCCATCCCTTCATTGAAGCCCCGCCCTCTCTATTCTCCTCCTTCCATCACTTGCTATCCCCAGTCCTTACTTACACACTCTGATAAACAGTTTATTTTTAAATTATGCGATATATAAAATTAAAATAACGTGTTTATAGTTATGAAATAAATAGTCTGTTTTTTATTCATGCTATTTACATCTAAAATGAAGCATTTATAATTATACATTTTGTGGGGACAGAGTTCTGCGGCTGGGGGCAGGGGAGAGGGAACAGGGTGCTGGGAGGGCAGAGGACAGGGTTCTGTGGCAGGGGACAGAGTGCCAGTGGGGACAGGTTTCTGCAGCTGGGGACAGGGTGCCAGTGGGGACAGAGTTCGGGGAGTGGGGACAGGAATGGGGACAGAGTTCTGTGGCTGGGGAGTGGGGGCTGGGGAGTGGGGAGTGGGGGCTGGGAAGTGGGGTGCCAATGGAGGCAGAGAATCCTCTGCATCTGCCTCCTCCCAGGATCCCCCCCCCCCAGAGGGAAGCCAGCGCGTGCCTCCTCCGGGCCCGACTCTCTCCCCCCCTTCCCCCCCCCCCGGCGGCGCAGGGAAACCCCACGCGTGCCTGCCCCGGGACCGACCCCCCCCCCCCCCGGCCGCAGGGAAACCCCGTGCACGCCTGCCCCGGGACCGACACCGACCCCCCCCCACCCCCACGCAGGGAAGCCCCGCACGCTCGCCTGCCCTGGGGCCGACCCCCGCCCTCCCCCCCCCCCCGGCGCAGGGAAGCCCCGCGCACACCTGCCCCGGGGCCGACCCCCCCCGGCACAGGGAAACCCTGCACGCGCCCCCCCCCCCGGGGCCGACCACCCCCCCTCCGCGCGCACCTCCCCCGGGACTGACTCACCCCTCCTGTGCGGTGCAGGGAGCCAATGCTCCCTCCTGCAGTACACCCAGCAGAGCAGCTAGCGCACTTCCGGAATCACCAGAAGTGGCGCTAAGCTGCGGGACTTCTGTCCATCCTGGGAAGCCGACACTACCTCCATTTTCACTTGAGGTAGGTAGTGGGGCTTCTCGGGGGTGGGAGGGAAATGGGGGCGGGGCGCACAGGACGCCTCACGAGCGACTGGTCGAGGCCTCGCGATCGACTCGTCGATCGCGATCGACCTGTTGGTGACCACGGGTCTGGGGGATATGTGTATTAATTTCAAGAGCAAGTCAAATAATAGGAAATAAATAAGGGCTAAACTGAACATGTGAATTACAACTGTTGTTTTCTCCTGAGGAGAAAATAATCTCCCGTATCGTATTACTCGTAGATAGAAGGCATTGTATATGCAATTATGGCAATGTTACCAACATAGTGTCAATGTATGCATGTTTTTTTTCCTCAGCTGAACATCTGAAATTTCTTCAACCTGCTGTTCCTGAAATTTATTAGCCAGTAGTTCTTTAAACCCTTAGGTTTTTTTTTCAAAATGAAGGAAAGAAAAGCAATTAATAGTGAAATGACATACTCAGCAGCTCTTCAGAGTAAAGCCTTTTATGCAGAAGGAAATTTCCTGGCACATCTGCTAGCTACTGTCAGGCACATGATGAGAAATTGCCACTGGTTATTAAAATATATTTATTCACTTTTGTGACCCTGTTGTGCATAATTATTATGACATAAGTATCAATTAAAATGTTGCCATTTTAATTACATTAATTACATTATTTTAGTTTAAAGGAAATGTCTTCTCTATGCTCCTTAAAGGGATGGAATAGCAGCTTCCATTCCAAACCCTATTTTTCAGTTACTTAAACTTTCTCAAATTCATTTTTGGTCACTATTTTTCATGCTTATCATACCCCCAAAATGATTTTTTTCAGCAAAATACAAGACTTTTTTTTTTTTTGGAATTATTGAAAGAATTGAACTTTTTGAATTTTTGGAACTTCTTTGTCTATACGTTTGCTGCTTTAATCTTGTAATAATTCATTTCTTTTTCCTAGTTAATGAATCTTTGGCTAGTTTATTATAGGATTAGAACTTTTAGAATTTTCGGATAACTCAGATAAAGCAAAAGCAAGAAGGTCAGATTAATACCTCATATACATTGAGATAGCAGCATGGTCTCGATGTTGTTATCTTGATATTAGGTACTGCAACCATATGTAACCAAGATGCACTGAGACTATTGACAGAGGAGAGTGAAGTCTTCTCTACAACCTTATCAGAAAGCCAATTGTCTTCTAGCTCATGGACTGGGGACTTGTGGCTTTAGTCTATAAGGTTGTAGGTTCAATCCCATCTGCTGATGACCAATATCTGTCATCTTTACCTATATATCAGGATCAATTTGAAACCTGGCCTGTTTAATGGAGCTCACTGGGCTCTGGTCTACTTTGAAATAACTTCCCTTATTTTGAAATAACAAGCAGAGCATCCACACTACCAACCCCATTATTTCAACATAAGGGGCTGGTTATTTTGAAATAACAATGCCTACTTTTCACAAGGAATAACACTTATTTTGAAATAGTTATTTCGAAATAGCGGAAGTGTGGATGCTCTATTGCTGCTATTTTGTTAGATGCTTACACCTTAAAGCAGGGTAAGTATTCATGAGTCATGAACTGGGGCAAAAACATCCCTCGACAAAGAGGCTGTAGGAACATCTAAACATGGGGGCTGTGTCTATACTGGCGCTATCTTGCGCCAGAGCTATGCAAATGAGGCTCAGCGTGGAATATCGCCGAGCCTCGTTTGCATAACTAATGAGCCGCCATTTTTGCAGAAGAGGCTCTTGTGCAAGACGGAGCTGTCTACACTATGCTGATTATTTTCAGGCATGACGGCTTTGCGCAAGAGGGTTTTTCTTGCGCAAGAAGGGGCAGTGTAGACAGCTCCGTCTTGTGCAAGAGCCTCTTCCGCAAAAATGGCGGCTCATTAGTTATGCAAATGAGGCTTGGCGATATTCCACGCTGAGCCTCATTTGCATAGCTCTGGCGCAAGATCGTGCCAGTATAGACACAGCTGGGGGGTAAAGCTTAAGCTACACTCAGCCTGTGCTCTGTACTGAATATATAATCATCTTTTGAGGAGTACAGGAGCTGCCGAAAAAGCTCCCTGCTGTTGGCAAAGCCACGGCTATACTTTACTTTCACTTTCGACGCTGAACCTGATCGGCACAGCGTCGGAATGTGAGTATGCAAATGAAGCCCAGGATATTTAAATCCCGGGCTCATTTGCACTTCCGAAGTGCTTGATTTGCATCCCTCTGTTGGCAGAGGGATGCAGTCTAGACACAGCCTAGGTAGAATGTAGAGCCACAGTGAACTGGTTCCTAGAAATTGTAGCTTTCTGGCATAATGGAGCTCCAACTGATATTAACTGAATTTCATTTACCTCACTGGGAACTGGACCAGATCCTTGACAAACAAATCTACTTAGTTAGACCATCTAGCTGCCATTCTTTAGGTCAGTTCACTGTTCATCAAAAATTTGAGAACCAATTGACAATTAAAAAAGCTTGATCATAGAAGCCAATGGAAAGGTTGAAAATTAATATTTTTAATAGGAGGATTTATTTTGTGTAAGAGATGAAAGGCAAGGGACGTATGCCCATTTGGACAGAGCACCGTCAGTGGTTAAATGCCTGTTTGATCCCTGATATACAAAGTAATAATCAATGAATTTTAAATTAAAGTGCTTGATTGAAACTCTAAAACTCAAGTCGATTACAAACACAGCTGATAAAAAGTAGATCTTTAATTAGACAATCACTTTTCAAAAGATTTCTGTTGTGAATATTTAGAAAATGTATCAAACCACAATGAGTTGTTTATAAAGCGTAAGATTTCCAGAATGAAATGAAACACACTTTTTATTTTTAGTACACATGCAGTCTCTCTCTCTCGCTCTCACCCCCACCCCCAAGAACATGACTAGTGCAATCTTAATTAAATTAAATGGACATTTAATGTGCAGACATGCAATAAATGTGATATTTGGTGACCAGAAATTCTAGCTAATGTGAAATGTCTATAATGTGTATTGAACACACTGTAAAATTTGCCATTTGGGGATTAACCTTTGTGTTGTTTTCTCACTTCATATGAAAGCTTTAAAATGCTTCTTTTCAGACACAATATTTTAGTCTCCATTTAAAAAATGCCATCTATGAAGCAGTCCATGTGTACCTTCTCTCTTTTGAATTCCTCACTGACTATTTTAGAATACTCTCATCCTTCAGTCACATCTCAGATGTGTCTTCAAGCCTTAACTTCTGTATAGAGCTGACTGTGCTCTATCCAAATGGGCACAGTGCTTTTTGTCTTTCAAGTTATCATTAAGGAATATTTTAGTCTTTCATTATAAGTAGCTACTTTTATTGAACTAGTGTTTAATACTTTAATATGTTCTCCTATAGGGTGAACTATGTATTGGAATGTGTTGTCTGATGGCTTTAAACATGTTCCCTATTATTCTCAGAGCCTCTCTCTGACTATGAAGCAGCTGTGGCGTGCCGTCTTCTCTGGCTCCGTGGGTTATTAGGAAGTTTTTTGTAGATGCCTGTTTGGATGGTATTTGTTACCCAACAGACAGCTAGATACTGTAGTTAAAATTCTTGGCAAGAATGGTGTTTCATGGCGTAGCATACCCTGAGAGTTCTCCAAAGGGTTTTTCATTATTTAATCATAGTAATGCCTAGGGGGCCCCAGCCAAGATTAGGGTACCATTGTCCTGGGTGCACCCTACAGATTCATAATTGGTGATCAGCAAGAAAACTATTGGAAGGTTATTGATCCCATTACAAATTGGAACTATAATTGAATACAGTGTATTTAAAAATGTCTATAAATAATGTACAGTATTCACATTGCTGTTTTATAGTCGCTCCTTAATTGAGTTCTAAACTGGCTAATTAGGCAGATTATACATAGCTATGGATTAAAAACATCTGGCCAGATTAAATCAATTGCAAGATGCTAGCGCAGCAGAGCATGGCACAGATTTCCTGGACAGTCAGTCCAAGAGGGAAAGTTGCAAGGATGCAGGCAAGTCACAGTGCCCCTCTCCTTGCTGTGGGGGCAGTCACATCGCCAAAGTGACAAGGGGTCACCTGGGAAAATGTTGTTTCAAATGAGTCTTGTTTTAACCTCTGCCAGTAGAAATCGTTTACAGCCATGAGCAGTCCTTGTACAGTGGGACCTCTGAAGCAGGTCTTCCCCAAATCCAGATCATGGCAGACCTCACTGGTGCAGGTGCAATTGTGCCAGCTTTTGCCTGCAGGTTGGAGTCTAACTTGGGATGCGTAATAGTGCAGTTATTTGAACATTACTCATTATGAGTATGTCTACATCGCATTCCTCTTTCGAGAGAGGAATGCAAATGCAGCCTAGCAAAATTGCAAATGAAGCACGGATTTGAATTTCCTGCGCTTCATTTGCATAATCACGTCCGGCCGCTATTTCGAAATACCCTATTTCGAGATTAAAAAACGCCGTGTAGACGCGGTTATTTTGAAAGCAACCCCTTCTTTTGAAATAACCCTTACTCCTAAAAAAATAAGGTTTAACAGTTATTGCATTGTAGACATACCCTATGTGACCACTGAACAGACAGTAGCTTAGTTCTTCAGGTTACAGCTGTGAGAGAGTGCATGTTTATACAGCTGCATTATTTTGAAATAAGCAGTGTTATTTTGAAATAACAAAGTGAGCAGCTACACAGCAAGCCCATTATTTCAAAATAATATTGAAATAAGGGGCTTCTTATTCCTCATTTTATGAGGAATAATGCCTATTTTGAAATAGGGTGTGTGTAGACAGCGCAGCTGTGGTTATTTTGAAATAAGTAACCTCCTGGGTTTTCCACAGGTGCCCTGGTGGCCACTCTGTCCACACTCATCAGACCTTTATGGTTCCCCTTCCCCTGCAGCCCTTAAAGCTGCAGCCACAGGGGAAAGGGCTTGTGGCACACAGCAGGCCCTGCTTGCACTGTGCCACGGCAGATCCCCATGCTCCCTCAGAGCTCCCCAGGGCTGCAAGGGAGCAGGCAGCCACCTCCTAAGCCCCCTCCCCCCCAGCCCCCCCACCCGGGAGCGAAAGAGGAGGGCGCCCTAGTGGACTGACGTGGAGATCCTGGATCTCATTGAGATCTGGGGGGAACATGAGAAAATAAGAGCAGTGTGGGAAGGAAATAAGTTTCTTAACACATGTTCCATGTCTAATACAAATATTCTGCAAAGTCTCCCTGATTTTCCAGTGAGCCCTATATACTCACTAGCATGTAGTAAGCACCACAGGCTTTTGAAGAAGAAAGCCCAACACTCAGAGTAGCAATCTCCAACCTTTTAAAGCATGAGATCACTTTCTGAATTTAAATGCAATCCAGGATCTACCTCAAACCCAAGTACACTCACCCCGCGTCCTTTCCCAACTCTTCTTGACTCTGTCCCTTCTCTGAGGTCCTACCTGGCTCACTCCATCCCTCCTCCACTTTCACCAGGCTGGGGTGGGGGGTTGGAGTGCAGGGGGGTGTAGGCTCTGGTCTTGGGCTGAGGGGTTCAGAGTGTGGGAGGGGCTCCAGCCTGGGGCAGTGGGTTGGGGTGCAGGAGGAGGTTTAGAGCTGGGGCGGGAGTTCAGGATAGAGGCCCAGCAGGGCACTACTTATCTCTGGTAGTGGTGCAGTGGGGCTAAGGCAGGCTCACCCTCACGCTGGCCCTGCACCACTCCTGAAAGCAGCTGGCATGTCCAACAGTGACTCCTTGGGGAAGAGGGGCAGGTGGCTCTAACTGCTGCCTGCCATCCAGAGGCACCACCCTACGGGTTCCATTGGACATGGTTCCTTGTTCCCAGCCAATGGGACCTGCGGGGTCTGTGCCTGTAGACAAGGGCAGCACTGGAGACTGCGTACCCTGCCAGCCCCAGGGGCCACAGGGACATGCCAACGACTTCCAGAAGTGGTGCAGGGCCAAGGCAGGGGGAATTCTGCCTTAGCTCTGCAATGCTGCTGGCCTATTAGTAACCAATCTCATGATTTGACCACAGGAGCTTCCAGGAGATTGAGTCCAATTCCAGGAGACACAGATGGACAAAATTAGAGGGAATGAATTTTTTGTTATGTGCACCATTATCAAGGTACAGGTTGAACTTCTCTAGTTCAGAGAATTTGCTGAACCATGGGAGGTCAGTATTTTGTAGCTTCATTATAATACTTCAGCTGCTTACTAGGCTCTTAGAAGACATTTGGGAATAAATTAGAGCTAAATTACAGCACAGAACACCGAGAGCCAGGACTGGTGCTCTAAACAAACTTTATGGGCTCACGGGACACTTGGCCACGCCCATGATAAATGGACAATGACTAATTAAAATCATGCTGGACCACGGATGTTGCCGGACCAGAGTGTGCCGGATTATCAAGGTTCAACCTGTAATATGCAGATGTTACCAAAAACATATATATTAAGGATGTTAGCTATCATATAATTGAATAGTCATGTAAGTGCACAAAATATTGTTTGTTACACAACTATTTGATAGTCCCCAGCATCAGTATCAGAGGCAGCATCATGAGGTGGCAGAGGGAGTCAATCTGCAAGGGGAGACAGTTTAAAAATCAGTTCCCCACACAGATCGGCTGCCTGATACAGAGGCAGCAGCACAGGGTGGCAGCAGCCCCTGTCTGTGAGGGTCCGAGCTGCCCAAAGGCAGAGGTAGAGCAAGAGCAGTGATGCTCAGATCCCCCGTGGACAGGGGCTGCCGCCGCAAAGCAGACTCCCCTGCCCCCACCCCCCAGCATGGGGAGGCAGGCATGGGGGGGAGGGAGGCAGCACCATGGAACCAGTGCTAGGGGGAGCTGGCTTTTAAGTCGGCTCCCGCTTTCCCCCTCTTGCTGCCTCTGATACAGAGAGTACTCATTGACATCCCTAATATATACCATAGGGATAATTATTCCATTCATGACATGTTAGACATTTTAGAACACACTATTCAAAGAAATAAGTTTAAGCATAAGAATGACAAAAGTATTTAGTGAATGGAGAGAGGTTTCAGTGAGTGGAAAAAGTTAAACATGGGCTTCCACTTTACGATAACACATAACTATTTTGAGACTGCAAATCTTAAAATCTGACATCAGTGGGATTTTTTTTGTGTGCTCATTCTGTGCAACTCTAAAATTCAGTTTTGCGCCTTATATATTCCAGCAAACTAAACTGCATTTTTGCATTTCTGAGCTGTGAGTTGCATATCCCACTTTTCTATGAGGTTTTTTTTTTTAATGTTAAGAGCAGTTATATTGAATGTCTCTGATATGGGATCCTTGCTACATAAAAATAGTGCCTTGATGTGAAGATAACTGTACCTCAGTTGTCGTAAAAAAATCTTCAAAAGGGTTTCTTATTATTTTTAGCCCCTTAAATCAGATAATTTTCATCCCTTCAAAACCACTGTGAAGTAACTACAAGTAAGGAACATGTTAAAGACAAGAGAAAGAAAAAAGTACAGAAAATTCCAGTTATTACAGCAGCTGAAGAGTCCTGATTCTTATAGGAGCACTAATTACCTGATCTGCAGTCCTTAGGCAAAATATATATATATTAAATCAATGGTCCAAATGTAGCCTCTTCATTCATTAACATTCATGGCCTAAAAGGTCGTAGAGCCAGTTCATTGCTGTTGTCTATGTTCAGCTGTCCATGCAAGAGCTGCATCCATTGGAATGGCTTGGGAGTATCCCAGGGAAGGTAGATCTATTAATTTATACTATTGTATAGATATCTTTGCATTAAAGCATAATGAGTGTAAAGTGTAATGAAATTAATGACTAATACTCAGATATCTTTGAGAAATATTTATTCTGAATAAAGAATAAGTGAGTCAATGCTATTTTGAAAATAAGTAGATATACCTCCAAAAGAAATAAAATGAAAGAGGAAAGAAGGACAAGGGCAGTCACAGATTCTGCCTAAAATTCCCTGAGTTGGAAGTAAGATTCTATTGAGAACACAGGGGGAGTTTCCTGTGTATGCTATGCAAAGGTTGGAGTGAGTGCCTGGCATTTGGTTAATCAGAAAGAAGCAACTTTGGAAAAGGAGAGCGAACCTGGCTGAGTGAAACCCCCAGGGAACAGCAGAATTAGCCAAGTGGAAGGAAAGGAGAAAGCATGATGTGGATTGGAAGATCTAAGAAGACAACTGTTTTGTTTAATTTTTCTTGCTGTGTGGCTTCAAATCTGCTGATTTGGACACAGTCCCTTAAAATCCCCAAAATTAAGGGCAAAGGGACATATCCTGAGGGGCACCAGAACAAGAGGTGGGGTTACAGGTGGTTTAGTGTTATTTTTGTAGGTGCCCCCAACTCTGCCAATCTAAGGAGCTGCCCATGGCCACATGAGTCCTCAGTGAAAAAGTAGAGCTTAAAACATACGTATGTATCACTCCACTATCCCACTCCATCCTCCATGGAATGCTCTCTTAGTCAGAAATGGAGTAAGGTGGTAGGTCTGTATGCATGCCACATGTTGCTTTGACTTATCTATTTTGTATGTGCAATCCTGGGGCAGACATTTTGTAAAAAAATCTGGTCTTATTAGAGAAAACAAGACTTGAAGAATTTTCTTAGTATTTTCAGGTAGCTCTGACCTGATACACTGACTTCTACTGAGATATTCTGTTCTGATTATGTTACTTGTGCCTACACAACATACGCAGGGGGAGGATGGGATGGATCCCCATATTGTTTTCCTTACCATATCTAATACCTGTAATTCCTGCTTCTAGGAATAACCATTTATTGCAAACTAATTCCCATGATTGTGAAGTCATGCTAATGTTCTACACTAAACTTATAAAACATCCAAATTAAAATTCAGCCATCACTGTTGGCCAGGCAGAGGAATCTGAACTGTTTTAAAGCAAGTAGAATTTTAGAAGATGTATTTAAAGGTAAAAGTTTTAACTGGAAACGGTTATTGGTGAACTTTTTGTTGTGGGTCCAACACGCTAGCCACTAACCACATGTGGCTATTTGGCCAGTTGAGTGTGGCTAGTTGTCCTGAACAATGTGGCTGTTTGGCTGGTTGAGTGTGGCAAGTTCTCTATAGCAGTAGCCACTATGCTGGCTACTGCTTCAGAATGGGTTGGACACCGTGGATCTACTGTGTTGACCATCTCCTCTTGCTGAGAAATGACAGTTTTTGTGACTCCAACAGAAGACAGCTTATGATTAGCAATTATAAGACAATTTCAGCCCCGCTTTGAGAATGGTCTAATGATGTAAGGATA
This sequence comes from Pelochelys cantorii, assembly GCA_032595735.1. Taxonomy (NCBI): domain Eukaryota; kingdom Metazoa; phylum Chordata; order Testudines; family Trionychidae; genus Pelochelys; species Pelochelys cantorii. The sequence continues at coordinate 43,421,300 of CM064329.1, read as the reverse complement.
GCTTTCAGAGATCACTAAATACGGTCAGTCTCCCAGTCCCGATTTCATAGGCTGAACGATTCAGCCAGTGTTGCATACTTGTCTATGTTGAGTGCCCCACAGTGCAGCGGTGGGTGTGTGCAAACATAGTAGTTAAGCAGCAATGCACAATGCCTGGAGAAGTGTTTAATACCAACTATCAATAAAACTGCTTTCTGGACTATCAATAAAACTACTTTGGACTTCAGAAAAGCAGATTTTGACTCCCTCAGAGACCTGATGGGCAGAATCCCCTGGGATGCTAACATGAAGGGGAAAGGAGTCCAGGACAGCTGGCAGTATTTTAAAGAAGCCTTATTGAAGGCACAGAAAGAAACCATCCCGATGCGTAGCAAGAGAGGCAAACATGGTAGGAGACCAGATTGGCTTATGGGGGAAATCCTTGGTGAACTTAAGCACAAAAAGGAAGCTTACAAAAAGTGGAAACAGGGACAAATGACCAGGAGGGGTTTAAATGTATAGCTCGAGAATGCCGGGGGGTTATCAGGAAGGCGAAAGCGCAAATGGAATTGCGACTGGCTAAGGATGTGAAGGATAACAAGAAAGGTTTCTACAGGCATGTTAACAAGAAGAAGGTGACCAGAGAGGGTGTGCGGCCCCTACTGGATGAAGGAGGTAACCTAGTGACAGATGATGTGGGGAAAGCTGAAGTACTCAATGCTTTCTTTGCCTCTGTATACACGGACAAGGTGGGGTCCCGGACTAATGCGCTAAGTGATGCAAGATGGGATGAAGATTGACAGCCCTTAGTGGGTGAAGAACAGGTTAGGAACTATTTAGAAAAGCTAAATGTACACAAATCCATGGGTCCGGACTTAATGCATCCGAGGGTACTGAGGGAGTTGGCAAATGTCATTGAGGAGCCTTTGGCCATTATCTTTGAAAAGTCGTGGAGATTGGGAGAGATCCCGGATGATTGGAAAAAGGCAAATGTAGTGCCCATCTTCAAAAAAGGGAAGAAGGATGATCCAGGGAACTACAGGCCGGTCAGTCTTACCTCGGTTACTGGAAAAATCATGGAAGGGATCCTTAAGGAATCCATTTTGAGGCACTTGGAGGAGAGGAAAGTGATTAGCAATAGTCAGCATGGATTCACAAAGGGCAAGTCGTGCCTGACCAATCTGATTAGCTTCTATGATGAGGTAACTGGCTCTGTGGACATGGGAAAGTCAGTGGATGTGATATACCTTGACTTTAGCAAGGCTTTTGATACCGTCTCCCACAATATTCTTGCCAGCAAGTTAAGGGAATGTGGATTGGATAAATGGACGGTAAGATGGATAGAAAGCTGGCTAGAAGGCCGGGCCCAGCGGGTAGTGATCAACGGCTCGATGTCAGGATGGCAGTCGGTTTCTAGCGGAGTGCCCCAAGGTTCGGTTCTGGGACCGGTTTTGTTCAATATCTTTATTAATGACCTGGATGAGGGGATGGATTGCACCCTCAGCAAGTTTGCGGATGACACTAAGCTAGGGGGAGAGGTAGATACGCTGGAGGGCAGGGATAGAGTCCAGAGTGACTTAGACAAATTGGAGGATTGGGCCACAAGAAATCTGATGAGGTTCAACAAGGACAAGTGCAGAGTCCTGCACTTGGGACGGAAGAATCCCAAGCATTGTTACAGGCTGGGGACCAACCAGCTAAGTAGTAGTTCTGCAGAAAAGGACCTGGGGGTTACAGTGGATGAGAAGCTGGATATGAGTCAACAGTGTGCCCTTGTAGCCAAGAAGGCTAATGGCATATTAGGTTGCATTAAGAGGAGCATTGCCAGCAGATCCAGAGATGTGATTATTCCCCTTTATTTGGCTCTGGTGAGGCCACATCTGGAGTATTGTGTCCAGTTCTGGGCCCCCCACTACAAAAAGGATGTGGACGCATTGGAGAGGGTCCAGCGGAGGGCAATCAAAATGATTAGGGGGCTGGAGCATATGACCTATGAGGAGAGGCTGAGGGAGTTGGGTCTGTTTAGTCTGCAGAAGCGAAGAGTGAGGGGGGATTTGATAGCAGCCTTCAACTTCCTGAAGGGAAGTTCCAAAGAGGATGGAGAAAGGCTGTTCTCAGTAGTGACGGATGGCAGAACAAGGAGCAATGGTCTCAAGTTGTGGTGGGAGAGGTCCAGGTTGGATATTAGGAAAAACTATTTCACTAGGAGAGTGGTGAAACACTGGAATGGGTTACCTAGGGAAGTAGTGGAGTCTCCATCTCTAGAGGTATTTAAGTCTCGGCTTGACAAAGCCCTGACTGGGTTGATCTAGTTGGGTTTGGTCCTGGTTGTCTAGCTGGTGAGTCTTGCCCACATGCTCAGGGTTCAGCTGATCACCATATTTGGGGTCGGGAAGGAATTTTCCTCCAGGGTAGATTGGCAGAGGCCCTGGAGGTTTTTCGCCTTCCTCTGTAGCATGGGGCACAGATCACTTGCTGGAGGATTCTCTGCATCTTGGGGTCCTTAAACCATTTGAGGACTTCAATATCTGAGATATAGGTGAGAAGATTATTCTAGGAGAGGGTGTGTGAGATTCTATGGCCTGCATTGTGCAGGGGGTCAGACTAGATGATCATAATGGTCCCTTCTGACCTTAAAGTCTATGAGTCTATGAGGGCTTATTTGAGCTCAATTATAACTTGTCCTGAGACAGTTTCAGCTTGTGTTGTCAGTGGCAATGCTCCCTTTAGAGACTGCTGCAACTGATATATTTGGTGGGCGTTGAGCTTTCATAGAGCGGATAATACCACATCAGACTATATTAAACATTTTGATTAAACGCTGCAGGACTTGAGGGGGGTATGATATGAAGTTTCTCTGGCCCTGCCTTCTCCATCTGTGTTAGGCTGACACAATCTCAACTCCTTCCCTTATCAAATCCTTAAACACCAGTGTTCAAATCACAGAGATAGGAAGTGCGGTGAGACCTCAGCTAGAGATAGCAATGGACTCAAATATCTGCTGAACTGACTTTCTTTACATTTAACATGTCTGTAGGTCTCACTGAGACTTCCAATCAAACCATATCTGAAGCCTGTGTACTTTAATGGAATTTACAGTAGGTTACCTTCTATAAGAAATCCCAGTTTGCATTATGCCGTACATTGTATTTATTTACAAATATGTCATATTATGAAGAAAAAAATATATTTCAAGATATAAGCTCAAGAGGGCAGAGTTAAGGTTGCACTTTTAGTTTTACTCTGCATTTCTTTACTTCTGAGTAAAATTTCTCATCCTTACTGTTACGTTAATACATGATTCTTTTTCATGGAACCTTGCAAACTTTGATGCTACTGGTACTAACTGGGGTGGTCATAATAATGAAGCTTATCTTCTGATAAAGATTAAAGATGAGAGATTCAATATTTTTCTCAGTTGCAATATAATATATATGTAAATAACATTGTCTGGTTTGTTTAGTCTGAGTTGTTTTTCATGTGTTAAAATAGTTTAAGTTCAAATTCATCATTATACACGAATAAAGTCCAGTTAATTTTTTTCTTAATGAAAATCCACTCCGTTCTAATGTTCTAGGGCTATTTACATAAAATATGAGCAAACTGTACTTTTATTCATAACTGTATATTTGCCAAATGATTCTAGTTCTGAGCAAGGGGACTTTAACTAAGCATTTATTCTATGTTATTTACAGACTAGTATTTGAATATTGTCAGAGTTAATGTATTTTTTATTTTTATGTGGCAGAGAAATAGTGTATGTATTCTGCATCTCTGATTATTTTTATGAAATCCTATTTCTTTCTCTGTTACTGGAAAGAACAAATTAATTAAAAGACAATATATATCTAATCATTTCAAGTTGCATATAAAATAAATGGGTGCTGTATGTGTAGACATGAAACGGTTTGCTTTTGGATGAGATATAAAACTGACATCTTGGCCACTTGTGGTCATTAAAAATCTCATGGCACTTTTTACAAGAGTAGAGGTGAAACCTGAAGTGTCATGAACTACATTCCAATTAGATAATGACATTGTGTTTACTTAAATCCCCAGCGGCTTGTGATTTTCATTTTTTTTCTTGTGAATTGCTATACACTGTCCTGCTTAAGGGCTCTTGACTTCCACCCCAGTGGAAATTGCTTATCCCAGTGTGTTTCAATAAGGAGAGACGTGATCTCTGTATCTCTAATTAGCAATCAGGTTTCTTAAAGTTTCTCAAGTGCTGCATAAATGGAACTACATACGGTGCTATATAAAAGTCAGTCCTTCAGTTCATCCTTTCTACATCTCTGAACCTTATGAACCACACCACATTGTTACCACATTTGAGGTTTAATGCCTGAATTTGTAAAAGAAACCATTTACAGTAAATACAATACAAGAAATAAAAGTTCTTTTTGTAAAGTTCTTTTGTGATATACCATGGTAGCTAAGAGAGAAGTCCTCTGGAATTAGGCATTAGATTTGGGTTTCAATTGCCAACTTATAGCACAGAGAATAATGAAAATGTGTATGTAATTGTAAATATAAAGACTTACATGGTAAGAGCCATTGAAGCTACAGTGATTTACTCCTGCTGAGGAACTGGCTCTACATATATATTGTATAGCACCTGTGGGTCTCAATGTTTTGCAAACATGGTTTTATTAAAGGTAGAATTCATTCAGTGTGACAGGGGCCATGGAGGGTCCTCAGTGAACCATAACTACTGTACTATATTTTCATGGAGTTAGGCAGCTGAAGAGCTGCTGCACAGGGCTAACCAAGATAGAGAGGACCATTTAGCAACAGGCCAAGGGAGTTGTGGAGTTACACAATCAACTCCAAAACAACAAAGCAACTCCAAACCTTTGCATGTATGGGTAGCAGACCTCCTTCCCAGCCTCAGAACTTGAATAACAGCTGCAGACAGGATTCGGAACTACCTCAGGACTGAGCTTCATGCTGGGATGGCTTCTGTCTGCCGTCACTTGTGTTGTACCTGGCACAATGCATGCTTACTCAGGCCTCCCTCATACAGGAAGAAAATGGGTGTGTGATTTTAACCCTAAACACAACCTCTCCTCACCTCAGTTTTACCTTTTTAAAATAAATAATAGCTACAGACTGTGGATTGTGGGGTTGATTCCATGCTAAGGGTGTTAAGGACTAGTCGACTAATCCAGTTGACTAGTTGATTCCTCCCCTCCTTGCTGCCTCTATCAGATAGAGGCAGCAAAAGGGGGGTGGAATAGGGGGTACTTCAAAGTGGCCGTGCCACGTGGAGCTGACCCCAGGCTCCATGCGGTGCTGCCCCTTTGAAACCCTGGGGCAGCATTTCAAAGGAGCAGCGCCGCGAGGAGCCCAGGGTCAGCTAGGGAGTCCCCATCTGATCCCAGGCTCTGTGCGGTGCTGCTGCTTTGAAATGCCAAGTGGAGCCCGGGATCAGCTGGGGGTCTCCAGCTGACTCTGGGCTCTGCGTGGCATTTCCACGGAACCCAGGATCAGCTGGGGACTCCCCATCTGATCCCGGGCTTCATGCGGCATTTCCACGGAACCCAGAGTCATCTGGGGACTCCCCAGCTGATCCCGGGTTCCTTGGTAAGGCCACACGGAGCCTGGGGCATTTTAAACAGGCAGTGTCGCATGGAGCCTGGGGTCAGCGTGGGACTCTGAGTCTACACAGTATGTCATTGTCAGAACCTGGAAACAGATTGGAGGATTTCTGATTCCAAGTTCCCATTTTTATAACTAAACCACATTGTGTTACTCTGTCATGGGACTGATTCCTAGTCATTTGTAAGGGCATTGCTAGTAACAGTTCTTGACTTTTGATGCTGTTATTTGTGTGGTGCAAATGGTCAAAGTTTTGTGATGCTACCTAGTTTCTTGATGCAACCCAATCAACCACTCTTTTATGTTCAGTATCTTAGACAATTTAAAACTTCGAATTTAATTTGCAAAACAAAAGTAATTGACTCATTTCTGTAATAATTCATAGGATCATACGTAGAATTAAAATGTATGATACAGAAAATGAGAGAATATCTATGCTTAATCAAATGTCCAGCCCAACTCAAAAATAGTACATTAAAATGTAAACTATATATTATCTTTTTTTTGTTCCAGATATGAAATACTGTGAATATTAAACTTAAATTCATAATGATGGTTTCATTTTCTCCAAAAGAATTTAGATAAGTTGTTAAAAGTATGCAGACTTCACTAGTTTATTTTGCTGTACTTGTATATTTTCTTAATAAGTTTAGAGATCTTTACTTTAAAATGTTGTAATGTTAAAAGGATAAGTTGGGGATGTTTGATAGAACCAGATGTATTTTTTCTGGGAAAAAATGTCCTAGTTGAAACCTAAGAACGGTCTTTGTGGTCTATCACCTACTATTATTACAAGATAGCAATAGGTACATATGTATCAAATGCCACAGTTCTTTTAATTTCAAGTAAAATATTGTCCCTTTATTTCTATGTAGGAGACAGTGATTACGAATTAGTATTTTATTACATAATTGTAATACAGTTTCTGAGACTGTATTTAGAGCTATAGAAAACATACATATGAAGAAACACATTTCATAGCATCCAACCACTTTTATATATAGGATATCCCTCAATTAGTGACTAAAGTATTAGTAACTATGTACATCAATGTACTACAGCACTTATGGTGGTATTGGTTACACCTCTATAGTTATGGAAAATTATGGTCATCTTTTCACTTAAAGCAGGGTTTAATGTCCTTATTTTAATATAAACTACATTGTGAGAAAAGACTCAATTTTCTGATTAATTTGATCTATAACTGGTAATTAATTTCTAACTTAAAATAAAGTTGGGACCTTTAAGAAACATTTATCCAATTAATTATAAAATGAGTTGCTTGTTAATCTTCAAACTTTCCATGTAGCTAAAACCCATTGAACCCTTGTGTACAGGCTACTTTTGAGAAATTAATTTGTAATTAAGCAAAATTATTAGAAACTGATGTGTCTTCTTTGCCCCTCACATGCACAATTTACACTTACAAAAAGGGGCAGAATTCCCCAGATCTTAAAATTGTACTGAAGACCTGAGTAAAGATGGCCTTCATTTCACCAAACTCTTGCCTGTTAGAAGACCATAGCATACGTGGCCATGAACTCCCAGGGCATCCAGTGGGATTGAAAACAAACTGTCTTCAGGAAATAAAGGGGATTCCTTGTGCTCTGTAATTAGAAAACAGAACAGGGAACTGTGTGAAGATAACCCATCCTGTGGACATCTGCTCGGCTACAGAAAGTACTGGCCAAAGCTCCTGAATCAGAACTATAAGCTCAAAGGCCGGGGACTAGACAGCCTCCTAACTGTCAAGAAAGAGAGAACATTACTCTCTTAATTCCACTTGAGTGGCCCTGCTTTGTTTTCAAGAGAGGTAAAATTCTCCCTGAAGCTCCGATCCAAATTTTCCAGCCTTTCCTACCAGTGAACTCCTGTTCATATGCCAGCCAGCACATACATAGAAGGCTTGTCACACCCAGACTGGTGGGTTTATGAGACGCATGGGAAGCCTCTTGCAGAGGTGGCATTTTGTGTTTGAAGGACACTCCAAGAAGGAGGCACGATGGAAAAGCAATGATGCTTCATGGACTTCCATAACATTGAGGGTAGGAGAGTTCTGCTGGAGAGGGTCCTGGGGAGTAAGTAAAGAAAGGGGGATTAAGATCTACATATTTCCCCTCCTCCATAGTTAATTGCATGGGACAAAGAAAAGCTAGCTGGTAGACCTGTTACAAGCCAACAGCTCCTTGGTTGTATCATAGATACCCTCTCTCTTTGGATGGCCCATGTGCTCTGTGACATAAAGGAAAAACTTTCCCATCTGAAGTGGAATATATGCTCTGGAATCACTGCAGCCTGCAGTTCTCTCACTCTTCCCACCATAACAATGCTGAAGGACAGCACAGGGCCATGAAGAACACACATTCCATCGCTGCTGCCATGTTGCTGTATTCCCTTTGATGGAATAAATGGGTCTAAAGAGTCAAAAGTATTAACATCACTCTGTAATTGTCTAACATTTTAAACAAAGTTCAGGGGTTGATATAAAGAGATCTCAGCCTGCTTAGTACCATGGCAAATTCATAATTAAAAATACTTTGTACCTTTCATTAACTATATGGGTGATGGGGAGGAAGAAATAGATAAAGCATTTGAAATGTAAAATATTAAGTAGGGCTTTCATTTAACAACATCCCTTGTTCCTTTCCCTTCAGCTGGAGTCATTTTTTAAAAGGATACCTCTCTTTTTGACAGTCTTTTAGATGGTATTAAAGGCAGTAATAATTATGCTTTTTGGAGAAAAAATAGCAAGTTAATTGGGTGGGGGGGTTGAAGCTGTTGATGAAGTTCAATTCCATTTCGTAGAGGGCAAAACAAGACAAACACATACCAAAAGAAGAGAAAAGAATAGCAAGGATAAAAAAATATAGCTTCTGTCCCTGACATCTCTCACCTGCAACTTCTTGTTGGAGAATCACAGGCATGGTTCATGGTCTTATCACTACACCAAGACCTTGCAAACTAGCATCAGACTGTGTAGGATATCGCTGTTAGCAGCCTTTCTCTGGCCACAGGCTTACAGCAGTATTGTAAAAATTTACAGTCTTGGCTGACTGAGCTAGATTTTTATTACATAAAAGGAAAAAGGAGAGAGATAGGAAAGAATAAATCAAATAAGGAAGGAAAAGGACACCTTGGAGGGAGTGGAGTGGCAGGCCATGTGCAGCGATAAGGTCACACATCTAGGCAGTGTTCTGAATTTAGCTGCAGCTGGTGGAGGTGGTGATGTCATATAGGTCCTTTTCTTTGGCCTGTTCCAGATTTGACAACATTCAGAATTAGAACAAAGGTCTGTGGTCCCAAGAGATGATGGGTATGGCAGCTACGATGGGTGAAACTGTCTATTTCCCCTGCTCTCATCTTTTAGTCAGCCAGCATTTTAATTCATCTATCTGTATTACCCACACCTTTCTTTCTTAAGTTCCTCCAACAACTATGATGGCTGGAGTAACCCATTCGCTAATTATTTTGTTCACCAATTAAGCCTAATTTCCAGTACCCCAATTTTGGTCCATTGATTTCTTATCTCGTGCTTTTCTAGTTACCGGTCATGGTCTTAACCGCTTTTGAGTTTATATATGTGGCCTTTTGTATGGACTAATTCAGTCTTTTTGTCTCCCTTTTGTAGCTTTTGCCATCAGCATTTGTTGTTATAGGTTATTATGACATTCTGTAAACTTCCATTCGCTTTTATAGTTCATTAGGAAAATTTGTAGATCCAGATATCATAATGGGGGCTATGTTATATATCATGTCCTTTTTCGGAGGGTGGGAAGGAATGTTTCCTGCAGCTATTGACACATGGGACTCAATAAAGCTTTCTGATGACAGTTCCTGAAATATGGAGGACCTCCCTTCAAAAGGAGACAGAAATACAAATCCTGTCCTCCACAACTCTTTTTGTCTCCATTTATTCAACTGTATTTTCACATCGTATGATGAATTTTGTCCTATTGCAGAAAGCCCGACTAAACCCTAAGGCTTAGTCTAGACTGCATTTTATTTTTGAAAGAGGATATGTAAATTCCGTGGGAATTTGCATATGTTCTTCTGATCTTACTTTTAAAAGTGGGTCTTTCGAAAGTGAAAGTAGTCTGGATGCATTTTTTTTCAGAAAAAAAAACCCTTTTTCGAAAACACGCTCTTCCTTTAAAAAGGAGGTTTACGCGTTTTTTTCAAAAAAGGGTTTTCCCCCCCAAAAAATGCATCCAGACTACTTTCACTTTCAAAAGATCCACAGGAATTTGCATATTCTCTTTCGAAAAAAACCCCTTAGTTTAGATGTGCCCAAAATGTCACTTACCAAACATTTAAGTCCAAAAATATGTGTCTGCATAAGCCTCGTGCTGATCTGCTGAATAAGGATTAATTTTATCCACACTTTATACATAATACATGATACATACTAGAGGTCACTTAAAATTAAATGTTGCAACATCTGACCCAAATAGCACTGCCTAAGCATTCAGATTTCTTTTGCTAAAACTAAATTCAAACTTTTAAGGTTTCAGAGAGACTTCATTAAAACTTGTCTTATCTACTTAATTAAAGGCAAGCTTCCCTATATAGAGACAGACAAACAAATTAACATAATATGCCTCAGCTTCTCCTGGGGAAAGCAAAGTACTTATCTTTAGAACACTAATTGCTGCAGTTAGGGTTTTGTTAAAATGAATTGATACTTGCTAAGAGTACAGATGTGACAGCTGTAGAAGATCGGTAAATAGAACGACATTCAGATACCCAGATGAAACATGGTATATAAATGTTAATGCATTGTTATTGTAATGATGGGGAAAATATTCATTTAACAAATGAATCCCCAGTACATTGAAATACTTTATAAGGTTCTGGTGATTTGATAATCTATAATATTACAGAAAGGATTAAAAATATGTATTTTATAAAGAATTCTTGCAACATTTAACAGAGGATCAGTTCCTCCCTACACAATCAGGCATTGTGCAGCACTAGTACATACATAATAAATTGGAGCTTAATATAGTGTATATGCAGACATTCTGAGTAGGATGATCAACAGCATACTACAGTCAGTCAGTTCTGTAAGTTTATATTCCACAGGGAATAAATGAAGCCAGTGTGTTCTGCTGTCTCATATCAGTTATGCCCTAAATGTTTAGAATAAATGAAAACTGAGGAATCTCTCCGTTTTATATGGATAAATGGTTGTCCCATATCCTAAAAATCTTACCCTTGTAAATGGGTACGGCAAATGGTTGAACATTCAACATTGTATTCATTGTATTATACACACAAAATACCCTGTGTTAAAAGCAACGAGTAGTCCTTTGGCACCTCAGAGACTAACAAAAATATGTATTAAAATTGCAAAGTATGCAAACTGCAATTGCTCAAAGGCTTCGGACTTGATCACCGTGATGGTGCTTTGGCCCCACTCTGGCTTGAAAGGGGGTGTAGAATCCTAGGCTGTGTCTAGACTACACCTCTCTGTCGACAGAGAGATGTAGATTAGGCACGTCGAAATTGCTAATGAAGCGGGGATTTAAATATCTCGCACTTCATTAGCATAAACATGGCCGCTGCTTTTTTCTGAAACAGCTTTTTCGGAAAAAAAAAGTCAGTCTAGACACGGATCTGTCGAAAAATAAACCCTTTTTCGAAAGATCCTGTAAACCTCATTTTTTGAGGAATACAGGATCTTTCAAAAAAGGGTTTATTTTTCCACAGATCTGTGTCTAGACTGCCATTTTTTTCGAAAAAGCTCCGTTTCAGAAAAAAGCGGCGGCCATTTTTCTGCTAATGAAGTGCGAGATATTTAAATCCCCGCTTCATTAGCAATTTCGACGTGCCTAATCTATATCTCTCTGTCGACAGACAGCTGTAGTCTAGACATACCCCTAGGGAGTCTGCAGAGGAGGCACCCAATAAGAGAAGGACTGAGCAGAACAGCCAATCAGAGCCTGGTAGGCAGTGTTCTCTCTAAGATTTTCCATCCATTAGTGGAGTGAGTTGTTGATATAGATATAGATAGGTATAAAATGTTATGGAGGAAAAAATACTAAAACAGCCCCTGACTACCTGCATCCTGCTTCAAAGAGACTTTAACACAAGACTTCAAAGAGAATCCTCTGAACTGTCATTCATGCTTAAATTTGACACTTTATGAATGGGCCTTAACAAAGATGCTAATTATCTTACCCATTACAAAGATAGCTTCCCCAATTGTCACCTCTAATATCATTATCTCATAGACGTTAACCTCCGCCCCTCATCCCCCCTCTGTTCTAAAATCTGATTTGTCTATTTTATATGTGTTCACTTTTTTTTGATTGTATCCCTTTGGTATATATGGTCATGCCAATTTTCTTCCACAATTTGATCTGAGGAAGTGGGTCTGGCCCACGAAAGCTCATCACCTAATAAACCATCTTGTTAGTCTTTAAAATGCTGCATAGTCCTGTCTTTTGTTTCAGCAAGACCAGACAAGCACGGCTACATCTCTATTACTAGCCCTTTCCAAGTTACAAAGAATAAGAAGAGCTGTTAAATCGGAACTTTCACCCAATCATCCTTATTATTATGGCTGATCCTAAGTATGTACTGTATCATGCATCAGTTACAAATAAGGTAAAAAGACACTCCCCCCTCCCATACCTACAAAACAATAAGCTGTTTTTCTTAAAGACTTGTGCTATGCTACTATACAATGCCAGTAATAAATGGTGGCAGGAATGGGTTCCTTAGCAAAGAGCAACTGCTGCTGTTTATACTGCTCCTTCTTGTGCAAAACCCCCCTCTTGCGCAACAGCCATTCTGCCGCTTATTTTCAGGCAGAATGGCTCTTGCACAAAAGTCACTTGCGCAAAAATGGTGGCTCATTAAGTTTGTAAATGAGGCACGGCAATATTCATCACCTCGCCTCATTTGCATATGTCCTTGCACAAGACTGGGCAGTGTAGATGTAGCCTAAGTGTTTTTGACAAACATTTTGATCTGTGAATACAATGATAACTCTACATACTTTTTGCTTACAAAAACTCATCTGGAGCAGCCGCCTTCCAGCCTCTAGAGCAGCTGCCTTCCATGTGGCCCCGGACCTGGCAGCATGACTCTGGCTGCCGGAGCAACCTCTGCCTGCCATACGGCTCTGGCTCCAGCCCTGGCTCCGGCCACTGGAGCAGCTGCCACCCACCATGTGACCTACAGCTTCAGCCCTGTAGAAGAGCTGAAGCTAGGGCCAGGGCTGTGTGGCGGCTCTAAATCATACCTCCAACATCACAGCACATGAGTTTGGGGAAACTTTTTATCCAGTGAGAAAGTCTGTATGGGACCCTTGCAAAGTTCACCTGTGGCTTTAATGCAGAGCCTGGGCTGCCTCGTCTCCCTCAACAATACTGCCTATAAAGATATATTAACATTTTCATAGCTCAAATATGTGGTTAGGTCCTGAACTGTCTAAACTGACACAGGTAGCTATGTTGATTTCAGTGGAGCTGTGCTGATTCACACCATCCGCAGACCTGGCCAGGCCAAATGTTCTCCATGGACCAAATAATGAGGCCCCTTACACAAACACAAAAAAGGGCAAAAGTCCTGCAGTTTTGCTGTGTGGAAAGACAAGATGGAGGTCCTCTTCAGGACACTTCCCCAGCCCTTGTATGTCACAGAACAAGTCTCTGTAGCTTGCCATGCCAGTTTGGATTCACATCTGAGTAGGCACACTGTGGGTCAATAGCATGAATGAGAATCATCATGATCACAAAGCCACATGTTGAGGGGAACAATATGCTTTGTCCACCATTCGTCAACACCCCAGCAACAACAGGATATATCTTGACTACATGAGTGACTGCTATTTCAAATAGAATTAGGATTTGATTATCTTGTTGTACTGTCACACAATGTTGTTACTTTGGCTTTGTTTATACCATCATGACTGGATCTTTGGTTTAGACATGAATTTATACCAGTGGTTTGAAAACTTTTGAGCCGAGCCCCCATTTTGAATTACAATTTTTGGTTGTGTGCCCCCAAAGAAGACACATACAAAGGGATGATAGGTTTAGGAGTAGGCTAACAGAGACCTTAACAGAGCTTTAATTAAATTACACACACATCTGTACGTTTCAAATACACAGATACTTACTTTGCTGAGGCAAAGTTTCCTCAGCAGCAAGGTGTTTCTACCTTGCAGCCAGGCTGTACCACAAGGGCACAGGCAATAACTGCCACCTGCCCCATCACCCATCATGTTTTCAGGTTGGGGGAAGGCAGGCGCACCATTGCAGATTGGGGGAGCAACTTGTGCATGTTGTAGTGGGGGGCGGACTGAAGACAGAGACTTCAGTGGTGTTACTGAGCATGCTCAGTACAGGGCAACAACCAAAAGGAGGGGGGTACCCATCCTCCCTCCCTTCCATATTCATCATCTCTGTCCAGGAGCTAGTAAGGCACTGGAAAACTCTACTTTTTTTTGGCAGACAACTCAGCAGTTGGCTGACAGGAGCACTGTATCTAATTCCTATATAAAAGAAAGAAAATCAAATAAATATTAGGCCCACTCAGCTCTAACACTAACATCTTGTGGCAAGTCACTTAAGGGACACTGATTAGCCTTAAAAAATTAATGCATATTATTACTTTGTTACTAACTCTGTGGGGAGAGACAAACACCTGGGCTCTATCTCACCTCTGGAAGGGGAGTGGGGTCTTGTGGGTTACAGCAAGGGGGCAGATACATTGCAGCTCTATGTAAGAATATCAGAATGGCCGTACAGGGTCAGACCAAAGGCCCTTCTAGCCCAGTATCCTGTCTTCTGATAGTGGCCAGTGCCAGTTACTTCAGAAGGAATAAACAGAAGAGGCAACCGTCATGATCCCCTGTCCCCTGGAAGCAGAAATGGGCGCAGACATTCTGAATATTGACCCTGACCCACTGGCTGGGCTGCTCAGATGAGTCAGGGTGGAGGTGGAGCTCTCTCCCTGCCTCCCACGGGGGCTGGCCCAGGCCCTGCCATGTAGGGCTGATATGAGCTGTCTGGCATTGCCACTCTTCCCCTTCCAACGTTCCTGTATGCTCTACGAGGGGGCGTGGCCCACTATTTGTACACACCTTCAAATATCAAAACAAATGGCCAAAAAAATAAAAATAAAAAAATAAAGAGGTTTATCCTTCTAAACTTGTCCTAGGGAACAAAAGTACATTAATTAATGTACTTAATTAATTTATAATTCCAGTTAGAAAAATATATTAAGCATTAAAGCTGAAAAAAATGAAAACAAAACCTTCCCTCACTCATTGAAACTGAAACAACCTAGCAGATAAAGATATTTAAAGCTGATATGCACTATGTTAATATTTGTTCCATGTATATTACTCATTAGTAGGAAGAACAGGTTCCTGTACATTGAATAATCTTACACGAAAATATTCACTTCTAAAATGAGTCATTTAAATTAGTAATGGCAGAAATTCAGACCATTCTTCTTCTATTCTGATAATTTCCTAAGAACATATTGTAGATGCTTATCCAAGCCATCTGAGGCTTTGGCCACTGAAAAATTTGGTTGGAAATCTATTGAGAACAGATTATCATGAGATTATCTGTATTTTATTGCTTCAAGAAATGCTCCAAAAACAGCTTCTCTCTCATTTCTGCTCTCTTGGTTCCCTAATCCAGCTGGAACTTGAAAATTCAGGGAAGTACAAAAGAGAAAACCAGCTGATCAAAAATGTCAGAAACCTTTGAGAACATCAAGAATTCAGTGCCGGAAATAGGTTACAGGGTATGTGTGCCTATTCAGTGCAGTGACTTCTACTTTTTTAAAAGCAGTTTTCCCAACCAATTTAATATCAAGCAGAAAGGGCTGAAAAATGGTAAATCTAATGAATGAAAGTTTGTGAAAGCTGTTTTAACTTCAAACAAGTTCAAAATTTTCTGATTTTTTTCAACTATAAAAATCAGTATGCATTTTTTTAAACCAAGTATTTTGTTTTTTGTTTCAGAAATCTGTTCTTCCTCCCCTTCACTCCCTCTTTCGTTTTCCGCTCCTTTTCCAGCAGCAAACTGAGAAAACAAACAAAACCGTAAATGGAAAAGAGAACGGAAGCATGTTGAGAGAAAAAATTGGCCAGTTATTATTTGGATTATCATAGTGTGTAGGAGCCCCGGAATGAAGCAGGACCACATTGTGCTAGGTGCTGTACACACAGAGCAGTAGTTGGTCTCATTCCCTGTCCCAAAGTACTTACAATCTATATAGAAAAGATAGGCCAGGAAGGGAAAGGGATAAAACAAAAAGCAGCATGAACAATGGAAGGGGGGTAGAAATAATATTGATTCAGCAGTTTGATGGAAGGGACTTATGCTGAAGGCAGAGGTGAGGGAGCAGGGGAGAAAAGGATAGAGAGGGAAGCATTAAGTGAAGCTGAGTATGCAGGAGATGGAGGACTAGTGGAAATAGCCAATCAGCACAGGGTAGAGAAAGTCACACACATAATACTTGACATACTTTTGCTATTTGTTAAATGTTCAATGTACTGAAATGATGCAGCCAAAATACATAGGGACCTGGGGACCTATTCCCATTCAAATGATTGGCAAAACTATAAGACTTAGAAGCTTCAACCAATAAAGTTCAGGGGTCATAATAAATCCACATTTTTGTTCACCTTTTAATACTACATGAATATATAAAATTGTAGGTACAATCCTAAGGAAAATAACTGTTCGTAATTTTTTTTAAACGACAAAGTAAAAACATTGCTTGTTTTGCTGAATTCATATCTACTTTCTACAAACAAAGCAGGAACATAGCATTAGTGTATTTCCATTTAGATAGAATTCAGGCATCTTCAACTTGATCTTACCAGTCTATTTTAAAATATTCCATATGATATGGTGAATAACAGTTTTAGAAATATATGGAAATAGTTGAAAATAGACTCAAAGAGTTAATAGCAGCTCTGCAAGCACACAAAGTTACAAAGTTATGCCTTCACACAAGTATGCTGTAGGTGCAAAATTCAGAGTAATTTCAAATACCTTAATGTTTGTTTCTATGATTGGCCCAAGAGTTTGGTTTGGGCCCATCTTTAGTTTCTATATTTTTTGGTAAATCACTCTGAACAGTGACTATCATAGCCAGTAGCGGCCCTAGACGAGCTGCTGGCAACTGGAGCCCTAGGCAAAACACGCGATTGGCGCGTGATCAGCGCCCTCGCCTCCAAAGCCCTACACGGCCATTTATCTTGGTGCCCTAGGTGACCGCCTAGTTCACCTGTATTGACGGCCGCCACTGATCATAGCTGCAATACAGTCTTCCCAGGGCTGTCAGTAGAACAGGATGGACAAGTTAGGATCTATACAAACAGATAGGAAGAAATAGTGCTTGCCCCCAAAGAGCTAACAATTTAGTATAAGGCAATAATCACTGCATGTGCAAATTAAAGAGGAGGCTAAAGAAGGGCAAGAATAATAAGAATAAGCATTGACATAGACTAGCCTTGTGCACAAGTTTGCAATTCCACAAATCATCTAAAATTTTTCTGTATATTATATATAATTAATTATTAGGAATTCCTACCTTCCCTTCTAATTGACAACTTAATTAATCATTATCCTTTAAATCTATTTCCTGCAGGCATCACATAAAGCCCTTCAGGATGGATTTCAAAAAGGACAAGGTAGTGGCTTTAAAGATTTGTTCAGGAAAAGTATTTCACCAGTACAAGGAAGAAAGCATGAAGAAACGTATGTGAGATGAAGAGAAGCAGATGGCTGAGTGTAATAGAATAGAGGGATTTAGAGGGTGTTCCATAAAATACAAAAGCAGATTAGCAGGGAGGAATATAGGTGGGAAGAGCCTTCAAGTTGAGGTTGAGAAGTGTGAATTTGGTGCAGTGGCAAAGAGAAAGATAGTGGAAGGATTCAAACAGGGAAATAATATGGGCAGACAAATGTGCAGTGAAGATTATCTTAATTGCTGGTCTTGACCTTTCCACAGTTATCCAATAACAATAAATGCATTCTTCATTTTGCCTTTCTCTGAAAGAAGTCAACTGAGTCACTTTCAGTTGTCTTATAGTTAGCTGCCTCCTCTGATGCTGGACTTTTGCCTCCAAACATGTGCTGCCATTGATAATGACAAAATGGCAGTCAGCTCACAGGGGCAGGGCCCAACAGGATTGTGGATTCACTTCAAGACAGAGTCGATTAGGGATAGATAGTTGCTTTTATTAATCTTACTACGTCACTAATATTACAGGCTTAATACTGCCAGATGGTTACACAGCAACTGCAAAGTAATATGCCAATAAGCATAGGCAGAGCAATGCATAAAAGAGTAACAGGCACTTGGAAATGCTTACACCCCTTCAGTCCTGCAGGGAGTCACGTTCTGGTCACCTCGCACCCAGCCGCAGTGGACGTGGCTCCAGCTAGGGGGATTCAGGGCACCCTTCAAGGTCTAGGTGTCTGTTGAGACTCACAAAGGGGTGAGACTCCCAGTGATCTTATACTACAGTTGTTTACCGGGTGTGCATGTACCTGGCTCAATGCCATTCTTATCACTTTAATGAGCTTGAGACCGAGGTCAAACTTGTTTACTGCTCAGTAGTTTTCCAGCTCAAGGCATAGCTTAAAGCTGATAAGCCCAGCTGCTGTTTGGGCTTGCAGGGTCCCAGGCTATGCTAAGCTGGGTACAGCAGGGATGGAAACTTCCATCCTAGGCCTGCTAAGCTGCAGGACCCACATATGACTGTCATGTGACAGTTTATCAAGATCGTCAGTTTATTGGAATTTTTACTGACTGGAAAGAACCACTCCTGCCATGTCACTGACTCTTGCAGACTATCATCATAATTTGTGTATAGTTGCATCCCAGTTCAATCTGCTTGCCTAATGTCTTCACAACCACCAAAATACTTACTGAGATAATGTTGTGAACTTCTGGTATTATAATATTCTGGATCTGCAGACTCGATCATGTCAATACTCTGGGATTTTTCTCCATAATAGGCACACAAGATCAACCTTTACCCATATTGGGTACGTCGACAATTTGGGGGGCCAAGTGATACTTTTAATAGCATCAATATTAATGAGTGACTATTGATTTCAAGTATGTTGGTTTTTGGTGTCCAACATGAAATGCTTAAAAAGGGCCTGAGTTTCAGAAAAAGTGTTAAACATCCACCCAATTAAAAGCTGTTTAAGATATTGTGGTTGGACCTCAAAATGATTAATCACTTTGAAAATTTAGGACTAACTGTGTCATTAGCAATGTATTTGTTGATATTAATATTATATCAGATTTTGGTTGCTATATTCCCATTTGGTAATGCCCTACCAGATGAGTCAATGAGGCTGTTCTGGAGTAACAAGCTAAGGGCACAGCTACGTCAGTTGTGTAGCTGAAGTAGAAATAGCTTAATTCAGCCTTTGGCACTATCTATACAGAAGGAAGTTGAATGAAGAACACTCTTCCTTCAACTTCCCTTACTACTTGTGAAATTAGGATTACAGGAGTCGGAGTAAGAAGTCCTCCAGCTTGCTGTTATTTTGAGATGTAAGCAGGGTCTGAACCACTGCTTCCAATGCAGCCAGCTGAAAGGGGAGAGGAGTCCCGGGTGTGGTTATGCTCATTCAGTTGTTTAGCCCTGCAAGGTATTCAGCTGTTGATGTGTAAATACAGCTTATGCTGGACTGGGAAAGGAATCCGGGTTGTGGTTATGTAAATCCAGTTCAGTCAGAGTTATAGGCCTGATGGATGGTCAGTTGTTAGAATGGAATTTTGTGTATTGTAACTAATTTGGCTGTTGTGGGGTCACAGGCCATGTTGACCCTAGATGTAGGAGTTGTAAACTGTGACCACCAGTGCTTGCAGGAGGGACACTGTCATTGCGAAGAGTCTTGGATGGGCAAGCCTCAAGTGGATTGGATTGGGAGTGGGGGAGGAGCTTGAACCAGCAGACTACATGCGCTCCAGGTGTGAGCTGTAAGACTGGTTCAATTGGTCCTCTCCCCCTCCACATCACCCCTTCTAAGGATAGACCTAAAACAGACTCCATAAGGAGTCTCTTTGTTATTTTGAAATATTATTCCAGTGGGAGCTGAAATCTTTTGGCCTGTCTAGGTGATGGGCCAAGAGCTGAAATCACTGAGAAACTGACAAAGAGCAGAAATCACTAGGTTTGGCCCAGAGCCAGATCCATTGTGGAAGCAGCAGCAGCTGGCAGGAGCAAGTGGCCAGCAGGGCGGCTGGTGGGAGTGGCTGGCTGGCGGGCAGCCGGTAGGAATAGCAGCAGGCTGCCAGCAGGGTGGCTGGAAGCAGCAGGCGGCCGGTGGGGTGGCTGGCAGGAGCAGCTGGCAGGAGCAATGGCGAGTGACCAATGGAGTGGGTGAGATGCCTTCTTACCCCCCCCCCCAAGGGTGGGAGGTGAGTTCTGAAAATCACCCCTGAGCTCTGATCTGCCCTGACCAAGGGCAGCAACTGTGAGTGGGGTATGGAGAAAGGTTGGGCATGTGAATGGTACACTTACATTGCTGGACTTGTGAGCCTGAGAGGCAAAGGACAGTGCTCAATCCATTTGAGCTCGAACCGTTACTCTTGGGTTGGTTATGAACTCTGGTTGTGGTATTTTCCCAAGCTAATGCCAGGTGACTTCTCTTCCTCTTTCATTAAATTTTTTTTTCTATGCTCAGATTCTGTGCTTGCGAGTGGGGAAGCATTGCCTCTCAGAGGCGCCCAGAGGTGTGTGAATTTCCCAGGCTACTGGGTGGGGGCTCGAGCCAGTTCTGTATGAGATGGCTGAAAAGGAACCCCTAGATATTGAACCCAGCCCTGGCTGCTGCTGGCGCTACCTGGCAGAAGGGTTAAAGAAATAATGACTTCCTATGTAGACACTCTCAGTGCTGTGTAGACATACCCTAGAGTGCAGTAAATATGGCCATATTTTGATCATTTGCATTTCTGCACTGTGTATCTTTGGAGCCATTAATGAAAAGTAGAGTTCATCAACCATCTTCATAAAAAGGAATATCACCTTTCTTACCCATCCAGTCACTTGGATCTAGTACTTTATTCCATAATTTTTAACATGTACAGTTTGCAAACAAATATATGGGTCCGGCCCTTTAAAATTCCTCCTCTTCTACATGATGGAATATCCTTTTGTGTTCTGATTGTAACACTGGATATTTTTTAAACAGGAAGCCAGCTTCAAGAGAGGTTCCATTTTAAAGGGACACAATTTTAATACTTACAATTAAATGATAATTTCTTCCTTCTTAAAAACATAATTAAAATAACTTCTGAAGTATTTTTTCTGCCTATCTCTAACCTCCAGCAACCTTCCTAGCAAACTAAAGCTTGTTTTCACAGACAATGTATATCACCTTCTGAAGTAAACCAGAATATTAATGGGAATATGCATAAATTAAACTGTGTGTAACAAGGAGAATAGAGTTGTTTAAAAGGCCAGTGTGCATTTTTCTTTATGCTAGTTCTAGTAAACCATAACATTTATATTCTTTGTAATTTTATTGTACTGTGTACGTCAAAGAATTGAATCCTTCCTGAAAAAATGTGCAATTCAGTCATGATCTTGCCATTTCAACAGCCCAGTGTGTGTTTGAAGTCTTCCAAGTACAAAGGGTTTATAAGTTAAGATAGAACATACTGCTCCATTTTCATCAGTCAAAATGATGAGAAGAAAATGGTTAGAGTCATAAATATGCCTCATTGCATTTTTCTTTTCAGTGTGCTTTGAAGTAATCTATTACAGTACTTGCAGCCCTCCCTATGGGAAATTCAGAATATATATATATATATATATATATATATATATGTTCCATCATGCTTGGAGCTAGAAAAATCCAGGTAGCACTACTATAATACCACTGAGAAAGCAGTGAACTAGTAGGACATGAAATAATGTAGGTGTTTTTGCTTTTCCTTACTAGCTTTAATGTTATGTTGTTTTCAACCAAGTATTTAATGTCAGGTAATTTAAAATGAAATTTCATTTTAAATACATCCTTGTAAGTGGAAAAAATTAATTCTTACAGAATGTCCATTAATGGCATCTGAAAGTTTATAATTAAATAATAAAGTGCAAAAAGCCTTTTAGCAACAGGTGGTATTTTCATCACAACTGTGTTAAGTGTGATCCCAATATGACTTAATCTTTTTCATTTTGATCAAAAGTCTTGATTCTTGTTAGCTACATTTCACCAGCCTGCTTTGAAGTGGCTTCTCACTGGGGTTCCCCTCCTACAGAGGGTAGTGAACAGAATGGCAGTCACTTGTACAAAAGGCCTATGCTCCGACACTCCATGGAGAAGTAGTCAGAATAAACTAGTGCTTGCCTCTTACTGAGTAGTTCTGCTGACCTTTTTATTTCCCAGACATTTGAAATCAAGGGAGAACTGCTTGAGGAAGATTATTTGAGCATTTAGTCTGATTATAATCCCTCTCCAGCAAAACAAAGAATTGTGTTGCTGAATTTTAGTTATGCAGGGTATACTTTTTTAAATGTTTGTCATATCCAGGATGCCTAGAGCCTATGTATGACCAGCTCTTTTAAGGTATGTACAAACCCAAACAAATTGAAATAAATAACTCAGAGGAAGACAAAAAATAAGGTTTTGTCTTCAGTGAATTTTACAAAAAGTATACGACTAGCCTGTGATTTGAGGCAAAATGTATTTCAATAAAATATTGAATAGTCACTCCTGTTAGCTGCTGCTTTTTTCCTCAGTCAGTCACATGCATAGGAAGCTTGTGACTCATGTCTGATACCAGATAAATAGCAACAGCAGAGCCTAACATCATGCTTTGCAAATGCTTCAGAAAACAGGGGTGCCCTGGTCTCAGTGGAAGTACGCTGGCGTGACTGCTCATAATATAGCTCCATGACTGATAATAAATTATAAACCCTAATGTGCTGTTTAGAAAATGGAAGAGACCAATCCTGCCCTTGTAGTGCAAAGAACAGATGATTGTTGCCATCTTTACCTTTCTCATAGGTCACTCTAAAACTTTTAAAATATTGCCTTAGATATCTGTGCATTACCTCAGGAATTCTAGCCGTCAGTTTTGTTTCCTTGTGCTTAGTATAAGGAATACTAATACCAGGGGGATGCAATAACAGTATTAAAGCTATAGGAAAGCATTTAATAGTTAGCACTATGTGCTTTGTGGTGGTTCTGTGGGTTAATGAGCACTCAAAATAGTCAATACCTCTTCATATTTTTAATAATATATTTTCCCATTGATTCTGCATGTCCAACTATGTATTCTTCCCAAAAATGTGCTTTCTTCTCTTCATGACGTACACTTATATACTATGCAGAGCTAAATTAAGGCAATCCACTGCCCTCCACACAGCACAACATGGGGATCCCATGCTTTCACCCCCATGACTCCACTTCAGTCGCATTACCCCACTCTATGAATTTGGCACCTACTTAGAATGATCGCAGGAAAGAGTTTTCTCTACCATTTCTCCCCCTAGGAACACTAGGGTGGCATTATCCCTAGTGAGGATGGCAGCAGGGCTCACCAGTACTTATCTGAGCAGCTAAGGTGTATATCTACTTGAGAAGGTGTCTTGTGTCTACTGCTTTGTTCTCTGAAATGTAGAGCATCCCCTGGTGGAGTCTTTCATCCCTATATCATTAGCTGCATCATGAAGTCAGTATTGACTGAAACTGTTAACTTAAACAAATTGGTGGGTTCAGCCCAGTTCTCACAGGACAGGAATCTGCAGCATAACGCAGTTGGCACTAATTTGCACACTAGTGGACGATCCCAGGAGAGAGGCTCAGAATACATGACCAGACATACTGAGATAATCTTTCATCCATAGCACTGTTTTTTCCCAAGCAGGGTTACATCACTTCAGCAGAGCAGTGGAGGGCCTTCCTATTTTTTATGTGAATACATTGAGAACTTCAGTTTCTAGTCATGTTGATGTGATACATTTCCCAAGCATTGAATTCATTTAAGGAAATGATGGCTTTTTAAAACTAATCAAAACCCCCTATGAGTCAAAGAAAATTAGAAGTGACAACTGAAGTCAAATTGCCACAATAAAATTGTCCTCATTCTCTATAGCATGTGCTATATATAGGTCATCTCTGAGATCAATATTCCTTTCCTAGTTTTACATTGCTTGCTGTCAGCATTAGAGTAATGATAAACAATTGCCAAGGTCAACTGTTGTCAATATTTACTATACTTTCCCTGTGTTCAAGGATAAGACAGACATTCTGTGTTAAACAACCAGAACCGACCGGGAGCACACGAAGATAAAAATGAGTGAACTAGGAGTGAAGGTTGCACTTTCTTAGTTCTGCTGCATGAAGGGAGGAGGAAAAATAGGGGCCAGCCAGCGTCACCCTTTCCTGATCTCAGCACCCATCTCGGCCCAAAACTGTGTAGAGGAGATCCTTTCCATCTCTAAGGGCACTGCGACCCAAGCTGTGCATATCAATGTCATTATCCATGTTTTATATCTGGGAACACTCATGTGCAGGCAGATGCTGACACTTGCCTGGTCACCTAAAAGAGCTGGGAATATAGCACAGGTTTCTTGACTCCTAATTCAAGGCTCTAGCCAGAAGAGAACATTGCCTCCTTTTAGCAATTTATAGCCAACATCCAAATACTTTACAAATATTGCACCTCTTTCTCTTCTGCCTTGAACCTTGGGTAAATCAACCCTGAATTTTCAGTTGTGCCTTAGCTTGGGATAACCAATACAATTGTAAATTCTAGAGTGGACAGTTTGTTCCTGCACAGAAATGACGGGGATTGTAACCTTTAACTCTACATTCGCTTTGTGTATTAGCAACAAATGTTTGTATCCTGTGTACACTAGAATTTAGAAACACAGTGGTTAAGACGTGATTGTTAATGTGTGAAAACTATTAAAAATTCCAAATCTAAACAATCCCTTTGAATAGTAATTTACATCTGTACAATGCAAATGTAAATTGCTTATTCTGCTTTAGTACCTTGTACATAGGTACAAATGCAATGGAAGAGGGAAGCATTTCTAATGCTCTTAAATTATTACATTTCCCTTCATTATACTTCAGGGTTTGGTTTGGTTTTGAGAGAGAGAGATCTGGATATTTGGGCACTTAATAATTAGTTATTACAGTAAAGTTTACCCCATTCTTTGTGAAAACAGGGTTTACTTTACTAAAATATATGGACTAGTTTCTGAGTTTGTTTCCAACATCTTCATTTTTACCCTTTTAATAAGAGAGTGACTTTGCAACAACCAAAGCAATTTTCATTGGGTTGATTAAGGGTTGCAAGATTTGTGCATTCACCAACTTGAATGAGGGATGATTTTTTTCATTGTGGCTGCTTTTGATGAATTATAAAAAGTTATACAAATACTAGATGCATAAACTTTACAGTCATTATATATGTCTACAATTTGTGGACGTATAGTCAGTAGAAGTGAAAAGTAGATGTTTCTGAAAGACAGGGTGCTAATGATTGAGCTAATGAAGAATCTCTACTGTAGTGATAATACTAGAACATTTACCCGGGGTTGCTTGTGTCCTTAAGGAAAGGCTCAGAGCAAGAGTCTAGGAGTGTGTGTGGGTGTGTGTGTGTGTAGGAGTTAGGGCAGGGGCTTGGGAATGTGGGTTCTCAGGGCAGGGGCTGGGAATAGGTGAGTGCAGAGTTCGTGGTTGGGGGTAGGGAGGGGTTCAGTGCAGGGGATGGGAGTGCAGGAGTCAGGGCAGGAGTAGGGGGCTCAGGGCAAGGGGTGGAGGTGCAGGAGTCAGGTCAAGGTGTTTGGAGGCATGTCGGGCTCAGGGCAGAGGGTGAAGGTGCAAGAAGCTGTCTGGGGTGGCAGGAGCCATGCTGCCTGGCCACCAGATCCCTGGGTATGGCTGTAGCAAGGGGGGGGGCGCACTGACCAGCCACTGGATCCCTGGTACTGGCCATGGCATGGGGGGCCGAGATGGCAGAGGCTGCACTGCCTGGGTGCTGGGTCCTTGGGGCTTGCAGGGGCCAGGAGGGTCATGCTGCTTGGCTGGCGGCTCACCAGTACAGAAACCTTACCCAGGTACAGTGGCTGGCAACATCCAGAACCCCACCCCCAGCTAGCCGCTCTCTTACCAGTGCACCTGCCACCCCATGGTCATTCTGCAGTATAACTGTGCTTGCTAGCGGTACCCTCCCTTTATGTTTTATGAGAAACAATCGTATTCCAGGCAAATCCCATTGTCCTGGCACAACAAAACCCTGATTTTGCTTTAAGTTATAAGAGGAAGCTGCATACCAAATTTTGTGGTCCTAACTCTTGCTATTTAGGAAGAGTACTTGAACAAACAGACTCACAGAAGGATGGATGGACAGCCAGCCAGCCACACAATCTCTCTCAAATGTATAGAATATTAGGGCTTCTATTCCTTGTAGACTGTATCCTCTAGAAAAGGAAAGGTTCATGCATATTTGAGCAGGTCTGATCCTAATTTCTAAGAGGAAGAAGTAACATGTATACAGAAAGGCATGTTAATTACATTAAGGAAAAAAACCAAAGAGCTCAATAAACAAAATTATACTGCATCTTTGACACTTGTCAAATGTGTTTCTAATCAAAGGAAAAATCCACAAGGGATATTTGACCCAGTCTGTTGTCCTCACCTGGTAGTGTTTCTAATTTAAAGTGTCTGCTAGTATACCTGATGAAGTCTGAGAAAATGATCCGTTTTTTCAGATACAGAAATATCTGAGAAAGCATTGATGCAAGAGAGCTGAAGGCTTAATCATTTGAAAGTATTTGTAATTTGTCTGAATATGTATTCCAGCATGAATTTTAATAATGCAATATTATATTTCTCCCTAAGCCCCAAATTCTTCACTTTGTTTTCTGATGAATACCAGTGGGACATATCTCCCAGAGAGAACAGATTAGGTAAGTAATTTAAATGAAATAAATAAAATATTTCCTAGAGGTGTTTTTATTTGATTTTGCACCAAAGCTTGTGAGCTGTCAGGGGCAAAAGAGTTAAATTTAGTAATTCAATTTGAAAAACACTCCTTTTTTATTGTAAATTGCTCATTGACTTTTTTCCCAAGCTAAAAGTTTCCGTTCTGTGGTGGCCAATAACTCATTTTACTCCTTTGATTTCTTGTCTTGCATACTTGAAAAGCATCTTGTAACTTACTCTCAGTTTATTTTGCTTTCTTTTGCTGACTGGTTTCCTATGTGTTCATTTTGTTACTTATGCCTCAAGGCTACTTTCTTACTTGGGAGCAGTCTGTGGGTTTTTTTTTTTTTTTCTGTTCTGATGTCTGCCCATATGGCATACTTTACTTCTCACTGTGGCGCCTTATTGATTTTTTTCATTATCTTCATCATCACATTCCCAAAAAGGTAGTTGGCTGACTGAAATTATCAGAGATTTGTTCCCCTCTTTCCAGTTTATTGTCTCTAGGGGCTTATTGATGGGTGCACAGAATTACATTTTGCAGATAAATGAGAAATGAGCTACCCCTAGGAAAAACGAGAGGGCACCTTGTTGCCATGAGGAATATGATAAGGAAGTTCAGGCATCAGATGAATTAAGGGGAGGTAGTTGTTGGAAGGGAGACCTGTTATACTATCAATTTTCCACCTTTTTGGAGGATTGGAATTTTTTTGTGACTGAAACTGATCCTTATGCTGAGAGCTTGTATAGGGCCTTAAACACTACTTAAGTTCTACTTACAGGTTGCCTACAAACAATTTTTTTTCACTTTTACTATATCAGTTGAGAAAAATCATACTGTTACATCAGTGAAACCCCCTAAATATGGGCAGCTATATTGCTATAAATTGTACATATTTTAAAATCAACTATACAAATATAACCATCTATATACTAGTATAACTATGTCTGGATTTGTACTGGATTAACTACAGTAATATGTATTTTGATCTAGTTAAGCTTGTTCAAAAACTGCGTGAAACCCATCCCTAAATCTTATTCTAATGCAGGGGTTCTTAACCTTTTTACCTTCACACCTCTCCTGAAAGTGAACTTCATGTTCACCACCCCACTGGGAGCCATTTTGAGCACAGCCTAGCCCCGCCCCCTCACCTGACAGGAAGCTAAGGGGCACGGCTAGGACTATAAGAACTCTGCCAGGAAGCTCAGTCGGGGCCCAGCCTCTGAGGAAGACAGAGGCTTGCCCAGAGCTCGTGGCTGACGAGGCTGAGACCTGGCCCGGGCCTCCCACAGCCGCCTTCCCTCAGGCCAGCGAAGGCTTCCCTGCATGGGCTGCCGAGGCCTGGCCAAGCCGGCCAGCAGGGCTACCCTCTGACCTAGAGGAACCCAAGGCTCTACTGGTGCCTGGCAATTCGGAGGACCGGCCTGAGCTGAAGGCCCAGCTCAAACCCCGGCTCAAATCCCAAGTCTGACGGCTGGTGGCGCTGTGGGGTGAGTGAACCCCGTTACAATGCCTAAATGAATAATATGAGCTTTTTACTTTGAACCTTTTCCTAACAAATTTACGTAATATTTGAAGATGAAAGTCGGCAATGCTCGCATACTGTTATTGTAGTGTGTCGTCACATAGGCCTGATTGATTCGCACTGCTATTGTAGTGTGCCGATCACTAGAAGTTAATAAGAAATTAATGTTTATAATTTTAATTCATAATATTAATTATGAAGAAATCTAAACTTTAGAATTTTATCCAGTGAGAAGGCAATTGCGATAAATTTTCTGGGAGGCACCTCACACCTCCTCTGTATCCCCTTCACACCTCCCCTGGGGAGGCACACCTCACTGGTTAAGAACTCCTGTTCTAATGACTTAAGAAGGACTTAAGTTATGCACAGGCTTTGTGTTGATTCTCTGAACAGAGATGAATCCATCTTGTTTGAGCGTCTGACTTTAAAGTTGCTCTTTCCACTGCTGATGCAGTGGGGTTTTTTTAATTACTATATGAGATTGTGGCCGTGAATCTTTAGAGAAAAGAAAAATATCTTCCTCCCCTGGAAGTGGTACAAGAAGTTGTAGATTCATATCTATTTACCTCATACTGCTGTTGCTAGAGCCACTTACTATAAACCTGTCCATAAAAAGCACATTCAGCATTACGTACTTGCCTTCCATGTACATTAGTTAATTATTGGCTTTACCCTATCACCAACCTTTATTCTTATTTTCCAACTGCTTTAGCTCCATTTTTATATTTTCATTTTCCATATAACAAGCACCCGCTACATCATTTGTCTTAACTTTACTTCGGGAACACTGAAGACCCAAAAGTGCCCATTAATATTTGGGAGCCTTATTTTCTGGGAGCCAAAACTGAAACATCTTAAAATATTAGCATAGTCCCTATGGCACATATTTTTGCTGAGAAAATGGATGCTCTGCATTTCCAGTAGTAATCAGTGGTATTGGTGAGGTAGCATACGTTCACATAAAAGGAAATTACACTTAAAAATACCACTGGTTTATCTTCATCCTTCAGTGTTTAGAATATATGTTTATCAGAGACTCTGGGAGCCTTTGGAGCTAAAATTTTGAAACCTATATAGATGCAGGTGTGTTTATAGATTAGTGGAAAACCAGGAATATTTTCAGTCACTTGGCCATTACACACTGCATCTGCCTCTCCTTAAATCCGAAGTACAAGGTGTGTTAGAATTACAAAGAAAAATACAGCTAAAGGGCAACCTTTCATCTTTGATTGGTGACATGTTAGACGAACCAGCCACATACTGTAGAATGTAACCAACAGGCAATATGACAGATGAGTTTCTATTCTTTAAGTACTATTTGGCTAACTAGCTTCTTAACACTGATATCCTTCAAGGATGCAAACGTTAGCCTTCCTGCCCAAGGATTTCATAAGTTCATCACAGTTCTTAGATTTGTGTTGAACTAATGTGACTAATGCAATATTCCTTGCTGTGTGCCTATAGATTCATTGCTCCATATCTTCCACCTAAGTTTAAAAAAAAGAAACAAACAACTACTAAATATCATTTAGCAAATGGTGTAACTTGATTACTACTGACTTTGTGAAATTGGCATCTGATTTATGAAACATTAATGAAACTTTTATAGAACTTTTCATGAGAGAAACAGTGTTTGTAATCAAATGTACCAAGGTAAAGATACTCCTAACTAGGGATGCTTCCATATATCATCAACTCATGCCATTATATGTAAATGTCACAGCTTATCCAATTACAGAGACTGTGTTGAGAGCCCTGTAATGCTTATGCCACTGGGGTGAAGGAAGGACATAGTGACAAGCTTAATTTTAATATTCTGGTTTTTATGGCTTCAATCCAAATACTTGTGAGCTGTTTCTGTACCCAGAGCAAATACACAACGCAGATTACTCAAACTGTCATTGAATTCAGTAGAAATTGCACCTTAGTAATGAGTGGACACTTCAGCACTCATTAGAATGAGTTACATATATTTTCTTTATTTGATTTTATGACCAATGGATCAGAGCTGTAATATGTTCTGATCTGGATCTGAAATTTGGCACTATTCAAAAAAAGTCCTGGTGTTTACTACTGAGCTAGGAAGCAGTCCAAAAATCTGGATTTGATCTATCATTAACTTATAGTCAGATGCTGGTTTTGATTTCCACTCTCTATAGTTTTAAATAATAGTGCAGTCATACATTTGTTTTTGTTTTTAAAGACTTGCCATGGATTTGACAAAAATAGTGATTATTTTGGAGTATTAGTAAGCTTGTGTAATGATGAATACAAACATAGTATAATTCATAGTATATCTATATTAAAAATTGGTATTAATACTATGTTAATATTAAATATTATAATATGGGCAAGTCATTAATATTGTAGATGCTAATAGAGTTGGTTGGCAATTTAGCAACAAAAGATTTGTTTGTTTGTATTTGTCAGAAAATACCTAGTTTTTTAAACCAAAACTTTTCACAGGAACATCAGTTTGACTAAACTTTTTACAGGAATATTTCTCAGGTCCAGGATGGAATTTCAGAAAAAGAGCATCCACCTACTTAGGGTGCTCATCTGGAATGTGATACTTGAACCTGGGTCTCCGATATTCTAGCTGAATGGCCTAGCTACTGGCTATTTTCTCTTTCTGTTCTTTGGAAAATGTCTGTGAGAGAGTCTTGGTTTCATTCCACTTCAGAAGAGGATGGGGAGGGAAGGAAAAAGGTCAACTTTTTTGGGGGGGGGATACAATGGATTTCTTATTTTTGAACTAGTTCTAATGCTCAGGCACATAATGTGAATAGATTTCTAGAGTGTGTGCCAAATTAGGATGATGAAAATCCACTTCTTAGTGTGAAAGTTCACTGCCTAGTTCTTTGCTTGTGCACATGAGTAGGCATTACCAGCTTTCCAGAATCCTATATTTAATTTTTTCAGTATGATACTCACAGCAGGAGGTAAGAGAGAGATGTTTGGGTAACAGAATGCCCTCTTCCAAGCAGTGATGTTGCTCCAAAGGAACATTAAATATTGAAAAAGACACAGGAAATGATCCAGCAAGATATGCATTATAAAGAAAAGTTCAGAGAAGGAAGAACAAAAAGACTCCAGGGAGATAAATTAGGTTTTTTAAAATGTTATTCAATAGAATGCTGCATGTCTAAATATTACAGTTAAATAAAGGGAAATGGAGAATGTGTCTGTGGGGAACATCACAGCTCTTGCACATGGGAATTCTCTCTAATCCAATCTCAATTTAGTTTGTACTATATTCCTCCCTCATCTCCTTTCATCATTTGTTCCCTTCTGTGGACATTGATAAGTCCCTCCTATTCTAAGGATGACTTATTTCTGACTCATGAAGATAGTGATGAAGAACAAACATATTTGCCTCTTATAAGAACTAGGAAAAAACAGATTTTCAGCATTTTCAAAATAATTTCCCAGTGGAAAATAGACGTAGGCTCTTCTGAAATGGTTTAATTCCTCTTTGGCAAATGACTCAATCATTCTTTGGCTGATCCAAATATATTGCCTGGGCTATTTGCACCTGTCAGTTAGGCCTTGTCAATAGATCTCTGTGGACTTTATTTAATAGGTGAATAGCAGAAAAATCAATAGCCCGTGGAAGCTGACCAATATGTTATGGATTTGGAAGAGTTTATTTTCATAGTTTATTCTATACTTTAATAATTCCCTCCCCCCCCCAAAAAGAAAGGCTCTTGGTAAATACTGGACATTATACTTTTTGATTCTACAGTACATAGTGGAAGAAAAAAGGCCTTAATGAATAATTGTAGTATTAAAAATGGTAATGGAACTCAGACCCATTAAAGCCAACTTCTCCAATTACTGTGAATTAAATTTTAAAACATTAATACCTAGTTAACCTATTATATATAAAGATTTTAAGCAGGAAAAATTAAACCCTTGGAATTGCATTAGTGAGATCTGATATTAAAACACAGGAAGAAGGTTAAACACCTTACTGTTGCTTGCTTAGTTTTATCCATTTGCATTACATATATTTATTTACCAGCTGTTCTGCTGAAGTTACCTGAACTAAAAGGTGATTTCTTGTAGGCTAAGAAGGAAAATAATCGGTAGATTGTTGATTTCACATATCATGTGTATGCCTTTTTATTCCCCTAGGTTTTCTTTGATTTGAAATTCATCACAGAAGTGAATAGCTTAACACCTATTCCGAAATATACCAATATATCCATTCTTGCATTCCTTCTGCTCACTAAAACTCAAATGTCCTTTAATCAAAGTTTTGCCAAAGAAAGGACTATAGGATCAGGCCCAGTACCGGTAATTATGTCTAATACTGTCTGTTTTAAGTGATTTATCTGGATTGTGTAGTTTGTTAAATAGTACGTGTAAATTGCTTAAGTCACTATCTTTTTCAAGCACTTGTTTTTACTGAATGGGTTTCTCAGATCTCCAGCAGCTTGCATTAGGTTGGGAAAGTGAAGAGTTTAAAGTAACCCTCCCAGTATTCTGGATCCATATTTTTCCGTCATTTGCATTGAAATTCATCCTCCCTTTGACTGGAATGGAAGGAATCAGGGCATCCTTTTGGGCTGTGTTAAAAAAGATGCTTTTTCAGTAACTGCAATTTCATACCTGTCACGAGAGCGCTCCAAAAATTGTGCAGGGAAACATAAGCAATTGCTCAGCTTTCATGGCAGAAACAAGTCCTCCTTTGTGGCAGCTCATTAATTTGAACTTCCATGTTCTGACTATTACCTAGATGTAAAATAACAGTATTAATATACGTTGGATTCAGATGTGCTCCAGCAGTCCTCAGCCAGTGGAGCATTTTCTAGGAGACCACTCTAGCATAATTTATAGGAGCCTTTAGTGTACTCTTGGCCATATCACCAATGACGCCAGCTCCATGATCAATTGTGTGGAAAGGTTGCGTAAGCCCTTTAGAAATTGATTTTGTCTTTTGTATGTATGTACAGCATAATGGGACCCAGATGGATGCAACCACAATATAAATATTTACATATATAAATAATTAGAGACAGCTTCCTTTCTCCCCCTGGGTCCTGTACTGATCATAATTTAATTGAACTTCGTATTCAGGCTTTGTTGCTCTCTTAGGGTATGTCTACACTACAGCGTTATTTCAAAATATCTTATTTCGAAATAGTTAATTCAAAACAAGTTATTTCGAAATAACGCCTCTACACACAAAATGCATTTCGAAATAGCGTTTTGCTATTTCGAAATAGCTCATCCACACTGATTGGATGCTGAATCGCATTTAAGGCCAGCTGAAACTGGTTCCAGCAGGGCATCAGGTCAGTAGTTGCTTTGTGTGGCTGCTGCCTGAGGCTATCTGAGGCTTGTGCTTAAAGGGACCCCCTTGGACAGCTGGTTCTCAGGTTTTCCTGCTTGCTTGCCTACCTCACTGAAGGACAGCAAATCTCTGATTGCTTTGGTTGCCCTGACTCGGGACACCACAGCTCTCAGCACCATGGAGCCAGAGCTGCCTCTGGGCACTCTGGTGCTAAATTTGGATGTCTTGCTGCAAGCCTGGCAGAAAGTGCTAGAGACTGCCTGGCAGCTTCTGCGGCAGCCCAACCCCCAGGTCCTCTTCTGGACCCCCCTGGGGGCCGTGGAGGAGCAGCGGCCGGATGCCAGTGTACCCCGCCGCATCTGGCGTCTGGACACCAGTAGCGACTGGTGGGACCACATCGTCCCGGAGCTCTGGGGAGACCAACAGTGGACCCAGAATTTCAGGATGAAGAAGGACACCTTCCTCGAGCTCTGTGAGTGGCTTGCCCCTGCTCTACGGCGACGGGACACGCACATGAGGCCCACCATTCCCCTCCAGAAGCGTGTGGCCATCACCCTCTGGAAGCTCTCCACACTGGATAGCTACCAATTCGTGGGGAACCAGTTAGGCATGGGGAGATCCACCGTCGGAGCAGTGCTCATGCAGGTATGGCAGTCTCCGGCCACTGTGGCGGAGGGGGTGGGGGGTGCGAGGAGGGGATGGGCTGCCCTAAGGAAAAGAGGGGGAGGGAGTGTAAGTCCCCTCCATGGGAGGGTTTCTTCTGTCCCAGCCACACTACATCCGTGATGGCCAGGATTTCAGGGGGTGTTGCTCCTGGGGAGGGGTCACGGGGCAGTGGTGGGGAAGGAGCACTCTCAGCCACCCTGGCACCCCAGTGACTCTCGGTAGTTTTGTGTGTCCCTCTGCAGGTGGTCAAGGCCATCAACAGAGTGCTGCTCCACAGAGTCATCCGCCTCACTGATGTGGATGCGGTCATCAAGGGGTTTGGTGCCCTGGGCTTCCCCAACTGCAAGGGGCAATCGACGGGATGCACATCCCCATCCATGCCTCGGAACACCAGGCCTCCCTGTACATCAACCGGAAGGGGTACTTCTCGGTCATCCTGCAGGCTGTGTCTGACCACCGGGGCAAGTTCATGAACATTAACGTGGGTTGGTCCGGCAAAGCACACGATGTGCGGGTTTACCGCAACTCCTCCGTGTGCCAGAGGCTGCACGCCGCGACCTTCTTCCCTGACCACCACATCTGGGTCGGGG
Source organism: Pelochelys cantorii (assembly GCA_032595735.1). Lineage (NCBI taxonomy): Eukaryota > Metazoa > Chordata > Testudines > Trionychidae > Pelochelys > Pelochelys cantorii. Next base: position 43,386,694 of record CM064329.1, on the reverse strand, counting down.
ACGTGGACATGCCTGTCTGCCTGGTGTGGGATGCGGCCTACCCACTACAACCCTGGCTCATGAAGCCCTACACGGGACACCTCAACCCCTCCCAGTAGGCCTTTAATGCCAGGTTCAGCAGGGCCCACATTGAGGTGGAGGGGGCGTTTGGCTGGATGAAGGCCCAATTTAGATGCCTCCTCACCCGCCTCGATGTCTCCAAGAGGAATATTCCGCACGTGGTGGCAGCGTGCTGTGTGCTACACAATTTGTGTGAGCGGAAGGGGGAGGCTTTCCTGCCAGGCTGGATGGCAGAGGCCAACCACTTGGCTGGCCTGTACGCGCAGCCCCGCATGGCTGCCAGCCGGGAGGCCCATTGGGGGGCTACCGGTATTCAGGAGGCCCTGTGGGAGAGCTTCCAGATGGAGGAGGAGTGAAGTCTCCCTGGTGTGCCCCACTGGGGCATTGTGCCTTATTTCACTCTCACATCCTTCCACTTTCCCCTCCCTAACCCCCCTTCCTGATGTCAAATAAAAACACATGTTGCCAGAAACAAACTCTGTTTATTGACCATAACTGGGGTGGGAGGGAGATGAAGTGGCGGGGGAGACACCTGGGAGCAGGGAGCTGGAAGGGGGAGGAGAAGCTCAGGGTTGGGGGTCTTGCCGGCCCGCCTGTCTCCCGGCACTGCGGGTGCGGGGGCCTCGGTGTCCGTGGGGGGGAGCAGGTATGGAAAGGGGTGTAGGGGGGGAGGAAGAAGCGGGAGTGGGAGGAGGAGCGATAGCTGGAGCCGCAGCAGGGGCTGGAGCGGCAGCAGGCAGCAATCTCTGCACCATGGTGTGCAGGTGGTTGTGGATGGCACGGCCCTGGTCACGCAGCTCCTGCAAGCTCTCCCGCCGCAGCTGGAGGTCTTCCTGAACCCAGTGCTCCTGGCTGTGGACCTGCTTTTGCAGTAACCCCAGGTGCTGCCTCTGGTATCCCTCCTGGTTCCGGGTGAGCCTGCTGGCCCGGGTGCGGGAGGATGTCCTGGGTGGGTTGGTGCGCCCCGCACTCGCAGCTGGTGCAGCTGTGGAGAAACCAGAGAGGTGGTGAGTTATCCCTGGCTGGCACGGCACATGCACAGGTTGCTGCGTGATCCGTGCCCAGTAAGGCCCACATGGACAGTCCCTGGGCTTCCTCCCCCCCCCCCCCCGCCCCACATAAGGGGACAGTGATGACACTCACATGTCGAGGCCTCCCGGCCTCGGAAGGCAACAGTGATATTGCTGCTGGTATGCCTCGGGGGTCCAGGGTGAGCGCCACGCTCCCTCCAGGCTCTTGCGACTCCTGGCCGTCATCCTCCTCATCCTCCTCTGTGCCCTGGTCAGGGCCCTCTGCCCCAGGGTCGATGACCACCTGGGGGGCACGGACCGTCCGGCCCCCCCAAGATGTGATCCAGGGCCTCAAAATAGGGCAAGGGGTCTGGGTCTGCCCCTGATTGGGAGCTGCCCTCTGTGGCCCTGGCATAGGCCTGCCTCAGCTCCTTTATCTTCATGCGAACCTGCTCCTGGTTGCTCATGTGGCCTTTGGTGGCCAGGCTGTCAGCCATCCATCTGTAGACGGCTGCGTTCCTGCATCTGGTGCGGAGATCATGGACATTGGAGGCCTCCCCCCAAACCTCGATCAGGTCCATGATCTCCTCACTGGACCAGGAAGGCGCCTGCCTTTTGCAGCCCCTGGCAGGCTCCTGGGAGCTGCCAGCCTGCTCCTGGGGAGCAGTGGAGGGCTGACTGGCACTGGCTGGCTGGATCATGCTAGCAACTGGATCGGGGCAGCACCTGCGGGCTCTAGGCTAGCAGGCCTAGAGCTGGCACAGGCCCTGTGGCCAAACTCTGCTCCCCGCCCCCCAACCCCTTTAAGGGCTTGGGGGGCGGGGAGCAGAGGAATTTTCCTGGGTAGGCCCAGAGTGGCCACCAAGGTACCTTGGGAAGGGCTGGAGCCCCCCTATTTTGAAATAAGCAGCTACACAGCACTTATTTCGATTTAGCTATTTCGAATTTGGCGTTATTCCTCGTAGAATGAGGTTTACCAAATTCGAAATAAGAGCTCTGCTATTTCAAATTTATTTTGAAATAGTGGTTTGCCTGTGTAGATGCTATTAAAGTTAATTCGAAATAACGGCTGTAGACATACCCTACTCTTAGACATCATGCCACCTAAATCTTTTAGTTTGAGAATGGAGAAACTCCATAGATCTACACAATAAAAAAAACCCAGAAATTAAGTGCAGAGCATTTTAAAAAATGACTTTTACAGGGAAGATCTTTTTATAATGTATTTGTATTTTAATTAATACCATCTAACTGATGCTTCCCTGAATACAACTATAGTAGCTAAGTAATTTGTGCCAAAACAGTTTTATAATTTGCCCTTAAATCTATGGACACTTAGCAGTGTCTTTTACTGGAGGTGGCTTTTTTATGAGTGTTTGCATTTGCAAAACTCAGACTGGAAATCATTACACTATCATTAGCTGCTTGCGTCTTTTGTTGGGTTTAGAGATAATTATAGTTAATGCTTTGATTATTTCAATTATGGTGTTTACACAGTTGATATTTTATTTTCCACATGCTTAGGTTGGTTTTTAGCCTGATACCTGGGGTGTTAAGTGTTCTGCTCTCTATATTTGAAGTCCAGCTTTATATTCATATGTCAATGTCGAATTATTTCTATCCAATAATTCATCGAGTTATTAACCGTCTGATACCCACAAATCATTACTCCAAATTCAAACCAAAACTTTTTTTCTTATTCCTATCAGGTTTTGCACCTCATTGAAGTTCTGGGTTTAATTTGAAAATGGAAGTGTTGAAATACTATGAAAATCTATCTAAGCATCCCTCCCATTTTGATAACCAGGGCTCGCCAAGCGGCGGTGAGCCCCACTCGCCAGCTGCTCAGTTTCGCGCGGTTCTGCGCTCTGCGCCAGCTCTTCCAGGTTGTAATCTACTCACCATGGGTGAGTAGACTACATTATTTGTCGAGCCCTGCTGATAACCATGGTACACGAATGCCTTACAAATTCCTAAAATACATGCACAAAAACTCCATTTCTTATTGTCATTTCCATTTCCATGAATGCCGTTTGTATTTTATCATTTGGTTTTGTAATGAGAACAAAGTTAAAGAGGTTTTTTTCAAATTTGGTTCTGAATAGGTTCTTTTCATTGTTCAGAATAACCAAAACTAAAGAGTAAAAACAGAAGGAAAAAACCCTCATTCTTATAAGACTTTCTGCTGAATTTGTAGAGGCAAGAGTTTTACTTTGGGAAAAGCATCTAAACTGTAAGTTATTTCTACAAATCAAAAGATGACCTACTCTGTACTGATTAGGCCTCATTGGGAGTATTGTATCCAGTTCTGGGTACCATATTTCAAGAAAGATGTGGACAAATTGGAGAAGGTCCAGAGAACAGCAGTACAATTTATTAAAGGTGTAGAAAACATGACCTATGAGGAAAGAGTGAAAGAACTGGGTTTTTTTAGTTTAGAAAAGAGAAGACTGAGAGGGAACATGATAGCAGTTTTCAAGTATCTAAAAAGCAGTCACAGGAGGAGGGAGAAAAATTGTTCTCCTTGGCCTCTGAGTGTAGGACAAGAAGCAATGGGCTTAAATTGCAGCAAGGGAGGTTTAGGTTGGACATCAGGAAAAACTTCCTGCCTGTCAGGGTGGTTAAACACTGGAATAAATTGCCTAGGGGGCTTGTGGAATCTCCATCACTGGAGATATTTAAGAGCAGGTTAGACAGACACCTATCAGGGATGTTCTCTAGATGGTGCTTGGTCCTACCATGAGGACAGGGGATGGCCTTGATTACCTTTTGAGGTCCATTCCAGTTTTAGTGTTTTATGATTCTATGACCTAAAAAAGATTCTAAATCCTCCATCACTAGAATCCTTTTCTAAATGCCTCCTCTAACGTGCCTTATAGAACTGAAAACTCCTGTCATTGTCTCTGGAATAAGCTCTAAATTTGATGATATACATTCTTATTGAACTGTACTTTAGCTCATTGTTTCTTCTTTTTCAAGGAAATAGCTCAAACTCTTCAGTTGCATGAATAGCATTTGTCAGTTTTTCAGGAACAGAAAAGCTATGTCTATACTACAGGGGTTTTGTGCAAAAACAGTTGTTTTTGCGCAAAAACCTGCGGAGCATCCACACCTCAAACGCATTTTTTGTGCAAGAAAATTTACAGTAAAATGGCAGAACAGAGGGCTTTTTGCAGTGTAGGTATACCTCTTTTCTCTTGCGCAAAAAGGTGTGTATGGACGCTCAACAGGGGTTTCTTGCGGAAAAAGAGCCTATCAGAAAAAGCACAGGTGCTCTGATGTCCGCTCTGTGAATGACAATCAGAACTTTCTTGCACAAGAGTGTCCATGCAGTGTGGTGCTCTCTTGCGCAAAAGCACATCACTTTTGTGATGCGCTTTTGAGGTGTGGACGCACTTTTGCGCAAGACATTTTTGCGGAAGATCTCTTCCACAAAAAGCTTCTTATGCAAAAACCCTGCAGTGTAGACAAAGCCAAACAGTAACAACAGCAGCCATTCAATTTTGTATAAACTACCCCAAGGCAAGATATTGAGATTTCATTGCACCTCATTTTAGAGGCTTTGTTCATCCTTTCTCTCCAAAAACATCCATTGCCATTGTAATGCAAGTGGGAGACTGGAAATAGGCAATACTAGATTACTTTTCGTTTCTGGATTGCTGATGGGCCTGCAGTTTCTAAGGGGCATATCTACACTAGGAGTACATCTAGACTACATGGCTCCGTCAACGGAGCCACGTAAAATAGTTTACTCGGCATAGTCAAAGAAGCGGGGATTTAAATAATCCCCGCTTCATTAAAATAAAAATGGCCGCCACGCTGTGCCAACGATCAGCTGATCCGGCACAGTGTGGCAGTCTAGACGCTGTGCGGTCGACAAGGGAAGCCTTTGTCGACCGCTCCGGTAAACCTTGTTTCACGAGGCATGTAATCTAGACGTACCCTAGCACATTATTTTGAAATGAAATAGTAACTATTTTGAAATAGCATGTCCATACTACAAGGAAGCCTCAAAATTAGTCCAAGGCAGGCTCCCTTAGTGTGGACGCACTACCTTGATTTAGAGCCCTAGGAAACACAGGGGAGTAATTACTCTGAATGACTCTGGGGAGTAGTTATTTTGAAATAGCAGCAATAGAACATCCTCACTACCGCTATTTTGAAATAACTATTTCAAAATAAGTGTTATTTCTCATGGAAAGCAGAAGTTATTATTTCGATATAACCAGCCCAATATTTCAAAATAATGGGCTTGGTAATGTGGACGCTCTGCTTGTTATTTCAAAATAAGGGGAGTATAGACCAAGGCTAAGTGGAAGACCTGATATAACCAGAGGAAAAGCACCTAGGAAAGAACAGGCAACAGATAAGTGTGACTTTAAGAAGACTAAACCAGTTGTTGTTGCTATTTCCAGCACCATGAGCTCTTCTGGGTTGGCAAATAATTTTGCTTAGTAGAATCACTTAGAGGAATATTTCCACTCTGTTGTATTTTAAACAGAAATTGGCTTATCCTGATTCTCAGTTTTTCCTGTGAATGGCAGGAGGCAAACCTGCAGTCTTTTCCCATTAAATTCCTGATGATATGCACTTATATCAGTGTTTTGGTTAAATAAATATTTCATAGGTGCAACAATTTATAGTTTCATTTAAAGTTTACATGTGAAAGGGGGTTTGGCTAAGGGCCTTAGGCCTATCATTATGAGGAGTGTTAATTCAGTGGCACCCATATATCATATAATCATGTTTTTATATTATTTTGAAGCAAATTTAACTATTTCACTCCAAAAGGAGACCCACTTTTTAATAATGATTAGATGTCACAGTATAAAAAGGGTGTCTGCTGCTCAAAGAAAAGTTTGAAGACCTGACCTGATGACAGCCCATCCCAGGGCAATATTGAACATAAGGTTTCCAGTGGTGCCCTTTCAGAAGGTGTCTATTCCAACCCTCAAAGTGACCATCACTCTTGGGTAATAAGGCATAAGGAATAGAAAATAAATGTTCCCCCATCAGAGAGTGCTGCAAGTTGGCAGCAGTGGATGTCAATAGTTGAAGCACTATGGAGAGGCGCTGAAGCCATAATAACATAAGATCCTGGGGAAAAGAGAATGGCAGATGCAGAATGGTAGTAGAGAGAGCCTCAGTACGGACTTGCTTTCACTCGAGAAAAGGCGTGTTCTTACCTCGTGTTTGCTAATGTGATAAAATCCAAGTGATCACAAGATAGTTTGTAGTCTTAATATGAGGTAAGCGCTAGGCTACTCCATAGAATTTACCTCAGCCTACCAGGATATGTGGAAAGTACAAATTCCTAGTCTTCACTAGAATTTTACCTTGTGTTGGTAAGAGCCCACTGCAGCAGGGGGTCAAGATGTCAGAGAGGGACCAGATGGTCGGTGAGGCAATGTTGGGATCCGAGTAGTAGAACTACAGATGTTACAAAGAGAGGAAACGGATGAGGCACCTCCCTCTTCCAAGCATTTCCAGATCATTCTTTCAGCAATAAAGTACGATTCAAAGGGAGTTTAGGTGAGCTCAGTGGACCCTTAGGGCATGTCTATGCTGTCATTAGAGACCTGTGACTGGTCCATGCCAGCTGACTGTGGTTCACAGGGCTGTTTAATGGCAGTGTTGTCATCTGGTCTTGGGCTGGAACCTGAGTTCTGGTACCCTCTCCAGCCTTGCAAAGTACACATAGGTCTGCCAAGGTCCCAGAACTTGGGCGCTAGCCTGAGCCTGAAAGTTTACTCTGCAATTAAACAGACCCTTAATCCAAGCCCCATGAACCCAAGTCAGTAGGTTTTTAACTGCAATGTAGACCTCCCCTTAATTCATACTCTGGTGCACCTCCTATTGACTTCAATGATGACTTTGCCAAAGCGAGATCTGAGTAAAGGTGAGGAGAGAAGAACATCTGGGTTTGCTCTGGAGACAACAGAAGGATTTTTATCAGCCAATTTGCAACCAACCTCCCCCCAAAAGCCACATAAAAAGGAAAAAATCCATTCAGTTCTAGAGCTTAAGCCAAACCTTTCTTCAAATACAGAAGTTTTTGATAACTTTTTTTAAATTTCTTCATTTTCAAAAGCCTTTGCATTTCTGGGTTTCTGCTGGCACTGTATCTAAATTGTATAAAGATCCTTATTATGCTCTTTAGTGTTGAAAGCGAGGAAGAGAGAGCTCATGTAAGTCCTGCTCTTACAAGATTTACAGAAGAGCTTGAATGCAGATGATCTAGAGAGTTTGGCTAAGGTTCAGATCATCATCTAAAGTTTTGGGTGTTTATTTGAACTGAAGACAGACCGAAAGTTTTCAGGTTTGATTATCACACCTGAAAGTAGTTTTAACAGAAAAATAGTGCCCTTGACAGAAAATTGCTCTTGGCCTTTTAGATGGGAGCAGAAATTTTAAAAGGCTTGTGAAAAAGACAAACTTATTATTGCTACTCGGTTTTTTAGCCAAAGTACAAGAGACTGTTTCATTGCACAATAAATAAAAGAGAAAACTCAAAAAGTGGAAAATCGTGACTTCATTCTGAGCAATATAGATAACAAGATTTGGGAGGTAATAGTGGGTGAGCAGTTGGAAAGAGTGAGTAATTATTAGATCTGCAGCAAGGATATGGTGTGAATCATAAAAGAGTAAAATGAGAACTTTCAATTTCAGGACACAAAGTTAGTAAGAACTAGGATAGTGCAGGGTGCAATGCTGTAATAGCCAGATAGGATAACAGAACACAGAGGGAAATGAAGTGTCTGGGAGAAATTACAGTGTATCCATAGGTTATGCATGTCATCTAGCAATAAATATACCAGCAATGAGAAAGGCCAAAGCGCATGAATATATAAGTGCAAGAAGCTATTAGAATTAAGGGAAAGTATAAAGTATTTGATACCAAGAACAGAAAAGCTTATTTCCTGAATGTATTTGGAAAAAAACTGAAAAGCTGATAGCTATCGGGCTAAATCTCCAAAATAATACCAGTATCTAAGCACTACAGGATCCTAACCCCAAAATTTAGATCCTCAACCTTCTGGTTCAGCTTCTACCTAAACCTTTAGGTATCCAAAATCTCTAGATGCCTATGTTTCTCACCAGTAAAGTCCTTATGATACCTAAATTTCTGTTGTAAGCATGCATAAAGGTGCCTAAGTCCTGACTCCTGACACAGCTGAGCTGCTCAGTGCCTAAATTCTGGTGAGATTCTCAAACTAGGCATTCCCCTACCTATCTGACTTGTAACTGGTTTCACGCACCTTTGGGGCACATTCTTGTGGCTGCATATGGGGATTAATGCAGTCTGATCTGGTGCACCCTTCTTTCACTCACTTGTACCATGTCTCCTCTTGCTTTTTGGGAGCCTCAATCCTATCTTATTTTCCAAACCAATCATAGTTTGACTCTTCCTTTGTGTGGGTTCGCCCTCCAGCCAGCTCTCTACCCATTATTCCCCTGCTAGGGTTATAGAGTCTTACTGGACAGTGCCATTCCCAGCAGTTTTCCGACTGAAGACTGTATCACTTTCCCAGTGTCTACTAGGGGAACCTAGGCTCCTCTGCCAGAGAACTTAAAATCAGCAGCGAAGGTCTGCACCGTCTCAACCCTAGTTGCTGTTTCCCTAGACTTTTTCTTATTCTACCCTCAGCAGGCTTTTTTTCTTCACCACCCTTCAGGATAACCCCTTTCCACAGGGTATAGATCCAAGGGCTCTGACTGCCCCTTGGATATTTTCTTGACGCCTAATTAGGCCCAGAGAGTGACTCCAGACTTCCACACTGTGGTCTCCATCTGTTTTTTTCTCTATGATCATGCAGACATGAATGAATAGTCTCTCACTCCCACCAACTGTAATTTCTCAATTCTTAGAGCCCTATAGTCTCTCACTTTGCTTTGTGTCTTTCACGTAATGTAACAACACCTTTGTGATAATACCTCTGATGTTATCATATATATAGTAGCCCAATGTCTGTGACTCTGAAATGCTGGCTGTTCCCTCTGGGCAGCGCTGTTGCCTCCCGCCGTGGTGCTTGGTTGACTTCTGCGCCGCTCAGCCGGGCCGCCGCGTGGGAGCAAGCGGCGCAAGTGGCCGTTTGGGGTCCGCACTCCCCATGCAGCAAGGGGGTGCTGCATGGGGAGCGCGGGGCCCAAACGGCCACTTGCGTTGCTTGCTCCCACGTGGCAGCCTGTCTGAGTGGCACAGAAGTCAGCCAAGCGCCACAGCGAGAGGCAACAGCACTGCCCAGAGGGAACAGCCAGGGGGTGGGGCCTGGATGAGTGTGCGTCTCTGATATCAAGGAAGGCCGCCGGATTCAAAAGGAGGAAAACGGAGCAGACACAGAGGACACGGAGGAGACAGAGAGGAGAACGGAGGAGGCGGAGGACAGCAAGAGAGAGAGTGAGAGAGACACAGCAGGAGGAGAAGAGAAACACAGAGTGAGAGGCGGGAGGGGGAGAAGAGAGAGAGACGGAGAGAGAGGCAGGAGACGGATGAGAGCTGAGAGAGAGAGAGGGCGAGGCAGTAGGAGGAGAAGAGAGAGAGAGAGGCCATTTGCGCTGCTTGCTTCCACATGGTGGCCCGGCTGAGTGGCGCAGAAGTCAGCCGAGCGCCACGGCGGGAGGCGAAGGGGGGTGGGGCCTGGATGAGCATGCATCCCCGACAGAGACAGAGGAGAGCGAAGAGAGCGTGAGAGGCAGGAGGGGGAGAAGAGAAAGAGAGAGACGGAGAGAGAGGCAGAAGGTGGAAGAGAGCTGAGAGAGAAAGGGGGAGGCAGTAGGAGGAGGAGAGAGAAAGACACGGAGTGAGAGACCGGAGGCTCAGGAGAGAAGACCAATGTGGAGGAGAGACCTGAAAATCCCGTCTTATGATGGGCTAATTGGCTAGTTACTAAATAACAATGTAATTTTTGTTACTTTAAAACATCTGAATTCCTCAAAAAGGTTTTTCTTTCTTTATCAAAGCCCGTACATACCCATAGAAGGTGATCTGTTGTTTCTTCCACCTTACATGGAGCAGATAGTGAAAAAAATTCCTAGTTAGTACTTTTAACAATGTCATTAATTCTATCCAGGTACTAATGTATGTCATTATCCTCAACATTAGGGCACAATTCAGGAAGCCATTTTCCTTTTTTTTTTTTCCAGTTATCCATTTTTGCCATTCTTCTTTTAAAGATTTCTGCACTAGGCGTTTGGATTCCTGTTTACTCAATGATATCAAGCCTCCCATTTCTTACAGCATATTTAGTTGCTTTGATTGCCATTTTGTTCCCTGTTATCCCAATATACTCTAGAATCCAAGCTAATGCTACATTATCCCCATCAGTATTAACTTTTTTTCTTAGGGCATATAAATCTGTTTATTAAATCACTTCTACATACTGAAATACCCTTTTTGATCACCATAAGGCCTGAGATTGAATCCAAGAAAATGACCTCTGCTGTTGGGTGTATGTCCCAAATCCAATTTAATGTTAGCATTATTGCTACTAGTTTGGCTGTCATGATGGCTACACAGTCAGGTATTTGTTCTGATGTACTTATTCCCCATTTTTGTATATAATATGCCATCCCTACTTTCTCTATTATTTTTCTTGTTTTTGGGCTCATCTGAATATATTTGACAAAACTGATTTCACTTTTCATGTATCTACTGATACACTTCATTTTTAATCTTACTGTCTCTTTTTTTATCCTTTAGTTAAGAAAATAAATCTAACTCTTCATTTGGACATGGGACTTTCCAGCCATAGCTAATTTTCCCAAGATTAAAATTTTAATTTCATTCACTTTTTTCTCATATCTCAATTCCCTGCCATTCACATTTTTATTTATTCATAATTCCCCCCCCCCTTTTCTGATATTTTCATCACTGTCGTTCCCATTAACTTTGCCTCAGAAAGTGAGATCTAGTAGTGTCATTCATAGTGTAACTGACATTTCACTAGAAGCTATCTGTGTTGTGCAGATGAATATTCTAATAAGTGCATCACCTGCAATTTACAGGGCCTGAGATTGTATTAAATCTTACTTTTTAAATTCTGATTTTGAGGCTGACCCAGAAGCTTGACAGCCAAAGGCCAGTAACTTGTCTGATTATGGCTCTGCACCATCAGCAATGTTTTCTTATCCACCCCCAATTAGTCCGAGTGAGAGTTTTCAGGAGTTTAATCCTTCCTGTATATTGATCTTTAGCCTAGTTTGTACAATCTTCCCAATGTAATTTAGTATGAAATATTATCCCTAAGAATGTACACCTTTTAACTTTATCTTTTTGCTGTCCATTCAGTTACATTTTACTTTTCTCTAACTCTTCCTTTTGTAAAGATCAGTCCTTTGGTTTTAGCAATGGAGAAATGGAAAATCCCTTTACTCTCTCAACACTGAGATCTCTCACAATGCTTCATGCATGCATTCTTTTTTCTGCCACCTCAATTTTCCTGCTCCTTACCCACAAAGCACAATCATCTGTAAATAGACTGACATCTGCCTTAGCACTTGTTCGGGAAGAACATTTATCATAACGTTAAATAAGATTGAGCTGATATTTCCTCCTGGTGTATCATTTTTAATTATATATATATATATTAGGGCTGTCAATTGACCTGCGTTAATGCCTGTGATTAACGCAGGACAGGATTAATGCGTTAATTTTTAATGTGTTAATCGCAGGCGTTATTGCTGCGCTACCCCTTTGAAGTGCTGCTCCGGCGCTTCAAAGGGGCAGCGCATAGGAGCCAGGGATCAGCTGGAGTCTCCAGCTGATCCCCGGTTCCTAATGCGCTGGCCTTTTAAAGCGTCAAAACGTCGCTTCAAAGGGGCAGCGCAAGCGGAGCCCCTGTGAAGTGCTGCTCTGGCACTTCTAAGGGGCTTTGCAACAGTGGAGCCGGGGATAAGCTGGAGTCCCCAGCTAATCCCAGGCTCCTAATGCGCTGCCCCTTGGAAATCCTGGGCTCCATGCAGCACTGCCCCATTGAAATGCCGCTGCGACATTTCAAAGGGGATGTGCACGTGATTGTGTGATTAATTGCAATTCAGTTTTTTAATCATGCAATTTATTGTGATTCAATTTTTTAATGTCTTGACAGCCCTAATATTTACAGATATTGAAAAGACATGCAACATGCTTGAAGGGAAGGCTTATTGAACAAAGTTGATGCACTAGACAAAAGGGGAAGATTGTGTGAGTGAGTGAGAAATTTGTAAGTAAAAGGATCATTCAGGTCAGAGCTGAGAATATATATATATATATAGTTTTTTCATTATCTCGATAGACAGCTAAAACTCCTGTGCCTCATAGCCTTTTGTATTTCATTTATTCTACTTTAACACTGTAATCAATTGTGCATCTTACTCTCCTAAAATTTCTCTCTATCTTATCTATAATGTCAATAACTTTTGGAAAAACAATCTTTCATTCATTTTTCTCTTCATAAATTTACACAAACACAATGTAAAGACAGTTGGTGTACTGGCATCCACTAGTTTGCCTGGTTTTCATATTGGAATTACTACTGCCTGTGTCTGTCTTGCCAGTATCAAACCTCTGTCTCATAAAGTATTATATATTGCCAGAAAACCCTCATACTCCTTCTGGAGATGTATTTAAACATTATGTTAAATCTTTACCGGGAGATGTACTCTTGATTTTCTTATCAATAGCAATAGATTTTTCAAATTCCCACAGCCAAAACTATGTATTCAGTGTAATGTCTTCATGTTTACCTCAGCTACATTCAGTCATGATTCTCTTCAGTGAATTGTCTTTTAATCTGGTGGAAAATCTCCCTTTGTCATTCATCATTACTCACCCCTCAAAAAGTTTCTGCTAAAACTTCTGGGCTGTGTCTAGACTGGCCAGTTTTTCCGGAAAATCAGCCGCTTTTCCGGAAAAACTTGCCAGCTGTCTACACTGGCCGCTTGAATTTCCGCAAGAACACTGACGATCTCATGTATGATCGTCAGTGTTCTTGTGGAAATACTATGCTGCTCCCGTTTGGGCAAAAGCCCTCTTGCGCAAATGCTTTTGCGCAAGAGGGCCAGTGTAGACAACGTGGTGTTGTTTTGTGCAAAAAAGCCCCGATGGCTAAAATGGCAATCAGGGCTTTCTTGCGCAAAAGCGCGTCTAGATTGGCCAGGGACGCTTTTCCGCAAAAAGTGCTTTTGCGGAAAAGCGTCCGTGCCAATCTAGACGCTCTTTTCCGCAAATGCTTTTAACGGAAAACTTTTCCGTTAAAAGCATTTGCGGAAAATCATGCCAGTCTAGATGCAGCCCTTCTGTCTCAATATCAGAACTTCTAACTATGTTGTCAATTCCAGTAAGACCTGGTAAGTGGCTACTATTCAGTTTGAATTCCATTTGTTGTTCTAATTTGCCTGTATATTTCCAATATCTTGATATTTTTATTTATCTGCCTACAGTATTTGCACCAACACCCTGTATTTTTATTTAATTCTTTGTACTTATTTCTTTCATACGTATTAGTTGGCATCTTTTTGTGTACAAGAGATGGTGGGAGTTGCTGCCTATGGGTATATCTACACTACCACCCTAGTTCGAACCAGGGTGGTTAATGTAGGCATTCGAAGTTGCAGATGAAGCCCGGGATTTAAATATCCTGGGCTTCATTTGCATCTTGCCGGGCGGGCGCCATTTTTAAATCCCCTTAGGTCGAACTCCGTGCCCGCGGCTACACGCGGCACGGAGTAGGTAGTTCAAATTAGGATCTGTAATTCGAACTACCATTACTCCTCGAGGCAACTTCGAATGCCTACATTAACCACCCTAGTTCGAACTAGGGTGGTAGTGTAGACATACCCTATGATATTAATGATTTGTAGTGTCTCAAGTGCCAAAATAGTCCAATCTGAGATTTGCATGATCTTTGGCAGTTATTACAAATGTTGGGAGCTGCTTGCTTCCTACAAGTTCTTTTCTTTTCAAGAGGTAGGAACTACCTCTTGTTATGGACTTTGATGCTTTGATGGAGACAGTGGTGCTACTTGTTATGATCATTTGTCGCTAGTTCCAAATGTATTGGGACCCATCTTTTCTTTGGTCCAAACCAACGAAGTTGATGGTGACGCTGACACATGGGCAAATAAGTCGCTCCATATCAACCACTCAGATTATTAAAGCAACATTGTATGGTGAGGATGCACTGTGCTTACTGGTATACTCATTAGATCTTTGCTATACATTGTATTTTTTGCTTTAAGTACAGGCTTTATTCCTTTCTCTAATTGCCATTTTAATTTGCTTATTTCCTCAGTGATGTTATCTGATTAAAATATGACCATATAGATCCTTCTTGCAGCCAAATCGGGTACAGTTAGTGGCATGTGAGATGTCTGTGGAAAGAGAATGATTTACTAGTTATGATTATGATATTTGTATGCATGATTCATTTCTGTATGTCCACAAGATATTTGACCTGCACACCTTAGAGGGACTATTCAAATTGAGTGGCCCATCAAAAGGATACTTAACTCACAATGGAGCATGAGAGACACCCCTCTATACTGAATGGACTTTCCTGTGGACATTCAAACTAACATATGGGTAATGCCTGCTGCTATGACTGAACAGAATTAGGCATAGGCATGTTATTTGCCCATTTGACTCCATACTCCATCTTGTTACTGTACTTTTCCAAAGAACAATGGGATTCCTTCCACGTGGCAGATGATATAAAAGGCCCTGGAAACACTATCATTTTGCCTCTTTCCCACTCTAAACTATGATGTACATTAATGAGAGCATTCGGACAAAGGGATTGAGGTCCTTCCAGTGATTTGGAAATAACCAGAAACTTGACTTAACACAGCAGTGTATTCCATCACTGCTACAAGCCTGAAGCTAGAACTTTGCAATTAATTTATATATTTGACTCCTTTAGCCAATTTTAACTCTCACCTTTCTTTCATTCCCTTTATAAATAAAACCTTTAGGCTATGTCTAGTCTGCCCCCTCTTGCGCAAGAGAATATGCAAATGAGGCAAAGCCGTGAATATCGCCGCACCTCATTTGCATACTTAAGGAGATGCCATTTTTGCAAAAGGGGCTTTTGTGAAAAAAGGAGCCATCTATACAGCTCCTTTTTGCACAAACCCCCCCTCTTGCGCAAGAGCCGTTCTTCCTGAAAAAAAGCGTCAGAACGGTTCTTGCGTAAAAGCCCCGTGCACAAAATGGCAGCTCATTAAGTATGCAAATGAAGCACAGCGATATTCAGTGCTTCGCCTCATTTGCATATTTTCTTGTGCAAGAGGGGGCAGTCTAGATGTAGCCTTAGATTTTAGATACTAAAGGATTGGCAGCAATGTGATTTTTGGAGTAAGATCTGAGTTTGACGTGGATGTGTGGCTGGTCCTTTGGAATGAGAAAAACATTGTATTTGATTATACTGCCTGTAATAACCACTCATCTCTGAATCTTCTGTTTTTGGGGTGATACAAGGACTGGAGTACTTCAGGAAACTGCTTATGTGACTTCTTGTTAGCAGGTGTAGTGAGACAGAAGTTTACGTTTGTGGCCGGTTTGATATATCTCATGGGAGAACAATCAACCGCATTTTGGGGTATTTCTGACCTTTTTCTCAGCAGTTTGTCTTGAATTTGGTATTCTAAGTTATGACTCATGAAGACACATTTACATCCTTATGGAAATTAGTTTTTAGTTTGAGGTTACTTGAATATCCTAGGTGTGGTTACATTGCTGAAACTAGTAATCGTTCTATTACATTATTATTATTGAAATTCTCTGTCATCACTCACCCAATGTTTATTCACAAACTCAGAACATTTATTTGTAAATAACTCTCAGATAGCTTTCTTAAAATTCCAGGTGGATAACTGTCAATCTTACTTTGACCTAGAAAAGTAATTAATACAGGGAACGGATCACTCCCCTTTTCTTCTTCCTTATATATTTTCCCATTTTATGTATTAGCATTATCTACTTTTATAATTCCTAGGGCTAATTAGGGAAAACTAACATTAATTGCATTAAATCTAGCTATGTTGCCATTGTTTTCTAAATTTCTATACTGTTATCATCAGTTGTCTTACTTTTCCACTATTTACTATGACTATTTAGGTCACAACATTTAATAGTTGGTCTTTTACCATTCTTTATTATTTCTTGTAGCTCCAAACTTTCTGATTTCCTACATGAGTTACAGAGGTAATAAATCCATAAAGAAATATTTCCTTTCTGCATAAGGGTCCCAACATTACATTCTAGACTTACTTCTTCTTTCTCTATCGGTATGTAATTTAATATTTCCCTTATGAAAATAAAACACCATTTCCTCCAAATTTTCAGTCTTGCCTAAAGGCAATATAGCCTGGAATGTTAAAAATAAACTTTGAAACCCAATAATTTTTCATACATACATATCATATCTGGTTTAGTTTTCAATCCAGGTATTTTCTTTTCTCTTCTTCATCATGTGCCATCAGCCTGTGGGTATTACAATGAAAAATTGAGATCCTCATACTGGTCATATTTTACCTCATTCAAAATTCATGAATACAGTCCATGGACAAATTGATAACTTACGAAAATTTTTCTCTCCCCTTGCCATACTTTTCTTTTCCAGATTTTTCCCAGTTTGTGATGTATACTTTAGCACTTTTATCCTAATGCAATAAGCCTGTTATTGCAGTATTTGTGCACCATTGCCTGTTTCTTCCGGTGTTTATCATACTTTTTATAGAATGAGTCTGTAGTTCTCCTTTTCCTATCCTGATTGTCTCTTCCTTCTCCTCCTCGTGAATTGAATCTCTTTACAGCTTCCACATAAATATTTTAATGGTTTTTGTCTTTTCTGTCTCTTTAACTTGTCTTGTTGCAATACACCCTCTATATGATGGACTATGATTACTGTCCAAGATAGGATTACTGCCCTATATATATATCGTTTTTCTAGGAGTGCCATTTTTGACACATCTTATTTTCCCTTTTCAAACATTTCCTTACATGCCTATAAGTGAGACACTCACAAAACCTTAGGGGAAGGAGGCTATACAGCTTTCTGAATATCTGAAAACCTAGTGTTTTTATTTAGGTCAAGTTCTTCCTTTAAATATAATTAATACTCCTGTTCATGGCTTGCTTTCTTCTCATTTAATAATTACCCACTTACTAAATCCAATATCCTCTCCTGTGTTTTTTGCTTAGTTCATCATTGGTTTGCTCTAATGGCACTCTATATATTACCAACTTCATTTCCATCAAATACTTTGATAGCTTGCAAAATGTTTTAACTTTCCGCAGCATTTTATTCATTCATCAGGTTGCTCTTTATTTTTACTTGTAACTAAAAGACCATTTTCCAGCTTTCTGACTTTTACAATATCCTGTATGCTTTTTTAAATCCAATCAGCTACTTTCACAGGATTAATATCCCCTAATCTTACTTCTTTGGCTGGGATCTTAAAATAACAACATGTTGATATATTTCCTTCATCAGCTTTGGTTTGTTTGTTTTTTGCTGAAATAATAAACATCTAAATCTCCTTCTGATCTCACAGTATATTGTATCCACTCTTTTTGAATAGATTTTTTTTTCAGATTTCCTGAGCAACTTCATTTGGGGTTAGACAATCTCCTAGTCCCGTTCTCCCTGTTCTCATCTCCTGGCTTTGTACAAACCCTCATTTACTCCTGCCAAGATGAGCTCCGATCCAACTTCAATTAGTGCTTGTCAGTCAAACCTAAAACTCCCCCAGGTGCAGCCTACCAGGTTAATTAGAGCCATCTTAATCTCTTTGCAGGTGGTGTGGGGATGAGGAGAGGGACCCCAGAGGCTGCCTACCAGATTGGATCCAGGGGGGCCGCCAACTTCTGTGGCCCCCAGGGCAAGGAGCGGGGAGGTGTAACAATATGGTTTTTCTATAGCCATATTGGAAGGCCTGTAACCATAATGGAAGGCCTAAAGCCTTCCTCTGCAGCCAGACTGAAGAGCAGCAGCTATTAGCTGTAAAGCTTGAAGTCACATACTCACATTCTATCTAAATTGCATTAAAATAGTGTCACACTAGGCTGTTAAGAAGGAGATCTGTCCTAATGGCACCCACTGTCACCAGATAAAGAAATAGATCTCAAGATGGGTAGAGAAAACTTAGTTAACAGCATTTTGTCTGGCACGAAACTGTTTATCAATAACTGAGATTGTGGAATCCTCATTCTATGATTATTGTCCTCACTTTCCTATTGTCTGTATGATCTCTGTGTGTTTTTAATTGTTGCTGTCTGATGTATAATTAATTTTTCTAGGTGTAAATCAACCAAGGTGGTGGGGTCTGATTGGTTAAGTAATTCTGTTACAGTATGTTATGTTTGTTGAGTAAAATTATACTAAAGTAATTGGCTAAAGTATAGCTAAGCAGGACTCAAGTCTCACTATATAAAGTGGGGTCCAAGAAGGAGACCAGGAGGGAAGGAAGAAAGGAACAGCAAAAAGAAGGAGGGGAGACCTGGAAAAAGAACTCACCTCCAAGACACAGCCTAACACCAGAGCTGCCAGGACTCCTTTGCACAACCGGGATGTGCAGCAGCTAGGATCCCAAGAAACTGACCTTGCCTGGCTAACAGGGGAAGTCTGCCTGCCTGCCTTTATCAGAACTGGTGAGCATGACACTGTCTGCTTAGCATATGTATTCTGCTTGCTTGGTAATTGTCAATAAATAGAGAATAAGAATATTACTCTTTCAGTGGCAAAAGATCCTGCAGACCCACAGAAAGTTACGTCCTGAGCCCTAGGAATTGGGTAAAGGTGTGTGTCCCTAAAGTGTGTAAGGGATAAGGAAATATGTGTGGGTAACTGGTGGGGGGGGGTGGCTCTGGGCCCCCAGAATGGGCAGGACCTCAGGCAGAGGATGCTGGGCTGGGCCAGCCAGCCCTCTACACTACTCGTAGTGCAGCACTGGAGCCCCATCCCCAACCCTCAGAGCCATGCGGAGCACCTGATGTGGTACTCCAGCAACGATTTAAAGAGCGTGGGTCTCTGGCCACTGCCACTGCCACAGTAGCAGAGGCAGCAGCTGGGATCCACGGACCCTTTCGAATTGCTGGGCCGCAGGGCAACTGCCCCCTTTACTCCTCTCTGTCAACTGGCCTGATTGGATCCCACACAAAACAGCAGAGACAGGGATGGTAGCAGAAGAGTTAATGTGATTGTGTTGCCAATGGGTAGGTCACTCCAGTGGGAATATTTTAAGCCAACGGTGGGCAGCCTGCAGGCTGCATGTGGGTCAGCAGGGTAAGCTGCTGGCAGGCCAACAGGCAGTTTTTTTCCTGGGTAAGCTGCAGCTCCCATTGACCAGGAATGGTATCGGTGAATAACAGCTAATGGGAGCTGCAGGCATAGGTACCTACAGACACAAGGTAAACAACCTGTCTGGCAGCCCGCCAGTGTCTTACCCTGAAAATCCATGTGTGGCCCATAGACTGCAGGTTGCCCACCACAGTTTTAAGTGGAACACTTTCAATAGTAGGGATTGGGGACCTATTCCAAAATATTTCGTAGCCCCTGATTGGGCCACTCACCTGTGAGAAGAGAGACCTATGAGAAGAGAGTCCTTCTCGAACTCTGAGTGAGGGCTTGACTCTGGTTTCCCACATTCTGGTGCATGCCTTCAGCTATGGGATAAAGGGGCATACAATAGCATCACAATTGCCTGCAGTTTTCTGATCTTGCAAAGGCGCTATGTCCAGGAAATATATTTTACACATCTGCATGCACACACCTATAATATGTCTCCTGGACATGCGCCATAGATGTTAAACTACTCTGTTGAGTAGCACCTTGTACCACAAGAAGTTCCACTGTTTTCAATGGAGCTATTTTAGAATATGGAACTCGTTATAAGAATATCAAGCGTGCGAGCCTAGTTAAAAAGTGGCGAGGGGGTCAATAAAAGCTCCCTCCCATGTTTCAGTTGTTTGGAATTCTATTGTCGCTTTCTGCAAGAAATGCATTTTATAATCTGTCAACTGTTTAACCATAATTACAACTTCTCTGTTTTGTCCCTATATGGAAATAAGGTGGGTATTTTTGTTAATTTCCCATGAGCGCTAATTAACTGGTAAAATCATTTGTTTGGTTTCCCTTTATTAAATATACGGAGAAGTCAGCTGTTTTGGGTATAAAGCAAAATTCTATAATTAGGAACATATGCTAGCTCCTCTAACCAGTATTTCCATTTGTGCTTGGTGTATGTGTGTGTGTTTTAAATACTGAAGTAAACATTCAGGAGGGATAAATAATGCTTGGAGACAAAGCATTTTCCAACTATTTCTCAAAGCTGTTTTATTTGTTTTGAAAGTAATATGTATTTCCTTTTGAATTAATTATAAAACTAAAGAAATAATAAAACATTAGTTTTCAGTAGCTCGGGATTTGTATTCATACAGCAAGTCTCCACATGATAGTATTCTAAAAATATCCAACATCCTTCAATTTTCAGAGACAACTTCTCCCCTTTGATTTACAATAGTCAGTTTCCCTAAGTAACCACTTTTTTCCATGCCAAGAAACATGAAATACAACGGCAACAAAATAGCCAGCTGAGCTGAAATGTTCAGAATGTATTTTTATATCAATGTGTGTGCATTCCTGTTCCTACTCAAATATGTATTATTAGAGTGTGTTATTATTCTTGTTGTACTCTTCGCCCCTGAATAGAATGGGGATCTGTTGTGCGAGACACTGCAGATTGACATCATCACATAAGAGATGCATTGTGGCATCTCTTACCCAGATAGTCTCCGTTTCTTTGTAGAGCTTTATTTTTAAAATTCCTGACTGAGGAGGGTAATAGTATTTCAAGGAGCTATGTGGAAGGAAGGGAATGTTGCTACCAAACTTGCATCTTCTTTAAATTTGTGAAAATTCGAATAACTTTTTTTCTTCTCTTCATGTTCACTTGCCTTTGCACTTCTGGACAGAGCCCTTTTGGACAGTCCTGTGAAGCAAGGGGAATCTAGGCAGTGGGGAGGCAGCTAGAGCAAAGATTTCA
This sequence comes from Pelochelys cantorii, assembly GCA_032595735.1. Classification (NCBI taxonomy): domain Eukaryota; kingdom Metazoa; phylum Chordata; order Testudines; family Trionychidae; genus Pelochelys; species Pelochelys cantorii. Next base: position 43,365,602 of record CM064329.1, on the reverse strand, counting down.
CCCCTAAAAGCTGCAGGCTATACAACTCAGTAACGAGGTCCAGTCAGAGACAGAAGCTGTTACTGTGTATGCTGGAACAGGCAAATCCCAGCTGATGGGATTGATTGGGGTTTCATTGTGCTGGAAGGAGTGCTTCTCTGCTCCCTAGATTCCCCATACTGGACCTTCCTGTGGATTCATATGGCTTTGGAGCTGAGTCTTGAAGAATCTCTCCTGCTAGACATTCAGTTCAGAAGCATATCTGCACGATTCACCTCTGGGCACATCTACACATGAATGAAAGTAGAGAAGGATGCAAGTGATAAGGATTTTTTTATCTTTTCAAAATCTGGTGTTATGGTGTCTCTGCAGGTGAGGGTATGCTGCCTTCCCCCATCACATGAAAAAAAGATGGTATAATTACCCTTGTACGTGATTTAAAAACAATGCTGGACTGAGAGAGAATTTCCTAATTCCTCTACAGAGGGAGGAAGGCATGCTATTCATTTCCAAGCCTAGCACAATTGCTCTCAGTGAGTGTTCCAGAGGGGGCACGCATCAAAGACTAAAGCATCAATACCAGTTTCAGAAACACAGTTGCCATCTGAAAGCTAGTCTGTGAGGATCAGAATTAGCCAAAGTTTTCTTTCTTTCATGTAAAAGGGGATCACAAAACTAGGGGGGTTCTTCAAGTATATTCAGAAGGATTTGATTGGAATCAGCCCTCATTTGAAATTCCTGGAAGCCAAAGTTAAAAGAAAGGCCGGTAATCTTGTTTATCAGAAAAAAAAATCTATTCTGGACTGATTCAGCCATGTTTGCTCACGTTAAACAGCACATTATTTGTGAGCCACCCTACTGAAGTCAATGGGCATAGGGATGGATGGTGTGGGGTTGAACTACCCAAGCTTTTATATCTTGGGTTTGTTTAAAATCTTTAGTGCTCCACACATATTGGCACATACTGATGTGTAGGTATTTGTATTTATAGCCCTTTTCCCTCAAATCCCCATGCACAAAGGTGAAAATAAATACCTTTGCTTTCCACTGTCAGGATTGTGAGAAGATAGTGCCATTGGGAGCGCAGAGTGCATTGTCAATAATATTGTACTCTAAGTGTTGCCTGGGAATACGTTACAAACAGCTGATATATTTATAAGCAATCTTTGCATAGCTAAGGGAATGGCACAGAGGAGACAAAGCAATAATGGCTTTGGATATTGGTTAAATGCTAGAGTAAAGCTGGGACATGTGATAGCTGCAAAAGCTGTTTATTGCTAAATGTGTTCCAATGCAATGAACATTATTCCTGTTATATGAAAAAGATAAAGCAATACAATGAGCTCTAACATAAAATATATATATATTGTTCTCTTCCCCCAGGAAGCTTTGCAAGTGCTGTGCTGCTATTTTCTCGGTCGTCCCGGTGACTTTATTTGGGAACATAGAAAAGATGAAGGATTTTCTCTCCTCTGTGCTGTATAAACATAAGCACTGATCCAGTGATTGGGTCTGAGGTGGGTAAACTGGAGTGTCTAATTTCAGGACTGAGACCTAAGACATGGCTTCAGCCTCAAGAGCAGTAAAGCTTAAATTCACACTTAGAAAATACAGATTACAAAGCAAAACAGAAGTCCCCCAAAAACACACTGAGGCCTGATGTGGACGTTAAATCCAATATAGCCACCTATGGTTGATTTTCTAAATGATGTGTCCGCCCTTAGGGACTGTTGAAATCCATTTCTCTACTGCTTTTCACCAGGAGTAATGCTATTCCCAACCTTGGAGCACTTAAGTAATGCTAGTGAAGACGCAGCGTTGCCAGAAATTCGACGCTATTGGCCTCTGAGAGGCCTCTCGCAACTGTTCGTTCTGACCTCCCTGGCCAGCACTTCCACCTCTACTGCTCTCCCATTGAGCTCAAAAAGCCCCGGGGACAGTTGAATGGCCTGTCCCGTGTGGCCAGCATTGCGAGTGAGCAGCACACCGTGCCACATGGGGACATGAGCTCCAACATTCCATCGATGTTGCGATAACTGCGAGGACTTCTGCTCCCACAGGCTCCAGTTCTCAGGGGCGCAGAAGAGCACCATCTGGGAGTGTCCAGGAGATCTTGAACCTCATCAAGGTGTAGAGAGAGGAAGCCATCCTCATAGAATTCAGAACCAGCAAGCGGAATGCCAAGATTTACGGCAGGATCACAAGTTGCCTTGGGGTGAAAGGATATTCCCAGGATGCCCAGCAGTTCAGGGTGAAAATCAAGGAGCTGCGCCAGTCACATCATAAGACCAAGAAGGAAATCGGTCACTCTGGGGCAGCAACTCTCACCTGCCGCTTCTGCAACCAATTGGATGCCATTCTGGGATGGGGCCCAGACAGCTCCTCCAGCGTGGTTGTCAAGACTGGCCAAGACATGCCTGGCATCTGCCTGGTGGAGAGCGGGGTGGCAGAGGGGACAGGAGGAGAGAAGACTAGCCAGCCGCCGATGCCCGAGCGCCAGGAGCTCATCATGATGCTGGAGCTGGATCCTCCTCTCCCCCAGGACCTCTCCCAGTCCAGCACCCACCCTGGGGAGGGCACTTCTGGTGATTTCACAAACTTTGTCTAACTACAAGCGGGTTAAGGCAATGGGGTGTAAGATGTGGCGTGTTCTCCCTCTGCTGTTCACAGCGTGGGGAACTCAGAACAGTTTGTTAACATGTCTGCAGATGGAGTGGGAGTCTAAAGTCCCCTACCTAACATCTCCTTTTAGCTGCTAAAGGGAAGAGGAGAGTTCTGCCTGTCTGGTTTTGACCAATGGGACACTGATCTTTATTGGTGTTCTCTAAAGTCTTGTTTCCACCACTGGGTGAATTGATGCTGTGGCAACCGATCCACTGGGAGTCGATTTAGCATTGATAGTGAAGATCCACTAAATTTACTGCTTATTGCTTGGGCACAAACTCTGGTACTCCACCAGAATGAGATGAGTAAGAAGAGTTGATGGGTAAGTTCCTCTCATTCAGCCAGCACAGTGTGGAACCCACAGTAATTAGTTAAGCTATGTTTACTTGGGTTATGCTACTAATGTAACTCAAATTGCATAGCTTAGACTAACTATCCCCTGTAATGTAGACCTGCCCTATGTGCTACTGCAAAAGCAGAACCTTACCCCTAGGTAACTGCAGCGTTGTAATCGCAGACATGAATGTCCCAAATACTGGATGTTGAGATGTGAGCCAGGACATGAATCTGAATTTATTGGCTCCGAGATCTCATCTATATAGATGGTTGATTTCTCATGTTGTCTCTGGTAATGATTGCCTCCTTCATTGCCGTCAGATTGATTTTATTGAAATATACAGTATTTAGAAGACAGAAAGGACATATGTAGTGGTTATTTGGCCAGTTACAACTGTTTCATAAAATTAACCACTGTGCCTGCAGATACAGAAAAGAGCAAGCCACTTACAATGAAATAGTCACTTGAAATGGAAGTTTTAGGCATTTAGAGAGGTGGTTGGATTCGTAAGTTGAAATACAAGTGTTAAGCTCGTTGTTTCTAAGTTCTGGGATGCCTTGCCTGTACTGGACATAAATCCCAATGTAAGGATTTCAATAATCCCTCTGTCATGGCTCTCTTTCAGTAGCAGGAGACTTTTCACAACAACTCCAGATGGGATACTGCTGTTATTATGCATTAAGATTAGCGGACTGTAGTCCACATTCTTAAATTGGTTGATTTGTTTTGCTCTTTATTCTTTGTCTCCTTAACAGATTCTGCCAGAAATTTTCACATTTTTCATATTTTTGTCTGTTTGCTTCCAAGGGTTGTCATTTCTCTTTAGTCTTAAGGGCTCTTTGGGAGAATGGAACGAGGCAGCTCTTGCTACATTTTATGCCAACCCAATTTGAAATTTGATTATGAACAGCTATACTATTTGGATCAGCATCATGGTGGAGGAAGGGTGTGAGGAAGGACAGGACAGTGGAGAAGAAAGGGAAAAATGGACCATAAGGTGATGGTGTGATTAACTTTTTAACATTTTAATACTTACTGTGCTGTGTCAATAGTTTGCAGTAGTATCAATGAGCCAATAGTTTGAAATGAATAATTTATTTTACTAATTTGGCCACTTTCACTCTGTGAAATATCTGCCAGCAGACTGCAGCATCCTCAGTCTTGCAGTTTTCTATTGTATCCACTCCATTTCTCAAATAGATTAAGTCTGGGGCTTATTCATGAGTAGTTGAGCTTTGTAGCTTAGTTGTGATCTATCTGATAAGTCACATTGTGTTGTTTCGGTTGCCTCACTGGATGATCACACTCTTCCAGCACAAACACTTGTCTATGTACATTTGAAAAATGGTTTCTGCAAGATCTGCAGTATATGACTTTGAAAGTCACTTTCCGTCAATGTTTCTTTGAGTAAAAGCTCATGTCCCTGAATATATGTGGAACAGGAACACAGCCTAAATGGATCTGTGGCTCTGTGTGTGACAGACTGAAAGATTAGAAAAGACTAGACAGCACAGTTACCAGGAGCCTTCTGTAAGGACAGAGCATAGTTGAGCTGCCTCAGAAACAACCCAGGGATCCAATTGTAACTCAAAGAATCAGAATTCAGTCCCTTCTCCTCCTCCCCCTCCCCCCAGAGGTGAAATAAGTAATGCTAGGCCTACATCTGCTCACCTCTACTTACCAGTGTATTGTCTCCACCCACTCCTATCTGCCCACTCTCCAGGTGAATTCCCTATCCCCTAAGCCACTCCAGAACCCACCCCACTGCCCTACCTTCCCCTCCCCCCAGATATACTGGACTGGGATTCAGGCCCTATATAGACTACTCTCTCTCTTTCCTGCATTCAGACCTGCAGTATGGGAAATAGATGCAGAGAACTAAGGGGGCACCTTATGCATCCTCACTTCCCTACAAAGGCATGTGACGTGGTTCATGACTGAGCCAGAAGTTAATTCACTAAAAACAACGAGTGTTTGTTGAAAATATTTTGCATTAGTCGCTTAATTCTAATCTACTCAGATGTGCAAAAATTAAAAAAGGTATACTAGAACCTCGGAGTTATGAACTGACCAGTCAACCACACACCAAATAGCCCATTAAAATATAAAGGGAAAGTTTAAGATTTGGCAAGGAGAGGAAACTGTTTCGGTGCTTATTTCATTTAATTTGCAATGGCTAAAAGCAGTATTTTTCTTTTGCATAGTAAAGTTTCAAAGCTGTAGTAAGTCAGTGAAAGAACAACCATAACACTTTGTTCAGAGATGCAAACATGGGATGCCAGCTGCACATTGTGAGAAACTAAACATTTATATAGTTCCTAACACTAACATTTTAAATCCTATTCCTAATTAACCTGTCTCTGTAAGGAAGATGAAAAAATTGACAATTGGGAAAAATCTCTTCCTGACCACTTGTCACCAAGGTCCTGCCCCGACCCTGCCCCTTCCCCTCCCCCATCCACAGCCAGATGTGACTCTCAACCAGCAGGCAGAACAGAAAGTTTATTAGTTCACAGTCTGTCATTAGTGTAGAACAGACTTGAACCAGGAGTAGTCAGTACAATCCATCTTTTGGGAGAGGGGGCCCCAGAGTCAGGGCCCTGTGCCCCCTCCCGGTATCCTAAGCCAGCCAAGACTAACTCACACACCCAGCAAATGGCCCATCCTGCAGACAGCCCCAGCTCCAGTCTTTGTCCAGCTTCCTGGGCAAAAAGTGTCACCTGGTTGCACCTCCCCCCGGCTCAGATTGCATCCCCCTTAGAGAGCCTCAGCTGTTGTGTACATGCTGGGCTGGGGCAGCTTCCCCTCAGTGAAAGTGACACCCAAAATTCCCATCCCCATCCCCATCCCCATCCAGGCACCGGTGCAGTGCTCTGGGAAACTGAGGCATGCACACGCAGAGTTACTAAAGAACAGTACAGGACAGTAGATATCACATGCAGCATAACAAAGCGAACAGCATGAGCACAAGCTCCACTTTGTCACGCCACTACACAGGTGATTGGTCAGAGCCACGGCAACCTATATTTAAGGGGGAGGGTGGTTCAGCTAAAATGGGGCAAGAGACTCAAGAAATCCCAGGCAAATATTTAATTTAAAGAATGTAGAGAGCAAGAAGATGGTTGGCTTCTCTCCCTTTTTCTGGCTGGCCAGTGAGGGAAGAAGGACTGACCCGTCTTACTCTCCCCTCTTTACTCTTTCTTGCACCTGGTAGATGGACTGGTCTCCCACAGGTTTAAATCAGCTGAGTGGCATTCTAACAATTCTGGGATACTGTAGACAATTTGGAGATACTAAGGTTTCCTAGGGGGCAGATTCAATCACCATTACTTGTCAACCACAGCCTCTTACTCTGTGCGTATCCCCACCAAAATCAACATGAGTAAGAGTGGCAGAATTTGCCCCTGAAGACGACTACGAATTTTATAATTTGTTTCAGACTCAAAAATTAAAAAAAAATAGGGACTCAACACATTTCTAATTATTACTCAAATTGACTGTCAATGAAACAAAGGTATGATTACATGCCAAACTTCCTGAAAAGAGGAGAGCTGCTGCAGGTACATTAGCAGAGCTATGTGAGGTAAAGATGGGTGACACTGTATTAGCCTTAGCTAATGTTATGAATCCTTTACTCTGATAAGCAATAATGGCACAATAAAATAGATATATAACAATAAGTGCATACAGATCCAGATCCAACATCTTTTGAAGTCAATGAGAGCATTTGGATTGGGCCTGTACTGACTGTTTCGCTAATCCTTTTAATACTATGTATACAGATTATTTATAATCTGAGTCTTGAAGAAATAACAAAGTTAAAGATTGTTGTGTTTTGTATCTTCCCTCTACTTTTTGTTGCCAAGACTTTGTTTAAGCAAATAACTCTGATATTTTGGTCTGTGCTAAATGGAACTAACAATGATCCATATAAACCCTATAATGCTTATTAAAGAAGCAAACAAACACACTAGAAAATACACAAAAGGAAGCAAATATACTCTGTATCCACATTGTAAGACTGCTAAATAACTGAAAAATAATTCTTGGATACAAATCTGTGTTGAAGAATTGAAGATGCATTGCATATAACTGGATTGTTTTCTGCCTCTCTTAGGGTATGTCTACACTAGGAAATTACTTCAAAATAACTTACTTCGAAATAATAACTTCCGAAATAACTATTTCAAAATAACATGTCCACGCTACAGGGAAGCCTCACAATTAGTGCAAGGCAGGTTCCGTTATTATGGACTTGTGACCTTGACTTAGAGCCCCAGGAAGCACTGGGAAGTAATTACTTGAAATGACTCTGGGGAGTAGTTATTTTGAAATAGTGACATCGGAGCGTCCACTATTTTGAAATAACTATTTTAAAATAAGTGTTATTCCTCATGGAAAGCAGGAGTTATTATTTTGAAATAACCAGCCCCTTATTTCAAAATAACAGGCTTGACAGTGTGGATGCTCCGCTTGTTATTTTGAAAAAAAGGAAGTGATTTCAAAATAACTCCCTAGTGTAGACCAGGGCCTAGTGACACTAAGTGGTGCATTCTGCCACAAGCAATTCCACCGAAATCAATGGGAAATACTTGAGGAATCCAAGATACTACTACTATGAGAAGGGGTACAATCTGGTGTGCTTAACTTTCCATATGTTTAATAGGATTTCAATGGGCGTGCTCTTCTGCATAAAATAAAACAAGTGTGTAAATGTTTGCATGATCTGAGCCTTAGTAAGGAACTGCCCTGCACAGTAAAATTCTACTATGAAACCCTTCTGTTGTGAAGCTATCCTTTCCTCACATTACTGTGGGCTCAGGTCTGTAGGATTCGGAGTATCTGGGTGCTAATCTAGCAAAAGATTTAAACATGTGCTTAACTTGAAACGTATGAAAATAAATAGTCAGTAGGACTGTGCCCCATGCTTTAAATTTTCCACGGACCCAGAATGCCTTGGACATTGCAGAAATGAATCCTATAAAAAGAATTGCAATTTGCACTTTACAATGAATTTAAAAACAATTCCAGGCATCTATTCCACTTCATTATAAATGGAGTTATACTGTATTAGAAATCACTGAATCACTGCAAATGAGCCCTACTGTAATAGCATGCTGTAGAATCATTTATGGATTTTATGGGCTGTTAACATTAATATACAGGACATTTATCCCTTCACGAATGATAAAAAATGGCTTTTTGGTGGGAACAGACAAAAATACTTAGCAACTAATATTTTTAATACTCCAATTAATATTCTGAATACTCACATTATATATTTGAGAGACTCTGACTAATATTTATTGATTACCTATTGTGGAAAATTGCACCAGAATTGCAGAAGAAATATATAAGTAGTTTTTAAATCAGTTATCAGTGCATATGAAGACCTCATGTTCATTTATGGAATCTAACAGGTGTCTGAAAGATACAAAATATTTCAAGATTAAATATTAATATTAAATATTTCAAGATTTAAAAAATGAATTGGTCAAGAATATTTTTGAAATGCAATGGTGGGATTGTGGAATAACTTTTAAAAGGTAATAAAACTATTTCTGGGATTGAATTTTAAACCAATCCTGATAAAATTAGGTTGGAAATCCTTGCACTATATTTTATTAGATTTCTTGTTAAATAACCACTGTTAAGAGCAGATTCTGCTGCCCACTACAAGAGTGTGAATCTGGCATAGCTTCATTTATCTCAGTGGAATTTTTTTGTATTTATGATGATGGAAGTGAGACCGTAACATGAGCACTATAATTTGTACTTCAGTAGTTGCTAATTTATTTTGTTTTGAAATGTTGCCTTTGAATTTGGGGAGCATATAGAATCATAGAACACTAGAACAGGAAGGGACCTCGAGAGGTCGAGTCCAGTCGCCTGCCCTCATGGCAGGACCCAGTACCATCTAGACCATACCAGATAGATATCTGTCTAACCGGCTCTTAAATATCTCCAGAGATGGAGATTCCACAGCCTCCCTAGACAACTTATTCCAGTGTTCAACTACCCTTACAGTTAGGAGGTTTTTCCTAATGTCCAACCTAAACCTGCCGTGCTGCAGTTTAAGCCCATTGCTTCTTGTCCTACGCTAAGAGGCCAAGGAGAACAATTTTTCTCACTCCTCCTTGTGACACCCTTTTAGATATCTGAAAACCGCTATCATGTCCCCTCGCAGTCTTCTCCTTTCCAAACTAAACAAGCCCAGTTCTTTCAGTCTTCTTTCATAGGTCATGTTTTCTAGACCTTTAATCATTCTTGTTGCTCTTCTCTGGACTCTCTCTAGTTTCTCCACATCTCTCTTGAAATGTGACTATTTGAATCTTAATTATTTATATAACATGTATCTAACCATCACTACATTATTTCAATGTGTTATGCTGGTATAACTAAACACCAGTGTTATACTCAGGTAAAATGAGCAAATCAACTGAATAAGCCCAGCATGCAGTTTGAAATTTAGATAGAAATAAAAAGTGAAGAAATAATGGCTGAAATTCTCATAATGTTGCTGTATTTTCATAAAAGCCCAAACTATATTTATTTAAAGAGATGAAACTTACAAATCTGATATAGTATCAAGAAAGCATGGAATAAGAACAGACAAGCAGCTTTTTCTAACCTATGAACATTATTCTTAATTGAGAGGGAATCAGAAAAGATTTTTTACAGAAATGGTCAAAATCAATAAGAGAGCATTAGACAAAAGAAGAAATTGTTTCAATAGTTCCAGCATTAGTTCAGTGGCAAAACTTCCATTGACTTGAACAGAAAAGAATCAAGGACATAATTAGTTCCATTAAAATCAATGGGACTACAGATGAGTTTTAAGTTAAGCGTGTAGATATATACTTTGCTAGATTAGACCAGAGTGCTTTACGTCTTGTAGAATCAAGACATTTAGTAAATCAGAAGTTCATAATCCTTTGAATATCCATAGAGAACTTAGTTTAGCTTTACAATCTTTGGGTCCCGGGAGTGTTACCCTATCCTGAAATCAATCTTTACCTAAAACTTTGATGGGATAATAAATTTAATTGTCCCACTAGCAGCTCCCTTTACATCTTTATAATAAGAATGAGTTGTTATTCAATTTACAAACCTAGTTTACATGGTGGTGTTTGGTACATTGTGGTAAAACATTCAGTATTTTGGTTGGCAAATAAAAACGACAAGAAGAGAGTAATTAAAAAAGGGGCAAAGCTCAGAAGTGTTAAGGAGGAAAGTTAGTACGTACTTTACAGAATGTATAGCAGGTGAAAGAGAGTTTGATATAGAAAAATGTCTAGGCTATAGTATAATGTATGTTAAAAAATAAGAGTTGTTGCAAAATAAGGATGCATTTTTATCAGCTTGGAAGTGGCAAAATCCCCTTTGAGTTTTGTTTGCACTTAAAAAAAATTAGATACATTCATGGAAGATATAGGAGGCACCCGGGCTTGGTGGCCAGGACCCCAGGACTGAAACCCATGGGGCCAGCATCCAGGACCCCCAGAAGCCACAGGGGTGGTGGCTGGAACTCTCTGGAGAAGACAGCTAGAGCCCCGAGTGGCAGCAAGGCCCCAGAGCATGGGCTGGCAGCTGGGACCCCTTGCGCCTACTCTTCTCATGCCTATGGGAGGATGAGTCTATCAATAACTGTTGGGCAGTCAGGCCGGGATAGTTTGCCAGAAGTTGGGAATTAACAAAAAGGCATGGATCACTTGATTATACCTGTTCTGTTCACTCCCTCTGGAACATCTGGCACTGGCCACTGTTGGAAGACAGGACACTGGGCTAGATGGACCGTTGGTCTGGCGCAGTATGGCCACTCTTATGTTCTATGCTATGTTAATGGGAGAAATGATTGCATTAAAATAATTTGTGAACAACTGTCTGGATGGAATCATGAAATGTACTAGACTGGCAGATGCAATATGATATAGGAAGGCAGATTTTATAACTCTCTGCATGTCCCCATTATTTCTATGGCCACTGAAATGAATAATTCAAATTCAGAAAATATATCACACTTTTTAAGGCGCTTACTCAGCCGGTCATCAATTTTGTGCCAACAACTCCTCCTCTGACATCAATGATTAGTTGAAATATTGTCTATCCATCTAACTTCTGTGCACACTTCAAGTATTGATAATGTTTAAATATTGTCAGTTGTGCTCACCAAACTGAAATCCTTAAGAAAAATGGATCCACAAGCTGAAAAGACAAAGCACCAAAGAATATCCACTGCAGAGAACAGTCCTACACTGGCAGATGGTGGGTTAGATTGCCTGATAATACATGCTTATCTGTAAGTTGTATAATTCTATTATTGTAAATGCTTTATATGACTAAGATCAAGGTAAACCTAAGAACATAAGAACATAAGAATGGCCATACTGGGTCAGACCAAAGGTCCATCGAGCCCAGCATCCCATCTGCCGACGGTGGCCAATGCCAGGTGCCCCAGAGAAGGAGAACAGAAGACAATGATCAAGTGATTTATCTCCTGCCATCCATCTCCTGCCCTTGTTATGAAGGCTAGGGCACCATACTTTATCCCTGGCTAATAGCCATTTATGGACCTAACCTGCAAAAATTTATCAAGCTCTTTTTTAAACCCTAATAGAGTCCTGGCCTTCACAGCCTCCTCGGGCAAGGAGTTCCACAGGTTGACTGTGCGCTGTGTGAAGAAAAATTTCCTTTTATTAGTTTTGAACCTACTACCCATCAATTTCATTTGGTGTCCCCTAGTTCTTGTATTATGGGAAAAGGTAAATAATTTTTCTATAATCACTTTCTCCACACCATTCATGATTTTATATACCTCTATCATATCGCCCCTCAATCGCCTTTTTTCCAAACTGAAAAGTCCCAGTCTCTCTAGCCTCTCCCCATATGGGACCCTTTCCAAGCCCCTAATCATCTTAGTCGCCCTTTTCTGAACCTTTTCTAATGCCAATATATCTTTTTTGAGGTGAGGAGACCACATCTGCACGCAGTACTCGAGATGTGGGCGTACCATAGTTTTATATAGGGGAAGTATGATATCTTTTGTCTTATTATCTATCCCTTTTTTAATAATTCCTAACATCCTATTTGCCTTACTAACTGCCGCTGCACACTGCGTGGATGTCTTCATAGAACTATCCACTATAACTCCAAGATCCCTTTCCTGATCTGTCGTAGCTAAATTTGACCCCATCATGTAGTACGTGTAATTTGGGTTATTTTTTCCAACATGCATTACCTTACACTTACCCACATTAAATTTCATTTGCCATTTTGCTGCCCAATCACTCAGTTTGCTGAGATCTTTTTGTAGTTCTTCACAATCCCTTTTGCTTTTGACTGTCCTGAACAACTTTGTGTCATCTGCAAACTTGGCCACCTCACTGCTTACCTCATTTTCTAGATCATTGATGAACAAGTTGAACAGGATTGGTCCCAGTACTGACCCCTGGGGAACACCACTAGTTACCCTCCTCCATTGTGAAAATTTACCATTTATTCCCACCCTTTGTTTTCTGTCTTTTAACCAATTCTTGATCCATGAAAGGACCTTTCCTCCTATCCCATGACCACCTAATTTACGTAAAAGCCTTTGGTGTGGGACCGTGTCAAAGGCTTTCTGGAAATCTAGGTATATTATATCCACTGGGTGCCCCTTGTCCGCATGTTTATTAACCCCTTCAAAGAATTCTAACAGATTAGTTAGACACGACTTCCCTCTGCAGAAACCATGCTGACTTTTGCCCAACAATTCGTGCTCTTCTATGTGCCTTGCAATTTTACTCTTTACTAGTGTTTCTACTAATTTGCCTGGTACTGATGTTAAACTTATCGGTCTATAATTGCCAGGATCTCCTCTAGAGCCTTTTTTAAATATTGGTGTTATATTGGCCATCTTCCAGTCATTTGGTACCAAAGTGGATTTAAAGGATAGGTTACAAACCACTGTTAATAACTCCGCAATTTCACCTTTGAGTTCTTTCAGAACCCTTGGGTGAATGCCGTCTGGTCCCGGAGACTTGTTACTATTCAGCTTATCAATTAATTCCATAACCTCCTCTAATGTCACTTCAATCTGAGTGAGTTCCTCAGATTTGTCACCTAAAAAGGCTGGCTCAGATTTAGGAACCTCTGTAACATCCTCAGCCGTGAAGACTGAAGCAAAGAAATCATTTAATCGCTCCGCAATGGCACTGTCTTCCTTGATCGCTCCTTTTATATCTTTATCATCCAAGGGCCCCACTGCTTTTTTAGCGGGCTTCCTGCTTCTAATGTATTTAAAAAACATTTTACTATCATTTTTTGAATTTTTGGCTAGCTGTTCCTCAAACTCTTTTTTGGCTTTTCTTACTACATTATGACACTTAATTTGGGAGTGTTTATGTTCCTTTCTATTTTCCTCACTAGGATTTGACTTCCACTTTTTAAAAGCTGCCCTTTTCTCTCTCACTGCCTTTTTAACATGGCTGTTTAGCCATGGTGGTTCTTTGTTAGGTCTCTTACTGTGTTTTTTTATTTGGGGTATACATTTAAGTTGGGCCTCTAGTATGGTGTCTTTAAACAGTTCCCATGCAGCTTCCAGGGATTTTAGTTTAATTACTCTCCCTTTTAGTTTCTGTTTAACTAGCTTCCTCATTTTAGTGTAATTCCCCTTTTTGAAATTAAATGCCAGAGTGTTTGACCGCTGCGGTGTTCTTCCCAACACAGGAATATTAAAAGTTATTATATTGTGGTCACTATTTCCAAGCGGTCCAGTAACAGTTACCTCTTGGACCAGATCCTGCGTTCCAGTCAAGACTAGGTCGAGAATCGACTCTCCCCTTGTGGGTTCCTGTACTAGCTGCTCCAAGAAGCAGTCATTTAAGGCATCAAGAAATTTAATCTCTGAATCCCGTCCTGAGGTGACATGCACCCAATCAATATGGGGATAATTGAAATCTCCTATTATTACTGTGTTTTTTATTTTGGTAGCCTCTCTAATCTCCCTTATCATTTCAGCATCACTATCACTGTCCTGGTTAGGTGGTCGGTAATATATTCCTAATGCCATATTCATATTAGAGGAATGGAATTAGAGAACCTGAAAGAATAATAAATAGTAATGCTGTTGTTTGACATTACAAACTCAGACCCCTGTGCTTTTCTGAAGTAGGATGCTTTCCTCAGTCAAGATCTGAAGTAGTAGCACAGGTTGGAACTTCCTGGTCTGGCACCCTCAGGACATAAGCAATCCCAAACCAGGGAGTTTCCAGACCAGGCGAGGTCAGTGCTCCCCTGCTGGCTGCCTCACTCCCGGGCTTCCAAGGCTGGGGCTCCTGTTCACTGCCATCGGGGTTCCCTGGGTCCCCCTGTTGGGGTCACCTGGCTGCTGCTAGCCCTGGTCGGATGCCACCAGCCCCGCTGCTGATGGGGATTCCCCAGGGCTCCCCGGGCAAGGCTCCTATGCTGCACATGGCCCTGCTGCTGGTGGGTATTCTCTGGCTGGGGCTCCCCGCCTACCTGGCCTCAGTAATGCTGGGGGTTCCCTGGCCCCGCTAACACTGCCCACCCTACTGCTGCTGGGAGTTTCTTGGAGTTTCCCAGGTGGGGCCGCCCAACCGGCCCAAGCCCCACTGCCAGGGTCAGCCCTGGTCCCACTGGGGGTTCCCCTGGCCCTCCTGCTACAGAGGGTTCCCCAGCCCAAGCAAAGGCTCCCCATTTGCCATCTGGCCTGGCTGACACCAGGGGTTCCCCAATCGCCATCTGGTCCTGCTGATGCCTAAAGTTCTCTGACCAGGCTGGCATTCCCCAGCCATCACCTGGGCCTGGCACTGCTGGCCCAGCCAGGGCTCCCGCTCTCTGCCAAGGGTCTCTTTGGTCCAGCAACATCCATGGCCCTGCCAGACCATGGATGTTGCCATACCAGAGAGTCACAGATTTTGGGAGGTTCAACCTGTAGTGATTCCAATGATGCCTCTTCCTATTAATGTCCATGGAATAACATCAGTGGTCCTGGATCAAGTTCTAAAACCTTTGTACGTGTGAGGAGAATTAGTCATGTTTTCCATTGCTTTTGTAAGAATTAATAGATATTTATTTTTAATTATAGCCCATCAACACTTCAGGCTCTAGTTCACAATTACAGAGCACTGCTAATTCATTTTTTGCCACTTCACTGTTGGCACTAGGCCTGGAGCCATATCTGCCTGTGAAGCATCCCAATCTGCAGCTGGAACCTATAGGTCTTGGCAAGCTTTTGATTCAATGTGACTGACACAAACCATTTTTTTTCTTAAAAGCCATCAAATGGGCTGATATTTGCACAGGCAGATTTAGTAGGAAGTCAACCTCATTTATTTTCTCCAGGAAAATGTTGAAGCTTGCTCTTCAGCTGCAGTGATTGTATATCATTTCAGCAGGTTTCAGCTTTTTATACAAACAGTAAATAAAATAAAATCTTGGTACATAAACATGGTATGGGAAGAGTGACAAAAAAGCCTCAAAATTCAGTAAAACTGAAAGAGGGTTTTTTGGAGGGCGGAGGGTGAAGGGGAACTGGGTAAGTAATCTCACAGTATTATTAGAGACACACCACAAATACAATTCATGTAAATTTGGACTGACTGCATTGATTTCAATAGTTATTTCAGTTATACAGTATGGGTGTATCTAGACTACAGGGTTTTGTCGACAAAAGTGGACTTTTGTCGACAAAACTATACCTGCGTCTACACTACCGCCAAGTTCTGTCGACATAACGTTGACAGAACTCGGCAGTTTTGTCGACGGCAGTAAACCTCATTCTATGAGGAATAATGCCTTTTGTCAACAGAATTCTGTCGACAGAAGACGTTATTGCATCTACACTGTCCTTTGCATCTACAAACTGGATGTAGTCTAGACGCTCTTTGTTGACAGAAGCTTTGTCGACAATATCTGTCGACAAAGCCTCTGTCGACAAAAGCCTGTAGTCTAGACGTACCCAATGAGGTAAATGAAAACAAAATTTGGTGTGCGGCGCTTACCTCTTAGGATACTTTATTTGAAGTGAATGAAAAAAATAAAGCTGAAAAAAGTAAAACCCATGATTACATCAGAAGTAAAAAAAATGTGTTATAAAAGCTCTAAAAAAGCAATTGTATGAGTTAGAGCCCCAGTCCAGCAAAATACTTAATAATTGGGGCCTAAGTGTGTAATGCTCTAGTCTGGGGCTTGAAACCAACTCAGAGCTCTTCTAGCTCATCTGAAGGACCTGATATTATAGGTATGGTAGGAGGCTATTTAATGGACCGGAAAAGTTGGCAACCCTCACCACTCCAGATTAGGGCAACTGGGCTGGCAGTGAGACCCTGAGGCTGGCAGGGCCTGTGGCCAGCAGAGCCTGTGACGGAGTTGGGGGTGGTGGAATCCTGAGGGCCACCAGAGCCCACAGCAGAGCAGATGAGACCCAAGGGGCAGAAGGAGCATGTGGCAGGGCCCACAGGAAAGGGAGACCAGCAGAGCCCATGGCAGGCCCTGACGGACCCCAGGAGGGCAAACGAAATGCTTGAGGGTAATGGGAGGACCCGTGGCAGGGACAGTGTGACCCGGGGGTCCCTTATTATGCTGAACAACACAACACCTCAGTCCCAAGCCCTAGTTCCTTGCAACAAATCAGCTACAGTAGTTGGAAGTCTAGCTTTGTTCTCATCATAAATATTTTCATGTTCTTAGTTGGATAGTTCCCATAGTAATGGTACATTCTTCCTATTAGCTTTATTACTTTCCTCCTGTTTTCTCAGCATTATGCCTAGTTTCAAATGTCCTTTTCCAAACCTCCACCCAATTTACTCCATCTGCAGCATAACCTACTGTTCCACAAGCAACAATATTTATGGTGTGAATCTGAATTTGTTTCACTCCCTGCTTTTCACAGGTCTGATGCAAAGCCCGTTGGAGTCAGTTACAATATTCCCATCTAAATGGGCTTTGGATCAGGTTCAGAACACACCTCCTGCATTTTCACTAAAAGACTTCCGAATGTTCCTTCTGACTGTCTGTGAGACCACGGGAAACCTGCAAGATAATAAATGGGGTAAGCATGGATTCCAGAAACTACCCTTTTCACCAGAATTCAAATGCTTGGCAAACAGCTCTCAGCTCTAGTAAATAGGAAAAGTACAAAATGAGATAAATGACACATGGCTAAGGAAATAATCTTAGTTAAAACTAATGAGGAAGCTAATTGAAACCATTTATCTCCACAGCAGGTTTATTAACATGGTGCTGTTTTTATTTGTGTCAGCATATCTATATGCACAAGTTTATGGAAAGTTTTGATATTTCCTCATGTTGCCTAGAGGAATAAAGTAAAAAGCTTTAAATTGTATAGGCAAGAGTAGATCTCAGGTTCGACACTGGGTTCCCTGAGTACAAAAACACGCTGCACAAGTATCTGTCAAACACAAGCAGTTTATTTCCTGACAGTTTTCAGCTGTGCCCCTTAACTAAAAGAACAACATGATAGGAAAAATGGCGTCTTAGGTTCCTTCTTCAAGCTGGGAACCCCGTTTCAGCTGTGGATGAAGCGGGAGGTCGTCTAGGCTTCCGAGGCACCGGTAACAGAGTCCATTGGTGAGGTCCAAGTTGCCATACTGTCGTGCAGCTTATATGCAGGTTTTCACCCTGTTTTTCAGTTTGGAACTTTCTGGGGGTTACTTATCACTTGTTACAGTATGGCTTGGCCATTGATTATCGATCTGGTACTGCTTGTCATTTGACCTTGTTTACATGATTAATACATCTAGTTAAGCAAGATTGTTATATGTTCCTGTTTTTTCTCCTACCGTTATCTAGAACTTGTTTTCGTTACAATGGCACCATCGCCTATCTAAAATGGCGTTTGTTCCTGAAGGCTTGTTTCTGGCTCATCAGATATAGGAGGAGGGAACAAGATGTGTGCCTCACCACCCTGTGCTTTCACGTACAAAGTTCTTCCACAATTAACCCCTACAATAGGTACTTGACTAATTTTAAAATGAAGTCCCCTTGACTGTCTTGGACATCCATTTGATTTCATTTCTCAATTAAAAACTGAATAATTAATCTTGGTGAAAGAAACTTGTTTAAATCATCGACTAGATGTGTATTTGTCTTCTTTCAGCTCATTCTTTAACCTTACTACTGTAAGATGATAGAATGTAGCTAGCTGTGCAAGCTACTTATGATGTTTTGGGGACTGATACATATGATGCCTGTGATAGATCACATCCTTTCTTTTGAAGGATTACTTTATAAGGAAGGGTTGCAGACCAAACTGGATGACCAGTTATCTCAAAGAATTAAAAAAAAGCAGAAAGCCTGGAAGGATTGGAAGATGGGAGGGGATCAGTAAGAAAAGCAACGTCTTGGAGGTCAGAAAGTGTAGGGATAATGTGAGCACTGCCAAGTCCAACTGCAGAGCTGAACCATTCAAAGGAAATTAAAACCGATAGTAAAAGGTTGTAGAGCCATATAAATCAAGAAAACAAGGAAAGAAGAAGTGGGAATCCTAAACACTGACAGTGGTGTGGAGATTAAAGATAACCTAAGCATGGCCCAAAACCTAAATGAACATTTTGCCTTAATTTTTAATAAGATCAATGAGGAATTTGGGGGTAGTAGCAGGGTAGCTAATTGGAAGGAGGATATGGAAGTAAAAATTGCAACATCTGAGGTGGAAGTGAAACCACACAGCTTAATGGAACTAAACTTGGGGGGTGGGGAGAAACAGAAGATAATCTCCATCCAAGAATATTAAAGGAACTGGTACCTGAAATTGCAAGTCCAATAGCAAAGATTTTTAATGACTCTGTAAACTCAGTGGTCATACACTATGCATGGAGAATTGCTAATATAGTTCCTGTTTATAAGAAAGCGTCAAAAAAGTGATCCAGGGAACTACAGCCCTGCTAGTTTTACTGCAGTTGTATGCAAGGACTTGATCAAATTTTGAAAGAGAGTGTAGTTAAGGCCACAAAGGCAAATGTAAAACACAACATGGTGTTACAAAGGCTAAATCTTGTCAGACCAACCTGAGTACCTTCTTTGAAAATATAACTGCTTTTTTAGATAAAGGAAATGTAGTAGCCCGAATCTATCTGGATTTTAGTGAGACAACTGATACAGTTTTATGTGGGAAATTACTAGTTGGATTGGAAAAGATGTGGATTAATATGAGAATTGAATGGTGACTAAGGAGCTGGCTAAAGGAGCAACTCCAGTGGGTCAGACTGAAAAGCAAACTGCTACTCTGAAGGTAGATTACTAATGGAGTTCCTCAGGGATCAGTCTTAGGGCCAATAATATTGAACATTTTTATTAATGACCTTAGCACAACAAGTGGAACTGTGCTAATAAAATCTGTAGAAGACATAAAGTCGAGAGGTATCGTCGATATAGAGGAGGACTCGAATATCATATAAAAGATCTGTATGGCTTTGAAAACTAGAGTAATTGAAATGTAATGAAATTTAATAGTGTGAGGGCATGCACTCTAGAAACTAATTTTTTTTTCTATATCTGGGGAATTTTCAGTTGAAAGTGACAGGAGGAGGAGAAAGAACGAGGAGAAAGACCCAGGTGTATTGGTCAATCACAGGATGACTGTGCTTTGCCAGTGTGATTCAGGGTATGTCTAGAGTAGACTGAGGGGTCTTTCCGGCATACCGGAGGGATCCCAGAAAAACTCTGCCGTGTCCAGGGAATGCGTTTGCTCTTCCACTTTTTTTTTGCTGAAGAGCAAATGCACTCATTTGGGGAGCCCTGTATACCTTGTTCTACGAGGAATAAGGCTCCTCCGAAAGAGGAGGCTTTTCCACCATTTGGCTCCATCTAGACCGGGCCAAATGGTGGAAAAGCCTCTTCCGGAAAAGCAATCAGAAAAAGCTATGTAAATTGTGGAGCGCACTATGCGTAGCTGCTTTTTTTTTTTTTCCGAAAAAAGGCTATAGTGTAGATCTAGCCTCAGCGATGGGGAAAAAATTTTAGGATGTGTCAGGCAAAGTATTTTCAATAAGGATAGGAGAAACTAATGAGACCTCATCTGGAATGCTGTAGGCAATTTTGGTCTCCCATGTTTTTAAAAAAAGATTAATTCAAATTAAATTAGGTGCAGAGAAGGGCTACTATGATGATCCATGGAATGAAAAACCTTTCTTGTGAGATGAGACTCCAAGAGCTTGGTTTCTTTAGCATAACCAAAAGAGGGATAAATACCAGGGAGGAAGAGGAGTTACTCAAGCACCAATGTGAACACAAGAACAAAAGAATACAAGACTAGCCATCAGCATGTTTAGGGCTGAAATTAAATAAGGTATCTAACTGGTGTGCCTCTTGCTCCACTCATCTGAAGAAGTGGGTTGTGCCCACAAAAGCTCATGATACTGTATACAAATTTTTGTTAGTCTCACAGGCTACGTCTAGACTGCAAGCCTATTTCGAAAGAGGCTTTTTCAAAAGTATCTTTCGAAAAAGCCTCTTTCGAAAAAGAGTGTCTAGACAACAAGAAGATTTTTCAAAAAAGCAGCTCACTTTTTCGAAAGAGAGTCCAGATGCTCTCTTTTGAAAAAGCCCTGTTTTCATGCAATGGTGCCTTTTTTTGAAAGACGACTTTCAAAAAAAGGCATTATTCCTTGTAGAATGAGGTTTACCGCCGTCAACAAAACCTGTTCTTTCGATTTACCGTCAACAGAACTTGGCGGTAGTCTAGACGCAGGTACAGTTTTTTCGAAAAAAGGCCACTTTTAGGAGCTTATTTTGAAATAAGCTATTTCGGAATAAAAACTCCAAAATAGCTATTTCGAAATAGCGTGTCCATACTATAAATCCCCATCAAAATAGTGCAGATCTATATCAAAATAGAGCATCCACAGTGACTGGAGTCTGAATCGCATTTAAAGCCTCGCGCTTCGGGTAGGGCATCAGGACAGCAGTCACTTCCTATAGCTGCTGCCTGAGGCTAGCTGACGCTCATGCTTAAAGGGGCAACTTGCTACAGCCACATCTTAGACACTTCACCTTTGCCTGCCTCCTCGAGGGACAGCAAACACATCGCACTGCCTGCTCTGGTTGCCCTTGTGGACACTCCAGCACTCCAGCAATGGAACCAGATCTACTGCAAAACACTCACCAGCTCTTAGACCTCCTGCTGCACCTGCTGGTGCAGTTACTGCAGGCTGCCCAGTTGGCCCTACAGGAACAAGACCCGCAGCCCATTGGTGGGGCACCTCCTCACCTCTCTCCATTTGCTGCACCCCTGCACACCGTACATTGCCGCTTCTGGCACTGGGACACCAGTTCCAAATGGTGGGGCTGGATCATCATGGGAGAGGACTTGTATCCCTGACTGCTGGAGGACAGAGCGGGGAAGGATGTTGGGGAAGGTTTATGTAAGCAGCAGACGCTGCTTGCCAGGGAGAGTAGTATTGGGGTCCCTTCCCATTCCTCCTGCTGGCAGGCTCCCCTGGCAGGGGCTTGGTGTCCTCCGCCTTGCCATACTTTCCCGGGAGCGGATGCTGCCCTGAGAGTGTGGACCTGTCCATGTGCAGTGTGCGGCACCGCTGTGTCTTTGTCCATGACCCTGGCCGTCTTTATGGTGGCTTGTGGTGGGAAGGTGTCCCACCACGGGCTCGTGAGTAAGGCGGGCCTGTGCAGGAGCCTTGTGAGCGGGAGCCAAGGTTCCTGTGTGACAGCCTCATCGTGACTTTGTGCTCCGGACTGGTGCTCCATGTGCACCCACATACACAGGCTGCTGTTCAATCCCCTCTCCAAGACGGCTGAGCAAGGACCATGCAGCCCCTTCCCCCACCCCCGTGTGTCTCAGGAAAGTAATGGAACTCACCTGATGGGCCTTCTTTCGTCCAAGCCTTGGATGGCATCCACGGCGGGGGTACCAGCTCCAGGGAGAGGCTGACCTCCTGGCTGGTGGACATGGCGTTGGTGCTGGCCTCCTCCTCCTCCTCTTCCTTCTCCTTCTCTACAGCCTTGCTCTCTGGGAGGCTGACGATGGGCATCTCCAGCCCAGAGTCCACAACAAGGGCTGGTGGAAGGCACTGACCCCTCTCCCAGGATGCGGTGGAGTTGTTCATATTAGGGGCAGGTCTGGGATGCCGCCCGAGTGGCAGCTCTGCTCTCTGGCCTTCTAGCAGGCCTGCCTCAGCTCTTTGACTTTCTTGTGCACCTGCTCCTGGGTGCGCATGTGTCCCTTCTGGTTCAAGCTGTTGGCCATCCAGACGTAAATGTCTGTATTCCTATGCCTGGTGAGGAGATCCTGGAGTTTGGCTTCCTCTCCCCAGGCCTCAGTGAGCTCCAGGATCTCTGCACCAGACCAGGATGGGGCCCTCCTCTTTCACCCCCAGCCAGGGGCTTTGGAACTGGCTGCAGCTGTGCTGGTAGCCGTGGGGGCTCAGCACTGGGGTCTGCCATGGCAGCAAGGAAGGCAGAATAAGGCGCTGCTGTGTTGCACAGTGCTAGCAGGACTCACATCATGCCATAAGCCCTTTCCCCTGTGGCTGCAGCTTTAAAGGCTACAGGGGAAGGGGAACTATAGAGTTCTGATGAGTGTGGACAGAGTGGTCACCAGCTGCGAGAAGCCCTGGAGGTTGCTTATTTTGAAATAACTACAGATGCACTGACTACACACACCCTATTTTGAAATAACTTTCAGAATAAGCATTATTCTTCATAAAATGAGAGTTTATTATTCTGGAATAAGAAGCCTGTTATTTTGAAATTATTTCTAAATAAGATGCTTGCTGTGTAGATGCTCATATTGTTATTTCGAAATAACGCTGCAGTATAGATGTGCCCTAAGAGCCCCAGGAAGCACTGGGGACTAATTACTTCGAATGACTCTGGGGAGTAGTTATTTCAAAAAAGCAGTTGTGGGGCATCAATCTGACCGCTGTTTCGAAATACCTACTTTGAGATACCTTTTTTTTAAAATAAGCATTATTCCTTGTGGAAAGTGGGAGTTATTATTTCGAAATAACAGGCTTAGTAGTGGACACGACACTTGTTATTTTGAAATAAGGGGAGTTGCTTCGAAATAACTCCCTAGTGTAGATCAGGGCTAAGCTGCTACAGGACAACTCTTTTTAAAGTTTTTTTTAAGTTGCACACTAGGGTTGCCAGATGGTTGAACAAAAAATACCGAACACCCCCCCCCCCAAAAAAAACACCAGGAGAAAAAAGGCCGTGCCTTTAAATTGCCCTGCAATCCTCACTTCCCCTGCCCCGCAAGACACAGCAGGGGAAAATTGTCCCCGCCGGGCTTCCGGCCGAGGGAAACAGAAAATACCGGACATTTCACATGTCTGGTATTTTCTGTTTTTTTACTGGACGGGGGACCCGAATAACGGACAGTCCGGGCGAAAACTGGACACCTGGCAACCCTATTGCACACTAACATGGCTACCTCTCTGAGACTGTCAGAGGAGTGACATTCTGGAACGTACATCCTAGGGAGCAGCGGGAGTAAAACTCCTGACAGGTTTCAAGACAGAGTTTGAGAAATATGTATGTGTTGGTGAAGGGCGGGGGTGAAATGGTATGAAGGGATGGGTACAATGGTGTATAGCTGATCTGTGAATGCTAGTGCAAATCTCTCTACTGGCTGATAATGGAATACTCGATGGGGAGGGCTTTGAGTTTTTACAGAGAATTCTTTCTCAGGTGTCTAAATGTAATGTTTTGCCAACTGGTTGCCATAGTTGGGGTTGTGAAGGAATTTTTCCTAAAATCAGATTGGCAGAGACCCTCGGCAATTTTTGTCTTCCTCTACAGCATGGAACACAGGTCACTTACAGCTTTAAAATAGCATACATGGGAGATACTCTGTAACTTGAAGTCTTTCAATCATAATTTGAGCACTTCAGTAACTCAGTCAGAGGTTATGTATCTGTGGCCTGCAGTGTGCAGAAGGTCTAACTTACTAGATGATTGTGACATTCTCTTCAGAGCTCAAAGTCTAACACTAAGTTTGATGTGAGATCAAAATATTTTCGAGTGAAATATTTCAAAAGGTGAAACCTCATAACCTAATTTAAGCTATCTTAATCCATCTAACTACTTAAATGCCATACTACACTTGTTGTTGGTTATGATCTCATTCACTCTAAAATAAAATAATGCTAACCTTTCAAAAATAGGGAAATACAATACACTTTCTTTTTCTGGTTTTTGGTTTCATTTCCCCCTAGACAGCTCATTGATCTATTTTTTCCAGCTGTTGAGATAACCTTCCTGTGAACCCTTTATACTCTTTGAATGTAGGGACTAAACATCACTTTCACACCTTGAAGACCACTTACATTTTCAGACATTGTGGGAAGTAATATTAATTGAACTGAAGTCTACAAATATAATATGACAGAAGGCTAATAAACAAATAATAAAGGAAACAATTTCCTTAACTGAATGCATTTTGAGCACCTTATGTCTCTGTGGAAACAATTAGAAGTTGATAACAAAATCTCATGCTTGTATAGCTTTCATTTTCTGCTTCACTGGCAAGCTACTTGGGCTGCACACTACATTTGAATGGGAAATAAGCATCTGATTTCTTTTAGTATCCAACCGATACTGTGCTTTCTCTAAAGAAGGGCTCCTATACAGCTGCCTAGGAGTAGTTCATTATTTCTTTCAGTCCTAGTCATGCTGCTTGGGCTTAAAATTAAGCTAAAGAACCAAGGATACACATTTCACCGTCCATCCAGTCATCCTATCTATCCAGCCAAAAAATTTTTAAAAATGCATCAAAAGTTGGTGTGAAGAGAACAATAGCAATTGCTATTTGAATTCACATGTTTTCCTAATGAAAACAATTTAAAATACAGTTAAGGACACCAAGTACCGTGAGTGTAGATAATGGGCCAGATAAGACACCATTCAGGGTTACAAGCCCCAATTGAGAGGCAATAATGATGACATTCACTCTTTTAATAAGGCTAATCACATTGAGCTTTTGGGAAGAAAGAGGCTACTGTAGTAATGTTCCTTAAATGAAGTGCTAATAGTCCTATTAAGGAAAGAACCCAGAGCCATTATTTAGAGACCTATTCTAAGGAGAGCTACTGCACTAATAAGTTTCACACTTCTATAACTTAAACTGGCACGTCTAGACTGCCCTCGGCTTGCGAAAGGAGATATGCAAATGTAGCACGAATTTGCACATCTTCTTCTGATCCCTTTTTCAGAAGAGGTTTTTTCGAAGGAAAAAAAAGTTTAGACAGGGGTTTCACGCAAAACCCCACCCTTTTTCCAAAGAACCCTGTAAATCTCATTTTTTGAGGAATAAGGGTTCTTTTGAAAAAGGGGGGGTTGCGCGAAAAACCTCATCTAGACTGTTTTTTTCCCCAAAGAACCTCTTCCTAAAAAGGGATTGGAAGAAGATATGCAAATTCGTGCCGAATTTGCATATCTTCTTTCGTAAGCCGAGGGTAGTCTAGACATGCCCAAAGTGGTTTAGCATTTTTCAGACAAACGTATTGCCTGATCATGTAAATTCTTTTGAAATCTATAGAACTGCACTGTTGCGTATTGATTATTCAAGTGAATCAGAACTTGCACCATAGGTCTCCGTTTTTATAAAAAATCCAACACCCAACGCAGGCAGCACTTTAACTTACACCCTCAGTGTTTATACAGGTCATGTCTTAATTACCCCCCAGCTTCATCATATTACTAGGCAAATATAGGAAACAATTTTCCTGTTTATATTTGTTCGAAAGGAAAAGTGACATATGCATTGGCACGAACTTCCTTTTCAAATAATATATGAAACGGTCTAAGTTTGCAGAGTTGCTTTGAATGTTATATGAACAACCCTGTGGTTTAATTACATTATTCTTTTACTGAACATAAGTGAAATATTTTATATTTCTCCAAACAACCAAATACAGTTTATCTTCAGTTAACTGGTGGTATGATCAGAAATCTTCGGATAAATTGGGATTCAGGAGAGAATTCAGCTTCCAATCTCCTTTGCATGAAACTCCGCTCTTCACCTGAGTGCAGGTTTTAGCGATTATTTATTATTATAAATAGATAAAGGAAGCGTCAGTTAATGGTATGTAATAACCATTGGTGGATGACTTGTTAATAATAACAAACACTATGAATACTAATGCTTGCTATTAATTGGTTCACAAATTATTTCAGAAGCAATAGAATAAGACTTGAGTATGACAAAAATCCCTTTTTGTTCCTCTCCACTGAATAAATTTTGTACTATAGCTGAAAAGAACCTATAGAAAGAATCTTAGTAAAACTAATGGTTGTGTATCCTCCACTCAGGAGTTCTGCTGTAGATCCCATGCTGTCCAACTAAACTTGACTGAACTGTAGGTTGTGTTTCTGTGTAAACTACTGCTCAGTGTTGTCCTTGAACTGTGATCTCATCAAGTCAGCTCCATCTCAGGATGGTTATTGCTTTTGATTCAGTGAGCCTCAATGAACAGCCTTACTTACACACATTCCTTCATGCAGCTGTCTATCTCACAGTGCAAGTTGTTAGGAGATTGCCGGTCCCATCCTGGCTGCTGTTGTCTTTCTGAAGTCACTAGATTAATTTAAATAATATCTTTCTGGTGTGCTAGAAATGTAAATCCCATTCACTTTGAGATTTGAAAATGTTGCAAAACATATTTTACTCAGAAGCATCAGGGAGTAGCCACGTTAGTCTGTTACAGAAAAAAACAACAACAACAAATGGTCTGGTAGCACTTTATAGACTAACAAAACATGTAGATGGTATCATGAGCTTTCGTGGGCATCTGAAGAAGTGGGCTGTGCCCACGAAAGCTCATGATGCCATCTACATGTTTTGTTAGTCTATAAAGTGCTACCAGACCATTTGTTATATTTTACTCAATGAGACAAATGGCATTATTGCAAGCTAGAGTTTGTGATTAAGCATAGAAGAGCTCGCTCAGCCCTGATCTACACTAGGGAGTTATTCTGAAATAATCCCCTCATTTCATAATAATAAGTGGAGCATCCACACTACCAAGCCTGTTATTTAAAAATAACAGGCTGATTATTTCGAAATCTGTACTCCTGCTTTCCTTGGGGAACAAGTTTAATTTGAAATAGTTATCTCTGGAGTTATTATTTCAAACTTAATTATTTTGAAATAATTACCTAGTGTAGACATGCCCTCAGAAGAGTATGATATGGCTATCATCATATTATTTACTCTTGATGAAAGGTGATGTTCATAAGATGATTTTCTAAGGTCCACCTCTAACTATTTCTTGTAGCTTTTTTGCATGTATTTATTCTAACATTTTAGTAAGTCATAGACTAGGCCACATGATGTTACATTTTACATAGCAGTGGCTAAATCCTGTTTGCCCTAGGTAGGTGATATCAGTGGAACCACCTATATCAGCAAAATGTGCATAATTAGCCCTAATTCATCAATGAACTTTTGAATTCAAAGTTTCAGATAGAAGCAAAAAAACTCTGTGGCGCTAAGATTTAATGCATGATAACTGTGGGTAGCAGACTAGATACACTCATAGCGTATGTCTACACTAGCTCGTTAGTTCGAGCTAGGTAGGCAAATCAGGGAACCGGGGTTGCAAATGAAGCCCGGGATTTAAATATCCCGGGCTTTATTTGCATGTTCCCGTCCGGCCGCCATTTTTAAATCCCCCTTAGTCCGAACTAACTGCCCGCGGCTACACGCGGCAGTTTAAAGTTAATCCCGGACTAAGTCCTTATTTGGATTGTTCCCGATTCCAGGCCGACATTTAAATCCACTAAGGACTTAGTCGAACTTAAACTGCCGCGTGTACCGCGGCAGTTTAAAGTTAATCCAGACTAAGTCCTTAGTCCGGATAACTTTAATCCTTCATTGCACAGGATTCCCTGATTTGCCTACCTAGCTCGAACTAACGAGCTAGTGTAGACATACCCATATTTAAGTGTTGTTATAAATAAGACTTTATTTGCCATTTCAGTTGTGAACCAAAGCATCCCTATATTCACATGCTACACATTCGGATATTATTCAATGTACAAAATATGCCTAGTGAGGTAACTTTACTGCTCAATAATATCTCTGTAAAACAAATGCAGCAATATTATATGTCAAATGGAATTCCCCCATATGATGATGTTAACACATGTTCAAAACCAGACAACATTGTCTAGGGAAAAATT
Organism: Pelochelys cantorii; assembly: GCA_032595735.1. Lineage (NCBI taxonomy): Eukaryota > Metazoa > Chordata > Testudines > Trionychidae > Pelochelys > Pelochelys cantorii. The sequence goes on along the minus strand of CM064329.1, from coordinate 43,337,458 downwards.
GTTAAACAGATCCATCCTAAACAAAGGAATGCATGTTTACCTCAGTTTAAATATAAGTAGTAAAGAGAGTCCTCCAGAGAGCAGCAGGGAAGAGCTGCTAGGAACCAAAACAATTTGCATTTTAGCAAACCAAGCAGAGGAAGAAAGAGCACCACCTGGGTCTATGTCCCCTTCTTCATGGTAGGATATCCTCAGTGGTAGAATATACTTTACTTTGAGGAGTGACCTTTAGACAAATCCACTTAAAAGTTTCACTAGACTGTAAAAGAAAGGTGTTGAAACCCCCAAGTTTTCTCTTTTTCACCAAAGATGACAAAGGCACCAGCACATTTGGAAGATCCCAAAGTGAGGGTCATTTACCATCTTTCTGGAATACTGTGGGTGATAGAAAACAAAGCCTCAAACCAAAACTTTCTAGGTTAAAATTTAGACTTTGAAATGTATACCTTCACTTAAGTTTTCTGGTAATAATTTCTAAATATCTCATAAGTGTCAGTTTACTTAAAATGCTATCTTCTTTTGGTAACAGAATCATAGAGCTGGAAGAGACCTCAGGAGGTCATCGCGTGCAGCCCCCTGCCCAAAGCAGGACCAACCCCAACTAAATCAACCCATCCAGGGCTTTGTCAAGCCAGGACTTAAAAAAACCTCCAGGGATGGAGATTCTACCACCTCCCTAGTGAAATAGTTTTTCTTAATATCCAACCTAGACCTCTCCCACTGTAACTTGAGACCATTGCTTCTTGTTCTGCCATCCGTCACGACTGAGAACAGCTTCTCTCCGTCCTCTTTGGAACCTCCCTTCAGGAAGTTGAAGGTTGCTATCAAATCCCTCCTCACTCTTCTCTTCTGCAGACGAAAACAAACGCAAATCCCTCAGCCTCTCCACATAGGTCATGTGCTCCAGCCCCCTAATCATTTTGGTTGCCCTCTGCTGGACCCTCTCCATTGCGTCCACATCCTTTCTATAGCAGGGGCCCCAGAATGGGACACAATATTCCAGATGTGGCCTCACCAGAGCTGAAAAAGGGGAATAATCACTTTCCTCAATCTGTTGGCAATTCTCCTCCTAATGCACCCTAATATGCCATTCACCTTCTTGGCTACAAGGACACACTGTTGACTCATATCCTGCTTCTCATCCACTGTAATGCCCAGGTCCTTTTCTGCTGAACTGCTACCTAGCCACTCGGTCCCCAGCCTGAAACAGTGCTTGGGATTCTTCTGTCCCAAGTGCAGGACTCTGCACTTGTCCTTGTTGAACCTCATCAGATTTCTTTTGGCCCAATCCTCTAATCTGTCTAGGTCACTCTGGAGCCTATCTCTGCCCTCCAATGTATCTACCTCTCTCTCTAGCTTAGTGTCATACACAAACTTGCTGAGGGCGCAATCCATCCCCTCATCCAGGTCATTAATGAAGATGTTGAACAAAACCAGCCCAAGAAACGATCCTTGGGGCACTCCACTTGAAACCGATCATCAACCAGACATCGAGCCGTTGATCGCTACCCATTGGGCCCGACAGTTTAGCCAGCTTTCTATCAACCTGACAGTCCATTTATCCAATCCATACTTCCTTAACTTGCTGGCAAGAATATTGTGGGAGACAGTATCAAAAGCTTTGCTATAGTCGAAGTATATTACATCCACAGACTTCCCCATGTCCACAGAGCCAGTTACCTCATCATAGAAGCTAATCAGATTGGTCAGGCATGACTTGCCCTTTGTGAATCCATGCTGACTTCCTGATCACTTTCCTTTCTTCCAAGTGCTTCAGAATGGATTCCTTGAGGTTCCCCTCCATGATTTTTCCAGGGACTGAAATAAGGCTGACTGGTCTGTAATTCCCTGGATTGACCTTCTTCCCTTTTTTGAAGGTCGGCACTACATTTGCCTTTTTCCAATCATCCGGGATCTCTCCCAATCTCCACGAGTTTTCAAAGATAACAGCCAAAGGTTCTGCAGTGACATTTGCCAACTCCCTCAGTACCCTCAGATGCATTAAATCCGGACCCATGGATTTGTGTATGTGTAGCTTTGATTTTATTTTAAATGAATCCAGTGCTGTCTTTAAACTGAACTGTTTGATAAATCCAGTTACAGTAACAAACTATTGAATGTTCATTCCATAAAGTGAGAATGAATCTCACTATATAAACTATCCAGGAGAGGTCTGAACCCTGCATGGTATGCAGGAAAATCTGGGACTGGATGTGTGTTGGGATCCTCCTGAAAGTAATAACCAAGGCATATAGAAGCCAGAACGGGACAATGGCACAGTAGACAGGCGGTGATGGTCAAAGCTACTAATCTAGGGCTGTCTAGCAGACACTCAGCGTACGCCTACACAGCAACGTTATTTTGAAATAACTACTGTTATTTCAAAATAACTTCTACACGTCTACACAGAAGGTAGTTATTTCAAAATAATGTCGAAATACTGTCAAGCTGGAGGGGCTGATTACTCTGACTCCTGTAACCCGCATTGTACGAGGAGTAAGGGAAGTCGGAGGAAGAGTGCTGTTTCAAAATAAGTGCTGTGTAGATGCTCCCAATTTCAAAATAAGCTACGCAGTTGATGTAGCTCAATTTGGGTAGCTTATTTCAAGTTAAGCCCGGTGTGTAGATTCACCCTCTGAGTGCGACTTGCATGTTGGTTGGCTGGTAATGAGCAGCCCAGCCCAGGTTGGGAGCTACACAGCAAAACATTGTGAGATACCCAAGGTTAAAGGGCAAGCAATAAAACAACCCCTCTCTAGTCTGGATTGTACAGCAGAATCTGTTAGCACTACGTGTAATAACATGTATAGCCATGCCAATAAGAAATGCATTCACTATTACAAATGAAAAATAAACTCACTACCGACTAGTTTTTGCACTTTCAATTGGGAGCTCATTAAATGAGTTGAAACCTGAGATTAAAATTTCAAGCCATTTAGTTAAGATGTATTGCTGATATACCAGCACTATTAGCTTGTGTAAATTTGTGTACACATCATGCAGGCCTGCTATTTGAACCATAAGATTCTCTGAGTTTGTTTAAATCTGCTGCTCATTTGTAATAACAGAATCCACAATCTCCTGCTATAGAAGAAGGCTGCATTAAATGATAACTAAATGTGTTAATTAAAATGTAGAAAGACCAACGTATTAGGGTATGTAAATATCAAAGATGATACCCTGTTTGCAATTATTCCTTTCCAAGATGCCAGAGTTGGATTTTCTTTATGATATTTTAAATGTTTCCATTTATTCCCCTGAATTGTTCTGTTTCAATTAAACTTTCTTCCAAATAAAACGCTTTCCTGGAGAATATCTACAAAATGAACTTGTTATGAAAATTAAATTCCAGTATGCCTTGTTCATATGCTTGTAACTAGTTATTGGGACCTGCCACTCAACCTCTCGCTGTAAAACACAGCACAGGGAGCTAAGATGAGGAACTCTACAAGGATCAGAGGGGTAGCTGTGTTAGTCTGGATCTGCAAAAGCAACAAGGAGTCCTGACGAAGTGGGTCTTTGCCCATGAAAGCTTATAAGCTTATGCTCCAATACATCTGTTAGTCTATAAGGTGCCACTGGACTCCTACATAAGAACATAAAAACATAAGAACATAAGAATGGCCGTACTGGGTCAGACCAAAGGTCCATCTAGCCCAGTATCCTGTCTGCCGACAGTGGCCAGCACCAGGTGCCCCAGAGAGGGTGGACCGAAGACAATGATCAAGCGATTTGTCTCCTGCCATCCCTCTCCAGCCTCTGACAAACAGAGGCCAAGGACACCATTTTATCCCCTGGCTAATAGCCTTTTATGGACCTAACCTCCATGAAATTATCTAGCTTCTCTTTAAACTCTATTATAGTCCTAGCCTTCACAGCCTCCTCTGGCAAGGAGTTCCACAGGCTGACTACATGCTGTGTGAAGAAGAACTTTCTTTTATTAGTTTTAAACCTGCTACCCATTAATTTCATTTGGTGTCCTCTAGTTCTTCTATTTAGGGAACTAAGAAATAACTTCTCTTTATCAGCCCTCTCCACACCACTCATGATTTTATATACCTCTATCATATCCCCCCTCAGTCTCCTCTTTTCTAAACTGAAAAGTCCCAGTCACTTTAACCTCTCCTCATATGGGACCCGTTCCAAACCCCTAATCATTTTACTTGCCCTTTTCTGAACCCTTTCCAAGGCCAAAATATCTTTTTTGAGGTGAGGAGACCACATCTGTACACAGTATTCAAGATGTGGGCGTACCATAGTTTTATACAGGGGCAGTAAGATATTCTGGGTCTTATTTTCTATCCCTTTCTTAATAATTCCTAGCATCCTATTTGCCTTTTTGACCGCCGCTGCACACTGCGTGGAAGTTTTCAGAGAACCGTCCACGATAACTCCAAGATCTCTTTCCTGATTTGTCGTAGCCAAATTGGCCCCCATCATACTGTACGTATAGTTGGGGTTATTTTTCCCAATGTGCATTATTTTACACTTATCCACATTAAATTTCATTTGCCATTTTGTTGCCCAATCACTCAGTTTGGTGAGATCTTCTTGGAGTCCCTCACAGTCTGCTTCTGTCTTGACTATCCTAAACAGTTTGGTATCATCTGCAAACTTTACTACCTCACTGCTTACCCCTTTCTCCAGATCATTGACTCCTTGTGGCCTGTGGAATGTGAATGTGGAGGCCTCCTCTGTGTATTTGTCTTTATGGGGGATGGGAGGAGTGAGAGAGAGGTTGGGAATGGGAGGAGCTAAGCTGAATAGACACATTCCATAGACAGCTTTACAGGGGCTTAGCGGGCAGTAAAGCAAAGAAACTGTCTCCTGTTATTTTGGTTCTTCCTGTGTTCAGCAAAACAGTTCTTGGTGCGTTCTTGATATATAAGAAGACTGCGTAGAAAGTACCAATCATCAATTTTTCCTTCCACATGGAAAAACTTATTGGACCTTGAAAGCTTGCTAGCTGCCCAAGTAAAAAGAAAGGCATCATTAACTGACCTGTGAAATATTTAGGAAAACGCCTCTCTTAGTACATTAGAAGTAGAATATTTAGGACAACACCTCTATTAGTACATTAGAAGTAGAGCTGCTGAAGACCAAGTGGGCTGAGCTGAAATAGAATTGAGAAAAGTGAGCAGCTAAGGAGTTGATGGCTCTCCTCTTTTCTGGTTCTTGGAATGAAGGACACATTTGGTGAGAGATTTATCAGAACTGGGGGAACATAAAAATTTCAATATACCCTATTGCAACTGTAATGAGAATGAGTCCTTCAAAGAGGTAAAATAGTAAATCATTTTTAAAGGGCTAAGTCATGTTCTCATTGCCATCATAGTGACTTCAGTTGGAGCAGAGTTAGGCTCAAAGTGAATTTCTTTTACATAAATCTTTTTAGCACTCAAGTCACTGTATTTAAGTTCCTCTTTAATGCTGTATCTGTTCCATATCCTAGAAATATATTGTGAGCATAACATGGACCCAGATTCTTAGGGGTATTTAAGCACCTAATTTTCCTTGGTTTCAGTGGGAGTTAGGCACCTATTAATATCTCTGCGGATCTGGACCATAGTTCATTCCAGATTTATTCCAGTGGCTGTAATAAATTAATTGTTCTTATATAGCCATATTTGTTTCAAACAACTGGGATGAAAGAAATGTTCCTTTACTGAAATTTTTAAAAACAGTTTTTTCATGGAATTGCGAACAATAATCTTTGAAATAGAATGAAAGGCAATAAGATCTTCAACATTCATGATGTGGCCAGCTGATTTATTTTATACTGAGGAGGAGATGATTTATTTTGCAATCTTCATACCCTTATACTATCTTCATTTTCAGGTAACTCATGAACAATAGGATAGGTAAAATGAACTAAAGTAATGGAATTGCCCAAATGTAAGTTCATTTATTGATGTTTCTAGTTGTTTTCATGCAAAAAGGTACACTAATTACACTGTGGAATAGAGATTGTAAACAGACATACAGTATGACTGTGAACTTCAAACATATTTGTTCGTTTGCCTTAGTCTGTTAACTCAATAGCTCCTGACATGTAAACATGACAGAAGACACTGACAAATTAAAAAACAGCAATTCCACCAAACTCCTTTTTTAGCTAGAGTTTATAAAATATGGACAACTTTAAGAATTTAGACTTGTAAGAGCAGGCTATTTTTCCCATAAAATAGTACTGAAAATATTCCTGTGCAGCCCCTGAATCTGTTAAATTGTACTGAGAATTTTTTTCATTTTTGCCTTCAGAGCGTTTGCAATAAACACACAATGTTCAGTTCATCTTGAGACCTGTATTTTATGGGGTGTTTTAATCCACAAGATGTGCTTCTCCTGCACTATTCATCTCTTTGGATAATCAATTAAAATAATCACCAAAACACCTGACACCTGACCAAGAGTGAAGAAATTATTTTTGCCAGATTAGGAATTTACCTCCATCTATAAACCATGAGAGTCATCTTTAAAGTTCAGGGAAATACTTGTGTGAGTAACCAGTGGGAATAATGGCTTGACAATCCGGCTTTTGTTATTAGCACCACTGATTTAAAACGTGTTTTGTTCAGTTATATTTAATAATGCTTTGAAAATACAATGATCAGCTTATGCTCTGAAACCATTTTATAAATATTAGTTAATCATCATATAAGTAAGTATGTGCAATTACAGATTGTGACGTTGAGGTACACTGTGAGTTGTTACCAGTTTGCCCGTTACTCTGGGCTATGCTCATTTATTAGGGTTACTCTTGGGGTGGGGTAGGCCAATGCTACTTGTGTTGCTTATGCTACTTGTGCTCTCATAGGCTACATCGACACTGCAGAGCTATTTCAGGATACTTCTAGTATTCTGAAATAGCTACTCTGTGTCTTTAAAGCTGCCCATTATTTCAAAATAGATTTTGAAATAACGGGTACGCTGTTCTGGCGTCCCTGTAACCCTCACTCCACAAGCATTAAGGGTCATTTCACGGTACTGCTTTATTTTGAAATTTGGTGCTGTATAAACAGCACCAAATTTCAAAATAAACTATTTCAAAATTACCTCGAAATAAGCTACGCAATTTGTGTAGAGCAAATTGCGTAGCTTATTTCAAGATAAGGGTCCAGTGTAGACGCACTCATAGGGAGCTGTACTTCTCCCTGCTGCCATTTCCCTCCCCATGGAGCTCTTCTGCAGGCACTACGTTCCCCAGGACTGAGTTCTTCCCACCCTAGAATCACGAACATACAGACACTCACTAACAGAGCACGTCTGAGAGGACTGGTTAATTGGCACTCACAAGTTGACCCCTTACATGTCTCTGGGTTCAGTAGGCTGGGTTGCACAGCAATGCCACGCTGTAACCCTCATGTGCCCTTGGACTCAGTGGGCTGGGTTTAATAGCACTTTAAGCCGCCATCTGCATATGCCCCCAAGTTGGGCACCTCCCTGTTCCCACTTTCATACCACCACCCTTCTGCTAGTAACCTCCTTGATGAGCACATCCCACTGGATTTTTGGATGCTACAGGGATGTTTAGCTTAGGTACAAAAAGTGTTGCCGCAGAGTGAATGGGGAAGCCAAAACAACACCCTTGAGGGAGAGCAAGTGAGAGAGAGAGAGAAAAAGAGAGAGAAGCAACCAGCTTAATAATGAAAGTTATTTGTTTCTAGGGCTATGCCTAGACTGCAGAGTTTTTCCGGGATACTGGAAAATCTCCGTCGCATCTAGGAAACGCGTCCACTTTTTTGGAACAGTTTTCTGAAAAAGCAGGCGCATTCTTTCGGCATCCCTGTATTCCTCTTGGTGAGAGGAATAAGGGATGTTCTGAAAGAGGAGGTTTTTCCAAAATTTGGCCCCGTGTAGACAGGCCAAATTTCAGAAAAGCCTCTTCCGAAAAAAAAGCGAAAAAAGTATGCAAATTGCGGTCCACAATTTGCGTATCTTTTTCTGATAAAACTCTGCAGTCTAGACGTAGCCTAGGTAGTAACCATACAAGGAGAGACAAACAGACAAATCTAACCTAAATCTGATTACACATGTTAGTGCTAGCAAACCATAACTGATCATATATGGCAGGGTCAGGAGGCTATGCCTAAAGAGAGGTGCAGGAGGGGGAGAGATTATATATAATATACTCCACAGAACTAGGGCTGCCAACTTTCTACTTTCAGAAAACTGGACATACGTGCCCAGCACTCTGCCTTGACCCTTCCCCAAGGATCCTTCCCTGCTTACTCTATCCCCTACTTTCCCTCTGTCACTCGCTGTCCCCTACTCTCACTCACGTTCACTGGGCAGAGGCAGGGGGCTGAGGTATGAGTGGGCAAAGGCTCTAGTGGGGGAAGTGAGCTCTGGGGTGGGGCCAGAAATGAGGAGTTTTGTGTACAGGAGGGGGCTCCAGGCTGCAGCTGGGGTTGAGGTGAAGAAGGAGATGAGGGCTCCAGCTGGGGGTGCAGGCTGGGGATGAGGGGGTGGGAACCTAGCCAGTGGCAGCTGCAGAGCTGGCACTTGGAGCAGGGGAAGCATGCAAAGCCTCCTGTGCCTAGGAGCTATACATTCCAGCTGCTGGGCAGAGCCAGAGCAGGCAGGGAGTCTGCCTAAGCCCCGCTGCATTGCTGACTGGACTTTTAATGGACCTGGTCAGCAGCTGACTGGAGCCATGAGGGTCCGTTTTTGAAAACCAGATGCCTGGCAACCCTACATGAAATGCTGACACATTAATCCTCTTTCTTAAATCCTCTTTCTGCCATTTGTCTTCCAAAGATTTGTTTTCATTGCTTTCATAGCCATGGTGAACCTATATATCAAAAGTTTTCTCTTTAATTACTTTTGCTTTGCTTTCTGTTTCATTGCCATGTTCATCCCTGGAGCAGCTCCGGTAAAGCCAGCAACATTATACCAGGCATACAGTTGGCCAGATATTCTTTTTCGTATTTGATAAACTTTGAAGTAATGATTATGAAATAACATTACCAAAACAAACCGACCAACCCACCAACTTAGTTTAAGCAGTCAAAACTTCAAAGAAACTTTATTCCTTTAATTGATAGTGCATCTACTCTATTGTTTTGATAATATAATATGGAAAAGAGACACAAATATACCTGGGGCTACATCTAGACTTCCATTGTTTTTTTTGGAAGAGGCTTTTCTAAAATTTGGCCCATCTCCACCGGGCCAAATTTCAGAAAAACCTCATCTTTTAGAAGAGCCCTTCTTCCTCGTGAAACGAGGAAGACAGGGCTTCTGAAAGAGCGCGTCTGCTCTTCCGCAAAAAATGTCGGAAGAGCAGACACATTCCCTGGACACGGAGGAGTTTTTCCAGGGTACCAGAGGTGTCCCAGAAAAACTCCATAGTCTAGACATAGCCTAGGAGAAAAGGAAGAGATTGTTATTTCAAATGGTCCTGTTTGCTCAGCCTGTCTCTTCTTTTGATCCAGTCTCTGAAGAAAGACACTGAAAATGAAAGATACTTATATTGCTACTAAGTATCAGATTGTCAAAAGTATATACATTTGATCCTTGTAGCCTAGTGAATTTGATCCCTTCTGTTAGAGAATCTGTTCGCCATTTTATTTGCTTGTTAAGTATTATTGTTATGGCCAGTGCTTATGCTTCTGATCCTATTGAGGATGAGATAGTTTAATTGCTTAGCATGCTGGGAATATATATTTACTCAGATGTCTACCACCAGTATTCTTCTGAGTTTATAATACCCTTTACATAACCATTCATTTTGCTCCACGGTAATTAAAATGATAAGATGTTAGATAAAATCATGTATGTACCTAAATAATTACAAGAGCATGGTTGAGATGAGAAGAAAAAAAAGTCAGAGGAAAAAAAGATCAACACACACATGAAACCCAGTAAATCTCGAGAGGGCTGCCTTTTCTAGCTAACGAGGTGGGATTAGAACATAACCTTGAGGAGCTCTGATAAATAACAGAATGGTACCCATGATTAGCACTCAGTCTGTGTGCATATGGTGTTTAATCCCTTGTCAGTTAACATGACTCCTACAAGACATGTTCTAGCTGTCCTAATATGGCAGTGAAGACACAAACCTAAGTTTTCAGTGGCTAAATCAAAAGGTGTTGGAAAGCAAGGTCCATTCAGGGGTTATCTAGCACTGCCTCTAAGTTTGTATTAATGACTAGATACTAGAGTGATGAGGCACCCGAAAAATTAGGTGTTCTCCATTTTTATGACGTTGTTACTAATGTATAGTGGTTATTCCTATAACTACCAGTGTTGTCCCAACTTTGCTGTGTTGTTTACTGTATAATAGTACTGAGATGTATAAGGAATATAGTAAATACTGAAATGGTATCTAAGAAGACATTGGCAATTTTTAAGGGCCACTCCTCTATTATTTATTTCATATATATATGTACATTGGTCATCCTTAAAAACATGTATGTGTTACCTTAGATAAGTAGATAATACTATACAGCTGTGGTGGGCAACCTCGAGCCCACGGCCTGCAGGCGTCCCATCAGAATTCTATGTGTGATGCATGAAACATTTTGTTCACTGTTGCCCACGTGCAGGGCTGCCAGAGTTTGCTGGTTTCTTTCTTCATAGTTCTCCCCCCTCCCCCCGCCATTGGAATTGCTAAAGTAGCACGCACGTAAAGCAAGGCATGTGAAGTGAGGTGCATACTGACTTCACACAACATCAACTGTGAGAACCGTGCACTCCCTCAACAGCCTATCCAAGTGCTGCTATGCTTCAGTCAGTACATCCCGCAAATTCTAGGTATGCAAGCACAGTGAGCAAAACGACCATGCGTGACCTGTATGGTAAGTGGGGGGAAGGCACAGCCTTCCCAAACTGTCAGCCTAGCCCCACCCACACTCTGCCCCCAGAACGCCTGCTATAGGCTGTCCCCAGAGTGTTGCTGGCCCCTTCACCTGCCCTTCCTATACTCTAGGGCTGGGGAGGCTGAACCACATGCCACTTTGCCCTCCCTGTGCTCTGGGTTGGGGAGGCTGGGGCACATGCTTGTGTGTCCAACTGCCCTCCCCTTCCCTGTGGTGGTGGGGGCATGGTGCAAGTGGTGCACTACCCCACTTCCCGCCTCTCCCACCCTGGGGAGGTGGGGTATCCTCCACATGCACCGTGTGCTACCCCACCTCCCCAGGGTGGGAGAGGCAGGGAGGTAGCTTAGCTCCCATTGGGGGCGGGGCCTCGGCACAAGGGGAGGGGCTGGGGGCTTGCCAGTCCTACCGTCACTGACTGCCCATGAAAATTACCCTATCCCAGAAGACCATCTTGGTTAGGACAATCTTACAGTCCACTGAGATGAAGGAGGGCCATTCACGTGGTCCACTCATTAACGTAGGTTGCCCATTGCTGCTATACATCTTGGAAATGAGTCAGCACCTGTATAACTTAAGCATGTAAGCACTCCCATAAAAGTCAACAGTTACACACATGCTTAAATACCTTGCTGAACTGTGGCCTACATGGCATCAAATTTATAAATTAATTATGAAAACTTTTAGAAAAAAATCTGTTTACTCTATAATTTTACTATCTTTAAAAAAATAATAAAATAGTCATTTAACGTAAGAGTGCAATTATAGGTTTCTGCTGACATCATCTATTATATATTTCATAGTTCATCTTTCTGTCTGTCTGTTCAAGAACTCCTCCTAAACAGTAAGAGCTAGCTAGCACCACCACATTCAGTAAGCAGCTTCCTCTTATCCTAACTTAATGCCAGGAAATTGAGGTGTGCCTGGAATGGGACTGCTTTTCATAAAACCATACAGAAAAGACATCGAATCACCAGGCACGTAGGGCTGGCTGCGTCCTCCCCCCCCCCCCATCTGGGACTGCCCAGATCTGATCCTCTCACACCCCCCTCCCCCACATACCCTTTAGCGAGGGTGGCGGGAGCTAAAGCCCTCCCCCCCGCATTTATACAGGAACATTGCTGGCTGTTCCCCTTCATCAGGGAGTGAGGGGAGAGTGCACCGTTTGACACATTTCTCACTGTGGCTGTGCCCACTGGAGCTGCAGCTGCCATGGAGAGGTGCTTCCCACCTGGCCCCAAGCTGCTGCAGTGAGAGAGGCTGAGGTAGTCCCTTCTCTCTGGGGCAACCTGCATACTGAACCCCTCATCTCCAGTTGCACCCCACAGCAGTGATTTAAATGAAGCATGCACATTTTCATTTTCATTTTATTTTCCAAATATATATATATATATATATATATTAAGGACCTGAGCATTGCCGAGTAAATCTTCTAATTTGTTATAATTTTAAAATGCCATATTTTTATATTTTCCATTAGGAAAAAAGAAAAATGTCATATATAGACTGATCTATCCCTATAATGTACAGTAATTAGTCATGCAACTCCTTATGCTGTCTGCTTATTTATGAAATTATTTGAAAAAAATCTATATAGAATATAAAATAACTGATTGGAAGTCTAATTAATGAGTTGAAAGGCTCTGCTGCTATTTCACGAAGAGCTCTTCTTAAAGTTATACTGAAAGCTGAATTATGTCATACACAGTAAATCCCCTTTTTGAACTGGGCACATGTTTTTGCCTGCATGTTCTCTGCCTAAAAGTGAATTTTTAGGGTGGAATGAAATAGGTTTGACCATTGCAGTCTGCATCCTTACATTCTGATGACAGAAACATTTTAAAATCTAGACCCTTCCTTATCTTCCTGATAGATCTTATGGAGAAAAGGGAACCCACCCGGAGAAATAAAAAAACAAATTGAAAGAGCCAGACGAATACCCAGAAACCATCTACTTCAAGACAGACCCAAGAAAACCAACAATAGAACACCACTTGTCATCACCTATAGCCCCCAACTTAAACCCGTCCAACACATTATCAATAAACTACAACCTATACTGGAACAGGATACTACACTCCAAGAGGCTCTGGGAGACAGACCCATAGTCTCCTATAGACAACCACCTAACCTCAGGATGATTCTTACCTACAACTACAGGACATACCACACTAATACCAACCCTGGAACTTTCCCTTGCAACAAACCCCGTTGCCAGCTTTGTCCACATATTTACTCTGCTGACACCATCATTGGACCTAACCATCTCAGTTATAAGTTCAAAAACACATATTCCTGCTCATCCAGAAATATAATTTATGCCATCATGTGCCAACAGTGTCCATCTGCTATATATATTGGACAAACTTCTCAGACACTTTGCCAAAGAATCAATGCACACAAAACAGACATCAGACAGTTTCACAAAGAAAAAACAGTTTCTTGCCATTTCAACCAGACTGGGCATTGTCTCAACGACCTGACTACATGCATCCTGCTTCAAAGAGACTTTAACACAAGACTTCAAAGAGAAGCCTCTGAACTGTCATTCATGCTTAAATTTGACACTTTACGAATGGGCCTTAACAAAGAAGCTAATTATCTTACCCATTACAAAGATAGCTTCCCCAACTATCACCTCTAATATCATTATCTCAGACACTCACCTCCCCCCCTTATCCCCCCCCCTCTGGTCTAGAATCTGATTTGTCTATTTTATATGTGTTCACTTTTTTTTGATTGTATCCCTTTGGTATATATGGTCATGCCAATTTTCTTCCACAATGTGATCTGAGGAAGTGGGTCTGGCCCACGAAAGCTCATCACCTAATAAACCATCTTGTTAGTCTTTAAAGTGCTGCATAGTCCTGTAAAATGGCAAAGCCACTGTCCTAAGGGCAAATCAAGGATACAAATGCTTTTGTACTGCTGGCCTGGCCTTATACATTTTGATTCTTGCATTCAAGATGTCCATATTTTATAAACTCCAGAATAGAAATGAAGTTTTTTGGTAATTTATCACTGCCTGCTGAAGAAAATGTGTTGTGCTACTGAGCTAACACAAAAAGAGAAAGGAACAAGTATGTTTGATGTCTGCAGACATATCGTGTGACTATTGGCCATCACTCACACCACTGTATCTCTACAATAATGAAGTCAATGGGGAGCTATGCTGCAGACTTCATGGGGACAAAGACACATTCCTGAGTAAATTAGTAATTGTCTAATAGTAATTATCATAGGTTAAAAAAAAGACTTTGTTTTCAAAACCAAAAATATAAAACATCTTTGTTCTGGTGAACTATATCATTCCTGTTTAGATCTCATCATTTGAATCACTATGAACAAGTTTATTAAGACGTGATTTTTTAAATACCTGAAGAAGAAATAAGTTTAAGTATTTAAAGGCACACTTTTCCAAAGTAGCCACTGATGTTGAATATTACTGTTGTAGAGTGCCCACACTGACACGCTCAAAAATGGAGACCTCCAAAATCAGTGATCAGTTCTGAAAATGGTGATCTAACCATCATTTCTCTGCTTTCTATTTCTGCTACCAAATATTCAACATTTAAGTATTTAAAACTACTCTGTATGGTTATGTCTGCATTGCACGCTTATTCTGAAATAAGCCATTTCAAAATTTATATTACAAAATGGCTTATTTCGAAATAGTGCATCTGCACAGCAAACGTCCATCGAAATAGCATTGACCTATTTCAAAATAGAGTGTCCACACTCATTGGACACTGAATTGCATTAAGACCACCCAGAAGCACTTCAGGAAGGGCATCAGGACAGCACTCACTTCCCATAGCTGTTGCCTGAGGCTATCTGAGGCTTGTGCTCAAAAGGTCCCCCCTGTACAGTCGTGTCTCAGGCTCTTCTCCTTTGCTGACCTCCTTGAGGGACAGCAAAGCCTTTTTTCTGTGTGCTCTGGTTGCCCTTGTGGACACACAGCGCTCCTGCCATGGAGCTGGACCTGCCTCTGAGCAGTTGACAGCTCTTACATCTCATGCTGCACCTCCTAGTGCAGTTGCTGCAGGAACAGGACCCCCAGTTCATTGCGGGGCACCTCCTCTCCTTTCTCCACCCACTGCTCATGCAGCTCAACGGCACCCACCCTCTGCTGCACACCGTGCACTGCCGCTTCCGACGATTGGACACCAGTTCTGACTGGTGGGGCTGG
Source organism: Pelochelys cantorii (assembly GCA_032595735.1). Classification (NCBI taxonomy): domain Eukaryota; kingdom Metazoa; phylum Chordata; order Testudines; family Trionychidae; genus Pelochelys; species Pelochelys cantorii. The sequence goes on along the minus strand of CM064329.1, from coordinate 43,322,449 downwards.
ATTGTCATGGAGAGGTGAGACAACCAGCAGTGGCTCCACAATTTCCGCATGTGGAAGGACACCTTCTTGGAGCTGTGCGAGTGGCTCACACCTGCCCACCGGTGACAGGCTACCCACATGAGACCCTCACCATCTGGAAGCTCACCACGCCGGACAGCTACGGATCCATTGGAAATCAGTTTAGAGCGGGGAGATCAACTGTCGGGGTATAGCACTCTCATGCTCTTGTCCCAGGAGAGTGGTGAACTACTGGAGTGGGATTCCCTAGGAAAGGAAGTGTGTGGAAGCTTCCTCCCTGGAAGGTTTTTCAGTCCCGCCCTCACAATGCCCTGCCGGGGAAGGGGCAAGTTGGGGTTACTTCCGATATGTGTGTGGGGTTGAGCTCAGGGAACTCCCAAGGGCCATGGCAACCCTGTGATTCTCTGTATGTCTCCTTCTACAGGTGGTGCGGGCCATCAACACCATCCTGCTATGCAGGCTCATCTTCCTGGGCAATGTGTAGGCCTGATGCAGTTCTTTGACCTTCATGTGCACCTGCTCCTGTGTGTGCATGTGACCCTTGTGGCCCAGGCTTTCGGCCATCCAGCCATAATTGTCCACATTCCTGTGTCTGGTGTGGAGATCCCGCTGGTATTTCTCCTCATCCCAGATCTCAAGGAGATCTAGGATCTCCACACCAGTCCAATATGGTGCCCTCCTCTTTCGGCCCTGGGCAGGTGCTTGGGAGCTGCCTGAGGCAGTGCTGGCAGTTCTGGAGGGCTCAGATGGAGCAGTGGGCTCGGCTATGGCAGCAGGGAAGGCTGTGCAGGGTCCTGCTGTGTGGCACGATGCGAGCGGGGCCATGAGACCTTTCCCTTCTGCCTGAAGCTTTAAAACCTGCAGGGGAAGGGAAACTATTGAGTTCTATTGAGTATGGACAGAGTGGCTACCAGGGCAGCTGTGTGATTTTCTGGAGGCCACTTATTTCTAAATAACCCCATCTGCCCTGTCTACACATACCATATTCCGAAATAGCTATTTCAGAATAGGCGTTATTTCTCGTAAAATGAGGATTATAGAATCTGGAATAAGATGCCCGTTATTTCAATATTGTTTTGAAATAACAGGCTTGCTGTGTAGATGCTTACTTCGTTATTTCAGAATAACGTCCACTATTCCCAAATAATGCTGCTATGTAGATGTGCCCTACATGTCTTATTCAGAAAACCTCAGGAAAATAGAGGCTGAGAAGAATCTATAAAATCCCCCCAGAAAGGAAATGTCCTAACTGAAGATATCTAGAGAAATGAATCATGTGAAGGAAATCTTTCTTTCAGAAATACAAGTGTACATTTCAAACTCCATTAAATGAAAAGAGCACGGCTGCGGAGTGAGAATGAAAGATTTCAAATGGGAATTAATTTTGCCCTGGCATAAAAGTGTCTGTTGTGTTGTGAAAAGGATGCCTCGAATTTATGAAATGGAACTACCTTCTGTTTCCGTGCAAAATTACTTGACAAATTATATAACAAGTGAAGTCTGATTCAATTAAATATTCGCAACAATGTCTGATTTTCTCATTTGTGATTTCATTATTATGTTATTGCACACCAGTGCTACTGCTATCTGATCTCCCCAGTTTCTCTGAAGAGCAGATCCAGGTACAATTTGAAATTAGTATTCAGATGATTTAGTTTTCCTAGTGCTGAGTTCAATTAGGGATTTCTTCTAGGGAGTCCACAATTTCTCCACAGATTTCTTATAAAAAAGATTAGTTTTGTCTGATGCGCTCAACCTGTGTAAAGAACTTACTGCACTAAGCCTGGAGTGGAATAAGCTATCATGGATATATTACCATGAACAAATTCAAATTGGGCACCAAAATGCTGTTTATTATGCAAAAATACCTCATCACTAGACACAATTATGTGTAGAAGCTGTAAGCCCAATTCAGTCCTAGCACAAACAGTCACAACTCCTGCTGAAGTCAACAGGAGTTTCATGTTCTTATCCAGGAGCTGAATTTGTGCCTGTGACTTAGTAACAAAGATTGTTCTTTCCTCAGTCTTGCTGCACAAAAAACAAATACAAACTAAAACTGGAGGGCAGAGTACATGCCTTTCATTTCATATATTTCATGGAGGTTAGGTTCATCAATGGCTACTAGCCAGATGGGTAGAAATGGTATCCCTAGTCTCTGTTTCTCTGGAGGTGGGTGACAGGAGAGGATCACATGGGGATTACCTGTTGTGATCCCTTTCTCTGGGGCATCTGGTATTGGCCACTGTCAGCAGACAGGATACTAGGCTAGATGGACCGTTGGTCTGACCCAGTATGGCCATTCTTATGTTCATGTTTCTAAACAATAGTGGAGGAGATGCTCTCAGTCTTACTTTGTGGAAAATTACAGGTACAAAATGGAATCTATGATTGCATGAGCAAGTCAGATGCTTTTGCCTGCTTTGATGACTCATAGCAGCAGCCATTACATGGAAGACTTGCCCCTGAATGATTCTTTTATTAAAAGAAGTACTATGTAGTGTTTGCATGTGTGGCTGAGGACATCAGTATTTTTCTTCCATCTTGACTGTTCTTCACCAAAAGGCAACATATTAATGGAGGAAAATATCCTGTGCTTAATAATAGTGAGATTTTCAAAAAGCTCTTAGCATTGGCCTAATTATGCTTCCTGTGAACGCAGTGAGGATTTTGACATTTATTTCAATATGAGCAAAATTCGCCCAAGGGTGAGCACTTTTGAAAATCCTGCAGTTTATATTCCTGGTCTATTGGTGCTCTTATTAGAGAAGGGACGGAAAACTATATCTGAATCTTTTTGAACTGTGAGAAAACTTGAATCCAGCACCGTTTCTGGCCTTTGGGAGTTAGTCTCCTCACAAATAACAATAACTAATACACCGAGCTGGATCTGATTATAAGCAGTTATATGTCTAATAAATCAAACCAGCCACAGTAATCTAGACACATGCATAATGGGGGAAAACATTATCTCTCATGAGAAATTTAATTCAGTATGCTTGGCTCCTTTGGATTGTCAAACCCCATTTGAAACAGGGTCATGAGAGTATATTCCGTAAGTGAAGAGGTCAGTTCTTTCTCTGTTTCCTGCTGTTACACCGACAATTAGCACTGTCACTTTAGATGACATTTTCTAACATATTTATAATACTGGAACCAGTTTCTTGGAGATCTGCCTTGCTATGTAAATCAGGTCCCCAGCCTGTCTCTTGTGCTTGTGAGAGTGGAACAAAATTTTCCTTTAAATTATAAAAACATTCCAGTATTTCATTATTTGTCTTTTTTTTTAAATAAAAGAGATTAAAAATGAGCAATTTCTCCTAAGAGATCAATGAGCCTTCAAGCCTTCATGTACAGGTAACAGGCTGAAAATCCCAGAGCAGATTACATCATTCATGTAATGAAAGCAGGAAATGCTTCATAACAAATCTCTGTGGACCAGGAGGTCAGCCACAAAGATTACTTGCAATTGCTTTGAAGGGTAATTGTGACTTTCCAAGGGCCCAGTTGAAGAAGCTTGAAAATGCTCATATTATAAATGACATCTAGGTAAAATGTTCCATGCTTAACCTTTCCTGACCATTCCATGCAGCAACCAATGCAAAACAAGCTGCCAAAATGTCAAGGCAGCAAACTAAATACAAAAACGCAGTTAATGGCTGTATAAGTTCAAGCTTGCTCCCTCTGTTAATATCATATGCCAAATAGCAAGGCAAATCTCATTTATTGCTCTGGCCATTGTATTGTGAAATTTAAAACAACAGATGCAACGTTAATGCAATTCCCACATTATTGCTAGCCAAATACGCAGGTTTGCACACAAGGATATCATATACACAGTAGCTTATTGATCACTTTGGATTTTATCCCGGTGCTTAGCTCTTTGCAGGATCAAACCTGATAGCATTAGCATCACTATCTCTGCCAAAAATTGCCATTGGGCCTCTGCTAATCACAAGCAAAGTCTCAGGTTTATGTTGCATTTCAAAGAGGACGTCTCTAGAAGCATAACAACATGGTAGTGCTGCATGGGGTAAGTATAGACTGAGATGGAAGAGTGCATCCTTTTGAATGATAAATACCACTTCCTGTATCACCCTTTCTGTGAGGGTGCATCTACACTGCAACCGGAGTTCAAAATAAGCTACGCAAATTGTGTAGCTTTTTTTGCTGTAATTTCAAAATAAAGCGCTATTTTGAAACATCCTTTAACCCTCATGCAATGAGGTTTACAGGGATGTCGGAATAGCAAGCCCGTTATATTTCGATATAACAGGCTTGCTCTTAACATGCGGAATAGCAATTTCAGGATACAGGAGGTAACCCAAAAGAGGTCTGCAGTGTAGATGTAGCCTAAGGCATCCAAGATTCAGAAACCCCACCTGCGTCACTCGCTGTGTCTCCCAACCCACCACAACTTTTCACTCTCCTCTTGAGGTCCCCATTTAGGCACCTGGAAGACTCAGACTGTTTTATCCATGTGTTTCCCCTTCCCACCCACAATTTCATTCATGCATTCTTTTTCCACCTCACCCACAGATTTTTTGATGTTGTTCCCCTCTGGTTAAAATCAGAGGTCTCTGTTCTTGAAAAATGTGTAAACATCATTTGCACTCTACATGCAGGCACCAAAAGACACTGAGTGATATGAGCCAATGGAAATTTGCAATGTAATAAAACTACTGGAAGTTCATACTGTGGTGAATAAAAGAGAAGAAATGTTGTTTCAGCTCTCACTCTCATTGAGTTATTATTCCCAGCTAGCCTGTTCCTAGAATAAACCCAGTGCGCTCAGATCCTGACTGCTGCTCCCATAACCCAGAAAGGAAAGAGCCATGCACAGAAATGTTGCAGTTGAATGTCACACTTCCTATAGTTAATATACTGAAGTCACACAGGGTAACTTTGTACCTGTCATAGGAGCTCATGAAATTTCCCATTGGAAATTATTAGTCCATATTCCAATATGGAAAGGACTTGCCATCTTGCATGAAAATCAGCGGTACGGTCCAGCAGGTGCTCTGATGAAATATTTAAATTGATTTCACCTACCATGTTGTTTTCCCTATAATACACAGAATTCTACCACAGTTTTTTATATTCAAATGTATGCACGTTAAATATAAGCATGGGTGGATTGCTGGGATTAGTTTGCCCGATCAATTGCTGACATTTTATTTTGATGGCACCTTCTAGACTGGTTATTTTGTCCATGTCTCTTTTCCACTGACTAGTATGGTAAGGAATTCAGCTTCCATTATTCTCAAGTTCCTGCTCTTAATAGCCAGTATTTATTCATTCTAACTATTTATTGAAATAAAAATAAGTGAAGTGTAACACAATTTATTAATTTACTACCAACCCTGTATCCACTTTTCATGAAGTTTAACTTCATTTGCTGTGGGAGGAAATTACGAATATGAATTAGTCTGGTGCATTTCCCTGATAACATGATGTTATAGTTGTGGTCGATTATGAAAGCTCTTTAATAGCTACAAGACCAAATCTTACAGATTTTACTGAGCACACTCTCCTATGATATGTGGAAATACTTTCCTTCCTGCTTGGAGGCTCTCAGCACCTCACAGGATGGGGCCCCATTGTCCTCACTACAGTAAATGCAACCTTTTGAGTAATGGGAGTTTTATCTGAAGAAACTCGTCAGGATTTGGCTCACTAGACCAGCTCTTCAGTTGAGAATCTGGATCATGTTATTTAAACTATATATAGGCTTAAGCTGCAATATTTCAATCAAACTCTAAAATTCACTAGACTTTGTTTTTGGATTGAGTCCATTACAAAGATAGGGCCAGCTGTGTGTTTAAGTTTCAAACATTCCTGATTTTCAGTGGGTTTTGATCTGGAGTTTTAGCTTGTTGTCTCTTAATTTAACTTAGTTTTAATTAGGAATATATGTGACTGAATGAGAGAGAAAGCTTGGACAGTACTCCAGCTGTGTCAATAGTGGAATGTTTCAGTGATTTCCCTTAACCAGTATTCATGGAAAGTGAACTGACCTTTTGGGTGGGAATGTTTGAGTAATCAATCCTTTAGGGGTAAGAAATGATCCCAGACTGAGAAGCTCTGTCTCATCAGGGATTGACTATGTGAATTTGGGGATGGTGCTCAGCAGAGGGGTCTTCTCACCTCAGCTGCCCCTTCTCTTGTTTGCATGCAGCCAGGAGAGGTAGTCCTGACTGATCCTGTTATCCTGCTGGTTACCCATGGCATGGCAATGAGAGAGTATGGAGCTAGAGTCATGTGAGTACTTCATATAATAGCAGGATTAAAAATGGTTGCCCTTCTAGGGCTCCCAGGGGAGCAGAAAGTATATTCCTTCCTTCCTGGCACCCTGCAATATTGGCTCTGTCATTTTCTGAGTTATTCCTGTGCTGATATAGCCAGTCTTTTTAATGTTGGGTTGTGAGTGACAGTTGCTTTCAGACTCTTGAGGTAATTCCAACAGTTAGAACTTAAGGACATAAGAACGGCCATACTGGGTCAGACCAACAATCCATCTAGCCCAGTATCCTGCCTGCCGACAGTGGCCAACACCAGATGCCCCAGAGGGAAGGAACACAACATGTGATCCCTCCCCTGTCACCCATTTCCAGTTCCTTCTTACTCTTTAGTAGAAGGGAAATTAAATGAAGTGATCACATAATCAGAGATGTATGCCCCCTCCTCAGTGTAATATCTGTGAATCTGAGTCATTAAAGGATTTATTCTCACCTCACCCCTTAGATACAGGGCAGATGACAACTGGGGCATAGAGAGAATAAGGCTACGTCTACATTGCATCCCTCTTGCGCAAAAGCCTATGCAAATGAAGTATGGATTAGCATATTGCAGCACTTCATTTGCATAATGAATTAGGGGCCGTTTTTGCACAAGAGGCTTTTGCTCAAAGAGGAGCCGTCTATACAACTCCTTTTTGTGCAAAAACCCCCTCTTGTGCAAGAGCCTTCTTCCTGAAAAAATGAGGAAGAATGGCTCTTGCGCAAGAGGGGGTTTTTGTGAAGAAAGGAGCTGTATAGATGGCTCCTTTTTGCACAAAAGCCTCTTGTGCAAAAACGGCCCCTAATTCATTATGCAGATGAAGCACTGCAATATGCTAATCCGCACTTCATTTGCATAGGCTTTTGCACAAGAGGGATGCAGTGTAGACGTAGCCTAAGTGAGCTTCTCAAAGTACTACAGGATGTGGCACAGCAAGGAGATGAAAGTGGGTCTCACAAGTCACAGGTTAGCTTTCTAACCACAAACCATCCTTCACCCAATGTAACTATGCATCCACAGTGTTCTTCAGTAACATTTCACATCTATTCTACTGCAATATATTAACTATTCAGAACTACATCTGCCTTGTTTGTTATATAAGATGCATTTATTGATAATCACATAAGTGATTTGAGGTAATTAACAGGGCAATTAGGTTGAATTAAGGACTAGTAAAATATTCTGGACAGCTTTTCCAATTCTCAAATAATTTATTCCAACATTTGTCAAAACCGTGCCAGTAGCGTGGTCTTTGCATATAGATTATGCTAGATTGTCATACATTCTCTCCTGCTCTTCCCATGATAAAGCGAAGAATCGCACCATAAGGTTCACTTCCTATTCTGTATATAACAGAAAGGAAAAGCAAACTCCATTTCTCATTGCATAAAACCATGCAAACAAGATGCAATGCTGAAAATCTGAACAGTATCCCATTTTAAGTGTTATTAATTCCAGACTAAGCTGTGCCTATCTTGCGCTCATCATTTACATGGTGAGTGGAACTTCCCCTCTGCATTCCCCTTTTGGAAGAGCTAGGTATAATTTCAGTCCTTACATTCACGAAGTGTTTGTGGACAAGAATCCCCAAAAACTAGATTCCTCCCCCTCTCCCCCCCCACCATTTTATGGGTTGGGATTACTGTTTGGGTCTTTCTGAAAAGCCAGTCAAGCAGGGACAGGAAATGCTTTTGTAATCAAATTAAACAGTTATTTTGTAACTCACCTTTGGACTCTTAAGGGCAGACTTTTCAAAACAGCACTAGTAAATGCCGCTTCTCTAACTGAGAGTGACTTATTGCACTTTGTTCTTGCAAGGGCTACAACTGTTATTTCCAGATCACAGCTAGTTCTTTCCAGCTCAGGAGGCAAAAACCTGACCTTAGTTTTATCTGTGCATTTCCAGTAGAGACCCGAGGTGGCCTGCTGGTTCTTTTTTGCTTTTTACAGTCTATTAGAAGTCACTAAATGATTTCTAGCACACAGCATCTGAGACGACAAAGATTTATAATTCATCAAACCATCCCATGTGAAAATGAATAAAACATATGTATGCCACTATGCATTAAATATCTTTGAGTTCTCTTGTAAAAACAACAATTATTGCCTTTGAACTGGCCTATACTATGATTCTAGACAGTGACATTCCTGTTTTCTACACAAATTATTAGGGTATTGGCAACAAGTTTTTTTGTCCAGCAAGGCATGTATAGCAGAATACCATTACATGCACAATCTTTTCCTCCGTGTTTAGGGAACATATTTCAAATGGAAAACACAGTATAATGTACAGAACATATTACAATGATATTTAATACTATAAGAAAATTAATGGTTGTTATTTAATAATGACTTTCATACAGATCATCAGAAAATGATTTCTGTATAGGCAATTAATTAAGGACTAAAGAGACAAGGATAGTTTTCTGCTAATATTTAAATAGAAGCATTTCAAAAGGGAGTATAGAAGGCATACAAGTGTAACTGTGACCTCTCTCACCTGTGAAGACTACGTCTAGACTGCACTCTAAAATCGAAAAAAGATACACAGTTTGTGCTATGCACATAGAGTATCTTTTTTTGATTTAATTTCGAAAGAGGCTATTTCGAAATTTGGCGCGTCTACACAGCGCCAAATTTCAAAAGAAATTGCTCTTTCGAGCCATCCCTTATTCCTTGTAGAACGAGGTTTACAGGGATGGCAAAAGAGTGCGTCCGTTATTTCAAAAAAAATTTGAAATAATGGACTTGTTCCTTGGATGCAGCATTGCTATTTCAGGATACTTCTGGTATTGCGAAATAGCAATGCAGTCTAGACGTACCTTGAGATGGAAGAGAAGAAAAGAAGCCAAGACTGGAGGAGCTTGACAAGCAGGTGAGAGTATAAATTAATATTAGATCAGCAAGGGGTGACGTGAGGCCATGTGGGTTTTGGAAGAGTAGCAAGGCGATTCTGAATCAGATATGGTGGTAGAGAGGAAACTTACTAGAGGAGATGAAGATTAAGGGTAATATAAGTATCCTTCTCTGAGTAGCTAAGACAGGTTTTAACTTATTCTAATGAAGGGGAAGATTGAACAGAATGGAAAACTGACAATACAAACCAAGAGGCTACGTCTAGACTGGCATGATTTTGCGCAAATGCTTTTAACGGAAAAGTTTTTCCGTTAAAAGCATTTGCGGAAAAGAGTGTCTAGATTGGCACAGACGCTTTTGCGCAAAAGCACTTTTTGCAGAAAAGCGTCCGTGCCAATCTAGACGCGGTTTTGCACAAGAAAGCCCCGATCGCCATTTTCGTGATCGGGGCTTTTTTGCGCAAAACAAATCTGAGCTGTCTACACTGGCCCTTTTGCGCAAAAGCTTTTGCGCAAAAGGACTTTTGCCCAAACGGGAGCATCAAAGTATTGCACAAGAAGCACTGATTTCTTACATTAGAACGTCAGTGCTCTTGCGCAAATTCAAGCAGCCAGTGTAGACAGCTGGCAAGTTTTTGCGCAAAAGCGACTGCTTTTGCACAAAATCATGCCAGCCTAGATGCAGCCAGAGTGTATTTCTGTTAACTGAATATATCCTCTGCCTATATATATCTGCACTGGACAACATAAATATTACAGACCTCTTGACCTTTTGCTACTACTAGTACAACAGCAAGCTTAAATGAATAATTTTAAAATACTTTTGTGATAGGGTGGATAAAACCAAAAGTGGCAGGGTTAAGAAGAAAAGGTGAGCCCTTTTAACCCATTCTGTGGCACCTGGAGAAGAGATGGATTATTAAGGATTAGACTCAGCTTGGGAGAACTAGATTGGGTAGTTCCTATAAAAGAACTGAAGGACTGAGAGAGGACAGTTGAAGTAGGGAACATATATCCTGGGACTGGCTCTGAATAGATGGCTAAGAAGCAGCTTGCAGTCCATGATTGATGGACTAAATTGGCTCATACAATTGAAGGAGATTTCAGATGTTGACATGCTGCAAATTTAAGCCGCTCTGCCTCCAAATTCTTTACCATAAACCTAACACAGAATAAATTCCAAAGCTGCCTCAGAGTTTTAATGAATATTTGGTGTGGTGGGCAAAGAATTACACATTTTAATTGGTCAGTATCCACAGGACAAATACATTGTTGGAAGCAGGAATACAAACAGCAGTAGCAATATTTATGAAGGGACACCACCTCTAAGAATGGCTGTGCTATCTGCGCCCCTCTCTTTCTTTCTCTTCTCCCTCTCCCACTGCAATCTTCCACATCATCTTTGGCATCCCTGCTGTGATTAGCAGCTCCAATTACAAGAGTATTTTTCTATATGATAGTAAGGATGGGAAATTGGATTTAGACAACCCACTTATTTACATAGGCTTACTTCATCACAGCAATTTCTAATCACATCAAGCAGATCAACATTAAAATGAACAAGAATCAAGAGGTCTTTGTAGCTCATTGCCATTCTCCTAAGACATCCAGCTTCCTACTGAAGAACACTTATGCCATCCAAAAGATCCTTTTTTCTGTTCTTTCACCTCTTCTGAATTATCTAAATTAGAGGAAACTGATGCAAAACCCCAAATCCAAACACTAAAAACCATAGGGATGATTTTCTAAACTATTCTCTAGCCGAGAGTGCTAAATTTGGCTGGAAATAGCATATGATCAGAGCTTACATTAGGAGGGTATGTTTATACAGCAAAGTTATTTCGGAATAATGGCTTTTATTCTGAAATACCAATGTGAGCATCTTCACAGCAATTCCATTATTTCAAAATAATTTTGAAATAAGGGACGGCTTATTCTGACTTCTGTAAACCTCATTCTATGAGGAGTAATGCCTATTCCAAAATAGCTATACTGAAATAAGACATGTGTAGATGCTCCACTGCTGCTATTTTGAAATAGCCCCTCACCAGGGCCATTCTGAGTTATTCCTCCTGGGGCTCTAAATCAAGATAGCACGTCTAACTAGGAAAGCCTGCCTCGGACTAATTTTGAAGCTTCTCTGCAGTGTAGACATACTATTTCAAAATAAGCTATTTTGGAATAACTATTCCAGAATAGTTTATTACAAAATAACTTTGTAGTGTGGACATAGCCAGAGTTTTCCAGCATTATTTGTTTCCTTTCAGGCCAGATTTGAGTATGGCCTTCTGTAAGGCATTTCTCTAGCCACATTTACAGATTATATTAGGATTGGAAGTGCAAACTCATCTGAGAAGAAACGTATTGATGGTAAAGAGATAAAGTTAACTGAATATATTGGGCACAACAACAGCAACAATAAGAGATTCAGGTTCAGCTCTAGGTAAATGCATTTACAGAGGAAAAATGATGCATGTTTCAGAGCCCAGTTTGCTTAGTCATATTGAAAATCCCGAGAACTCTTTTATGTACAATTACCCATTTCTGGGGTTCAGTGATATAAGGATTTCTCATCTTGATTTAATGAATAATTTGCAGTAAATATGCTCTCAGTGTATTTAACCCCTTTGTCTGCTCATGGAAGAACCTGTACCATTTAGCAAGAGAACAAGGAGTGATTCACCTGAAACCGACTAGTACTGGGATAAGAAAATCTGTTCTTTAGAGATCCAGCCCCTTATATAACCAAAGAAGTTGAACTAAGCTTCAAAGATATTTATCTGAACTGCCAGCCGCTGTGAGGTTTCTTCCTCCGAGCAGCTGCTAATGCCAGGTATCAGAGGGCTTTAACATTGTAATAAACACAAGAATTTGTTTTTGCCTGATGTTTTTGTTCTTGCATATGCTATAATAAGCAATGGGCACTTTGTTACAGATAAGGATACTGCAGACAACCCATCACTCAAACAGCATTCAGCAAGTTTGCAGGCATTTAATGACATGTTTTGACAAGTCTTGTTTTTCTTTCTAGATGGATAGTAATGGATTTTACCCTCCATTAATTGCCGAGTTCTTTGTTTGATAACCAGTCTTCCTTGCTGCAAAAGTCATTCCAGCACTATATATAATGTACTTATTTATAAAACTCTGCTATTTATGTTCTTGAAGTTTTGCATACAGGAAAAGGTGCTAGCTGGGTCAGTTATTCATCATGCATTCCAATGAAGTTGACAGAGCTACACTAGTGTAAAAAGAGAATTGCCTTCCCAGGAAGAAGCAGACCTACCAGATGGGACAATAGCCTGCCTCATCATCTCCCTCGCAAAATAACATGGTAGGTGGGGGAAGAGGAGGATCAGGATTTTGTGTGGGGAATGAGAATATATGGCAAGAAAAGTGACAACGTGGTCAGATAATTCAGAAGCATCAGAGTTTATGGGTGCTTATAATCAAATCTAACCTCAAGCCCTTGAGAAATTCACTTTTCACTGATAGTAAATATGGCATAAAGTCCTTCCTGTTTAATATATCAGGTGAGTACCAGGAGGTCGCATCCTATTTAAACATCAATTTTGCAATTAAATCTTCTAGCATTGACCTCTGAAACCACAAGGATCTGAATGAATGGGCTGGTGACTCATGAATTGTCACTACCAGGTGGACTATTGAAGGCTTATGGCAGGGGTGGGAACCTTTTTTCTGTCAGGGGCTGCTGACCCACAGAAAACTCAGGCAGGCAGGGGGGCAGCAGGGGCTGGAGTGCCAGCGTGGGTTCTCCAATGCTGGGGGGGAGGATCCCTGAGACTTGGGGCCTAGATAAGTTATTTTGAAATAATTTCCTAGTGTAGACATGCCTTTAGAGAGTAAATCATCAGGGGCGCAGCTACACACTGGGCCTTAACTTGAAATAGGGGTATGCAAATTGAGCTACGTCAATTGCATAGCTTATTTCAAAATAGGTTATTTCAAATTAGGGAGTGTCTACACAGCACTTATTTTGAAATAGAGCACTCTTCCTCCAACTTCCCTTACTCCTTGTACAATGAGGGTTACAGAAGTCGGAGTAAGAAGTCCTCTAGCTTGACAGTGATAGAGATGTAGCCTTCTATACACACTTCTAGCTTGACAGCATTTCAACATTATTTTTAAATAACTGCCAGCTGTGTGCGGACTAAGTTATTTTGAAATAACGCTAGTTATTTCAAAATACTGTTGCTGTGTAGATGTACCCCAGTTAATGTAAACTGTCATACTTCTCCAGTGAAGCTGGGAAAATAATGGATTTTTTACTTCACTGTCAATTTTGTGTGAAGGGGGGAATAATTTCAGGTCAAATCCAGTACTATTTTCCCCCCTCAAGATTTTTGGCAAATAAAGTTGGAAAAAAGTTTCTGGTCAAAATCTTTCTTTTATTTTGAGCATTTTAAATAATTTAGAAAAATAAAGAGATTTTAAAAAAAACACCCTTTTCCCATTGAAAAACTGAAATCTTCCAGTTTTTAAAATGTATTTAGGCATATTTATTAACCAAAGTATTTCAGCAAAATAAACATACTAAATGTTTCATTGTCACTGAAAATCCAAAGTTAGTCAAGTGTCACCTAGTTCTAGTATTCGGTACCCTGGTGGCTCAGACTCTCATCTATTTTGTTCATTCAGATGTTTCTTTATTCAATGGCCATATATAACTAACTTTTTTTAAGTAAAGAAAGGTTGGCATTTTGTTTTCACTACAACATAACTGAACTCTATGGAAAGCATGCAGCTTATTTTGTTGTTAATTGAATATGCACAGACTGATATAAATGACCTCTCTGATGACCATCATAACATTTTCAGATTCCACTGATGATGAGTATTGCATAAGAACCTAGATACATAGATGTACAGAGAAGGTTTGTCCGTACTAATGCTATCATTTCTTATAGTAACTAATAGACTTCCGGGGGGGAAAAAGCAGGAGGAGAGGGGTGTATGAAGATATCTAATATAAGATAGCAGGTCATCAAAGTGTTTAATTAGACTCTATTGTGGGATTAGGTGCCATGGAGATCTTACTCCTACTGGTTAGAAATGAACACATAGCCTTATTTATTAGTAATAAAAGTTTAGCAGCACACAGTGGTTATTAGTCAATTATAGAGTTACCTAATAGTTTCTGGGAAACTATAGTCCCTGACCTTGCCATATATACTAGCAGATTGTTGTCTTCATGCAATGCCCCATTGACTTCAAAGCCTACATGTGCACAGCAGTCTGCCCTCATATCATTTGCAGGATGGAAGCTGAAGTCGTCCTCGGTACATTGGATAAGAAATAATTGTGGTAATGTTTGAGATATATTAAACCTCTAATGGCTTTTGCTGTACCCCTTCCCAATACACGTTACATCTGCAGGAAAAGCTAGACTGTGCTATTCAGATAAAGACCTGCATAGGGGTTGGCATTGTGCTGCCTTGGCAGGATTATGTCCCTTCCTGGCATTGATCAGTACAGGAGAACAGGATGCATTGGTGCCCCATATTATGTTGGCAGATGGCATAGGTTGGAGGAGAGTAGTCTTCCTCTATGGGCTGGACAAAGGGGCTTAGGGCTATGGTACCACTTCTCCTCTCTTCTGGAGTAATATAATCCAGAGGGGTTATTACTATCATCAGCATTTGTGCAGGCAGCATAAATGGAGCTCCAACACAAGAGCCAGTGACTGTATGGCCCACAATCCCTACATAAATAGCATTGATCTGATTCTCCTTTCACCAAAGTTTAAATCAAGAGTTCACTTAAATGAAATCAATACTTTGGAAATGGGAATAAGCAGAAGAATCAGGCTATGTATGTACTGACATTTTTCAATCAATGAAATAGATAAATGATAACCCAACAACCATACTATAAGAGATGGGAATGTGAAACTGCATACAAACCCGAAGGCATAAACCAGGAACTCAGCACCTGAACTTCTGAGCCAAACCCTTTCAGATTATAAAAGATGAGGTTCAAGTTTTTATCCCTGGATTTCAACCTGTTCTACAAGATTGGTTCTGGTAGGTCAGACCCAAAGCCAGAGCAAACTATTTTACTGTTTCATTTAGATGAGATTGAAATCTTACACAAACAGCTGTTCTTCTGATATCTAAGACAACATGGCAGAAAATTTGAACAACTAGCATCATTTTTGGTACTGTCAAACATGAACCCTCATCTTACTGTAATTCATTCTGAACCCTTTACTGTGATTCTAGTTTAAATTCCTTCATCGGTCCACTTATGAACATAAAAGGTGTAAATTCAATTGGTAATATTTAATATATTGTTTTTTCTTAAAGTCAGTGTTGCTATTTAATCTAATATTCATTTTTCAGAAAATGTCCTATAAAACATTTTCAAATACCAGCTTTTAAAATTCTCTTGTTATATACATCTATAATTTTCCAGTCTATTTGTTTTATGTTGTGCATCTCACACAGTAACTTCTGTTTGCACTGTCATTTAACTTTGTCTTGTAGAACCAGGGACTTTTTTGTGCTCCCTGATGAAAAATGTGTTGCACAAGTTAAGGACCTAAGGGAAGATCTGAAGTCAGTTTATCTGTCTCATTTAATCCATTCTAATCTTGCTATTTATATGACCCCAATCATTGCAGTGCCTAAGGGTCTTTTTTCCATTCATTTGATTCTTGTGTAAGTCAGAAATAACTTCATGGACCTCGATACTAATGATTTGAAAGTCTAGCTACTCATATTTTCTGTTTAGCCTCTGCTTAATGTGTCTCTGTCTGTTCTTTTGTGTAAACTCTTAAAGACAGTAACCGTCTTCCTTTATAGCTGCATGGCACATTTTTAGGTAATTTTGCAAAGGGCTGCAAGGCACTATTACAAGCCCCTTTTTTTTTATTGCCTGCCAAATAAACATGCAATAAGAAATCATGCTAGAGTTCTGCTGACACAATGCTCGAGCACTGCCCTCTTTATTTTGCTTGAGCACTCAGAAATTATACCTTTAAATGTCCTGATTATCTATTTTTTATATCATATATAATGCTGGCATCTTTTAAATTTAGTGTTTGTATTCAACCTACTCGCAAACTAATCTTCAATTATATTAAAAGGAAATATGTATAATTTATAGGCCTGGATTTAGCGTTATATGTATGCTTTAAATATCACTTGAAAGAAACAACATAATTTGAGTGGTAGAAAATTTCTCGAAGAAGTCAGTGAATAATGAAAAACAAATTAGCAGTGGCTCCTGATGTTTTAGACGATATGTCTTTACAAATATGACACCAGCTTATTGCCGGAGATACATTATATATTTTTTTCATTGGGAAAAAGAGTTCTAGGCTCCCAAATTTGATAGTGAGTACAGCAAACCATACTAATTGTGAAATAATTTGAAATGTCTCTGCATTGGTAAGTAGAGTCCACCAAGGGAATGAATCTCATTAGAATTGTTCATGTGTATTTCTATGGATTTAGACTAACCAACCAACCAACATTGGCATATGAAAGAGGAATTTTTTTCTTATTCTTTGTAAGAGATGAAAGATGCTCTTGTGGCTAAAACGGAGGATTGATACGGCTTTTGTTCATGGCTCTTCCACACAGTTTTTGTATGAGAGGGGATAAATCATGTAATTCAGGGGTGGGGAACCAAAGGCTTGGGGCTGGATGCAACCCCTGGCTTGCCTGGATCCAGCCCATGAGGCTTGGGGCTCCCCCTGCATTGGGGAGCGCACGCTGGTGCTCCCTCCCTCCCTCCGCCCCCCCCCCATGCCCCTGTGGCGCTGGAGCATAAAAAATCATACCTCCCTAGGCTCTGGAGTGCAAAGGAATGCGGGGAGTATCTTTCTCCTTCTCATAAGAACGGCCATACTGGGTCAGACCAAAGGTCCATCCAACCCAGTACCCTGTCTGCCCACAGTGGCCAATACCAGGTGCCCCAGAGGGAGTGAACCGAACAGGTAATGATCAAGCGACCTCTCTTCTGCCATCTATCTCCACCTTCTGACAAACAGAAGGTAGGGACACCATTTCTTACCCATACTGGCTAATAGCCATTAATGGACTTAACCTCCATGAATTTATCTAGTTCTCTTTTAAACCCTGTTATAGTCCTAGCCTTCACAACCTCCTCAGGCAAGGAGTTCCACAGATTGACTATGCACTCAATCAGGGGTCACATGGATGAGGGGTTGGTTTTCTTTTTTTTTGCTTCTCACTTATGTGCAGCCCCCAACCAGTAAGCTGTGCAGTAGCACAGCTTCACAGGTGATTAATCAGCTCCGCCTAGTCAGTCAGCTCCGTGCACAGAGCCCTGAGCCTCTGTCTGGATGGGGCTGATTAATCACCCATGAAGCCGTGCTGCTCCTCAGCTTAAAGAGAACACTGCCCCCAACTGATTTTTCTGTGGATCAGTGGCTCCCGACCCAAAAAAGGTTCCCCACCCGATTTAATTCTTCCTGGGATGTTATTTTTCCTTGTTTGCAAACTTGGGTTAATAAATAATTACATATCTATTTCAAGCATTTGACGCACATCTCACCATGGTACCTAGGCAATGTCAGGCTTATGTAGATCGTGATTTAGCAAGACACTTAAGCACATACACAGTGTAAGCATCTGAGTGCTCCTGTTGACTTCGCCAACTTTGAAACTAAGCACGTGCTTAAGTGCTTTTGCTGAACAGGGGCCCTAGTTGGTAAATTTTTTGGATCAGGGATACAGTTTTCATACCTTTCTGCATAGTGCCTAGCACACTGGTGCTTTATGAATAACAATAAATAAGAACTCATATTTGTAAAGTGTATTGCCGTCCCTGAATATATGGCTCTATAGACATATAAATTACAATTCCTACAGAGCTGGCACCCTAGCACTGTAGCCATAGAAAGAGGGTTTAACCAAGTCCTTTATATCGCTCAGTCCACCTTCATGATACATCTCAGTGCAGCATAGAAGAAAGTGCCTGACTACAGATTTCCCGTTACATAGAGATAGAAGCCTAAATTCACCCTCCTCTATAAATTATACCACTGAAGAATGGTGAGCAAAATTCCCAATTTGTTTTTCTTTATCCATAATTCTTTTAAAAAGCTTTTTGGCTGGAGCTAAGATAGATTTAGGAAACTGCACTGTCACTGAGCTAAATACATACAGAAGCCTGGGAATTGTATTCATTTTAACACATTAATTTTGCTCCATAAAAGTCAAATTTAATTGTCCCCTGTTCACTCAACATCCATTTTATGGAAACTGAAATATGGTAAAAATGTAAATTAATCACAGCTTTGGGTTTAGTGCTTAGCCCCAGATACTGCACATAAACCAAATCCCTGCAATTAGAGCTGAGAATCTGATCTTCTTGCCACTAAAGTCAATGAAAAAACTCCTGCTGACTTCAACTGGGGAATGATAAAATTCTCTTAGCCAAAATTTCCATTCACTTCAATCGGATTAGGACTGGGCCCTCAGTCAAACTTCTGATATGGTCTCCCACGGTATTCTTGCCAGCAAGTTAAAGAAGTATTGATTGGATAAATGGGCTGTAAGGTGGACAGAAAGCTGGCTAGATTGCTGGGCTCAACAGGTAGTGATCAACAGCTCGATATCTGGTGGGTGGTTGTTAGCAAGCGGAATTCCCCAACGGTCAGTTCTGGGACTGGCTTTGTTCAACATCTTTATTAATGACCTGGATGAGGGGATGGATTGCACCCTCAGCAAGTTCGCAGATGATACTAAGCTCGGGGGAAAGGTACATATGTCGGAGGGTAGGATAGGGTGCAGAGTGACCTAGATAAATTGGAGGATTGGACCAAAAGAAATCTGATGAGGTTCAACAAGGACAAGTGCAGAGTCCTGCACTTGGAATGGAAGAATCCCAACCACTGTTAGCCCTGGTCTACACTAGGGAGTTATTTCAAAATAACCCCCTTTATTTTGAAATAATAAGCACAGCGTCCACACTACCATGCCCATTATTTTGAAATAACAGGTGGGTTATTTCTAAATCTGTACTCCTGCTTTCCTTGGGGAATAACACTCATTTCAAAATTGTTATTTTGAAATAGCATTAGCGTGGATGCTGCTGTTAATTTGAAATAATTGGCCTCCAGAGGCCTCTCACAGCTGCACTTGTGACCACTGGCCACCCTGGCCATCTCCACTGCTCCCCTTCTCCTGTGGAACTTAAAACTCCAGGCTGCAGGAGAAGGGACTGTGGCACGTGGTAAACTTGCCAAGCCCCATGCCACACAGCAAAATCCTGTGGGGCCATGGCAGACCCCAACGCTCCCTCAGACCCTTTCACAGCTGATAGCACTCTTGCAGCACATTCAGCTGTCACTGGCCAGGGACACCACCAGCCTGGACTGGTGTGGACAGCCTGGACCTCATCAAGTTCTGGAGGGAGGAGACCAGCCTCCAAGATCTTTGCACCAGACAGCAGAATGCTGATGTCTAACGGCCGGATCGCTGCCAGTGTAGCCGAGCTCCAGCAGGCCTATTACAAGGCCAGGGACAGAGCAGATGCTCCGGGGAGGCACCATACACCTACTGCTATTACGAGCAGCTCAATTGCATTCTGGGAGGGGGGTTGGTCACCTCCCCCCTGTCATCGTCTAGTCCAGCCAGGACATGCCTGGCTTCAGCCTCCATGAGGGCAGGGTCGAGGAGGAGGAGGCCAGGTCAGATGACCATGCCCACCAGCCAAGACCTGCTCCTTACCCTGGAGCCAGTCCTTCCCCACCTACCAGGAAGTCTCCCAGGCCTCGGACGATCCCAGGGAAAGCACTTCAGGTGAGTTCTATAACTTTCCCTATATACATGCAGGGGCAGGCGATGGGCAGTGAGAGGCTGTGTGTTCCTCGCTCGGCCTACTCAGCCTGGGGGTCACACAACAGCCTGTTGCATATGGAGCACCAATCTGGAACACTCAACTCCATGACGCTCTTACTCAGGAACACCTTGGTTCTTCTTACAGGGTTCCCAGAACAACCCAAGGCAGGTGCCAGTTCAAGCCGCCTCACTGAGCCCCCCTCC
Source organism: Pelochelys cantorii (assembly GCA_032595735.1). Classification (NCBI taxonomy): domain Eukaryota; kingdom Metazoa; phylum Chordata; order Testudines; family Trionychidae; genus Pelochelys; species Pelochelys cantorii. The sequence goes on along the minus strand of CM064329.1, from coordinate 43,302,258 downwards.
TCTGCCCTTCCTCATTCCAGGTTCTTTCCCAGTCCCCCCAATTTGTTTTTCAGCAGAGAAGGCTTTGTTTTTTCTCTGCAGGGGAGGGGGAAGGTGGGAAGGGAGGGGTGGGGGATGAAAGGCACACAGAGGGAATGCAGAGGCCCCTCGTGGAGAGGCACAGGGGAGAGTCTGACAGCTGGCCTTGCACAAAACTCTCCCTCAAGGTCTCTCTGATGAGCACAGTCCCTTGATGTGTTTTCCATATGGCGCTGGTGTCTGGCTGCTTGTATTCCCTGGCCAGCTGATCAGTCTGTGCCCCCCACCATGGCAGGAAAGTCTTCCCTTTGCTCTCACACAGGTTGTGGAGCACAAGCAGGCCACCACCACCACAATGCCCTCCACATTGCACAGGGTGACAACCATCTGTAGCAGCACGTGGTTGATGGCCTTGGCTTCTTGCAGGAGCACAGCCCTGACTGTAGATTTCCCCACGCCGAACTGGTTCCCAACAGAGTGGTATTTGTGTGGCGTGGCAAGCTTCCACAGAGCGATGGCATTGTGCTTCTGCACAGGGATGGAGGGTCACATGCGGATGTCCTGAGCCCTGAGAGCAGGGGCAAGCTACTTGCAGAGCTCCAGGAAGGTAAGGTGGCCTAGCACAAACAGAAGTTCTGCCACCACTGCTGATTGCCCCATACCTGCAGGACGATATGGTGCCACCAGTCCAAACTGGTCTCCCGCTGCCAGAAGCGGCATTCCACAGTGTCCAGGAGATTGAGGGGCATCTGCAGCAGCAGGAGCGCCAGGACCTGGATGAGTAAGGCCGATGATCCATGCTGGGGTTTGTCCTGCAGATCCTCATCCCCATCCTGCTGGAGCAACATGCAAGCAGTTTGGAAGTACTGCGCCATGAGGCACAGCACGAGGCCTGTGAGCCTGGCACTACTTTGCAGCAGCTCCAGCTCCTTGCTTTCAGTGCTGTGGCACCTGCAAGGGCAACCAGAGCACAAGACGACACATGTCCACTTCGTCCCTTTTGTGTCCCACAAGCGAGGAGGCAATAGAGGAGTGGCTTGTGAGACACAGCCTTAGAGAGGAGCCCCTGAATGCACAAGTCACAGCTTGCCTGACCAAGCAGCCAAAGGAAGGATCTGCCCTTCTGGTACCCTCCCCAGACTGCTTCTAAGGCTACGTCTAGACTACACACTTCTTTCGAAAGACGCTTTTTCAAAAGAATCTTTTGAAAAAACCTCTTTAGAAGAGATAGTCTGGACAGCCACAACTTTTTCGAAAAAGCGATTTGCTTTTTCGAAAGAGAGCACCCAGGCAAGCTGGATGCTGTCTTTTGAAAAAGCCCTGTTTGCGGTCAAGAACGCCTTTTTTTTCGAAAGAGCTCTTTTGAAGAAAGGCGTTCTTCCTCATAAAATGAGGTTTACCGCAGTTGAAAAAAACACAGTGTTCTTTTGATTTAATTTCAAAAGAACACGATGGCAGTCTAGACACAGGTGAAGTTTTTTTGAAAAAAGGCCACTTTTTCCAGAAAACCCCTGTGGTCTAGAAATAACCTAAGTCTGAGGCAGGCTCTATTCTATGTGGATGCACCATTTTGGACGAATTCTAACTTATTTTGAGGCTTCCCCATAGTGGGGAGACACGCTATTTCGATTTTGTTATATCGGGAGTTAAGTCGATTTTAGTAATTTTGAAATAGTTCCCTAGTGTAGACATGCCCTTAGTGATTCCCCTTCCTTGAGGAGTCCACAGTTTGCTGCCCTGCCATTCTAAGGAGCCAATGATGAGCAGATTGTGGTGATGCAAGGGGAGCTCAGCCTGCTATGGCAAACTCTGTCACCTTAGGTCAAGCACCCTGCTTCATACTGGAACGAATCGGTGTTCCAATCAGGAGTGAATTTACTGCACAGGCTTTAGAGCAGAAAGTGGACTCTTAAATGGTGTCTCTGCCCAGCCTCACCTTCTGTGGTAGATGGGGCTACGTCTATACTGCAGCCTTCTTCCGCGAAAGCTTATGCAAATGAAGCATGGAGTAGAATATCACCGCGAATCATTTGCACAATTAATTAGCCGTTTTTGCACAAGAGGCTTTTGTGCAAAAAGGAGCTGTGTAGATGGCTCCTTTTTGTGCAAAACCCCCCTCGTGCGCAAGAGCCGTTCTTCCTGAAAAAATGAGGAAGAACGGCTCTTGCACAAGAGGGGGGTTTTGCGCAAAAATGGCTGCTAATTAATTATTAAAATGAATCACAGGGACATTCTACTCTGCACTTCATTTGCATAAGCTTTTGCGGAAGAAGGCTGCAGTATAGACAGAAGCTGGGAGTGGTCAGCACCTTGCAGCATCAGACCCAATAATTTTTTTTTAGGTCAGCGGTGGCGGATATTTTGTGATGTGATGTCATGGTCTGCATCTGTTCCAAAGACAAGTCTTTGTTTTATCAGTAGCCAGCAATAGAGAACTTCGGATTTTGTCTGTGAGTTTGAACATTCAGGAGTAGCAGTGAATTGACTGCTTCCTTTTCTTCAGGCTGAACTGTTTTCTGTCAAGCATGTCCTGTCTCTGACTGGGTTCCCTGCTGCTGCACCAGCATTTTTCAACATAACAAGGAGAAACCCTGCAGTGATACCATCAGACATTTTACTTTCTGAATGGTAGACAGAGGTGGCTTCAGTTACAACAGTGAAATTTCCAGGAAGGACTAAAAATAAAGGAAATTACTGTCTTATACAACAACCCCCCAGTGTAGAATAACTGACAGAAGTAGCAAATGATTTCTGAGAAATCCAGGATTAGGCTGGGGATGGGAAAGAAAAGCGATGGGATGAATATGTTTTATCAAGCTCCCAAATGGACATGAGGACTTCAAATTGAAATTATTTTTCAGTACTTGTATCTCTTCACTGCCTAGAGGGGGGGATTCTTCACCAGAAATTCTGCATATTTGATTTGTCACAATAACACTATTGGATCATGCCAGTTTCAATAATTTTGGTAACTTATTTCAAAAGTCTGGTCAGCAACTATGTCTGTAGCAATAGAGATGACAAAAATACAATAACAAAATTCCCAGAAATAGAGAGTTAAGGAAATCACTGTGCCACATCTTAACCAGAGCTGATGGGGGGCAAGACACCCAAACCCTTCCCCCCAAAGCCCAGCAGAGGACTACCTCCCAACCCTATTCCCATACTCCTACCTACCAGGGACCAGCTGTGCCCCAGCCCCAACAAATCCAGATGCTCTCACTCCCTACAGCTAGAGCCCAGGAATCCAGAGAGGAACAGCCCGATGTTGGGTGGTGGGCTTGTATAGAGTTTCTTTCACATTGCCGCCTTCCTTCAAGTATACCAGGAACTGCAGCTGTTGGGAACCCTCCAACTTCTCTTAGTCCTTCTCCTGGCAGTGTCTTCTATTTGCAAGCTGGGGAGCTGCATTCTGTTGGGTCCTGCAGATCCTAATGGAGGCCAGCAGCTCTTCAGCCCATTTCTGTGAGGGGAGGTCAAGGAAATTCTGTGTAGACAGAGCTCTATCCCTTCCATAGGATGGACTGGGGAAACCACTCCAGGCCCCATGCTTTGGTGGCCCCTGCACTTCAGGGGGATCCAGGGCAGCCCAGGGTATTAGTAAGAGACCTGGCCCCAGCCCACTCTGCCAATGTCACTTGGGGGCAGAAGCCAGAAAGAGGTAGGATGGGGGCTCAGTGGGAGGGGTGGAATGCGTGTGGAGCAATGTCAGGAAGATGTAGGGCAGGGGTGGAGCAGGAGTGGGAAAAGGTGGGTTGGGACCATGGCCTTCAGCAGAGTAGGGTGGGCTGTCCTGGGCTCCACATCCCACCAGGAGTGGCTTTGTGTGCAGAACGTTAGTTCTGTGCAGATTCTGTGTTACAGTGGCACCGAATGCTCTTAGAAGTAAAAGGGCTGGAGAGACTGCTGTGCTGCTTTGGCATTCCTCAGCACAGAGAGGCCACAGAGCTTCGCGGGAATCCCATGAAGCCCAGGGACCAGCTCTGCCTTCCCACCACACTGCACTGTGGGATGCTTACTTACAATGCTTTGCTCTTATCTGTCAACCGGGTGCTAGCAACATGGCCATGAAATGTCAGGACTAGGAGGCAGAAATCCTGCTTTGGCCAGTTTTCATAAACTGAAAGCCAGTCCCTGTGCCAAAGTGACTGGTCTAAATTGATAAACCAGAGGAAAGGTGGAAGGAGAAACAGAATTTAATAACTTTCCCAGGGTTGTACTGCAGGTCAGTGAAGGTGACTACACCCTTACCTCGAAATAAGCTATACAAATTGTGTAGCTTATTTCGAGGTAATTTCAAAATAACACGCTATTCCGAAATGTCCTTTAACCCTCGTGGAATGAGGGTCACAGAGACGCCAGAATAGCGTGTCCAGTATTTCAAAATCTATTTAGAAATAACAGGCGTGCTCCAAAGACCTGGAATAGCTATTTCAGGATACTTCTGGTATTACAAAATAGAGTCACAGTGTATACGTAACCTGACAGAGCTAAGGATAGAACCCAGTTCTTCTGATTTCATTTAGTGTCCTGTCCATTAGACCATACTGGCTCTAATTTAAAGGCAATTCCTACCCCAATCTTGCCCTGCTCCCAGCATTGTGGATGGAGTGAAAATTATGAATCAAACCCCCAAATTAGTATCTTTATATGCATAATAGCATGCTTTTACTGTGAAATTAACCCTTTCAAATAACTGACTGTATCAAAAGACCTGAGCAATCCATCTCTAGAACAGACAGGCTCAGTCCAATAATTCCCATCTTACAGTGATCTGAAACCAGAAAATATTGCTTTCAATATAATGAAATTAGGTTCTATTAGTCTTGTTCTGTTTTGGGTAGATAAGTCTGCAGCAGGAAAGATTGGCTCACACTCCAGTGTCTTATCAGATAATTATATTTTATTTAACCACAAACATACATTTTAAAGAATTATTATCATATGCTTCCCTCAGATAATAGCATGCATATAACTCTTGCAACAGATTATGGAAGCTGCCTGAGGGGGGGAATTATTTTTCTCTGGTGAAGTCCAAATAAAGACAACCTAAAATGTTACTTAAGGACAAAAAGTCACCCCAAAGCTCAGTGATGTCAATGAGGGCCATTCAGCTGGTATCAGTGGGCCATGGATCAGGGCCCAAGAAGCAGAAAGCATTAGTCTAGCTAGAAAAACTCACCAAAAAAAGTTCCAGTGCTGAGCTGAAATGAGTTAGAATATAGCTACATTGCACTAGGAGTGAGTATCCCAGTCTCAACTAACAGATTTTTGTCAGTGGAGCTTGTGATAGGATGCTGATAATAGCTGATGATGTGGCCATGGCCAAGGATAGACATCTGAAGCATAGACCTACACCATCCCTTGGGTCTAACCTCAGGTGGCTAGCATGAGTCTCTACTGGTGCTGTCCATACTACTATTTTTAGCATGTTAGTTCAAGCTCTGTTGGCGTGAGTCTGTCCAGCTGCAATGGACAGACATACTATTAGGCCTTATCTACACTGGCATGTTTTGTTGCCAAAACTTGCCTTTTGTCAACAAAACAGTAAGAGCATACACACTACAATGCAACTTTTGTCAGAGACAAACACCCAGTTTTGGCAACAAAACACTTCCACCCCACAAAAGAATTTTGTCTTTTCCCCTCCCTTTCTTGTTGACAAAGAGCCATTGTACACTCTGTTGTTTGTTTTTGTCAAGACAACTGGTTTCCACCGGTATCCCGCAATGCTTTCCCTGATGGCTGTGATCAATGTTTTGTGATCTCTGCTGCTCTGCAGGCATGAACCTTTTCTCTTTCAAAGCTCAGGGAATTATCTGACAGCTGAATGAGCTGCTCTATTTGGGGAATAAAGAACAAATCATTGGAATGCTTCTTTTCTGCGCTGGACTAGAAACAGCAGCAGGCAGACTGATGTTACAGGGAGAAGTCTGGAGAGATATTGATATTCCTCAGCACAGAATGCTCACAGAGCTTAGGAAGGAATCCCAAGAAGTGCAGGGATCAGCGCTGTCTTCCCACAACACTGCACTGTGAGATGCTTACCCACATTGCTTTGCTCTGATCTGTCCGCAGGCTACTACTAGCAATATGGCCATGAAATGTCAACAATGGGAGGCAAAAAACTAGTTTGACCAGTTTTCACTTTTGATAACTTTTACATGTTGACATCACTTTTGTCGCCAAATTCTCATTTTGGGAGGGGTGGGGGGAGGGTGAGGAAAAAATTAGGACATTGTTCAAATAGCCCATTTTAGTTGAACAGTTTAGAATTCTCAAATTTTCCCAGTACAAGAAAACCATTCCTTAATGAGCTCTAATCATCAAAACAGGTGGTTTATATTAATTTTAGAGTAGATTGCAAGGAGCAAAATTCAGACTCCAAGCTGGATGTTAAACGCTTGGAAATTCAGAGTTCTTGTCTGGCTAGGGGTAGACAGATGCTGGCTGTGAAATAGGGGCTGGATTCTGAAACCCTCCCCCTCACCATTAAAATTCAGCAGCACTCAGATGCGAGTTTTTAATTTTTGATAGCCTTGTTTTTATCTCAGTAAATGTAAGTACGGCTGAAAACACATGCAGATTTCTGCTTATTACTCTCATGCTGCTAATCATAGACTGGCTGTTGATTAGAGTAGAATGAATAATTAAGTTTTGGCTGAGAGTCCAAACCAAAAAAAATCCCAAAACAATGTAGTTCCAGTCCAACCTGAAATGTAATTTTTTTGTCTTTTTGTGCTAAAATGAAACCGTGAGGCTACGTCTACATTGCAGGCTTCTTGCGCAAGAACGGCTATTCTTGTGCAAAAACTTGCGGAGCATCTACACTGCATGCACGTTCTTGTGCAAGTAAATTTACAGTGAAGTGTCGGAACAGAGGGCTTCTTGCACAAGAGTTATTCCTCTCCTCACGAGGAATAAGCCCTCTTGCGTAAGAGCTCTTGTGCAAGAAGGCAGTGTGGACGGGCAGCAGGGGTTTCTTGCGTAAGAAACCCCTATGGCTAAAATGGCCATCAGAGCTTTCTTGCACAAGAGAGCAGCTACACTGCCATGGACATCTCTTGTGCAAAAGCACGTGGCAGTGTGGATGCGCTCTTGCGCAAGACTTTTTGCGCAAGAACTCTTGTGCAAAACAGTTCTTGCGCAAGAAGCCTGCAGTGTAGACGTAGCCTAAATGTTTTGTTTAGATCAAATGATTTTTTTTATCTGAAATGAAACAGTTCAAATCAGCTTTGAGTGTTTTACCTTTGGATACTTAAAAAAAAAATTACCTAAATTTAGAAATGTTTCATTTAGAAAATGTCAAAATGAAACAGTTTTGACTAGTTAAAGACAACAGTGGCTTCAGCCAAACTTATTGACCGAATTTAATCTAAATCCACAACTTGTTTTGATCAACCCAATATGTTATTTTTGATGAATAAACATTTGAAAAAAAATTGCCTCACTTTACTGTTGATCACATATGCATGATACTGCTCCAGATCTTGTTATTGTATAATGTGTATAGGAGTCAGATCAGGGCCATGTAACCTATTGTTCACTTGGCTATCTACAGTCCGTTTCTTGGTTCCCCCTATCTTTTTCTTATTTACATGTGGTGAGATTATTTGCTGTTAGGTTCCTCTCCCTAGACTGCATCAACCAGAAAACTCAGTGTTGTCATGCAGAATAATAGTCTAGCAAATTATAATAAATACAGTTTTAGCTGGCTCTACCATGCAACTGTTATATGACTTCGATTCTATCATTTTGCATCACTTAGCTGGGGTGAACCATTCATCATGTGGAGGACTGAAGGGGTAAATAACTCTGCTTTTCAGTTTTAAGAAAATATCTGACAAGTCCTTGTAAGAATAATGTACTGGAAATGCTAAGAGTAATTTGACACTTTACTGTTTGTTGCTAGCCAGTGCTTAAAATGTTAACAACAGATTTCTAGGTTGTGTGGCCAATAGTTTCCTTTGATCAACATTATATTCTGGGATGAATCTACATTATTTTATGTAGAACAAAATAATGAAATAAAGACTTTGGTTTGGGAGGCTTGTATTCTTTCTTGTAGCTCCTTAACTTGACCAGACAAGGTCCACTGAATTCAATGGATTTATTCACCTGAATAAAATTGCTCACATGTATAAACATTTGCAAAGACCAGGAATATGTCTGTACTTTTCTTCATTATTGATTACATTATTTGGCAATGTGAATAATCAAAAAAAATTAAATTGTAGAGGTTTTTATGATGTATTAATTAACTTTTTTGCATATTTCAATCAGAAGAATTTCCCCAATTTAAAGCTTGAAGGAACCTTTATAATTATTTAGTCTGACCTCTTTCACAGAACCTCGCCCCGTCATTCCTGCATGAGGGTCATAACTTCTTTCTAGAGGTCTGCTATCTGGAAAAAGAATACAAACTTAATTTCAAGACTTCAAAGATGAAGAATACACCACATCCTTGGTAAATTGCAATGGTTAATGACCCTCACTATTAAAAATGTGCATCATATATCTAATCTGAATTTATCTACCTCCATCTTCCAACCACTATACCTCATGCCCATTTTTAAAAAGCTGTCTATTAGAACTATATTTCCCATGTAGGTGCTTCTAGACAGTGACCAAGTCCTCTCTTAACCTTATACTGGATTATCGAAATAAATTTTATTAATCTTCTCACTAGAAGACATTCTTTTCAGACCTTGAATCATTCTTGTAGCTATTTTCAGAATCCCTTATAGTTTTCCACATTCTTCTGAGGCAGTTTACTTATGAGGATGAATTGTTAAAGCATGCAATTTTTTTATTGGTACAGTAGCTCCTCACTCCAGGAATTGACAGCAGTTTGCTGGCATATCACTAGCATGAATCCAAATGACAAAGTACATTAGAACTATTGTTTAAACTGAGAAATCAGTACATCCCCATGAGGAGAGAACCATAATATTTTTTCACTACTCTTTGTTTATGAAAATCAATCTGAGTAGACTCAAGAAAATAAATGTCATATTTGTTTGTTTGTTTTTCCTGTTTACTCCATATCAAGATCTGGTTCCTGCTGTCATTCCATACTGATTTCACACTTTAAGCAGTATCCTTCAGGGCTTGTTTTTCTTCCCATATGAAGAAAGATGGTCTTATTTCAGGTTGGAGAACAATGCATCATAACTTACATGTACATGGGTGATTCATGTGTCCATATAGAACACGTTAACTTCATTTTTGCATCAGCCAGAAATTCTCTTCATAACATCATTATTTATGCACCCTATACTGTACCCTGACGTTCACTGTGTTAGTCCTCCAATCACTAACTTTTCTGGTGAAAACTGAAACAAATAAGGCATTTCACAGTCCATCCACTGCTGTGTGTTTTCAGTCAGTGTCTTCCCCTGCTTGTTATTTGATAATCTGTGCAATCTTATTTCTCCAAGATGGCTGAGTGATTGAAGTCACATCACCACCAGGTACCATGTTAGTAGTAATAGACCTATGAGAATTAACAGCTGAGGATCCTAACCCTGAAAAAAAATCAGTTCTTTTGTATAGGTACAGGAGCTTATCTGAATCTTTATAGCTTTCTGGGGCAGGTGTTGGTTCCCACTGACTTCCAAGAAAAACCCTTATTGCTGCTAGTACTAATAACTAGTTCATAGTTATTTCTAAATGAGATATCTGCATCACCATGGCTTTGGTAACAACGATGAAAATGCATATTTAATTTGTATCCACACTGTATTAAAATCTTCTAAGATACACTGATGTGGTCGAAATGCTGTGAGCCTCAGGCTACATCTACACTGCGTGATTATATCAGCAGAAGATATGCAAATGGAGTGCTCATTTGCATATCTTGTGCTCTCATTTGCATGTATTTTTCTGATCCTTTTTGCAGAAGAGGTTTTTGCGATAGAAAGCCCTGTGTAGACAGGGCCATTTGTCAGAAAAAAAACCTTTTTGCTCAAGAGCCCTTATTCCTCAAAAAAATGAGGTTTACAGGCTCTTGTCCAAAAGGGGTTTTTTCGACAAATGGCCCCGTCTACACAGGGCTTTTTATCGCAAAAACCTCTTCCGCAAAAAGGATCAGAAGAGGATCTGCATATGAGACTGCGAGATATGCAAATAAGTGCTCCATTTGCATATCTTCTGCCAAAAAAAAATGCTGTGTAGAGGTAGCCTCAGAGAGGGTCACTAATATTGAGGAGGAAGGAGAAGGTAGAGGGTCTTCAACTATACTGATGGTCCAAGGACTCTTGGCAGAATGTTGCTGTGCTGTTTTATAATCTGTTGCTCAAAGTATCTCAGTGTGTAAATGACTCCTTGATTTATGTATATTGATACAGCATACTGACAAATCTGGTTTAGCTTTAAAAGTGTGGCAGTTCTGCTACCGGCTCCCCAGACCACCTTCCCTCCCTGCTGCCGGCCCCAGCCACCTCCCGACCAGGCTGCTGTGCTACTGCGGCCTCGGCAGCCCGAACTGCCCTGGCTCCAGCCCCATTGTTGCATCTCCAGCCCCGCTACCGTGGCTGCTGTGTCTCCGGCCCTGGCCCCACTACCAGGGCTGCCACGTCTCTGGCCCTGCTCATGGGGCTGCTGCGGCCCCTGCTGCACTACTGGGGCTCTGGCGCCAGCCCAGCCCTGCCAGGCTCTGGGCCACCAGCCCTCTTACTACTGGGGCTCCCAGCCAGGACTACCCGTGGTCCTTCCAGACCATGGATATTGCCAGATGAGGGACTCCCAGTTTTGGGAGGTCCAACTTGTATATTCCAAAGAGCTGAAATCAAAAGATTAATCACCAAACAGAAAATGAATATTTTTCCAAGAACAAAACTACCCCTCCCATTAAGTCTTCAACTTAAAAAGGGTAAAAAGAATCCTGCCCTGGAGACACTACAATCTAAATAGATGTAATAAACAAAGGGTGAAAATATTCTCTCTTCTACACAGCAATAATACAATGGGGTATGATACTTCCTTCTGCTATGGCCCTTTTGTGCTGCTTCTCCTCAGGATGCTCTAACTTGCATTGGGGTGGCTTGTGTAACACTGAGCAATATTGGGACTGAGGGGATCCAGGAGCAACCTTTACATCCTTTCCCCATGATAAATCTTGCATTTATCAGTTGTAGCCTAGAATTTTGGCCTTAATGTCTCTTGGCTGGGATCAACTGGGATAAAAATACTATTACTCCTTTTTGGCTTGAGTAGCTAGGTAAAATTTGGTCTAGTTGGAAGAAGAAATAGGGAATGGAGAAGAAATAGGGAATCTTTGCAATCCTGCTGCTCTACAGAGTTCTGGCTTCCTGAAAATAGGAGGAAACTAACAGAGGACTTCTTTGCTTATAGTCATAAGTTTATTTGACACTGATCTTGTCCTGGCTGTATCTGTCATCGTCTTCTCTGCCTGTTTCTTTATCTACACATCCCAGTCCATAATAATATCCAGGGAAGCAGACTTGCATCAGCCTTTGTTTTAGGTGGGGGCTTCTATAAACCATCCGGTTTCTTACAGCTATCTTAAATGAATGTGGCAAATCCATTCACCAGCTTTAATGACGTTTTACCCACCCTTCAATGATCCTGTCTCACTAAGGCATTGTGGCACTGTTATTTTTTGTAAACATTTTGGCACCCTTAGATGATGATTCTCTCCATTTTTTCCAGTGCTTATCCAAATTGGGCGATGTTTACATGACAGACCTTACAGTGGTGCAGCTTTGTCACTGAAAGGTCTCCTCTGTAACCACTCAATACTGGTGGGAGAGCTTGCTCCCACTGGCATAATTAAAGTACCCCCAGTGAGTGGAGGTAGCTATGTCAGCAGGAGAAAAACTACACCAGCATTTTCACTGGTGAAACTAATGTTAGCTAGGGGTGTGGGTTTTTTCACACTCTTGACTGACAAAAGTTTTTCCAACCAAAGTGTTAATGTAGACGAAGCCTTAGAAATCTTTCACGGAATGTGTATATAGGCTTCATAAAAGAGGAAAGATGGGCACAATAAAAGCATCAGATCTGTGTCCATTTTACTTGAAATCCTGAAATTCAGAAGGAAAAAATAGGGGTTTGGATAAATGGTTGAATGGGCAGAAATTTCCATATTGCTTTCTCTGCTCTCCCCACTCTTTCACTGCTTGGTTCTTGATATCAGTGGAGGATTGGGAGAGGAAAGCTCTGCTCTGCTCTGCCATATCCTCTCTCACACACACATCCTCTTATGCCAGGGCTCTTTAGGGGGCCTGCAGAGGAGATAGCTTAGTTGCTTCTACAAGCCATATGTCAAGGGAGGGTTCCTCAGAACAGGGCAGCTCCTCTCAGCATATATAGCTGCACTGCATTCACTTTGTGTTGCCTGAGTGGTGAACACAGCACAGCATGCAATCAAACCCATCATGTTTAGTACAAAAATGGATACAAGCAGCTCCTCCTTCACATACCTCTCTAGATTTGAATTTGGGCCATAGGTTTTCCTGTGCTGAATGAAGCTGATCAGCCATAATAAATCACTTTGTCATTAATTTGCTTATAGTCTCATTTATTACGAGCTTTCGAGCCAATTCTCATTTAAGTCAACAGAAAACATCCTATTAACTTAAATGGGAGCTGGATTTGGCCCCAGTTGATTTAATAACAAGAGTCATCAGCTGTTTATGCAACCCCTGAAATGTTCTTAAAATTAAAAGACCTCAAGGTAATTCAGTACAAGTGATTTTATTTTTGAATGATGTATTTATGAGGTTTGGCTGGATATGATATCCATTTCTCCAGTGTGTCATTAGGGAATGCTTGTGTTTCAGTAACAGTCACTGAAATTACTGCTATGCTTAAGAAGGAGACAGTCATTCCAGTCTCCACTTTCCATGTATGATTTCTGTGTTTTAATCAAGTCAAAGGAGGGAAGGGAGGACAAGAGAATTTAAGGGGGAAGACTTATTATATTTATTCTCTATCCCGCTATCTTCCACACTGAAATTATAATAGGGCAATTGCACAGCATACTGTATACATTAAGAGAGAGATACTCTATGTTTTTCTTAGAGCTTCTGATCTACTGCTTGCTCCTTAAATCCTGCACACCAGTGACTTTATGGAGAAGAAAGGAGAACCACCCCATAGGCCAGAGATTCCAAGAAAAGTCCGATGGATCTCAGAAATACACAGCATCCCCTTCTAGATCCATGCTGTTCCAGTAATGGCAGTCAAGATGTCATGCTTCCAATAGCCCACTCAGCTCATTGACTAGACTCCCTTTGGAGTTCCTAAGCTAGTGGTAACTTGCAGTCATGCTCACTATGTTGCAAGGGCTATTTTTCCTCCCCGGTTTTAGAAAGGGAGACCACCCTTGCAGGGCAGTAATCCTCCCTCGTTTGTTATATGGAGTTTTAGGGCTAGATTTAGCTGCATGTTTTTTAATAATATAGGTCTGATTACATGGAACAAAAGCACAAATGCATTTATTTCAGTAATTACAGGGTCAAATCCTGGTGCTGGTGAAATCAGATTGTGTTTTGCCATAAATTTAAATGGAAATAGGATTTGGTCCAGAGTGCAATTATCTCACCCATGTGAATTGGGTGATAAGTTTGGTGTAGGCTATTTAAATCTCTGTTGGTCTTCCTGAAGCATGTTTGTTTCTGATGTTTGCACTGTGGCTGTAGTCATGTTGGTCCCAGGATATTACATGGTGAAGTAATCTCTTTCATTAGCCCTATTTCTGTTTGGGAAAGAGACCAACTTACAAAGAGTTCTTCTTTGAGTTTGGGAAAGAAACTGAGGGTGTCACCTCTTTATCTGGAACAGATAAAGTGACATTGCAAGAGACCATAGAAGGTGAAGTTAACACTTTTATGGCCATAGGACAATGGAGGGTTGCTGGGTTACAGGATGTTTTAATGAGCCATAAATCCAATTTCTTTATTAAATCCATAAATTTGGTGTCAAATTATGAATTTAAGTTCCTTGGCTCATCTTTTGAAGGCATTGTATTACCTACAGACAGGCACTCAAATACCATATCACATGCTCTGCGAAGAGCACCTGTGGTATAAACTAAGGATGTTAAATAGTCAATAGGCACTCCCACATTCCTCCTTTGAAATATACAAGAGCCCCTGCATTTCAAAGGAGGAATGCGGCACTCCATGTGCAGCCTGGGGTCAGTGGGAAGTCCCGCTGACTCTGGGCTGCATGTGGAGTGCCTGCTTTGAAATGTACAAGAGTCCCAGTGGGGCTTTTGTGCATTTCAAAGCGGAAGCGCCCTCATGGAACTCAGGGGTCAGCGCGGGACTCAGAGTCCCCTGCTGATCCTGGGCTCCATGTTGCACTGCCGATTTGAAATGCCACACGGAGCCAGCTGATCTCGGGCTCCGCACAGCATTTCAGTGGAACCCGGGATCAGCTGGGAACTCCCGTGGGTTCCGTGCGACATTTCCCCAGAACCCGGGGTCAGCTGGGGACTCCCCAGCTGATCCCGGATTCCACAGAAATGTCTCACGGAGCCCAGGATCATCTGGGGAGTCCCCAGCTAACCCCGGGCTCCACACAGTGCTGCTGATCTGAAACACTGTCTCAGCATTTCAAAGAGGCAGCGTGGCACAGCTGAGCCCAGGTTCAGCTGTGCGGCACTGCCACTTTGAAGTACCCCTTCAGACCACGAGATCTTTGTGGAGGGTGTGTGTGAGGGAGCTGGGGTCATGCTGGGAGCTTGTGCTGGTGCTCCAGTTTCACGCCCTTCAAGCCAAGACCCTGCACCTCCAACCCCCTCACTCACCACCAAAACGCCAGAAAGGGATACAAGAGTTTGGAAAGGTTAAGAGCCACTGTCCGACACCATATGTGAATTCCTTATGCTTAGCAATCGGTCCCTCCTTGTATGTAGCTATGACACACTGGTCGCCTTCCCCACACCCAAAGAAGAGCTCTGTGAAAGCTTGAAAGTTTGTCTGTGCCACTAACAGAAGTTGGTTCAGTTAAAGATTTTTGCAATTTGCCATCTCTAGGCTCCGGGTGCGGGTCACATCCCCAAGCTGGCTCCATGTGGCTTGGCCCTGAGCTCGGTTCTGTACCTGTGGGTTCAGGTGGCTCTGGCCTGGCGGCACAGCCGCCAGCCACAATGGCACAAGAGGGGGGTGGAGATCATGTGGCTCTGTGCTCAGGCTGCAGGGAATAGGGAGGCTGCCGGGGGGCAGCAGCGGTGGCCTAGATGAGCAGCCAGGACAGTCCCGGGCCTGCGGCTGGGGAGGGGAGCCCAGCCGTGGCTGACGCTGCTGCCCACACGGGGCCAGTGGGGCCCAGAACATCTGATCCTCAGGAGAGGGCAGAGATCATGGCCACCACCAGCACCCGGCTCTGTGCTCAGGCTGTGGGGCGTAGGGGGGCGGCAGCTGCGGTGTGGAGGAGCAGCCAGGAGAATCCGGGCCTGCTGCTGGGGAGAGGAGTCTGGCCGCGGCTAAGGCTGCTGCCCGCATGAGGCTGGCAGGGCCCAGAGCATCTGAGCCCCCTGGCGTGGGCTGATCCTGGCTCTGGGGGTGACTGTGAGGCTGAGCCCCCAGATTGGAGTGACCTTGGGTCTGAGCCTGGGTGACCCCTGTGAGCTGTTGTGGTTTGAGCCTGTCTACAGTCTTCTAGTGGTGCTAGTGGTGCATAAGATAACTCCCCTTGTGGCAGAGTGATGTAAGAGTTGGGGGCAGGGCAATGCCAGTGGTGTGATGATGTCACTCTGTCATCCCGCAGAAAACTTTTTTTTAGAGAGAGAGACACGGCCCATATCTCAACTGAATACATTTGGAGTTGCAGCAGGGATATATTTCCTCCTGGAAAAGGAATAATAAAAGGTATATCGGTAGTCTTGCTGTTGGGCAGGGTGGGCAATAAGCCAGAGGCAGTTCACTATGGTTAGCTTCTGGCAAGCTGCAGCTGCTGTGCCTTTGCAGGTATGGGTGCTTGCAGCGTCTGTTCGCTGTGGATTGCCGTTCCCAGACAATAGGAGCTGTGGAAAACAGTGCAGACCGGGACACTGTTTCCCACAGTTTCCCTTGGCCAGAAACAGCAATCCACGGCCAATGAGAACTGCAATCATCCATACCTGCAGAGGCACAGGTAAATAAAGTGGCAGAGGCCTGCCAGGAGCTAACCCTGGTGAACCGAGTCTGGCCCCAGGGCTGGTCATTGACCACCATTGGAGTTGAGGGTCATACTCTCAACAGGTCTTAGTCAATGCACTTTAATGAAAGTGGACCTAAGTTTATTGGTTCCAGTCTACCTGCCAGTCTGTAAGAACTCAAAAGTTAGAAAACCAAGTTCTGCATTCATTTGTGCCAGTGTAAATCTAAAGTTAATCCTACAGACTTAAGTGCCTCCGGCATACATATACTGATGGCAGCTAACATTCCCTATTACATGATATAAATTACACCCTAGTCCAGGGATGTTGTACCTTTCTATAATCCTTACGGAGTTAGATCTTGATGCTAAAATTCCCACATTTTGTGCAGGGGCACTGAGAATATTACTGGTATTTTTGAAGGAGCAGAGAAGGGGGTACTTCTTCCCCCTTTCTTCCCTTCCCCTTGCACTTCCACTCTGGACACAACACAATCTAATCCTTAGCCCCTTGCTCTACTGACTTAAACATAATCTTGTGGGGAAACCTTTTAAAAACCTGCTTGTTTTAAGTTACTGTCTTTTCTTTCTATTAGGAAAATGAATGTTTTATGATTATAGTATGCTAAACTTTATTTTAAATAAAAAATCAAATCTTCCACTTTTACTAAACACAGTATTTTTCTGCATATGGGATAAGAGTAAAAATGTTTATTTGGACTTTTCTAGCATTCCCCATTTAGGGATCTCAGAATACTCTTAAAATATTAATGAATACGGGCTCTGTCCTACAAGATAAGAAATACTCAACCCTCATCCTACAAAGCACTCAACGTTCAAGTGAGAAATTCCATTTTAGTTAATGGGTCTGCCAGCATTCTTAAAGTTGAGGACATGTTTAAATACTTTGCTCCATCAGGATAATATGCACAGCTACCTTAATCCTCCGTGTGTGAAAACCCTATGTTAATCAAGAGCAAATGGGGGGCACAGATGGGTTAAGTGACTTGTCCAGGCTCACACAGCAGTCAGTGATAGAGTCTGGAATAGAAGCCACAAGTCCTGTCTCTTACAATCACGACATAAATTGTACAAAAGTTAGGAAATTATATCAAAATTATATCCAATTTAGTTCAGATGAAATGGCCTCCTAGATTTTAGCTTGGGGAGAGTTTATGCTACTAATGAGAAAGGGAGAGAAGAGAGGAACAATATAGTTGAAATGGGAGGGAACATTTCTCATCCTTAGTGATTGTAAATCTTTTACACAATTACCATTTCTGCTGCTAATCCACTAATCCCTCTGCTGAGTCTGCTCTTCTTGAAACAGTCTTTTCTGTCAGTAAAGTACAGGAGAAACTGCTTGTGGCAGGGCTGGGAATGGGAGACAAGCAGCAACTGTATGGTCAACCTGATACATAGCAGTTTCTTGATGTAAGAGAAGGAAAAAAGCTGTATTACTATACAATAGCTGTATTACTATAAAATACTCACGATATTTGTCTGGTACTGTATAATATACCCTTGCAAAAAGCTATGCAGAAAGTTGTCATAAACCTACCTTGTACTTACAAGAAGAAATATTATTTAATCTACAATTCCCTTTCATCTAGAACATTGGCTATGGTTCTCATATGTGTATTTTTGTTAGGCTACCTTTTGGCATCTATACTGCAGAACTTTCATCTCCATATAAAAAAAATCAGGCACCTGTAATACATGTGTAATATTATATGCTGCAGTTCTCACTAATTCTCACAACACAAAGTTCAGAGTATAAATCCAGCAGCTTAATATTAAGTACTTTTTTCGTTGATGTGCCATTAACATCTTTTTTGTTATCTTGTTATATTTGATTAATATTACATCCCAAGGTATTTTTGTAATCAAGTAAAGGTGATTTGCAGCAAAAATCAAATACCTGATGTGGCATAGCAAAAGGTCTGAGTGTAATTGTCCTTTCCATTATAGCAATGTTTTTCAGCTGTGTAACTGCATTGACATAAATGGAATCAGCATGACTTAAAACGGGTATTAGTGTGGAAGATCAGAACCACTATTTCTAGAATCCTTAAAAGATATTCCACTGCTTTAGAGCTGAGTAGAAAAAGTGAAAGAAAAGTATAAGGCATGAGAGTATGTGGTTCAGTGGTCACCAGGGTATGCCCATATATGTTTTAAAGGTGCACCTCAAAGTTCTATAAGCCAGACCAATAACTGTTTGTTTTTAAATCAATGTAAACATTATCACATGGGTTGTTCTCAACTAATAGGCAAGGCCTAGATTCTTGTGTTCACAAGATTTTTCATACTTCTATCAAAAATTAAACCAATATTAATTTTGGTCAGTTAATATTTTGCTAAAACCAAATATAGTGAACATGTAAGATGTAGAATTTAGAACAAACAAATTCTTATTTAGAATAAACAAATTATGTTATTTTGTGTTATTTTGTTTTTAATGACCTAATAGCAAGGAAGTTATGGGCTAAGTATCTCACCAGCAGGAGCTTTCGAATAAGGAATAAGGCATTTTTTCGCATCTAGAAAATAGATTCCACTGTCTCTAAAAAGGTATAAAGCCCATCAGCTCAGGATCAAAAAGGCCTTTAAGAACATAACTGAGTTGTAAAGAGTTGTTGTTTAGTCAGTTGGAATTAAACTAATTACCTCCCATAACTCATAGCAAATGTCATCTGTCTTTTAACATTTACTTATGTACCATGTAACCGTACCCCAAAAGGAAATACATGAGAATCAGTCCAGCAGCACTGATAGTGCCTTGGAGACAGAGAATTTTAAGGAAGAAAATGTAGTTGAACATCATCAGCATCCAGGTGAAGCAGAAACTCAAAGATTTTGAATCTGTGATTAAGTGCTAGCACATAGATAAGGAACAATATCAAGCAGAAAAAAAGGGACTGTGGAACACACCAGAGCTGAGGTGATAGACATGCACAGCATCTGAATCTTCTCTCACTTCCACAGGTCTCAATTGGGATAATTCAGATGAAGTCCTTGGAGTTAGACCAGTGTAAAATCAATGTGAGAAGAGTTTCTGATCCATTGGCAGTCAGAAGCAATGAATATTTAATCAGCCTGTCAGTTACAAATGTTGTATGTTTCCCCCTCAGCAGATGTCCATCGCCTCAGAAGCAACAGCATGGTGTAAAAAAACCAACATGGCAATTGATTTTGAATTGCAACAAAGAAGCTGTAATTAATAACCAAAACAGAGCAGCTTTTCTACAAACAAGTTTAGATGAGTGTCTGGATGGAAGGAGATTTCAGGAAGGAGACTGTATGAAACAGAGAACAGACCATCCCTTTCAGCAATATTCTGATAGAAAACATCCGAGGAGAAGCAGCATGAGTAGAGATAATGGGTCAGATCCTTAGCTTGGGTAAATTGATGTAGTTCCACCCACACCAGAACTACCCTGATTTACTATAGTTGAAGATCTCTCTGATTTTATTCTGCTTCTTCTTTATCTATGGATGTCTTCAGTTCCCTGCCCCCACTGTGAGGTACTGCCGAGACTAGGTGATCTCCAGGTTTTCTCTTGAATCTGTAGGAGGTCACAGTGATTTGTTCACCCTCCCGTAACTGCTTTGTTGGAGGGATGGGTGGGGGCTGAAAAATAGAAAGCCTCATTGGACCTTTTATCTTGAGAAGAGAATGCAGGATTTCTCTCTCAATTAATATGAATGACAGTTGTTTCCTGTTTGTTCACTTCTGCACAAAGACTGCTCAAAACACAGGAGATAAAAAGAAAAAAAAATCTGAGCACTGGTGATTAAAATAAGTAGGGGACAGATATGCTGAGTTGGAAGCCAAAAGGCCTGATGCCTCATTGTGTTACACCAGTATTATATTACATAATTCTATTTATATCAGTGGATACATTGCTTATATACATTGCTTAACACTGTGTAACATGAAGAATCAAGCCCACTGTCCTGAATTCCACTCAGCATGTCACTTTAACATATTGTTAGAGACATACATTCCTTCATGTCTTTCAGTTTCTAATCTTATTGGGTGAAATCTTGAAATTCTTACAGTTTTTATCTACTCAACACACTTTTAATGACTTCAGTACAGGGATCCTAGAAAAAGTGTTTCATTTATTTCTTCAGGCAGTCTCAAGTATAGAGCATATGAATGTTTCTGACTCCAGGATATGAGCCACAAGCGTAACTGAAAGCAACATTAGAACAACAAATAGCCCAGCATGCTGAGCAGAGAAAAAAAAGTAACTTAAAAAAGAATTCACTCTCTCTACTAAAATGTTTAGTTTACCTGGTGCCACAGGCCTTTACAAAGTAAGAAAACTCAAAGACACCATAGCCCAGCAAGCAGGTATAAGAACTGACATTAAAATAGCCTTTATTAACCTACCCATGCACCCAATAAGCTCCAAAGGCAAACAGATGTATAAGCAAGACTCTACCTGAATGGGAAGTACCTCACCTCTCAAGGATTCACACTATGGTGGGTATTGTGCCTTATTTGCCACAAGCCTGGAGTAAGGCAGGGGCAGAGCAGAATTGCTGCTGGCCTGGTTCCCACCTTGTTCCCAAGGGAAAACAAGATGCACCAGCCTTGCATCTGACATTCATTACTTCAGCAGCAGCCGGAGGAACAGCCAACTTTTGATATCAATGCAGAAGGTCACCAACGAGGAATTATATAGGAAGATACAGCCGAAAGAGAACCTACTGCAGAAGGTTATACAACGGAAGTTACAGCTATTCGGGCATATCTACAGAATGCACAACGAACAAAAAGTTAAGACCCTGGTATTTGGCATAATAGATGGTCCGAATAGGAGAGGCAGACCCCACAGAGAACAGGGAGATGATATAGTAGATTGGTGTGGAGCTAGTCTACAGAAACTAAGCCACTCTGCACTGGACAGGGAAAGATGGAAGGAAATAGTGAGGGAGGCATCGGACACCAACCGGTGTGAGCCCATGGTTGTTGATGATGATGATGATGATGAGTAAATTACAACCCTCCAAACTTACTTCAGAGTGATGAGGAAGGAGAAGCAGGTGGTAGTGGCTTCTTTAATCTAGTGGCCTGATAATTAGCACTGGGGTTGACTGTGCAGGTACACAAAGGGTGGAACAGGGGGGCTTCTTATTCCCTCACACTTACATGCAGGCACGTAGGCCAAGTTAGAATCTAGTCTAAAATCTGTAATGTCAGCTGGAAAGGGTCGGCATTTATACTTTGGTTTTTATTAAGGAGAGCATTCCAACACTGTAGTAAAGGATGGTCCCCTATATTGTTAGGGCTTTGGATATTGAAAAAAGCAGTTTGCTTATTGTGGACATCATGGTCCCTCTGAGGAAGTATTTATGCTTCTCCCTTCTAATGGAGTTGTCATCAGAGTAGCATTTAATGATAGCTCCAAGTGGAGCACAGTTCAGAGGTCACAGACAAAGCAGTGCTGAAGTGGCGCAGTGTCACAAAATATATTCAATGTAGTCGGTCCGAGAGGCTTTAATGATACAGCACTTGATGCCCATAGCAATTACTTTAAAAAGGAGCAGATGAATGATAATGCTTCACTAGATTACTAAAGCCAGTCAGAGAAGCAGTAACCTGTATATGATGAAGAACATTTTAATGAGCAAAATGTCAAAGAGACAGGTTTCTTGCTTCTTGCAGGGTCCACATAATGCAGATGTGAATTTTTACAGCATTATGTAGATGAACTGATCCCAGTGTGTCCGTCGCCTACTCGCCCCCTCACTTCTTGCCTGACTTTAGCTCCATTGGGCTGATTTAAGATATTAAGGCTGAAGGGCACAACCTCACGACCTCTGTTAAATGACAAGGGCAGTAGGCAGAGCTCTGAAACTAGCACAGTAGCCTAATCAGCAGGTGAGTAAATGTGTAAAATCCAATTATCTCCAAAGCATCCAGCATTTGAGCTGAGCAAATCATTCCAAGTTAAAAATGGTATGGCAAACTTCTGTTGTGGATTGTCTGTGAGCAGGTCACTTTTCTTTAATTTAGTGAGTTGAAATTCTGTGTGTGTGTGCACGCGTGCGCGTACGCTAATTTAATTTACTGCATGGCTAGCTGTTTGATACTTAGCTTAGAAAGCCAAAGTGGGCTGCTTCATTGCAATTGGCCACTCATGGCTCTTCTAATCAAGTCTCTGATATGGCTTTGCTTGAGAAAAAAATGAATTTAAATTTGCTCTCTGAGAGCACTTGAATATGAAATCTTAAAATTAGTTTTTTGCAGGAATACATTATATGAACTTTGGTCTGGTCTGTTCAAGCATCCTGAAAACTGTGGGATTGTACTCATTTTCCTAGCTTGGGCTGAAGGCCATGCCACTGCATCTGCACTGCTATTGTTAGCAATGGTGGTGAAACTAAAGCTAGCAGGGCTGTGTAGGCCAACACTGCAGTGACATCTTAGATTGTAGTGAAAACATATGCTTAGTCCCTTCAATCATCAAAGACAAAGGAATGTAAAAAGATTTGTTATTCACATACAAATTCAAATATATTTTAGAGACTTTTTTTTCTTATTTGCCCAGATCTATACAGTATTCATACCCAGCAGTAATGGTGGAAGACTTTCAATAGCAATATAGACATTTGGGTCAGCAGAGGCTAAGATATTACTATTGTAATAGTGAAATAGTTTATTGAGATTCAAAAGGAAGCCACACACGTTTACACAGTCCACTTCAAAGAACATTGCCATGCAAATGTTTTCAACACGTCCTCTCCAGAAGTTGTTCTATAATAGCTTCCAGACATTTATTATATGTAATGTTATACAATATATAATAAAGAAATCACATTTTCATAAATTGTTAGTCTATAGAATGTTAATAAATTTGGATAAACTTTGAATAAATGTTAATACCTATAGTACCAGTTAAGTCACAGACCTGTCATGAATGGATGCTGCATCATTGAAATCAGTGAAGTTGTACCTACTACACTGTAATACCAGGCTATACACCACTTATCTGCAACATCATAAATGAATAGCCACAAACAACTCTGGTCCTTTCTAATCTTTATATTTTCATCCCTTCAAGAAATTGTAGGAACTTTCCTATCCTCCATTGTTTTAACAGGGAGTGTTTGCAAACATAACCTAATACCTCATCTAAATCTGAAGAAAGTTTCTCTCAAAGATACAGGGCTAAATTGAGATCTGGGGTTAACAGGTACAGTTCCACTGATTTAATGATGTTGTACCCAATTATGACAGGTCCGTGCCCTCAGGGGAGTAAAAGAATGTTCTAATGGGTACCAAAATTTACCCAAAGTATATCCATTACCCAAATGTATTAGTCAATAGAAACACAATTTATGAAAAAGTGACTTCTGTATTATAGTTTCTGTAAGATAAATATAATAAAAGCTATTGCATAGAAATGTAAGGACATAAGAACAGCCACACTGAGTTAGAGCAGCAGGTTAGGTTCACCTACCCCAGTTTTATGTCTTCTGACAGTGACCCAGAGGAAATGAACAGAAAAGGCAGAACTTCTGGATAGGCAAGTGTGTATATATTCATTTATAAGGAAGTATGTTTGCTAACACTGCCTGTAGAAAGAATAGAGGTTAGGAAAGTTCCTACCATTCCTTGAGAGAATGAAAATGTAATGATTAGAAAGGGAACGGAGTTGCTTGTGGCTATTTATTTATTATATTGCAGGTCAGTAGTGTACTTTCATTTCTTTATCTGTAGTTCAAAAAAATGCTGTAACAGAATGCACCTCAGTTTTGCTGGGGAGGGGAAATGCATTAAGTACTGCTGCAAGGTTTTTTCACTAAATCTGAAATGCACAGCCAAATCCTCAGCCCTTGTAAATCTGCATAGAAAAATTAAATCAGTAGAGCTAATCTACATCAGTTGACTATGTTGCCCTAGATTTCAAACATTCTGTGAACCAATTAACAATAAAACATTATATTAGTGAGCTAAAATTAATAATCAGTAGTCTTTTCTCACTCAGTTCAGAATAAGTGTGTGTGAGAGTTTGATTATTTTTCTACAGAAACTGATATCAGCAAAAACACAGTTTAGGCCATGCTTTTCCAGAATTCCCAGCATGAGACTTTTAGGCATGTTTTTATAAATAAAAGAATTAATTCAGGTAGGAAAAAGATACACATGAGCATGTTATGCTGAACATGTTTGTTCTGTTTACACATATATTTTTTCCATGGGTTCTGTTGATAAGAGTTGATGTCTTAGGGAGTTCTTCACTGGACGTCTGGGGCAAAAAACCCTACAACAATAACAACACCTGTAGCCATACCACTGTATGTCATGCGCCTACCTGCTCTCACAAACTGAGAAGGGTTAAAGCAGGTTAGTATCTGAATGGGAGACTTCCAAAGAAAACCTGTATGAATGGTATTTGACAATCTTAGTACATAGACCTGTCTTTCTGAGACTCTACTGAACCAGTGACGAGGAAGATGGTAAAGGAACACTGTGCTGCAGGTGATGCTAGTTTTTAGATGAGACATAAAAATGAAGTGTTGGCCATTTGTGGTCTTGCAAGATCCCATGGTTCTTTTCTTAAAAATAGGAGTGTTAATCCTGGTGCACTGACCAAATTCCAGCTGTGATTATTACTGACATTTTCCTTGCTCTTGCAACAATGTTGCCCCTAGTGAAATTCAGAAAGTGATAGCCAGAAGGAGCCAATCGAAAGCAAGCCAAGAAGACATAATTACTGAGATTATGAATTGATAATTGTTTAATCACTGTTCAATTTTTGTTAACTTCCATGTTTATTTAAATATTTGCTTTATATTTAGGTTTACTTATGTATTCAGGTGCTGATTTGCTGAACCAAATTGAATAGCACAGCAAGGAAAGATAACAATAGAATTATCTGATTTTAAAACTGTGGTTAACAGTTTTCATGATGCATCTTATATAGACTGAAGGGGAAAAAGAGGGGGCCCAATTGTATTTATAGATTAATTTGCTTCTAACAGGAGTTGATAACTGAAGGGTAGAGGTTTGAACGTATTAATTCATATTCGTGTTTCATATTTGACGGACTCCATCATATAAATTCTTATCAGATTGATCTGAGGCATTTTTCTTTTCAAAGGCAACATTTTAGGGCTTTTTTCACCCATAGTTCATCTTTCATGTTCTTTTTTATGTGAAGTTTATTTCAACTATGTGTGTCAGGCAAAAGAAAGAATGTTGTTATTATTTTAGTTAAAAATAGGACTCTTTTACATACAGTAGTTGCTCTTGAAAACATTTTTATATCTGTGTAAAATACTATCCAGCATTCAGACTGATATCAGAGTTATGGGGCACAGTAATAATCTTCAGACTTGTTCTTTTAAAATATTCTTGTTTGTGGCATTTGGATGCTATAGCTAGCAGGCATATTTTACAATACCAGCAAGCATCTTTAATTATGTAACAATGCAGGCATTTTTAATTTTAGAGAAAACAGCTTTAATTATGGTCTCTCCCTAGTGCCTAATCAGATGGGATAGGTTTTTTAAGATGGTTTGTATCTAACACATTTTTTGAGCTCATATAAAGTGATTTTTTAAAAATCTTGCCTATATTGTACAGTACCCAAAATGAAGTGGAATAACTTCAGCTTCTATTTTGCAATGGAGATAATGGGCCAGATTCACCCCATTGAAAATTAATGATAATACCTGGTTGGGCCAACTTATTTTAATATAGCAATCTTCCATTTCCTACCAAAACAGATGCCTCGAAGAGGATCTGGCTAAGGTGCATCTGGAAGAGGGGCACTGGAATCTTCCAACTCTTAGAATATTGGGGAAAATGTAGCATTTCTTTTTTAGAATCTGCAACATTCCTTCATGATGAAATCTGGAAATGCCACAGTCTCTTCAAGAAATAGTCTGGGTGCCGCCTGTGGTTTGGATGGTATAGCTAGCAGGTAAATGTTATATTTAAGACACATTTTCTAGGAAACTGTT
The DNA here is from genome assembly GCA_032595735.1 of Pelochelys cantorii. NCBI lineage: Eukaryota > Metazoa > Chordata > Testudines > Trionychidae > Pelochelys > Pelochelys cantorii. Next base: position 43,276,143 of record CM064329.1, on the reverse strand, counting down.
CTGTCCAGACACTTGTAAGGAGGCTTCTGTGCTGATCATCTACCTCTGGAAGACATTCTCCGTTGAAGGGTGGAATACTTGGTTCTTCTGCTGGGAGCACAGGATAACACCTTCCCCCTTGCAATTTCCACTAAGTTTCTCACCAAGGGTACGTCTAGACTACGCTGAAGTTTTGAAAGAGGATATGCAAATTCCACGGGAATTTGCATATCTTCTTCCAATCTCACCTTCGAAAGCAGAGTTTTCGAAAGTGAAAATAGTTGGAACATGTTTTTTTCGGCAACCCCTCCTTTTTTGAAAAGCCGGGTAAACCTCATTTTTGGAGGAAGAGCGGCTTTTCGAAAAAGGGGGGGTTACTGAAAAAACCGCGTCCCCACGGAATTTGCATATCCTCTTTCAAAACTTCAGAGTAGTCTAGACATAGCCCAACAGTTAGAAGGAGACATTTAGGTCATTAATATATACACACCTTAGACATTAATAAGCTTTCTTCAGTGGATGGGTCATTGGACTGAAGCTATGACTAACTCTTCTACTGCCTTGTGTAATTTTGGGTAAGTAATTTCATCTCGGTGTACCTGAATTTCTCCAGCTGCAATGTGGGGTTAATAACTTTCTTTACAGTGTTTTAAGACTGACAGCTATAAAAATATTATTTATATCTCTGCTGAAGTTAGACCTAAATGTAACTTCCACTCCTCTTACAGCAGGTCAACACTATGGGGAAGGTTGGCTTAAGGTATACAATTCCACCTACATAAATAACATAGCTGGAGTCAACATGCCTTAAGCCGAGCTAGGGCCCCATCCTCACTTTGGAAAGTCGATGGGAGAAATGCTCCTGTCAACTTCCCTTACTCCTTGTGATAGCGAGGTGTACCGGTGTCAGCTGGGGTGCCCTCACCGTGTGATTTAGTGTATCCCCACTAGACCTACTAAACCAAACTCCGGAAGATCTACCTCTGCAATGTCTATCTTCGTGGTAATATAGAGGTGCCCTTAACTCTACTCTGTATTCCAAAAGTAATGATTAGAACTAAATAGTGTTACTAGTAAATCAAAGAGTGGCTCTTTTAAAGTGTGGCTTTATATGAATGTGGTTTATTAATGTTGTTTCATTTAAAAAGGAATTGACTTGGACTTGCACCATTGTGAATTTTGAAACGTTGGTTAACATTTTTTTACATTGTATTTATAAGGCACTTCTTGGATCCTTGTGAATGTGAAACTTACTCCTGTGAACTGAGGTTGGAATTTTCAAAGGCAGGGAGTTAGATGTCCAACTCCCATGGAAAATCAATAAGTTCGGCACCTTGCTCCCTTAGGCTCCTTTGAAAATTCTAGCCTGAAAGATTTGGAGCTAAATTTTTGGATGCCTATCAAAATCAAATTCCCATATAGTTTGAGATTCTGAAGCTTCAAAATTGTAGTCTGAGATAGTTCCAAGCAGCAACACTCAGATTTTAATTTGAATCTCTAACACCCAAAAGTTTTCAGACTCAATTTTGGCTCAACCTCTTATAAAGATTGGGCCAAATTGCAGCATTCAAATCCAGTTCCAAGTTCTAAAATGTGAATGCATGCAAAGTTTGTGGAGGAGGCATGTTAGAATCTGGGTGGGGTTTTTTGAAGGATAATTTCCAATTAAAATTAATCTTCTGTTGTATTTTGGAGGAACACATTTATCTCTGTACTTTGCTCTACTAGTACTTTTCTCCTTGATAAAATTAGGAGCGGTTTATGGAGCAGATCATCACTGATGGGAAGTCGAACTCTTTAAGCTTTGTATTCACATTGTAAAACATTCTTCCAGATAACACTTCAATGTACAGAGAAATTCCTGATCTATGTATAACACCATTTCATGCTGCCTGATGTGAGGCATGAAGAAGTGTTATGATCTAGGAGAACATTATGTGTAACAAATGTCTGTTTCATAATGATGGTATAGGACTAGATTTTGTATAGGCTTATAGCCTTTTTGTATTATTGATTTGAGCCCAGTTCTTCAGCTGTTCCAGATGGTCTTCCAGCTGACCTCAATACAATTTCTGTATGCACTGGTAACAGACTCAGGCCGTAAGTGATTCCTTTTCAGGTAGCAGTAGATACATGGATGAGATTATGGCAGAGAAGTGGGCTGTGCCCACGAAAACTCATGATACCATCTACATGTTTCAAAAACAAAAGGAAAAACTATGTAGCACTTTAAACACTAAGAAGATGGTTTAATAGGTGATGAGTTTTCGTGGGCCAGACCCACTTCCTCAGATCATATTCTGGAAGAGAATTGGCATGACCATATATACCAAAGGAATCATGCCAATTCTCTTCCAGAATATGATCTGAGGAAGTGGGTCTGGCCCACGAAAGCTCATCACCTATTAAACCATCTTGTTATTCTTTAAAGTGCTACATAGTTTTTCCTTTTGTTTTTGCAAGATCGGACTAACATGGCTACCTCTCTATTACATGTTTCATTAGTCATAAAGTGCTACCAGACCCTTTGTTGTTTTTTTCTGTAATAGACTAACTTGTCTACCCCCTGAAGCTCATAGAATGTTATGTGAGTCTAAGATTAAAGAGAGAGAACTCACTTTATAAGCATAAAAATTAAAAAAGGAGTGTTTTGCAAACCTTTTTAAATTGAAATTTTATGTCCTTCAAAACAATTCCATTCTGATACATTAATGCTCATCATTGTAATACCTAACTCTTATGTAGAACTTTCCATTCATTGATCTCAAAGCACTGTGGGCACAATAGAAACAGACAGCTATTGCTAGATGTACGTAAAGTAATTACACATGTAATGGACTAGTATCAACAGGGCATAATCAGCCCAGAGAGACAGTTATGAATAAATTTTATCATGATACTCCTCGCCTTATGGGAAACAAAGGTGATTGTAGATCGTATGTTTAAGGGAATTCTTTTGCCATTTCAGTGATTTTTTTTTCACTCTGTAAAGGAGAGAGCAATTAACTTCTCTTATTTAAATTACATGAGCTGGGTACTTCCATCTCAGGAATGTTTTGCATATCTCTGAAAAAGAGAATTACTGAAAAGGAACAGGGGTGAGTTTAAAATGGGCCATACAAGACTTTTGAACATGATCTGTGGAAAGCAAAAAACAGTATTATATGATAGCATACATAAAGGCCAAACAGATTCTTGCAATCAAAGTGAAATTTATTTTAGCTAAAGAACGGAACTAACACAAGAGAGAAGAAAGGAAAAATCTCCATTAGAGAACACACAGTGGGTTTGAGTCACTGTATAATTCCATGTATAATTCCATCTTTGGGCTGATATAATTCCATTTAAAGTAACTGAGTAGCACCAGCATAGAAATTGTGTCCCACAGTGGAGAATCAGGCCCAATGTATGTGACAATGTGCACTGAAGTGAACACAACAGGGATGCTGCAGAGAGCAGAGACTTTAGAAATGTTTAGAGCATGATGCACTAAAAAAAGAGAGCATAACTAAAATGCTCCACAGACAAATGTAGATATTGAAGTTACAGGGGATCCAATACAGCTCTGTCTTATACAAGCATTGATATCTTTCTATAAGACTGCTGATGTGCTTTCCTTTCTCATAAAGAGCATGCTGTCTTTGTGTGTTTAGATCATCAGACAACCATAACCACATAAACAAATCCATTCAGTAGAACTGCTTCCCATTTGCACGTGTACCTATGCTGCTGTTATGCCCTGAAAGCATGTTCTGTAAAAATGTGTCTGATCAGAATTAAATAAGAGAATGGGGACGCTTACTGTTTGATTAACAACTTTGAATATACATGGTTAGAAATAGGCTGAAAGGGTTTATAAAAAAATCATTAATTTGACCCAGCTGATACTGTCCCAGCACAGCTGTATTCCTCATCTTGTGAACTTCAAGGCCAGAAGAGGTCATGTGCTCATCTAGTCTGACTTCCTGCATAACACAGGCCACAGAACTTCCCAAAATAATCCACAGAATGTATCTTTTAGAGAAAATGCTAATCTTCATTTACAAATTATCTGTGATGGAAAATTCATCATGACTCTAGGTCAGGGGCAATAATTTTTTATGGGAGACCACTACAGGCATTTGGTAAGTGGTCAAGGGCTACACTCTTCCATTATAGTAATGGTTTGGGGTCTGGGATGGAGGTTGGGTGCTGAAAGGAGCTTGTGGGAAAGGATTGGGGCATGGGAGCTAATAGGGAGTTTGGGTGAAGGAGAGGCTTGTGACCTGGGGCAGGGAAATGAGGTGAAAGGTCTGGGAGAGGATTGTGACCTGGGGTAGGGGTGCAGGGATTTGGGTTGTGACCTGGGATAGGGGAATGAGGTGTAGGGTCTGGGAGGGGGTATGGGTGCAGGAAAAAATTCTGCCCTGGGGGAGAGGTGTAGGAGGTGGGAGTACAGGGGTCTGGAAGGGGGTTGTAACCTGTGGTGGGAGTGCATGGATTTGGGTTGTGACTAGGGATAGTGGACTGGGGTGCAAGATCTGGAAGGGGGTTGTGACCAGAGGCAAGGTATAGGAGGGGGTGCAATGTCTGGGAAGGTGTATGGGGGCTGGAGCAGGGGTGCAGAAGGGTTGGGTTACATGGGGAATGAGGAGGACAGAGAGTTGGGGGAGGAGGGGCTGGAGTGCAAGAGGAAAGCTTTGGCTGGGAGACCTTACCTGGGTGGCTCCCAGCCAGCAGCCCAGCAGGTTCCTTTGCTAGGGTCCCTGCATTCCATGTCCCTATACATTCTCAGAGCAGCTGCAGGAACCATGTTTACTTCTCTGAACTGAATGCTGTGAGCCATGGGGATGAGGGGGGAGGGGCAATTCACTTGCTGCCTGTCCTGCAATCAGTCAGCTGCTATTGGCTGGAAACCAGCCAATGGGAGCTACTGGGGGCCGAGGCAGCAGGAGAAGTCTCTCCTCCTTTCCCCCGGCCTCTCAGCATTTAGAGATGCACCTGGCTCCATGGCAGGCTGAGCAGAGGTGTGGCAGGCAGGGAGTTGGCTGAGGCTCCCGCGCGTTGGATCCAGTGGCTTGGTGGGCCAGATCCAGCCCTCAGACCATATTTTGCCCAGCAGTGCTCTAGGTAAATTATTCCAGTGGTGAATTACCTTCATTGTTAAATTTTTTTGCTTATTTCCAGACTGAATTTGTTTAGCTTCAACTTCCCCTATTAGATTGCATTATAATTCTCTCTGCTAGATTGAAGAGACAATTATTGAACTTTTTTCCCATGTAAGTACATAATCAAGTCACGCCGTAATCTTCCTTTTGTTAAGATAAACAAATTGAACATGCTTTCCAACCTTAAAATCAAACATTACTTTTCTCTGAACTCTTTCCAATTTTTCAGCATCTTTGACTTGTGGACACAATATTCCAAGCAGCAGTCACAGTACTACTAAGTACGGAGTTAAATAACTTCTCTGCTCCTGCACAAGATCCATCTGCATATGCATGCAAGGCTCACATTAGCTCTTTTGGCCACAGTCACCCCAGATGCCCATGTTCAGCTGATGATCCACCATGACCCCAAATCCTTTTCAAAGTCGCTGCTTCCAGGATAAAGTCCATCGTCATACAAGTATGACCTACATTCTGTGTCCCTAGATGTCCACATTTAGCTATATTAAAACACATATTGTTTGCTTGTTCCCAGTTTATTACGTGATTCAAATCTCTATCGGTGGTCTCTCCTCTTTTTTTTTAACCCCTTTCCCAATTCTTGTCTGAGCAGCGAACTTTAACAGTAATGATTTAATTGTTTCTTGTCACTCTGTCTTTTAATACTTGTGTCTGCAAATAATTTGTACTGACAACAATTTGGTTTATTTTTAGTAAATAAGGGAGTATCCAACAGTGAATTTTTAATGAAAATAGAATTTAACTACTCTTTTTACTTGGCACTAATATACAACTCGTTTAAAAAAAATCAGGTAGTTGCACATGTTAGTAGCCGGTTTTAGTGATATGTGCCTACAGTTACCTACTTACTTCATTTGTACTTATGGTTGTGTTAATTGTGCATGCAAATGAGAAATGTATTTTGTGCACTTGATAGCTTGCCTAAATTCAACTCTTCATTTGAAGAAACTCACATTCTCTAAAGGCATCTAAATTTAATTATTTGGCCTAGCCTGCAGTAGAAAATGTAGAATATTCCTGCAAGAGCACTTTTATGCAGGTAGAACTGCATTTCAACTAGAGCCTTTTCCAGTATAGAAATATTATTAAAATGAGACCTCTCACTGTTATTACTATCTAAACAAAAGTTCCTAATGTAGACCAGGTCTTTGAGCCAGATTCTTATCTGGAGTAACTTCAAATTTCACTAGTTGAGTGTCTGGTCCTAAAACCTTTGACTTAGACCCCTTCTTGAATGTTTGTTCCTTGCATCTTGTTTCTTGCGTACAGTGGAGCTACACTGATTCGCACCTCCTTTGCCTACACATAGCATGCTATGTAATTAGTGTAGTAACATCACCAACATCTTTCCTTCTAAAGAGAACACATTAGCTGAAAAAGGTAGGCAAAAGTTATACATTGGCTGGTTGCTCTCTAAACAGCTCTGAGCATGTTTTGAAATACTTTCATTATTTTTTAAACAAATGTGGGGGATGCAAGAAAAAAACTACATATTTTCAAATATGTAGGAACCATCCCTGTATTAACATAAGGAACATTTCCCACAAATCCGTACTACCCAAAATATAATCCTTACAGGGGTTCCCAAACTTTTTGGCACGGGGACCAGTAAATCCATTCACGAGCTTTTGGAGGACCGGTAACATTCATTTGCATATTTGCATATTCATTAAGCAAATGATGAATATTCAGATAAGTTGTTTCTGGTCCTCCCAAAGCCCCCAGTGCCAGCGTTAGCAAAGCTTTTGATACAGTCACCCACAATATTCTTGCCAGCAAGTTAAGGGAATATGGATTGGATAAATGGACTGTAAGATGGATAGAAAGCTGGCTAGATTAGAGTTTCCTAAACTTTTTACTTTAATTGGAACCTGTTTTTTTTTCAGTACTGTTTTTTGCAGCCCAAAAATATAAACACATATAAAAAAAAATGAAAAATGAATACATTTTCAGTGTTTCACCCGGCTGCATCCTCCACCCAGCCTGGGCCAGGGCTTGGGGGACCCGGCGCCGCATGGACACTCCAGGAGGCGGGAGCAGGATCAGATTGGGGGTAGGGTATCTGGCTAGGAGGGAGGGTGCAAGGAAGGGTAGGGCTGCCAGGTGTCCAGTTTTGAGGGTTTTGTTGGGGAAACAAATTGAGAAATTACCAGACATATAAAATGTCTGGTATTTTCTAATTAGGTAAGTTTTATTATAATTAGGTGTATCAGTCCTTAGCTGGGAACTGCCTGGCTGGTAGATGTGCTCACGCTGCCTGAGTGTGTCTACCTGCCAGACAGTTCGCAACTACTCGAGGGAGGGTATGTGGGGGGGATGGGCAAAATGGAATCCCTGGCCAGACTCATTCATCTGCCAGGGTCTGTAGGGTCTGCATGTGCCTGGGTCAGTCCCGCTCCCCCCCCCCCTTCTCCTCCCGATCTCCCCAGTCCAGCCCTGCTGCCCCCGTCCAGCCCTGCTTTGGGTGGCCAGTTCCCCCACCCCCACCAATCTCTCCCGGTCAGCCCCGCTCCCCCGATGACCCCCCTCGACCAGCCCCGCTGCCCCCATCCAGCCCTGTTTCCGGCAGCTGGTTCTCCCGTCCTCCTCCTCCTGATCTCCCCCGTCCAGCCCCCCCCCCCGCCCAGCCCTGGTTCCGCCGCCTGCCCTCCCCGATCTCTGCAGGACAGCCCCGCTGCCTCCAACCCTGCTTCTGCTGCCTGCCCACCTGCCTGGATCTCTGCAGGACAGCCCCGCTGCCCCCAACCCTGCTTCTGCCCAGCCACCGCCAGATCTCCCAGACGCCCGCTAACCCCAACCCTGCTTCCGCTGCCCGCCCGCCCGGATCGCCGCCGGATAGCCCCGCTACCTCTAACCCTGCTTCTGCCGGCCGCCTGCCCACCTGCCCTGATCTCCGCAGGACAGCCCTGCTGCCCCCAACCCTGCTTCCCAGCAGCCAGTTCCCCCCCGCCACCTCCTCCCAGCCTGCTCTGCTCAATGCCCCGCTGTGCTCCCCTCCTGGCAGCCACCAGGCACGCTGAGGCCCAATATTTTTTTCCCGCGGCCCGGTATCAGGCCACGGCCCCTAGTTTGGGAAATGCTGATATAAGTTAAATGAACTGATTTAATAATATACCCAATACATTTTCTAATTTTTTGCTTCATCTTATTTACAGCAATGAATCCATACATTCAAAAAATATTTGTTATTGCTTCAAAACTGAAGCGCTACTGTTCAGTTATGTTTGGTCACAAAACACATGGGCTATGTCTACACTGCCCCCGTTTTGTGCAAAAAATATGCAAATGAGGCGAAGTGTGGAATATCGCTGTGCCTCATTTGCATAATTAATGAGGCTCCATTTTTGCACAAGAGCCGTTCTTCCTGAAAAAAATGCGGAAGAACGGTTCTTGCGCAAGCGGGGGTTTTTGCGCAAAAGACTCTTGTGCAAAAACGTTGTCTCATTAATTATGCAAATGAGGCACGGCAATATTCCACGCTTCACCTCATTTGCATATTTTTTGCGCAAAACGGGGGCAGTGTAGATATAGCCATGATGCTTCTGTGACTTAATTGAATGAAAGAAACATTTATTGTTGCCACTTTTTGCAGAAGGTTGCTGTTTAGGGAGAGGTGATAGATAAACAAGATGAGGGAATTTTGGAAAATTTTAAACCTATTCTTTACTGATCCACACAGGACTCTCCTGCATTACCTGACTCAGTCCCATTGCTAAACTGAGAAGTTCTGTTTTTAGATTATTCCTAGAAAAAATAGGTTTAGGATGGACTGTATAAATCTCACAATGTGACAAAAACAGGAGTGCTATTCAGAATTCAGTAGGTGGGAGCAGCTTTCACCATAATTCAATTCCACTGACATGCATCTGACGAAGTGGGTCTTTGCCCACGAAAGCTTATGCTCCAATAAATTGGTTAGTCTACAAGGTGCCACAGGACTTCTCATTGAGAACGAGAGAGTTAAATATTCCTGGGAGAAATTAATAATAAACTATTGAAAAAATACTCCAGATCTGAGCTAAAGCAATGGATAATGCCATGGTCTCTCATCTGGGCTGGGAAAAGTCAGCAAAAATAGAATTGCCAGATTTCTAATGAATCAATAGTCCAAAGTCACCTAAAGAAAATACAGTAGCCCAAAAGTATCCCAATCTATTTATTTTAACTATTTCTTTATTACCACATTGGTCTATACTATTAAAAAGAACCACTATCAAGAGTATAATTAAATGATGGTGTTGGTAACATAGATCTATAGCAGTGGTTCCCAAACTTTTTGGCATCACGCCCCCTTTTTGATTTTTGAGAAACCCTCACGCCCTCCCCCCCCCCACCCACCCCCCCATAGCAGCAAAACTTGTTGAGCAAAAACATCTTGGTTTGGGTTTACTTGTGTGTACTGAATTATGGTATGCAAATAGTTATGAATAAATGTAAAGAACTGGAAGATTTCCTAATGTGTTGCTCTAAGAATTTGAGAGTATAAACATCTCCTCCATGACATTCATTGAAGGTACTCAAATTTGTGAGACTCTGCCACTCTCAGAAATATTAAAGAGCAGGTAAACAGGAGCTAACATTACTTACCAGTTGGGAAGAGGAGGAGGACATACATACAGCACAGCAGACACAAGGCTATAAAATGGCTGGCTGCTTAGAGCAGCATTTGTTTGTATTTGCACATGTAAAAAAAAAAAAAAAGCAGCTGTTGAAAGGTGTTCTGGGAAAAAGTCCTAGAATTAAAAAGTGCAGTTGCCACTCTACTGAGGAGTCAACATTTGTGTGTTGAAGACTGTGTGAGCCTGTATGACTGTATGAGCCCTACCTGCTAACCTAACCCAAAGCCCATTGTAAACAAAGGAGAGACTCTCACAGACAAGTGGGACCAAATGGAAGAATAGATGGCCATCCTGGGGTACTGCCATTCCCTCCAAAAATTAGAGTTGGAAAAAATAGGGAAGTGTTAAGTGTAATTGAAGCAATGTTTGTGGCATGACACCTCCCGTTGTTTCCTGACATCAGGGAAGGATTGCAGGTGGTGACTCTTTAGCTCTGCTGCTGTTGCTGTGAAGCACTGAACCAAGTCTAGTTAGCTCAGCTTTGGATGTGCTTGGGGCAGCAACCTCCTCCCCTGCTTGAGCAGCCATCTACTTGTGTCACAAGGGACTTGTTCTTCCCAGCCTTTGTAACAAAGCAACTTGTGAGGATGAGGGCAGATCATGATGAAATGTACAGCGATCATCTTCTGAGCTTCCTTCCCCACCACCCACTCCCTATGTCTGCTTGTCTCAATGAATTTGAAAAAGCTGCCACAGAAGCTCCCAGCCCTGCTGTTGTCTCTGCCAGATACACTTCTGCATTCCTGTTGGTAGAGCAAATTGGATGGATGGGAGGGAGGAAAAGGTGAACTGCCTTCTGTCAATCAGGGGTAGTCATGTTAGTCTGTAACTTAAAAAAACAAGTGGCCCATTAGCACCTTAGAAATGATCATATATATGTGTGTATATATATATATATATATATGTATCATGAGCTTTTGTGGGCATAACCCACTTCTTCAGATGACTACCATAAGAGCTCCTGAGGTACTGGTTCCATCTTGGCAAGAAGAGACCTGCAACAGCAAATACAAAACACAAGGGTGATCAGTCACCTCCCTTGGGTTTTTCTTTTCCCCTCACCAGGCAGGAGCGGCCCGAGGCTGGCTGCGGCAGCTGGCACCTTAGGCGGAAGGTGCGATCGGCGCCCCCGCCTGCACGGCCGTCAATGGCCGTGACATAATCACAAGGCAGCGCCCCGTGACGTCATCATCGGGCGCCCGGGCCTGCAGCGCCCTAGGCAACTGCCTAGTTTGCCTAGGTTCACGGGCCACCCCTGTCACCAGGCATCCAAAAGCTGCCTACGCTGCTAACAAGTTCTCCACACACCCCTCCCTTCAGCCACATTGACTGGGAAAAAAAGAGAGAGAGTAAGCCAAGGGAGGTGACTATGCACCTTTGTGTTCTGCATTTGCTGCTGTGGTTCTCTTCTTGCCAAGATGAAACCAGTATCTCGGGGGCTCTGATTCTAACCCAGCTGCTTCTGATTTCAACTAAGAGCCAAGCCAAGCAAAAGCAACAGTTTTCACTGATAAACTTAAACAACAAATGGTCTGGTAGCACTTTATAAACTAACAAAACATGGAGATGGTATCATGAGCTGATTGAGTCTTTTGTTCTGCTTGATGAGCCTGCATATCTTTCACCCAGGGGAGTGGGAGAGGAGTAAACAAAGAAACCTTCCTGCATTCTGCTCACTGGGGGATAGAGGGAAGACAGGAGACAGTGTCCTGTGATGGTAGAATTCTTGGGGGGGAGCTTCAGTGCCCCTTAAATCCCCCTCTAAATAGAATCCCATGGAGAAGGAATTATAGACCAGTTCTGGGCCCAAGTGATTCCATCTTGCCACACCTGTAGAAACAGTTGAAGGTAAGCTTTGGGATAACTCAGTGGTTTGAGCAGTGGCTTGTTAAGCCCCAGTGTTGTAAGTTCAATTCTTGAGGGAGCTATTTAGGGATCTGGGACCAAATCTGTTAGGGATGTTACTTGGTCCTGCCATGAGGGCAGGGGACTGGACTTAATGATTTCTACCAGTTCTATGAGTTAGTTTTATCTCTTTTCTGAGATATACCTATCTTGAGAGGGCACAGTAGAAGTTCTTAGTTCAAGAGCAGGGCTTGTGAGTGATATCTACTTCAGGCCCTAAGTCTCTTCCTTAGGGCCTAAGAGCTCAGAGGAGCCTGGGAAGAAGAGTCCTGGATTAGGAGCCAGAGAGGGGACAGGAGTTAATCAGTCTGCCTGAAACCCTAATAAAAAGACAGCTTGAACTTAGTAAAAGCTCATCTTGTTGTGGGGGCATAAACTTCCTTTTTCCTGTCCCTTGGAAAGAAGAAGAGGACAGAGACTTTGTAAGCCCTAAGTCAAAGGTTTATCATCAACAGAGCCAAAGATGAGCACAAGGCCCTTTCTGTTATACCGGACTCTTGAATTCTCTTATCCTAGAAGAGGCAAACTCGGTGACCAGTGATGCTGGAACAGTTTTTAGGGTGGGAGTGCTGAGCTGTGCTCCCTTTGTGCCTCTCATTGCCCCATAGCTAGGGGCAGCTGTGGAGACCAGAGGCCAGTACCCCAGGCAGCAGCAAAGCCATTGGCCTGGATCCCCAGGGCCAGTAGCCAGGAGCATGGGTTGCAGCAAGGCCCCTAGCCACAGGATGGCAGCCAGGAGCTTGGCACAGGACCATGTTGGGTGCAAAGCCTGGAGGTGCTGCTGCATTCTTCCACACTTCTACATCCTGTGCCTATATTGGTGACCTAGCTGGAGTGTAAAATCACTGTCTGAAAGATGGTGAAAGATGCCACAAAAAGATGGAAAGCTGGGCCACAGTGACCTAACCGCTAGGGGGCACTACCAGTAAGGCCAGCCCCAACATAAGGTTACTATAAGTTTTATTTGATGGCACGTGTGTCAAAACTTGACCTTTCTCATTGCCAGGCACAAAGCAAGTGCATACAGGTGTGTAGTCTTGGTTACAAATGGGGTGGCTAGATTTTGTATGGCTTCAACTGCCCCTGTGAGTTGGCACTGGTGAAGGAGGTCTGCTGTGTCCTGCCTAAATAAGACAGACAGCTTCTAGTGTCAGGGGTGGAGTATGTAGGTTTTATTTCCTTGGTAGGAGCATGCATGTTCACTTAATGCTCAGAAGTTTCTGCAATAGGAATACAAAATGTGGACAGGCACAGACAAAATAAACTCAATTTAAAGTTTAAGTGCTTTTGGAAAACTGGTGCTCTCCCAGCTCTGATGGAAAGAGACAGGGCTTTCGCAGTCCCTCTGTTGAAGTCAGTTGTGTTACTTTAACATAGAGCTGCTGGTCCACACCCATATGGCTACAATGAGAAAGAACTAGCTATAGCCTAGGTCAGATACGGGTCTCTCTGCTCACCCCCTTCGAGCCCTGGCTGGCAGTGGAACTGGGAGAAAATCCTGTCCAGTCTTCCTGAGGCTAGTCTTTCTCACTAGACAATAAGAATGATGCCCTAGAGTAGGAGCAAGTGGGGACAGGCAATTGCTTGTAAACCACTTATTTGTGTCTCTACTAATCAGTTGGCATGGGGGGGGGTGAGATTTACACAGAGGACATGCAGAGGTGAGGCCTGAGAACATGCTGCTGCTTGTGATGAGGCACATACTAGGTTTAAAGGGAGTTGGAGATATCAATTAGTGTACTCAGTTGCAGCTGGAGGGTGGTCCAGATCCAATTAAAGAGCAGTCCCAGGTGGACTCTTTATGTAAAGAGAGAGATTCCAGAGTGGAAGCAGCAGAGCAAGAATTCAAGTGCTGAACTGCCTCTTTGAATAGCAGAGTGTGACTGTCAGGGGTGTAGGAAAAAACCCACAGAAATGAGAGCTGCTACTGGGATCCTCTCCTAAGTACAAGGTCACAAAATAGATGGAAAAGCCACTGTGGTGGAGGAAGTTCTGGTGGTGGTGACCTGACAAGACTTGATGTATGGAGAAAAAGCTCAGGGAGGTATTCAACTCAGGAATGGAGCACTGGGGAAACTTCAGAGAGAGAGAAGTTCAAGCATGAGGTGAGCAGAAATGTGTGTGTTTTTGCTTTCTTGCTTTTTATTTTCAATTGAGATGTTGGAGGATTCCAAGTGGGAGCCCTTGCCTTGAAGGCAGTGTGAACTCTGTAAAGTATACAGGAACTTATATAGTCCATGAAGTATACAGGAACAGAAGTAAAAGTCCTTCTGATAGGCTCAGCTAGGAAGAAGCCTAGAGAAGTAGTAAATGGGTGGGTGTAAAGGCACAGACTGCTCACTCTGGGATCTTTGAAGGAGGGGAAGGGTTTTCCGTTTACTGAGAAGAGTGACAAGAAGACCACCCATATAAGGAATAAGGACACTTTAAAAGCCTTGAGATGTGAGAGCATGAAGGCCATGATGGGGTGAGTCAGGGGCTGAAAACCTGGCATAAGAGCATTAGACTGTATTTGTTGGACCCTGGAAGGGGTGGAGGTGAGGTGGGGTGAAACTGTAAGTGCTGTGGTTGGAGGGCTGAGGAGTCACAAGAGGCAGTTACTACAAAGCTGAAGTGGTTGTTGATAGGAAACCAGATGAGAACTTGCTTTGCCATACCCAGCCCTCAGGAGGGTTGCCAACAGTGAATCCAGAACTCTTTGCTGCTAGAGGGAATTGGTCAAAACACAAGCTAGAGCATCCAATGATTGTGGAAATGAATAACAGGCAACACAGCAGAAACAAGAATCCCTCCAACCTTGTCCCAGTGACCAGCATGAGGTGCAGAGAATACCTTGTCTGTGACTAAGAGTGGGCTTGGGGTCCGTTGGACTCTCTACCAGTGTAGAGAGCATCCCTCTGCATTGGGGACTTGCTGGAGTGGAGGTATGAGACTCTTGATATGTGCCCTGGAAAGGTGTTTTGAAGCAATGGATGGCTTATTCTGCCCAGATAAGGGTTACTTCATAACTGAGGGCAGTATTTGTTTTTGGGGTTAACTTCTGCCCCTTCAAAGGAGGAGCTGAGGGATTTGAGCCTACTGGGTGACAAACTGGATATACTCAGGCATAGCTTGAGATTTGGGATGAATGTAATGAAACCAAGTTGCTCATATCACCCTATACCAAGGGCCGGTTGGGGAGTCCACCCCCAGTGCCCTTGAGAGCTACCCCAGCTGCCCGGGCTGCAGCTCCGGGGGTGGGCAGGGGTGGCTGAGAGGAGAGGAAAACTCATGGGGTGGGGGGGACCCCCCCATCACAACTGCCTGGGTCCCTGGAAAGAAGGTGAGGGCACCATGGACCAGACTCCCACGGGATCCTGTGCCCCACCAGAGATGGACACCTTGGGGTCATCCACCTACCCCCGCCTCGCCCATTTCCCCCCAACTCCCCTGACCCCAGCCTATGTTGGTGATCCAGAATCGCACCTCCCACAAGATTGGAGCCAGTGCTGGCTCCCTGGGGGATGGGGGAGAGAAGGGGCGGGAAAGCTCCAAGTTTCTGTGTTGCATCCGACTTCTGGGGAAGTGCATGCATGCTGTTGCTCTCCTCCCCACAGGAGAAGCCGGAGCAGAGCCCAGGGCAGGAGACGAAGTGGGGTGTGTAGTGAAGAGACCCACCGGCGCGTGCGCCCCCCCCCCGCGTGTGCGCGCGCGCGCACACACACACACTCGTGAGAGTGGTGTAGCCTAGGACAGAAGGGTTAAATTTTGGCATGCCGCTTCAGAAAGGTTTCTGACTCCTGCACTATACACGACAATGGTGTAACTCAGCAGTCTATGATGATGAGTTGTCATATTGAGAATTTTTTTTTTTTCTCAGCAAGTGACCATATTCTTCACCCTCAAATAAGCCCTGGTAAAATCTGTATCAACTCAATAACAAATGTAGAGAATAGCAATTTTTATAAGTTGGCTGAGCTAAATAAGCTCTGATTGCTTAATTCCATGGAGATATTTGTATATACTATAAGAGAAAAGGTTCTAATTCACACAGTTTGCTACCTAACCTTTTATTTCCCTTTATTCTTCCATAAATCAAGAGTGATTCATTTTTTGTTTACGTCAGCGTATGACTCATTTTAAATGTCAGAATTAAGATATTATCCACAGTGCATAAGGGGGGGGGGGGGGCACGGGCATGCAGAAATCACTGAATATCTTTGTACCTTTCCTATTCAGACTGGGGAAACAAATGAACTTGAATCGCAACTGTGAATTTTACTTCTGAGTGCAGGAAAAGTATGAAAAATGAGAGATGATAGTAGCAGCAAGTTAATGTCTGTCTCAGTAGAAATAGTTTCAGTGACAACTATTCGTAAAACATGTTGACTGTTCTCCTTCTGAAACTTTGACTAGGTTTGCAACTTAAACAAAACATCTGATGGAGAGAGAAATGGCATAATTCAGTGTACCTGCATTGAAATAATTGATTTTGCTCTAAGAATCTGGCCCCATGTATGTCCCTCTCCCCAAAACACTCTTGTGCTCCCACTTTAGCATCTAGAATTTGATAAATGTAATGTGACTATTTAAAAAAAAGATAATTGTATGGTATTTACAGTTAAAAGGTGTATTTGCCTAGCCAAAGGCCTGACTTGTTCATACAGGGAAGTTAAGTTGATCTTGAATTCCCTCTGAAGTTACAAGAGATACAGTATTCCTCCTCACTTGTTCTGTAATGTTTCTTCCACTTTAGAGGAAGCTGCATTGGTGATGAGTGAAACAAGCCCTAGCTAACACATAAATCTGAGACTTTAATACTTACCTGGCTCACATGAGTTCTGTAGTGGCTTCTCAGCTTTCACTGAATTCTAATGTTAGAGATCCAACATTGTATGAGTTGTATGTGTACCTCTCCAAGCCTGGGAAGTGCTACAATATGAAGTGGTGTTATTGAATCCCATGCTTCCATGCCTGGAGGATAGGGAGGAAACCTGCAGATTGTGTGGATTTTTCAACACCCTTTTTATTAGTGTGTTTCATTGGGGTAAAAGCACAAGTGTCTGCTGTTGGATAGCCATGAGTTTGGCATCTGAAAACCCATGAGACCTCAGCTGGAGTCAGTTGTTACTTTAAGGTTTTTCCACTCAAAATTTATGTGGACAAACTGCAGGGAGCAATAAAAATTATCAAAAATCTAGGAAACTGGACCTGTGCAGAAGGTAGCACAATTGGGCATCTTTAGTCTTGAGAAAAGAAGACTGGGTGGAATCTGATATGTCCTCAGATATATTAAGAGTTGTTGCTAGAATGTTGATCAATTGTTCTCCATGTCCTTTGAAAGTAGGAGAAGTATTACCAGGCTCTATCTGCAGCAAAGAAGATTGAGGTTAGATACTAGGAAAAAACTCTGTAAGGATTGTTAGGCTTCCGAAGGTCTTGTGGAATAAGATAAGAATGGCCATACTAAACAAAAACCAAAGTTCTATCTTCTGACAGTCGATCACTGGAGGGGGGGCGTGTGTGTGTGTGTGGTGTGTGTGTGCTTTTATTTAAAAAAAAAAAAAGTTAGACAAATACCTCTGGGATGGTCTAGGTTTATGTGGCCATGCTTCAGCATGTGAAGCTGGACAAGGTGTCGTACTTAAAGTACTGCATGGGATCTTTTCAGGGGGATAAGGCAAAATGACACATTTATTGGTAATACATATGCATACAAGAGTTAATTGCTATATGATATATTACATTGTCTCCACACACACACACACACACAAGTACACTCTGTCTTGTTGTTACCAATAGTTGCTCCCCCTAACTGCACTGGCCAGGTGAGTTAGGTGGGGGAGGGATGGAGCTGGGTTTCTGCCGATCTGGATCCATGCTCCCATGGTGACAAGACAAAGCCTGGGGTCCTCCTGTAAGATATCTTTGATGGCTAGTCGTTCCCCTCTCATGCAAGTCTATCATCTTATGCATATGCAAAATCTGTGAGTAGTCATATGCATCTGCAGTTAGTCATCTGTGGAGCTGCCTTCTGGGTGTTGTCTCAATGTTGCCACATTCGCCTTCAAAGAGGGTGCTTCCAAAAGCAGGCACTTCCTGCTGACTCCCAAGGTGACCACATGTCCAAACGTCTTTCAGTGAGCTCGGTGATCAGGTCTCATTGTTCTTGGATCTGGCTTCTATCCCCTCCAACCATTGGAACAGCCCTGAAGTGCTTGTCTTTCTTGCCTTACCCATTCACACTTCATTCATTCAACCAGGATGTTCTCTTTACCTTGTTTTTTAGGGACTATTCTACAAAGACTTAATACAAAGTTTCTATGTTCTGTAGGAAAAGGTATAAAGTTTCTATGTAAAAAGATTTGATACAAAGTTAAAAACTTCAATGAGAAAATGATTAATACAGAGATGTATCTACAAAGGTGACCTCTCAAGGTCACTTCCAGCCACACATTTCTATGATTGAGTGTCTTGAGATCTACATAGCTGTGGCAATGCCTCAGAGGACCGGGGGGGGGGGGGGTAGTTGCATACTGTTTGCTTTGGCAACTCTCTCTTTCCCATAGTACCATAGCAATTCCAAATATGATGCTATTATAAATAAAAGTGAGCTCTTGCCATTTGCTAGAGCAGGGGTGGGCAAATACTGGCACGTGGGTGAGATCCAGTTTTTCAAGGTTAGCCCCTGGTGGGCTGCCACTGCTAGATTTACATGCACCTCTGGAGGAACAGGTGATTGAAACTTCTGTTGGTTGTGGACTGTTACTGTGGACCATTGTTTCCAGACAATGGGAACTGTGGGAAGTGGCACAGATCAGGTCACTGCTTGCCCCAGCTCCCATTGGTCGGGCACTGTGATCCATGGCCAACAGGATCACCCGTACCTGTGGAGGTGCAGGTAAATATCATGGTGGCAATGTGCCTGGGACTAACCCTGGAGAATCACTGCTGTTTTATTGCCCACCTCTGTATTAGAGGAATGTTCCTGCTGAGTAAACTGGCATCATTACCTAGAATTTGAAACTGAAAATTCATCTGCCCCCAGAGACCTTGCTGTGAAGAGCATCTGGTTCCTAGAATTATTTCCTAGAGTTGTAGAGTCCCTTCTGCTATGTCTGGATGTTTGCATAATCAGAACTACAACTCCTCATGCTTGGGTGCATACTATTGCTGTAGTATGCATTGTGCAATGCGGGACAGCATTTAGCCAGATTACTGTTACTGTGTGACAAAGATGGTTTGAAACTTTCACATCTTGGCCTGGGTTCAAACTCCCTAAAGTTCAGGGATGCCTGGATCCAAGGGCCCATCTGTAATATCTGGCATAGGAAATTTTGGTACCAAAGCACTGCTAACGACATTTTTGTGCTGCTTTAAAATGAAGCACTTTGTACAATTATAAGGTACGGTGGCCTCTAGCTGTCACATTTTTATGCAGGGGTGGCTTTAGGGATAGGCTGGTTAGGAGGTCATCTAGGATACCACAGGAGGGAATTCTACAGCAAGAATAATCCATTTGACCCAGAGATCCTCCCCACTATCTTCAGAATTTGCTGCAAGGTCCAAGTTACAAGAGGAGGCAAATTGGTCATGAGAACCTGTTCACTGCCTACAAGAAGAAAGAAATAATTGGAGAGAGGTGGAACAGATGGGGAAACATTGAGACACCAGGGGAAGAAATTAAGAGAACCAGTGAAGCTGGAAGGTAAAGAGGTGCGGGATCCAAAAAACTGGGAGGCAAAATTGGTGGTTTGGGGAGCTTTTCTATAGGGATTTTATACCAGGGACATTACCTCATGTTGTATTTCTTTTAGGTCTCCCAAACAAAGCTAGTCTGGGGCTGGCCTGAAATGGGAAGGAGAGTGCCAAGTAGTACCCACAATAAGGGCTGCAGGAAATAGTGTGGCAACTGGTCGAAGGCCCCAGAGCATGATGGGGATGCTGTGTGACTGTAGAAAACATATTAGTGTGATGAAAAAGATGTAATCCTTCAGCTGTTGTGCCTCACTGTCTGAAGCAAAGCCTGAAATGTAAGTGTGAGAGGTTAGTTCTTCAATGTCAGAGTTGCCTCCCCAGTCTTTGAGAATGGGGAGCTGGATCACTATTATAACCAGCTAAATTGATGAGATTTGCAAGTGGAGCAATTGAAGGTGTAAGTGGAGGTAATTGAAGGCTAATTAGCAAGTGGATACCAGACATTCAAAGGTAAGCAAAATAGAAAGCAACAATCCATGTTTCTGCTCAGAGAATTGGAATTAGTTAGATTAGAAAGGACTATCTTTAAAATCCAGACAAAGTTTCTCTACCTTTTTTTATAAGCTTAACCAAGAAATAATCCTGTCTGGGTAAAATAGGAACCCATGAAGCGAACAGTGAAAGAAAGATCTACAAATGTTTACTCTTGAAGTGCCTAACGGACTACTAGCCACCCAGTGGAATAAAGACCTTTAATTAAGGTGGCCATGTTCCTTATGCAGGGCATGGGGAGAGTTTGGGTGCCTAAGAAACAGGTTCCACACAAGACAGAATGCTGATAGGCATCAGGGCTTAGGAGGTTTTACACATGCTTTAGATGGCCTATTAAAACTGTGTGCTTCATCGGGTTGGGTTGCAGCTATGTGTGTGTGAGAAGATCATTTGTACCTAGGTGTTGTACTTGGCACTCATCTGTCTATTTTAGGTACCCTAAATATCTTTGTAGAACTATCCCTTATTTCTAAAATTTTCCTGTAAACCATCCCCACCCCCAAGAAAGGCCATATTACTACTTTCTGATTGATAGATGGCTGAAACTGCTTACGTTGTCATGCTATGTTGTATTTCAAACCTGAGGATCTGTCTTTCTCTTCAGAATTAAGGCTGTCTCTAGACTACCAAGTTCTATCAGAAAAAGATACACAAATTGCGCACTGCAATTTGCATATATTTTTCTGCTTTTCTTCCGAAAGAGGCTTTTCCGACAATTGGCCCATCTACACTTTTGGAACATCCCTTCTTCCTTGTAAAATGAGGTTTACAGGGATGCTGAAAAAACGCATCTGCTTTTCCAAAAAATTTTTTGGAAAAGCAGATGCATTCCTTGGACGCGGCAGAGCTTTTCCAGGAAACCTCTGGTCTCCTGGAAAAGCTCAGTAGTCTAGACATCCCATGAAGGCTGTGACTTAGGGTAAGCCCTATGGAATGGGATAGAAAATGGTAACTTTTCTACTAGTTTTTTAATCATCTGATACAATTCTCCATTCAGTTCTATTTCTACAATAGCTTTTTATGGCTTTCATTCTCTACAGTCTATTGGTGGTTTAGAATAATTTCAGTGTCACCCACTACAATTCTATAGAATTCCATATTAAATTCTGTAGGATTTTTTCATAAGGAGAGAGTCGGAGAGGAGGCATCTGCAGACCATTGTATGGGACACTTAGTTGAATCTGGCTGTTTGGTTATAATCTGGATGGGTTGGAACAAAAGCAGTACTGAATTGATCGCTTTTGGAGTGTGTCTAGGAGGCATTCACCTTCAGAGCTAAGAGCAAGTTCTGGAGTCCCAGTATCTTAATGGGACACTTGGGAGCTGCTGCTCTCCTCCCATTTTTCAGGTGTTTCCTCTGACCACAACTGCGGGTCTAATGAATGTGGTTTTAGCTTTTATGTGAAATTTCCTGCCACACTTGTTTATACAACTAAACTTAAATCCATAGAGCAGAGTTCAAGGGATACAATGTTGCCTCAAAGGGATGGGTTCAGATCTAAGCAATTGGTCTCTTTAATACCAAGGGGAAGGCAAGCCCAAACTTAGACATGACACTTCTAGCTAAACTGGACCACTCTTCCAGGAGACTTTTGCTGAGAACACAATGAGAAACCAGGAGACATGCCATTGCTTTTAAACAATTTCATAACAAGCCAGATCCTTACAGCCTCTATTCATGCATAACAATAGTGAATTAGCACAAAGCACAAATCTGCTAATGTGCATTTAATCTCTAAAGGACTAGAGATGTCTGAGGTTTTATGCTGTAATATTTCCATGGCCATGCCCACTAAAAGCAAATGAATCAGAATGAGCACAAGCAAGCAAGAGCTATGCATGTGGTGATCAGATTGATTTAAATATTGTTCATGACACGTTGTCTGGATATTCTCAGGATGTGTCTAGGGCTTAGGCCTCCATTGCTCTATTTATTAATACAGTTGCATTGTCAGAATTTGTGGTGACTGACCAAAACAGTACAAGTCTGGATACTATTCTCCTCAAATTTTCTAGGCTGAAATATGCATATTAGTTGGGAAATATGCATTAATTCAGGACTGGAATTGCCACTGGATAATCTTCTGAACTGGGTACTTCACAAAAGGTTGGAGCTGTTTCTCAGCACCGAATATAAGATTAGTTCATGAGCACAAGTCCTGCTCTAGTGGGGTCAGTGTATGACCCCTCTTCCCCCCCCTCCACAAACTTCATTTAAAAACTCTCTCTTACTTACCACGGGTTGACTTAAGCCTAAGGGCCCAGGCAAATTAACTGGTATTTCAGGTTTATGTGGTTAAAACAGCAAGAATGTTTGAAGAAGCAGGCAGGAGCACATATACCACATACCAGATAAAGAAAGAGCTTGGAGCAGTCAATCTTTCTCCCCACTCTGTGCACATGTTCCCCTTACCTCAGGATACTTTTGATGCTGGAAAATTCCTTCTCAGCAAAGGAACTGCCTAGGGTCAGTACTGCATGCCTGCAAGTCTAGGCCTGCATTAAAATCTCATGTATCACACGTCAGTGATTTGAGTTCATTTGGGGTCTCATGGTTTCAGTCGTCTTGTCTTTCTCTTAGTTTTGTTCCTGCTTAAGTGTAGCATTGTGGCTATGCTGATGTGGTCAGGCAGGATTGTAGTCAAGTGGCCTGCAGCTAGGCTGCCGTTCTACAGCATGCCCACTTGATCAAAGCTAGTACAAGGACTTCTACTCAAGCTTGCAGTGAAGATGAAGCCTTAGATAGCTGTGACCCAGCCTGGGTTCCTCATCTGAGTCAGGAACAAGTTCTACAACTGCTTGCTTTGTCCCCTTTTTATATACTAGGGCGATCCACAACACTCGCACTTGGCTGCTGCCTAACCCTATAGGCACCTGACTCTCACCCAGCCCATAAATATCTGCTTCCAAGTGTGCATTGGTGTCTCACTGTAGGAATCCAGCCACCTAAGCCCCAGAGCAATCCACAAACTGCAGGGAAGGTAGGTGGAGAATTGCCTATTTTCCCTATGGGGCTTAATCTGGCAGGTGTGCTTAGAGCTAAGGGGAGCAGAGCATTCTGAATTTACTGGCTTTAAAACTGTCTGGTGACTTTATTTTTGTTTTTTAGTAACCAAAAGATTCTTATAAGGATTTTTACCCTTTAACTTAATGTTGAGCACTCTCCTCATCACAGTAGCAAAGGTGTGTTTTGGTGGCTTGTAGTATTGTGCCACCAAACTAATTTTTCTGGCTTGTATTGTTATTAGTACTTATCGATTTTAAGGCAGGGGTGGCCAACCCATTACAGACAAAGAGCCAAAATAGTGGTGGATGTAGCACAAAGAGCCAAGGCGGGGGAAGTTAAGCATGCCCTCCCCCCCCCCCCCCCCCCACCCCCCAAAAAAAAAGCCCCAGCCACCATGTTTGGTCAAGCAAAACAAAAAAAGACCCTGCCCCTTTAAATGAAAACTCTGGTTTGGCTGCTTTTGGCCACATCAGGCTCCCATCAGCCGGTGTGCCATTTTTGCTTCGCCGGGCTGGATGGCTCCCCTGCACTCGGTGAGCCCAGGGGGCCCTTTGAAGGGGTGCAGGGGTGGCTTTGCAGGGTGTGCTTTGTGAGCCTCACTTTCTGTGGTGAAGAGCCTGTGGCAGCGTGTCGGGGTCCCCTGACTCCTGCATCCCCGTAATGGCACAGACAGACTCCACCAGCCAGTAGAATAGAGGGAGTTTATTGCTTCTCTAGGATACAGCACAGATGTTATCCGGTTACAGGAACCGGGCCTAGGATGCCTCAGCCCCCCTTGAGATGGGGGATGCTGGGCCCCTAAATTCCAGCCCCTCTGGGCCCTAGGCTGTCTCCTCCATGATCCCAGACAGAAAAACTAACTCACTCACTTCCAGCCCTGCCCCCCATCAGGTCTGGCTTCGCCCCCTTCCTTTCCATTGTTCCACTCCATGGGAGATACCTGTCTGACGAGTTTCGAAGCCCCCTTGCATAATGACTCATCCCCTGCCCTGCTGGGCCGTGCTGCAGACAGCAGCCAGTGGAGGTCACTGACAACCCA
Source organism: Pelochelys cantorii (assembly GCA_032595735.1). Lineage (NCBI taxonomy): Eukaryota > Metazoa > Chordata > Testudines > Trionychidae > Pelochelys > Pelochelys cantorii. The sequence goes on along the minus strand of CM064329.1, from coordinate 43,252,197 downwards.
CTGCCCAGCATAGCAACCAGCAAGGTACCCACACTACATCAGAGCCATATGTGGCCTGTGACCCACAGGTTGGCCAACCCTGGATTAAGGCCTTCTTTAGCCAGTTTTTCATTTGCAATGGAAAGTATAGTTTTAAACGATCCATTAAATCCTTACATACTTAGCAACAACATTTAGAATGTATCTTTTGAGAGCTGTTCACAGATCGTAAATTGAGTTTGTTTCTGATTTTCTGATTAAGCTAAACGCTACTCTAGATATAACATCTTTTTTGAGGTCACTTTCAAGGGTGACATCAAATGATGGGGGAAGACAATGCTATTAGTGGGTTCTTGCTCATCTCAGAAGCATAAGTATATTCTCAGATGAAATGTTTAAAGTGAATTCTTATTAACATAGTGGTTTTGTGTGTGTGTTTTTAAAAAAAACCTTGCTTGGACCCTGAGTTTTATTGCTTGCTTCCAATCACCAGTCTTAATTTTTCTACTTTACTTTCTGTTGCTTTTGCCTGAGAGCATCTAGAAGTTTGTTGCTGAAATAAATTCATTATCATCCTGTCACAGGCTAATGCAACCATGATAACGAAAGGTACCATGGCTGCAGATCATTATTTTTGAAGCTCAGCTTTGCACTGGGATAATGATTAGCTTGTGCTACAGTTGTAAAACAGTTGACATTTCATGAACTGAAATTGGTATTCCCTCTAATTTCCTTCTTGATTTCCAGCAGAGCAGCTTCTTGTAGAGAAGAAAAGAGGGAGCAGTGAAATAAAGGGAAGAAGATGGAAACATCTGGGTCAGTGACTTTCATTTGCAATGAGCCTCAGCTAAAAGGGAGGAAAGATTGAGACAACCAGCTGACCACTTGGTTACATGTGCCCAGTTTTGGATACATGTGCTCTGAAAAGGGTTCTGAAGAACTCTTAATGGTAAGGATAATGCTTTAAAGTAGGGCATCCACTCTAAGATGTAGATTTGTCACATGATCTCATCAGCGAAATGAGAGTAGGCCTGGTCTCAGCTACCTCAATTCTCATGGATTTTTTTTTTTAACTTCTCAAAATAGACACAAGCATCATGCTCAGAAATTTCACTATAATACAACAGCAGTAAAAATGCAACAGTGAAAATGTTAGTATTAGTCTTGCATATGCTTTTTGAAACTAGGGATTTCAGGATGTAGAAGATACAGCTGTGAATCCAATGATTAACCAAACTAGTTAACCCAAAAATTAGTGAAGAAATAAAATGACAGCTCAGAGATGCAGTTAGCTCTGTATCATTTGGTGAGCTGGGTTCATTTGAACAATGTATTTTAATACAGCCAAATGCAGTGGTCGTGGACTGCCAGTCCAATATGAGGATTTTAAGCAATCAAATGCATGGGTCTTTTAACAGAACTGTATTGAATGGCAGTTGGGAGGTAATGTTACCACTGACTATAACACTAGTGAGACCATTACTGTAACATTGTGGCCAGTTCTGCTGTCAACACTTCTGGAAAGCTGGAACCGGTTTGGAAAAGAACCGTGAGAATGATTCAAGAATCGGAACACATGCCTTACGTTGAAAGATGGAAAATATAATCTTCTATCAGACGGAATTTAAGGAGGTTGCTTGATCATGCTTTGTGCAGTACCTACAATGTGAAATCTCTAGTGATTGGGAAGGGCTCTTTAATCTAAAACATAGAGGAATAACAAGATCTAGTGGCTAGAAACTGAAGCGAGAGGTAAGGTGCAATTATTTAATGGCTAGGATAAGTAACTATTGGAGCAACTTACCTAGGAATGAACTGGATTCTTCATCACACGAAGTCTTCAGAATAAGCATGAACACCCTGTTTAAAACACAGCCTCTCACTTATATGGGTTTGTAGTCAGAATTACATATTGAAATTCCAAAGCATGTTACTCGGGATGCCCAATTTAGTCATTGTAGTTCTCCTACTTCTGTGCTTTTAAAACATCTATGAAATTAATCCATATGAGTTTTTCTTCAGAGATAAAATAATTGGGGTGAGTCTACGCTGCACCATTATTTCGACACAACTAGCATTATTTTGAAATAACAATGCGAGCATCGACACAGCCATTCTGTTATTTTGAAATAACAGACGGCTTCTTATGAAATCTGTAAACCTCCATTCTATGAGGAATCACGCCTATTCCAAAATAGCTATTTCAAAATAAGGCATGTGTAGGTGCTCCACTGCTGCTATTTTGAAATAGAATGGTCTTGGTGAGGAGCTAAGTTATTCCTCCTGGGGCTCTAAATAGAGCAAGCACATCTACATTAGGGAGGCCTGCCTCAGGCTAATTTTGAGGCTTCCCTGCAGTGTAGACTTGCTATTTTGGAATAACTATTCAGAAATAAGCATGAAGTGTAGACGTACCCTTGGAGAACAAGACCTTCTCAGAGCTCCGGCCCTTCTATATCCAGTCCTTGCAAGAAATGCCAGGAAAATAGCTGCCTCTTCCTCTCCTCATTTCCTCAGTCCAACAGCATTTTGATTCCTGGAGTACAGGAAATTAGAAGTGTGTGTGCAGGGGGAACTTATCTAAACTCTTCAGTGTGTTTTGGTCCAGTTCTTCAGCTGGTGTAAATCAGTAGATCTGTTGACTTAAATAGTCATGTTGGACATGGCTCCTTGTTCCTTACTCCATCACCTTGCTCCCTCCTTCTTTTTGTTAATCCCAATTCCTCCTACTCTACTCTCCTTCATTCCTTTTCTGGGTTCCCAATGGACAGATATGTTTGACAGCAGGGGAGGATCTGCAGACTACATTACTATCACAATGCAATAATATAGTTCAGGTTAATGTATTTAAGTTGCAGGCTTTTTTATTCACCTAATATTCATTTACATGCACGCACTCTTATGTAGTAACCATTTTAAGAAATGGAAATATCTTCAAAAATCAACTTGTATTGTTTCCATATTGTTTGTTTGTTCAGAAACAATATACTTAAAGTACGTAGGCACTCTAGGGGCACACTGTTTTATTAGCTTGGATTGCTTGCTTTGTTTCAAGAGACTGAACAAATAACTACCTTTACCTTGTGTGAGGGAGAAATGCACCTCTTTTAATGTATGCGTCACTTGCCTCTCTGAAAGATGCTCTCCAACATAATTTAAATTGTATCCAACCAAGCTTGCCTATGCTCGTATTTTAAAATCTCCATTGTGAGTGTTACATTTAAATTGATTTGGCGTTTAAGGTCAGAAATTGTGCTGCAGAACTGAACATCTTCTGTAAGGAGTGAATCATTAGAGAAGAATTTTTTTATATAGTTGAACACTTATTTTCAAATTTAAAAATCAGTACCGGAGACTTTAAATTCTTGTACCTACAAGTCACTTTTTATGATCTCTTGGTAGCAATGGAGTGTCCTAGGTGAATAATTTACCAGAGTCGTCTTTTTTTTTTTTTTTTTTTTCAATTGTGACTAAAGAGCTGTGTGGGGAAATAATCTGAGAAGCTATTGCATGGCAGGAAGTTACTGGATGCAGTTGGACGCTACTAAGTACATAATGATATGTTTAGTAATGGTTCTTAACTCTGGTTTTTCTTGCACTGAATCATCATGTAAGATTACATATGTAATGCTGGCAGGCAATTGAACCTGGGACTGCTGGAGTTTAGTGTGTGATCCTCCACCACGTGAGCTAAAAGTCAACTAGCTCTGCTCCTGTGTCTGTAGAGGAGAGTTCACTCTCAGTGGTCTCGATGCCTCTGGGTTATGTGCTTCCTGAGCTTCTGAGACCTCCTAGCAGCTGATCATGTGTAATGCCAGCAGACAGAATCGAACCTAGGATCTCTGGAGCTAAGTGCATGAGCCTCTGCCACAAGAGCTAAAAGTCAGCTAGGTCTCTGCTAAGCTGCAGAGCAGACTTATTATTCTCCCTCTAAGGCTATGTCTAGACTGCATTCCTCTCTCGAAAGAAGAATGCAAATGAAGCATGGATTTGCAAGTCACAATTCATTTGCATAATTGCATGAGTGCTTTTTTGAAAGGGTTTTTTCAACAAAAACCCTGCAGTCTATCTGGGGTTCTTTCAAAAAAAAAAAAAATCCTTTTTTGAAAGAACATGTACTCCTGAAAAGAGAACAAAGTTGTTCATTGCTTGTAAATTCATAAATAGAATTTTAAAACATTCAAATTAGAATAGAGTCCAAACGAAGGATGCTGCAGCAGGCTTGAATAAATACATGAGATACCAGATATGCAAATGTATTATAATTACACAGAATGTCATTGGCTGTTGCAGCTTTCACTGAATTGTTTTAAATTACTTAATCCAGCTCAATCCAACCATTTGAATATTTGTTTTATTTAGAAGATGGGGAAACTCCCAGAATCTTTGGTAACTTCCCATTTCTGGCTTATCTGGCTGCTGTCCTTCTCCCCTGTCCTCCCTTGATGAAGGGGAAACATTCATGCTGAGCAGGGAGAACCCACCTATGTTAATGCTGATGTAGGTGCTGATCAGAATCCTGATGAAAAGACTATTAGTTTTGTTGGTATTCTGCATAAAAATTCGGCATCTTTTTTACTCGTCAACACAATAAAACCAGACCAGTTTCAATATTTTTGGCAATTTATTTCAAAATAACTGTCAGCTACTATTTCTATAATAAGATACTGGAATCATCCAGACATAGTGCAGGTCCCAGCAGACCCATCACGGGCATACTCCGAACCCAATCCCCCTCCCCTCCCCTTCCCTTCCCCAGAGCCAAACACCTCCCTCCCTGCTGTAACCCAGTCCCCTTTCTCCCCCAACCGTATGTCCCGGTCCCAACAGACACCACCGCTTGAAACACAACCCCCACCTTTTCCATTCTTTTCAATGGGAAAATTGACCCCGCATAACATGTTTTCACTTAACACAATCATTTTCTGAAACCTATCTATACTGTTAAATGAGGAATTACTGTACCTCACTCATCACCACAGTATGAACACCTTCCAATAGGGCTCTAAGTGGTGTGGCTCATATCTGTTACATCTGATCTTTCATCCTCTCCTCAAGGTGAGAGTGTGTGTGTGTGTGTGTGTGTGTGTGTGTGTGTGTGTGAGATGTAGTTGGTTTTGGGAGGTGTGATAAGCAGTTTACGCATTTCCCTGGAAAGGGTTAATGCAGAGTGAAAAGCAAGCTAATTAACTCAGCAAGCGGAGGGGGAATCAGGTGGCCACCTAATCCCCTGATAAAATAAAGGAGCCCAGCTGAGAGGGAACAAGCTGGGTTGGGGCTACAGAAACAGGAAATTATTAGCAGGGGGGCTGCTTAGGAAAGCTGGGAGTTACCCCCCCAAGGGGAAGGAAATAGATTTTTGGGCTGGTAGACTCAGAAAAGGAGGAAGGCAGGTAGAGAGTAAGGTTCAGAGGGAAATGGACCTTGACTACTGGCTAATGGGTCCCTGAACCACAGCCCAGGACTAGACTGAGTCCCTCTTGCAGGTGGTGAAGGATTACTACAAGGCAGTGAAAGGGAAGGTTGCCTAGGACAGCTGGCTTGGAAATACTTTGATACCCTTGAAAAGGAAAAAGGCATATAGTGGCCTGGTCAGAGGGTAGAGTCCTGAGGAGGCAGCAGTAACTGATTGTGTCCCAGGAGAGAGAGTGCCAACAGAGAGAGATGGTGTTTCCTCTTGGGAAGAGACATTGACCTGGTAAGCCTTTCCCCAGACTGGCCAGGAAGACATCATATCATAGTGGTAAGTGGATCACATGAACATAATAGGGTCTGAGGTCTTTTGTTACATACGGTGTCCCGTGTTCGACCAGGCAAAGAAATAGGTTTGTTGATGGTCCCTAAATTCTCTAGGACATATTGGAAGCTGATCTTATGCTATGCAAGAAAATATCTCTTGATAGAAGAATACAACACTTCTCGGTAAACTCAGATTTTCTTTGTGAACAGATGACCTTGGGTAAACTGAATTACCACCACATGCATTTTTCCGTAGCAAAATCCAAGTTAATAGAAAGAAAAGACAACCAGTTTGTTTTAAAAAAAGAGAGCCTACAGAACTGTTTGCATTTGTGTGCAAAAGAGGAAATATGTTTTTCTAACACTTAGCAGTGGTGCCATGTTTACGGTACACAGTGCTGTTCTATGTCCTATTCTGTGTCGTCATAACGTGGTAACTTGCAAATTGCTTCACTTTAAAACAAAAACACTCTGGAGGCAAAGGTTTGGAGATAGCAAGCTACAAGTTGCCTGTGTAAATTAACCTAAATGTCTTGTTTATCAAACTGCAAGTGACATCTCCCTAACCATGAGCTGAAGGAAATTGAAGGTGATCTGTAGAGAGTTGTATGTTTTTGTTTTATTTTGATGGCAAGTTTGGCTTTAATTTCTTCCTGGAAGAAGACTTCATAGTAATATAGTAGCTACCAAAACGCCTACATTTTGCTTAAATAGCTATATTAGGAAAAGTGTATAGATTCATTCAACAACTAACATAGTTGTTGTGCCATTAGCTGTAAAACACTCAAACATTTCTAATGGCTGCAGGAGATGTTATAAAGGACTAATATTTTAGGGTACGTCTACACTTGCTCCCTAGTTCAAGCTAGGGATGCAGATGTAGCCAACCAAAATTGCTAATAAAGTGGGGATTTAAATATCCCATGCTTCATTAGCATAATCTCGTCCACGTTATTCCACTTGCCAGCTGATTCGAGCCAGGAAGTGTGCTCCGGGGCGCTTAGTTTGAACCAAGGGGTTTGATTCGAACTAAATGTTACTCCTCATTTACTCCCTAGCTTGAACTAGGGAGCAAGTGTAGATGTACTCTCGCTCTGTGTGTAACTTATAAACTACAATCATAGCTCTCCTAAAACAGAGAAATAAATATAAATGTAGGTCATTTAAAATTGGAAACTTCATCTATGTCATGATGTGTTAAATCTATTTCATAAAATGAAGTTTCAACTTGGTGCCATGTGGCAGGAATTTTTTTTTGTCTTGCTTGCTAAAAATATAATTCAATTATATTTGGCACAGTAATTAGCTCTGTCAGACTGAACTGGTGTAGATGAAATAGTTGGAATTTTTCTCTGGGTTGGAGGATCAGGAGCGCTCACTGAAAAGCAATATTTCTATCTGAGTAAACTTCAATAGTTTTCATTTCAAATCAAAATGAGCAGTCAACATAGGCACATCACATAGAACAAACATTTTGGTACATGAACTGCCATGGTACAGCATCAGAAGCTTTATGGGAGATGGGCCCAGCCTTGGAGCAATGGAATTCCCATGAGGCACACCCATCAGGTGCATGGGGCTATTTTCAGCCAATTTTGGACCCAGATAACCTCTGTCATTTGAATTCACGTTCAACTTCAATCAGATAACCAATTCCAGTATGAAATCCAAAACGCAAATGAATGACACAAGCTACGTGGGGAAATTCTGTGTGAATATCCTAAAATTACAAAAATAAAGTTCAAGTCCAACTTTAATAAAAAGCTGCTGAGGCAAATGTCATAGAACACTGAACGTTCACACATGCCCAGTAAAACTCAAAGCATAAATTAGAAGTGACGTTTAACTTCACAAAGCTTCACTAATACTGTATTTCTGGTACTATTGTTACAGGCATGAAGTGGGCCACTAGCTCTAATCACTTTTTTGCTTATCTGCAATTAATTTATACAGCCCTTTCAATCCCAAAAAATCCCCAAATGCTCTATGAAGCCGATATACAAGAATGTGTTCAGACACCACCGAAAAGGACCTCACATTACAATGAAATATCTTTGTAGCTTAAGGTAGCAGGAGAATAAGACTTTATTCAGTAGTCAGCTGAAGTTGCTGAAGAAGCATATTAAAGAAGAAACTAGCTAGTCACTTAAGATAGGGGTTAGCCATAACATCCAGGATAACATTCCTACTTATTACAAAGGTACTATGGATCAATAGTGATCTCATTGACAATTAGTAATCTAAATGTAGGTTTAGGAGCTTTAATTTGGTATCCCTTCTTACAGAATAAGGCTCCTCTTTAGTCTCTTTTCTAGAAAGCAATACATCCAATAACGGAATTCCTACTACTGTTCTGTGTCACTCTTTCAAACTGGTCCAGAATATGGTATTGGCTCATGTTTCTTAGTTCCTATCATGATGTTCCATAGTTCCCTTTTTCCAAGGGCTGAGCAGGGTAACATTTTACAAAATTGGAGCCAAAGATACTTTATGGTTGCACCAGCCCCCCCCCCCCCCCCTCCCCTTGAGGTAAGCAGCCCTGGCTCTCCCCCATGCACTGGGGAGGAGGGGCAGGGGGATAGCCAGGACTGCTGGGTGGGGAGGTGGGACACTCCAAAGCCTTACCAGGCCCTACACTCTTCTCCCTCCCCCCCCCCCCCCCCCCCCCCCCCCCCCCCCCCAGCTGAGGCCGCGGCCTACCTTTGCTGTCGGGCAGGGCTGAGGTTGCACCAGCCCTGGCTCTACCTACACCCCCCCCCCCCCCCCCCCCCCCCCCCCCCCCCCCGGCTGAGGCCCGGGGCTCTTCCCCTGACCACCGAGAGGGGGAGGAGAAGAGGCTGCAGTGCCAAACCTGAGTGCTGGGGAAAGGGGAGGGAGGAGGCAGGCAGGATGCCAGAGTGAAATGATGACATCACTCTGTCCCACAGGAAAAGTTTGTTTTTTATATGAGAGAGAGACAGAGAACGGGAAGTAAGAATAAAGTAAAGAAGGAAAGTGCTTTTGCCCCCATTTTACAGATGGAAAGTGAGGCACTGAGAGCAAATGACTTGCTCAAAGTCAGACAGGAAGTCTGTGATAGAACAGGAAATTGAAATATGGTCTCTAACCACAGGACCATCCCTCCTGATGAGTAAATGCTAGAGCATGGAGCACCTAGTGATCTTGAATCTTAGCTTATGAACAATACAATCAAATATCTAAAAGAGAATCATGTATCACAACATTCAGTGACATCCTAATTACCAACCCCAGTTATTCAAGCAGTGAAGAGACTCTCACCTATAAAATGGTCATCAACTTTGTATTTGCTGTTCATTATTTTATGCTGTTATAGTAAGTGTGGGTATATGTACACCTAAAAACTGGTAGATGAGAATCGTGTGCAGTCTGATTTTAAAAAGGCTCCTATGATTACATTGCTGTATGTAGTATATATTGTGGTGACCATTATAATAGCTTACCTCTATAGAGGTACTTTCTTTAATAGAACCAAAATGCTATACTTTAATAGATTGTAATGCAGTCACTTTGGGGGTTTCTTGGGGTTAAAATGACAGACTTATTTTCCTTAGGGTTTTTGTAGTAAGTGTATGTATAGCAAAAATCATAAGGAGACCCCAATCCTGTTCAAACTGGAGCCTTAATTTTAAGCTAATGATTCGGAGTAGTTCCAAAACTAGGGGGAAAAATAATATACTCATATTTATATTACAGTAGTGAAGGCTATGATGAATACAAGAGGATGAGGCTTGGGAACCAGAAATGATTCTGATGAGCATAATTTAGTTAGCCAAAGCTAACTGTTTCCAATCACTTTTTTTTTTTAATTTTTTTAAAGAGAGAGGGGCACTTAATTGCGTACAAAAACAGTGCTAATAGGCCCTGATCTATTACTTCCTGACAACACTAAGACATCAAAAAACCCTAGAGACTAAAATGATCCCTGGAGAGGAGAACGAAGAGCAAGATTGCTTGTAGTGTTCTTCTGAGTGAAAAGTCTAGTGGGGGACCAAAAAGGAGTTTGTGGGGTACTGGATAGCAATGATAAAGCGGTGAAGGCTCAAGAATGGGAATTATTCTGAGGTTTAAGGACGAGGCTCAGCAGAGGTGGGACAATTCCCAAAAGCGGGCTACTTATCCAGGTACCTTCAGAAAGCAACAACCTTTGATATTTATGTATTAAAGCTGGATTTGGACCAGAGATGCTTGTATAAGGATGTGTCTACACTTGCACCCTCTTTTGAGAGAGGGATGCAAATGAAGACATTCAAAATAGCAAATGAAGCTGGGATATAAATATCCCATTCTTCATTTGAATATTCGCGTTACGGCGCTATTTTGAAATAACAGATGCTGTTAAGAGGTGGTTATTTCGAGAGAAAACCCTTCTCTCAAAATAGCTGGTAAACCTCATTGTGAGAAGGGTTTTCTCTCGAAATAACCGCGTCTTAACAGCATCTGTTATTTTGAAATAGTGGCATAATGCGAATATGCAAATGAAGCATGGGATATTTAAATCCTGGCTTCATTTGCTATTTCAAATGTCTTCATTTGCATCCCTCTCTTGAAAGAGGGTACAAGTGTAGACATACCCAAAGAGGCTAATGCCATGAATCCACAGTCTCGCCATTACTTTACATCATAACTACTTTCAGATCTATATCTGGTATACCTTTTACTCCCATATCAGTCCCTGGGATCAGCTAGGATGGTATGATAGAGGACTGCTCCTCTTCTCTGAAGTTGGGGCCATCAGAGACACAGAAGGCTGTGGGGAGCTCCCCATTCTTTCCACTCTCCCTGGAGGCCCATGTGTCCCCTGTTCTGGGCTTGCGTTAGCTACAATAGCCGTGGGGCAGAATTAACTTCAACCCAGCTTTCTTTAAGAAGCCAAAGAAAGATAAGTGAGAGAGAGGGAGCTCTGAGACCAGGAGCTTAGTTGGACCACCACACACAGTTCCGTGGGTTGGTTTGTGGGGAGGTTCTGCTTCCTGTTGTCTGCAGGACTATACTTGGTCTTATGTGCAGCCACAAGCATTACCTGTCCTCAGAAACTTTCACTGCCAGGTCAGTACTTAGAGGAAAGTAAGAAGCTAATTGGCTCTAAATGAATAAGTGAGATACATTGGGACTTTATTGGAGTATTTGGTTGGACAACCTCTCAAAAGTCATCACTTGATCTCAGCAGTTACGTTATCTCTGTGATTCTACTTCCAATATTGGTGGAGTTGTAGTTTATAGTAGTGTGCTATGTTAATTCTTTTAATGTGTTCATCTTAGTTGTGTAATGAACCATGGATTTCAAATGTGCTCTATAAATTACTGAAGTGATTTCAGTAATAATTATATTCCTAACTTGTAAACTTTCAATATTGATTGCTCCTAAGTATTTAATCATAACCATTATTCTAATCCAAATGGTTGCTTAGCATAATGCATCTGATTACCCATCCCACAGGATTTATATATATAAATTTTTTTTTTTTTTTTTTTTAAAAGCCACAAGCTCCCAGTTGACTCATCTCCTGAACCTTTTAAGGTAGGGGTGGAAAACTCAGGTGTGATGGCTGGATGTGGCCCCCATTTTGCCTGAATCTGGACCCTGAGGCTCAGCATTGGTGACTCTGTGCTGGTACTCCAGCCCCCCCTGCCACCACCCACAGAGCTGGAACACACACAATCTACTAGCCTGGACCTCTCTAGGCTCTGGTGTGTGGAGAATGTCTTTCTCCTTCTCAGTCAGGGGCTTCTCACTTTGCATCTCACTCGTGTGTGGCACCCAACTGATTTTTCTGTGGGTCAGTGGCCCCGGACCCTAAAAAGGTTCCCTACCCTTGTTTTAAGGATTGTGAAATTATGGGATATTGGTTTGTAATAATTCCTGTTTCATCCATAACGTGAGTGCCTTATTCCCTTTTCAAGATTCCCGTTTAATACCAGCACTTGTTGCATCGCTTATACTTTTTAAAGCTTAAAATTACCTAGAAAAAATAAGGTCTATCTATATCTTTGCAATCACCTGTGAAATTCAGACAGAGCTACTTTCAGTTAATCAAAACTGTTGTGTAGAAATAAGAGTTGTATGAAAGTGCTCTTATGTTTCTCTGTCTTATTCAAGTGGCTTCACAAAGTTTCACCGGAAGTGAGAGTTGAATCAGGCCTTTTCTATTCAGATAATTAAACCACGTCTGCTAACAATTCATACTCATTTGTTTAAGATCTGCTTTTTCAGGGCACACTACATGGGTCCCTGCCTACACTCTGCCCCTGGAATGCCTGCTGTAGGCGTTTTCAGGGTGGAGTGCTGCTGTCCCCAGTGCTTAAGCTCCCGGTGCTCTGGGGTTGGGAGGCTGGGGCTGCACACTGCACCCTCCTCCCTCCCTCCCTCAGTGCTCTGGGGCTGTACGTTGTAGCGCACCCTCTTCCCTGCCCCCAGTGCTTCGTGGCTGGGCTGCATGGCATGCCCTCCTCTCTTCTCCAGTGCTTCAGGGCTGGGCCACATGGTATGCCTTCCTCCCTCCCCTGGAGCTGGGGAGGCTGGGGCAAGCATGTGCTTGCTCGCTCCCCTCCCTGTGGGGGCAGGGAAGGGTCAGGGCCTCCACTGAAGGGGCGGGACTGGAAGTGGGACTCGGGGCTTGCTTTCCTCAACCCTACCTTCACCAACTGCCCACGCATTAGACTCTTTTATTACTTTATTTACAGTGTTGCCGCACACAATTTACCGGGACAATAATGAGTAACAAATCACAAGTTTTCAAATGATACCTTACTAGTCATACTTCGTATGAAATTTATCACACACTTTAAAAAGGGGTGAACCCAGGTTTACAGACTGTTCTAGTGTTGCCTTTAGAAGAAAAGCTATTTTGGAAGTTAGTGAATTGTACCCATACACCAGTTTTTGTGGGTATGCATGAGGGAATGTAGACTGCGTAGTATGAAAAATAATGCTGTGGAAAGTCTTAAGTCGGTCACAGCAGAAAGAACTGTATTGCAGTTAAGTAACCAGTCCCCTGGGCTTCTAATTTAATAGATTTCTTTAAGGGACAAGTGGGGTGTTAACAGAGAGATTTTACTGTTATATTGCCACACATGACAGTGAAAGAGGAGAACATTTTACAAGCTCAATGGACACTCATCCTGAAGTTTTTAAAATGAGAGAAAATTAGATTCATGCTCACTGTATCTGTCAGTTGGGTCAAACTGTGTACTTAGACAAGCCTGTGTAATGTACATTTTGCTATGAATTTAGTTTAATAGGCAGCAGGTTTAACACAAAGGAAGTCTTTCTTCACACAATACAGTCAACACGTGGAACTCCTTGCCCATATAAATAAAGACAATACATTTTTGTAGGTTCAACCATCTGTGTATGTGTAATACACATCAAAAGCCCTGCAGACAAAGTTTTAGAACCCCTGAAAGAGAAATCCACAAGTTGTTTGTACATCTCACTTTTCACCACTCAGAATATACAAGTTACACTGTGGCTGTGATGTGGGCAGGCCAGGTGTACCAGTTCATGCCAAGGTCCAGCTGGTCACTGAACACTGACAAATGCATATCTAGAAACCAGGCTAGCTTATCCCATGCTGTTGGTCTTGGTCACACCGAAGAAAGGAAATGTAGAGCTGCTCATTAGAGCAACTTTTTTGAATCTAAGATTAACTCATTTGCATTTTTATATTTCCTGTTTTAGCATTATAAAAATGCCCATATTTCTTCTCTTAAACTAACTACAGATTTTAGTAACTATTACAGGATTGGCTACAAGCATTGTTTTTGGTTTGAGATCAGAGTATAAAATTACCTGGGGTAAAATAACTTGGGACTGGGAGTAACCTGAATACTGTTGTGACTTCTGGTGTAAAGCAGCCATCTGTCATTTGGTCCAGCTTATCTGGGTGGCAAGATATACTGGAGAGTTTGAGGGGACTGCCCCTGATTCTGAGAGAGCGTTGGAAGTTCACATTTGTTACTGGGTGGGTAAAATCCACCACTTTGAGGTATGTGCCCTTAAGGTGGTAATCATTGTCATTAGCCACTCCAAGAAAATGACATGAGCACTAAGCAGAATGGGGGGGGGGGGAGGGGAAGAATAGTTTGTTTAAAAAAAAAAAAAAAAAAAATCCAAAAATTCTACAGATTTGAACTGTAAATCAAGTTACAGAGGACACCAAGCTTAGGGTTATATTTTGAGTTCAACCACCAAAATTCAGAAGAGCATGGATAAATTTTTATTTCAAATTATCACTAAATGCAATAGTGTCAGTGTAGAGAAATAAAATCTGTCTAGACAATGAAGTGGCTTATCCTTCAATAGAAGGATACCAAACAGTTTCTAGAACTACCAAGCTTAATTTTCCAATACATTGCAGCTTTGTGTAATTTTGCACAGGTGCAGGAAGACAAGTACAAATGATGGGCAGCATATTACACTTACTTTGCACAGATACCAACAGATTACAAACTGCCAAGCCCCTGAACCATATCATCAGTTATGGGGAGCCTTGGGCAATGGGAATTGTGGGTTGAGTAGCCTAGTCATCATTGCCAAGTTGTGTGTGACTCTGCATTTGAGTCATAAGAACGGCCATACTGGGTCAGACCAACAGTCCATCCAGCCCAGTATCCTGTCTGCCGACAGTGGCCAAAATCAGATGCCCCAGAGAGAGGGGACATGAGGTAATCATCATGTGATCCCTTCCCTGTTTCCCACCTCCAGAGAAACAGAGGCTAGGGACACCATTTCTACCCGTCCTGACTAATAGCCATTGATGGACCTAACCTCTATGAATCTATCTAGCTCTTTTTTTGAACCCTAGCCTTCACCATATTCTCTGGCAAGGAGTTCCACAGATTAACTGTGCGTTGAGTAAAGAAAAACTTCCTTCTGTTTGTTTTTAAACCAAACTGCTTATTTCATTTGGTGATTTGCCTACTTCTTATACTGTGGGAATACGTAAATAAATAACTTTTCCTTATTCACTTTTTTCCACACCAGTCATGATTTTATAGACCTCTATCATCTCCTCCCTTTGTCATCTCCTTTTCTAAGATGAAAAGTCCAAGCATGTCTTTTTAATCTTCCTTCATATGGGACCTGTGTTCCAAACCCCCTAATCATTTTTGTTGCCATTTTCTAATGCCAATATATATTTTTTGGGAGCAGGTGACCACATCTGAGTCACCACAAATGGTGATATACCTCTATCATAGAACTGGAAGGGACCTTGAGAGGTAATTGAGTCCAGTCCCTTGCACCCACATCAGGACCAAGTCCCATCCCTGACAGACTTGCCCGAGATCCCTAAATGGCCCCCCCAAGGATTGAGCTCACAACCCTGGATTTAGCAGGCCAATGCTCAAACCATTGAGTTATTCCTCCCTTGGTAGGGATAGGGAGGCTCAAATAACCTCACCATATTGAGAGTAAGCAAAATACAAGCAAACTTCCTTTCTCCCTGCAAACATCAGTGGGGTAAAGAAGGAAGCAGCAGGAAGGGAATATCCCCATAGCAGTGCTGGCACTTTCCCTCACTGTCTTGTTGTCTGTAGTCTACTCTAGTTGGTCTTCAAAGTTGAGAGACAGTAATTTTTAGAACATCTGTTCTGGAACCATTCTTATTTTATTCACTACTACTTTTTGCTCTTGGGACATTTATATGACTAATTCAGGCACCTCACCTCCCTCCTCATTTGTGAGCTCTGACAGAGAATTCATTTACTTTCTTAGCACTTCTTTTGTCAATAAATTACCACTACTCTCACCAAGAAGCCTTGCTGCATCCTTCTGACCTTTTGTTTCCTATAGATTCCTTATTTGCTATAAACTGTTTTGCAACCTTTCTTTCATCCTTCACTTTTGCTTTTTACACTTTAATATTCCCTTTGAGCCTTTTGTAATCTTTCCAGTCTGCCTCTGGGGCTGCTGCTTTGTGACACACATATGCCTTTTAAAAAAAAATGTATCATTCATTTCTTAGAGCAACAGTTTAAAGCTTCACATCACAGAAAGCACAATGGCCATGAATACATGGTGAAACGTTTTTAATTACAACAGAAGCTAGAGCGCGGTTTGACATCTGATACTAAGGCAGAGACAGATACAGATCCTGTTCGGTATCAGTTTTCAACTGATTTTAACAGTGGTCCAACAAAAGATGAGTATTGGTGTTTTATATTGAAAATGAAACATAATGGGCCTGATTCTGATTACTTTTATCCTGATCTAAAGAATACACTCCATAGAGTCACACTGTCATTATAGAATCTATCACTTTATGTGCATATTAGTTCTATTATGACTGATGAGAGAATGGGAACTATTTTAGTCTCACATGTTGGGGTACTACACTACTATGCGATAGTCAATGGACATGACTGTTCAGCTCTGAAACAATGGCAAATGCAGTTTAAAACATTAAGAAGCAAAAGCAGAGAATACATTTTATGGGTCGTGAGATGTCTCTCACTTTAGCAGGTGGCATGTCACAAACCATATGAAACATGTCTTTGAATGTATTGCACAGCTATAATTGTGGCATCCCCTGCCTCCTTTACCCAGTTTGCTTTGCCCGTTCATGGGTAAATGTGTATGTTCTATAACATGGTGCTTTTCACACTTTTTTTTTTTTTTTTTTTTTTTTTTCTCATGACCTAGTTGAAGGAAATTGTTTATGCCCACAACCCAACATAATTTGACTAGAGTGCAGGCTCCAGAGTGGGGTTGTTAGAGAGCTTTGGGCTGCAGGAGGGGGCTCTGGCTTTGGGGGTGTGTGTGTCAGGGCTGTGGCAGGAAGGCCTTACCTTGAGTGGCTCCTGGTCAGCAGGGGTGCCAAGGCAGGCTCCCTGCCTCTCCTGGCACAGCAGGCCATGCTGTGCCATGGGAGCAGTTAAGCAGCAGGTTCCCAGCCAATGGGAATGTAGAGCTAGTGCTCATGGCAGGGGCAATGCATGGAGCCCTGTGCGCTGTCCCCCCTAGGAGTCGGGCCTGTTGCCAGCCATTTCTGAGGCGCAGCACAATTTGCGGTGCTAAGACAGGCAGATAGGCTGTTTTAGCATCCCTACTGGCCACCTGATCACCCTGTAGCAACGAGACCCAGTGCCTGACATTCCATGCCCCAGTACTGGGTTGTGACCTGTAGTTTGAAAAGCACTGTGGGTAACATACTTACATAGCAATTTTACACTCTTTGCACAACTCCTATAGAACTGTGAACCTACAAGGTTACTTCAGTCCATGCTTCTTTCCCTGCCACTTTTCCTTCTATACAATGCAATTGAGAGAAATCTATTCATTTGGCCAGGATTTTGACTTCATTTTTTTTTTTCTAATGACACTATTTCTCTCACATGCTGAACAAGGGTTTCTCTTGTTTAGCATGTGAGAGAGGGTTTCTTTGCTTTGGACTGGTCAAATCACAGACCAATTCTACCTAGGCCATATTATTCGGAGACACCATGCATGGAGTTTCCTTAGATGTCAATTCACATTCCACAGGACGGTGGAGAGCAATATGAACCACTGACTTCCATGGGAATTGAGGGTTGTGAGTACTTTGCAGGATCATTAACTGCACACAATAAAAGCAAGGAGAGAGAGGCAGTCAATCAGCCATCAACCACTACCTTTCACCTCATGGGCCAGTAGGGAGCTTGGCAATTTGTCACAATAGAGCGTGCACAAGTTAGCTACACATCTAGTTCCTTACAACATCCTTGGGAGAATGTCAGACTGTAATCACGTTTGTTTGTTTGTTTGTTTGTTTGTTTGGCAGCTTCAGGCTTTCTATGTTTTGTAAGAAAGTGAACACACAAGGCAGAACCAGTGGCAACCGAAATTAAATTTCACAGTTCATAGAAAAATATCAGTTCGTAATCCACCTGAAGGGGGAAAAAAAACACTTATCGGGGAGGGGAGGAGAAGAGAAGCTTTTACATTTCACAGAGAAACTATTCAGACTTTAACTCCACCTCTTGGTCTGTTCCACAGACTCTTTCAGCTTAGCACTATACAGAAAGGGAACAATAGACTTTCATCCAGGTTCAAAAGGCAGGAAGGGTTCCCCAGAGATGCACTCTCCATTCGCTGTTGAGACTCTTAAGTGATCACTTTCTCCAACTTGGTAGCCTGAGGGCTTTTTGTATACTTTTCATGGAAACGCATTTCCAATGTGTCTTGATGTACATTGGAGACAGATTCAAGCAGGTGGAACCACATTACATGCTTGGAACACACATGACTTAGGCATTGCTTGCCAAATACGTTTTTAACACCTACCATTTTAATTCTACCATGCATTTAACCCATTGTAGACATCCCATACATATACCACACAGTGATTTTTCAGAAGCAATGGGTTATCAGTTCATAGATGATACCTGGCAATACCTGACATATTTAAGATGCAAATTAGGATAACTGCGTAGTGAATATACCAGGCCTGACAAGAGTTACTGACATAGTAGTGAACCACCAGTGGGTCCCATCTCACAGCTAGTATACTTCTTACTGAATTACCAGCTCATCTGGGTGTGCATATAGCCAGAATTAATTTAAATTGAATAAAGACCTATAAATTATTCTTGCTGATCCACTATGCTAATTTAAAATAAGAGATAAAGAGTGGCTTAAGAAAACCGTTTCCTCCTCTGCCTTCCTAGGCTATATTGCTTCCCTTGTCACAGTTGTCTGCATTGGTGTCTAGTCATTTAAATGTTGGAGATGTTAACCGTTTAAATGACTGCATAAAATATAAGCAGCTAAATGGGATTTTTATATTTCTTTTTTAACAGTGGAAGGGAGAATGGGAACGTTAGCATAATACGCAAACATTTATGCATAAATGAATATTGCAGATGTGATGACAGTGAGATATGCATAATGTGTGTTCAGTATGCAGCTCTGAGTCTTTATTTCAGGAAACACTATAAAACATTTTGATATGGAACATAACCATGGAACTGAACCAATGAAAGGAGAGGAAGATCCAGTACTTTCCAGTCTACTTCTATCTTCTCCACCTAACCACTTGTAACCAAGAATGTATTTAAGGAATTGTCCCTCTGGTGGATTTCAGCACATGCTCGGGGTCTAGGAGATCACAATATATGGGGTTGGAAAAGAATTTCCCCCCAGCTCTGACTGGCAAAGATGTGTGGGGAGGTTCACTCCTCTGAAGTATGTGGTCAGGGGTAATCTACTAGAACTAGAGTAAATAATGGAGTCTCTGTTGCCTGAAGTTTTTAAAATGAAAATCTGAGGATTGCAGTGGGATGTCAGATGAGATCATCATGATGCTCTCTTCAGACCTTCACATCTATGACTCTGTGAGAAAACCGGAGATGTTCTCAGGCTGGATGCTAAAAGCTCAGGATTATGATTTAGGATATTATATATTAGGCGAGCCCACCAAATTATTGCATGACTTTGGGAAAGCCATGTAATGAGGGCCAGCCTGACACTATGAATTAGGGGGTTGCCTAGGGGGCCAGGAGAGCCAAATTAGATGGAAGTGATTTTTTTTCTCTATTCAAAAAGTATATTAATATGTTATCTTTTATAAATGAAAGTATCAAATATTGTACTTGTAAACCAGTGCATCATTGCCATGTCAGAAGTTGAGTTATATTATTTAGTTCACAGTGCAGAGCGCAGCTGTGTGTGTGCATGCAGTTAAAATGTGTCATGACATAGCTTCAGACAAGTGCTGCTTGGATTTGCTGTCTAGAGGCAGGGTCTGGCAGTTCAGTCATTCTTAGTAGCCCAGTGTTGGTCAGTCACACAGATGAGTCAGTGTTGCCCACTGCTTAGTGAAGGCTGGTCAGTGACCCACAACAGCTGTTCTGCCATATTACAAGTTGTGATCGATGGCCCAGTGCAAGAGGGTCACAACTCACAACCAGACTTCATTCAGTATCAGGTAATAAAGATTTTCATAGCTTCCCAAAAATCTCTTCCTTTGGGAGGAAGACACTGCAATGTGAAATGCACATATTTATAGCACTGACCAGAAACACTGTACAATTGAATGGGCAGAATTTTAACATGTCAGCTACTGGGTGATTTACCCTGTACAGTACAATTACGTTAGGATTAATGAAACAGTGTAAAAAAAAAAAAAAAAAAAAGTGTTTTTATTTTTTCTTCATTTCAAATGCCAAGTAAATAAAGGTAAAATTTCATTCTAGACTTTTCATTTTTCTTTATGCTGAATATGAGGAAGGGCACCAAAAATTCTTGGGCCAGCCCTGCCCATAACCCATACATTCATGAATTTCCTACGCTGTTTTTATTAAACACAAGCTAGCAGACATCACTTAGCAGTGTTAGGAGGAGTGATCTATGTTTTTAGAGTGCTTTCCAGAGCAAAGGTTTTAGAAATGTAGTGAAAAAGCTGACTAAGAAGTATGATGCCTTCCTGGCTTCTGAGTCCCTGATCAAACAGATTCCTCATATCGTGGGTCCAGGTCTGAACAAAGCTGGCAAGTTCCCCTCCCTTCTTACCCACAATGAGAATATGGTAGCCAAGATTGATGAGGTCAAGTCTACCATCAAATTTCAAATAAAGAAGGTAAAAAACCTCTAAACTCCAACCTCAGAAGCCAGTTAGTGCCCTTTAGGGGATGGGATTTAATGAAGTAACTGGCTGCCTGCCATGCCATGTGGATTTCTACTTTCCAGGGCTGAACTGCAGGTATCCATCAGCTTTTCTTAAGAATATTGATAAAGCAAATGATCAATTTTGATAAAGCTATGATCTAGATGGTGATTGGCCCTGCCGTGAGGGGAAGGACTGGACTCCATGACCTTTCAAGGTCCCTTCCAGTTCTAGTGTTCTATGATTCTATTCTATGAAATCCAAAGTGTTACTTAGTACCATGGTTATGTAAAATCTATTACTGTGGGCACTGACCCATTCCAGATTTTATCCTGTTTGTTTTGGCCTAGATTGTGCATCACTCCCCTTTCTCCCCCCACAGCCACCCTTGAATTGTGCTTTATGCAAGCAGTACCATTCAAATGTCTGGGACATACTGGTTAGATATGATTCAGGTAAGTAAGATTTTTCACAGACTGTCACTCTGAAAGGGTGAACAAGATCACTGATGGATAATGGTGTTCCCAGAGTTGCCCAATACTCTGGGGTATGCTCATTTATGAGGGTTACTCTTATGGGACTAGGGGGCGGTTAACAATTCTATCAGTGTGCTGCTTGTGCTTACTTGTGCTCTCATATGGAGCTGAATTCTCCCTGCTGCCAATTCCCCCACCCCCTGGAATTCTCCTGCAGGAACTAGGTCCTTAGGATGGTGTTCTTCCCACCTTAGGACCACACACAGATACTCACACCCACTAACAGAGCACGTCTGAGAGGACTGGGTAATCAGCACTCCCAAGCTGACCCCTCATATGTGCCTGGATTCAGCAGGCTGTTTAACAGCAATGCCATACTGCACCCTCATGTGCCTTTGGACTCAGTGGGCTGGATTAAACAGCACTTTAAGCTGCCATCCTCATAAGCCCCCCGGTTCAGCACCCCCTATCCCCACTTTCACACCACAATCATTCACTGGTAAACCACACGATGAGCAAACCCCACAGGATTTTGGGCACTACAGGGATCTTTAGCTTGGGTACAAGAAGCGTTGTTGCAGAGTGAATGGGGAAGCCAAAACAACACACCTGAAGGAAGAGTGAGCAAAAGAGAGAAGCAACCAGCTTAACTATGAAAGGTATTTCTGAGTAGTGATAGGAAGCCAAACACACATAACAGTTAGAATATTAAATCTAAATTGAAACTAATTACAAATGTTAGGGCTAGCTAACCATAAAGCAGTTTACATAGGGCAGAGTCAGGATGCTATGCTTAGAGGGGATGGGGGGAGGAAGAGAGAGAGAGAGAGACCTCAACACTCCATGGAGCTTGCACTATTCGGGGTTCCCAGATGGTGAAGGGAGCTGGGGGTCCAGAGGGCAGGAGACGAGCAGAGTCCCCAGCACGATCAGACAGGAGATGAAGAGGTCTCAATGGAACTGATGCAGTTTAAATCCAGGTATCAGAACAGTTTTTCTTGGGCAAAGGTAGGAGGTTTTTATAGGGATAGGACAATAGTTCAAAGAGAACACTGAATTTGTTTATGGGTAAACAGAGGCAAGATAATAGAGACTGATCACACCTGGTTATGGGTGATGTTCCTTGAAGGAGCTTACAATGCAACTAGTCAGTTTCTGTATTTTGGATGTCAACAGGATCTATTACTAGAATTGGTCTGATAATGACTAATTTGGGTGTGAGCAGGCCTGGGCTCATTAGCCTCTGGAGCAGAGATTTCCCATCAGGCAGTGCTGCTCTGCTTTTGGTATCTCACAGTTCAGTGCGGTTCCTGCTTTGGAAAAGCTGGTCTCCATTCTGTATGCTAAAGGAGATGTCTCTCTGTGCTATCTTCCATGCAGATGAGGCTGGGGTATTCTGTCACCCTTGTTTGAAGCAGTTTAGATGTGTCCTCCCCCGCCTTTTCATTGCTTTCTCTTTGATTCTAGCAGAGGCCTGGGGAAGGGGAATGGCTTTCCATGAGTGTCACACTTTGGCTCCCCAAGAGCACAGGGCTGGTAGGCAACAATGGGGACACTATTTCTGGGGAGCCAAGGCTGTAATTCAGGCCTAAAATTAGTCATTGCTGTAAATAGAGAATCATAGAAGTTGGTGAAGTTAGCTCCCTTTCATTCCCTATATTTTCTGGAACTTTCTCTAGTCTTGTTTGGAATTCCTCGAACGGCTTCCCAATAGAAGACTGTAACAACTCTTGGTTTTTTCCTGATATACAAATGCACTTGCCAAAAACATTAATGCTTTGCTATCACCTAACTAGTCTGGCATCTGAGCATACAAAAGGACTCCATAAAGGATTGACTATAGAAGCTAGTTTCTAGAGCAAAAACCTTCACATAAGAAGTTGCTCTGCTTCTAATGGTGTCTTGTTCCTTACCTACTGCCCCCTTAATTACACCTCTTTAGATCAGGTTACCATTCACTTCCCACCCATTCTTCCATCACAGTTACAGTGGTTAGGACAGCGTTGTCTGCTTTTTTTTTTTTTTTTTTCTTTTTTAAAAAAAGCAAGCTGCCTTTCATTTCCCGAAACCGTGATATGTCTCACACAGCGGAGGTGAAGGAGAGGGTCAAAGTTGAAATGCAGCTCACGGTATCTCTTGGTCTGTGGCTGAGAGAATTTGATAGTACACTAGCCAGGTGCACTAAAGAAAAGATTCTCATGAATAAGGATTTTGACCGCATGTCAGAGATGATGATTATTGCAGAAGAAAAGAGAATCTGAAGGGGCAAAGAGGCTCTGAAATAGAACGAGAACATTTAGATCGAGAGCAGCTGGTTACAGTCATTGTTAGCAATAGCATTATTTTTCCTTTCCTCTGGTAATTTATTTTTCTCCATCTTCATAGGATCAAGTTCTGACTGGTGGAATAGGATATCATGAGTGAAGTTTTGGAACACTAAGATGTCCTTTTGATCAGGGTAATTTGTCTGCAAAATGACGACACTTGCTCTGTACTTTAAGTATTTTTTCCACATCAACTGAAGTCTATAGAACCAGATTTCTCTGTCACTTACCCTGGTATTACTCATTGACTTCGGTCAAGTTGTATCTAAATTGCTGAGATGTCAGCAAGCAAAGGCAAGTTCTGAACTTTTGAGGTGGGAAGATATTCCAGGTTTATGACATGGCCAAGTCTTAGGCTTCACTGCTGTCTCTTATCCTGGCAAAGTTCACCTCAATTGTTTGTTTCATCTTAGAAAGTGACAGTTGCACCTACCCATGCATGTTTTTCTTTTGGGCTATGTCTACACTGCAGGCTTCTTGCACAAGAACTTTTTGCGCAAGAGTTCTTGCGCAAGAAAAAGTTGTTCTGCAAGAGCGTGTCCACACTGCCATGTGCTTTTGCACAAGAGCATCTATGGCAGTGTGGATGCTCTCTTGCGCAAGAAAGGTCTGATGGCCATTTTAGCCTTAGGGGTTTCTTGTGCAAGAAACTCCTGTTCCCGTCCACACTAGCCTTTTTGTGCAAGAGCTCTTGCACAAAAAGGCTTATTCCTTGTGGGGAGAGGAATAACTCTTGTGCAAAAAGCCCTCTCTTCTGACAATCTACTGTAAACTTTTTTGCACAAGAACGGACTTGTAGTGTGGACACTCTGCAAGTTTTTGCTCAAGAACGGCCATTCTTGCGCAAGAAGCCTGCAATGTAGACCTAGCCTTGGTGTTTTACCATATTTTGATGCATTAGTCCTAGCTATGAAATTCAGGTGTACTCTCACAGCTGTCTGAATAACAACATTTTTGTAGCACAAGAATTATTCCCCACCCCCATCAGCAATTAAACAATCTCAGTATATTACCTTTAAAGCACACACCAGTATGCATTTAAGTGTTGCTGAAGGCATCCTAACATAATCCAAAATTGAATAGTGACCTACCCACCTTCTGTCTCTTGTTTTCTTAAAATACTCTTGCAGGTCTTTAGTACAAAGCAGGTGTTCTCTAGTGGTTAATAATACATGCAATAAAACCATCCTCTATAATTTAGCAAGGATTTTCCCAGAAGCGATCCATGAAGTAGCTTGCATGAACTTTCTAGTTATGGATGCAGTCATGGCTAAGGGAATATTGATAAACCTGCATCAAAGACCATCTGGAGTTTCAGTATTTCCAGAAATTTAATGTTCATAGACAAAAGTCGCAAAAAAACCCCAACAACCTACACCTCGCATATATACTTCTGCCCAGTGACATCTACCAGAATATTGAAAAGCAAGAGCAAATGTATTGTAAAGAATAAGCTCTGGAAAACTTAAATGACCCACAAGTTATTTGTGTGTCAAGTGTCCGTAAAACCTATGCACCTATCTTGCTCTATTCTCCTCTTCTTTCTATCCCTCCACTTCCACTGAAGTAAAAAGTTTCTTTTTGGGGAGGGTCCAGGAAGGTGAGAAGGAAATAAAAGTTAACTGGAGAGACACATGGGCAGACTCTTCAGACAGACAAACTGTCCATCAATTCAGTGTGCAGTTACACGAAGTTTGGGCCTAAGTTCACATTGCAAAACTTGCTTAGCACCTTGCTTATCTTCCTCTTAGATATTTAGCCCAACCCAAAAAAAGCATTTAATGGTTTGACTGTCCTGGTCTACTCACTAAGGATGTGTCTATACTGCGTAGCTTATTTCGAGTTAAGCCCTGCTAACTGAGCTACGTCAATTGTGTAGCTTATTTCAAAATAGAGCACTCTTCCTCTGACTTCCCTTACTCCTCCTACAGTGAGGGTTACAGGAGTCGGAGTAAGAAGTCCTCTAGCTTGACAGTATTTTGATGTTATTTCAAAATAACTGCCTGCTGTTTAGATGTGGACTAAATTATTTCGAAATAACACTAGTATAATGTACCCTAACTGTGCAGCAGTAATTCTGGCATTGTCAATAAGATGAGATATCACATGCATGATGTTACTGAATATGCTAATTTGCTTTAAATATTTAGAAATACTTCTGTGTTCAGGAAAAGCACAATACTTTAACATTCACTTTTTTGTAAAGCACAATTTTCCTAGGCACACTCAATAAGAGAAGCAGAATTCTAATAAGCAATTGCTTTTGTAGCTTTGAGAATTATTGGAATAAATCTTCCCATAAAAATGATAGATTTGAGATAAATAAATGAAATAAACTTGTAACATACATTTGTTTGGGGGAGGGTATCTTTAGATCAACGCTGTAAGATGCATAAAAATTCTTTTTTTAAAAAAGGACATGGGTTCAGAGAATTAAACTTGAGAGTACCACATTATTTGGTTCTTAAAAAAAAAAAAAAAAAACAACACCCACGGAGGGGGAAATGTAAGTTGGATTTTATAAAGCAAGGTTGTCCATTGGCATTTTTACGTGCATTTAATATCTGGCAGTTTCTCTATCACCTCCCTCATTGGTGTCTGTGGTTTATTGAAAACATAAGGAATAAATAATTATGGAAGTATTTTCTTTGGGTGTGTTTTTATCATCATGACCTGAAACTGGAGGGGGTTTCTCCATGAATAGAAGTCAACTGCCACTGGAGAAGAAGAGGTGGTCACAACCATAATCAAGGGATCTGCTCAAGGGAGGAAATAGTTTGGTGTGTCCCACCTCTCCGGGGAAGTCCATGAGTAAGTCGTCATCATTCTAGACTTTCCCAAGGGCAGAGGTACAGGCAGCCTGAAGATCTGAGACTCTACACAGGTTCAGGGGTCCAAATCCTGCTTTTCTGTGGAAGACACTGAAACTCTTTACAATAAGTTTTTGGGGGAAAATATTTGAGGGGAATTTTTGGGAATTCTGCTCCCACCAAGAAGTTCTGCCATGACTTCTCCTCAGGTTCTTTCCATGTTTGGGATCTCATGGGTCAGTTTGTGTTTAAATACATTGAGTACGCTTTAGAAAACATATTGCATCACTATAAAATTATATTTATACTCCAGTCCAGTGCGTGACAGATGCATGCGCGTCATCCCTTTTTGTGCATGACCTCTGAGCTGCTCTTGCATCTGAAGAGATACTTTCATAGCTGGAATTATTAAGTTATAAGTGCAGGCACGAGGAACTTCTCCAAACTGCTGTATGTTTCTGTGGTGGTATATGCTGCCTCAGTAGCTTATGGAATAATTTGCTTAATGCACAGGGCCTTATGCTGCCCACCTTTAGACCTCTCCAGGTTGGGAGAGTTCCAGAGATGGGGAGAGAGAGGCTGGTGGGAGAGTGGTGATGGAATCAAATGATGTCGCTATTCTCTGCTGAAAACACTGCCTGTAGGGAGAGTGTTGTAAGGGCTGCTAACCCATACATTAATTTGTCTTATGCCTCCTCCAGCAGCTGACAAAAGCATTACCATGCATTTTCTTTGTGTTTTGTTTTATAGAAAAACTTCTGATGCAAACATCTGGATAAATAAACCCAAGGCTCAGTTATGGGAGGTTTTCCCCCTGCATATTCCATCAAACTCTCTCACTCTCAGGGATCTTGATGGACTTACCTGGTAGCAAGTTGAACTGTCAGAAATTTGTCAAACTATTTTGACAAACTTACAAAGCAGAAAATGGATGCAGTATCACTGCCTTCAGTCAGAATAGAACTGGTGCTAATAAAACTAGGTATTTACTAATATTCTGCTAATACTCCCTGTCTACAAGGGAAGTGGGAAAAAGTGTTCCATGTCCAGATCTCAAGCTTCCCACAACAAATGGGAAAAAACTGCATCTGCAGCTCTGGTTCCCTTCCTCTGAGGCTTTGTCTACACTGCCTTTTGCGCAAGATCCATATGCCTCTCCCTTTTTGCGCAAAACGGAAGCGGCTACACTGCTGCTTTTTGCACAAAAACCCCTTGCACAAAAAGAATCAGCAGAAAATATGCTAATGAGTCCCTCACTGGCATATTTTCTACCGCAAAAACTTGTGATGTAGACAAAGCCTGACTACTCATGGTTTTATTTTATTTTATTTTTTTTTTTTTGATCCACTGATACATGTGTGGAGAGGAGCAGGCAATGGGTTGCATAGTACAGGATTGGGTGGCCCAGATGTAGGAGACCTCCATCATCTTATCCGCAGCAAAATGGATTCAATGGAAAAGTACAGCCCCCTAGCACAGCACAGAAGTATCTGAATAGTTATCTGCTGCCATCCTGACGTTGGGGCTCCATTAAAATTCATTTAAGGAATCAACAATAATGGGGTAGCTGACACTTGTGCAGAGGGCCCATGCTTCCATGTGTTCCTGGATTCCTGTGATAGCAGGAGGGTCCACAGTTTAAGAAGAGTGAGGGAGCAGTTTATTCTCCTCCTAGAATTCCCAAAGGAGAGTGCTAAGAGTGAATGAGTGGCCACATAAACTAGCTTTGACAAGCATAAACTAGTTTTCCAGTACCAGAATCAAGTTAGACTAAACGACCTTAAAATCGGAGTGATCTCCCTACAAGCTCATAGTCATCAATGTAGCAATGAGAGAGAATTGTTTTTAGTCTAGCTATGATGCAAGACAGGAACTAGTGGTTATTGCCTTTCTTCCTCCACCTTCATCTCTTGAACCTCCTTTCTTGCAGCATCCATATACTTTTTATAAGGGAGACAGGGAAGAGGTGTGTACGTGGGTGTTTCCTGCCAAAATAGACTTACGCACCATTTGTGGGAGGCTTCAGATTGAATGCTATCCATTTATGCCAGTGCAAGTTATACATTTGTTGGACTTCAACACTCTGCTTTTATCCATTGTTTGTCAAAGGCAGTCTGGGTCAAAGTGGCAAATGGTTTGGCTTTCTCTAAGACAAAAGGGCACTTTGTTTTAAAAAAAAAAAAAGTGTAAAAATTTAATTTGTCACTTGTTCTGATGGTGAAAATACCATGGTATAAGTTTGAAAACCCCTTGGCAGGATAAAGAAAGTAAACTCAGATTTTAATTCTTCCAGCACAGTTGTATAAACTCTTCTTCTTCTTCCTCCTCCCACCTTTATTTATAATGCATCTGCCCTCTGGGGGGAAAAATGTTCACATGAGCTCCCCTTTGTCATTGTATTTTCGAGAAATGGGATCTTAGCAAACTGCAGCTTCAAATTTCTTTTTTTACAGCATGGAGTGGGCAGTTACTGCTGCTTCAATACACTAATGTCTGTCAAACATTTCATTCATTTTGCGGTCTGAAAATGTTTCCGAACTCTGCCGTCTGCCAGTGTTACCAGAAGTACTCAGGGTTTCTGTTGGTTCCAAGAAACTGTCATGCAGTATATCATTTCTAACTTTGCATCAGAAGCAGCTTCCCATGTGATCCTTTTCTTTGATAGCAAGCTTCCAACTGGCACACTTAATTCATAGTAATGGAGGTTCCACCTGGAGTGATGGTGGGGATATTTGGTAATAGTTTGACTAGCAAGATAAAGGACTAGCCTGCAGTTATCTGTGCCATGATGTCTGTGCCACAGAGGATATTATCATCTTGAGATGATACAACAAAGATGCTAAAAGAACTGAAAAATATGTACTGGCACAAAGAAGCTGCCGCTTCTAGTCTCGATGGAAAAGCGAGTTGGAGAGGATCTAGCAGAGTTAATGAATGTTACGCCATTTTCTACTTATTGTACTTATTTTAATTGGGTGTGCTCAAAATTTAGGAAAGGAAACTGGAGGCCTGGTTCTTAAATAGTCATGGAAACTCCCATTTAGTGGCAATTTTCATTGTATGTGAATGAGTACAGATTGATGGCTAAGAATAAAATTGGGGAATTCAAGCATGACAAAATGGCATTAAAAGTATATTGGAGATAACGTAGAGTCTGTATTTTTCCTCAGGTTTTTTTTTTTTTTTATTGCATAACACAATTTACTTCACAAGCATTACTCCTGACTTTCCACAAGAGAAGACTCCCAGTCAACTTGCATTATTTAATTGAAATTCTCGATTCCTTTTCTAGAGCACGGGAGATATGGAGTAAGTAATAAATATAGGAGAGGCTAAAGGTTAAACACAAAGGAGCAGGCTTATCTAGCTAGATGGATGATTTTTGCCTGCTCATAACATTTCCGGTAATAGGGAAAACTATTTTCAATTATTAGTAATATTTGGATTCCACATTTTATCTATAGATGTTAAAGCAATATTACTATCACTATTGTAGAAAGGGTAGCTAGACACAGTGAGAACAAGGGCCAGTTTTTTAAAAGTAAAGTCAAGCTGTAGATAGGGACCTAGGAAGACTTTCAGATGGGCTTGGAGCAAGACTTCTTCCCATTCAGCTGTACAGAGCAAACAAGTACAAATTAGCATTTTACATACAGAATAAATTGTGTTGGTTCTCACATGATGAGGAGGAGGAAAAGTTGTCGAAGGAGGTAGTGGCACTGGGGAAAACTTTGGTATCACTTTTCCATATAAGCCAAACAGCTACGGGAAAAAGGAAATCATAAACCATTGTGGGGGCAAAAGTAGATTCACAGGTTCTGTGGACTACACCCACTATTTTTCCTGAGGAAGGAGAGTAATCTTGTTTTACCGACATAAGAATTATTTGCTGAGTGTACAGTGCCCTCCTTGGGGTTTTTCCATATAAATTAAAAAGGAGCTGTCATCTGTTAAGAGGCCAGATAATGTTCTTAGTTACACAAGAGGCCATTGTAGAAATTTCAGTGAGGGCTGTATGTATTTATCTAAGAGTAGGCTGGGTTTTTTTACAGTGTGTCAAACCTGTATATCAAACTCAGCACACATGCACAGTGTTACTGTACATACAGCAATAACTGAACCATTGTGTTAACAAGGCAATTGAAACCTGCAAGTTAAATGAAACAAAAATCCCTTCTGGGTAAATAATTTTGTTGAAAACAATTTTCTACACAACTTCATTAGTTGGTTCAACACTACAATACATATATTATGGCTTCTCACGGGGTGGCAAATCCAGCCCCCTCTGAGATAGGGTGTTGACCCTTTCAGGCCCCACCTGGGGTGCTCCACCCCATAGTTGTTGCAGTCTGAGTCCATAGCAGGCCTCGTCAGTGGGGCAATAGGGCCCAGCAGCCTAGTCAGTAGCAGTGCTCCCTATTACAGGGCAGTAAGGTCTACTGGGCCTAATCAGTAGTCCAGATGTAGTGCCCCCCCCTTGGGGGTTAACAGAGTGGGGTAGGAGGAACCAAGCCCTCCCTCTCCATCAGGTCCCAGCCCAGTGGGAGTGTCCTACCACTAACTCAGGGGGGAATCTGCCTGAAACATGCTGATCTCATAGGTTGCTCCAGCTCCCTGTCCTGGGCTACTTCCTACCTTGGTCCAGACCATGTGATTTTTTTTTTTTTTTTTTTTTTTTTTTTTTTCCCCCCCCCCCCCCCCAGCCACTCTTGCTGGCTGGCCTCCACTGCAGCATCCAACTACTGCTCCTTTCCTAGAGCAGCAGCAGCAGTTCTTCCTCCCTCCCCGGCAGTGATCAGTCCTGACTGAGCTGCTCCACTGGCCTTTATACTGATCCTCCAGAATGGCTGAGAGAGGCTCTTCCCCACAGCCTGGGTTAACCCCTGCAGGCCCAAAGCAGGGTTGGTACACCCTGTCACATGTAGTACGACAAACTTCACTTTCTCAAAACTAGTGTTTGTATCAGTAATTGACTATGTGTTGCAAGCAATGTCCTTTCCGCAAACAGTATTTCAGCTGGCAACAAAAATGGCTCCCTTTAGATTTGTTACCCCAGATTAAAAAGGGTCTTTAACTTTAGAAATACTTGAAGTCTGGAGATGAAGAGGAGGCTGCTTAGGTTGCTTCTAAATAATCATGATTCAAAGTACTGTAATTTATTAACCATTTGATTCTAAATTATGTTAATCAAAAAGCACAAAAACAATCTATAAAGTGGAAAAGTAAATACACATCTGACTTTCAAAATCTTTTCTAGGAGATGTGAAACAGATGTTCTGAGCTCTTACGTTCCACAAAGATTCCCCTACCAGTTTTCATAAGCAGATGTTAGTGGTTCCTAGTGCAGTGGCCCAACATGATTCCTATATATTCTTAATCCACAACACAAGCAGTGTTCCCTGTAAACTGAATGCTTGGGCAGCCACCCAGGAGAGATTCAAATGCTGCCCAGCTGATTAGTAGAGTGCCCACAGCCTCTCCCAGATGGCAGTATATGTTTCTATTGGTGGTGCATGTAACATTTATTTTGCACATGGGTGGAAAGAATTAGAGGAAACTGTAAGCGCAAGTCTTGTGAAGCTTAATTATTTAGGGTCTTATCTATCAGGGTACTAGGCACCAGCAATACTTGTAATTCAGGTGCTCAGTATATCTCTGCATCCAGTCCTTAATGTATGGAAAGAGTATGAAGATCAGTGAATGAACAGCACAATTGGAATGCAAAATATTATGCAAATCATTATTTTTGAAATGAGAGAATCCCACATTTGAATTCCTGGGTAATAGTATTTTTCTACATACTCAATAAATGGCTTCAAGCAGCCCATTTATCTCAAAATTTGCATTTTAATGACACTAGACAGAAGGGCAGGGCTGCAGTAAGTGTTAATTTTAAAAGGGATAAAATAGCGTGGGATAGTGTGCTCTAGTGACAGGTCTGTCATGTTGTTGGCTGTTTGTTTTTGGCAGCATGATTGAACAAAGCAAATGAGAGAGAGCACCTGAAATGCTGACTGAATGATTGACAAGGCATTCTTGTGTAACACATGGGTTGGAAACTCCAGTTCCATGCCAGCATCTTTTGGATTTTGTTGTAGAGTAGCAGACTTGGAAAAAAAATTCATTAATCAATGCTCTTCGTAGATGACTCTCTTCTTTAGCAATGGCGTGCTTTAATTTTTCTCTGACAGATTGGCAGTAGATCACTTCTGCACTTCATAAGCTAACTTTATAGAAAATGTCAGAATTGTCCAAAGCACCTTCACAGTTGGCTACATCTACACTGAGTTTTCTCAGCAAAAATATGCCAATGACGGACGCATTTGCATGAGTCACATTCTCATTTGCATATTTTCTGCCAATCCATTTTTGCACTGGGGTTTTTGCGCAAAAACAAGCAGTGAGGACGTTTTCCTTTTGCGCAAAACCCCCTGTTTCCACAAGATCTGTATACCTCCTTTTTTTGGGCCATAAGGATCTTGTGGAAAAAGGGGTTTTTGCGCAAAAAGAAAATGTCCACGCTGCTTGTTTTTGTGCAAAAACCCCAGCCCAAAAATGGATCGGCAGAAAATATACAAATGAGAATGTGACTCATGCAAATGCGTCCGTCATTGGCATATTTTTTGCTGAGAAAACTTGTAATGTAGATATAGCTGTTCTGTTTAGCAAACTATCCCCAGGAATGGGGAGAGAATTATTTGCTTCCAATTATGGAAGCTAATTATATTTTCTGTTACAACAATTTACTCCTAAGCAAGCAACATAAATGTAAATATATTGATCCAGATCTTCTAGTGTACAAGCAATTTGTGCCAATGCAGAGGATTGCAAAGATGGCAGCTTTTGGGGGAGGGGGAATCGTAGGCACTGCAATGGTGTCTGTATTCTACTCAGTGCCATCAGCTGCTGGAATAGAGGATATGACCAGGGAAAAGAGAATTACCAAGGGTGGTGTCATGCCATGAGCTAGTAGGGAATGAGGCTTATTGTTTGTATTGGTCTTGCCCACATGCTCAGGGTTCAGCTGATCGCCATATTTGGGGTTGGGAAGGAATTTTCCTCCAGGGTAGATTGGCAGAGGCCCTGGAGGTTTTTCGCCTTCCTCTGTAGCATGGGGTACAGGTCACTAGTGGGAGGAGTCTCTGCATCTTGGGGTCTTTGAACCATCATTTCAAGGACTTCAATATCTGAGATATAGGTGAGAGGATTATTCTAGCAGTGGGTGGGTGAGATTCTGTGGCCTGCATTGTGCAGGGGGTCAGACTAGATGATCAAAATGGTCCCTTCTGATCTTAAAGGCTATGAGTTATCATCTGTCCTTGGTTGACTCATAACTGAGCAGATGTCACTTTTCGGCACTTCATTAGATATTGTAAAATCATTCAAATGTGCAGCTGTGTTCTCTCTGCTCTTGTTATAAGTTAGTTGACAGTACGTACATTGTGGATACTTTTTGACTTAAGCTCGTGGTGAACTACAAGGGTATTCTAGTAGTCAATGGGCAATAAGACTTGAAGTACTGTAGCAGTATTCTTCACTACAACTCAGACCATTAATTCTATAATATAGGTTGGACCTCCCTGATCTGGCACTCCTGGGACCTGAGTGGTCAGAAGGAGGGAGTTTGCCAAATTGGGGAGGTCAGCCCCCCTGCTAATGGACTCCGGGGTCTGTCAGCAGATCACCAGGTTTCCCTGCTCCAGGGCCTCCGTGATTCCATGGCCTACCCTGGGAACACTGGAGCTGTCAGGTCCAGAAAGTCCTGGACCAGAGAGATTCAGCCTGTAATATCTATATCTGAGGGTTGCATACTGCCTTCTAGCATCTCTCTGATGTACATTTTTTTTTTTTTTTCCCTCACCAGGCTGGTCCCAGCTGGGTTAGAAATATCAATACCAGTGCATTTACAGCAGGCACTGTTGGATTAATGGATAATTATTCTAAGCTATTCATTGTCTTAATTAGCTAAAGGCAAAGGATTTCCTGTCTGTACACAGACACTTCTAAAACATCACAACAAAATAAGATTAAAAGTTAGTCATGTTTGAATATCTTAGAAAGGAACAATACATAGTTTGTCATGCTTTTCTGATGGAATTTCTTGTTCTACACAGTTTTACAGTTTGCATGGCTTGTGTAGGAAAAAATGGTGAGTTGCGGCATAGACTTTGATTAGTTAGGGGTCAGAGAAATTTGATAACCCATTAATGCCAATCCAAAATAACGGAGTGGTCAAAAAACAGTACTGACCCAATTGACACATTCTTGTTTTCACAACTACAGAGCATAACTGAAAGTAGTGGGGGGAAAAAAGATAGAGATCAGTCAAATCTAGCAGTACTAATCTTGTCAGTGGAGTAGAAAGAACCAGTGTCCAATTTCTTACTTTTGTAATAAGCTTAATTACTTTTTGCTTGTTTCGATCTAGTCTCTGGACATTTTTGAGTAGGACAAGGTAAAATCGTTTCTCTTCCTTTTCTTCACAGACTCTCTGTGCCTTTCCCATACAGGCAGGTGTGCATATTGTTTTCTCATTTACACTGGTGAAAATTTCTAATAACTCTAAAAATCGGTTGGGGTTACTGGAATAATTAAGAGTACAATTTGTCCCATAATACTGGTACTGACCTAAATCAGATTTAATTTCTGTGGGGGAGCAGCTGGGAGTTGAGGAGTGGTCCTGCATACCTGAACCATAATTGTGTCTTCAATAATGCTTGAACATATTTAGCGTTTTACAAAATTCCACAATATACTCGGGATAAAATTCTGTCAACTTGCACCCTGTGCAAAACCATTGATCCTGCAGAGAGTGTAACTCTGTTCAGAATTTGGCCATTTATTAAGCCTGATTATTCCTCTCTCACATGGCTTTACGTTGGGAGCTAATTTGACAATCTCTCTGATCAATACGTTTCCATTGTGTGAATATATAAGTAGTAAATAGTGCCAGAAATGTAACTAGTGCACCAGCTGTATCCTTACAAATTCAAACACCTGAATTCAGCCAAATTTTAAAACCATCTCTGCTTATCAGGACTAAAAGAAAAATACTAAATGCTTCATTTTAAATTGTTATTGGGTTGGAAGAATTTATCAACTAATTGACTACATTAAGCCAAACAGATGGGGTGGATGAGATCTCAGTTGCCAAACATTTGTTTTAAGACAGCAGTTCAGGTAAATATTACAGGCCTTGTTGTTCATTGCGTTGCACCTCTTTGTGTGGTATAAAACGATATTCTTCTTGTTGTCTTTATATGTCAATGGTTGTGGATAGTACGAGTGGTTGAAAAACAAGGAAAAATGTTATGTCAGAATTCAAGATGATATCAAAATCCAATACTAGAAAACTTTCAGCAAGCTCTAGACTCCAAAAGGGGGAAGGCAATGAAGGAGGACCTATAGATTCAAATAGTCACCACTAGCTTTTCATGCTTGAAGGAATGTTGTGAAAATGACTTTGTGCTAGATAAAGAGCCATACATCTTTCCATAGTGTAGTATCATAGGGCTTAAATTCAACCAGTGCCATCCAGAGTGGAGCACCAGTAAATACTTTCATGCCTATGGGACCCTCTGCGCCTCCTCCCCCCCCCCCCCATGGTAGAAGACCTGAGTCCCAGCAACTTTTGTAGGGGAAGAGACCCAGCACTTTGGGAAATACTCAGTGAGAATAAGCTGTGATTATGTATAACTAGCAGGTTAGGTCCATCATTGACTGAGCAAAGTCATTTTGCATAGATTATGCTTATAGTAAAGTTCAAGAAATTAAATCTATGTAATTGAATTTTTTTATTAATGTGCTTGCAAAAGGGAAGTAAAAGAACAGTTTTAAATCTGTAGGATTTCAACTTCAAATATTATTCATTTTATTGAATAATTACCATACATAGTAAATTTGAATCAGAAACTCATAAAGCTTCCGTTACTCTTTCGGTAACTCATTTGAATTATTTCATTATTTGTAACTGTAAAACATTTTCTTTGCACTAAAATGATGGTTGAATAGGCAACTTGATTTTAATTTTGTTAGCAAATATTGTTTATGAACTCTAATAATAATAATAGTAGTCATGCCTTTTTTTCGATGAAAAACAAAAAATTTTCTCAGCATATTCTGGTGTTAAAAGTAGTGCATTAAGCTAATTTAATTCAAGATTGTTCATGCAATTTTGGTATCTGCAGGTAATGGCCAAGTATTACTTTATTTTGCACAAATAAATCCACAAACAAACAAACCCTTCAAAATATGTAATAGATATTTCTCTTTTGTTTGTCCCCCCACCCCACTTTATTCTCTAAACCTAATGAGTCAAGTTCAATCCTGGAAATAAACTTCTGGTCAAATATTTCTAATGCTGTTAAAGTCTTTAGCACACTCTACAAAAAACACACACTGACAGCCAACCAAATCAAAATTAATAGAATCATATTCTGGCTGGATTTTTCAGGGATTAAGAGCTTTGTTGTACTATCTAAGGCACGTAGCTGCAGACTAAGAATGTCCTATATATGTTGAGAAATCTGGGCCTTTTTAAATAGCAATGTTGAAATGCTGAGAAGGAGCCACAATAATGCAGATTTCATACATTGTCCAAATCTTATGGAAAAGAAATATAAAATGTTACTTAATGGCAATTGTGTATCATGATGGCCAGTGTAGTGCCAGCTAGTCAAAAGTCTGACTGATAGCCATTTAGAAATACTTGTGTTGGTTCTTAGTGGATGTGTATGCACCTATTCTGGTTTGTTTCTTGTGTACGCTGATGAGCTGCCTGCTTTTAGAAAGGAGCATGTGAAAAATCATGTTCCTAAAACATGATGAGGAAAAAATACTTAAGATGATTGGGAATACGTGACTAAGTGCAACTGTAATTTATATGCTACACACTGATGTAGCAATCTTGGTACAAATACTTCTTTGAAATCTAATAACTGAATGGCCAATAGTGAAATGTTGGTACCAACATTATATGTACATTTATGAATTCCCTGTATGATCAAACCCTGCATTTTGGCAATGGTTAGACTAGATGACTTTTATGGGTCTATGACTCTATGTTGTTAGCACATGTTCAAACCTGACTATGCAGAAGGCATTAAACAGGCCAATCCTAAACAAGGAAATGCGGGTTTACCTCACTTTACATACATGTAGGAAACGGAGTCCTTGGAACAGCAAAAGTTGTAAACCAGTTTCTCAAAGGACTATCAAATTTTGTCATCCAAAAAGTGCTTTTTGATGGCAAAGCATTGAGAGCATACACACTACAAAAAACAAAAACAACAAACCAACCATCCAGTTCTGGCAACAACAAAGTTTCACCTCCGCCCAGCCAGTGTTTCATTTAAAATGAACTATTTGGCAACTCCAGGTGATGTCACCTCTCATTGGTCTGCATTGTACCCTGGAATATGACGGAAGGATATTAGTTGGCACCCCTGCACTGACAGTGTTTTAACTTCTCTGGGTATATGAGCAGCAGTAAAGTCTTACTGAAAGGGAAATACCTGCATAGTGTGTCCTGCTGGCCTCTTAAAAAAACAAAAAACAAAAACAAACAAAAAAACGCCACCACCTTTCAATTATATCTAATTTATCAAACCAGCCATAGCAGCAGGGAGATATGTCATTCACTAGTCTTCAGAGAGTTTATCTTGTGACTTTTTTTTTTTTTTTTTTTCCTAAAACATTAAGAAGTAATTTGCATTCAGGATCTAGATCCTCATTCCTGTATCTCGGTTTTCTTATTCTTTGGTGCACTACATCCAGAATGAAGAACAAACTATTAAGTGACTTTATAGACCAGCAGTTCTGATTCTTAAGGCAGGAAATACATGCCCCATGAGCAATTTTGAGCTTATGCCGCTATCACTAGAGATTGTGGTTGCTGAGAGGGAAGCAGATGTGAAAAGCAGAAGTAGCAATGGCTGAGTCTATGCAAACCCTTGCTTTATAGTGCAATATCCCGAGGAAGTGTTCTGGCTTTACTTTTGATAAGTGTTACCTGGATGAAATCAAGATTGTAGCCACTTTTTACAAATTGTATATAGTTCAATTTACATAAATAAATGACTCTCCATCACTGATCTGTGTTTGTCCAAGATGAGTGGAAATTACTACTATCCCACATGTGAAACTTGCAGGAGAGTCAGGGTTCTCTTGGTACCACACCTATAATGGATCCCTTGAAAAATACATCTAAGCTTGAACTTGGCCATTATGCTGTTTTATTGGTAATTATGAATACTGTAGAGACAACCCAAAGCCTGATTAAGTGCCCTCCAGTGCCACTGTGCAACCAATGTTGCATTTTAAAAGGCCTGAAGGAGTTCCTCTGTGGTTTCCAGATGCATATTTAGCCATTTCTGGCTGTGTAAATATAGTACACTGTTCTTCTATTGCACCTTCCATCTGAGGGCCTCAAGTGACTTAGCAAAAAATAATTATACTATCCTTGAGGTGAGTAATGGAGCCATTGAGAGACTATGAGCCTCACAGACTCTTAGGCTATGTCTACACTGCATTCTAAACTCGAAATAAGATACACAATTTGTGCTATGCAAATTGCGTACTTAGAGTTTATTTTGAAATTTGGTGCTGTCTACGTCCCTTAACCCTCGTGCAGTAAGGGTTACCAGGATGCCGAAATAGTGTGGCTGTAATTTCAAAATATTTTTTTGAAATAATGGGTGGCTTGGGAAGTTGTGGGGTAGCTATTTCCGGATACCTCTGGTATCCCAAAATAACTTCGATGTATAGACATACCCTTGCTGTGCTCCAGTGGAAGAGTTGGGAACAGAAGTAGAACTTCCAGATTGAAAATGCCAGCTTTAGTCTCTAGATCCCACTGCAAGCAGATTATCAATATGCAGCATATTGATAGAGTTCAGACAGTATAAGAGAGCATGTACTGTGTGGGACCGTACATAAGCAGTGCCTCGTGTATGTTATTTAGGTCACATACAGACAGTAAAGGGTTATTTGTATGGAGTTCTATGTCACCATCAATCTTTTCTATTGAAAAAGTAATCTTCTCAGGTGAGTGCCCTTATTGAAAAAGCCACATCTACAGCCTACTGTTTTAAACACTAGGCTATAGGCTCAGTCTAATTCTCCTGGCCCAATTCATATTTAATTCAGGGTTAATTGGGCTGGGGAGGATTAGAATGAGTCTATAGCCTAGTGTTTAGGACACTCACCTGAAATGTGGCTAATAGCTGTTCAAATCCCTTCTCCTTCTCAGGCAGAAGGTTCACTTAAACCAGGGGTCTTCTGCATTTTGGGTGAGTACCTAACCACTTGGCTAATGGTTATGAAGGAGATTAGCCTCTGCCCCTCCATCAAGCTGTCCTCTGTGAACTTGAGAGGAGCCTGATTGCAAAGGTGTGCTCAGAAGCTGGTTTGTGAATCACTCTGGGGCATAGGTGGGAGGTAACTATCTGTGCACCAAAAGGGAGACAGCAGTGAACGTGCCCAGAAGCAGATGCTTAACGAACTTTTTCTGCAAAAGCATACTTACCAAGTGAGCTCAGGGGTCTAAAAATAGGGGGCAATCATTTAAGTACCTTTGACTCAAACCCTTACTAAATAATAGAGGGGGTGGGGGTGTGTGTGTGTGTGTGTGTGTGTGTATATATATATATATATATATATATATAATGT
The DNA here is from genome assembly GCA_032595735.1 of Pelochelys cantorii. Classification (NCBI taxonomy): domain Eukaryota; kingdom Metazoa; phylum Chordata; order Testudines; family Trionychidae; genus Pelochelys; species Pelochelys cantorii. The sequence goes on along the minus strand of CM064329.1, from coordinate 43,212,598 downwards.
GTAGTATGGTGAATCATTGGCTTCCTAATGCTTTACCTAAGAGCAGTGTCCTATCTATGATAGCTGGCAAGATGTATGGATACAAAGCTACAGGGGGATCAGTGCTAGAACTGGTTGAAAAATGTATGGGAGGAATCAAATGTCATCAACCATTTTGTTGCCTTTTAATTAAAATTTTGAGAGAATTGAGTCAGAATATTGAGTCTTGAAAAATTTCAACCAGCTGGAGCTATTGCGAATACTAACCCATTAAAAATTAGATAGTTCTTTCCATGTCTTCCTTGAACGTGACACATGAAATATTAAATCATGTAATCACACATTAAATATTAATGACAGAGATGGGCAATATCGAAACTCAAGTTCCACCTGAAGCAGAATCTGTATGAGAATTTTGCAAATGACTCTTTCATTTTTGATGCTTCATGCAAGATCTGTGCACCTACTCCCCCCAAACTTGCATCTGAAAGTTGTTGTTGCTTGAGGTCCTCTGTAATGTAATTAATAATCTGTAGTCATGAATATATTTGATATTATAATTAGACCAAAATCAGATTCTTAAGAGGGATGAATTCATTAATCTGTTCCAACAAGCATTATACCTGCCTTTGGAAGTTGGTTCCTAGTGATGGTCTCCAATCAAATTTTATAACTGGACATGTAGTGAGGATGACATGTCAATTTATATCTGGCTCCTAGAATGCTTTAAACTGTCCTTTTGATGCTGTGAACTAAACTCCACTTTAAAATGGCACCATCCCATATAGAAATAATTGGGTGCCATCTGCCAGTCACTGGACAGTATCAAGTGTAGCATTTTTTTAAAAACCGGAACTGATAACATTGTTTGTAAATGACCACACCACAGTTAACTGGGGGGAGGAGTTGTCTGGGCTTACCAGAGAAGAAGGGCTGTGCTTATGGCTGAGGGAAGGGAATGAGGCCAGAGACTGCTGTAAAGAGGTGGATGGCAGGCAGTTTGCAGCACTGACTCACCTTCTCAGGAATGTCAAGTCTGAAAGGTTTAAAGGTGGGCAGGGAGGCCTCTTTGTTACTTGCAGCAATCAAAGGGAGCACTCACACACACATACCCCCTCAGTGGAGGCAAACCTCAGGTTGAGTTAGGACCTCCAGTGGATGCCATGTTTAGCTCCTCTTCAAGGCGGGGCTGGGAAAGAAATTTTCCTGTATCACTGAACTGGCTTTTTTGGCTTCCCCATAGCAAAGGGTCAGGAAAGACCTTTTCGGGTAAGAGAAGGTGGTAGGCCAAATGTTGCAACTTATTTGATTAGGTTGGGTGGATGTTCAGTGCAGGTACTCCATAGGCAAGGCATCGAGGGACCAGATAAATGGCTTGGTAAACGACTTAAAAGGAGGTTCTGAATTAAAGGACATGAACAGTGGAGAGAGTCTGGGGACTCCTCTGGTACATCAGGGAGCCAAAAAAATCCCTCCACCATTCTCATTTGTCTGCCTTAACCCTCCAAGGATGGTAAATAAGGTCCAAGCCATAGATTGAGTGGGGGATCTGCATGGAAATCAACAGGTGCTGGTGGAACCCTGGGTAATGATTTATAGTAACATGGATTAACCTGCACAGTACATTTTATCTGCTGGGTAGTCCCAGACATCTGCATAATAAAGTTGTGGCTTGATTTAAATTCTTATTAAATGTCTCCTGACCTTCTTTTGGTGTACCCAGACAAGGGCATACCTACATCAGGTGACTAATAGTGGGATGTTCACAATCATTTAAAGTTCCATACAGTACCTAGAAACCTAAATTATGTGTTCGAGGGACAGGAGGCCTTCTCTCTGTCATGCAACTGGTAGCTGCTAAGTTGAGGAGATATTTATTTTCTTTATTTAAATTACATTACACTTTGCTTTTAGTCCAAAGTTTTTGTGTCCCTTTACCAACACTAAACAACAACAAGCTTTACTACAGAAGGAGTGGGGGAGAGACAGAAAGATAAATGTAACCACTGTACAGTTGGATTATCCGAGAAATAGGAAATAAATTGCCTGGGGTTACGGAACAAGTTGGTGGCAGAGTTAAATCCAAAGCTTTCAATTCACACATTCAATATGAGGTATAAGCAGGGACCTACCCTGTTGTGTTTTGACAAAGGTGGTATACTCCTTCACCCTCTTCTGAATTGTTATAAGTGTTTAGTGTTATGTTTTGCTTATGAATAGTGGGAATCTGTATGCTATTATCTATATTAGCTTTTGTTGTCTGCAGTGCAGATGTTCTTAGCCCTCTATACACCGTACATCCTAATAAAAAGCAAACCTTTCTATTTTTTTTCTCTTTGAAAAGTTGATTCCCTACTCAGTTGGCTATTATTTTAGAATACTAGACATTTGAGTAGGGAGCAAACATTTGGAACAGGAAAAGTGGGAGGTTTTTTTTTTTTTTTTTTTTTAATTACTATGTACAATATAGGTGATGTTTGAGTCACAGAAGAAAGGCTAATTTAGAACTTGACTGTGCACATACTGAAACTTACTAGCAATTTTTGGTAACATGACAGTATAATAAATGATTTCTAATTGCAGATTTTGAGAGATGAAGATTTATGCCAAGCAATAATCACAATTTTCACTTCCAATGTTATACAGTATGTTGAGAGTGGGGAATTCAAGCTGAAAAGCATTCATTAAGCTCCCCCCCCCCCCTTTTGATTTGCTGCGTAAATATTGTAGGTGTCATTTGGTCAAAATCAGAGATTGAAAAGTTTTTTATCTGCTATGAATATTTTTGGTGGTATTTGGTCCATACTAGTATATTGCCATTTACAATGCCAAACTCTGCTCTTGTCACTTCATAGGCTTTGCGATAATTTATTCTTACTCTTTCCAGGCCCATACCCAGCATCAGATGAAATAAGGAAATGCTAACAACTAGACTTAGAGAACTGGTTGAAAATGTTTCATTTACAAATCCAGTACTACTTCATTTGCAGTGTTGTGGTAGCCATGATGCTCCCATAGTATTAGAGATCTGAGGTGCATGTTTTCATTGGAAATTGCTGACTTGTCCAAACAATAACGGATTATATAGCCTGGGGTTCCAGCTGCCAGTCCCACTGCTTCTGGGGATCCTGACTATCAGCCCTGCCAGATCTGCTGTTGGCTCCCTGAGTCCTGGCTGCCGGGGGGCACTGCTGCTCCCCAGGATCCTGGCTGCCAGGCACATGGCTCCACTGTAGGCTCCAGCCATCAGCCCCATGTCCAGGGCTCCACAGCTGTCCTTAGGTGTAGCCTCAGCAGGAACAAAGGGGCACATCCCACCCTAAAAAATGCTCCAGTGCCACTGTGCAAAGACAATGTGAAAAAAAATCATTTAAAAAAATAAAATAAAAATACCTTGATCTACAGTGTCACAAATGCCTTCTGTCTGCAATGTTGTAGCCATGTTGGTGCCAAATATTAGTGAGGCAAGATACTTGGAGTAATATATTGGCCAATTTCTGTGATGAAAGATACAAGCAATAGAACTGATTGTTTAACATAAGTTAACTTATACTCAAGGAGAAATGGCCCATTAATACCCCTTCATTCGGGAGCTGGGATACAACAATGTCGTGGAAATAATGGATTCTGTGACTTATGTAGCACTCAGTGTACAGCTGACCCTAGAGTTTTCCTAGCAGCTGGGGTACGGTGGGGCAGCTTGGGTGGCTCCAGGGGAGACCAGAGCAAAAGTGGTCCTCGGCACTTCTCCAGAGCTGTACTCCTGGAGCAGACAGGATGAATCCAGGCTGCCTCTTGTCCTTCTCAGAGAAGCTGTGGTGCTCAGGAGCCTTCCAGAGTACCTAAGATTTAGCTGGCAGTGGTTCATCATACAAGCCATGGATAGATCACAGGATGTGGATATAAATTTGTTTTTGTCCATGACCTGACCTTGCCTTTTTAGTAAAAATACATGTGCCTAAAACATAGCCTTAGTCATGGGACCCAAAAGGGGGAGGGTTAATTGTTTATATTGTTTTAAGATCTCCTAAATCCAGCATCCTTATTAAGCATAATTTAAAAAGTCTAGCAAAGTTACAAATTTAAGCACCTCTTCTGGTCTTTAGAAGGTGCTGTGCAGGTTTTCTTTGAGAACAAGGAGTGAGAGGTCTGATGTGCACAGATTGTTCTGTGAAATGTGTTTGCCCATGGGTAATGTGGCATCTTTGAACATTTTCCTATGTGATTTTTCTAGTGCCATGCCTGCTATTGCTTTTACTACCACCAGTGGGCGCACACTTTTACCAAACCACCTGCAGAATGAAGAGCAGATTGTGCATCCCATTTTTGTCCCCTTTGTGCAAACATGAATGTTTGCAGATAGTGAATTTAGTAGTTGCACATGGAAGTATTTGTAAACAAAATTATAAATTCTCATGTGACCATTCACACTGGCAGTACTTGCATTTGCATCCAACCAACTATCGTTTATGTTCTCATATGATTCATCTAAACAAGTACAATACATAGACACCAGTAAATGTTTAATGTACACAGAACAGTTTGCCAACATTTTTAGTTAAAAGAAAAACAGAAAACAACCCCCTTGTTGAATAATTTTACATAATGATTAAATTTGAAGAAGCAATACTCTGCTTAGAGTATCCACCAGCAATAAGAGTTTATATTCATCACATAGTCTGTGAAATATTCATTCAGCAGTAGTTTGTAGCCAAGGTCATCCACTCAGAAACTTTTCATTCTCTAACAGAATAAAGGGACAGTGCCAATCACTAAATCCAAGCAGGTAGGATAATGAGCAGCAGTTTCTCTGTGGTCTGAGTTAGGTGGATTATACATTTTCATATCACTCCCTCTAGGGGGAAGGAAGAAACGGAAGCAATTTGTGAATACCTGTGATAATCCATCATAAACAGTCACAGTCTGTAGCAAAATGCTTTGTGTCCATGGTTCTCATGAGGATCTGTATATTTGGAGCTCAAAAATCACTCTCCATGTTGTCAAGGGTTCTCAAGAGAAGGCCAATAGCATGGTCTGACTGTGAAGCATTACCTTATGCAATCCAAGTGATCTTAGAAGGGATGTTTTTCATGTGGCTTGGTTCCAGGGTGTAAAGCCTAAACGATTTGATCTTTGCACCCATTGAAGCCCATGACACAACTTCTGTTGACTGCTGTGTGAGAGATACTAAGACTCAATCCAACTTCCACAGAAGTCACTGAGTCTTTTCACTGACTTAGGTTCTATTAGGCTCTAAAAGATTTTTTTTCTTTAACAAATACTCTCCAAAGAAAAAGAAACCAAGCATCTTAATGACCCCAAACAGGCAAGTTTAAGGAACAACATGAGGCTCCTGGAGATCCTTCCAAACCAGGTGCTCTTCCCAACAGGGATAGAGAGCTGACACTTCTTTAAGAAAAGAAAAGGGAGGGTATGCAGAAATGCACGGGAGGAGTTTGGCACAATCCAGACTCGCCTCATGTATTCACTCAAATGAAGACCACTTGCAAGAGTGAGCATTGCAGAATTAGTCCCTGTGTGGGTAGCCTGGATGGGCTGAACCCTGTGCAGTGGTTTGCATGACACCTAAGTTTGCTACTTATGTCAGATTAAAGGATGAGAGAGGGAGTGCAGAACACATTTTTTTTTTTTTTTTTGTCTTCATAATAAGAGAAGAAATATTTTAGTTGAATCAGCTCTGGTCAGTCACTTTCAGGTGATTGATTAATGTTCCAAGCATCCATCGTGAATTTTAGGGGTAACTTTCATGTTGGATAACTGGCCAGAGACCAGTTTCATTTTAGTTATTTCAATTGATTGGCAAGTATTTCAGCTGCTGAATGTTTCCACTGCTTAATCACTTTAGACTGTGCATTAGGGAATTTCATCACTATCTTCAACAAACTGCTTTGGAAAGAGGTGCTGCTTATCATGTCTTGCTGTGTGTAGCAACTCCAAGAATAATCAATAACCAGATACAGTGTTAAATAAAGCCAATTAGAGAACATTAAATATCTTTTTTTACAAGCACAATCCTGTCACTGGCAAAGTGACAGGTTTTTATCATCCCTTAATGGAAGCACTATTGTTTGAGGAGGGTGGAAATCTATGCATATGACTGCATAATATTTTGTGAGTTGGAAGCTTTAAAACATTAGCTTAGCATCGCCATCATTGTAAAGCTTACAATTACTGTTGTAAATGAGGCTGAGAATGTGATGTATGGATATCAGATTTCATACATCTAGCCATAAAGTTGCATACAGTATAATTTTCCAATTTGTGTAAATTCTTTTTTTTTTTTTTTTTTTTTTTTTTAATTTCTGTTTTGGTCAGGCAAAAAGATTTTCATTTGTAGTAGATAATGTGATTTTAAAAAAACCTGGTTCAATATTTTTGTTGTCTTTATCAGAGGGATTTATTCACCACAAAATCCAAACACACTAAAACTTCCAGGCACTCAGTCCTTTCTAGCATCAAAACCCTTTCCAAAGAGGGTGCAAATGAACCATTTACTTGCTCGCACAGAGATGGGGACAGTATAAGTACTAATACGTATGTGTGTGGGCCTGTGCATGTGTAGTTAATATATTTCCAATAGGTTACCAAAGAACAAGAAAATGCAGATGTGAAGCAGTTGACACACTTACCAAAATCTAGCATAGATCCTGAAAGCAGCTCTCTTGATTTTCATAGAAGTGGCAAGTGCTCCGCAGCCTTTCGGATACGGCTGCAAGACAGGTATTTCGGTTATGCCTGCCAGTGCTGTTATTGCTAGCTTTGCAAAATGCCCAACCCAATATTTAGTACATGTTCCATGCCTGGGAATTTTCAAAGGGTCCAAAAGGTAGTTGGGTGCCTAACTCCTCTGGGCTGCTTTCAAAACTGCCAGCAGATACGATCCTATCCGACAGTCATTTGTTGATATTCAGTAAAATGTATCTCCCTGTTATGTACTATGTGCTTTTATGTTTATTTGAACTAAGGTGACCAGATGTCCCAATTTTATAGGGACTGTCCCTATATGTGAGGCTTCTATAGAAGACACAACCCATTACTTCTCACCCCCGTCCCGATTTTTCACTGCCAGCTGAGGGAATGGCAGTACAGCGATGCACTATGCCAGAGGCTTTTCCTGTGACTGAGTGGACTAGGCTAGAAGCCCCTCGTTGTAGGCTTATGGCCTTCCATGCCCTGACCCAGGAGAAGAACAGAAGAGAAGTCCTCCAGGCGAGCTGGAGTGGCTGCTTTGCTGCAGCCAATCAGGGCCCAGCAAGCAGGGATAAAGAAGCTGCTGGACCGGGCCAGGCCTGGCAGTTCTTCTCTGGAGCTCAAGCTAAGCAGACCTAGGAACTGACTGGGAAGGCAGCAGTACCTTGGACAGCTCGGAGTGTAAGACGGTTGCAGACCTGGCTGAAGCTCAGATCTGGTGGCTGAAGACCAGCTGTGGTGAGCTATGGTGAATTGCAGAATCCTGGACAGGATGCTGTGAGGTCTTTATCTCGAAGCCCTGAAAGAGGGCAAGGATGAAGCAGATTCTTAGTGAAGTGGCCCAAGGAGTGAGTAGCAGTGGACAGTAAGGACACTTAGTATGCAGCTGCTACTTACAAGATCCCTGAGTGAGGACCTAGAGAAGTGGATGAGCCTGGGTCCCCCCTAGCCCTCAAAAAGGAGGCAGAAAAGAAGCCTTGTCTCAGGAGACTGAGAAGAAAGGGGCATCTGGGATGCCTTCCCTCCCAGAGCCAGACAGCAGAGAGGGGTTTGTGGACACACTTCCTTGGCCAAAAGGGGGTGCACAAGAGGGTGAGCCCTTAACACTCCCATAGCGGGGGGGGGGGGGAGTGATGAGTTGCAGGGGACATGGAACACCAGGTAAGCACCCCATCTCTATCCCCATCCTGCTCTTCCTGGTCTGGAAAAATCTTTTATCTGGAAACTCCTGTTTCCCAGGATTGCTGGATTTAAAAGGCTCAAGTGTGTCAGAATAAATATGCTGGCTGAAGGCCTAGCTAGTGAAAATTGTTGCAAGACAACACTTAAGGAAATAACTTCTTTGGTTAAAGAAGGCATGATTGGCTCCTTTTCACTGTGGAGGGGCAACAGCTTTGGCTTTAAGGGGCATATAAGAGGGCCTTTCTGGTAGCTTTGCCTCTTCCTGGATGACTGAATATCTCAAACTGGGAAACTTTTCTTAAGGTTTCAAAAGTAAATATATAGAATTAATTCATTAATACTGTCCTATGTGTATGTCGTATAGAATAGAGATGGTAAATATTTGTAAAGTGAAAATACTTCAAGGGATTTTTCAGAAAATGCTACTCTTTTATTCCCCAATTGTGAACAACGACAAAGCTTCAATTAAATGTTTTGATCATAAAAAAATTCTGATCATATTTGTATATTTAAAAAACTAGAAAATGTGGTCAATTAACAAAGCTTGATCAAATTTTCAAAGAAATTTTAAACTCTGAGGAGAAAAAAAAAGTGTAACTTTCTTATAAAAATCCTAGCAGGTGTATATTATACTTAAATCATATGCATTTGAAGGGTACGTGGAAACTCATACTTTTGGTGGGGTTTTTTTCATTTTATTTTCCAGCTCATAAGAATTATGAGCTAGTAAAAACTGCAAGACCAGCAAAGCACGAAAATGGCATCTGCTTAACTTTAATCATGTGCATTTTCGTTAATGTTAAAGGAATTGCTCAGCTGCTTTAATGTCAAGCATGTTCCTAAAGGCATGGATAACCACTTAACTTGTATAAGATATTAATGATTCTGTATGAAGTTTTAATTTTCAAAGTCATCAAATTAATCTTGAGGGAGAAAATGCATTTATGCATATCTGTCATGCAGGGTTAGATTGTGCATCTGAGCCACAACCCTGAATTTGGGTGTGATCCTTGTGCAGAGCCATACCATAGTAAGGGCCAATATGCTCTGTTGTTTGAGGAGGACCACAAACGGTTACACCCCTTTTTAGGGCTGTGACATTGACATACTACCCTACCTCATGGTTGGGAAGCTCAGAGTGAAAAGGAAGCAGTGATGGCTCCACCTGTGCTCTTCCCCTCCTTCTCTCTTGCGTGATGCCAAATCCCTTCTGGGGAACATTTCAGCAGCATCACTGTGCTCCTTAAAGTGCACCGGAGCTATTCTGGCAGCACTTAGACTGTGGGAGGGAGAGGCAGCTTCTTATTCTTGGTCCCTCACAAACTGGGCACTCATCTAGAGGCCAAACAGATTCCGGCTCACTGTCGTTATCATTGCTCAGCATATGTAATGGATAGGAGAAGTGCTGACCAGCACCAGTAACTAAGGGATTAAACTTGGGTACCTAGTAAAGGTATTGGCCAGGGGGCCGAGAGAACCAATCGAGAGAGAGAGGGCTGAAATTTGAACTGTATAAGATTCCTCACCTGCTTTCTTTATATGGGAGAGAGAAACCAGGAATTGAGACACCGAATGATTAAACCCAAGCAGGACCACCATGCCTCCAAGGAATTTGGACCATGGGAGTGGAATGAGCAAATAGGAGATTGGAAGTAAGTAAAAGGGTACGTGTATGTGGATCTAGTCATGTACAGGGTATTTTCTCTCTATTTTGTGGTTTGGTTTGAATTGCTCTGTGCGACCCTATGCCTCCTCTCCCCTCTTACCATCTAAGCTTTGTTTCCAGGGACTTTTCTCTCTGTTTTAATTTGCTTTCCTTAGTTGCTCTGTAACATCTAGCAACCAAGTATGCTTTGTCAAGTTTATCTTTTGTTTTGTAATAAAAAATCACTTTTTTTTAAGGTGATTCGATTTTTGTGTTCTGGAAGGTCCGTCTGTCTGTGTGCCTCAGATTGAGGGGTCAGTTACCAGAGACTGCAGCTTGTTTTTCTCTTTTCTTTTTTCAAGCTCTTTAGGGGTAAAAGGGCTTGGTGTACCGCAGGGTGGATTCACATGTTCACCCCCAGTTTTAGGGATAAGAAGGCGTTGATGGTGGCAGCTTGTTTATTTGGTTGTTTTTCTCAGAGCCAAAAACTTTGGAAGTTTTTGTAACCCGTGCCCATAGGAGCAAGGCTTTTAAGATCTCTTGTGGGCCCTCACCTTCTGTACTTGGAGGAACAGCCCTGACATCATAGCATAACAATAATAATTAAATTACAGTCAACTTCCTTTATTGAATCAATATCAGTTGTTTGTTTGAAGGCTGAGTGGGTCAATTATCCGGACTAAGACATGTAGAAAAAATTGTAGCAACCATTTTATATTTAGCTAGAAGCCATCTTGTATAACACAAACGATTTCAGCTTTTCTCTCAAGCACGTAGATCAGAGTGAACTTTCTGTCACCCCGTGAGAAGAGGCCCACAGGATGAGCTATCGGTATGTGTTAATTGGGCTGGTTGGGACAGGAGGTGTACTCCCTCGTATCTGTCTGCCATCTTGTTGATAAGGCTTTGTTTCTCCAAGTTTAATTGATGATTTCTGTAATTGGATGCCCTGACGTCAGACTGTTTGGTTAAGGGTATAAAGATACTAGGACTGATTGTATTAGCAGCCTTACTGGGCCTGGCTTTGCTGGGACCACGTTTGGCTCATGCTGTGCTTTATTAATTAATAAAGCTGTTTGTTAGCTGCCTAAACAGAGAGGAGCGTTTTTGCTTCGACAGACAGTTTGTTTTTTTTCTTAATTTTTAGTGTATGAAGTGACATGGATTTTTTTTCTTCACCCCCATAAAATAAAGGGTTTTTTTAATTAACTATATCTTGGCTAGAAACTAAGATAGAAACACAAAAGCGAAGTATGGCAAACTCCGACTAAGACAAAAGTTTTATTTATACATCTGTAAATACATATTCTATAGCACCACTTATTTCTCCTCATAGAGACTGTAATATTTGCTGCTAATCCTGTGAAGATACAAATGATATGTTTGTGGTACCATCAGCACAAATATATATTTTTTAAAATTTGTATCACAGTAATATCTAGGAGTCCCAGCCATGCACCAGGAGCCATTGAATTAGGCAGAATGTATGAACACAGATCAAAAAGATGCCCCCTGCCTCAAATAATGCATGCTCCAATTATTAAACAAGATACAAGAGGTACAATCTGACAAGGTAGGATCAGATGAGAGCACAGGGAAACAAAGCTCTGCAGCCTGATTGGCAACTGTTTCTGTACCCCAGCTGTCTTACCATATGTACAGCCCCCCCCCAACTTCACAATCATGGCAGAGGGGGATTTAGAGAAGGATATAATTTTGCATATTTATGGGGTGCTCCTGCCATTTGTCAGGGGCAGCAAGGTAGAATGCCTGACTATAATACTTAACTGGGTAGAGAAGGTAGGAACCTGTGTCTCCATGGAAGGGTGGAAAAAAGGATGGGAATGAGCTTTGAAGTGAAGATAAGTGGTTGTGATTTATTTCAACTGGGTTGCCCTTCCCCTGCCACCTCATCCCTGCGGTAGCAGTACTCCCACTCAAGGAGCCTGAAATTGTGGGCCAACTGCCAGAGCTATGGAGCCTGACTCTTATTGCTTGTCGCTGAATACAAGACTGAGCCATGGACTCTGCTGCCCTGACCTAAGGCCTTGGGGCTAACAACTGACTGTTTGCTGCTTGACCCAGAGTACAGACCTGAGCTATAGACTTAGCTGCCCAGGCCCTGATGAAGGGCTTGGGCTTTCAGCTATTTGCTCCTTTGCCATCGTTGCAGGCTAGAGACCCTAAACAACAGTCCCTCTGCCTGGACTGTTGGCCAAGGCCACAGACAATGGACTGCCTGGCTAATTCCCAAATAGTGTCTGAGGCTCAGTGACATAGTCCGGCAGAGTGACTTCCCACTGACCCAGAGGGGAGGACCAACCACAACCAATCCACTACATTCCCATGTTATTGGGACGTTAAAAAAATCTAACTACTAGAAAGTTTCATAGTCCTATGAAATCATAACAGATCTATAAATTTTGGACAGAAACCTATCTGAAGCAGAAAATACTTTATAATCATGCTGACTTAATCTTCATTAATTGTAAAATTGCGGCTTCACGGAACTTTTGATTGTTAATGACTTTAAATGAATGTATTAACAGGATACTTATGTAGACAGTTGACTTGATTAACCATCAAGTCTGGAAATGATTAATTTCTTTGCTTTAGATGTCTGAGATGCTCTTAGAATGGTATAAAAGGATTTGAAGTAATGAAGAGAATTTGAAGTAATGAAGAAAGTGAAGGAAATAGATAATCTATTGAAACTGAAGCATGATGACCAATGTACTGTGTTTCATATAACCATGAAGCAAATATCTACAATCCCTTCAAAAATTATAGTATGAAACAGATGAATCAATAAAAAGCAAGGAAGTTCATATTAATCTTTTTTTCAAACTCACTTATTCACTATAAGAAGCTAAAAAGAGAAAATTTTTAAGGAAAAAGTTGGGCTAAGAGTTTTGAAAGCTCATAAGACATTGGACTAGTTAATGGCCTCTACATGAGTGGTACATCTACACTGCACACTTACTTTGAAATAGTGCATCTATGCTACAGGGAAGCCTTGAAATTAGTCTGAGGCAGGCTTCCCTAATGTGGATACACTGCCTTGATTTAGAGCCCCAGGAAGAATTAGAGAGTAATTACTTTGATGGTGCTGGGGAGGAGCTATTTCGAAATAGCATCAGTGGAGCATCCATACTACAGCTATTTTGAAATAGCAGTTTCGGAAGAGGTGTTATTCCTCATGGAATGAGGCTTACAGAAGTCAGAATAAACCAGCCATTATTTCAAATTTATTTTGAAATAACAGAATTGCTGTGTAGACGCTCGCATTGTTATTTTGTAATAAAGGCCGTTATTCCGAAATAATGCTGCTGTGTAGACGCACCCGAAATGAATTTGTGGTTTCAGTCCAGTTGCTGGTAGACTATATAAGAGTTGATCATGATTGGCATCAGTCGATTCACTGGTTGATGCTGTTTCCATTTTAGGCAACAGAATCTAACAAAGTTGCTGTAAGTCAAAGTTGCCACAAATTGGTGGAGTAGTAGGAAGAAATTTGGGCTGCCCTTATCTGTGCTCTGCTTCCTTTATGAACATATAGAACATGGTATTTTCCAGGAAACCTTCTTGCAAGAATTAAGGCCAAGATTTTCAAAATGTAATGCTGAGATTTTCAAAGTACTTAGGGGATTCAGGAACACACTTTTCATTAATTGTAGTGGACCTGCGTGCCTAAGATTTTTTCATAAGCACTTTTCAGCAAAAAAAAATAGAGATTTGGGTTGACTGAAATTTATGGAATTGTGATGAATTCACCAAATCATTAGAACAATAAAAACAGCAAAATTCTAAAAAATCAAAATGTTTCACTTCCATATTTTTGAAAGGAAACTTTTTGATTAGAAAAGACTTCTTGTTTTGAATTTTCTTCAATTTTATAAAAGTATCTGTATGTGGAGGGGATACAAAATGTTTCATTCAACCCAAAATAAACACATTATTGGACCTGATTTTTTTGTTTGTTTGTTCATCCAGCAAACTGAAAAATCAGTTGTTAGTATAACTCTATTTGGGATCCTACCTTCAATTACTCATTTTCCTGTGTGTGTGTGTGTGTGTGTGTGTGTGTGTGTGTTAATATCACCGTTCGTTAAACAGTAGGCTTATTGAACTGTTAGTAAGGACAATTTTGCTGCCTTTATAGCCCATTGTATTCTAAGAAATTAAGTATGATATTTTGAAATGCACTTGAGAGAGTTAGGTGCCCAAATCTCATTGAATATTAATGGGATTTGCGCATCTATCTCTGGTTAGTCTCTGTTTATAATCCCACCCTATCTAGAAAACCGCATTCTGCACTCCAGTCCACACCCATCAGTCTCCACTGAGATCAATGGAGTTACATTGGTGTAACAGACTGGAAAATCTGATGCAAGGTATTTGTGTGCTTTTTCTTTTTTAGCCTTGTTTTGAAGCTGAGTATAAACTTTTTCTACACAGTTTGAGACACCGATATCCATTAATCCTCATTATCATTAGTCTTTTCACATGCATATGATGCCAGGATGTTTAGCTGGGTTTCTAGCTAACTACAGACGAGAAAAGTAGTGTTCTTGTTTTTGCTTCCTTCTATCTTCTGGCAGGCCTATCACAAAGATTCCCCAGCATTACTCTGTACAGCAAGTCTCTTAAGAATAAGTGTGACCTATCCAAAATAATTTATTTGGCTACCTTGTATTTACAATGCATTTCCCACATCAGCTCGAATCTTCCAATCTCAGCTTAAAAAATGAATAGCTACACATCTATATTTAATACAATGTACTGTGGGTTGTGTAATTATGATGCACATAAAGCTAGCATGGGAACATATGATCATGTTAGAAATAAACAATGATTTTCTTTGGAACGTTAGTAGTCAAGGCATTTGAGTTAATAAAACAAGAAGAATATTAATAAAATAAGGTCTCAGCAGGCTCATAGATCTAATATAAAATGCTTCAGATGTATGCATCAGCCAACCTATTTTATGGCTTTAATCTTAATATATTGTTGACTGGAAGGAGTGTTCTGATCACTATCATAATTAGAATATATAACAATTTTTAACTCCTTTTTTTATATTGCCTTAAAATCAAATTACACATTGAAAAATTGTCTAGGAACAAGAATGCATTAATCCTGCCATTCTTAGATGGAAGTTATTGCTCTACCCAGGAGCCACAATTTAAATTTTTGAAATGACAAGTTTTACCTAATGAAATGAAAGTCTCCATGGATACAGAATTACCTGCAACTTATCATCTAGTTGCCGGTGTAAACAAGAGTTCCATGAAACTGATAAGTTGTACCATGACTGATAATTAAACAAGAAATCAACCAGCTCCAGATACTCCAACACAAACTTTGGGGATGTTGACGTTGTTTAACCACTTATAAACCTTTTATAAGAATGAATTGGGAAAAGTGATCCAAATATGTGTTAAGATTTGTGGGTATTACCCTTTTGCATGGTAGTCGGCGATATATATTTGAGATGGCCCAGCTTCCTGTTCGGGAGATTAATGATCCTGTGGGATAGCCACTTCATTCAGTGCTGTGATTATAGATTATAGAACTGGTATAATTAGCCTCAAGAGGATTACACAGCATAGTGAGTCCTCTGATATTTGAGTCTTATACCAGTTTCTTCCCACATTCGATGCTTTGTTGTATGGACACCCATCTAATTCCTGACTGTTATTGGGACAGTTGATGGGTATGTACATTAGCATAGACTCTGGCTGCTCTAAATTATGCTAAGGCAACAGGGCACAGCTGTGTGCTCCTCAGCCATAGAATTATGTGAATATGTTTACAAAAGTGGATAAAGCAGAGGATATAATTGATCTGGGCTCCCTAAAAAGCCTTTAACAAAGTCTCTCTCAAAAATCTATAAAGGAAACTAAGCAGTCTGGAGGTGGGGGTAATGTACTTTCAGGGATTAGAAACTAGCCAAGAGAGAGAAGAAAATAAGGATACCTGGTCGGTTACAGTATTGCTAAAGATGAAAAATTGTTTCAGCCAAGGTTCTGTGCTTGGATCAACAGGGCACATCTACACTGCGCACTTATTTCGGAATAAGCTATCTGAGAAGCAATACTCTGGAATTGCTTATTTTGAAATAGCGCATCTACACAGCAAATGCCCATCGACATAGCACTGAGCTATTTCGAAATAGAGCGTCCACACTCGTTGGATGCTTGAAGGGACTCCCATGTGCAGTTGTGTCTCCGGTTCTTCTCCTTTACCTACCTCATTGAGGGACAGCAAAGCCTTTTCTCTGCCTGCTGTGGTTGCCGTTGTGAACACCTCAGCTCTCTAGCTATGGGGCCGAACCTGCCTCCGAGCAGTCGACACCTCCTGCTGCAGTTTCTGAGGGCTGCCTTCCAAGCCCTTCAGGAGGAGGACCCCCAGCTCATTGTGGGGCAATTCCTCTCTGCTCTCCAGCTACTGCTCATGCAGCTCAACCCCATCCACCCTCTCCCTGGGGAGATTGACCACCAGAGCCATGGTCATGCAGGTATGGTGCTCTTGTGCTACTGTCCCGGGAGGACGGTGAACTGAATTGCTGGAATGGGGTTCCCTAGGGAAGGGAGGTGGGGGGCAGGGTGGAAGCCCCCTTCCTGAGAGGATTTTCAGTTCCACCTTCACAAAGACCTGAGGGGGGATGGGGCAAGTTGGGGCCCCCTGAGAGCTCCAGCAACCCTGTGATTCTCTGTTTGTCATCTTCTGCAGGTGGTGAGGGCCATCAACACCATCCTGTTGTGCAGGGTCATCAATCTGGGTGATGTGGGCCCCATCATCTCTGACTTTGACACCACGGGCTTCCCCAACTGTGGGCGTGGCTACTGATGGCACCCACATCCCAATCCAGGTCCCTGACCACTGGACATCCGAGAACATTGACCAGAAGGGGTACTTTTCTATGGTCCTGCCAGTTCACGTTGGCCACCACAGCCAGTTCACTGACCTGTACATTGGGTGGTCAGGGAAGGCACATAATCCACGCATCTTCCGCAACTCGAGCCTCTTCCAGAAGCTGTACACCAGCACTTTTTTCCCTGATCACGCCATCAGGGTTGGGACACAGCCTATCCTTTGCTCCCCTGGCTTATGAAGCCCTACACTGGACACCCAGACCCCACCTCAGAACATTTTAAAGCCAGGCTCAGCAGGGCCTGTATTGTTATGGAAGGTGCCTTTGGTTATCTCAAGGGAGGTTTCATTGTCTCCTCATCCAGCTGAACCTCGGCAAGTGAAACATCGCCCAAGTGGTGGTGGCGTGTTGTGTCCTCCACAACCTTTGTGAAGGCAAGGGGGAGACTTTCCTTCCAGGGTTGGGGGGCAGAGGCTGACCAGATTGGCAGGACCTTTGAGAAGGTGTGCACGGCTGCTATCCGGTAGGCCCATCAGGGGCTGAGAAATCCAGGAGGCCCTGAAGGAGAGTTTCTCACAAGGACCCCAGTGACACTCTCCCCTGGGCCTTCCCACAAGGGGCCTGTGCAATGCCCCTCTTTGCCTTTCCTCCCACGCCCCTCTCTCCCTCTGCGCTCCCTTCCCCCTCTCCTCCTACCCTACTCCTGCACAGATAATAAAGTACACTTACTGTCTGGAAACAATTGACTGTTTTTATTACTGGGGTAAATATAACTGGGGAAAGAACCTGGGGGCGGGGAGAGCGGGGAAGTGTAAGGGGGAAGAGAGGCTCTGGTCTGGGAGCCACACCTGCGTCTGGTGGTGCCACCACCTCATGTGCAGGGCCCTTGGTAGCCCCAGTGGGGTGTTGAGGGAGAAGCCAGAGAGGTAGAAGCCGGCATAGGAGCGGTCACCAAGTGGTTGATGACCGTGTGGAAGGCTGCACAGATGGATCAGCCCTGCTGCAGCAGCTCCCACCAGGTGTCGTGGCACAACTAGAGGTCCTCCTCCTGTTGCTGGTCTGGCCAGTCCATGGAGCACTGCAGGGCTCACATGGCAGCCATATGCTATGTCTGGAGGTCCTCATGGTCTCTCCGGTACTGGCGGATCACACGTGTTTGGGAGGGTGGCACGGGAGGTGTTGACTGCTCCCCTCTTGCAGCTGGTCCAGCTGTGGAGAACAAAGAGAAGGGCAGTCATCCCTGGAGACACTGTGCCTGAAGCCTAGCCCTCATCTCTCAGCTGAGACCAAAAGGTCTCAGGTCAGATGAAGGCGATGTGCTTCGAGCAAGGCCATCTGTGGCCTAGACAGTGGGCCCTTTCCTGCGGGGACACAGATGTCCCGGGGCAAGCCTCACTGTTCCCATGTCCCGGGGAGAAGCAGGCATTGGAATGTGCTGGCTAGACCAGGAGCCTGTGGCCGGGAGGGGGGCCACAGTGCAGCTGGGCTTTCCTCCGGGCTGCGCACATGCTGGGTCCGGCAGTGGCAGCATCCCACAGGGAGAGGACTTGTATCTCTGGCTACTGGAGCGGGGCAGGGAGGCAGGGTGTTGTGGGGAGGTGTGTGAGTGGCAGATGTTCCTCTGCCTCTCCACATCATCCCTGGGAGCGAGTGCTGCCCCAAGAGTGTGGGTATGCCTGTGGGTGGCACTCCTGAGTATGTGCGCGTTGGTCTCCATGTCCCCAGCCTCCTTCTAGTGGTGGCTTGTGGTGTGAGGGTCCCACCCCAGTGTTGGGAGTATGGCAGACCTCTCCAGACACCCTCTGAGCCAGAGCATAAGAGTGCACTGTTGCAGCCTCCTGAGTTAGTCAGGGCCTGCCATGTGCCACACTGATTCCCCTGTAGCTACAGCTTAAAGGGCTGAAGGGGAACTATAGAGTTCTGATGAGTGTGGACAGAGTGGCCAGTTGGGCACCTGTGGGATTTCCTGGAGGTTCCTTATTTTGAAATAACTCCAGCTGCCCTCTCTACACACACCCTATTCCAAATTAGCTATTTTGGAATAGACGTTATTCCTCATAGAATGAGGGTTACAGAATCCAGAATAAGACGCCCATTATTTCGATATCTTTTCGAAATAACGGGCTTGTTGTGTAGACCAAATAATGCTGCTGTGTAGATGCGCTCATAGTATCATAGAAAAATTGGTAAGTCATGGAAAATTATTTATATTAGTCAAGAGTAGAGAAGACTAATTCCAGAATGACTTAAAGGTAAATTGCCACGTGATGGAACATAAAATTTAATGTTAACAAATGCAAGGGACTTCTATCAGAAGGAATCATGTGAACTCCTCAGACATGTTCCTGTGTGCTAAACTAATTTTGCAGACATAGAAAAAAAGCTTTGGCTGTCACAGCTTAGCAAACATTTTCAATCTGCATCAGCAAACAAAATGGCAATCCAAATATTATGATGTATACAAAGAATAAAATAGAAAATGATGCTGAAACTATGATAATTGCATTACATAAATAGATGAGATACAATCCAGGTGTACCTTATAATGAAGAGCACAGAGTAGCTAATTCAGTGCTCCTATTTACATTCTTCACCAACCCAAAAAAAGACCAAAAGGAAATTCAAGAAAATAGAGAAGCAAGTAACTTATAAAAGGAATAATTTCTTAATACAATGCATTATAAACGTGGAACTTATTTCAACAAAACATCATTGAAGCCAAGGGGCTTAACTAACAGGAATCAAAATGATTATGCATTTGTATGAATAAGAGAATCCACATTTACTTTAGTGGAGTAAAACTAGAGGAAAAACGGGCCACAAAACTCTAACCTTCACAGAAGAACCCAAACTCTAACTTATAAGCACTAGAAAAGAACTTCTCCTGAGGGTCGTTTATGCCATAATTGTCCACTATGGGAATTCTTGCATCTTTCTCTGAAACAGATCAGACAGCAGACCAGTTCTTGAGAGTGCAGTGCATAGGCCCAGAGGTAGGTTCTGGAATGGAAATTCTTATGTTCTTTATTTGTAAAAGCTACATCTGTTACCTTTCAGCCATGGCTTCAATAAGAAAATGTAAGAAAAGGCTCACCAATTAGGGCAGGTCTAGTTAAGGGATTCACCCGAGGATTATTTATAGTGTCTAAATTTAAGCATGTGTCTAAGTCTTTCCAGGACTGGTCTTAGAGATTTACAGGATGAAAGCAATAGTTTTTGGGTTGTCAAAATTCTGAGAGGAGTCGTTCACTTTAACTTTCACCTTCTTTGTATTATGCCTTTTTACTTTGATACTGACACTATTTATTCCATATATGAAGGCTTAATGTTTTCTTTAATCAAAACACTTTTTCCTCCCCGAGACATTTAGAAATAGTTATTTAGAATCAGGGCTCTGGGACTCTTTATTGAGATGTAGGGTTTTATTTTGTTTTAAAATATCATTTGTTTTCTGTATAATCCTTCTCCCCACCCACAATAGTTTTCCTGAAGACAAGTTACGGGATTTTAAGATAAATTGGGGTAATGTTTAGAGTTGGAAAAGCCACAATCTCTCTCTGTATACTGACAGCAGAAAAAGACCTACTTACTTTCCAAGGAGAAATCTCATTGGGAATTAGTCACTCAGCATTTATGTTCTTGTGTAAAAGTCTGATTAGCGGCGAGCTGATGTCCCCCTTTTTGTTGGTGGTGGTGGGGTTTTTTTGTTTTGTTTTTTATATTTTACTATTTGCAACAGATTGACTTTACTCTTTGACAGGTTGAGACAATAGCCACTATGGGCCTTGGGACAAGGTGCATGCATGTGGGGTGGAAGAGGCCTCTGTCAGAGGTGGCAGGGCCTTGGGCAGTCAGCCCTTTAGCTCTTGCTAGAACACAGCGTGTCCCCTCCACATCAGCCCTCAGAGGGGCTTCAGCAGCAATTCCAAGGGGCCCAATTGTCCCATTTATTCCTGCTTCTCCTCTTCCTCCATCTGCAGGCCTGTCTCTGGCTGCATCTTTTCAAAGACACTTGCACAGTTATTTACAGGCTATTTACAAATATTTGTGTGTGACTTCCTACTGTATAGCTAAACCTCTTCCAAAAAAGTTATGCAGTCATCAACGCCTTTTGCTTTGTCTGCAATCAGATGTAGCTGGTACTCAGCTGAGGGATATGCATGTCCAAAAGGGAGGGAGATACAACACAGGTAATAAGTGAGAACATAATGTAGCTATTTGTGTTTAAGTGAGAGTTTACCTAAAACTGTACTGTAAGGCAGTGTGTAAAATATTGTTTGGATTGTTACAAATTGTATTAAGCTGAAGTTGCTAATGATATAGGTCACTTTTAAGGCTTTCATTTATCAAATTTTCTGAGTCCTGAGCATATCATTTCAGACCAGTAACGTTTCAGTATCTCTGGATTTTTTTTTCCCATGGGATTTGATGGTGCTGCTTTTTCTATTTCTCTCCCCACCCCTGCCTTTTTAGAAGGAGAATATGCATTTTTACATCTCCAATGAACGTTTGGGCCCTTTGTGTGTTAAAGGCCTGCCTGTAGTGATTTATGTTCACTAAAATGATGCTTTAGTACCTCTGATGTCACAACTGGTGTGTGCAATCCAGAAATGATTAATGTCCATGGATAATTTATTCATGAGATTAGGACACAGGCCTGATAAAGTGCTGAGTCCACTTGACTCGGGCATTCCACATCTCATGGGAGTGTGCTTGTTCCATAGATGTTGAGTGGGACTACTTGAATGATTGAGGATTGTACAGGTGAGTAAACGGAAGGATCGTGTTTTTGAGAAGCTGGCTTATTACTGCCAGAAAGCACATAGCTACTTGTTTACATTCCTTTATCCAGGAGGGCCAACTCAGGTATGTGTGGCAGGGCATCGGGCAGAATGGGCAGGGCTAGGACCTAGACTTCTCCAGGCAGCCCTCACCACTGCCTGGAGCAAGCCACAAAAGGCTCTGGTGGTGATTTAAAGGGCCCAGGGCTCCAGCCACTGTTGCTGGGGCAGTTCTTCCCTTTGCCCCACCCATATACACACAGCTTTTTCTTGCTCTGATTCCTCTTCTTTTGTAATGAATAAAAATAATTTTCATTAAAAAAAAAAATGAAAAGTACAAAAAGGTAAATGTCTCCTAGTTTGTATAAGCTGGCAAACACTACATGGTTCAATGAGTCTCCAGTGGAATTATGGGATTATGCTATTTTGCAACTTGACAAAGTTGGAAGACCAGACAATTAAAAACTAGACAGTAATTCATAAACAATAGTTTAGATTGACTAACAGTAGCAAATAATGAAAAGAAATGTATGAACAGGGAGGGAGTGAAAGGAAGGTATGGAATGGGGGAGGGGAAAGAGATGGGATTCAGTGGAATGGAGATGTGGCATTCTTTGAGCTATCTAAATATTTTAATTCAAATATGTCCAGCAATGGGACCAAATTTCTATAAATTCATGTAACTGTTTTTGATGGCAATAAATTATTTTTCTTTGGCTGCTAATTTAGATGGGTGCAAATTACCATGTTCTGGGTATAAATTTACTCTTTCAATTTTTGTACAATCAAGCACTTGATCAAAGCAGTTCTCTCTCTCTCTCACATAAAATAGAAGTGTGACTCAGCTGAATCTAGATTAGCCTGTGAATAACCTAGGATATATTTTTTTTTAGTTCAGTTTGGCTGTAATTTCTTAATTGGAGTTGCATTGCTCACCAACATCTGTAGCGGGTTCAGATTTACACAAGTACAGTAGCTCCATTTATATCACTGTTAAAAAACAGGTGAGTGAGGGGCTGTAAAATTTTATAAAACACTTGCTCGTCTCATTTTCCTCTTCAGTAAAATCCTAAATTGAACGCATACTGCTATATTTATGTTCATTGAATTGAATGCCACTTAAGGTAGATTTTGCTGTAATGATTCACATTCTCCTCAGAGCTAGCTTTAAGTTAATGCAATTATGATATCTAAACTCAAGTGGTTAGAATGGGCAGCTCGGAGTCAGAACTCCTGAGTTCTGTTTCCTGCTCTAGAAAATCAGTGTTCTTAAGCAAATGTAGTCTCTCCATGTCTCAATTTTGTGCCACTTTAATATTAACCTGCGTCCCGGTGACTCTATGATGCTTGGTATTTGGAAGACAAGTTGCAGAAAGGTGATACCCTGGACTGGGGAAGAAGGTGGTAGGGTGGGGAATACTGATAACATATTTTAAGCCATGTTTCTAAGGTATGCTGAGTTGAAGTGGATTTAAAATGAAATGGGATGTATAGTTTTGAACTAGACCACTGGGGAAATGATTTATTATGACAAACCACTAGCAACATTCTAGGAAGTATGGAATGGGTACAGCTTAACAAGTGTGTGAGTAAACTCTTGAACAATGAGAGAAGCCCACGCTACCATGAACAGAGGGCACATGGAAATTTGAAATGGTTCTGTGCAGAAGGAAAAAGGGAAGTTCGAGGAGCATCAAAAGAAACTGGATGTGACTGTTTGACTCTTCTGGAAAGTTTTCTTTAGACACTCAAATGAAAGTTTCATGACTTTTAAATTTCTCCCAACATTCCTTTTTGTAGAGTATAACACAGCTAAATAAATTCACCTCACTCATTAGAGTATAAAATAATTTCTCAGATTACAACACAGGAAGGTAATTCATATCCCCAATATATTCTCCTCAATGGGAGGAGAACTGGGCCCAAAATCAGTAACCAAAGTTTAAAAAGAAAAATTATTCATGGGCCATTTCAGCACTTTGGGGTAAAACTGTCAAAGTAAGAATAAACTGATGAAGAAATATCCTTTCAAGGCAATTTTACTTTAATATTAAATCATCATTACATTTATATGCTGTAATATTTCTCAATACATTGAAAAGCATTTGTGGTCTGTAATTAAACCAAATAATTTTTAAAATCATCCTTGAAATTATCACTTTGTTCGTGGTAAATTAGGATTATTTAAAAATGGATCCATGGCATGAGCTGAAGAAAAATGATTAGTTCTAGGACTGTTTAAGACCCTGTGTAAACTGGAGTAGAATTTAGCATATATCACAGGTTGATCACAGTGATTTAAAATGTCATGGCTTGTCCCAGATTAATAGCAAACTCAAATAGGAATGTGGAAATTATTTACAGAACAAGAAAATGTGTGTTTGATTAACAAAAATTGCTCACAAAAAATCTTTCTACAATATGAATTACATACTGGTGTACTTGACTGCATTAGATGTAGTAAACCCCTTTGTTTTCTTCCTAGTATGCTAGAAAGCTTTTAAACCACAATATATTGTTACATGAGTTCATTCTGCATATACATTTTTATTTCCATGCCCCCACAAGGGCTTTAAAGAAGATACTGGTCTTGATGTTGCAATATGTGGAGTGCAATCTTTGACAGAGCCTTGAGGGTTCATAAGGAGACTTCTGGCTCTCTGGTGATCTGAAAGGTTTACAGGAATAACATCACACTGACAGATTTCCGTTAGCTATGGCCCAGTGAAATAGCTTGTTGAAAGGATCTCCCTAATTGTTATGCAAACTAGAGATGGGGGGCAAGGAGAAGGCTTTCTATCTTGGCTTAAGGCCCTGCTAAACAGCAGATCCTCTTAGAGAACACACTGAGAAGAGACAGTTTTGCACTTGGAGCCATTAGCTCTTTGTGGCGTTTGTGACCAGTTCTTCACTTGAATTCTTATACATGGCATTCTACACCTTTTTCAAATAGAACAGCATGCCCTAATTCCGGAAACCCCTGACTTCCGATGGCCCAAGTTATGACCCCCCCCACACTTACAGCCATTTTTGTAAGTGCGGAAGGGGCCAAAACCCCCCAACTTACTTCCTCGGCCCCGCATTTATGATGGAGCATGGTGTCTATCATAAATGAGGATTCGAGTTCCGATGCTCCCGACTTGCAACATTTCCCTGGGAACCAAACACATCACAGGTCGGGACTGCTTATATTTCTCCTCCTTTCCTCATTACAAAATGAATAAAGAGCCACATATGAGACATTGAAACACATCTAACTTACCTATTAGGAAATACCCCAGAATTGCCTGATGTCAATGGGAGCTCACACTGTCAGTCAGCGTTGGAATGAATGCAGAACTAGCAGCAGGGTTTGAAAAGAATTATACAAGATAAATATTTTAACTGTGTAACTTTATTGTTATTAGACTTGTGGCTGAAACACCAAGTTCTTATCAGGATCCAAACTTCTTTAAAGTTTGGGAATGCTTGAATATAGAGGTTTCATTCAGGCTGCTTTCCAATGTATTAAATAGTCTGAACTTTTAGAACCAAGCAGTCATAAAAACAAGATCAATATGGATTTATATTGGCACCTGCAAATCTGTTCCTTGGGTATATGGCTGGATGCTCATTTTTATGCATTGTGTTTGTGCATCCAGCTTAGAAAGTAAAGTAGACTACAAATGAAACTACTGTCACAGAGAGACATTTCCAATAGTTATGTCGAGTATATTTGGAAACAAAGGATGCCATCATCTCTTTGGATAAGGTGTTTTTGAAAGACCAAAATATTCTGACCCATTAAAGGCTCCTTGAAAACAAAATCAGTTTGTAAGTATGCAGACTCATGGGAAATTTCATCTGAGAAACTCATTTACAGGTATAATGATGGAAGATGGCCAAATGGTTTCATCAATAGCCTGAAATTTTGGAGAACAAGGTTCATTTTCTGCTTGACCATAGATTACCTGTGTGATGTTGGACAATTATTTAGGCTCTTTTTGCCTCTTTCACACCTGTAAAATAGGGACACTAGAGCTCTCTTACCATCTCTTAACTCAGCCCACTTGCTCCTCCATCACTGCCTTGTGTTAAAAAAGTGTCGTCACCTCCTCCACCCTTGCTGCTGCAGATGGAATGAGAGACCAGAAAAAAAAGACACACACAGCCTCACAAAACATACCCTCAATAGTTTGTGGCCAAGATTTTTTTTTTTTTTTAAATGACAAGTGATTTGATTGGCTTCTGGGCCTCCAACCTGAGGCTACTAAAAAGGTTTGTGTCGAGCACCCCACTCTGATAAACAGGTGCCTTTTCACAGTCACAAATACTATGAAAATCTTGACCTGTATTATCTATATTGCCAATTCATGGACACATGCTTTGGATTAGATTAAATAGGAATTAGTAACTGGAAAAAATAAGAATTTGGCCCTTGAATTGAGTAGTCTAAGAGTGCGTCTACACTGCACTGTTACTTCGACATAACTAGCATTATTTTGAAATAGCAACATGAGCATCTACACAGCCATTCTGTTGTTTTGAAATAATTTTGAAATAACAAACGGCTTATTTTGAAATCTGTAAACCTCATTCTATGAGGAATAACGCCTATTCCAAAATAGCTATTTCAAAATAAGGCGTGTGTAGACACTCCACTGCTGCTATTTCAAAATAGCCCCTCACCAGGGCCATTCTGAGTTATTCCTCCCCAGTGTGTCCTAGGGTTCTATATAGAGGTAGCACATCCACATTAGGGAAGCCTGCCTCGGATTAATTTTCAGGTTTCCCTGCAGTGTAGATGTGCTATTTCGGAATAACTGTTCTAGAATAGCTTATTTCGAAATAAGTGTGCAGTAAGATGTACCCTAAGCTATCAGTGAGAACACTTTATCACGTTTCCTTCCAATTTAGTGAGAAACATTTTAGTAAGTAGGATAACTACAAATATTAAAGATATTTGATTCCAACAAAAGTGATCCAAAATGATGTTGCTGTTAAAAAGCAAATATGAGCACAATTTCAAATAAAGGTGTAGAAGATGTTCTCATTTATTTCAATAGAAATGGCACTTTAGGAAGCTCACTATCAGTGGATTTAATCCTGGATTTTCACCTTTTGAAGCTCTGGCTGGTATGTGTTCAACATTCATCTCGGATGGAATTAGTTTGAAGGTCTTGGCTCAAGTGCCCTTAGCAGATAGTGCCTTACATCATCACCACTACTATATCATAGGTCAGTACAATTTTTCAGGTTAGCCCGGAAATGAGCTAGTATGAAACTTGATTTTTTTTTTAACTGAATTACACAGTAATGCTGCATCTCTTAGAGCTTTAAAAAAGAATGAGACAGCTTACTGAAGTCCAAATCCTCCCATCTTACACAAAGCTCAAGTAAAAGGGCTTTGTAGCAAACAGATTTGTGGTAGAGAATCTCCACTGCAGAGATCTGCCGTGTCTGGCAGATGTAATGCCTGGGAGGCATAGTCATGTCTTTAGCTGCTATACGTTCATTTGGACATTCTCCATAGGAACCGTCTTTCACCTGCCTCATTTCTCTGCAGCAAAATCAGACCACCTTCACTGCCATTCAGCCCAAGGCTTCAAAAGCACTATTTATGACAGGAAATGCTCGTCATTATGAATAAGAATTGCAAAAGAGCCTACAGAAACTAGTAGTTCTCCCAGGCCCCATGGCGAGTTGATGGAACTGGACCAGGAAGGCTTGACTCCCAGCTTCCTGTTGGAAGTGTCAGACAACGGTCCCTTGTCTGACAGGCTATTTGCACAACTGCTACTAGTACTGAGGACTGAGAGATTATTTTGCTCTTACTTTCCCCTGTTGCAGGGGTGCACCAGAGAAACGGAAGTGGGTCGAGTCTGAGGAGGAAACTGTGGGGCAGAAGGAAGACTTGATAATATTTCAGTGATGGCTCTCCATAGATTGCCCACTTTGACAAGGGCTTCCCCTAAAATCGAGTCAGGTAGATTATGAATGGAAGAAAACTTGTTCATAAATGGAGGTAAATGAACCTGTTACTTTATGTCAAAGTCCTGTATTAGATCTCAGAAGTGGTTGGATCCATATCTTGCCATTCTAATGCTGGTGAAAATATTCCAGAAGTTACTTGCATTTTCCCAGAGTTAAGGACATGAAGGTATATCAGATTTTTTTTTTTCCCTTGTTTTTTTTCTACTTTACTTATTTTCATTTTTTCAGTATGACCACATGCAGGACAGATGTCATTTTGTCCCCAGTGAATCTTCCAGTGCGGCATATAAACAAAATCCATCCAAATCCCTGCTTTCACATTTTTATAAAGAGCCTATTTATGTGCATGTGCGTGTGCGTGTCCTTTTGCTATCTTGCAGTAATCTTGAAGTGGCATAAGGTGCCACCGTCTTCTTTGCTTGCTCTAGTGTTTATCCCTGTCGGGCTTTTAAGTTTTTTAGATACCTAATAGGTAGGCTTACTAATGTTCCTCTTTTATTTAATGTTTTTAAATACATTTTGCTTTGACCAGATCTTATATCTATATAAATTACTACACATCTGAACAAATCAGTTAACGTAGCACAGCAGTGAAGAGTAACCGCTTCGTGAACCACTTCTTTGCAAGGTGAGCTGTGGAAAAATAAAGTTACAGGGATTTCAGTTTGAGCCTTTGGGTTATACTAGACTAGATGCATTGAGCCAAGGGTTTGCTGAGAGACTTCATAAGTTCCATACGGCGTGGCCCTCTTCTTGACCTGACTCCCAATAGTAACAAAATGTTATCCCTCATATCTCCAAAGTATTTCATCAAAAAGATGAAAGACAAGAATAAGCTTACTGAGTAGTTCCTCTAAAACCAATAGAAAATACTTTTTTTTTTTTTTTAAAGTGATAGCATGATGTGCTTATGAAGGTAAGCACCTAGTGTTGCAAAACTGGAATGTGCATCACGTTTTTTTTATATAACACTCAAGTGTGCCTGTCTCTTTGTAGGCACACACATAAGGTCCCTACCTTGTGGAATTTACAATCTCTGGCCCCAGTTGTGGAAACACTGAAGTATATGAATAATTATATTAATCTGAATGATGCTGTAAATGTCATACTCTTCCTATGGGACTGCATAGCTGAAGAAATGTACATATATGTGCTTTCAGAATTTGAGCCAAAACTGGCAACTTACACTTCACTCCCTCTACTAGCTGCAACTTTATTTTTTAACCCTTGCTTACTTTTATTCTTTTTTTTTTTTTTTGTCTGCATAGTTCTGTCTGAGATGTTTTTGGGCTAGTTTTTATTCTTGAAAACACATAACAAGAGTGGATAATTTAGATTTATATTACATATAATCCTGACTCCAATATTGCTTTGTTTATTCTATTTTCCTTTATTTAATTACATACTTTGCTCAATCTCTATCCACAAAAAAGCAGCTGATGAATTAGAGGTTTGCTTCAGCAAGTATCTAGGGGCCAGATCATGTTCTCAGTGCGTTCATACAGCTGTAGCAAGGTGTATCCAACCTGCTATGTTTTAGAGTAAGGTAGCTATATATCATGAGACATTGTAAAGAAATGAATCATTCACGCTAGAGTCATTTTATTAACTTTACTTGCTGTTTCAATGCACAGATATCTAATTAGTAAAAGCATCAGATTGACCCAATTACTGAGTTAAAAATTGGTGCTCTTCATCAGGTTTAATTTTTTTGTCAATATAACCTTAGCTGTGCCAGTGAAATTGGGGGAAAAAAAAGAGGGATAAGTTTAAGACCTTTGTCCATTGAAAATTAGTTGAATGAAAATTGGAATTTGGAATTTTTCATCTCAGTATTGCTTTTCACCCCACATAGGATGAAAATCTGAAATTTTACTAATCAAATTCAGCAAAAAATATTCAAATGTCAAAATGTGAGATCCAAACGAAACATGGATTACTCTAAATTTATAAATATATTGAGTTAGTTCAGATTTAAACTTCATTTCCTGATATTGGTGCGGTGCCTCGAGAGAGCTGTGCTTCAGAAGCCTCACAGCCTCGCTCTCTCCCTGTAAGCTAGACTTCATCTTCCACAATGTACTAGATGTTTGCAGTATAGTTGTATCCATGTGGGTCTCCGGACACTAGAGACACAAGGTGGGTGATGCAGTGTCTTTTACTGACCAGCATTTGTTATGAGACAGTCCACATAAGAATGGTCATACTGGGTCAGACCAAAGGTCCATCTAGCCCAGTATTCTGTCTTCTGACAGTGGCCAATGCTAGGTGCCCCAGAGGGAGTGACTAGAACAGGTAATCTTAAGTGATCCCTCCTCTGTCACCCATTCCTCGCTTTTGGCAAACAGAGGCTAGGGACACCATTCCTACCCATATTGGCCGGTTGCTGTTGATGGGCCTATCCTCCATGAATTTATCTAGTTCTTTTTTAACCCGGTTAAAGTCCTGGTCTTCACAACATCCTCTGGCAAGGAGTTCCACAGGTTGACTGTGCATCATATGCAGAAATACTTCCTTTTGTTTGTTTTAAATCTGCTACCACCTGCAAACCGATTTGACACTCAGACAACTTTTTTGCAGTTCTGAAGAAGAGCTCTGTATCGCTTAACAGCTTCTCTCTCTCTCTCAAGCAGAAGCTGGTCCAATAAAAAATATTCACCTCACCCCCCCCCTTGGGAATGTGTACACTGCACTCTTATTTTAGATAAGCTATTCTGAAATTTATATTTTGAAATAGCTTATTTCGAAATAGCGCGTCTACACAGCAAATGCCCATCGAAATAGCGTGTCCACATTCATTGGATGTTGAATCGCATGTAAGGCTACCCAGAAGCACTTCAGGCAGGGCATCAGGACAGCATTCTCTTCCCGGAGCTGCTGCTTGAGGCTGAGGCTCCTCTGTTGCAGCCTTCTGGAGCTGTGTGCCCCAGATTGGTGTTCCATGTGCACCCATGGCACAGTCTGCTGTGCGATTCCTAGGCCAAGAAGGCTGAGCCTGGTGCAGAGATCCTGGAAATTTGCTGCCTTTTCCCAGACCTCATTGAGGTCCAGGATCTCTGCACCAGAGTAGGAAGGTGCACACTTCTTCCATCCCGGGGCAGGGTCCTGGGAGCTGTCTGTCTGCTCAGCTGCAGCTGTGGAAGGCTCACATGAAGCACAGAGTGGCTGTGGTGGCTGCTGCTATGTGCACAGGGCTGTTGGCCTGCGTCATGCCACAAGCCATTTCCCCTGTGGCTGTGGCTTTAAGGGCTGCAAGGGAAGGGGGACCATAGAGTTCTGATGCATGTGGACAGAGTGGCCAGCAGAGCACCTGTGAGAAGTCCTGGAGGCCACTTATTTTGAAAAAACTCCAGCTGCCCTGTCTCTACGTGATCTATTTTGAAATAGCTATTTCAAAATAGGTGCTATTCCTCGTCAAATGAGGGTTAGAGAATTCGAAATAAGAAGCCCGTTATTTCAAAATTACATTAGTTATTTTGAAATAACGCTGCTGTGTAGACGTGACCCTTGTGTCTCTAATATCCTGGGAACAACATGGCTCCAACTATACTGAATACATACCCTAAGAGGCCATTCAAGTTGAAGTAGTCTGTTAACGCCTTAGAAGTCATAGGATAAAAAAGGTGGAGCAGCTGTTGAACATTTCTGCTTACCTAACCATACTTTAACAGACCTGCAGGTGGCTGTCTTGTCACAGGCCCGCTCCACAAGCCAAATACATAGGGAAGGATTAGACTCTCACTTCATCCACAAATTCAGTTCACATGCTAATGGACTCAATCGTGATATGGGCTGGCTAGGACACTACCTACTTCATAACCACTGAAGGTGCTAACAGCTCTGTGAGGTAGTATCCTTCCTGTCTTAGCATCTATCTATTTACTCTGATCTACTTAGGTTTAAGTACCCATTCTCCAGATACTTAATGATGCTCTGTCTCACACAAACCCTTCCTTTTTTTTCTTTTTCTTTTTCTCCCCCCTCTCCTTCCCCTCTACTATTTATTTCGAGTTTTCATAATCCCTACTTATAACTCCAGTCATCTGAAGAAGTGGGCTGTGCCCACGAAAGCTCATGATACCATCTAGATGTTTTGTTAGTCTATACAGTGCTACCAGACCATTTGTTGTTTTTTTTCTGTATCAGACTAACTCTGCTATCCCCTGAAGCTGTTGTACTACAGATTGCTATAATAAGCTATAACTCCATGAATTTCATGTCTAGCAAAGTTGTAAATTTAAGCTCCTGGGCTCATCTTCTGAAGATGATGCTCAAGTTCCCTTTGAGAACAAAGACTGTGAGAGGTCAAATATAAAGCGATAGCTTTGTGAGAAGTGTGCACCAATGGGTGATATGGTGTGTTTTGTCTTGTATCATTCTGCTGTGTGAGTGAATTTGAGTGTAATTGTCTGGTAATTATGCCACATAGTTATCGGAGCACTGGATGAGTCATGTGCCATGTTATATATACAACTTACGAATCTTAAAAAGCACGTGGGTGATTGTAGCAGTGGAGATATGTCTGCAGGTGTTACACCTATTATGATAGGGTCCAGGGCTGCTTTGAAGGGTTTTATTCTGTGAGAAACTTTGTTCTGATGATGAGCCTGGAAGCTTAAATTCACAACTTTGCTTGACACTAAAAGTCATGGTCTTAATATAGACTCTGTATTTATGGTTTATTACAACAATCTGTAAGTCACTAACCCCTTCCCCTCCTTTTTTATTTTGCTCGCTACTGTGAATGCAGAGATCATAACAAGACCCTTGAATGGTCTCCTGGGTTGTGTCTACACAGCAATTGTAAGCTTAGGGTTAACGAGTCTCAAGTCACTGACCCGTGTAAGGGAACTTTGCGCTTGAGCAGCTGAGCTGCGTTTTAACCCTCCATTAAGAATTTTCTGACCCAGGCTTGACCTTCGGGCTCTGGAATCTACCGTGCAGGGCACAGATCTGAATCAAAATAAACACCTCCCAGAGGGCCTTTTGCCCCACCAATGCTAACGCTAGGGATGTGGCACGCTCTGCGGCTCACCCTGTTTCCTAATTGTGTCAATGCCGTTGATGGGATTCAGATGCCCACATGTGAGTGCACACACTACATAACTAGCTCCTCTGGCAGCTCTCTCGGTAGAATGGTTGCAGGTTGAGAAGACTTTATGCTGACTTACCATCTAGTCTGAGAATGGTGCTCTCCAACTCTAGGCTCTGTCATGTTGGCAGGCAAATGCCCACATGCACTGGTTCCGAGGATATTGACATCAGGCTCGAGGGCACTCAAACAATGAAACGAAATGTAATTTTTAAAATGGGATGTTCAGTGAAGGCTGTGGTAGACTTTGGCTGTGTTTTTAATTTATTTTTATTTTTTGGCTTTGCTTTGAAGTTTAACATAAAATGTAGAATTCGCAGGAACTGCCCTCTCCCTGGCTGCAGCTGGCTGTGGAGCGGTGAAGTGTGTCCCCAGAACTTGGAGTGCAGTGTGTTTCGCTCTCCTGGGATCCCTTATCCTGGCCCCCGCCACACCCTAGGAGGCTGCTCCCACTTACCCTCTGATTCCCAAACACCCTCACTGTGCATGCTCCTCAGTGAAGGTGAGGGGAGTAGTCAGGAGCAAGGACCAGAGATGGGAGTGTGGATCAAGCAGTCAACCCCTTCTAGCTCAGCATGGCCAGGGCAGAAATGGAGCATGCACCAGCAAGCAGTAGTGGTGCTTCCAGCCACTGCTCTGGTGCCTGTAACACTGCTTCTCTGCCGTTGGGGACTCGGATACATCTGGAGGGTTTCTGGGACCCCAGTCAAGCTGGGGCTGCATGCACACAGGAAAGTGATGGGACTTGGGCCCTAGGTCCCAGTTTAACATAAGCCCAGACCCTCCAGCCCTGCAAGGAGGGATATTCTAGATCTAAACCCTAGGGTAGCACAGTTGGTGTGTGAACTCAAGGGGGGTGTGGGTGTGTGTGTGTGTGGTGGTCTTGAGCCCAGGTGTTAACTACGTGTGCTAAACAATCTGTTCCACTTTGTTTTCTTGTGACACTGAGTACCTCCTTCAGATCTGAACAAGAACTCTGTGTTGCTCCAAAGCTTGCCTCTTTGATCAACAGAAGTTAGTCCAATGAAAACTATAACCACACCCACCCCGTCTATATTGCACTCAAGTCATTTGACTCCATGATGCATGCACCATGTGGTATGGTCAGAGGAAAATCCACGTTGCATAATGCTCCAGGGGACCTGACCCGGAGGCGATAATGGCAGTCTGAAAAACCCCTTCCTTATCAGAATGTGCTTCATAGGAAAATTCAGTTTAATATTTAGTTGAACTAATTCAAAACAAAAACATTTTGGATCAGTTAGAGAACCAAATACTCCAGTTCTGATCAGAAATGAAATATTTTATTAAATGTTAAATATGGAACATAAAAATATCAGCAAAATTATAACTTTCCTATGGAAGACAGCAATTTTATGGAAGCTGCATTTTCTGTTAGAAAATAATTTTGGTGGAACATTTCCCAATCGTATTTTGTAACAACGATGGCCAACTCCTTGGAAATCAAAAGAAATATTCTGGAGTGACAACAGACTCACACAAGATAGAATGTAGCCTCATGATATGTCTGAGCACTCTACAAAAGCTGGAAATGTTCGTCAGACTTGCATAAACCAATCATTTTCACAATGTAGTTCAATAGACTTATGTTCATGCTATTGATATGTTATTCTGGTTTATAAATCAGTGCCACTGAATAAATATTAATATGGGTTGATTCCTGCAACGACAGTGACATAGATTTCTAAATTATCTGGTGTTAGTCTATTTGAATAGCCTAGATTGTCTTAATAATTTTCTAGACTAGATGCTTACAGGATGCTAATCAACATGGTGAGGAACCATTTTTTACTATCTGAGAAACTGGCCCAGTATTTAGAAAAAAATAGTGATTCATTAGTTTCTTTATTTCCTTTCCTTTGTTTTGTACTACTGATGACACTTAAATTAAAAACAAGATCTTGGATTTAGTAATTAGATTACTATTAAAAAATATGGCTGTCACTTGCATACCAATATCTGTAATAACATACAATATAGGAAACAAACCAATTAATATTGTTTCTAAATAGAAAGTTGTTCAAAGATTTCCCAGGAAAGCCAAACTGCTTCGTGTGCACTATTGAAACCGATTCACATTAATTAATATTAATGGAGAAGCCAGGGATACATTTGTGGAAAGCTTGGTTCATTATCTAGAAACGGAGCAGAAGTAGATCCAGTGGGGGAGGGAGGATGAATTTACTGAAGTGGTAAAGGAAGTGGCATCTGCTAATATAATATTTTTTACTTTTTGTAACTAATGTTGGAATTATTCTGGTGAAACAGAAAAACTGTGTGATGTTTTGTACCATCATGATATTATCATGTAACAACTTTATATTGTACTAGCATTTTTTAATTCCATCACATACATACTATAATAGCCTTTGATATTTATAATATAGTACAGAAGTATAAGCATGTAGAGGTTCCACCTCTCTGGTCTGGCACCATGTGTGGTCCAGCATCCTCATGGATGCTTCCAGGCTGGAGCACTGAGAGGGAAAAGCTGAGCCCACGCTCAGCAATTTCTACCCTGCCCTCCCAAGCTTCTTGAGGGAGGGAAGGAGAGAGGAAAAGAAGTGGGGACAGGGGGCAATTGGGGGAAGAAGCACGGTGGCTGTGGAGACCCATGTCTGGAAGTGCAGCCCGCAACTGGAGGTGAGGGCTGGGAGTGCATCCCAACACGGTGGGGCTCAGCGTGCTTTGGTGGCGCTGTTCCTGGAGCTCTGCATCTACCCTGCCTCTTTACTCCTCCACCTTCCCGTTCAGTTGCCAGAATGGAGCCCCGCAGCCAGCAGATGGGCCAGCATTGACCAAGCAGGTACTGGGGCAGCGGGGAGGGGAGGGTGGTGCTTAGGGGTAGAGTGGCCATGGAATCAAATGGCTGGGAGCCAAGAGTGCAGCTGGGTGACTCTGGAGCTTGGTGTGCTCCTTCAGGGCTGCTCTACTAACCACTGTGCCTTGTCCTCCAAACACCCCTCCAGCCTCTGATTGGTCAATGCTGCCCCTTCTGCCACTGCTGAAGTGGAACCTGGCAGCCAGCGGCAGCAGAAGGGCCAGCAGTGACCTTCCTTGGTCCAGCAAATTCCCTGGTTTGGGAGCAGTTGGGTCCCCAGGGTGTCGGACCAGGGAGTACAACCGGTATAGTGCACGTTTTTAATACATTATTGATTAGAGCAACATATTTTTTAGCCTTGGGAAAAATAGAATATGACTAGAATACAATAAAATTGTTAAACTGAGAATTTCACAATTTCAGTATGAGAAATCCTGTTAATGTCATTCTGATTTATTTCCTGCACTCCTACCTTGTGGAAAAGAATGGCAAAGATTTTTTTCTATGGGGAAAAAAAAAGATGCCTTTTATGAAAGTGGATACGGATGGCCATGGCTTCCTCAGTATGATAATGGTGTAAAGGAGGACAAATTTGCCCCATATTTTGTAGAGCTACAATGATATGGTAGTATTTTGCCTCTTGCCTATGCTTTATTTATTTATCTCTCATGCCAACCTCCACAGAACTACACAAAAAGAACATTAAAATAATCTGAATATTGTGACATAGACTAAAGCAGCAGAAAAGGCTGCAGTAGAAAATATAATGCTGCACCAAGATAGGAATAGAATGTAAAGTACCCTATGTCCTCCAATATATACTTTAATTGATATTGTTTATGTCCATTTTTCTTCGTTATTGGAGACTATATGGCAGAACAACCATTTTTATTGGTGTCACAAACTAAGTATGTGAGATCTTTTTTTCCTTGAGAATTCACTCTCTATGAAGGTCTTTTGACATGATTACCCATTATTGATTTGGATTCCTTTAGCAAAAATTGGCTGTGTTAGTTTGTTTTTAAATGTGGGCTTTTTCTTTCTTAACCCCTCTTTTTTCCTGATGTGGATAAAAGGGGCTCTCTGCTGATTACTGCTAATCCAGATGCATTCCCTTAATAAAAATATAGCAATGTTATTCAATAAGGGCCCAAAATACAGTAATAACCAAGCAAGCCCCCACCCCACCCCACCCCTGCCCAAGACAAGCTTCAGGCCAGGGGGGGCAGCTGGAGGCCGGGGCTGGCCCAGAGTCCCAGCCCCCTCCCGACAAGCACACAGTCCCAGATCCCCTCTTCCTGGGAGGAGCCACTGTCAGAGCAGCGCTACCCTCACTGCTATGGAAGATCTGTGGAAGATCGCTGCTGCTCTGATTGATCTTCTGGTGTTTGATTTAGCAAGTCTAGTTAAGACCAGTGTTCTGTCTAAGCTGCCTGACAGGGGAACAGTGGGAAGTGGTGTGGGCTGGGCCGCCACTTCCTGTGGCTCCCCTTGGTTGCAAATGGCAAACTGGAGCCAATGGGAGCCACGAGGCTCCATGGCTGCAGAGCTGGTAAATAAAAACACTGGAGCAGCCAGTTAGCAGGTTTCTGAAAGTGGTTCCGCGGACCACTCTGAGACACACTGGTATAGGTTAAAGGAACATAAAAGCTCAGATTTCATGGAGATTTCAGATTTCACAATCTGTGAGGTCTTTTTATGGCCATACATTTGATTGTTGCTTTCTCTTAGTTATATTAAACCCAGCCAGATCACTCACAGAAGTTTGACTTCTTAGTAACTAGATTGGATCCCAGTTTTTAAAAAGATAAAATCATGAACTAAACAGAACTATATTTTTTGCTTGAAAAATGTTTTTTTAAAAAAAAAGTAGATCCACCATTTCAAAAGTGTCCTTTAATTTTGGGTGCTTTGTTTTTTGAGTACCCACTTTTGGATACTGATTTTCAAAAGTGCTGAACATACAGATTCTAAATCAATTAAGGCCACTTCAGAAAATGAGCTGAAACTTTCTCCCTTAACATTTCAATCATTAAAATAAAATGAGCTTTCACATGCCTGGTTTCAGCCAGAATTTAAGGTACCAATACACCCACAGAAAAGCCCCCTTTTCTATATTCTAGCCCAATTTTAAATCCAAAAAGGTTGAAGATGTAGGTAAATAACAAAACTTAAAACAAATTTTAGGATGTTACTATGATCTATACTGCACCTGAAAAAAAAAAAAGTGTGATAACTGAAATAGTTGAACTCCACATCTAGGGCCAGTGACTCATGACTTCAGTAGAATTATTAAAGCATAAACAAATGGAAATTTTGCCCCTTATTTCGCTAAAGGAGTGTGAGAAAAATCTATCGTGGGGTTTGCTACACACTGCTGGTGCATCTTCTTTTGGCTCACCACTGGTCTGTTGCTCACCCCTTCCTTCAGTAGCTCCATTGTTGCTCTCTTGCTGGGCTCAGGGTGTACCCTTTGTGACTTTACCTCCTGGCCAGATGTCATAGTTCTCCCCTTTTCCTCAGTATCAAAGTCTGTTGTCCCAGGTAGCCTGCTGCTCTACCGTCCAGTCTGACACTTGACACTCTGGCCCAGGGACCCTGCAAGCAGTGGCAAAGGTCTGCACTGTCCCAAAGCTTCCAACTATTTCCTGAATTGCTTCCTACTTCATGTCAAGCAGGCTTCTTCTCTGGGCCTCCAGGGCCTCCTTTCTCTCCTCTTTTCCTTCTCTAAAACCAAAGCATAACTGCAGACTGTCACATTGTAAAGCCTCTGTTTTTTATTTCTTGTTTTTTAATGGCAAAGGCGACTTGACTGAATAGTCTATAGCTGCCACCAACTATACTACCTGAATACTTAGCAATTTGCAGTCTATTGTTGCACCCTATGCCTTTCAGGTAATGTAATAGTACTTTCCAAACAGAGTATTATTTCCCCATTGTTTTTACTAAATAGCAATGAATTTTTTTGTTGCCTTAAGACCCTTGAATTCCTTACAAAGTTTTCCCTTTCTTTATCAAATCCTTTCTATACTTATAAAAGGTGATGCGTTTTTCCCACCTTACAGCATGCATATAGTCCATCTTTGTGTCTGTTTATTAAAAAAAATTCTAAATAGAATAATTTCATTAATTCTATCTAAGCCCTGAAGTGTGTCATTGTCCCAAACTCAAAGGCACAATTCAAAAAGTCATTTTCCTCTTTTTCATTAGTCCAATTTCTTTGCCATTTGTCCTTTAATTTTTTTATACTAGCTTTCGAATTCCTGTTTACTCAGGGGTGTATATATAACAATCCGTCAATTACTTACCATGTTTTTAACTGCTTTGTCTGCCATTTTGTTCTGTTAGATAGTTTGTGTCTCAGGCTATGTCTGCACTGCAGAGTTTTTGCACAAAAACAGCAGTGTAGACGTAGCCAGAGAGGTAACCACATTACCTTGAGGCACCTTAAAGACTAACAGATTTATTTGGTCATCAGCTTTCATGGATTACATCTGATGAAGTGGTTTTTAGCAACAAAAACTTATGCCCAAGTAAATGTGTTAGTCTTTAAGGTGCCACAAGATTCCTCATATTTTATATGACCTTTCCAAGTAATTTAGTATTAAATATTACCCCTAAAAATTTGAACCTTTTTAATGTATGTATTTGTAATCCATACTGATACACTTTACATCCACTTTACTTTCCAAACTCTAACCTTCATGCATTTTGCTCAAAAATTCTCTAAGCCACCTATATCTTCTTTCTTTTACCTTGGGGTACCTACTTTGTACAGCAAGGTTTCCTTCCATGAAATGTTGTATGCCTTCTTGATATTTAGAGAGGCAGATATGCTGAAACCCTTGTGCCTCCTACTATTTTGTATTTCAATTTCTAATTTAACAATGTGTTCAGTGGTGCATCATCTTCTCCTAAAATCACTCTGCACTTTATCTATAATGCTATTTTCCAAATTGCGAATGAAAGATTGGTTCCCTTTCTTGCCGCAATTTTATCAAGCCTGAACATAAGGGTAATTGATCTGCAGCCAGCATACACTTTTATGGATCGTTTGCCTGGTTTTTATATTGGAATAACTACTGCATGTTTCCACCGTACCAGTATCTCTCGTCTTTCCCATATAGTATTATATAATTCCAAGAGAACCCTCCAATAGCAACTTTGATTGTACCTGAAAATGAATTGGCAGCTAGAACAGATAACCAGCTTCCCAAGTGTAAAAGAAAGGTGTTTGCAGCAGCGTGTGAAGTGACCAGCGTTATAAATGGAAGACTACATCTCCGTGTTTCTGCCTACCCCAGTAGGATGAAGGGCCTTTGAATAGTATGAAGCTTATTTTGATGTCATGTCAGGAGTAATGTCTGTGAAGCTAAGGCAGTCACATTAATTTAACAGTATAACTAAGGCTGCATCTACACAGCACCCTATACTTGAATCTATTTCGAAATAATGCACCATTTTGAGCCATCCTTTATCCCTTGTGCAATGAGGTTTACCAGGATGGTGAAACAGCCTGCCCATTATTTCAGAAAATATTTTGAAATAATGGGCAGGATTGTGTAGACACAAGGGAGCTATTTTGGGACATCCTAAGAAAAGAATCCAACTCCTCCTTTCTTGCCTTTGCTTGTGAAATACAAAAGACCATCTCTACCAACAGGGAAATTCAGAAATCCATGGGTAAGATGTAATTTTCAATTTGCTGAACTATCTAAGGAATATTGACTGTTGTCATGTCCAGAGGTTGATGTCTCATGGCGCTTTGTTGGTTCATGTCTCATGGCCATTCCCAGAATTATTACTTTTGCAGGTATTTGTTGTTCCAGCAGTTATGTAAACTATCATATCCCCTCCACGTGTAACCACGTTAGGCAACACAGGTGAGCTGTCTATTTAATATGTAATCATCCCTATTAGAATAATGGAAAAACATTTTTTTTTCCAAATGAAATCAGGTACTATTTTTTCTTAGGGTTGCCAGATGGTTTCAACAAAAATACTGGATCCACTTGACATTACATCACAATCTACATTACATCTTAATTAGAAAATACCGGACATTTATATTTTCTCATTTATATTTTCTCAATTTGTTTCCCGAACAGAAAGCTCAAATACTGGACTGTCCGGTTCAAAGCTGAAATCATGAAGTCCTCAGTGACCATTAGAGAGATTATTTTCCACCTTCAAGGCATAGTATAAGTTTACTTTGCTTTCCAGTCTGTGCTGAGAAGAATTCAGGACTGAGCTAAACGATAAATTGCTTCACAGGCTTGGGTTAAAGGATTTGTGATTATATGGGGGAGAGAGAACTGATGACTCGGTTGTGTGATTGCTTAAACTTCTTCAACTATTCATTTTTAGGTGCGGGAGGGGGAGGAGAGAGGAAGTTAAAGAAGAGGAAAAAAGGAAAAGTGAACTGTTGCCAACACAAATCTTCCTCACTGCTAATCCTGAGGAGAGAAGAAAAAGTAGATTTTTTGACATGAGGGAAGAAAATTTTATGTGTGTGCATGAACATGCATATTCTGTGACTATGCTACAGTGTTTACCAGTTTGAAATGTGTGGTTTGCAATGCATGTTTTTAGGGAATATGTTTCAGTGAAGTATTTACTTTATAGGATATCTGCATAGGCATACATAATATGCATTTTACAAGCTGTACTGCAGTTTTCTCAGATTTTTGCCAAAATCATATACTTTGTGTGTGCAGCTAACACATTTGCTAAAAATGAAGTCGATCTAAGTGCACTTTTATTTTTGCACTGCTCTTTAGTTTTGAACTTATTCGTTACATGATGTATAATCTTGCCAATTTTGAAAGTGACTCCTATGGCAACTTTTGTTACCTCCTTTGTGATTTAAGATGATAGTGTGATAGTCGGGATTTTTTTTTTTTATATTGGAGAGACTAAAGTACAAGCCTCAGGCATTTGTATCAATTGTGTAGAAATGAAGCATCATGTATCAGTGCATTAACTTTGTTGCTATCCTAACACTGTTTTTGCCTGTGAGATGATATTTATATTAGGCTTACACACTTTAATACTTTGAAAGGATACACCATGACTATTTTCAATCTGCTTCCAGAGCTGAATCTCATGTTCTGATTGGCTTAACAATGTGATTTTTAATATTGCTTAAGTAGCACTGTGGCTTATGATAGCCTCCTTCACTTTGTAGGAATAAGCCCACTTAAATGAGAGAGATGATTTTCCTAAAGCCATCGCTTTTCATGCCATTTCATCTTTCGTTGCCTCTCCATCCCCCCACACTTCCATCCCCCCACATACACATGTATCTTGATGATGGATCCCCCAATATCCATAAAAATGTCAGACTCCCCCAGTGACACTACCATTTTTATAGAGGAGCCTCTGCACAGGGACCAATTCCTGTTCCCGATATTCAACTGACCCTTCTATTACACAAGCAATGCTATTCCAGCTCCTAGAGACTCTCCAGGCCCAGCTGACTCCTCAGGGATAATTAAGGGAAAATATGATTTTCTATAGAGGCCCAAATTCATCCCTGGCATACGGAAGAACATATCCCACTGATGGCATTATACTTGCTTATGCCTGCTGTGAATCTGGACTTTGTTGGGGGAAAAAATGCTGCATCGTAGTTTATAAAACCTGGTAAACTTGATTGCTTTTTGATAGAATTACAAAATTATTAGATTAAGGGAACACATAGATGGACTATATTTGGGTTGTAGTAAAGCATCTGACACTGTGTCTCAGATGCTTAACCTCAATCAAATCAGATTGCCTTGAATGTGAGTACTGTTACATAAAAGGAAAACTGTCTGAAGGGTGACCAAGATAATAGTGACCAATGGCAACGCATTGAGTTGGGTGGGGCATCTAGAGATCACCTTTATTAATGATTTAAACAAAGCACTACATTAACACAGTTCCTCAATGATGCTGAGGGTGGCATCTCAGTGGCCCTCCCTTTGCCTATACCTATTGACTTCATTGGGGGCTGGGAGTGCTTAGCACTGCACAGAAAGCATTTAGGTCACTGCAGTATTAGACTGTAAATGTGAGGAGTTTGCAACACCAAAGAGTCCTATAATTAGACTGATGGACAGAAAGTGACAAAATGAACTGCTGAAAGAAATCTAGGGCTGCTGATGGATAGGAAAAAAAAAAGGACAAGAATTTGCAACATATGCCAATAAAATCCAGTTCTTGATGTTTGCAGTCACTTATAATTAGCTGCTGCTGTCCCCTGAGAAACTAGTTGACATAGCAATGCTCTATGCACATGTCATGAAGCACAGGTAAGCCACACTGTTTCATGTGCCCACTGTGATGAACCTGGCTTTTTGTCAACCACAGTGCCCATTAAATCAATCCTTTCTGCAGGGGAGCAAAGACTTACAGAATACTACGTTCTATTCAAGAATGCAAAACATCTTCAAACTGTGCTGCATAAATTGACCAGAATTAAGAATGTCAGTTAATTCTAGTTAGAGATCATTAATGAACATTAAATCAGATGGATGATAGAAATCCCAACTAAATTCATCCAAACTTCTGTCCTTTCATTTGCTCTGTGATTTAAAGAGACTCATTAACCAGCTATTATTTGAAGGGTTTTATAATTATTACTGGCTATGCTACTAGTTTGCATAGTTCTCCATGCCTGTCTTTGTCAGAAAGAGGGATCTATTTGAAGCCTGTGTAATAGCTATATTAGCTGACTTTCTGGTAACCTGGTCCATGTGAGGCAGTTTCTCATAGTGGACAGAGCATTAGACTGTGACTGCCATTAGCCCACTGTCCCTCAGTTTCCCCAAGATGTAAAATTGGGATAGTGATACTGATCTCCTTTAGTAAAGCTTCTTAATCTACTGATGAAAAGGGTTATATAGAACAAGGTGGCATATCTTACACACTCATGAAATTTGCACGGTAATGCCATAGCTCGGACACTAGAACTAATCATTTGGGATAAATATTCTGCAGCAAAATGTGTTACCAGAACGTGTACAAAGCTGATATGCTCTCTCTTACTGTGACAGCTTCTCAAAGGATCCTTTT
Organism: Pelochelys cantorii; assembly: GCA_032595735.1. Taxonomy (NCBI): domain Eukaryota; kingdom Metazoa; phylum Chordata; order Testudines; family Trionychidae; genus Pelochelys; species Pelochelys cantorii. Next base: position 43,169,458 of record CM064329.1, on the reverse strand, counting down.
CAAAGGATACGCTTCATTCATTAGACTAACCGAAGTGTTGGAGCATAAGCTTTCGTGGGCAAAGACCCACTTCGTCAGATGCATGACATGCATCTGACAAAGTGGGTCTTTGCCCACGAAAGCTTATGCTCCAACACTTCGGTTAGTCTATAAACTACCACAGGACTCCTTGCCGCTTTTGCAGATTCAGACTAACACGGCTACCCTTCTGATACTCGACTTCATTCATTGTACTAATAATGCAAAAACTCATTCACATGCGGATAACTTTCTGATACGGGAAAGATGTGTTTATGCTATCTTACAAAAAGTGGTCTCTAGATTTGACCACGCATCAAAAGAGTCTTACAAAGTATGGAATGGTCCTTCCAAAATGTCAGTGTATGTTACCATGCCTGCAAGAAATGGTGTGACAATTAGTCTCATAGATGTTACACAAATACAATTACAGCATTACTAGACATTTTGTGCAGCACCAGCACTGTTGTTTCTTGTTCAGTTATTTTATATTCAGGGCATGTGACTATTGGCAAGGACCCATATAATCAGAAGTTTTACTCACCAGACTGGTTACAATTATTTTATTTAATAAGTCTTTGCATAATTCCAATCATGGACCAGCAATCCTTGATTTGTAAAGAGAAGATTTCTTAACATTTCCCTCCAATAGTTTTTAATTAATTAAATTGTTATAAGTTTAATAATTATTTGGAAACATTTTCAACATGCAAAGAATCATATAAATTATATTTTTATAAATCAAATGAAAATCAGAAACAATCTACAATTTATTTTATAAAAATAGCTATTCATCATTTTAAAAAATCAACTCTACTGTTAAAATGACAAGTTTTAAAAGAGATATATCTCACAATAAAAGGTGGAAAAACAAAGTCAGTTCTCCACATTTTACATGGCTTAAATCAAGAATGCTGTGCACAACACTGCTTGTGATGCCAGCATCTGAGTACTAGTATCCAAAATTTTTCAAGGATAGCACAAGGGATTGGCTTGCAAAAATGTGGATTCTTTTGTGCTCTCACTTGCATTTACAGCTGGGCACTTATATTCATAGTTAACCATTTAATGTGTGAGCAAATACCGTTTTTTAGGGAGACACTGGCCTGCAAGTATGCATTAGCTGCTCCTGTGATGCCCTTGCTGGGGGCTTTAGTTTTGTGCAGCTCAATCTATCGATCTATCGTGTGTGTGTGTGTGTGTGTGTGTGTGTGTGTGTGTGTATATATATATATATATATATATATATATATACACACACACACACACAGAATACTTCTGGATGTGCTGGGAGATGCCTCCATCCCCAAAGCTGTATTTGGGTGTGTGGGGCCTTTTCAAAACACTCTGGGTAGATGGGAATCATAGGGAGTATGTGTTGGGCTGACACACTCAAGAGTTCTCAGATTGGTGCAGGATAGGTATAAGTAAATACACCAGATGCTGTTTACATAGGGGTGCTATGGTAGGGGAGGAGGGATGTCTTTCTTCCCCAGGTGCCCAAAGATTTCTTGGATCATTCAACAAGGGCGCACTCTCCTTCTCTCCCTCACAAACATATCTGATGTCTGCATTGCTATCGGGATGGAAGCACAGCCTGCACCAGTTAGTCTGCTTCACATGACTTCTCACTGCTTAAGAGGATAGAGCTGGTTAATATTGTTGGTTAATCTGACTAAATCATCCAGGAAAATACCTTCATGGAGTTATTACTTATTTATTTGTGTGGTAAAAGGACGAGGCCCTGCTGTGCATGGCACTGCACAAATATATCATTAATCAGACAGAGAATGTTTTCATGCATCTTTGCTTTCAGTAGTTTTGCTTGGTTAGAATATAGCAAATGCAAGTCAGAGCACTGAGCACAGTGGTGGAACGATGGTCACTTACAATACTTCAGAGTAGCTATACAATATCATCTCTGTCCCATACTGATGCACTGGAATTGGAGTGGATTTGAGATCTCACATCGGCATGGGCAAAATGTCAGGGGAAAAATGAGGATTCTGGCACTGTAATTTCCCACAAAAGAAAAAACTTCTGTGAAGAGGGAAAATAGTAACAGAATTCAGAAAATTCTTCAGGTTGTAGAACTGCACGTGATTGCAAAGCTCACTCAAGACTCACCTGGCTTTGGTGCATTCCCCTGATGTACCATTGCCCTTTCGCCAGGCAACTTTGTATGCACAGAAGGGGATGAGGGAAAGATTAAACTGTTGGCATATGACTGGGGTCAAGGTGCCTGGTAGCCTGGAAAGTTTGGCATTTTCTGGGCTGAGAAACTGACAGGCAGGCCACACTTTTTATGACCTTTTTACTATCCAATAATATGTAACCACGGCAACATGATTCTCTTTGGTGTTGTATGTAATGCGGGAAAACAACAAAAAAACCCTCCTTCAAATTAATATAAGTGCTTTAGCTGTGGAGAATCATGCTGAACTAACTTACCCATCATTACTGAACCTGTATGCTACTGCTAGGGAAAACTTACGGGGGAGAGGACAGAATTCCTATTTTTTTTAGTGATGTATGCTATCATTTTATTTCTCAGCTGACACACACTTTAGAAGTGACTTGAAGTATATTGGTTTTATTTGTGTGTGTTGGGAAAATCTTACTAATTCCCCAGAAGGAGCTCCCATTCACTGCATTTAGTGTATCTGTAATTACTGTAATGGTATTCAGATGTCTCCCATTCTACCCAACAGGGAGCAATAGAAACATGGGTTAAAATCTGAAAGCTTGCCTCCATAATGTATTATTGAACTATTTCTTATGTTCTTATTTAATCTCAGACTTTTACATGAGCAATTAAGCATAGAAACAACTTGCACTCCCTTTCCTCCTAACCATGGCTGCCTTGTTCACTTTGCAGAAAAAGCTCTTTTCCTTACATAAAACTATGTTTTAAATACCACATTTCTGTCATACTTTAAACTCAGAACATTTATTATCTGTCATGAACTGTAGTTTGTATCCCCTGCAGGGTAAGGACATTTAGGACCATTTATTTTTTACACACATTATTTGAGAAGAGAAAGTGAGAGCTGTCATTCTCTAAAACCTGACAAATTTAACTCCAAGAGGAAATAGCAGATTAAAATCTGGAAGCACTGCTATCAACCACTGTCTTGTTTAAATCACAATCAGAAAGTCCATAAACACAGAGACAAAAACAAAACAAAACTCACCAAAATATAAATCTGAAGTCTCTTACCAGTCTCTCTTGGCAATTAAGGTTTGTAAAGATGACTTTTGCATTTTAAAATACACAAACCTAATTTGAAATTCATACAGTCAGGGCTTCCTGCTAGTATTAAAATGAAACAAGCAGAAATAGAACAATACGGTTTAATTCCTACATTGCAAAGAAACATTTTTCTAGGCAGGATGCATCAGGTTGATTCTGTTACTTTAAATAAGTAGAACCTACTTTTCTACAAAAAACTTTGTACAGATCCTCTTCTGCTAAGCTATACAACTTATACCTAGAATAGATTTTTTTTTTTAACGTATTATTTTTTCCCTGTTCCTTGCAAAATCTACAAGTCAGATATGCACTCTTATAACCTTAGAGTTAAATGCCATCCAATGTGTTCTCCCTCCCTGGTTGCCACTTAAACTGCTAGTTATAACAAATCCTTCAGGACTTCAATAGAGTCACTGTGTTGAATAATCACAGCCTATCAGGCAGTAGGCTTGCAGCAGCAGCTCCATTGCCTGTGACATCACTCCTGAAGCTCAAACCTCACTCGAAGCTCCCTTCATTAGTCAGTCTGTTGGTCTGTCTCTTTTTTTCCAGATCTACAGACCTTTTGCACACCGGAGTATGCTGCTCTGAGAAAAAGAGCTGTGGAAATCAGAAGCACTGGGAGAGAAAGAAGAGGATACAGAAAAAGAAAGGGGAGGGAGACAATCTACAATATGAAATTAATCTCAGCTTGTTACTTGCTGCCTCTTTTCCCTGTTCTAGTTTTCAGCACTAGGTGAGTACAGAAAGCTATTTTACTTGGAGTTCTCTTGATTTGTTGGCTGTTTGTCTTTAAGATTCATTCTTCTCTCTTAAATCACAGAGATTCCAGCTTCTTCCATGGTTGTAAATTCGAAGTATAGTCCTCAGATTACTCCATTTCCCCCACCTCAACCCCAGATACTTCGGGAGATTGAGTTTTACTCGAGTACTCCAGTTTATTTGTGCCCTTACCTTTTTTTCATGGAGAAGCTGATTGCTCTACAGTGATCTGAATCTTTTGTGATGAAACAAAATGTTTCACAGGAACAAGCTTGCTATACAGTGCAGTTGTAACTAGGGGGTTGTGTACCAGTGCAAATCAGAGCGCCAAAGAGCAGAAATTGAGAGCATAATAAACATTTTCCCCATTAGAATGCTAAAATAAAAAACAAACATTAGAACAGTCTTGCAGCAGTGAGGATTTTGCATTGTGACCATAACCTATTTTAAGGTTTATCGTTTTTCATCTTAAACACAGCAAAGATGCTGCAGTGGCAGCAGGGTGCTTGGAAACATGTTAAAAAGTTCTGGCAATCTAGAAACATTACTCTCTACTGTGTGAATACAATAGACCATGGATAAAATGTGAATATTGTATATTGCAGGTTAGAATCAGGGCTGACTATGCAGCATTCTGAGATATAAATTTCCTAGGAGATAGTGTGTTCACAGTGCTGGAGACATAGCATGTGCAGCAAGGAAAGGTAAAGCTACAACACTCTATTCTACTGTCACATTGTTCACTGATGGAAAGTTATTGTGTACAGAGTAGGTATCTTAGGCACAGGCATATTTAAATGATACCGCTATTGATGCATGGTTTCTAGCTTACTGATGTTTATCAACAAACAAGTGACATTTGTCTGCTGTGTTTAAGAAGCACTCAGTAAACTTCTGTGTCCCTGGAGCATGATGGAAGTTTTAAAAAAAAAAAAAAAGATTCAGTGCTACCAATCACTGCTTATTTGCCAGTGTGTATCAGGGACATCTGTCCAACCACTTATTCCTAGCATCTTGCCATAAAATCTCCAGATAACATTGCTATTCATGATAACTTCCCATTTTAAGTCTAAGTGCTCCCAGATCTAAACAAAGGTGAGTGTTCGTATTTAATATGTTTGAAAAGGACAGCTGCAGGCATGTGTGAGAAGAAATGGGTCAGAATGCAAGGAGTGAAGTTGTAGGCTTACCAGAGATTTGAATGTAGATGAAATATGTGAGTGTGTTAGGCTGTCTTACTCATCTTCATGTCTGTTTAATATTTGTCACTCCCAATCACTGTGAATCACTCCAATATTCTTTCAAATATCTTGCAATTCCCTTTTGTGTCTTTGTGTTGTGATTCAATAATTATCCCTGCATCCCTTTAGATTTCATAGGTAGACTGAAGAAATATTCAGTATCAGTCAAGTGCAATTCAGATTAATAATTGTACTTTATCTTAAAATTGTACATTCTTTAGTAAATTACATGGGTATTGAATGTAAAAAGGGGTTTTTACAGAGAGCCAACTTTTCCAGATGCAATTTTTTATCTTAAATTGTCTTCTGAGGGAAGTGCTTTATGAGGGAGTCATTGGCCACCAAAGTAAGTTAGTTAAAACAAGGTAAAGGGAATCCTCACACACTTCCATATTTCATAAAATACAAATATATTTGGGCAAAGATGAAAGAGGTAGAGCTGAAGCTGCAACCAAGGATGCAGGCCCCCCCTCCGCCTCCAAAAACCGGTCATCTTAACAAAAAAAGCAATGCTTGCATATGTATAAAATATGAACTTCAATTAATAGCTCGTGATTTAAAATTGGATTTTACTTCCCACTGCAATTTGTCAAGGTATGAATAAAAAGTTGAAGTTGACATTTGAATGCCACATGTGATCAGTGTAAGTACAGAACCCCCCTCCCCCCCAAACTTAGAGATAGATTTGAGTGGCACATGATCACTTACAGTCCTATGTGGTTTAATGTTGATAATAGATAAAGAGCACACAAATGCAGTGATTATAGTAGTCAATAAGAATCAACATTCAGGCAGAGATTTCAATCTAAATTCCTGTTTCAGTTTTTAGTATCAGGCTTTTGCATCATAGATCATAAGATGCAGCTGTTACTTACTTCTGCTATTTCTCTGAAACCATTCTGGATGTTCCGTTCAACAGAAAAGTAAGCAGGACTCTAAAAATGGGGATTTGGAGGTACAGAAAAGGAAATGCCCTGAAACAATGGAACAGTATACTAGGGCATGTTTTTTATTCCTCAATTATACTATCAAAACAATGGAGCAATTTTCTTGATCATGATGGAAGTAAAAAAAAAAATACAGTACTACTAATATGCCATTCAGCAGGAGGAGATTGTGCTTAATCTTTTTCAGCAGAAGGCTGTTTTATATGTGGCACTTAGTAGTTCTTGCAAACATATGGTTAATGAGTAGGCTGGAACCCAAACAGGGCAGATTTGCAAGAACAGTTGGTTTTGCAAAAAGGGGAACCTATTATCCTGCTGTGTGAAACTGCTTAACTCAGGCAAAGCAAAGATCGTGAGTGGCAATAAGTTTTCTATCATGGGATTTCTTTAGAAGTACAGGTTGAACCTCTCTGGTCTGGCAACATACGTGGTCTGGCATAATTATAGTGAGCCAGATGTCCACATATCATGGGTATGGCCAAGTTTTCCACAGTCCCATAAAGTTTACAGCCACCAGTCCTGGCTCTGTATTCTGTGCTGTTATTTAGCTCTAATTTACCCCTAAATGTCTTCTAAGAGCCCAGTAAGCTGTGGAAGTGTTGGTAATGCTGCTAGACAATATTGACCTCCCGTGGTTTGGCGAATTCTCCCGTTTGGCAGTGCTCAGGTTCCAAGGATGCCGGACTAGAGAGGTTCAACCTGTACTTTCTTTTCAAGTTATTGTGTATGCAGAGCTATTTCCATGTAACCTGTTTGCTAGTGCAGAAATCAGTGAGCAATTACTTGATGAGAAATGTGGGCTATTGCCATTTATTCCTCTCTGCCGTTTGGTGATGTCATCTTCCTTGCACCACTTTATTGTTATAGTTTTGTGATGCCTCTGCAAAGAAGCCTAATTTTAAACAGATTTGCATTCATGTATCACACTGTGTGCACAATGCATGTTGATTTTGATTCTGGCATTTAGCAGCTGAAAAGAGCAAAGTTTTGGGGCGATGATGACTGCAGATTTTTTTTAAACTGAAATACACAGATTTTTCATAAATATAGGGCCCCAGGTGCTCAGCTGGGTCTGTGTTGCTATCCACCAGTGAGATCTGGCCCAGGTTGTGTCATTGCAAAGAAAACCTAGTACTCTTGAAGTGTGTTTTTTTTTTTTTTTTTTAATATATCCTTTCCTCATTTAGTGTTGGTGTTTTTCACACATCCATGATTGTAATAAACAATGATTCTTTGGTGCTGTGAACAACTGCAAAGAAATCTGAGGTTTGATTTAAGATGTATTTACAGGTATAATAAGCAACATTGACTTGACTGACTACTTCATGAATAACAACTCCAGGATGAGGCTTATAGTGTTAAGAAGCAGCAACTCTATGGGAATAAAAATGTCAATCTGAAGTGTACCCACGGGGAATTTTTCTAGTTTGAAAAAGTTTGGATAACTCTTTTGTTGTCAGGTTTGGCATGCTTTTGCACTTCCTAGTTTTGGAGGGGCCGAGAGATGTTCTCACACTACTGCCTACATAACAGGAATGATGGGAAAAAAATATTATTTGAGTTGTTATAGCGTGGTAGTGCCCAGAGGCCTTAGTCAGGACTGGGTTCCCATTGTGCTAGGCAAATATATATGAAGACACAGCTTTTGCTCCAAAGAGCTTACAGTCCAAAACTCCAATTCTCTGACAACTTGCAGGCACTGGGGGGGGCGGAGGTCTCTTGAATCCCCAGTGATTCATCTGGATGTAGGAGTGCGCCGGTATCCAATTAACTGCAGGTTTGCACAGTAAATACTGGAGATTTCACAAGATTTCTAGCCCATCTTACATAGACTAATGAGGTTTTGAATAAGTTCAGGTAAGTGCTCCCTCTTCTGACTGCTTATTTACATATATCCTCTAAAGGCCAGATATTTAAATTTTTAACTTCAGTGAACATTTTGCCCAAGTCTGGACTTCAGACATTGGCCCTAGATATTTGAGATTCACTCATTGCAATGACGGTGGGTTTTTTTTACTCCTCTAAACTCACCTAGAACTCTGTTCATGGCATTGTGTGTCTGCTTGCTTATCAGGAGTCTTTTATGAAACTGTCCTGTGGTGGCAAACCCTTTCTTCTATAAATAGAACATCTGACAGCGATCAAAACACACTGTAATTTGATTGAAATAGGATGTTAGTCAGCACCATACTGAAAATGCAGCTTAGGAAAAATAATGTTGCTAATGAAGAAAATCATTTGATGAGTGTATCAATAATAGGAGTAAAATTAAGTCATATTCATGTATAGCAGGGGAATGGAGGGTGGTAGTGGGTTTTTTTTTTAATAGCACAGTTCCACAGAAATCTTAGATTGAAATTACATAACAGTAATTCATTCTGGAAGAACCAGAACTACTTCAGTGGCTTGTGACGGGATGAAAGTCGCTTGGTAATTCCTGGTAGAGAAGTGCTGGCCAGGCTGCTAGTGAAGTTTCATAATTTGATCTGTTCTGCTACTAGAAGTGGCTGAGGAGGGAGTGGAGCTTTGTTGAATTCCCTTTGCTTTGCAGTGCACAAGAGCCTTTATCAGATGGCTGCTATGCCTTTTTCACTGCAAGTGCCACCTTACGACGTGCCTATGCTGCAGCTGGCACATGCTCGCTGATTAGGGCACGTTGGTCTAAAGAGATGTGTAATTGCAGTGTAGACCTTAAGTCTTAACCTGGAGTCTGAACTCTGTCCCCTACAGGCATTAGCCTGAGCCATAGGAGCCTAAGTCAGTTAGCATGGGCAAGCTGCATTTTTAATGGAAGCCTAGACCTACCCATAAAGGTTGAATTTGCTCTCCCCGTTGCTTGTCAGTATTCACAGCACCTGTTTGCTTTGGTGTCTATTGTTAGGGAATATGTAGGTGGCTCTCAGAGTGTTCTTTTTCCTTCAGCAGACACCTTTGAAGTATTCCCATGCCTACTGTTCAATCTGGAAGAGGTTAAATGTGGAAGCCCTGGAGTTCATTAGATTGAAGATTAAAGCAAAATGTTGAAAACATTTCTCCTCAATTAAAATCTTCCTCCTGCTGTCAACATTCATTATGCTGTTACTGGAAGATGAAAGCGGCTATATTTGCGGACACTGTCCATGGTAGCAATGGACCACTTTCTGCCATTCTTGGTGGAAGAACAAGCCTCAGACAGGGTATTCATATCATGAACTAGAGTCAAACATCCCAAAAGCTGTTCTCCTCTGAAAGGTCACAGTCTTGGCCCCACAGTGCCCTTTCATTTCCCCATGATAGCGGGCTTGCAGTGTTGCAAAGTTCTGGAGACAGGTGGTCTGGTATTCAGGGACTACCATGCTAGCAGGGAAGAGCAACTGATGTATCCCTAGGACCTGAGAGAAATAGAGACCACCCTTATGTTGTTCTCTGAATTCCTGAAGGAATTCAGGGGCCACTGACTGTTTATAATTCTTGTTGTATTCTTATTCTTGCATGGAAAAGCATCCTGATTGCTATCAAACTGGATTGTGACATGAGCTTGATAAATGGGGTTGGTGCACTGGGATGGGGTGGCAAGTGGGATTTGGTATATTACGTCTATTGCCGTACAGTATGTCCAGATGCATGCTCTGCAATGAGCCATTTTGCTGAACGGCAACCACATATAGTTATTTTTTCAGTATATCACTGGTAGTCCATTCCCTTGATTTCCGTTAAACATTATGGGCCAAATCCATCCCTGGTATAATTGCATTGATTTCAAGTCCACTGAAATTGATGTACTTAAATCAGGGGATAGATTTGGCCCAACCACTATACAATTACTTTAAGGAATTTATGATTTAGGGTTTAATCCTGACAGAGACTAGAGGTGCTCAGTGCCCATAACTCCCAGTAGTCTTGCAGAGAGGTAAGGGTGTGCACCTTACAGAATATGACTCTTACTGCTAACCTTATTACATAATGGACAGTGATTCAGTAATTGCCCATGGATAGTTTCTGATTTAATATAGAATGGACTTGCTTTCTCCAAATGCTCATGATCTATCATTGTGATTGATGTGTCTGGATTTAACACTTCATAATAGTACTATTTCCCTTTGTGTCTTATACTATGTTTATACATCTGTAGACTGTGTTAAAGGGTTTTACTCTTCCAGGACTTTCTTTTCCAATGATGGAATTAATTTCTAGTTGAAAAGAACATGGGATCTGCTCCATTTTTACCTGATGTATTTCCATCAGTAAGGTTAGGCTAGGAAAAGTACCTCAAAGTGACTAGGACATAAGAACAGCCATACTGGTCACACCAAAGGTCCATCTAGCCCAGTATCCTGTCTTCGGACAGTGGCCAATGCCAGGTACCCCAGAGGACATGAACAGGTAATTAGCAAGTGATCCATCCCCTGTCACCTATTCCCAGCTTCTGACAAACAGAGGCTAAGGACACTTTACTAGACTTCTTTATTCTGCCAAAATAAAATCTCTGGATCTGGCTTTCTCATGTCTCTGGCAATTCCTATTTGGCCAGAAAAGCAACGTGTGTGTGCACGCGCACGCACACAAAACCTAACACTGCCCCCTTCTTGTATGGTATTATGACGCTATTTAATTTCTGGCCCTTGCTAAAAAATTGCAAAGCTCTGAATTATTTTTAAATGATGTTTTATGATATTACCTAAAACTTGTTTTGAATCTCAGAACAACTCCTCCTCCTCCTCCTCATTTCAGGTTTGGTTTTGAGTTCTAATTGTTACTTTGTCATAGAAACAGATTGATTTTCATCTTGAAGCTCCCTTGAAAGGTTACAGTAGCATTGTAAGGCTGTGGTTCTTTGTGATACATTGTGAAGCACTGCACTGCAGCCAAGTAAAATTGTAGTAGAAGTTACTTTTGGCTTTTGGAGTGTGAATTCAATAGGTTTTTTTTTTTTCTCATGCAGGTTGATCTAATGTTGTCAGTCATTTTTGGTAGTGGTTTTAGCTGTGGCCATGTATTAATTATTACTACTGCATGCTGATCACTCTCCACAAATTACTCTGTCCTTTTTCATGAAATTGTGCTTTGATGCTATTTCTGTTTAACTAAGACAAGTTCTCAGACAGCAATTTTTATAACGTAGAACTAAAAAGATAACTAAGTCATGTATTGATTTGATATGTAGAAAATGTTGTGCTTTCTTAGTACAGTACATTGGTTTACATAATAGGTATTTAGTGCCTTTGCTAGGACCAAATCCATAAATATCCCCAATATCCAAGACAAAGAGTATTTGGTCTAGATTGCTTTCTACTTTTTCTAGCATCCTTTAATCCATAATATTCTGTCTAGGTTTCAGATGCACACTTTAAATGGTATTCAGTATTTAACTTTTCAGACTTTTCTGTTGTCCTGGGTGTCACAGGAAAATGAAAATAAATCTGAAGATTCATTCAATAGCTATTTTTACAATGTAATTTAAAGTTATGGGAGGTGAATTGAAATCTTTTCTCGCCTTCCTTTCATACCTGTATTAACATCTTTCTCTTCACTAAACAATGACCCTCATGTTCCTTGAGGGTCTGTAATGTTAGCAAGTTACATTCATTGTATGTTCACAAAATTTACATTTTGTCTTCATGAAGAGGAGCAATGATTCCCACTTGATCTCCTTTTATTGGTCCTCCTCATAGCTGAATTGGCAGAAACAGAATCAGACTTTGAATTGAGAAGAAAGGGAAAAAAAAATCAATGTGTGATTTTAAAATATATATTAAGTTGGAGCAAAAAGGTTGTGTGTGAAATGCCCAAACACTTACTAACCAATATTTACCAAATGCAAACAGAGCTAGTGGGAGGAGCTCAATTACATGCTGCATGCTTGAAGTCCTCCTGCTTCTTGAAGAAGGTGAGGCTGTGGTGTTTCCAGCTGGTGTATGTTAACCTTGTAATCTCTGAGGGAGAGCTCTGTGCAGTTTTTCTATTTATCTATATTTTGGCTCATAATACCCCTCTGAGCTATAGAAGTGTTATGCCCATTTTACAGTTGGGGAACCGAGACAGATAAGTTAAATGACTTGTCCAAGGTCACACAGTGTCTTCTGCAGAGTTGTCAGTTCAACCCATATTACTTGACTCTTAATCCGGTGCACTAACGACAAACCAGCCTTCTCTCCTTTTGATTGTACGTTAAGCAACAGCATAACTTTACTCCTATTTGGAGCCATCTTTTTAAACTCTGCCAGCCCAACACACCCTCTCCCTCAAAAAGGAGTGATATTGTAGTTTCCTCCTTTGCGCCACTCTCCATCCGGCCACCCGGCATGGTTATTTGTGAATAAGGCCTAAATGAGTTTATGGTGTTGTGGATGAGCACTGTAATTGCTGCTGCTGCATCTATTACATCCTGGCCTACTTTAAGTAACTCTTGTGGTTCTTGATGATAATTGCTTCAGTGGTGGGAGAAGGGAAAAATAGTTATTTCATGATTATTGGTGCTGGTAAGCAACAGGATTCCTTTTATAGTACTATATGGCACTGGATTAGTGGTATTTGGTGCTACATTTCAGATACTTAGATGGCTTCAGTGGCATGGTCCAGAGGAGTGACAGCAATAGAGGTAGTTCCTGTGGTTCCCTAACTTAGAATTGCTAGGTGAACCATGACCACCTCCTGAGCCAATGATTGTAGGAGCCAAGGTAATAAATTGTGCGCAGCATGCATATTTTCCCCCATCTCTGTTTCATAATGTTTGACTGACTGTTTGATGTTGGCTACAGATTGGCTTGTGGCAATGGGAAGGTGAGCTTTTCCTGAAATGTAGGAGAGAAGAAAAATGTGTGAGAAATTGAATCACCAAGGTTGTGAAAAGAGGATACGCTTGAGGTAGCTTTAGATGGGTTTTTTCAGGAGAACAGTTTGTTCCTCCTGGTACGGTGGAAGGATTATGAACTCAGTGTGCAAACAGAGAAAACTCGTGTGTGTGTGTGTGTGTGTGTGTGTGTGTGTGTGTGTGTGTGTGAGAGAGAGTGAGAGATTTTGTGGCTCATGTGTCACTCCCTGGCTCTTAAAAGATAACACTCCTGCAAGAACGGGAAAATCCTAGTCCCGGTGTGGTGTTCATTGCTGAAATGGATCAGCTTCACAATTAATACTCATTGCCAGTTCTGAAATAGGCACAAAGGCCATTGCACACAGTCTGTTGGGGAAATAGCTAAGTGATCCACCAGTCCTGGCTCAGATCTATGCACACAGAGCCCCTAAAAATGTATGAGTTCCTGATATCTTTCCCGTTCCCTTGTACTGAGCCTTCCATACTCACGGAAGAGGCCAGACCCAATACTTCAGTCTAGAATATTCAAAATGCTCTGGAGCTCCAATCTGTGTCCGATTTTCCAAGTGGCTAGTTCCCATTTCAGAATCAAAATAAATTGCTGGGTTTCCCCAAGAGCTCAGCATGTTGCCTGACGGGTGCCTTTGAAAATCTGGCCATGGCTGTTGCAAAGGAGAGCAGGACAATTCTGAAAATCAAACTCCTTGTTTAGGTACCTGATTGTAGTTTCTGAGGTCTTCGGAAAATATGGTCCTGGACACTCAGAAAATCTGGTCTCATGTCTTTTGTTTTGTTCTGGGTTAAGGATTAAGGCTATTTGTCTTAATAGAAATAGTGCATCTTGAGAAATTACATTGTAATCCTCGTGCATAGATAGCATGTGATTGATTAAAAATAAAACCAATTCCAATATTCTTGCCTTCCTTATTTCCATTGTATTAAATATCTCTTAGTTTGCAGTCAGTACAGTTGGTGCTATTTAATGTAATGAAAATTCACACACACTAAATTCTGTGGACTCTCTGCAATCAGTCTTGAATAAGTGTGTTTTTCCCACATATCATTCCAAGTGCGTGCATAGTGAATACAATTGTGCTGCAATTGCTGCCTTATTTACTTCAAAAACAGCTATTTGCTGTTCAATATACACAGATGCGCAAGTTTTCACACTGAAAACTTTATGAAGCCAGGCATTTAATTTAATATTATTTCCTTCAAATCATCCTTTCCTCTGTCCTACCTCAATAGTATCCCGATTCTCACTCCCAGCTCCTCCCAAATGATCAGCTGGCATCTGAGGTCCTAGTGCAATGTCTATTCAGGTCCAGGGAAGGACTACCACTGATTTCAGTGTGTATTGGATCAGAGAAAAGAGGGAGTTTCCATTCCAGTGTGAAAACCACCAAAGCCATTTGAAAAGCTTCATAAAAGTTTGCTTTGAAAATACTATTTAAAAATGTTAATAAAAATTGATCCCATCTGTTATGTTTGCTAATTGTTTTGTCCCATTGAAAACCACACTCACTTGTGCCTGTATCAAAAGAGGAAATATTCATTTGTTTTTAGCTTTCTCAGAAGCTGTGTAAGAGAACCTACCTAAGAAATAACAGCCTCTATGTTCTGCAGAGTTCTTTTGTCTGAGGTGACGTCTACAGAATTAGTTCATAAAATTCAGTCTAAAAGTCTAAGCCCATTTGCATCAAGTAGGTGGCACATAGGAGATGGCAAAATACTTGTTTGTTTCACAAGTCAGAAGTAGGATACATTAAGACCCATCTGTTCCTCTTTTCTGCAGTACTATTGCATGCGCTCTGCCTCTGAAGATACCTATTTCATGTGACATTTCACATTAATTTTGAAGGGAAATCTTTCCTTAGAAATATAACTAGGCATGCTTGCTTATTTTGCTTTTACTGTAGGAACAGAAGAGTTGTCCTAATGGATCAGATGCTGGTCTGTCTAATCCAATATCCTGTCACTAACAGCAGCCAGTACCAGATGCTTCAGAGGGGGGTGCAAAGAACCCCACAGTAGTCATTGAGAGACAGCCTGCCCCAGAGAAATCTATTCCTGTCTCAGGCACTTAAATGGTGCATCGGGTAGCTTGCACCAATCCTGTGGAAGAGACCAATATCTTTATCTTGTTCAACAGAGAGCTTGTGTAGGATTATGAGAACTAGGTGTTGTGTTTTCAATAGCCAGCATTGCTGAATAAGGGGGCTGCTACATTTGGAACCAGTTGGAGCTCTTTGTAAAGTTGGCACTTTCATTCCTAGTTAATAGAGTATCACATTAATCACATTGCAAATTAACGAAGTGTATATCGCCCTGGCAAAGCCAAGGTCTAATAAGATAGGTCACGCTGGAAGTGGAAATGGATATTTTTGCAGACATAACTATTTGCCAGCAATGCCCCTGTGCCACATATATTGGCCAATATATTGGCAACATATCCTGGACAGTTTCTACAACAAATGATTAATGGACACAAAACAGATATAGAATTGGTAGCACACAGAAACCTGTAAGGGAATGTTTTAACCTGCCTGGGCACTCCTTAATGGACTTAAAATATCAATTTTTCTACAAAGGAATTTCACAAGCCAACTATGGAGAGAGAGTGCAGAATTGACCTTCATATGTAAATTTGACACCGTCTCCATGACCTGAACAAAGACTTGAGCTGGGTAACATTTTATAACGCGAGCTTTCCTTACATTCAACACCCTATTGGCATCAGAAGCCAAGTATGGGACACTTACAGCCCACTCAATTAACCTCATTAGCACCGGGACTAGAATTGACAGGTAACTTTCTTTTTTTTTCTCCCTCTCCCTTCTTATTTTGAGGGCCCCCCTTTTTTTCCTCTACTCAGATCATCTCAAGCTGAAGAAGTTGATTTTGCCCACCAGAGCTCATGATATGGAGATATAATAATGTATGTACATATATAAGTCTCTAAAGTGTCATAGAACTACTCGTTTTTAACGTTACAGATTAACACAGCTACCCCTCTGAGACTTCCTAACTATTTGATATATTTAGTTGCAGTAGATGGTTCAAAAGGACAGGTAGACTATGGATCATCAAGACAGTCTAAAAACTGGCATTGTTATAATGGTGAGTTCCTTCTTGTGATTACTGTACATCATTCTTTCCCCGAGACTAGATTCAGTCTGCTGCTTCTTATGCAGGTGCTGATGTCTTGCAGGCATTACTTAAAGCCTGGAGATGGTTCTATTTGTGTTAGACCTATAGGAGACATAAAGATGTTTATGGAGATGATAGGGTCAAAATGAGATTAGCTTTCAGGATATGCCAGTGGCCCCAAAGAGTCACACATGTAACCGGCTACAGCTATGAAAACACAGAAGTTTAAGATTTGCTGAATAAGGGAGTGTCATTCTGTTTGTTCTAAAGTCCCTTTCCCTCCTCCTCCCCCCACATACTATTACCATATTTTAATTATGGTCACTATTACTGCTATCAATATAAAGAAAAACTAGTCTGAATATTATTGATATATTTCCCAACATATTTTGTTTAGGCCTTTCTATAAATTCACTGTATGGCCATCATGTATTAGTTCTACTGTCTCTTTGTTTTCTCGTCTTTCCTAGAAATGTTGGCATCCCCAATTAAAAGAAGATTGCAAAAATAAATAAGTGGTAAAAGCCAGTGGCATAATTTGCAGATAAATGCAAATTGAAATCTTTAACTATGAGTGCATGTTTACACCACCAACTTATATGTGGTGTTGATATAAGGCAGCATGTATACCTGTGTAGTATATAAAATTATATCATGGCTTTCCCCCATTTGAATTTGAAGGAAGTGGCAGGGGAACAAAAGTTGACTCTATGGTATTATCTATACAAAGAAATTCACAATTCAGTATGTAAAGGGATGTGTAAAAATAAAGGACTTGTTTGAAAGAAAAAGGTATCACTTGAAAATGCACTAAATCCTTCAAATATTGGAAATTCCAAACAAGGACTATTATATATTTTTATTTTGGCAGCTGAAAAGGATAGCTCTAAAATTAACTAAATTTTGTATTACTTTTCCATTCTTACCAAATACATCTCTCAGGACTTTTATACTCACATGTATATTCAAGTTTCCTGAGTGACACTGACCTTTAGAGCTTAACAGCCTACGCTTGCTACAGTGCAATAAATTTCTTATCTTTTAGTCCTTTTTATTAGGAATTTATGATGGTGGTATATCCAGTTAGGAGATTTTTCCCACTTCTCTTTTGTCACTAGCTATCCTTGCTGTTAATCTCTCACATCGTTAGTGGCTAGTCTTAACAAGAGCCGGAAGTGTGAAAAAATCTAGCTGTGAATCTAACATATTTATCATCAAGCTAATATTAGATGTACATCACTTATTAAAATTGGCAGTGAGCATTCTTCTACTATATGTGGAATGATGAATTAATCCTTCATATTTGCCCGGCTAACGCTGTTGGCTCCAGTTGACTGCATTTGTTTTCTGCTGAAAAACATAGTTAAAATCATGGTGCAGAACATTTTCATTGTTTTGGCAGATCTGGGGAGTGTACATTTTAGCTAGTATTAAGGTCCCAGAATGAATCGAACACAGTGGCCACCCACATAGGATATCCTCCACTTGAAATCAACGGGGCCAGGTTTTTTTGGCCTATTTTTTTTTTTTTTTTTTGGCTTTAAACTAATTAAGTAGTTGCCTACCTGATAAGCCTACTTGACGACTCGTTTCCCCCTCTTGCTGCCTCTTTATCAACTGGTCTCCTTCCCCCCCCCCCCCCAGCACTGTCTCCAGGGGGTGGGAAGAAGGGGGAGGCAGAGATGCAGCAGGGGACCTGGCACAAGCCAGATCTGAATAGTCCTGGCTCGGACCGGGTCCCAGACCCCGGTGGCTCTGCTTTTTAAATGCCTAGTTCTTGTTACATTTAAAAGGGGATGTTAAGTAGCGGTTAATAAGCTAATTGTGTAGTCGAGGAAATTTCCATCAACTACTCAATTAGTCGATAAAGGGATTAGCTCCTGGGGCCTGCACGACTCATGACTCAGTAGTCCCAGCTTGCGTGGGGTCCCCCGCTGCAGCTCTGCCTTTTAAATGCAGTCAGAGCCAGGCAGATCTGTAAGAGCTAGGCAGATCTGTAGCAGTCTGGGACCTGGCACGAGCCGGGACTGCTCAGTCCCAGCTCGCGCGACCCCCAGGAGCTAACCCCCTTATCGACTAATCGAGTAGTCAATGGAAATTTCATCGAGTACTCAATTAGTTTATTGACTGCTACTTAACATCCTTACTTTAAGCTTGTCACTGGTCTGAAAGCAGGTATTGCCATGATTGAATTGCTAAGAATTGCTACTATTATGATGTACCTTTAATCCTCACTTTAAAATGGTCACATCAGAGGAACCTGAATAAAAGAAGCTCTTGATGACACATGGGTCAGAAAAAAAAAAAGCAAGTTTAGTGGGGGAGGAAGAAATGGAAAAGTACAAATGATTCAGATCCTGATCACTGGTATACATTTGAGGTGATGCTAGTGAGTTATGGCATTGTCCCAGATTTGTCAGTATATCGGAGATCAGCATTTGTCCCAGTAACTTTGGACGTTAAGTGCATTTGGGGGTCCAGATTGCTGCAAGTATTGAGAGAAACTGACTCAAGAAAACAGCTATTTTGGTAGTGGAATCCATGTGCATCATTATCTGTATCCAACATCACACTGCTATCTTTTTAAAATAATTTTGAAAAAAATAATCCCCTACTAAGGCTATCACCTCAATGGGAGTTATCCTCTTAGACAGGTGTTTTGAAAAGTTTCACCAGAAACTGTTTTTCATGCTCTTACTTCTCCCAAATAATTTCTTCATTAAACTATGGAGAGATACTGTAATTATTTTCTGTAACCACAGAATACCTTTATTTTTCTGACTGCAGAATAATATTTAAGATGAACGTGCTGCTGCGTAAAGCAGTTTTTGTACCTATTGAGATATAATCATGGCAATTATTAATAAAAGAAAATTGTTTTCAAATACATGCGCTGTTTCATGCTGGCTGAGGTACATTGGACATTGTCCTCACAATTGTATTATTACTGCCATGGAGGAATAAACTAAGGCTGTGGGGGAAAATACATTTGCAGTCATAACTGAATCTGAGAATGAACATTTAGGTTGCACCAATCCTTTCCCCATTTTTGCTTTATATTACTGTTTTTGTGCCTTTATAGCTAAGATACTTTATTTTGTGTACAGTGTCTATATGAAAACAAAGTTGGTGCCTATTTCACAGTCTATTTTAGAACAGAGGTTTATACCCTGTCTGATTTGGACAAACCAGAAAATGTTTGTCTCCATTAAGAGAAATAGCCATTGATGTCTGAGTGCGTCTATCCCATTGAGAGGAACAATGGGCCACCAGTAGAGTTTTAGATAGCTGGGGGAGGGAAAGAGAAACAAAAACAAAATAATTGTAGATTTATCCATTGGTCAGGAACAGGAAAGTTTGTATTGTTCAGCAGATAAATGCCATTGGCATTTATTAACCGGCCTGGCATGACTCCACTGCAGTGAAATTTGTAGCAGGCAGTAGCTTTAAATCAATTATTTGATCAGCTTCAGTAATTACTCACTAAAATACCCATTTAACTCCTTTTATGGCCTTGCTATACCATCAGCTTAAAGTGGAATTTAATTTTGACTTCTTTTGAAATGGCACTGCAGTATGTTTGGAAATCTATTGTACTGTATAGTAAGCTTATTTTGTGACTGAAGAAAGATTATTTTAACATAAAGCCCTTTATGAAATTATTATAAGCAAGACAAAGCACCTGTTTGTGTAAAGCTGTGTTCTCAGCCTTTGTTCCCTTAAAGAAAAGTACAACAAAAGTAACTGCTAATATTATTTAATTAAAAGTACAAAATAGCCTTCTATTTCGGTGTAAAGGTTACATTCTTTAAAGAAAGCTATAGGTTTTTAGACACACACTAAAGTTTGTGAGCTCCATTCACCACTGCGTGCACTTCACATTTTATAGCAATAGAAACTTTTTGTACTCAGTGGAGTTACACCAGTGCAAAATTGTCATAAAAGATTGAAGCGGCCCCCAATTTATTAATGGCAGAATCATCACAAATGATTATGAGCATCAATTCATTTAAGCATCTAAAGACTCTGGGTACTGAATTTCCTGTCATTTCTTGTGGAGTTCATCAGGTGTAACTCCTTTGCTGTCACGGAGCTACACAGATGTAAAACACCCGCAACAACAGAATTAGGCTTCCGTTTATTTGAGCATTCTTGATCTGGAAGTTTCACAAGGATCAGGTTTCCCTGGGTGAAATTTCTATTGCTATTTAATTTTTAAATAAACAAAAAATGCCTATTGGGCTGAATTTTGCTGTTTTTCTGCTTCTCACTTTAGCATGAGCTCAGATATTCAGCAATATAAACAGCAACAAAAACCTTAATTGAGGAAATTTTCTGTAAGAACTCCAGACAACGCCATGCTTGATTACATCTCATTTCTTTGTTTCAAGCCTTCTGTCCTCTACTGTGAGATCTGATTCAATGCACTTTTATGCTGAAGGCCTTGCATTTTCACTGAGGTTCAGACTGGTGTATTGGACACAGAATCGGGTCCTGTGTGTCCTGCCAACTCTTTTGCCGTTAGGGGAAATACATTCCTGTGTTAGCACTGAGACTAGGGCATGGGTGGTGTGGTGGACATGATTGTGTTTCCTTGAATCCAAGGTGGTTGTTCTTGGGCAGATCAGGGCTGTCTGGAAGGATGCACTAAGTCTAATTTATGCCCAAGCACTATGGTGCTAAGTCCTTGACCACTCCTCTTTCTTTTTTCAACAGGTACACTGGCTTACCTGCAATACTTCCTGTAGCAAGACTATACTTGGGGGGAGGGGACTTGTGGCTGCTTTGTAGTCACTTTTTGCTAGCATAACCTGCTCAAAAAGGCTGCAGAATTAAGCCCTTCATCACCTCCCACTCTCAACTAACTTGACATCAGCTTTCCTGCTGTCATTATCCTGAACTTGATAGGACCACCAGTGAAGGGGGACAGCCCCAGCATCAAGGAGGAAAGACACTTTCTGAGGGGCTCCAGGTATGGGGGCTGTTGCTAATAGCCTAGCATTGCCAAGCTCCAGAGAGTAAAGGGCGTATTGAGTCACTGTTAGCTATGTTCCTGATGGGCCGTAGGTTCTTGGGACAGGCTGAGGTCCTACATGTCATCACCTTCTGTCCTCATTGCAGGATGGAGACAGAGGTAGGACTTCAAGAAAGCTTAGTCCTGGGGGGTAGGCTAAGAAAAGCCTACTCCAAGTTGTGTGTTGTATGGTAGGGTCCCTGTATCGCGCACATTGAAACCACTTCATTGCCTGGTCTCAGAAAGGATGAGTGGAGAGCAGGTAGCATCCCCCTCCTGTGTTTGTGTTGAATAGGAAATCAATCCATGTGTCTGGTGTTTTGTATCTGGGTCCAAATTAATAGCCTTCTGATAAAAGTTCTTATGAAATTCCAAGTTGCAGTCCAGACCAGAGAGGGGCTGTGTCAGCAATGCTTTGCTGCTATAGTTACACTGGTCTGCCCACACAGCATGCAGGTCACACCCTGAATATCTGTGGATAGCTACAGTCTGAATACATCAGCTCCAGCCCAGCAGAAAACACCAGACACTGCTTGAAGGGTGACTTCCAATCCCAAATTTCACCCTTCTTCTTCCCCCCCCTCCCCCTCCAACCACAACCACATGTGTTCCAGACAGTCCAGATATATTAGGTCTAAGGGATACAACATGTTGCTACTTTTAAAAATTGAGTTTAGTGAAAAGATAACACTGGATTAGTTTTAATTAAAGAGTAAAACAAGTTTATGAGCCTACAAAGAGAGAGATATTAAGTGAGTACAAGTATAAGGCATTAAAATCAGAAATGGTTACAAGAGAAATATAGAATAGATGCTTTTTAAATGTGTAAACCAACTAGACTTGATTCAAGATGAAATTCTTACCATACGTTCCCAGCATCAGTGCTGACCATGATTCAGGTCAGATTGCCCTCCTCCCCCGAAGTCCATAGGCTGTTTTTTTGGGTGGTGGTTGTTGTCTTGAAAGGAGGGGGGAGAATGTAGGAAGTTTTGCCCTCTCTTTTATAGCTATCACCCTTTGAAATGCATTTTCTTGAGTGTAACAACTATATAATGTTCATCCCAAGGTTGCTGTTTGTATGCTGAGGTACAGATCTATTTGTTTCTGTCCCCTTCCCCCCCCCCCCTTCCTTGCCAAAGGATGCCCACATGATAGGTGATTTGTCCATCAGTTTTGATGACACCTGACTAGAGGGGTGAGTTTGTCCTTTGTTTTTTAGAAACAAGTTTATCCACTCTGCAGACTTGTCTGGTACATATACCTCAGTCAGAGTTTCATCTTATATTCATAACTTTACATATATTTCTACGTGAAATTCACCATCATATTGACCAGCAGGTTAACTCTTTTTCAAATGATACTGTACAAGGCATATTTTATACAAAGATATTACAGTAATATGTAGGGTGTGAATACAGACATGCATTTGCTCGCACTATTTCAGACAACTTGCCTCTCTTCCTTTATATGATGTTCTGAAACCGCTTCCCCTCAGTCAATAAAATCAGAGAGATGGCATTGGCATACAACAGCTTTAGTTGATTCCTGAACTGTCTATTTCTGGGTTGGTCTGGAGCTCTTTAAAATGGCTATTTTTGGATTTTTTTTAAGTCTACTTTATCTGCTATGACGCAGCCTTTCTCTTAGTAAATTCAGAATGCATTTAACCTGGAAAAAGTGTGGGATAAAGTTGGTTTTTGTGAGTCTCTGTTGTGTTCTCATTATGAATCATCTACCTCTCTCTTGTTAATGTTTTCAACAATATAAATAGCAAATGGAATTGGACTCTTGTATACCATATTACCCTGATTGATGATAAAGCCAGTGCTAAGTTGTTTGGTATGAACTTGAGAAGTTCTTTACTAATGCATCCTCTGGTATGTAGAAAGGGGTAGAAAAAGTGTGTAATCTTTCTCCAGGACAATTCAGAAAAATAACTGACTATATAGCAAATAAAACAGCTGTTCTGTGTCCTATTAGTACACAATGAACTCTACACTAAAATTGAACAATGGTACAATTGTAAACATCTAAATATTCAAAAATTTAAATTATTCTGCAGGGGCACAGATACACTGTAAGAAACTGACAGCCCTTACCATTGAAAAGTCACTTCCTAATATAGCTCTAGGAAATATAGTGGTACAATATTTTGGATATCATGCAGTAGATCTGACCCAGATCTTTAGCAGATATCTGTAAATATATACCACCTGAGAATTAGCCTGTTAACTCTGAATGACTGTAAATAAGGACTTCTTAGTGAGCACATTGTATTTGCCTTTGCAACTGGCATGTTGTTCATCTTTCACTAAAATAAATGTCTTGGCTTGCAGTCTCGTATTGGGCTATTGCTCTTCGAATCTTGATGGTGCCAAAACCGTAACTTTTGGAATGTTATGATTACAAGCCATACTAATCTCTGCCTCCCCCTTTTCTTTCTGTCTCTCATCCATAGCTCCTTTTCTTTGCAACCCCTTTTGTTTAATAGCAGGCAAGAGAACAGTGCTCCTTCAGCATTAGGCCTTAATGATATAGGGATAGAGATGAGGTGAAATGGGAATGGGCTCCTTTATGCTGGACATAGTGCTATCCATCATGTTCTGTTTTCTTGTGCCAAGATTGCAGAAATTGGTGTGTATTCTGGCAGATTCTCAGCTGGTCTAAATTATTGTTCTTCTGCTGATCTTTGCCAGGATCTAGCTGCCTTCTATTCTGAGATCACATGATTGGTTTGTAACCCATTACTTAACAGATAAAAATCACACAGGCGCTCAGATATCACAATGATGAGCATAATAAATATTTATATAGGTGGAACTTGGGTTAGGGTACCTTAAGGCCAGGTTCCCTCCAAAATACATATAGCATAATGGCATAGGCAGGCCTAGCAGAGTGAAGTAATGCTACACTACTTCCCTGTTGCCTCCTGTCTGCAACATATCTTCTGTAAGGAGAAGGATATGGCCCAGATCTGAAATAGATGCACTAGCAGGAATTAAGTACTGGTGACTGGTCTCTTTCACACCACCTCAGTGGTGCAAACAGTCTAGATCTCAGAAAAGAATGTTGCATAGTGTGTGTGTACTCACCAGGGCTCACCATTTTCATCTTGCTAGTTGTTCCTTTATTACGAATAACTAAATACATGTATCTATTTTTTCCCTATCATAAGGAGAATACTTCAGAGTTTTGTTAGCAATAAGTGATGCAGTAAGCAAACAGGCATAGTTGTGGGACAGAAATCTTTACTGAACACGCACACTTCACTGAACATTACATGCTGAGAGGCATGTGTTTATTTGGTAGCAGCCTGCCCAATTTGCACTCATGAGTTGCTGATGTCATACCTACCAGGTCCCTCCTGAGACCTGATCCTCATTGCCTGATTCTAAGATTGTGAGTACTTAGAGAAAATTTCAAACTCCCTTGAATAGCTGTTCGTGTTATAAAATGCACGGGTAGGTGCAAGTTTGTGTGTGTTAGTTATTAGTCAAGTCGTCATCTACTTTGATTGCCATGCTGTTGTTGGTAATTTGTTAGCTTCTCATCTGGTGTAATCTGCCTGCCTGCCTTCACATGCTTTCACCTTTAGCAGCAGAAAATCAGAACCTATTGTTTCAATTAAAAACACTAGCTTGTTTTGCCAGGTGAGAACTGAAATCTTGAGATTTCCCTTAGCGGTACAAAAGCATGCATTGTTATACGGATCTCAAGAAACTTCAGATGTGTGGCTGAATACTTGAAGAAAAATGGGTGACATATGTTGGGAAGAATGCAGCGAGAGGAGAAATATTGTGTCTGAAAGCAAGGACGTAACCGTGAATTTAACTGTTGCATAAGTTGAGGCATCTTTTGTTGAACTTACTAAATCAAGCTAAGCTGAAACAGCTGGCCAACAAAGAAATGCAGCTTGTTTATCCTTTTCCCCGTCCTTTAAAATTGATGTTTATGCTACTCTGGAAGGAGAGAGAGAGCATATAAAAATGTCTGGAATCTTTAAATTTGAAGAATTTTGACAGGTGGATATGAGAAATCTGTTCATGTGCTGTCTGAAAAAAGGAAGTCATGCAGAAAAAGTTACTTGCAGAAATACAGCTGTCGCCATGTAGTAGAGTTATTAGTAATAGCATAGAGGAAAGATATCCGCATTTGCAGAACTGATACCTAGCCAAGACCAGAACAGAGCATTGGTTAGAAAAAAATCTAGGGATCTGGGAAGAAGGGATTCCTATATTGGTTTAAAAACAAACATTTTCAGCTTGATTCTCAGCTAATATGGTGGACTATCCTTTGAAACTGACTCATGTAGTATACGTCCAGATGCTCAATTTTCTACTGGAGAACAAGGGTGGAAAAACTTGTGGCTCTCCCTATATGAGTGTCTCATTGACTGTGAAAAGATGAATTAGCCACCCCTGTGAAAGTCTACTCACTGCAGGTTTGGGAATTTGCACAGGAAGAGTGACCAGGCTATAGAGTCTTCTATCTACTTCATGAAATTCTCTATGGAAATGTAATACTAGGTGACCTGTAACATTTCCATGGTTTTCACTCCGCTTTGGAGCTACCTGCTAGGATATGTGACCTCGTTTGGAGGAGTGATATTAGTATTCTTGAGGTAATAAAGAGGCACAGAATCTCTGTGCAGATTGGTCTTGCAGAGTATCTGTGGAATTGGGTACATCTAGACTGCGAGGATCTATCGGAAAAAGATAGGCAAAATGTGAAGCGCATTTTGCGTATCATCTTTTTCTGCTACTTTTATCAGAAGAGACTTTTCTGAAATTTGGCCCATCTAGACTGGGCCAAATTTTGGGGGGGGAAAACCCTCTTTCGAAAGCCCCTTTCTTCCTCATAAAACAGGGAATACAGGGGCTTCCAAAAGAGTGCGTTTGCTCTTCTGCAAAACAAGCGGAAGAGCAAACGTGTTCCCTGGATGTGGCAGAGTTTTTTCGGGATACCAAAAAAAACCCGCACAGTCTAGCCGTACCCATTCTGAGATAGACCTGTGGCTTCTTTTGTAGGGAGGCAAACCCTCCTGAGTTCTTCTATGAGTAAGATATGAACTCCAGTGGGGGACTTGTTCCTACAGGAACGTAGCCCCCTTCTTCTGGTTTTACAAAAGACCCCTGTTCTTTCAAATTCCCAAATCAATGCATTATTCATCTTATTTTTAAAAGGCAGCATCCTACAATGGATAGATCTGCTGGCTTTAAGTGCAAGTGACACTAAAAATAGTGACTGCACTTTACAAACTGAAGCTGTGAGCAGGGCTAATTCAGTAGTAAAAATAGGACATTGTAATTTGGGGTGGAAAAGGGGCAGAGGAAGAAACATTGTCAATCTTGGTTAACTTTTGCAATTTTGATTCTGGAAGTGGATCCATACTCAATATTAAGTCAACCTCAACATGCATCTGTTGGTAACACAATGTAATTCAAACTCCCATTTGAATGCCTAGAGTTTTCCTAGTACAACTGCTGAAGGCTCAGAACCACTTCGTCCCCCTTTTCTTGTCAAAGGATGATTGGTGGTCATACACAGAAGAGAGGTTAGCTTGCCTCAATCCACATCCCCAGAGGAACCTACCCTACGGGTCTCATCTATCCCCAGCAGTACTTTCTCCCCCAGCAGGGGCACTCCATACATTGGGAGTGGACAAGATGTACAGTCTCTGGGTGAAGAACATTTTTTCATCCATGATACCTAAAGGGAAACAATGATGAAAGGGAATCCATCTAGAAGCTTTCACGTGAAGTCACCCCTATCCTGAGGATTGGACCCATTTCCTGAGGCCAAATGCAGTCAGAGGAATCTCGCTGCACAGTTCCACTTTTTGGCTTGGCCAAAACAGCAAGAAGCAGTAGCCAGTGTGAAGGCATAGGGACTTCTGGGGTGTTTAGGGGCTGAAACCCTGGTTCTTTTGCTTGGGCAAACCATGTTCTCGTCTCTTAAGGGAGGATTTTGAATGAATCTTTCTGGAGGCAGGGCATAATTTTCCCCCACGCTCCAGTTAGTGTTGCTGTGGGAATTACCCACTAGCTAGTAACAAAAGAAACTACTTTTCTTTAGGATTTTGAAATCACTGATTGAAGATATCACTTACAAGACACAATAAATGGAATGTTAATCCAGGCTCCCTGTCCTACGTGCTCAGTATTGCTACCCACATAACTATTTATCTATTTATCATAGCACGGATCACTGACCAAACTACTTCCTAGCATCTATTTTCCTTTCCATATTAGCCACCAGGAGCTAGATGTTGCTGTTGATATTTTTCTCTTTTCAAAGCTTTCTCGGAGAACTAGTAGAAGCCTCCTCACATTGATCCCTGTGTAGATTCACCCTGAAAATGTTCAACTACTTATTTAAAAAAGTCTTTTCACTAAAACATTTTACTCATTATGGGCCTGATCTCCCAATCTGTATTTAATTTTCCTTCTGCTTGGAAACCCAGTGACATCACTGGAACTACATGCGTGAAGACGCTGGGTTTCTTTCCTATAAAAGAGGTATTAAGGCTCCATTCAGTAACCTATCTCTTTTTCCCCTTAAAGAAGAATTATTGTACCTATTTCATTCTCTTTGATAGAAGTGGCTTTTCCTTTTCATCACCTGAGCTAAAAATTCATTTCCTTGGTTTTTGGACAGAGATGAAACTTGGTTGGATCACATTTTAGGGACAGATTTTCGCCCACATAATGAAAGGACTATACTGTTTGATACAGTTTGCAATAGGAGTTAAATAAAACCCTTAGTTTTGGGTCAAACAAAACCTTGTTTTGGTATAGAAATAACAGCAAAGGAAGTAAGTCTGGATTCAGAAACTACACTTGTTGGAGTTGTGGTAATGCTTCCTTCAGCACTTAATCCAGTAAGTAGGGCATTCACTTGGGAGGTGGGACACCTGGATTCAAGTCCTTTCTTCAGAGCAGAGGTTCCCACCTCCCAGGGTGAGTGCCCTATGCACTGGACTGTGGAGTATTCAGGGGTGGGTGTGTCTCAGTCTCTGCCATTGAAACTGTTTCACTTCCATCCAGTGGGGCCGACAGACTTGCTGGGCTCCAGGGCAAGGTTGGGGGCAGCGGAGGAACCGCTCCACACCCCTGGAAAGGAGCAGGGCCTTGGATGGAAGGGGTGGAGCTGGGGTAGGGGCTGATCTCTCTCCCAGGCAGCCCTCAGTGCTGTCCAGAATGTTCTCCACAGGCCCCTAGAAGCTATATAAAGTGCATGGGTTTCCAGCTGCCGCAGGGGCTATTTGAATCACTGGATCTCAGGATGGTTTTCCCATTTTCCACTCCTGTCACCCCAAGTCGGCAGACCTGAATACCAGTAGTCATTGGGCCAGAAAGAGAGAATGAATGACTCTCCAGTCTGGTGATCAGGGCACTTTCCAGAAAGAGAGAAAAGTTGGATTCCAGTTTGTGCACCATTTATTAATTATGTATTTATTAATGGAGCAAAACTGTGGCTTAACTTTAGCAGTGATAACAGTAAAATGCTGGTCACATACCCATGTATATAAAACCTAGAGTTAAATTTAGGAGTTTTGTACTCTTAACTTAATATTGTAATTTAAAGTTACAGCATAACCCTAAGCCATTATTTTAAGACTTTTCTAGGATCCTAGGACTGTCTGGGAGTGGCCAGACAGCCAACACAGGCTGCCCCAGGGATGAAGCTGGCTCCTGTCCTAGGAAAGCAGGATGAGGAGTACATGCTTGGGGGCTTGAGTCAACACCAGCTGCCCCATGGATTGACCTAGCCCTGGCATTTGGAAAGCAGAATAAGGGCCCCATCTGAAGCTATATAGGTGAGGTAGGGTCTGGAATAGCTTATAAGCTAGGGTATTTGCTCTAGGAGGGTAGGGTTGTGGGTTCAAGATCTACCCTACTCAAGAGTTTATGTATTCATTATATTTTGAGTATACAAACTAGAATAATAGCACAGAGCTGGATTACAAAAGTCAGGTGTAGGTTGTCAATTTTTCTCCTGTACTGAACTCAAACATTAGTAGTTGTTAGTAAAACTATATAGTTGTTAAAGTATTCCTGGACTACCCTTCTCAGTATGCCTTGTAAATTTCATTTCATTTTAACTGCATAGGAGATTATTTCATTTCTTATTGACTTTCAATTGCAATTCTTATTGCAGGGCTGTGACTTTAAACTCTCTGATAAGCAACCAAATTTTTTGTTTAATTAAAAAGAAATAGTTTGGAATTACAAGTTTAATAATCTGGTTCCAGTGAAGTAGAGCCCAATGAGAGAGCATCTGTCATACATTTCAAAACAGATGGTTCCTTTCTTGCATTGTGCAGTTTCTCCTTTAGAGATGATTTTTGTGTTTTGCAGTATCACTGAGAAGCTGAGGTGTGATGACATGTTCTGATATGTAGTCGAGTTTAAACTGAAAGGCAGAAGGGACCATTTCAGACCTTACAAATGCTCTCTTAAAACTACCAATTTTATCCTGGTTTGTTGAATTAGTTTAAGAATAGTGCTGTAAATGTTCATAAGTGACTTAGATACCTAACTCCATTTGAATTTTAATGAGATTTGGGTGGCTAACTCGTTTTGATTTTATTTCATTTTACAAAACCATTTGCAGTATTAAGCATTCAATTATTGTGGGGTATAGACTTTTTCCCCAACATGTGAAACTTAGTAGTATGTTAAATTAAACATATAATTTTCAGGACAAAAAGTATATTACTGTGGAGAGATGCTATTGTGAATGTAAAGTGCACAATTATTTTTACTTAGCTGGTATTTGTATAGTTGTTGATAATATATGGGTTACAGGTTACACGATTTCAAAATTATCCCTAGAGGGATGTTGTTTAAAATGGGATTTCTTTAAGCTTTTATGAACCTATTGTCAAAAAACCCCACACTTCTTGTCGAGCTGCTGTGCCTGATTGCTAAGGAATACAATATTTCATTGAAAAGAAGATCTAAAATACATGAAACAAATTCCGCATAAGAATAAATGTATGAAAAATGCTGCAGGGTGTCTTAAACTTATGAAAGGGAGAGAGGGATATTATAAATAATAATGGTGTTTATGAAAGATTTGGAAAGGGGGAGGTACCCACTCAACATGTCCATATGTTTATCTTGTCTTGTTGAAAATAATCTGTCTTCTCATTCCCTTTTTTATAAATGATTAAATATATTAGTATGCAAGAAACAGGGGGTTTTCAAAGTAGTAAACTATTCTATTTGCTGCTGTCTTTACACAGTTCTCAAAGTAGTATATATTACATTGAAAAGAGCCTTCCATTTAAAACATTATTTTGTAAAAAGCGCTAGCCAATGATGTTCCCAACATATCATTTAAATCTTTTTTATAAAACAATCCTAATTTCTCATTCTATAATACAATATTTGTAGCACTTAACAAGAAATACTATCTAAAAAAATGACAACTGCTTAATAAATATTTAGCATTTATGTTTTATAGGACAAAATCCTGGTCTCATTAACATCAATGGTAACTTTGCCATTTATTTCAATGGAATCAGGAATTATTCATGTCTCTTTAAGAGTTTATAAATATTAACTACATTAATTCATCCTCACAACAAACTTGAATGTGGTGGAAATAATGATTATTTATCTCCACAAAATAAAATGAGGTTAAATGACCAATTTTTTCCCCAGTGCACTTAAAAAAAAAATCACAAGTGAAATTCTGGCACTTCCAGATCATTGAAAAATTTGCCACTGATATCAATGGGGCAGGATTTCACCCATAGATGGTTTTTTTTTTGTTTGTTTGTTTTTTTTTGTATCACAGATGAAAGTGTGTGATGACTCTGTTTTCTGTTTGTAAGATACTGTCTTAATGCATGATTCAAGGTACATAGCACTCGGGAATTTCAAGTAGCATTACAGTGAAAATGGTTTTTGTTAGCAGGATAAGACACTAGCATTTGTATAATATACAAGTATAATGGAATGAAAATAGTCTATCATAATGTGAAATATGCCACTTTTGAAGACTTGGATTTTTTTGTTGCCAGACAACATAGTTAAGTGGGGAAAAAAGAATAATTGCTGGGTGTTTTTCATTGCCTTAATTCTATATTTGAAAGCCACCATCTTTCTTTCAAAATAAGTTGTCTATTTAATTTCACGTGTAAGGTGGGTTTTTTGCAAAGAACCCAATTGACTTAGCAGCAGAGGTCTCATACTTTTGAAAATCTCACCTATCCATAACATGAAAGAGGACTGAAGGGCTCCCAAATTAAGAGTATACGTGGACAAATGATGTATCTGGATTATGTTAGGTTAAGATCGGATGTTTGGGTCTGAAGTGGAATCAGAATTAGTTTTCTGGTTTGGATTTGTTGAAGAGGAATGAGCTGTTGGTCAACTGAAATTTCCATTTTCCTGATCAAAGCAAAAGGGAGACATAAATAAAGATTACTGGTTTGTTTTCCTTTATATATTTTAAATGTAAAAGAAAACTTAATTTTACCCTAAATAGTACTAACGAAATAGTTCACTGGACATGATATTTTGCAACATATCAAAGGCAATGTCAGAATAATTCATCCCCTGACATCTCTGGATATGTGAATTTTTCTCTTTTGAAATTCAGTTTTCATTTCCTTTGGAAGAAGCTGCAAAAGACTTGGGCAGGCAACTTTATATGAGGGATGACCTTTTTAAACATTGATGTAGATCAGGTCAGAATGAGCACGAATAAACGCATCAGGAATTGTTCTCTGTGGATGAAAGTTATAAAGCATGTCTCATAGAGTTAATAAGGGAATATAAAATCATTTAAACACTGTGTTTACAACTCTTGTCTCCTAAAATTGCCTTTCACCTCTCATTATAACCTTACCAAAGATAAAATGATGGTAACAATTGCTAGAAAAAAATCTGCTTTATTGATTCTCTAACCAAAAAAAAAAAAAGAACCCAGATCATTCTTTTACACAACTATGAAATCCCATTACTGAATAGGGATAATGTTTCTTTCTGTTGATAGGTTCTCTTTTAGTCATATACTTAAAAAATATAATATTGCAAAGTACTGTACATAGTTTTAAAAATGATTGCAATAATGATGCCTTGCTGGACCTTAGACCTGATCCAAAGCCCATTGAAATCAGGGTGTAGATCTGATCCATCAAGGGATCAGGTCATATGTGATTATTTTAATGGCCAATATTCTCTTAGTCCAGTGGAACTAACATAGCTAAAAGAGAGCAAGCTGGATTGTATTCTTGTGTGTCATCCTTACCATGAAACTATTTCATAACCCTTTGACTACAGAGGTTTTCCGGGATACCAGAGGTATCCCGGAAAAGCTCTGCTGCGTCCAAGGAATGCGTCCGCTTTTTTGAAACAGTTTCCACAAAAGCAGACGTGTTCTTTCGGCATCCCTGTATTCCTCATTGTATGAGGAAGAAGGGATATTCCAAAAGAGGAGGTTTTTTTCCGAAATTTGGCCCCATGTAGCCAGACCAATTTCTGGAAAAGCCTCTCCCCCCCTCCCCCCCCCACCAAAAAAAAGCGGACAAAGATACTCAAATTGCAATTCACAATTTGTGTATCTATTTCCGACTTTTCTTTACAGTCTAGACATAGCCTAAGTGCCCCCTGCCCTTTTCTGATCACAGGGCCAATTCATGTTAAACACATTCAAAATAATGGCATTAATGAAGGCCTGATTTGGTCTTGAAAACTTTTTTTTTAACACTGGTACTGTGTTAGAAGGAAAAAAAAAAGAACAAATGCCTTCAGATCTCAAATGGAGGTTGCAGTGGCAGTTAAAAATAAAAAAATCCCCACATTTTGTTATACATAAGCACATTTGTTTTTATTGATGAACAATAAACAAGGAATATGGCAATGCCCATTTATTTTGCAGAGTCATGCCCATTCTAGTTGGCTATTTCTGCCATAAATATTAAAGCAAATAGTTGTATGAATTTTTAAACTAGTTCTTCTAGTCCAGGTGTTTACTTTGTTGTGGAAAACAGATTTAAGCTTGTTTGCTCAAATACAGTAGATGTTTTAAAGTTTCTTCCTCACAGCAGACCCTTAGTTTCTAAGGCTGCATCGAGACTGCATCCCTCTGTCGACATAGGGATGCAAATCAAGCACGCTGAAATTGCTAATGAAGCTGGGATTTAAATATCCTGCACTTCATTAGCATAAACATGGCTGCCACTTTTTTTGAAATGGAACTTTTTCGGAAAAAAAGGCAGTCTAGACGCGGCTCTGTCGAAAATAAACCCTTTTTCAACAGATCCTGTATTCCTCAAAAAATGAGGTTTACAGGATCTGTCGAAAAAGGGTTTATTTTTGACAGATCTGTGTCTATACTGCTGTTTTTTCAAAAAAGCTCCATTTAGAAAAAAAGTGGTGGCCATATTTATGCTAATGAAGCATGGGGTATTTAAATCTCTGCTTCATTAGCAATTTCGACGTGCCTAATCTACATCTCTCTGTCGACAGAGAGGTGTAGTCTAGACACAGCGTAAGAGTTATTGTAATGCTATCTAAGGCATAGAAGAAAAACAATACCATTGGATAAGATCCATATCTTTGTTTCAGCCACTTCACACTCATTCAAAGGGCCGAAGTGGTATAAGTGAGTCCTAAATCACCCATTCCTCCTGGGAGAAGAGTCCATTTTTCAGGCACTATGGAAACAGACTTAAGACTGCCTCTTAAGGACGCCCTCACTACCCCCAGCAAAGTCACATGGAAGTGGGGGAGTGTACTAGGTTAGGGCTACAGCACTATAGATATCACAACAGCACTGCAGGCTTAAGGGGAACTGGGGAGGCTGCAGTAACTTAGGATAGTGGTGGGCAACACATCAGGGTGCTATGTGTAGCCAATGAAACTTTTTGTTCATCGTTCGTTACCCACATGCAGGGTTGCCAGATCCTGCTAGTTTTCATCCACTTAGTTTTTTTCCAGCCGTTACTAATGAAGTGACACGCACGTAAAGCAAGGACACGTGAAGTGAGGTGTGTGCTAATTGCACACAAAATTGACTGTGAGAGCTGTGCACTCCCTCTGCATCTAATCAAAGCACTGCTATGATTCAATTGTCATATCCCAAAAATTCTAGGTATGTAGCACAGTTAACAAAGCTATCCTATCTCAGGAGACCATCTTGGTATTAGTCTTGCAGCCCACTGCAAGGGCCACACTCACTTCTCTAGGTTGCCCATCATTAACTATGTCTACACTGTATTCAGAATAGATATGGCCATTCACACCTTTAACTAGTTTGAGCACCAAAGCATCATTGGCTAGATGCTTGGGTCTGGCCAGTCCCAGGCAGTCTTGTGTAGTTTGTGTGAATGTAGCTTTGCTGTTTACTAGTTAAATTGGAGTTAAATCAGGTTCTGTTATGTGTGCTGCAATACTGCCTCCAATGGCAGTGTAGTTATACTTTCAGACAGGGGCCTCGGTCATCTAAATTACTCTAGAGTAGCCCATTATTACACAGAGTTCCACAAAGCAGCCCAGGACTTCGATATCACATAGGTATCTTAACACTTCATCTATCGTAGAAGTGCAGCATAGAATCTTATCCTGCCCGATTTACATTGTCAATCACAATGAAGCAATGTATCTCAAATGTTGTATTGTAAATGGTGAATAGCAAACCATGGAGTAAATACATCTGAAAAAAAAATCAAACCGGTTTAAATAAACTTGATAAAATCACATTTTTGGTCAGATACCCTGCAAACAGAAAGAACGGGTGAATGTTGCTGAATAAATTCCTTGTATTTTTTATTCTGTCTGCTGTAGCAATTGCACTGTAAAGTCTATTTGCAATACTGTATTCCCAATGCAAACAAGACAACTCACATGAAAGTTAATGGAACTTAATGAGGAGACAGAGATCTAAACTGAGATCTAAATGTCTAAGTGCAGGAATGGCAATCAATGCTGGAAAAGCATTTTTGTTACTATCTTGTTTTGATATTTGATGAGGAAATCTTTATTTAAACTCTGGGTATTTTGATACTATCATTTTCTCTACTTTTAGCTGGACATGAAAGACTGTTTTCTGTATTCCAGTGTCAATATTTTTATGTTATGTTATATTAGGCCAGGTCTATACTGGGGGAGAAATTCAATTTAAGATACTCAACTCCAGCGACTAGAATTGTGTAAAACTTAAAAAAACAACAAATAGTCTGGTAGCACTTTAAAGGCTAACAAAATATGTAGATGGTATTTTGTTAGTCTTTAAAGTGCTACCAGACTATTTGTTGTTTGTTTTTTCCTGTTACAGACTAACTCTGCTACTCCTCTGATGCTTTAGAATTGTGTAGTTGGAGTTGACCTGCCTTAAATAGAATTTCTCGGTTGCCCCACTGTGAGAAGTTAACAGGAGAAACTGTCAACTTCTTTTACTCCTCATGACCCTGTGGAGTTCCAGGGTCAACAGAGCCACTTCCAGCATTCGATTTAGCCAGTCCTTATTAGACCTGCTAAACTGAATTCTGGAAGATTGATCTACGGAGCGTCAATCTCCACATTATTATAGACAAGGCCTTATAGAGTGAGAAAAATAACCTCTTACAATGGTGGCTAAATTGGAGGGCCCAGCAGTGCTTCGAAGAGGGGTAAAAATCCAGCCAAAAATTCAGCCAAATCACGGCTTCATCTCCCTCCATACCATAAATACAGGGATAGATATTTGGGATGTGTGAGCACCTAGCTAAGTGAGCCAAGTTATGTAGAGGACCATGGTATATGTGAGTTGTCCAGGAAGCAGGAGTCTTGTAACTAGACTGCCATAAAGGAGTTTATTAAAGGTATAAATGACCTTCTGTGGAAGTTAATTTACCTTTAAACATCTCCCTGCCCCTTTAATCACTAATTGCATTCATCTATTTGTAACTTGGATGCCAGTTTTTGTGACACATTTAAGAAAGTATAAATAATAATTTGACAGAGAATGTGACTAATGACCTTAGTTCAAGTACTAAGTAAGAGCCTTTAAAGTCCCATAGAATTCTATCATCATCTGGCCTAAAATGTTGATATGGATTTGTTAGATCTGAATATGCATATTAATTAATTAATCTATTTCATCTGCTGTTTCTCTTTGTACTGAATTTTACTGATCTGATGTTTGAACACTTTGAGAAACCTCTTCTGGAGATTTTTTTTGGTACTTAATTGGACTCCTATATAATTCCAATTTCTGTTGATCGGTTCTTCAAATTTTATTACCCTATATATAAACTGTGATGGGCATGCTTTTAAATATGGAGTCAACTCAACAGCCCTGGAACAGTTAAAAGTATACAGGATCAATCCAATTTAAGTAGGAGGTATTCATTAAAGAAACATGTTACAAGATGAGCACAAAAAAGCTTCCACATAGGATCACATCCCACTTTGTCTGTGTTGTGACCATGTGCTGCCTGGAATGCCATACAGCACACTGAGTGCAAGTGAAAATATTATCAGTGAGAAATAAAAAGGGAGGGAATGAGAGACTGGGTCATAGGTGGTCATGCCTCGTGATTAGAGCAGCAGTCATGAATTAGAAGCCCCAAATCAGAGACCAGCTGCCTGCATTGTGGACTGGAGCTCAAATCAGAAGTCAGGAATCAGTCAAGTGCCACCTGAAGAGAGGTGAGGCAGAAGTGGGGCTGGCACCAAAACATGTATAAGGGACAGGCAAGGCTGGAGACAAGAAGGCAAAGAGGCTGTCCGCAAGTGCTTTGAACAGCCACTGAACTGCTGCTGCTGGGCTTAAGTGCTGGTCTGCTGGCTCTTCCTCACTAGTACGCAGTGTGGGTATTCAGGCAGCCAACTACAGGCGAGCTGTGCTAGTTATGTTGCTTGGAGACTGGCTCTGCTCTAGCTCCTGATTCTTGAGAGTGGGGAAATTAATTTTAAAAAGAACAACCTGAACCTTGAATGCATATGCTTCTTTCTGGTGGAACAGTTATGAACAGTTAAGTGTGTTCTCATTTTGTGCCAAATTATCTCCCATTTTTCCATTAGTAGTTTTGTCTACTGAGGTTTTTTGTATTTTTTAAATTATTTTAAAATTCTCTTTAAATTCTCTTTGCTTCCTAATCAGGAATAGTAAAGTTTATCTTATATGCTGCAGCTGTTCTCGTCCTGTGTGAGGAGAAATAAGAACACCTTTCATGTTTCAGTAGGGCATTCCCTTTTTTAAAAAAAAATATTATGTAATAGGTAATATCATGTTGGTCCTCTTCCCATCTGAGGGGAATCCCCTTCACAGAACCTTCATGTCATAGGACAATCATATCTTCACACTCTGGATATCTTGGAATATTTTGTTATTACTGAAGATTATGCTTTGAAGGTTTTTGTGTCATTGGGAGCCTTTCAGAAAATTCTGTAGTTGGTACTACTTTCCCTTGAAAAAGAAATCGCATGTGGGTGGAGTTCTCCATAGAGAACATATATCAACTGAAGTATTAATCGGAGAACTTATTCTTGTTTATGCATTTAAAATTTTAGTGAAATGGTACAATATCCTTGAAATATTACTTTCAGTCAAAAGCAGATATGCCCTGGATATTTCATGTGGGACTGTGGGTTGAGGCAGGAGGGTGGGTGCAGAAGGGAATGAGGGCTCCGGGTGGGGCTGGGGGTGAGGTTTTTGGGATACAGGAAGGCGCTCCAGGCTGGGGCCAAGGGGCTTAGCATATGGGAAGGGGATCAGGCCAGGAGATTGGGCTGGGGGTGCAGGATCTAGGCAGGAGTTAGGGAGCTGGAGCAGGCTCACAGTAAGGATGTGAGGTCTGGGCTAGCCCACACATTCCCCTCCTTGAGGCCCAGTCCTGTGTCCCTACCAGATCTCTGAAAAGGAGTTAAGATGCAGGAGGGGCCTCGGGTATGGGGCACTTACCCGGCACAGCTCCCCTTTGTGGTAGTGGGGAAGCAGGTGCCTCAGTGAGGCCTATGCTGCCCTGCCCCCTCCTGCAGATACTGCCCTGGCCACTCCCATTGGCCACAATTCCTGGCCAAGAAAAGCTGTGGGGATGGAGCCTGTAGGTGAGGATAGTCCAGGGATAGAGCTTTCCCCAGAGCTTCTCCTTGCCCCCACTAGGCATGGCTGGATAACATGCAAGGGCTATAGAGCCCTGCACCCAGTGTTCCAGGCTACGAGGGTCTCACACAATAATCTGGACTAATGACAGCCCAGAGATCTTTTTGCAGTGCTACCCTTAACCTGAGGCCCTGGGCTGTGGACTTCATCCGCTCAAGCCCCTTTGCTAAACTACAGGCATGGGAGCTTGAAAATTACAGCCTTGATTTTTTTTCCACCTTTTTTGACACAGTTCTAAAATTATGAAAATAAATAGTTTCTGTTTGTTTTACCTCTGAAATTCTTGGGTGAAAAGTGCTATTTGAGAACAAGTTATTTTTAATGATGTACATGAGAAGGATCTCAGGTATTTAAACCATGTCTGTCCATTTTCTAAAAGACAAATTTACACATTAGCTTGCTGGGCATAGGAAATAATTTGATTTAATTGTGTCTCATTCATACAGTCTCCAGTCCACACTCTGGTGCTAGCAGTTTACTTAACCATTTCTAATTCCTAATACCATTGCAATTGCTGTCTTCTGAAGACTACTCTATATTCTGGGTTTGATTTTTTTTTTTTAAAAGATATTTGACTTAGATGCCATGGGGGCTTGACGTATCTTTAGTTTTAAGTGCTCTAGATAATACCTTTGAAATAAGTTTAAATAGTCCTATGCTACCTATTATTTCTGTTCTTTCATTTTTTTTTGAACTTCAGCAAACTCTGTCATGTCTTTTGCAAAGAATTCAGACTTCGTTTCTATGTCCTTCAAGGCTCCAACTCATTTTGGTTGCCCTTTGCTATATCTTCTGTGTCTCCATACTTTTAATGTTGCTTCAAAGGAGCTGAGGGAACTCTTCACCTCCTGAGTGAGGTTGGGCCCATGTTCCTTCTGAGATAATGGAGTAGTTCAGTCTGAGCTGATTTCAGTGCTTGCTTTTGTACTCATTAGGGCATCAGCGAGCCTTATATATAAAATGGTCACTTTGAACAGAATTAAAAACAAAACTTTGTTTTTAAATTAAAGTTTGGGATTAGTTTAAAATAAAATCCTCATGTTTTGCAACTCTGCATTTCCTAAAGCCCCAGTAGAGCTAACAAGATATTCTTGTATGTCCAAATTAAAACAGAAGCCCTGGCAATGTTGTAGGAAAGTGAGATACTCAGCACAGTTTTGCAGACCTGGGAGATTTTGGACAAATCTCTTAGAAATTAGTTCATTGATATGTAGAATATGGTCCATATTGCATAGATCCTCTCCTCCCCCATAGCTTTGCATCTCCTGTCTGCTGACGTGTTGTTCAGAAACAAGCTGAGTAACTGATGATGAGGAGGAGACTGACAGGTGCAGTGACAGCAGGGTTCTTATTATTTGACATTTTGGAGGAGGAGGAAGTGATGCCAGCAGCAGCCTGCATAAAGGAAAGCAAGTGGCATAAAAGTCCTGTTTGCTTTTCCAGGGTTTTAAAAAAAATCCAAAGTTTTCCATGATATAGTTTCTTCTTTTCTCATGGGAGTCTGGGCTGTGGAAGGCCTGCAGGACTGAAAATGTTAGTCGTCTGAAGTTATTCTAGAACTTGACCTGGTTTGTGGTTTCAGTTCTTCATTTCATACTCACTCTTTTCCCATGGTCATTTCATTACAAAACACAAATGATCAGATAAGCTTGTCATTTGATTTTGGGGATAAACCTGTAACTTTAAAAAAAATAGATAATTTAATAAGATGCCCACTTAACCATGAATGTGTTCCATTTGTACATTATACAAGGCCTTTATAGTCAATTCAGGGCTCAGCGACAATGAATATTGGGTTGGCACTGACAGTACAGACACCACAGTGCTCACAGCTTGGCTTCAGTGAAGTATTAAAAATGATGCATACTCAACTTAGTCAAGGTACACTTCATAGATCACTATCTGAACTCAACACAGCATACCTAATATTAAATGCAGGAAGGGTATGACTTTGACACAAATGGTAAATGCACTAAAGTCAGGAAAATGCAGCTTCTTTCCCCTGTAACTGAATCCCCGACCTTGGCCTGTGTTGACCACCTGCTGGGTTTCCAATATACAGTTCAGGCAACCTAACTGAAAAAATGCTTCTGTGAAGATACTAGTTTTAATTAGACAATAAGGTGTTGATCAATAACAAGACACCTTTTGTATTCATATTGACATCCTAACGTTAACACTTCCCAAAATATTTTTTGTGCAAAGACAGAATATGTCTTTTGTCTCACATGTATACAGTGAACATCCCAGACCTTGCTTTTATCACAATAATATTGCTTCCATAGAAGATCAGAGCCTGAAAGTGTAATGAAAACACTTATATTTTCTCGGTGCATTGCAAGTAGTAAAATTCTCCCAAGCAAAGTTACTCTCATCAGGCACAAATTCTCTAGTAAATGTTGTTGGCAAAAATCATTTTGCAAAAAGATTTTAGTAACAATGAGAGTTGTTTAAAAATGTTGGTAAAGATTTTAGTAAGGAGCCTTTGTCACCCTTATTTTTATTGAATACTGACAGCATGGAAGGTTGGTTGATTATATTGAAGAGAGTTGCATTGGTTATGGAGTATGGTACAACTGAACATGGCTAATCATATCACAATAATTATCTTACAGTATGGTAGTGTCACAATATGTAGTGTCTGAGTGCCTTTCAAGTAACATCAATAGCAACAGCAAAGTCCCTAGAGCACTTTATGGAGTCTCTAGGGGTCAGAACTCTCCTTGGGGCTGGGTTTGTGGGGATTTTATTTCAATTTTGATTAATTTTCTCCTTTCTCGTCCTTGTTTTGCTGCTTACTCTCTGCCAACAGGAATGTTAGCATTGTGAGTGTCATTGTTATAATGGGAAAGCCTTCTTTTCTTTGAAGAAGAAATGTGACCTTAAATTGTTACTTAAAAATATTTTGTTATTGAATTCAGTTTGTTGAGCCTTGCAATGTATAGTCCTAAATTAAAAATAAAAAGGGGCAAGGGTGGAAGGCTGAATTTCCTTTCTGGGAGTTTGCACCCATTGTTAATCTGACTCCTGTGTATTTCTCTGAGAGCTCACTGTTACAAGACAGTAACATAACAGCTGCCAATATTATGGAACGCATGGTGCTCAAAATGCAAAAGGAGGGATTCACCTAAAAATCTCTGAGTAGGCATTACTTGAAAAGAAAGAAGCCTCACCATTTCAGGAGGGTTCCTGTCAATACAGAAGTTATGTCTTTCTTGTCACTTTAACACCAAACCCATCTTATACGTTGTAATTGCAGAACCATGAAGTGTATTATGTGCAAATAACGCAGTCTTGTATGACTTATACCTTGCTCTGCTCCAGCTGTTATCAAATGGATTAGAACCTTATCCCAAAGCCATTTCAATATACATAATGAATTGTATTTGATTAGAATTCTATCCCTGCTACTGTGGCGGACTCCCGTGCAATATGCATTTTCAATTCCAATTAGAGAGTAAAAGGAAAAAAAATAATGAAAGATATAAAACAGGAAAGGATAAAATAGGTTCCCTTATGTAGAACTCAAAGACATTTTGCCTTTAACGCAAATCGTATACACATGAACTTGCTGACTGGCTCAAGGTCACTCTTGTCATTTTCTTAATGTTTGTGAAGACCTTGGGTTAACGCTTATTTCTAGGTCTATTATCAAAGTCAACAAATGTGCATATATATTTTAGTAAAACCATAAAATATTGTTATAAACGTCTGCTAATGTGTCATTTAGCAATGGCATTGCCCCTCACCCTACTTCTATTCTGGTTCCTCAGTAATTCAACTATGCTGTTTTAGGAACAGAAAGGCTGCAGGTTTGTTAGTTGTCCAGGACTCAGGAATAGCAAATACTCAGCTATCTATCATATATTTGACTCTATTCAGTCAAATACAGACTATAGCAATTCTTACTCCTGTAGAAAGGTAAACTAATTATCCTGTTTGGGGTCAGACATCATTTTTTTCCAGGGCCTATTGTCATTGACTTTGAGGTTATTTTGCCTTCCTCTTTAGCATGAAAGGGCAAAATTCATTAGGCTCAGTGGTCATGGTCTTTACAATCAGTTTACCATAGCTAGGTTTCCGAACACCAAATTTTGACACCTACAAAATGGATAGGCTGATCTCCATGATTTGTGAATTGTATCTCATGCTGATTTATATCAGCAAACTCATATTTATCAAGGGAAAAGATATTTCTTCCTCCTCTATGCCACTCCAATTGCAGAAGTGCCTATCATTATATAACAGAAATGCTGCAGTTGCCACATCTCCAGAGGTATATTGCAAATGTTTGTAATTTAGGAAGTCTTAATTTCATATTACCTGTAGCATCGTCTTGCCTAAAGAGTAAGCATGCACTGTTTCTTGATGCAGATTAAGGATTGGGATTCTATTGTTGGCCCTGTCAGAGGTGCGGGGTGTCTTCAAACAAGTCCCTTAAACACTCTGAGCCTCAACTTTCCCTGTCTGTCAAGTGAGGATAATGCTTCCCTGCATTGTGGGATGTTGTGAAGTATCAAAGCATGTTGAAAATGGAGCTTTCTATAGAGAGGGTGTCCACGCATCCCATTTGGGCTGGGACAGTCTCTTTTTAAGCCCTTTCCCAGCCATCCCCCCTTTTTGGCAAACTGGGCATTTATCCCATTTGTGCTTGCCAGCTTGATCAGTTGGCAAGGGCAAATGGGACAAGTACTCATTTTTGTGTGGGGGGAGAAGTGGGTGAGGGGGAATGTACGTGGGGATGAGCAGCGATGCAAGGCCCACACAGGGAGGGGGACTAGGGTAAGATCAGAGAGGAGGGGGGAAGATTGAGGTAAAGGACATAAACTGTTCCCTTTTCCCTTTGGGTGTGTCTAGACTACATCCCTCTTTTGAAAAGAATGCAAATGAGGGAAATCGAAAATGCAAATGAAGCGCTGATTTACAAATCTCGTGCTTCATTTGCATAATCTCTTCTGATCACTTTTTCGGAAGATTTTTTTTTGGGGGGGGGGAAGCAGTCTAGACGGGGTTCTTTAAAAAAAACTGCTTTTTCGAAAGAACCCTGTAAACCTCATTTTTTCAGGAATAAGGGTTCTTTCAAAAAAAGGGTACATGTGTTTATAAGATGTAGTAAAGATTCTTATTGTTTCACCTGAGTAGTATTTGTTTCTCACAAGGAAGCATCCAAAGTATATTATAGCAGATTTCATGTTCGTATAAATGCTCTCTGTATTTCCTTGTTTGTTCTCCATTTTAATACACAATTTCCACATACCTCTTATGCAGTATTTTCTGTTGTTTGAGCCCATTGATAGCCAGGAATTGTGACAGGGTAAAAACTTCAGGATTCAGCCCTAAATATTTCCATTTTTTAATTAGTGGTGAAGTAATTTTAAAATAGTTTAATAAAGTAGATTAAGGAAAGAAATTGTCAGTGAAAAACCATGAATTTAAAGCTCTCCTTTCTCTCTAATTGGTTTTCACTTCAAGGTTTATTCTAACAAGTTAGCAAGGAGCACATGATCATCAAGTCTGTGCTCCAAGTCTAGTTTGGAATAAAACAAAATGATTATATATTTACCGGATGTTTAATCAAGCCATCTGACTCATCTAAATCCACAGATTGGCCATCTCATGGTAGGGAATATTGAAGAGTTTTAAAATTATTTATTGTTTATAAAGCCTGAAAATTCTTAGAAGCCCGTGGAGTCAGAGCCCACATAATCAATGATAGTACCTGCCTTAAGGAGCCTAGACAATTAAACTCCATTCACACAATGCTAGCACAGGTGTCATGTGTCTTGAGAGGGTGTGCTTCATGTCCCCAAAGAGACAGAAGGGATTTAACAACTGACAACTAATGATCGTAGTGAGCCAAAGGATCAAAGACAAATACTACATCAGTAGCTTGGAAAGTGGCCTGATGAATGTGGAGATAACGGTGACATCCAGAGGAAAGCATTATGTTCAAAATAGCTCCCAAGCTTTCCCAGAATCTGGCACAAGGATGGAATTCCTATAATATACCTAAGGATGAAACCTTATGATAATGATTCTGTATCATCAATGCTTTGGTTTAGGTGGTATTTGTGTGAGGGGATTTATCGTGGCACTGTCCCAGAGCCAAACAATAGAACACCTAGCTCTCTTAGGTAACATCTAGACTGCAGGCTTCTTTCGGAAGAAGGTTTTTCTAGAAGAGAGCTTCGGAAAGAGAGCGTCCATGCTGCCAAAGTGCATCGAAAAAGCGATCTGCTTTTTTGAAAGATAGTGCCCATTGAGTGGGGATGCTATCTCACATTTCAGCTGTGATTACTATGGAAGGAGTGGCCAACAGGGCATCTGTGCTGTTTCTTCTTTCCTCGTCTTTTGAAAGAACTCCCTCTTCCCTGTCCACACGTGCCTTTCGGAAAAGGTCATCTTCCTTATAGAAAGAGGTTTACCAATGTCGGAAAACCCCCTCTGTTCTTTCAATTTTTTTTCGAATGAACGCAATTGCAGTGTGGATGTAATTCAATTTTGGGGGGAAAAATGGAGGTTTTTCCGAAAAAACTCTGTAGCGAACACATACCCTGAATGTGCAGCTAAGTTTATCAGCATAAGAGTACTAACTACAAAATGAGGCCTGTACTCTTGAGCTG
Source organism: Pelochelys cantorii (assembly GCA_032595735.1). Taxonomy (NCBI): domain Eukaryota; kingdom Metazoa; phylum Chordata; order Testudines; family Trionychidae; genus Pelochelys; species Pelochelys cantorii. The sequence goes on along the minus strand of CM064329.1, from coordinate 43,124,557 downwards.
TAAAAAATCTTCTCCAATCACAGTGTCTGGCCAGCAAGCTTGGTGTTTCCTACTGTTTGAACTTAGATTGAGAAGCAATTGGTAATGTTTGGGCATGTGGGAGCGCATTATTCCCCAAACCACTCTACATCACTGGAGCCCAAATGACTTCCTTTCTATTTTATCTGGTAACTGTAGATATTGCTGATTTGTGTGCTACAGGAATCATTGAATAATATATGGTCCATGTGCTAACAGAAACAAGGACTAAAGCATAGTAAAGAAGCAAATTCTAAAAGACAGCATAGCCATTACAGAGGGTAGGAAATTTCGCACACTAGTATCTGATACTGTGATGTGTAGAATAAGATTATCAAGTGCGTTCAAGACACTAGAATGATGGAAAGTGGAAGATGTATAATTAAAAAATAGAACTAGACAATGATAAACAATAAGATAGATAATATATATTACATTACAAACCTCTCTTGAAATGGCTTTTTTTTGGTGTAAATTAGACATTCCATGGAAAAGTAGTTGACAATATAGTGCATTTTATTCCAAAAATGAGAAATTAAGTCATTACATACAGGTGCTAAATGAGTGGAAAAAAATTCTGGCAGAATTATCTAAAGGTGGTAGTTTCAGAGTCTGATCCCAGTTATACTATTGTTAAATCAATTAATTTATAAATGGCAGTAGAATTACTCCAGATTTACAAAAGGGCTATTATGAGCAGAATTCTGTCCATGGGTTTTCTGCATACAGAGTTTTGTGGTAAGAATATTATAAGTAAGACAAAATTGTCTATGGGTATGTCTAGACTACATGGCTCCATTGACGGAGCCATGTAGATGAGTTTACTAGACATAGGAAAATGAAGTGGCGATTTAAATAATCGCTGCTTCATTTACATCAAAATGGCCGCCACGCTGTGCCGATCAGCTGTTTGGCGGCACAGCGGGGCAGTCTGGACGCGCCGTGGTCGACAAGGGAAGCCTTTGTCGACCGCTCCAGTAAACCTCATTTCACAAGGCATACTGGAGTGGTCGACAAAGGCTTTCTTTGTCGACCGCGGTGCGTCCAGACTGCCCTGCTCTGCCGCCAAACAGCTGATTGGCACAGCGTGGCAGCCATTTTGATGAAAATGAAGCGGCGATTTAAATCGCCGCTTCATTTTCAATGTCTAGTAAACTCATCTACATGGCTCTGTTGACGGAGCCATGTAATCTAGACATACCCTATGATAAATTAACAAAATAGCTATACTAAATTCCAAGATATCCTGGTGAGGTATATCTATTAGGGCATGAGGTAGGAAGGGTGGAATATAGAAAAAATGTCAGACAACACAGATAGAAGCTTGATTCAGCAAATCGGGCAACCAGTTCTCTATGCACTACTGAAGAAGTGTGAGCTATGACACTACAACATTGACAATAACAAGATGAAAGTCAGCACCTGACTAAACAATCAATAATATAACAGGATTTTTTTATATATAAATAAGCCCATCAAGCCAGATGGCATGAAAAACTAAACACAAATAAAAAAGAAATGCTATTGATCAGAGACCTGCTCAATAAAGCCATTCACCTTACATTTTTTTAAATTAATAATAAAAAGAAACCGCTATGGTATTGAAGATGCAGATAATTTGGTAAAAGACATCAACAAAGGAAGTTTTAATTAGTTCTTTCAGTAAAACGAAAGATCTATCAATTTGCCTTGATTAATACCTCCTAAATGAATAACTAAGAATAATGATGGTCATTGACCAATGAAAAGGCAATCCACAAAAGGCATTATGAATCTGAACGCTTGTTGTCTTGCTGCTATTGTCAGTTGGTATGTGTGTTGTCGGTGTGTGTTTTCTCTGTGTGCTGTCCTAGCTCTGCCCAGCTAACTGGTTCAGCAGACCATGATGAAACTGCCCAGAAAGACCTCAGACTTAGTTTGCTGCTGGCAAAGGTGCTCAGCCACGTTTATTGTCAACTGAGCACAGTACTAGTGCCCTGTACATTCTACAATGCTAGCTTTCTTTTTCCCAAAGTTGATATGCTGGACGGTGAATTTGTAAGCAGGTGTTTGCTTTGTGGCAGGGCCTGACTTTTGCTCATAGCCTGGCTTTTGTTGATTTTGATACACGCTTCAGGCCTTGCAGATATTGGCCCCATGTTGCCAATGTGCATTCTCCTTCCTCTTTTCATTTTCACATTAAGAAACCTCAGATACCACAGTGGGTGGCAGGCAGAGGCAATGCCTTCCCTGAATATTCGTATTTAACCTCTCCCCTCTTCTTATCCTTATTCTGACCATTCCTGAAGGCTCCCACAGCAGGCTGTTGCTGCTTACAGACAGGTGGCTCTCCCCCCCCCCCCCCCCCCAAGTGCGTCTGTTAACTTAAAAGTGAAACATTTTGCAGCTTGCCAAACCTAATAGAATAATACTGAACCTGTGAAAGAGCCTTTGAGTGGTAATGAAACCATTTAACAGGCATGTGCCAACTTTGAATTTACTGAAATATTTAAAGCAAAATTTAAATTAAGGACATTAGTTTGTTGCTGAATATCATAAAATCACATCACTCAAATCCTTGCATAGAAATTTAGATGCACAGTCTTGAGTATTCAGCTTGAGCTTTAAACGTGTGGATGTTCAGACATTTAGGGTTTTTTTTAAATAAATTCTTCAAAAATCCACCCTTCTCTAAAATTCACATTTAAATGACAAAGTACAAAAACTTGCTTCCAAAGTCTTCCTGTCCTTTCTATCCATCCCTACTCTCCTTTTACTCCCTGTTGATGAGATCCCTTAAAGGGAAACCCCTTTTTTTCCAGATAGCTGGAAAAAAGATTTTTCCTTTTCTGTAAGAGAGAAGTTATACAGAGCAACAAAATCATATGCCCTAAGTCACAGGCTTGAATGCTATAGGAAAAAATTATCCCTAGCATTCAGGCAGTTATCTGGTAGCTGCAGCTGGTACAATTTCTGTAAAGTAGCCAAGGTCTTACATTTTAGCCCCAAGTAGATAAATAATTTCATTTTTATTAAGCATAACTTTCAATTTAAACTTTTGAAAAAGTACAAGTTACTTTCTGATCTAGAATCCCTCTGTTGCAAAGAGCATATTTTAAGAAGAGAGTGATCATTATTTATAAACTATCTCTTCTTAAATAAAATCCCCTGAGCAATGGAATCCATGGCGTTATAGTTTTTCTCTTGGTTTTTTTTTTAAAAGCCAACACCCCTACAATGCATGCATTTTTCAAACATGGGGTCAACTTTTTCAGAAATGATTTTAGAGGACTCGACATTTTGGAGCCCAGTTTGAAGCATGGTATGACTCTCAGCCTTTTCACTTGTCATAATATTTCCCTACTCACCACTCCTCCTCCTGATGTGGATTAGGAGTTGTATTAGAACATTAAACAATTGCAAGTAGGGCAGTACAAAGCTACTATGCCAAAAATGGCTCTAGTGTCTACCATTGGGGAGTGACTTCAAGCTGCTTATTAGCTCCATAATTGAGCTAGGCAAATAGAAGATTTTTTTAAAATGTTTTCTGACAATTATAAAAAAAAAAATGGAAGGGAGGGGGGAGTGTTGTATAACTCACAAATGACCTTTTTTGGACAAATTGAAAAGTCGAATGTTTTGAGTCAAAATGTTCCAGTAATATTGAAACCAAACACTTTCTGTTGATACTTTGTTTTCATGGTCAGGCATTTTTGGCAAGGGAATGGATTTGTGAAATGGGAGGAGAAACATTTCTCGCAAGCTTGAGCTCTGCAGTTACGTTACTTACCAAGGTGATCCAAATGCACCTCTCCCTCTAGAGAACATAGAATAGATTTGAGCGCTGGGGTATGTGAGTTCCCTAGTGACTAGGCTATGGGATGTTACAGTAGGGGACTTTTCCTAGTTTGTGTCTTTAAGCAGTGCTGCCTTTTTAAAATACTTAATTAGCAGGGATTTAAAGTTGGGTCTTCCACATACTAGATTAGTGCCGTCTCTGCCAAGCAGTGGAGTCATTTCCCAGAACGTATGACTGTTGAACAGTTTGTCTTTATCAGTTCAGTGGAAACTATTCTGCAAATGTGGCACAAATTTGTGAATAGATTTGGTCAATTTTAGGCTGCATTTTTCAATGAATAAATTATTCATATGAAAATATTTGCCCACAGAAATATAGTATTTGACTGGTAGACAGAGGTGCCTTCTTCAGTAACCCTCTATCACTACTCTGTGTGAGATTCTCTGAAAATTGTTTAGGTTTCTTCAAATTCAAAGTCCTTATGTAAGCCATAGAATTGTGCCTCATTGGTATCCATAACAGGAAAGTATCTGTGGGTCAGCTCTGTGAGGATCCAATTGTGGGGATTCCTTTACATTCTCCAGAGGAAGTGGTTATTTCTGAGGGGCGGGGGGTGGGGGAGGGAAGAAGGGCCCTGTCAACAGCAAAGATCCATGAGATGCACAAATAACCCTCTTGGATAACAGGCCATTCCACATCCATTGTAGGGATCTCCTTATTCCATGACATTGAACCTCCCACTCCAGCTGCAGATTAACCCCCTCTCCTTAGAAGTGTGTGTAGAAGCTGCAGAGTGGATCAAACATTGCTTTGAGCATTATTAATTCCCATGAATATTTTCCAGAGGTGGGGTAGGAATGTTGCATAAAGTAGCTTCTCTGGCAGTACCTGCTTCCTTCTTACAAAGCTAATCTCTCCTGCCTTTTAATTTTCACATCAAAAGTTACAACTGGCACACATCCAGCCCACCTAATTAGTCTCATTTAGGCTACATCTGGATTGCAAGCCTCTTTCGAAAGAGGCTTTTTCGAAAGATACTTTTGAAAAAGCCTCTTTTGAAAAAGAGCTTCTAGACTACAACCAGTACTTTCGAAAAAGCAAGCCGCTTTTTTGAAAGAGAGCACCCAGGCAGTCTGGATGCTCTCTTTCGAAAAAGCACAGTTTGCATTACATAGCGCCTTTTTTCGAAAGAGCACTTTGGAAAAAAGGCATTCTTCCTCGTAAAATGAGGTTTTCCGCGGTCAAAAACACTGCCGCATTCTTTTGATTTACTTTTGAAAGAACGTGACAGCAGTCTAGATGCAGGGGAAGTTTTTTCGAAAAAAGGCCACTTTTTTCGAAAAAAACCCTGTAGTCTAGATACACCCGAACACGGGTCCTACTATTCACTGGTGATACTTCTGCTGTTTTATATAGATAAATATCTTAAGGTATGTCTACACTGCATTCCTTTTTTGAGATAGGAATGCAAATGCAGCCAAGCAAAATTGCAAATGAAGCGTGGATTTGAATTTCCTGCGCTTCATTTGCATAATGCAGTTCTGGCACTTTTTTCAAAATACCCTATTTTGAAAGAAAAGCCGCTGTCTAGACAGGCTTATTTTGAAAAAAAAAAACAAAAAAAACCTTCTTTTGAAATAACCTTTACTCCTTTAAAAAATGAGGTTTAAGAGTTATTTCGAAAGGGTTTTTTTTCAAAATAAACCCATCTAAGACTACACGTGTGTGTGTGTGTGTGTGTGTGTGTGTGTGTGTGTGTGTTTTAAATAAGCTATTTCAAAAAAAGCACCCGGGTGCCATTATGCAAATGAAGCGTGGGAAATTCAAATCCACGCTTCATTTGCAATTTTGCTTGGCTGCATTTGCATTTCTCTCTTGAAAGAGGAATGCAGTGTAGACATACCCTGAGTTTCTGTTATTTCCATTCCAATTCACCTGATGAAGTAGGTTTTATCCACAAAAGCTCATGATTCTGTATATTTTTTTACAAATATTTCGAAACAACAGGGTGGGCATCCACACTGCACAAGCCTGTTACTTTGAAACAACGGGCTTGTTATTTCGAAATAATAACTCCTGCTTGTAAAGAGGAATAAGCTTATTTTGAAATAGTTATTTCAGGAGCTACTATTTAAAAATAACTTACTTTGGAATAACTTGATAGTGTAGACATAGCCTAAGGATCCACAGAACAGGTTGTACCTCGAAAATCTGACACTCTTTGGTCTGGTAACATCTGTGGTCTAGCAAGGACCACAGAAGTTGCTGGCTAGAGAGTCCTGGTAGTGGAGAATGAGGCCAGCAGCATGAGGGCTGCTGAGTTGGTTGCAGTGGGGTCAGTGCTAGGGGTGCCAGTAGCAGCCTGGAGGCCCAGGGCTGAGTCGGCTGTGGAGGGGCTGGTGGTGACCGGGAAGCTCTGGGCGGGACAGCTTACAGAGGAGGTGATGACAGCCAGGAAGTCATGAGCTGGACTAGCTGCAGTGGGGCCAGTGGTGGCCAGGAAGCCCCGGGCCGGATCAGCTGCAGTGGAGCCCCAGTCAGGTCAGCAGCTGGGGGACCAGGGCCAAGAAGCTGCAGCCAGGACCCCTGGCCAGGCAGGAAGCTGCAACCCCAGTGCGGATGGGGTCGCATTAGCTTTGAGCCCTGCCAGACAGGGCAGAGCCCACAATGGGGCTGATGACCAGCAGGAGAGATTTGACCTCCCCTGGTCTGGAAACTCTCTGGTTCGGGACCATTCAGGTCTGGAGGGTGCCAGACCAAGGAGGTCCAGCCTATGCTACTCATTGTTAAAGTTAGACTAACATGGCTACCCTGTGAGACTTTAATATATGTGCTATGTCTCATCAATCTAGCATGGTAATAATAGTGAAAGCATGGTAGCATGGGCTAGTTGACACCTCAGATACGTACCCACAGGGCTCAGGGGTGGCTTTGTGCTTAGGGTGGCTAGCCCATGTCACAGCTTACTGCTGCAGCTACTCTACTTTTTTTAGCATGTTAGATCGATGAAAGTTAGCATGAATGTGTCAGTGCGAGCTAGAAATCATAATCTTAGATCCAAATGTAGATGTAGCCTACACTAGAGTCCAGAAGCTGCCTTGTGCCCAGGGAACACCCTCTTCAAGGTCCCATGGACCTTTGCCTTCTCCACCTACTGCCAATAAACACAAGTTAGTCCAGATTTTGCCCCCTCCTTCCTATGAAATTGCAGAGGATTGGGGCCTAGCAGAGTGTTAAGCACAATTGATTAGAGAAAGGATTGGGTTCTGGCTACCTGCCAAATAAATTGCCACTGAAAAGTCCAGTGTTAATTTTCAGTACTATATTAACCATATTGAGAAGAGAGAGAGGAGAAAATCTATCGTGCCGCTTCAGACCAGACCAGTGGCAAGAGTTCATAACTAAAAGAGATATTGTAAATACCGAGCCCACCCTGTTTGTATGTAGTAAGTGTTCCTCAATAGCACAACTCAAAATTAGCCCCCCTCATCTGCATACTGACAAAACCTGTCTGAGAATACTGACATTATACTTGCCACATTTAATAAATACAACTGTATATTGAATCCATCACAATGCTGCATAATAACCAGTGAGTGCTTTGCATTCAAATTACTTGTTTCTAGCACACAAGGAAATGTGAATCACTGGAATAGGCAAACAAATGATAGGAAAACCCTTTCATGGTCTCTGCCTATTCAGAGCTATATGGGAAGGAGTGAATAGTGCCAGTGTTTGGTTTAATTAAATATGTTTGTACATGATCTCCTATGAAAACATCAGCCTCACTATAGTTGAGGTCCATTTTTTGCTAGAGTGATTGTATATGAGTGTGCTGAATTCCACTGCTAGCAGAGAGATTCTGTGCTCAGATTTGGTTTTATTCCTCTATGCTGTTCCTTGACAGATATTGTGGATGGCAGAGAAATTTCACATAGCAGTTTCCCATCAGTTCCCTAATTATGGCGAGCAGCCTCTGTGCTATAAATTAATAATGTGTTTATCATAAATAAAATAGAAAACACTTATGTTTCACAGCAATGAAATAAAATAAAAAATAAGAACTGTGCCTGATTCTGACTGCAATTACTTTAGCCTGGACCCTGGTGCAAGTTTGGAAACTGGCCTCCTATGTGTAAAGACCTGCATCATTTTCTGTAATATCTGTATTTATATAAACAAGTAATGGGAGACACAAGAACATCCAGGCAAGTATTCCTGATGCAGTTATCCCAAATCCCTCAGACAGAAATATCTGTTGTAGCAAATATAAACCAGTTAAGTCAGATATGAATTTTGTGTAGTTTAATTTTTCTCTTCCTTTCTTTCCCTTGTCCCTGCTCTTCAACAGAATGAGTTTCACAGGGTCACACAGATCAGGCCATATAATAAACAAAAGCAGCAGAAGAAAATGAATTGGAAGGAAACTGACTAAAGAGTGCTATGTATCCAAAGTAATCCTTAGCACACAGTGCATTGTGCTCTCTAGTGAGGAAAGCGTCCATTCATATAATTCACAATCAGGAAAAACTCAGAAGTGTTGTCTGCATTAAGGTTTTTAGCACCAATATGGCTGAACCTGTGCGAACCAATATAGCTGAACCAGATTCTCAGTGTTGGTGTGAACTCCGTGACTTGTGTGGTGCAGCTTATCTCACCCATGGAACATATAAACAAAATAGCTAAAGGGGTCTGAAATTTGGGCAAGCTACACCATGTACAAGTCAGTTTTCACCAGTGCAGAGATGATAGAAAAGCACATGCACTTGTCTGTATTAGAATCTTACAACAAGGCGTTACGGTCAAATTCCTACCATTAAGAAGGCCACCAAGATCAGTACTTCCCAAAATTCTGAAGGCTGTGTCCCTTTCTATTCCAGAACTCAGGTGAGGAGCAGGGCTGAGGTTGGGTGGGCAATACAGACCCCTGGTCTACCTTAGGGAGTTATTTCGGAATAAACCCCCCACCCCGGTTTTGAAATAACAAGTGGAGCATCCACACTACCAATCCCGTTAGTTCGAAATAACAGGCTGGTTATTTTGAAATTTGTATTCCTTTCCTCGGGGAATACCATTTCTTTCGAAATAACTATTTCAAAATAAAATTAGCATGGACGATCTGGTGTTGCTAATTCAAAATAATTGGCCTCCAGAGGCCTCTCATAGCTGCATTGTGGCCACTCTGGCCACTCCTGCCAGCTCCACTGCTCCCCTTCTCCAAAGGAGCTTAAAGCAGCAGGCTGCAGGAAAAGGGCTGGTGGCACAAGAAGAGCTTTGCCCCCCCCGTGCCACACAGCACCATCCCAGGAGCCATGGCCAACCCCATCACTTCCTCTGAGTCCCCCACAGCTACCAGCACTTCCACCGCACCATCAGCTGCCATTGCCCAGGAATGCAGGAGAGCACTGGGCTGCACTGGTGTGGAGATCCTGGATCTCACTGAGGTCTGGGACAAGGAGACAAGCCTCCAGGATCTCTGCACCAGAAAGAGAAATGCCGATGTCTGTGGCTGGATGGTCACCAGCCTGGCCAAGAAGGGACACTCCAAAACTCTCAACCAGGTCTGGATAAAATAAAAGAGCTCCAGCAGGACTACAAGTCCAGGGAGCAGACTAGATGCTCCAGGGTGGCACCTCACACATGCCGATACTATGACTAGCTCGATGCCATCCCAGGAGGGGGGGGCCGATCACCCGCCCCCTCCCACCATCATCATCAAGTCCAGCCAGGACACACCCAATGTCAGCCTCCATGTGGGCAGGGTTATGGAGAACGAGGAGCAGGCCAACCAGGCCCGAAAGCCAGAGGCTGCTCCTCACCCTTGAGCCAGTCCCCCCCACTCCCCACAGGATGCCTCCCAGGCATAGGATGAACCCAGGGAAGGCACTTCAGGTGAGTTCTATAACTTTCCCTATACGCACATGAGGGCAGGCAATGGGTTGTGAGGGATGTGCACTACTTTGCCTGGGGGTCACACAACAGCCTGTGCACATGGAGCACCAGTCTGGAGCACTCAGCCCCAGGATGCTCTTACATAGGAACCCATTGGTCCTTCTCAAAAGGTTGCTGGAGAGGCAGGCCTGCCTTACACCTTCCCACGACAAGCCACCACTAGGGAGTTTGGGGTCATGGAACCACACAGCAATGGCCCAGGGTCATGCCTGCAATCAGGTAGTATTTGCTCCTGGTCAAGTGCAGGGATGCAAAGGAGACTGATCCCCCACATGGGTCTTCCCGCTCCAGTGGGCAGGGACAGAAGTTTCCTCTCTGTGGGTACGCTAGGAAGGGCGGGGTGTGGGAGAAGTCATGCAGAGGGAAAGGCACATGGGAGAGTCTCATAACTGGCCTTGGCTGAAACTCTCCCTCAAGGCCTCCCAGATGAGCACAGCCCCTTGATGTGTTCATCAAATGGCACTGGTGTCCATCTGCTTGTAAGCCCTGGCCAGCCATTCAGCCTCTGCCCCCCGCCTTGGCAGAAAAGTCTCCCACTTGCTCTCACATGGGTTGAGGTGCACACAGCAGGCTACTACCATGAAGGGGATGTTGCACTTGCTGAGGTCCAGGTAGGTAAGGAGACTCCTGCATCTCCCCCTTAAACAGCCAAATGCAACCCCCCCCCCCCAGAATGCAGCACCTGCTCAGCCTCGCCTTGAAGCCCTCCTTGATGGGGCCCAGGCTGCCCATGTAGGGCTTCATAAGTCAGAGGAGGAGGAGGTTGGCTACATTGCCCAGGATACAGATGGGCTTGTTTGCATCCCTGACCCTGATTGTGTGGTTGGGGAAAAAAGTGCCATCGTGCATCTTCTGGAACAGGCATGAGTTCTGGAAGATGTAAGCATTGTGCACCTTCCCCAACCAGCCAATGTTGATGAAGTGTCTTTTGTGGTCCACCAGGGCCTGCAGCAGCATCGAGAAGTACCCCTTCCTGTTTATGTAGTCCGAGGCATGGTGATCAGAGGTTAGGATGTGGGATGTGAGTGCGTTTATGGCCCTCCCACAGTTGGGGAAGCCCAAGGTGGCAAAGCCATCCATGATGGTGTCGACGTTGCCCATAGTGATGGCCCTCCGTAGCAAGATGTTATTGATGGCCTTGGCTACTTGCAGGAACACGGCTCTGACTGTGAATTTTTCTGGTTCCTGACGGAGTGGTTGCTGTCTGATGTGATGAGCTTCCACAGGGCGATGGCAATGTGCTTCTGCAGGGGGATGTCAGGTTGTAGTCAGGTGTCCTGTCACCTGAGGGCAGGGGCTAGCCACTCACAGAGCTCAAGGAAGTTGACCTTCCACATATGAAAGTTCTGGAGCCACTGCTGGTCATCACATCACTGCAGGATGATGCTGTCCCACCAGTCAGAACTGGTCTCCCTCTGACAGAAGGGCATTTGACAGTGACAGTGTCCAGGGGGCTGAGGGGCATTTATAGCAGCAGGAGCATCAGGACCTGGGTGAAGGGGTCTCCAGTCCAGGCTAGTTGTCATCCTGCTGGTGCAGCATGAGGCCTGTGAGCCTGGCACTGCTTTGCAGCAGCTCTGGCTCCAAGGTGTCAGAGATGTGGCATCTGCAAGGATAACCGGAGCACACTGTGTCCATTTGGTATCTTGCAAGGGGGGGAGGCAGTGGAGGAGCGGCATGTGAGATGCGGCTGTAGAGAGGAGCCCCTGAACAGCTTGCCTAACCAAGCAGCCACAGGAAGTGTCCACCGTCCTGGTGCCCTCCCCAGAATGCTTCTAGGGACTCTAAGTCTGAGGCAGGCTCCAATCAGTGTGGACGTGCTATTTCAAAATTATTCTGAGCTATTTCAATGTTCCCGGTAGTGGGGATGCACGATTTTGATATTTCGGGAGTTGTTATTTTGAATTTAGTAATTTTATAATTATTTCCTTGTGTAGACATGCCTGCATGGGGTAAAAGGGTTGCAACTGGAGGTGGCTCTGGCGTGGGGCTAGGCTGGGTCAGGACCAGAGTGGGAGGTGGGAACAGAGCTGTAAACAGGCTGTGGTGGAGGTTAGCAGCTGGGCTGCGGCCAGGTGTGGCTGCACTCCCAGCCTTTCACCTACTCTCTGCCACAGGCCAGGAACAGAGGTCTGGCCAGTGGCCAACACTGGGGATGGGGCCAGATGTGGACTGGGCTGGGAACCAGGGACACACTGGGGCTGGGACTGGAGCACAGCTGAGAGCAGGGAGAGGCTGGGTGATGCTCCCTCCCTGCTTCTGTGAGTGCTGGCCCAGGCCTCATTGCACTCTCCTGGATAGTCCTCCATGCCCCCATGGGAGGAATGCCTCATACCTGAGGGGTGTCTCAGATCTAAGTATCATGGAAATAGCTTGCCATATCTTTGTAAGGGCTATTATTAAAGTGTTTTGGAAATCTCATACTTTCCTCATACATCAAAGGCTCTGTCCTGCACTCCCTTTTCAGGTCAGGCCTCATTTGATTAGTAGAAATTTTGCCAGTGTTCAGGGAAATGCCTTTACTTTTGGGCAGTAACATCTATGACGTGCTGTAAGAGAAATGGAAATTTTGGCAAAGTGCTCTAAGGAAAATTTGAATGCTTATAAATCAAATACCACCATTTGGTGGTGATGGGGGACTCGAACTATCCAGATATATGTTAGGAAACTAACGCAGTGGGGCACAGACTGTCTAATACATGGCTTCCCAAACTGGGAGGCATGCCCCCGGGGGGGTGAGGACGGGGGTGTGAAGAAATTCCAGGGGGGGAGCGAGGCAACCCAGCCCCGCCCCCCCCCCAATCAAGTTTTGCTGCTCCGGCCAGTTCCTTTTTTTTTTTTTTTTTTTTCTCAACAAGTTTTGCTATTTTGCGGGGCAGGGTGTGTGTGAAGGTTTTTTCAAAAAATCAAAAAGGGGGCATGATGCCAAAAGGTTTGGGAACCACTGATCTAATAAGTTCTTGGATTACATTGAAGATAACTTTTTATTTCAGAAGATTGAAAAAGCTACTGGGGGAAGCTGTTCTAAATTTGATTTTAACAAATGGGGAGGAACTGGTTGAGAATTTGAAAGTGGAAGGCAGCTTGGGTGAAAGTGATCATGATATCATAGAGTTCATGACTCTACGGTACGGTAAAAGGGAGAACATCAAATCTGAGACAATGGATTTCAGGAAGGCAGATTTTGGTAAGCTCAGAGAGCTGGTAGGTAAGGTCCCATGGGAGGCAAGACTGAGGGGAAAACAACTGAAGAGAGTTGGCAGTTTTTCAACTAAGGGCCCAAAAGCAAACTATTCCGCTGCGTAGGAAAGATAGAAAATATGGCAAAAGACCACCTTGGCTTAACCAGGAGATCTTGCATGATCTAAAAATAAAAAAGGAGTCATATAAAATATGGAAACTAGGACAAATTACAAAGGATGAATATAGGCAAACAAGACAGGAATGCAGGGGCAAGATTAGAAAGGCAAAGGCACAAAACGAGCTCAAACTATCTACAGGCATAAAGGGAAACAAGAAGACATTCTATAAATACATTAGAAGCAAGAGGAAGACCAAGGACAGGGTAGGCCCACTGGTCAGTGAGGAGGGAGAAACAGTAACAGGAAACTTGGAAATGGCAGAAATGCTTAAAGACTTCTTTGTTTTGGTCTTCACCGAGAAGTCTGATGAAGGAATGCCTAACATAAAGAATGCTAGAGTGAAGGGGGTAGGTTTAGAAGATAAAATAAAAAAAGAACAAGTTAAATCACTTAGAAAAGTTAGATGTCTGCAAGTCACCAGGGCCTGATCAAATGCATCCTAGAATAGTCAAGGAGCTGATAGAGGAGGTATCTGAGCCTTTAGCTATCATCTTTGGAAAATCATGGGAGACAGGAGAGATTCCAGAAGACTGGAAAAGGGCAAATATAGTGCCCATCTATAAAAAGGGAAATAAGAACAACCCAGGAAACTACAGACCAGTCAGTTTAACTTCTGTGCCAGGAAAGATAATGGAGCAAGTAATTGAGGAAATCATCTGCAAACACTTGGAAGATAATAAGGTGATAGGGAACAGCCAGCATGGATTTGTAAAGAACAAATCATGTCAAACCAATCTGATAGCTTTCTTTGATAGGACAACGAGTCTTGTGGATAGGGGAGAGGCGGTGGCCGTGGTATACTTAGACTTTAGTAAGGCATTTGATACAGTCTCGCATGATATTCTTATCAATAAACTAGGCGAATACAACTTAGATGGGACTACTATAAGGTGGGTGCATAACTGGCTGGGTAAGCGTTCTCAAGAGTAGTTATTAATGGTTCACAGTCTGCAGGGGTCTGTTTTGGGACTGGTTCTGTTCAATATCTTCATCAACAATTTAAATATCAGCATAGAGAGTACGCTTATTAAGTTTGAAGATAATACGAAGCTGGGAGGGGTTGCAACTGCTTTGGAGGATAGGGTCATAATTCAAAATGATCTGGACAAATTGTGGAAATGGTCTGAGGTAAACAGGATGAAATTTAATAAGAACAAATGCAAAGTGCTCCACTTAGGAAGGAACAATCAGTTTCACACATACAGAATGGGAAGTGACTGTCTAGGAAAGAGTACAGCAGAAAGGGATCTAGGTATTATAGTGGACCACAAGCTAAATATGAGTCAATAGTGTGATGCTGTTGCCAAAGAAGCAAACATGATTCTAGGACTCATTAACAGGTGTGTTGTGAGCAAGACACGAGAAGTCATTCTTCCGCTCTACTCTGCGCTGATTAGGCCTCAGTTGGACTATTATGTCCAGTTCTGGGCACCACATTTCAAGAAAGATGTGGAGAAATTGGAAAAGGTCCAGAGAAGAGCAACAAGAATGATTAAAGGTCTAGAGAACATGAGCTATGAGGGAAGACTGAAACAATTGGGCTTGTTTAGTTTGGAAAAGAGAAGATTGAGAGGGGACATGATAGCGGTTTTCAAGTATCTTAAAGGGTGTCACAAGGAGGACGGAGAAAAATTGTTCTTCCTGGCTTCTGAGGATAGAACAAGAAGCAATGGGCTTAAACTGCAGCAAGGGAGGTTTAGGTTGGACATTAGGAAAAACTTCCTAACTTTCAGGGTGGTTAAACACTCGAATAAATTGCCTTGGGAAGTTGTGGAATCTCCATCTCTGGAGATATTTAAGAGTAGGTTTGATAAATGTCTATCAGGGATGGTCTAGGGACAGTACTGGGTCCTGCCATGAGGGCAGGGGACTGGACTCGATGACCTCTTGAGGTCCCTTCCTGTCCTAGTATTCTATGATTCTAGCCCACCCCATTCCAGCCAGTCCCCTCTCCTTGGTTCTTTTAATAATAAAAAAAAAAACCATACAGCAAAAATCAAGGAGGTTAGTTTACCTACCTTGGAAGGATAAAGAAGTGAATTGGCCAGGCTCTCATTTAAACCCAGGGGTGGAGGAAGTCTAGATCAAATGTGCTATCTAGTTCACTGTGCCACTCCTCATGTCTATATTATGATCTTTTGTACAGTTCGGTTTTGTACACCGGCCTATGAAATTTACAAAAAGATTTAGTAGTTCTCCATTGGTTCCCCAAAGAAGATACAACTGTGCTGTGTCATTTTGGTATATTTTGAGACTCAAATATCAGTTGACTGTTACAGAGATTTTTAACTGAATGCATTCTAAATGTGTGAAGATTCAGAAGGGATGTTCTTAAGGCACTGGAATGTAAGTGACCACATTGCACCTTTAAGTGAGGGGAGATTTGGCTGACTGGCTCAGGGACAAGAAGGGAAGGAGGGGCGGGGAGGAAAGGTCTCACTGCTGGAAAAGGGGACATGTGGTCAATGTGGCAACACTAACTCATCCCTTGGGAACTGGATGAACAGGTGTCTTTAAAAGGGGCAGCCCTGTACAGTGAAGACTGCTTTTATGTGGAACAGACTGAGGCCTGGAAAAACTGCTTGATGACCATGGCTTGGAAGGGGACTACCATGCAAAGCAAGTTGTTTCACTCTTCCACCTATCTACAAATGATGATTGTAAATTCTGTCAAGCAACAACTTTGTTTTAGTTATCCCAGCTATGGAAATCCTTTTGAAGTCAATAGGAGTTATTCACTCAGAAGAACTGGGACTATATTTGAAACCCTATACATCGGAATAATTTTCAAGTCTAATCTCCTGAGAATAGTTTCAATATTGCTGTACCTGCTATTTACATTACAGAATGTCTTAATCCATTGGAGCTGTCAATCACAAGGTAAAATAAAATGATGATAAACACATTACTAAAATTCTTATTCACTAATGTGAGGCTATTAAAATAGTCTTGGATTAATAATCACCTAATATGGAATTATAGTTGTTCTGGAAGTTTGAGTGCTGTGTGATGTGACACTGTGCTGGAAGTCTAGAGGCCAAAATACTGTTCCCAAATCTGATGGTAAACTGATGTGTGACTGTGGGTAAATTACTTTACTTTTCCATGCCTCTTTTTTGTTTTCATTCTCTCTGTCTGTATTGTCTGTTCAGACTTAAACAATTCAGAACAGAAGCTGTCTATTTTAATGTGTTTTGCTGTGCCTAACACAATGGCCCCAAATCTGATCTGGAAAGACTAGTGACTGAACCATAATAGAAACAACGTAAAGTTAATGTTAGTGGCTCAGATATAGAGCAGAAGAAGTATTTGAGATGCTGAGTTTTTAGAGAGAATCATAATGACGTCTTTATTTTACTCTTGTGTCCTACAAAAACAGTTTTCTTCCTCCTATTTATCTGAACACTTTGTAGAGAAAAAATAATCAGAAATTAATGGCCTTGACAGCCAAAACTTCCGTTCTGTGGAACCAATAAGAAACGTATCCATAGGAGACTTCATGCTATTGATTCCACTCTGTTGTATTTGTCCAATTAGATGGATTTTATTTATCCAACAAAACACCGGTAAACCTTTTTTATCTTTACATTTTTAGATGAAAGCAGGTGTAATTTTGGCTACTGTTTTATCAGCTTATTAAAGCATGACATTAATTAAGACACACTGAAATTACAGTGTTGAACAATTTTATTTTATTACATCCATCCTCTAATATGTTAGTTTAAAAATTTGTCTTGATTTACTTTTAATTTGCTCAAAATTTAGGTACAGGCTAGAAGCTAAATCAGTGGCTAAGATGGTAGTAATAAGGGAGTAATACTGGAGTAAATTAATGGGGACTACTGTCCCTTACCTAACAACTTTGACAACTCATTGTTGTAATGGATAGGAGAATCTGTTCTCTTCTTTTATGCAGCTGGGGACTATTCCATTCTCATCTATATAGATTCCTGTACTACTCTTATCCCTGCAGTCTCTGAGCCCCTGATTGTTATCCACGGTAACCTATTTCTCCCAGATTCTACAGTGAAAGCTAAATAGTTTACTCCTATACAATGATGCACAATTTTGAAGTCTTTTCTTAGAGGAATAAAGATAATGGAGTAGAATCATTCATTACTGGAATATCTCAGTAAATTAAATTACTGGGGTGATCTTTTTGCTTGAAAATAAACAGAATCAGAAAACCTTGACAAATCATTCACAATACACAAATATGCATTTTTTTGTTTGACTGAGTTCTTCCAGAATAGTTGTCTATTATAATATATTACCCATAGTTCATATCATTCACTATGTTATAAGTACTCTGATTGCCTGTTTCAAACTGTGCATTTGTTTGGGGGAGTTACTCTGAAACATAAAGCAATCATTTTATTTGATTACTCCTTGTAACAACAGAAGACTCATTTGGGAGCCAGGGGAGTAAGGATCACTTTGGTGTGTATACATTGTCAGTCTGCCCACAAAAGGGAATAGAACAGCTGCTAAGAGGCCATTACTGCACAGCTGAGCCAGTATGGATGGGGAAGTAATTTGCACTAGGGAAAGTCTGATACAGTTACTTGCTCCCTGGAGCAAGGGGGAAGTGGAGACCTGAATTGTGTCTCATAGACATAATTCAATCCTTTGTTTACTGTACATTGTCCCTTACTCAGAGTTCTTTGTAACTGCATGCCCTAACTTTATAATAATTACAGGAGTTACGTTTGATTGTCTGAGACCAAATACTATAGATCATTTTGAGTATTTCATTGGGTATGACTCTTGTTCTAGTGGTGGGGGGAACATTGATGTTACTGTGTTAGGTTTTAAATGGGATTCAAAAAAAAAAAAGCAAATTTAAAGGCATTTAGTGTTATAGCAGAGGAATTTTTAGATGATGCGTTGAATGAAAGCAAGGAGAATAAATCTGAAAACAAAGCATAGGGGAAATAAAAAATGAACAAAACTAAACCAATATATGCCCAAGAGTTATGTATTCATACTCTGGTTGTAAGTATACCTGGCTATAAGAAGTGGGGAAAAAAAGGACTATAAAGACTAATCTGTCATGAGAGAAAAACACAGATAAATCATAAACATCTTTGCAGCCGTTCCTCTTATTGCTGAAAAGTTATTTGAGAAGTCTCATTGACCTCCATAGAACTGTTCACATTAGGAACTGTGAATAAAGATTGTAAACTGGGTCCCTTGATGGAGGCTTATTGAAAACACAGAAAAATGTTGAGTGTAAAGTTAAATAATGAAGATGAAGAAAGACAACTGATGGACAGTTTAAGGTAAATGATCAGATGTTGCACAATTTTCATAAAGAACACATTGTTAGTGAATGATAGGTTTCTATTAAGAAAAAGCAATAAAACAATAGAAATTTACTTCCAGAGGAAACAGACATTGAAAAATTTAAGTCCTTTCCTCACTGTTCGTAAAAAAAGGTTAAAGAATGGGCTAGCAACACTTTTTATTGAGAGAAGAGGAACTAATGGAAGAATGTTGTCAGGATGTTGTCAGAAGATTCTGAAAATCTCAAATAATGACAGAACACCAGGACTTAACGAGAACTACCATGGAATTCTGCAGAAGGTAGATAAAGAGACAGGGAAATAAATGCAACATATTATATTTAACCCTAACTGGGAGGAGAGGAGGTATCAATTTACTAATGTAAAGAGATTTTGGAAGGGGACAGTAGATCCTGTCTGCCATTAACAAGGGGTGTTGTACTAGATTCATTAACCAAAAGCAGCACCGCAAAATTCATACTAAAAACTCATCGTTTAATTAATGTCAATCCATGTGGATTTAAATCATCATTTAAAATGACAGGGAATTTTTGGAGGGCAATAAAATTCAGGCTGATCAAAAGAGATGTGATGCCCCAGCACACACAGTAATTATCGTGATTCAGCTTGACTCAGGAAATGTGAGAGAAATATCCTGGGCAGAGAGAGAAACACATGAAAAGAGAATACTGTGTCAGGGAGTAGTGACGGCAAAACCTATAAGGCATGAGTACAGTGCTGAATAACAATAAAAACAGGCAAAATACTTGAAACCTGAAAATAAGTTATTTATTCAGTAGCCTCACAGTAATGAGATTACATTTCAAACGTTCTACCTAAGCTCATGCAGTGTATTTACATTTTCTTTTTCTGGATATTCTGGTTTTTTTTTTTTGGTCATAGCAAGATGAGGGTGTCCAGATCTCCATGTGTTAATGTGTAATGCCAGAGTTTACAAACCTCTCTCCTATTGTGCATACTTTGGTAATATACATTAGTTATTCCTGGTATGGCATGAGAATCATTTCTCTATCTCTTGAGGGATGAAATTTACCTCCGTGCACACTATAGTACACAGTTATGCAAGCTTTTTAATAACTGCTAGCCTCTCTTTAAAAAGGTCATTGGTTCCTTCCCACCTCCATCCACCCTGCTGCAAAATGCAATCTTTTGTTAATGAGAAGTAACTCAGTGGAATGTGTGAAATTATATCAGTTTAAAAATCTGGGTGTCGTGCTGTTTTGTTCCCTGGTGGAGCTTTATTCAGTGCTGAAGAACCCAGCATTATGAGGTGAAACAGTAATAGATTTATGATCCTTTTTGCACATAATCTTGATATTTCCTGGCAAATATCATCGTATTTTATTACAACCACACTATTACTGTGCCTGGCCACAAAACACAGCTCAAGAAACTAAACAGAATCAGTGTTTGGCTTGACCATGTAAGATGCTGAATGCTGCAATGAATTGCTGATGTCATCAATACTTATGGATGTCGGGGGCAACGAGGGCATGTGGCTTCCTATCGGAATGCAGAGCACCTTGCAAACCAGTCTTTCATCTCTGTAGAATTGGATTCATATCTTGGCTAGGGTCCCTCAGAAGTGAAAAAGCTATTGGATGGTGCTGTAGCCCAGTGCAGCAGGGAGAGGGGTTACAAGCAGGCTAGAGAGAGCCTGTGAAACTGGGCCAATTAGGGTAAGGAGCAGTCAGCCAATCAGGGCCACTCTGGGCTCTATAAAAGGTTGTAGAGCCAAGGGGAGTTCACTCTCATTTTGATCAGCAGGGGAGAAGGTTCTGGGTCCTAGTAGGGGAGGGAACCACTGGCATCTTGGACAGAGCAGTACTGGGCAGGCTCAGGGGAGACAGAGAGAAGCTCCAGCTTGATACCTCCTAGGCAGTAGGCCTTGGTAGAAGGGCCAAGAAGGTGCAAAGATCATGGGGAGGTGGCTCAGGGAACAGGAACAGTCAAGGGGAGTGAAGGAGGGCAGGCTGCTGTCAGAAGGTCTCCGGGTGGGAACCCAGAGTAATGGATGGGCCTGAGTCCCTTCCTTTCCCCCTGCACAGCACCTAGCCACACTGAAGCATGGCCTATACAGCTTGCAGGAGATAGACTTTGGGGCCATGGTGGGATGTGTAAGAACTGAGGACTGCTGATATCCTCCCCCCTCCCACACACACGAAGGGGATGAGAATGGAGTTTTGGGCACTGCTGGAGGGCAGTGTCACACCATGGTCCAGGGAGCGACATAGGTTCTGAGACAGAGAAATGGTGGTACAAAGTGATGATGGGCGAGCAGTGGCCAGAAGGTGGCACACTTCAAGAGGCAGAACTAATTCCTGGTGTGTCCAGGAGGAGGCATTCTGATGGTGAGTCAACCCTGTTACAGGTGGCCTAATTCAGTTGGTTGACATCATTACAGTCTTTGCACAACTGGAAAAATCTGCTTAACAGAAAACAGGACAAGAACCAGAATCTGCTTTGCAAGCCAGGATTAATTCCCATTAGCAGAGCTATGGGAATTCTTACACAGGGCCTCCCTGAATTGTCTGATTTATGACCACACTACCAGTGCCTGACTTTTGTAAATAATACATTCACTCTCATATTTCAGCAGAACCCCTCTTCCTATAGAAAAAAGGATTCTAAAGATCCAAAGTATAAATCTCTGTCATGTCATAGCTCCACAAGGCAAAGTTTGAGTGCACACAAGATGATAAGGGGAAAGGTAGTTAATCCTTACATTGAAGTAAAATTAACATTTAGATGGTATTATCTTTTAGACTTCTTTTGAGAGAAATTTTTAAAAGAACTATCTATAGGAAATTGGCAATGTTGGCTTATATTGTGGTCTTAAATATTCTCCAAGTGGTCAACTATAATAACCTGTGTTTACCATTGCAAAGTATATCAATTAACCAATATTATAGCTACATGTATTCATTAGGGAGATCTGCCTGGGGAGTTAGTGCTAAGCCTTTGTCTACAGGGGCAAGTTTTGCTGAGGGAAAGTGCCTTTTGTCGAGAAAACTGTGAGTGTTCACACTGAAATGGGACTTTTGTTGCAATTAAAATAGCCAGTTTAGTCAACAAAAACTTTCAGAGCCACTAGGGATATTTTTCTTTTTCCTCTCCATATATTATTGACAAACCTGCAGTGTGGACACCTTGAGGGGTTTTGTCACGAATTATAGCCTTCAGAAAGTGGCTTGCAATTCCCAGTCAGCCCATCTGGTCAGAAGTTTGAACTCCACTGCCTTGAACGCAAGTGACCAGCTACCCACCCGGCCCCTTTCAAACTCCATGACATTTAAATCAGTCTTCTAGCTGACTGACCACCTGCCCCTGATCTGCATGCTAGCTCATAGTGTTTTCCCAGGTTCCCGTGCCTGGGCATTGCACCAAACGCTCCACTGCTTGGACCGCTACGGAACTGTTGCATCTGATCAGTGTTTGGGGAGAGGATTCTGATCAGTCATAGCTGCGAGTGACATATAGGAACTGGGACACATAAGGGCACATTTCTTGATCCTTGTGTGAAAAGGGGTATGAGCAGCATACACTGCAGTGCAAAGCAAAGATTACAGAACTCCAACAAGCCTAGTATAAGGTCCATGAAGTGAACCTGCGCTCTGGTATTTTACCAAAGACCTGCTGTTTATATAAGGAGCTGGATGCTCTTCTTGTTGGTTTAGTTCAATGCCCCTCATTTTCAAAGTGCACCCTTAAATCCTCCCTGATGTTGAGAGCTGCCCTTTGTTTCTTCTAAACACGCTAGTGTCTGGCTGCTCAAACTCTGCAGCCAAGCGCTGTGCTCTACCTCAAGCCAACAATTCCCCCTTACTTTCACACAGATTATGAAAAGTGCAACAAGCCATGATAACCATGAGGTCTAGCCTGCCATAGAGACGCTTCCATCTTGCCTTCAGTTTTCAAAGATGCATTCACCCACTATATGGCACCTACTCAGCCTGTTGTTAAAACATTCCTCACTGCTGTCCAGGTGACCCATTTACAGGTTCATGAGTAGGATGGGTCTCCTAAGATCACAAAGGGCATTTCCACATCCTCTTGTGTAAGCTTGTGGTCTGGAAAGAAAATCCATGCCTGCAGCTTTCTCTATAGACTGATGTCCCTGAACATATGTGTGTCATGCACCTTTCCAAACCACCCCATGTTAATGTCTGTGAAATGCCCACAGTGATTCACAGGCACCCTCAGCACCATCAAAAAATATCTCTTCCTGTTCATGTACTCAGTGGCAAGGTGGGCTGGCAATAAAATTGGAGTATATGTGCCATCTGTGGCCCCCCTCAGCTGTGAAACCCCATGTCCACAAAGCCAACCACTATGTCATGCATGTTTCCCAGAATCAATCTTCTCCATAGGAGAATGCAATTTATTGCCCTGCACACTTATAGCAGTACTGCACCAGTGGTAGATTTCCAGGCTCCAAACCTAATTTGCAATGGACCAATAGCAACTGGGAGCGGCCCGATTCCACGCAGCAATTGCCACATGTTTCTTCACTGATGGGCCAGTTCTCATTCTGGTGTCCTTGCACTGCAGTTTGGGGGCTAGCTCAGCAAACAGGTCTGGGAAGGTTGCTTTATGCATTCTAAAGTTCTGTAGCCACCAGTCATCATCCCAAACCTGTGTGACCAGGCGATCCCACCACTCAGTGCTGATTTCCTTTGCCTAAAAGTACTGGTCTAACCTGTACAGCAGCACTGGGACTGCCAAATCCAATTACAGGTTGCCACTGTCCATATCATACACACGGTCAGGCTCCTTGTTTAGTAATATCAAGATGATCTCTACTGTCATTCACAAGTTAACAGAGCATGTGAGAGATGTGTGGGAGCTAGTCTTTCTTGCTGTAGATAGCGGCGTGCATAACAAAGAATGGCCATTGAGAAAAGGGTGTGAAAGGACACCAGAAGCCCCTGAGCCAAGCCGTGCCTGATGGGATGTGTTGCATGGTCCTAAGATGCCCCACAGGCTGTTCCATGTTCCCACAGCACATAGTGCCAGGTGGTATCATCGGGTACTGTGGGATACATAGTCAACAGCTCCTGCTGTTGACGGGGGGAGCTACAGATGTGGACACAATCTGTTGATAGAGGGAGCAAGTGTAAACTCATTTTGGTGCCCCCCCCCCTTTTTTTTTGGTGACTTCTGCATGTCAACATTAGTTTCCTCAACAAACTTGGTAGTGCAGACATACTCTAAAGTAGATGCCAAACCATTTAAGAGTAAAATTCACCCCAATGCTCTAGGTCAACATGAAGCTTTTACATTCTTAAAGTGGTACTTGATTGGTGGTGCTCAGCACAGAGGATTTGATAAGTCAAATCCTACCAGTCAGTGTCGCCTGCAGATGTTTGTGCAAAACGTGCAGTTAGCCAAATAACATCTTTATTATTCCTAATGTAAGATATATGAAACTGACTGAGAACACTTCCATCTCAGCCTGTGCCTGTAGTTGATTTTGGGGCATACCTCAATCACCATGTAGTCAGGTTAAAAGATGTTTTTAATATACAACTTTTTTTAAATTGTTCTGTTGGTTTATAAACCAGGAACAACAATCTATACAAAAATCTTCTGCTGGGAACTTGCTAAGCACCCATACAGTCAACTGAGTTGATGTGCATGAGTTTACAGGTGGCAATGGTAACATAAAATACAAGCGGTATCAGAAACTTGCATGTCATTCGGTTCATTTTCAGATTATAATCTAATTTGTAGTCTTAATGATGATACTAATCCCCTAATGATCATTGTCACTTTACAAACATTGTGCATACCCAGCTGCTGCTGAGCTTTCTCTTTTGTTTGCTCACCTAGAGAATTGAGGGGTTGGGAGTGTGGGAGGGAGACTAAGGAAGAAAAAAGCCAGTGGTTCTGTTTCATAGATAAATTCTTACTGTTTTATGTCTAGTTCAGTTTTCTCAGATCCTTTGTGGCTGGCATTTGTTATTTTATTTGATCTGAGAGTTTGGGTGGTTGTTTTTTTCTATATATCTACAGTTGGTAAATAGAACAAGGGCTCAATGTCTAATGATTGCATTATGGTCCTAATGTGCTAGTTGAAGTCATGTTGTGGTGTTTGGCCTTGGTCTGATGTGCCCTAGGTGAGAAAAATAAATGTTGTGTATTGCTGTTGGATCCTTTTCAGCTCATCAAAGCTGAATATGTTTAGATAATTAGATTTTCAGATGTGTTTCTGATGGGGCAGACACATGGGGGAGAGGGGACACAAGGGGACTTGTGCCCCAAACACCATGTGAGAGGCCAGCCAGCAGCTATCAGGGCCAGAGTCCTGGGGCATTTGGGGAAACTAGTCTGTGTGTGGGGAGGCTGACACTGCCAACAGAGGTCCAGATCCCCACACTCACCAGCCACAGTGTGGGAAACAAAGCAACATGGTCCTAGCTCACTCTGCTCTCGCGTTGCTTGAGGGAGGGGGCAGGACTGCACTTGCATATCTTAAGTCAAATTCCACCCCAGAGACACCTGGCCTCACTGTAATAGTTTCAGAGTGACAGATGTTTCTTTACTCTAATGTCTTTCTCAGTTGTAATGTTTTCTGAGTGTAGTATTGAGAGAAGTGTGACAATATAGTGCATACTAATCTGCACAGCAAAATGCACAGCATCCTGATATAACATACATTTCCATATCCCCATAGTGATTGTCATACCAATAGCATACTTCTGAAGAGTTTATTTGTATTGTTTCTCAAAATACACAAACACATCAAAATGATTGGGAATTCCAACAAGCTCAATAAACATTCCCATTTGCCTGACATTTAAAAAAAAACTTTCTTTCCAATCTTGAAGCATCATTGAAACTAAATGACATCTACTGATCCTGTTCTTGTTCACATTGTTCTGTCCATTAAAAAGCCTCATAAAAATCCTAGGGATGTTGAACATAGTTTATACAAAACTAATTAAGATGGATACCTGAATAATAAATCAGTTAAATATAAATAAATGTGAAGTTTAATAGAAATATTACATGGTCATTTGGTTTAATCTTATTGACATCCACAAAACATTATTTTTCCTGACTTTACACAACTTCCTTAAGCTTTCATACATGTTTGAATTTAACCTCCATGCATAGAAACATACACATAGCAAATAAGTTTACAATTTTGGGGGCTGATATGCTGTCACATTAACAGAGTATTTACTTGGAGTTTTATTATACTCATAGTTCAGTTGTGGAATGACATTTATTTAAATCCTTTCTAATTGTTTAGAAACCTGTTAAAGCTTCAATTAGCAGCAAAGCAGCTGTGTACCTACTACATACAATACTGTAAAGATTCATTTTCTTTCTCCATTGGCTGTCAACTCAAATAAATAGGCTGTTAGTTTATCTGTGATAAATGTACTGTATTTAATGCAATGGGACAGTCCCTTAATTTGAGCACCTACCGTGGTCTCAGCCTAAATCTCCTTCGGCTGATTTAATTAGCAAAGCTTCATGTTAATCAATTTGCAATTAAACTTTCCCAGCCTTGTGCTAGGGAAAAAATAATCCCTTCACAAAATGAAGTTAGAATTATCCCAGCAATAAAAGTAATGTACATGTTTTTTAGTAAATGTGTTAAACAGCTGATGAATTATTCAACACTAGTTGTCTGTAGCAGATTTACAGATTTTAATGAGCTTTACTAATTTGACTTTCCATACACAATTATGCTATTTCTTGAATACTTATTAATTGAAAAGGGTTTATTAGCAATATATATAAATCAATAAACTATCTTTTCCTAATAATGGCAACTATATTTGACATATGCAATGATTTATTGGCTCAGTGATGGGAGAAACACTTCCTTCTTTAAGTAAAAGTGATCTAACCTATTATTCACTGCTGTATGAGGAGTAAAACGTACACTGCTATTTCTTGGCTTGGCTATATTTCAGAGATGCCCCTCATATTTGTGTGGCATTTAGGTACATGAAACACAATTATAAACACCTTTTCCTTTAGCTGCTTTTTTTAGCTGGCAAGATATTGAAATCTTCATCATAGAAAAATGGTTGCATTCATTGATAGCATTGCAAAAAGACAGCAGTCTGGTTTTTATGACGACACTTCACTGGGATGCAGGAAATCATTTCCAGTTCCCTCTGCCTCCTTCTCTCTTTCAGTGACACTCTGTCATGTGTGCCTAATTATATAACATCTACTTGGGTACAGAATGTGTAGCTTCACTGGTTTAATTTTAAGTGCTCCACAATGCTCAGTACTGCTGTTACTTCAGATACTATATATATTTGTTAGTCTCTAAGGTGCCACAGGACTATGTGTTGTTTTTAAAGTTTCAGACTAACCCGGCTACCCCTCTGAGACTTTATTTCTTCAGAGTGAGCCCTTTTAGAGCCTCAGAAAATTTCCATGGCAGACTGTAAAATAGTCTACTGAAATGGACCTAATGCTGTTGGGTTACTCACTTTCCCTTTTACCTTTGACTTTGCTGAAACCATGTCTTTGCATTTAAGGTTTGGTGGTGATTGTGGTTGGGCAGAAACATGCCTAACTTGGGGGAGGGTGAATCAAGCAGTGAAACTCAAACTCTGTGTATTTTCCTGCCAGAGATTATATTGACTCTCTAGGGGTGTGTCTAAAGTACATGGCTCCGTCGACGGAGCCATGTAGATTAGGCAGGACGACAAAGGGAAATGAAGCAGAGATTTAAATAATCGCCGCTTCATTTAAATAAAAATGGCCGCCACGCTGTGCCGATCAGCTGTTTGTCGGCACAGCGTGGCAGTCTAGACAGGGATCTGCCGACCCCAGAACCCTTCGTCGGCAGATCCTGTAAGCCTCGGCATAAAGGATCTGCCAACGAAGGGTTCTGGGGTCGGCAGATCCCTGTCTAGACTGCCGCGCTGTGCCGACAAACAGCTGATCGGCACAGCGCGGTGGCCATTTTGATTTAAATGAAGCGGCGATTATTTAAATCGCTGCTTCATTTCCCTTTGCTGAGTAAACTAATTTACATGGCTCCATCGACGGAGCCATGTAGTTTAGACGCACCCTAGTTGTTATGCAGGTTTCCTCTTTTGGAATCAAACTCCCTTTTTTTGTAAAGTTTTATAAAGGGTTCTCATTTTTCTATCACAGCACAGTAGATTTTTAATAGAGAACTACATACTTGGAATATTCTGTAGGGTGCATCTGAAAGTGTAGACCTTTTACATGGTTCTTTGGTGTTCTAGATTCTCAGCTGATGTAAATGGAGAATCTCCGTTGACTACAAATGTGTTACTATCTTGCTGTACACTAGCTCAGGATCTGCTCGTATATGTTTTTAATATACTATGTTTCTTTATCCCTATTATATTCTACAGGATCTTAGGGAGGATGAACAGTTTAAGGAATATAGGAAATTAATAGGAGCATTGCTCCCTCAGGACATCCTCATCTCTTGGGAGAAAGAGGATTTGCACAGATATCCTTACCTCTATGAAGACTGTATGAAATCTGCTAGATTTTCTGCTGTCCATTGAGCAAACCTTGTTTTCCACAATTGGACAATGCAAAGGAGACTTAATGAATTAAAATCTGCATAGATTCTTGACCCCTTTTCATTATTCCCCCATGAAGGCTGTAATCTGGCCCTATATCTAAATAATGAGATTCTAGAACTCTTGTTTGATGCTGAAGCCTACAAGGTCTGAGTAAGTAGAAAGCAAAGGAAGAAGCATGGTTGAGAGCTTCTTCCATTTCAGTCTCAGACACTATCAACCAGAAAAGCTGCCTATATTATTCAAATTTATAAAACAGACAAAAGCGGTATTTCTCCTCCCCCTAACATTAACAATAATTTAACAGCACAACCAAATGTAAAAACAAAACCCTAAATAATTAGGCTTACAGGAGAAGAGAAAATAAAGGAAAATAACCCACCATGCCTACATATAATCCTTCCTGACACCTTCCTCTCTTCAGAAGCCTTGAGAAAAAATTGAGGTTTCCTCTGGTGCCCAGAGGATAAGACTAATGTTACGACTGGATAATGTTATTATTGCTTTATCTCAGGTGGTAGAGATCTGTGCTACAGAACTGAAGGTACTGGATTTTCCTGCTGAAAATCCCTGGAGGACTTGAACCGCAGCATACATCATGGGTTAGATCTGCACCTCATCACTGACTTCTTTATGCTGGATAAAAAAGCTGGAGCCAGAGTAAAGAGGATTAAAAGGCTCAAGATGAGTTTCCCCCCAATACAGGAACTGCGGAACACGGTTATTAGACTGCCTTCTGAGGACCCCTTTGCAACCTCTAATGTGGGGGTGAAATCAGTATCTGGGAGTAGAATCACTGCAAGCTGTGCTGTGGAGATTGCAGGCAGTGCAGTGGTCCAAAAGAGCAGTCCTGGGGAGTCTGCTGTAACTGGGGTGATGGCTACATGTATGTGTGTACCTGCAGAATCCTGTTAAGATTGTAGTCAGGACAGCTAGCTCATGCCACCAATTGCTACACAACTATGTTTAGCTCGCCAGCTCTGGGAGAGCTAGCACAAGTATAAAATCATAGAATGGGATAAAATCATAGAATCATAGGGTTGGAAGAGACCTCAGGAGGTCATCAAGTCCAGCCCCCTGCCCAAAGCAGGACCAATCCCAACTAAATCAACCCAGCCAGGGCTTTGTCAAGCCAAGACTTAAAAACCTGTAGGGATGGAGATTCCACCACCTCCCTAGGTAACCCATTCCAATACTTCACTATCCTCCTAGTGAAATAGTTTTTTTCTAATATCCAACCTAGACCTCCCCCACTGCAACTTGAGACCATTGCTCCTTGTTCTGCCATCCATCATTACTGAGAACAGCCTTTCTCCATCCTCTTTGGAACCTCCCTTCAGGAAGTTGAAGGCTGCTATTAAATCCCCCCTCGCTTTTCTCTTCTGCAGACTAAATAAGCCCAAATCCCTCACTCTCTCCTCATAGGTCATGTGCTCCAGGCCCCTAATGATTTTGGTTTCCCTCCCCTGGACCCTCTCCAATGCATCCACATCCTTTCTATAGTGGGGGCCCCAGAACTGGGCACAATACTTCAGATGTGGCCTCACCAGAGATGAATAAAGGGGAATAATCACTTCTCTAGATCTGCTGGCAACGATCCTCCTAATGCACCCTAATATTCCATTCACCTTCTTGGCTACAAGGGCACACTGTTGACTCACGTCCAGCTTCTCATCCTTTGTAATCCCCAGGTCCTTTTCTGACAAACTGCTACTTAGCCCTTCGGTTCCCAGCCTGTAACAATGCTTGGGATTCTTCCATCCCAAGTGCAGGACTTTACACTTGTCCTCATTGAACCTCGTCAGATTTCTTTTGGCCCAATCCTCTAATCTGTCTAGGTCACTCTGCCCTCCAACATATCTACCTCTCCCCCTAGCTTAGTGTAATCTGCAAACTTGCTGAGGGTGCAGTTCATTCCCTCATCCCGGTCATTCATAAAAATGTTGAACAAAACCAGCCCTAGAACTGATCCTTGGGGCACTCTGCTAGAAACCGACCACCAACCTGACATCGAGCTGTTAATCACTACCTGTTAGGCCTGACAGTCTAGCCAGCTTTCTATCCATCTTACAATCCATTTATCCAATCCATACTCCCTTAATTTGCTGGCAAGAATATTGTGGGAGACCGTATCAAAAGCTTTGCTAAAGTCAAGGTATATCACATCCACCGAACTTTCCCATATCCATAGAACCAGTTATCTCATCACAAGTATGTGTATATAAGCTGGGGATCACACCACCAGGATCAAGTGTGGACATAACTTTAGGCAGCCTGTCTGTATTACTTTAAAGATATTCAAGCCCCCAGGACCACAGGGTATAAAGGTGGCTTAAAGACACAATAACCCTCTCTGCCTCTGAGATACGAGCTCAGTGAGCTTACAAGCTCAACATAGACTTGAAACCCAAAAGACTTTAATGAAACCCTCTAAGAGGGGAAATAAATGCATGATAATACAGCTGCCAGCACAGAAAATTATTCCTTCACTTCAGGTGGAGAACTGTGCTGTGTGGACCTTCAAACTCTCTGATGGACAAGGTGATAGTTTGTTACAATTGCACATAAGTTGTTTGTTTGTTTGTTTTTAAATGCATGGGGACATACATACATACATACATACATATATCCCCCCTACTTTAAAAGAACTTGCATGTAAATTTAGCTTTTTCAATGCAAAACTTCATCCTGAAATCAAAATTTGAAAATTCCAGCCTAACTCAGTTATTTACAAACTATTGGTTCATCCCTGTGAGTGATGTATTATTATTTCCTCATTTATATATGGATAACTGGGACACATGAGGAGGCTAACTGTATTTTTAAAGGCACATAGCAGATCAATGGCAAAGTTTGCCTAGAACCCAGGAGTCTTGATTGCAGTCACCTTCTCAAGCCCCTTATATAGGATCCCTTATATCAAAAGGGGATCCATCTTTTGTCTCATATGAAACTTGATGTTACAAGCACTTATACAGTACTTGTATGGTAATGAATAATAATATGCTGTATGGAAGGTTTAAGTTAGTGAAAGTTAGCAATATACTAAAGTCATTGATCTATTTAAATTAAACATAAGTAGTGACATTGAGGCTGCTGAAAATTAACCACATACATGCTTAAGTACTTTGCTGATTGAACTAATACAATGTGGATTTGAATGTAAACAGCTTGTGGTTAAATAAATGCTTTCTAGCAATCGTGTACTAGAAACTATTTTTCAGTGATGTATAAGACTTGTTCAACTGCACAGAGAAAGTTTAGGTGCCAAGAAGAAGGTAAAGTGCAGGTTTTTAAAACTGGTGTTCTAAAAAAATATTGAATAGCCACTGGCCTTCATTGTATCCAACTGTTGTTTCCATCAACTTCATAAAATTCAAATTAGGTTCTTGCTTGTGAATAAATAGTGAGTGTCAGAACCAAATTGAATTTTATGGCTAATACATTTCCCAGTTATCCTTATATATCAAACTGCAGTATTTAAACAGGTAGAGGATTTCCTTCATTTAGGGCTCCTTTCCTAGGTTGTAAATCGTCATGGTACCAGGGCTAGGTATATCTTTGATTCCTTTCTGTTTCTCTCTGGAGGGCATCCCTTCAAGTGACAGGATTCCATGTACACTTCTCTGAATGGAAGCTTTTGATTCGTGACACTTTTGGACTGAGTCTTGATGCTGCAGCACCTTTCCTTACCAGTAGTGATTCCTCCCCAGGTCCAGGTTTCTGCTGTAGCCACCCTTTGGGAGCTCTGGAGAGTAGGAAAGGGCAGAAACACTGCATACCATCTCCAAAATAAAGTATGTACCCCAGAAAGATAGTATTCAAAGGGAAAAGGGTTCAAATAATGAAATACCTCCATAGATAGTGACAGAGTAGTAGAAGACTCTAGAATGGTAAAGGCCCTTCTTTCTATGAAAAGAGTTTCCTCAGGCTAACTAGAGACACCTAAGTCTAATTAAGGACTACCTGTGATCTAAAAAAAATGCAAACCCCTCTCTTCTGGTGAGAGATGATGAGAGACAGCTGCAGCTGAGTGAATGGCCATGAGGATAAAAGATCTATCTTGGGTAGAAGGCTGCTCTTTTCCATATACAGAATATACCCAAGCCAACTGACTAGGAAGAGTCTGATCCCCAGAAGCTAGCATAAAGGCGGGAGAAGAGAAAGGTATTCCCTCCTTTTGTGTTAAGAATTTTTCTTTTGTGTTCCTGAAGGGTACTAGGTGAGGCCTAAATGGTAAATATTTTTTAAAAAAATTAATCATAGAAGTAAAAATGCTCCTGACAATAAAAATAGGACTGATTAATTCCAGGCTTCCTACCTCTAGAGGGACAAATGCTGAGGCTGAGGAGGTGAAGGTGATGTCTTTCTATACTATGGATGGCATTTCTTCAAGACAACGGATGTCTCTATACTGGCACTCTAAGGTATAATTTCCAGATTGAGATGTAACTCTGCTAGCTGTGATCAAGCTAGTGAGCTAAAAATAGAAATGTAACTGTGATATAACAAGTCTTGGGAGGGAGTTATTTGCCCTGAGTGTGAACATGGAGTCTTGGCGGGCTCGTATTTGGAGTAGCTATTCCCTTCTGCCACTCCTGATGGTACAGTTATATTTGTATTTTTAGTGCACTCGTTTTATCAGAGTTATCACAGACATGTCTCCTCAAGCAGAAGTGGTATAACAAGAGTATCAGCAGTAATGTGCTCAGTCATAAACATGCTCAAACTACTAATCGTGCTGCCTTCTTGATTAAAATTAATAGGAAAGGTTACACACCAATTTCAAACTCATTTTAGTCTTTTTAGTTTACTCCATATGATTTTTATCTTAAAACTCTTCAACCAGAGTTTGCTTTTATATAAGTAAATATTTAACATGAAAAGATTAGAAGAAAGCCAACATGGAATAACCAGCACAGCTGTCAGAATCTTTGAGTCATTTTTATGATAGGAATCATCACTAACAGCAGAAGATAAAGGCAGACGGCACTAAAAGTGACCCTTTGATGACTCATCTGCCGTGCTGATTGCACACCCGCAAAAGAGCAGAAGGTGAGGCATTGAAATAGTTAGCATGGGTACCATTCATTTTTCATTGAATCAGAAACAGCCGCTGCCTGTACTCTGACTCATGTTGAGATGTTCCAGTAGCAATATAAATGAATTTAGCAGTGAGGCATGTATTCGTGTCCTTTTATGGTGGTATTTAATTGACTCCTGACAACAAGGACTTTCCAGAATTATTGATGCTAAAGTGATGCAGTACCAGTGTGAATGCTACTAGGTCTACCACCAGTTATAACATTGTTGACATTGTTTCTTTCTAATCATTGATTTTTATTTCTACGTATTTAGTGGAAAAGCAAATAGTGGCTTAAGTCTTTGTGCTCTAGTAAAAGTTGGGCCAAATGAAACTCTGCTATTGCTTCTTTGTCATTTGTGTAACTTTCTATTTTCCCCTCAGTACATTTTCTGAAAGGTGCCTTCTTGGCCAGTTCTATAGACTGAGCTGGAGGGAAAAAAAAATCACTTCTGTTCATTTGACTTATCCTTGATGTAGTTCTATGAATGCTAATGCCTGAAGTAACACAGCCAAATGTTTTATATGTGGGTTCAAAATCTGACCTGATTCTGTTCTTCTGCAGACTAGAAGGAAATTCTTCTCTGTTCTGTCCCTGCATCTCTTTGGAGTCACTGTGGTTGTATAGGGGCAGAATCTGGTCTTAGTTCTGTAAATTAAATTTAATACCCCACCATGCACGCATAGTGTAAGTGGGGCTTTTTTTAAATGAATCAGAAAATGTATTGTCCTTTGCCCCTCTATATTTATTAATATAGCCAAAAAAGGCATTGATTTCTGAGAGCCTTTTATGATCCCATTTTAATGTACACGCTACATATATTTTAATTATTCATTATTAGCATTTTAATTGCACATATAGTTTCCATAATAACCCAGGTAACCATTAATTTTCTGCCTTGAGTAGATAATTATTCGGTGACAACTCAGTTTTCCAAAACTGTCCACCAGACCAAATAGTTCAGATTTGAAAATATAGCAATAAAATATAATTATAATGTAATGTTAAGGTTACTAGGTTACTAAGGTTATCGACTTTGTTCTCTGATTTTCATCTGATGTATGTAAACCTTCTAAGAGGCACAATTAAACTTTATTGGCACACAGTTGTGTTTAGAAAAGTCAGAGACTGTTCCAAGTGGGCACTGTGGGTCTCTCAAGCACAGCACTCCTTCAAACAGGTGATACTTGCCTGCAGGCCTGCTGTTAGGGCAGGGAGCAAAGGCAGCAACAGCCTTTGGGCTCAGCGATTCAAAGCTCCAATGCTACTGCAGCAGCAGCGACAGCAGCAGCCAGAGCTCTGGGTGGCACATTCCAGGTGGCACTAAGGGCGAAGTGGGGCAGGAGGGATGATGTGATCTGGGTGGCACTAAGGCATGGCTGACACTAGCCCTGCCCTTCCCCCTGAGGTCCTGCCCCTTTCAGGAGCATGGAGCCGGCCGCCCCAGCCCCCACTTACTCAGGAGCCCAGAAATTCTGTCCCTCCCTCCATCCTCATCTGCCTGCTACTTACAACCTGTTACACTAAAGAGTCATGTGGCTTCCCTGAGCTGCTATGTCCCCATCCCTTTCAGAAGGAATGCTAGCTGCACATAGACCTGGCACTCAGGTGGTTGCAAAGCATGCAGATGAGATGGACCCCTGGATTCAGATTTCTGAACTCTTTTTTAATTCTCTCCTTCCCCTTGTACATGCATTTAGTAGAGTGGTGGGCAAGTTGTGGCTGGGCCTCATGCGACACATCAAGTTTCTGTGTGGCCTGCAAAACATTTTGATTACTGTTGCCCACGCACAGGGTTGCCAGTTTCTGCTGGTTTCTGTCAGTGTAGGTTTTTTCCCTCTTGGCATTACTAAAGTGGCACACATGTAAAGCAAGTGCATGTGAAGTGAGGTACCTGCTGATTGCAAATGGTAATGAAAACAGTGTGCTTCCTTTGCATGCAATCAAAGCACTTCTGTGATTCAGCTGGCACACCCAGCAAATTCTAGGTATGCAAGTGCAGTTAGCAAAACTGCCCTATCCTGGGAGATCATCCTAGTTATGGCAATCTTTTGGCTCATTGAGATGGAGGAAGGCTACTCATGCAGTCCACTCACTAGTGTAGATTGCCTACCACTGGTCACAATCTAGCTTGAGCACAGGAGTTTGGGTTCAGTTCAGATATTTGGATGTTTATGAATTTTGAGGTTTGAAAAATATGACTATAGTTTTATTGAATATTGGTGTAAAGATCTGGGATTTCGTTATTCTTTGACAGGAATGTGTGTAGTTTTGTGTCTCACCCCTCACTCTAAGACCACCATCTTCTTTCCCCTCTTCCATCCCATCAAAACCAACCAAACAAACAAACTTTTTTTCCAAAAACAATGTGACTGCTGGAAGATCCATCTAATTTGCCCATCAATTACTACTATAGTTACTTTCCCATGGCTTTATTATTATGCTATTGCCATACATAATGCTATTGCTAAAGAGCTGTTCAATCCATTTAGGGATCTGGGGCAAATCTGTCAGGGATGGTACTTGGTCCTGCTGTGAGGGCAGGGAACTGGACTCGATGACCTTTGAAGGTCCCTTCCAGTTCTATGAGATAGGTAGATCTCCATATTTAAAATTATTTAAATATTTTATACTGTGGTATTTCTTCTTATACTGTAGCTCCTATTCGTCATATTTTCTTTCCATCGATCTTTATTTTGTGCAAAGATGGGATGTTCATTTCTTCATTATTCATCTGCTTCTAGTATTTGCTTATGCCTGACTTGTGGTCAATCCTGTTTGTTTTAACATTTAAACAGCACTCATTATGGAATGCAATTAATGCAAAATAGGAGACTAATTCTGCATGTTCCCTACCCACCTAAATATTAGTGGGGTCATTTAAAATCTGGGAGTTGAAGATTCTCAGCACCTTGCAACATCAAGATCTTTGTAAACAAATAATTTTACGTGGCTGCATATTATCACCTTTCTGCCGAGTTTAGCAAGAAGGATGCAATTTCCACTTAATGTGAAAAAAAAACATTGTCTTACAGCATATGTATTATCTCAAAACAAGGCTTTGCATTTTAGACATACATGCTCAGCTTTCCAAGAGATAATCCTCCCTTCCTTGCATGCATGCCGTATGTATACATTTACAAAGGACCTGTTCTTGTATATGTATTCATGATTCCTGTAGACATTGATGGATGAATGCAAACATCCTAATCGAGAATTTGAGCCATAATTATCTGTACAATGTAAAAATGTTGAAAGAAATCAGTCAAATGCCACAGCATCAAATGTCTAGCATTCTTGTAGTAACTAGCACTGTTCCTTATAAGAACACATTGAAGACTCTCATTCTGAACATGAGCTATGCAGCGGCTGTTCGATATTTCACAAACTTCGATCAGCACATCATAACCCATTAAGATTCTCCCTGCATAGCGGGTCCTTCTGGTGCATAGAAGTTCCAACATAGTGGCCAGTGTCGGGTCATGATATCCTTACATCCTGGTGACTGTTGGCACAGATGATAGGCTTCAGATTACTCAGGCTTGAACCAAAGGGACTAATTAGCCACATGGTGGGATTGTGATTAGTAAACACAAAACGTACCTTTGCAAACCCTTCCCTTAGTGGCAGTTGAGGTTCTGGCTCAGAAAGACTAGATTCATATCTTCAAACTTGGTCAAATTCTTCAGGGATTAATTTCTTGAAAAGAAGCCATGTTGGTACTGTTCACTATTCTGATACATAATTCTAAAATTGTTACATCATGTGTTACTCTCTCCTCTGAGACTATATCTAACCAGTAGCCCCCCCACTCTGTGGGGTAGGAGTGTTGTTCTATTGGAGATGCCATTTCCCAAATGAGAGAGAAAACTGAGATCAAGTTTGTCAAGATCCCATGTTATGCAATGCCTCACTCCTGCCCGCCCATCCTCCACCTATGTGTAAAGGAAGAACAGCAACCCTGAGATATCTTCTATTTCCCACTGTTCAGGCATTGTGAATAATGATGTGTGAAGCCCACTCAGGGAAATGAGGGGGTACAAAAACCCCTGCTTCCACACAGGACAGCTTACAATTGATCCATTATTGATCTTAGCATAGTGTTATGTAGTCTCCAGAGATATAATTGCCTCTTTGCTTCCTTCCCTATTAAAAGTGCCTGATAATAAAGGTGGGGGCACCTGCATATTGAGTCCCAAGAGAATGGTTAAATAAATGGGTGTGGGTGTGGGGGGTAAGTAATAGGAATGTATATGAGTAGGTCATTACAATGTCAAAAAGGACACACAGCCACAAGAGCACATTCAGGAACATTTACCTTCCCATCTGCAGTGCTTTCTCTGAAATTTATTCCCCTCACAGTGATCTGGAAACTAAATCTAGAAATTGTACCAGGAGCTACAGATTTTTCTCTGTCAAATGAATAATCATTGACAGATGAATTTGACAGGCAAGGAGGAATAATGAAATTCACAATAGTATTTGTTCCTTGAACTTTATATATAAAAATCATAGAATATTAGAACTGGAAAGGACATCGAGAGGTCATCAAGTCTAGTCCCCTGCCCTCACGGCAGGACCAAGTACCATCTAGACCATCCCTGATACACATTTATCTAACCTGCTCTTAAATATCTCCAGAGATGGAGATTCCACAACCTCCCTAGGCAACTTATTGCAGTGTTTAACCACCCTGACAGTTAGGAAGTTTTTCCTAATGTCCAACCTAAACCTCCCTTGCTGCAGTTTGAGCCCATTCCTTCTTATTCTATCCTCAGAGGC
This sequence comes from Pelochelys cantorii, assembly GCA_032595735.1. Lineage (NCBI taxonomy): Eukaryota > Metazoa > Chordata > Testudines > Trionychidae > Pelochelys > Pelochelys cantorii. The sequence goes on along the minus strand of CM064329.1, from coordinate 43,086,736 downwards.
CAAAGAGAACATTTTTTTCTCCCACCTCCTTGTGACACCCTTTTAGATACTTGAAAACCGCTATCATGTCCCCTCTCAGTCATCTCCTTTCCAAACTAAACAAGCCCAGTTCTTTCAGTCTTCCCTCATAGCTCATGTTCTCTAGACTTTTAATCATTCTTGTTGCTCTTCTCTGGACCTTCTCCAATTCCTCTACATCTTTTTTGAAATGTGATGCCCAGAACTGGACACAATACTCCAACTGAGGCTAATCAGGGTAGAGTAGAGTGGAGGAATGACTTCTTGTGTCTTGCTCACAACACTCCTGTTAATGCATCCCAGAACTGCGTTTGCTTTTTTTGCAACAGCGTCATACTGTTGACTCATATTTAGCTTGTGGTCCACTATGACCCCTAGATCCCTTTCTGCAGTACTCCTTCCCATTCTGTATGTCTGAAACTGATTGTTCCTTCCTATGTGAAGTAGTTTGGATTTGTCCTTATTAAACTTCATCCTGTTTACCTCAGACCATTTCTCAAGTATGTCCAGATCATTTTGAATTATGACCCTGTCCTCCAAAGCAGCTGCAACCCCTCCTAGTTTGGTATCATCTGCAAATATAATACGTGTACTTTCTATGCCAATATCAAAATCATTGATGAAGATATTGAACAGAACCGGTCCCAAAACAGACCTCTGCAGAGCTCCACTTGTTATGCCCTTCCAGAATGATTGTGAACCATTAATAACTACTCTCTGAGAATGTTTAGCCAGCTAGTTATGCACCCACCTTATAGTAACCCCATCTATATTGTATTTGCCTAGTTTATTGATAAGAAAATATGAGACTGTATCAAATGTCTTACTAAAGTCTAGGTATACCACATCCACCGCTTCTACCTTATCCACAAGACTTGTTATCCTATCAAAGAAAGCTATCAGATTGGTTTGATATGATTTGTTCTTTACAAATCCATGCTGGCTGTTACTTAGCACCTTATTTTCTTTCCCTCCTTTTCTCTCTCTTTATATATATATCACACACACACACACACACACACACACACACACACACACACAGTTAACATGAGATTAGAATTCACACTAGTTAATAGGAATATATTAAAATGATCCATTTAGAATAAAGTACAGATGAATAAAAATTACATTTCTGGGAAATTTCAAAAATTCAAAATTTTCACTCCATAGAAGGGCGAAAAGACAAAATATCAGAAAATATTGAAATGAAAAAGTTCAGTGAAATTTTGATTCAGAAATGTTGACATATTTCATCTCAGAATTTTTTGATCAGCAGTCTGACATTGATATTTGAGGCCACTTGAGCTACATTGGTTTCATATAAGAATTGTAATTCTGGGTAGTTCCTGCTCCTATTCTTGGATACTGGACCTAGTCTCAGGCTGGACCGTCTCCTTGATGGTGACTCAGTCATAGTGTGAGACTATGGCGCATTATAAGATACATATTTTGACAGAGGAATATAAACCAGAGTGGACAGTGAGGACAGAAAGGAACAAGTACTACAACTCCCATGATGCATTGCAGTGTCTGAGACAGATGCAGAAACTACTAATGACCTGATCAGAAACTGATTTTTTCCCCTTTCCCTCACAGACTATATTATCAAAATCAATAGTTTGCTATATAAAATATCGTTACCAACAACCCCCATTTTCTAATAGGAAAATGTTTTGTTCAAAATTTTATCCTGCACTTTAAAAAAGGTGTTTAGTCAAAAGCTTTGAAGACATTGGGGTTGATTCATTACTCTATCATTTCAGTTTTACTGTGATGTAATTCTATTGCAATGGATTTTCACTGATCTAAAACTGTGCCAATGTGGTGAGGATGGAAGTAATGTGAAGTGAGAGGTTCTATTTTATTATACTGGTTTTGTTGTCGATGCCATTACTATTACTTCTAGCTGTTATTTTCACCTTTATTAAAATGGTTATAAATGAGTCAGGATGATGTTCTATCAGTTACTGTAGATCCATTTCTATGTTGACCCCGATTACATGAGTTCTAAAGGAAATGAAAATATACCTCACGAGCCACACAAATATCTTATATATTTGGTGCGAGGTAAAGCTGCTATGTTTGTCGGCCTTTTTCCATTTTTATTCAAAGAGATAGAATAATAGGCATGACCTCCTTAGCTGTGCTGGAAGTGAAGGTGTTATCCAGATGAGGGAGGTAATGTAATATTCTTTTAACAAATGGAAGTCACATAATAGAAGATGTGATGACAGAATAACAAAGTGCTGTAGGAACAGAGCCAGTATTTCAGGAAGAAGATTTCTCACTTACAGAAAGCAATTTGCTAAGAACACCATGATCTCAGGAAGGCAAATAGTCTCCAACCTACAGGATATGTCTACACTGCAATTAAACACCTGTGGCTGGGTCTTGTCAGCTGATTCAGGCTTGCAGGTCTCAAGTGAGAGGGCTGTTAAAATTGCAGTGTAGATATCCATAACCCCCTGGCTCTGCCCATGCTGACCCCATCCCTCCCTGTCTCCACTCAGAAGTCCCCTAAATTCACAGACATCTGTCCATTGGGTCCAGAGCAAGGAGGGGATACTATTATGGAGGCAGCTGACCCCTTTCTGCATGTGGAGGATTTAATACATTAGTGTATCATGGAACTGGGATCAACTCCACAGTTATAATATCTCCAGAATAACGTCTGGAACATTCAGCTTTGATGTTCAAGCTCAAGTATAACAACAAAGTATGAGCAGAGTTCTGATTCTTATTCCTGATCTTGGTAATGGTTTGTTGACCTTAGACATCCTTAATCTTAGTTTATTGCCGCATGCATGGATATACCCAAGTGAACTCAAGTAGCAATGCCAGTGTAGCAGGGGCTGTGGCATAGGCTAGCTTTCTGAGCCCAACTTGATCATGAGCTGTTTACTACCAATGGTTAGTTGATATTATTACTTGATTATTACCTCCCTATGCCATGATCACCTCCACCTGATTGCAGAGCTGACATACCCTATGAATACATCTTAAGTGTGCCATTTTCTTCTCCACTGACCTACCTCACAGGTAGCATAGCTTAAATCTCCTGCTACTAATCTGATGTTTGTAAGTTATTCCGAGATCCTCATTTTAAAGTTGTCTCTCTACACTAGCTAGCGGAAAGAGGGAAGCAGCAGATGAGATATACCTTGATGTCTGGTAAGGATTTCAACACTGTTCCCATATGACATTGCCATAAGAAAACAAGGGAAGTGTGGTTTAGATAAAATTACCAGCTGAAAAAACATACTTAGAATAGTCATCAAAAACTCAGTGTCAAAGTGGAAGAATATATCTAGTGGGGGCACTGCTGGGGTCTGATCTGTGTCTGGCACTATTCAATAATTTCACTAATGACTCAGATAAAGGGGTGGAGAGTATGCGTACAAAATTATGTGGCCACAGGGGCTGACTTTCCGATTTCCAGGGGAGTATGTGCTCCATCATGGTCCAGCCAAAGCCCCACCCCCACTCCATCCCTTTTCCCAAGGCCCCATGCTGTTTCTTCCCACACCACCTATTCTTCCCCATTCGGGCCCCACCCTGGAGGGAGTCCCACCATAGACTACTGATGCTCACCACACCGGAGGCCAGGATCTAACTGGGAGGTCTTGCACCCCTCCAGGGGCCACTCCAGTCTCCCTGCTTCAGTTATCTGTAGGGGGAACTCTGTCTTCCCTCTGCACCTAGTCTTCCAGACATGTTCCGTTGCTTTTCCTGGCCGGTGGAAGCCTGCTCAGGGGGCAGGAGGGAGTTGCTACATCCTCACGGTCATTGTTTTGCAGTCTGTCAGCCTGGCTGGGGAGGAGGTGGCTGCTAAGTCCCACAGCTGAGCGAGTCAGAAAAGTGCCAGAGTGGGGAAGGGCTTTCCCAAGCTCGCTTATCCCTTTAGCCAAGCCTGGGTCGGGACTGGAAGCTACCAGACTCTCTTAGGAATCCAGCAGCCCACTATGCTATAGAGCAGCATCACAGTGGCTGCTCCCATACCTTCTACTCCTGGCCCCCCCTGCCCTTTTCATTACCCAGGATCCAGAGCATTCGCCCCCATGCTGACTATTACATTGCCCAACCTTGCCCTTGCTCCACCTCTTCCTGCCTTTGCTCCTCCCCCTCCTCCCAGCACTTCCTGCACTCTGTGAAATAGCTGATCCTCGGCAGACAGGAAGGTCTAGGGGAGAGAGGGAGGAGCTGATCAGTGGGGCACTCATTTGGCAGGAGGCTCCGGGGGGATGGGGAGGAGGGGCCATCTGATGGGTACTGAGCACCCACTGCTTTATTTCCAGCCCCAGAGCACCAATAGAGTCCACACCTATATATGTGGGTGATACCATGTTTGGAGGGATTGCCAGCAATGTGGAGAACAGGATTTGAATTCCAAATGATCTTGCTGATTTGAGAATTGGTCTGATATCAGAAAGATGTAATTCATTAAGGACAGCAGCAACATGCTATGCTTAGGAAGGAAAAATTAAATGTGGATTCAAAATGGGGAGTAATTGCTAGGCAGACATACTGCTGAAAAGGATCCTTGGGCTATTTGATCACAAATTGAATCTGAGTGAACAATGTGATGCAGCTTTGAGAGCAGCTAATACCATTCTGTAGTGTATTAGCAGGAGTATTTTATCTAAGATATCAGAGGTAATTCTGCTATACTGAGCACTGGTGAGGCCTCAGCTGGAGTACTTTGTTCTGTTCTGGACATTACATTTTAGAAAAGATGTGGACGAACCTGGAGACAGTCCAGGGGAGGATCAACAACAATAATAAAAGGTTTAGAAACACGTGACCAATGAAGAAAGGTTTTTAAAAAACTGGTCACATTTAGGCTTATGCAAAGAAGACTGAGGGAGGATATAAATCTTCATTGTGTTAAGGGCTACTGCCAGGGGAATGGTAATCAATTGTTCTTCATGTCCACTGAAGGTATTGCCACAATTTCAGGGAAACTACACATGTAATCCACCAAGGGCAACAACTTTGGGCTTCTGGTTGTCAGCTGTCACCTCTCTTGGTCAGAGGCTCATGTCTCCTTCCCTTCTGACTGAGAATGTGAAGGCTGCCTTATATTGTGATATCACTAGCAAGCCAGACTGCCTAAAAGACCAGCATCTGCACTTTCCTTTTTCTGAGGACTTTGCCCACCATTATAAATTATCACACAGCTCTTTCTAAGCAAGCACATTAATTCTTAAGGCAAAAGAATTCTGGAGAAAACATAGTAAAACAATAAAAAAAAAACCCTACACATGCTGAAAAAGCTTACTAATTAGCATGTCTAGCTCTAGCCGAGAGATCTGGTAGATTTGAGTGCTTCAAATTCCACAGAACGGTTCTCCCTGTGGTTGCAAGTTCATCTATCTTAGATCCAGAGCCAGCACAAGAGTTGGACAGATCAGTAATTTCTTTAAACTGCTCAGGCCTTTGATCTTGGCTTTTCTGTATTGGGTATACAGCAGATACTGACCTCTTCTTGGGGTGTAGTTTTGAAAGTTTGGGTTCTTGTGTAACTGCGTCTGGGGAATGTACAATAACTCATCTCTAAGTATTTCCTGTGAAATCCATTTAACATGTATTGTTCCAAATTGCCATATTTCTCTGGCACATTTTCAATGCTGTCTTTTGAACTTCCAAGTCTTATATTTGTCACCTCTCCACCCTAGAATGGTTATATACAGTGTGAGCCCACAATAATGCATAAATAATACAATACAATCTTCCAATAATATTGCAGGAAAATGACCAGATTTTTCAGAGAGGACACGTAATCAGCTTCATCTGCAGCAAGGGAGATTTAAATTAGATATTAGGAAAAGCTTTCTAAGAATAAGGGCAGTTAAGTACTGGAATCCCTGTCACTGTAAGTTTTTAAGAACAGGTTAGATAAACACTTGTTAGGACAGGTCTAGATATATTTGCTCATGCTTCAATGGAAGGGCTGGACTAGATGACCTCTGAAAGTCAATTTTAGCCCTACATTTTGTTGATTCCGTGATAGTGACATGAAAACACAATGCCTGACTTCCCATTCTCTTTTAAAAAGCTTGGTGAGCAGTCTTCAGAGAGAATCGTTTTATTATTCAGTCCCTCAGATGCCTGTCAGTGTGTAAACTGATCTGGAGGCAACCCCTGTGTGACCTGCTAGACTTATTTTTATTAGTACCAACCCCTAGTGTGCAACTGTATCTAATATTCTAGGTAGTTATGTTGCTGGAACTGAAAACAAGGTTGTGTCTGTACGTGAGGCAGTTATATTTTGCCCTGCTGTTATTGAAGTTCCATCTAGATCAACATGAGGAGACTAAGACGTGTCAGGGCAATAACTGATTTAATTAGCAGTTCTGAAATCTTATGTACAGCCAGATATAAATTTGACATGAACAGTTACACCTTGCAGCTAAAGTTATAGAGATTCACGATGTAGACATTAATCTGGATATTTTACAATAGGCAGACTAAGCAAGCCTCTGTCAAGTCAAAATGTCTTTTCTGATTTGGCTCAAGCACTTTTATACAGACAAGAGTGTCATAAGTATGTCCAGAGAGAATAAACATACTAGATTTAATATACTTGTGCAGTAACCACAGCTGCACAGTTTAAAGCTTCCATTCTTAAAGGAACTTTGATAACTTGAAATCTAGGCAGTAAAAAACACGTTAAAAGTTATACACCTGCCTTTCAGTCTCTTTGTTAGTCATTTGGTTTTGCAATCATATTTTCTTGTTAAAGGTTTTTCTTCTCACATGTAGGCATGTGAAGGACTCACACATAAGAAGGGGAAATGGATAATATGTGTGTTGCTACGAAATGCACAAAATAAACTGTTTATAAAGAGAGTAATTTCCCCTTACCTTGAATTTTGCTTATAACAATTGTGGGTAAGAGGTTTTCAGGAAGTACTTTTTAAACTGATGAAGTCTTGCTAACTAGTTGTTAACCATAGCTATTACAGCCAGATAAGGTTTTTTTTCCCCCCTTATTGTGCTTTCATTGAGTGAACTGAACTCAGTTACATGCATTTCCCAACTGATTTTCCCAGCTGGAATCCATATTTAAATGAGTTTAAAAATACTGCACTGGCCATATTAAATGTAGCTCCAGTGAGCCTGGCTTATCATGTCCACAGTAAACAGTAAGTTATTTGATTGACAGTAAAACTTCAACCAATTTACAAAGAACTTTTTAAATGTCTACTGCCATATTGGTAAATCTGTAGAGTTGAGAGAGCTGAGCCCTGAGGTTGTTGTGAATGTCAAAACAAAATGTATGGTTGTAATTCCAGGCAATTCTGATAAAGAAGCTACACCTGGGCCATTTATATCCACCTTTGTTCTTTCATTGGACCCAATCAACACATTTATGTTTGAAAGAGAATGCAAAATAATTCCATTTTATCTTGCGCTACAAAATCAGCAATTATGTAAAATTATAACAGCTCAGAGTAAAAATGGTTCAGGGCATAATGCTGATACTAGCTAGTGTCAGAAGTGTTTTCCTGGTATTGAGTTGCACAAATATGTAGCTCATAATAGATTTGTGCCTGCCCTTGAAGTAGTTGGAGTAGACCATTTAGAACATGAGTTGACAATGTGATCCTGCTGAGTAAAAGACAAATGTCATTCTCAGATGCATCAACTGGAATGCTTTTATGCAAGACATGTTAGGTAATTGTTCTACTCCACGTGGCACCAGTGAGTCCTCAGCTGTGGTACTGTGTTCAGTTTGGGGTACCACACTTTCAGAAAGATAGGAAGAAACTGGAGACAATCCAAAGGAGAGCAATCAAAATAACAAGAGGTTTAGAAACCTAATCAATGAGGGCAAATTAAAAATAAACAAACAAAAACCAAAACAAAAACCCCTTTCACCAGCATCCTTTGATACATTTCTGGGATAAGAGGTTTCACTAGAAATAAATGTTGCAAATTATTATGTGACTTATAATGCATAGTTACCAGCTCAATATAGCTACAATTCATAGCCAGGTAGTATAGGGGAATGATATCAGAAGCAAACACATGGCTTTAAATAATTTGACATTAGTGCCCCTGCAAAAAGAGATAAAAGAAGAAGAAGAAGAGAGATAGATTTGCTAATGAAAGAAGGATCAGGCATTTAAAGGCAGGGTAGTAATTTACCTAACTTCAAACTTGCACATTTTGGGTTTAAACATTGACTCTAGTATCACTGGGTTTATCAACTTTGGGAGAGACTGAGGAGAAAGGCCCACAGTGGACAGAAGAAGAAAAAATAAATTGACAAAGATGGTGTAAAATGGAACAGATATGGAAAAAAGTATGTGGGTGGATCTTGGAAAAGAACAGGTAAAAAATAAATACTGGAGACAGGCCACTTACTTTTGCTAACTTAATTCTTTTGGATATCGTTCTGTCCCTGATACAGGGCTCTGGCTGCCTTTAATCTAGAAATAGATTGTAATTGTATAGGTATTTCCTGGAAAAAAAACATTCCAAGAGAGAAAAATGTGTTTAACATGAACTAGAAATCCTCCAAAATTTAAAACTGGAAAGGATTGCAAAACTGCAAACTTAATAAGCTTTGCCTATGTCCATTAAGAAACAGTTATAGAAACATTTCTTCTCCCTTTTTAGATGCTATGTTAGTTTGTGAGCATGAAAAAGAGGTTGAGGAGATGAGGAATATATCCTACTGCACCCTTAGCTTTGCAGCATGATAGTAAAATATGCAGACTTATTTGCTCATTTTTTTAAGTAGTTTGAGGCACTTGACAACCATCTGCCTGTAAAATGAAAATGTAGCAAAGACTGCCTGCAGTTTCATCTGTCTGATATTTTTAGATGGACCATTCTCTGGAGCAGGTAGGCGAACATTTGAAATTAGGCAACAAGTTTTCAGGCCATAGGTAAAATTTCCAAGACGGTTGATTTAAGAACTTAAATATCATGAAACATTCAATTACTTAAAGACCTTTGAATATTTTACTTGGTGTACAAATAGCTGAAGATGAAAACAATACAGTTTAGAGGAGGGGCAATGATATTCTTTATTCTTAAAATAAATGGCCACATTAAGATAATATTTTAGGGGTGTCAAGTGATTAAAAAATTAAGCATAATTAATTACATGTTCAATCATGCTGTTAAAGAATAAAAATTACCATTTAAATATTTTTGGATGTTTTCTACATTTTAAAATTTATTGTATTTTGTGTTGTAACTGAAATCAAAGTGTACAGTTCTAATATTATATTTATTTTGATTACAAATATTTGTACTGTAAAAAACCCCAAATATTTCTGTTCACCTAATGCAAGTGTAATAGTACAGTCTCTTTATCATGAATGTTGAACTTGCAAACATAGAACAATGTACAAAAATACTACATTAGAAAATAAAACAATGTAAAGCTTCAGAACCTGAAATCCACTCAGTCCTCCGGCTTGCTCAGCCAGTCACTCGGCCAAACAAAATTGGTTATAATTTGCAGGAGATAATGCTGTCTGCTGCTTGTTAACAATGTCCAAAGTGAGAACAGGTGTTCGCATGGCACCATTGTAACCAGCGTCACAGATAGTTACAGACCAAATGCACCAAAGATTCATATGATTCTTCATGCTTCAGCCACCATTCCAGAGGGCATGTGTCCATGCTAATGATGGCTTCTGTTCAATAACGATCCACAGCAGTGCAGACCGATGCATGATCCTTTTAATCATCTGAGTCATATGTCAACAACAGAAGGTTGATTTTCTGTTTTGGTGGTTTGGTTTCTGTAGTTTCTACATTGGAGTTTTGCTCTTTTAAGACTTCTGAAAGTGCGCTTCACCAGTGGCATAGCTAGGGCAGGAAAAGTGGGTGGGCCCTGGCTTTCAGGAGGCCAGGCAATGTGGGTATGCGGGAGGGGGACAGGAGGGCCTTGGAAGGAGGCAAGAAGGAGAGGAGGGCAGGAGAGATCTGGTGCCCTGGGGAGGGTAATCAGGACTCGCCTCGCCCCATCCCCCTTACCACTCAGCAAGCACCTGAGGCACACAGGCGGCAGGGCAAACACACGGGGCAGAGGGAAGCCTTGGCAGGACTGAAGCTTTGCCCACCCTTCCCAACCCCAGCTGCATCCTCTTCCTCCTACTGGTGCTACTTGCTGCTCCCTCCAGTCATTGACCCCATGCTAGTGTTGCCTGGTTGCATCCCCCAGGAGGCACACCCCCAGAAGAGCTAGTGCTGGGTCTGGAGGCCAGGGAGTAATGCACTGAGCGATCCAGGTGGGCTGAGCTAGGGTTGAGAGCCTCTGGACTCCGGGGGATCTGGTCCCAGTTTGGGTGGGCCTGGATGCTAAGTGGGAGGAACACTATCCACTCAGGCGCTCCTGAGGCTATGCCCTTGTGCTCCACACCTTGTCCCTCTCTGATGTTGGATGGCACTTCAGATTCTTAAACCTTAGGTTGAGTGCTGTAGCTATTTTCAGCAATCTCGCATTGGTACCCTCTTTATAATTTGTAAAATCTACCATGAAAGTGTTCTTAAACACGTGCTGGGTCATCATCTGAACCGCTAACCCATGAAATATATGTCAGAAAGTGGATAAAACAGACCAGGAGACATATACTTCTCCCTCAAGGAGCTCAGTCACAAATTTAATTAATATGTTATTTTTTTAAAATAAGCAACAGCAGCATAAAAACGTATCATTTGGAATGGTGGCTGAAGCATGAATGGGTTTGCATATCTGATGAATAAATACCTTGCAACACTGGCTACAGATGTGTCACATGAAAGCTTGTTCTTGCTTTCAGATGACACTGCTAAAAAGAAGTAGACAGCATTATCTCCCACAAATTGTCACCACATTTGTTTATCTTATTGACTGGCTAAACAAGAATTTGGACTGAGTGGACTTGAGACTGCAAAGTTTTACATAGTTTTGTTTTTGAGTGCAGTTATATAACCCCCTCCTCCCCAAAAATCTACATTTGTAAGTTCAACTTTCAAGAATAGCATTGCACAACAGTACCTCTGTGAGTTTAATTGAAAAATAAACAAAAAAGTAAAATTTTTACAGTGTAAATATTTATAATAAAAATAACATAATGTGAGCACTGTACACTTTGTATTCTGTTTCAATAGAAATCAAGACATTAGAAATTGTAGAAAAGCATCCAAAATATTTAATGAATTTCAAGTGATATTCTGTTGTTTAACAGTGCTCTATTTAATTTTTAATCACAATTAATTGTTGAGTTAATCATGTGAATTAACTATAATTAATTGACAGCCCTATTTATTTTATTGTAATTAGATGGCCACTGGTCTAATAGCTGAACTGGCAAGAGTTAGAATAATGTAAGAAATCTCCCATACACACCTTTGATGTTCTACTGGATAATTTGGATAGCTCGATGACATAGCCTACAGACTCTTAGGAGAGCATGATATGTGTGTAGTTATTCTCTAAAAACTATTTGTTACAATGGGAAAGGCTTACCGAAATGGAATTCAAACTTCTATTTTAGTTCTTCATTTTTTGGGTTTCTTGTACCCCCACAGACCTGTGTGAATGGAGAGGGCTAAATTAGCCATTGTTTCTTATCAGCCAAAATACATTTTTCTCAAGATAGAGCAAATTCAGTTGAGCTGTATTTGGGCAATACAAAAATGAATAATATATTCTTTTCTCTGTATGCTGGAATCTAAAAATTGGCACCAAACTTGCCTTTCCCTGCAGCTCACAATTAAAAAAAAAAAAAAAAAAAAGATGAAGAAAGGAAGTTTTGAAGTAATGAATATTTTAGATTTCACTTGACCCTATAAGTTAAAATTCTTCTATTTTATTGTTCTGAACATGTTTGTTAATTCATCTGTATTGCCGTAAGCATGATTAGGGAAATGCCAAACTTTTTTTTTTTTTTTTTTTTTTTTTTAAGAGAGTGGGGCAGCAAGTATAAGACAGCATGCCTTTGGGAGAAAATGGATATAATGTGAATTGAGAATAAAAAGTGCCTCACTTTGCACAGACCTGCATTTGGGGGTGGGACAGGAAAGGAGGCCTGGTGATTCAGAGGGGTCCAGAGCTCTGGCAGCTGCTGCTGCCGAAATAGCAGCAGTGGCAGCTGGAGTTCTGAGCCTTTTAAATCATTTCTGGAGCTCCGCACTGCACACTCCGGACGAGGTGGGGGAATCAGTGCTGTGCTCTGGGCAGAGCTGAAGGCCAGCTGCTCTCTGCCCCGCCCTTTCTGCTCAGCCCTGCCCATTCAGGGAGTGCAGAGCCAGGCTCCTTCCCTCATCTTGTCCAGGGGCCTGCAGAAACTGTCAGCTCCACTGACTTTGCATAACTCTATTTGAAATGTCTGAATAGCGAGCATGATATTTGCAATGGAACTTGCACCTTTCCTAAGACCTTTGTCAAGGGTCTTATTGAGCTGAAGAGCATTTTGTACCAAGGTTGTCTTGGAATAGCTGGTACCTTTTTTATCTGGGGAGCAAGCAAAGTCAATTAAAATAGTCATCGTGCTTCTGACTCTCTAAAAGTCAACGATCCATTTTAAATAGATGAAAATGTAGCGTGCTTAGATGATTTATGTAAAGAGTTATGCAAATGTGGAGTAATTCTTATTGCATCCACATTATACATGAAGAAAAGATACTGTCATCATTGTCTGAATAATATGAAATAAATTAGTATATATGTTTAAACACAGTGTGCATTTTATGAATTATAAGTGCATTTAATTTTATAAATATTCCTGATTTATTTCACCAATATGGAAGCAATTGATGGTAAATCATTTAAAACTTAATAAGTACTAGAAATTCTGTATCTGTTTCCTTCCACCTGCAAGTGTTACAGCGAGATTAGTACATCCTTCATCAGCTCAACTGTCGTCTTCTTGAAGCGGTGCAGTAATGTTTCCTTTTATCCCTTTGTATGAAAACCTTATGAAGAATCCTTCACAACACTCATTGTAAAATGATTTTTCTCCTTTGTTGGTGAAATACCTGTTCCCATACAGATAAAAACCCACTGTCCTTTTGCTTTATTATTTTCTTCCTTTCTATATTATATCCCATGCAATTTACAGTTTCTGGCACTGAATTCTATGCCCCAATTCTCCTGTCATGCCACCAGGAAAACAGGCATAAACCCACTGATGTCAATAAGTTTCAGCAGTGTGAAGATTGCATGAGAGAGACAAGAATCTGGCCCCAGGGTTTCCTATTGTACTTTATGAATGACTCTCAAGTCCCTGTGTCTTTCATCTGTCTATTAATTGATCCTCTCTGTGCTCTACTTTGAGGAAACCATGAACAGAAATGGGAGATGGGATGAGGAGCTTGGGAATACCAGAAGCTGCAGGCCAATTTCCCTGTTATCCTGCATCTTATGTTTTCACATAAACCAGTGCCAAGTGTACTCTGAGGGGACACTGCAAGCTTCTTTTGGAATAAGCTATTCCAGAAAATATCTTCTGGAAAAGCTTATTTCGAAATAGAGCATCCACACTACAAGGAAGCCTCAAAATTAGTCCGAGACAGCGTGCCGATGTTAGGAGAGCCTATCTCAATGCAGAGCCCTAGAAGGCACTGGGGAGGAATAACTTGAGAATAGCCCTCGGGAGGAGCTATTTTGACATAGCGGGTGTTGAGTGTCTATACACACCCTCTTCCAAAAGAGTTTTTTCAGAAGAGGCCTTATTCCTCGTGGAATGAGGTTTACCAACGTTGGAAAAAGCCGCCCATTATTTTGATTTTCTTTTGAAATAACGCAATTGCTGTGTGGACGCTAGTATTGTTTTTCTGGAATAATGGCCGTTATTGCAGAATAATGGTGCAGTGTAGATGCACCCTGAGTAGCATTTTATAACCACTTTGCATTGGACTACAGTGAAGACTACACAAGGCACAAGATCAGGCTTGCCAATGGCAGGGGAGGAGCAGTGACCCACTGGGTCAGTGATTGAAAGGAGCAAGGAGAGCTGTAACTATTTGAAAAGTATTGTTATAGTTGTATTCACATCTTGAGCCTCACGTTGCATTCAGATCTCCATAGAGAGATCCTGTGACTTCAAAGGGCAGACCTCAGGATCTACTTAAAGGGAAGTAGATGCAGAACTGAAGTGTGTTTGTCTGTCTTTCTAGAAAGCATAATGGTATTTTAAAAACCAAATTTTGAAGTCATGAGACTGTTTTTTGAGAAAATGTTGCAGGATTGGCTCTTCATTAAAGTTGATCTAGCACAATGAAGTAGTTACACATGAATGTGCCAGCAAACTAACAGGTGTATTGAGCAAAATGAATGATGTAGTCTTGCAGAACTCTATCTGAGAGATCAATTGCACCGACACACTTGAAGCAGAAACAACAATCAGTCCAGAACAATACTGTCTACTTTACCAAGCAAATTAACATGAACTCTTGGTCAATGATATCAAAGGTCGATGACACACCTAACCAGATGAACATGAACTGCCCTGGGCTATTGCTAGGAAAAGATTGCTAATGAACAAGAGTAATGCAGTCACACTACTATGCCCACACCAAAGTCCAAATGAAAGGGATTAGGCAAATCTGAGAATTCTTTGGAAATTATCTCATTGCTCCATCTTCTATTATCTTTCCAGAAAAAGGGATAATTAGAAATCATGTGATGTTGCCATGATAAAGAAATCATGGGTCTAGCCATTATTTGTTTGAAGGAAGATGATACGCTACCTCCCTCTGAGGGAACACAAGAATCTCAAGTGTTGAGAGACCAATGCTTCCCCATTTGCTGTAAGACACGAGAGAAATGGTTCCCATTTGAAGGTCACAGATCATAGGAACTCTGTGATCAAAACTGGCCAAATGAACATTTACAGTAGAGCCTATTTATCTGATTAGTTTATTTTACCACATATGTGTGTTTTTAACAGTCTAGCAAATAAACTGAACAAACCATATTTAATAGGCATGCATCAGGCACTCCCAAGTTAAAATACTCCGAAGTTAAACCTTATTCTGAGGCTTTGTCTACACTGGCCAATGTAAAGTACTGGCAGCTGCAGTTCAGTACAGCAGCGAAACCGCTGTTGTGTATCCACACTCTCAGCTGCCAGTGCAGTAGTGTGATCACACTTGTGGCACTTGCAGTGGCATTTGGAGCATTGTACTCTGGGCAGCTATCCCCCAGAGCACTTCTTCCTCTTCTGCTGAGGCTTGTGTAAAGGCAGAGGGGAGTAGCAGGGTATCCCAGGTCCTCTCCTGGGACAGTGTCCACAGTGCATTACTTTGTGCTTCTGGCTGCATTTGGCGCCATCTTTCCATCGCTTTTGTGGTGCGCACTCTGCCTCCTCTGTCTGTGGGAGTGGACCCTGCACTGTGGAAGAAAATTCTGATATGTCTCACTAGTATATCACGAATGACTGTCAAGTTACTCCTTAAGTTACAAGTGAGCAGGAGGAATCAGACCCTCATCTTGCCAGGCCTAATAGCTACAACACAAGATGTCTTGTGGCATTCATGGAGGTGCTAACACAGTGGAATGTGTTTTCAGCTCCTGAAATGAGCCCTGAGTGAGGGGATCACATCATCATGCAAGTCTGGGGTGATGAGCAGTGGCTCCAAAACTTTCAAGTGGGACTCTGTGATGAGCTTGCCCCCCATCCTGCAGCTCAACGACACAAAAATGAGCGTGACTCTGCTGGTGGAGAAGCACGTGGCGATTGCACTGTGGAAGCTGGCTACTCCAGACAGGTACTGATCAGTCACCAATCAGTTTGGAGAGGGAAAATGGGCTCTTGGACATGTGTTGCTGGAAGTGTTCAGGGCCATTAATTGCACCCTGCTCTGAAAGACTGTGGCTCTGGGCAACATGAGTGAAATTGTGGATGGCTTTGCACAGATGGGCTTCCCTAACCTGACCACCTAGGCTCTCAGTACATTAATCGAGAGGGATATTTCTCCATGGTTCTCCTGGCACTGGTGGGTCACCCTGGGCATTTCACAGTCCTGAAAGCAGGCTGGTCTGGAAAGGTGCATGAAACACGCACTTTCTGGAGTACTGGCCTGTTCAGGAAGCAGAAAATGTGGACTTTCTTTCTGGACCAGAAGATCACTGGAAGTTGAAATGCCCATTGTGATCTTGGGAGACCCCATCTACTCCTTAATGCCACCATAGCTCACGAAGCCATACCCAGAGAGTCTTGACAGCAGCAGGCAGCATTTCAACAACCGGCTGACCTGGTGCAGACTGACACTGGTGTTGCTTTTGGCCATTTAAAAGCCCGCTGGTGATGTTTGCATGGGAAGCTGGACCTGGCAAGTGACAATATCCCTATGCTTGTAGCTGTGTGCTACATGCTCTAATATTTGTGAAGAGAAGTGTGGAAGTTTCACTCACAGCTGTACTGCTGAGTCTCCTTGCCTGGAGGCTGAGTTTGAACAGCCTGAGACACGGGCTATTAGATTAGCACAGCATGGGGCCAGAAGGATCAGGGGTGCCTTGAGGCAGTAAACTGATGCTGAAAGTCAGTGATATTTGTTGCTATGCCCAAGAGTACAGTGGCTGTAGTGCTAATGAGGGACTGATTGGTCCATAGGATGCACTAGTACAAAAGTGCCTGTTGCTTTGCTGGGGTGTGCATGCTTGCTTCTACGTAGTGAATAAATATTGCTTTCACACCCAAGAATTTCATGTATTTAAAACAACAAACTTAGAACACAGATGCAGCATGACCCATCTGCACTTGGGGGGTGGGGGTGGGGTTGGATGAGAGGAGGTGAGACCATGGCATGTTTACAGATTTCCATATGTCCAGGTATTCTATGCAGCCCTGCTGTCTGATGTGCTATGCAATGGGCGCTACAGTTCAGCAGGGAAAAACTGCATGGAGACAGGGGTCTGAGTGCATTGGGTGCCTATGGGAGTCAGCAGGGCTGGCCAGTGAAGGGGCAGGGGTGAAGTGCAGTGGGTGCCAGCTGAGGACAGGATGGTGGCCAAAGTGTGTTGGTGGTGACAGGGGGGTGCATGGGAAACAATGCCTGGAGCGTGTCAATGTGGTACTCCATAATGGTCCTCCTTTGCATTGCTCCAGTGCTCAACATTCTCCTTCTGTTCCCTCCTCTCATTGTCCCTCTGCTCCTTCAGTTCTTTTTTTTTTTTCAGCAACAGCCTGAAGCACAACCTTGCCCATCAAGTCATCTTTACTTTTTGGAGGCCACTAACTTGCCTTGTACGGCTGTTCAGCCAGCGATAAGAGGGAAGGCTGGGATCCCAAGATTAAATCTGTGAAGCCCAAATGCAATATTTTACAGCGGGACCATTGTTAACACAAGACAGAGCGCTCATGTGACCCATTTTAAACACAAGTACCATTCACAAACCTATCACTGACTGCCTGTCCCCGAGCGAGCGCATAAAAGACACAAGACTCACAAAATGGTGAGTTAACCATTGGAGCAGGGCAATTCATTGGTGCAGGGCCTTACTGTAGTCTGGGCACATGTGTCTTAGGGAAGCCAACATTACAGGCGGGAGGGGCCTATAATAAAAACTGTCCACACATTTTCCATAGGCTGTGTTCATCGTGGAAGATATTTTGCTGCTGTGGGTCAGAAAAGAAACAAGGCAGGTTCTTCTGCAAGACTGCAGCTTCCATCCTAGCCCTTATATGGCTTGCCAGTGTGCAACCTGCCCTTTACAGAACAGCAGCCTGGGAGTGTGACCTTTAATGAGACGATGAACATAGCAGCTCTGCCAAGAAACTATGGAGGTGGATTGCCCAGCATCTGGGTGGTACTTTTGATGAGATCTGTGCAGACGATTACCATGAAGTGAGAGAGTTCAACAACATTCTATTCCATTTTGTTGGTACTCACACCAAACAGACCCAAGCCTGCTTTCCTCCCACCCCCCGCCCCAACAACTCGCTTCAGTGCTTCCAGAAATCAAAATGACTTACCAGGTGCATCCTCTGCTGTTTGTGCTTCCCCAACTCCAACTGTTGTGATTGGCTCGTGTCCTCTGGAGTAGAAAAGAGATCCTGACAGCATGTATCTGTGGATGCCATGTTATCCTCTAGCTCTGGGTCCTTTTCATCCACAATTTCCTCCTCTTGGCTCGGTCCACTCTGGGATGGCCCGTGAGGCTTCAAAGGATCCACAGAGGACTTTGGAGGAGGAGGCGTTGCCCCCAAGTATGACATCCATCTCTTTGTAGAACTGGCACATTGTGGGCATAGCATTGGAGCAGCACTTTGCCTCCCATGCCTTGCGGTAGGTTTTTTGCAGCTCCTTCATTTTGACCCTGTACTGAAGGCATCCTGGTCATGGCACCTTTCAGTCATGCATCTCCATATGTGCCAGAGATCATGATTCCAATGGCTGTAGTGCAGCTGGGACTGGATGGCTTCCTCTCCAAACACTGAAGAGGTCCAGCACCTTGGCATGGCCTGGTGCATGGAGTAGGCCTGGTCACTGGGAAAGATGAGCTAAGTGCACCCCATACATCACTGAGGAAAGAGAAAGAGGAATTTTAAAATTCCAAAGGAATGCAAAGTGTGGGTCTGAGGGTTGGTCACCTGAGGGCAGAGCAAATAGAGTTCAAACTGATGACCCAGAGAAGTGACAACAGGCATTGTGGGACAGGTACCAGAGGCCTGTGTCAGCACTATAGCAGCTCGATCCACTCCAGCACCCCAGCGCTGTAGCAGCAAGCTCTACCTCCTCTCATCGAGGTGGTTTAGCAGCAACTGTGGAGTAAATATGCACTAAGTGCCTTCCCAGTATGGAGACCTCATGAGTTACAGCGCTCTGAACTGATTTACTGTGCTGTAACTTGCCAGTGTAGACTAGGCCTCAGTTACCTTAAAGATCAAGTTACCCCATCTCTGCTGAATAGCCAGCTGCTCCAGACTGACCTACACTTGAGCAAGAACATATTGATACTACGGTGCTATTGCAAGAAGTAAGAATGAAAGGGTAACTTCTCGATAAAGCTTTCAATTAAATTACTAACTCAATTTATATATTTAACTTGGAGATAACTCTTATACTTATACATAAACATTTCCCAGTGGTGAAGAGGTGATGTATTGTACCCTTATAAAATCATTCAGTATAAACTCATTTGTCCATAAAACAGCTATAATACATACATTTAAGTTTTTTTAAAAAAAATTACTTCACTTAGATCCATTGGCCAATCCTGGAAGGCTCCAAATGTCTCCTTTGATGTTATGAATGTCCTCAGCTCCCCTCTGAAGTCTAAGTCAAGTCAGTGGAGCATCTTGTCAACTTGCTGTATTCAAACACATAACTGCAGACTAACACCTAGAGGTGGGAAAAAAGTGACCTAGAATTCAGATTTTCTGTACCAGAATGGCAGTCCCTCCCAGAAGCGGGAGCTCAAGAAAAGCTATTCTGTTATTGAAGATTGTATATGTAATACATCTTGTATCTAGTACCGAAAACATCAGAGAATATTTTACTTGTTTTGTAAGTTTCCTCTCTCTAAAATTGAAGCAATAAATGCTCTGTAAAGTTGCCAATCACTTCATGGAAAGAATCAATGGACTTTTCTGTTACAAGGAAGTAACTCTCTAGAATGGCTAAAAAATGACCTTACTAAATGCAATAATTACATTCCAGGGCCAAATCTGCTGAAATAGCTTCACCAATCTAATTGGCTTTAGTGTAAAAAAAAAATCAGTGGGACATAGGCTTCTGTCACATTCTCGTGTGCAGTTCAGACCAGTGAGGGGTTTTAAAACTACCCTGCCCTGTAATCCTGAGTGCATCAAAGTGCTGTGTAGCTGTACATGCTCTTCCAGATGGCAAACCAGCTCTCCTTTAAGCAGAGCTGACTCACAGCTCTGATCCTAGCTTGCCTTGTAGATACACTACTACCACTGCCTGCTTTGGTTACATCTGGCAAGATGACCTCAATGCCCTCAGTCTTGAGTTTTTCCATGTGTGCTCTGCAATGCTCATCCTTTTCCTGGACCACTCAGGATACATCTACACTGCAGGGCTTAGCTCAATTTATGTAGCTTATTTTGAGTTATGTCAATTGCATAGCTTATTTCAAAATTGGGAGCATCTACACAACACTTATTTAGAAATAGAGCACTCTTATTCTGATTTCTCTTATTCGTCATACAATGAGGGTTACAGGAGTTGGAGTAAAAAGTCCTCCAGCTTGACGCTATTTCAACATTATTTCAAAATAACTGCCTACTGTGTAAACGCGGATTAAGTTATTTTTGAAATAATGTTGCTGTGTAGATGTACCCTAAAGAGCTATTACTCCTTGTTCCTTTGTTCCTCTAAAGATATAATATCCAGCAGCTTGCCATGTTAGTTGGAGTTAACATTCACGTCAAATCAAATGTAGTATGGGTTGGTTTAGATTAAAAGTAAAACAAACTCTCCTCTCTGGGAGAGGCATGCACACTGCTTCTTTTTGTGCAAAAACCCGTTGCACAAAAATAAATGGCAGAAAATATGCTAATGAAATCGTGACTTATGCTAATGAATCCCTCATTAGCATATTTTCTGCTAGAAGAACTCGCAGTGAAGATGAAGCCAGAGTGTAAAAATTATGCCTAAACTGTTCTAATAAGAATTATGATACTTTTGATCCAGAAAGTAGGCCTTCTCTGTTTTGTTTGGGTGGTTTTGTTTTGTGCTGATTTGGGACCAGAACATGGTTAGATTCAGTGATTGAATTTCAGGTTCTCCTTCTGACTCCTTCAGATCTTGCTCATGTAAAATCTATTAAGGGACAGAACCCTTGTCTTACCTCTTATTTTTTTAATGTTAATTTGCATACAGTGACTCTAATTTTTCATAAATCCTCTCAAAGAAGTCAACCAGATGATCTTCTTGCAGTCAACTAGCTGGTATGGATTTGAGGCAGAGGCTAAGTGGACCTTAGCAAGACACTTCACTAATAAATTGGTGCCAGATCTTGAATTGATTATGCCAATGGGAGTTGTACTGCTGACTTCAGTGAGCATAGAAAATACCTCCAGTTGGTCAGTTCTAATATTGAAGATCAAGAGACAGCTCCCTAGTCACTGCTGTATCTATTTTGCTACTTACTGTTAGACTCATGAAAAAATAATTGTATTAGAGATTGTGAAGAGCCCACAATCCTGTTACAATAATATTACTGAATTGGGAATTTTCATGAGGTTCAATAATAGAATAATGATAGAGATGCAGCCGTGTTAGTCTGGTCTAGCTGAAACAAAAGACAGGACTATGCAGCACTTTAAAGACTAACAAGATGGTTTATTAGGTATGAGCTTTCATGGGGCCAGACCCACTTCCTCAGATCAATTTGTGGAAGAATAATAAATCTTAATAATAAGAATAATAAGCCTCTCAAAGCTTGGCAACTTTATTAAAACTAATTTAGCACAAATTCAAAAGCTTGACAAATATCACAATTTGTTAAAAATCAGCTCTAGAGAAACAAGAAGAATATTGAAGATACAGCTGGATGGGAAAAAGTCAATGAAGGCTACAGAACTTAAGTAGATATGTGAAGCGTAATATAAAAGATAATCCGGAAGCCTTAAATACGGATATTCACTCATGCTTTGGTAAAAAAGGTTAGAACTAGAAAAATAAATGCCAGAGGAGAAATAATTAAAGGAACAATATGAAATACTGAGCAATGAAGAGAATATTTCCGCTAAAGAGTTCATCAAATACATTCTCGGTGGTCAGAAGGAACGAGTGTATTGATTCTGAAAAATAACTGTAGTAGAAAAACTGGGGATTTAAGCAAAGTCGAGGCTGACTTGTTAAACAATTATTTTGCTCTTGTTTCTGAAAAAGATCAGAGTGGGACTCCAACGTCCATCATGGAGATGTTGGATGTATAAGAAGATAGACTAGACAAGGTGACAATGAAAGAATTGCTGTCACTTGGACTTTGCCAGCTCCTGGAACTGTGGAGTTAGGCTCTAGGGTATGGCTACACAGCCTGCACAAGTGAATCTCCCAGGATGGGTCAACAAACATGGGCTAGCAGAGCTAGCACTCTACAAATAGCCCTGTTAGTGTTTTGAGGTTATGGCTCAGGCTGAACCTTAGCCTAGGAAGGAGAGAGGGCTACACAGCTATTTTTAGAGCAGTAGCATGAGCCCAAAGCTTAAGTTTCCCAACCTAGGATGGGAGGCTCACTTTTGCAAGCTATATAGATGTACCCTATGGGTTCACCCTGGCACCAGTTAGGGCGTATCTAGACTACGCCAAATGGTCATATTTTCAAAAATGGAGCTTTTGAAAATGAAAGTAATGAAGACGTGGCTTTTTCGGTGAGCCAGCCCCTTTGTCAAAAAAACGCTCTTCCTTAAAAAAGGAGGTTTATGCGGAATTTGCATATCTTCTTTCGACCGTTTGGCGTAGTCTAGATGCGCCCTTAGAGAGAGTCAGCTGAGTCCCATACAGAATTCCAGACTAGAGAGTCAGTAGAGGACGACTCCTCCCTCCCCCAACAGCAAAGATACTTTGAGGACTTTTTTTTTCATTTAAGTCAGCCAACGTTTGAAGAGCTGCAGCATGTCTTCCAACTCATCCCGAGCATAACTGTCCCTGCATATATGTCTAAGCAAACTCCTGAGATAGGGTGCGGTCACAGACGACCCCTCAGGGGTGCCTCCCGGGGTGCTGACACGGCCACTGCCACTCGCCTTCCTGCTCTTTGGGGCTCCTCACCGCCCGATCCTGCTGGGCCAGCTCCGCTGGTCTCCCCCAGCCAAGGCCCCGAGCTGAGGTCCCTGCCCCCACCGAGAAGCAGTTCAGACACTGAAACACTTCAGGTCCAAGGAGAGTGCAGTTTAGGGCCCAGCCTCCTGAAATGACTCCCCAGATGAGATCAAACCCCAAAGAATTAGGTAAGCCCCCTTTAGCAATGAAAGGGGGAATGTGCACACTGGTTGCCCCCCCACCCCCCAGGTAACAATCGCTTACGCTGGGTTTGATAGAAAATGAAAATGGTTTCATTAAGTTGAAGCAGTAGGATTTAAGTAGTAATAAGTGAAAGCAGGCAGAGCAAAGTAGGTTACAAATCAAAAGAAACAAAACCGCTTGGCTAATTCTACACTGAAACCTCAGTACAAACTTAATCAAACTCACCCTAAAACCTCTTTTCCAGCTGCCACTCTAAACCAGGGCTCTCTTCCCCACCCTGGGGTCTCAGCCAAAAGACCAAGGCCTCTGCTTTCCTATTTTTTTTGTTAAAGAATTGAGGCCCCTCCCTACCAACCACTGCTCAGACTGAAGGACAAAAGAGATCGTTTAACAGTTGAGGGTAACACACTCCATGTCTCTCATTCACATGATTGAAACTCACAAATTATTTCCCACTCCCTGTGTCTAATTTTACACACACAAGTGATACATACAACAGACTAAGATAAAGCAAACCAGTGGATCATGACATGAAGATTGATGGGTTACACAAAATGATTTGCTCAAAACACTTTGGAGATATGTATATTCATGTCCATGAGTCCATTTCATAAAGCATGGGGGGAGGGGTTCATCACAACTCTATCCAATCATTTATTACAATTCTGTAATATTTGGAAATGGTATTTCTTCTCACTTTCAGTATTTGTCTGGGGCCAGTGCTGGAAGTATTGGAAATAGCACAAAAAGGCTGGGTTTTTTTTTCCAAGACAATGGAAATCAACAGGATTTTGGATGTTTAATTATCCAAATCAAACTTGACCTGTGCAGCTTCTGAAGTTTGTCCATCATTAGTCCATCTTATTGAACTGTATTAAAGACCTTTGAACGTGCTAATGCTGGGGCTAAGGAAATGCAATTGATATTATATGAAGTATTAAATTTGGAATGTAAATACACTTTAATATAAAAAAACCTGTAAGCTGTAGATTAGCGATGAACTCTGCATTTTAAAATAACTGTTTCTATCCCATAATTTTTTTTCAAGTAAGCAGTGCTATTCATTCAGTGGAAAACCAGAATATCAGTATTTGGGGCATTCTAGTCAGTTTAACTAATAGTTAGGGTACATCTGCACTGCAAAGAGAGGCGAGAGTGCAGGGTAGGTGCCAAACCTCTTCCCAGTGAGGGCACTGAGGAGGGCCAAGCAGAAAATTGCCACAAGACCCTGCCTTGTGCTCCAAGGCCAGGGAAAGCAGTGGAAAGATGCTAGCTGATTTCAGTGGGTTTTGCATTAAATCCATAACTGACAAAACATATCAGTTATCTCGAGGTAAAGACCTAGATTTTTAGAATCAGTGACTATTTTGGGGAGACCCAACCTGAGACCCACCCCCAGAAGAGACCTAGTTTTCAGAAAACAGGTGCTGAACACTTTCTGTAAATCAAACACCAGGTGTTATAAGTTGGTACCCAAAATCACTGGTCACGTAGGCTATGTCTACACAACAAGGGTATTTTGAAATAATTTATTTCAGAATAATAACTCCTGAAATAACTGTTTTGAAATAGCATGCCCATGCTACAGGGAAGCCTTGAAATTAGTCCAAAGCAGGCTCCCCAATGTGGATGCGCCACTTTGATTTGGAGCCCCAGGAAGTGCCAGGGGGTAATTACTTTGAATGGCCCTTTGGAGAACCTATTTCGAAACAGCAGCAGTGGAGTGTCCGCACTACCACTATTTTGAAACAGCAGTCTTGAAATAAGTGTTATTCCTCATGGAATTCCGATATTTTGAAATAATTTCAAAATAACGGGCTTTCTGTGTGGATGCTCGCCTTATTTCAAAATAGCGCTGTAGTGTAGACATACCTTTAGTGAAGAGCTTTCACAGAGGTGTAGAATATCTCCACACAAGCCATAGTAGGGTCTCATGTTCAAACTGTGAATTGTGTTGCCTCATCACTTTATGAATCTGGTAAGATGGCTAAGAGGGGGAAAGCTTGTGTTCATACTTTGGAAATCAACTGTGCTAGGAAAGGAAGCATGGGGAATAAGTGAATGGCAGTTTAATGATGGGGAGACTAATAAAATGTTGCTGGTCTGTGGCCAGTGGTTCTTCAACTTCTCAAGATAGTTGTCAAAGCCTGGACTCTCCCCCTCCCGCCACTGCCACTGCCATAACAGCCCAACTGGAATCTCCCAGTCACAACCAGAGTGACCTGACCCCGAACTCCCCATCTACTGCAGCTAGAGCCGCCGGCCCTTGATGCCCCCCTGCCTTAGCCAGGGTCGCCCTCCCTAGCTCCAACAGCCCCCAGGTTTGGCTGAAGTTTGGTATCTTATGTAACTTAAAACTTTGAGCGTTTGAAGATTTGCTGGGAATGGGGATAAAATCTTCTGTTATTGATGGGGAATTTTTCTGTTATTACTGGCTTATGTCATGAAATTCTGACATTCAGGGATGCTTCCTCCCCTGCTTACAGTGAGCCTCTTATTAATGCCAGTTACAGTATCAGTGATTCCTCTGTTTTTCAGCTTTCCCCCTCCAGTTGTGGGTTCTTGATCTGTCTCAGATAAATTCTAGGTTTCATGACAGTTGTTGGGAATGCCAGATAAACAGAAAATAGCATAGCACTTCCTGGGACACTGCTTGTAAGCTTCCTTGATTTGCTTTAGTGCGGATGTCAACTGGTTCTTTTCCCAGCCTCTCATTTAAACCAAGAAATGGAGACCTGTACCATTAGTTAACATAATTGATCCTATATTTAACCTCTGTTAAGCCTTCATTTCATGGAGCTTTCAATTTGGCTGACACCTTTGCTAAGTTTCTTGCAACTTTATTTGGGGGAGAAGAAAAATACCTCAAGACTGAGTATTCACACTGTTGTTCTGTTCCTCCTCCTATCTGCTGGAGGTCAGAAGTGAATATCCTTCCCTTTGGGTTGTCTTGCAGAGGCTATTCCCAGCTCCAGTTACTAAGTGCTATGTTTATTTGTTATGGAGTGGAAACTAAACAAAATATCACAAAATAAAAGGTAAACCTAGATGGAGACTATTTTTATTACAAGTGCAGAGCTAGAGCATATTGTAATTGAACAAATTTACTCTCTCCTTCAGTTCAGAGTTTAAACATGTCTAGGAAAATCTGTTATGCCTCACCAAGAAGTGTGTGTTTTCTCAGCAACAAAATATATAGCTACCTTCCTCACCCACTCCTTGATAGATCTCACTTCATTTTCATTTGGAAACCAATCATTTACCCTATTGTTCTTGAAGACAGTGTGGCATAACATTGTATAATGTGTTTCTTCCTGTTATCCAACCACAGTTGCTTTTTGATACAACAAAAATGTTTCTTGCATTTTTAGGCTAGTTTTGGGGCTCATAAACATTGATTTGTATTAAGTATAAAGACTTCTTCCACTTCCATCAAAGTTGTTTGAGCTAAAAGAAGTTGATAGGTTTGTCATTTGCATAAAATCATATTAGCCTGCTTGATTGCTTTCAAGAGTTCTTTTAAATAATGCTTCATTAACATACAAATGGAAATAGACTGTGTTTCTAGTCTAACTATCATATAGAGAGTAAAATATAGAACACAGTCATAAGATATCTAAGATTTGTATACAATTCATACTGGACATCAAGTCACATTTTACCAACTATTGTTAGGGTAAAAAAAACCTAATCCCATTTTAATTGCCACCTAAGGAGTGAGCTGTAATTTTCTTCAGCAATTCTGAGGCCAAGCTTCTAGAAAACTATTACAGCTTGAATACTCCCACCAGGGAGATGGATGGTCAGTGAAGAAAATGCCAACAGCTTGGGAACCAGTCTGAGGTATAAACTAATAGAGACACAGGAGCAAAAAATTATTCCCCTGTCTTTCTGTTTGAAACGGTAAAACTGATAATTCACTAGAAGCTGGCATATATTTTTCTTACTGTGCTATCAGGGCCCCCCAAAGAATCCTGTTAATGGGTATTTTGAGGTGTTGGTTATGTTATTGTACAGCATCCCCAGTGAGCTTTTGAAAGCAGAACAGTATTATATACTGTGTTTAACTATAAAGTGCACAGAATCAGCTTAGGACAAAAATCCACCTTTGGGGTCTACTGTAACATGGTACTTCTGAGGAGGTGAAGACTGTGGAGTAGGTAGCCAAAACTCAGACTGACCCATTATAGTTTTTGGTCAAAGACTCCAAGGACTGGAATAAAAGACTTGTGGCTGGCTCAGGTCTGCTGACTTAGATTCACAGGGCTTGGGCTGCGCAGCTAAAAATTGCTGTGTAGACATTTAGGCTGAGCTGGGGCTCTGAGACATGCCCCCCCTTCCCCTCGTGAGGTCTCAGATACTTGGCTCCAGCCCAAGTCTGAAGATCTAAATAGCAATTCTACCGCCCCACAGTCTGAGCTCCATGAGTCTGAGACAGCTGACCTGGCCCTGCTGTTAGTGTTCAATGGCTCTGTAGACATATTCTAAATGGCCCTAGACATTCACAATTGAAAGACCACTTCTTTCTCCATGCCATGTGTGACAGGGTGTGGTCACAGATGACCCCTTGGGGCTGTTTCCTGTTGTGCTGATAAAGCCACTGACATTTGCCTCCTTGCTCTCTGGGTCTCCTCACCACTCTGTCCTTCTGGGTCAGAACTCTTGGTCTTCCACAGACAAAGCACAGAGCTGAGACAATCCCTCCTCAGAAAGAGTAATGCAGATACTGCATCACTTCATCTCTAGGAAAATGCAGTTCAGGCCACAGCATTCAGAAAACCAATCCCCAAAGGGGATCAAATCCACAAATAAATCTGTCTTTCTCTGTGTGAGAGTTTTACACATTGAAATCTCATTGAGGTAAGCCCCCTGTATCAATGAAAGGAAGATGTGCACACATGGATTATTCTCTCTAGGTAAAAATTACTTACACTGTGCTTGAGAATAAATACAAGTAATTTTATTAACTACAAACAGTAGGCTTTTAAGTGGTTAAAGTGAAAACAGACAGAACAAAGTAAATTACAAATTTAAAATAAAACACATTACTAATACACTAAAGCTTATTGCAAACTTACCTTAACACTGTTCTTATTTCAGGCAAACTTTAAGCCGGGGAAGATCTTGTACACCCCTTGGTCTTTTGTGTGTGTCATGCCAGCCAAAGACAAAGGGACAGATAGCTTCCCATTGTTTTTATACATTTTCTATTGGGCTAGAACCTGCTGTTCTCTATCTCCCCTTCTATGGAAAATTACCTGGTCAAACTGGTATCCCCCTACCAGCCGGGTGGTCACATGTCTTCCTAAGACCAACCACTGCTTAAACAAGGCTGTTCTCAAGTCATTAAGTTGATCACTCAGTGATTAAAATGTCCAAGCACTGGGAACAACTCTGATGGTTTTAAATATGCAAATAAAATCCATAAACCATTTCATACCCCAGGGCTATGTCTACAGTGGCAGGTTCTTGCGCAAGAACATCTTGCGCAAGGGTTCTTGTGCAAGAACTCTTGCGCAAGAACACATCCACACTGCCATGTGCTTTTGTGCAAGAGCATCCATGGCAGTGTGGACGCTCTCTTGTGCAAGAAAGCTCTGATGGCCATTTTAGCCATAGGGCTTTCTTGCGCAGGAAACCTCTGCTGCGTGTTCACACTGCCCTCTTGTGCAAGAGCTCCTGCGTAAGAGGGCTTACACCTGTTAGAAAAGAGCGTAGCTCTTGCGCAAGAAGCCCTCTCTTACCACCCCGTACTGTAAATCTTCTTGCGCAAGAGCGGGCGGGCAGTGTGGACGCTCTGCAGGTTCTTGTGCAAGAACGGCCGTTCTTGCGCAAGAGCCCACCAGTGTAGATATAGCCCAGATGTCTAACTTTATATACAAGCATGGTACATGCTCCAAAATAAGATCTACAGATCCAGCAGACTGTGACATTAACATTGATAGGTTACATGAGGTATTTTGTCCAAAGCATCTTTGATAAGACAATTTTATAAAGCATGGGCAGGGGGAACTGTCACACCATGCTTCTATAGCTGGGATGAGTTGAGACACTCGAGCTTCACCTCCATTTTCTTGTAAGGGAGATTGTGATGGAGTGTACAAACTTCACACTGGAACGGAAGGGGTAAAGGAGCTATTGTGGGCCCACACTGCTCTGTCCCACTATGCCCGGAAAGCATGCACAGGCTGGAGGAGGAGTTTAAAAGAGGAGCAAAGTAGCTCATTTGCAGACAGTCAGTGGAAGTGAGCAAATCTTTGCTCTGAATAGCTACAAAAGAATCACTGTGGGAGGCCTAGATCCTGGGGCCCCGTAGTACTGATTCCTGACCTGCTAAAGGAAAAGGACTCTGGACATTTACAAGGTTGGAGACTTCTTCTTTGATTTATGTCGTTTACATGTGTGACATTTTTGTGTGGGGCAGTCCAATAGGAAGTTGAGGGAGGCCATTACATAGCACTTCCAAGGTGCACTCTCACCCTCCGGCCTACTTTTGGGCCCTGGGTAAGAACGTATTGGAGAGCATGAACCCAGGTTCTCTGATAAGTTTTTAAACTAAGGATTAGGGGAAAGCTGACAGGTTCAGAGGAACAAAAGGATCGGACAGAGATATCTCGGAGGGGAGGATCTGTTAATGTAGATTCTCTATGTCCTAGTAAGGAGAAAAGGATGGAAGATGATAAATATGAGTAAGATCTAATGAGAAACAGTCAAATGACAAAAGCTTCAGAGGGGTAGCCGAGTTAGTCTGTAACAGGAAAAACTTAAAAAAAGAACAGATAGTCTAGTAGCACCTTAAACACTAACAAAACATGTAGATGGTATCATGAGCTTTCGTGGGTGCATCTGAAGAAGTGGGTTGCGCCCACGAAAGCTCATGATACCATCTACGGCTATGTCTACACTGGCATGATCTTGCACAAGAACTCTTTTGCAGAAGAGTTCTTGTGCAAAAACTCTTTCAGAAGAGCATGTCTACACTGGCACGTGCTTTTGCGCAAGAGATGTGCTTTTGCGCAAGAGCATCCATGCCAGTGTAGCTGCTCTCTTGCGCAAGAAAGCTCTGATGGCCATTTTAACCATAGGGCTTTCCTGTGCAAGAAATTCATGTTGCCTGTCTACATTGGCCTCTTGTGCAAGAACAGTTGCACAAGAGGGCTTATTCCTGAGTGGGAGCATCAGAGTTCTTGTGCAAGAAGCACTGATTTCATACATTAGAAAGTTAGCGTACTTGCGCAAGAACTCGTGGCCAGTGTAAACAGGCAGCAAGTTTTTGCGCAAAAGCGGCTGCTTTTGTGCAAGATCGTGCCAATGTAGACACAGCCTACATGTTTTGTTAGTCTTTAAGGTGCTACTAGACTATTTATTGTTTAAGTCAAATGACAAAGAGTCCCATTCAATCATATCTTGTAATGGCAGACAGCTAAAAAGTGACAAGATTTTCAAGTGCTTATATACAAATGCTAGAAGTCAAAATAATAAGACAGGTGAACTAGAGTACCTCATGTTGAATGAGGATATTGATACAATCGGCATTACAGATACTTGGGGGAATGAGGATAATCCTTCCATCCTCTCCTTACTTAGAACATAGAGAATCTCTCTTAATAGACCCTCCCTTAAGAGATGTCTCTGTCTGATCCCAGTCCTTAGTTTGAAAACTGCTCTATGCCACAGCAGCCCAACACTGTAGTATTTAATTTCACAAAAATGAGGAGGTTAAATAGAAATTAAAAGGCACAGTGCCAAAAGTGAAATCCCTGCAAGTTGCATGTAATTAAAAAAACCCACACACTGTAATCGTATCACCTTAAATATATACCCCACATTTAAAACAAAAAAAAATGGAGCAAAGGCCACTGTGGCTAAATAGCAAAGTAAAAGATGCAGTGAGACACAAAAAAATACATCATTTAAAAAGAGGAAGTTAAAACCTAGCTGGGAAAATAGAGAGGAGCATAAACTCTGACAAATGAAGTATAAAAATATAACGAGGAAGAGAAAATCTCTTTAAATCTCTCTAAAGAGAGAATTTGAAGACCACCTAGCCAAAAATTCAAAAAGTAACAGCATAATATTTTTTAAGTACATTAGAAGCAGGAAGCCTGCTGGTGTCACTGGATGATTGGGATGCTAAAGGAGCACTCAAGAATAAGGTCACTGCTGAGAAACTAAATGAGTTCTTGCAATCTTATCATGGTTGAGGATCAGAGGGAGATTCCCAAACCTGAGCAATTTTTTTTTTAGGTGACAAATTTGATGATCTGTCCCAGGTTAAGGTCATTAGAGGAGGTTTTTTGAAAAAAAATCTGATAAACTAAACAGTAATAACTCACCAGGACCAGATGTCACTCACCCAAGTGTTCTGAAAGAACACAAATATGAAATTGCAGAAATACTAACTGTGGTCTGCAACTTAGCCTTTAAATCGGCTTCCGTACCAAATGACTGGAGGATAGCTAATGTGATGCCAATTTTTAGAAAAGGCTCCAGAGGCAATCCTGATAATTATAGGCAGTAAGTTTAACTTGATTACTGGGCAAACTGGTTGAAACTATAACAAAAACAATTGTCAGACACATGGATGAACATAATTTGTTAGGGAAGAGTCAATATGGTTTTTGTGAGGGGAAACCATGACCTACCAATCTACTAGAATTCTTTGGGGGGGCTTGTCAATGAGCATGTGGACAAGGGGATCCAGTGGATGTAGTGTATTTAGATTTCCAAAAAGCCTCTGGCAAGGCACCTCCCCAAAGGCTCCTAAGTAAAGCAAGTTATCATGGGATAAGAGGGAGGGTCTACTCATGGATTCATAACTGGTTAAAATATGGGAAACAAAGGTTAGGAATAAATGTTCAGTTTTCAGAATGGAGAGAAATAACTAGTGGTGTCCTGCAGGGGTTTATACCAGGACCAAACTTATTTAAGCATATTCATAAATGATCTGGAGAAAGGGTAATCTGTGAGGTGGCAAAATGTGCAGAGGGTACAAAATTGCTCAAGACAGTTAAGTCCACAGCAGACTATGAAGAGCTTCTAAAGGATCTCACAAAACTGGATAACAGTGCAACAAAATGTCAGATGAAATTCAGTGTTAATAAATGCACAGTAATGCATATTGGAAAACATAATCCCAAATATACATACAAAGTGATAAGGATTAAATTAGCTGTTACCTCTCAAGAGAGATTTTGGAGTCATCCTGGATAGTTCTCTGAAAACAGCCACTCAATGTACAGTGGCAGTCAAAAAAAGCAAACAGAATGCTGAGAATCATTGAGAAAGGGAAACCTATTAAGACATATTGCCTCTTTATAAATCCATGATAACACCCACAGCTTGAATATTGTGTGCAGATGTGGTCGCCTCATCTCAAAAAAGATATATTGGAAATGAAAAGGATTCAGAAAAGATCAACAAAAATTATTAGAGGTATGGAACAGCTGCCATATGAGGAGTGATTAATAAGGCTGGAACTTTTCAGCTTGGAAAAAGAGATGGCTGAGATGGGGTTATGATAGAGGTTTATAAAATCATGACTGGTGTAGAGAAAGTAAATAAGGAAAAGTTATTTATTCCTTCCGATGACACAATAGCTCGGGGTCACCAAATAAAATTAATAGGCAGAGGGTTTAAAGCAAACAAAAGGAAGTGTTTGTTCACACAGTGCACAGTCAACCTATGTATCTCCCTGCTGGAGGATGCTATGAAGATCAAGACTTTAACAGGCTTCAAAAAAAGAACTAGATCGATTCATGGAGGATAGGTTAATCACTAGCTATTAGTTAGGATGGGCGGGGATGGTGTCCTAGCCTCTATTTGTGAAGGCGAGGAATGGGTGACAGGGGACAGGATTACCTGTTCTGTTCATCCTGTCTGGATAACCTGGCTTTGGCCACTTTTGGAAGACAGAATACCAGTCAAGAAGGCCCTTTTGTCTAATCTAGTATGGCCATTCTTATACTTTGATGGTTCTGGAACAAAAAGCCTACCACTACTACCAGAGATCCAGAATTAGGAAACTTGCCTATGGTCCTGTATCTGGGGGTTTGGCTGGGTCAAGGCAGAGGAACTAATTTTGTTGGATTCTTTACACAATGTGGAAGCTGGTGACACAAGTTGTGACCTAATCAGAGAAGGAAACAGATCACTGGCAGGGCTGGATATCAACAGGGGGCACCGAGACAGAAGAGCTCCAGTGTGGGGAAACAGATTTCTTCAGTATTCTAAGAAGGGTCTGTTGGTTTTTGAATTCCCTTGTCATGGTCCAAAACAGCCCGGATGTGGTGACCTTCAGGCCATTCTGCAAGGTTCATCTGTTTGAATGAGTGTGAAAACAGGGCTCAGTAGCTATCCTGTCGAAGGATTCAGATTTACTATATACAGCAAACCTCAATTTTATGAAGATTGGTCTTATAAATGATAGGTTATGTGAATAATTTTTCTGCTGCTACATGTGGCTTCAATCATTCAGCCAGATTTGAAAGAAGTTAGTGATTTAGTGGCAAAGAAGCAATGCAGTTCTCTCAAACACACCAAAATCAGGGGCATGGAATATATTGCCATTTGTTATGGATATAACCGCTGAATTATTAAATTATGCATCATACTTGCTGCAATTTTAAGATGTCTAATTATGAACTCAGTCTCCAGATATTTCATAAAATAAGCATTATGCCATTGTACTGGTGGTCTGGAGATTGTGTGTGATGGAAATGAACTACTAGTTACAATTTTTTTTTATTGAATTATTTTTTGATTGATGGGAAAGTCACTTAGGGTAGATCTAGACTGCGGCACTATTTCGGGATACCAAAGGTATCCTGAAATAACTATTCCGCGTCTTTTGAACCAGCCCGCTATTTTTAAATAGATTTTAAATAACTGGCTCCCTATTCTGACGTCCCTGTAACCCTCATTCTGTGAGGGTAAAGGAATGTTTTGGAATAGCAGTTTATTTTGAAATTTGGCACTGTTTAACAATTTGTGTAGCTCAAATTGAGTATCTTATTTCGACCTACGGGTGCAGGGTAGATGCACTCTTAGAGATCAGGATATATTTTTAAGTTACTTCAAACAAATATGGCAGTGTAAAGGAGTTTGTTTGCTCCTTGATTTTGTTGCA
This sequence comes from Pelochelys cantorii, assembly GCA_032595735.1. Taxonomy (NCBI): domain Eukaryota; kingdom Metazoa; phylum Chordata; order Testudines; family Trionychidae; genus Pelochelys; species Pelochelys cantorii. The sequence continues at coordinate 43,052,703 of CM064329.1, read as the reverse complement.
TTAAACAATGATAATTTCCTCAGAACAACCTCTGCTTTTGGGTTCTGTTTAATAATAAAAATGGAGCAAAACCAGATTAAATTTGTATTTTCTCCTGTCAGTTTATCTATTTTTAATTAAATATATTTCATGCTGCTTTATAATTAAAGCACTCTACTCCGCTATATCAACAGTCAAGTTTCTCAAAGGGTGCCCAACTATAAAAGACAGATTGGTTTTATGGGAGATAAAGTAAAATATGTAGATGAGGTTATTGCAGTAATCATAGCAATTTTCAATTACCTATCTGACTACCCTGATATTGGCTAAAGAACGAGGATTTTAAAATGACTGTTTTTCCAGAAAGATAGAATCAATATTGCTGCTTTTCCTCCCTTCCTTCCCTTTTTATGCTTTACTGAATAAGCAGCTTCAGAGACTATTTTGGATTATGTGTGTGGAAATGAACTAGGAGTGATGAATTGGGTATCAGTTGTTGAACATCCAGGGTCTAGTGATCATACGCTCTTTAGATGTGAGTTACTTATGCACTCACTGTAAAAGGTAATAGCATAAAATATTTAAAGTAAAAGATAGCATATTGGACTTTCAAAAGTAGATGGAGGATATGTGGAATGAACTGAATAAAAATTGGACTAAAATCCTATATTGCACTGGAAATCAGTAGTAGGGAAATATTCAAAAATCACCCAGGGAAAGATATAGGGTTTTGAAATTTTGCATTAAAGGCTGATTATATGACTTTTTGAAAAAGGAATGCACTTGGAGTCAAATCATAACTTATTTTGCTCCATATGCCTCCCCACTTGTTTCAATAATCCTCAGGGATATGATTTCAGCCAAAAAAATTGCCTTGCAGGTGTCAAGCTGCAGAATCATGATAGCAGGAAATCTCTGTTGTATACTTTCCATTAAAAAATGCTGGGGTCTCTTTGGGAGTAGATTCTCTGTGTTCCCAGTGAAACCACTAGGAAATGCCATTCATAGCTCATCATTCAGACACTGTATCCACTTGTAGAAATGTCCAGGAACAACATTCAATGAAGTTCTTCAATGCCTTACACTCAAGATGAAGGCATCTTATCCAGTTTGGGTATCTGAAATGGATTATAGCATAAGGACTTGATTTTGAAAGTTGCGGGAGGTAGTGGTGTCTGAACATGTTCCAGGCATTTCAAACTCCATTTTGAAGTATTCAGTTTTGTAGTCAGTCCAATGATAGAATTTCCACTTCTTCTCAATATCTATTCTGTGCATGGAGCCACTTCAGAATGGAACTCTTCAACACCTTCAAAAGTTAGCAAAGATGAAAAGACGGATTTGGGGGAAATTATGGATGGAGAAAATGAACCTCATTTGCATCAGTGTGCTAGTCATTTGATTATTTGCCCAATGGGGTCATAACCACTATGTAAAACAATACATTTTGTTTTGCAAGTGCCCAGATAAATCAAGATTAAATAACTTCAGGGAGGATAATATCTCATGCTCTTGGCTGTCCGTTGTATAAGCTCCCATTACTGGAAAGCCATGACAGCTGTTGTCCCTAGTCCAATTGAGTTTATTATTGCATAGCTTGTCTGGCCATGAAGCAAAGATCATTATTGCTGAAGAGTCTGGAACCTGTTTTATACAGCTGCACAGATCTGTGTGCCAAAGTTTAGAAATTTGGATAACTGTACTTAATTCTTGTAAATGCTTTTTTCCCTAAGCATTAGAACAGGGAATTGGGAAGGAGCCTTTGTGAGTAAGACACTGATCTGGGTCAAAGGAGATCTGAGTCCTCTTTCTAGCATTGCCAAAGTCTTTCTCTGTAATCATGATTCTCACCCCTCATCTTCTGCTTCTGTGATGTATTCTTTCCTCTCACCTTTTGTCTATCTTATTTAGTTAGATTGTAAATACTTTGTAGCCCAGACAGCCTCAGATGTGCCCATTAGCCAGTGCATCATTGGGCTTGGGAGGGGTGAGAGCTACACCTCCTTGTCTGTTTCCCAGCACAGCTATGGAGGACTAACAGCAAGTCAACACTTGGTATTTTTGTAAAATACTTTTTGTTAGTTTAACTTTCTGAGAGAGAGAAAATGAACACACACTTATTTATTGTCCAAAAAGCAATTTGCAATAATTTTCTTTTCCTGTACACATGCTGGATTTCTGGTTTGAAGGGATGCATCAAAATAATCATTGCAGAGTAAAGAAAGCAACCTAGAGAGAGAGGGGAGGGGGATAAGGCACCTGGACTATTTTAGAAGTATCTCTAAAGCAAATATACAACCAGAAAAGTGCATCAAAACCAAGGCAACTTCAGCAACTAATTCACAGTATGTGATAAAGTGCCTCTCTTTCTATAATCCTCCAGTGATTCAGCATTGCTTGTTGAGTGATTGCTAATTGGAGAGGAAAAAGCATGCTTGAAAAAGATCTTGAAAAAGCATCTTCTTATGTTGTTCACGTTTATTCAAATTCCAAGGCATACTGGACACCTGCTTTATTGATTGATAGACACTTAACACATTTTGCTTAGTTTATAAAATTTCCATTAATTTATAGTCCTTATTCATGCCACAAAGGCAGCGGAGAAGATATATTTATGCTTCTGTATCGTCTATTTCACTACTCAACAGAGGACCGAGTTTGCTGTAGTTTCCTTCTTTCAGCTGTGTTTTGTTTTGGAAATAGTGGAAAGGAGAGAAGACCAAATGAATTTAAAAGGGAGTTAGAGAACTTCTTAATGAAATATTTTTTAAAAAATAATGAGTCTTTAAAGGATTAGCAATGGGATATGGAGCTTTTCATGTTTAGTTCTCCAATTAAAATCTGGCTCATGTTAGTAGTGACAGTGTGTGTTGCCATTGATTAGCTGTGGGATTGTGGCTGTGAAATAATACTCTGCACTCCCATTAGTAGTTCATTGCAGTTGCTGATGGACAGGTGTCTACCTCACAAAACCACTGCTGTGGTGGCTCTAATTGAAAGAGTGCTGACAATCTCAATAGAGAGGCCATGGGCTGAAGGGCCCTGGAGACTGAATTTTCTCATTTTCTTTCTCCAAGTTGGAATTCAGGCACATTGGCAGGATCGTGTAGGGAAACTTGCAGTGCTCCATGCTGGTTTTGTCCTACAGTTAAGAGGTGCTTCACAATTCCCAGGACCATCAATTCAGTATATTCTATCAGCACCAATTTAACACACACCACACACACACGCGCGCACACACACACACACACACACACACACACACAAAAATGTGTTTAAGGCTAATATTATTTTACCACAGTTTTACAGGCTTTGTAAGGAAAGCAGATGAAATGCCTTAAAACTGGCTACTGAGCCTTCCTTTCCCTTAAAGGATTGCCAGCTTTTGGGGAGCAGGTGGCGTGGATGCCATTTGCAACAATGACATCTGGTCCGTCTGGTCAAATTGGCAACTTTATAAAATACTAGAGGTCTCTGCCCCCTGCTCACTGCACTTGCCAATCCCCCCCACTTTCACGGCCAGAGAGCCTGTTAATCTTGCACTGAGCCCAGCTGTGCTCTCCATGGCCCCAAGTCACTTGCACCCTTCTCTGCTCCCACCCACCACACCCCTGAATAGGCCCCTCTCTGTGAATGCTCTCAGCCCGTCCTACCCGCTTATGCCCTTCAATCGCCAGTCCCCTGCAGTGCACCCTTCCCACTCCTGCCCCACCCACCAATAAAATAGTTCATGGCCCACATCTTATCCCCTCCTTCCTTTCCTAGCCCCACCTCCTTAATCCCCCTCCCCATTACCCTCGCATCCCCACCACTTCCATTCCTACACCACCTCATCCGCCTTAACCCCTCCCTCTCTCCACCCCACACTGCCCATCCCTACTCCCACCTCCTTCCTCCGTGTTCCTACACCCCCATCCTTCCCTAACCCCTTCCCCTCCACACCCCCACTGCCCATCCCCTGTCTCCATTCCTATATCCCCCTCACCCCCACTATCTCCCCTTACCACACCACCCATCTCCACATACACCCTGTCCCCCTTCCTCCCTCCCTGCACACACCCTTCCCCCTCCCATGAACAGGCAACTAACCAGCAAAGAAATGGCACCAGGCCCATATGCAGGAATTTCTGGGGGAGGAGGGGCTGCTCTGGGTGCTGTGACAGCAGGAGCTGGGCAGCTGCCTGGAGAGAAGGGGCAGCAAAGGGGGCATTGCTGGGGTCTGTGAAATGAAAAGGGGGATGTCTGTGGACAGAGGAAATGGAAAGGAGGCAGAGAAAGAGGCTGGAGGGAGGGGCAGAGAATGAGGGGGATTCCTGTGGGATGCCAGGTTGAGAAGGGGGGATGGGAGTCTGTGACGGGGGCAGGAGAGAGGCTGAGGACACACATGGAGGATGAAAAGAGGGCCACTCAGCTGTGTTGGCAGCTGCTGCGAACACTGCTGGGCTCCCTTCTGTGATGCCTCAAATATTGCCAGACCACAGCAGAGGCTTCCACCAGAGTGGCTCAGTGCTAGTGTGACAACTCGGGGCGTAGCAGAGGATGGGGAGGTGGGCGGCCAGGGATGTGGAACCTGCCTCCATTCCCGGTGTGAGTGGGCTGTGTCCTGGGCCTCGCACGAGCTGAAGCAGCCCTCTGGGCTGGGGGGCAGAGAGCCCGCTCCTGGGAGGAGCACAGCCTTGCGGCCCCCATCCCTGAACAGCGAGCCAAAGCTCAGCCTGCCTCATGCACGCAGTCATGCACCACAGGTAGCTGCCAGAAGGGGACATTGCACAGGGGTTGCTTCCCCTTAGCAGGGGGCTGCCAGGGCCGGGCAGGCACACAACCAACATCTCCCCTCAGTCACTGGGCCCCGCACCGCTTCCCTGTGGGCCTGCTCCCACGTGGCACTTCAGGCCCTCTAATTGCCAGGAAGGCCCCCAATGCCCCCAGGATCAGCTGCCCCAGAGCCTCTATCTCCCTGCAGCAGGCTGATCCAGTGCAGCACCCAGGCCCTGGATGGAGTTATCAGCAAGTAAATACAGCATATTTCCCAGTCAGTAAAAATTATGCACATACCCTAGGAAAGGTTATATGAAATTGGACTTCTAGTCTGTAAACAATGTAGCCTTTGTCATATCTAATAATATCATGGGTTGGATATAATTAACACCTCGTCTATTTGTTTTACTTAAACATCGGCTGTAAAGAAAAACAGGCAAGATATATCACTCTTCTTAAAGAGTGGACTTGGCCTTGACAAGTGTTCTCACTTAGTAATCAGTTCAATAAAACCCATCTACAGTATAGATACAAGGTAAATCAGTAAACTCTTTTAGAATTCTGTGGAATGATCTAGATTCTATTTGTTTTCTAATATTCTCAGAGCACCTATTATTTAATAGTGGTGATTCGAGGCCTTTAGCATAAAAAGACTATTGTTAACTTTGGTTGTGGACATTTGTAATCCATTCACTTCTAACAATGGTGGATTACGTATGGTGAGTTCTTCAAATTCAGAATGGTGTTGGGTAACCCATCCAAAATGCCCTCGATAGTCAGTTTGCATGTATCATTTCAGATGGAATGTATAGAAGGTTTGCCCAAATTCTTCTGCACCACCAGACTAAGGGTCCCATGCTGATCATTTCCTTTAAGGTGATAAATGCCTTCATCTCTCTTGTGGTTCAACCAGATTAGGAAAAAGAAGTCAAAGTTAGGTCTGAGTTAGTTGATGTGTTAATGAACTTCAACTTGACCTCAGCCTCTCTTCTTTATCCGTCAACCCTTAGATGGTACTGCACAGGAGGTACTTCGAACCTCCTGGAGACTGAACAAAGCCTAGGACCTTGTCTGGGCACTGGTATGCTTTTCATTCTTTTTTATTGAGTCTGGGATGTTCAAAGATGCCTACTAGAGTTGGACACTCAGTTCTGCCTGAAATTCAGTGTGATTTTGGAGTCTTTAGAAAATCCCAGCCTTTAGAAAGTTTCCAGGAACAAATTGTACACAGTGAAATGAAAATACCCGATCTTACATCTGAATGTAATTATGAAATATAACGCTTTTGTTCAAAATTCAAGGATGTTAAATGTGGAAAATGTAGGGTAGAAAGATACATACAAGCAGAAAGGTAAAAATGCAGCCTCTGGCCTCCAGTGGTGAAAGTCTATCTGTGAATGGCCCCTTCATCCTTCACCTGAGGATGAAGCCGAGAAGGTGGGCAGAGCTGGCAAGGGTCAATACCTTGATGACCCCCATGCAGTTTCCTTTGGCAGGACTACTGTTGGGTCATGCCTATAAATTTAAGCTGTCTGACAGAACATCTTGCAAGATGATACTGGCCATGCTGCTACCATGTTTCTCCTGGAGAAATCCCCCTTTTTGAAACAGCTGCTCCCAAGCCCAGGAGAGTGCGCTAAACACAGCAGAGACTAGGACTTGACTGAAACAGGTGTAGGTGACAGTATTAGCATGACTGTTGCACTCTATTGTAAATATATATCTAGTTTGATGGAATGATGTTCCTGTCTCCTCTTGGCCCAGCAGAGTAGGCTCAGAGGCAAGGGTAGCAAACTTCTTCACCTTTTCTAGAGGGCTGGAATGGTCATGTTGTCTCCCACCACCTCCGAAGTCCTATCTTCTCATTTGGACCTTCTTCAGGGGGTATCTAGACTACACCTCTCTGTTGACAGAGAGATGTAGATTAGGCACGTCGAAATTGCTAATGAAGCCAGGATTTAAATATTCGGCGCCTCATTAGCATAAACATGGCTGCCGCTTTTTTTTCAAAACAGAGTTTTTTCAGGAAAAAAATGGCAGTCTAGACACGGATCTGTCGAAAATAAAACCTTTTTTGACAGATCCTGTAAACCTCATTTTTTGAGGAATATAGGATCTGTTGAAAAAGGCTTTATTTTCAACAGATCTGTGTCTAGACTGCTGTTTTTTGGAAAAAACTCCATTTCGAAAAAAGCGGTGGCCATGTTTATGCTAATGAGGTGTGGGATATTTAAATCCTGGCTTCATTAGCAATTTTGATGTGCTTGATTTGCAGCCCTCTGTCGACAGAGGGATGCAGTCTAGACGTAGCCTCAGTTGCTTTTCACGTGAATGTTACTCGCATTCATTTGCTATTCTCTTGCAGTAGCCTTTGATCTCACAACCTGCAATGACAAAGAAGTCAGCTGTGTTGTGTTTGGTTTCATTGATCCTGAAAATATATTGCCATGAGTGTCAGTCAAACTTGATATGGAAGGAGGAAACCTGAATGTATTATATACGTGTCAATTAGATTTGTTCTGAGTAGGGTTAGGCAACATGATTCCTGACAGGTGGCAGCACTAGCAGAGCTGATTTAGTATTTGTAACAGAAGGGAATTTTTTTTTAAAATAAATATCCTAAGGTAGACAAGGTTATAGTGAACAACTCTTTATCTATCTACAGAATATACCAAATGCCTGATGCTAAAGTTTTGGTGTTTAGGGAAGAAATGTGTTTTGTCACATTTCCTGTTGACTTTTTTTTTCAAGCCTTTTGTTTTAACTGCTCCCTTTTTATATCTCCGTTTTTAATATTGATGTGTTGCAGTTATGCAGGAGGATTTGGTCAACAGCCAATTAAATGAGATTTGCATGCAATTTGGGAAGCACACAGCACTTTATTGTTTACATGAATTTTATAGCCCATGAATATGATTGTTTTCTTTAGAGAGACAAGGTGGATGAGGCAATATCTTTTATTGGACCAATTATAATTCTCATTTTCTTTCTATTGCATTCAGAAAACAATACAGGAGTTTTCAATGGATTAGAAAATTAGACTCTGTATAGAAATCTCTGCTAGTTACCTAGCAATTTCCATTATAAACAATTGTGACCTTTGTCTCCGAAGCTCTTACATCGTCATAGTTTGCAACTAGTCTTTGAAATTCAGTAAAGAAAAAAGCTTTAGAAACAGAGAAATGACCTTTATTTGTCCTATGAAATCACAAGCCAACAGTCTTCTAATTGTACGTTCCTCAGTTTCTAAGTGCTCAGTTTGAGATCTATGAAGCTGAGTACACACACAGTTACAGCTGAAGTAAATGGGAGCTATGTTTGGCAGTGTGAATCAGCAGAATGAATACAGGCTTAGGAGCCAGTAAGGTCTTGAGTTTTTATTCTGGCTATCATGAGTTCACTGTAGTTTAAGGTAACAATCCCTTTGTCTTGGTTTCCCCATTTGTTACATGGGGATAACAATGGCATCTTACTTCACAACAGGAGAAAAATCAGTAATGTTTGTGAGGCAATCAGACACTATAGTGATGAGCACCACAGAAAAGCCCACCCAGAAATGAATAATTCTGTGTCCACTACAAGCTTTGGGTGGAATGTAGTAAAAAAGGCAGAGACTGCTAATTGAATGATAGCAATGTTGAACAGCTGCCTCATTCCCTGAGTAACATCCATCCTGAGCACTGAGTGAGCCTGAGATGTTAGGAAAAAAATAATATGGGATCCTGAGAATCCAGCCTAAGGGCCTGATCCAACGCTCATAAAAGTAAATGGAATGATTGCTGTTTATGCCAGAGGGTTTTGGCTCAGGCTTGTATATTCAGTATTTATACTGTGTTCTTGTACAGACTAGGTCTGTTTAGACAGGATGTAGATGAATGAGTGCAATGCATACTAGATAGTCATGACACCAAATTCCTATAATAATCATTAAGAATTATATTCATGTTTTATGAATTCAGATTCTGTTTAAAGAAATATATTATATTAAATATGCCTCATATGAAAAAGGAGAATTCCTTTGTTTCTCGTGTGAAACTATCATTATTCAGTTACATAGTACAATTTCAGTAGGTCGGATAAAAGATTACTGTTAATGCTCCACAGCCTGACTGAAGTCATTAAATCTGTTTTTTTCAGATATATTATTCATGAAACATCCCTTTACATGTGTCACAGGAAGAAGTTTTTTTATTAAACACATTAATTTTATTAATTTTAAACTAATAGATTTTATGTAAAAAAAATTGGAAGCTTTCTGAAGGCGCTCTACAAATACAAGACCAGTAAAATTATCTGGAAATTGCTTTGAGAGGTATAAAAGGTACTTTGCATAGTACATGTGTTCCGGACAAAAAAAAAGTCATAATGTAGGATAAGTAGCACTGAGCTAATATAAAATATGTCACCTTGAACTCTTTAACTCCCAAACAGAGGTGTTAAGTGATTCCTGTGTTATATAGAAAGTGCATTATTTTCTACATGCAGATTTTTTTCTTATAGTTGTGCTGATGTTTGAGTTGAGAGGACTATATATTTGACCCATGATTTCACAATGTGATCACCGGGCTATATGCTCAATGATTTTTTTTAATCCTCTGAATTATTTGGGTAGTGAATTTTTTTGCAAGTTCTAGTTCTTGGACTTTTCCAGTGATTTTTTTCAGTATTTTGCAGGCTTGCTTTGATTCCCTCTTATGTCTACCTTGTATTTTGCTTTGTTTTGGATTGTATTTTGACTCTTTCTTGTGTTTTACATTTTTTTCCATTGGTTCATATTAGATTAATATCTAAATCCTTCTTAACAGATCTTTCTGATTACATGTCTTTGTCTCTTTGGTTAAAATAGCAAATAACATAATAGTGTTCCTGCACATGCTCCCTCATCCTCTTAATCACTCATTCAATTCTCTGATGTTCTTCTTGATTCTCCCAGCTGTTTCCAGCCTTCACTAACACTCCATCTTGCTTTGCTGGACTTCATAAACATTCAGTTGTCCTCCAGAACTCCTTCGTCCACTTAATGTTCTCTGATCTTGTTTGCTGATATTTTCCCTTCTGCTGTTCCCTAGATACACAAATTATTTGTCCGTGTTTTCATTTTTTTCCAGAGCTCTCATGTTTCTGTCCCCTTCTCTTCTGAACTGACCTCTTACTCTCCCCTTCTTCTGTGATCATTGTATCCAAAGATCTCAATAAAGTGCTTTATGGCTGAAGTTAATAATTAGCTTTTGATCAAGACATTTCTGTAGTATGCAGTATATTTAGAGTCACTTCTCCTTTGTGCTGAAGCCATATATGTAATTTCTTTGTACAGTTGCAATCCTAGAAAATATATCCAACAAAGCACAAAAAAGCCGCAAAGATTTTCAGCAGCACATACGCCCCAGTTCAAGACAGCAAATAAGCACATACTTAAACACATCCTAAATCATTCCAAGTATTCAGATTAATACTCAAATACAAATTTAATGTTAAGTATAAGCTTTTACTATGTGCTTAAAATTAAGCATGGTCTTCATTAGGACTGACCTGAATGAGGGTTGCAGGAGAATTACTTTAGTAATCACATAATGAAGAGTGAAAACACACTCTGGCTATGTCTAGACTGCAGGCTTCATTCAGAAGAAGCTTTTCCAGAAGAGATCGTCCGGAAAAACTTCTTCGATGCAAAAGTACATCGAAAAAGCGATCTGCTTTTTCGAAAGTTAGCATCCACACCGAATGGACACTGTCTCTCATTTCAGCTGTGATCACTATGGATGGAGTGGCCATCAGGGCACCTGTGCTTTTTCCTCTTCTTTCGAAAGAACTCCCTCTTCCCCATCCACACACGCCTTTTTCCGAAAGAGCTCTTATGGAAAAAGACTTCTTCCTCATAGAATGAGGATTACCAATGTCGGAAAACTCCCTCTGTTCTTTCAATTTTCTTTCAGGAGGATGCAATGCAGTGTGGACGTAATTAAAGTTTTTTTGGAAAAACAGCCGTTTTTCCGAAAAAAGCTCTGTAGTGTAGACATACCCTCTGTAGAAGAAGCTTTGGGGCTATTAGCCTCCATTGCAAACAATAAAACAGAAGGAAAAAAGTGTATTTTTATAAGCCTGTAGAGTTTTCCCTTCATTTGTTCCCTCAGAGTTAAGGGGTTGACTGCATTGTAAAGTGGCAGGGTCATACAAAATACAGCTTAACAATCTGCAGGGAAAACACAGATTTATAAGTGTGGATCTTGAGGTCTCTTTATGGAAAACGTCTCCATATATGTTGGTCTTCAATGCTATCCCTGAGGACCCAGATTGCCAACAATCATGCATCTCTGCTATGCCTCTCGCAGAGAAGGTGAGGAGAAATACCCAACCCAATGTCTGCTGGATCACGTTCCACAGATAAGTTGCTCTTTGACTCCATTTCCCTTCCTCTGGTTTGTCTTGCTATGAAGTCCTCATGGATCCTCATGTGAGCTGTGAGTTCAGAGGGGCATCCTGAGGTTAGCCCCCTCTATGGTCATTTTCTATGCCAAGCAGCAGAGTGAAGTACAAGGGCAGAAGTTATTTATGAGTGTGGGATAATAGTCTCCTGAGATAATGTTGTCACAGTGGAGTGAACACAACTGAAGGCAGTGTGCTGTTGTGAAGAAAAATTTAATGCTAAATTGTATTGAAGTTGTCCATTTTGCTAGTGCTTAAGGGGAAAATGAACTATCCTGTTTCACCTGTCTATTTTGCTTATTGCTCTAGGACAGGTACAAAAGAGTGAATTGCAGGAGGGAGGACAGAACTATTAGAAATAAATATCGAGAGGATATGTTTTTTTCATTCATTAGAATTGGCTTTTTTTTTTCATTTGATGATGGAGTGAGCTTTAAAAAAACCCCTCCACAAATAAATCTTTCAAATTTGCGAAGCATCCACAATGTGTCTCATGCATGTAGAAAATATTTTCTTTTTCAAAGTGTCTGGATTGCAGCTGATTTCTTTTCAGGAATTATAAGGAAGAGGGATTTTAGCTAATCAAAGCAGATAACAAACAAACCGGGGGTCCTGACCCACAAAAGGAGTTGCAAGCAAGGTAATTTTAGGAGGGATCGTGGTATTGCAACCTTACTTCTGTGATGCCTTCAGAGTTGGGTGGCCAGAGAGCAGTGTCGGGGTTAGGGTCCCTACAGTTACAACACCATGAATTTTCAGAGTTAAATAGCAAACATTTTACAATTTTTTAAATCCTGTGACCATAGCATTTGCTAGAGACCTAACAATGAGGTTGCAATATTAGAGGCTAATTCTATTAAAAGCAATAACAAAGGTTCCATTGACTCTCGTGGTGCAGAATCAAGCCCATAGTCTTTTATATCCTCCTGTAACTTTCTTTGTCTTATTTTATATGGGTGGTGAGCACGTAACTCCTTTAGGCCTCCTTTTTAAATCCCTGCCTCTATTTCTTTACATAGCACCCTTTTCCCAGAAGACACTGACTCCATCAGAAGTGTGTGTCTATATATACAGACTGCTTATATGGGGCTGAATAAACTCAAGTCTGAAATGCAGTAGCCTGCTCCCAAAGTGTTGGCGTGTCTCAGGCCAGTTCCCAACTGATGCTATTAATATTGCAAAATATTACCACCGCGGTTGACAGCTTTATTAGCAGTCTTCGAAAAGGAGCCTACGGGCATTGCACATTTTTGAGAGCTAGTCCTACAATCATATTCATTTTAACTTTCATAATATTTTCCTGCCTCACAGGATTGTGGTGTCAATTAATTAGTGGATGGTTTTATAGTGCTTTGAACATGGAAAGCACTATTTTTGTTGTGAATATTTCTCTTAATATACTGTAAGTTTTTGGAGATTTGTCACATTTTTAGACCTAAATTAAATGCAACGTTGATTAAAATGTATGTTTCAATTAGTGAAGAGCTTATCTATGAATTTACATGGCACTTCTTTACTTTTAGAAATCATATTGGTATTTGGAATTAGCCATTTTTGGCTAGATTAATCTTAGAATGAGTCTGTTCTCTCCATCGGGCAGAATGCAGCCTTGCAATGATGCACAGTGAACAAATGTCATTCTAATGTACCAACATTAATCACAAAACATGGCAACATCTACATTAATCATCTGGTAGAACAGAAATAAAAAGATTAGTGTAAACTGGTGTGACTTAATGTATGTTACCCTTCATTTAACTTTGGATAAGTGCATCAGCTTTGCTTTGGCAATTTTATAGAGAAGAGAGACCACTGTCATGTGACACCAGCATCTTTCCATTCCATTGTCATTATCACCTGCAGTAAAGACCTGGCATCACTTGTCTACATGAATATGGCCCCTGAAAAACAGTTATTCTATGAAAAATGAGGTGAACATGAAAAGTTTATTTTGGAAGAGACATTGATCCTGCAGATCGTTGCAGTTACTTCATTCCTTGTGGATGATCTGCTCAAATTAACATATGGTTGAAAAGTGATACATTGGTTATAAATTGGTTGTAAGGCTTTTAACCATAGGAGTGAGATACTAGTGCATCAGTGCTTGAATTGCAAACCCAAAAAAAAAAAATTATCATAACATAAAATCTTTTCACAAATAATAGCAATAAGTATGGTTTGCTGTGATTCATGGAATCTTTTTACCATATTCATTGAGTATTTGGATAGCTGCCATCTATTCTTTACTAGTCCCAATAGCTTCATGAATTATAGTATAGTATGAAGTTGTGTTCATCCAGAAATTCAGGGTGGATTTTTTTTCTTCCTTTTTATCAGGTTTCAATCCTATAGTTAAGGAGTAGAAGCTGAACAGTCTTTCAACAAAAATAAAATATGTAAAAGACTGGGTCAGTTTAAGTTGATTAGAACGTTCCATTGACTTTTCAGGGCAAGAGTCAAACGGTAGGAGAAAAATTCAGTGAAAATGTTTAATCCAGACTATTAGGCAAATATGTACTAACAGTGAGCACAATGACACTGAAATCAGGCTTCAGTAGCCAATGATTTGCTGCACAAAATGGGAACTAACTTCATGATGATTGTCTTGACCAGCTGTAATTAGGCAACTCAACTTGCTTTGTGCTACCTCAGTCCAGATGGATAGGGTCTAGATTTTTTCCCCCCAGGGTGGATAGATGGAAGGAAGAAAACAATTCTGTTGGTGAACTGAGGAGCTGACTAGTCACACATCAACTGAGATCTTCCATAAGGATGTGTGGGCAATATCTTGAATCGTGAATTTGCATATGAAAGGGACATTGGATTATAGAGGATACCAGATTACAGTAATAGCGCTATTATGTGTTCAACATTATTGAAAAAGATACAGCCCCTGGAAAGGAAATATTCTATATTCAAGCAAAAATCTGTTGGACCACCAATCAGCAGTTCTTGGACTTCTACTGCATCAAATGGTGAGTGGATAATCTTAGAATTATGAAAGACAGTGTAGAGGATATTTCTGAATTTAACAATCTAGGAAATCTAGCCTGTTCAGAACCCACTTGTTGACTGATTAGTGAATGGCACAAAAAATAGCCTCAAAGAGGACTGTCAACTGGTTGGAGTTCATCAATACATCCAAATTAGAATGCAAATCGGCAACTAACTTTGGGTCTGAGCCTGGAGGACAATAGTCTTCAAGAAATTAGCATTTTTTCTCCTGTAGGCATATGGAGAGATAATGGAATAACTTCTTAGCTAATGTTCTCAGGTAAGATAGGCTTTTCTCACCCTACTTTAAGTCAGATACAGCATGATATTTACCCACTGCTGGGAGACAGATAGTTCTGAATGTTACCACTCTTTCTTGTCTAGATGTCAGTAGCAACTACTGTTTGACACATTTCATGTTCTCAACCTATATACCTTGTAATTGTATTGTCTGTACTTCACCTTTCTCTTAACACCATATTTTCCTGAGAAACATGTTATTTGTGTGTAGCTATCAGATGATTTATTTCACTAATATATCACAAGAATGACAGTTTGCTCTGGTGATACATTGTTGTAATAGATCATCAGCCTGGCTGATCATTCTTAATAGCACATCAAAGAGATGCATCACAGTGAGGTGTCCTGATGGCAGTGTCTTTTCTGGAATATTGGTAGAAGGGAAGGATTCACTTATAGAACTAACAGTATACGGTCCAGGCAATTCCCTCTTTTCTGTCAAGGATTTTCTGCTCTGCTGGGTTAATTCCTTTGAGCAACCAGGGAATTTACTTAGACAGCCCCTAAGCTATTCTGTAGCACAGGTGGAATTTTAAGGCTCCAGGACATCTCTCAAATGTCCCTTGTTTTTAAGAGCCTCTCTCAGCATTGTACCAATGTTTCACTTAAATTTGGTGTGTCTTCTCTTTTTATTTTAAATTACATGCATCACAAATAAAAAATCATGAAATTGAGAAACTGATCCCCGTGTAATGGATTCTAGCCTGAATGATTGGAGCTAACTTTGCTATCTCATACCCATTTATTCAGTCGTCTTTAGGTGAATTCTGCTTGGCCAATAACCCTATCTGTAGAGGCTACAGATAGCAGTCCCTCAGAAGCAGACTATGTTGACAGATTCACTAGACCCTGAACTCAAAAATTGTCTAAGCCAAGCTGGGGCTTCTATGATGATTGAGATTGAATCTCACCTAAGGATTCTTGATATTAGATTAATGGATGGACATTTATTATCCCTGGTGCCCATGAGATGAACAAAGCATATATCGGGTAGCCTGGCTTCAAACTTCTTCTGGAGCAAACACAGGACATTTCTCATTCAGATCAGTGGCAAATAGGTCTATCCTTGGGAACCCTGACTTTGGAGAGATGCTCTTTAGGACTGAATCTTTACAGTTTAGTCATAATTGTCTGTGGAATGTCTGCTGAGCTGATTCACAAGGGCATTTTACAAGCCTGAAAGAATCTTCCAAGTTATCGGCCATGTGTAATAAGATTGTAAATCTTCCAGCTGGCAAGAGGAGAAGGGATGACTGCTTCACTGGGTGAGAAAAAGATATTTATTGAAATCAATCTGTCTCCTGAAGATGTTCTTCCTCACTGCTGTGCTTCGTCTTATGCAGATTATGAGACTGTACCGTCTGACCTTTTTTAGTACATTTACAATGTCTTATAGAGAAAAGGAATCTAATTTTTGGGAGGGTGTATTGGAAAAAGGCTTCTCCGCAGGTTACATTCCCCAAAGAACATGAAATAGCCAAAATAGTATATTGAAAGGTAACACTGCTCTACAGCCAAAATGCTTCTGAAATAAATGTAGTCAAACTTTACTAATTCTGGGTCACAGAGAATGAAAATGATGCTTAAAATTGTTGATAGGCTCTAGTTTTCGAGATATGCTATTGGGTCAGTATATACGACCCTTGACTTGGGAATGGCGGAGGATAAGTGAGTTATAAAGGGAAGGGATCTCAATTTAAACCAGAAATGACTAAAATACATCTTTGACTGGATCTATGAATAAATCTATGACTGGGTTTGGACAGTACTTGCTTTTTAGGCAAAACAATGAATGATGCAATCTGAAGCTGGTATTGCGTCATACATGATATGAATTGCATCATGTTATTCCTAGAAGTCATGGATGATGCAATCATAACGAAGCTTACATCACTCTGCTGAACAAATTGCCCTATATCAGCTCTAGAAATCATACAGTGTCGTGCTCTCTTATTTGTCAGTGTTTGATTTTGCAAAGGGACACATTTCTGTTTAGCCAAAGTGAGCAGAGATGCCTCGTACTTGTGTGAAAAGTGCAGATAACTTCTGCTATGTTTGTGGTGAAGTGACTTTTGCATCACAAAAGCACAGTATAACCACTACGATTAAGAAAGCCTATCACCTTTATTTTGGCTGCAAAATTGGAGATCAGGACAAGAGGTGGGCCCCACACATATGCTGCAACACTTGTGCAACAAATCTTCGCCAGTGGTTGAACAGGAAAAGGAAATCTATGCCTTTTGCAGTGCCAATGATTTGGAGAGAGCCAACAGATCATACCAGCAATTGTTACTTCTGCATGGTGTCTCCAGTTGGGAAAGGTGTGTCAAAGAAGAAAAAGTGGACTGTGCATTATCCAAACATTCCATCAGCTATACGCCCAGTACCCCACGGAGAAGGACTGCCGGTTCCTGATGCACCAGAATCAATCTCACTTGAGTCAGACGAGGAAGAGGAAGAGGATGAAACTTCTGGTCCTGAACCATCAATGTCACAGGACCCACATTTTCTCCCATCCTCCTCCTCTGAACCACACCTCATAACACAAGGTGAACTGAATGACCTTGTCAGGGATTTGGAACTACCCAAGAGTAAGGCAGAGCTGT
This sequence comes from Pelochelys cantorii, assembly GCA_032595735.1. Classification (NCBI taxonomy): domain Eukaryota; kingdom Metazoa; phylum Chordata; order Testudines; family Trionychidae; genus Pelochelys; species Pelochelys cantorii. The sequence continues at coordinate 43,035,643 of CM064329.1, read as the reverse complement.
TGGGCTCCAGACTACAGCAGTGGAATCTCCTGGCAGGTGATGTTAGGGTTTCCATGTTCCGTGACCATCAAAAGGATCTTGTCCCATTCTTCTTCATGGAAGGTGCTCCATTTAATGAATACAAGAGACAAGCCAAGAAGCGCCGAGTAGACACTGAATAGGACTAAACTATGTACATAATAGTTTTTTGCTTTTTGTTTCATCATAAATTTTATTTATATAACCCTTTTGCTGATTTTTAAAGTGTTACATAAACAGGACAGGTGAAATATTATCATGTAAAGCAACCATAAACACATGAAAAGACCTAGGTTTACAATTTATGATTAAAACTCTACTATCTACACAATATACATCGACATAAAATGTAAAAACTTAAACATCTTGGAAACAGTAGCCAATCAGTTGTTTTAATTGTCATATTTGAATTCAGCACATCAAAATACATAATAAATAGCACATTTTATCTCTGAAGCAGACGACTTCTAAAAAATTGTAGACCAGTGTAATGGGATTGGCATCCAGAGTCAACATTGCCCATTAGATTACTAGCATCTGTTTTTATAAGGACAATTCCTGGATTTCCTATTGCTCTCCAGTAGAGGACATAAATGTCAGAGTGTGTGTAGGTGAGGAGGTGCACCTCACTGGTGTGCTCAGAAGGTGATGAAGACAATGAATATACTTCTTCCAAAGAGGAATTACTCCTGTTTAGTGTGTTGTGGAACTCTCAGATCCCATTCCTGGTTTCATTAGTGGAACTCATGGAACACATACATACCAGAAGTTAAGATCCATGTCATTCAGGGAAGAACACAGTAATATGCTACTATAATGTACTTTCTTAGAAGCAGGTACACTAAGGTTGTAGAGCCATCAAGGAGAGAGGTCTTGCTCCCGGTGTGATGCCTGAACATCCGAGAATGAACTATAACCTGTGAATCTTGGCTGTTCCCATTGGCAGTCTGACCCCTTGGTTCTCATCAGCCACACAATGTCTTTTTCCCTTGCCAAGTTGTCATTGGGACTATATTGCTATATTTCTTGCTTTCCCTGATAGACTGTGCAAGCCTAGGAGACAGGGCTGACCCACAACATTTTGGCACCTGAGGTGGGGAGCTCAAATTACACCCTCATGTCCCCTCACTTGGGCCAAAACTTTGAAAGGTCTTAATTCTGCCTTCTTCCTGTTCTATTCCTCTCATGATACTGCAGAGAGAATACATATGCACCAGCAGCAGACAAAATTTTCTACACTCTAGGTCCTAGTGGCGCCCCCCCACATTCTGGCACCTGAGGCGCCTGCCTCAGTTTGCCTCATGGTTAGGCTAGCTCTGCTAGGAGGGTAAAATTAATATTGCTTAGAATACTACTAAGTTATAACAGTTTAATTGCCTGCCATGCAGATGCTGCTCCCAGTGCCTGATTTTTGCCCCTTTGAATCAAAGGGTGGACTGGGCCCATTAAGACGGAATATTGTTCTTCATTGAATGGCCTTGCCATGGGGCCGGATAGAAGGTAGCTGGTATGTATAAAGACCTGGTCTCTAAAGAGTGGGGATCCAGAATCTGTGGTAGATGCTTCAGAGAGTGGGATGTTCCTGCAAGTGATTCTTACCTGGAGGCAGGGAGGGTGTGGGTCTGGATGCCAACTTAAACTGTGAGCATGTAGAGGAGCACTCTACAAGTAGAAAGAGCAGTGAGTTCCTGCAGGGATAAATAGATGGGAAAGACTCCAGGTAGGAAGGCTTCAGAAGAGAGCAGGGAATGCTTGAAGGATGGCTGTGCTGAAAAGGTGTGCCAGGCTTACAAAGACAGACAAACCTCAGGCAAGAGGGTATAAAAGACTGTATGATCGTATGTTAATAAACCAGCCCCCAAGAGGATGCATTGTTATTGGACACAAGCCCTTGTTGGTTTATTGAGGAGCCTGCCTGAAGGGAAAACTGAGGCAGGATGCAGCAGAGCCACCTCAAGCCACAAGGGGCTTTCAGAATGCAGTTGAAGCTTTTGCATTTTGTCATAAGGGTAGCTGTGTAATGATGCAATGGTTTAAATAAAGTGAGTCAGGTTTTCATAGAAAACAGAACAAGAGGTTAGATCTGGTGCCTGTCAACCTGGATAGTGTCCTTTTTTAAGGTTCATGGTTTATGTATTATTCAGAGCCACCATACAGGAGGAGAAAAGGACAATACCACCATAAAATCGTGGTTGTCAGGTTTAGTGGCAAGAATTTGCAAAATTAAGGAGAAAAAACTGTAGGCTGAATTTGGGAGATGGAGGGTTTTGTGTGTGTGTGTGTGTGTGTGTGTGTGTGTGTGTGTGTGTGTGTGTGAAGGACACTGAATATTTCCTAACAGAGATCTAGCAGACCATGGATGTATTTCCCAAAGGCAGTGGTGGAAGTTTCATAATGTCTCAAGCAATGGAACTTGAATAGCTGAAACACCGTAAAATGTACATTAGGGAACAATTTGGCCCTGACAGGGAGACGGACTAGGTATTTAGATAAGCTTTTTTTCTGTCACTAACTTCTAAATGTGTGTAAAAATGTCTAGAAATATTTTAATCGAATGCAGTGGTTTTAAAAATTTCTTCAGCTGAGTATCCTCTTTTATAATAGCCAAGGTAAATCATATTAGCACTAGAGCATGTGACAGAAAAGAGAGAGAGAATCAATTCCAAGGAACAGATTGTCCCATTCAATTCCAAACAAAAGCAATGTTTAAATTCGTGTACAACAGCAGTTGTAAGCATTCAGGAAATTAGCTGGTATAGGACAAACCTAGTCCAATCATATTTTACAATGGGGAAGTTTAAAATAGTTGAGGAATCACAGTGGGAATAGGAACACTCACCTTTCTTCTAACCGTTGATTTATATGCCCCCATGAAACAGGTATTTTAATTGTTCTGTTAGGCCATTCATGAGTTGTCAGCTCTCTCCTCACACATGACCTTATGTACTATATAAAAAGTGGCAATTATTTTCAGACTCCCATGCAAATTCTTAGACTTATTCTTTTTTTTAATTGAGGAGTCTACCATTTTCAGATGCTATATTAATAACAAGAGATTAAAAATTGTTCTGGAGACTGAATCCACAATGACAGCAGATGCTGATGTGCCAAAATTCGGTGGTTCAGTCAGTGTGCCTATTCCTATAAGAGTTATCAATCTGCCATACTTTTTGAGAGAGATCCTATGTGTATCAGTTTACTGGTGTGACCTGTCCATTTACTTGAGCTTTGAAAATTGTGTGGCTATAAATCTGCAGATTACAAAAGTAATTCTGTCTTTGACAGAAGGTAGCATTATCTGCTGGGCTGTGATCAAGTAATGAAATAACCTATGTCCTATCCAAGTTCATTTGCTACTTTCCTCTTCTAAGAAAGTGTCTGGCTGCAGTCAAGCATCTGATAAGGAGGTAAGGAAATGCAGACTCATAGGGTCCATGGAACTCAATACCAGCATGTTGTAGTGTTTTTGGAGGGTGGTAAAAAAACTATGCAGGTCTATTGTAGGCAAAAGAGAAATATACTGACCATGTGATCCATTGCAAACTCATGGCTGAAGTGGTAGCCAGAGAGCAGTTCCATAATCTAGAAGAGGATTTTTATCTGAGCTCCCTGTGGAAATCCTCAACACACAGCAGATTATTTGGACTCTGAAGCCAGAGTGAGATTTGACCCATGATTTAATATGTAAAAGAGAGTACAGCTATGGATACAGTGGTATCCTAAAATCTAAGGCTATGTCTACAGAGCAGCGTTATTTCAGAATAACTGACGTTATTCTGAAATAACACAGTCCGTGTCTACACAGTAAGCAGTTACTTCGACATAATGTCAAAACAGTGTCGAGCTGGAGGACTACTTACTCTGACTCCTGTAACCCTCATTTTACAAGGAGTAAGGGAAGTCGGAGGAAGAGTGCTCTAACTTGGACTTAGCGCCAAAAGCCGAAATAAGCTATTTCGACTTAAGCTACGCAATTGACGTAGCTCGAGTTTCGTATCTTATTTCAGCTTTAGCCCTGCTGTATAGACATGCCCTAAGTGTGCTCTGAACAAAGAATTGTCATACTAATTTACATCTTGGATTGTCCAGTGTGTGGCCTGTCTCTGACAGAAGGGGACCACCCTCAGTTTGAATGATACATTTTGTGATGAATCTGTGTCTTGATGTGAGTATGGAGCCTTTTTAAGGCTTTTGCTCATCCTTTTGAGGGAGCTATGGAGACCCCCTTCTTATATCATGCACAATCCTAGTGAAGGCTCAGAGTATTTGTGACTTGGACCTTTTCCTGTCTCCTCTGGATTGTTCACCTACAATGTTTTAGGTTTTCTGCTTCCATTCCTACAACTGCCATCCACTTTTCGTAGCACAGATTCTCTAATCAGTGAACACCATTTTATTAGACTAACTTTAAATTATTAAGCAGTGGAACAAGTTTTTACAGCTTGTCATTTTGTCAGTTAAAGTAGACATTTTTACGTCTTATGTGGAATTGTGATAGCAATTTTTTCTCTCTCTCTCCTGAGGCAGAGAGAGAGAAAAAAAATTCACAGATGTCATTACCTCAGCAGGTACATTTATGTTAACAGTACAATTAGATGTAAAAATTCCAGCGTCAACAATGACATTAAATTCTGTAACAATCGGAGACAGATAGAAATGTTGGAAAAAGACAGTTGGAAAAGGCATGGATAGTTAATCTAAGTAGAATTATATAGCTATACTTTTTTTTTTTACAAACCAAAGGAGTATGTGCTGCAAGATAAAGAGGTCATGGCTAAGAGCTTATTTAGGCATTCAGTGGGAGAAGCAGAGAAGATGCAGTGTGTATATATAAATAATGAAGCTTAGCAGTATGGGAAGGGGTAATGTAATCTATCAGAAATTCCATATTAAAGATAACATCTTGCAAGGTGGATCTGAAAAGCATATTTTGCCCTAAGTGCATGAGATCAGATTTTCCCATCAGCCTGTATTCAAATGGAGGGAAAAGCTGTAGCCACCAGGGTGCTTTTTAAAGATACTTTATTGCATCACTGTCAAGACTGCACCTTTAAGAAGCCAGTACAGATTAAATGCTCTTGGTGATGTCTTTAATGTGTGAACAGCTAGAGAAAAAAATGTAAATATCCCAACTGTTTATATTTTCACAGAGGTGGGGGTTTTTTTGGATGGCTTTTACAACATTTATGGGCATTGCAAACTTCATGCATTTACATATTGGCCCACATGAAGATATTTTGCCCTTTATCAGGTGTGGCCATTTAGGCTGAGATTTCCAAATCCTCCTAAGGAGTTAGGAGGCCCAATTTCCATTTAATTTTAATAGGAATTGTGTATCTAAATCCCTTAGACAGATTTTAAAACTTCAGCCTTTACTATAGTCCTCATTGCTGGAAAAAATGGTTGCTGATAGTCACAAGTGAACACAAGCATGTTTCACACATAACAATCTTTAAAAACGGGGGATAATTATGTAATGTAACAAATCAAATTATTACCTAGAAAATAATTAGCATGATCCTTATTCTGCATTGGAAACTTCTAATCAATCAGATTAGTAGCACTGAAACAGTTATACAGGTTACAAGCCAGTGGATGAATCAGAATTTGTTAAAGAAGCAAATCTGGAAAAACAAAATTTCTTAATAAATGCATCTTAGAAATTGGAAAAGCACTCCCTTTCTAGTGTCTAATTCATGATGGTTAACCAAAAGCAATTAAATATACCAGCAGGCAATATAATAAAATGCCAATAGAAATTTAAAAGGAGACACAGGTCATATTAAAATAATCCAGTAAATGTAAGGTTTGAAATGTCATTTGTGACATTAGCATTAAGGATTCATGATGCTGATTTAAGAGAGCACTTTATTCTAGTGTCTGCTTAAGCATACATTTTCTTATTAATTATAGCTAAGCATATGTTTATATGCTGTGCTGAATAAGGGACACCTTATTTTTTTCTCCATGTGTGATGTCAACTTCAGACATAATTGCTATCAGGAAAACCTAGCAAAAATGTTTGCAATATTTCTGACTATTTGATCTTTCTTTAATGTGATTAAAAATAGATAATTTTCCTTCCACAAACTCAAAAAGGCTTAAAATGTGTTTTTATTTTGAAAAGTGACCTTCTAAAAATGACATTATGTGGTTGTGTGTAGATTTCATCTCAATGACTTCCACTATCAAATGTGCTCACTTTACAAGTACAAAGATGTCTTTCCCCAGCTGCCAGTCCTGCAAATCCAGCTTGGGAATTCCAGGTGAACCTGAATTCTTTTCTTTTGTTCTTGCCTACCATGACATCAAATTTCTTCAAGCCAAATTATGTTCACACACCAACTTCTGCAGCTAACTGCCTTTTAATGATTGCTTCAGTGATATCTGTGCATTCCTACGGCTTTCAAGTATAAGTAATCAGAGTTTAGTCAATAATTCTGTTCACGATCATCTAACTAGATTGTTCACTCCACTCTATTGGCTCTGCTTGAATAACAAATGTTTAAAAAATGTCAACAGTTATGACCCTGTATGAACAGGGAGCTGATTTCTTACATACAAAGGAGCCATATTTCATAGAACTTTTAAAATATTATTTGCGCAAGTAAGTTTGTAAATCAGAAATCATGGGATTAGATGATGCCTGAAATGTAGCTATAACCACGTGCTTATTCTCTTTAAAAAAAATCATGCTATTTGATTAAAAAAGAGGTTTTTTTCCATCTAAGTTTTAGGGCTTGGATGGGGACACCAGAAAAGGTAATATGAATTAACTAAAAGTGTGAATTTAAAGTGAATTAGTTAATTTGGATTAATTTCCCCCATATAAAACCCTAAATGGACTTAGACAAAAATTGTTTTAATGTCCTGAAGTTCATATTACAATTTTCTATTCTAAGTCAGCTTTGCAGTAAGGGTAGTGTATTTACACACAATAAAAAAAATGATTTATTGAAGTTCGCTTTCAAAGACAGACTCTGTTTTTCCTTCTGGATTTACAAATCAATTTTCCTTTCTGTTAACATTGTACATGATATTTATTAAGAAGCAAATTCAAACCTGATTTTTGAAGACTAAAAGCCCAGTTTATAAAATTTGAAAAAATTGCAGGCAGAGGTGGAATACTTTCTAGAGACACAAATCTCCTTCTTACAGAGCAACCTGTTTCCACCACCTAATGAAAATTTGTATCAGTAAAAATTTTAAAATATACTTTAGACATGTCAGTAGGAATAATGGAATGTCCAAACAGCTTTGCCAAGTTTAAAGCTATTGAGAAAACCATGCCATGGCAATGCTATGACACTTGAATTTTACACAGACCCCCAGATCAATACATTGAGGACAGTAACTAAACAACTTCAATTACCATAATTCAAATGACTTCCAAATGTTGGACTATTGCCTACTGACATTGCTGTGTTTCTTCATTAATATAAATTCTGCGTACTCCCAGGACCATTACAAAAGTGATTTTTTTTATTACTTCAAAGTTGTCCTATTTATTTTATCAGCTATAAATTGAGATTCAGAATTGTTAATGGAAACTTCCATGCCATATTAAAGAAAAATATCTATGTGCATGCTGTGTGTTTACGTACGTAACAGAACCAAGGAACTTGACAAGCTTATATAAGTACAAAACTCCACCTATTTCTTTTTAAAAGTGCCTGATAAAATGAATTGTGCATTATAATTCCAGTTGTGTAGCATATAATGCATAGGGTAATGCAGATTTATTTGAATAATGGGACATTCAATGGGCCAGATTCAATCCTGGTACAACTCTGTACAACATGATGGATTTATACCAAGAGATGGAATTAGCTCACTGTGTCCTCACAGTTGCAGTGTCTGATATTGCAAGGTGAAAGAGGTAGTTGAGAGGTATTGACAATCTTTGGGTCTGATTGGAGTTAATGAGCAGTGTAGCAGGCTGCAGCCATGAACAGGCTTGTTCCATATGGGCTTTTTTTGCCTGGCTCCCCCTAGACTTGCAGCAAAGTCTTTCAAACAAACAAAACTCAGAAGAAAACCATCATAACCAATCTGTTTCCTCTCAGGCATCTCTAATGGGACTTGGTTTTCCAATCTGCATCCACAACTTGAAGGTCAGGCTCAAAAACACTTCAATCTTTTCCTTCTGATCTGATTAAAGCTAATCTCTCCTTTCTCCTGCTTCTCGCTCTCCCATTATGAGACACTGAAATGGGGGGATGGTCTCAAAGTTGGGCTTCAGCCAGCCCGAATGACTACACTGTAGTTTAGCAGTCCTGCAGCCTGAATTGGCAGACCCAGGATCTGTGACTCAGTTCTATAGATTTTGTATCACAGTGCAGACATATTGTATAAGGTCCTTAAAGAAATATCGGCCTTTTCCCACTGCAGATGCTTCCCTCTTCTTCTCTCTTTTCTTCCTGACTGGTCTTACTGTTACATTTTTTAAAGCACACAAACATTTACTCATTTTTCCAATTACAAAAAAAGTATCAAAATGTGTCTATTAGAGCAGGACAAATAGTATGATCAAAAAAGATTTTAAATATTCATTTGGATTTTTTATTGAATTAGTTTAATAGATCTCATTTTCTATTTACTTTCCCAAGAACATTAATGGAATCAAGTTTCACCAGCCACAAATATATCAAAATAAATGTTAATCTCAAACACTCTAGTACTGTCAAAAAGGAATTTTGCATTCATTTCCTACAAAGACTCTTAACACAGTATTTTGGCCCCAATTCAGAAGAGCATCCCTATTCAGCAATTACATTTAACTATGTGTTTAAATCCCTGAGTATATGTTTCAACTGAAGCATGAGAATAACGGCTTTCTTTAATTGGGAATGAGAATAGCTGCATTCCTCCAATCAGGGAATATAACCACGACTATGTGACTTATGTGACCAACTATAGTCAAGTAAAATCTGGAATTCAAACCACACGTAAACCTTCAGGGAAACGCTTTAACATCCCTGGACATTCAGTAATGGATTTGAAAGTAGCTATCCTTCTACAAAAGAATGTCACAACCCAACTACAAAGGAAGACAGCTGAACTCAAGTTCATTTGCAAATTCAGCACTGGCAATTTAGGACTGAATAAGGATTTTAACTCCTTAACACACCACAAACACAATTTCCCCTCTTTTGATATTCACATCTCCACACCAAATGCTGTGAGCCACTTCCACCCTTACTTGATTAACCTCATTATAGTAACATCCACTCCAATTAATCTGATGAAGTGGTTTTTACCCACGAAAGCTTATGCTCTAATAAATTTGTTCGTCTCTAAGGTGTCACAGGACTCCTTGTTGTTTTGAGGTGATAGGAAGTCAGTAATCCGTCTGTTAGACATGGCAAAGAGAATCCCCAAATTAGATCTTAGAGAGAAGGCTGCAATTTTAGCTCTCATGTCCATTGTATAGCTTAGTACAGTGATCCTCAACCTTTGGGGCTGCTGGACGCCTGGGGGCATGCCTGGGGTGGGGGCCGCGCATGTGCCGGGCGCCCGAGGCTCCAGGCACAAGAATGGCTCGGGCCGGCCCTGGTCACTAGGTAGGCACACACAAATGCCCTGGCGGGTGCCATGGCGCCCGCGGGCACCGCACTGGGGACCACTTGCTTAGTAGAAGCAAGTTTCAGATGAGTTTATAAAATACTTCAGTTTATTAGCTGGATCTGGGATAACTGTTTCACTGCTAGGTTTCCAACCAGCAGGGCAAACCTCTCCATGCTTAAACTTAAAAAACAACAAATGGTCTGGTAGATTTTTAAGTTTATCTTGTACAAACTAACTCGGCTACCCCCTGAAACTTCTCCATGTTTGTCAGTGTACTGGAATGCCTGTACTAGATGAAGTGTTTCATCCACTGATCTGTTGACAGGAAGATCATTCATTGTTATCTGTTGAAGGACCCTCTTATCATCAATACTGAAAAGGCCTCTGAAGCTATGTCTACACAGCAACATTATTTCAAAATAACTAGCTTTATTTTGAAATAACATGGTCTGCGTCTACACAGCAAGCAGTTATTTCAACATAATGTTGAAATACTGTCAAGCTGGAGGACTTCTTACTCTGACTCCTGTAACCCTCATTTTATGAGGAATAAGGGAAGTTGGAGGAAGAGTGCTCTATTTCGAAATAAGTGCTGTGTAGACAGCAGCAAAACTCAAAATAAGCTTTTTCGAAATAAGCTATGCAATTGACGTAACTCAGTTTGCGTAGCTCATTTCCAGTTAAGCCCTGCTGTGGAGAAATGCCTTAAGTGGGTGTCCTTGATCATCTAGATATACTCCATAATCCTTAGAAATCCAGTGTGTCGAATCTGAAAGAAGCGGAATCTTCATTAGTCCAAGTCCTCCTTGTTTTCATGAAGTATTAATCCATGTTAAGTGAGTGAATTGTGCATCAACAGAACATGCTACCACTTCAGTGTTTATTGCTCTGAATTCTTCGATTCTGTCACTGAAGGCAATCATTTCAGTTGGACACACAAATGTGAAGTCAAGAGGATAGAAAAGAAACAAGACGTTTTCCTTGATAATCTGTTAATTTCAGCTCTTTAAACTTCCCATTAATTACCACAGTGCCTTCCCAATAAGGTGCTGACTTGGAGATCTTGGCCTGGTTGAGGTGAAGGGAGTTGTTGGAGACGGGCACATGGGCCACCTCCCCGGGGTAGATCTGGCCCCCCTGTGCAGTAATGGCACTTCTCTGCCTGTGCCTCCTGCACTGCCCTGTGCCCTGCCAGCGCCCAGCGCAGTGCCATCTAACACCACGCTGCCTCCAAGGCAATCTGACAGCAACTGTATTGAGTGCCTCAGGAATTATTGTTGAAGTTCCTTAATCCCAGACTATTTCCTCCTCCTCGCTTCCTGCCATGTCAATATTCAGTTCCGCAGGCAAAAATACATTCCAGTGAAGACCCAAATATGTTAGGCCATCTGACATCCATGCCAATCAACATTTCAAACTACACATCCTTGTACCTTGCGAAAGAAGACTAATTTCACCCTTTGACTTCCTTCACAAGGTTGATTGTGAGGAGAAATTGATTCCTTCTCTGGAGTGTTTTGTGATCTACTATATGAAAGAAACCCTGCAAGAAAAAATTGTAGTAAATTTAAGTATTGTTATTAGCTGGAATTTGATTCATGTAAGTAAGTGACTATCAGAATGCACAGGAAAACACAGTGAAACTTGCCTTAAATGACATCCCAAGGGAATGTGCAGTTGATAGCTTAGTACAGATGGCCTATAACTGAAAGCTGAACAAAATGGTACTGGAAACCTCATAGGGATTCTTTAAAAAGGTTGCTTAAGATAGGTAGATAACCTACTGCTGGTGTTTCTTAGTGCATGTTTCACTGTAAACAAGGGCATGACAGAGGGATGCCAGAAGAGCTCATCAAGCATAATATGCCATTTCTGATGCTTTTAGAAGAATGCAAACAATAATCTTCTTAATGAAACTAACCAATTGCTGAAAGCAGAAGAAATTCCTTTCCTGCTGGCTGCTCATCAAGAAATTAAAGTGGGAAGCAGTCTGTGCAGCTTGTCAAGATGATTACACATAATGGTCCTATTGCCACTGAGGTGGGGCAAATATTTAATACTGATGCACGCTTTATTAAACGTTGCATGTAGGAGTGGTAACAAAAATGTAGGTACGTCTCCATAAAATGTAAATGAAAGGAATGTATTTTTCTTTGCACTTATCCACTAGAACCCTAGCATTCAGCAAAGAATGAACTAACTACGATTTCAGTCACCTTAATTTCTAAAGAGATACTTGAACCAGCCCCCCATATCTAAACACTGCTGCGTTTGGAAATTAAAATCCAAGTATTAATATTGCAGCATAAATCCATAGTGGTCTGACTCTAGTTCATGATAATCCATATTTATTGGTGAAGTCAATCAAAGTTCGCTATGCTCTCCCTTATTAGAGCTATAGGGCGATCAGATGTCTGTTTTTAAAGGGACAAGTCCCATATTTAAGCTCTCCTGCCAGTATCCCTCCTTTTTTTAAAAAATGGACCAATTGTCCCATATTTGCTGCGTCTCTTCTCCCATCAGTGCTGGTGGGCCCAGCTGCTGACCTGATCCTTGCTCACTAGCTGCCCACACACCAGCAATGAGTGAGGAGTAGTGTAGTGGCTGATTATGGGGATGAGTGTGCAAGGCTTCTGATTAGGCAAAGCTGCAGCATGCAGAGCCAGCCACTTCTCCTGCTGGTCATCAGTGCATCATTCCCTGCTGCATGCCGGCTCTTGGCCAGCAGGCTCTCATTGCCCCATTTCCAGCTAGCACTCGCTGTTTGCTGGGGTGGCTGAGTGCCAGCAGCGGATGGCCAGTCACGAGTTACCTCTGATGCCCATCCATCGGCCCTTTATTTGCTTACTCTCTCATTGTTCTCTCCCTGCTGTGCCTGTTCACCTCTACCCCAGCAGGTTGGCTCAGGTTAGTCAGTCACCCCATCCCTGTGTGAGAGCAGTGTATAGGAGTGTGTGTGTGTGTGTGTGTGTGTGTGTGTGTGTGTGTGTGTGACCTCTCCCCATACAAACCTTAAAGATAACGAGGTAAATAAAAGTCTCCAGTTACACACTATTTCTTTGGGATCAGTCAACTTGATGTTAATTTGAACATTTGTGTTGCATAGTTCTCATTGATTGCCATTGAACTTGCATGAATATGAATAATTTTACCAGGTATTCAGCATGGGGAAATATGGTCACCCTATTCAGATGTGCAATGTTAGGCCTATTTTCTGTACAGAGTGGTGTGCTCTGCTTTACCCCGAAGGTCTGCAGTTTGTTTTCCTTACTACTGCAGATATTTTACACCGTGGATATCCTAAGAATTGTTTAGAAAGGAAAATAGCTTAAACTAAAAAAGGTTAATCTGCAAATGAAGAGGAAGGTCAAATTACAGCAAATCTAAAAACTATAAAATTATATCTTGCTGAATACTGGGTAACCATTTGGGTGGCAAGGTTATGATCATTATGATAGTTATCATAGTTAAAACAGACTCAACCCTTGAGGAATAACCTTTATACTAGAGCTAGTTGGAAAATTAGTCTTTTCCCCATAGACATTTTATTTCAATTTTTTAGAAATTAAAAAAAACCCACATTTTCCACCAAAAGTGTTGATGAAAAGTGAAAATATCTATCCAGAAATGCTACTGCAGAGCCACATGGAAGTTGTATGTTGAGTTCTTGATGGCTCCATTCTCCTCCCTGTGAGGGATTCACTCTATGGATTACTTCTCCCATGATACAACCCATTTTCCCTCTTGCTGAGACACTGCAATTCGTCATGGAAAATGTATTTTGAACCCCTACCCACAGAGAAGAATGGGAGCCGAAAGCACCTATGATGAAGCTAAAGGTGCTCAGTGGTGAATGTTGATCTGTACACCAAAATGTATTTTCCAAACAATGAAACAACCATCACTGAAAGACAAACACAGACCAGAGTGGATCCCAAAAGAATGTAAGATGGATTCTTTCTTTTCCTGTAACTAAAGAAGGAAGCCTATCCAAGGCTATGTCTACACTATGGGGAAAAACACCGCTGTGTCTAGGGAATGCGTCTACTCTTCCGCTTTTTTTTGCGGAAGAGCAGACGCGCTCTTTCGAAAGCCCTGTCTTCCTCCTCCTGTGAGGAATAAGGGCTCTTCCGAAAGAGGAGGCTTTTCCGAAATTTGGCCCAGTGTAGACAGGCCAAATTTCGGAAAAGCCTCTTCCAAAAAAAACTATCGGAAAAAGGTACGCAAATTGTGAAGTGCAATTTGCAACCTTTTTCCGATACATCAATGTAGTGTAGACATAGCCCAACATAGTTAGCAGTGAAGAATGTGATTAAATGGGTCTAAAATGTGTGTAGACTGTTATAATTGTTTTATCTAATGGTTGTTCCTTTTGCTAATAAATGGTTGCTATTTTGCTGTCTAAGGATTCCAAAAGGAAAGAAACTCAGGTGTTAGTTGGATCTGCACTGTAATACGCAGGTAGCATAGATGAGGTGGTGTATCCAGATCCTGGACTAACAGTGGAAGTACTGTGAAATTTTACCCCCTGGACAAGCAAGGATATAAGGCCTAGCATCTGATGGGGCCCCACCAAGTGAAAAGATTTCCAACCAGTCCTGTAGCTACAGCACACGTGAAATACAGCTCTCATGAGACACAATAATGGTATTTTCAGATAGCAATTTTTACTTTTGGATGATTTATATTTCATTTTTACGGTGCTTGGTATTTCAATTAAAAGCCAATATTTTTCATAGAAGCAAGATGGTAAGGTAATATCTTTTACTGAGCCAGCTTCTGCTACTGAAAAAGACAAAGTCTGACCTATACAGAAGTCTTCAGGTCTGCTAGACCTAAAGAAGAGATCTCTGTGAACCTCGATAGTTGTCTCTTTCACCAATAGATATTGGACCAGTAAAAGATATTACCTCTACCACCTCATCTTTCTAATATCGTGGAACCAACACAGCTATGACATTGAAAACAAAATATTTCATGCAACATGGATGCTTTTCACTTTTTTCTTTCTTTTTGTTTTTAAGTTCTATTTTCAATTGAAAATGTCTTGGCAGCTCTCATTTGTACATTCTGCTGTGTACAATGTGTCAACTGCTTAGGCATTCAGGATTTCCACATCACTTTTTGCACGTTAACCTAGTCCATCACTCTTCTCAGTCGCTCTAGCCGCCCATCTCAGCACTGGATTTTCTTGGTCAGGGAATCTGTTCAGCTACACTAAATTCTCTGTGAAGATTAGGCATGACTTGCCTGCAATAGCAACCTGTCAACTAAGTAAACTATTGTATTAATATGGGAATCTCTTTATTTCAAGTTTCTTTCATACACTAACTTGTTTGCCTCCATCCTTAGCATCCCTGTGGGTTTGTTGCTACTAAAGTGCATTCTCCCCTTCTCTGCACCGCAGCTGAAGCAGCAATGACGCATCTTCATAGGGGCTTCTTTACAGCATGTCCTTGTCAACCTCCCACTCTCACGGCTGCTGTCATTGGTACCATCTGGCATATAATTAAACTAGTCTCTCTCCCTCACTGGCACAGCTCCAAGCTCTCCCATTGCTCTGAATGTGGCTTCAAGCACCTTCTTTTTTATTATGGTAGTTTCATGTTTATTTTAATTTTCCAAGTGAATTTTGGCACTTGTGAAAGATTGGCAGCTTTTTTATTTTTTGTTTTGTTGTTTTATTCTTGGATTAAGCACAGCACAGGCAGTTGTAAGGATGGGTTACGCCATGCTGCCCAGCAAACATGCTTAACCCTTTCTTAGCAGGGAATTATTCCTGGAACAGAAAGGGTACTTCTGTCTCCAAGCTCGTTCAATCTGTAACCTGTCAGACAAGCCAGTCAAGTACTGGCTTTTGTGGTGATTCATCTGGTGTTCCAACTGACTTGAGTTGGCCACCAATGGGTAGTAACAACTCTGAAGAGTTTTATCCTGCCTCATTTTTGGGTTTTATAAATACTATAGTATCTGAACATAAACAGTAAATTACATGTTCTAAGTAACTATTGATTAGAGCTGGAACTGATGCAACAGCATAGAAATCAAAGCCTCTATGAATTTCCCTTCTCTGTTTTGTTCTTATTTTTTCTTATTGAGTTCACAACAGAATATTGGTGGCTCAATAAATTGTAATCCCTTCGTAGAGGGTTGTGTGAAACAGATATTTGGGTGGACAAGGGAGTGAGTAGAAGCAGATATTGATTTAATAGGAAATAAAGGATAATTTCATACCTGTGGTAAATGGCACTGTATAGATCCACTCTCTTTTGCTCCCATGTTTATATACCTTTTCAAAACAATTTGTTTTGTTCTATTCTTCTCACATGGAAATAACATCAGTTTCCCCTTAATCTAGCCCCACAAGTGCATAGAGTTTTTATCCTGTGAAGATAATTGAAATGCTATTTGCTATTGATCCATACGTGGAAATGGAGGATAAAAGTTCTATTACCAATAAACTATTTGAGCACATAAGTTGGAGGCAGTTGAACAAGACATAGGTTGAAGGACTAATTGGATAGTGACCACCTGTCATCATGGCTGTGGCAGGCAGTATGTTGTGTTGTAGACTGAAACATCTCAGTGGTTTTTGCAGTATTGAGAAGAAATTACAGATGTTATAAATTTCATTAAAGAGATGGCAGTTCAAACATTTCTACACTATTTCCCCAATCACATCTATAAAATGTTGGCAAAGTAAACTAAAGATACTTGCTTTTGATGAAACTTCAATTCGGTGTAATAGTGTACTAAGCAATATCAATACTCTAAAAACTGATAACTGCAGGAAAAAGGACATTTCATTAAAGCTTTCAGATAAACCAAGCATCCAAAATCTGATTATATAGTGCACTATTTTTTCCTTTCATCTTTCAGGCAGTTTCAATGATCTGTGCATTACTAATAGCCAATATTTTTCAAAACATGGTTAGTGCTCTTGATAGATTCAGAAGTCCCACATAGGTCAGACCCAGAAATCACCCTCAACTTCAGTGGGCTCTGGATAAAGCCCTAAAATTGTCTTGGAATATTGCCAGATCGAGACATTTGTTTCTTTTTATGAACTGAAGCCTAACGTCCCAAAGGCATTTAGGCACCTAACTCCGATCTGAGCCTGAATGACTAACTGGTTAAAAAAAGGGGGTTAAACTACAACAGGGAAATTCAAATACCTTTGGAACATCCCACCCCTTGCCCCACAAACCCACCAACATGGCCCAAAATCCAAGACTCAACAAAATTCAATAATTCCTACTGTACAATGTCTCACAGGGAAGAATTTCCTTTACGGTCAGCCTGTATAAAATACAAAAGCATTTGTTCCAGCCTAAAATAGTGAATAGACTCCGGTGCAAATGATGCTGTGAGGATTTGTATACATAGATGCAGCATTTCGGTTTTTCATAAAATATTTTCTAAACATGGCTGCAAGGGGGTAGTAGAAATGGATCCTGCTTATGATTAATACAAATTGGATGAACTAAGACACTGATTACACATGCATTGAGAAGACATTTTGAGAGAACTCTCTGCCTGTGCTTTCTCTGTTAGACAGGGTTATGAAGAACTGGAAAGACAACTGAAAGAAGTCTTTAAGGAAAGGAGCAATATCCTCCGTCAACTGTCGAAGACATCAAAAGAACTTGAGGGAATTAAAGTAAACCTCCAGGTTAGATTACCCTTCGCTTTTCTGTGATATACAATCACTCACATAGTTCATTAGTATCTATTTGTTATAAGCATATTTTCTTTTAACTTGAGACTAATTAGTAATTGATAGCCTTGTCTTACATGCGGCGTATGCCAGTTTTCAGTATTATTTAATCTGAAGAAAACATGAGCCATGTTATACATGAATGGATTATGCAGTTTATGAATGCAAAAAAAAATTCCTTGGATGCTTGGTCTCATTTGTGAAAACTGAAGCAGCTAATGGAGAAATCATTATGGAGCAGAATACTTTGGATTATGAGAAGAATAATTTTTAAATAGATTGAGTCCAAGGAGCTACCCCTTCCTACCATTAGTGAACAGTTCCAAAAATAGTCCTGTGTTGGCTAGGGAATATATTATTTTCAGTTTTCTAGCTGACACAGATATGCCAGCAAAACTTGGTAAGGTAAAATAAGGTAAACACTAGCTTGAGTGAGAGAGGACACACTGAAATAACACTGCAGAGTGTTAAATAATGCTGCAGACCATTTTCCCTGATGAGCCAGTCAACTTTAATTAACTGGAGCTCGATGGTGCTTTTAAGTGTCTTGATGAGTGGATAGAGCTCAAGATAAGGACAGTACTTGAGTTGAGTTATAACTCTGTAGTGAAGATATACAGGGCCGGCCCACAACATTTTGACACCTGAGGCGGGGAGCTCAAAGACGCCCCCATGTCCCCTCACTTGGGCCAAAACTTTGAAAGGTCTCAATTCTGCCTTCTTCCCATTCTACTCCTCTCATGGTACTGCTCTGCTACCTACCCCAATAAAGGAGAACTAACAACTTAAAATGCCTTGTTCAAAAATGTTAAGTAACACTTAACTTTCAAATTCCTGAACAGCAAATGTAAGTTTTCTTGTCTGCGTCGTAAGCACTGGCATTTTTATCTGTTTGAATAATCAAAGTGGTGCTTTCCGTGCCTTCTTGGTTGCAAAGATTTGAACTGCTTCCTGAAGGTTCACAGTTTGGGCCAGCTCATGCTCTATTGAGATGGTTGCAAGGTCGACCAGCCTCTCCTGTGTCATTGTGGAGCGTAGATATGTTTTTATTAACTTCAGCTTGGAGAAGCTGCGTTCTCCACTGGCAACTGTTACAGGAAGTGTTAGAAGTATGCGCAGAGCAACGAAAGCATTTGGAAAGAGGGTGGTCATCTTATTTGTGCACATATATTCCAGAACAGCCTTTGGAGTTGATCCTGCTGAAATGTATCTTGAAAGGGCTTTCAGTTCATCACCTAAATCACTCGCATCAATATTGCGCATGTCATCATGTGTCAACACTGTCTCTAGTGCCCTGCATTGCTGGTGTAGGTCTTCTTCAGGTATAGTGAGGAGTTTTGGAATATCATACAACATCCCAAATATACTGCTGTGTTCCTTGAGCTGCATGAAATGTTCTTCAACTGACTATATTGCACAATCTAGCAACTGGTTAAAGAATTCAACTTTGAATTGTTGTTTGGGGTCTCTTATGGGATTATCCCATGCCTCCTAACCAAAATGTTGTCTTCTTCAGTGACTCTTGTATTCTTGAATGTGTGGGAAAATAGCTTCAGTGTGAAGTTCCTCTGCCAACTTCTGTGCAGTCTTCAGAACATTTTGAAATCTCTCATCTGACCGGTAAGACTGTAGGTATGACTTTGGTTTATCCAGTTGTTCCATTGCTGCAGATATATCAAGGTCAACACCCTGGAGTCTCTTACTTACAACTTTTATTTCAAACAGTATGTCATGACACAACACTAAGCCACACAGAAATTTAAAGTTATGTATGTTTCTGGTGATTCCATTTCCCTCTGCCACTGTTCTCCCATGAACAGTTCCTGTCATAGCATTATCCTCCATAATGGCAACTATGGCATCATCTATCTTCCCAATTGGATGTTTGATAGGCTTTATCGCCTCCACTCAACTTTCCCATTGTGTGGCACTCAGTAGTTTCAGTGTCAGAGAGGATGTTCCCAGATGTTGCTTCAAAATTTGCCATCGATGAGTTGATGCAGAGAAAAATACATAGATGCTTTGAATTACATTAAAAAATTCAGCAGCCTCACTAGAAGCTGATGCTGCATCACTAACCACCAGGTTCAATGAATGAGAACTGCATGGGACAAAAAATGCTCGAGGGTTTAACTCTCGGATCCGTGTCTGCACTCCTCAGTTCTTTCCTCTCATGTTGTCACCGTTATTGTAGCCCTGACCTCTCATGTCAGCTATCACAATTCCTGTGTCTTCCAGCTTTTTAAGAAGCACATTTGTCATGCCAGCTCCTGTAGTATCATCAATGTCAGTAAATACTAGAAAATGCTCTCTGACAGTCACCATTGCAGGGACATTTTCACTAGGTTCTGTTGTTGTTACAAAATGCACCATTAAAGTCATTTGTTCCATATGGCTGATATCAGGTGTGCAGTCCAGAATAACAGAGTAATATCTTGCTGACTTCAGATCTGCCACAATCTTCTGTTTGACTTTTGTTGACAGTAACGGTATGATCTCATTTTGAATTATTTTTCCAAGGTAGTGGTGCATGTACATTTCTTGGGTGGTGACTCTTCTTAGATGCTCCTGGAGTACAGCATCAAACTCCGCCATCAGCTCCACAATTTTAAGGAATTTTCTATTGTTTGGCATATACAGCTGATCTGAAGTGCCATGCAGTGCTAGGTTTTAGGTAGCAAGGATTCTCACAATGGCAATAAGCCTTTTCAGAACATTTTGCCAGTAAAGAGACTGATGCAATCTTCTCTTGATGCTGATCATCTATGGTGGCCTTTAACCTTAGTCTCATCTCAAGCTCTTTCCACCTATGGAATGTTCTCTGGTGATTTGCTGCCTTCTCATGGCATGCCAGATTTCTAGCCAGATTATTCCAGTCCTTTGTTCCTGTAGAACCTAATGTGGCTGGAACATTAGACTGGAAGAGTTTGCAATAAAAACAGTATGCAGCATTCTGGGTTTTTGAGTACATAAGCCATGGACTCTCCACTTTGTCACCGTTGGGGATTTCATGCCAGTAATGTGTTGGATGGAAACTTCTATTTTCATTGTCTTTGGGGAACATGAAGTTTTTCACTTGCTGTGGCCCATGCAACACAAGGAAGTCCCTCAGGCTACTGCTCAAGTGGGTCCACAGTCCTGGATCATCTGGACTTAAAGAACTAAACTCAGCAGCAGTGGTTTCTTGCGCCTCCACCACACTCTTCTCTGATGTACACTTTTCTTCAGGAATGTGCATAGTTACATCCATTTGAGATGGAGATAAGGATGCTGCAGTAGCTGCCAGGTCACCTGCACTCTGACTAACTGGAAGATCAGGCATCTCCTCACCACTCTCATCCTCACTGGGGCTGGAAGGCTCACCGTGAACATTTGTGTCTATGTATCTCAGGAGAGCTCCTTCCTACTTCGATAGAAAAGCTTCCTTTGCTTGCTTTCTTTTTCGGAATGCTGCCCCAGAGGGGCGTTTTCTTCTTTCACTCATGACTGCTGTTCTGTGCCAGCTATAGTGGCTCTCAACACTCAATTGAAGGGGACAGATAAGCAGGCTGGTAGCAGGGCCTGAGTGAGGGAAGATATCAGCATCTTAAGGGCCTAACTGGCTCCTACTACTTCAGTTGACTGCCTGTTCTCCTCAAGTGGGTTCAGGGAAGCAGCAGGAAACAGGAAGCTCCCTGAGAAGCTGGTGTTAATCAGTCCAGGCTCCTGGGGTTGCTAGAGAGGTACATAAGAGGCTCTTCCTCCTCTATCTCCCTGCAGCTCCTGCTGCTTTCTGTTATTCCCTTTCACCTTTTCTCCTGCCTGCCTGCCTGTTTTCTCTTGTACCCTCCTTCCTCCAGCACAGCACTCCACCATCTCTGTGCATCTAGAGCAGAGAGAATACATATGCACCAGCAGCAGACACAATTTTCTACACTCTGGGTCCTAGTGAAGCCCCCCCACAGTCTGGCACCTGAGGCGGCTGCCTCAGTTCGCCTCATGGTAAGGCCAGCCCTGAAGATATACCTTCCATGTGAGTAAGGGGGTAACCAGTCTTGTCCTGGATTTTTTGGCAATCTCAATCACCAAATCTTCACATGACAGGGCAGCAGTCTCTTCATGAGGGAGTCTCTTGGCCTAGTAAAAAAAAAGTGAGAATAATTCAGATTGATTATCAGCTACATTGCTTATTTTGACACTTTCACTGCCTTGCTGAGAACTGCATTTTATTTGAACCCTCTGTCAGGAATAGGGCATTTATAACTTCCAACAGGTCTATCTCTTGCATTAACCAGTTGAGGGAACAATTCTGGGAAATTATGTCCTCAAACTACTCCCAGGCCCAGACTGTTCCCTTTGAGGGGAGTATTGTGCATGTATTCCATTCATTGGCAATGCTACCTTCTATGAGCAGCAGTGCCATATGGTATATTAGTCTGTATTATCCTGTCATCTTCTACTGTTCTTTTTTATTGAAGAATTTCTTTCTTTAAAGTTTGTGTGGGAAATGTGCTTTCCTTCTTTTTAAATATGAAGTTACTTTAGATTTTGCTATATTCTCATCAAACTGAATGGAAAAAAAAGTTAAAGGTAGGACTCAGGAAAATTTCTTTTTTCGTGTGTTTTGAATTTGATGCTTCAGAAACCAGAAGTATGCAAAGAACTCTACTGCTCCAGTGGACATATACAGCAAATGGCTAGAAGTAGAGGAACATATTTAAAATTATACACTCTGTTAGATCAGTTCTGCTTTAATGTTTCATCCAGAAAAGTTCTGTGTGCTGCAGCAAGTGCTGATTCACTATCTTAATAGAGTCAAACTATTTCTGTTTTTTTTTTTTTTAACTGAGAGTAAAATGTGTTCTTCAGTGGGAACATTTTGTAAAAGAGGTTATCGTTAATCTTTTCAGAGATAAATAAAATTAAAGATTTCCTTGATAATTCTCCCATTGCCCCTTTTTTCTAGTCTTTGAAAAATGATGAGGCATCTGCCAAAAGTGATGTGCAGAAACTTCTGGAACTAGGCCAAAAGCAAAGGTAAGAAGCTACTTCCTTTCTTTGCTGTTAACAGATTGAAAACTCTAAGACCATGCAATTCAATTGTTTCCTTTAACCAGTAAGCACAGCACAATAGTCATGTCTACTAGCTATCAGCCATGACTGTTTAACAGCAGGAAGGAGGAACAATGCAGGATTGTTTCTGTCAAACCTGAAATACTGCTTATCTGTGGTCCACTTCACTTGATAGTTGCTTAATAATAATATTCACAAGGGATGGCATTAGAAATAGACATATGCATCAAGGAAATTGGGTTTGTTTTTTCAAGGATAGCTCAGAGATGTGGCCTTACTTATTCAAGTTAACAAAGTTCTGCACTTAATTTTTTGAAAGTGAATAGTGAATTGAGTGCCTCATTCAGGCACCATGAAAGGGCCTGATTTTCAGTGGGTGCAGTGATCTTTAAAGCATCTCAAATTAGATACCCAGTTGTATGACTCTCTGCAGTTGTCTGCTTCTTCAAGACAGGCCAAACAAGGAAAATAACAGAACACTGTTAGTCATCACCTACATCCCCCCAGCTTGAACCACTCCAGTCCATCATTGATAATCTACGACCTATCCTGAAAAAACGATCCCTCACTCTCTCACAGGCCTTGGGAGACAGGTCAGTCCTACAGACAACCCCTGTACCTGAAGCAAATTCTTTCCAGCAGCCACACATCGCTCCTTAGACACCCTCACCCAGGAACCTACCCCTGCAACTCTATCCACACATCAACACCATCATAGGACCTAGCCACATAAGCCACAACATCAGGGGTTCATACAACTGCACATCTTCTAATGTGATCTATGCCATCATGTGCCAGCAATGCTCCTCTGCCATGTACATTGGCCAAGCTGGACAGTCTCTATGACCAAGGATAAATGGACACATGTCAGACATCAAAAATGGTAACACACAGAAATTGGTAGGGGAACGTTTTAACCTGCTTGGGCTCTCATTAAGGGTATGTCTGCACTGCATACTGGAATTATCCTGAAAAAGCTATTCTGCATGTATTAAACAGCCCATTATTTCAAAATAGATTTCGAAATAGATTTTGAAATAACGGGCAGCTTATTCCGATATTCCGGTAACCCTTGTTCCACGAGAGTTAAGTGGAATTTTGGAATAGTGAGTTATTTTGAAATTTGGCACTGTATAGACAGTGCCAAATTATGATATAAGATATTTTGAAATACATTCGAAATAAGCTACACAATTAAAATTAAAAGGCTATACGTTTGGCCCTACCAAATTCACAGTCTATTTTGATCAATTTCGCAATCCTATAATTTTATAAATCTTAAATGTCATGATTTCAACTATTTTAAATCTGAAACTTCAGTGTTATAATTGTAGGGATTGTGATCCAAAAAAGGACTTGGGGCAGGGAGGAAGGTCACAAGGTCATTCTAGGGAGGGTTGCAATACTGCTGCCCTTACTTCTGTGCTGCTGCTGGCAGTGTCACTAACTTCACAGCTGAGCAGGTGGAGAGTGGTAGCTGCTGGCCAGGAAACCATTTTTGAGTGTTGCTACCCTTACTTCTGCACTGCTGCCTGCAAAGGTTGTTCCTCAGTCAGTAGTCACCACTCTCCGGGGTCCCAGCTCTGAAGACAGCAGCGCAGAAGAAAAGAGTGACGTGGCATTGCCACTCTTATTTCTACACTGCTGCTCGTGGACCACTACCTTCAGAGCTGGGAACCTGGCCAACAGCTACTGCTTTCTGGTAGCTCAGCTCTGAAGGCAGCACAGAAGTAAGGATGATAATACCATACCTCCCTCTAAAATAACCTTTGAACCCCAGCCCCACAACTCTCTTTTGGGCCAGGACCTTCAGTTTGAGAAATGCTGGTCTCCCCTGTGAAATCTGTGTAATAAAGGGTAAAAGCATACAAAAGACAACATTTCAAAGAGGGAGACCAGAGTTTACAATCTGTGGTGCGTTTTTTCTGGCCATGTGTTTGGTAGGGCCCTAGTTTAGTTAATTAACATTTTTAAAGATCTTTAAACATGTAAATATCTATACAATTGGACAAATTAAAATACCACCATTCAACATTGGTAACCATGTTTTACTAAATCAGACGCCATTTTTTATCCTCCAGTTTTTCATATAGTAGATTTTGTCTTGAAATTCCAATCCTAACCATCGTAATTGCTAAGTATTCTTGTATCAATAATTTGTAATGATGATATTAAGCAGTGATCAACACATGAAAAGTAGCATGTACTTTGCAATAAATGAATAATTCTGTAATGTCCTTAAAACCTAATGAGATGGTAAAATGATGGTGCAAGTTCAGACTCTAATTGTTCAGCAGTTCAAATTTGCAAATAGTCTCTGAAACATGTGCCAAAAACACTTGTGATTTCATCTCTTTCTGTGGATGCAGATCAGCAAAGTGAATTGCCATTGCCTCATTGTGAATGTAGTTAACAATTTTGTGGATGCAAATAAGGAATTTGGGTGCACAAAAGGACATAGCCACATAATTTACAGAAATATTTTAGAACCCTGTTAGAGAATTCACTCTAAATCCTCAGATTTATAATTTACCCTGTACATGAAGGTTGCATCACAAATCCTTCACCCATAATTCCATTTCTGTGATGGGGTTTGACAATCGTGCAGCTTCCATGAAGTATTAGCATCAGTGAATTAAATTTATTAATAAGCTTTTTAGTAAATATAGCCTTGTTGTTTGCAGATGAGAATAAGGAATAAGTCTTTCTGGGCAAAAATTGGGTGAAGACGGCATTTCATTCCTTGCATTTCCCTGCACAAAATACCATCTGAAATCTGTCTGTCTATCCACCTAAATTGTCAGTTGTCTTTCCAATGGAAACATGTACTGAGTGTAGGACAGTGTGCTTCAGTGGACCCACTTTCAGACTGAGATACATGCAGTGTGCTAGATAACAGATGGGATTTTTCAGTTTTTTCCTTTTTGTTTTCAGTCTGGGCTTTTGTAACACACTTCAAGAAAATACCATGAAATCCAGTATTGTGGGTAATCGAATGATTCATAATTACAGACTCACTGGGATTTAGATCCCAGAAATGTTACAGAAGTCTAGAAGTCTATATTGACAATATGCCAGTGACTGAAAATTGGCTTATAATTAATGTAATGAATGCTGTGCACCTGCTATGAGATATACCTTTCCCAGAGATTGTATATCTAAGAATAAATCCAAACACTTTCCCTCTGATAAGCAGTTTCTCAGCATAGAAACATACCTTGCTGTAAATCATTCTGCTAGTTTCCTCCTTACAATTTACCTAAAGGAGGACTTCATGTTTTCTTTTCCAAGAGCCTGAGGCTACACTAAATGGGAAAGTGTTGCTGCCCTTCTGTTTAATAGAAAACCAACTGGATCAAGATTCTAGGACCCATCATCCCCTTGGGCAGCATTTCTGCATTAAACCCACTTTTCTACTTCCTTTGTAGAAATGCGTGCTATATTTGCCCTACATGGTTTACTGTGTCTAACTCTGTTTCAGTATATCTACACTGCATGGCTATTTCGGGATACTGGAGGTATCCCGAAATAGCTATTCCACGTCTACACAAGCCGCCCGTTATTTTTAAATATTTTTTTAAATAATGGGTGCGCTATTTCGGCACCCCGGTAAACCCTCGTTCCAGGAGGGCTAAGGGATGTCTCAAAATAGCTCATTATTCCGAAATTTGGCGCTGCGTAGATGCGCCAAATTTCAAAATAAGCTATTTCAAATTAGATTCGAAATAAGATCTGTAATTTATGTTGCACAAATTGCCTCTCTTATTTCGAGTGTAGGGTGCTGTGTAGACGCAACCTTATAGAGCATGATCCATAAAGCGAAGGGTGCCAGAATCTCCATTGCTACAAGATGATGTAGCACCACTGACTTCAATGAAACTGTGATCTGCACTATCTGAGGATCTGAGTCTAGTGTTCATCTGTCAAAGTTCCAACTTTAATCCCTTTTCTTCTGAGCTATGTTGTAGTTTTTATGCTGCAGTAGAACATGGTCGTCCCCCCTAGTGGTTCTAATTCTGTCATGTCAATGTACTGCCAGAACTTCAAACAGACCCAAACTTTGTCTATATTGCGCAACGTTTGGAAGTGCTGCTGCTGATGGCTCTCCAATTTCACCAGATATTTCAAGCCCCTTTTCACTAAAATCTGCACTATGCAGAACACTGAACCTTGCTAACACCAGTGTAGAGGAGGACTGATATGGTAGATGAGCCAGCAACTTCATGCCTCATCATGTACAAAGCTCATTCTACACCACTGAAGCAGTTACTAAACTAAATTGTCTCCTGCACCTGAGCCCTGTTCAGTGCAGGCAGGGGTTCCAGCTTCCTGATCATGAGGGCTGGTCTCTGCGAGTGGCATCCTTGACAGCGCTGTTATAATGCTCTGATATGTTGCTGTTGTAAAAGCACCACACCCTTGGTAAATGGATTGTGTTAGGGCTGAAGGGAGTGGCTAGCAGAAGACTGGAATCAGACATAATTGTGCCAGAAGGCAATTCTCCGATTACACAGGAATTCTCAGTTTGCAATATGTTGCCAATTTATTGTCACTTTTTCACTTCCTGAGCAATGCAAAGAGGATCTCGATTACTAATCTGCCCAATAAATATCTATTTGTGTTTTGTGTTTGGCAGTTTCTTTTAAACAATTAGACAACTCCTCAAAAGATTCCAGTATATAATTTACTCCTAGAAAGAGAAGTAGGTTTACCAGCTGGAATTTCTCTTTTCTATAAAAGCAAATATAACTAGCTCTCATAGACAGTAGTGTCTTTCCTTGTTTAAATTGCTTCTCTTTCCTTTCTTTGCTGTTACTATAACTATTCTTTTCACTAGAAATTACATAATTGGCAGATGTTGTGCACAGAAGGGTGCTTGATAGATACAAGAAGTAGCCAATTACAATTATATATAAATAATTTTCTTTTTGCATCAGCACTGGAGTTCAATGGACCATTATGGCTTTGTCAACAAAACACATGGACACAGCACATTTAGTTGTTATACTGCATAATTAAAACAGTATCTGTGTTAAACTAAAGTAAACAAAAATCCCCACCAACCATATTTCCTAATGGAGAGTAGTGGTGAAGTTTGTTTTTTTGTTGTTGTTTTGTTTTCAATGACCTAGGGAAGAAATGAAATCTCTCCAGGAGTCCTTTCAAAAGCAGCTTAATGAGGCAGCTGAGAAAGCAGAAAAACAGCAGGCTACTGTGAGTGATTCTCTGTCCTTTCTTTGGTGTTTTTGTTTGTTCTATCTTTTTACCCTCCTCCCCTGTGATTTATTTCATTATCTCAAATATCTTTGCATGAACAAAGTTATAATGACTGATTGATTATGCATAGCACTTGCCAACCAAGAAGACCTTAGTCCTTGCTCTACGGAAGCTGCATCCGAAAACTCTCTCCTCTCACTTTATATTGGTATAATTCCATTGACTTGAGTGGAGTCATACCAGGTTGAAAACAGTATCCATAAAAATCTAATCAGGCCCCAAAGCTCCATTCTTGATCTGATTGAAATCAATGGGTGATTTGCGCATTGACTTCAAATGAAATAGGATCTGGCTCCCAGTATTGTAATTCATGAAGTCAGATTAAAGTAATCATTAAAACATATAATAATTTTGGCTAAATCTTTTATTAACTAGGGACAATTTAATTAACCCTTGTGTATTACTGTTCCCAGATTCTAATACTGTACAGAATATCACAGTTCTTTCTCATTTCTCTTGAATGACTGGTTTACTGCTAGGATAGGGGAGGGCAATCATTTTTGAAGAGGGGACATTTCACACATTTTTTAAGTGGCCCTGGGCAACCCTGGAAGAGGTGGGGCATTGGGCAGAAGGAGCAGGGCCAGGAGACTTCCCGTGCCCTCCACCCACAGACCTGATTGGCTTGGGGGTAGGGGAGAATGTGAAGTCTTTGCCCCTCACCCCTCAGTGCCTAGAGAGATCCGCCAGCTGTTCTGAACAGTTGGCAGTTCCCTCTAGACACTGCATGCCCTTGGTAGTGGGAGGAGACTTCATATATTTCCCCTGCTCCCAGGGCAATCATGGCCTAGGGGTTGGGAAAGCATGAAGTCTTTGGCTCCCTACCCCACTCTGCAAGGGGCACACAGTGCCTAGAAAGAACTGACCACTGTTTTGAATAGCTGGTGGTTCACTTGAGGTGCCACTCGCCCCTGGGAGAGGGAGAAGACTTTACGAGACTCCCCTCACCCCCAGGCCAATCAGGACCTGGGGGCATTGGAGCACGTAAAGTCTCTCGCCCTCTTCCCCCAGCCTGCCAGGATGCATGGTGCCTAGAGAGAATGGCCAGCTGCTTTGAACAGCTGGCGATTGCCTCTGGTGACAAGTGTCCGTGGTGGGGGAGGAGACTTCGCAAACTCCCCCACCCTCAGGCAAATCAGGACCTGAGGGTGGGGGAGTGCATGAAGTCTTTGTCCCCCACCCTGCACCTGCAAGGGGCACATGGCCCTAAAGAGAACCACCAGCTGTTTTGAACAGCTGGCGGTTCACTCTAGGCACTGCACGCCCCTGGTGGCGGGAGGAGACTTTGCACGCTTTCCTGTCCCCAGGTTTTCAATTGGTCTGAGGGCGGGAGAGAGGCAGGGTGGCCGTGGACCAGATCAACTTGCTTAAAGGGGATGGATCCAGCCCACGGAGGCTGTGTTGCCCACCCCTGTGCTAGGATATAAATAAGGAAATGTCTCCTATAAATGCCAGTGCTTAAATAAACAGAACATCTTTGTAAGCGAGCTCTTCAGTTGGTCATCAGGTAACAAAAAATGTTAATGCCATTTGAAAACTGTTTTTAGATTTCCTGGTTAATGTCTGTTTTCGCCCTGACTGGAAATATTAGTTGATATTTCTTTATTTTATTTAGTTTGCCGTATTTCACCATTTTCAGGCTCAGAAGTCAAGAATGGGGTGAATGTATGAATAGGGTAAATATAAACAAGTAATTAAATGATTTTGCAAAGCTTTGCCAAAATGTGATTTTAGGTGAAGATGGAAATTTCTCTTAGTCATACCTGAACCAGATTGTGAATCCTTGTTTAACAGATGTTGATTTATGTATCCATTTAGAAATGATGATATTCCCACGTACATTAATAGCAAAATTTCCCTTGGCTTCAGCAAGAGCAATATCAGATACTTTGGCCCCTGTTCAGCCAGGTACTTAAAGATTAGGTAGTTTTATGGAAGTTAATGGTACTATACATGTGCTTAAAGTTAAATACATGTTTAACTGCATTGCTGAAATGTTGCCTATATCTAGTTCATACTATGTTTTTGAGAGAGAAGTACATATAAGGAAGCATTCTGCTACACAGGAAAAATAAAGTGCATCTTATAATCATCAATTCAAAAGAAAATTTCCAATGGGATATTCATAGTATGTGAAAGAGCTTTTTCTTCACTGCTTTTAAAAGCTTGGGAGGAGAATCCATTCCTTTACAAAGTGTTTTATCCCCTTTGCCACATATTCAGGCATGAATTGATTTTTTTTTTTTGAGCTAGAGAACAGTATGAAAAACAAAACCGCTAGCACTTATGATTTGCTTTTTGGGAAGAAATTAAAAGAATATGATTCATTTGATTTTTCAGTATAAAAAGCAAGCAGGTCAAAGGTAGTTGTAGCAATTTTTGTGAAGAAAATTAAAAACAAATTATCTAGCTAATCTAGCAAGTGTATTAAAATGAGAGTGCTGTCCTAAAGTCAATAGCAAAGTGCAGCACAGAGCTTGTTTGTCTCAACTCTCTTCTCCAACCAGATGAAAACATGGTGGGCCAATTTCTGTCTTCATTTACACTGATGGGCCCCCACTGACTTTGGTGAAAAGTCAATAATGTACAGTAATAAAGATGAGTATTTAGTAGAAGGAGTCAAAAACAAAACAACAGACTTTAAATTAGAATCTGTTGACTTCTTATTTATGCTGCTCTGTATGGGGGCATCTACATTGCATCCATAGCTCGAAATAAGCTATGCAATTTGAGCAATGCAAATTGTGTAGCTTATTTCGAGTCAATTTCGAAATTGCCTATTTCGAAATTTGACGGTGTCTACACAGCACTTATTTTTAAATAAATAGCTATTCCAAAATGTCCCTTACTTCTTGTGGAATGAGGTTCATGGGGATGTTGGAATAGCGAGTCTGTTTTATTTTGAAATAACGGGCATGCTCAAAAGTCACAGAATCGCTATTTCGGTATCCTGAAATAGCGCTGCAGTATAGACATAGCCTATATGTTTTAAGGTCAGTCCAACTGCTGTAAATGAGTGCATCCCAAATGAGGTCAACAGAGAGGTACCTCTAAAAATTAGGGTTAATTTCACTCTACTTTTTTCCTATTTTTATATAAAGGTCTGTCTTTTCTGCATTAGCTTTTATTTTCCATGGGATCTCTTTCATGGCCCATTCAGAATGGGGAGTAGTCCTGGAGAGAAATGCTATGACCAAATTTTAAATTTAATTATAATGCAGTGATGATTCTGTACTACACCCGCCCACCTTTGCAATACAGCAGGACACATCAACATTGTAACTGAGAGCAGAATTAGTTCCAGATTGTTGTCAGCTGGTTAGAGGAGGATGATGTGATACCAAAAGCTTGCGCTCCATGCTCTTCTAGTGATTGCTACCTTTGAAATCATTGGAGGTCTAGGTTGAGCACTTGATATCTGAGCCTGTTGAAGACAATTTGCCTCTTAGTGTAGCCTTCAGTAAAACAGTTAATGTTTGAAAAGTATTTTGAGATGATCAGTTGAAAGATGAAACAAATATGGAAATATTTTATTATTTTTGTTTAATCCTGTCTCCTGACCACATTTCACAACTTTCTGAAAGCCAGTTGCATGATATTTTAAGTCTGTAAGAATTTGGAATACTTTCAGAGGGAAACATGGTATAGACAGAGGGTGTTGCATTTGATTCTGTTGTACTGAACTGTAAGGCCTTATTCTGGTCAAACATGCGTAAAATCATTAGAACAGCCATTCTGGATCAGACCAAAGATCCATCTAGCCCAGTATCCTCTCTTCCAACAGTGGCCAATGCCAGGTGCTCTAGATGGAGTGAACAGAACAGATGAACATCATCAAGTGATCCCTCTCCTGTCACGCATTTCCAGATTCTGACAGACAGAGGCTAGGCACACCATTCCTACCCATCCTGGCTAATAAGTATTGATGAACCTAACCTCCATGAATTTATCTAGTTCTTTTTTTGAACCCTGGTTACAGTCCTGGTCTACACAACATCCTCTGGCAAGGAGGTTGTCATGTTGTCTGTGCTCTGCATGAAGAAAAACTTCCTTTTGTTTGTTTTAAACCTGGTACCTATTAATTTCATTTGGTGACCCCTAGTTCTTATGTTATGGGAACAAGTAAATAACTTTTCCTTATTCGCTTTCTCCATACCTATCATGATTTTATAGACCTCTATCATATCCCCCCCTTAGTCTCCTTTTTTCTAAGCTGAGAAATCCCAGTCTTATTAATCTTTCTTCACATGACACCCATTCCAATCCCTAATAATTTTTGTTGCCCTTTTCTGAATCTTTTCCAATGCCAATATATCTTTTTTGAGATGAGGTGACCACATCTGTATGCAATATTCAGGTTGTGGGTGTACCATGGATTTATACAGAGGCAGTAAGATATTCTCTGTCTTATTCTCTATTCCGTTTTTAATGATTTCTAACGTTCTGTTTGCTTTTTTGACTGCTGCTGCACATTGAGTGGATGTTTTCAGAGAACTATCCACAATGACTCCAAGATATCTCTCTCTTGATTGGGTTTTAGTCTATTGAAGTCAGTGGAGTTACTCCTGATTTACACTGGTGTAAATGAGTTAAGAATAATTATTGCATCAAGCTCATAAAAACCCCTCTAACTGGAATATTTGCAGAAAATATCTAGAGGAGAGAAGGTTAGAATGCCTGTTCTATTCTTGGCATCTAGGAATAATCTAATCAATCTCCTACTTATTCCATGTTACTCAGTTGGTAAATTAGCATTACATATTTTGAACAAATAGAGAACACCTGCCAGAGGGCAATAATGGGATCCTTTAAGTAACTGCAAAATAGTTGTATTTAAGAATCTAAAATAATTAAATCAAATTATATTAAAATAATATGGAAATATTATAGAGGGCTTACCCTAAATTGGCAGATCTAAATTAACAGCACTACAGCATTCTGAATACATTACTCAAGTGTTCCAAGCTTTTCCAGAATTTACTATATTAACCCTTTATCTCCGACTGTCTGTTTCATAAATTAAGACTGGGCAACATTTTATGGACTAATTGTTTATTTACTAAAAAATGCAATTTTTAGATGACTGAAACTATGCATGAACTCAACACGAAATTTCCAAATGGTTTTGATTGACCCAAAGCAGTTTAAATGTTTTAGCAAAAGCTGTTTTATAATGGCTTCTACTGAATAAGCATGCATTGTACACAAAGTAGGCTATATGTGTGTGTATATTTGTCTCTGATTAGGGTCCTACAACACTGTGATTTTGGTAAGAGATGTGAGCCAAAAAGGAGAGGGTTTTTTGGGGGGGGGGGGTCAAAGAATATCATACAGGGAGTTACAGTGCTGCTACCCTTCTGTGCTGCTGCTGATGGTGGCACTGCCATCGGACATAGGCAGCTGCATAACAGCAGGTATTAGCAGGAGCCAATCTTGAGGGCAAAGCCACCACCAGCAGCAGCACAGAAGTAAGAATGGCCTGGTGAGAGTGCATCTCAAATGATGTGAACAGAGAGGCACCTCTCAAACTTAAGTTTAATTTCACTCTTCCTTTTTCCTGTTTTTATATTTTAAAAATCCATTCTATTTCTCCCATCCTAGAAGTTTGCTTAAAGCATCTGAAACAGTTTTCCACTGATGTAGTTCAGTTTTTAGATTATGGAGTAATTTCTTAATATTTAGTGGAATGAAAACAGAGCTTGGATTTGTATCCCATTTTTAAGCCCCACAATATTTGCTCTCTGTGTGCAATAAACCATTTCACTTTCCTTTAATATTATACAGTATAAAATGTTATTTTGTGAACTAATTGTTTTAATTTATGAACTGAAAAAATGTGTACTACATATACTAGCAATTTAAAAATGGACCTATTAAATTTTCATTTTTTTTGTAAATTTTTGCTAGACCAGGCACAGGGAATGCACCCTTGGTTTATGACGTTTGGCCTCTCTCCGTCTTAGTTTATCTGCCTGAAAAATAGACATAATTATTTATCTAACAGGTACATTATGAAGATCAATTAATGCTTGTAAAGCTTTTTGAAATCACAGAATATATATCAGATTTATCACCTGTCTATCTAAAGACTTGTGTGTTGTCATTTGTCACCACCATATCTGAGTGCATGTAAAGTGGACAATATTTTTTACCACAACTTTTTGTCAAAAACTGCAAATTCAGTGACACTGAATCATTTCATAAATGTTCAATATTGCAAAATAGTTTCAATAAAAAAATCTGAAAAAGCTACGCAAAACATTTCAATACATTTAAAAGAAACATTTCCTTTTTTATTCAAAAATATTTTTCTTTGATATTTCCTTTGATTATTTTGTTAAAAAAATTTAAAATGTTAAGAAAATGCTTGGAATTTAAATGGAATATTTCTCTTTATGCCTAATCAAATGTTTCATTTTTTTCTTTGCTTTGCTGGAAAATTATTAAAAATGGATTTTTGTTCAATCCCTCCCCCCCCAGAAAAGAATTTTAAAAAATGTTGGGATTAACACAGAACAGAAAATGAAGATATAATGTCTTGGCCAGTTCTTTAAAACATTGTCCCTATCATCACTCTGGTTTTGTCTGGATTCAGTTTGAACCTAATGTTCGTTATCCAAAAGCTGATTTACTGTAGGCAATCACCATTTTAGAAGTGGTGTCTGCCTCAGTTGAGAATATGATGTAGCTGAGTGACATTGGCCTACTGTTGGCAACTAAACTCATGGCATCTATGACAGGGCAAGTTAGAAGGCTAGAGAGAGAAGGAGAGAGGTTGACTTCAGGGCATCCAGGAGCAGCTAGCCTGAGGCTATTAAGGGTATTCTGGAATTCCCATTCTGGAAGCAGCTGGGGCGGGACTCCTGCAAATCAATTAAGGGACAGGTGATTTGAATCCAGGCTCGGGGGGGGGGGGGGGAGTTTAGGGGGACTTTTAAAAAGCCTTTCCTGGGGAGGGGCGGAGAGACCTGTATTGGAGTTTGGAGTGAGATAGAGAGAATCCATACTGTTAAGAAAAGAATCAGAAAAGCTGAGAGAGAACAGCAGCATTGCCAGAGACAACAGGGTAGGTGAGGGGATTCTACCAGGAGGGAAATGCTGGGAAGGACTGGTTACTGATTACTACTTCCCGTAGCTGGGAAGGACTGGTTACTCAGCCCAGCAGGGAGAAGAAGGAGCCTGCCAGTCAGGTTTTTGGTGAGCTGAGTGCTCCCAACAGGGGCTGCTCTCTGCACAGCACTTAGAGTGGGACATGCTCTGCACTGATATGGAGGATCAGTGGAGTCAGAGAGCAAACGGGCAAAGCAAGGAGAGGAGAGGGGGACATAGATCTAAAGGGCTGGCAGCAGAGGTGACACATAACTGGCAGTGACCTGGTGCCTACCTGCGCTTACCAACCATGACAGTTTGCAGCACACAGCCAGTGCTGGCCAGAAATAGGATGTGGGCTGAGGTCCTGCTGGCTGAGAGCTGGCTTGAAGCTGGTGCTGTGCTGATTGACTAGCAGGGGAGTAGCCAGCCCCTATGTGCTGCATCTTTACCCTGCCACCAACCTTGCACACCCATCCCCATCATCAGCCACTGGACCCTCTCGCCCACCTCTGGTGAATCAGGGATCCAGCCAGTAGCAGGAGTGAACCCACCAATGCTGTTGACAGGGAGGCAGAAAATACAGGACAATTTGCCCATTTTTGAGAAAAACCCAAGACACCTGCAGGAGAGTTTCATTAAGGGACTGACCCTTTAAAAATCAGACATCTGGTCGCCCTATCTGTGATGTTGCTTCTGCCTTTGCAGCTTTTTTTTTCTGAATAAACAGATTTCTGTCTTTGCATCTTCTTTCTTTCTTTCTACTTTTTCTCTTATTTCTGTATTTTGCATTGTCTCTGCCTGTGGTGTGCACTGTTCCTTTTTTGCCTTCAGGGCTTTCTGTTCATCAACTGCTGTCTAGGTTCCAGACACATGGGTTTTTTCCATCCTCTTTGGAAGCCCACTGATTCATCTGCTGTCTTGACAACTGTCCTTCCCCATTTGACCTGCTCTCCTGGAGACTTCAGTCCTTGTCGTATTGTAAAACACTGGACTGGTTGCTAAATGCAATCTGGAATCTGATCTGCATTTCTTTTTCCTTGAACTTCTCTGTTGCTGTGTCATGGGGTGCTCTACTCACTGCTAGGTGGTTCTGCCCCCTGGCAGTTCTAGGGATTAGCTCTCATATGCTGATGCTGCTTCCTGCTCTTGCATTCTATCTCTCCCTCTTTCTCGCTCCACAGCCCTCTCTTGCTCCAAGAACTCCTGCTGCTTCTTTGTGATTCAGCCCACTGGCCCGGTCACTCAATCTCTTTTCACCAGCAGTCCTAAGAACTCTTCCCTTTTACTGCCTCTATGGTGCTAGTGACTGGTAGGGGAACCCAGGTGCACCCTGTGTTACAACTCAGGAACCCTCTATTTAGCAGCAAATGCCTACCCCATCCTGAATTTCACTGCTTTTCCCAGAGCCTTTCCTATCTTCCTGGCTTCCCCAGCTCCTGGGCTATATTCAGGCTCTTCCTCTTCCCATCCAGCTGAGCCTCATCTAATTCTTTCTTGGTTCCTTGCTCCTGGTCCAGAGGAAGAGATAATTGGCTCAGCTAACCACCTTACTCCCAAGAGGACTTGTTTGGGGTGGAGTCCCTATCATATACTGTAACTTATTTATCTATTTTCATGATTTTTTTTAAATTTAAGTTGCAGTGTGACCATTGAAAAATAGTAATCTGAATCAACATCTGCTCTGTTGCTGATTTTGACATCCCTCAAAGAAGATGCCCTCTGTTTGATATACACCAGTGGTTGGTTTGGTTGACAGATGCATTTTCTAGTCATCAATATGTGAACTTGTGAATGCTCTTGTTTTGGGAGAGTTGATTTCCTGAACAGAAATTCGGAGTCCATTCACCAGTAGCAGTTTGGTTGCCTTTCACTTCTTGCACATGACTCTTCAAGAGCTAATAGAGCTGCTGCTGCTTTGTGTATTGAAATCACCCTAGCACCAGCCTGATGTCATGCTTGGGAAGGTCATATCATACATTCTGAGAGCCGTGTCAACACATGTCCTTCTCACAGTTGCCTGCTACATGTGGTGGTGTTTTGTTTTTCATTAGCCTTCCAAGCCAGCAGAGGTCAGGGTTGGTAACAGATGTCACCGGGCCCTGGGCAATCTGGGGGAAGTTTGGCTCCAGGCCTCCAGCAAAGGGGTGGGGCCTAGAGTGGAAGGGGAAGGACTAAGGGGGCAGCCCGCCCTAAGTGCTACCCAGACTGTGCCACACCTCCCTCAGCATTGCTCAGATAGTGCTGCATAGGGCTCCAGTGGTGATTTAAAGGGCCTTGGGCAGAGCAGAGCACAGGGGCAACTGTCCTCTTTGCCCCCCGACCAGCAGCTCTGGCAGTATTCTTCACTGTGGTGTTATACTTCTTAATTCCTACATCACTTCCATGTGTTCCTTCTCCTGAGATTTAGCACCATCAGACACCATCTTGCTACTCCCTACACCTCACATCACAATGATATAAGTGTCCCCAGATGGTATTTTTGCATTTTTTACCTAACCTATGCCAGTTTTCCCATACTATACAGAATATGTACATTCCTTCTTTCTACCCCATGATGGATTTGGACATTGAGATTAGATGTCTTGAGGTCCTATCTTCCTTTGGTTTTCACTGAGATCTGTCATACTTGGGGGGTTGAGTTCCAGCTACACCTCCCAACCTCAGGTTTTGTTTAACTGAACTGTTTCAGGTAAATTCTTACCTGCATGGGACACAAACCCAGCTGCAGAACCCTTATCTTTTATCCTTGCTTGAACCTGGTGGTGTTGCTAACAGCTGCCAAGGAGAGAGAGCAAGAGAGCCCTTGGAGTTTAATACTAACAGAATGTAGCTTACTCTAGTGGCCAAATACTGGCTCTGTCAAAGCCAAGAATTTGATGTTGAACTCATCAGGACCAGGATATATCCTCAAGTGAATAACATTTCCTAGTTAAAAACTTTGATTTTCCCTCTAACTATCTGTTCTTGTGTGGCAAATCAGCTTGCTTTGTTTTAATCCCTGCCCAAACTAAACCACTAATGCAACCCTCAAAACATAACATACACTATTGACTATAACAGGGCTGCCAGTTGCAGCCATAGTAATGAACAATATAAGTACACATGCTGTATTTCAGTCAATGCATTGTTAATTGTTCATGGTTTAACCTGTCCTAAGTGAGACATAAGTGACTAAGCATACACTTTGCAAGCTTTGACTGTGCCATAATGATTATATGTTGGTGTTCTTCGGTCCATCTATAATAAATATGCATAGAAAATAGATGTCTGACTCTTAGAGTTAGATCATTGCCATCTGTTAGGGCATTCTGTATTTCAATGGGGGCAGTCATTTGAAAATTTCAAGGTCTAAAACTGCTGAAAGTAAAGGCCAGTGGATGGAAGCAGTTGTCTTTAACAAACGTAATAAGCTTGAAACACACAGAGCTATGATTATGCTGACTGCTTGTCTGATGGAGACACGAAAGCACTGTCCTTGTTTAACAACAAAGAGTTCACTGGCATGGAGCTGTAATATATTTTCAATATTTCTTTTTAATTACTGTTGATAGCAGTTAAAGGAAATGCCATTTGATAACTATCAGATGTAAAACTGGGTGAAAAAGACAGAATAGAGAGGTGCAGAAAACTCCTGGATGGCTTCTCAGCTTTTAATTTGCTCAGAAAGGTAGACCAGAACGTGAACATCCATCCATGCATATATTGGAAATAGGTGCATTAGGGTGGAGGAAGCAGAAAGTAGAATTTCTATACCCACCTAAGTAATGATTCATACACTATTATTATATGCCTCCAAACAGCATTTTTCAACTCAAGGTTCTCAAACTGCATGCAGTCCTTCATAGCCTTGCACGATGCTCTTTCCTTGGATGTGAGTAAAAGCATCATGCAATGTCCTGACACTGAGACAATTGCCTTAGGGCACCAAAATATAGAGGCATACACAGACACACTCAAATGGACAGATGGGATATCTCTATATAAGCTCTAGTAGCCAAGTAATATAAATCTAAGTCTTTTATGTGGCTTACTGCAGCTCTGTTTTATGACTAATTGGCTCTTCAGCTGTTAAAGATTAGGTGGCAGAGCCTTAGAATTCCAACAAATGTAAACAATAAATGCAAGTTAAATTCAGATGTAATTTAACTTGAAAAGAAATGTTTTCCTCTTTGGAAAATGTAAAATTTGAAATGTATTTATTTAGGTTAATTGATTTATTACATGTATTCTTAGGTGCCCATATCAGCCTGATTGATATCTACCATGCAAAAAGCTTAAGTGATATATACAGCTTGGTGTGGATCTTTTAAAATATGTGAAATTTCACCCTAGCAGAATAGCTAGGCTAATGCCCATGTCTTATAATACCATCTCTGTCCTATTATTTTAGTTATTTCTGTTGCATAAAGCCTCCACCTGAGCTATTACTTGATTTTACTCATGGATTTTCTGGAAATACACTAAACTGTAAGGTCCTGCCAACACATGACTTAGAGACTGACAAAAACCTCCTGCTGACTGCATTCCTAGGGAGGGGGGGAAAGGAGTTGTCTTCTAAATCACTTCATTACTGATAATTTGTAAATGCTTCTCTGAAGCTTTGTAATTGTTTCAGCTGCATTGCCTTTTAAACTCTGCAACTCATTGTAATCTTTGTAAAACCTTGCAACTTTGTAACTTTTTGTAACTTTCATCCACTCTGCTTGTAACTTGCTGTAAACATCATTCTCCCCTGAGATATGAATGTGTGTGTGTGAGTGGAGACTATTGTGTGTTTCGGATTAGAAACTGCAAGGCTGAGCACATGGAGCCAGGTGATGAGTCATCAGACCAATTAAGGAGACACTGCTGCTCTGCTGGTTGGGGGAAGTCTGGGCATGCTCCCTGATGATGAATGTGGTTGAGTCACCAGAGTTGTATAGAGGCAATAGAAGGAGAGAGAGTACATGACAGAAGCTCTCTGAGAAACACCTCTTTCTGTAGCCAGAAGCTCTTTCTTTTCTGATCAGCTCCCCAGCCATGATCAGCAGACAGACAGCTCCAGAATCAACATGCCTTGGCTCCTTTTGCAACCCATATGCCTGTGTAAGTGTGTGAGTGCCTGAAGGCAGGAATGAAGGTGTGTGAATGAATGAAGGTGTGTGTGTATGTATGAGAGAGAGCTGGTATCCCTTTCGTTTAAACCTTTAATGGCAGCTCTATCCTCTTTAGTTTAACTTATAGTGCATATAGTTGAGTGTTAATTCCTTGGTCAATAAATCCATACTAGTGTAACCCGGGGTGGTCTCCAGTGGAATTTGGGGTAAGAATTTCAGCACCAGAAATGAATGACCTTGGGGGGAAAACAGACAAGAAATTTCTCTTGTGAGTAATGACTGAGGTCTCTCGTCAATGGTGGTCCGTTTTTTCTTCTTCTTATCTTAACTATGTCCTTTGAACAAATAGAGTAGTGCCTCAGAAGAGCCACATTCATTCTGAACTCTGTTTGTGATTCTTCTGAGGTTTTTGTAGTTTCACAGTGACTATTTTTAGTAGAGCCCTCAATTTTTAGGCCAAAAGTTTTGCAGACTCAACTTACTATATGAGCATCTTGAGCATCTATGGGTGGCTGAAAGTCTTCAACTGCTATTAAAATCAGTGGGTATTGAGAATAATCAGCATTTTCCATAATCTAGACCTTTATGCATAGGATGTGGGATAGCAAAAGTTCTGTACAACTCTGCTAGTCATCCCCAAGGGAACTCTCCCCCAGCTGAATGAAAGATTGTTCACTGGCTTCATTGCTGGTATGGTTATCAGAGGTGCCAAATCTGATAGTGATTTTTAATTACTGACTTACTCAATGTCACACAATTCAAAGAAGAGCTGCTTGTAGGCCGGTGTTCAAGGGGTGAAAGGATTTGTCTCCGATTGTCCTCCTTCTTAAAAGGGTAAATGTTCCCAAAGTGAATTGATAGGAATACTTTCACAAGCACTGTTATGTGAACTCCAGAGTTTCATCAGATGTGTTTCTTTGTTTGAATGCTTTTTTGTTTGTTTGTTGCAGAGAGAACTTCCAGTCTACTTTTTAAAATCTCTGAATTGCTAATTCATTTAGGAGTGCCATAGCATCATAATATAAAATGGACATTTTCACACTTTCTTATTTATTTTAGCTACATACACCTTTATCTCTCACTGACCTGAAAAATGTAGCTGAGTTACTTAGCAATGAAGTGAATGCAATCTGACACCTATCAAGAAAAGTATAACTTCATTTGTGTAAACCAATGATCCTTCTTAAACTACATTCACTGTAGAAGTTAAGAGTCAAATTTCTACATGT
The DNA here is from genome assembly GCA_032595735.1 of Pelochelys cantorii. Lineage (NCBI taxonomy): Eukaryota > Metazoa > Chordata > Testudines > Trionychidae > Pelochelys > Pelochelys cantorii. Next base: position 42,994,595 of record CM064329.1, on the reverse strand, counting down.
AAGAAGTCTTTGAGTTTATCATGACTAAGGGAGTAGATTATGACACTTTTACTCCATGAGTATTACTCATAGCTTCAAAAGCTTAATGGGGCCACTCCTGTAATAGTAATACTCTTTAGGGTGTTAAAATGTGACAGATGTTGTGTTTAATATATAGGGGACTGAAAACTTCAGAGATTTTGAATAGCCTTTAGATTATAAAAACAGCTAATTTGATTTTAAAAAATCTTCAGTTCTTTTAAGATTACTATGGAATTTGTTTTAAAAAAATCTGGATGTATCAGATGAATCAAAAAGCAAAACTAGGAATCTAAGGATTTTCACACACGAGTTTCCTTATTAACTGATCTTGTTTAGAAAATTCCCTACCTCATGTATTGCCACTTTATTACAGATTATTTAATAGATATGAAATTCAAGTCTACCAATGCTGGGCACCTCCTTTAGTTAATAATATCTAGCAATAGAAACTGATATGGCTAGTGGACTAATTTTTGAATTGCCTATCAAAGGTTGTGAAGAAGTAAAGAAAAAAGCAAGAGCGTGGAAAAGAAATGATTGTGGCATTTGTAGTATGTTTCAAAACTTAACATTCAGCATTTTTTTAAACTGGCAGATTAATTTTCTGAAGACTGAAATGGAAAGGAAGAGCAAAATGATCAGAGATCTGCAGAATGAGGTAAGAGAGTTGATTGTCAGCATAAGTATTTTTAGAGTAGATTTGAAAGAAGTCTAAATATTTGAACAACATTGAATGCACTTTAGTTTGTTCTGTGAGACTAAACAAAGAAAGGAACAGTTGTCAAATTATTAGGATATTTACAATAAAGGCACAAGTTTTCAGCTTTGTTTTACTTACTGGAATTGTGACATTTTCCATGTTTGCTCAAATTTATCCCATTAAGACATGATATGAGATTCTTCAGGTGCAAACATTCTTTTTTCATCATAGTATTCTACTTTTGAGTACTTAACAGTAAAACACCTAACTATAGTTTGTGTAATCTTATAAATGAGTTAAATGAGATCTTTTTCAATATGTTACTCACTACAGTAAATAGGAGGGTATTTAACATATATCTGATTAAAAGATGCATAGGTTGTGATTAAAATGATGGATGCTGCAGTGCCTGATAGTTCCACATACTGTATCTGTGACAGAGTTACTATCAAGTGTACAAGTCTGGGTCAGGTATTATGAACTAGCTAAGATTTACGCTGAGGTTGCTGTTTCAATTTTTTGCAACATTTATCAGCATTCAGCACCCTTACCTGAGCATATTGAAGAAAACAATTTGGTGGACTGAGAGATAAGATGAAAGGAGGACATTAAGAAATAAGGCCTTCTATCACTACTATGGATTTCCTGTCTCTTACTAATAAATTCATTTCAGATTCTTCTTAAATCAGGTAACTGGCATGCAGTATTGTCTGCACATAGAACAATCGTGATAGATATTTAGCTGTGAAGGTTTGGCACAGGTTTTTTTTTTCAATTGCTTATTTTGACTGACCCTCAGGGTAGCCAGATGATATTTCTGAGAGGAATAGGAAAAAAACTGGAGACTTCTCACAGTTCCTACATTGAAAGAAAGTACAGCTTTAATTCAGAATTGGAACATATGGCAGTGTACTGGAATGATGAAGCTTTGGTGACATGTTGAAAATACATCCAAAAATGAAAATGTGCATTTAGGAAAAAAAAATTAATTGAAATGAATGTGAACTGATGTCATTGCTAATAAAGTACAGCATACAGATATATCCTAGTTGTGTTTCTGTTTTTGTTTGTTTTGTGGTGGTGTTGCTTTTTAAGTACTGTACCTTGTTGTGATTGTCATGAAAACAATTGTGCAGCCATTGTGTTTATAGGCACTCCTCTCTTACCACCCATCCGAAATAAAAATGTTAATTCTTTTACGTTAAGGATATGAGATTTTACTTTCAATACTGAATGTGACATAGAATGCAAGAAAATCGGCTACTGTCTAATATGCTATATTGCTTGATAAATCTAGCCAGAAAGAACAGTAAAAGCACTTCATAAGCCATTGTTTCTAAATAGCTCTGCACATGCAACTAGTACAGTGTTGTTATTCCTTTTCCTTTTTTGAAAGGGTTATTTAAAATTGAATCAATAAGCACCTTTTTAAAAAGTGAGATATCTTGTTTATGAGGCAAAATAGTATTTTATTGGTCAAGGTGCTCCTTTGAAGCCAGTGGACCTATTTAAGGTACTTATATGGCCCCATTACAACAGTCTCTGAGCACCTCAGTGTTTAAGGTATTGATTGTCCTAACACCATTGTGAGGGAGGGAAGTGGTCAAGGGCACCATTTCAGGAGGGTAGGTGGGGCAGCAGCCATGTGCTCTGGGACACGGCTTGCTTTTCATCCAGTTCTCTGGACACTAAAGGGAGTGAGGGGAAAGTGCTTGATTTCCATGCATGCCTCTCACACCTGGCTGGTGAAGGGAGCTCACCAGCCAGGTGTGAGAGGCATGCACAGAATGCATGGCTGTTGCCCCCCCATGCCCTCCCGAAATGGCCATGTGCCTGAGGAACAGAGAAGTTAAGGTCACACAAGAAGTCTGAGGTAGGTCAGGGTATGGAACGTAGGTCTCTCCCAAGTCTTAGGCTTGTGCCCTACCCGCTGGACAGTTCTCCAATCATTTTACGGACCCACTTGGCATGAAACCACATAAAGGCTTCCTGAATCCAGAGTCCACACAGCTACGTTTTCTGACCTTCTGTGTTGGTGCCCTGAGCAGACTTGTCCCTTAGGAGACTCACTGTACATACAGAATCTGTAGTAATTAATAAATATTGTTAATATTTAGTAGGTTTTTTTAGTACAAACTAGACGTATGTTCTTTAATTGTAAAATATTAATTCTGTGATACAAAATGCCATTTTAAATGCTCTCATGACTAAAAATTCTTAGAGACTTTCAGAACATATAGAGAATCTACAATCTAAAATATTAGCTGTTTTTAAACACGTTAAGCATAGGTTCCTGGGTCCCTCATATTCAGTGGAAAAGAATCCCATTCACTTAAATGAAGCCAGGATTTTCAGGGTGTGCATTATATAGGTCTCAGTAGCTTTGGTCTAAATTACTATTTTTTTAGTTCCTGATATAGGGCTTCATTTTGCTTCAAAATGTCCCAGAAGAAGGAAAGAAAAGATGAAGGTAACAGAACAGTGATTAAATGAAAACAATAAATAGAATGAAGTATAGCAGTCGATGATACCTGTTCCAGGCACCAGTTGGTGCAATGCAGTGGTTCTCAAACTTCCATGCATCAGGCTACCATTGCTAGTCTAGTCTAGTCTAGTGTTTTTCAAACAATTAGGTCTGTTTTTGCAGAGGACTTGGGCATATATATGCTTGAGTACTGTCTTGAATGAAGATGTTTTCCCTAATAGCCTATGGGCTGTGGACCACCAATAGATTTTGGAATGAAATGTTTCAGAACAAAGTAGTAGGAGATAAGAGGGGAAAATAAATGAATATAAAAGTCTCACAAAGCAGCTAACAGAATGAAAAGTAGAATACCTACCATTGCCTTATTTTTCACTTGCTATTTTTCCTTCAATGTCACTGAAGAATGGATTCCAAGTTGTAAGATTTCCATTGTTCATACAATCTCTTATCAGACCCGAGCCCAACTTTGAAATGTAAGAATCTTTGAAGTTGTCTGAAAGAAAAGTTAAATGTAAATTAGTGACCATATCTATGGCATATTCTTGGGGATTTAGTGTCAGCATTGGGCATGGAGAGTCCTGTGCTTTCTGTAACCATTAGTAATTATGCTTTCCAAATGGAAAATTTAGTTTTTCTGGTGTTTTGGCTTTTTATCAAAACTAAATATGTCAAATGTGTTGTAAAGATTCTGCTTCCTTCCCCCAAAGGGATGGTATGTCTGTCTCTAATTTTGAGGTGAAAATTATTTGTGTTGGGAGGAAGAGGAATCTAAAATGTTAAACTGTAGCATTCGTTTTATTTTCCCATTCACTAACAGAAAACTGACCACTTTCTATTCCAAACGGACCACACGGATTTTGCTTTCTTGAAAAACAGATATATCATATTATGTTCACGTTTAAAATTCATGCATAAAATTCACACAGGTGACATAGTCATGCACACAATTTAAAACTCAGATACCAGAGTGGTGGGTACAGAATAGCATAGGATGGTGGTTCCTAACTTTTTTTGTTGGGGACTGGCAAACCCATTCACGAACTTTTGATAGACCAGTTACATTTTATTTGCATATTCATTATGTAAATAACAAACATGCAAATATAAAAATACAATGTTACCTGACCACCTAGCTCCAACCCAGCCCTTTGGTCCCCAGTGCCTAACACCCTTTGACCTCCACCCCTATGCCCCATCCCCTTTGACCCTTTAACTTCTGACCCCTATAACTCATGCCAACACCCTCTTGCCCTGTGACACCACCACACCCTCATCCAACACCCCTTTGCCCCCCACCCCATCACTTTCCAGAGTGAGGCTGCCCCCCTAGGGAGTGTGGCTGTTACTGCTGCATGGACCAGGGGAACACCTGTTGGCAGCACGTATGCTCCATTCTCTGCACCCCCTCCTTCCTCAAGCGCAACTTGCACCCCCATGGATGGGTAGGGGAGCTCAGAGCCCCGGCCCAGCTACCATTTCTGATGAGACTAGGAGGGAGGCACCTCCTCCTGCCATTGCCTCAGCACCGCTGCTAGCAGAATGTGGAGCCCTGGCTCCTCTTCCTCTGCCTCCTTCTGCCGCTGCCTCAGCCCTAGCACCACCACTGGTAAAAGCAGACATGCGGGCAGGGGGAGTAGCCATTCACGGCACGCATGCTCCTTCCTTCTTCGCGCCCACTCCCTTAGCAAGGGAGGAAAGTGCTTCTTGCTCCACCTCCTCCTGCCATGTCTCAGCCACAATGGCTGCCAGAGCTGAGCCACCATGAACAGCCAGTGTGAGTTCTGGCAGCTGCCATCGTCTGGCAGCCAGCAAATTGCAAACCGGCAGCGGTCTGCAGACTGGCGGTTGGGAACCACTGGCATAAGATATGGGAGTGATATGTTTGAAATTCCAGCTTTATATTTTCCATAATAAAAGACAAACCAGGCCAGTGTTAATATCAGCCATCTTGTAGATACGTTATTTTATTTTGAAACTGGCAGTGTAATAGAGATATAACTCCTTTGTGACTCATTTCAATTTTTTTCACATATTAAGTTAGCCATGTCTGATGTTTACAACTCACAATCCTTTTTGAAGCCTTGATTCTAGATAGTGAATGGCTACACCCTTCAGTGCGTTTTTATATTAGTTTACATTAAAGTAGTAGTAGGAACATTTGTTACCCACTGGCACCTGAGAGACTATTTCATTTTCCACCTGCACTCTCACAGATCTCTCTGGGCTGTGAATAGTGTTTGAATAATTCTCACAGTGTAGAGCAAAATGTTCCACAAAATATGCTTTCTAGAGAAGGCTAAAATGTGAAAGCATAGAATATAACTATGTGATGCGCTACAGGTGTACATGTCATTGAACAATTCCAAATGCCTAATGATGTCTGGCACATCTGATTTTTAAAGTACTTCCATCAGATTACGTCTAATATCAGTATAATTTAGTGACCTAAAATGCAGTTTTTAATATCATCCCTACTGTTTTGAAATGATGTATCTCGATTTGGACAGTCTCACTTTGGCCTGATTCTTCAGAAAGCCATCCTTCTTTTTCATAAAAGATTATGATCTTCTGTTGATAGACAATTAATCCACTAATGATGTAGGCCCAGACCTGGGAAAGATGCATTAGATCTGGGCTACTGTTTCTTTCCTTAAGTAGGAAAAGAAGATCTGAATCGAAATTTAGTTTACATGCTCATTGGCTTTGTAAATACATATGGCAAGAAATGGTCCCTTTTTCAAGAAGCACTCAGAGAAGCTAGTTGAAGTTAAGTATGCTTCTTAAATATGAGATTAGTTTTTCTCCATCTGCAAAGAAATGAAGGGAAAATTTATGTTCAGCTAGCATTCAGACCAGATAGTGCTGTAGCTTCATTGGTCCCAGGATAGTAGAAAGAGGTGAGTGAATGCTCTAACCCAGGAGTGGGCAATAAAATGGCTGAGGTTTACTAGGGTTAGCCTCTGGTAGGTGGCTGCTGCCTCCCTAGGTGTGGGTGATCGCAGCTCCCATTGGCTGGGAACTGCCATCTGCAGCCCACAGGAGCTGTGATCCCCATTCCTGCAGAGGCGCAGGTAAATACGTCCATGTGGGGACCAGCCAGGAGCTAACCCTGGCAGACCAGATCCAGACCACAGGTGAGTATTTGCTCTCCCCTGCTCTAATCTCTAGGCTATTGGGGGTGGTACTCTTTATCTATCATTCTGCCTTAACAGAATTATCCACTCACACTGCTGTTAACTCTTTACATTTGTGGAAAGGGACAGTAAAGAGGATGTAAAGGACTGCACAACCATCAAGTCAGTGCAGAATCAGGCCTTAATGGTATTAGCACAAGCAACTTCAGTCCTATAGCATAAATGGTGTACATTGCTTTGAAATAAACACCTTTATTTTAACATAAGATCAGAGGTTAGCAAACCTCAAGCACTAATAAGTTTTGCTATTTTTAATGGTTTTATTGCATTACATTTATAACCTTGGGTAGCATTCAGGAATGGCGCTTATTGCTGAAACTGCACTGAAAATCAGCGTAGCTGATGCTTAAACCTTCCTGTGCCATGGATACTGTGCAAAAAGGGGCAAACTGAAAGGCAGAACTAAAGGTAAAAAAGAGAATACCTCTTAGTTCCACAAAAAGATTTGTTTTCCAAAAGAATCTTAATGGATCATTTTTCTATTACAGACACACATGCAATCCCTCTAAAATGAATGGGGTAACTAGTCAAGTTAAATTCTGTTCTTAGAGTCCACTTTCCATCTTACCCTTCATCATACAACAACAAATATTTATTTATTTTGCCCAGCCCTTACATTTACTTTCTTCCACAATAAGTTTTCATTTGTTTAATAATGCATGTCTGAGCTCTGCTTGTTGAAGGTGCATTTGTGAGTTGGGAATGGATTAACTCAAGCTCAAGTCTTCACTGCCTTTTTGATTCTGTATAGGTGCAGTCCAAGAGAAATAATACATATTTATATTTAATTCCGAACCACATAGGAATTAGACTACCAGTACAGAGAGTTTATATATTCACTTAGGTCTTCCTTTGTTTTTCTTAACTCCTAGAATTCTTGATAGATTTTTGGATATTACTTATACAGTATATTTCAGTTATTACACTTCCTGATTCTTTCTTCACAGAAGAGGATTTAGCTGTTTTGAGTCAATCTCCTAAGTGCTCAAAACAAGTTGGATCTTGTGGGTGCGGTCTGTTAATTATTGAGGAATCATATTTATTGGGGATTGCAACTTCCATTCAGTGTAACAAATAAAGTTCAGTAGACCATTGAATCTTGTCCACATCGCAGGGTCCTTAATAATTGCAATATAAATGGCCACTATATTTTTTCTGCTTTGAAATTAAATCTGCCTTTTCTAATATGTCTTGTCTTGTTATGCTTGTCTGATTTCATATCCCAGCTATGGAAAGACCTCTCTCAATACTCATAGAAATATTTCATTAATATCTAAAACTTAGACCAGATGTAATGTTAATACCTTACCTAGATAGATCATTCGGCTTTTATTGCCAGATGGAAGGGCTTCATGTTCAATTCCTCTTTTTACAGTAATTTGTTTTAGGGATTTTTATTTTCTTTTTGTAACCAAAGGTGTTTCTGTTTCTCCATTTAAGGAGGTGTTGTTGGCTCAGAGAAAGCAATTAAGATGGGAAGTCACAGAAGTTAGTTCTAGAACAGTGTGTCTCAAAGTGGTCGATGAAACCACTGTGATAAACCTGCTAACTGGCCGGTGTGCTTTGTCTATTTACTGGCTCCGCAGCCATGGAGCTTCGCGACTCCCACTGGCTCCGCTTCACCGTTGCATTCAAGGGGAGCTGCGGAAAGCAGCAGCCCAACCCACACCTCTTCCAGTGGCTCTCCTTGGCTGCAAATGGTGGACTGGAGCCAATGGGAGCCGTGAGGCTCCATGGTTGTGGAACCAGGAAATAAATGCACCGGAGTGGCCAGTTAGCAGGTTTCTCAAAGTGGCTTTGCAGGCCACTTTGAGAAACACTGTTCTAGAAGATTTAGATCTTATATTTGTCTCTGACATAGATACCTTGGCCAAATCATTGTCACAGTGTGTGGGTTTTTTTTTAAAGAATGCTTTAGTTGGAGGTTTTACCGTTATAAGATTCCAAGACACTGTCATGAAAGGTTGGACAATCTGAGAGGCTGAGCACCCACTACCCCAGGTAAAATCAATGGGAGTTACAAGAGCTCAACATCTCTGAAGAGGAGGCCTTTGTCTGTGTGTTAGAATTGGCACCCACAAACTGAATACCCCAAATAAGTTCTCCTTGTTGAAAATTTTTGCATCTGTGGCTTAGTTTAACCATTTATGAAACATGAATAATAGATTAAATGCAATCCTACTGTAACTCTGTTGGATCCATCATACTGAGCAAGAGGCGGCATGATGTAGTGAATGGGGACTGGAGAAAGACTTGGGAGATCGGGATTCTGTACCTGGATGTGTCTTAACTTGCTGTGTGTGACTTTTTGTTTGCAATGTCTGTTTAAACTATGTCCTTCAGAGCAAGAACTCCTACAATGCAATTTTATAGCAACTAACACAATGGGGCCTAAATCCTGACTGGGGACTATGGGATATGTTTACATGCAGCTGGGAATGAGTTTTCCAGCCAGGGTAGATACTTGAACTAGGTCATTGTGGATTGCTCTGGAGTTCAGGCTCTTGGCTTGTGCAGCTCAGACTAGGGAGCCAGGCAAATGCTTGAGCCCAATGAGAGTCTGTCTGACTACCCAGGCTAGTAGTCTCACTCCTAGCTGCAGTGCCCATGTAACCTGAATGTGACTGTAAAATAAATACATAAAAAGAAGAGTACTGAGTGTTGCTGTTCTAATATTTGCAAAGCCTTTGGGGATATGCCAAGGCCCTTGGGAATAAGATGCTTGTCAAAGTGAAGTATATATAACTATGTGGTCATAATTAATTACATTGTAAATACTTCTAGGACTATGTTATACTGTTCTGTGCTTAGTTTAATAGGATCCTGATCCTCATTGGTGCTGCTATACTTTTATTAATAGTAGTACTAATTTTAATGTATTCTTGGTCCCTGAATAAGGTTTGTTGAGCCATCATGTTACTTGGCATTTGAACCCTGTATGAATTCTGAGTCATACTAGCAGGTGGCTTTGTTTCATGTTCAGTAGGATGTATGAAGGATTTGCAAATTAAAGATGAAAAATAACAGAAATGTATTGTTAATCAAGTCACTATTTAAGTTAACAACTGGATGGGGAGGATCAGAGAACACATTGGGAGAAAAAATTAATTCTATTAAGTTTTCAACCATGCCCAAAATACCATCAGAAATGGAGTGGGAGGAATATGTTGGCTATTTAGTGCCACTGCTGGGTCCCTGTCCTTATTGAGAGAGAATGACTTGGCGCTGTTAAGTCATATCTTATCTCCTAAATAGATAAGAAATAATTCACTTTCCTCCTTTTAAGCTAAAGATAATAAACAAAATATCATACAACAAGAATGCATCATATTTCTCAAGAGAAAGAACAAGAATATCTAGGTGTGAAAGGAAACTTATAATATCAGCATTGTGGAATGTTTGGCAGGCATATATATTGTGCCCCTCAATGGTTTGGTTGAAGTCCAGTAGTATCGATGAGTCTTTCCATTAATTTATTGAATTGTAGATCAAGCCACGTTATATAAACAAATTACTTTGATTAAAATGAAAAACTGTATTATCACAAATCAAACCACACTGTGTTTTATTGCTGTAATTTAATTTATGATAAAAGGTATTAGTTCCTTGATGGTCATATGTTTGAATATTAGGCTTGTAAACAATTGCCATGTACAATATATTAAAAATGCCATCTGCATGTTTCGTTAGTCTTTAAGGTGCTACTAGACTATTCTTTGTTTAAGTTTTTACAATATATTAAATTGGTTGGACAAAAAATTGGAATTCTGTAGATGGATGCTGTTGCCTCTTTTGCTGCCTAAAATACTGTAGCAGCTGACTTTTACTTGGAGAATTGTTTGTGGAGCAGCTAATTTTAAATATAAAAGAATATTCTGAGAAAGCTAATGTTTAAATATCAAAGAAAGCCTTTTCAAGGCCATTCAAGTCCTTGTAGATGATGATTATCGTCTTTAATTGTCTCAAGATATGGGGTAGTAAGTCCGCCTCTTGCATTAGCTGAAAAACTTAACATGGTTTCTGGTAGTAGCCCAATATAGACCATATGTCAATAATCTACTTGAAATGAAAAAGGCATTGGTAAACTGCTAATGGTTATATACGACAGAAAAAGTTAGTCTCCATGGCAGCCAAAGACAGTAAAAGACATGGCAAACAGTAATAGGCCTGGAATACTAGGAACTCCCATAGATCTAGTAAGACTTCCCAAAAAATTCAGTCTACAAAGATAAAGTGTAAGGAATTAACGCTTATAAAGTTCTATGAGGGATGATAATATTATTAAAACATGAACAGCCTACTTTTAATGAGGCACAGTCCCATATCAACTACTGTAGCTCCATTGGCATAACATTCCATAACTACAACGGTGAATGGTGTCAATGGTAGCATGTTGTGTCAACATACAGTAATAATTCTTTTAATAAGGACAAGGGAAGGGTTGAGCGTTAGCAAATAGCTATTTTTGTGTGGAATTAAAATGCTTGGCTACAGCTCTGGGTTAACTTAAATGGTGGCTCAATTGGTAAAAGCAGTCACTTTCTATAGTATTTTGTAAATGACCAGTTAATTTCCTCTTCATAAGAGAATAAAAGGCATTCTTAGAGCAATACCTAAGTACCTTGCCTAATGAACACTTTATCATTTCCACTGCTGCTATTTCAAAATAACTACTCTGCAGAGTCATTCAAAGTGCTTCCTGGGTCTCTAAGTTGAGGTAGCACGTCCACATCAAGGGAGCCTGCCTCGGACTACATTTTGAGGCTTCCCTGTAGTGTGGACGTGCTATTTTGAAATAGTTATTTTGGGAGTTATTTCAAAATAGGTTATTTCAAAATAATTTCCTAGGGTAGACATGCCCTAAGTTAATATTTAGGAGACAAAGTGAGTGAAGTAATATATTTTATTGGACAATCTTCTTTTGGTGAGAGAGATGAGCTTTCAGGCTTATACAGAGCTCTTCTCCATGTCCTGAAGCTTGTTTGAAAAGCTTGTCTCACTCCTCAACTGAAGTTGGTCCAATACAAGAAATTACCTTGCCCACCTTGTCTAATGATCTGAGACAAACACATCTACAGCTGTGCTGTATAGAAGTTAACATTTGTCAGTTTCTTCCAGAATCTATTGCTAAACATCTTCCAAAGCATTCGTACAGTTGGTAGGGTTATCAATATCTGATATCAGTCACACAGGAGAGAGAAATGTGCTTATCCTACTTGACCCCAATAAGAAGACAAGCAGCAAAGTTTTCCACAGTTTGAAGAAGTAGAAATTGTCCAGTGAGAGAACCACTTAAAAGGGAATTGCAATCATATAAGGGGAAAAATAAGAAAAATACTTAAAATGTTGAGTAGCTGCTATTGATTATTTCTATTCACAGGTAAAAAAAAAATGATCACATTTCCATGCCTTTCATAAAGGCTGAGTAGAGTTCAACTGTGGACTTCCACAACCACAAACAGAGCTATCAATTGCCAAGCTTTAACACTCAGATCAAACAAGAGAGAGAGAATCCTATCAGCTGGAAGTCTGGGTTCTTTGTATTCAATTTTAGAACTTTCCTTGCCATCTAAGACAGCAACAATCAATAGCAAAAGACGCAAACAATTTCCAAAGAGTCTGTCCAATATTTACTGAAATAGAAAAGTACTGCAGCATGTGACCTGAGTACATATGTGTTAAAGGTAAGAACTGAGGGGGAAAAAGACATTGATTTCATTTATTGATTAAAAAGTTTTCTTACTAGGCACATGTCCCTTCCAAGCAGTTCCTAAATTGCTCTGCAATTCCTGAACTCAAATTAAAGGGTGGTTTGAAACATTGAGTCCTCACTAGTGACTTGATGCTGTCCCCATTGAAGTCGAGTATTTGGAGGAACAAGATGTAGGAGCCCAAAACTAATCACATTGAAGTTAATGGGAGCTTAGCCACTGAATCCAGTAAAGTAGGAGAATCTGGGAGTAGCTTTTTAAAACACGCTTCATACGCCTGACTCTGCTTCCATGAAGTCAATAGGAGGAAGATTTAGGCCAGTGATTTGCATGCTTCAAAAATCATCTGTGCTTCATTTTATTATAGTGGTTTCAAGAGTAATAGCAGAATGTAAGACACACAGTATACAGTAGCTGACAATAAATCTGAGCATCCATAATTTCAAATGTTTTATCACCAAATATGTTTAGATTAGATATCCTTACCTTGGTAAGAACATGAGAAAAACATAATTAGAGATCATCTAATCACAAAGGTATGAATAAAGACATTACCTGGTTAGCACACGACTTTCCACATCCTAATGATTTAAAAAACCAAACAATGGGTACTTAAGAACAATTTGCACCTTCTCTATCAGCTTCATGTAACATAAAGACTCTAACTGACATTTTCCCCTTCCTTCTTCCCCCCTCCCCAATCCCCTGTTTATTTTGGAACTGGACTTTTAATAACCTCATTCATCTGTAAAAGTGGGCAGTGCCCACGAAAGCTCATGTTACCATCTACATGTTTTGTTAGTCTTTAAGGTGCTGCTAGACTATTTGTTGATGATTAGAGATATTAGAACTAAAAATAAATAAATCACATGCTGGCATCATTTGGCATGTAATATGGTGAGCTGGGTCTAAGGGAATCCAGTGAAGAGCGAGCATGGAATCAGAGAAGAAAAGTCTCTTCCAGTTTTGGATCTCCCTCCAAATGGTAATTTCAGAAGGATTTGAAGTGGTGGCCAAGTCTAATTCTTATTGTGTATTCGTTCAAGTTATCATTTTAATTTAGGTGTTGGACTGGCAGCCCTGAAGAGCAAAGGCTTCTCTCTACCTAGATAACAGTAGAGCATATGCAGCAGGAGTTCAAGCTCCTTTGTATTACGTTGCTTGTCCTGGGGGGATTGCCAGATCTCTTGAGGTATGAGGGGGGAATAGTTCAGTCTGTACATGAAATCCTTTACCGTTGTTGAGACTAGTGATAATGGTACCTGTTAGCACCCACAGTGCTGAAAGTTTATGATGCAGAAATACTTAAAACTATTCCTCTCTTGAATTCTCTTACTCCACCCCTCATCTTAAGCACAAAACCAATTTAAAGTATTTGGGATTTAGGACACAATAGGAAAGAGATAAGTTAAACAGAGTATTTCAGAAGTTTCCCATTGTTAGCTTCTCAGCAATGATTCGTATTCAGAAGTGACATTGGTTTATTAGGTGTCATTTAAATACCACATTGCCTTAAGAATGTGGATTTCATTCTATGTTGTAGTGCAGAAATAGTGTTTATGTTAGATCTAGAATTGTCCTGATACTGCAGACTCGATAATCATTTGTTCAAGTTTGCCTTTAAAAATGATTAGATTTTAATAGATCTCTTTTCCATCACCCCATAATTTAATTATGGACTTGTTACTAGTGAGACCATTAAATATCAAGGCCAGGAACAATGAAAGCCAGTTGCACACTTTTTGCACCAACTGCTGTTGCTCTGGCTTACAATGCTCAGCCTGAAGGATTTGGTGCATATGAAAATGCATCTGACATGAAAACCAGAAGGATTTAATCAAGATTGCCACTTTAGGCGATTTGGAGTGTATCTTATTGACTTTTTCAATGTCTCTCTATTTCTCCTTAGTTAATAAGTGTCTGCAAGTTGTGTTTGATGTAAAGCACACTTGTTACCATAGGATCAATGTAGAGTTATAACTCTGTAACTATACATGTAATGCCTATTGAGCCTCAACAGACAATATGATATTTCAAAGCACTGCTCACCTGGAATGTTCTCACTCTTGCAATATACTTTTCTGTGTTAAAGTATATTTAGCCTGTGGATCAGATCTCTCTCTCTAGAGCAATAGCTAGATTGAAGGTTTTGCTTTTTTTTTTTTTTCACTGCATGTATGTGCTCATATGCATGAAAGAGAAAGAATAGACAGTGTGATTTATAAGATGATGAGGTAATTTTCCAGGGGACTAAAACCCTATCTCCTGATATATTGAAGACTGGACTGGAGAAATAGGTGGATGTGAATGTATTGTAAGAAATGGTCCTACACTAGCAAGGTCATGGACTTTATGATAGAATAACTCATCTCCCTTCCTCAGATGTATGATTCTATGAAGTGATCCCATTGGGAATAGGGCAGGAAAGATTGGTTAGGACAGAAATCTCTGATTTTCCACCAATGATACATAATATGCCAGGTGCATTTTGGGCTTTTCACCTTTCTCTGAAAAGGTGGGCATAACCCACTACTGGCTGCAAGATATCTAAAGTTTTGATCCAGTATGGCAACTCATACTAAATATTCCCACATGCATATTTGTTAAAGGTAGTTTTCTGCTGAGCTATTTAGAATGAGTCTTTTTGTTTATTCCAAGATTAATCTCCCTCTCTAGGCTCAGTATCTGAACATTATGTTCTCTTACCACTCTGAATTGTATGCAGAATCATCATAAACAAAATGAACCTGTTGCTTTCAGGAAATTGTGAACACATGTAATGTTATATGATGGACTGATAGATTCATCTCTTACATTAAGCAATATTTATGTGAAGTAGCACTGCGCACCTGTCTTTTATTTCCAAAGTTCCGTACGCTGCCATTAAATCAGTAGTACTCAGATCTCAGTGGTTCAAGAGCCAAATTAGAAATCAACATTCCTCAAAAGAGCCACAGTAGTATGAATTCATTGTTTCATTTGCCATAATAAATATATTCATATTTAAATAGTATGATGGAGGAAATATTTAGTGCATGTATGTAATCTTCTATATATGTTAGAGTTTGTCTGTCTGATCAAGAACTGCTCCTAAACGGTAAGAGTCTGGACTACCAAATTTGAAATACAGCTTTCTCTTATTATAACTGAAAGCAACGTAAGAGTTTGGTTGTTCCAGAAAAATGGAATATGCCTGGATTAGGATTGTTTCTCATCAAACCAAAGAGAAAAGAGAGACAATCACCAAATCAAGTATAGTCCCCAAAATTAACATAAGTCAGTGAATGGTAAAAAAGAAACTGAACTGAGATGAGCAAGAAAAATAGGATGAATCTAGAATAGGATTGCTTCTCAATAAAACTTACACACAAAAAAGATAAAATGGAGAAATTTCTAATAGTGCTCTGTTTTGGCACAGCTGAATTAAAATGTAAGGTTTGAAAACTAGAAGAAAATGTTGTTGGAAACCAAATTGACTGTAGCCCTTTTTTGTTGAAACGTAATGACTGATGAGAGTTTATAGTTGTGAACAAACAAAGTACATGTGATGGAATTCCCAGATTACAGACCCAAGCAACTCTGGCTAATTCTACTAGTGATATATAAAGTAACTCCGCCACCGCCCTGAGTGACATAAATGACTCTGACCTATGCACCGAAGTGGACAGCACTATGTCGACGGCAGAGCTTCTCCTGCTGATGCAGCTACCATTGCTTATTGAGGGACTTACTAATTGAAGTTGATGGAAGAGCTCTTTCCTGTTGGCTCAGATCAGCCATACTAAGGCAGCTCTACACTGGAGCCTCAGATAATAGGCACTGTCAATAGGATGAATGCTTTCTAATGCATGTTGGTCAGTCTCCTTGAAAAGCCTGGAAGGGCAGCATTTGCCAAGAATCTGTCAGCATTTTTTACTGTTATGTTAGTTTTGGTTTTAAAGAGTAATCATAATTAACAAAATTAATAAACATAGTTAGCATAATTAACAAAATAAAACTTGGTATGTAGTTTCTTAGAGTGTACATTGTCTTTTAGCAAATCTGTATCAAACAGTCCAGATCCAGAACTGGAGCAGTGGTTGGAGAGGGGATGAGGATATAATATGATGCTTCCTTTACCTGCTTCTAAACTAGCAGATTTTCTCAAGTGTAGTTTGTTCCTCCCTGCATCACCTTTGGTGACTCTGAGCCATTAAAAATAATGTGACAATAATCCAAGTGCAAGACGTAAGTGTTACTCCAATAAAAGTATTAAATCACATTCTTAACCTTAAGAATGTGAGTAGTTCCATTTACTTGAATGAGTGTACGGACTTAGCTATACTTAAGCAAGTGTTTACATCCTTTGCTGGGTTAGGCCAGGTCTACACTACAGGAGAGAGTTGACCAAAGATACGCAACTTCAGCTACGTGAATAGCATAGCTGGAGTAGATGTACCTTAGGTCAAATTTCAGCGGCATCCCCACTGTGGGAGGTGGTAGGGAGAAACTCTCCTGTTGACTTCCCTTACTCCTCATGACCCAGTGAGTACAAAAATCAATGGAGGTGAGATTAGCAATTGATTTAGTGGGTTCTTATTGGACCCGCTAAATCAAACCCAGGGAGTTCAATCTCTGCAGAATCAATTGCTTGTGAGTAGAGACAAGCACTTAGAGTCCTAGTGCTCTTCCACTGCTAAATGAGGAAAACTAAGAATTTCTTGAGCTGTCTGCTGCTGGATCAGACATGTAGCTATCTGCTAGGATTCACTAAACACATGTACTTAATTTAAAACAAAATTATACAATTTAGATGAAACATAAATATTGAGCAACAGGAGTTAACTTAGATGCAGAACATTTTAAAAAGATGGAAGGGGAGAGAGAGAGAGAGAGGTTTTTAAAAAATCAATTCAGATTCTTAATGCCGGTTGCCAATTCTTGTGTTTTTTTATTTGGAAAAAGCCCCGGTTATTTACATTTGAAAAGAGGCAATTGTGCATGTGTATGGAGTCTATTATTCAAATTTGCACTGCATTCCATACTACTTATTATATTCTCTGTGTAGTGTGGGAACTATGCAGCATCCATTTGATTCAGTGGCACTTTCTATATGAAGATTTACCTGCTTATTATATTTCCTTCACCATGATTGGAAATAATGGCAACTTTTTGCAGTGATTTAATATAATATAAAACAAATGACGCAGAAAAAAATGTAGCAAATTAAATTGTAATATTTATTTTTTAAAATGTAATTGTCTCACACTTTTTTCTCCATGGAAACATTTTGGTTCTTCGTGTATCCTTCTGTCATAATAGCACTAATGCCATTAATAAACCTATAGGAATAAAAGTAAAATGAAATCTTAATTTTGTACTGCACGTCCCTGTGCTCCAGTCTGGTGGCTGGGGCATTTAGCACATATGACTCTGCTTAATTGATTTTTCATTTTGAGTTGTGCAGATAATCTTGAGTACAGCAGATCAAGGGTTCTCAGACTTCTTTGCACTACCACCCACTTCTGGCAACAAAAATTACTATAGGGGTTCGATCGCTATTTATTATGCTGTCAGTTTTAGACCCTGTCCTAAACCTGGGTCAGTATGTTCCTGTTAGTTTGGGGTTCTGTTATTTGGGGGGTGTTCTGTTACAACCCCTCTGAAACAGCCTGTGCCTAATACCTTTTATGTATAAGTGTTTTTGTAATATCAGCCCTATTCTTGTCCTGTTCTTGCCAACTTCTGTGAGCAGGGTCTGCCTCTTGTTCACAGATTAACTTTGGTTTATATTATTGGTTTATTGTTATTGGATTAACTTTGGTTTATATTAGCAAAGTTAATCATTGCTGTATGGGCCTCAGGACTCATACCTGGCCTGTAATGCATAAACTTATAGCTTCTTCTTATCGTAACTTAAAGCAGGGACGAGGAATGTAAGGCCCAGGGGCCAGACACGGCTCCCAGCTTGCCTGAATCTTGCCCCCATGGCTCAGGGCCTCCCCAGATTGTGGAGCCTGCACTGGTGCACCAGTCCCTGGCTGCCCCACCACAGGCCTGCAGCACACAAAATCTACTAGTTTCTTCCCCCCCTCCCCCCCCGCCCCCCCCCGGCTCTGGTATGGAGAGGAAAGTGGGGAGCGTCTTTCTCCTTCTCAGTCAGGAGCCAGGTCAGTGAGGTTTTATTTTATTTTGGTGTGTATTTGTGTTTGTATGTATTTTTGCTTCCCACTTGTGTGTGGGACTTTTCTATGGGTCAGTGGCCCTCAACCCAAAAAGGTTCCCCACCCCTGACTTCAAGCAAGGTCAAAGTTTATTTATGCCAGGAAAATGAGATGTGCCTGGAATAGGATTGCTTCTCGTAAAACCATACAGACAAGAGACAGAATCACCAGGCAGTTGAAAGGACCGTTCCATCCTCAATCAAAATGCCTGTTAGCGAGTTTGGGGGTGGGGAGGGCTAAAGCTCCCCCCACCCTGATTCATACGGGAACATTGTTGGATGTTCCCCTTCATCAGGGCGTGAGGGGAGAGTGCACAAGGTGCTGCATCCTCACTCTGGTAACAGAGCTCAGGGGGCAGATGAACCCGGACCTGACCCAGCTGGGAAATGTGCATCCGTCCTCTGGCTGTGCCAGCTGCAGCTGCAGCAGCCATGGAGAGGTGCTTCTCTGCTGGCCCCATGCTGCTGCAGTGAGAGAAGACTAGGGCAATTATCTCTTCCCCAGGCCAGTCTGCATGCTGAACCCCTCATCTCCAGTCCCACCCTAAGGAAATGATTTAAATGAAGCATGTGCATTTTGTCTTTATTTTCCCCCAAAAAAGTAGAGTTAAGGACCTGAACATAGCTTGGTAAATAACCTGAACAATGCTGGGTAAATCTTCTAATATTTCATACATTCCAGACACCTGCCTACAATTTCCTTTCTGCTAATTCCACAGGGCCAGACAAGTGGCTTTAATGAACTAGCCATCAGTTCTGAATAGGGTTGCCAGGTGTCCGGTGTTCACCTGGACAGTCTGGTATTTTCGCCTCCTGTCCGGTAAAAAAAATTCAGAGAATACCGGACACCTAAAATGTCCAGTATTTTCTGATTTTTTTTCCCCAGCCAGGAGGCAACAATGCCGGGCACCTGGCAACCCTACAAACACTCAGCACCCAGCCTCCCCGGCTCCCAAGACCTCCAGCCCCCTGACCTCAGCCCCCATGTTTACCTGGTTCCGCAAGGCTGCTGGCACAAAATGGCTGCCAACCAAGGGAAAGCAATGCTTCTCCTACGTCTTAGTGCTCAACTGCTCCCTGTTCCTATCCCTGCACTCACTTTTAAAGGGGACATGCTGTTTTAATGCTGTTTTATTTTAATTTTTTGTTTTTTTGCTTAAGTCTTGGAGTCTATTTTTTTGCTCAACAACTTTGGTCTCCCTCCCCCCTTTTTTTTTTCCTTCAACAGAATTTTTTCCCTGTTTTTTTGGGGGTGGGGTGGGAGGGGGAATGTTCAGTATTTTTGTTTCAACCATCTGGCAGCCCTAGTTCTGAAGCAACTATTTTCTCCTATGTTCAGTGTCTAGTAAAGATGACTCTAGTAGAGATAAACTGAGCACCTACCTCATTTTAATTATTAAGTCTCTGTGGTTTAATATAAGCAGTTATATCAAGACCCACAAGGGTATCTGGAGGTGTCCTCTCTAGAACCTCATTAGAAATCAAATTCCTTTGCCCCTCATTCCCTCCAAATCCAGCAATTAATTGTTTCTTAGTGTAACTAAATATCCTAAGGAGCAAGACTGTGAAATCAAGCCCCTTTAAACAAATAATAATCTATGTAAGTCACAGTTTAATGGAATAAATGAAGTTATCAATGGACAACATAAACATCTGGCTTGCTAGGCTAAAAATCTACATGAGGATGATGATTAAGAATTTTTGAGGAGCCCAAAAATGTGATAGGTGCCTCATTTAACAAGTAAACCAAAATACCTAACCCAAAGGGTTTACAAGCTGAGGTCTATATCCTGTCAATACATGGCATGTTTATGCTGGAAATGGAAGTTATAATTTTCATCTTTAATGATACAATGAAACCTTTGTCATCCCGCACTCTGTTAACCAGAAAACTTTGTTAACCGGCATTGCCCTCAGCCACAATACTGTCACATCTTCAAGCGCACAGGCCTGGCTTGGTTTACCATGATTGCCTTGGCAATTTTTTATTTAAGAAGTACTAATCATCTTACCCTACAAAACTACCAATATTAAAAACTTGAGTTTTACTATTATTGTCCATTGGTTTTTCCTAGGTTGGTGGGACCCTCAGATAACTGAAACTTTTAGATAACTAAACGCCCCAAGCATGCTGGATAACACAAGTTTTACTATATATCTTTACCAGCTCTGATCAGAGTTAGCATCCTAAAAATAGAAATGAAAATATGGTGGTGCAAATCAAGGAAGGGGTTAGACACCTAAAGTGCCTACCTTGGTTTTCAGATGTGAGAGTAGCCAGAATAAGTAGACCCTTCCTTTCCTCAGTCCACCATAGCTGTACCTCTATTTTTAGTGGGCTAGTTTGATCAAAGTTAGTTGGGGTATGGTTTCTCAAGCTGGAAATTTTAACTTATACAGACATACCACTACAATACAGTTTAACTTTACTTACATGACTATCCCCATGCCAGTCAATGAGACTACTCACATGCTTAAAGCTAACCACAAACGTATGCTGGATTATGGGCAAAATTATACATGGCAGAAGAATTGTCAGTCATAACAGACAAAAAAGGTGAGGAGGTGGAGGAAAGACAAGGATCCACCATAAGAGGATACTTTTGTTGTTGTTTTTCTGATCGGGCTTAGTTTCCTCAGTCAGGAAAGGAGTAATGCTATGGCTGCAAAATGGTGACTGAGAAAAGCCTCCGGCTTCCCTTACAGAGTCTCAGAACATTTTACACTGTAGGAAGGCAGATTATTGCTTATGATTTATTCGTATCCAATAGAATTCTTTATGGGTAGTAACTGAGATTATCATGAGTCTTTATAAACTGTGATCAAAGGAGCTTGCAGACAGTCTGAGAGAATGGGATAATAGATGTGGGAAATTAATGAATGCTGAAGAGTCAGTGACATACTGGCTGTTTCCCAGACAGTAATCTTGTTAACTTGGATGGTACAGAGGATTGGCCAGGGATCAATATGGCAGCACAGAGCTATCTAATTCTGAGGTGGCAACATCCCATATCACAACAAAGACCAAATGTTTCCCAAAATGTATAAATTGGCAATGCAAGGTGGACGTGTTCCAATTCCCCTTCTGTGAACTGCTTGGGTGAAGAATAGAGTTGTGTGTGGAAGAGTTCAGTGTAACACTGACACCTCAAAACAGTGTGATCCAAAAGCTTTTTTTTTTTTCCATTTTAGGAGAGAAACATTTCATTTAGAGTTTGTTTTAGTAGAAACTTCTCTTGAGACAAAACCCTGTAGGCCTCTTGAGTCAAGTGTAATTTAATGGTTCAGTTTAATGCATGCTTTTCTTATTCTGCATAAAGTCTCATCACAGTTAATGAGCTGATCCTAAACTCCCCATGCAAGTAAAACTCCCTTTAAAATATGTCTGTCAGGAATAGAAGAATTGGCTCTAAATTTTGACTGTCTTACTAGGAAAATCCAAAAAGAGACGCAAATATCCTGATGAAAATCAAAAGCTAAAGTCGGCTGAGGTCACTGTCTTATACACATACTTTGTAGAAAAAGGAGGAAGCAGAGGAGCAGAAGCACAATAAGGAGTGAGCAATTTGTTATGTGTGTAAATTAGGCAATGTCTAGACCATAAGTTTCTTTTGGAAGAAGCTTTTCCGGAAGAGATCTTCCTGAAAAACTTTTTTCAAAAGACAGCGTCTACACAGCAAAAGCGCAACCAAAAAGTGATGTGCTTTTTCGAAAGATAGTATCCACATTGATTGGATGCTATCTTGCATTTTAGTTGTGATTACTGTGGACAGAGTGGCCACCAGGGCACCTGTGCTTTTTTCTGGAGGCCTCTTCTTTCGAAAAACACTTCTTTCCGCATCCACAAATGCCTTTTTCCGAGAAAGCTTTTTTGGAAAAAGGCTTCTTCCTCGTAGAAAGAGGTTTCTGTTGTCGGAAGAAACCCTCCATTCTTTAGACTTTCTGTCAAAAGAACGCAATAGCAGTGTGGACATAAGTGTAGCTTTTCTGGAAAAACAGCCATTTTTTCCGGAAAAACTCTGCAGTGTAGACATACCCTTAGAAATGACTATGGCCCTGGTTCCTGAGTAAGGACCCACTGCAGTAAAGCCTGAAGTGCTAGCCAGTGGGATCTATCAATTTGAATGGGAGTTAAGCATATGCTTAAAATTAAACTTATGCTTAAGTGCTTTATTGAACTGAGAACTCTGCCACTACAGAGAAACATAAATGAAGTGAATTCATCTCTAACAAATATATATTTAGATATATTAACAAAATAGATCTTTTCCCCCTGTGGTTGCCATTAGCCATATCTATACAGCACCGTGACAAAGTTTATGCAGGTGTAATATTGTTAAGTTTATTTTTCTCTTGTCTGTTTTTACATCTTCTGTTAGCGGACAGTTGGCCCAAACTCAGTCTTTAGATCAGATGCCAACATCCCATATTTTGGGAAAGCTCTGCTCCAAGTCTGTCTGGCACTATGTCTACAATTAATATAGTTGTAAGGATAACCTCAAGTGACTTACAATTTCCACTAGTAGAGTATGTCAACCAAGAAGTAATGACTGAATCTATTATTATTTGTCTGACATGAATGCAAATGATACTTAGGTTGTAAGGCATTTGGCATGTGGACTTTTTTTTCTGCAGCACCTAGCACAATGGGGTCTTGGATCGTGGCTGGGCTGTGAAGTTCTATGGTAACACAAATAATGCATTGTAAGAACCTAAGACTGTCTATACTGGCTCAGACTAGTATCTTCTCAGCATGGCTGGTGCCAGGTGCTTCAGAGGGAACAAACAGAGTAGGGCAATTATCAAGTGATCCATCCTTTTCAGCAAGTCTCAGCTTCTGGCAGTCAGAGATTTAGGGGTCATAAAGCATGGGGTTGTATCCCTGACCATCTTCACTATAGCCATTGATGCAGCTATCCTTCTTTAATTTATCTACTTATTTTCTGAACGCACTAACACTTTTGGCCTTCACCACATCCCTTAGCTATGAGTTTTACAGGCTGGCTGTGTGCTGTACAAAAAAGTACTTCTGTATTTTAGTTTTATATCTAGTGCCTATTAATATCATTGAAACAAAAGACAGGACTATGCCGCACTTTAAAGACTAACAAGATGGTTTATTAGGTGATGAGCTTTCATGGGCCAGACCCACTTCCTCAGATCAATTTGTGGAAGAAAATTGGCACAACCATATATACCAAAGTGATACAATCAAAAAAAAAGTGAACACATATAAAATTGACAAATCAAATTTTAGAACAGAGTGGGAGTGAGGGGAAAAGGTTAGTGTCTGTGAGGTAATGACATTAGGGGTGATAATTGGGGAAGCTATCTTTGTAATGGGTGAGATAATTAGCATCTTTGTTCAGATCCATACATAAAGTGTCAAATTTAAGCATGATTGACAGTTCTGAGGCTTCTCTTTGAAGTCTGGAGTTAAAATGTCTTTGAAGCAATATGCATGTTTTAAGGTCATTGAGAGAATGGTCAGTCTGGTTAAAATGGCAAGCAACAGTTTTCTCTCTGTGAGAAAGCCTGATCTCTGTTTTATGTGCATTGATTCTTTGGCAAAGTGTCTGAGAAGTTTGTCCAATATACATAGCAGACGGACACTTTAGGCACATGATGGCGTAAATTATATTTCTGGATGAACAGGAATATGTGTTCTTGATCTTGTAAGTGGCATGGTTAGGTCCAATAATGGTGTCAGCAGAGTAAATATGTGGACAAAGCTGGCAGCGGGGTTTGTTGCAAGGGAAAGTTCCAGGGTTGGTATTAGTGTGGTATGTCCTATAGTTGTAGGTAAGAATCATCCTGAGGTTAGGTGGTTGTCTATAGGAGACTATGGGTCTGCATCTCTATCACTATTAATATTATTGGCTGACTCCACATGCTTATTTATGTGAAGGGGTAAATAATACTTCCTTATTTATTTTCTTCATACCAATCATTATTTTATAGATCTTAATCATCTCTTTTCCACTCTGACCAGTCCGAGTCTTTATACTCTATTGTTATATGGAAGTGTTTCCATTTTTGTTGATCTTCTCTCTACTGTTTCTAATTCTAAGATACCTTTTTTGAGATGAGATGATCAGTACTGCTTGCTCTATTTAAGGACTACTATGTATTGATATACTGGCATTATCATATAGTCTATCATTCCTAATGGGTCCTAATATTATTAGCTTTTTCGAAAGCTGCTGCCCTTTGAGCAGGTTTCCTGAGTTCTCTTTGTAACTCTTTGCAGTCAAAAATAATAAAGATTTCTAATAGCAAAAATAGAGGGATAGCTCCTTGGTTGGGCCTGAAGAATGATTGACACAGCACAGGATATGATGCACCAAGGTAAATTTTGTGTTCCCATCTTCTGCCACATTTAGCTCTGAGCTCTATTATAGACCAGGAGACAACAGCCACCAGTGAATGTTCCAGCAGGGTTGGGTCATCAAATAATAGGAAACCCCAGCAGTGACCTGTAACATGGTCAAGGGGTACATGTTATCATAGGAGCCATTATGCTCACAGCACCAGGGAACCCAATACTAATATGAGAATTTGTAGATCAATTTAAGACAACATAGTATTAGGATCACAGACTATATCCCTTGAAATCTTCGAGGTTTTGATATTCTTTCATTTCATTTATGTAGGATTCTTTCCACCTGAACAGACTGACAACACACATTAACTTATGAAAAAACAAAAGCTTCAGAGGGGTAGCCAAATTAGTCTGTAACTGGAAAAACTTAAAAAAACAACAAATATTCTAGCAGCACCTTAAAGACTAACAAAATATGTAGATAGTATCATGAGCTTTCACGGGCACAACCCACTTCTTCAGATGAATGGAGTATTAAAAAGTCCAGTTCCAAAGTAAATAGGGAATGGGGAGGGGGGAGGAAGGAGGGAGGGAAGAAGAAGGGAAAAATAGTGTTCATGTTGCATGAAGCTGATAGAGAAGGTGCAAATTGTTTTTAAGTACCCATTGCTTGTTTTATTTAAGTCATTAGGATGTGGAAGATAGTGTGCTAGCCAGTCAATATCTTTATTCATACCTTTGTGATGGGTCCCAAATCTGTAAATTAAGTTAAGTTCCAAGGCTTCCCTGTGTATTTGGCTTGTGGAATTGGCCTGAAACAACATGGAGACTTTGAGATCCATTAATGAGTGCCCAGGCAGGTTAAAGTGTTCTCCAAAAGGTTTCTGTGTGTTGCCTTTTTGGATATCTGATTTGTGTCCATTAATTTTTTTCCATAGAGACTGTCCAGTTTGGCCAATATACATGGCAGAGAGGCATAAGTCCTATTTTAATTCTAAATACCAATTACCACACTCAGCAAAATTTTGCATTGTGGGAAAAGCTGCCTATTCAATGCACAATTATAAAACACAAATATAACAGTTATGCTTTATCTGTGGTATCTGAAATCCAGTCTACTACATATTATAAGCTGTTTGATATTAAGTCAGGAGAATTCCACTTCTTTCTTCCTACCTTGGCAAAACACCTGGAGACATGGATGTTCTTTTTGTCCCATTTGCAGGATTCAAGGTCCCCTAAAGGTTTAGCTAAATCAATATCAAAATAAGACTATTGATATTAAGATTAATACACTTCTGTCTTTCTTCATCAAATAACAAATACATAAATCTAGGAAATGCCAAGTTTATGTTTCTCATGAAGATTGTATCTAGGGTGACCAGACATCAAGTGGGAAAAACTGGGATAGGGAAATAATAGAAGTCTATATAAGACAACTCCCCAAATATCAGGACTGTCCCTATAAAATTAGAATATTCTAGTTGTTTCCAATCTCAAATAAATGCAACATAAATTTATCAGTTAGATATTTTTAAGTGCAGAAAATACAATTAAGCAGCTTTAGTTCTAACCATTTATCAAGCCATGCACTTAGACACAACTGTCACTGGATTGAAAATGTATTGACAGTTGTTGTTTAGGAGGCAGGAAAAAATAAAACTATATGATACTTTTAAAATTAGTATCTTCCTGCACAAGTGACATAACAGGCTAAAATGTAATTATAGTTTGCAGGCTCAATTGTATGTTGTATATATTGTATTAAGTGCAGGTTAAACTGATTGTACTGTGTGAATTCATATATCTAGATTAAAAAGGTACGCAGCTGAAAAAGTTGTGTAGCTTTCTGAAAGTTAATTGGCAACACTCCAAGGTCATACCTGAATATATAGCTTGCTTCACACTGTTACCTGCCATAGAAAGAATTATTCCTTCTTCCAGATTTCAAGTGCTTCCTTTTATCAGGAGTAAACACCCCATAATCCATTGCAATTTCTATTCTGATCTGTGTAACGAGCTTTGTTGTCAGGTCTCGCCACGCTACCTAGAAGGCTCTCACTCTGATATCCTCAGTGAGGATAAAAAGAAATCGCTTCTTAGAGGGTAAATCCTGGTCCTCCCTCCATAGCTTTAGGGGGCTTGCTTGTTCATTCACTGGAATTAGGAAGCCTGTACTCCATTCACCACAGAGCTTTGCTCTGTCAAGACCCCATGCAGAGGGAAGGGGAATGGTTGGGATGGGTGAGTAGAATCAGTGGTCTGGCTGATCAGCCCTCCAACAGAGAAGACATGGGGGCTGCATAGTGGCTATGCAGGAGAAGTGTTAAAGTTATACCATCCATTAGAATAGTATGGTCTATATTTCTGTGGCAGCCAGCTCTACTATCTAGTAAGAAAAGGGAAGTGTCACAATTTCTTCATCCTACCCCTCCTCTCCCAAATAAAAAGTGTGAAACTCAATACCTTCTTAGATTTATCCTTTTTAGATCATGAGCTTTTTGAGGGCAGGGAATGATCCCTATCCTTTTTCAAAAATACTGTGTGTCTTTTAGACCCAGTAGAAATTATTATTGATTCAATTTGTCAATTGGTCTACACTAGGGTGTTATTCCGAAATAACTCCCCTTATTTCAAAATAACAAGTGGAGCGTGTACACTACCAAGCCCGTTATTTCAAAATAATGGTCTGGTTATTTCAAAATAATAACCCCCGCTTTCCACGAGGAATAACACTTATTTTGAATAGTTATTTTGGGAGTTGTTATTTCAAATAAGTCATTTCAAAATAATTTCCTAGTGTAGATATGCCCTCTTAGTGGAAAATTACGTTCTCTTAATCTCACCAAAGTAAAGCTCTTTTGAATAATGCTGGCTGAAACATAGTTCTTTTTGTTAAAAATGCAATGCAAGCAAAGATGACAAAATACTGAAAACAGACTAAACTACTATTCTGAAGACAAAGTCCTAGATTTCTGGGATTTAGTTCACAGCTCTGTTGCCATAGAATAGGGCTACTCAACTTTGGAAGCCCCAGGGGCCACAATGATACTAACAGCACATGCCGAGGGCTGCAACTTAAGTGTGGTGGCATATACATGCAAATATATACACAAATAGCTTCTTTCACACTGACGAGCATGAATACATAGCACTTCCCACGATGCCCTGGTGCTCCTGGTACCTCCTCCCTGGGGGCTAGAAACGCTGAAACTCTGTACCCGTCTGTTCCAGCCAGCCCGTCTGCTTGCGTCTTTCAATGCTCACCACGCATGGGAGATGCCTCGCCGTTGTGGAGCATGTTCTCAGTGGAGGCCATGTTCAAAGGATCCCACCCATGGGCCGTAGCCCTGCCATAGAATTAAATGGTAAAACTACACATGTAGTAAAACATGTAAACTTACAGAAGGAAAATGATCATATATAATAACTTCTTTATTTAGGGACCTGCCTCTCATCAGCTCTTAGACAAAGCTAGATGTCTACCTGTTTCACGTTCAACTGACATAACTTGAGATTAGGCACAAATTTCAAAAGACTTAATGATCAAGTTAAAATGCCAACCAAATAATCAGCATAACTTTGGGGGGGGGGGGGAGAAGAGTCGCAATGGGCTCTCAGGCAGCTTTCTGCTTCACCAGAGCCTAGGTCTGGATGGAAACTTAATCAACTCATAGCACCAAGTTAGAACTGCCTAAGTATTGCTATAATTTTTATGCTGTCGTCTTATGGTCTCTAGGGGCCATTAGGATGCTGACAGATGGCCAGAATGCAATATGCTCTGACCATTCACTTCACTTTTAACATCCGCTCTTCTAGGAACAGAAGCAGGTGGTATAGAGAAGCCTTTGCCACTGCAGAATGCCACTAGCCAGGCAAATCCTCAGCTTTTGGTTTAGGGACAGTTCTCCATATATTGTGTGCTGAGCAATACAAAACAACTGGGCTGGAGATCAGGGTTTTAGTGTTTATAATAAATTTGGACAGCATGAACTACAAGCTAATTCTTGAAAATAGTTTTGCTGGATCATTTGATATCACACAGTATGAAACAGTTGTTTTGTTGCAAAAATGACATGAAGCAACATGTGATGTATTCATGACAGGTGGCTTTTTTCTTTCAGCTATTCAAATTACAGTAAATGGCCTCAAAATATTTTTACAGCTTACATAAGCGGTAATGCAGCTGTTAAGAGAACGCTATTAATAATGGATGATTTTTGGAATGAGAACAAAAAGCAGGATGCCAGGAGATAACTGTGGTTAGAGCCTGTCAGGATGACAACTAGGCTGTGTTCTGCAGTAAATCGCTGCTGCGGAGCTAGGAAAAGCTGCTTCTGGAAAGCCACTTACCTACAAAGCACGTCTAAAAGAATTAATAGTGTATTGTCTGTAAAAGGAAGCATATGCTTTTGTATTGTGGGTATGAGTTGCTATTTGGAAACCTCCAGAAGTTTGTCTTTGCCAAATGCAGTGGTAGCTCAGTCAAACATTCAAAGCAGAAACCCAACATGTTATATCCATGAAACATTAAAAATGCTTTGAGATGATTTTTTTAACATCAAAGTGTGTTTCAGATTCACATAACTTTTATATAGTTAATCCAACATGTTAAATGTGTGAAATCAACTGAGTGCACATAGCAACAAATCCCCTTCATGCTATGATAGCGTGCGCTGGATTACTTAACTCTGGTCAGATTAGCTAGCCCCGTGAATTCATGTACTGACAAAACAGGAAAACCACATAGGGGAATAACTTGGGACTCATAGGTAGGGAGGTAGATTAGATAATTGTGTGGATATCTGGTCATGACCAAGGCACAGCTCGGAACCAATGTCAAGGAGGTCCAAGACAATTGGGTGGCCGTGTCTTGAAGCACAGGACCTAGCAGCTCATCCACCCGAAGCTGTTGGCTGTCCAGATCACAGCTCATCCACCATCTCCACAAAGGATCTGCCGTTGGCTGCTTGACACAAGGCTGGGGAAGGATGCTCCCCTCACCATCCAAAGAATGCCTGGTTGGCTGCCCACCTGGTGTTCAACTGATCAGCCAAGATCAGGCACCAGAGCGCCCACCACTGTGAAGTCATGTAATTACTGACATGTAATGGTGTCTCTGTGTGCCACGATCATTCATAGGCTTTTCCTCAGATAAGCACCTCTACATCCTTCTCTTTTCATGACTCATGTCCATGACTCAACCGGGGCAGGCTTCTGTAACTGGAATCCTCTATTCACAATCTGGAATGGAGGCAGCAGCTGCACTTGGATGAGACAGAAGTGTGCACAGCAGCTGTAGCTGTGACTGAGCAGTCCTATTTAGGATCCACTCTGCTCACTCTAAGGAGGGGGCTAGAAAAGGTGCCCTAAAAATAGTCTGTCTCAACCCAACCTGCATGGTAACTGCAGCCAGGGTGAACCCCTTGCAAGTCACAGGGGCAACAATAAGAAGAGAAAACATTTACACTTAGATTTAGAACCTGGAATGTCAGGACACTGATGGACAGTGACAAGTCTGACCGGCCTGAATGCCAAACAGCTCTCATTTCCCAGGGCTGAGAGGGTCCAGCATCAATATCGCTGCTTTGAGTGAGACCCAACTAGCCGATGAGGTCAGGTTAAAGAAATTGGTGGTGGCTATACCTTCGTTTGGAGAGCTAAATGCGAAGACGAGCACTTCATGCATGGTTTCGGCTTTGCTATTAAGAATAGCCTAATGTGTAGCCTCAGTGAACACCCTACTGGAGTCAGTGAAAGTCTAATGACACTATATCTTAGTCTGGCTAACAACCAGTTCATGACAGTAGTCAGTGCTTACACTCCCTACAAGCTAACAAAGATACTAAGGAGTGCTTCTACGCACACTTCGATAGCATCCTCAGAGATGTCCCTAGAGAGGACAAGCTTGTACTACTTGGGGATTTCAATACCAGAGTAGGTGCTGACTACCTCCGGTGGAATGGTGTCATTGGGAGGGAAGGTGTAAGAAAAATGAACTCCAGTGGTCACCTTCTTATATTTTGTGCTGACCCTGGTCTTTGTTATAATGAAATCCTGTTTCAGCAGCAGAACTGTTTCAAGTCCTCCTGGTGACATCCATGATCAGGACACTGGCACCTGCTTGATTATTTTATCGTCCAGTCGTGGGACCGTGCTGATGTCCACCGTTACTCAAGCTATGATCTATGCTGATGACTGCTGGACTGACCACCAATTAATACATTCCATTATGTCGCTCAAACTAGCACCAAGGCATGTTCTCACCTGCTCCCCTCCCCCCCAATCTCAAGAAAATCAACACAGAGGATTTAAAGGATCCTGAGATGAGGCTTATCTTCCAACAAAGCCTTAGCGACAAGCTATGTAACCAAGAGTCACCAGAGGATTGTCTCCAGGCATGGTCCTTTCTGAAAACCATTGTCTTGCAAACCTGTGGTGAAAACTCTTGGTTACACCAAGTGAAGAAACACAGAGCATTCAAAGCCTGGAATAGCAACTCCTCATCTCAGCAGAAGAAACCAAGGCCAAAGTACACAAAAGAATTAGAGTCCT
This sequence comes from Pelochelys cantorii, assembly GCA_032595735.1. Classification (NCBI taxonomy): domain Eukaryota; kingdom Metazoa; phylum Chordata; order Testudines; family Trionychidae; genus Pelochelys; species Pelochelys cantorii. The sequence goes on along the minus strand of CM064329.1, from coordinate 42,963,405 downwards.
TAAAAACACATGGTGGAGAGACAAAGCAAAGGAAATACAGGCCTATGCCGACTCCTAGAATAGTCGTAAGTTCTTCAATGCTATTAAAGCAATTTATAGACCATCAAAACAGGGTGTCACTCCCTTGTGACCAGCAGATGGGACATTGCTGGTTAAGACCAAAGAGAGCATCAACAGCCAGTGGCAGGGACAATTCGGCGACCTGTTCAATCGAGACGCAACTTTTGGTGACAGCATTTTCAGTGTGATCACCAGCCTACTTGTTCCTATCAATATGGATCATGAACCCTCCATCTGCGAGATCCAAGCAGCCACCAAAGAAAAAAAACCCCAACAAGGCCACAGTCACTGATGGAATCCCGGCCAGATATTCAAACAGGGAAGACCATCCCTGCTGTCATGCGTATACTCGCTCATTCTGATGATCTGGAGAGAGGAAACCATACTCAGAGAGTTTAGAGATACCATCATAGTGACCATCTTCAAGAAAGATGACAGGACTGTCTGCAGAAACTACCAAGAAATCTCCTTGCTCTCAACCGCAGGTAAAATTCTTGCCTGAGTCCTTCTGAACCGTCTTCTTCCACTGGCTGAAGAAATCCTTCCTGAGTCACAATGCGGCTTCCAACTAGGGAGAGGAACACGCGATATGATCTTTTCTGCCCACCTAATACAAGAGAAGTGTCGGGAGCAACGTCAGCCTCTGTATATGGCATTCTTTGATTTTATTAAAGCATTTGACTCCGTCAACCATGAGGCCCTCTGGAACATCCTGTAACATTTTGGCTGTCCACCAAAATTTGTCAATATTATATGTCTCTTACATGATAACATGCAGGCTGTGATACTCAACAATGGCAACGTAACTGAACCAATTGATGTAAGGACTGGAGTCAGACAAGAGCGTATAATAATGCTATTTAATATCTTTTTGGCAGCCAAGCTCCAGACTATTGGAGATGATCTCCCAGATGGAGTTTAAATAACCTACAGGATGGATAGCAGCCTCTTCAATCTGGGCCATTTCAGAGCCAAGACTACAATAACGTCAGTGGTAGAACTTCAGTATGCTGACGATGCCCAGGTCAGTGCCATCTCAGAAGATGGGCTGCAAGCAATCGTCGACGTTTTTGCCATGGCCTACCACAGGTTGGGACTGACTCTCAATGCACAAAACACCAAGGTTATCTTTCAGCCAACACCTGCCATATCATAATCCAAACCAATCATCATGACCGACGACCAAGTGCTGGAGATTGTCAACAGCTTCCCTTATCTTGGAAGCTATCTGTCCAGCAATGCTGGCATTGATGATGAAATTCACCACTAAATCTCCAGTGCCAGTGCAGCTAATGGACATTTACTGAGGCGAGTCTTCGATGACCATGACATCACGATGCAGACCAAGATTGATGTTGACAATGCTTTAGTCACCCCAACATTGTTATGGTGAGCTGAAGTCTGGACTCCCTATAAACAACATATTAAAGATCTGGAGAAATTCCACCAAAGGTACATGAGGAGAATATTGGGCATCACGTGGCAGAACAGATGGACTAACTTTAGTGTCCTCACAGAGGTTGATTCCCGCAACATCGAGGCAATAATTGCCCACAAGCAGCTACGATGGTCTGGTCACATGGTCAGCATGCCTGTCACATGCTTGCCTAAACAAATTTTTTGAGCTTAGCTAAGGACCAGAACAAGGTCTCGTGGTGGGAAGAGGAAGCACTACAGGGATGTCCTTAAGAACACTTTGGTAAAGTGCAACATTAACGCTGACACCTGGGAGAAGCAGGTGAAGGATCAAGTAACCAGGAGAACCACCATCAAGAACAGTGCCGACACTGAGATCAAGTGACATCTCCATGAAGAAGATCAGAGAGCTGAACATGAGGAGCAGGCCAGGCCTGCATCGGCACCACTGGTGTTGGCATCAACAGAGATAGAGAGGTCACATGCACCCACTGCCAGAGAGTGTTCCTTACCAGAATTGGCCTAATTCTCATTTACATACTCATCAGTTATAGGCATCCAAGGGGAAATCTTACTCGATTCAAGGGATCCCAGAGCTATCTGGTCACAAATAGGAAAGGAGAATATTAAGATTGAGCCACTACTGAAACATACTGAAATCTATGCTGAGCCTCAACATGCAATAGTTATATTTAAAAAAAAATATATATATAGTGGACCTGGCTCTCCTCATACCGGTTCTACACCAATTAAATTCCATTTTTATTTTAAGATGCACTTTGGTGTAAGTTACTTTGGAACTGAGCCTAAAGGTTCTTAAGGCTTATCTGCACATGGAAATACTTCGAAATAGCCAATATGAAATAGTTGTTTGGAAATGGGTCACACTAATCTGCAGAAAGGCACTCTTTGTGAGTAGTAAGGGTGTTCATGAAGGGAGCTAGTTCAGAAAAAAAGTATTCCTTTAAATTCATATCCTAATTTATTTAGCAATTGGTTCCTATTATGAGAAAATAACTGAGAGAGTGTTTTCTCAGTATTCAGTCAAATTTCGAAGATTATTAAAAAGTGAAACAGAAATCTAGCCAAATTTGTGTGTAAATAGTTCTAGAGATTGTGAGATTCTTCTTAATACAGTAAAACTCCAATAGTCTGGCATCCAATTGTCTGGCACTCCCGATAGTCTGGCGTCAAAATGGCAAGAGCCTAGTGCAGGGGTGGTCAACCCCAGGCTCCTGATGGAAAAAAATTGCGGCTCCTGACAGAACCGGGATGGAACCCAGAACCGCTCAGGTTAGCCACTCTCACGGCTGGGCCGCTGTGAGCCGCACGCGTGCTCACGGCCCGCACCCTTCTGGTCACGGCCCCCAGCGCACTGCCTCGTACCCTGCACATGCACACCGGGTCGCACACAGCGTCCCAGCCTGCATGTGCTAGCAGCTGGCTGCTGAGCACAGGCAGCTGCTTCGGGACCCGGACATAAGGTTGGGGGGAGAAATGCCTGGCTCTGAAGAAGGGGAAGGGGGATCGGGGGTGGCGGTGGTGCGCATGGTGTCCCAGATGCGGTGCAGCGGCTCTGGTTCCAAGCATAAGGTTGGGGGAGAGGAGGGGGATTGGGTTACAGCAGGGAGGGGAGGTGTTTGGCTCTGGGGAAGGGGAGGGGAGGGGAATTGGTTTGCGCATGGCATCCTGGCCAGCTCATGCTCAAAGCCGGCCGCTCAGCGCACGTGCCCCAGCGCCTGGAGGGAGACGCACGGCTGTAGCAGTGGCTCCGGGACCCGAGAATTAGGTTAGAGCGGGAGGAGGGGGATTGGGTTGGGAGCATGCCCCCTTATAGTCCTCCTGATAGTCCAGCATATCTGCTAATCCGGCATCACCTAGGTCCCGAAGGTGCTGGATTATCAGAAGTCTACTGTATTAGACTAATTAACCTTGTGCTGGAGGTTGCTGCTACTATGTCTCTCACATCTAACAGTTTGTTTCTGGCACTCCTGAAAATGGCTGTGGTGATCGTTCTGATTACAAACATTGTCAAAACGGCGGGGAAAGAATTAAAATTACACTTTGCATTTTTGTTCCTCCCAGAAAACTACTTATTTATCATGTAAAAGTATTTGTGCTTAACAGAACTGTTTTATGAGATAGTAAACCCATTGAAATCAACTGAAAAGCTTTGGTAGGTTTCCGTGGGCTTTGGATTAACTCCATAATTTGTGGCAGAACTAATGAAGTGTGGGAGCACAATGGATTTGTAACATTCCCATCATAAACATCAATTGTCCAGTGAGTGATCAAGCAGAATTTCTTCTATTTATAATGTTCCAAGAGACTGAGAGACTTCATGAACTATTTGCTGCTTGTCATCTCACCAAGAGGAGTGTCACCTATCTTTGGTATATCCAAATTCTTGGACCTCAGCTTTTCCTGAATTGCTTTTGAACAAGCTTTTATTGTTGTTTTTTTCCTTTATATTCTTCTCTTATTTGTAAAATACAATATTGGCTTTTTTATACTTATCGACTTAACCTAAGAGCTTTCATCTGCTTTACTCTAAGTTCTTGCAGCTGCCCCATTTTATTTTGCTGTGTTGTGCTGCAAGGTGATTAAACATTTCCAAAGAGAGGTTTTTCATTACATGGAAAAGCAGTACATCTTGGGTAAGGATTTTACCCACTGGTGGGAGGTACTATTGTCTGGAAATTAGATTTAGAGGTCTGAACAGGATAGTAGTGCTTGGAAGATGGTACTTTTAGTGGTCAGAGGGGAAGAATAGGAGTCAAGTCTCTCAGGGTATGTCTACACTGTGGTGCCCTTTTGGGATACTTCTAGCATCCCAAAATAGCTATTCCACATCTTTTAAACAAGCCCTTTATTTCAAAATAGCTTTCGAATAATGGGCTCGCTACTCTGACTTATCTGTAAACCTTGTTCCACAAGGATTAAGAAACGTTTTGGAATGGCAGTTTATTTCAAAATTTGGCACTGTTTAGACAGCATCAAATTTCGAAATAAGCTATTTTGAAACACACTTGAAATAAGCTACGCAATTTGCCTAGTTCAAATTGCGTAGCTTATATCGAGCTATGAGTACAGTGTAGATGCACCCTTCAGATTCTATTCCCAGCTTTGCCCCTGCCTTTACTGAGTGACTGATCAAATCACTTGGGACCAGATCATCACTTGGTCTACATGTCCATGCAAGGGAGGAAGAATCCCCACTGCCATCTCTATGCAAGCTACTCAGATTAGGATGTGCAATAGTAAGGAGTTATGCCCCTGTTTACTCACTCCCCAGATCATGTGGACATGGGGACGGTAGGGAGGAGCAGGGAATAGGTGGAGCTGTAGGGGTCAATTGCGGAAGAACTTTGTACGTGCTAGTTTAGGGGTGGTGAGGCCTGCATTCTTTCCCCCCTTTCCCTTTTCCCTATATCTGATGAGCCAGAAGCAAGTCTTTGGGAACTTACGCTATTTAAGATAAGCATTGTTGCCAGTATAGCAAGAACAAGTATAAGATAAGGGTAAAGGGCAAGAACGCATAAACAATTCTGTTTACCCTAATGTACTGATCATGTAAACAAGGCCAAAGAACAAGTAGAACTAGATCAGAACCAGATCGATAACTAACAGCTGAGTCCTACATCAGCACGTAATGAGTAACCCCTGGAAATTTCCAAACTGCAAAACAAGGCAAGAGAACTGTATTTAAGGCTGCACCAAAGCACAGCAATTTGGACCTCACCGATGGGCTTTCGGTACAGGCACCTTGGAAGCTGAGACAACCTCCCACTTCATCTGCAGCCTACCCGGGGTTCCAGGCTTGCAGGAAGGGGTGTAAGATATTCCGCTTCTTTGTTATATTGTTCTTCCAGTTATGGGGTACAGCTGTTAGCTGTCAGGAAATAAATCACTTGTGTTTGACAGATACCTGTGTGGCGTCCTTTGTGCTTTGAGAACCTAGTGTCGGACCTTAGACTTACTCTTGCTGACTACATTTTGGCGCAGCGAGCAGGGTTCTCTTGGTACAAATCGCTCAGCATGTGGAAGAGAGGGAGGTAGTAGGGCAGAGCACTGGATTCCAGGCTGGCTGTGCAGATCGGCCTGGGCTTCGGTTGCTCAAATTTGGTATGATGTAACGCCTGCCGTGCAGTTCGAGGGGGAGCTAGCTGATGTGGTCAGTCCTGCTAGTATCCAAAAGGAGCGGGAGGCATTGGACGTCCACAAAAAGGGAAAGGGGGGAAAGAATGCAGGCCTCACCACCCCTAAACTAGCACATACAAAGTTCTTCTACAATTAACCCCTACAGGAGCCTTTGCTCCTTCCCCTTTTTAGTTAGCCAGGAAAGGGGTGAGCTGATGATCAACTGCTATCACAACCCCAGCAGGCATAATAAAGAAAGGATAATAAACCAGGCTAAGTCTACACTGCACAGTTATATTGGAATGAGCTATTCTGGAATAGTTATTCTGAAATAGCTTATTTCGAAATAGAACACCTATACTGCAGGGAAGCCTCAAAATTAGTCCAAGGCAGACTACCCTAATATAGACATGCTATCTCAATTTAGAGCCCCAAGAGGAATAACTTAGAATGGCCCCAGTGAGGAGCTATTTCGAAATAGTGGAAGAGGAGCATCTACACATACCTTATTTCAAAATAGCTATTTAAGAATAGACGTTATTCTTTGTAGAATGAAGTTTCCAAAAATCAGAATAAGCCGTCTGTTATTTCAAAATTATTTCAAAATAATGGAATTGCTGTGTAAACGCTCACATTGTTATTTCGGAATAACGGCCGTTAATCTGAAATAACTTTGCTGTGTAGACACACCCCCAGAGAGCAAGGAGGCTGTGATATGTAGTAAGGGGTTCTTTTAGCTAAACAAAGAGGTGGTATCAGTCAGAACTGTTTTTCCCCATTATGGCAAAGAAGCATGTTGGGGTGGGGGGGCACAGATTGTAGGTTTGGGTAGCATGCAATTAAGTATGAATTGGTCCAATAGCTCTGTCTGAGAAGTATGTGAAAGATGTTGCAGGAATTTCCACCAGAGTTACTGATGTATCTTCAGATTGTCTCTGCAAACTTCTGCTTTTAAAATTAAATATCTGGGCAGTATAATTTTGCTGTGAGAAATCTTGAATGAAAACTGGAAAAATATTCAATGCAGTTCTAGAGGGAGAATTCAGAAGGAAGAACCGATTGATATTAATGGGAACTTACATGCTATGATGCTACAGAGACGACTTAAGTATTCTCCCTCCGCTCACCCCCCGTCATCTTCAGCCCAAGTCTCCTTTGTAACTGTGAAGCTTATATTTTAAGGCAAGTGTTGACAATTTTGATACACAAATATTTATGACCCAAAATGCACTTAACACAGTAGTTCATTGGGCTGCTATTACAACAGACAAGGTAAAGTTGAGGAATTGAATGTGATCATTATGGCACCTTGCATGCCTAGTGGTGTAGCAATTTGCTGGGAAGAAAAAAATGAATGAATCCAATGGTTTAGATTATTTTTATTTGCATATTTGGCAACATTCAGGATGTTCTTTTCATTTTTATCAGCCTGCCTTTGCAGATCTGTCATTCTACAGTAATGTGCAGTTCAAGCCCAATCTTGCAGCATGCAGCAGTACCGGCTTCTGCTTGCCCTTTGTCAAACAAAGGGGAAGAAGGAGCTTCTGGCTGACATGTATCTAACCAGGTGCTCTCCTTCACTGATCCTGCAAACAACCCTAAACCACCCAGTCACCTCTGCCAAAGAGAAAGATCAAAGAATTGCCAGGTTTCTTCTCTAGATAATCCTGCATGACACAGGCAATTACCCTATATTTTGGAATCAAATACTGTAAAATAGGATTCTCTGTTCTAATCCACAGCTATGTTTTTTAATTAGTAGTGTATCTTACATGGAAGGAATAATAAATTGTACTTCCTTTCCCACAGCCAGCTTGATCCAGGTCCTATAGAAATGAATAGAAAGATGTTGTTGGAAGTAAAATCAGGCTCTGGAAGTGTTTGCACCATTTGTATCATTCCTCATTAATTCTGAATCACCATATTTAGAGACGAAGGAGATGAAAAAGTATTTGCCCCCCAGCACAATGACAATCCACTCCAAAGAGGGACCAAAAGGGCATCTCCGAATAACTGTGGGGTGGAAAAATACTGCCTGTTGGCCATCAGCTTTCTCTCTTAGGGTATGTCTGCACTACCACCCTAGTTCGAACTAGGGTGGTTAATGTAGGCATTTGAAGTTGCAAATGAAGCCCGGGATTTAAATATCCCGGGCTTCATTTGCATCTTGCCGGGCGGGCGCCATTTTTAAATCCCCTTAGGTCGAACTCCGTGCCCGCGGCTACACGCGGCACGGAGTAGTAGTTCGAATTAGGATCTCTAATTCGAACGACTGGTACACCTCGTTCCACGAGGAGTAACGGTAGTTCAAATTAGAGATCCTAATTTGAACTACCTACTCCGTGCCACGTGTAGCCACGGGCACGGAGTTCGACCTAAGGGGATTTAAAAATGGCGCCCGCCCGGCAAGATGCAAATGAAGCCCGGGATATTTAAATCCCGGGCTTCATTTGCAACTTCAAATGCCTACATTAACCACCCTAGTTCGAACTAGGGTGGTAGTGTAGACATACCCTTAGATAAAAAATACTTGTAAAACACTGTACTTTATTGGCTAGTCTGAAGTTAGCTAGTCACCAGTCCTAACCTTCCTTTTACTTGTGCTCATGGTAGGGTTCCTGATATCTTAAGGAAAGTTACACAGCTCCCTAAGGAACAGGGGGACCAGTAATGCTCTTATGTGAAGACATAACTAGACTTTCTGAGTTCTACTGGGTCAATGACTTGAAGCCTGGGAAACACCAATCCACTAAAGCCATTAATTTTAGTAGGATTGATCTTTTATTAAACAACTAGGGCTTAGACTTTCTGAATGAAAATGGAAAAAACTTAAAAAACAACAAATAGTCTGTAGCACTTTAAAGACTAACATAATATGTAGATGGTATCATGAGCTGTCATGGGCACAGCCCAATTCTTCAGATGACCAGAGTGTTGGATGTCCAGAACAAACAACAACAAAAAAGATGAAAATGTTAAGTTCAAATACATGATAGGATGCAGGGGAAAAAAGTGTATGTGGGGGGGAGGGGAATGGATGCTGCATAAAGGCCTGTATCAAAACATAGTTACTTTGCATTTGCAGAAATATTTCAGTAATTGTTATGCTGTAGAAGACACACGTTACGTAATTACTGTACATCAAAATTTGTAACTCTCAAACTTTTACTGATCTCTAGGTAGGAGGTAGACTTGTATTTGTTCACTGAGCTGTCACATAAAACATGTAGCATTCCAGTCTCAGACTGTGCTACACATTTTATTTGTTATAGGGCTACCCTGCCAAGTACTCCACATGACCAGGCAATTTATGATGGGCAATTTACTGTTCATAATGGAGGCTACGCAAGGTGTTACACAGCAGGATTAACCCACCGCATGAAGTGTGGTTGTTACACGTGAGATGAAAGTATGGCTTGGTCTGTTATTTCTATGAATTTTTAAAATATATATGGTTTGAAACATGAGTATTCACAATTATGTATGAAGGATCTTTGTTTCTTCAGGGTACATGCTCTCTAGCTGGTTATTGCTTCTGTTATGCTTTCAACTGCCACCCTTTTATGTTATCACACATATAATTATAGTGATAGGGAATGTGCTCTGATAGCTCATGCCTCTCTACTGTTGCAAAGAGGGCCTGTCATGATCACGAGGGTAAGCCAGGTAGAGTCAGCCAATAGGAATACGGGTAGGAATTTCAAACTGGGACAAAGGAATTGTTGGGTTTTTCTTTCCTTTGTCCCTGGGCAGTTTCTCTCCAGCTACTGAGGGGGACAGACACTATGTCTCCCTCCCAAAAAAGACACTTCACTATCTGTAAGCAGGGTAAAGTTTAGATAAATCCGTTAGGTTTTATTGTTTTATGGTTTGGGAAATGAGATCTGATGTCTGTGCATTTGAAAAAATGGTTTTTTTGACCTCCTTTGTAATTAAGCTCTTGGCCCAGGGTGGGGTTCCCCCCATGAGTATATTAAATTGTGATTTTTCCATCTAGTCATTATGCTTGCAACAGGAATATTGTGGTGATAATAAAAGTTCTTTCGCTTTTCTTTTTATTAACCTGGTATTGGTTAATTTTTGTGTCCTGGTTTTTACTTTAGGGGTGAGATTTCCCAAGTGATCTCTCCCCTGATTTTTTTTATCATTACTTGGGTGGTGGCAACAGATTTGTATTCCCAAAATCTAGGTTTTTAGGATTTTGGGGAAAGTTTTATACCAAAGCCTGGAAAGATAAGGTTTCGGGGTAGTTTTGCTGGCCCCCACTTCTGCATTTATCGTGCCAGAGTGGGGAAGAAGCCTTGACAGGACCAAACCCCAGCATATCTCCCTTCCACAAGGAGACCGTCTTGTGGTACAAAACGGCTGTAGATGTTCCCCTGCTGTCTACTGTTTTAGAGGCCTGAACTAGAAGTAATGCGTGTGGCCAGCCTTCTAGCTGTTGGAGGAGTCCCTTGAGGCTATTGGCATATGGTGCATGTTAGAGCAGCCTTTATCTGATAGGTAGCAGAAAGGAGATTTGCAGTTTTATTTGTGTTTTGGTGCATGTGGGCCTTATGCTGCAGACTAGCACAGGAAATGGATGGGTGAGCTCCAACACCATAGGAATGATTTATTATGGGAGAGGAGCACTTACAAGATTAAGCTACTTTGTCGTGCATCTTGCCCCCATATAAATATACAAGGAAGGAAAGTAAAAGAAGTATACCCTCTTCTTCTTTTCCCCCTATGGACCTCAGGCACAATCCGACAATTCTGCCCTGAATAGAAGAACTGCCCTCGTAACTGTGACACAAGCCATTCCATTCCGGGGGCTGGTATGGTTTCATGGGCAGAGCTATGCCATACTGAGCAGCAGAACTGGTCAGCGGCATGGAGATATGTATGCTGCACATCCTAAAGGGATGCCACAGTGGTTGTACTCCTACTGCATGCCTGAGGGCATTGTGCCTCGTAGTGATCATATAGGAGACAAGCATTACCCAACACAGGGCTGTACAGGGCCGGCCCACAACATTTTGGCACCTGAGGCAGGGAGCTCAAATGATGCCCCCATCCCCCCTCACTGCACCAGCAGCAGACACAATTTTCTACACTCTGGGTCCTAGTGGCGCCTTCCCCCCCACAGTCTGGCACCTGAGGCGGCCCTCTCAGTTCGCCTCATGGTAAGGCCAGCCTTGGGGCTGTAGCTAAAACGTGTGCTCTAGCCCTCTAGATTTTACTTTGTGATGCTTGTATGCACCTCATTGAGGCAATTAGCTTAAAATGAAGTACAGGTAGTAAAGCAGATGTGTTTATTCACCAATTTTAAAAGTTAGGTTTCAACACATTGGTAAAGTCCATTTGGATGAGGTGACCAGATGCTTCGAGGAACTCTTACAGTATAAATTTATATGTATCTCTCTAAGTCTATCCTCAAAATGATGTAGCACTCTTGATGAAGATAGCAGGAGTTATGAGAGTTCTCTTGGCCAATAACAGAATAAATATAAATGTTTGTGCATTAATATAGTCCTGTACCCATTTAATGCAGTATCCTCTAACATTATTCCCATAATATAGGAATATAGCATAAGTAGCAAAGCATCAACTGCTCATTATTTTATTTAGGGAGGGTATTCTAGTAGCCTTTTATAGCATGCACATATGGAGTGTAACATGCTTTGCAGAGGACCACGCCTCCGAAATGTTCATCAATAGCTCTTAAAGCAATGTTGCTATTAATTATAAGATACATTACATTTGCATAGCAAGGCTCATTCTGAATGGTCTCAGAACACTTCAGAATCCATGTACTGTGTACCCAGCAGAAAGGTAACCTCTGCTGGGGCAGAGGCTATGAGCTAATACAGTGTTCCTCAACCAGTGGTACGAGTAGTCTGGAGGGTACGTCACACAACTGAAATGTGGAGAAAACTGAATTTTTGTTTTAAGTTTTACAGCGCTTTATTATTTTTGTACTTTTTACACCCAAAAATTTCATCACCCTCCCAGCTACGATTAAGTTGTTTAAACAAATGTGTTGCAATGGTAGAAAAAAGATTTTGTGTGTCTAAAAACTGTAGGTACGGGGGATACTTATAATTTTTTTTAAAGGGGTACTTCATAAAAAAAAGGTTGAGAAACACTGAGCTAATCAACACACACAATGCTAGTCTACAATGTGCGAAAGGAACTTTTGGTCGACAAAACTGAGGCAAACTCCTACTCTTACAAAAAGTGTTGTGCATCTCTAATGCCCAAGAAGAGCAGATAGAACAATCTGAAGGTCTTATCTGAAAAACGTGCACACTGTAAACTGTATTAGACTTATTTTATCTACCTTTTTATGGATGAAGTGCTGAGATGGCCCTGACAGGATTTTAAAGCAGGCTTACTATTCCGTGCCACGTAAAACACTTTCTCAACATCATACAGTGCAAAGCTAATATCCAGACCACTCAGGGTACCAGCACAATGTGACCTCAGATAAGGGCCTAGATGTTTGATTTTGCTCCATTGTTGCCTTCTGATTTCCTTCATCTGGGTCATGTGAATAGCTATTTTTAATGGGAAATGGAAAACATTTTATCTTGGCAGTCAGCTCTGTCACATTCTTACAGATCACCTTATAGTTTGGGGTGGTGGGATTTTTTTTTAAAGCACCAATATGAAATGTTCTAGAGATGAGTGATGGCTCAGCATGGTTTGATTTGCACTATTCTTCTAGCAGAAGCAGAGACAAACTTATCTTATACAAAACAAATAGCTCCTGCCAGAGATCAGATGAGATGTCTAGATTGGCACTGATTGTCAGGAATAATTTTCTAAGGGGAAAAAATGATTTTCTTTGCATTTATATATTCTGTGCCCTCTCTTCTCAAAAGGGTTGGGGACAACATTGACAGTTTTGTGCTGAGTTTCCCTGCAAGGGTTGAATCTAAGACCATGAGGATTCTGGGCAGCTGTTGTCACCAGGTGAGGCATAGGCTAGGCTCCGCCAGGAGGAGCTCTCTGCTTCAGGCCCTGCTTGTGATACACTTTGGCTTCTATCACTGGTTTGTCCTTGACTTTACTGTTTGATAGCTGTTTGTAACCTGGTAAAGCAACCCTGCCTGTCTCTGGCCTGTCTCCGAGGTTACCTTCCAGTAACCTGCCCCCGACTCCTGCACTGACCACTACATCTAACTGTCTATTTCTTGGTCATAACACTGCCCAGGTGATACTGTTTCTCTACTTGGCAGTTCTTGGCTACAGTATATCACACTTCTATTGGGTGTACTCTGTTAAAGTAAGGACCTGATTTTGCACCCGTTAATGCTGATGGATGTCCAAGGTATATGACTGCCAGATGTCTGGTCTTTTACCAGAACATCTAGTCACAAAGGGACCCTGTGAGCTCAGGTGGGCACTGCTGGCAAAGCCAATAAAAGTCTGTTCAGCAGGGACATAGCACTAAGTCAGCTCCCTACCTGTCCTGGCTCCGCACAGCTCCTAGAAGTGGCTGCCAGAATAGTATAGGTATGTGTGGGTGGCCTGGGAAGTGCCACAGCTGGCTTTGCAGTTCCCATTGGCCAGAAACTGTGACCAATGGGAGCAGCGAATAGGCACAAGGGCAGTGTGTGGAGTTCTGTAGCTGCTGTGACCTGTGGCCACTTCCTGAGAGCTGTGGTAAGCATCACAGTATTTCATACTCCCTCCTGGAGCCTGCATCCTCCACACCATAATCCCAAGACCTAGCCTGCACCCCATGCCCCTCATCCCTGGCCCCACCCCAGAGCACACACCCCCAACAAGAGCCTTTAATCCCCTGCACTTAGAATAAAAAATGGACCACTGTTGCCATATGTGTGGTCGAGAGAAATGGTGGTACAAAAGCTGGGACACCCCTCTCTTTTTCTTACATATCTACAGGGCCCAGATTTTTAGAATGTTGGCAACATTTGAAATGCTGCCAAACTGACACAAATGATTTTTTAAAAGTTTACAACTCAGCAAAACCTAAATGGAATTTCATGAAATAAAGAAAAGACACTTATCTAGTTTGGATTTTTTTTTCCTTGATGAATTTCAAAGGCCTAAGGCAAACAACGATGGTGTCACACCTTGTCACTGGAAAAACACAAAGATTATTTAATAAAAGAAGGCAATTAAGTATAGGAATTCCTATCCACTCTCCTGATAATGAGTTCACCCATCTCTTTTCCCTTCACATTTCCAGTTCACAGATACCACAAGACTGTGAGAGCCCTGTATTCACAATTACAGTATAAATGTAATTGACGTACAAGATAATCTGCAAAATCATTTTAGGCAAGGCCCAAAGGTTTTTATTTTTGCCTGGGGACTTGTAAAAGAAATCTGTCATCAGGACCTATTTTTTGTTTCAGGTTCTTACCTCCCCTGGAATGTCGCTGATGGCTGACCCCCTTTGAATCCTTTGCCAGGCAAATTTCTGTGTGCATATCCTCTATATGAGTATCCAGTGTCTAACCAGATTTGTCAATTGCTTGGGAGGAAGCTTCCTTGAGGCTTGCCTAACAGTGCAAAAGTCTGCACCAGAGGGGTTTAAGTTCTAGTGAACGCTAGTGTACCACATACCAATTGGCCCATTAATACCCTGCTGTTGCATTCTAAAAGTTCCCCGGTGCATATTAATGCAGTACTCTTTGAACGTTGACTATATTAATATGCACTAGGGAACTTTTTATGTGCCTCAGTCTGTGAGAGGCAGTCAATTTAGCAGATGACATGCTACTGGGCACTAGAATTTATACCCTTTTGATGCAGAATAATGTACTACATATAACAGCCCTAAGTTTACAAGTCTGAGAAACAAGCAAGGCAGGTTTCAACTGCAGCTAAATTTATGGATGTACTGAAACTGCTGATGCAAAGAAGTTAAATAACACAAAAGGGAATGAAGCTTTAGACCTAAATTACAGTTGTTCAATGTGTTTAATGATACAGTGATGCAAATTTTTCAGCAAAGCACCCTGTGATATTAGCATTTCAAGCAACCTAAATACACTTAACAACACATTTAGTTTGGCTATAATAGGATACTTGCTGTAAATCTAAAGGAGTATATCTAGTTACAGTCATTATTGTATATTTTTAAAAGGTACCCTAGCTATTAAAACACATTTATGAATACTTAAATAGTTATGTTTTACATACATATCTTGGTTTTAAACTTGAAATATCTTTAAATCTTTTCCCCTTTAATAATAAAAACAAATACAGTGTTGTGAAATAGTGGCCTTGTAACATAACCAGTTGAATTTAAAATTTTTTTTTTTTTTTTTTAAAGTTGATCTCTGTGTAGGGTGCTGAATTGGGCAGGAAGGCTGGCCATCTGAAATCTGCATGAGACTGTATTTTGAACTTTTCCTGACTCAATAAGATCTTGCAGTCTCAGAGTTTTGCATTCCAGTTATTTGAACGAATTAAAGAGAGCAACGTTTACCAAACAGTTACAGAAAGAAGGGAAATGAGACTCTTCATGAAAATAGCCCTTAAAAAAGAGTCCTGGTCTGATTATCACTGAGGCCCAGATTCAGCAATAATGTATGTTAAGTATGTTTTATTTGCTGCTGGAGGAAATAATCAATTATAATTAGGATGCAAAACAATATGTATCAGTTTGACGTGTCCAGAGCTTGGTAAATGCCATATAGTAAATACTAGGCTGTCAACTGATGTGTGTTAACACCTGCAATTAATGCAGGGAAGGATTAACATGTGAATTTTTGTAACACGTTAATCACAGGTGTTAATGCTGTGCTGCCCCTTTGAAGCGCTGCTCTGGCATTTCAAAGGGGCAGCACATTAGGAGTGTCCAGCTGATCCCCGCTCCACTGCCCCTTTGAAGTGCCAGTCCGTGGAGCTTCAAATCCCTTAAAAAGTCCTGGGGCAGATTCAAAGGGGCAGCGCTGCCCGGAGCCCGGGGTCAGCTGGGCACTCCAGCTGATCGTGGGCTCCCGCAGTGCTACCCGTTGGAAATGCCAGGGCAGCATTTCCAAGGGGCAGCGAGGCATGGAGCCTGGGTCAGGTGGGGACTCCAGCTGAGCTTGGGCTCCCTTGGGTGCTGCCCCTTGAAAATGTCGGGGTGGCCTTTCCAAAGGACAGCTGCACTGTGCCTGGGGTCAGCTTAGTACTCCAGTTGATCCTGGACTTCCGCAGTGCTGCCCCTTTGAAACACTGCCACAGTGTTTCAAAGGGTCAGTGCACGCGATTAATCGTGCGATTAATCACGATTCAATTTTTTAATCACTTGGCAGCCCGAGTAAATACCAAAACTTTCCCCTTTCCAGGCAAAATTTAACAAGCTATTTATGAATTTTGCCAGCATAAGAGGTCTCTTAGTTGGCATAATGTGACATAGTTGGTGCCTATACCAACTGAGCCCTAGCACAGGGGTGCTGGTGGTAGGATAAAGGTTACCTGAAATACAGGAATTCACAACTAACATGGTCATAACCAGTTAGTATAAATGAAAGTGGTTCCTTAACTGCTCCAATAGGGCATGTCTACACTAGGAAATTATTTCAAAATAACTCCTGAAATAACTAGTTCAAAATAAGCTTATTCCCCAAGGAAAGCTCAAGCAGTTATTTCAAAATAACCAGCCCCTTATTTTGAAATAATGGGCTTGGTAGTGTGGACAGTGTGCTTGCTATTTCAAAATAAGGGGAGTTATTTCAAAATAACTCCCTAGTGTAGATAGGGCATATATACTAATGGACCAGGGCCAGTGCAACTATCTCATTGGTTTCTTGTGCTCCCACATCTCATGTCTTATATGCATACTGTAAACGCCTAATCCACAACTAAGCATTCTAGTGCTATGGTAATACAAATAAATAATAACAGTTAATAATAAATGCACCTTGAGAATTAAAGTCACCTAACTTATTCCCCCTTTCTCCAGCAATAAACATATCTCTGCACAGGGGTCAATTTGCAGAATAATATCCTTTGCCTTGTAGTCCTGTGGACACTTAGTTTAGGCAACTTGAGACTACTTAGCATTGCAGAAACAGCCTACGATAGTGTAAAATAAGCACAGAGTGAAATATGTGTGTGAAACAAGACATTGTACTTTGTCATTATCCAGGAATTGTGAAGAAGGTCCATGAGGAAATTGATAGGGTGGGGGCAAAAACTACACATGTTTAAGTCACAAATTAGGCTTTCAAGGTTTCCGCTGAGATGTAGACTTAAACCTAAATTGATGTACTGAATCCAATTTATATTATTTTTCAAATGCAGTATATTTCCCATGAATAATTGTAATGTTCATTAGAATAGGGAAAATGGGCTCACTATTATTTTAGTTTTACTGATCCCTTTGATTTACATGTTAAAGCCCCAGCAAGCCACAGAATCAAAATTAGTGAGCAGCTGCAGCTGGAATTTTTTATGGTTCATTCTTCCAAGGGGCTACATTTTATCAAAGAAGCTATCCTTCATCAAATAAAGGTACCTATGAAATACCCAGGTTTCCCACCTATTTCCAAAATATCCACCCTTTCCATTTATGTGAGTTAGATATTCTATCTGAAAAGTGAGAAAGAGCCACTGTACATATGAAGCATTCTCAGTGTGCTCCTTTCAAAGTGTAGGCATGTTCGCATGCACATGCACACACATATAGACACTAAAAATATTAGTCCAGTGTTTCAACTTATGAAAACTGATCGGACACCATTGACTTAATTCAGCCTAGCTTTACTCGTCCCAGCTGAGAGCCTGGTCTCTGGTCTGAACTAGAGGTGGGTGGGAAATGACCTCCCCATCTTGTCAGAAATATTGAGATTTTGAAAGTGAAACTTTTTGAAAATTAGGAAGGAAGGAGGGAAGAAGGTAATCACCCCAGAGCAGCCAATAAACTGGTGGTTAGGGCATTCATATTGTGACACCTAGGTTTGAGTCCTAGCTCTGCCCGGTTCAGATCAAGGACTTGAATGTAAGTATCCTATATTTCAGAAAATACTTCCCGCTTCTGATTTTGGCCAGAAAATGCACCCTGGACTGTAAAACCTCCCTCAATAAAAGCTTTTTTCTGTAGTGGCGAGTTGCCATGAAAATTTTGGTTGCAGTGGTTATTTTCTGGCAAAAAGTTGGTTTGTTTGAAAAATGTCTAGCTAGCTGCTGTCTGAATTTACCTACCTCCTGCAGTTTACATTTAACTGAATCACAGCAAGCGATCAGTGCTTCCTCCCATTCTTGCGATTTTTTTTCTTTTTATGCCTTGGCTCTTAGTTCTGCCATAAGAGCAGCTTTGTCCCATTTGCAGTTATGAGTGGAAGTTAATGACACCTACTTAATTTGGTTGCCAGGGTGAGTCATCTCTAGGCATCTGACAGCCTGTCAAGGAATAACATTTTAAAAGCCAGATGGCAGCTGTGCCTGGGTACTTACCTAATAAAATTCAGGCCATATTTGTGTGGAATACACCCCTCTCACCATTAAGATTTTTTTGGGGGGCTTAAAAACCTTTATTTTTTATTTTTATTTCAATCACATTTTAAAATTCAGATTTTTACACTGAGAAGACCACAGAGTTAATCCAAATAATACAACCAATGGTAACAATGCTGGTTGGGATTTTTAAAGTTAGAGGGATTTAAGTATTGAATTCTTATTGAAAGTCAATGCGAGTTGGTACTTAATTCTCTCAACCACTTTAAATATCCTACCTGCTAATAAGAGTATATATTAGTCCTTATTGTGTACCAAGAGTCTAAGCATTCTGGACATGACCATGCAATGTTACCTCTTCCATGGATTTCTTTTTATAAAATATTCTTTGCAATGAGAGAGACTCTTAAATTTTGTGGTAGGACAGGTTTGGGTAGAAATAAATCTGTGTCTTTATTAAGGCTGCATGTTTCAAGGTTAAGGTATAGGAGACTTGCGTTCTATTCCTGGCTCTGCCAATGATCTACTGTGTGTCTTTGGACAGGTTACTCATTTTCTATTCCTTGATATTCCCATCTCTAAAATGGGTATAATCATACTCGCCTTCCCTGGGAAAGAAAGATAATAATTTGTTCTCTCTATTGTTTAGTAATTCTGGACCAGGTTTTAAAGGTGTTTATGTACATAAAGATGTAAACGGACACCTCAGATACTTTTGAAAATCTGGCTTGCTATCTTCTAGCCCCTTATCTTTTTCCATTTTTATGTTCAGTTAGGAAAAATTGAGTCACTGCCCCCAAATAATTATGAGGTGTAAAATATCCTCCATATCAATACCATCCACAACAGGTCCATAACTAAATGTAGGTCAAAATGCATGTATTCCTCATTGGACATGCCACCCCATACCCCCCACAGTCATATTTTCATTTATTTGTGTTGTGTACACCTGTTATATGTTGACAATGCCTCAGGCAGTACTGTAGATGATTTGTAGTCATAGGGTTACAATTTAAAAAACTGTCCTCTGGTCATTTTAAATACTATTTTTTATAAATACGAACGCCAAGAAAGAAGAATGTGAGGGGAGGAGGTGGAGGATAGGTTTCTAATTAGCTTTTGTTATATTACAGCGAGGGGAGAACTAAATTCTCTGTGTGTGCAGAAGACAACATAAGAACATAGCCAGCTGAAAGGCATTCATTAAAGAAAATGTAAATAACTTTAACAAGGGGCAAACACCAAATGGTATCCCTGACAAAGAGTGACTTTGATTCCTCTCCTCTCCGTTTGTTAAACTTTTGAATACCTAATATTTATGGCATTTGAAGCCTGTTTCATGACTTTGATGCACAATTTGCATGCATGATTTATCACCATCATATAAGAGATTCCAAAATGGTCTAGAACATTCTAGAAGGTTAGCGAAAATGGAATCCACATATGGAATACCTGACACCTTTTACTTTGAACATTCTGTTTTCCCTGTTGTCACTTTCCGAGCCCAGCACTGTAGTCAATCCTCTGGATCAGCTTCCCCTAAATCTCCAAGTTATACTTGTGTCTCCAAGTTATACTTGTGGAGCGTTTCCTTCCCACATGATGCTCTTCATGTGCAAGGAATAGCCTTGCACAACACTGACTTCTTGTTTCCAAAGATCCCTTGGAGAGGGCTTGTTTGAGATCAGGATCCATGGCAGAGGAAGCAGATCGGTGGCCCAAACCTGGGTATGGCTATATTTCTACCGGCCTCTGTAGAGGCACAATCCTCTCCCACTGATTCCTCAGGATCCATGAGATTCAGAGGCAGTTCCAACAGTTGGTTTCAGATGGGGGAAAGCAAGGAGTGGAGCAGGATTCCCTTCCTGACCACCCAATAAAACAATGTGAGGGAATTTTTACTAAAGAAACTTTCTGGAGATGCATTGTCTTTGCAGGATGTAATGTGAGAGCTGGTGACCCAGCCTTTTGTGCTGACCCATTGAGAATATATGTTAAGCTGCTAATATTTTTCATTTCTTGGCTCATTGCTATCCACTGGAGTACAATGTATAGCTTTGTAGATACATTGTTGATAGATTGTTTTTTTTTTTAACATTGAAAAGCATCACTATAGTATGCATTACACTGGCTGTTGTATACGAATATAACCTACTGAAATTTCCCTGAAGCATTAGTGATATTTAGAGGAATGTAACATTTGTAAAGCCATTTCTTCCCTATTCCTCCATCGTACGTATTCTTTCACAGTACAATCCCAGACAGACATCTGTACAGCCTGTCAATTTCCTAATGAAAAAAAGAGCAGGTCCTGAGTGTAAATTATGCAAGCTCTGTATGAGCCTCCTGTGGCCCTTAAAAAATAAAACAAAACAAAACCCACAAGATCCATTAGAAACTACTTTAGGTTTTTCATAAGGCTCTTTAATGCTCCACACCTAATAAAATATGAATCACAATAGGCTGCAGTGTAACAATAAGGATGGGAAATTGAAATAAAAATAGTGAAAATAACTCTCAGCTCTTATGGTATCATGTTTGAGGAATTCAGCACAGTAAATTCATTCATGAGACCTGACTGAAAAGAAGGAAACAGAGCATCAGATAATATACATTAGTGTAACTCTATTTGTCTCAGTTATACTGATTTACTCCCGCTGAGGATCTGGCTGGCTGACCGCATTCTTAATTCAAGGGGGAAAAATTTAAAGAGAGAAAAAATAATTTTCAAAGCAAGGCAGCCATTCACCCAAGGGAGAAATTGTAAAGGTAAATACTCTTGGCTATCAACTGTACCATAACACAAGCGAAAACAAAGAATACAGAAACAAGGTAGAATATAGACATATTGCTGAGCTATTGAAATTTCATTTTATCATTGTTCTAATTTTTTTTTCATTCCGCAAATAAGTAAAAATTAAAATTGATATGGTAGAGAAGTTTGAATAGTGGGCGGGAAAAGAGGGGAAATTGCTTTTAATGTTTCAGACTTCTGCCAATCTTAAATTCAGTCATTTTACAATGAAAAGAATCTTTGAATCTTGATTTTTTTTTTTTTAAGAGTTCAGTGGTTGGATATTAGGCTGCCATACATTTCCTTAGCTCCACTGAAGTCAGTGCTCAGTAATGCTGGTTTATACTAGACAGGGATTTGGTCCCTTGCCCTTTCTCCTCATATTGAGATTAATTAGATGGCTTTCAGCTTAATTCATATAGTATTTTGATAGTTTACAGTGTGCAGTTCTGTCCCTGTGAATGAAAAATGCAAAAAGTGCAGGCCTTCTGAATTTTAGAAAGGAAGATGCTACTGTACCATTTTGCATTTATCTTGGCTTCATATTTATTTGTGGCTTGACTAACATCCTAAAGATCGTATCCTATAAAAAGTGAAACCAACATGGTAAAATATTTATGGATTCTTTAATATTTTAGTACCTCTCAGTACTAAAATCATGTTCTTTCCTCAGAACAAAAGCCTGAAGAACAAGCTCCTGTCGGGAAACAAGCTTTGTGGTATCCATGCAGAAGAGGTGAGTACAGTTTCTTACTGTTCTAATCTTAACACACCCAGAGAGAGAAGGAGAATGTTGAGGATTGCCATAAAAAATGTCACACAGGGACTTTGGGCTAGATAATGTAGTCATCATGTGTATCTACAGCTAGAGTTCAAAGCGTCCACGCTTCTAAAATCTCTTATTTGCTCTCATGATAAAAGCATTACACATACACCAGGAAACAAAACACAAAATACAGATTGTCTGCCAAATCCCAGGATCCCAAAGCACTGATTTTCTCCATTGGCCCCAATATCAAAAAGTAGTAGTAATAACTCTATTGCTTGAATACTTGTAAAGAATTCAGAATAAAGCTTTGGAGAAATGATTTTTGATGTTGAAGTGTATGATTTAAAAACGCATGCATCGCACTTTAGCAAATAGAGAATAAGAAATGGTACCTCTGCCAAGGAGCTGGCAATCTCATACAGACAACATAAAAGCCCTGATTCTTCAATCGCTTAAACATGTGAATGATTTTACTCACATGAACAGTGTTAGAAAGCTACTAAAGGATGCTACTGAAGTGAGTAAAGTTATACACAGGTTTGAGCAGTGTCCTATAGTTACCAGGCATACTCATTTAAACTATTGTTAATTCCTACCACTCTTGAATAAGAATCAAGCCACAGTGATATAGATCAGGAGTAACTTCAGTGAAGTCAATCTGGAGAAGCATAAAATAAAGACTCATCAACAACTGGGAACAATTAGACATTGCCAAGAAAATAGACAAGATGATCTAATAATACAACTTTTATTCTGATGAATTTACAAAAGTCAAAGTATATCTCTAGAACACCACAGAATTATCACACTTTAAATCAAATACATTTTAATTAAGAAACAGATTTTAAAACATGTATTTTCAAGTTATAGAGCTAGATTCATAGCTGGTCTAAATAACCAATTTCCATTTATTTCAACTGAGCTACACCACTGAAAATCTGCAGCACTAAGATGCAATAGCTTCTTTTCTCTTGCTTTGCTCAAGCTACATCATCATATCTCTTTCTGGTTTACACTACAGCGTTTGGTTTTTAATGTAGTTAAATACATTTTTCTTTCCCTTTATATTACTGAATTGTTAAAGCCCTGGCCTAAAAGTGTTATTTTTTCTCTTTTGCTAATTTCCTCAGGGTTCGTCGCATCTTGAATTTTTAGTACTATTTAACTTCATTTTTTCTATTAGCTTTGCATCTTATTTAAATACATTTTAATGTTTGCAACAAAGCTGTGTATAAACTAGCATGGACATACATTTAAATGGAAAACAGAAAATCTGACTTTCCAATATTCGGTATGAAAACAGTGTCAATGCATATATTGCGAAAAAATCTTGTCTTTGTCCTGGGAGTTTGAATTGATTAGAATCAGAACTGCTTGCAGCCTGTCTCCAAAAATTCACGTTGACATAGCTTTCAAGTTAGAGGCCTCTTCAAATACTAACATACATTTTTAAAAGTAAGATATTAAAAAAACCAACTCCAGTTCTCATCAAAACTCACAGCAGGAGACTCATTGTGAATCATACACATGGAGCTTAAGAAATCTAGCTGTAACATTGCTTCTTATGGACCAGATGGTGCCTTCCTTTTCTGCAGGCACAGGAGAACCTAAAGTGCTGAGAATTGCATTGGTTCCACCTCACAAGGAAAGTTTAGGGATTAAAGGCAGCAAAAGCACTCCAGACCTCCCTTTGCGTGCTATGCAGCTCTGCTTTCTCTAGGACACCCCAAGGAGCGGGGGGGGGAGGGGAGAGAGAGAGGCAGACCATTTTGAAGGAGGGCTGAGGCAATCCAGATCAGCAGGCCTCTGTACAATGATCAGTCTTATTAACAATTGCTCCAGCTAATGTGTTGTAGTTACAGCAGTAGAGAGATTCCCATTAATTTCTATGACTCAAACCAGTGGGAGCAGACTTAATCCACACGTGCACTCACATTATTTTCAGATTGATGCACGATATGAAATAGAATTAAATCAGAAGCTAGATACATAAAAGGTAGCAAGAAAACATCCTACAAATACATTAGAAGCAAGAAGAGGGTAAGAATAGCCCCATTACTCAATGAAGAGAGAAAAACAGTAACAGAAAATATGGAAATGGCAGAGGTGCTTAAGTTGGACACCTAACATAGTGGATCCCAGTAAAAATGGAATAGGTTCAGAAGCTGAAATAGGAAAAGAGCAAGTTAAAATTTATGTCAACAACTTAGATGTCTTCAAGGCACCAGGGCCTGATGAAATGCATCCTAGAATATTTAAGGATCTGACCGAGGATATATCTGAGCCATTAGCTATTATCTGAGAAAAGTAATGGAATATGGAAGAGATTCCAGAAGACTAGAAAAGGGCAAATATAGTACTCATCTATAAGAAGAAGAATAATGACAACCCAGGGAACTACAGACCAGTCATCTTAACTTCTGTACCCAGAAAAGATAATGGAACAAATAATTAAGGAATATATTTGCGAATATCTATAAGATAATATGTGACAGATAACAGCCAGCATGGATTTGCAAAAAACAAATCATGTCAAACCAATCTGATAGCTTTCTTTGATAGGATAATAAGTCTAGTGGATAAGGGGGAAGTAGTAGACTTGGTATACCTACACTTTAGTAAAGCATTTGATCATCGAATCATAGAACTAGAAGGGGCCTTGAGCGATCGAGTCCAGTCCCCTACCCTCACAGCAGGACCAAGCGCTGTCTAGATCATCCCTGATAGATGTCTGTCCAACCTTTTCTTAAATATCTCCAGTGATGGAGATTCCACAACCTCCCTAGGCAATTTATTCCAGTGTTTAACCCCCCTGAGAGTTAGGAAGTTTTTCCTAATGTCCAACCTAAACCTCCCTTGCTGCAATTTAAGCCCGATGCTCCTTGTCCTATCATCAGAAGCCAAGGAGAACAATTATTCTCCCTCCTCCTTGTTAACACCCTTTTAGACACCTGTGGAGAAATTGAAGAAGGTCCAGAGAAGAGCAACAAAAATGATTAAAGGTCTAGAAAACATGATCTATGATGAAAGATGGAAAGAACAGGGTTATGTAGTCTGGAAAAGAGAAGGCATACAGAGGGGACATAACAGTGTTCAAGTACCTAAAGACTCTTACAAGGAGGAGGAAGGAGAATTGTTCTCCTTAACCTCTGCTGATAGGATAAGGAGCAATGGGCTTAAATTGCAGCAAGGGAGGTTTAGGATGGACATTAGGAAAAACTTACTGTCAGGGCTCATCTAGACTATGGGGAACAGTCAAGAGAATATATGCAAATTCCACGGGAATTTGCATATCTTCTTCCGATTGCACTTTCGAAAGCAGAGCTTTTGAAAGTGAAAGTAGTTAATACACGGCTTTTTCGGTGACCCCCCCCCTTTCGTCAAAAAGCGCGTAAACCTCCTTTTTTGAGGAAGAGCAGCTTTTCGATGAAGAGGGGGGTTTGCCGAAAAAGCCGCATCTTAACTACTTTTACTTTCGAAATCTCTGCTTTCGGAAGTGCGATCTTTCGACTGTTCCCCGTAGTCTAGATGAGCCCTGAGAGTGGTTAAACACTGGAATAAATTGTCCAATGAGGTTGCGGAATCTTCATCCCTACAGATTTTTAAGGGCAGATTAGACAAACACCTGACAGAGATGCTCTAAATGGTGCTTGTTCCTGTCATGAGTGCAGGCGACCAGACTTGACTTCCTTCTAGTTCTTTGCTTCTGTGAGTTTAGTGCATCTACTGAAATACACCACTTATTTTTATGGTGCCAAGTTGTGAGGTTTTTCCTCCAGTCCTTTACCTAGTAAATCACCTTCAAATCAATGTGTAATTGATTTATGCAAAAGCTAAGTAAGGAAGTCAGGATTTTTCTCATGAACAAATGACTAATTTATTAGGCCAGCTATGTATGACCTAATTGGCTAGACTAGCTGAAAAACACTTATTAACATACAGTGCAGTACGAGAAATCCATGGAATTTGTAGAGTGTACAATACAGTTCATAGTATTACTGTGGTTTGGTAGGCTTTATTGTCAGAGAATTTCAAAGAACAGAACTCTGGGTTATACAAAACCCGTGGTAGCTGATTATGAATGTGCCTTACTTTTTAAGTGAAGAACATTAAGTCTTTATAAATATAGGTAGTCTTTATGAATTATGTGCTAAACCAGCGGTTCCCAACCTTTTCCAAATGGGGACCCATTTTGACAATTCAGGAAGACTTGGTGACCCAAGGCAATCCAAAAACGGGGGGTGGGGGGAGGGGCAGAGCCACCTGGAGAGACACTTGGCAACCCTTTTGAAATATAATGGTGACCCATATTTGGGTCCCGACCCACAGGTTGGGAAACCCTGTACTAAACCCTAGTCTTATGAATTCTGTACTAAACCCTAGTCTGGCACACATACAATGAGATGCTGGCCAGTGGGTTCTTTGGTGTTGTACTCTTTCCAGGATTCAGTGGGGTAAGATGGAGAAAAGCATACTGTTTCCTTCTGTCTGAATAAGAGTAATATACAAAATGATGGTGGATGCTGGTATGTCACTCCCTTCAAAATCCCTGCAAGCTGAGCTGTGTGGTATAGTGTAGTAGCAAGTTGCCCATTTGTTTTCTCCTTTAAATGCTACTTGCAGATGCTACTTTGCCACCAGAACAGTAAAAGATCCCTCTTTACATCCATAAATTCTTAGAGGTGACACATCCCCTAGTGTCAGTTCATTGACCTTACTGGAATTATACTAGGGATGAATTTAGCTCTAGGAATTTTAATTTTTCAAGCTAGTTGTGTAATTAGCAAATGGGCGATACGAATGTAAATTTAACCTTTATTTATTTTGCTGTAGCTGTTCTCTAAGAATTATTGGGACTTTGCACTAAAGATTAGCACAGCATCATCAGCAGTCAAGTGCGGAATACAAAGCTGCCACTGTAGTCAGGATTGAATGGTGGGTGGGTGACACTGTCTCAGAATATTAGTGAGCTGCAGATTTGACAAAAAGCCACAGGGAACCACACTGCTAGTATCAATTTTAAAACCAAACAGTGTTGTCTACTAACATATTCCAGAAAAAGCTGGTCAATATGGTCAATATGGGAAGACATATCAAAAGGTCTCCTTGTTAACTAATGCCAGTCTTGATCAATGATGAAGACAGCAGGGGATGCTATGTGAGCTGTACAGCTGGCAAGACACATTTTTCCTTTGAAGGTTGATTTCAACCACCCTGGAACACTAGGCCAAAGCTCAGGTGTTAAAATTCTTTTTCAAAGACAAGCCTTCAGCTGGACTTACAATATAATGTGTGCTCACCAACCTGGCATCTTTCCTGTATTCAGTCTTCTTGGGATAATTCAGTGTAGAACAGCAACTCTCTCTCTCTAATCTACGAGGGTAAATCAAAAAGTATCTGCAATGTATTTATTAAAATTAACACAACAGCAATACAGAACTCATAAGTGTATCATTTTTAAACATAGTTCCCCTGCTTTTCAACACACTTGGTCCAGTGTTGCACAAGCTTTTGTATGCCTTCAGAAAAAAATGTTTTCGGCCAGGCAGCAAGCCATGTATTCACCGCCTCCTTCAAATCATGGTCGCTGGCAAAACAACAGCCTCTTACAGCCTCTTTGAGGGGTCTCTCTGACGTTTGCTCTCCGGCTCATAGTGATGGATCCATGTTTCATCACCAGTGACAATGCCACTCAAAAAAGCGTCAGCTTCCTCATGATACTGGTTCAAAAGGCAGTTACAGATGTCCAAATGGCTAAGTCTGTGTTGTTCCATGGATTGTTTGGGAACCCACTCTGCACAAACTTTACTGAAGCGAAGTTTGTGGTGGATGATTTTATGAGCAGAACCTTGACTAATCTGCAGTTGGTTTGCCACTTCATCGACAGTCACTCTTCTGTTTTCGAGAATCAGCGAATGGACTTGTTCATTGTTCCTTTCAGTAGTCGTTGTGGATGGGTGCCCTGATCGTTCTTTGGCAGTGACACTTGCTCGGCCATTCGTACATGCTTCGCTGTGGCAAAACACTGTCACCGTACTGTGCTGATAGTCTTCGATGAAATCAAAAGGCTGCAAGGTTTCACCTGGTTTCTCCTCATAACCATGTTAAACCACAATTAGCTCAAAGCTTTAAAATGTCCATTCAGAAAGTTTTGAGCCATAGGAATTCTTTTTTCATATATCCATAAATTACAGGCCAGAAGGGACCATTGTGATTATCTGGATTTACTTCCCACCTAAGACAAGCTGTACAATTTCACCCAGTGATTGCTTCATCTAGTTCAAGGACCTGTCACATTGTAACATGTCTTTTAGGAACACATGCAATCACAGGCAGTGTGCCACTTCAGTGATGCCATTGAAAGGGTAGCTGCTCTTTGTCCTTGGAAGAAAGCTCTCCCAATAACAGAATAAAACCACCCCCACTGAGGAGGGGTACCTTCATGGAAGGGAGAGTGGCTCTGAATGATGAAGCACTATTTACACTAGAGCTTTTCACCATTAAAACTTTTGTTGAGGTGGGTGTTTTTTCAAAAGATTTAATCATGAAAGTTCAGTGTAGATATGGCCTTGCTTAAAGGGTCCCATTTATGGAAAATATGCCAAATCCTTTGATACATCAGTCTTCAGGTTAATATCCCTTTCCAATGGACTTGGGGTGAGAGCTGAATTTCATTACAGAGAACTCTAAATAGCTGAGATCACCCAGTACTGTGAAGACGATACCATTAAACATGCAAACTGACATGTGTGGAGGAGTTTAAAAACCTCACCACAGCAATAAAAAGTCCTAAATAGCCAATAATTAAATACTTGGGTCTTTACAATAATATCTAGTCTGAAGACCAGTTTGAATTATTAAAATTGTGAAGCTGGCAAAATACTTTATTTGCGATGGCTACTCAAATAAAGGGAAGGCAAAAAAATGGTGAATAAAGGAACTCATTATCATTCACATCCCTCACTTTTTTTTTTTAGACAAAAACCTTTTAAAATAATTGAGACAAGTAAGACTATAAGTGCATTTGAAATTAGTTTTTTGCTGTAACATTTAAAAAAAAAAAAAAAAAAAAAGGCAGCGCGCGCCTTTCTGGGCCAGATCCTCAGACAACATAAATCAGCATAGCTTTGCTGACTTTCATCAGCCAGCAGTCTACATGATCCTTACAATGTGACTCTCATACAACAATTAACCACATAATAGTAGAAGTCATTAAACTTCTTTATATTGTCACTTCTGCTGCCTTCAGCTCTGCTTAGCTGTGAACGGTTGTTAAAATCTCGTGTCCAAAACAGATGAGGTAAACTAACTCCCTACAACAACAAGATGGCTTGTGAATGTGTTCTAATTGGAGGTCACCATTTAACTCTTCCTGTGTTCCCATAATTGGTGTAGACATGCTGCTGTTGCGAAGAATATATATATGTGGGCATGAAAATTAAAAAAGAGAATAAAATTCTGAAGTTTTGATTTTTTTTGTTGTCTGAGCTAATTTCATTTTTTCCATTGTCAGAATTTCTGTCATCTCTTCCACAGGTTCTCAAATGTAAATGATTTAAAATAACAATTTGTTACCTTTTACTTGCAGTCAAAAAAGATCCAAGCCCAGCTGAAGGAGTTTCGCTATGGGAAAAAGGATTTGATTTTTAAGGTGAGTTTATATTACTAGAGCTGGCTAAGGCATTTACTTTCAGTCAATATAATGTTAAAATCATCCAGATTTTGTTACTGCAGAATTGAAAAAATAATTTCCCTAACTGTCAAAATAATGAAAGAAGCTCAAAACTCTGAATCACAGACATCATTCCCATAATGTGTTCTCTGAAATACCGTCTATTTATCAGTGTTGAAAGGGCAAAGCATGGTGTTGCAATGCTTTCTGTGGGAAAACATAGAGGTGAATTCAAAGCTTCAAAAATTCTGGTATCTCCATCATTACTTAAAATTGAAATGGAAAAATATTTAGCTCATGGTTATTTACATGAAAATACCTGCATAAACCAATGGCATAGTCAGTGCTCTGCCAGTGACACAAACCTTTCCCATTGTTCCACAGATTCTTGTAAAGGGCTTTTTATCTTTCTAATTGGGCATTAGAACGTTTTATGGCTGTCAGGTGGTTTCTGTTGGATTAGCAGTCCTCTGTGCTAAAACTGTACAGGATAACATTTAAAGAAAACCCTTCTAATATCTGTGACAAGTAGACAGAATAACTTGTGACAAACATGGAAAATGAAATGTTATCCTGCAGGCATCTAGCTTTTATCCATCTGTGTTCCAGCTCTTCTGAAACTTCTTTCTGCAGCTACAGCTTCTTGACAAGAAACTGAAGTTTCTATGGCTATGCCCACGCTACCAGGTTATTTCAAAACAATAACTCCTGAAATAACTATTTTGAAATAAGCTTATTCCTCTTCACAAGCAGGAGTTGTTATTTCAAAATAACAAGTCTCTTATTTTGAAATAACAGGTTTGGTAGGGTACGTTGACATTGCACCTGTAGCTCGAAATAAGCTACGCAATTTGAATTATGCAAATTGCGTAGTTTATTTTGAGTCAATTTCGAAATAACTGATTTCAAAATTTGGTGCTGTCTACACAGCACTTTATTTCAAAATAAATCACTGTTCTGAAATGTCCCTTACTCCTTGTGGATTGAGGTGTACAGGGACGTCAGAATAGCGAGCCCGTTATATTTTAAAATAATGGGAGTGCTCAAAAGACGTGGAATAGCTATTTGGGGATACATCTAGTATCCTGAAATAGCGCTGCAGTGTAGCCGTAGCCTTAGTGGGGATGCACACCTTGTTATTCTGAAATAAGGGAAGTTATTTTGAAATAATTCCCCAGTGTAGACATGCCCTATGAGTCATATGCAAACCAAATTTCGAGTCAGTCTCATTCACATAAACACTGAAAAGTTTAGATACTCAGCTGAAACATACCCAAATTCCTCTTTCTAAAATCAGACAGATAATATTATGAGACTAGGATGTCTCACAGAATGTTACATACTTCCTACTTCTGGTCTTTGTTGGAACCTCGACAGTGGAGGAACAAAATTAGAGGTATATACTAGGCAGGAAAACCCTTATCTGAATTTTCACTGTAATTAGGCAGTTGTACAAGGTGTTTGAGGAATTTTCTCTAAATTAGATCTGGGGTTCTAGTTTGGCACTAAAAAATGACAGCTAAAATGACAGCTAATGAGCATTGGCCCAGTAATGAGCTTACCTTCAGAACGCTTTGCACTAAACCACTTAAACAAAGCCACATCCAACTGCGCCATCTTAGGTCTTTTCAGAGTTTGCCATACCTCGGTACGTTTAGTAGGAACTTAACTTTCAGCAACAAATACTCGCAACTGATCCTTCTGTTTCTCTGTCATAGATTGTCGAAGATCCAATGTTAAATTCACTCATGATAGTGTTCCGATTTATGCCTCTTTCTAGCATCTTCATAATCTCTAATTTCTGGTTCAATGTCAGTGTTACATGCTTCCTTTTTACACTTTTCATACCACTAGCACCTTCATTCACCATTGACTCCATTACTACTGTACACACTGATGAGTGAAAATATTCAAAAGTCAAAACAGCACTGTCCAGCATCACACAATGCCAGTGGCAGACTGACTCAATCCCTTCCGGTTTCACTTGGTTCAGTTGCTGCCGCTGTTGCCTTGTGACTCATTTTTTACGGAAGCTCGCTCACTCGCCAATTTAATGCCAGATTATCAGGAATGCCATACTATTGGGTGCCAGACTATGCCATACTATTGGGTGCCAGACTATTGGAGTTTTACTGTAGCTTAATTCGGCTTTTGGCGCTGTCTACACTCTTCCTTCAGCTTCCCTTACTCCTCATGAAATGAGGATTACCATGAGTTGGACTAAAAAGTCCTCCAGCTTGACATTATTTTGAAATAAAGGCTTGTAGTGTAGACATGCACTATGTTATTTTGGAATAACATGAGTTATTCTGAAATAACGCTGCTGTGTAAATGTACCTAAGCATCCTCATGTGCAAAATGGAATAATATCGTTTATTTACCTCCCAGGGATATCATGAGGATAAATAAATTTAGATAAAGCACTCTTAGGATGTGTCTACACAGCACCGTTATTTCAAGAACTAGCATTATTTCAAAATAACAGTGCAAGTGTCTACCCAGCCATTCCGTTATTTTGAAATAATTTTGCAATAATGGACAGCTTATTCCAAAATCTGTAAACCTCATTCTGTGAGGAATAATGCCTATTCCAAAAGAGCTATTTAGAAATAAGGCGTGTGCAGACACTCCACTGCTGCTATTTTGAAATGGCCCCGCACCAGGGCCATTCTAAGTTATTCCTCCCCAGTGCCTCCTGGGGCTCTAAATCGAGATAGCATGTCTACATTAGGGAAGCCTGCCTTAGACTAATTTGGAGGCTTCCCTGTAGTGTAGATATGCTATTTTGAAATAAGCTGTTTCAGAATAAGCGTGCAGTATAGACATACCTTTAGCTCCTTAGTGGGAAAGTGCTAAAGAACAGTAAACTATCAAGAGGAACTCCTGAATCCTGCACATGAAGCACAACTCTCATCATTTACCAGAGTATCTACAATATATCTAGAGACAGAGCTCAGTTGTAAGAAACCTTCATTATTTTTATGTTAATTTGAAATTTTGCCTTGTGTTTAGATTTAATAAAATGACTAGTCAAGTTTGCTTAACAAAGGGAAAGAGAATAATAGATTGTAATGCCTATACTGTAGCACTCCAAGGTGAGAGGCCAGCAACAGTGGAACAAAAAAAGTTTGTGAGTGAATTCCTATGTATGTTCTTCAGGGACCAACTGCCTGTATCAAAGAAACTGTCAGTTGTAACAACTGTTGTGCATATAAAATTGAGTAGAATCCCTTAGGTATGAAGTACAGGTCTCACATTCTTTGGTTTTATTGGTGAGTTGTAAACTTTTCACACCCTTTGGGCTCGGTTTTAGAGGTTTCTCTCATTGCTGAGGGTTCCCAGCCTCATGGAAGAATGGGTTGTGTCTCTACCACCATTTTCCTCTGACAGTAGGAGCCTTCATTCTTTGCTATGGTCTCAGTAGAATCCCTTCTTTGGGACAGAAACAAAAAATCTGAATCTCTGCATGCTCTGCCCACTCGGTGTTCTGCAACATTACTTAGCTCTGGACTTACACTGTAGGCTATATCTAGACTACAGGCTTCTTACGCAAGAAGCTTTTTGCGGAAGATCTCTTCCGCAAAAACTTCCTGCACAAAACAGCTTCCACACTGCAAAAACACATTGAAAAAGTAATGCGCTTTTGTGCAAGAGAGCATCCAGACTGCATGGATGCTCTCTCGAAAGAAAGCGCTGATAGCTATTCACAGAATGGTCACCAGGGCACCTGTGCTTTCTTCGATAGGGTTTTTTGCGCAAAAAGAGGCAGTTCCCCTTCCACACGCACCTTTTTGCACAAGAGCTCTTGCGCAAAAAGGAGTTATGCCTCATAGAAAGAGGAATAACTCTTGCGCAAAACCCCTCTGTTCTGTCCATTTACTTGTGCAAAAATGCGCTTGAGGTGTGGACGCTCTGTGAGTTTTTGTGCAGAGACTCTGCAGTCTAGACATAGCCTAAGTGGTGGTCCCTCTGGTAATGCCATGGTGCAGTCACATTCTGTGAGCATATGTTCCTCCAGCTGAGATCTTCCACCAGCACAGAGCTTGTAATTGGTGGTGCATACTATGCCATAAAGGAGCTACTAAGATAGCCAAGGAGTGGAAGAGCAAATTCCTCCATTTTGAAAATTTATCTTTAATATTTATGATGGGTGCCATACGGTGCACTCTAAGGAATAAACTTCTCTCTATATTGGTAGATCTGCAGAACAGTTGAAGCATCTTATAGTGCTCCACATAGGTTGCCTCAACCCTGACTTCTGGTTATGACCATGATGACTATAGGGGAGAAAGAACACTTCAGTCTATGCTCATTCAGATATTTTCTCTGCTGAAGATGTCAGGAAGGACATCAGTTGTGGTGGTAGGTGGTCATTTGTTGGTTGGTTTTGTTGGGTTTTTTTGGGAGGAAGGGGCATTTTGGTTCATTTTTTTGGATGGCCAACACTCCATAGTCCACTAGAAACTTATCCACTCATTTATTTGAAAAGGCCACAGGATAAACAGTAAGCATTATTGTCACTGAATTTCTGTTATGCTTATAGTGGTAAAAACAAACAAAAAAATGCAAGTGGCAATTTTGTTTTTAATTCTCCAGTGAAACAGTTAATAGTGTCTAATGTTAACCTTACTCTGCAATAGCATCTTATTAGGTTGTAGTAAATAAAATCTAAAGTAATAATAGTACTAATACTTTCAGTAAACTTTACACTTTCAAAGCACTTCACAGAAATGAACAAATTAATCTTTCTAGTCCTCCAAGGCACAAAAGTACAATTAATTATCACCATTTGATAGGTGGGCAAAGTGAGACAAAGGTTAAATGACTTGCCTAAGGCTTTAGAGGCAGTCAGTGTCTCAGCTGGGATTAGAATTCAAGATTTTCTGGCTCTCAGTCCCAATGCTCAATCCACTAGAGCGTGCTGCATGGAGTGTGTTGAGACCATTATTTTTAAAAAGAAGCAAACTGCAATTTGCCATGTGCTGAAACAAAGAAAACCAAGACCATTTAGTACCAAATTTCAGTGAAGGGCACTTATTTTATGACTCCTCTTGTGCAGCAAATTATCTCACGAAGACAGCTACAATTTCTGAATGAGACCATTTTAATTATAATAGTAGCCTTAAAACCTTGACTAAGCAAAGCACTGTAATCAGGTACTTAAGGGACTGCTGCTTAAGTACTTTGCTGAATCAAGATTGGTGTTTGTTTCAGGCATTTTTAACTATTTTTTTCAAGTTGCTTCTCAATATATCAGTAGAACAAATCAGGTATTTTAATTAAAATAAAGAAAATCATTTTTACGCACATCAAGGGAAAATGTAAATGTAAGCCTGAGATATCAGGACAGTTAAAAAAAAAAAAAAGTAATTGTACTCATTCAGTTCTATAAAAATCCTTTATTGGTTCTGAATCTTTTGTCTGATCAGAGGTGTTAACTGTAACTTGTACAAAACATGCATACTTATTTTAGTAGCTTTGCAGTTTGTTTTAGTGACGTGTTTAAATGGTTCTGCTTTATAGTTTCAGAAGTGTGTATTTTATGTAGTGTGTAATCCATTTTACTTTTCATTTAAGATTCCAAGGTAAAATAATAATTGTTCTTCATATAATAGGAAAGTAAAGTTGATGATCTGAGAAGCTAATTATGTGTCAAAAGATTAGGAAAGTAAGGATAAAACAAAGAGGAGAAAGGGAATTTTAAAATGCTATTGGCTGAGATTATGAAAGAGATCTATACAATTATGGCCACGTATTTGTTGAAAAACATGTAATTATGTCCCTTAGACTCCTGTGATAATCTCTATTGCTACATATTAATTATTTTAAGTGCCCTTATTGTTGAGGAAGAGTTCTTTATAGTCCTGAAAACTTGAGGTTTTTCTACATATACAATTGCTGTGTCATGGTCAATGGCAGTTTATTTCTGCCAGCATAATTCACACTTCTTCTATAGTACAAAGCGGGAAGACCCATTTTCATAATTGCTGAGACTGTTGAAAAGTTCAATATGTGACAATGTTTCTGTGATTGGACAATTGCTCACTAAAAACTAGACTGCCATTCCAGAGTACCTCCTCCAGTAAAGAACTGAGACCTTCATTTGCTATAGATGTTGGTGAAATTTGGATATGCTGAGCACATCAAAGGATGCACTGAGTACTCCTCAGGATTGAGTCCCATCATATTATTTTCTTGACATTAGGACTGTCAATTTGTAGAGACTTGACAGTCATGATAGAATTAAAGGAAGCAATGTTTTGTTAAATCACCTGTAATGAGTGCCCAGTTCAAGTAAGTGTTCCTATTTTGAACAGTACTTGAGCATGTGAATAAATAAAGCATGTGTTGAAGTGCAGTCCAGGGTAGGGATGGCCTGTTGCATTAATTTACATTTAAAATATAGAATAAAGGTGGTGGCATAACTCAGTCACTGTCCAACAACGTTCAAAAAAGTTTGAGCCTTGGTCTTTAGAAACCTCAGCTTGCTGAGTCATTAAAAGGCTGTCTGCCTTTTATAAAACAGGGAAAAATAATTAAAACATTTGAAATGTAAAGTAGTAAATGAGGCTTCCATTTTAACAACTTTTCCCCTCTTCGCATGGTGAAAGTTTTAAAAGGAAAAACCACTTTGTTTAATAGTCTCTGAATCAGTATAGAAAATGGTAATAGCTATCCTTTTTGGGAAAAGAGAGGATGTTGATGAAGATGGGCTGGAAATATTACTGTTGTTAAAATCCAAGTTTACAAGGAAACTCCCCTTTGTTTGACAGTTTCTTATATGGTATTAAAGATGGCTATAACTCAGGGGTGAGCTAATTCTGGCCCACAGGCTGGATCTAGTCTGCCAGGGCTAGTCACTGATGTGCCCCCCATCTCTATATTTACCTGCAAGTATCATGCGATCACTGCTCTCATTGGCTTCAGATCTCTGTTTGTGGCTAATGGGAGTGGTGGGAAGTGATGTCCCTGTCCACACCGCTTCCCGCTGCTCCCATTGGCTATGAAAGGGGATCTGCGGCCAACAAGAGCTGCGATCATCCAATACTTGTGGAGGCACAGGTAAATATAGAGGTGGGGGCCCACCAGGGTCTAACCCTGTCAGGCCACCATTTTTTTTATTGTAATAACTATTATCACAGATAGTGGTTGGGATTCAGCTGGTGCCAGTAGGGGTGGTGGTGTCATTTGAGTCCCTCACTTTCTATCTCTCTCTGCTCAGGATACCTCTCTGTATTAGGATTAGGAAGACACAGGATCCCAGTAAACAGTACAGACAGCAGCCATGATTATGAAGCTAGCTGCAGTATCCTTAATTTCTTCCCCTTATCTTTTCTTTTTGTTCTTTTGAACTTTCCCCAGAAAGTCTTTCTTTTAGGGTGCATCTACACAGCAGGGCTTAACTCGAAATAAGCTATGCAAATTGATCTAGGTCAATTGCGTTGCTTATTTCAAAAGAGGTAATTTCGAAATTGGGAGCGTCTACACAGCACTTCTTTTGAAATAGAGCACTCTTCCTCTGACTTCCCTTACTCCTCGTACAATGAGGGTTACAGGAGTTGGAGTAAGAAGTCCTCCAGCTTGACAGTATTTCAACATTATTTCGAAATAACTGTCAGCTGTGTAGACGGGGACTAAATTCTTTCGAAATAACACCAGTTATTTTGAAATAATAATGCTGTGTAGATGTACCCTTAAGGACCTGAAATGGGAGAGATGGGTGGAATAGTCCGTCTCCTCAGTATTTGTCCTAATATCTGACATAATTTTGGCTCACTAATTTTTGGCTCCGTATCTGCTGGTTTTTAACAAGCTTAGTTTTAACACGGTCCTTGAATCTCATCAATTTGTTTTTGTTTAGACAAATTCAATTATTCTGTCTTCCTTTTGCACTTTTTCCTATCAACATTTGGTATTAATGTTGCATCATTTCATAGCATTTTACGTACTTCTCATAGGTGAGCTCACTATTTGGGTAAATGTGTAGGCCTTAAGAGCATGTTTAAGTACTCTCCTAAACCAAGTCTTAAGATCAGTACTGATATAAAATACATTAGATATTAAATTTCATGGTGAAAGTGACTTAATTTTTTAAGAGACACTTTTGTATTAACCCCCTTGGGGGGTGCTAAGGGTGGGGAGATGGAGGGGCGGTGCGATATGACAGAAACCAGTCAGAAATTTTAGTGTGGGTGGAGAGCAGGGGATGGGGAAATGGGGGATGCCAGAATCAGGTCAGGGGTCTGGGAATGGGAGGGGTGCAGGAGGTAGGGTTAGGGGATGGGAAGAGGGGCTCAGAGCAGAGGGTTGGTGTAAAGGGGTGCACAAATCAGGGCAGGGTGCTGGTGGGTGTGGAGAGGCTTAGGACAGGGGGTTGGTGTGTATAGGTGTTGTGGGGGTCCAAGGGCACCCTTTAGGGAAGGCAGGTGGCTAAAGCCTCATCCCCCAATTCCTAGCAACATTGCTTGTTGCTTGCTGTTCCCCTTCTGTCACTGTCGGGGAGTGAAAGGAAAGCCTGCAGCACAGTCACGCATGCTTCTGCCTCCTCCCCACACCAGCCACGGAGGAGAGGGGTGCAGCATGTGAGCTTTCCTCCCACTCTCTGAGGGTATGTCTACACTACCACCCTAGTTCGAACTAGGGTGGTTAATGTAGGCATTCGAAGTTGCAAATGAAGCCCGGGATTTAAATATCCCAGGCTTCATTTGCATCTTGCCGGGCGGGCGCCATTTTTAAATCCCCTTAGGTCAAACTCCATGCCCGCGGCTACACGCGGCACGGAGTAGGTAGTTCGAATTAGGATCTCTAATTCGAACTACCGTTACTCCTCGTGGAGTTCGACCTAAGGGGATTTAAAAATGGCACCCGCCCGGCAAGATGCAAATGAAGCCCGGGATATTTAAATCCCGGGCTTCATTTGCAACTTCGAATGCATACATTAACCACCCTAGTTCGAACTAGGGTGGTAGTGTAGACATACCCTGACAGTGATGGAATGGGAAGAGCAAGCAAGAAGCAGCATCGGTAGGAATGGGGGAGGGGAAGCGTTAGCCCTTGTGATCCTCCCTAATGGCACTCTGAGGGAGGGGTTGGGGCAGTTCCAAACCAATGTGGGGCATGTCCCAGCCAGCCTCCTTTTTGCTGCTTGGCGCAGCAGCCTGCTGGAGACCCTGAGAACCCTGCTTCAACATGCCCCCCCTCCTGTAGTGTAGCACCCCAGCCGGCTCTGACTGGAGCAGCACACCCACCCACACCGGCTTCCTTTCACCTCTGATTTTTACTTTCAAATGGTCTTTGCAATACAAAATACTGCCTTCCAGGAAACTCATTAATGGGACGCGTGGTTTTCTTTTTATATACTATTCTTCTTATACAGGTTGGACCTCCCTGGTCCAGCACCCTTGGGACCTGACCGGCTCCAGATGAGAGATTTTGTCAGACTAGGGAGGTCATTTTTGGCCCCGCTGCCCTTCTGGCCTTAATGGCCAGCCCTGCCAGGCTTCCCAGCCATATCGCACAGTCCTGCTGCCAGCCCTGCTGGGACTTTCTAATACTGGTACACTCATGCTCCTGCCGGATCACGGATGTTGCTGGACCAGAAACTCTCAATTTAGAGAGTTCAACCTGTAGTATTATATGAGAACAAAAGCTTCAGAGGGGTAGCCAAGTCTCTGAAGCTTTTGAACATTCAAGGCACTGCATTCAGCTGTATGGAGCGGAAATCCATCAATCCTATTATATGAGAGGCAGCATTGCTTGAATGCTTGATGAGTTTCAGACCATAATTGTCTGGATCTAATAGTAATTTGTATTATACCTCCCCATAAAGTAAAACTGATGTTACCATATATAGGTTTGTTTTTCCATGCCTATTAAAAGCAATTACATCCTAGTAAACCTCTTTCCTGGAGTTTTAAAATTTTGCTATGGCACAAAGGACATAATGTTATAATCCCTAGAAGTTATAAAAGCCAATTCAACAGAAGTGATGATTTCATCATTAAAATTTAAAATACTGTTATTCATCACAGTGGACAAATCGATGACATAAAAAATTGCCTCTAATCTTTTAAAGGGCTGCTTTGCACAAGTAGAAAGTAAAATTGGGATTATTCATGAAAATGATGCAACATTTTTGGCTACCGTGGCAGACAGTGAAATGTGGTGTGTGTTGTAACTTTTGACTCAAATCCAGTCCTGGTGTAAGCAGGTGCCACTCCAGTTCATGTCTGTTTGAATTGCAGTCATTTATACTAAGGCTGTGTTCGGCAATAGAGTCCAGCTCAGCTGGCCTTCCAAGTTTGGAAGGATAGTCTCTTTATTGATGCCCAAATAAATACTTTATTTGTTTTCATAAAATAGCCCTTTATTTCTATAAAGAAATACACTACTTTCCTTAAACAAATTCACAACTCAGCCCTTTATGTACTGTAAGAGAGCACAGATATTTTTGGTTTTGTTCATTAAATTACTGTGCAATGCTGCGCCAAACCCTCTGTTATGGTTTAGGGTTATCTATACCTTTGACCCCCAGATCCCTTTGAAT
Organism: Pelochelys cantorii; assembly: GCA_032595735.1. Classification (NCBI taxonomy): domain Eukaryota; kingdom Metazoa; phylum Chordata; order Testudines; family Trionychidae; genus Pelochelys; species Pelochelys cantorii. The sequence continues at coordinate 42,923,603 of CM064329.1, read as the reverse complement.
CACTGCCAGAGCGCCACACTGGACACCCTCTGTGGCTCTGAAGCCAAAGGAGTGGGGAGGGCATCACAGTCTGGGCGGCACTGAGGGCAGCTGTCCCAGCTCCACTTCTTCCACCCAAGACTCCCACCTTCCATCCCTCCACAGCTTGTCCCAGGGCCCGCAGTGGCTGTCAGTCCTGCTGCTCTTTGCACCCATGTAGCAAATGGCAAGATCTTAATCAAATAGCCAGAGGTATACATAACAGTCATTAGAACTAATACAGAAAGTAATACAGTAATACAAATGTTCATGGAGGATAGGTCCATCAACATCTCTCAGCCACGATGGGCAGGAGTGCAAAACCGTGCTCTGAAATGTCCCTACTTTCAGTTTGTCAGAACCTGGAGAGGAAATGGATCGCTTAATTACCTCTTCTGGTCATTCCTTCATTGACCAATGCTAGGAGAGAGAAAACTGGGCTAGATGGACCAATGGTCTGACCTAGTAGAGTCTTTCTCATGTTCCAATAACTTCCACATTCTTTCCTCCCTTCTGTGACCTGTTCTCCGAGAAGCAGCATTGCTGTGCCTTTGGTCTAAAATACTACTCTCCTAGTGACTGTCTAGGAAGGAGTCCAGCAGAAAGGGATCTAGGGGTTATAGTGGACCACAAGCTAAATATGAGTCAACAGTGTGATGCTGTTGCAAAAAAAGCAAACATGATTCTGGGATGCATTAACAGGTGTGTTGTGAGCAAGACATGAGAAGTCATACTTCCACTCTGCTCTGCGCTAGGTAGGCCTCAGTTGAAGTATTGTGTCCAGTTCTGGGCACCGCATTTCAAGAAAGTTGTAGAAAAATTGGAGAGGGTCCAGAGAAGAGCAACAAGAATGATTAAAGGTCTAGAGAACATGACCTATGAAGGAAGGCTGAAAGAATTGGATTTGTTTAGTTTAGAAAAAAGAAGACTGAGGGGGCACATGATAGCAGTTTTTAGGTATCTAAAAGGGTGTCATGAGGAGGAGGGAGAAAACTTGTTAATCTTGGCCTCTGAGGATAGAACAAGAAGCAATGGGCTTAAACTGCAGCAAGAGGGCTTTAGGTAGGACATTAGGAAAAAGTTCCTAACTGTCAGGGTAATCAAACACTGGAATAAATTCCCCAGGGAGGTTGTGGAATCTCCATCTCTGGAGATATTAAAGAGTAGGTTAGATAAATGTCTATCAGGGATGGTCTAGTCAGTACTTGGTCCTGCCACGAGGGCAGGGGACTGGACTCGATGACCTCTCGAGGTCCCTTCCAGTCCTAGTATTCTATGATTCTATGAAAGCAAAACCAGGACTGTAACTTTTTTTTCACCATTCATGAAAGGCTATGGTATTGCTTTGAGTTACACAACTCTGCCAGGGAGTTAGCAGAAGTAAGGACCTGTTTCTCATATGTCCTGGCTCACAGGCAGCTTGGACCTTGTGTGCAGGGTTGCATAGCTTATCCATCCCTGGAGCAAGTGATTGCTGATGAGTGGAGAATGGGTGAAGTCTTGGCTGCACTCGGTACGTTCATTGGCCAGTTCAGCTACGTGGCATAATTTGTTGCTGGCATAGGCCTGCAGGTAATTACTATCACAGCAAAGCAATAAGGAAGAAAGAGGGTATTGTGAGTCAGGATGTGTCTTCCAGAGCTATTCTTAGAGTTGTGCTGCTTATCCACCACAGTCTTAATCAGGACTGTGTCTGAAGTCACAACCCAGCTGGGTGAATCAGGACTACAAAAGGTTAAAGCCAATGATGGAACATGAACATCTGAAGAAAAATTGGGAAAGGAAAAGCTCATCAGCTGATTCTTTAACAAAAAGCAGAAGACACGAGACATTTTTAGTATAAAAATGTTGAATACTGGTTTCCCCCCCCCCCCGATACAGATTTCATACCAATGAGTTTACTGAGGATGAGAAATAGAGGTGGACGCTAAAGACTAATAGCAGTGCATTAACTTAACAACGGCTGACTAGAGTCTGAAAGCAGGGACCCAAAAGATATTACAATTTAATTGTACAGCTCCATTAACCTATGCTTTGTGAAAATAAGTGTTGAAGACTGCATGCAATTTTGTTCGGGTGAGGAAAAGGACTATAGACATGGCAAGCTCTTTTTACAAATTACCTATGTTGTCTTTAGCAAGAACGATGTGCCTGGGTGAAAATAACCTATTGCTGTACTACCTTTACAGCCTTCTAAAAAAGAGAAAAGTCAGTCAAGAAAAATGGGAAGCATTTTTTTCTTCTTTTCTAGAAGATGATCTAGTGTTTAAAAAGTATTCAAAATATCCAAAATTTTATTTGCAGTTTAACTCATGTATCTTTTTTATGTTCTGAAGATATCAGAATTTTATCTCTGTTCAACTACTGTATTTTGTATTATTTACCTTTTGATGCAAACCCATCTAGTTTGTATGGTATTGCAACTGATACACTGATTGATTTAATAGCATAAAAAGATTATATTTTCCCCTGGCATTGGTTTTCTTTTAATAGAGACTTGTTTTTTTTTTATTCACAGAGATAAAATAAAAATGAGAAAAATATGAGATAAAGAACAAAACGTTTATAGTACATGCATAATACATGCATAATCTAGTACAGTATGAAAATATACTTAAACTAAAGGTGTTCAAATACTGTTTTAGATTATATCTTGATAAATAAATTAATGAGGACTTGAATATGGCTAATGAGCTATAGAAAAATCTTTGCAGGCATTTATGTTGCCTTGGAATAAATACTGGTTTTAGGAATTTTGGGGTTTTGTCTGTGCAGTAGGTGGGATTTTCATTGTGTTCATCATTGCCAGGTTCAGTGATTCCAGAATTACACATCTCAGCACACAGAAATAAACATATTGCTCTTTTTTTTAAAGCAATTTGTAGAACTGCTTGAATAATAAAAACCAATTACCAGATATGGTAATTTATCATAATTACACATTCAAATTTCAGGCACTAGGGTCTAGAGGAAAAACAGGCACTCACACAACTTGCCCTTGACCTGCTGTTTTACTTGGGACAAGTTACTTCACCTCACTGTTCATCTTACCATCCCTTGTTACCTTGCATGTTTAGATTGTAATATTAGGACATGGGCTCCAAGACCAGGCTCTACTAAACCTGGAAAGCTAGCTTCAGGTACTCAACTCCAGGTATGCAGATAACATAATTGGAGTTGACATACATTAAGCTGAGAGTGACTCTGTCTTCACAGTGGGAGGCCAATAGGAGCAAATGCTTCCCTTACTCCTCATAACTGCAAGGAGTACCAATGCCAATGGGGAATGCCCTCAATGTTCAATTGAGTAGGCCTTAACTAGACCTGCTAAATTGAATGCCAAAAGATTCATCTCTGTTACGTGGCAAGTGGAGGCATGGCCTAACTGTGTATATGTGCACATTAAATCGTATAATGGGCACTGAGCTCAGTTATTGCCTCTTTGCACTAGGGGGAGAAGAGCATGTAATCGATGGCTTTATTTTGAAAGGTTTTCATAGAATCATAGAATATTAGAATTGAAAGGGACCTTGAGAGGTCATCAAGTCCAGTCCATGCCCTCATGGCAGGATCAAGCACCATCTAGATCATCCCTGACAGTGTGACCTGGGCCACAGCTTCCTGTAGCTCCCCTTGGCTGCAAATGATGAACCGCAGGAGGGATTTTGGCCGGCGACATCTGGGCGGGGGGATTTTGGCCGGTAGCAGCTGGCCAGGGGGCTGGGAGGCAGGGGGGATTTTGACGATGGGGCTGGGGGTAGGCTGTCTGGACAAGGGGGGGCTGAGTGAGGGGGTCGGGATCTAAGTATGAGTGGCTTGGGGGGCACATATTTGTTTTTGTGTCGAATGGCAGACACCTCCCGCTGCTCCCATTCCCTGAAAGACTCCAAGAAGAGTTAGCAAGGGAAGCCAGGGAAATGTTTCCCAGAGGACAAAAAAGGGCGGTGTGCATGGAGCCATTTTGGCTGCTTGTTTCCTGCATGCGAAGGGAAGGAAAATCCTGTTGCACTGAGACCTTTTTTGCTCTGCTTATTCCCCCGCATGCTGGATCTGGTGGGGAGCCTTGGGGCTTTTCCCCCTGTCCTCCCTACCCCCTCCAGGAAGCTGGTGCTCACACTCCAGTCTTGAGCGAGGGAGGGGGGGAAGCATCAGCGCTGGCTCCCTGCTGCGAGGGTTGAGGGGTAAGGGAGGGTTGAGTTGGGGCTCCAGAAGAGCCATATCTGGTTCCCCAGAGAGCCCCATTTGGCTCACAAGTCATAGGTTGCTGACCCCTGCCATAGAAGCTCCCCCAAATCATTCCTAGAACATATATTTTAGAACAATATATAATCCTTCATTTTAAAATTGTCCATGATGAAAATTCACCACAACCCTTTATAAATTATTCCAGTGATTAATTAATCTCACTGGTAAAAATATGTGCAGCATTTCCAGTCTGAATTTGTCTAGCTTAAGCTCCCAGATATTTGATCATGTTATTATACCATTCTCTGCTGGATTGAAGAGCTCATTGATAAGTATTTCCCATTTAGGTCAGTGTGGATGTAATATAGAGTTCTGTAAGGTGTTTGACTTGGTCCCACACAACATTCTGATTACAAAAGTAGAATGGATATAAATCAATATAGCACGTATTAAATGAAACAACAAATGTGAAAATAGTAGAATTTTCCATTGGTGCTCCATTCTATCAGTGCATCTCAGATTCCCTAAAAGTAAAGTATAGTGTATATTAGGGTTCTCTCAATGTCAAGGCAAGAAGTTTGTGATGTAGTTTCACAGACTAACATTCTTCAGTACCTGCTTTCTGCATGTTTTCTTTTCCTCCCAGTTACTATTAGTAGTACTACAATTGTACACTGAAAACCGAAACAGCATTGGGCCCAATTATGTTAGATCTCAGAACAAATCCCATACCATGGGATGTTCCCTGCCTTCAAGAGCTCAAAATCTAGGGAGAGAGATGACATAAAGATTTCAGGGATATAGTCAGATATATCCACTTATATATACACATCGTTATACACATTTGTAATGTTTCTATAATCGTCAGTCATGATTAACTTCATCTGCCCCTGAAAGCACCATTAATCTATAGCGATAAAGATTGATATTTTAATTGAAGCAGAGAAAATACCATCTCCTATTCTATTCCTTTCATAGTTTTGTAAACTGTTGGGGAAAACAAGTTTCTAACACTTGAGTATAATTTCAACCCTTAGTACCTTGCATATTCACGTATTGTTACAGAGCTTCTCATAATATAGCCTTGAGCATTAAAATGTTATTATGTCTTTAATGAACTGAAAAATCCAATTTAAAAGGTTTCTCATATACCCTTGAGCTGGCCTTAATGGTCTATACTTACGTTTCAAGTCAATGCTATGCTTAATAGTCAGTCTGAGTTATTGGCAGGCCTGCTGATGGGGCCAGGGGGGGAAGGGGGGCAATTGCCCCGGGTCCCGGCAAGAAGCAGTGGTGGTAGTTGGAGCTCTGGAGTGCTGCAGCCATGGCATACTCTGGACAGCTGTGAGGAGCAGGTTTGCAGCATGCATACTAAGGGTAGCACTGCCCCTTCTGACCAAGGCTCCACCCTGTCCAGAGTCCCACTGGTGACGATATTTGACAAGATTATTTAGATAAAGCTGGAAGCAGAAGCAACAATTTTACTGCTAAAGAAGATCACAGTTTTCTCAAACCTCACTAGGTGTCTGTACTCACTCCCACTGAAATCAGGAAGTGTTTGCCTTTGGCTCCAAAGGAAAATGGATCTGTCTCCAAATAATTGCCACTTAGTGAATTTGCTTGAATCAGGGTCAAAAATGTATCCAGCGGAGAAGGATAGCTAAAAGAATTATGTGGGGAATTAATTAAAACACTGAAAAAACTTTTGTACCATTAGGAATCCAAACTGCCCCAAGCTCAGGCCTAAATCTTATGAGACAAATGGGAATTCAGAGCTCTAAGAAGATATAGGGCAAGCCCAAGGCACGTTCTTTCTTTAATGGACAGCAAAATAAAGAAAAGAGGGAGAGAGAGTTTGTTAGTCTCTTGTGGAACCTCTTAAGAAGGGGGAAGTGAAACTTTCTTGACTAAAAGCCATGGAGGTCAAGATTCCTTGCCTAGGAGTGGTCTACAGTAGAAGTTTAGGTCAAATTTAGCCACACAAGGTCGATGCTCTAAACAATGAGTCACTACCAAGTCCATTCCATCAACTTTAAGGGCTGCTGAAGTCATGCACCTTTGACTTTATGAAACTGAGAGGTAAGAAATCAACCTTAGTAAATTCAACATAGTGTAGACTTGGCCTTAGAGTGAACATCCAGGGTCACTAAGGAAGATAACAACTTAGAGGTACTAATAAGCATCGGGAAAATGGACAAACTGCAAGGAAATTGAGAGGAATCATGTTTTCAGTTTTATTTCTGTCTTTGTTTCTTGCATATTCTTGAAATATAATTCATTTGTTGAATTGCTGTTGTTTTAGCTGCACATCTGATTAAGCTACAATGACTGTGCCATTTTTTACTATATTTCAAATGATGTGTTATAGTAAATAGAATTGTTCAGTGGTATCAAATGTTTGTTTTTTTCTAAGAGGCAAATAGTGTCAAGAGAGGAAAAAGAGTAGATTCCTCTTTTCAGAACAATTCATTTCATGTTTGTCTCTCTTCCCAGTTAAACAGTTGTACAAACTAGAGAGACACTTTTAAAATCAATAAAAGACCAAAAATATAGAAAAGAAAAGGATACTCACCTTTTGTAAAAAATTAAATATTTAAGTATTATATTAAAAATTAGAGCTCAAAATCTCACACCTATTTAACATATGATTATATACCATTTATGGTTGAAAATTTCCTAATTAAGTAGAATTTGTGATAATTACATCATCAGTAAACCTGATGTTGCATGTCCTAAATAAGGCACTGATCCTACCAAAACGTATACATGCATTTGTCATGGCATACATGAATAGTCCCTTTAAGATGAGGGGGGAATCTTTCTAGCCCTTTCTAGCTACATATGGGTGAAATATTTTGAAATTTTGGTCCTGCCCCACCCCCGAAGAAACCAATTCAGTACAGATTGCTATGTTTCAACCTGTTGTTTGTGACACAAGGTTTTCAGTTACATCTGAGATCTCATCCCAGATTTAGAGGAAATTACTTTTTGAATGACAGACATCACAAAATGTCAATTCCAAGTAATATAATATATATGAATATTTTTCCTGCATATTACTAGAATCATAGTCATGAGTTATTTCAGGATATCCAGGTAATATACAAAATCCAAGATCTTATTGCACAGCTGAGGAAGATTTGACATGACTTTACATTCTTTATAGTCTGGGAAACATTCATGTTCAACCATTAGAGCAGCTCTTGTCAAATTATGACTAATAAGAGGTAGGGTATAGGAAGGGAAGAGACTATACAGGAGCCACTTAATGGACTGCCTGTGTCTTCTGTGAAGAAGGCATACATAATTTGTATGCAACTATAAATGGATAGCAAATTCCAGGGCTCTCCACAAAGGGATGCAGCATGATTTTGGTGAGTCTTTTTGATATCAGGAGCATGAAACCATGGATAGAGGGGTAGAGAGTTAGCGCTCAAAAATGCTGTTTTGGGGATTCAAATGCAGTTATTTCATTTTCCCTCTATAAGGGCTTGATTCTTCAAGGTGCTGAATCCTATCAGAAGATCAGTATTATGGACATTAGTGAGAGGGTGAGAGTCCTATGTGCCTCACAGTATCATGCTCTTATAGTTGGCATAGTTAAAACTTTTCTTTTACTGGCGAGCAAGAGATTATAAATACCAGCATAAATTCTCCATTACAGTAATTATTGGGAAGAGCTTTTCAACCTGGTAATTTTTTTTCTTTCCGATAAAAAAATAGAACAAAAAGCATTAAGCTGTGTTCAGTCTTCATAGCATTTTAGAACTTTTAAAAATAAACTCGACATTGAAATAGTTTTGCTCATTTTTGGCACCAGTTGTGTCTTTTCCTTAGTCTCTCTTCACTATCTGGGTTATCTTAATTCTCAAAAGTTTTTCAAAGGATTAGCTCAAAGTAGCAGCAAAACTGTACAATTTGGGGTGGAATTTAATAGAGAATTCTGAAAAAAATGCAAAAAAATTAATTTGGTCATTGTAAAATTATGGGAGAATAAAGAGAGAGCTGATATTTAATATTGGCTGCTGCTGAATGAACCATCCATATTTTCAATAAAAAAATAATTTTTAGTGCAAGAGCTTAATGTCATTTTGTAGCAGCTGGATTGATACCATTGGCCTATTGGTTCGATAGTCTGTGAAGCAAAATAACTCACATGATAGACTCAGCCATAAAAGTAAATCAATCAGACCCAAGCTATTATTTTACAAATCTACCCAAGTAAATGTGTAGTGCTTAAATAATGGCTGCTTGCAAAATGATTTTATGATAAATATTAGCACTCCTTTTGATGAATGATATCTGTACTCCATAAACTCAGAACATTTTACTTGATATGAAGTAAAGTTATAGAAGAGATAGTCATTGGAAATAAGCTTTGATCAAGTGATCGTAAGTTGATTTATCTTAAATTAAATGGATAGATGGTTAAGCTGAGCTAAGTTTTCATCTCAGAATATTGAAACAAGCGGTGTGTCTGTCAGGGTCCCAGGGCAGAACTCAAGCTGCTTGAGGTCAGATATTTAGGCCAAGGTCAGAATCAAAGGTTAGAACTTCTCTCAGGGTTCTGGGTCCAGAGCAGGTGTCAGAATCCAAGTCCAGAGCCAACGTAGATGACAGGAGTTCAGAAGCAGAGTTGTCTTGATTCACGTTGTTGGGATACTTTCTGGTACAACCAGTGGATTTTTGTGGGTCCAAAAGGCCTGTTGAGAGCCTCTAAGGCAGCTGCCAACATGATCTCTTGGGCAGGACTTTTGGTAGTATATGCCAATAGCATTTTGTAGGTTGTAGAGACTGACCAAGTTATAGATGCCCCCAAATGATGTTGTGAAGGTTTCCATTGTCTGGTGGCTCTGCCAACCCAGGCTTATCTGGGCAGCTGCATGGAAGGCCACAGTGATATCACATACAGGGCCCTGGGATGCCAGTTTCCAAGACTGTTCCTCAGGGCCACGACCTTGCCAGTCATGACATGGGGAACCGCATCTGATTTTAGAATTCAAATTCTCACAAGACTTATGATCATCATGTCCCTGGACCTGTGCAGAGTGGAACATGGTGAAAAAAAGAAAAAGGTTTAAGGAAGGTTTCATCAGCACTGGACTTCCTTGTTCTAAGAGGGGTGCGGCTGAGTCCAGCACCTCTTCTGTTACAAGACTAATTACAAAATCTGCCTTACTTTGATCAATGGAATAGAATGTGGGGCAGTAGAGGAACTGCAAACAACATTAACCCCTCCTCCCCCCGAAAATGTTGGTGTTCCCAATGTGGTGAGTTCCTCCCGGGGATGGTCAACTCATACAGGCATTTCTGGTGCTCCCTGGGAAATTCCAGGTATGGGATGACTTGATGTCTCCATGTTCTTACTAGACTGGCCATTTGCGTGATTTAGAAGTGGTTCAGGTAAATTGTTAATGTTCTGGGGTGGGACTCAAGTCTGACCTCAAACTACTTACAGACACAACAGAAGTCTAAACAAAGACATTGGCTGGATGGCCCTCTACATTCCACATCCTAATGACATAAAAAAAACAAACAAAGGGTATTTAAAGGAGGTACTAAGTATTCTTATCAGATTCATTTAGCACGGACACTCAAACTGACAATTTCTTTCCCTTCTTTTTCCTCCTCCTTCCCCTACCCATCTCCTCTTTGTGCTATATATTTGAAAATGGGACTGACCCCTTAAATACCTTCCATCTGAAGAAGTGGGTTGTGCCAATGAAAGCTCATGATACCATCTACCTTGTTAGTCTCTAAGGTGCTGCAAGACTATTTGTTCTTTTTAAAGTTTTTCCAGTTACAGACTAACATAGCTACCCCTCTGAAACACTTAGGGTACATCCACACTGCAGCGCTATTTTGAAATAACTAACTCTATTCCAAAATAACTTAGTCCATGTCAACACAGCAGGCAGTTATTTTGAAATAGTGTCAAAATACTGTCAAGCTAGAGGACTTCTTACTCCAACTTCTGTAGCCCTCATTTTGTGAGGAGTAAGGGAAGCCAGAAGAAGAGTGCTCTATTTCGAAATAAGTGCTGTATAGATGCTCCCTATTTTGAAATAAGCTATTGCGAAATAAACTATGCAATTGGTATAGCTCAATTTGCATAGCTTATTTCGAGTTAAGCCCTGCTGTGTAGATGCACCTTTAGATGCCAGTTCAGTACCAGATCTCATAATCTGTGTCAGGGTTCTGGATCCAGAACAAGGGTCTGAATACAAGTCAGAATCATAATCAATGCCAGGAGTTTAAAAGCAAGAGAAGCAGAATTGATTGTGGCAGCTTGCTAGATATTCGTATTGATACTTGGATACTTCCTGCTGCACCCTGTGAATTTTTTATCATGTCAGCAGGCCAGCTGGAAGCCTCTAGCATTGCTACTAGTCAGGACTGCCTATAGTGTACGTGCACTGCAGTTTGCAGGGACTGTTTGGATTGCAGCAGCTGCCAAGTGGTAGTCTGGAGGTTTCTGTTGCTGGGTGACCTGGGTTTTCATCCTGCCAGTCCTTAAAAATGAGATTTTTAGTCCAATAGCAATAATTTTTAATAAATCTGTCTATAACTGGACAATAGTTAACATCGTATCTGTAATTAAGAAAGGGAACAAAAATGATCTAGGCAATTACAGATGTGTAAATTTAGCCTCACTGGTTCAAGGCTTGAGAACACATTTTGAAGGGAAAGAAAAATTAAATTGATGGATGTAAATGGTAAAGATGGGGATCAGTACAAGAGCATTCAGGCAGATGGGGACCTTGCTAAGGTGGAAAAGGCATCTGATTGTGTTGAAAGGTAACTATCAGACTAGGGGTGTTGCTCGTAGAGTCCATCAAAGATGTGTCTTGGAACTAATCTTATTCAGTGTTTCTCTTAATGATCTTGGCATAAAGAGTAGGAGTGTGCTAATGAAATTTGTTGATGCTACAAGGTTTGGAGGCATTGTCAATACAGAGGAGAATTGGAACATTATACAGGAAGATCAGGATGACTTTGAAGACTGGAGTAACAGAAATACAAGGAAATTCAATAATACAAAGTGAAGGTCAGACACTCAGCATCTAATAATAAGAATTTTCACTACCTCCCCTAAATGTGCCATGTCCCCCACTCCTCTCCCTGCCTCCCAGAGCCTCTGAACACCACAAAACAGCTGTTTTGCAGTGGCAGGAGGTGCTGGGAGGAGGAAGAGTTGTAGATTAGAATGTTCGGGGAGGGGAAGGGGAACTTGGCTGCCGTTGGGTGCTGAGCATCCACTAATTTTTCTCCATGGACTCCATGAGTCTGTGCTGGGCTATGGAGGCACTCACTGGGCCTGAAGTTAAAAGGCAATGCTGGGCCAAGTTAGGCCTGCCCCTCCTGACCTGGCATACGCGTGCTGCTTGAAGGAGCTCAGTAACTTAGGCAAAGGGTGGTGGACAGGTACAGGAGAGAAGAATCCTTCCAGAAGCCAGACAGAAGAGTGGTCCTGACAGGTGGGCAAATGTTGATTGCAGTTGTACAATAGAGCTTCATGTGATGGTAGTTGGTATAGTCAACAGTCAGCAGTTACTTCCCACTTCTGTCTTCTGTTATTAAAAGCTCATGTTTTAGGGGTTTTGACCAACCGCTTCCCATTCAGGAAGGGATTTTTTCTCTCTCCGCCCACTGTGCTCTGGGTTGTTTGTTTTTATCTCCTCTCCTTCCTCTGAAGTATTAGCGATGGCCATGGCTTGAAATGAGACCAGATGGGGAGGGCCAGGGCTCTCATGTCATTCTTTCTCTTGCATGCCCAACTGGCTGGTTCTTTCTCTCATGCTCAGGATCTAGCCAGTTGCCATATGTCAGGCAAGGAAGGATTTCCCCCCGATAAGATAAGCAAGTAATCTTGTGGGGGTCGGGGGGGCGGTGTAAGGGACGGGAGAGATTACCTTCCTCTGCAGTCTATGGGGGACAGGTCACTTGACAGTTAACAGGTTTCTGGCACCAGTGCACCCTGCTCCCTCCTAGTCTCTACATGCACCACAGGGACTCTCATTGCAGCCAGAGTGTGGAACTGCTCAGGCTATAGATGGTCTATTGGCCATGAGTTTGAGACCCCTGATGTAATTAAAGACTGTGTCATAATGCATGGATACACAGGGATTGGATTAAGGTTGCACAAGCAGTTTTAATTCTTGCATTTCCTAACTTTAGAGTGCTTGATGTTAATACCTTAAAGATCTTTGAACATTGGATTCTTTTTTAAAAAGAATCCTTAAGGAGTTTTGTGCCTACAATGTTAAAATATATATGTTAAAAATAAAATGAGTAATTTTAAAATGTAAGAATACATATTATGTGGTTACTCACATTTGAAGTTCTCTCAAGAAGTAACTACATCAGGTGACTCCAGTTTAAAACTCAATCCTGGAAATACTTACTGTCAGGTTTATAGCTTACTGCAAGTACTTCCAATGACTATATTCAGTGAAAGATAAAAACAGGGTTGAACCCTTAGAACGGCTTCTCAATCTTTATTCAGACTTTTGCTTATAAACCATTGGCCAAAGGCCCATTGAAATCAATGGGAATAACTTTTTTACTTCTCTGGGCTTTGAATCAGGCCCATATTTATTCTAATAAACATAGATATTGTCTTATTAGAGCAGACTAATGGTCCAGATAGGTCAATACTCTATCTCTGATAGTGAGTGTGTCAGATGCTTTAAAAGATGGTGCAAGAAACTATGTTCTAAGACATTATGGCAATAGGTGAAGTTTCATCCTAAGTCAACATCTGGACTGAGGTATCTTTGGGATAGATTATTAATATAGGGTGCATCTAGACTACAGGGTTTTTTAGGAAAAACAGCCGTTTTTCCTAAAAAAAAAAAAAAAAGTCACCTGTGTCCACACTGCAATCATGTTCTTTCGAAAGAAAATCGAAAGAACAGAAGAGTTTTTCCGACATTGGTAAACCTCATTCTACAAGGAAGAACACATTTTCCGGAAGAGCTCTTTTGGAAAAAAGCATGTGTGGACATGGAAGAGGGAGTTTTTTTTGAAAGAAGAGGGAAGAAGAAAAAGCACAGGTGCCCTGCTATGGTGTCCATAGCAATCATTGCTTACATGTGAGATAGCATCCAGGCAGCCTGGACGCTATCTTTCAAAAAAGCACATAGCTTTTTCGATGCACTTTTGCAGTGTGGACGCTCTCTTTTGAAAAAATTTTTTTCAGAAGATCTCTTCCAAAAAAGCTTCTTTCGAAAGAAGCTTGCACTCTAGATGTACCCATATTTTAGCAACTGGTTGTTTGATTAAACATCTTAAAAAGGCCTAAAATTTGGTATCCTTTATAAGTGATGGGTTAGAACCTTACAGAGCTATTCATATGCAAGAAATGTTCAATGCCTCATTAGTTTCAGATGGAAAAGATAACCATCTGGTCTAATATCCTTTCTTCCTTTCTCCTTCATAAACACTGAAAATAACTACAGAACTATTTATATTTTCAAGTGAGACAATAAAACAAAACCCTCCAACTCTTCAGTTACATAGCATGTGTTGTTTGTATGTGGCACAACCATATGAAGCTAGGACCTCTTAACTCCTTAAGTTCAATTCCCTACCAGAATTTTCTTTCTCAGCAGGCAAAATTCTACTGAATTGCACTGAGTGTTTTGGGAAAAAAATCACTCACTGCTGTTAATTAAGGAAACTCAGGCAGACTGTTTTAAGTTGTAAGCCAGTGAAATGACTCAGCACACACACAACATTGTCTAAGTTACCTAGGTCTCTTCCATGAGAAAAATGCTTCTGCAGGGGTGCAGCCTGGGCTCCTGGATCTGAACCTTATTCTGTCTCACAAACAGCCATTCCTATAATCCTTGCTTGTGCCATACACAAGAGGAGGGAGTAGCAGAACTGAAGTTAACCTAGTGTTTAGCAGGGAGCAGACTCTGCAGCCTGTCACAGTATGTATGCATTCCTGGGGGGTGGGAGGGGAAGGAAGGTTTCCTACTGCCATTGCACTTAGGATGTGTCTAGACTACATCCCTCTTTCGACAGAGGGATGTAAATTAGACATTTTGAAATTGCAAATGAAGCCGGGATTTGAATTTCCCGCATTTAATTTGCATAATCGCGTCATGGCGCTCTTTCGAAAAAACGTTATTTTGAAAGTGAAACCGAAGTCTAGAGGTGGTTCTTTTGAAAATAGAAGCCTTTTTTGAAAGGTCCTATAAAGAAAGGCTTCTATTTTCGAAAGAACCATGTCTAGACTGCGGTTTCACTTTCAAAATAACGCTTTTTCGAAAGAGCACCATGACGCGATTATGCAAATGAAACACAAAATTCAAATCCCGGCTTCATTTGCATTTTTGAAGTGTCTAATTTAATGAATTAGACACCCTTAATGAATAAACTTCATTGACATAAGTAGGGCAGGATTGGGGCCAGTTCCCACATAAAAAGCCACATTTCTCAGTAAAAAATAACCCTTGGGGTTTGGTAATTTTGACATTAATCTTCAAAGTTAAACCTTTTTCTCTCTCACAGGCATAGCATGCAAAATTACTGGGGAAATGATTGTATTGTAAATTACATCAACTACTTTTTTTTTATTCCCACAGGCACAACAGCTAACAGATCTGCAGCAAAAGCTAGCAATTGCAAAAGATGAGTTGGAAAAGGCAGCCCTTGACAAAGTAAGAATGTATCTGGATGTTGTGAAGATATTTAGCTCTCTTAGCTGTGGATACTGCAGTGTATCCTGACAAAGAAATACAAATTAAGATGTCAGTTCTGCAAAGACTTATACTTAATGTACCGAGGCAGTCCCACTGAAGTCAATGGAACTTATCAGTGCATAAAGTTAAACTCAGATATGGAGTTTTGACAATTGTGATCAATAAGATTAAAGGTAAAATATCTGGGAAATTCAGATCAAATTCTAAGGTTACCTTGCAATAAAGAGATGCTGATATTTGGTCAACTTTTGGGCTTGATTTTACCACTGAGCCATGGTGCCCAAGCTAGATGAAGTGCAAATGTATTTAACCCTATGGGAATAGTTGAGTCACAGTCCATCCCTCACCTCCTGGGGGTATAGAGGAAATTTGCAAGCTAGTTATCCCTTGAGATTGTGCAGCGTTCTTCCCGCAGTGTACCCAGCTAGATCTGCATGTCAGTTATTGGTTATGGAGAGTTGCATGATGGATTGCCTTCTCCTGGTGCTTTGGGGAGCATGGAGGAAGCAATCATTGATCTTCCACAGGTGTGGAACTGTGATTGTCCCTTGGAGTTTCTCTGAATCCTTCCCAAGCTCTATTAGCATGCTTACACAGGGCAGGCGCTGTCTTACACATTGCGAGCAAGAGACCTAATATTTTCATTAGAACTAGTGCAGTGTTTGCAACTTACCTAATGTTCTGTGAGATGTTCTTTGAGACATGAGAATATAGTTAGAATTCTAATTGAGTAAACCAAGCCAATCAATCACTAGTTAGAATAAACATTACGAATGACTAGATGCTAACTAAGCAAATCAAGAACCAGCTATAGTATATAATATATAAAAGTTGAGTTGATCAAGTTGAAATGAAATGTTGTTACCTTATCAAAATGAAACACTTTTGACCTTACTGTAATAAATATTTCAGTAACATCAAAATAAAATATTAGGGTTTTTTTCCCAAAGTGAAATTTTGACTTGTTCCAATTCAGAACAAAAAATAAATTTCAGAATTTCTTGTGGTACAGGAATTTGGGGTTTTGGCCAGGCCTGATTTTCTCCTACGGCTCATCTTGTTTCGATATGGCAGCTAATGTGATGGCCACTCTGCAATCTCTCTCAAAGCATTAAGCTAAGCTTATATGGACATGGGGAGGATGGGAAGGTGGAAGGTAGAAAAACTGGAGTCTAAAAAATAGAAGAAAATAGATGAGACAATACTGAGCATAATGCTAAAGTCTTTTATTAAATATGTTTTATTTGATAATCTTTGGGTTTCTGTGATTCTTGTTGTTTGTACTCCTTCCACTGAGCTAGAAGGCTTTTTTTCTGCATCAAATTAATGCTTTACTATACTGATCTCACAATATTGGCGTGCACAGTGTCTGGAGGAGAGGAAAGATCTCAACAAAGTATATGGTTTGGAAAATATAACTGCTTTAGAAATGGATAGCATTCTATAGCTGCTATATTGCCTATTTTGAGCCACAGTCAGATACTTCAAATATCAGCCAAAACCTGAAGCTGGATCCAGATATATTTCCTTGTGCCACTCTGATGGTATAAAGGAAGCCTGTAACTGACTTAATTGGCCAGAGGGTGATTCCCTGCTTTATGTAACTGCCTCTCAGAATCTTAGTGTAGGAGATATATTGTGTGGAAGGGGTTTGGCTGGAGTGTGTTTAGTGCCATCACAGTCATCTATAAGAGGAGTCCTGGGCTTTTCAGATTTATGAGTTGGCCTCCAACAGCCCAGGGATCTGGTGAGTGGAAAGATGATATAAAACAATTCTCTTTCGTACTTTGCCCACCCCAAGTCAATCCCTGCACTGTGAAAATATGAACCAGACTCAAAGATCAAGCCTTTACTCTTTAATGAGCCCTTCATCTCAGGCAAAATGCATTCCTATTGGATGATTTTTATTTATTTATTCTGGCAAGCCTATGCAGTCGCTGCACTGAATTACAGATTTTTCCCCACAGGAAGGAAACAGGAAAACTATTCTGTTTTGTCCTTTTTTTTTTCTTTTTAATCTTCAGTCCATGTCTTGTTTCTATGATTTTCATCTTTCTGATCTGAATAGTGCTTTTGCAATAATGCTTCATGACATTCTTGGGATTTTTCACATTAGATTTTTTTTCCTGGAATAAAACCCAAGTTGTGCTCTTCAGGGTACCAAACAGGGATCTTTATGTGATTTATCTCTAGGTTCTAATTTGTTAGAAGCAAGGTGGGTCTGATAGCTCAGTTCTATTCTTCTTTAATGGAAAACACATGATAGTTATCAGAATATTTAAAAATGGGGAAAAAAATCTCAGGATATTTGTTCTTGGTTATTTGGCTTAGCGGTGCTAAAGGCACTAGATATAAACAGCTAAATTACTATAGATACACAGTTACACCTGCGTTGTAGTGTGGTTTTTTCTTTCTCTCTCATTTTTTTTACCTGTTACAGTATGTTTGGAACTACCTGCATAAGATACTTACCTGGGCCCCATTATCATAGGATGCGTCTACACAGCACCCTAAATTCGAAATAAGATACACAATTTGCATAGCCCCAATTGCGTATCTTATTTCAAAACTATTTTGAAATTTGGCGCATCTACACAGCGCCGCATTTCAAAATAACATGCTATTTCAAGCCATCCCTTATCCCTCTTGCAACGAGGTTTACCGGGATAGTGAAATAGCATGCCCGTTATTTCAAAAAATATTTCGAAATAATGGGCGGCTTGTGTAGATGCAGGGTAGCTATTTCAGAATACCGGAGGTATCCCAAAATAGCCATGCAGTGTAGATGTACCCATAGTGTTTGAGTGCCTCATAATTTTTAGTGTATTTATTCTCACAATACTCCTTTGATGGAGGGAAGTTCTATTAACTCCATTTTACATGGAGTGAAGTGAGGCAAAGAGAGGATAAGTGACTTGTCTGAGTCCACTCAAGGAAGCATTTGAGAGAGCTGGGAACTGAATCTAGGTCTCCCAAGTTAGAAATCTAACCATGGTGAAATCCTTCCTCTGTTAGTTTACAGCATGTCAGTTGGACAGCCTTAGTAGTCTAGGGCTGTGTCTAGACTACACCTCTCTGTCGACAGAGAGATGTAGATTAGGCACATTGAAATTGCTAATGAAGCAGGGATTTAAATATCCCGCGCTTCATTAGCATAAACATGGCCTCCGCTTTTTTTCGAAACGGAGCTTTTTCGAAAAAAAACCCCAGCAGTCCAGACACGGATCTGTAAAAAATAAACCCTTTTTCAACAGATCCTGTATTCCTCAAAAAATAAGGTTTACAAGATCTGTCGAAAAAGGGTTTATTTTCGACAGATCCGTGTCTACACTGCCGTTTTTTTCGAAAAAGCTCCGTTTAAAAAAAAAAGCAGCGGCCATGTTTATGCTAATGAAGTGCGGGATATTTAAATCCCCGCTTCATTAGCAATTTCGATGTGCCTAATCTGTATCTCTCTGTCGACAGAGAGGTGTAGTCTAGACACAGCCTAGGAGTGGTCTGCGTCTGCATGCCTTCCTATAAAAATGTTATACCATAACTCCTTGGGAGTATTCTGTCACTCATTCAGGATACTCAGTTTTTCTGTCCAAATCAGGAGAATGAATTTTTCTTTCTTTCATTCAAAAAATCACTCAGGATCCAAGAATTGAGAGTGGTAAAATGAGCTGCTGTTCTCACAATATTAGGAGGCACTCCCTATAATTATTTGCCATAAATTTGGTAGTATTATAGGAAGTGTTACCTAAATATTCTGGGAACAGCAGCTCATTTTACCACTCACAATTCTTGGATCCTGAGTGTTCCCAATCTAAACCAATCTATGAATATATTATTAACTATGCCTGTGTGAGAGAGAATCTTTCAGTCCCAATAAATACACTTGTGCAGAAATATTAAATATCCTGAATGAGTGTTACAATATCACATACACACATGTATGTCTATATGTATGTGTCTGTCTGTATGAAACACAAAATGAATGTCTGCTTCTCCCCAGCAAACCTACGTACAAAGGATGTTACAGCCCTGTAAACTGTATGATGCTTGGTAGATTACATCTTAGCTCTCTTTAATATAAGCCGTCTTTTAAAAAAGACATCCTGGTAAAATTGTGTGAGAATAGAAGGGAGTTTACTCTGACTTTCCCAGTCTGTTTCATGTGCAATGTACATACTCTAACCCATCGGGCAGTTATGTAAAGGGTATATTGCTTTAATTTCCTGCTTTAATAAGAAAAAAAGATTCCTACAGATGTTGCCAAGTGTTTGGTTCAGAGCAGAAAGAAAACAAGCTGAACTGCTCAATATAGCCTATCTTTAAGAGCTGATGACTTCTCATTTTCCCCAGGAGTCACAGCTGAAAGCTCTGAAGGAGACTGTACAACTCTGCCTGTCTTCCGTTCTGCACAATCAACCTCCCGCTACGAATATAATCCCTTCAAAACCAACTGAGAAGCTGACAGCCCCTGTTACAAATGACTCAAAAGTTCCATTTCAAGTGACAAACACCAAGGTACAATTCCCCCCCCCCATTTATTTTTAAAACAGCTTTGTAAGTGTATCCTGTAAGGCCATCAAAGTGGAACTAAGGAGGATTTTAAATTCATTGAAAGATTAAGATGCATTTTGAAGATAATTCTAAGCCTATTTCTGATGTCACTAATATTATATTTAAAAAGTTGAAAAACAGCTACTTTTCTTAGTGAACAAAATTTTGTCTATCTCCTGTGAAATGGATCCTGCTTTCAATGACAGTGGGCTTGTGGATACAATAATAATTATATTAATTCATATTGGTTTTATTTTAATTCCTTGGTACTGAAAATAGTATTTGATGATGTATGGGGAAAAATGGCAAACAAATTATTACAACTATCCATGTCTTCCAATATAGATAGAAATGAAAGATGCAGTGGGAGGCCCCAAAGAAGGGAATCTATGTGTTTTAACTCAGTCTGCTGGTTGATTACATGTGGGGGCCATGAAGAAGAATTGACTTTCTTTGAGGGATCCAGATGAAAGCACACTGTACTTGGGAGAATGTTTGAGGGATATAGGTGCTGCATTGAAGAAGGCAGGAGTGGAAGAAAAATGAGACAATGTGGCCTCGCGGAGTAGAGCTTGGATTTAGGGCTGGAAAAACATGGGTTTCTTGACACTGATTCTTCTCTAGTGACTGTGCTTTCTGCAGGGGCCAATCTGGTAGATGTTCAGTTAAAGCTGCAGAGTAATTTCAGAATTATTCAATTAGGACTTTATGATCAGGACATTATGACCAGGTCTCCCTGATCCAGGAACACCCATGGTCCTGATGGACCACAAATGTTGCTGGATGAGGGAGTCCCAGTTTTGGGAGGTCCAACCTGTATAGGGTGAGGGGTCTGTTTCAGTGCTAGTTAAGAAGAAAGAGACTGTGTTACTCTAGTTCCTGTAGTATCCTGAGATTTTCTTGGAGGTCAAACAGACTAAGCTCCACCGTGCTTAGAGTGTGGAATCTTAGGAGAACCTTTTCCTGAAACACTGCATCTAAAGGGTTCTTTATGTTTTTACTCTACCAATAGAAGTTTCATATATCTGCTTTGCTTCAGTGTGAAAATAATTGTGTAAACCTATTGCTTTGTAATGGGGTTAAAAGGCCACTGTGCATCTGGCTAATTCAGATGTGGTGTCACAGATGTCAAACTGATGCTGTCCAGCTCTCATTGACTTTACAGAAGTGAATGCAGTGCAGACTTTGAGGAAAGTGGAAGTAAAAGCAGTGCAAATATGTAGTGAAGAACTTTTAGGCTCTGGATTCTGAAAAAAAAAACCCCACATGTAATTGATTATCTCTCTAGTCTTGTAAATGCTATATTTGTTGCATATTTCTATATATAAAACCCTAAGTTATGTCAGTATTTCCCAAGCAATTCTGTCTACAAACATGAACAGGTAGGCTTCTGTACATCCATCCACAGGAGTATATTTGAATATGAAAAGTATTATTGCCTCTTCCATAGTCATTGTTCACATTTCTCTGTACTTGGCACATGCCGTGAACATGTCTGAGAAAATAATGGGTCTCAGTCCTGCTGTTCCACCCATTGACAAGCCATTAGTATAAATCTGTGCATTATCTATGATTATAAAACCACTGAAATCTGCTACTGTGAAATAGGTTGTCAAAGAATCACAGCCTGGGCCAGAATTATACTCTCTGTACCTGAATTATGTGAAGACTTTTCATAAAAAACATCCATTGTTATGTATTTAGTCCTTGACTTTGTCTTCTGTTTACAAGCTAACTAGCCCAAGCTACGTGTTTGTGTATATATGAGTGCATTTTTTCATTCCTTCATACTCTCACCTGCATTTTCCCATTGTAGGTTATTTAATTTTGTGTGCATGTACATTATTTTAATACAAAGATAGGGACCCTCAGTGGAAAAATACTCATGAATCCTGTCACTCTGGATAAGGATCAGTCCAACCTTCAGGGGAAAATGTGACGCTTTGCTTGGTAAATACCTTAACTTCAAAGGATACTCATCCAGCTTGAAAAATTGCTTTAAAAATGTCAAATTTACATACTACTTGCAAATTAAAATTGATATTGTGTGATCTATACCACTCAGGGACGATAGCCTCTGGAATTGGTTTTAGTTCCTATTAAAGAACACGGATGAGGAGATTCTACGCTTGTGTCAATGACTGGCCATTACAAAATTATACGGTGGTTTTGGCATCTCGCCTCCTAATGTTTTGAGAGTCACATTATCATAGGCAAAGAGATGTGGCAAGAAGATTGCTTCTCTTGCCACTTGCCAACAGGAAAATTGAATATCTTAATAGTTATGCACAGATTTGTTCTATGTGGAGATTGTTTATTTGAGAACAAGCTATGGAGTTGGACAGCTCAGGAGTTTGGAGTATTGATCAGTAATAGAAATTTTCACATTTAGGTCACGGAAATGTTTCAAACCCAGCAATTGAAAAAACATTGCCATGTGAACTCCATTTGGTACCATACATTAAATGACTTGGTGGTCTGGAATCCAATTTTGAATGGACAACTCAGAGTTCCAACAGAAATTACCCTACCCTATCTCACCAGTAATTCACATCCTTAGTATCAGTCTAAGCTGAGAGGATAAAAATTAAATAGTCATGGATTGACTTTTCTTTCCACTTACTGAACTGGACATTCAAAATCAGAGTCGGAGATATATAGATGGGACATTTTTTGCATTGCCATTTCTGCCTCTTCTTCCTGGGATAAGATGAGGGCAATAATATAAATCCAGCATTTCTATTGTGAGGGCTGCTCTTGCCATATTTTCTCCAGATCAAAAATTCCCTTGCTTTTTAAAAAAAGAGCAGGTAAGGATAAAATTGCAAGAACAAAAAGAAACACAGGGTGATTGAATTTATCTTTCTTCATGAAGGACAACAGGAAAAAGATACATTGTGTTCTCTCAATCAATATATTTTCTTATCAAAGAGATTTCCATTGAAAATAACACGCCCAATACTCATGTGTGTAAGTGGTCAGGGCATTTGCTGTTGCAAATAAACAACCAAAGGAAACAGTCTGTGGATGCATGGCAACCTCATCTGGAGAGTATGCCTGAGCTGTGAGAGTTCTCAAATTCTGGAGCAGAGTTCTGCTCTGCTACAGCAGTTCTTAGTTTGATGTATGGGCTCTAAGGGGGTCGTAGCTGGCTGTCATGAGTTATGGTATCCCCTACAACATCTAAGACAATCTTAAATAAAAAAGCAAAGGAAATCTGTACCTTTAGGGCCCAGACTCATGGAAGAGACATCTGCGAGATGTTACATCAAAAAGAAGAAGATATGCATTTGCTGGCTGGATAGTGCTGTGGTGTCTTTTCCCAAGTATTTACTGCCTGGCAAAGAAATTCATGGCTCTCCTATGAATTGAGGACTTGAATCAGTTTAGGGATTTGAAATCGCAGAGAATTTCATGCATGGGGAGGAAACATTAACCCTTCCAACACTACAGGACAACATGGAGGAAATACTACACAGGGATACTAAGTTTCCTAGACTCAGCTTAGGAAAATCTATATTGGGCTAGACTATAGCTAATTTTTCTGTAGTAACATACACCATTGCCACAACTAGTAGTAATATCACAAGCATTATGATTTTGTCAGGAAATTTGATTGAAACTACTAGAGTTTCCCCTTTCGGACACTAGAGAAGCTATGGTTCTTTTTCAAGTACTTGCTTATGTTCAATCAACATGTGTGTGTGAACTCACCATGTGCACTGTTGCCAGAAGATTTTCTCTCAGCAGTATCCATAGGGGACTGGCTACAGGTTCCCCTGGAGTGGCATGCACATGCTGCACTATATATAGGGCACTGCCAGACCCCTCTGCTCTCAGTTCCTTCTTGCTGCCAGTGAAAGTGCTTGGAGTGCTAGTGTTACAGCCCTTGCAGTCACTTTTCTCATTGTTAATAGTTGTTTTACTTATAAGTAGTTCCCTCTTAGAAGTTAATTGTTAGTAGTTTTTCCAGTATTAGTAAGTCCCTTATGGACATTGCCGTGGGCAGGGGCATGCCCCAGACCCCTGGCTTTAAGGCGTGTGTTCATTGCCACAGTGCCATCAGCAAACCACATGACAAATATTTATGGTGCTTGAGAGAAGCCCATGTTAGTGACAACTGCTGAATTTGTAAATCTTTCCAGCCATGAACCAAGGAGAAAGAGATTTGTTTAAAAGCTCTCCTCATGGAGTCAGCCCTCAATCCACAGGAGTCCACCTTGCTGCCAGCCACCTAATCTGGGTAGCTATGCTCAGCTCCATATGCTGTCCATCCTGGACGCTTTTCAAGCAGCCCAAGACACAATCTCATGGTCGATGCCATCTACATCAGTTACTGCTAGTCCCCTTTGTAAGAGAAAATCCATGCTTGACCTACCTGCGTCCCCTGGCAGACAGTACACCCACTCTGAAGGGGAGTCACACCAGAAATCAACTCCCCCCTCCCATACCAACAGAAAGATGACCCTCAGCCTGGCTCACGGTCCTTGGGTGCTGTGAGAGGGCTTGGAGACTTGAGGCATGGCTCACCGGTAGTCGGGCATAGACCTTCTGATAGCATAGACCTTCTGATGGCACATGGCTCACCGGTAGTTGGGCATAGACCTCACCCCTGGCACTTGCAGCATACCAAGGACTGGTACTCCCCACAGTCCAACCACCACTTGAGAGACAGGTCTCCTATCCACCATCTTCGCTCCCTTAATCACTGCCATTCGCTGGCACCATGCTCCCCATGACACACATTGGAAGAGCTTAGAGGTTCATTGTGGTCCCGTTCTGCATCCTGGCACCAGTCGTCCACTACTCAGCAGTGGTCAGAAGTGGGGCACTCCCCAAGTGGATCTGTTCATCACCAGACAGAACAGGAAGTGCCAATGTTTCTGCTCCAGACAAGGCCTAAGCAAAGGGTCCCTCTTGGATGCTTTTCTCTTTTTCTAGTTACCTCCTGCATCTGGATCTGTTATGAGCTGTCAGGGATGCAACTGCCACCAGTGGCACAGGCCTCTTGGACAGCCTTCCTAGCTCCGATCCCCATCCAAGACATCTGCAAGTCTGCAACATGGTCCTCAGTATGTACTTTCACATTCCATTATGCCATCACATGGCAGGCCAAAGATGATGCTGGGTTTGGAAGAACTGTGTTTCTATTGGCATGTCCTTAAGCTTCTGCCTGCCTCCAAGGATACTGCTTGGAGTCACCTGCATTCAGGGGCGGCCCGTGATAATGTCACGGCCATTGATGGCCTTGCAGGTGGGGGCACTGATTGCACCTTCCGCCTGGGGCGTCAGCTGCCACAGCCGGCCTCGGGCCGCTCCTGCCTGCATTGAATGGATATAAACAAGCACACAAAGAAGACGACAGTTACCTATTTCCATAACTGGTGTTCTTTGAGATATGGTGCTCATTTCCATTCAGCATCCCACCTTCTTCCTCACTGTTGGAGTTTCAGGCAAGAAGGAACTGAGGGTGGACAGGGTACAGCAATGTCTTGTATAGCACGGCTTGTGCCACTTCAGGGGGCACTGAAGATGGTGCCCTGTGGATACTGCTGAGGGAAAATCAACTGGTACCAGTGCATGTGGTGAGCGCGCACACCTACATTGAATGGACATGAGAAATACATATCAAAGAACACCAGTTATGGAAACAGATTATTGTCTTTTTTCTGATTACAGTAGTGGAATTGGGAGTTGGGTAGTTGTAGCACTCTGATGGGCAGGCATAGGCCTGGGGAGAGTGGATTCAAGGGCCACCTGCCAGGGAACGGGGTAACCATGAGTAACAATGAGAAGGCACTGGGGATCTCATGCACAGAGTAGATGGGGCCTGCATTTGTTGTGTGCATATTTGGTATGCCTTTAAATTGGCATTTTCTACCTGTAACTGTCACAGGATCATTGAATATGGGGAGGAAGATTAAATAGACAAAAAAATACCTCGTTATATCTTTAAAAACTTTTTCCTGCCGGACGACAGTGTGACATCATCACATCATCTGCATCCTCATGCTGCCACGTCTGTGGCCAGCCTCAGCACCATCCCCTCTGGGCATGGGCTGTTCCGGCTCTGACTTCACACCTCAGGGGGCTGCGGCACCAGGGAGGAACTGCTGGAGCTGGGTCCCCTCCGCCATCCGAGCCTACTTCCACCCGGCCGGGTTGCACCAGTTCCCCTTTGTAATCCGAGCCTGACCCCTGCCTCAGCCTCTTCCGCAGAGACCCATTCCACTCCTGCCCTCTCCCCTCTGACCAGAGACTTATCTCCAGCCTACTCTTGCACCCTCCCCCCGGCCAGACACCAATGCCCAGAAAGAGGGGGGCATTGGCAAGCATAGTGAATAGTGGGTACAGCCCCCTAGTTTACTGTTTAAAATAGAAATTATTTTTATCCAATCTCTTGATATTTGGAGTTCAGGAAGTTTGTACTCTTGAGATTGGCAACACCATACCTATTGCTTCTTGAAGTTAACATAAGTCTTTTCAGGCTCCGGCTTGTCCTTTTATTCAAGGAGATTCTGTGGTATGGGTCTGTCTTTGTAAAAATGCCAGGAAGAATGGGATTTTTGAATCATATTTTGTAATAATTTGCAAGATCTTCCCAACACAGCAGTTGTTTCCAGTATCCTGCTACACATTCTTTAAGCAATTACGGTAATGTATCGTTTCAATCATATTCCCTTGTGGAAGGTCAAGAAAAAATACCAAACCAGAACAGGTTTTTAAAATCATTTGTGTTTGCTAAAATTAGTACCAAGGCTGCTCACATCATTTATCATAATATCCCAATTTAAATGCAGGTTTTGACCTTTTGCACAAGGCAGTCATACATTCTTCTATGAAGAACATATAAAACAATACAAATTTAATTGTGGAATTACTTTTTTTATCCTAGCAATAGAGAGAGTACTGATATAATGAAAGCTTTTCTAATGTGTATAACTTTTTTCACAGGGTGACCTTGGTTACCATAACATGTTGGAAAACCTCATATTTCAATATTATTTTTCTTAGCATCAGCTTGAAATGTATTGCCTCTGACATTATGACATTGAGAACCCACATATTTCTTGTTTGTAATAGTCCCTCTGCTTAGACTGATTAATGGGTGTCATTCAGCAAGTAGAATTCTTTTGAAACATATATTTCAACAACAAGGGACATGTCAGGCTACTTTTAATTCATCTGCATTTCACAGAGGGCTTTAAAAATGAATCTGACAGTTTGAGAAACAAAATGTGACTCTCCCTTTATTTGAATTGGATATCATGAACCACCCATTTCTTCTCCAGACTCTGTTTACGATTGAATTCTTTCTTAGTGTTCCTTCTGCTTAGCTGACTGCTTCTTCATTGTTGCTGTCTATGAATCATCCACCCCAACTCCGTTGGTATTTTTCTGAGCCAAGTCATCTTTTCTCTCTGTACTCACAGCCAGGATTTTCACATACCCATGATTTCTGTGTCTCATCCCAGCTTCTGTTTGCTGTAGACCTTACAACTCCTTCTGGATTTCCTGTTCCTTCTTCAAAATTAAGAAAGCTAAATGTAAATATATAATTTTTTCCTCTACAGCTGACTTGTTCCCTCTAGTGTGTCTCTCTAATGCTCACCATTCCCTCTTCAGTTTACCCAGCATATTGTTGGTATTGTAGTAGTAAGGCAACTAGAGGCTTCTGTCAGTGATTAGGGCCCCTGTTGGTCTAGGAACTGTTCACATATATAATGAAGACAATTCCTGCCCAAAGGAAGTGACAGTTTCAGATCAACTTTTTTTCACTCTATTTTGACCATATACAACACCCCTTTCCCACTTTCTCCCCACACAGGGTATGTCTACACTACAGAGTTTTGTCAGAAAAACGGCTGTTTTTCCGAAAAAACTTGAGGAACGTCCACACTGCAATTGCGTTCTTCCTCAAGAAAATCGAAAGAACAGAGGGGTTTTTCTGACATTCGTAATCCTCAGTCTATGAGGAAGAAGCCTTTTTGTGAAAGAGCTCTTTCGCAAAAAGGCGTGTGTGGATGGGAAGAGGGAGTTCTTTCGGAAAGAGGAAAGAGGATGTAGCCGGCCAGAGTAAGTCTAAGGTCCGACATTGGGCTCTCAAGATACAAAATACGCCACACAGGTATCTGTCAAACACAAGTAGTTTATTTCCTGACAGCTAACAGCTGTGTCCCATAAATGGAAGAACAACATAACAAAGAAGCGTCTCTTCCTGCAAGCCTGGAACCCCGAGTAGGCTGCAGACAAAGTGGGAGGTTGTCTCAGCTTCCGAGGCGCCGGTACCCAGGGCCCATCGGTGAGGTTCGATTTGCTAGGCTCTGAGGCAGCCTTAAGTTTTCCCTGCCTTGTTTTGCAGTTTGGAAATTTCCAGGGATTACTTATTACGTGCTGATGTAGGGCTTAGCTGTTAGTTATCAATCTGGTTCTGATCTAGTTCTACTTGTTCTTTGGCCCTGTTTATGTGATCAGTACGTTAGGGTAAACAAGATTGTTATGTTCCCGCCCTTATCTACAATTCGTTCTTGCTATACTGGCAACAATACTTATCTTAAATGGCGTATGTTCCCAAAGACTTGCTTCTGGCTCATCAGTAGTAGGGAAAAGGGAAAAAGGGGGGAAAGAATGCAGGCCTCACCACCCCTAAACTAGCACGTACAAAGTTCTTCCGCAATCGACCACTACATTCCACCCCTGGGTGGTGTGGCATGCGCCATACCCCGATACATCCCTTTTACGGTGTCAGTTGTTCCAGGATGACCTGGTGTTTTACTTGCTGAGCCAGTAGTGTCATATGGAAGGCCAGACGCCTTACATAACAAGCTAACATACTAGTAATAATACAAATGGCTACAAAACCTAATAGTACAATAACAATAGGATGGAGGAGATTATATGGAGACTGGATGCTTTTTCGTTGGCAAGGGCTCCCTCATAATGTTGCTTGGTCCAAGGTCTCGACTGCATACTGGCGTTCAGACACGAATTCCGCTTGTGCGAATGGGGGCACAATCCATTCAGCCAGGTCTGGGAGGATCTTTCCACCTGGGAAGTGGATTGCAACCATCCTGAAGGGTTAACTGACAGCACACTTGGAATCAGGAGCACCTACCCATGCTGGAGGGCTATTCTCATTTTCGCAAGCGTGCCTGAGGAAAACATTGCAAAGTGACATCATTAACGGGGAGGACCCACCATGTAGTCCCTGGGCCCTGGGCGATGGTTTCTGCAGCCACCAAAGGAGCGGAGTCTCCCAGGCGGGGTAGTATCCAGACCCTTTGCCCAACCTCCTCCACACCCTTCGGTGTACTTTCATCAGGAGGAGGGGTGCTAGGGCCACCCTGACCCTTAAAACGCTCGTGAGGGGTACTGCCTGCTATTAAGCGAGAGTTCAGATAACTACAGGCTTGCCCCAACACTGGCTTCCACCCCCCACAGAGTATGGGTGGGGGTGAGCTGTCTGATTTCCAAAAGAAGCCTGTAGTCTAGACATAGCCACAGGTGGGATCACTTTTTTACTGGGTCCCTACTTATGTTTCACAGTGTGAGCTTCCAATCCTCACTTTCAAGGTAGTGTACAGCTCTGCCATTAACTACCTCTTAGCTCTGTGCTCCATTTACTTTCTCACTTAGTCCTTTGTCTGGATCACCCAGTCACGTGCTTACCTTTAGTAATGCCGCCAGTGGTTGAATCCAGAGGTAGTGTCTTCTTTCTACAAAGTACCAGGCAAACTGATGGCAATACAGAAATATTTAATAATAATCTCTCATTTAAAGTCCAGTTCTGAAGTCCTTACTTAGGAATTCCACTGGTCATTTTGCCTGTATACAAATTTCAGGATTGGGTGCATAAATACTTTTAACTAGGAGACTGAAAACTCTATCTTACGTTCCTTTTCTCTTGCAATTGGTGCAGATTATGGATTTTTTTTCTGAAGAAAGAATTCCTTTGTAAGTGTTATGGAAATGGGTTAGAAGAAAAGAGCTTTACTGCCATTTCATTTGGTCCACAAAAGGATGATTGCTGATATATTTATAAATACCACTGTCAAAACTTGGCTTTTTATGTAGAAGTAATTATTGTCCCCTACTGCACATTAGCCCAGTGCGGTATGGGGGCTTGTTTATTTTTTTCTTGAGAATGATTTGGAAGCTCGTTACAGCTCTCCCCATAACTTAAATCCCTTTCATTTTCTGATATCACTTCAATGTGAACAAGGTTCTTTTTGTCAGAAAACTTCCTTTGTCCAGGAGTAACTCTTGCCCCAGAGATACATTTTAAGGAAGATTTGGTGAGCTGACATTGTGCTAGAAAAGGTTTTATATCAGCATTCATTAAACCAAAAGGTGAAACTGTTTAGTTTTATTGCTATTTTAAAAGGAGTCCTCATTTTTAGCGCATTAGCTTTATAAATACATAGTTTTATAGTTTTTATAGCCAACAGCAACCAGGTGAATTTGGAAGAAAAATAAACAATTATCTATATAACCAAAATCCTTTAAACACTGTAGTTTACTTGAATATTTAATGACATAGCCTTTATATCTTTCTGTCATTCAAAGTCAAGCTGACTCTCTGACCTCCCTTCTTCAGCTTCATTCTTAACAAACCCATTATTCTGCTTGAATGTCATTCTCTGCCTTAATATCCTATTGTCCAAAACTGTATATGGACAGTGTTGTAATGTAAAATAAAACCTAGCTGAGAATTCCCTGGGTTTATCCCATATCCTTGTCTTCACTTGATTCTCTAGAACAGTGGTTCCCAACCTTTTCGAGCATATGGACCCCTTTTCAATCTAAAAATTTCATGGACCTTCCCCCCCACCCCCCCCCAGGCAGGAAAAAAAAGAAAAAGAAAGAAAAGATCGAGCCCACTGGGGTGGGCCTGATCCTTATTTTTAAACGTTCCACGGACCCCTGCTGTACTGTCACAGACCACCAGGAGACTGCAGGTTGGGAACCACTGCTCTAGAATGAGAGATGTGGTCTGAGAGAGAGAGAGGAAATGACCCAGAGCCAGGTATGCCTCATTGAGATTGACTAAGAGCTTTATCCTGGAGAAATCTAACCTGTGTCTTATTCACTGTATCTAGGCTTACTGTACCCATTACCATTCACCTAACTAAAGTTCTTTACAAGGATGCTATGAGGCTTTATTTATTGTTGCAAGACACTAGGAGAACAACAGATGAACAATTCTATAGATGTTTCTTGTGTTTAATCTCATATGGATCCAGATCTTTGAGTGCAGCCCCATCTATGCTCAGCACAAGACTAAGAACATGAAAAGATCATTTGAAGCAATCTTTGGCGCCCCCAAAACAACTGAGGTCCAAAATAGTCCCACTCTGTTAGAGCAACTTCTGAGCTGTTCAGACTCCTGTTATCTGCCCTAGCTTTCTAGAGGCTCTGGCCATACTTTCTTCTATCCCCAAATTCCTCACCTGTCTGCCATACAACCAGAGAGAAACTGAGTCCACTTGATCTATATTTCTCACATGTTTAAAAACTCTGTTGCTTTGACAAAGAACATTATTTAGTATCTTTTTTTAAATGACTACCAAATGGCAACTTAAATAATTGATGGACAGACTTTTTTATAACTTTGTCTAAAATATTAGTAAGGCTTTTTATCACTTAAAAAAATATTAGTCATGTTCACTAGGAATGGATAAAAAAATCAATATACGATTTTTAAAAAAAACTTTCCCGTGAATTTTAAAGCCTTGTGGTATGGACACACTATCTTTTACAAAAATACTCATACACATCCCCATATGTTTGGTCGCAGACAAGCTGCCCAAAGTTTTTTTTTATTGTACCATTTGCTGCTAAGAATAATGAAAGTGCAGCTAATGCAAAACAGCAGGGAATATACATATCTTTGCATATTCTGTGGTAGTGAGCCTATTTTAAGTTTACAGTAGTGTTTTTTCTAACACAGTGCCACAGTGTTCTAAGATATGAACAAATATAGTTAGCGTCTTAATTATAATTTAAAATGGCTTACAAAGTTGAATGTAATTGCCAAAACAATCTCAAAGGAATTTTGTTTCTAAGAATCCATTAATGATTTATAGGAGTATGAATGTAGTCCTCCTTTATGTAACATATATTATTAATTGTATAATTGTTAAGGTTTCATTTAACATATCCAAGAGGCTAACTAGGAATATTAGAGTTGCAGTTTAGTATTGCTCTCTTGAATCCGTCTAAACAATAGTATAATTTAGAAAATGTCCACTATGTAAGAGTATTAATTGCCTCCAGTGAACAAGGCAGCTTGGCCTTTAAAACACAAGCACAGCCTTTACTTCTAATAATTTAATGGAAATATTATATCAAATCATCAGCCACAAAAAAAATCCATAATGTCTTGGATATGAACAGTAAACGAATACAATTTGCCTTTGTCTTGAATGATTCAAGAAGCAATTTGCTGGCCTAACATGAAATCCTGGCAACTCTCAAGGGCTTAAAGGAATGTCATCTCTGATTTTACATTTAAAATCTGGCAAAAATAAAAAAGTTATGTTGGACTTTCAATGAGGAACTGAAAGTTAAACAGTCTAACTGAACCTAACCTCCTATGATTTGAAAAACTGGTCTCCAAAGGCTCATGAAAGAACAGATGATAATGAGAAGAAGAAAAACACAAAATACCCCTACCTAACCTCACCCTGCTTTGGTTGTGAGGGAATAGAATATTTCTTGTTATGTTATTTTAATGACAAGCACACTTATAAAATTAATTAAT
The DNA here is from genome assembly GCA_032595735.1 of Pelochelys cantorii. Classification (NCBI taxonomy): domain Eukaryota; kingdom Metazoa; phylum Chordata; order Testudines; family Trionychidae; genus Pelochelys; species Pelochelys cantorii. The sequence goes on along the minus strand of CM064329.1, from coordinate 42,891,377 downwards.
ATTTATCTTTGTCATTACTACATGATCTGAGATAGTTACTTAGACATTTAAACATACATGACCCTGATCCTGTACTGACTTTACTCTTCTCATGGCCCTTATCTCGGGGGATCCTCCACTGGTAGAACAAGCACCAAGAACTTCTGAAAACCACAGTGCAACCTAGAAAAGCCTATAAGTTCACTCCCACTAGCTTCTTATCCTTTTAACAATCTACAACAGAGTCTCTTTCTAGAATTCAGTACATGCTCCTACATGGATAAAAGACTAGAAACAGTTTTATTGGCTATTCTGTTGCTTCATTTAAAATATTATTCAGTGAAAAAATTCTTTTTATCAGTGATGAGTTTGTTGAGAATTTACAATTAAACATTTTTTATAGGAAAATTCTGATTTGGAAACAGTACATTTTGACGACTCTCCTGATCCAAAGAAATTTTGAAAGAAAAGTTTTAAAGTTTTAAAATTGTTGACATGGGATATTTCAGGGTTTTCAAAATTAAAAGTTTCATTTTTTGTTTGTTTGAAAAAAATAGTACATCCTAAAAAAGTTTTTTTCCTAAAAAGTCACAAATCAACACAACGTATTTTCAAATTATTAGAACAAAACATTTTCATTGCGTTGATCTGAAATATTTTGTGAGTTATCAATTTGGGGACAAAATTAGGGTTTTAACTTTTCATCCTATTTCAGGTTGGGAATTTTTAAATTTTTTGAAATCTCAAAAATATTAATGGAATAGGAAAACAGCTGTCCTGCAGCTCTATGTGAGATCTCATCTTCTGTGATGCTCTTCTCCTGGCATCATGATTGCAACATTTTCTCTAATTCTTCCTGATATTTATGCCTTTTCAACTTTGCCTTTCTGTAGTTACAAATGCTACCTCTGTGACATATTGTCACCTACATTATGTTCTTATATTTGGCTAGACTGTAATTGCCCATGAAACATTCTGTGACATTCTGTGTGACTGATGCTTTACAAACATAAAATGTGTTGTATAAATGAACGTTCATTAGCCTATGACTAATTACTTTTTCTTGTCATGGTAGTTGCTACAATTAAAATACTAGCATAGCAATAAGTTTCTCTAGATATTCCAGTTTCTTCTGAAATTTGATTGTCAAAGAAGTATAAAATTGAATCATGTATCTAAAAGGTTGTGACAGAGTGTTGATGGTGTTCTCCTCGGCCATTAAACTGCCTATGTTCAGAGGAAGCTAGGAAGAGTCAAATCAGCAGAACAATGAAGCACTAGAAAGTCTCTATACCAGGACAAAGTTGTTGAATCTATTTAAGTCAAAGGCATACTCCTATTACATTCAGTGGGTTCAGCATTTAGCACTGAGGAATTATTAAAGATAAATTAAACCAAGATGGAAACAGAGAAATCCACACTGTAAATTGCACTTTTCTCCAAATATTTCGAACTCTACCTGTAATACAGGGATTTTTGCAGAAAGAGATTTCGTAATCCTTATAACAGCCCTTGGACTATTTAGTTACTTAGTGAATTTAGTCTTTGATCTACTAGGTGTTGGTTAGGGCTTGTCAAAAAATTGAAATGAAGCATTTTCCTATCAGAAAAGGCATTTACATCAAAATTAAAAATTTCTGTAGAAAAAAATGGATTTCGTGAAATTTTCTGTCACTGAAGCTCATAATGCAGGATGCTCATAATGGTTTCATTGCATGGAAAGACTACAATGCATCATGGCCTGGTCTACACTAGGGGATAAGTTTGAAATATGATACGCAACTTCAGCTACGTTAATTGCATAGGTTAAGTCGAAGTATCTTAACTTTAATTTTGGTGCTGTCCACACTGCGGGAAGTTGAAGGTAGCACACTCTCCCTTTGACTTCCCTTACTCCTCGTAGAAGCATGACTACCAGCATCAATGGGAGCACCCTCTCAGTTCGAATTAGCGTGTCTTCACTAGACCTGTTAATTCAAACAAACTCTGGAAGATCAACTAGGGCTGCTTCGATCTTATTTGTAGTGTAGACATGGCCCATGAGAGGTGTGGTCTAGGTTGCAAGCAGACGTTATTCTCTTGTTAGTGGTTTTCCTCTCACCTCATATTGTAGACACAAATGCACCTGAAATAAATAGCTACTGCTACTGCTAAATATTGTGTACTGGAAAGAAGCTTATGTTAAAATATCAATACCAGTTTGGCTACCTTATAGTATACAATACTGAAGCATACTGAAGTCTACAATATTAGACAGTTCATACTTAATATAATTTTACCATAACACACGTTTCCATACCGTGAGCTACATTCTATTCGAGTAGTTTGTCTGCTTTAGACACTTTTCTAATTAGTACACACTTAACTGACATTTCTTTTTGACCTTGTAATATTGTGGTTCAGGTATGAATAAGCTTTGGGTCAGATTCTGACTCAACTTTACATGGGTGTGCAGTGGGAGAAAAAGCATTGTGATTCTTCCCTCCTCTCTTCAATTACCAATTAACAACCAGGCAGAATTATAGCCCCTTCTCCCTTCCTCTCCCTGCTCTTCCCCCCATCTGCAGGTTACTTCCTATACAATAGTTATCAGAATGGGTCAGCTAGTCAGCAAGATGGGGTAATGGGGTGTACAAAGAAAGCAGCAGGCATACTGAATCAGTGTTTCTGTGTCCTTAAATGAAATTCTACCTCCTTAAATGAAAACACCTCCAGGAGGTTATAATCCAGCCCCTAATTATTATTTATTGTTTAGATGGCAGTAGTCTCTACCATTTGCTGAATGCCTTCCAAACACAATGGGAGTCAGAAAATAGACCTTGCCTAATTACTACTTAATAAAAATGGTACAGCCTCAAGACACTACAAGGCACAGCACACCTTAGCTTATCCCTTACACCTCTGACTGGGACTCACACGAGAGAATGCAGGGCACCATTCAAATCTCTTCTCCTCACAGGGAGAAGGAAACTGAACCAGCATCTGCCCCTCTGCTTGCAATCCCTGGTCAGGAACCACTGGGTGCCAATATCATTTCTCAAGAGGTATGCCTTTGAATGCCCCACCAAACAACTAAGGAAAGATGGGGAAGGAGGCTGAAGCCTACCATGTAACCTCTAGCCTAGTGGTTAGGGGTCTCACCTTTGGCTGTAGGGAAAGGGGAACACAGCTCCTATTTCAGAATGGGAAAGCCATAACAAAGGAGGGATATAAACCATGCAGACCCTTTCACAAGAGTCAGGTAACCTGACAACATGAATAGGCAGCAGGTAGTACGTCTTCCTGCAAGGCACAGTCAACATATGGTCCTCCTTACAAGTCGACATTGTGAAGACCAACCTGTAAGTGGGTTAAATAAAAAAGTGAGCACTTGCATGGAGAATGATTCCACAAAGGGCTATTAGCCAAGGCAACCAGGGACATAGTCATAGAATCATAGAATACTAGAAATGGAAGGGAACGCGAGAGATCATCAAGTCCAGTCCCCAGGACCAAGCACCATCTAGATCATTCCTGATAGATGTCGGTCTAACCTGCTCTTAAATATCACCAGTGATAGAGGTTCCACAACCTCCCTAGGCAATTTATTCCAGTGTATAACCACCCTGACATTTAGGAAGTTTTCCCTAATGTCCAACCTAAACCGCCCTTGCTGAAATTTAAGACCATTGCTTCTTGTCCTAGCATCAGAGGCCAAGGAGAACAATTTTTCTCCTATCTCCTTGTGACCCCTTTTAGATACTTGAAAAATGCTATCATGTCCCCTCAGTCTTCTCCTTTCCAAACTAAACAAGCCCAGTTCTTTCAGTCTTCCCTCATAGGTCATGTTCTCTAGACCTTTAATTATTCTTGGTGCTCTTCTCTGGATGTTCTCCAATTTCTCCACATCTTTCTTGAAATGTGGTGCCCAGACCTGGACATAATACTCCTACTGAGGCCTAATCAGTGCAGAGTGGAGCAGAAAAATTACTTCTCGTGTCTTGCTCACAACACTCCTGTTAATGCATCCCAGAATCATGTTTGCCTTTTTTTGCAACAGTGTCACACTGTTGACTCACATATAGCTTGTGGTCCCTTATGATCCTTTGATCCCTTTCTGCAGTACTCCTTCCTAGACTATCACTTCCCATTCTGTATGTGTGAAAATGATTGTTCCTTCCTAAGTGAAATACTTTGCATTTGTCCTTATTAAACTTCATCCTATTTACCTCAGACCATTTCTGTAGTTTACCAAGATCATTTTGAATTATAACCCTCTTCTCCAAAGCACTTGCAACCCCTCCCGGCTTGGTATCATCTGCAAACGTAATAAGCGTACTCTCTATGCCAATATCTAAACTGAACAGAACTGGTCCCAAAACAGACCCCTGCAGAACTCCACTTGTTATGCCCTTCCAGCATTACTGTGGACCATTAATAACTTCTCTCTGACATCGGTTATCCAGCCAGTTATGCACCCACCTTATAGAGCCCCATCTAGGTTGTGACATCTCCCCCAGACCCTTGTACTTCCCACTGGGTGTTGGGGTTGGACACATTGCCTCTGGGGTCTGGATCCCTGGGACTCTGGGGCAGCAGCCCTGCCACCCAGGAGCTGTTGGCATTGAAGCTGCAGCACACCAGGGCTGGGGCCTTGCCTCCCTGCCCCCAGATGAGCAGTGCTGGGGTCGTGGTCTGCAGTTGGCATGCTTTGGGCTTCTGTGGGGGTAAAGAGGTAGAAGGTAAGGGCACAAGGGTAGGCTAGCCTCTCCAGGCAGCTGGTCTCTGAGTTTCCAGGGGTTTATCACTGGCCAATGATGATTTTGTGGAAAGATACCAAGAAGAATAATTTTGGAATCATTCTGAGGGATGTTAAATTAGTATTTGGTGAGGAAACCAATATGTAGGCTGTAGTCTCTGTTCTGGTGGACAGAATGAAAAGTGCTCCTGTCTTTAGGCTGGAAAAGTCAATGTGTGTCTTGATGTGTTTGATGACCTTTCCTCAGCTGTGTGGGTCACAGTATTTTTACTATTATAGGTTTGACGACAGCCTGGTAGCTTTGGTAGCTTTTGTTAATTACCATTATCTTGATAATACTCAATTCATCCAAATAGCTACAATGAAAATCCTCTCTCAGGCTATGTCTACACTACAAGTTTTTTGTGAAAAAATGTCTGGTTTTGCGCAAAACCCCACGGAGTGTCCACAGCTCAAGCATGTTTTTGTGCTAGAAAATCTACAGTCAATCGACAGAACAGAGGGCTTTTTGTGGTGTAGGTATACCTCCTTCTACAAGGCATAGCTCCTTTTAGTGCTACAGCTCTTGCGCAAAAAGATGTGTGGACGCTCTGCAGGGGTTTCTTGTGCAAAAAGAGCCTATTTGAAAAAGCACAGTTGCTCGTCAGAGCTTTCTTGTGCAAGAGCGTCCATACAGTGTGGATGCTCTCTTGTGCAAAAGCGCATCGCTTTTGTGATGCTCCTTGAGGTATGGACGCGCTTTTCCGCAAGAAGTTTTTGCACAAGAACTCTTCCACAAAAGGTTCTTGCACAAAAACCCTGTAGTGTAGACAAAGCCTCAGAGTCACTGAAAAGGACACTTCCCATGCTGGGAATCAGAAGCAGAAAGATTGTTAGACACATCAGATGTCTGGCAGCTCAAATAGAACTTAGCTGTCCGTCAAAAATGGATTAAGATAATTGAAGCTCTGGACTTTACAGACAGAGCCATAAAAGCTTGGGGTGCAAATCCAGTGAAACAATGAAATCCTGATGTCTCAATTGTTTTGGAATTCCAGAATTTCCTTAAAATCTTGGTACCGAGGAATGGAAATGACTGGCAGGGCTGTTATCCAATATTAATTCCTTAGGGTTTGTTACCAGGATCCGGTGCAAGTCTACGGTATGATCCATTGCCAAATCCAGGAAGCCAACAAGCAATCTTTCATTGTACTTGTCCATATCTCTCCACTGCATATTGTAGAAGCTACTGAAGAGATTATTACTTACAGGATAATGCTGCTTGTTGAAGCAATGTTACTGGATGTACTGGGTTTCTAACATACCACAGCTGCACTGATCAAGTATTAGCCTTACAACATACGCACAGGCAAGGTTCCAGAAAAAATTCAAGATTGGGACAGCTTTCTTAGATTTATCTGATGCTTACAACACTGCAAGGAGAGATGGCCTCCTCCTTTTAACACCTAGCTTCAACACATCACTTGTCATCTCTCATCTTAACATCTTTCATGTAGACCAGTATTATCACCATAAAACCAGCACCACAATTGAGGCTTTCCACAGCCAACCACTTTGAATTTGTCACAATGTAAGTATCCTTCTGGAGTCCCATCATATTTGAGGGCTTTCCAAATATGTGAAAACCTAAATAATATATCAAGGCTCTGACTTTAATCTAGAAAACCTTTTGGATTGCAGTGCAAGACCTTGAAGTCTTAGGGTTTTCCCCCAAAGATCAATGGCAAGGAAGTCAGATGTACATCAAACAAACACCTCCTCAAGCATCCAACCAAAGAATCCAGTTTTTTTTCTTTCCCATGGGAAATATAGTCCACTTCGAATAAGAACGGCCATACTGGGTCAGACCAACAGTCCATCCAGCCCAGTATCCTGTCTGCCAACAGTGGCCAATAACGGATGCCCCAGAGGGAGGAAACACAACAGGTAATCCTCATGTGATCCCTCCCCCATCACCCACCTCCAGAGAAACAGAGGCTAGGGACACCATTCCTACCCATCCTGGCTAATAGCCATAATAGTATATGCACATCACATAGCAGATGCACCTATTTTCTCCATAAATGAGGACTGAGACACAATCCTATCTGTGATTGTGAAAATGGACTGCAGACTATAGAACACCTCATCAACCAATGTCCCAAGTGATTATATCATCTGGTATCTCTGCTATTCACTTTTTGCATGGTTCGAATTCCTGAGTGGCCTTGTTTGTGCCTTTGTTTTGGGCAGAGCTACATGCCTTTGTTTTGGTTTGGATGCTGTTATTTGATAATGGATGGTAACTTGAACTATAACAATATGGATTAGGATTAACTTGAACTATAACAATATGGATTATCATTGTGAACAGCAACCCTAGACATGGACCAGGACACCATTGTGCTAGGTGCATACACACAACATAAGGATGGTCTCTGCCCCATAGAGCTTACAAATGCCTCATTTGATTGTGTGTTTAGAAGTATTCTTGATAAGAGCAAAGATGAAGTTCTGTGGCTATAGGAGAAATATAAGGAGCATACGGTGCCAGCAGGACTAGATGACAAACCATCTTATAAATATAAATATTCCTTTATGATCAATAAAAGAAATAATGTTTTCCCTAAAAATGAAAATATTTTTATATATATATATATAAAATTAATTTTAAAAATGCAATGAAAATCTAATTGTCTTAAATGTATATTCTTGTGCCAAATCAAATATTTTTTCAAACACATCTAAAAAAGGGTGTTTTTATAATACGTTTACTCTGCCATACCTCATATTTTTATTCTATCTTCCTTGAAACGTGTTGTGTTACAATCCTTCTTATTTTCTTTAAGCTACTGCATAGCATTTTAGACAAATTATGTAGCAATTTTAAATACTTTTGCTATAATGTTTTGGATCATTGCTCTATAATATTTTCATATTAATTTATATGCATGCTATGTAGCCTCAGTTAATTTTCTATACCCCTCATTTGTCACCTGTTGTAGATTGCATCTCCTGTTCAGAACAGTAGAGGAGAATTTATTATTTCCTTTTCTCTTTTTGGCTAAGATATAATTTAGATCTTTGCTTTCAATCCTTAGAAAAACCACAGCTACTTCAAACCCATCTTAAACTGTAACAAAGACCTTTGTAATATAGAAGAACTTCTGTATTCTGTTTTAATTGCTTTGGGTTCATAAGCCAGCACCTTTAGGCAGGATGATTATTTGGGCTAAGAAGGTATTTTTCCCATTTCAAGACTCTACTTCCAGTGGTGGTTGTGACTAATTAATGTTCAAATCACCATCTTTCTAAATCCCATCACATATAGACTGTGACTTGTCAAATTTTTTAATATTGTCTATATGGTAATTTCTGTATTTTAGTCTCCTTGTCATTTTTTTTGGTAACCATTTCTAAAAGAGTACAGCAGCCTATTATTTTTCACCTTCATATTAAATTGCGTGTTGGGCTGTTCAGACATAACAGAAGGAAGCCAAAAACTAGAGGTTTTCCCTTCCCCATTTTTGACAAACTATCAGGTCGTGAATATATCACCATAGCTTTCAGTCCAGCTTTAGCTTACTTACTGACAGTATATATTTTCATTAGACATTAGAGAAACATGAGGTAAATAATTTGTTCCGCTATTATATCTCATTATTGAAAAAAATCCTTTAGATTGCAGAATTTTGGAGATAACTAATAGGATGCATAATGTATAGCCAAGTATTTTTTGAGTACAGTACAGAGGAAGCAGAGAAAATAATATAGATTAGTGGAATGGATTGTGACTATATTTATAAATGTGTTACCGAAGTTTATCATACAGCCTAAAGAACAACTACATTAATATTCAGTGTCTTGTTTTTCATTGTTAATGGCAAGGAATAGAGAGAGCAATACAAATAAAATAACAGAAATTTTGTTTCAAACAACCCAACATCATTAAATTCAAACTTTGTTTTGCTGTTATCGTGGTTATTCTGTAATGAAAACTGTGCTGAATGATGGATGGATGACTTAAGAAATAAGAAGCCTTCCACATCTAGTACAAACAGAATTGAAACACTCTTGATAATTCAGTATTTCGGTGTCCATCCCAGTGCATTCAGGGCATGAATGCAAATGGGAAACCTCTTTAGCTTTATGGATGACACTGAATTCATGTGAATTAGAATTGTACATATTTCAGAGAAAATGTAATATGAGCACCTGGGATTAGTTAATGTTTATAAAACATTTGGACGATGCAAAGTGCTCAAAGAGCATTATTGTGGGGTACTTTGTCAGCAAAGAAATGCTAACGGGTATTATAAATAGGATACAGGGCCAGATCCTCAGTTGATATTTATAAATGAGTATAGTTCCATTGAGGTCAGTGGAGCTGTGCCAATTGCACCAGCTGAGGACTGGCCCAGAAGCTTTAATCACTAATTGAGGGTGGATATGTTGTCTGAGAGAACAGAGCTATTCTCTGTACTAAGAGCATATTAAATATTGTGCTTCCTATAGTTCTGTCATTCTGTGCTTCTGAAGGGAACCAAGTAAGGCAAAAACAAGTACAAGAAGCCCTGAACTCGGGAGCAAAATCTGTATAGAATGGTTCCCTCATCCCTCAACCCCACAGAAGTTCCAGCCTAGTTAATTTGTGCCATCAGGGCTTATCTGGTCTGGTGGGAAAATGCTGAGGTGAAGAGCAATTCTAAACAGCATGCTCCCTTCTACCGTCGGTGATTTAACCAGCATTAAATGCCATCTGCGCCTTTCACTTCGAATGTGGCACAGACACTAGCAGGTCTGGAATCTTCATGAATGAGACCTTCTCTTACTCAAGAGTTTTGATAGTTTGCTTCCTATAACTGTGTGAAACCCAGGTATTCTTCCCATTGAGGGAAAGATATTGAGTAAAATTCACGTGATTCATCCCTCAGTTTTCTAGATGTTTCTCTATACTTGTTTTCACCACATGTAGCCCTGTATGAATATTAAACCCTTACACAGGGTCAAATCCTGAAGTACTTACTGATTTTTTTACTCACACAAAGGTTCTGAGAATTGATTAAAAACTAAGGAATTCCCCATAGAAAAGTGGATTTGCTTGTATGTTTTTTTTCACATTCTAAGTATCCCAAACACCTTTGAAAAGTAATGAATCACTGTTGTGACTTATAGAGGACTCAGCAGTAGCAACTATGCAGCCAAGGTTATTAGAACCTGTTTTACTTAGATGAAATGTTGGCCAAGACAGCAGCATGCTCTACTTTTATAATAAAATGTGCAGAAGGACATGACTAGAGATGACTAGAAGGACTTTGTTTAAATGTTGTATATTGTACCTATAGACTAAATTGTGCCATTTAAGTACCAGGTAGGGGGCATGGTGGAGTCTCATTGTCCGAGGAGGAATATTGAGCACAATGCCTTTCCAGAGTCCATTATGGGCCTTTTGTGCACTGGTGCAAGAAGAGAGGACTGCAGGTGCATAATCACATTCTAGTCTGAACAAATACTTACACAGACCTAGTTACTCAGCTGCTGCAAATCACTCGTGTTCTGGTGAACTCATTGGCGCTATGGGCCACATTTCCCAAGCTGAAGAATTGTCCCAAAAAGTCTGATGCACATTCACAAAGTACCAAGACATTGTTCAGGTTTTGATCTAGCAGAAAACTTAATTTCCTAAGCCTTTGGCAATGATCAGTTCTAACTGTCTTGATTTAACTTAGTTCCTATTTTGCAGTTCTGAACAGAGATACGTAATGTGTGTGATAGCATTCCAAAATGAGGAATGCTTATGAAGCTAAGCTAGTCATTATCAAACATTATTTATTGTCTTCATTTGCTATGCCACTATGTAAATCCCAGAATGCCTTAAACAGATATACTGATTATGGAATGAGGTACATGTTAACTTCTAGCATGCTGGCATTTTCCAGCCTGCAAGGAATGTTAGGCACAAAGTTGTATTCTGACCTTATTTGTGCAAGTGTGAATCAGAGTCATTCTGCAGAGTTGAGTAGAGTTGTATGGAGCCACACTCGTGAACCTGAGATCACAATCTGGTCTGGTCCATCATGTGTATATGTACAACTAGATGATTTAAACAACTGAAATAAAACCTACAGTTGGGTGATTTCCTTTTCAATTAATTCATTTGCATTATTTTCTGTAATAAATGAATTAGTGGGATTTCTGAAGTAGCTTAGTGATTTTCAGAAGCACATATGTGAGGTAACGTGCTGAACTCCCATTCAAGTCAAACCAGGGTAAAAAAAGCCAGGCTGTTTGTGAAAGGCAAAGTGCAACTTTAAGAATATATCACTTCAAGTTTACCCTAGCTTTAATAGTGTCCAATAAAATTGTCCCAATGTGGCAATATTAAAGCTGTTTTACTGCCGTATTTGAGTCTCTTTTGATGGAAAATGAGCAAATAAGCACAGTACATCCAAATAGCTTTCACTTGAATTAGAGGAAAAAAAGTTACTAACTCATGTAGAAATTATGCTTAAAGAGTGGAAAAGTTGTTACACAATTGTCAAATCAACCTCAAAGTCAAGGTGACCCTTCATCCTTAAGTTATCCTGTTGTGCCTAAGTATTTGCTATGCATATGGTATGGGATTACATACCCTCTGCTTTGAGACCTCAAGGAACAGCAAGCAAAACCTAAATCATAATTTTGCAGACATTTCAAGATGAACCTTAACTATTTATCTATTTAGAGATTCAAATGAATATTCACTTCAGAGGCTGAATCCTTTGAAAAATGCATATTAATATATCATTAGAAGCTTAATGAAATGTGGATTACTGACCTGGCCTAAATCTTGGCAGACAATGTACATGGTGGTCTATAATGGCCCCGTGGACATTTGTCTTGTAGATTAACTATATTTATTAGTATCATTACTGTGCAAATAAGTCTGTCTGACAGAATATTAATATTTTAGGTCAGTTTACTTTTTCTTGCATAACATATCTATAAAGCTTTGCCACCTATACACAATATGCAGCTCTGTATGCAATATAGACGAACGTTTTCTCAAAGGTGACGTCTGGGACTTTTTTAAGGTTCTGCCCTGTAAAGACCTACGCTTATGATTAAATTTTAAGAGATGAGTAGTCCTATTGAAGATGAAGCAAAGTGTGAATATGAGCATAAGTCTTTACAGGATTAGGGCCTAAAAGACTATTTTCTGGGGAAATGGGTAGGAGCAATTTAAAGAAGAAACAATGACAGTGTCTTACAAAATATTAATAATCTTCTGTATTACCTTTATAATGCCCAAGTAACCTTTTCTAAAGGGGTCTATGTGGGCATAGGGTGTAGGTAGAGCACTAGCCTAATGTTCTATTCTCGGCATTGCCACTGATTAGCTGAGTGATGTTGGGCAAGTTATTTCCATTCTCCATGCCACAGTTTCTCTACCTGTAAAATGTAAAGTACTGGTTGAAGTTCTCTAGTCTGGCACTCTCTGGTCCAGCAACATCCATGGTCCAACATGATTTTAGTTAGCTGGATGCCCACTTATCATGGCTGTGGCCAAGTTTCCTGTGGTCCCATAAAGTTTGTTTACAGCCACCGGTCCTAGTTCTCAGTGTTCTGTGCTGTTATTTAGCTCTAATTTACCCCTAAATGTCTTTCAAGAGCCCAGAAAGCAGTGGAAGTGTTGGTAACGCTGCTTGTCTATATTGACTTCCCATGGTTTGGAAAATTCTCTGGTTCAGCACTGGCCAGGTCCCGAAGGTACCAGACTAGAGAGGTTCAGCCTGTGCTCTGAGCCCTTCTGATGTCAAGTATTATATAAGAGCTTGGTGGTATTAATAATCAGAATTGTATTGTGCCAACTGTTATCAAACACATAGACTTACTCCTTGCCCCAAATAACTTGCAACCTACAATGTGACAAATGAAAGTGAGAGATAGGAGGGAAATGGCTGAAAGGAAGGTGGGGATAACAGCATGAAGTGGATGCACAAATGAATGCTGCCTTCAGTGGCTCTAAATCATTTAAATGTATTGTAATTATAATTTTAAATATTGCCTAGAAAACTGTGACCCCTCATGTTTGCTTATCATGTGCCCACACAAAAACTGACTCTGAAGTCAATACCAATTCTTTTATTTATTTGGCTAATTGTTTTTCCCCTCCCTTGTATGCCAACTATCCCCTACTTAGACTATGGCTTTGTTAAAAATGGATCCAACCAGTGTCTCAGAGGTGATTGGAGTGAAAAACTTGTGTCTGGCCTGTGCCTCCTGACTCATACTTATGAGGCTCAGGCAAAGGGGCTGTTAAACTGAGGTGCAAAAAGCTCTGGTTGGAGTCTGGGCTCTGGGACCCTGTGAGTTGGAGGATCCCAGAGCTCGGGCCACAATCCAAGCCCAAATATCCACACTGCAATTAAACAGCCCCTTAGCTCAAGCTCTTTGAGCCCCAGTCATGCACAGGCCAATTGCGGCTGTGTCTAATTGCAGTATAGACATACTCTTTAAAGGGCCTAAACTGCAAAACTCCCTCATCAGGGTGTCTCCTCTCGTCCCCCCTCCCCCCCACACACACACACGCTCCATAAATCTCCCTAACCTCTCTTCACTGGGATGCCTGCTCCATGTAGGGCTATGGTCCCCTAGGACTCTGCAGGTTCTTTCACTGTATCTAGGTGCCTGCACACAGTTGCTTTCTTTCTCCTTCATTCTTTTCTTTTTTGGGGGGGAGGAGGAAGAGAGACAGGAGCAAGAAAGAATATCTAAATCTTTTCAGGAAAAATGCCTTTAAAGATTGCCAGATAAAAAGGATTTTCCTTATGTCTCAAAAATATACTTAAAAATGGAATCTGGAGGGCATACTTATAGACTTCAGAACAATGTAGTATACTGTGCCCAATCCTACTCCCGACACAGTCATTAGAAAAATACCGATTTCAATGGGAGTTGGATGAGGCACATTTTTAAAAAGTAGCATCCAATTCTTATTTTAAAGATTAAGTCATTTTCTGAATGTATTAGGGATATGCAAAGTATATGTAACCACTCTGTACCCCTATAACGTAAGAAGTGAGCCACATAAATTGCTTGCGAAGGAAGACCTTGTGCTTCAAGTTTACTCTAACAGCAAATATTTAGGGCAGAATTATAAAAAAGTTGAAAATAAGCATTTAAAATGAAAATACTAACGCTAATGACATGAATGTCACAATCTAATAATAAGTCCCTTAGCAGTGTAATCAATCAACTGAGGGATTGACATGCTAGGTGATGAATCTAATGAGATTTATAGGCAAAATGAAATGTTCTATAGAGCCTTATAATAAATACTTTTCTTGGGCCCCTCAGAGGTTATTTTGCTTAATTTTTTTATCTCATTAGTGTTGGTTTGGGGAAATCAAGTGCATGGCAGAGAGGATGTTAATAATATTTTAATAATTTGTTAATTAAAATAATATTTTTATGCATTGAAACATTTCCTACAATACATAACCATCTCCATGTAAGAACAGAGTACTGAGGGATCCATTTCTCATCTGTGAGGTATGCATTATAGCAAATCTTGATAACCTAATAGGCCTTACTAAGTGTTTACAGTGCAACTTTAGAAATGCCTTGCTAGCCTATTTGCTATGCATTGCTGTTCAAATAGGTACTGAGCAACTGACAGATGCATGTCACTTAATCTCCTGAGTAACATGAAGTGAGAACCAAAGGAGTTCTCAGATTATGAAGGTTGCATTGAAAGTGGGAATTTGAGGATTAGAAATAGGGAAAAAAGGGTCCATTATGCAAAATACTGATCATTTCAGTAAGGTGTGGAGTGCCCTTAAATCCCATGAAATCCGTTGGAGTTCTAGTGGCTAGCACTTTGTAGAATGAAGTCCAAAATATGGAATCAACAACTTTTCAAGAATTATTTATGGAATCCCTTCCCATGGCAGCAAAGAGTCCTCAAAATCTTTAAAATCTATGTAGCTCACACATAACTCTATATCTTATTATCACAGATGGTTCTGTCCTTAAGAAAGTGTTTGAATCATTATCTAAATTGGCTATAAAGAAACACAATTATATAACAGCTCCATATTTTCCTCCCCTTAAAAATTCAACAGAAACAAAAGCCAGATCCATGACTGAAGGAGCACTTGAAACTTGCTGTCTATAATTTTGACATTGTTCCTTATATAAATGTATTTATGTAGAAGTGTATGCATTAAAAAAGGAGATGGATCTTTTCAAAGTAAGTTACTCTTCACTGCATATCAGCTAAAACACTAAAAGGAGACAGAAGTTCTGGGCAGGTATGGGAACACCTACCTAGTTACAGTCGAAATCCCCATAGATTATCATATAAGCCAATTACAGTGCCATTGTCACTGTCCTCTTATATGGAATACAGCTGTGGCACATTGACACAAAGCTCATATTGTGTATTGGAATTTCCTCCTAGCCCATTTTTATCTTGTGTAAATTCTGTTATTTATTTTACTGTTATCCTTATATCCATGCCATTTCCTTTTAAATATGCTATATGGATGCAAAAAGGACAAGTTGGTCATTCTAAGCAAAGGAAGAATTGGCTTTTGTGAACCTTGTAATCAGAGTACAAAAATTCATTAAAATACACTTGGAATTATGTCCCTTTATTGGAGTAAAGCAGGCAAACAATAGGCTACAGATTATAAATAAGAAATGATGTAGACACTTGATGCTCATTGTTGCATTTGCAATTAGATTAGCATAAAATTAATGAGCACAGGTGTTTCAGTAATTGGGAAGCATTTGGAAAATTCAGTGTTCAATGACCTCAAATTTCACAGCCATTTGTTGTGGTGACATTGTGTTATTGTTCTGGACTGCTATTATCAAATAATGTTTTAATACATTATTTGACATAGCAGTCCAGGACAATACATCTAAGAATGTTCTTTTAATACTACATAAGCTTCTTTCACTTATTTAACTGCATTTCTCTGCTTTTTTTATATATAATAAAACATATTAAGAAAACAGTTTTTACAAGCATACCTTTAAATATAGGTATTTTCCCTTACACCACACCAGTCCTGCCTGTTAAAAGTGTACCATACATGCCAGCAGCAGAACATCAAAGGTGGATTCTTTATATGTGCATTTACAACTCCCTTGGAAATGTTTCAGAATTAAGGATTTACATTTAAGAAATATTTGACCCGGTCCTCAGCTGTTGTAAAGTGAAGGCAATAGAGCTATGCTTATTTACTCTTAAGGTGTGACCCAAAATATGTACATCTACTGGTACATTTACTTATCACTGAAAAGAAGCTACCTGTGCATTGAAATGAGGAGCTGTTTGTTGATATACAGCAGGCCTGAGCAAAATACCGTCTGGCTATGTCTACACTGGCGTGTTCTTGTGCAAGAGCTTGTGGAGCGTCCACACAGCCCACCCACTCTTGAGCAAGAAGATTTACAGTAAAGCACGGGAAGAGAGGGCTTCTTGCGTAAGAGCTATACTCTTTTCTAACAAGTGTAAGCCCTGTTGCGCAAGAGGGCAGTGTGGACCCACGGCAGGGGTTTCTTGCACAAGAAAGCCCTATAGCTAAAATGGCCATCAGAGCTTTCTTGTGCAAGAGAGTGTCCACACTGCCATGGATGCTCTTGAGCAAAAGCACATTGCCGTTTGGACGTGTTCCTGTGCAAGAAAGCTCTGATGGCCATTCTTGCGCAAGAACCTGCCAGCGTAGACATAGCCTCTGTGGGCTGGATCCGGCCTGCCAAGCCACTAGAACTGACCCGCAGACACAGCAGGGAGCCTCAGGCTAACTCCCCTGCTGACCCATCCCCACATACCAGTCAAAAAAGCAGCTGTTGGGTCGTTTGTTTTTTACAAACTGTGAGCAGGGGGAAAAGGAGGAGTGGTGCTTCATGAGCTGCTCCTGCCCCCAGCACAATCCTATGGGCCAGTTTCTGGCCAATGGGAGCTGCCTATTTGAAAAATAGGCAGTGTGTGAAGGATCCCTCCCCCTGCCCCAGGCTCTTATTCATGGCCCTGCAGCCTGTGCGGGGGTGGGGCAGGCTCCTGCCTGAGAAACGGGCTGGGTTGCTAGCCAGGAGTCTCACAAGTAAGTCTCCCAGCCAGAGCCTGCCTCTGGCACCTCAGCCCCTCCCGCTCCCCAGCCCTCTGCTCTCCCACTCCTACCCCCTTACCCCACATAAACCAAACCCTCTGCTCCACTCCTGAGCCCAGACCCTACACCCCAAGCCCCTGTTCCATATCACAGTCTCCTCCTGCCCTTGGTCACAACCCAAACCCTGCACCATCTCCTGCACCTCACTCCCCTGCACTAGGTCACAACCCAAATCCCTGCACCCCAATCCTTCACCCAAACACCCTCCCAGACCTCATAGTCTGGCTCCATTGTCATAATGTCTTATCAGAGGCTGAATTCCCTTGCCAGAGTTGATCAAATTCTATGTTCACTATGGTTTATAATATCATCTCATTTCCATTTGGGATATCTGAATGGCTGAAGAGTGTGTACCTTTACCTTGGGATCCACTATATGGGCTCTTCAATGCATGTAAGGCAAGGTTACTCAACTGTGGAAGCCCTGGGGGCCACAATGATACTCTCAGCACATGTCAAGGGCTGCAACTTAAGTGTGGTTGCATATACATGCAAATTATATGTAAATAGCTCCCAGCAACTCCTCCCGGGGGGCTAGAAACATCGACATCCTGTCCCGGGTATTCCAGCCAGCCTGTCCGCTTGCGTCTTTCAATGCTCACCCCAGCTGGGAGACGTTTTGCTGTTGTGGAGCATGTTCCCAGCAGGGTTGCCAAGCCACAGAAATTTCATTTACGAACAAAATGGGAAAAATTTACGGATAGACAAATTTTTTTAGGGACATAATTTTTATACTATATTAAGATGACATAAATGGCCAAAAGTGAAAAGTAATTGTTGTCATTTATACATCACAAGAACAATATGCTGTTTAACTCACTTTCATTTAGTTAGTCATGGTCCTCGGCGGAATAATGTAAATGATAACATCATGTGGATCACGTGATTCACATTACGTCACCTCAATCATTGAGCTAAATAAACAACTAAAGCGTCAAATTTCCGCTACTCCACAGTAAAATGGCTGAAGCAGCACAGAAGAAATGTAATTACTGTAGAATAATTGCTGTTTTTTAAAATTTTATTGAACTTTTATGAAATTTATGGACACAAATTTTTTTACGGACTTTATGAACATGTCCAATTTGGGCTAATTTTTTATGGACTGTCCATAAATTTACTGACGGTTGGCAACACTGGTTTTTAGTGGAAGCCATGTTCAAAGGATCCCACCCGCGGGCCCCGTGTTGAGCCATGTAAACCCAAACCGCACCGTGGGCCACAAACAAATGGGCAGTGGGCCGCATGCGGGCCACTGGCTGTGTGTTGAGTAGCCCTGATATAAGGTGTTACAACTGAACAAAAAATTCAGAAAGTAAATAGAGGTTGAACCTCTCTAGTCCGGCACTCTCTGGTCCAGCACCATGCATGGTCTGGCATGATTTTAGTTAGCCAGATGTCACTTATCATGGATGGACAAGTTTCCCACAATCCCATAAAGTTTGTTTATAGCCACCAGTCCTGACTCTCAATGTTCTGTGCTGACATTTTGTCCTAATTTATCCCTGTCTTATAAAAGCTCACTAAGCAGTGGAAGTGTTGGTAATGCTGCAAGACAATATTGAGTATCCATTGTTTGGCAAATTCTCTTGTTCAGCTCCAGTCAAATCCTGAGGGTGCCAGACTAGAGAGATTCAACCTGTAGTTTATTTTATGAATTTGGTAGCTCTGCTTCTTTGTGAATTGTCCACAATAAATTTGCAATATTTCTAGTATTTGTTTTTGTTGTATTTATTGGGAGCGATTTTCAAAGGCATTAAGGGTACCTGGATTCATAAATTATAAAGCCAGAAGGAAACATTGTAATCTTCTAGTCTGATTGCTTGTATAACACAAGCCATGTTGTCACAGACCCCCCCTCATGCTATATGAAATTGTCTTATGTATATAAATGTGCATAACTCAAGGATGCTTTGGACAAAATATCTTGGATAACCTATCAGTTTTAATGGCACAATCTGCTGCATCTGTATATCTTATTTTGGTGCATGCATCATTCTTGTATATAAAGTTGGAAATATGAGGTAGGAAATTGTTTATGGTTTTAAATCTGCAAATGTCCTCAATGGTGCTCCCAGAAGTCTCAATAACTGAAGGCATGTTTACAATAGTGTGGCAAAGGGCTCCTCTTACCCAGCCACTGATTGGGCCAGTCTCTCTCACCCTTCTCCCCAGGCATTGGGGCTTGCAGCGGGTGTCTGTGGTAGGGAGCCCAGACACTCCTCCTGGGACTCCCTCCCCTGCTGTGTCTGCACTGAAGCTGGTATGACTCACTCTCAAACTTTTTACACTCTGTCTCTCCTATACCTCTCCTCCTGGACTCTTCCCCCACCTTCCAACTGTGGAGGCTTTTAAAGGCCTTCAGCTGATCTGCCTGAGCCAGCTTCCTCACAGCTGCTTCTAATTGCCCGGCTGCCCTCTGCTCCTGTTTAGCAGGTCTTTTCCCCTGTTTGGGCTGCCTTTCTCCCACTCTGCAGGAGCCCTCTGGCCTGACCCTTCCACAAATAGGAAATTATTTCAAAATAACTTATTTTGGGAGCTATTATTTTGAAATAACTATTTTGAAATAGTATGTCCATGCTACTGGGAAGCCTCAAAATTAGTCCAAGGCAGGCTACATTACTGTGTACACGCTACCTCCACTTAGAGCCCCAAGAAGCACTGGGGGGAGTAATTACTTTGAATGACTCTGGGA
This sequence comes from Pelochelys cantorii, assembly GCA_032595735.1. Classification (NCBI taxonomy): domain Eukaryota; kingdom Metazoa; phylum Chordata; order Testudines; family Trionychidae; genus Pelochelys; species Pelochelys cantorii. The sequence goes on along the minus strand of CM064329.1, from coordinate 42,871,823 downwards.
ACTAGCAATTTTGAAATAGCAACAGTGGACTGTCCGCATTACCGCTGTTTCAAAATAGCTATTTTGAAATAAGCATCATTCCTTGTGGAAAACAGGAGTTATTTCAAAATAACCAGCCCGTTATTTCAAAATCACTGGCTTGGTAGTGTGGATTCTCCACTTGTTACTTCAAAATAAGGGGAGTTATTTCGAAATAACTCCCTAGTGTAGACCAGGGCTGAGTGATCAACTTAATGACTTGATAATAGCTTGGTTATGTCTCAAGTTTGAGTAGTGGTTGGTCCTGGAAAGACATGGAACCAAACCAACTTATATTGGTATAGCAGTTAATTTTCCATGGAAGAGTGAGTGTTAGTATAGAAACAAAGGATTCCTGCCCCCAGAAAAGTCTATTTAAGCTGGAAAGCTATCAGTCTCTTTGTCATTGGCTGGCATGGTACATGCAAAAGGGGAGTCAGGGACCCCGGTCAGAGTAAAAGATATTATCTGACTTGAAGGCTTGCCTGAAATAAGAACAGTTTTAGGGAAAGCTTGCAATAAGTTTTAGTGTATTAGAACTAGCAATAGCTTTTCTTTTGTTTTAATTCTGTAGCTTACTTTGATCTGCCTGTTTTCGTTGGAACCACTGAAGTTCTACTGTTTGTATTGAATAACATTACTTTTATTTACTATCAAACCCAATGTAAATAATTGTTACCGGGGGGGGGGGGGATCATTGTACACATCCTCCTTTCATTGTTAAAGCTCACCTGAATGAACTTTCAACATGTGAAACTCACAAAGTGAGAGAGAGATTTATTTGGGATTTTGATCCCCCTTGGGGTTTGGTCTCCTGGAAGCTATGCCCTTGAACAGCATTCTCCCAGAGCTAAAATGATTCAGTGTCTGCATTACTCTTCAGGGGGGCGGTTATCTCAGCTCTGTGCCTTGTCTATGGGAGACCAGGAGATCTGGCCCAGCAGGACAGGGTTCTCCTGTGAGGAGTCTCAGAGAGCAAGAAGGCAAGTGTCAGTGGCTTTGTTAGCACACCAGGAAGCAGCCCCAAGGGGTTCCTCTTTGACTGCACCTGTCACATATATGGCTTCTATGAATTAATTCCTATTTAAACTAGAAACATAACTTTTGGAAAAAATCAATCTTAAAAAATGTCCACAACACTTGGTAAATTGTTCCAGTAGTCAGTTACCTTAACTGTTAAAACTGCGCAACTTTTATTTAGTCTAAATTTCTCTAGCGTCCACGTCCAGCCATTAGATCTTGCTATATCTTTGCTAGACTGAAGATCCATTTATTAACACATTTCATTTCCCCATATAGGCAGTCACCCATTATCCTTGAAATGTAACTCTAAATGGGGACTCATTGTTGAGCAGGTGTTTCTAATCTGTTGCCAAAAGGATCTCTTATTGGTCCTAAAATAGTTAATATTTTATCAAATACCTGACAAACATAAAAGCAGCAATGATAAAGTTTGCAGATGACCCCCCCAAAATGGGGGAGTGGTAAATAATAAAGACAGAAGGGTGTTAATACAGAGAAATCTGGATTGCTTGGTAAACTGGACGCAAGCAAATAATATTGAGCTTCTTGGGTCTTCCTTATAAATGGATGTTTTCCAATCCTTTAATTATTTTTGTGCCTCAAACTTTCTCCAGTTTTTCAACATTCTTCTTGATGTGTGAGCACCAGAACTGGACACAAGATTACATTACTGAGTTCAACGGTATGAGATGAAGAGGTAATATAAACTTTCTACTCCTACAGAAGGTACCTGTGTTTATGAAACGAGGATCTCAGTAGCTCTTTTAGCCACAATTTCACACTGGGAGCTCATGATCAGCTGATTATCCACCATGTTATAGTCACTGCTTCCCAGGATAGACTCTTCCATCCTGTAAATATGGTTAGCCCCAGGATCCTTAACTCAAATATGTTTTGTTTTTCACCATTTAAATCATTGTTCTGGGGTTGGGCTGAGGGTGGGTGTTCAGTATGCAGACTGCTCCAGGGAGAGAGGACAACTGCAGCTCTCTCTCACTGCAGCTGCTTAGGGCCAGGTGAAAAGCATCCATGGCCTCTGCAGCAGACATAGCCAGGGGAGGGGTGCACGTGCTTCTTGGGGAACAGACAGACAGACATACAAACAGAAACTCTCTGTAATATATAGTAGATAGCTGTCCCTTTCTGTACTGGTGCCCCCTTCTAGCCCAATGGGGTTGTAACAGTGCCAGTGCCCATCTCTGGCCATTTGCTGTCCCTTCCCCCTCTACTCTCCCCCACAACGTGGTCATTCTACAGTATAACTTCCTCCTACCAGACCTCTCCCTTTCCATTTTATGAGAAACAATCAGATTCCAGGTACAGCCTGTTGTCGTGGAATTCCAGGTCCAGCAAGTCGTAAACAAACTTACCTTGCTTTAAGAGAAGCTGCATACCAATTTTGGTGGTCCTAGCTCTTATCATTTAGGAGGAGTTCTTGAACAAACAGACTCACAGATGGACAGAGAGATAGACATTTCTAAAATATATAGTAAGAAGAAAGTCAACAGGAGATGGTTTCCTAACTGCTCTTTTTACCATTGAAAATCTACCCCTCATTATTATTTATTTTAAAAAAAATAGTGGCCAGGCATTGTATACAAGCACAACCATTTTTCCAAAAAGCTTCCAATGTCATTTAGATCTTGATGGACCAAGTAACAGTAAACAATTGGAGGGAAGGGTAAAAAAGAGATTAGCCATAATTTAGCTCTTTACTAGTTATTTCCTCTTCAGTTTGAGTAGAATCCACATGCAGGAGAGTTTACCCTTCACTTTCTCTGATTCTCAAACTTGTTCTCAAACTTTGATTTATTATATGAGGATGAAATTGTTTCCCCTGGGAAACAGAGAGGAAATGTTTGCCTGATTTCATCATTAATCTGGTATAGTTCAGACCTGGTGTTTTGATAGCCAATATGCAAAATGTCCAAAATACCAAGTGCTATAATGTAGACAGTGGACATCAGGAATATTACACTTAGCATGAATGATTCTGTAAGTGTTCTTTGGAATATGTATAGAAATTTCATTCTGCCTCATCCCAAGGGTCATCTTATAGTATGGCACCATTCATCTTTTTTTTTATGTCTAAGTTTATTGAATGATCTTTTGTCTTCTTGTTTACAAGGCATAATATCCATGGCAGTGGTAGTAAGTGGATTCTGCATTTAAGAGCTTTGGCATTTAATCACCCACAAAAGCTATTTATTGCTTCATATACTCCTCTGCCATGAACATTATCTCTTAAGCATTATTTGTACTCGTGGATATTTTTGGAACCAAGTGAGGTTCTGTGATATATTATATCTTTTTTGGTACTTGATTTCCCTTAGCAGCCCATCAAATGGATTATATACTGACTCCAGGGTCTCCAATTCTTCACAGCCTGTTCCAGATAGTCTAAATTTTATTTTTCAAATGATTAAAAATATCTTTTGTGTCCAACATAACTCACTACATTTTATTTTAAAACTCTCAAATTGTCATTAGTGTACAATAAGTTTTATGCAGGAGGCTTGTTGATAAGATACAAGTAGGAAATTACATTTTTCAATTTATTTCATAGTAGTAAAACAAATGTAAATTTTCACGGTCACAATACTGTGGAGTAATTTTCATTGTCATTTCAGAAAGCTCCTGTTAAACTAAGCGAATGGAATGGGTGTTCATCATTTACTATTCGTTGGACCAAATATATTTGTAATGCATAATTTAGACTGTTTATTGGAAATTGAGACTTTCCTCAAACAGGGTCAGCGGAACTGAGATCCAAGTCCTGGGTTTGGGTGGGAAGTTTAATGCTAATTTGACTTGACACAGTGGACAGGGGAAAGCTGCTTTATGTTTATTGTGGAAAATGGAAAATAGTGTTACTGCAAGGTTTGGGGAAAGAATTACATGAGTGTTTGTGAAATTATGCCCAGAGATTGGCTTTGTATTATGCACTGAGAGTCTGCATGCCTTTTCATGTGAATAAAGAGGGAAACTAGGGCAGGCATACCTGTCATGTTTTAGCTTGGCATAGGAAAGTGCTTCAAGCAGGGACTGGCCTGTGTCAGGGGGTTCCCTAACTTAGATAACTCTTCGTCTAGAAAACCGTTATTGGAGGTTCACAGAGAACTTAGCTAGTTAAAAGATACTGGCTCTCTTTGTTTTGAGATTTAAAATAATATTCCAGAAAGAATGGGGAGGGGAAATGAACAGTAAAAGTAAAGAGTATGAGTAACTTTTTTCATGAAGTGCTTAAGTAGTTGTCGTAGTCACTACAAGGATATCATGGACTTGGAAATGGGAAGTGTGGTATCCTTTAGAAAATCTTCCTAGTAAGATTTTGTCTGAAAAATGACAAAGCTTGTGATGTGGGGTCTTTATGTATAATCACATACTTAGTAGACAATAGTTGCCCCTGGAATGTACCTAGCTAGTGGGGCATAAACAGGAATATTTGCTTCATGACAATTACTAGGAAACATTCTGGCACCAGCTCCTGCTTGCTGAGTTCATTTTATATATTTCTAAGATAGCATGAAAAGCATATTAAAAGCAGTTCATGTCTATTGGGAATGTAATGGTGAATATGCTCACATGGGGGATTGCTGCTTAAAGAAAGTAATGTGGGCTTAGCCATTGGTGGTTTTATAGTTAACAACTATCAGATCCATGATGGTTTGCTGTGGAGAAGATGTCTGGTATTCTGTCATGTTGGTGGTATGAGAACTGATTTAACAGGCAGGCAACAGAAGCCATTGGAAAGGTTCCCCACTGTGAAGTTTATACCTAGTGAATGTCCTACCATTCAGCTGATGTACTATCTGGGGCATTTTGAAGTGAAATTCTAGACCGCAGTTGGAAAGCTGCCCCCCTACTGCCAACATAAGAAAATCACAGAAATTGGTGAACAGGGCAAAATTGGGAAAATTAACTTTTGGTTCTTAAAACAATTTAAAAAAAAATTCTAACCAATATAATCAGAAAAAAGGAGGAGGTCCAAGGCTCTCCTACCATATTCCTTTAAGGGTCCAAACCCAGATGTGGGTGGAAGGCTGATGATGCCTGACTGAAGTTCAGAAATTGTGATGTACTACACTGATGGGCTTTAAGCACTAAGCCACCCGGTCCTCCAAATTCCCAATCACTCTTTGACTTCATGTATCCTTGTCTATGGGGAGCTTGCTTCTGATGATGTTCTTGGTGAGTTTGAGGGTCTTCAGAAAAGATTTCTTTCAGGATGTGGTTCAGATCAAGGATGCGCTATAATTGTTCCATACTCCATATGGGTTCCAGTGTGAGACAAAAGGTGACAAGTAGGAGTATGCGGTCAGTGGTAGTTTCTTTTCCCCCCTGCATTGAAGCATTTTCTTTTGGGGAATTAAAGTGGCAGTTTTCATGATGCAATCTTCTTCTCTGATGAAGTCTTCTTTTAAAAATGAAGATGATTTTAAGTGTGTTAAGACATATCTCAGACTTTTTCCTCAGAGTATATTCTGTGGTATATAAGCACCTCGCTGAAGGTAACAGATTTCTTGGTTCCTAAATCTGTGAGGTTTAGCATGGTGATTAGTAGATTTTTGTTTATATTTGTTTGTAGAGTTTTAATTATTTCTACACTTCAACAGGAGAGAGAGATTCACCCCAAAACACTCAGTAGCCTGGTAGGCACAAATTCACTGGGAACATGGGAGACCTGGCATTTAAAACTTTGAGCGCTCTAGCCACTAGACTATTGAGTAAAAGATGTGATGGGGGAAGAAGAACACTAGCACTTTCTCCGCCTCAGTTTTTATGATTCTAAACTTCATTTCCTTAGTTCTTAATACCCAAAATGAGATGTTTCATTTGACCTGAATTGAAATGTTTCTTAAATTTTTCAATTTGTTAATTATTTCTATGTTTGTGGTTAATTATTTATGCTTTGGTTTGACCTGAAATGAATTCCTTTTTCAATGTTTCTAAACTTCCAGTACACCAAAAAAAACCAAAACCCCACAGTTATTTGCAACTAACACACTAAACCAAAATTAAGTTGTTTTTTGCTTGAACTTTTGAAAATATTTTAACTAACATTTTCTATGAAAAGTCAGCTTTTTAATTTTGACAGATATTTTAGTTATTTTGACAGACACAAATTCTGCAAATTCAAAACAAGTTAACCAAATGTTTGATTGACCCATATCTGCGCTTTTAACCAATTTTTTCCCCAGCTCGGCTCATCAGCTATTCTATAGTAATGTTTTTTTTCCAAGTCATAATTTCAAACTGAGAATTTGAGATAATTTAAGTGGTCATGAAAACTCTAGGACACCACATACATGGGAAAATTATCGGAGCAATAGGTATGTGAACTGAACATAGATCTATCTATCTCTAATTTAAACATATACTTATGTCAATACGTTCAAGGAATTTAGTTGAGAATAAGTTGCATTTGAAAATCACAAACAAAATCTTACCTCTTGGCTGTATTTTATCCCTGAAAGGCTGCATGTCATCAAAGCACATATCTCATTAGTGTGTTGGAAGTACCGTAATAGAGTTGGCTCACTTGCACATATCTTCTGGCAAAACAAAAATGGGCTGAAATAGCACTGAGGGGATGTTGGGTGGATCAGGGACCTTATTAACTAAATAATCTGGCTTTTCTTTCCAGTTTGTCTTGGGATCCCCCCCACTTTTTTTGCACACCCATATGTGTTCCACTAGTGGTGTTCTACTCTGTGCGGTGCTTCTGTCTAATAATTTTAGCCAAAAATGCAATTCCCTAGGTGAAAACAAAACAAACTTTTCCTGGTTGCCAACTGTCCTCACAGAGTATAGGATCTTATGATAATAGTGGCATTTGACAATGGATATTCAGCTTGTATTGAACTGTGGTCCACCCCTTCTCTATATTTTGAACAAGGTTTCTTTATATGCAAGTATCAATCTTTGTGTGATTATTTATGCATCTTCCAAACACTCCTGAACATTCTCAAGAACAGCATCTTGTTTGTGTGTCATTTATTATTACTTAGAGACTGCAACAGAGCATCAAATGACAGGCATTTGAGCAAATGACAGATATTGATGATTGAATTGAGATTTTCTTAAATTTTGTTTTACTTTTTGGTAGGCTTTTAGAATTTGCTTAACATATTGTAATATCTAAATGAACACTCACTGGAGCATATGACAGAAAAATTGTTATATAGTAAAAGTAAATATACTGTTGTTTTCTCCTTGTGTGCCACATTGTGCACACATTATGCATATTAAAGTTTGAGTTGCTTCATAATACGAATAGGTATAATTTAACTATAAAACTCTAGCTTCAAAATGTTAAAATCATGGCATGTATAGGTAACACATGCTATAGTTAACAGTGAGTTCCAGCTTCTTTTCTAAGCTAACCATTTTAAGCTGCTTATAATTTCATTACAGAAATTCCTTTTGTGTTTAAGTATTCTTATGGCCCTAATTCAGCAAGATATTGACATGGCTTACTGAGCACATGGCTAACTAAGCATATATGCAACATGTCTCGGGAAAATGTGACCAGAATTCATCACTGAACTTTGAGTATGTAAAAAAACAAGTAGTCCTGTGGCACTTTAGAGACTAACAAAACTATATAGGATCATGAGCTTGGGTAAAACCCACTTCATCAGATGACAAAAGTTGATTATCCTATATATTTTTGTTAGTTGTTTTTCAGGTTGCAGACTAATACAGCTACCCCTCTAAGACTTAGAGTATGTAAGTAGTCCCATTAAAGTCAATGTATGTATTTACAATTTTTTAGAATAGGAATGTGCTTAATACATTTACTTGAAATCATTGTTAATTTAATTGAATATGAAATAAAGTTTTACAACATGTCAGGTTGAGAAATAGTTTAGTATTTTTGTGTACTTATGAAATTTTAAAACTGAGCCATTTAAAATATTTTATGCAGAAAAAAGAGAGAGAGATTACATTTAAGATTATCATTATTCTCACCTTTAGCTTGTACAGTTAATATATTTATTTAAGCCAACATGCACATTTTGTGTCTAGCCATTGGAAAATATATGAATAATTTCTTATTCTCCTAATGAAGGAGCATATCAAGTGTAGTACTAAGATTGAAAAGGATGAGTTCAGGGCATAGATGACCTTTCTTTCTCTGTATATGTGTGTGTGTCCATGTCTGTTAGCCTGATCTTTTATGTTGTTTCCTAAGTATTGCATTAAGTACATTTATATTGTAAATTTCCAGAGCAAAATAATATTGATCTTTAGTATTGTCTCCCGAGATCTCTTCCCCTATGTTTATAGGTTAAAACAATAACAACCATCATTTCCAATTTCTGTGCCTTTTTAAAGTACAAGTTGAACCTCTCTTGTCCAGCACTCTCTGGTCCGGCAACATCCATAGCCCTACACAATTTTAGTTAGCCAGATGTCCACTTATCATGGGTGTGTCCGAGTTTCTTGTGGTCCCATAACGTTTGTTTATAGTCACCAATCCTGGCTCGCAGCGTCTTATGCTGTTATTTAGCTCTAATTAACTCTAAATGTCTTCTAAGAGTCCAGTAAGTGGTGGAAGTGTTTGTAATGCTTCTAGACAATAATGACCTCCTGTGGTTTGGCAAATTCTCTGGTTTGGCACCAGTCAACTCCTGAGTTTCAGCCTGTATTGAACTATCTTTAATATAGTAGCTATGTGAACACAGTATGGGTAAATGGAAATATAGTAGTAACTGGGAATGCTTGGTTGGAGCTCTCTCAGAAAAGTTGTTACAAATAATAGATTGATCCCAACAGTTTTAGATTTTGTTAAAGAGAATTATTTTAGGCTGAAGAGTTACATAGTCTAAAAAAACAAAACCCATAACCAACCCCCTTGCCACTCTCTGTCCTACACACCACAAACAATGTCTGATATGAAAGAGATCTTTCTTACTTTTTGCCCATAGGGCTTTTTATGAATGTGCTTTTACTTTTATGTCTTAGAACTACAGCAGAGATTAAAAAAGGTAGGAACATAGAAGAATAGCAAAGAAAATATAGAAAAATTTGGCTCATTATATAACACAGGGAAACAATTATGATATAGTTGCAAGTATGTTACACCAATGTTTAGAACATAAGAACAGTCATACTGGGTCAGACCAACGGTCCATTTCGCCCTGTATCCTGTCTGCTGATAGTAGCCAATACCAGATGCCCCAGAGGGAGAGAACACAATAGGTAATCCTCACGTGATCCCTCCCCTGTCACTCATTTCCAGAGAAACAGAGGCTAGGGACAGCATTCCTACACGTCCTGGCTAATAGCCATTGATGAACCTAACCTCCATGAATCTATCTAGCTTTTTTTTTGAACCCTGTTAAAGTTCTAGCCTTTACCACATCCTCTGGCAAGGAGTTCCACAGGTTGAGTGTATGCTGAGTGAAGAAAAATTTTATTTTGTTTGTTTTAAACCTGCTGCCTATTAATTTCATTTGATGACCCCTAATTCTTATATTGTGGGAATAAGTAAATAACTTTTCCCTATTCACTTTTTCCACACCTGTCATGATTTTATAGACCTCTATCATATCCCCCCTTAGTCTCCTCTTTTCTAAACTGAAAAGTTGAAGTCTTTTTAATCTCTCTTCATATGGGACCCATTCCAAACCCCTCATCATTTTTGTTGCCCTTTTCTGAACCTTTTCCAATGCCAATATATATCTTTTATTGGTTTAAAAAGTTAAAAGAGTGTGTGTAACATTGTCTCAAATTTTCTTGCTCTCATTGTCAGAACAATTTAAAGTTTTCTCATTAAAATTAGAAGCAGCAAGGATGACTTGGGATTCTTAACTGATAAGGAGACTTCTACTTCCAGATCATCTGTTTGATACCAAAAGTGATAACTATCTCATGGATATTTCAGGGCTTGTGTGACATAAGTCTCTCTCCATTCCCAAGATGAGTTTGTATTCCAGAACTACCATTACAACTGATATTAGTTCACTTGAGATCTGAATTAGAAAGAGAAAGGAAACTGTTATCTTTTCTGCAATAATGTTAAAGGGCATGTGGGAGTTTTTGTAAGAGTAGGGATTTTCCCTGGTGTCCCTGAACAAAATGTCCCTGTAGGCTGTAGCATGAAGTGTATCAATTAGCTGTCACTTTTCACATGAAAGATGCTTGAATTTCAATTGTGCCAAGCATGCAAAAGTCCAGATTTTAGAACCATTAATTTTAATTCATGCCTTGCAAATGTGAAACTCTCACTGGAAGTTGTCTGCTTAAAGACTGAATCTATAAGGATTAAGCATATAGTTCGTAAAGTGTTCTGGGATCCTATGTAAGTGATACATTATACATCTGTACTTGAATTTATTAGGCCAGAGAGAACAAGATTTGAATAGGGATGAAAACTGAACTTCCTCTTACTGATAGATAGGTCTTTGTTCAGAGACATTTTCTGTGTAGTATAAAAAAGCTTGCTAGGACTTCTTGCTAGTTGTGCTGCACTTGGTGACTGTCAGATCTAGGCAATGATAGTCTGTATAGTTTCATTATTACCAGGGGTTTGGCTTCTCATTAATTAGTTTCTCATTTTAATTATTTCTTATATGTACGCTTTTATAGTCACACTGATCACTTGATGATTACCTGTTCTGTTCACTCCCTCTGGGACATCTGGCATTGGCCACTGTCAGAAGACAGGATACTGACCCAATGTAGCTATTCTTAGGTTCTTATGTTCTTATGCTAAGAAACTGACTCAAGGATTTGCTTTACACTGCCAGTATTTGCAAAAGTTGTACAGACTTCTCTGTGGTTTTCAATAAGGCTATGTTGACACTGCACGCTTATTTAGAAATAACTCGTGTTATTTTGAAATAACAGAGTGCACGTCTACACAGCAAGCATGTTATTTTAAAATAGCTCTGAAATAATGGGCTTCTTACTACGACTTCAATAACCCTCATTTCATGAGGAGTAAGGGAAGTCAAAGGAAGAGTGTTCTTTCTTTGACTTGCTGCTATGTAGATAGCACTAAAAGCCAAGTTAGCGTACTTTGACTTCAGCTATGCAATTAACATAGCTAAAGTTGCGTATCTTGACTTTAGCCCGCAGTGTAGATGTACCCTAAGAGATTGCCTTTTGTATATGTCTCCAGCTATTGAGAGGCCCCCAACTAATTTTGATTACTTCCAAAAATTGTGTGGAAACACATATGTGTCACTTCACATTTTGTACAAAAAAGAACAGAACATGAAGCAGAAAGCAGTGAGGAAGGACTGCAATTGTAAACTGCCCAGAAATGATTCAAGCCTTAGTCAGGCCACGCATCTCTTCCTAATGGACCCTTAAGAAATCATGTGTGCAGTGTGTTTTGGAGGGATGTGACAAATGCCACAGATTATGGGAATGAGACATTTCAGGATACTTCATGATATAACTGGCCCAGAAAAGCACTGAGAACTCTACTCCAACTCCCAGCTATTAAACTATCCTCATCCTCCATTGCAAATGTTACCAACATGACAAGCATCTCTATCCAAAATAAGTAAAAAAAGTTCTTGAAGTAAATTGAAGCAGTTCTGAGGATATTCTCCATCTGAGTTTGCACAGGGCTCTGCAAAGACTATAACCAAAGTAGGTATTAGTTTGTTTATTTATTTTTTTTTTTTCTGTCCTTCTGGTTTCATGGGAGGGACCTGACAAAAACTGCCATCAGCCTCTGAGGCTGACATCAGCTGTCCTGATGGATACCACAGAGCAGGGTATTAAACACTTCCTGTAAATGTTTTTAAATGTTTCTAGTCTTGGCCTTTGATGCTTCTAAGGGTAAAATTTATCCCTGGACAAACTTCACGTTCAGTTTAGACCAAAATAGCCTGTAGGTTTCACGGTATAGTTCTGGGTATGATATCCAACTTCTTGGTGAATTTTACAGGCATTAATGTGCAAATGAGACCACTAATTTTTATAAAATCCTGTGACTACTTGGGTTTATAAAAGCTGGATATTTGTTTGAGAATAAAGTCTGGCAGAAATCCTTCAAGTGTTTATGAATGCCTTTCATGTAATTTGCTTCTCAGAATGCAGACTAATTCACTGCCACTGTAAAACTTAAACTGAGAGAAAAGAAAGCAAGTGGGTTGTGTATAAGAAAAAAAATGCCCTGAAGTTGGAACAGTTATTCATGTTGGTGGGCACTATGGCAAGTATTCTCAACAGTGTTGGTAGGACTTCTCATGTAAGGTCTTCCTGACTTAAATAATGGCTGCACAGACAAGCTCAGCAAGCCTTGTAAGAAGAAGAGGAGGAAAAAAACACTTAAATAACAGCATAATTGAATAAAGAGTTCAACTACATATCAAAGTCAAACAAGATGACAAGATAGTAATTCAATTGCCAGTATGAGGTAGTGGTATGAGGTAGTAGAGAAATAATGGTGAGACTGAGAGAGTATAACAATGTGGTATATTTTTTAAAAGAAAAAAATACAAAGTAGTTCAAACAGGAAAAATCTATAGATAGAAGCTTACAACATTTAGAAAGTACATCCTGGAACTGGAGTCTGTCATATATTCCAGTGCAGTTTGTAGGAGAATTCCGATAAATGATTTTGACTTGCTTTTCTGTTGTAAATATCCTGGTATTTTTGTTGCAAGACAGGCAAACACAAATGGATTCTAGTTTCAGCTGCAAACATACATGTTAAATGGGTTGTAAACAGCTTTACTTAATGCAAATATGTGAATTTTGAAAACTGATTTTTTGGGGGCAAGCTTGAAAGGTCTCACCTGCATTTTTCAAAGTAGCACTGGGGGGAACAGTTCCACTGGAAAAATATTTCACATATGAAATCCTGGATTTAAAAGCTTTAAGAAGGGTTCAGTGGGGTTTAGCCAAATATGAAAGGAGTCCAAGAGCTGTTTTATCCCCAAACACACAGTGGCATTTTTATGTGACAAACAGTCATCTGCTGTTTAGTTCAACTCAGAAGTGTTATTTCCCTTTTTAGTAGAGATGAACATTTATTTTCAAAACTGTTAATTTTTAAAGATTTGTTTCAAGGCATTCATTCGCATCATTTGTGAGTCAGCCCTTTGAATATGAGCTTCCAGAACAACGTTGTGGCCAGAAGGTTAATACAATCCTTAGAGGCATAAACAGGGAATTTTACCTCTGTATCTGGCACTGGTAGAATACTGAGTCCAGTTCAGGTATCAACAAATCAGGAAAAAGGTTGTAAAATGGGAGGAAGATCAGAGAAGAGCAATAAAAATGAGCTCCTTGATTCTATCACTATACTTTAATCAATCTGTCTAACTTAACAAAGAGAATAATAAGGGGTGATTGGATTAAAGACTATAAATAGCTACGTAGGGAATAAATATTTCATAATGAGCTTTTCAGTGTAGCAGAGAAAGGCACAACATGATCCATATGTTGACAAATCCAGATTAGAAATGAGGTGTAAATGTTTTACAGTGAGAGTAATTAACCATTGGAACAGCCACCAAGTGGCATGGTGGGTTCTGAATCACTAGCAATTTCTAAATCAGTCTGGATATGTTTCTAAAAGATATGCTATAGGAGTGATTTGGGGGGAGTTCTATGGCCATGTTATTTAGGTATCCAGACTAGATCATCAGAGTGGTCCTTTCTGTTGCCAGCAAGAGTTAATCTCAGGTCCGACACTGGGTTCTCAAAGTACAAAGACAAGCTACATAGGTATCTGTCAAACACAAGCAGTTTATTTTCTGACAGCTGTGCCCCTTAACTAAAAGAACAACATGATAGGAAAAGCGGCATTCTTACATCCCTTCTGCTAGCCGGGAAACCCCGTTTCGGTTGTGGATGAAGTGGGAGAATGTCTCAGCTTCCGAGGCGCCGGTACCCAAAACCCATTGGTGACGTCCAAATTGCTGTGCTCTGGTGCAGCTATAAATATAGTGTCTCTACCTTGTTTGGCAGTTTGGAAGTTTCCAGGGGTTACTCATCGCTTGTTACAGTGTGGCTCAGCTGTACTGCTTGTCCTTTGACTTTGTTTACATGATCAGTACACTTAGGTAAACAAGATTGTTATGTTCCCACCCTTATCTACAATTCGGTCTTGCTACAATGGCGTATGTTCCTAGAGGCTTGCTTCTGGCTCATTAGCAGTACGGAAGGCGGGGGGGTGGGGGTGGGGAATGCAGGCCTCACCACCCCTATACTTCACATGTACAGAGTTCTTCCGCAATTGACCCCTACACCTTCTGACCTTGGAATCTGTGAATCCATAAACACTAAATGACATCTTAATGATGTGTACGAAATACAATCTGTTATGATATTTTATCTAAGAAATTAGTTCTAACTATACCTAGGACCCCATAAAAATTAATTCGGATGCTATAGTCCTTAGGAAACTGGTTAATCACAGTGGTGAAACGCTGAACCCTTTACTCAGGTGATATTACCATTGAATAGAACAGGAAATTTCTCTATATGGATTGGTTATGACTTTTAGAATGTGTACCAATCTTCCCTGTAAGATGTGCACTTGTGCATTTGCTTAGGAGAAATTCAGATGCTGCACAGCTGATTAGCAGAGGGCCCACAGCTAGGTTTTGTGTTTCTATTGGTGGTGCACATTTGCACATGCTGCAGTGCACATAAAATTATTCTGCACACAAATGGAAAAAATACACACATGGATGGAAAAGATTAGAGGGAACATTGATGTGTACCCAAACCCAAGTGTGAACAATTTGGATTTTAGCAAGTTTTCAAGATTTTGAAGTGGTCCAGTGGGACGTGAAAGATTTTCTGGCCACTAGGAGGAGAAGCAAGTTAGAATTCTTTGGAGGAACCACATACATGCTGACAGGAACCCTTCTTTGTCTCTGGCCAACACTCATCATGATCTGCTTCCCATCCAGCTGTTTTCTGAACCCTTATTTGGGTCAGGGAACAACAGGCTGGGGGAAGGTCAAACTCAGTCAGGACCTGAGGACATGGTCAAGGAGAATTGGCATGGGACCACAGCATATAAAAGAACTGTAGAAGATAGTTGCACAGGAGATTCAGGTAGGGTGGCAGGAATTTTTAGGGAGAAAGCTCATTTGATTGAAAAAAGGAAGAGAAATTAAATAGGATTAGGAATGGTTATGGGGATTCTGCGGTACACAGGGGGAGAGAGGAAAAGAAAGAGTGTGAAGTGGCTTGTTTGCCACCAGTACCTCCATTAAGATCGTTTAGGCTTTTTATGTTTGTCCATGATGTTCTGGGAAGGGTGAAAGAAACAAAAAACATCAGGTGACATGATGTGTATTGGTGAACTTGAAGTAATGAACCTTAATATTGCAGTTGTCTTATAGGAACAGAAAGATCTTATACAAGAACTCAGTGTTATCAATGGCATTTAATATATGAAACAAGGAAACTCCAATAGGACAATTGGAATTTCAAGTTTACAGAACTTGATTATTATCCTTCATCATTCAAATAGGAAGGTGACTTAAACAAATTGGTCAATTGTTATGAAAGAAAATTCATTATCTCACCAAATCGATTCCTCAGATAACATAATTAGTGATGTTTTGCCTCTTTTTAAATATTCATCTTTCCTTTGGTCAGAGGTTTGAAATGTGTGTTTCAAATTTTGAGCCAAAGTTGAAAATAGACCCCTACCTTCCCATACTGCTAGAAATAGCAGAGAAGCTAGGATTGGTTTGAGTAAGACTAATAAACTTACTCAAACTAGGCAGACCATGTCAACTGTCTTCATGACTACAGCTTGTCTGTCATTTATCAGTGTCCATGAAACTAAAGCCTTCTCATTGCAAAGTTCCTCCTATTAATAAAGAAAAATACTATTTTGTAGGCAGCAATATTCTTTTTCGTCACTTTTCTTCAGCTCCATCTAATCAGGAAAATTCTAAAACATTGGTATAACAGGGAGGTAATTTATGAAAAGCAGAGGGATAGAGCCCTGCATGGATACAAAATTTGTATGTACATCTGATATATGAGCTGAAAAGATGGTCCTCAAATATTCACAGATATAAAGTGCATTTCTGCACATTGGCAGTGCTCTAAAAACACAACAAACTTTCAAAACTGGTCATTGAAGATCACCAAAATTGGTGATTAGATTGCCTCTTCTTGTTAAACTTTGGACAAAATGCAAGATTTATCTGTTTCGGGATCTCAGCCAAGACTATGCAGAAACACAACCTCATCTGAAAGTGTTCACCAGGACACAGATGCTAAACTTTTCATGACTTGAAACTCATATCAAAATCAATAAGGCTTGTAAACATTGATTTTGGAATTTATTATAGGATTTATTCTCTGAGAATATATTTTAATATGTTCTCAGAGAATAAATCCTACAATATATTCCAAAAAATCAATGTTTATGAGCCTTATTGATAGGCCATAGTCTCTGATGTTAGTCATCAGTTCTCTTTCTGGTGGTTCAGGTATATCACATTTTTGAGGGGGATAGGGCCTGACTCAAATTCTACTGATGTCAGCTGAACCCTTCCTATTAACTTCACTGGGCTTTGGATCAGACTCTAAAGATTTTCTGATAGAACAGTAAATATACTGTAGCAGTTTTCACTATGATCATGTGTTTAGTTACAGATATTGCTGTGTAACTCATAATGGCGAAGCTGTTATAATGATTCACCATAATTCATCATTCATGTTGCACATTGTACCACAATAGCAATTGTATGCTACATTTTATTTTTCAGCATGGTATACGTTTTATTTGTATTTTATTAGCAAATCATATGTACAACTGATCTGAAGATATACTCTTCTAATATGATAGTGCATATGTTTAAAATATCCTATATATTTATCCAGTCATGTCACTCTATGGTGGTACTTGTTAGGGCTGAGGGAACCTGGAACTATGAACATGTAAACAACAAAAATATGATGCTGATGTATATCTGTATCATGTAACTGTGTGTAGATTCTGTATCAAAATCACATCCAGCTTTATTCCTTCTGTTTCAGTCTCTTTGCACCATTGTAATGCCACAAAGTGATGGAATACGGGCTGAAAGTGGACAATTGGAATTTCCACAGTGTTAAGGATCGCTCAGCTGGTTTAGAGTGACATAATCAGTTCCTACACAAATTGTTCCCAATACACAAACACCCTGGCTTAAGGGACATATTGATAGGCATAGAGAAGAGAAAGGCATGTTTACTCCATCCCAGTTCACAACTTGTGTAAGTCCCATAAGATGCAGCCAGTTGGAATGAGATAAGGCCATTTTTAAGATGTTTCCATTCATGCTAATCAGCAAACCTGGCTGAAGAGTACCATTACTAATATTTCCTTTCACGTCCCCGCCTTGTGTGTTGACTATATCTGGACGCAGAGAAGAAACTAGGCCAGATTGTGTTCCATTACTCATTAATATAAAGGGAGTGCTTTCAAAGGCAAAGCTTATCATTAAATAAAATAATGTTCATGATTCAGTCTTCTGAGAGGAAATCATTATTATTGATTTAAATATAAGTAATTGCATGTATCAAATGTTTTGCAAGAAGCAAATGCCCTGAAAAAAAATAGAGAGTAATTGATTATAGGAGTAATTGACAAATTTATAATAAGCTTAATTTAATTCTGCTTGCATTCCTGATTTTCAGGTGTATTCTGTTTACATTTTGCCTTGATATTTACTTTTTTTTTTTTTCATTTTCTTCTTTCTTTCCCACCTTCAGCAAAATACCTCAGCAGATAAGGAGACTCTTCATGTTGCCTCAACAAAGGAAGCAAATCAAAGCATCCAGGAGTGTGATTCTCAAGACGTAAGATTAACCCATTTGGGACTCAGTACTTAATATAGACTGAAAGGAATTATTAAAGCCTTAGAGACAATTCTAATGCCATCTATTTGTTTAATAATCAATCCAGTACATACATTTTAAAAGCTATCTCATGTTCAGTTGCTGTTAAGTAAATGTTCTTCGGTGTACAAGTATGCAGTGTAGTCCCTGTGTGTTCTTTAGGGATTGGTTAACAGGGTTTGTAAAGCTTTTGGAAAGCAAAGCAGTAGAAGAGATGTGATTTAATGATTAGTCAGTTCAGCAATCTACTTATTCCCTTAGAGGTTTGGTTGGACAGCTCCTGGGCTACAGTGAGGCACAGAATGCCGTTATATAACATTCACAGTAATAAACAACCATAAACATAAAAAATGCTTTGGGGGAGAGGAGGGGAAAGGACCCAAGGAAGATGTGTAACTTGAGCAGTAACAGGGACAATGTAAAGGTAAAAGTCTACAATCTTGTCCACTGCCAGTCAGTGTCTCGGGAACAAGCTGAAAACTCCAATCTGTGACACATCAGACACAATGGACAGCAGCCCTGTCTCACTTAAGACACTGCCACAGCATACTAACATGAATCTCAAAGCAATTTCTTATGGCCTGTGTTACCATGAAAACCAAAAATAGTAGTGTGTTGCAAATTTGAATGATTCCCTGGATATTGCAAAGGATATTACACTAATGCGGTCTTAGCAAATGTCCTGATGAAACATGAAAAACAGTAAGAGAAAATGAGGCAAAGGAGCCCGGAGTGAAATACTAAACACACTAGTGTTCCTTAAATATAACACCTACTAATATCTGCAGGAAACTGGAAAGACCGCTGGCAGCAATAATTAGCAGTTTACACACCTTTCATCCAATGTTTAAACAGTTATGGTTTCCCCAATTAGCACTCATAAATTTGGTACGTCCTTTCCTCAAGATCAGGGCAAGTATTATCGGTTGCTCAGTTGGGAGCCCTGATGTGCATGGTTGCAACATGGATACTTGGGAAATCACACTACCTTTATAATAGTTTTATTAATACAATTAGCAACTTCACTACCTTCAAGGCAGGTGGAGATAATACAGAATGAGGTGAGCATTCAGATATTTTTTTCTATATCTTCTTCCTCCTCATCATCATAACCATCATCAGCGGTCATTGTCCTAGCATCTCTCCCTCCCAAAGCACACAGCCTTGGATATAACTTTATAATGTGTTATACTGACACCACTATGCTTAATGTGTATTCACTAGATTTTTTCCCCTTTGCCTTATTTGTATTTCATCACTCAGCTACCATTGAATGTGCCACTCTCCCATAGGTTAATGTTTTAAGCTTATTAGGATATATACCAGTTAGTTGCCATGGCATTCTTGTGGTCAGACATCTGTTGATGTCCCTAACTAAAAATATCCTAAGCTGGTATAAATTAGCATCTTGTGATTACTTACCAGCTATTTAGTCATTAAAACATTCCCTATTATGATACCTTATGAATTAGCATTACTTGGTTAGCTCCTTATGCTAATGCTCTTTGGCTTTTAGGCCCTAATTGATTTTGCTAAGCTATTGTCTTACAGGTCTTGAGACTTGTAGAGTTATTGCTTTAATGTCTTAACTTATCCCTATGTTTCAAATAGCAAATACCTATACCAATAGGATACACTATTTAGTTGTGATTGTCACATTATTCTGAGGGGAAAATTGAGAAATGCATATAATCTCAAATGAGTTAACATGATTTTTATACTACACTACACTATCATATTTTATATACATGCTACATATTTTACAGGAAGAGTTTTCTGAATGTTTTTCGCCTTGTTTTTGTAAAGAAAAATTGAAACTGATTTTATGTTCTTTCTCCTGTAAATCCAAATCTCTGAATCTGCACTGTTCCTGGCATGTCAGATTTTACTTATGGCATGAACATAGTCTCTGCCAATCATGCCTATCTTGCTTCTTTCCAGAAAAGCTGCCTTGCATTTCCATTACTTTTTTATGAGGATAGATTGTTGATCTATCTTTCAACCTCCAATCTGGAGGGCCAGTGGATTGCTCTTCATTTGATCCCACATTTTTCCCTGTTTGGTTTGGGTGTCCCTACCAGGCATTAGTACTCCTGGCCAAGTAACTCCCAAGGTCATAGGGAAACAAGCTAGACCACTGCATTAAGCTATTGTCCCCCAGGGGAAATGATGCTTCAGTCGTCTTGCATCCAGCTTCACAGAAGGGAGAGAAACTTTAGTTTGACATTTTAGAAACCTGAAAGAAGACTTGAAATACCTATCGTTTTTTAAAAAAAATCCAAAAATGTTATTTTATCTTAGAACTTTTCAGAACTAGAAGCTAATACTCTACCTACTGGAAAGTTGGAGATTTCTTCTTTTAAGGACATTACCCATTACCCATTTGACCTGTGTCATTTTGAGTAAATTCCAAGTGTGGGAAGGAAAATGGTAACCTATCCCCCTTCCTTGTTCATTTTATTTTATTTCAATTTTTTAAAATTTAAATAGGAAATGTTTAAAAATTGTCAGAATTTTAAAATATTATGTCCCAGTAGACAAAGTGCAGTTAAGGTGGTCAAAGATGTACAACAAGTTCTGATCTGCCATTTATTTTTTTTTAAATAAAAAAAATTGAAAGTGAGTTAAAAACTGGGAATTAATGAATCAAGATGTTGCTAAGAAAGCTTCAGCAACTCTTTTCTCTGGGCACGTCTACACTACATGAAAGATCGATGCTACCGTGATTGATCTTCCAGGGTTCAATTTAGTGGGTGTAGTATAGACCCACTAGGTTGAACTCAAAGGGTGTCTCCATTGTTGTCAGTCTTCCTGTTCCTCACAAGGAGTAAGGGAAGCTGACGGGAGCGTTTGCTCCCGTTGACCTCCTGGTGTGTGGTCAGTGGTGAAATGCGATATAAGATATGTCGATTCCAGCTACGTAATTTACATAGTCGCGTATCTTACTTGGATCTTCTCATGTAGTATAGACCAGGCCTCAGAGTGGTGGAAAAATCTCTTAATTGTTTATCAGATTAACAATCTGATAAATCTGACTATGATTTATTTTGTACAAGTATTACTCTTCCAATGACTGACTACTGTAAAAGAACATGTGGTATTTTAAACTTCTAAAGAAAAGAACAGAAAGTAAAATATTTTGTCAAATACATCAGATTTTTTTCTCTGCACTCCTTATGGCCAATTACTTTGGTTATTTTTCATCTTCTAGTCTTGCTGAAATTTTTGGTTTTGACATGTATATTTATATTAATTTCTAAGGTGAAATAACATACAATGTTATTTACAAGTTGGATCCAGATAAATAGAATTAAATTCATTCATTTGGAAATTGGATGGATTCAAAAAACAGAGCTGCCCCCTAATGAGACATTCAATGGCTACAAGTAGTTGAAGCATCTTGAAATATTAATGTCTTGGTTTATTTAAATTATGAGATTTTGACTGAGTCAGGACCTCTATTGGCCTCCAATACTAATTTTCTTATCCCTAACACTTAGAAAACACTTTAAGAATCTTCTCTTTTCAAGAGGATGTTTTCAAGTGGCTCAGTTGAAGTGAAAGGGAGTTTTTTCTATTGGCTTGTGTGGAAACAGGATTTCACTTCATGTACTTTTACTTAAAGTGCATAGCAAGCCCTTCTAGTAGAATTCTGGACTGAACAATTTTTTAAACAGAAAGTCGGCTCCTCTTGTTACAATAATATGAAGAATATTATCAATTTGTAACTCACACACACACAAATTACTATCTAAAGGACATTCACTATCTTCTTCAGTGCAGGAAAACTTTATGCACATGAAACACAACATTCAGTGCAGACAAACATTATGCATATAAAACACATTTAGAATTACCTATTGCAGGGTGTCAGAAATAACATCACACAATTTAAAAAATGTTGCTTTATTTAAATATTTTAGATTCATCCGCTGGTGTTAAATTTCTAGCTCTCATTGTTTGCCCTTGCTCGGCCTTTTCTGAAAAACAAAAGTGGGACAGATTTTATTTACTGCCTTTATGTTCCTGCAGTACACAAACACACAGCAAATTCATTAATCATTCAGTGGCAGAGGACATTGAGCACTGGACCAAAACATACACATGTTTCTAAGCAACCATGGGATTTAGCTTCATAATTTGTCCATCATTCTTAACAGCGAAGTTTTGATCACTCTGCTTGCTTCTTTCCCTCTCTCAACCAATGTAGTAATGTGATGACATTTCTGAGAGTATGTCTACACAGCAAAGTTATTTTGAAATAACTATGTGACCATCTACACAACAATTGTGTTATTTCAAAAATATTTTGAAATAACAGGCAGCTTATTTTGGCATTGGTAAACTTCATTGTACAAGGAATAACACCTTTTCCGAAATAGGGCAGCTGTAGTTATTTCAAAATAAGAGACCTCCAGTCCCTCCCATGGTGCCCTACTAGCCACTCTGTCTACACTTAGCCAAACTCTATAGCCCCCCTTTCCCTGGAGCCCTTAAAGCTGCAGCCTCAGGGGAAAGAGCTTGTGGCATGCAGGCGGCCCTGGGGGGAGGGATAGCTCAGTGGTTTGAGCATTGGCCTGCTAAACTCAGGGTTGTGAGTTCAATCCTCAAGGGGGCCATTTAGGGATCTGGGGCAAGTCTGTCAGGGATGGTACTTGGCCCTGCCATGAGGACAGGGGACTGGACTCAATGACCTCTCAAGGTCCCTCCCAGGTCTATGAGATAGGTATATCTCCATATATATAGATAGATAGATAGCTCTGAGCCACCCAGCAGCTGCCACAGCCTCAGAATTTGCCCAAAATGAGCCAGTCTGCTGCTCCTGCCCAGCCCTCCATTGCTCCCAGGGAAACAGTCAGACTGCTCCCAGAAGCCTGCCCAGGGCCAAGAGAGATGTGTGTCTTCCTGGTCTGGTGTGGAGATCCTGGACCTTACTGAGGTCTGGGGACAGGAGGCAGACCTCCGCACCAGATGCAGGAATATGGATGTCTGGGGTAGGATGGCTGAGAGCCTGGCCAACAAGGGACACATCTGCATGCAGGTGTGGATGAAAGAGAAAGAGTTCTACCAGGCATGTGCCAGGGCCTGAGAGCACAGCTCCCGCTGCAGTGGCAGAACCCCCCACACCTGCCCTTACTTCAAGGACCTGGACTGCATCCTGGGGGGGGGCAGGGGAGTCCCTTCCCCCCTGGTAATGGTCTCGAGGCACCTCTCATTGTACTACCAGGGGACAGAGAGACATGGAAAAGGGGGAGCCAGATGAAGCCAGCACCATGACCCTGGAGCTGGCACCCTGTGCTTTAGACATGTCCCAGGCCTCATCTGAGGCCAGGAAATCCATATCAGGTGAGTGCCATCACATTCCCTATGTACACAGGGTGAAGGGGGTAGGAAGGGAGGGGCTGGGGTGCACTCCTCACTCAGCCTGTGTGGCCTGGGGATCGCACAGCAGCCTGTGCATGTGGGACAACGTGGAGCGACAATCCAGGGCACACAGCCCAGCAGGCTGCACCAGCAGGTTGCACCAGAGGACCCTTGTGCTATTGGCTACAGGGTGCCTGGACAGGCCTGCCACACTCATGACACTGGGGTGGAACATCCTTCCTCCACCAGGCAGTACTCAAAAGAGGCTGGGGACATGGAGACATACACAAACACACCCAGCAGTGCTGCACACAACACTCAGGCATGCCTGCACTCTCAGGGCAGCATCCACTCCCGGGGACAGTGTGGCAAGGTGCAGGAGTGTGTGCCACTCACAAACACCTTCCCCTCAACACTCTGTCCCCTCTTCTCCAGCAGGCAGCGATAGAAGTTACTCTTCCCATCGGACGACGCCACGGCTGGACCCAGTGGGCGCATGCTGGACCAGCTGTGAGAGGGAGGCAGTTGACACTACCCGGGGCAGCCTCCGGGACCCACAGGTGCCAGACACCCATGGATGAGGTCCAGAGGGAGCACCTCATGCCACTCTAATCCATGGAGCAGACTGCAGGAAGTCATCCAGCTGCAGTGAGATACCTGGTGGAAGATGCTGGATAAGGGCTGCACCATGTGCACAGCCATGCAATCCCTGGTCTCCAGCATGCTGCCTGCGCCCACTCCTGCTCTCACTCTTCCCACTTCTCCCCCAACCTCTCCCCTCCCCCATGGCTGCCAAGGCCCCCGCATCTGTGGCGGTGTGATCACCAGAGCCAGGTGCCACTTCCAGCCACAGCCTTAAGCCTCTCCTCACCTCTCCTCCCTCTTCCAGATCCCCCCTCCTCCCTCCAAGGTTCTCATCCCCCCCGGCCCCCCTCTCTCCTCCTCTCTCCCAGGTTCTCCCACTCCTTCCCCAGTTACTTTGACCCCAAATAATATATATATATATATATATATATATATATATATATATATTTAAAGTCTGTTTTATTGTCTCTGCAGAGGAGGGGGGAAGGGAGGGGTGTTGGAGGAAAGGCTGAGAGAAGCAATGTACACACCCCTAGTGGGGAGGCCCAGGGGACAATGTCCCTGGGGTCCTTGTGAGAAACTCTCCCTCAGGGCCTCTCAGATGCACACGGTCCCTTGATGGGCCTGCCAAATGGCAGCCCTGCGCAGCTGCTCAAAGGCCTTGCCGATGCTGTCAGCCTCTGCCCCCCACCCTGGCAGGAATCCCTCCCTCTTCCCCTCACAAATATTGTGAAGGATGCAACATGTGGCCAGCACGTGTGGGATGTTCCGCTCCCCAACATCCAGCCGGGTGAGGAGGCATCTGAACCACATCTTCAGATGCCCGAAGGACCCCTCAATGACTATACGGGCCCTGCTGAGCCTGGCATTGAACTGTTCCCTGTAATGGTCAAGGTGGCCGGTATAGGGCAAGAGAGGCAGGGCAAGAGAGGCAGGCTGTGTCCCCCACCATGCACATGGGCATGTCCACATCCCTGACCCTCATGGTGTGGTTGGGGAAAAAAGTTATGCAGCTTCTGGAACATGCTGGAGTTGTGGAAGTTACGGGCATCATATGCCTTCCCCAATCACCTGATGTAGATGTCTGTAAACCAGCCCTGGTGGTTCACAATGGCCTGCAGGACCATCAAGAAGTACCCCTTCTGTTTGATGTAGAAAGATGCCTGGTGATTGGGGGCCCAGATGGAGATGTGGGTGCCATCAGTTGCCCCCTTGCAGTTTGGGAAGCCCATGCTGGCAAAGATGTCAATGAATGTATCCACATTACCAAGGCTGATGACCCTGCGCAGCAAGATGGAGTTGATGGCCCGCACCAATTTTAGAAGGAGACAAGCAAACACAGAGAATAACAAGGAGGTCAGAGCCCTGGGGAGGTCCCCGAGCTCCCCCCCCAAAGATCAGGAGCAACCCCACTACTTACCCCATCCTTCGTCAGGGATTTCTGAGGGCAGCACTGAAAAACCCTCCTGGGAAGGGGGGTTGCACCTCCCCCACCACCTGTCCCCATTTCCCTAGGGAACCCCATTCCAGCAGTCCACCCCCTTCCTAGGACAATAGCCCAAGAACACCATACTTGCATGAGCAGGGCCCCGACAATCAATCTCCCCAAGCTGAATTGGTTCCCAATGAATCAATAGCTGTCTAGCATGGTGAGCTTCCACAGAGCTATGGCTACCCACTTCTGGGGGGGGGGATGGCGGGTCTCATGTCCGTCTCCCGTCACCTGAGGGCAGGGGCGAGCCACTCACAGAGCTCTAGAAAGGTGTCCTTCCTCATCCGAAAATTCTGGAGCCACTGCTGATTGCCCCACGGCTCCATCACACGCTGGTCCCACCAGTCAGAACTGGTGTCCAGGCACCATAAGTGGTGGTGCACAGTGTGCAGGGGACGGCGGGCAGGATCCAGCAGCATGAGCTGCCCCTGTAGAGAGGCGAGGAGGGTCTCCAAGAGGAGCAGGGGTTGGGTTCCTGCAGGGCCTCGAGGCAACCTGCAGAAATTGCTGCATGAGGTGCAGCACAAGCTGCACCAGCCGTCGACTGCCCAGAGGCAGCTGGATTGCTGAGGTGTCCACAAGGGCAACTACAGCCAGCAAAAGAAAAGGCTTTGCTGTCCCTTGAGGAGGCAGGCAAAGGAAAAAAACCTGAGACACTACGGTAGAGGGGGGTCCCTTTAAGCATGTGTGTCAGCCTCAGGCAGCAGCTCCAGGAAGTAACTTATGCCCTACCTGAAGTGGTTCCAGGTGGCCTTTAATGGAAGTTAGCATCCATTCAGTGTGGACATTCTATTTTGAAACAGCTTAGCGCTATTTCGATGAGCATTTGGTGTGTAGATGTGCTATTTCAAAATAAGCTGTTTTGGATTATTTCTTCCGGAATAGCTTATTCCGAAATAAATGTGTAGTGTAGATGTAGCCTGACAGTACCAATTTTATTTTTACTTCAGGTTGGTTTAGTTCTGAATCTGACTTAAATTATCCCATGATGCCTAAAAGAAAGACTATAAAAGTCATGAAAGGTTAAAACAATTTGTTTTTAACTGGTAAGCCAGTACACTAAATGCCTAAAACAAGGGTGCTAAAGTGTGGAAAACTGCAGGGATATCTTAATCAAAAACTAATGGAAATGTACACTCAAGTTTATTACATATATTTAGCACCTTATCTTCTTTAATAAGCTGTTTGGAGGCTCACCAGATATTTAAGAAGATCATTATAATAGCTGATGAGAGGGTTATTTGTGTGTCCTTGTATAAACCTGGAAGTAATTTGCTAATGGTAAAGGACAGTTCTCAGAGGAAAAATCTATTCTGTATCTTATCATAGTTATGCCATATTGAATTTGCTCCTGGAAAACCTATAATTCATGTAGAATAGTAATAGAGATGTAGCCGTGTTAGTCTGGTCTAGCTGAAACAAAAGACAGGACTATGTAGCACTTTAAAGACTAACAAGATGGTTTATTAGGTGATGAACTTTCATGGGCCAGACTCACTTCCTCAGATCAAATTGTGGAAGAAAATTGGCATGACCATATATACCAAAGGGATACAATCAAAAAAAGTGAACACACATAAAAAGGACAAATCAAAATTTAGAACAGAGGGGGGGTGAGGGGTGGGAGGTTAATGTCTGTGAGCTAATGATATTAGAAGTGATAAATGGGGAAGCTATCTTTGTAATGGGTAAGGTAATTAGCATCTTTGTTGAGACCCGGTCGTAAAGTGTCAAATTTAAGCATGAATGACAGTTCAGAGGTTTCTCTTTGAAGTCTTGTGTTAAAATGTCTTTGAAGCAGGATGCAGGTAGTCAAGTCGTTGAGACAATGCCCATTCTGGTTGAAATGGCAAGGAACTGTTTTTTTCTTTATTCAGTTATAAGATCAAGAACACATATTCCTGCTCATCCAGAAATATAATTTATGCCATCATGTGCCGACAGTGTCCGTCTGCTATGTACATTGGACAAACATCTCAGACACTTCACCAAAGAATCAATGCACCCAAAACAGATATCAGACAGTGTCACAAAGAAAAAACAGTTTCTTGCCATTTCAACCAGAAAGGGCATTGTCTCAACGACTTGACTACCTGCATCCTGCTTCAAAGACATTTTAACACAAGACTTCAAAGAGAAACCTCTGAACTGTCATTCATGCTTAAATTTGACACTTCACGACCGGGTCTCAACAAAGATGCTAATTACCTTACCTATTACAAAGATAGCTTCCCCAATTATCACCTCTAATATCATTAGCTCACAGACATTAACGTCCCCCCCTCTTCTAAAATTTGATTTGTCCTTTTTATATGTGTTCACTTTTTTTGATTGTGGTATATATTGTCATGCCAATTTTCTTCCACAATTTGATCTCAGGAAGTGGGTCTGGCCCACGAAAGCTCATCACCTAATAAACCATCTGGTTAGTCTTTAAAGTGCTACATAGTCCTGTCTTATAATTCATGTGTATTTTAAAATAAGAATCAGCAGTAACGTTAGTATAAACATGAACCATCTGTGACAGTTAGGGGATTACTGTGATTTTAAAAAGGCTAACAGTTAACAAATCAAGTCCAGCAGTGGATGTAAGCAAATGCAGCTCCATTGCCTCTAGTTAAGTCTGGCCTTGCAACTTTGAGGGGACAAGTCAAAATATTCTTCTTGTGGGCAGCACTGGAATTAGTTAAGGGAAAGAAATCTCTAGAATGGGAGACAGAAGCATGGAGGAACACTGTTTAATGCCTGGAGACCTAAAACATTATAATCTAAATTCTCTCAGTTGGTCTAGTACAAGTCCAGTCAGGGAGCAAAATTTATCATTCTAAACATATCAGTGTGACATATTTGCAAACAATATAAAAACATATAAAACTCAATGCCTGGAGTTTGGTAGAAATGCAAATGCCAAACCAAGATAAATGGAAAAGTTTGGAAGGGGTAATGAATTTTTGAGCAAACCTGGATTCTTTATCATTTTGACTTGAAATCATTTACATTTCTCCTTTCAGAGGGTTTGGCTTTAAACCACTACACCGAATTTAACAGACTTTACCTACTTCCTCCTTGAAAGTTGAAGACTATTTGAACTAATAACACAAGAAAAATTTGGGCATTGTGAATGCACCCAAACCCTAAATATATTTTATCTTTGCAATGCGAAACCAGGAGATTCCAGATCAGATTCTGATCCCAAAGATACAGTGTTACACCAACTTAACTCCACTCACACTTTTTGTCTCTATGGAGCTTTAACACTAGGGCTTGTCTGTACTATAGCTAGGAACATGTTTCTCAGTATGGGTGTGTCTAGACTACAGGGTTTTTTTCGAAAAAAGTGGCATTTTTTTTAAAAACTTCCCCTGTGTCTAGACTGCAGCCGCATTCTTTCGAAAGTAAATCAAAAGAATGCGGCAGTTTTTTCAGTCGAGGTAAACCTCATTTTACAAGGAATAACACCTTTTTTCGAAAGTACTCTTTCGAAAAAAGGCGCTATTGAATGCAAACTGTGCTTTTTCAAAAGACAGCGTCTAGACTCTTTCAAAAAAGAGGCTCGCTTTTTCAAAAAATCTGCTTGTAGTCTAGACGCTCTCTTTCTAAAGAGGCTTTTTCTAAAGATTCTTTCGAAAAAGCCTCTTTCAAAAGAGGCTTGTAGTCTAGATGTAGCCATGTGTATCTATCTAGCATGCTAAAAATATAGTGTGGCAGTTATGGGGCAGGCTAGCCATCAAAGTATGGACCCACCTCAATAAGAAAGTTACATGATTAGTTGATCTACAGTAGGTAATTTTCTTTGTGAGCACCTCTTAGTTAACTGATTTAATTGTATGCCTTCATAGTCATGTTGTTGTATAGTTTGTAGATCAAATTGAATAGTTTAATAGTCAAGAAGCATGCCTAATTTTCCTATTCTATTTTTAAAATATTGTAATGAGAATGAATACTGGGATGATCCAGCTTTATAATTTACACACCCAACAATATATCTCTCTAGCTCTGCTCTATAATTCACTGGATGTGCTGAGTATTATGGGTATTAATTTTCTACATACTTTACTGATCAAGCTGCATATTTCATCAATTGAATTTTCACATACAGATATGCTGTTGATCAAGCTGCATATAAACTGATCAAGATACAGAAATAGTTTGTCATATGCCAGGCCTTAATTGTCTAGCTGCTTTAATATTTACTATTTCAGATTCTTTGTTCATTAGAGTATACAAAAATGAATTGCTTTAGGCATTGTATCATGGGTACTTTATTTTACAAATATAAATAAAGAGATCATTAATATTTTTAATCTTCACATGAAAAATATTTAATGAGCTCTCGTCACTAATAAATTCAGCTCATGGAAGCGTTGTTCTATTGTTTAGAAGGAAAAATAATAATAATCTTTTTTTTTTCCCAGAGAGCCAAACTCACCCAGTCATAAAAATTGTCATTCCTATCAAGACTACATTTTAATGAGATGCTCTGGGAAAATATACAATTGAAATTGAAAAGTATATAAAATATACCAATAAAAATAAGGTTAACATAGCCTGCAAATAAATGAACATGACTGATCTTTTTTTTCTATGAAGTTTTCATCTTGGGATCAGACAGCGTTCCATTCTCTGCATACGCAACTTGCATTGATTTCACAAATTGCTCTGCACATACTGTGTCTGAAAGATTGGGGCCTACAAATCTATGGACAAGATATGAAACTCAGTTAATAAATTATCTGTAACCATTAGACTCTGGATCAGAAAACTTAGTATAATAGAAAGTCTTTAAAGTCAATGAGAGCTTAATAGACTATCAGCAGAGCAAAAGAAATTCAGGGTTTCTCCATGACCCATATTTGTAATCTCTGGTGTACACATCCACATTCATTAGCAAAATAGCAATAGATTGAGCAACTTGGCACCTATTGAATACTGAGGAAGAAAGAGACGAAGGACATGTGCAGGAAAGAGAATGAAAGATCACCTCTGACCACCTATGGGAGTCTTCCATTATGGTTTGAATTTGAGGAGGTGTTACAAAATTGTAGCTACATGATCAACAAACTGTATGGATTAGAAGCCTGATCAAAAGATCTGAGGAGGCTTGAGTTCTAATCTGGACTCTGCCTCTTTCTGTCTCTGTTCCCTGTTGTTTGGTATGTGGTTAGTAATACTTACCCACTCAACTCAAAGGAGTGTTGTAAGGGTTAACCATTTTGTTCATAACTTGGCAATTGTTACTCACCACTAACTAGCCTTGAAGAGTCTCTTTAATATCCCACAATTTCTCTCTTTGAGACTCCATCTAGACAACAAGCCTTTTTTGAAAGAGACTTTTTGAAAGAATCTTTTGAAAAAGCCTCTTTCGAAAGAGAACGTCTAGACTACAAGCAGATTTTTCGAAAAAGCGAGCCTAGATGCTCTCTTTTGAAAAAGCACAGTTTGCATTCAATAGCACCTTTTTTCGAAAGAGTACTTTCAAAAAAAGGCGTTATTCCTCGTAAAATGAGGTTTACTGCGATCGAAAAAACTGCCGCGTTCTTTCGATTTACTTTAGAAAGAATGCAGCTGCAGTCTAGACGCAGGTGAAGTTTTTTTTTAAAAAGTCTACTTTTTTCGAAAAAACCCTGTAGTCTAGACACACCCTGATAGAACAGCCTTCATGATTCATCAGATATTTGTAACTAGACCAATGCATCTCTGCTGAATCACTTCTTTCTTGCTTACTAATGTAGCTTCCCAAATGTATAGTCACATCCATCTCTATCATCTCTGGAGCCCATATCCACATTCTTTATTCACTGATCACAAAGAATAGGAAAAGCATGAAGAATATAGCTCTGGTTTTGTTGTTGCTGTTTGTTTGGTTTGTTGTTGTTGTTTTTTTACATTGGCACTTAAAATGCAAGCTATATTTGTTGGGCTCTCAAATGGATTAACTAAGCCCTGGTCTACAGCAGGGAGTTTATTTCAAAATAACTCCCCTTATTTTGAAATAACAAGCAGTGTGTCCACGATGCCAAACCTTTTATTTCAAAATATGGGGCTGGCTATTTCAAAATAATAACTCCCGCTTTCCACGAGGAATAACACTTATTTTGAAATAGTTATTTCGAAATGGCAGTAGTGTGGATACTCTGCTGCTGCTGTTTCAAAATAACTACTCCGCAGAGTCATTCAAAGTAATTAATCCCCAGTGCTTGCTGGGGCTGTAAGTTGAGGTAGTGCATCCACATTAAGGGAGACTGCCTTAGACTAATTTTGAGACTTCCCTGTAGTGTGGACACACTATTTTGAAATAGTTATTTTGGGAGTTATTATTTTGAAATAAGTTATTTTAAAATAATTTCCTAGTGTAGACATGTGCAGAGGGAGGAAAGGTGATCTTCTCGAGTTGTCGCCTTAATTTTCCACTTAGGCCGTGTCTATACTACAGATAAGATCGAAGCAGCCACAGTCGATCTTCCGGTGAAGACATGCTAATTCGAACTGAGAGTGCATTCCCATCAATGCCAGTAGTCCTGCTTCCATGAGGAGTAAGGGAAGTTGAAGGGAGAGTGTGCTCCCTTCGACTTCCCACAATGTGAACAGCACCAAAATTCGAGTTAAGATGCTTTGACTTAAGTTATGCAATTAATGTAGCTGAAGTTGCGTATCTTAATTCAAACTTATCCCCTAGTGTAGACCGGGGGTGAGTGTTTCAAAATTTCTTTTCTTTGCAGTTATAAAGCCTGGTAACTTTAAGGTGTAGTAAGACTGAGAAATAGGCCTAGATCTTGTGTGATGCTACTCCCTCCCCTGGGAGGACCACACTAGTATATAGGGATCCTGAAACACTCTAGAGTTGTCAAAAGAGCTTCTCTACCACCTCATTTGCTGATACCATCTTAAAATTTGAAGTAGAGCATTGACTTGGAGAACTTGAATATGAAACATAGCCATCCATCCTAGAATGTTTCCATTTGATACCAGCGCTAAACCTTCCCAGATTTGCAAAAGAATAAGAAAGATATTCCAGTAAAGATTTGTCAAATGGAGATGCTGTGCAGTGCGTTAGAACCGAAAGACTTGTTCTTCTGGCACAATTTTAGCTCAAATCCTGCTATGTCTCCACTACTAAGTGGGAGGGACTGATTTCCCTGCTCATGTACACATAGGCATGCTACCTGTCACTGAGTATTCACTATACACAAGCAAGGGAATCCCACTCTTAACCCTTAGTGTATATATAACTTTAGACTGGTACTATGAAATCAGTGGAGGTGCATTGGATTGTGGGCTATAACTTTTTATAAGTTCTCATTGCTCTGAATGCCTCCCACATCTACCCCTCACATTTGGCTGTGTTTTCTTCTGTTTACATTTGTTTTTCTAGTAACATTCTTGCAAACTACGTTTTTAATCAGCTGCACATGGACAATGGTTGTTCAGTGTACAAATTAAGAAGTGAAAGTTATTGCCCTGTGAGGGGACAGCAGGATGGGGCAGGAGACATGAGCACAGGAATATGACATTATCTCCCTCCCACCCCTTTTCTGCATAATTTACTCATTGGCAGGAGCAAGATCTGAGGAGTCATTGCTCACAAGGACTTATATTTTGTTCCATCATTCAATTTCCTTAACAGGGAAGGGTTGGTGGGAGGAAAGAAGTTTCCTAGCACACATATCTGTCCTATGTGCATTCACAAGGGCATATTACTGCTTAACCCAATTTGTTTTACACATGCATCCATATAGGAGTAGTTCTCGACATTCATAATTCTTGCCCCACCTTCTTAGCATCCCAAAGCTAGTTGTAGCAAAGTCTTAGTGAGTTAATGGGTTTGTTTTTATATATAATAATTTATAACTTTATTGTGAATGTTCCTGCAAGGTAATTTTCTTCTGTATAAAATCTCCTGAAAAATGAATGCATAATATCCAGTAAAATACTTGAAAGCCCATAATCTCAGGTTCAGTCTTGGTAACCTAAAAATGTGTCTCGAATTTGTTCAATAAATTTGGAGTATCATACTAAAAGTAATTAAAAAACCCCTGTAAAATGTAGGAGGGTCGCCTTATTCCTTCACTGAGTTATGATATATGATGTAATATATTTCAATAAAAATATAGTAAAATACATTGCAACTCCAGTGGAAATAATGGAAGCTATGCTGTGACTCAAGATATTTTATAGTAATACAGTGTTGTAAATGATTCATGTGTCCAGTTAATATATCCTATATTAATATAGTTACACAAACTCATTACTAGACATAGGGTTTCATCAGGCTTTGGCACTATGAAGAAACAGTGTTCACTATTTAGGTAGGGTTGTAAATATATTTCATTTTAAGCCTTATTTTTACCCTTCTGATACCCAGGAATATTGATTTGCCTTGAAAATTGCCATATCTCCCTGAAAGCAAAAAGGAAATGTATCCAAAATTTGTATAAAATTCATTTAAGAATTATGTCCCATTTAACAAGTTTTCTGATATAAAATGGTGATGAGTTTCTACTATCCATTTCAGTTCTTCTAGATCAGAAACATCTGGATGCTCCCTTTTCAGAGCTTGATAAGAAAACTATCAGTTGGACTAAATTTGAATAGTTACGATATGCTGATTTATGCTATCTGAGAATTTGGCCCTCCATATAGTTTACTGTTCTTCAGAACTTTGACTTATTTAGAGTTAATTGGGGTTGGTTCTGCTTAGAGGAGGGGTTGGAGTAGATGACATCCGGAGGTCTCTTCTAACCCTAATCTTCTATGATTCACTGAAGACTAAACCTCATGAGGCATCTGATGTCCGTTGGTGGGGCTGGGGACATGACACACGCGCTCCAGGTAGCAGTGAGGTCTGGCTGTCCCCAATCCCACCATTCCAGGAGCACAGAGCTGCTCCTCCCATCTTGCCCAGGGAACTGGCAATTCCACACAAACACACACACACACCCCCACCCAGAACCACATCATTTAATAGTTGGCTTGTGATATGATTGATCTCTTATAAAAACAATTATTAATCCTAATCATGTCCTCATTACGTGTCTTTGCTCTAAACTTTCCTCCTTTTCAGTTAATGTTTCCCAATTTAAGAGCTTTTTTCATTTTGCTTTTGTCACCCAGCTGTGGATTCTTTCTATTTCTGTTGTCTTTTCTGAGACAAAATGACCAGAACATTTCAGCATTGTAGGTGATTGTAAACCATTGATTTATAAAATGGTCTAATAAATATTTTGTACTGTAAGATTTACCCAGTGTTGCTTGGTTCCTTAACTCAATTAATTTTTGTTTTTCTTCACTTAAATCATTGTTCTGGGTGGGACTGAGGATGAGGGGTTCATTATGGCTCAGGGAGAGAAGACAGCCCAAGCCCTCTCTCACCTCAGCAGCTTGGGGCCAGTTGAGAAGCATCTTTCCATGGCTGATGGGGAAGGGGTGCATGTTCCCCAGGTGCGGCAAGTCCAGGTACATCTGCTCCTGAGTGCCCCAGCCAGAGTGAGGAATGCATCAAACTATGCACTTTCCCCTCACTCCCTGACAAAACAATGTTTCTGTATGAATCAGGAGGGGAGCTTCAGCCCTCTTCACCCTCCCTAAAGAGTGCTGGGGAGGTGGGAGGCATGAGGCTCGGACAGTCAGAAGGGGGGGGGGTCACATGCCCAGCCAGCCCCTTTCACCTA
The DNA here is from genome assembly GCA_032595735.1 of Pelochelys cantorii. Classification (NCBI taxonomy): domain Eukaryota; kingdom Metazoa; phylum Chordata; order Testudines; family Trionychidae; genus Pelochelys; species Pelochelys cantorii. The sequence continues at coordinate 42,836,843 of CM064329.1, read as the reverse complement.
CCTGGTGATTTTGGTTCTTCTCTGTATTTTTTTTATTTTTATGAGAAGCAATCCCATTCCAGGCACATCCCATTTTCCTATCACAACCAACCTTTACCTCGCTTTATGTTACAATAAGAGGAAGCTGTATACCAAATTTGATGGTCCTAACTCACAGGCTGCGTCTAGACTGGCATGATTTTCCGCAAATGCTTTTAACGGAAAAGTTTTTCTGTTAAAAGCATTTGCGGAAAAGAGCGTCTAGATTGGCACAGATGCTTTTGCGCAAAAGCACTTTTGCACAAAAGCATCCATGGACAATCTAGACACGGTTTTGCGCAAAAAAGCCCCAATCGCCATTTTCGCCATCGGGACTTTTTTGCGCAAAACGGTTCTCAGTTGTCTACACTGGCCCTCTTGCGCAAAAGCATTTGCACAAGAGGGCTTTTTCCCGAGCGGGAGAGTCATTGTATTTGCGCAAGAACACTGATGATCATACATTAGATCATCAGTGTTCTTGCGCAAATTCAAGTGGCCAGTGTAGACAGCTGGCAAGTTTTTGCGCAAAAGCAGCCACTTTTGCGCAAAAACTTGCCAGTCTAGACGCAGCCTTAATGTTTAGCAGGAGTTCTTGAACAGACATACTACCAGACACACAAACTGTCTCAAATATTTAGTAGATTATTTACTACCATTTTCTTTACCCAACCTAATATTTTGTTTGTTAATTTGTGTTTGTTTTGATGCTACCTGTTCACATAGCTTTGCTAGGTCTTTCTGAAATGTCTCAAGGTTTTCCCTAGGCATGTCTAACCTGAACAATTATATGTCACTGTTCACTTCCTTTCAATCTCATGAATAAATATACTGGATGTCAATCCTAATAGGCACCCTGCTGTTACATTTTTGACATTTTGAAAATTGAGTGAATGTTTCTACTCTGTTTTCTGTCTATGAGAAAGTCCCTGACCTATAACAGAACTTTACCTTTCAGCCTTTGACTAAGTTGCTTCCTTTTAATAAGAAAGTCTTTATGAATTTTAAATAAATGGTGTCAGCCAATGCTGTTTTATTCACTATTCTATTGATGCACTCTAAGGATTTCAATGGGCAACAAAGGTGCAGCATTCCTATCCAGAAACTGCTGATTTGTCCCTCTCCCTTCGTGTTCATCTAAAGAGCTGGATGTAATGCACTTTCTGTACTTAGAGACTGGATACCCTCCTACTCAATGGATTAAATTGCTCGGGGAAGACATGGGGATGACCTAATGGGTTAGGTAAAGGAATGGAAATCAGGAAGTCCTCCTGAATCTTAATCAGTTTTTACTCCAATTCCTCCTGTGGCATGGGCCAGCCTACTTAAATTCTCAACCACAATTTCCTCATCTGTAATATGGAAATTGTAATTACTTACTTGCCTGCTTATGGGGCTCTTGTGAGGTTAAACTGGGTAATGTTAGTAAAGAGCTTTGAACATGAAAACTGCAGTGTAAGCAGTTCTAGGAAAGAAGAAAATCACTGATTTTTTCCCCCCTCAAACCCTTTGTAACAGTGATGTGGTTTCAATGGTTGTATTCACAGGTTGGCAAGACTTGTTTGGGGAACCGCAATAATTCAACATCTCTTCACCTCAAAGTGGCAGACACAAATCCTAGCTTTCAGGTACTTCTGTCTCTGAGTAACTGAGACCATTTATAAGTGTCTCTTTATCAAATGTAAATTCCATGAACTGTATCTGATCATTCTAAGGCAGTGATTTCTAGGTAGCCCCTCATTAATCGCAATGGAGACTTCTGCTCCACTTGACTGAAATTGGAGGTATAAGGTGGCCTTCTATTAGGGAAGTATTTCAGTTCTTAAAGAACTTGACTGTCCTAATCAGCGAGGCCATTCTTATACATTCAGGGGCAGGAGAGGGGGGAGAACAATGTCCAAATCCTGGCTGTAACTGTGATGTAGTGAAAGTGTGGTTAATAAAGTGTGTTACACAAAGAAAAAGCTTCAGCAGATTGTATGGGATGTAGGGAGCCTTTATCTTCTAGTCCAATAAAAATACAGTTACATATTCTATGGCAAAGATGGGTAGTGCTGTACCTCTGGGTAGCTCAGCTGTTTTGCTCCACTCTTATTCATTAACTACTGATTGAACAGCTGCTTTTATTTTTCCTACTCTGCCACTCAGGAGCAGAGTGGGAAAATATTTTTCACTGTAGTCAGCAGAATGGATAGGACCTCTTCTGGCAGGGACCAGACTTCTGAACAACAATATCAGAAAGCAGTTGAATAATACTGTATTGTTTGAAATCTTCCTAGCAGTATCCTCTAATAATATACAGTAAAACCTGTGTTATCCGGAATGCTCGGGGATTAGGGTGTTCCAGTTATCTGAGGGTCCCATCAACCTAGGAAAAACTAATGGACAATAATAGTAAAACTCAAGTTTTTAATATTGTTAGTTTTGTAGTGTGAGGTAGTTGGTCTCACATTTTTATTTTGAGTTAAAGGTGATTAGTACTTCTTAAATAAAAAATTGTTACACCAATCACAGTAAACGAAGCCAGCCTGTGCTCCTGAAGATGTGACAGTATTGTGGCTGGGGGCAATGCTGGTTAACAAAGTTTTCTGGTTAACAGAGTGCCGGATAACAAAGGTTTCACTGTATCTATAAAAGGGGCACAATTGATTTCATTGAATTTTTGCTTTGATGAAGATGTTGGTATTCTGAGAAAATCTACAGCTTTCATGGAAGGCTTTCTATATAGAGACACATGCAGTTATGTACTTTACCACACATGAATATGGGTTCTCAACAGACACACTATAGTTACAAAAGCAGTACAAAGACTAACACAAATAAATACAGCTGTGTGTATATAATGCCTCAGGCACTTTAAGCATTCGGTGTTGATTCCTCGTATTCCAGTGCAATGTGATGACCACAGATTGTTGGCCTGATTCTCCTCTCACTTATACAAGGATAAATTCACTGACTTCCATTCAATAACTCTTGATTTACATCAAGACTGATTTAAAATGGGATCAAAATCAGAGCCTGTGTTTCTTGATTATCTTTTTTTGTAGCATCCCACTATACTTCTGCATAAAATTCCATACTATTATAATACTTACATTGATTCCATTTTCCTTATTGTGTTGGTTAACAGAAGTTGCACAACCCTCCATGGATTAAACCTGAAGTTAAAAAATCTGCAGAGACAAATGAGAAGAAGCATGAAGATTTAGATAAAATAGAAGAAAAAGCACTGTAAACATTACTAAGCTATGTTAACAATGGTCTTCATTTGCAATTGTCTTCATATTCTTTTTAGTCCAGAGGCATGATAATGTATCTAGTTTCTAAAGCATGCAAGCTTTTTCACTATTTTATCGATGTTTGTAAATTAGTCTAGTTTCTGAAATAGACCAATTAGTATCTCTCAGCAATAATCCAGCAGAAATGGATGTTTGAAGATATGCTTTGTAATACAGTCCAGTTTTTTGAAATATTATTCTGCTCTGATCAGTAACTTGCTTATTATAAATCAGTCTGTTTTGTAAAGAACTGCCATTTTGAAGTCTTCTTTTCTTAGCTTGTTCTGTTTAATAGCTATCTTTACTATACACCTGGGGATAAAAGCCTGCTAACATAAAATAATACTAATAATTATATAGTTAAAGTGCAATGCTACTCAGAAGAGTGACAGTGAAAATGGCACAATAGGATTCTATATTTACCAGCTGTCAATGCTGTCCATCTCAAGTCTACTCAGTTAACAGGTAAAAAGTATATTATTTCTAACTACAACCATTACAAACTCAGCTGAATGTAACAGTTGTTGTGATTGGCTGGTTGGGTTTTTTTTGGGGGGGGGGTCTATGCTGCCCCAAAATAAAATAAATCTGTAGTTGAAACCAAGTTAACAGTTCTGTTGATAATGCACAAGCCAGTATGGAATCCATCTCCATCTCCCGTAGCTGTGTTGGCCTAACAGGAGTGAAAAAGAATAAAAACTTACTTTGTCACAATATTGGCAACACACAGAGAAAGTGGAGTTGATGAGTACTTGCAATGGGATGTGTTACCTGAATAGTTCTTAAGAATCTTTTAGCTGTGCATTTAGCTGTGCATAGAGTGCACTTTCTGTGTCAGCTCTGCCGGGTAAGGAGGGAATACATGTCTGGAGAATTGATTCAGCTGAGGTTAGCTTAAGCAACTAGGCCCAGCTGCTAGATCTAAAAGAAGAGGAGAAGGTGTATCTGGGGCTGGGGAAGGGCAAATTCTCCTCTGAGTATTTATTAGAGTGGATCCCACTGTAGGCATGAATGTATCTCACGCAGAAGATTGGAATCTTTTGATTAGCAATGCCTGTTGGGCTCTGCTTGTGTCATGCACATCTCATCCCCCAGCCATGGCAACAAGACAGAATTACCCTTTGTTAAAAATTAATTCCACTAATTTCTTATTGTGTGGTTTCTCTCTTTCTATTTAAATGATAAAACTCTCCTCTGTTTACTTAGTACCCTGGTCCCTTGTCCTCATGTAATGGTGAACTCAGAGCCTTAGAGCTTCAAATCTTGTCCATTTTGCAGTTGCTTAACCCTGCTTACCAATGGCTATCGCTGCTGTCTGTTCTGCCTCGGTGAGTTGCATACTTGGAACACATGCTCAATGTGCAATTTGTTCTCTGCGTGGGCATGGAAATCACAAGATGCCCAGCCAAGCTTCATTTTTTAGGAAAATCCATAAAGAGAGTTATATCCCAACCAAAAGGAAAAGAGATTGAATCTCCCAACATGTAATAGAAAGTCTTCCTTTGCAAGGCCATGTCTTCACTAAGAGATTAATCCAAATTTACTAAGTTTGATTTCTGGACACCCAATTTACAAATTCAAAGTTCTGTGTCCTCACTACGGAGATTAATCAAATGTAGTCCAAGGCAGGCTCTGTTAACGTGGATGCACCACCTCAGACTTTGGGTATGTCTACACTGCATTTTTTGAGGAGTAAGGGTTATTTCGAGGGAAGGTTTTCTCTCGAAATAACCCTGTTTTTTCTCACAATAGCGCTATTTCTCAATAGCGCCAGTCCGTGATTATGCAAATGAAGCATGGGATATTTAAATCCCTGCTTCATTTGCAATTTCGGATGTCTACATTTGCATTCCTCTCTCTTGAGAGGAATGAAGTGTAGATATACCATTAGAGATGCAGGGAGCACTCTCGGGAGCTGCAGGAGGCCCCCCAAGTTCAAATTAGTGGCACTGGAACACCCACACTAACGCTATTTTGGACTTACAAGTTTGGGAATAGTGTTATTCCTCATGAAAAGCAGGACTACAGAGTTCAAATTCCATGGTCCCCTTATTCCAAAATAATAGGTTTGGTAGTGTGGATGCATCGCTTACAAATTCGACCTTGGGGAGCTAATTTTGGACTAAGGTTCTAGTGTAGATCAGGCCCAAATAACCCCAGCAGTCTGCACACAACCCTGAACAGGGGTACCAAAAAGAAATCAATGTAAAATGTGGGAATTGAAGTCATCCTGGTACTTACAGATGTGGCGCAAAAGATTTGTACCACCTCCTCATAGAGGCAGGGAAGTCCAGAATGCAGATAGACATGATTCCAGGCACTGCTCTGTGTCTGCCCATAAGGAGAGGAAACCACTAACCACACACTACCATAGTGGCTAAAGATCTGCATAAAAATATACAAGCCCAGCACCAACCTCAACAATGTCCAATCCAGTACCTATGTTGACACCAATAAGAGAATCACTCATGGTGCCAGCAGAAGAACTGATCTTCATGCATCTATTCTTCCACCATTAATGTCATACATCGGCAGCACTGTAGCCAGACAGACACCCCCCTTCCCTCACCGTAACATCTTGCTTGCCCCTCTCTGAGATGCCTGGAGCACACAGGGCACACACAGCAATAAAATCAGCATAGTCTTTGAAGCATAAACAGGAGGCCCGGATATGCTGGCTGCTGTGACCCTGGATGGCTGTAAACAGAGATACGTCAACTGCTGATCTAGAGGCTGCAGAGGAGTGCCCTTGACTGAAACCCATATTGATACGAACACACACTCGTCCGGGGGGAGGAATCTCCCGCCCAGTAAAGAATGTCCAGTACTCGCAATTTAGTTATCTTTCTTGCAAGTGTAAATTAAGTTGAAACTCCCTTGTAAGAACTGGCGTCACAAAGACGGACCAACACAATTTGGCATTTTAGATAAGAAAGAGGATACTTTCCTCTTTCCCCTATGGGTATAAAGATGGGTCCAGCAGCACACTTACTTTGAGCAACAATCTACCATCTATCTGCTGGTCGGGTTAGGTGATTGGCCTCCCGAGGTTCCACGGGGACGCCCACCTCGTATTCGTCTTTCCTAGGAATTGAGGGACCGGCCCTGGCCTGATACGCTGGAGTCGAGAGGCACAGAAGGGGGTAAAAATTGTACCTGGATGTGTCCTTTGTCTTAAGTGTACACATAGACTTAGAGCTCTTTAAAGATTACTTGTCACTTGGTACCATTATTTTTATTTTCTATCTTTATTTTCTTTGTAACCATTTTTAAGATCTATATTTGCTAGCAGTTAAGACATAGAGCAATAGCCATTGTAACCATATGATTTATAAGCTTCTTTAACGAACCTGTAAACTCTGGGGCATCTGTCAGCCTGTTGGCTGCCTGCTGCGAAGGGACCCCGGTCCTAGCGGTCAAAGACACGGACGTTAAACTTCTCAGGGCGCCCGTAGGTCTCCCCTAAGGCCGCCCGCTGCGACAGGACCTTGTGTCCCAGCAGTTGAAGACTCGGATATATAACACACACACACGCACTGCCCTGACCATCGGCTGACAAGCACCCCTGGACAAATGTATTCATTATCCCTAATAGCAGGGCATACTTATTCACCAAGTAGGAAGGGGGGAAGCCGTCTCACAGGCTGAGCTGCAGACAGCTGCCTTTCTACCTTTCAGAATTTGTATCTAGAGTACTCCACAAAATGTATATCCGTAGCTGGGCTTTCGTTCAGTTCCATCAAGTTCATCTTATAGTAATCTCTGCATGTCACCTACCTGATCAGTTCTTTTTAGTCCTCATGTAGCCCCAGATATCACGATTCTTTAAAAGGTTGTTGAATATTTACCTACCTATCAGAGCGCGCTACTTGCATGGGATTTCAGTGCCGTCCTTTCAAAACATTTCATTTTGGAATGCTTCTTACACCACTTTACACTCAAGAGAGTCATCTTATTTGCCATCTCATCACTAGTAGTACTGAGTCCTTGTCTGATTTTTATCCCTAAAGTGGTTTCAGAATTTCATTTCAACGTGTCCATCTATTTATCTGTATTCTTCACTAAATCCCATGCCAGGCTGGGGGAGACACATCTCCACGCATGTTGGCATTTTATTATACTATATTGATCAAAAAAACCCCTTCAGTCTGGCATTCCTCTTTTTGTGACCAGCTCTGGTGCTTTGAACATTTTAGCCCTCTCCTCCCAGAGGATATCTAAAAGGATCAGACAATGAATATCAATCTATCACCAGATGGGTGGGGTGCTGCTCCCTCCAAACATTAAAGCTCACGCCACTAAAGCATAAGCTACAGCTGCTGCATACTCCAGAAGCCTATCCATATTAGAAAGCTGTGCGGTTATTCTGTGGTGCAACTCCTTGGTGTTCATTCAGTACTACGCTCTTCACCTAGATGCAAAGTCATACGCTAAATTCAAGGAGGCCGTGTTACAAATGCTATTCAGTTAAGTCAATAAAACCTGGGATGCTGCCTGCACCTACAGTGAAATTCCCCATGGAGATAGACTCAAAGATGAAATGTAGTTATTTTCCTTATAGTAATCATGGTTCTTTGAGATTTAATCAGTGTGGATCCTGTGAACCATCTTCTATCCCTGCTTATCAGAATTCTCTCTGTCTGGGATTATGATTTAACAAAGAAACTGAGGGATAATTGCAGCTGCTCTGCACTTTATGCCTTTGGATAGAAGAGCATAAAAACATGCCTCGGATAGACGTGGCTCAGTGGACACTGCTGTTGATCTCACACATTTATCCCACACATGAGACACTTATGGCATGACTATACTGAAATTAAAAAAAAAAACATGGCTAGTCCATACCACCCGACTCAGGATTTAGGGCTTGAGATAAGGAGCTGTTTAGTAATGGTATATATGGTTTGGCTCGTGGTGGGGATCCAGGCTCTATGACCTTGTCAAGTGAAAGGGTCACAGAGCTTGGACTACAGCCTGAGCTGGCATGTTTACACAGCAGTTAAACAACTCCTTACCCTAAGTCCCATGAGCTTGCGTCAGCTGGCACGGACCAGCCATGAGTTATTAATTACAGCACAAGCACAGCCTTTAAGTGGGATCCTGGCTGACCACATGCCTAGGATTACAGTTAGGTAAGCAACTGTTTTCAAAGGGGCGGCTGGATGATCTTGCGCAGAACCTGAAAGGAGGAGAAAATCGTGTTGCAGGGGTTTTTTGCATGTATTGTACAGCGTGGTGAGGTAATATTAACCCTGGGAATGGAAACTAATCATTTTTGGTGAGGGGGAGGGCCTTGGAGCCTGGCCTGCAATCCAAGCAGGTACATCTACACTGCTATTTTCAACCCCATAGCTCCATCCCTGGGAACCCAAGCAAATTGACCTGGGCTTTAAAACTTTGCACTGTGGGCTATTCTTTGATGTGTAGGCTTACCTTTAGCCATCAAATACAAAACTTGACTGCTTTTCTGAACTCCCCAAAACTTTCTGATTGGCTGGCTTGCACAAGGAGCAAGGGAGAGAGTCAGCAGTTTTTGGCTGGGGACCTCAAAAAGTTTTGATGTGCTCCCGGGTCACCCGGAGTGGGCGGGGCCTAAACCAGAAGGGGAAGGGCCTAAACTGGAAGAGGTGGGACCAGGATTCTTCTGGGCTACCCTACCCACAGATCACAATTGGTCTGGGGTGGGGGAGCCCCTTCTCCCCCCTTCCCACTAGGCACCCAGTAGTGCTGCACCCTGCCATGTGCTCCTTGCAGGGCGGGGGGGGGGAGGGAGAGCAGAGGAAACTTCGCACACTCCTCCCGCCCCCAGGCCAATCGGGGTGGGGGTGGGGAAGCGCGTGACGTGCAGGGTGGGAGGAAGTTTTGCGTGCTCCCCCACCCCCAAGCCCCTATTGGCTTGGGGACGGGGGAGCATCAGGGTCTCCATGGGCCAGATCAACCCACTTGGTGGGCCAGATCTGGCCCACAGAGGCCCTTTTTCCCACCCCTACCCTAGACACACACTCCCTTGTAATAGATGAAGGGATGTGTACTGCAACTTCATTGTTCTATTTGGCATACAAGTTACAGGGCACAAGGTCAAACCTTTCATTTTGCGAGTAAAAATTGTTCTTTAAGGGAATAAATATTACAAGTGTGGACCAAGATACATCCTCCCATTTATGGATTAGTTGAAGCTCAGCAGTTAAAAGCAGGTTTCACTTTTAAAAACAACCCTTTTGTATATTGCTGCACATTCCATGCAACAGGTAAAAGGGCAAAGCTGTGCTTTGGGTCACTGCACATTCTGACATCTCATGATTGTTCTGCTGGATTGCAGAAAAGGATGCAGTCCCAAATGATTTTGTTTGTCTTCTGTCTGGAAAGAAGTTCATCCATGTCACATATATAGATTGTTTTATGGCAAGGTCATAAGTAAGAAGTGCTCACTTATGCAAAATTGGAAAGACATATTGGATCAAAATAATGAATGCTACAAAACCAATTGTTAAAATCCTTGTTATTCTCCTCCTTAAAAGCTACACCATGTCTGTTGAAATGGGTCATTTGTCTGTGAATAGGACTCAGTAACTCATTTTGCTTGAGAGAGCATACATATTTTACTAGTTGTGATTTCCATTTTATTCATCAAGAACTATAAAAATAGCCTTCTGTGTTTCATTCCTTGGAATTAAGTTGCTCAATTCCAATTCATTGTTTAATTTTCATGTTAAATTTTTACTGTCTTTGCAGGGTTAATGGGACATGAGTAAGTGGCATGGAAACATACTTCATGACATAAATATTGAAGTGATACTGGGCTAAATTTATCCCGATGAAAGTCCATCAAATATAATGGTTTTGGCTGGCTCAATGTATTCAGCAGGAATAAATTTCCTACTGCAATATGGATTTCTTTTGATGTTAGAAAGGAGGTATTGTCTAATCAATACAACAGATGACTTGAGGTAGGGATCTGGATGTATTCTTGGGTATGCCAGTGAATCAGCCTGTAATTTTGGAAAAACTGTCTCAACTTCCTCAGTTTTCATTTCTATACTGTCTTCACTTATGTGAGGCAATTTGTGATCCTGAGTAGAAAGACATTATGTTAATACTAATACTATATTTATTTAGTGCTTTTGCTTGCCTGCCTTGGTACAATTTCCTTTTAAGACCTGTCAAATTCAATATGGTGTAATCAGACTGTAGACTAGGCCACTTTCCTGCACAATATGACCTTTTAAGAAGCTTTCTTCACAGATACAAATATGAGACTCTTACATATCTTTCATTTTTAGCATAACCTGAATGTTATCTTTGCTGCACTGTGTAGTATTTGCTGTAATACACATTGGTAAATTATCCTCATTTGAATGTGTTATTCAAACAGCAAAAATATTTGTACATAGTAAGATTAGTATGTACCCAAAATAACTAGGAACATTTTGTATAGGACTTTAAACTGATTTCAGTTGGAATATTTCTGACTGCACAATATTGGACCCTTGTTTTGCCTTTGTATACATATTGACAGGGTGTACAACATCCATCAGTATTGAGCTTTGGTTTTGCCTTTCTATACATATTGACAGGGTGTACTGTACAACATCTATCAAAGTCCTTGTTGGAGACCCCACAGTCCTACCACACACTGCCACCAGGAAGAAGCAGCAGATACAGGTCCTCCAGGCCTGCCTAGAGAGGCTGCACAGAAGCAGCTAACCAGAGCCCACCAGACTCAGATAAAAGGAACTGCAGGGGCTAAACAGGTCAATTGCTAACTGAGACTTGAAGGGTGAGGCCTGGCTAGAAGACTATGAAACTCTCCGACAAACAGGCTTGCAGGAGACCCTGAGAACAGGCAAAGAGAACCCACAGATTATAATCCTAAACTAATGGGTGAAGGTGACAGGATTGAATGGAAAGCAGCACAGGGAATGCGGCTGTAGCAAATATTAAGGTAGCCAGCATGTGGCTGTTGATGGCAGGGTCTCTGGTAGGTGGGCTCCAGTCAGTCATTGGGGAAGTGGCCCGAGTCCTGAAAAAGGTGACAAGATTCTTGGCTCAAAGCCCGAGAAAGAGTCTGGAATGTAAATAAACCTGGTGACGAGGCTGAAGAATCTGACTGAGGGCCAGCCATGTGATGAACTTTTGGGGCAGAGAGAACCTGTGAAGATGAAGACTCATCAGGGAGACAGGCCTAGTAGTAGTGTACCATAACAAGGTAGGAAAGAATTTAATATTAACCCTGAAGGGGCTGAGAACTGAGTCTAGAAATCAGGCTAAAGTATAAGCCAAATGGAATAGTCATTTGCTTGGATGTTTGTTGAGACTTCCAGATGGACTTCTGTTACCACAGGAGTGCATCCATTTTAGACTGTGACTGGCATGAGGATTGAGTCACTGAAGACCCACCTAGTGGGTCCCACCTAGTGGGAGCCGCAGCTGGTTCCCGGAGCAGAAAAGGAGATTGTAATACAGCATGCAGCTGTTAGGAAGCATTCATGAGAGGTGAGTGTACCTTCTCAAAATACTTCTTTTAAAAAGTCAATTAAACTAGTTATTACTAGTTTCAGAGGGGTAGCCATGTTAGTCTGAATCTGCAAAAGTGATGAGGAGTCATGGTGCAAGTAAGTGATGGTCACATAAACACCACCCTATACCAAATACCTACTGACTGCTATGCCTACCGGCATGTCTCCAGCTTCCATCCCGGATACACCACTCGATCCATTGTCTACAGCCAAGCACTAAGGTACAACCTCATCTGTTCCAACCCCTCAGACAGAGACAAACACCTACAAGATCTTCACCAAGCATTCTTGAAACTACAATACCTGCCCGAGGAAGTGAGGAAACAGATTAACAGAGCCAGAAGCCTCCTACTACAAGACAAGCCCAACAAAGAAACCAACAGAACACCACTGGCCATCACCTACAGTCCTTAGCTAAAACCTCTCCAACACATCATCAGTGATCTACAACTCATCCTGGACAATGATCCCTCACTTTCACAGGCCTTGGGAGGCAGGCCAGTCCTCGCCCACAGACAACCCACCAACCTGAGGCAAATTCTTACCAGCAACTATACACTGCACCACAGTAACTCTAACTCAGGAACCAATCCCTGCAACAAACCTCAGTGCCAACTCTGCCCACATATCTACACCAGCGACACCATCACAGGACCTAACCAGATCAGCCACACCATCATGGGTTCATTCACCTGCACAACCACCAATGTAATATACGCTATCATGTGCTAGCAATGCCCCTCTGCTATATACATAGGACAAACTGGACAGTCCCTGTGTAAAAGAAACTGCTGAGCTACAGTTCATCTGCAAATTTGACACCATTAGCATTAAACAAAGACTGTGAATGGCTAGCCAACTACAAAAGCAGTTTCTCCTCTCTTGGTGTTCACACCTCCAGATCAGCTGCTAGAAGTGGGCCTCACCCTCCCTGATTGAATTAACCTCGTTATCTCTAGCCTTATTCTGGCCTGTATATTTATACCTGCCTCTGGAATTTCCACTACATGTTTCTGACAAAGTGGGTCTTTGCGCACGAAAGCTTAAGCTCCAATAAATCTGTTCGTCTATAAGGTGCCACAGGACCCCTCGTCGTTATTACTAGTTGTAATTAGAGAGGAGCTGGGGAAGAGAGTCAGATAATTCCAGATGAAACAGGTAGAGATAAAAGCTACTAGGATGATGAGGAGAATGCAAGGCCTATTGTAACAGAAGTCTATAAAACTGAACTTGTTTAAACTAGTAAATCAAATGCTGAGTGGGGCTATAAATGCTCTCTGTAACTACATTAGAGGTAAACACCTGTGAGAGTGAAAAGCTATCCAAGCAATAGAGCACTGTTGACATGGTTATAAACTGGCCATGAAAAAATTCAGACTGGAAATTAGAAGTCAATGAAACTAGTTGTTTGTATAAAGCTAATCACACATGTACATATCCATTTCAACAAAGCCATGTGCTACATTAACTACATGTCCTGTAATTGAAAGCTTGTGGCTTGGATTCCTGAAATGTTGTTTCTAATACAAATGTACTAGGTGGTCTCTCCACTCCAGGCTACTTTACTAGGAGTGCCTTTTTTTATCATGTTCTAACAGGCCACTGCCCAAAGTACTATTTATGTATTATCAAGTCCCAGTGAGTCCCCCTCTGATATCTGGAAACAAAGGGACTAGTGCTAGCAATGGCAGCCAGCTCTGTCTTCCTTTAGGCTCTCGACTGCCTCTAATATGTCTTTCCTCTCTGTTCCCAGCTGTTGGGGAACTTTCTCTCTAATTAGTCCTTCAGATGTGATCCTAATTCTTAATTGTTTGTCTCCTTAAGTCTCAGTTAATCAGGTTGGTGGGGATTTGAGTGACAGGGTACTGAGTCAGTTGCTGACTCAGAATCCTTTTTACAGACCAGTTTAGTTTCTTCATAATATATTGTTGTATGTATTAAATTACTGCCGGTGACTTGCAGTGATTCAGAAAACTATACAATTTTACTGAATGCTGGGTACATCAACTCAGAAATTTTCACTTGGGCGATGAAAAAGGTGCTGATACTTTAAAAGATGTTCTTACCCATACTAAAACAATGACATAGTGAAGTCTTTATACTTTATCATGTTGAAAGTGTGACTGCTTATGTACGTTTATTTGGTCACTTGAAATGTATTTAAAGGTTGAGGGCCACTGACCCATAGAAAAGTCCCACACCCAAGTGGGAAGCAAAAATACATGCAAACACAAACACAAACCAAAATAAAATAAAACCTCACTGACCTGGCTCCTGACTGAGGTCTAGAGAGCTGCTAGGGCTCTGGACAGCTATTAGTTCCTAAGCAAGTCTGAGGTAAAAATCGGCATTTACATCCATATTTAAGCATCTACATAAAAGCAGCATGAGGTTTTGAAAAGTGCTAAGCATTTGGTGCACAGATTATAGTAAAAGTATCCATTAATTTTGCGCAGCTCTCTAGGACCTGCTATTTTCCCCAGAGTACTTAACATTATATAGCACATTTAGCACAAAATAACTGTCTGTTAAGTTTTAAGTGAATTGTCTAGCCTCAGATAGGAACTCTTTGGCAGAAGTAGTGATATAATCCAATTCCTAAGGGCAATTTTCAACTGCAGTAACAATTTGATCAGCTTTTATCTTCCTGCACTCTCCTGGCTCCTTTACTACCCATCATCCAATTCCTGTATCAAATGGGGAAAGAGTCCTGCAGACAACAGCATCGTTGACTACACAGCCTGTTTCGGGGAGCAGATCCATCCTGTGCACTCCATGAGACAGGGACTCTGCAGGAGAAATAGGATGTGATAATGTAATTAAACATTGTATCTTAATGTAGAAATGAAGGTTCTTTGTTCCCAGTCTCCTTGCCAAGGCGTTCCCATTTTCCCCTCATAGAAGTCAGTTGGAAACAGACCGCCAGATCATTTGTCTTCCTGCTGGGTTTAGTGTGGAGGCCAACAGCATCTCCACACTAAACCCAAAATAAATTAAATCAAGATACTGCAGCTCCCAGGAGACCAATATATAGTGTGCCCCGGCAAAGAATAGGCAGGACCAAGGTGCACCAATGTCTGAAGATCCTGCAGTGGCAGAAAAATCTATAAGATATGCTCAGATGATCCTGGCAAGTGACCCACCCCTGACAGCTACAGAGGAAAGTGAACAACTCCTAAAGTCACCATCAGCCTTATCTGGGAGAAAATTCCTTTACAACCCCACATGTGGCAGTCAGCGAAACACTGAGCATGTGAGCAAGCATCAGATAACCAAGCACTTGAGAAAATGCTTGGTACCCCCTTGGAGCATTGGCCAACTCTGTTCTGTCACATCTCCAGCTGGAGCCCTCTGATGTTTCTGAGAATGGTGTAGGGTTACTTTTTAATCACCTACCTCAAATAGTTTTTTTGCGGGGAAGGGGGAGAACTCCTTCCTGAGCCATGCAGGTGACGAGTCTAAGCCTTGAATCATGAGATTTTTAGGAACTTCAGATATGTCCCAGAAGAGATTTCCATGTTGAGCCATGTCCACCCTCACCACCAGCAATCCCTTCATACAATCCCTTTTTTTTTTGCCCCCACCGCTTTTATTGTGATAACTAGCTGAAACCTTCTAATTTGCAGCCTGAATTTTTTCATGGCAGGTGTATAATCTTTTTTTTTCCTAGTGCCAGCATTGCCCTATTGCTTGGATAGATTTTACTCTCTCTGGAATTATCTGACTTTCTTCCCTAGCTCCTCTCTAATTCACTAGCCAAATTCTGCCAAGTCTAATTATAAAGTGCATGTGTGTTTGCATGTATGATCACATGTTTCTATATAGAAATGATGGATCAATTTACTAAATATTTAATCCAACATCGTATACAGGATCTAAAGTCACTTGTAAAATATCTGAAGAGAGAGAGATTTTAACCGATCATTTTTGTGTCATAAATTTATAAGAAAGTTTCTGCTTAACAATATGATGCTAAAGTAAGCTGCCTTTAACAAATGTTAAGATGGTGCAACTTTCTTGAGGTATTTCATTTTACATACCAAATGCCATCTCATTTTCTTCTTTTTCTCTTTCTTTTCTTTCCCTATTCCAAACTGTCATCAGAAATTTGTTTCAGAGATTACAGTACCTTTAAATCATGGTACTGTATGTGAAAGTACAATATGGCAGTCACATTCCATTGAGTAAAGTTATTTTCTATAAATACTTTTGTTCAGATTCCTCAGGTGAGTGAACCCGGACAATTGATTTGGCACATGTACAGCTGGATGAGTGTCTGACGTATTAGTAGAGGTGTAGTGTCATAAAGCATACAGCGCCACTGTTATCGCAGGAGCACTATAAGCATTGCTCTGGACATATATTTCTGTGGCATCTAGTCGAAAATTAAAGATAATATGGAGCAGAACTGGACATAGTAGGTAATGGAAAATAACTCTTTTCAAGAAGGCTTTGCAATGATTTAGGTGAATGTCAGCATTATCATAACACTAATCAAGATTATCAAAACGTATTTAGAATAATTTCTTTATTGATGGCACCTACTACACCTAGGACATTTTTCCCTATTTACAAGAAAAATACCACACTTCATGTAATATTTAAAAGTGGTGTTTGGATTTAAACATACAGTATTAGTGCACCAAAAAAATCTCACAACCCTGATGGGTGGGAGTATTGGCATGCAGGATCAGCCCTATACATTGTATGCTCTGACAAAGCTTTCTATAAAAACAAGAGTTTAAATGAGCAGGTTGAGACAGAATATAGGGGAGAGAAATCCTGTTCTCACTGTAGTCATGTTTTTTCTTGTTGACTTCAAGAGGCCCAGAATTTTGCTCATAGATTATGAAAGGGAATCTATGTAAGGCCTAACAAAGTCCACTGAAGACCATGGGCTTTATGTCAGGGTCGTTAGTGTCAGTTTTCATCTAGATCATGTAGATCAAATGAATCATTTAAGCACAAGAGTGATGAGCATGGTATGAAAGTGTAGATAGCTACATTCTTCTGTCATACATTCAGACATGCTGCTTCTGGAGATTGACATCAAACTCATTGCCAAGAGTGCCTCTATTTGCTGGTTTATTTCAAGCTGTGTAATAGGAATAACTTTGCCATGTAGCAAGTTGGTGGGTTCCTTGCCTCACCTAAATACAGACATATCAAAATATGGAGAGAAAACAGCTGATGGCTAATAATACTACAGTGAAACCTTTGTCATCCCGCACTCTGTTAACCAGAAAACTTTAACCGGCATTGCCCCCAGCCAAAATACTGTCACATCTTCAGGCGCACAGGCCTGGCTTGGTTTACCATGAGTGGCTTAACATTTTTTATTTAAGAAGTACTAATGATCTTTAACTCAAAATAGAAATGTGTGACCAACTGCCCCACACTACAAAACTATCAATATTAAAAACTTGAGTTTTACTATTATTGTCCATTGGATTTTCCTAGGTTGATGGGACCCTCAGATAACCAGAATTTTTAGATAACCAGAATGCCCTAATCCCCAAGTGTGCTGGATAACACAGATTTTACTGTAGTACCAATACAATATATACTAAACTGACATGTCTCTATTAATTATAGTACAGAACCTCCATAGTGATAACCTGTCCCTAATAGGCCGAGCTTTATTTCTAGGAAGGTATGTTGAATTTGTAGATAGTTTCCAAGTAACACTGGCTTTTGCATTCATGATTCATTTTTTTAAAGGAATATTTCACTCACTGTCCCTTTTTTGGTATTTTACGCAGTTAAAATTGCTCACAGTAGTTGCTCTTTAAGTAGGTTGTAAAGTGACAATTTTAGCTTACCTTAAAGCATTTAAATACCAAGGCTACATCCTTATCTGGAGCATACTACCATCCTGCCTTAAGCCTCCCCTGCTTTGAAGAATTCTTGAGGAAAGCAGCTTCACAGCAATTTAATGGGCAGTTACTGCTTTAAAGACAGGGTGAGGAATGAATTTCAAAACTGACAACTCTTTTCAGCATAATCAGCCACTCACTTTTCAGGAGCAAATGGCTGCGTTGAAAGGTCTGAGTTCTATGGATGGGAGAATTCAGATAATTTAACAGTTTTCAAAAGTCATTAGAAATCTAAGAAAAAAGAGAACTCTACATTTCACGTATTTAGGATTATAATTCTCTTGCAAGAAATGCTAATTTTACACAGGCACATCTCTGTAGGAATTATTCCTGATTTACATCAATATAATAGGGAGGAAAACAAGGCTGTAAGCATGAATTTACAAAATAAATAAATACATAATTAAATTAAAAATCATGTTCTCAGATTTACGAGATCCTCTCTTGAGTTGCTTTTTAGACCGCAAGTCTGTCCATCTGCTTTTGGACACCACATTGATGGAAATGGTCATGCCATCTTCTTCCTCCTCCTCTGATGTTTGCGTTTGAACATTTTGGCCTTGGTTCATATCTTTTCTATTTTTAAATAGAAAATGTTGGATAATAAAATGAAAGGATTCCATCAAAATAATTCTCAAATTAATGGGATTAAAATGAGAGCTGGTTACAGTAGTAATGCAAGAGAACAGATTTTTATACTCCAATTAAAACAGCTTCTTAATTGATAATAGATTACACTGGGCTAAATGATAGCGTTATACCCATGTTATCATTTGTGATAGACACTTTGTTAGTAACAGAGATGACAAATTCAAAAGCACAGCTTTTAGCTGCTGACAGACCAACCCCTTTCTTATGTCATTCATACACAGAATGAAACCGCTTCTACATTTTCATTATGTGAATGACGTGTACCAAACAGTTAAAGTATCTTCTTGTAGTGTCAGTGTTCCACACTGCCAGCAGAGGCTCAGCGCAAGTAATGAAAGTATATTGCTTTCACCTCTGCCAATGCAGATGAGATGAGTGCCATCTGCAAGAAATTCCCACAAGTCCTAGCATGCAGCTAAATTTAGTAGTGCCAGCTGGATCTTGTTCTCATGGTATAATAACCTTAATATTATAATACTTCCATTGATGGGGCAAATGATACTGCATCAGCAATGAACCTATCGCTGCCAGTCTCTGGCACTGATGACAATTCTGTCTTTTACACAGTAAACAAACCAGAATCATGTTTTCCCCTCCCTCTCAGTATTTGCTATTCATGCTCTGCAATTAGCATCCCACAGCTAGAGAGCTGAGGTTGAGTTTATTAAAGTTTGATGCCAGGTGTTTTTCTCTGTTCTGCCCTTCAGCATGTGCACTTGGATATGCATGAGGCTCAACACCAAGAAGAGTGAGGAAGTTTTTTTTTAAAAAAAGCATTCTTTCATGTATAATGCATGGGATTTAATTTCTTATTAATCCTAGAATAGAATAGAGAATATCCTTGGAAAATGGTACAGGACGTGAGAAAGAGAGATGTGTCAGTCAGACTAGTGCTAAAGAAAAGAAGGAAGAGGAAAACATTATATTTTCTAACTGCTCCCTTACCCTTGCCTTTCTTTCAGATTTCTTCTTCCATAGAAAAAGTGTGTGTGTTTTCCCTCAACAGTCTTTAAAAAAAAGACAATCTGAAATACCGGGGTTGGTGGATCACAAGCACTGCAAAGATTTCAAACTAAAAAAAAAAAAAAAAAAAAGTTTGACAAATCCTTTAAACTCCATGGGGGTTATGTGTTTCTGACAGAAACCAATTTACTTATTTTGCTGCATACAACAGGTAAAGATAAAGAGAGCTATAAAGTGTCTCTCACTCAGGAGCGATTATTTCGAGATTATTTCTTTTTTAAACCACCAAAGAGAAAGGAAACTGTTATGTAATCACCTTTTGGGTTCATTGTATAGGGCTGTTTTTTTTCAGACCAGGAAGCAAAAGAAAATAATTCAAACACTGACTTTGGGACAAGCATTTTCTTTTGTCATTGGACATGGATCCAGTCATTCTGCAATATTGACACATAAAGTGCGCCCTACACAACAGTGGCACCAGTGAAAATAAACCTCTGTTCTTCCACCATTTGACATTTAATAACAATGCCTCCAGCAGTTCAAAGAGCTGTTCAGGCTATGCTCTTCTTGACAGCCAACTCATATACTTATTAAAAATATACATCTGCTTTGGGTCAGGTAGAACATAGTGCTTCTAGCACTTAAAGGCAGGGAAGATTAAATTAGCCTTATGGTTAGCTGTCTCCTGGGACAGATTAATTCAGGGCACAGAATAGAAAGATTTTTGTCGAGTACTGTTCTTCAGCACTAATCTATTTTTCACACTTTATCAAGCTGGATATAAATAGAAAAGCACTTTAAGACATTGTTATCTACATAATACATACATAAAATTATTCATAATAGTTGTTTTAACCTGTAAAACACTCACATTTTTGTAATAGGATTTACTTCATCGGTTGACTATAGTCACTACAATAAAGTGCATGTGCCTCTTTTAGAGATGTCAGTACTAGGGATGTTAAATATCGATTAATTAAATAGTCGATTAACTTTGCAAATTCTTATCAGTTACTCAATTAGTCCCTGGTGGTGAAGCCAGGAGCCAGTGAGCTCTGGCCCCACTCCTCAGGAGCCCCCTGCCACTCCGCACTGCTGTCTCTGTATCGGAAGCAGCAGTGTGGGGTGCCAGGCAGGAGTTGGTCCATGAGGGGAGCCAGGTTAAAAACCAGCTCCCCTCACAGACTGGCTGCCTGTCCAAAGGTGGGACTGAGCTCCCAGACCCGGTGTGAGCCGGAACTGAGCCAGCAGCCTGCCCGCCTGTCTCCTAATATACTTTAAATGCAGAGCTGAAGTGGGGGGTAGGTCCTGCACCTGGTGTGAGTCAGGATTGGGCCAGGCTGCTAAAAAATGTACTGTCTGGGGGGAAGGGGAGAGGGAATGCATATATTCTATAGCATTAACCGATAAGCTTTTGCTTATTGGTTAATCAATTACTCAACTACACTTTTATATCCCTAGCCAGTACCATATTTGCATGGTAACAGACACTAGAGGGCCACATAATCCCATATGCCTCTTCACTACATTGAGGTATTTTTCTCTTTTCAACAGGTGAAAAGCAGATGTAACCAAACTTACAACCGTATGATCCATGATGAGTGTGTGTATCTGTATGTTAATTGGTGTTCTACCCTCTCTTCCCTGAGTCTTGGGATGATGGGAGTCAACAGAAGTTTTTAACAGATTGTACATTCCCAATAGCTGTGTGCTGCTTTGTACAGTGAAGCACACTACCTCAGGACAGCATACAAAGAAAGTAGCAAGAGTAGCCCCAAAAGGCATCAACACAGCTCCTGATGTACTTATTTTTTGCTTGGTAAGTAAGACTATGTCTTGACTACAGAGTTAAGTCAATGTAAGTTATGCTGATGATCATAAGTTGCTTTAACATCAGTTATGCATGTCCACACAATGATCCTTGTGTCAGTGGTGTGCATCTACAGTTATTGCCTTTGCACTGAGAGAAGGATGTTGCATTTTGGGTAGCTATCCCACTGTTCAACTCGCACCCTCTGTTACCCAATGCTTCTGGGAACAGAGCAGTTCTTTCCGCCCCATCATTTCATGAGCTCCTCATTTTGTTTTGCACTGTTGTTGTTTTTTTCAATTGCCCTTGTAAGATGTGCAGTTGCCTTACAACCTGGATTCTGAGCTGCTGACAAGAAGGGTGATGAGTCTTATGAACCCAATGCCACATTGTTGGCCCTGCAATATTTCATAAGCAGTGGAATCAGTGATTCCTGCCCTGGCATTGGCCATGGAAATGAATAATTCAGGAGAGATCCTGGCTTTCACAGTGAAAGCTTGCCACCATGGACAAACAGTATCGGTCTAGGTGGAAAACAAGCTCTGGGTGCTGGGATTGCATCTGGATGCAAGTAAGCAGCAGCTGCAGAACTTCGGGTTCCGCAAATCCGCCTTCCTGGCTACAACAGGGCTATTTCTCAATATTCTTTCAGGTGCTGGTGGATCTCTGGGGCCATTTAACTGACATCAACATGGTGTGGTCAGGGATGGTGAATCTTTCAGAACACTGGACAGTATAGAAAGCCGTATGCAGAGACTTTTCTTCTAGAGCAGAAGAGTCAAATTGGGGATGTGAAAATAACCATTGTTATTCTTGAAGACTCTGCCCACCCCTTCATCCCATGGCTCATGAAGCCTTAAACCAGGACCTAGGCAGCAGCAAGACTCAGCTTCAACCACACTGGGTTGCCAAATATGCCTTTGGCCATTGAAAAGTCCCTGGTGCTGTCATCTTTTGGTAAGCTAGACCTCAATGAGGAAATAATCTGGTGGTCATTGTGGCCTAGTGTATCTATATAATATTTGAAAATCACAGGGAGGAGGGCAAAATTTTCCCATTGGTAGATTGCAGCGGCTGATTAGCTGGTTGCTGATTTTGAGTATCCAGATACAAGGCCAATTAGAAAGGCATCATGGTAGGCTATTCAAATCAGAGACTTTGAGGGACCATTTTGACAATGGTTCCCAGCAATGTGCCCTTATATGATACATTCAACCAGGCACTGCTTACTTGCTGCCTTGAATTAGCCCTGCAGTGTTTGTTTCCTGAGCATTAATTGTAGTAAGCAAATATTCCTGCCTAGAGCCATTGTGCTTAATGTCAATACTAAGCAATATATTTCACAAATAAAGAAATACTTTACTTCAAAGACCCCCTGTTCAATAAAAGCACAAAACACAAATTTTGGTCAAACAGGAGACCTGACAACGAGTAACAGTTAGTTACACACCCATATGAAACTCCAGCTTTTGTTGGGGGAAGCAGTCGCTAAGCATGGAGTGCACAGGGTACTGTAAGGGATGGGAATGTGGTGGTGGAGTTTGGGGAGGGCATGGAACAAGTTCTGTATTGGCCGCAGGGGGATTTGTGCATGGATATGCTCAGATTGCAGAGGAATGAGAAACTTCAACTCTGTCTGGCCTTCCAGGAGCTTTATTATCCACCCTTGAGTCCTCTCCAGGCTATCCAGCCTCAGTCTTCCTTTAACTGTCATCCTTCATGATCTTGTTTAGCTATATGCTGCATTTGTTCACGATAGCGCTTTGCAAAACATCTCGGCTATGTCTACACTGCCTTTTTTTGCAGCAGAAGATATGCAAATCACGCTCTCATTTGCATATCTTCTGCCGATTCTTTTTGTGGAAGAGGTTTTGCTGCTAAAAAGCCCCATGCAGATGGAGCCATTTGTCAGGAAAACCCCCCATTTTCTGCAAGATCCTGTAAACCTCATTTTTTGAGGAATAAGAGATCTTGTGCAAAAGGGTTTTTTTTCCCCCAACAAATGGCCCCATCTACACGAGGATTTTTAGCGGCAAAACCTCTTCGGCAAAAAGAATAGGCAGAAGATATGCAAATGAGAACACCATCCCTCTTAGGTCACTGCCTTATCTTATGGAGGTGCTCCACCAGTATGGGGGAGGGGGCACATCTGAAGAAGCCAAAGAAACAGAAAGAGTATTGTGAGTACTGTGTGAAAAACGCCATTACACACACCTCTTTCTCCATGGACTAGCACACAGGTAGTAATGTGAGATGAGAATATTCTCTGGAGAATGTTCTCCGAGAATGAGAATATTCTGAGAATATTCTCCAAAAGATTATTTCGCAAGAATTTTTGAGAATTTTCTAATTTTTCATTTCCTCTTGAAATAATATATTGTATTCAACTTTTAGAACACCCTGAATGTTAAAGAGCTTTCTTGAACATTCAAGGTAGTTTGAGAACGTTATAGAACGTTCCATAATGTTATGGAACTTTCTAGAACATTCATGAGTCAGGAATTCTGACTGTTATGGAACTTTTGGGAAGCATCACAAAAAGTATATAAAGAGGCAATAACACATTTATTCTCTTTTGTGAAAGGTGTAATTGTGTTTTCATCAGTATGAAAAGAAGGACTAAGCCTAAAAGTGATGTGTGGGATTATTTCCTTCATAAAACAGTTAAAGACAAAGTGTTATATGAATGTAAATAGTGCAAGGCTGAATACATCAGAAATGCGACAAGGATGAGAAAGCATATTTCCAACAGTTTGAAGACTCCTGTTTACATCAAGGAAAAGGCAACAAAATTCTCAGAGTCCAGAAGCAGATCACCTCACCCATCAACTCCATCAACAGCTATAGAACACTGTGATAGTGCTAGTGAATTTACATCACCACCTTCCACATCTACTTCAGCCAAGGTGTCTCACTCTATAAGTCGCTACTTTGATTCTATGAATGAAACTGAAAACAAAGTTTTGGATGAATTTTTTGCACGAGCTATATTCTCATCGGGATCGCCTCTTTCACTGGTTGAAAACGAAGATTGGATTACTTTCATGCAAAAATTAAGACCATCTTACAAAATGCCATCCAGGTACACACTTTCTAACAAACTTTTGGAAGCTGAATATCAACGTGTTGATGCTCTTATAAAAACAAAAATTGCTGAAGCCTCTTCTCTTGCACTGCAGTGTGATGCTTGGAGCAACCAAAGAAATGAATCTGTTTTAAATTTTATTATATCAACCGACCAGTGTTTTACAAGACAGTGGCAACCCATGTTGAACGCCATACTGCTGAGTATATGGCATTCCGTATGGAAGAAATAATGACAGAAATAGGCACTGAAAAATTTGGTGCCAATGTCACTGATAATGCTGCAGCAACGGTGAAATCCTTATCAATGCTTAACGAAAAATACAATCGCATTGCTATGTACACTTGTGCTGCTCATACACTAAATTTGTTAATTGGTGACATCAGTAACTTAAAATCTGTTCAAGAAACTGAAGCTACCTGTAAAACTATTGTGAAGGAAATTAACAAATCACAAGTTTTACGATCTCATTTTACTGCATTTCAAAAAGAGAAAAATCAAACTTGTTCACTTAAATTGCCAGTTAAAACTAGGTGGGGGTTTCATTTTATATTGTTTAAAAAGCTTATGGAAATAAAAAAAGTCTTAAAATGCCTTGCTGCCCATGAAGATTTACAGACTAAACTGAGCAAACGTACCAGGAATTCAATCCTGGATGAAGATGTATTTTGGGTACGGGTCCAAAAACTGCATGCACTGATAAGTGCTGTTGTTAAATGGATTACGCTGCTTGAATCTGAACAGCCAAAAATGAGCAAAGTTCCTGAATGTTTCAGATAGTTAAGTGATCATTTTGATAGGCTACTTCCTGAAAGTCCACTTACCAAACAAGAAAAACAGGATGTGATGAAAAGTTTTGAAAAAAGAAAAGATATGGCTCTAAAAGACATTCACTATGCTGCAAATATTCTAGATCCAAAATTCAGTGATGAGTGCCTTACTAGAAATGAACAAATACAAGGAACTGAATTCATCGATAAATTAGTCACAAGAATGTATGGCACTGATCACTCAGCAAAAGTCATTGCAGAGTTTGCAGAATATTGTGCTAAAGAAGGTTTTTTTGGAAAATCATATGTAACAAAATCAGCTGGCTCAGTAGATGCAGTAACATGGTGGAAAGGTATTTGCTATGGATCAAAATTAGGGAAAGCAGCGATAACATATTGAATATGCCACCAACAACGGCAGCAACTGAAAGAAGTTTCAGTACTTACGGTATCATTCATAAAGCAAAAATAAACAAGTTAACACAAGAAAGGGCAGGCAAGCTGACATTCATAGCCCATAATATAAAGCTTCTTAAAAACCCAAATGATGCTCCGTTGAAATCTCCAAGAGAGAAAAGGAAACAGAACCAGAGAAATGAGGAAGAAGAAATTGATGATGTTGAAGAGAAAGAAGAAGAAGTCAAAGAAGAAGATATGTATGAGGAAGAAGAAGAGATAGAAATATATGGGTCAGACTTGGAAAGTGCAGATTCTGATTAGATTGTATTCAATCCAGAAAGTTAAAAATATTTGTATCCTGCAACAGAAGATTTGTAATAAAAGTTCTAGTAATTTAAACCTCTATCTTTTTTTCTTTACTTTCCCAAATTTTCATTTTAACAATTGGAAACTTTCATGATTCTTGAAGTTTTATTAAAGAAAGACATTATTATAAATCATAAAATTCTTTAAAAACTATTTAACAAGTATTTAAGAGAAAATCCTCAAAAATTCTCGCACTGGAGAATATTCTCAAGAACATTTTCGAGAATATTCTCTGAAAGTTTCTTCCCGAGAATTTAGCATCACTACACACAAGTCAGCACAAATTGCAGATATGCTGAGTTTGGAGGGGGTGATCAGAGGAAATGGACCAGAGGGAGAAAGGGTGGTTCATGAAAGGGGTTACTCCAAGTAGCTAGGGAACTTGGTATTTTTTTCTACAGTGTAAGCAAACTAGACATGTCACTCCTAAGGGTAACCCAGGATGCAAAGGTGCATCTCCTGAGTGTGTGTTACTTCAGATTGGCTCCGTATGCTGCTTTGCCTGTGTGTCATATGGGTCCCTGAAGAAATGATGCGGCAAAGTTTCCTACAGCAGAAGGAGAACCAAAGCAACACTTCCCAAGAAGCCTTCGGCCGAAGATTGCAGAATACCTACAGAAGCGTTTCCTAATCTATGTAGCATTCTAGGGACATACCCATGTGCACTAATGAATGTTCCACTGTGACCCCATAGCATAGATGGACAGGCTCTTTTAAATTCTGTCCCTTATTCTGCCTCTACCATGTAACAAAGTACATGAGAGCACATTCCCCTTTCACGATGCTGTATTAACACAAAATGATCACTCACCAGAGCTGCTCTCTCCTGCATCCAGAGCCAAAGTGCTGGGATTGGCCAGATCCCCTCTGCACTGGGGAAAAAAAAGTTCCTGACTCACCATGCCACCATATGCTCCATGTCATCCTCCCATTTCACTTCCTCATTGACCACTTCTTCATTAGAGTTGTGTTTACTGACAGCTGCCTCCAGATCCCCCATGGGTCTTGTAGAGGAGGGAGAGGTGCTGAGCATGGTCCAAACATCCACCTCACTTTATTTTTCCCTGCTTTATTTAACTTTTCTTCTCACCAGGAGACTCCTAGTCTCACAGTACAACTGGCAAAAAAGCCTGTTCCTGTGGCTGGTCAAATTTACTGCTTCCTGAGTTACATCTCCCAGATGGAGTCTGGTCATGACATTTGGAAAGCCTTGGGCTTTTCTAAATAAAGCCAATGAATTTTCATTCATTACATAAATGAGCTGATTCTCCTCTCAAGCTCAGCTCTGGTTTCTTTTCCTTCCTCATGTCAAGATGCTTATCTGAAGCCTGACAGAGAAAAAAGGACAATGAAATGCAGCATGCTTCCTTGTCTCTCTAGTTTCCTTTACCTTCAACTATACAGACTACAAATTCCTTTCCACTGCATACTTATGCTCTTGCACTTGCTCAATGCCATGCATAGCAGCCAACATTTTACCAGAACTATTCCTTAGTGGTCAGTGAGGTTATGTCTAGACTGCAATGATCTATCAGAAAAAGGTACGCAAACTGTGCTTCGGAAGAGGATTTTCTGAAATTTGGCCCATCTATACTGCAAAAAAAAGTGGAAGAGCAGACACGTTCCCTGGACATGGCGGAATTTTTCCAGGATACCTCCGTTATCCCGGAAACCCCCCGTAGCCTAGACATAAACTGAGAGATCCCCCTTCCCAGACTCTTTGAGTCTGAGGCAGTCTTTTGTGTGTTGTGTATGATGCCTGTCACAATAGTATCTGTGACTGGAGCCCATAGAGGTGTGCCAAAAAAATGTTGATAAGAGTAATTGGGAATTGGGGTCAAGGTTTTGAACGATTTCAGCTAAAAAATGCAGAAATACATTTCAAAAAGTTTTGAATAATCTGTCTTTTCCTTCAAAAACGTTATTTCATTTTAAAATTTAGTTCTATTGATTTTAAAAAACCTCAACACTAAAAAAACCAAATGGATATTGAAATATTTAATTCCAAATGGAATTAAAATCAAAATTGCTTTGGATCAATGGAAGTGTTTCTTTCTACCTTGAACTGGTTTGGACTCTGTTTTGGTTAGAATTTCAGTGTCTGTTGGATCAAACCAACTTTTTTCCTCAGATTTTTTTCCATTTGGACCCTAACCCAAAAAATTAATTAGTCACTGAATTCTACTCCTAAGTGCCACCAGATACAAATCACCATCATAGAAGAAGTTTGCAGTGTATGAGATAGCAATGCAGGGGTAATTATGATTAATATTGGGGGAACTGTTTTTTGTTCTTCGTGGTTTTCATTCAATTTTGACTGTTGTTGGGATACCCTTGTTGTCTCTAATGGAGCTGTTGCGAAAATATTCACAATGCCAAAAAAAGAGAGTAAAAATACCATTTCACAGAATAATGAAAAACAGGAAAACTTCATTTGTTCTCACCTTGACCTTTATTGTGAAAATGAAATGTTGTCTACAGCAGAAACTGTTATATTTTGCTACCAGTGTTCCTGAAGCAAAGATTGGTGATTTTGAACATCTCTATTCAGTAAAATCTTTCAGAATATTCTCATTAATCTAGGACTACTTTCTATTAATTGCTTTTTTCTCCTTTGCCCCCAAACCAATTAGTTTCAATTTTAGCTGCACAATTAAAAGGTAATATACTAAAACGACACATCTTAATTGTCTAAGAATTGGGGAAACTGAGCAGAAATCAGTGTTTCTTGCACATGTCAGTAGTGGGGGGGGGGAGGGGAAGATTTAAAGGTGTTCAGAGTGGATACAGTGGCAACATATCAAAATGAGAAGATATTACACATACTGTTCCTAAACTTTCTTTTTCATGTCCATTCAAAGGTGCTGGAGGTGCTGGAAGTCTTTGTTTTCCACTTGCAAAAACAGCAGGTTGGAAAGACAGCATGGGCCAGACTTAAAGGTATTTCAGGGACTCATTCCCACTGTTTTTAATGGGAATTAGACACCTGTTTAAATCTGTGCATAGTGTGTATTTGGCAATCATGTTTTAGCATGTCACTACCTTAATAGTATGTAGCTTCTGTGTGCAGAAGCTATGGAAGATCTGTGATCATGTTAGTAATAGTCCATGATGAATATATGTTAGAAAAGAAGAAACATTACAATTGATTATACCTCATTCTCTGCTTGTCAATTCTTTGTGTAAAAATAGAAAGGCATATAATGCAACACTTAACAAAAGAAGAGCTAGAGTAAATTCTAGGAAAGAACACATACAGTTGAATACAAGGTTCTACAATTTCCAAATGAACCTCCTTAGAGATGAGAACCTTTTCATAATGATTAATGCTTCTGTTCTGCTTCTGGTCCTGCCTGATCCTGGATAGGCAAGACAATGAACACAAATACCTCTTGCCTCCTATGGATTTCTCCAAAAGAGATGTAATTTCCAGGTTGGGTAGATATAACCTTGCCAGCTCTATTTGAGCTAGCATGCTAAAAATAGCAGAATAACTGTGGTTGGAAAGGTATAGGGTAGCCACCCGAAGTACAGTGTGGCTTGAGCCCTAGTTATATAATGGGAGTCGGGACAGCTTAGCTAGTGAAAAATTGGGATGAGACAGGGGAGAATAGGCACCTATATAACACAAAGAGTCCAGTATTGGGACTGTGCCTATAAAATCAGGCTATGTGGTCACCCTGTAGCTAGCCCGTCCTGATGCTCTTGACAGTATTACTACATTGTGGTTGTTAGCTTGTGAGCTCAATCACAACTAGCACGGGTATGTCTCTTTGAGCTGGGAATAACACCTTCAGTTCCAGTGTAGTCATTTGCTTAATAGCTTCATACCCTCCATCTTCTTACACAAGGGGACATGCATTGCAGTGAAATGAGTGACATTTATAGGATCATAGAAGTAGCATGCTTTAGCAGACCACTGTGCCAACTCCTCCAGGATTCTGTTATTGACAGACGCTAGTACCATGTGCTTCTGGGGTAAAATCTTGGCCCCAGTGAAGTTAATGGAAATTTTGCTATTGGCATCAATGAAACAAGGATTTGATCCTTAGGGTTTGAGAGAAGACAGGGATGGGCAACATTCGTATTGGTTATTGTAACACCGGGGAGTCTTATTGTTATGAATATCTATTCCCTTTTGAATCCCATTAAACCCTTGGCCTCAATGCTACCTTTTGACAATGAGTCCTAGAGATATATTTTTATCAAAGTATTTTCTTTTATCTGGTCTGAATTTTCCCACATTTCAATTTCTTAGAATGTCCTCTTGTTCTTGTATTAAGAAACAGGGTGAATAACATGGATCTACCCTCTCTGTACCTTTCATAATTTTATCTACTCTTGTTTGTCAGTTCTCTAAGGTAAACAGTTCTAGTAATTGTAATCTGTTTCATACTATTTCTACTGTTTTTGTAACTGAAAGAACGTGAAAAAAAGTTTTAAAGAGAATGTAGCATTGTTTGAAAACATGTTTTTACTTCTCTTAAAATTAAGAAGTAAAGTAGTATTTCCTCCACTACTTCAGACCTTTTTTACTTATTTCTAACTTTTTCATGTGAGAGAACAGTGAAAAGTTTTCTGCCTTTCAACTGAGCCCTCTTTTTCTACTATAAACAAATTTGAAAAGCTAAAAAAATAATGCAACAGAAAAACACAAAAGTTTTCATTTTTAAAATACAAATGGAAGAAAAACTGATTTCAGTTCAAAATCTTCTCCAAAATTATACTTTTCCCAGGGGGGGAAAAAGCACCATTTCCCTCCCCCATGTCTAAATTACATTTGCTGGGTGGTTAGCACATTCCCATAGAAATTTCATTGGCCTGAAGTTAACATCTTTTTTTTTCTTCACTGTTCATATCCTTCTCATTAAATGTAAGCAGGAGAGATGAGAACCTGCTTGTTGACCTTTTTGCCATAGTGAAAATGAACCACTGAGTTCTTCTCTGTTGTCTGTTCTTTTCTGTTTCTCAATGAAGGCTTGATTCTGATTCCAGTCATGCCACAGGTGAATTGACTTTTGTCACTGTGACCCAGATCATGTTATAGGACTTTATTAGAAACCTTACTTTAGGACAATCTCATGCATTTTGTCTGAGTAAGGACTGAAAGGTCCAAACACTCAGAGAAAATTATCTTTTAGAAAAAATTATACTCTGGAAATTATTTTGGGAATACTCTGTGGCCTATGTTATAATCTGATCAGATTAGATGATCACAGAGTTCCCTTTTGTGCTTGCAATCCAAGAATCTAGAAAAGAGATTTTAGAGTAAGCCACAGAGTTATTGAAACAGGATGGTCAGCCCCTTTAAAGGCCAGTGGATCTGGCCAGCCACCACTATTTATCAATCAAAACTGAGAAGGCTGACAAAACTTACTTGGGAGGGGGCTATAGTAAAGCAATGGTGTCGCACATTAGGGAGATGGAAGGGAAGGGTCTATTGTTTCTAGACTTGAGAGAAGCAAGGGAGAGAGTCCTGGGACCTGTAGAAATTGCTTTGGGTTTGTTTGGCTTTCAGTTTGGGTGAATAAAGTACCCTGAGGAAAAGGCCTGAAAAAGGAACGATTGTGAGTCCTTCCTGAGCTGCAGAAGCAGGCCAGAACCTTACAATTCCATATTGTTAAGTATTCATAGTGCAGATAACTGTACAAGTAACACAGGCTGGCCTTTGAAAACTAAATCTCATTTACATGGCAGTGTTTTTAGAATAGAATGGATTGGATTTATTTTGCCATTTCCACC
The DNA here is from genome assembly GCA_032595735.1 of Pelochelys cantorii. Classification (NCBI taxonomy): domain Eukaryota; kingdom Metazoa; phylum Chordata; order Testudines; family Trionychidae; genus Pelochelys; species Pelochelys cantorii. Next base: position 42,805,372 of record CM064329.1, on the reverse strand, counting down.
CTTTATTACAGAAATATATTTTCATTCACTATTTTAGTTTTCCATCTCAGCAAACTCGCCTCAACATCAAACAGAAAAGAGCAGTAAAATGAGGTTATGCGATGATATGGTTTAATGGCTAAGTACCACTGCTAGGTCTCAGGTTTGTTAACAAGCTTCTGGGTTGTAGGGAAAAGCTCGTTAAACTTGCCACAATGTTTATCCAGATGCCTCATAGTCTGTTCAGAAATAAGTTAACTGATCAAAGGAAAGTAATAAAACATGCATGTTAGCAAGGTGTAACTTCTGGTTAGTCAACATTATCAACTTTTTACGCTTTTCTGTGAGTCCCTCCAGAGTAGGCATTGCAAATGCTTTGCTTTACCCCAGGTTCTCACCCCCAAAGACATTTTGTTGACACAACCATTATAGCATAATTCAGGACTCAAGGTATTCTATTAACTCCGAGTCCTGTCAAATTCACAATTCCAGGCTTACATTCTATGACACACAATGCGCTGTGCAACCCAGGTCAGTGGAGGTCAATGGAATCTCATAGGACATATGTTTCTTTGCATTTCCATGAAAATTTGTAACTTACCTCCCACGAGTCTGGATTACAAGCCACGCAATGCATTTTAACCTGGAAATGAACAGACTCAAATTTGAATGGGACCCAACGTGCTCAGGTGGGGAAGAGAGATCCAAATGAATGTTTCAAGACATGAGTCACAATGGCAGTGTAGTGAAGAAACTGTTACTACGGAGAGATAATTCCATAATAGCCCACTATGGCTACATCTAGACTGCACCCCTTTTTCGACAGAAGCTTTGTCGACAGTATCTGTCGACAAAGCCTCTGTTGAAAAAGAGCATCTAGATTACATTATGCGGATCGAAAAATTGATCCGCTTTTTCAAAAAAGAGCGTCCAGACTGCCAGACGCTCTGTCAACAAAAGAAGGCACCCGGAAGTGCTTCTGGCAGGGCATGGGGGCAGCCTTTATTTCCAGGTGCTGCTGCATGCCCTTTGCAGAGACACGTGCTTAAAGGGATCCCCCTGGACAGCTGTTGTTCTGCTCTTGCTTCTGTCTTGCCTACCTCCTAGAGGGAAAGCAAAGCTGCTGCAGTGCTTGCTCTGGTTGCCCTGCTTCCTTGGACACCACAGCAGCTTATTTTCTGGGTTTTTTTTTCTGCTTTTCACCTTTTATTTGGCCATGGAGCCTGAGCTGCCCCTGGGCTGGCGATGGCCCCACGCTGCCATACTGCAGCTTCTGCTGCATCTGCATGACTCTGTCAGGAATCTCCTGCCCCATATGGACCTGGACCACACCGAGGAGACCCTCCTCTGGGATGCAGGAGCTCTGCCCTTGCCCCCAAACTTTTTTGGGGACAGGCAGATTTGGAGGCACGAGATGAGTTCAGACTGGTGGGACTGGCTCGTCATGCAGCTCTGGGATGACGAACACTGGCTCCGCAACTTCCGGATGCGGAAGGCCACATTCCTGGAGCTGTGTGACTGGCTCGCCCCTGCTCTGGAACCCACCTGCGGCCCGCCATCCCCCTGCAGAAGCAGGTCGCAATCGCCCTGTGGAAGCTGGCCACCCCCGACAGCTACCGCTCCATGGGACACCAGTTTGGCATGGGGAGGTCTACCGTCGGGGCCATCTTGATGGAGGTAAGTCACTGAGTGGGGGGGGGAGGGGGGCTGAGAAAGGGGGACTGCCAGGCAAGGGCAAGAGGGAGTGGGGGATGGAATGGCACTCGGAGGCCGCTCCTCGGCCACCCCTGCACTGATGCGGGGGAGGGGTGGGTTGGGGGGGGAGGGTTCTCCTCCCAGGCACTTAGGTAACCTGTGTAACTCCCTGGTTTCTGTCTGTCTATTTGTCTCATGCTGCAGGTGGTGAGGGCCATCAGTGCGGAGCTGCTGAAGAGGCTCGTCCATCTCGGGGACCTGGACAACATCTTTGACGGGTTTGCCGCCCTTGGATTCCCGAACTGTGGAGGAGCCCTAGATGGGACACACTTCGCAATCCGTGCACCGCCCCATCGAGCAGCCCAATTTATAAACTGGAAGGGCTACCATTCGATGGTGCTGCAGGCCCTGGTTGACCACCGGGGACACTGTGGACATTTGTGTTGGGTGGTCAGGGTGGGCACACGATGCCTGCATATTCCGGAACTCCTACCTGTCCTGCAGGTTGCAGGCAGGAACATTTTTCCCCTAGCAGCACCTTGCACTCAGGGACGTGCATAGTGGCTGACAAGGCCTACCCCCAGATGCCGTGGCTCATGAAGCCCTACACCGGCCACCTGGATGTGAGCAAGGAGCTTTTCAACATGCATCTTAGCCAGGTTCGCATCCAGGTGGAATGCGCCTTCGGCCGGCTGAAAGGGAGGTTCCATTGCCTCCTCACACGGCTGGAGATGGGCAAACGCAACATCCCAGAGGTGGTGGCTGCATGTTGCGCCCTCCATAACCTGGTGGAGAGGAAAGGGGAGGCCTTCCTCTGGGGTGGGGGAAAGGTGCTGATGGCAAGGACAGGCCATTTCTGCAGCCCTGGACGGCTGCCATCCGGCAGGCTCACCAGGCTGGTGTCCAAATCCGAGAGGCCCTGAGGGAGAGATTCTCAGAAGGAGCCCACTGACTCTCCCCAAGGCCTCCCACATGCAGGGTTTGGCCTAGCCTACCCTTACCTGTCTCTCCACTACCCTCACCCTCTTCCCATAAAGAATACATACACACCTGGTTTTCTTTGTACACAGACATTAGTTTTTTATTAGAAACACTATCAGTAAAGAAAATGTGCTGTTTCAAAAAAATTCTCTGTGTACTGTTCAAATGTGTAAAGGTAAATCTTTCACTCAAAAATAAAGATTTTGTTACATAACTGAAATGACCTTTAACTAGGATGGTAGGGGACTGAAAACCTGGAGGGGGGAGGGAGACTGAAAACCTGGAGGAGGGAGGGGGGCTCAAGTAGGCCCCTGCTTCCCTGATCACAGGGTCCTGCCACCTTCCTGTGTCCTGGCATCACCATGACCTTGGGATCGGATGGAGCGAGACCTAGTTCTGGCCTGGGCGGGGACAGCTGTTGGGCCTGTGAGAGCTCGGGAGCAGGGGAGCTGGGGGGGAAGGGGTGGCTGGAGGAGCTGGGGGAGCAGAGGCCTGGCATGCAGGAGGAGCAGTGCCCGTGACAGGGGCAGGCAAGGCACAGAGCTCCCTCATTGTGGCACAGATGGTAGTGCACTGCTGGACCAGCTCATCCAGCAGCCTGGTGCACCACTCGGCCTCTGCCTGCGTCCTCTGCTGGAGGGTCCTGTTGAGGTCCTGCAGGGCCACAACGTGCTCCCTCAGCAGGTCCGTGTACACATGGCAGTGCCTGCGGGTGCCACGGGTCTGGGATGGTGGTGGGGCGGGTGTGGTGCTCCCCTGTTGGGTAGAGGGTTCAGCTGCGGAGGAAAAAGGGAGGAGACAATCACTTTGTGCACCCCTGCTGTCCCCGAGGGCATGCTCTGGCTGTCAGGGGCTCTCCTTTGGACAGGAGATGCAGGGGTGTTACACGTGACACCACATTTGAGTTGGGCAGCGGCCTGAAAGCCTCACAGGGGCCCCACAGTGGCAATGGGGCTAGCTGGCCCCCCAACTGCCAACCTGCCTGTGTGTGGTGACCCCTCAAACCACTCACCTGATGTTCCCTCCCCGATGTCCATGGATGCCTGGGAGGCCTCTGGGGTCTGGGTCCCTGCTGCCTCCTCTTCCTCCTCCTCCTCCTCCTCCTGGTGCAGCTCTCCCACCTCTCCTGCCTGGTCTTCCTCCCTCAGGAGGGGTCAGTCCACGATGTGGTGGGGTAACCCGGACTCCACAACATGCAGTAGAGTCTGGGCTTCCCCACCGCCCAGGATCTGCTTCAACTCCTCATAGTAAGGGCAGGTCTTGGGGGCTGCCCTGGAGCAGGAGCTCTGGTCCTGGGCCCTGGCATATCCCTGCTGCAGCTCCTTTACCTTGACCCTGATTTGTGCCATGGTGCAGGGGTGATGCCCTTTGGTGGCCAGGCACTCATCAATGTCCACATTCCTGTGGCGTGTTTGCAGGGCATGCAGGGCTTCTTCCTGGGACCAGCGCTCCAGGAGGTTTTTGATTTCTGGCTCTGACCAGGCTGGTGCCGGCCTTTGGTGCCCCTGATCTCTGTCCCAAGAAGGGCCAGGGGGGCCTTGAGGCTGGGACATGGCTGTCACGGGTGCTCTGGCTAGCTGCCGGACAGCAAGGCCTGTCTGGGTGCCTGTGCCTTTAAGAGACTGTGGCCAGGAACTACAGAGGTGCTGTACCTGTAAAGGCTAGACTGTCTACCAGGGCTTCTTCCTGAGGGCCTTTTTTGTCGACAGAACTGGCTCCCTGAATCCACACACACCTTTTGTCAACAGATCTCTGTCGACAAGGGCGTTCTTCTTTGTAAAAGGAGGTTTACCGCTATCGACAAAACTGCTGCGTTCTGTCGACTTACTGTCGACAGAACGCGGCGGTAGTGTAGACACAGGTATAGTTTTGTCAACAAAAGGCCACTTTTGTCACAAAACCCCATAGTCTAGACACACCCTATGGAGTTTCTTGTATCTCCACTAATGGGGTTTTGGTATAAACCAGAAAAAGGCAAAATTTTGAACTGGAAGAACCAATGGACTGATACGGTAGGAAAATTCCTGTTCCCGCGAAAATATAGTAGAGTACAGAACAACATCTGGGTAAATGGTGAAAAGTAAATTAAATTAGGCTTTGAAAATTTGCAGTTTTAATAATCTAAGCTGTTCTTCCAAGGTAGAGATAAGTAAACCTTCTTTTTAAAATGAGCGTTAAGCTGATAATGCCCCTTTACTATGGTTGCTGTTTCAAATAACATCAAACAGCTAGGTGCAAATCATATTTGTAAAATTTGCTTCCACTCTTAAGCAATGTTTAGGATACAGAGTGTTGGAAGAATGGAAGCAGGCAGGCATGCATGCAGCCTCTGCCAAGCAGTAAAACCTGTTTACCAATAGGTTCAATACAATACAATTTGTTAGAGTGCCAGCACTATCCTCTAGTACTTTAAAGGGATTTGAAAATTTTACTTGTTGAAAAATAGAACAGAAGTTGAACAGCAGGTACATCTAGTTCCAATTCTGCATTTAGGACTAATGTAAAATGAACAGAGAGATTAGAAAGGAAGGCTCATGTTGTAAATTAAGGTCTGTGCCTGTGCAAGTGGTTACATTTCATAGTTGTTTTTAATACTCGGCAAATTCCCAACCACTTACATGAAAGTTTATTCTGTACTAACAGAACTGTCTCCTATCACCTTTTGGAAGAATACTAATTTGCCAGATGTGCTGGGTGAAAATGATTTTGCATCTTAGCAAAGAGAAGGAGTGGTGGTGGTTATTGTTAGATAAATCTACTCCCTTGTGTTTCTATTTTAGCACATTTAAACTACACTCAGTGTCACACCTACATAGTGGATTGAAGTTTAGATAGTTGTAACCAGAAATTCTTAACTGTGAAAACATACCCTTATAAGGTTATATTTTAGGAGTTTGTATCCAGACTGATTTTAAAAGCAGGAGTTTCTGCTTTCAGAAATGAATTAGTCTCTTGGAGCTAATGAAAAATGGTGTACGTAGAGTCTAATTCAACAAGGTTCCCAGAAATGGCTCCGGTTCTTCCCATGAGAATCTGAAAAGAATAACCCCCTTTTTGGTGCTGAGTACACAAAGTAGAGTCTCTGCTCTGTAAAGATAGGTGTTCTAAATCAAGGCCTAGGAAGGTGAGCCAGTGGATGGTTTCACTGGTACCGTATTTTAGCGCATATAACCCACGGGTTATATGCGTTTTTACAAACCCCGCACTCCCCCCGCCCCCCGCAGGGTATACTTGGGTGCGGGGTATACAATATATTTTTACTCACCTGGTGAGTTCCTGCGCAGCTGCCAGCCTCCAGCCTCCAGCCTCAGGGCGGGGGAGCACTCGGCCCCCTGGTTCCTGCGCAGCCGCAGGAAGGGGCGGGGGAGCGCTCATCCCCCGGTTCCTGCGCAGCCGCAGGAACCAAGGGGATGAGCACTTCCCCTGCCCGGAGGCTGGAGGCTGGCGGCTGTGCAGAAACTGGGGCGTTTAGGCTGGCTAATTCCCCCCCACTCCCACCGGCACCATAAGTTAGCTAATATACCCTGGCACAGTTTGAAATAAAACTATGGTATACCCTGTGGGTTATACTCGTGCACAGGGTATACAAGATTTTTTTTTACTCAATTCGGAAAAACCGCGGAGTATATTCAGGTGCGGGGTATATGGTAATACTTATTGTCCACGTGTGGAAAACCAGGAAAGAGTGGCATGCCAGAGAATGATTCAGAGGTATACAAAACAGCCCGGACAAGAAAACAGGACCAGCAATGGGCCTGATTCTGATCTCATTTACATCAATGTGAATCTGAACTTCACTGAATTGGAATCACTCCTGATTTATATCACTGCTAGTAAATTCTCAGCCTGAGCGAATATATATAGTGAAACTACATTTCTTTGTCAGCTCTCAAGTGCTGCATGAAATCACACTGGGTCTGATCATTAGATCAGCTATACATCCCGATGGCCAATATAGTCACACCTGCAGATGTGCAGTACCCACAGTGGGACATTGCCTAAGGCTGTGTTTCACCCCTTTGAGATCATGACTGTGCTTCACTTTCACTCTTTGCGAGTGATCTGATCTCATCAATGTGTTTAATGGGCATTCATAGTTCTCTCCTCAAGCTGCCCGGGGCTGCTTTAATGTGTTTTTTCTCCCCCACTCTGGCTCTGCATGCTACCTGAAAGAAACACAGCAGCACAGGGATAGAAACTCTGTTAACGCTATCCAGCTATACACTTAGCCCAGCAGAAGAATCTGTCTTATCTCAGTGACTCTTTTTCCACCCCACCACCCCTCCACAGTTTTGTAGTGACCTAGAGGCTTACTTTTGCCGTCTCCAACTCAGGGAATATTTCTGCCACTCCACTGAACAACACACTGACCTACAGATACCATCCTACCAATGCCACAAGAAGGATTCTGTGTGGACTCCACCTGACGGTCACAACATCCATCTGGACTTCTACACAGAGTGCTTGCACCAATGTGCAGAGGCTAAAATTGTGGACAAGCAAGCATCCCTGGCCTCATAATCTCAACCATGCAGAATACCACACCATTCACAGTCCCAGGCACAATTCTGACATTATAATCAAAGAGGCTGGCAAAGGAGGTGCTGAAGTCATCATTAATAGGTCAGATTACAAATGCGAGGCTATTACACAACTCTCCAACACTGCATGATACAGGCCACTATCGTCTGATCCCACTGAGGCATACCAAAAGAAACTACAACTACTCATACTACCTGAAGAAACACAGGAACGAATTCTCACAGACACACCCTTAAAGCCTAGACCAGGGGTATTCCATCTGCTCCAAAAGATCCATAAACATGGAAATCCTGGATGGTCCATAATCTCAGGCATTGGCACTCTGACAGCAGGACTGTCTGGCTATATTGACTCTCTCCTCAGGCCCTGTGCTATAAATTCTCCCAGCTACCTTTGAGACATGACTGACTTCCTGAGGGAATTACAATTCATTGGTGATCTTCCCGGGAAAAAAAACCAACCACGGTAGCCACTATGGATGCAGAAGCTCTCTACACCAACATTCCACACAAGGCTGGACTACAAGCCATCTGGAACTGTATCCCCAATGATGTCATGGCACAACTGGTTACTGAACTTTGTGCCTTTTGTTCTCACATACAACCAATTTAGATTTGGATGATTTATACCTTCAAGTCAGAGGCATTGCTATGGCTGCTCCCATGGTCCCACAGTACGCCAACATTTTTATGGCTGACTTAGAAAAACACTTCCTCAGCTCCCATCCCCGAGTGCCGCTCTTCTACATGCGCTACATTAATGACATCTTCATCATCTGGTCTCATAGGAAGGAAGCCCTTGAAGAATTACACTGGGATTTCAACAATTTCCACCCCACCATCAATCTAAGCCTGAACCAATCTACACAGGAGATCTGGACACTACAGTACAAATAAATCATGCTCACATAAATATCACTCCATATCAGAAATGTACTGACTGCTATACTTACTTATGGGCCTCCAACTTTCTTCCAGAACACACTTTTATCCATTCCACATGGCCACTAACACTTCCACAAGACTGCAGAGGGATGTATAGAACATAGCATCATAGTATGCAGGCATTACAAAATATCAGTGGTTGTCTTTTACTGCTTCTGTGACAGTGCAGAGGTGCAGCATTTGCACTTCAGGAAATGGGTTAATGTTGCTACACTCATCATCCTATTCCATTTTACAGGAATAAAAAGTAACCCACCTTCTTTCACAACAAAACAAAAAAAGAGAAAGAGGGCGAAAGGGGGCCTTCATCTAGACTCCTTCCCTCAGGAACCTCTCAAGTGATAGAGCTTGCAAATAGCCAAGAGAATCAATATGCAACCTAAATGAAAAGACAAATGTGCCCGTGGAATGAGGTTTACCAAATTCAAAATAAGCGCTCCGCTATTTCGAATTAATTTCAAAATAGCAGTTGTGTAGATGCTGTGTAGACGCTAGTAAAGTTATTTCAAAATAATTTTGCTTTGTAGAAATACCCTGAGTGCCTAGTCATAGATAACAGATTTCTTGGTGAATAGGGGATGCTTACTCGGTCTGTGGAGGTAAGTGAGAAAGCACTTAAAGAATCTCAGGTGACTTACTGGGGTAAAGTAAATTGTTCATACGTACTGTCACAACAGGTTGAAGAGGAGGGCAAAAGGGTTATTCTGTGAAATGTGTCAGGTTGTTCAGTTATGAAGCAGTTGTCAGACTAATTTGGAGCTGGGAAAAACAAAATCAAACTAGCCATTTTTGTTCATTATAGGCAAAATTCTCTTGCATCCAGATGACAGTACTGTATTGAACTTTAGCATTCTGTGGGCCGATCTGTGAGATACCAATGCAAGCTCAGCACATACATGTAGGCTACGTCTAGACTGGCAAGTTTTTGCGCAAAAGCAACTGCTTTTGCGTAAAAACTTGCCAGCTGTCTACACTGGCCGCTTGAATTTGCACAAGAACACAGACGATCTAATGTAAGATTATCAGTGTTCTTGAGCAAATATTATGATGCTCCCACTCAGAGATAAGCCCTCTTGCGCAAATGCTTTTGCGCAAGAGGGCCAGTGTAGACAGGTAAAAACTGTTTTGTGCAAAAAAGCCCCAATAGTGAAAATGGCGATCGGGGCTTTCTTGCGCAAAACTGCGTCTAGATTGGCATGGATACTTTTCCGCAAAAAGTGTTTTTGCACAAAAGCATCCGTGCCAATCTAGACGCTCTTTTCCGCGAATGCTTTTAACGGAAAAACTTTTCCGTTAAAAGCATTTGCAGAAAATCATGCCAGTCTAGACGCAGCTGTACAGTGAGTGTTGCTATCCAGATTTCAGGGGAGAACTTTGCCCTCAGATTTTTTTATTTCATGTGTAGCAAGCACCTGATCTTTAAAAAATTTGGTAAGAGACATTTTAAAAGCTCATTGTGACAGAATGGGAATAACCTTCGTCTGACTCACCACTTTGAGCACTTGGTAAGTGCATGCCCATGGGGCAAATTGGGAAGGTAGGTAGGAAGGTCAAGGACTAACCAGTTAATAGGGTAGCTAAAAGGGAGGCAGCAAGAGAAGGCTTAAATTGAATTGAAGGAAGGACCGGAGAAGTAATAGGTCTCCCTCCTCACCCCGAGTCTAGTAAGACTATAAGAACCTTGATCTGAGGAGAGCTTTTTTTCTTTTCTTTTAAATGCTGAACTTGCTGTGTGAGGACTGTCTGCATTAAAGTAGTCATGTTTGCCTCAAGATATTAGAGGGACAAGGTGAGTGAGGTAGCATCTTTTAATTGGATTAAATTCTGTTAAAGGGACAAGTATTTTTCTTTGTTAGTAATGATACATGCAGTTAGAAGAAATACTCTTTTTTTTTAACATACACTGAAAGAGAGTGTCCACACTGCCAAAGTGCGTGGAAAAAGTGATCTGCTTTTTCGAAAGATAGCATCCTCACTGAATGGATGGTATCTCACATTTCAGCTGTGATTACTATGGATGGAGTGGCCACCAGGGCACCTGTGCTTTTTCCTCTTTCCTCTTCTTCTGAAAGAACTCCCTCTTCCCCGTCCACACATGCCTTTTTCTAAAAGAGTTCTTTTGGAAAAGGCTTCTTCCTCATAGAAAGGGGATTACCAATGCCGGAAAAACCCCTCTGTTCTTTCAATTTTCTTTCGAAAAGTGATTGTAGTATGGACGTAATTGAAATTCTTTTGGAAAAACGGCCGTTTTTCTGAAAAAAACTCTGTAGCGTAGACATAGCCTGATAAGCCATTGGAAACCAAACTCTGAGTAAGGCAACATGACTCTTAATTGACACATGAAAAGATACATTGAAAAAAGAACTGTGGACATAGTTTATCAAGGGAAGATATAATATTGGCAGAGCTGGAAATCTGATAAGACTTTGTCCTTCAATAACCAAACAGGATTTTGCAGATTATAGCCCTGACTTTGTGGTGAAGGAAAAATATAAAATCAATCTAAGTAGGCAAGCTACCAGTTGAGGGAGGAGAGGAAAGCAAGCTTTCATTGCAGCCAGTATTCCCTGTAAGCTGTGTGCTTGTGCAGCCGCTCAGGAGACATTCCAGTGCCACCTAGTTGATTGGCAGAGTGCTCACAGCTAGGTTTTTTGTTTCTACTGATAGTGCACATTCACACGTGCCTCGGTGCGCACAAAATATTATTCTGCAGATGATGGAAAAGATTAGAGGGAACATTGATCACAAGCACCCATCTTGCCAACTTTACCATTGTTGAATATAGCCCTCCTATTTGCATAATCTCACTAAAATCAATTAGACTATTCATACAATGGGCAATTAATCAAGAGTATCAGAATTCGATCCTTGTTTTATAGCTCAGGTACTGGTATAGAAATCATTCTAACCACAGTGCATCACTAAAAGTCTACATCACAAGAAAAGAGATTAGTAGAGAGATCAGGAGAAAGACCTTGGAAACGCAGTATATGCTACAGGACCTGTTGGAGAACCATCTTTGAACACCTTCAAATAGGCAGTAAAATTATTTGCTTCATTTCCCTCTGCCTTTGGAAGTTTTCTATCAGTGCAGCAGATTCTCTAGAGCCCGAGAATTGCTAGGAGAGCTTTAAGCTAGCACATTTCTTTGTTTCTTTCTTAACTTCCCTGCCTAGGGAAGCTTGTAGATATCAGTGGGGAGAGCGCTAAACTAAATTAATCCATTAAGAATACCATTCATCCATTTTTCTCAGGTGTAGAAAATACAGTTTTGTTTTTTCTTTTGCTTCCTTGGCCAATCTGCCAATGCCCCTTTATTAAATCTAGAGTGGTCAAAAATGGGGCATTGCCCAAGCAGTCAACTAACTCAGGGTATGTGTCAAACTTGGATATTTCATTCAACTGCCAAAAGTCACTGCAGAACCGAGTGGTACATAAGAACATTAGAACATAAGAATGGCCGTACTGGGTCAGACCAAAGGTCCATTGAGCCCAGTAGCCTGTCTGCTGACAGTGGCCAGCACCAGGTGCCCCAGAGGCGGTGGACCGAAGACAACGTTCAAGCGATTTGTCTCGTGCCATCCATCTCCAGCCTCTGACAAACAGAGGCCAGGGACACCATTCCTACCCCCTGGCTAATAGCCTTTTATGGACCTAACCTCCATGAATTTATCTAGCTTCTCTTTAAACTCTGTTATAATCCTAGCCTTCACAGCCTCCTCTGGCAAGGAGTTCTATAGGTTGACTATGCGCTGTGTGAAGAAGAACTTTCGCATATTAGTTTTAAACCTGCTACCCATTAATTTCATTTGGTGTCCTCTAGTCCTTATATTATGGGAACTAATGAATAACTTTTCTTTATTTACCCTCTCCTCACCACTCATGATTTTATATACCTCTATCATATCCCCCCTCAGTCTCCTCTTTTCCAAACTGAAAAGTCCCAGTCGCTTTAGCCTCTCCTCATATGGGACCTGTTCCAAACCCCTGATCATTTTAGTTGTCCTTTTCTGAACCCTTTCCAAGGCCAAAATATCTTTATTGAGGTGAGGAGACCACATCTGTACACAGTACTCAAGATGTGGGCGGACCATAGTTTTATCTAGGGGCAGTAAGATATTCTGGGTCTTATTTTCTATCCCTTTCTTAATAATTCCTAACATCCTATTTGCCTTTTTGACCGCTGCAGCACACTATGTGGACGTTTTCAGAGAACTATCCATGATAACTCCAAGATCTCTTTCCTGATTTGTTGTAGCCAAATCAGCCCCCATCATATTATATGTATAGTTGGGGTTATTTTTTCTAACGTGCATTACTTTACACTTATCCACATTAAACTTCATTTGCCACTTTGTTGCCCAATTACTCAGTTTTGTGAGATCTTTTTGAAGTTCTTCACAGTCTGCTTCTGTCTTGACTATCTTAGACAGTTTAGTATCATCTGCAAACTTTACTACTTCCCTGCTTGCCCCTTTCTCTAGATCATTTATGAATAAGTTGAACAGGATTGGTCTCAGGACTGATCTTTGGGGGACACCACTAGTTACCCCTTTCCATTTTGAAAATTTACCATTTATTCCTACCCTTTGTTTCCTGTCTTTTAACCAGTTCTCAATCCATGAAAGGACCTTCCCTCTTATCCCATGACAATGTAATTTACACAAGAGCCTTTGGTGAGGGACTTTGTCAAAGGCTTTCTGAAAATCTAAGTATACTATATCTACTGGATCCCCCTTGTCCACATGTTTGTTAACCCCTTCAAAGAACTCTAATAGATTAGTAAGACATGATTTCCCTTTACAGAAACCATGTTGACTTTTGTCCAACAAATTATGTTCTTCTATGTGCCTAACAATTTTATTCTTAACTATTGTTTCGACTAATTTGCCCAATACCACCATTAGACTTACCAGTCTGTAATTGCCGGGATCACCTCTAGAGCCCTTTTTAAATATTGGTGTCACATTAGCTATCTTCCAATCAGTAGGTACGGAAGCCGATTTAAGGGATAGATTACAAACCACATTTAACAGTTCTACAATTTCCCATTTGAGTTCTTTTAAAACCACTGGGTGAATGCCATCCGGTCCTGGTGATTTGTTCACGTTAAGTTTTTCTATTTGTTCCAAAACCTCCTCTAATGACACTTCAATCCAGGACAGTTCCTCAGATTCATCTCCCACAAAGGATGGCGCAGGTTTGGGAATCTCCCCAACGACCTCAGCCGTGAAGACTGATGCAAAGAAATCATTTAGCTTCTCCACAATGGCTTTATCGTCCTTGATTGCTCCTTTTGTATCTCGATTGTCGAGGGGACCCACTGTTTTTTAATCAGGCTTCCTGGTTCTAATGTACTTAAAAAACATTTTGCTATTGTTTTTTGAGTTTTTGGCTAGCTGTTCCTCAAAATCTTTTTTTGCTTTTCTTATCACAGTTTTACACTTAATTTGATAGTGTTTATGTTCCTTTCTATTTATCTCACTGGGATTGGACTTCCATTTCTTGAAAGATGCCTTTTTGTCCCTCACTGCTTCTTTTACATGGTGGTTAAGCCACGGAGACTCTTTTTTAGGTTTCTTACTGTGTTTTTTAATTTGGGGTATACATTTAAGTTGGACCTCTATTATGGTATCTTTAAAAAGTTTCCATGCAGCTTGCAGGGATTTGGCTCTAGTCACTGTGCCTTTTAATTTCTGTTTAACTAACCTCCTCATTTTTGTGTAATTTCCCTTTTTGAAATTAAATGCCAGAGCGCTGGACTGCTGAGTTGTTCTTCCCACCACAGCAATGTTAAATGTTATTATATTATGGTCACTATTCCCAAGTGGTCCTGTAATAGGTACCTCCTGGACCTGATCCTGCGCTTCGCTCAGGACTAAATTGAGAATTGCCTCTCCCCTTGTAGGTTCCTGTACCAGCTGATCCAAGAAGCAGTCATTTAAGCTATTGAGAAATTTTATTTCTGTATCTCTTCCTGAGGTGACATGTACCCAGTCAATATGGGGATAATTGAAATCCCCCATTATTATAGAGTTTTTTATTTTGGTAGCCTCTCTAATCTCCCTTAGCATTTCAATGTCACTATCGCTGTCCTGGTCAGGTGGTCGATAATATATCCCTACTGCTATATTCTTATTATTGGAGCATGGGATTACTATCCATAGTGATTCTATTGAACATGTTGATTCATTTAAGATTTTTATTTCATTTGATTCTATGTTATCTTTCACATATAGTGCCACTCCGCCACCCACACAGCCTGTTCTATCCTTCCGATATATTTTATATCCCGTTATGATTGTGTCCCACAGATTTTCCTCATTCTACCAGGTTTCTGTGATACCTATTATATCAATCTCCTCCTTTAATACAAGGTACAAGGTACCATCGAGCTTTGGCACCAAAAACAATTGGGCTAGCCCATTCACTATCAGATTCCTCAATTACTTCCAACTCCAACACCCTCTTTACTTCAGCTTTAATTTCTTCCTTCTTTGCGGTGGGGACCCGATAGGGTCTCAGTGTAACTTTGACTCCAGGGTTCGTGGTAATGTGATGATAAGTCTCAGTCATTTGGCCTGGCTTAGTTGAAAACACATGCCTATGTCAGTTGATCATCTCAATTACCTCACACTTTTGGTGTGGTGTCAGGTCATGGAATATCTTGATTGCTCATTTGAAGTATCTTCCTGGTTTGGGGCCTTTTGGGTGAACACACACGGTTCTCTGGACTGCCAAGGTTTCAAGAGATTCACATAATAAGCCTGTTCCTCTTTCTGGAGTCCTTGGCTGCCTCATCTTATAGTTTACTTCCCCCATGGCTTCTACCACCTCATAGGCCCCCTGCCATTCGGCCAAAAGCTTGCTCTCTGCCATGGGCACCAATACCATTACTCAATCTGGAACCATCAAACCTTTGCCTGATGGTTGTAATGAGTTTGCTGGGCCTCCTGGGCCTTTTCCAGATGTTCCCATACAACGGGAGTGATGTGGGCTATTCATTCTCTTATCTGCAAAACGTACTCAATTATGTTCTTCCCTGTATTGGGTTCTTCCTCCCAGATTTCTCTAGCAATATTCAGGATGCCAGAGGGGGTGGCGTCAACATAATAATTCAAAGGGTGAGAATCCAGTAGAGGTCTGAGGTACCTCCCAGATAGTAAACATCAGGTAAGGTAGCAGGGTGTCTCAGTCCTTCCCATCTCAACTTACTACCTTCTGTATCATAGCTTTGAGGGTTCAACTGAATCTTTCAACCATCCATCTGTCTGGGGATGATAGACTATGGGCTATGGGGGCATCCTTAGGCTATGGGTATGGCTATGGAGTAGGGTGCAGAGGTCCTTCATCAGTTTTGATGTAATGGGATTCCTTGGTCTGTCAATATTTCCTTTGGTAGCCCCACCCGGGTAAAAAATTCTAATAACTATTTTGCTATTGATTTCAGCGATGTGTTCCACAGGGGTATGGCTTCAGGATCCCAGGTCACGTAGTCTAAGATGAGCAGAATATACTGGTGACCCCGTGTCATTTTCTCTAAAGGTCCTTCCAGAACCATTGCTATACGCTCGAATGGGATTTCTATGATGGGGAGGGGGTATTAACAGTGCTCTCAAGTGGGACCAAGGCTGAGCAGTTGACACTCAGGGCATGATGCACAATACGATGTACATCCTCATGTACTCCTGGCCAAAAGAACCTCCATAGGACCCTTGCTAGGGGTTTTCTATCCTGAGATGCCTCCCAAACAGCTGATTGTGGGCGAGGCTTAATAGGCTTTCTGGTACTTCTGAGGTACTAGTCGCTGCTGTACCTCGTCCCCCTGTACTGAGGTGATAGGAGATCCTTCTTTATGATGAAGTATTATAGTATTCCGGAACCCTGGGTTTTCCCTTCTACCGGGATTCCATCTGTTTCTGTCACCTCCTTCCTAAGTTGTCATATCTGGGTCTTCAGCTTGATCTCGCTCAAAATTTTCCCTCCCTGGGCTAATCTGCCCAAATTCTGGTGAACTTGTCTCTGCTGCCCCTGTCTGATGGGAGATATTAGAATGCAGGTCAAGCTCTGACACTTCTTCCTCCAGGGAAGTCTCCTGATTGCCCAGGCTGGTCTGCCCACAAGAGCAGACTTCTGGATCTGGGCTAGAATTTGAAACTCTTACCATTTAAGAGTTCTTGAATGCAAAGATGCTTGCACAGATGTACAAACACTTAACTATATAAAAGTCTCAAAGGGGTAGCCATGTGAGTCTGTAACTTTAAAAACAAAGAGAAGTCCTGTGGCACCTTAGAAACATATATATACAGTATCAAGATAATCTCATCTGAAGTGTTTTTTCCCCACAAAAGCTCATGATATATATTTTGTTAGTCTCTAAGATGCCACAGGACTACTCATTATTCTCAGATATACAGTAGATTTAAATACGTTCAGTTTTCAGTCAAGAAGCCTAGAGTGCTTACCTGTGAGAACTTGTTCTCTTAAGATTTTGAGTTAAATTTTAAAGGCTTAGGAGAGCAAAGTTCTGCCTCTGAATATGCTGAGGTGTTCATATCACTGTTGTGAGTTTCCCTTGAATTTGACTGCTAGTGACGAGTCAATAATAAACAACAAACTGTGCACTAGATAGCATCTGTCAGAGGTTTGTTTGGTTACACTGTGTGTCAGTCACTGTATTGCATTGCACAATGTATATCAATTGCTTTAATTACAATGGGGATTGCATGAATCCATCAGAAAGTCCATAAACATGATTAAGGAATGTCACTTTGTCTTCACTATTGATGTAACTCTTTTCTTTTCTAGTTTGTGACAATGGTGATAAAAGCAGTTGAGACAATGTGTAGACCAAACCCAGATAATCTTTACAAGGTATTTATCTGGTAATATAACAGATTTTAAAAGGTCAATGCTCTCAGCAAGGGAATGACTGATTAAAGTGCATGACAATGCAGTAAGTGAGTTCCAAGGGAAATAAAGTGTTTTCCGTTCACATTTATCTATTTAAACTTCATCCCTTTACACTGATCCAATGATCTAAGTGCATTTTACATGTTTCAAAATAGAAATGTTGAGCTAACTAGGAGTCTAGGTTTATTTGGTGTTATTTAATTTACATGTGTTCTTAAATGTGTTGTAGTCTTCTAGTTGCATTTGGAACCTATTTTTGTAAATGTTTCTCTAGGAATTTGGTCCATACATACAATAGTGGCTAAAACTTGGTTCAATCTCCAATGTACATTTTTGTGTTTCTATGTTTTTTAAGGGAACTAGGACAATTGGAATACTGGAAATACTCTGTTTCTTCCTTTATTATTCTGTATAGAGCATATCTGCTGTCCTGTTGCCTGAACAGTAATTGTGACATCTGAGATAATCAGCCACTCACTGCTACCTCCTTCCAGCTCCTTGGCACACTTGCAGAGCTACTAATGCACTAGTTGTCATGGTAATGGCTTCTTTGATAACTGATTTCCCTCTTAGGACCATAACATTATTACAAAGAAGGGTCCCAGAAGGTGTGCTCCTTTTGGGTTTGAACCGAAGTAAAGTTCCACTCATTCTTTTCAAAGAGTAAATGTTACTTTAGTAAAAAGGAAATTACATGAAAATGAGATTCAGAATTCCAGATCCTTTTCATGCGTATTGTTAGGAGCTTCTTACATAGTGGGGGTTATGACTTTTGATCATATAAAAAAAGGGAAAGGTAGAGATTTGAGTCCTGATTCAGTTTCGTGTTACACAATTTTATTTTTAAAAGTAATTTGTATGTTGCAATATAACTGAAGTTGCTTTATACATATTTTCTTGAAATGCATAAGAACAGCCATACAGGGTCAGACCAAAGGTACATCTAGCCCAGGCTCCTGTCTTCCAGCAGTGGCCATTGCCAGGTGCTTCAGAGGGAATGAATAGACTAGGTAAACATTGAATGACCTATCCCCATCATCCACTCTCAGCTTCTGGCAATGAGAGGCTAGGAACACCTAGAGCATGTCTACACTATAGAGAAGATTGACCTTTTGGAGGTCGATCTTCTCATGTTTGATTGAATGGGTCTTGTGTGGACCCCTAAATTGAATGCTGAGGGCAGCACCTGCCAATGTGCTGTACTCCTCGATCTGTGAGGAGTAAGAGAAGCTGGCAGGAGCATGTGCTCCCACCGGCCTCCCGCACTGTGGATGGCGTGGGGGCTCAGATCAAGATAAGCTGAACCCAGCAACGCATTTTGTGTAGCTGGATGGCGTACTTTAAGCCGACCCGCCTGGTCTAGTATAGGCCAGGCCTAGAGCACATGGTTGCATCCCTGACCTTCTTGGTTGGTAGCCATGGATGGGACTACTTTCCAGGAACTTACCTAAGTGTTTTTGAATCCTATTGTCATTTTAACCTTTACAATGTTACCTAGCAATATATTCCACAGATTTACTATTTATTGTGTGAAGTACTCCTTTTGTTTGTTTTGAACTTGCTGCATATTAATTTCATTGGGTGACCCCCTAGTTCTTGTATTAAGTGAAGGAATGAAGACACTTCCTTATTTACTGTCTTCTCAACACCAGTCATCATTTTATAGGCCTCTATGATATCCCCCTTTAATTGTCTCTTTTCCAAGCTGAAAAGACCATGTCTTTTTAATCTCTCCTCATACACAAGCTGTTTCATATCCCTAATATTTTGCTCTGACTTCATTCAAGAATTCTAATAGATTGATGAGGCATGATTTCCCTTTACAAATGCCTTGTTCACTCTTCCCTAAGAAATCTTTTGTGTGTGTCTGTGATGGATAGGAGGAGTGCTGGCCAGCACTCGGTGACTCAAGAGTTAAACTCAGGAAGCTAAGGGTGATGGCAGGGGGCCAGAAGAACCAATTGGATATAGCACTGAAATTTAAATCCTGCTGCCTTTTCTCTTGGTGGGAGTTGTAAGTTAGCAACTGGAGGAACAAGATGAAATAATCAACCAAAATTACCATGCCTACAAGAAATACTGGCATGGGAATGGACTGGCCCTTGAGGTACTGATCAGGATGGATTGTTAGTAGAGGGAAATGTATATTTAGTTGAAATAAGGTTATTTTTCTTTATTTTGTTGTTTGGTAAAACTTCTGTGTCAAATCTATGTGCCTCCCTCCCCCCATTCACTGTACCCCAAGCTGTGTCTTAATCTGTTTCATTTTTTCGCTGTGTTTTAATCTGCTCTTTTCTTAGTTGCTCTATAACATCTAGCAACCAAGTATGCTTTATCAAGTATATCTTTTTGTTTTGTTAATAAAATCACCTTTTTAAAGGCAATGATTTGATTCTTGTGTCCTGGAATGTGACAGGAGGTCTGTATGGATGCCTGTCTAAACTGAAGGGCCAGTTGTCCAAATTGTAGTTTGTTTCCTGGTGGGTTTTTTTTTTTCGTTTGTTTGTTTCTTTCTTTTTTTTAAGCTCTCCTGTGGCTCCTTAGGAAGAAAGTCAAGTGTTTCTTCCTGGTTTTCAGGGATTAAATCACTTGATGGAGGCAACTATCTCCCAAGGCCAAGAAATCTGTGATCTAAGAGAGCTTTTAAGCAGAAACCAATAGAGGCAAGGTATTTTTTTAAGGTCACTTGCAGGCCCCCACCTTCTGCACTCAAAGTGCCAGAGTGGGAAACAGCCCTGACAGTGTCTAATTCTGTTCTTAGTATCATTTACTGTTGTTGCCTGGTACTGAAGTTAGGCCTACCAATGTCCAGGAATACCTTTGAAACATTTTTTAAATGGTGGCATACTAGTTATCCTCCAGTCATCTAGTACAGAAGCTGATGCCCTTCATGCTGGAAGGGCATAAAAAGTGGGGTTCCACAGGGATCTATTATGAGACCAGTTCTGTTCAATATCTTAATCAATGATTTAGGTGATGGCATAGAGAGTGTGATTATTAAGTTTGCAGATGATACCAAGCTGGGAGGGGTCGCAGCTGCTTTGGAGGATAGGGTCGTAATTCAAAATTATCTGGACAAACTAGAGAAATGGTCTGAGGTAAATAAGATGAAGTTTAATAAGGACAAAAGCAAAGTACTCTACTTAGGAAAGAACAATCAGTTTCACACATAGTGAATGGGAAGCCACTGTCTAGGAAGGAGTACTTCCAAAAGGGATTTAGGGGTCATAGTTGATCATAAGTTAAACATGAGTCAACAGTATGACACAGTTGCAAAAAAAAAAAAAAAAAAGCAAACATGATTCTGGGATGCTGTCATACGGCTGAGGTGAAGACCCCATCCAGGGTGGGGTGAGGGTGTCCGACTTGCACCTGTCACACTTGTGTTTGCCCCTTTCTCCCCAGCTGGTGACTCTAATCTCATACACCAAAGTCTTCCCTCCAGTCCCCTAGTCAAAATCTATATCTAGCCCCTATTGGCAGGGCAGCACAGGTCAGTCGTCCCAATGCAACCCAATGGTCAGAGTCTATTTAAGGGACGGTAGTTAGGGGAAAGGTTTACATCCCCTGGCAGGTGGGTCCAGGCCCTCCCATTCCACTGGACCCCAGCCTAAGGCCTTGTTAGTGACTTGCAGGGAAATTCTAGCAGCAACACACTGACTCTCTGATGGCACCTCACTCATCCTCTACCCATCGCTGTCCCTGGGCTACTTCCTGCTTCAAATGTCTCCATTCCCTGGTGGCTCTCCAGCTCCCCTCTTTCCTCTGGGATATGGCTACTTCTACTTGTTTCTGGAACCTGTGCGGTCTCTAGATGCATCAGGTCTCCAGCCTGTGTGGTAGTGTCTTGGTGTTTGGACAGTCATTGGGGTTCTCAGGGAGCTGGCCAGGCATGTCTTCTCCCTCCAGTTGCCAGCCACAACTGAGCTGAGCTGTTCTTTTCTATAGCAGTGCAGCCCGAGCATGCCCAGTAAGGCAAAGGGAGTATGGTCTTCTCAGCTCTCAGGGCTGAGTTAACCCCCTCCTGCTCAATGTGGGGAGACTACACCTCGTCACAGATGCGTTAACAAGTGTGTTGAGAGCAAGACACGAGAAGTCATTCTTCCGCTCTACTCTGCACTGATTAGGCCTCAACTGGAGTATTGTGTCCAGTTCTGGGCACCACATTTCAAGAAAGATGTGGAGAAATTGGAGAAAGTCCAGAGAAGAGCAAGAAAAATGATTAAAGGTCTAGAGAACATGAGCTATGAGGGAAGAGTGAAATAATTGGGCTTGTTTAGTTTAGAAAAGAGAAGACTGAGAGGGAACATGATAGCAGTTTTTAAGTATCTAAAAGGGTGTTGCAAGGAGGAGGGAGAAAAATTGTTCTCCTTGACCTCTGAGGATAGTACAAGAAGTAATGGGCTTAAATTTCAGCAAGGGAAGTTTAGGTTGAACATTAGAAAAAACTTCCTAACTCTCAGGGGGGTTAAACACTGGATTAAATTGCCTAGGGAGGTTGTGGCAGCTCCATCGCTGGAGATATTTAAGAACAGTTCAGATAAATATCTATTAGGGATGATCTAGATAGTGCTTGGTCCTGCTGTGAGGGCACGGGACTGGATTTAATGATCTCTCGAGGTCCCTTCCAGCTCTAGAATTCTATGATTACAGATTTAAATGATGGTTACATAACACAATATGTACACTTCAGTTTAATTTCTTTCATTATATTGGTCAACATGTCACTGACTGGAGAAATGTGGAAAAAATAGTAAAAGATCATATAATTAAAGACTGGATCATAATGCATATGCACAAAAGAGTCAACTTTAGATAAATTGAGAGTTCTGATTTTCAGCCTCTTACCTTATTTTGTATTCTTTTGATTGAATTTACTGATGAGCACAACCTTAAACAATGTTAAATGAAATGTTAATGTTTGTGAATGTACATGATATACAAGAATAATTGTAAAGGATTTTTTGATTGTCTGCTCAACACTTCACAAAGATACCACAAGGATTATTCTCATCTCACTTGGCCTGATCCAAAGTTCATTGAAGTGAACAGAAAGATTCCCATTGACTTCAGCTGGCTTTGGATTTGACCCTTTAAGCATGATCATAACATCCATTGATGTTAACAGAAGTCCCGTGCATCTAGGACTCCATCCAATGCTCTTGGTAGTATTGACAAAATATTCCTTCTATGGAAGCACTTCTGTTCTGCAGAGCTATGCTTGTCACATCATGGAGAAGACTTTGTCCTTGTGAAAACAACAGTAAGTAGAAAACAAAAGAGTAGGGAAAGCATCCTGGAGAGGTGTGATTGCCTCTGAATCATTCAGAAATGTTCAAGCATTTGTTTTTGTCTGTCTTGTAGCAGCACAGCTACTTTTAGTTTCTCTGTGGCCACCTTCAGCCTGACAACACACAAAAGGAGCTACTTTTGCTTGACTGGATTTGAAAATTGCAACTGACGGTTGCTAAAAGGATTGAGCAAAAATTGTCTGGAGGACTGGTTATGACTTAACACCAGGCCTGAGTGAGACTGTGTTATATTTTCCCTCAAAGCAAAGGAATTAAGCTTTTAATAAGCTTTAAGAAAACACAGAGCATAAGGTCTTTTCACAAACTATCTCCTATACATCTAATCAGGGCAGGAACAGCTATCTTCTCAGTCTAGCTTTCTGATGTTTTTTCTGTATTTTTTGCTGGGGAAGAAGTGATGTGCATATAAAATCAATGTTGTGGTCTCAAACACATCATCATTATAAAAGCTTATAAAACAGTACTGATTGTGAAGGGAACCTTTGGTAGAATGACCAAAATATTAAATACATTTGATCCCTTCACCTGTATTATTACTGTTGTACCTAGATGCTGAAACTAAGATCAGGCAAGGTATTGGGGAAGTTTGCAACCCTCTACAGTAACAGTGCAGTTGCAGCTGGGATATCTGGATAATGATGTAATACATATATATTGTTAAAATAGCCATTTAGTGCACTTCAGCCTACCACTTTTGTGGCAGTACATGGTAGACGTCTTTCATTTAAAACCTAATCATCAGAGGACAAATCCTCAGTTGGTTTAAATTGGTGTAACTCCATTGATTTGACTGGAGTTATGACCATTTATATAAAATGAGGATTTCACTCGGGTCTTAAAACTCAATCACTTTCAGAGAGAGTGTGTGTGATACTTAGTTGTTTATAATACAAGCTGAACCTCTCTAGTCCGGCACCTGCCAGATGCTGAACCAAAGAATTTGCCAAACCTTGGGAGGTCAATATTGTCTAGCAGCATTACCAAAACTTCCGCTGCTTACTGTGCTCTTAGAACACATTTAGGGGTAAATGACCGATAGTTGTAAACAAATGTTATGGGACTATGGTCACACCCATGATAAGTGAACATCTGACTAACTAAAATCATGCTGGACTAGTGCATGCCTGACTAGAGAGGTTCAACTTGTATAAATATGAATATGTACTGGTATAAAAAGATAAGCATTTTAATAGCATGTAAAATACTTTTTAAACAAATGTTCTTGTGGTCTGATTCAATGTCCACTGAAGTGAAAGAATCCCTGACATTGAAAGACACAAGTGGGCATTTTTTTAATTCACATGTATGAATACTCGGCTTCATTTCTGACCCTCAGAGAGAGGGGTTTTTTTTTCAGCTCTAATGTATCATAAATAAGTTAACTCTATGCCACAAGAATTCTTCAGTTGTCAGAGCAGATCCAGCTTTGATTCTATCTTGTCAGAAAAGTCTGGTGTGAAAGTCATGTTAGCACTAGTCTTCTGTTAATGGATGAGCCAATGTCTTCATGTTCCTTCCCAGCAGAATGGAAATTGTTCTTGAAACCAAAAGGTGACGAGTCTTGGACACCATGTATAAAATAATGAATCCTTTCAATTGTCATAGGTGAGAGCTCACACTCAGGTTATGTCTACATTACAGGGTATCCTGGAGGTATCCTGGAAAAACATCCAGCGAACGTGTCTGCTCTTCCACTTTTTTTTTTTCCAGAAAAGCAGACACATTTTTTTGGAAGTCCTGTCTTCCTCCTCCCACAAGGAAGAAGAGCTCTTCTGAAAGAGGAAGCTTTTTCAAAATTTAGTGCAGTGTAGATGGGGCCAAATTTCAGAAAAGCGTCTTCTGAAAAAAATTATGGGAAAAAGATACGCAAATTGCAGAGCACAATTTGCGTACCTTTTTCTGACAGTTCCTTGCAGCATAGACATAGCCTCATATCCTCTCTGATAGATTAAGCTACATAAGATAAGAGGTTTACAGGTCCCTTTTCCATTGAGGTCTGCCTCTGTTATTTTCTTCAGCAGCAAGAAAAGAACCATGATTTGCAGTTTATAGATAAATGTGACTTTCATAGGGTCTGGGGCTTCTAGGAATGCCAAATTCTTCCTGTTCCACTGTTCCCTATGATGGACAATAAATTGATTTTACTCAGACTTCTTTAATGGATAAAGGCTAATGTGCAGACTCCTTTCCAGCCTCAATCTTTTAGATATGTATAAGATATACAAAGAGTTTTCAGATTGTAAATTCAGACTGTAAATTCTTTGGGCCAGGGACTGTCTTAGTATACAATTTTTTATATATAAAAGTTTAGCAAAATAACTCCCAAGCTTAGTGGAGGCCTCTACTCGAAGAGACTTCAAATCAGAGGAATAGGAAATGCAGCCATTCGTATAGTTGTGATCTCTTAATTTCTCTTTTCATTCTTCAGCGGGATCTCACTGGAACACCCAAGTGGCTCTTACAAACCATTCCCAATTAGCTAAGTGACTCAACTCTAGCATGAGAATGCATTCAAAACATGCATGAGTCTGCTCTGAACAAGGACTCTCCCACTGTCTTTGAGCACTATTGGCAAAATTGTAGGGGTTGTACACACAAGATAAGATTCTTATGTGGAGCAGGTAAGAATGTTCTTAATTTGTTGTGATGCTGGCAGTAAAGTTTATTTTATTGATCCTTGTCCTTTTTTTGCAGGATATCCAAAGATTCCACCACTTCCTGGTGTTAGGAGAACCCTCGCCAAAAAAGCTATCAATTCTTTTCCTGCATTGTTTTGGTTTTTTATGGCTGTACATCCTTTTGTGCGTTATGCACTTGTACATAACAAAGAGCCTTGAAACATATCCTTCCCCACTGCAGCTCTCCCTTTCTCTGGACTTAATGGAACAGAAAAGATAAAGGAGGTAGTTATACTGTTCCTCTTGTATGAATAAATATAGTATTTCAGTCCTCAGAGCTGTCACAGCAGAAACTTTCATTAGTAAGTTAACACCAAGAAGAAAATATCCAATAAACTAAGGAAAAAATGTCAAGCAACCTGAAAATGTAACAGTTTATTTATTGAATGAGGAAAGAAAACTGTGGCATTATAGCTGAGATTTTTCTAGGACAAGTGGAGTGGTGCTGGCTTGTAAAACTTGTTGTTGGCATTGGCTCAAATAGTAACAAAATGGGGGAAAACAAATTGAGAACATACTGTTTACATCAATGGTTCTTTAAACTAAGAATTCAAACTGGCTACAGCCTTAGATGTTGTTATAATTCACGAATTCTTAAAAAGACACTCACAGAGGACATCACACATCAAATACAAAGCAAAGCTGTAATTTTCTATATGATGGGAGGCTTATGCTCAGTTTTAGACCCCAATTAGGGCTTCAGTCAACAGGAGATTGAAAGCTGTTTTACTCCAGCAACACAAATAACTTTTAATTGACTTAATGGGCAGAGGTGGTTGTTCATAAAATTCTACAGGGAAAAAATGTGCATATTCCAGTCTCATTATTTTTGCTTTGTAAAGTCACCCACATGTGAATTTAAAGAACGTTGATTTTATTTATTGATAGTGCAAGGCCAATGTTGTGCATACAACAGTGGATGGCCATAATTCTGTTGGTATATTCTAATTCAGTGGTCACCAACTAGTAGATCGGCATCAACTGGTAGATCTTGGAGCTCCTGACAGATGATCCTGACCAGTTTGGCCAAGAGGCTATCAAGTGCTGGCACTTCACCTGCCCCTCCCCCCACTGCTGTATATCTGCTGCCCTTTTTTGAGCTTCCCCCACCCCCAGGAGCCTCCTGCTTGCTGTGCAGAGCAGGGAAGGGAGAGGAGAGGAGGGCACTGATGTCAGGGTGCCCTCCTCCCACCCTGTATTCTGTCTCAACAGAACAGAGGGGTGGGGCACAACAGGGCTAGGGATGGGGGGAGTTTGCTGGCTGCTTTGGAAAGTGGTGCAGGGCCAGGGAAGGGGTCAGCCTGCCTTAGCCCCACTGCACCACCACCCAGGAGCCACCCAACTAGAGTGCCCAGCTAGAGCCAGCTCTGAACCCCTGCCCCAGTCATGAACCCCCTCCTGTACCCCAAGCCCATGCCCCAGCCCTGAGCCCCCTGGACCTAAACTCCCCTTACAGAGCCTGTACCCTATACCCCAACTCTCTGACCCAGGCTCAGCTCAGAGCCCCCCTCACACTCCAAATCCCATAGCCCAAGACCAGAGCCTGTGCCCCAACCCTCTGCCCCTGCCTGGTGAAAGGGAGGGAGAATAGGAGAGGGAGGGAGGGAAGATGGAGTGAGCAGGGGCAGGGCCTCAGAAAAGGGGCACAAAGGAGGTGGGGCAAGGATATTTGGGTTGAGGTAGATCCTGGATTACACTTAAATTCAAAAAGTGATCTTGTGCTTAAAAAGGTTGGAGACCTCTGCTCTAATTCCAGACAAAACATGGAATTACATCTGTAACAAACTTAGAAATGCGCCCCTTTCATTAACACTAGCCATTTTGCTATGACATTTCAGCTAGTTGGATAGTATACATATAAATAACTCACTATTCCAAGAATTTTGTAGGGGGAAGGAATCACTGGGTGAATCTGAATGGAGTTTGTCCCAATAGTTTGCTTGTCATGTTAAAGTTGACCATTAGGATTTCACAGATGGTAAATGTTATGATCCTATGGAAAATACAAATGTTAATTAGCATTTATAGTATAAATGCTATATAGCATTTATAGTATAGTATATAGGACCTCAGTGGGAGTATTATGTCTAGTTTGGGTAATACATTTCAGAGAAGATGTGGACAAACTGGCATAAGTTCAGAAGAAAGCATCCAAAATGATTAAATGTCTAGAAAACATGACCTGTGTGGAAAGCTTGAAAAAAAAGGGTTGTTTCTTCTGGAGATGGGAAGACTGAAGGGAGACATCATAACTGTTTTCAAGTACATAAAAGGTTGTTACAAGGAGGAAGGTGAAAATTGTTCTTAGATCCTGAAGATAGGACAAGAAGCAATGTGCTTAAATTGCAGCCAGGGCAGTTTAAATTGTGTGTTAGGAAAAATTCCTAATGCTCAGGTTAGACAAATGCCTATCAGGAATGGTCCAGAGTACAAAGGATTGGAGTAAATGACCTTTTGAAGTCCTTTCTAGTCCTATATGTCTATGATTCTATCTAATGTACAATATTTTCAAGCAGCTTCATACAGATTAGGTAATTACCCCAACACTCCTATCAGGTAGATATCATTCCCATTTTACAGATGGGGGAAGGTGAGACAGAGATTTTAAATTGTTTGCTGAAGACCACAGTCAGAGTTAACAGTGGGATTAGGGCTCAAGAGTTCCTGGCTCCCAGCCAGGAATAGATCCATGCTACTTTCTCTATGTACGCCATCTTGATGATTGTCTTTGTTACTTTTAATTCATTTTTTTGGAATGAATAGTGATTCTTAGTATGGGTTTCTCATCCCAGTCAACTAAGGGCAGGTCTACACTAAAGGGGAAGGTTGAATCAAGATACGCAACTACAGTTACGTTAATTACATAGCTAGAATTGATGTACCTTAATTCAAGTTTTCCCACCATCCCCCTAGCGGGAGGTGGATGGGAGCAAACACTCCCATTGATTTCCCCTAGTCCTCACAGGAGCAGAGGTACTGTCTGCCAATGGCAGTGCCCTCTCAGTTCATTTTAGTAGGTCTTAACTAGACTCGGTAAATCAAACTCTGGAAGATTGATCGCAGCAGCATCTATCTTCTCCTTAGTGAAGGTATGGCCCTAAGTAAACATGAAAATCCTCCTTAATTACAGATTGAACCTCTGTAGTCTGGCACTCTCTAGTCTGGCAACATGCATGGTCTGACATGATTTTAGTTAGTTGGATGTCCACTTATCATGAGTGTGGCCAAGTTTTCCACAGTCTCCTAAAGTTTGTTTACACTCACCAGTCCTGGCTCTAAATGTTCTGTGATGTTATTTATCTCTAATTTACTTGTCTTCTCAGAGCCCAGTAATCAGTGGAAGTGTTGGTAATGCTGCTAGATAATATTGACCTCCTGTGGTTTGGCAAATTTTCTGGTTCGGCACCTGTCAGGTCCTGAGGGTGCCAAACTAGAGAAGTTCAACCTGTACTTAATATTGCAGTATGGAAACTAGTAATTATTACTACTACTGCCTCCAAGTTCTTCAGAAATCCTTGACATGAATCCTGCAGCCCCAATTTGTTCTGCCTATGTTTTCATTTGCAAGCCCAAATCTTGTCCTTTCCCCTCTGCTATCTTTTGCACTGTGCATGTGGTGTCGGCTACACAGCTTCCCTAAATCCTACCATCCTCTCCCCCTGCATTCTGAGTTTGGGGGCTACAGGATTTGAATCTTATAATTTATCATTGTCAAGTTCCAACCCAAACCTCAGGTCAGATGCGTTTGAAATTTTGTTAATATCTAACAAAGCTCTAAATGAATCTCCGTTCTGTCTTCATATATAGTAACCTAAAATATTCAAAACCAAAATCAAAACCAGTATACATATAATATCCATGACACTATTTATGGATGGGTGTAATAATTTCTGGACATAGAGTCCTCAAGGAAATATCATGAAAGAATACAATTCTTCTCGCTGGTTCATTTAGAATGTGGATTTGTGATGTAGTTGAAAGATGTATGAGAATGAATATAGCTAAAGAGCTCCCTATGGACTATAAGTCTGAGGAGACTGAAGCTACAGTGTAAATTATTCCTTCCAAAGCCAATTGCAATTTAAACCCACTAAGTTCTCTTCTGAGATCTGCACTTTTTCAGCATTGGTAATAAATTATACTTTGTAGATGTTGACAAGCAGTCTCCATGAAGAATGTTTGTGCTGCCAATAGTTTGCTGCTCTCCTGAAAGTTGTTTCTCATGTCCACTTACATTTGGGTCTATCATATGGGCCACAGTTTCAGTGCAAAGGGTGTTGTTTCTGCAGAACAAGTAGTTTATCACTATTTTAAAGTTTGGGTGCATCTACACAGAACCCGAAACTCAAAATAAAATACGCAATTTGCGCTATGCAAATTGTGTAGCTTGTTTTGAATCTAGTTTGAAATAGCCTATTTAGTCATTTGGTGCTATCTACACAGTGCCAAATTTTGAAATACAGTGCTATTTCGAGCCATCTCTTACTCCTCGTACAATGAGGTTTACAGGGATGGCGAAATAGTGTGTCAGTTATATTTTGAAATAGCAAACGAATTCAAAAGACGCGGGATAACTATTTTGGGATACCTCAGATATCCCAGAATAACTTTGCTGTGTAGACATACTTTGAAAAAAGGTAGATCCGCTAGGAGTAGATTCTTACTGTAGTATGGTTCACCCATGGCCGCACAACTAGGCCTCAGTGAGTTTCACCTTGCTTAGTAAGAATGCTCCCATGAGCAATTTTCTTCTCTCTCATGGATGGAGATTCCTCAAAATGCTATTGTAAGGTCAGCGTATATGGTGTGGCTGCAGAGGTCACTTTCCATATTGAAAGGAGGGGCACTCAGAGTAGAACAGGCAGCTGCAGGTTACAGCTAACATCATGGTCTGGATTTAGAGCTATGTAATAACAAATATGAGAACTCAGTTGTTAAACACAAGCACTGTCTGCTTTAATGAGGAGAACATAGCATGCTCTATACTGTTAGGTATCGTAATGAACAAAAACAGGGGTGAGATTTGCCCTTTTACTCTAGCCGTGTGGGTACAAAGTTTTCTTTCTGATGCATGTACATCAATGTCAGTAGGGTTAATATTGTGATTTGTAGGCCTCAAGGCAGCATGCATAAAATTGTCAGATGTAAGCTCAGGTTTAGGGGAAAAATTGTTTACCAAAAAAAAAGCAATTCACTCCCACTGGAACAGGGAATGAAAGAGGAAAAACATCTTTTTCTTTTTTGTATCTTCATTTTATGCACTTTTTACCCCCTCGGTAATATATACTATGGTAATATATACTATATAAAGACTTCAGATTTATATTAGATCTTGTGTGATGATTCTCAAGCCAATACTAAGAAAAATGCAAAATCACAAACTCATGGAATAACTTGGTTTATAATGGGGGAAAGAAAGCATCAGACCTACCACTCAGGTATTGCAAATGTTGTTAAAAAAAGCAAACAATGTGGCAAAGCTCTATAATAGATCTCTTTTGAAACACTAAGTTGTTACAAAGGAAAATATATTCCAGAAACTAAGTATTTCTCCAAAGATTATGCTAATTATAAGACTCCACCTGATTGCTGCTTATTAAATTCCTTCCAATGAAAAGAATTATGAATAAAAAATAAGTTACTTTTTTTGGAATCTCAAATCTTATAGCTATGTGCAAAGATTAACACTAAATTTCAATTTTACTATTTATGGTTTACTGTTCAGTAATTTGTGATCTCACTAACAGATGCAGCCGCCCCTTGTAAAGTTCAATGATTTTTGTAGTGAGTTTAACAATGAATCCATGCAGTCATTGCCTCAAATAAATATATCCTCTAAAAACCCATAAGCAAACATATGTATATAATCTCCACTTCAGGTTTTAGGGTTATTGATTGTGATTCCCTAGAACTGCACCACAATAGCTGCTTTTATTTTATGAGCATTTTCCATATATGAATAAATGGGTTTAGTAGATAAAGTGCCTTTTAATTGAAAAGTAATATTGTTTTTTAAAGCAATAGGAAAAGTCCAATGGTCAAGAAGTGGTGTTAAGGTCTGGCATACCACAACCAGCTTACAGTTGTTAACATGACCCAGAGTGTCAGCTGATGCACAATGGCCTGGGTCCAATGAAGTCAACTGGAAGCACAGATTTACACCACATGAAGACATGGCCCTCTGTGTAGCCAGCAGAGACCAATGGCCTGCGATTAACCTCATGCCAATTTTATAGCAGTGTAATTACTTTTACTTAAATGGATTTACTCTAGACAGAGAGCTGTGAAAGAGAGCAAAAAGGGGACCCAGGAAGACTGAGTGATACTCACCAGATAAACCACATCTCTTTCTGAGGGTACAGCTACACAAGCATCCTAACCTCGAAATGAGCTACACAATTTGTGCTACACAAATTGCACAGCTCATTTCCGAGGTAATTTCAAAATAAAGCACTATTCCAACAAATCCCTTAACTCTCATGGAACAAGGGTGACAGGGATGCCAGAATAGCACGCCCATTATTTTGAAATATATTTTGAAATAATAGGTGTGTTTAAAGATACAGAATTGCTATTTCGGGATACTTCCAGTATCCCAAGATAGCCCTGCTGTCTAGATGTAGCCTGACTGATTTTTGGGTTGGAAATCATCTGACCTATTCCTTATCCAACCCTGGTTCAATAGCCTATTGTTCCCAAACAAGAGCTAAAGAGGAATACATTAAAACTACCTCAAGTGGTGAAGCTCTTCAAGTCTTCAACTGAAATGAAATGTTGATACAAGGAGAGTACAAAAAAGTAATTAGTAGTTGGAAATCACCATTGTGAACTAAAAGAGTTGTCCAGTTATTGGCATTTATTGTTATAAAACCTATGGCTGTGTCCTTGAACCTTAACAACTACCTCTCCTTTTAATATAGAAGCTAAGGGATGAGCAAATGAATTAGAGAAGGAAATTGTTAATACCGTCTGCATTTTAAACCAGTTTTAATGTCCCTGTTTTCAAAAAACAAAGTATTTCCTTTTCATGGTTTGCCTTTCTGATTAATAGTTGGCTGAATAATTATAAAGGGCTAAGAGAATCTATAGTAGTAAGCTTTATTTCTCTTAAAAACAGGCACTTATTTATGCCTCGCAGACTTGTTCAGCACATGAGGTGAATTTCACACTGTGTAAAGTGCCAGCATAGAGTCTGTATGCCACTTAAAAATAGAGCTTAAATGAGCATTAAGTACGTTTCACTCGTAAAGGAACAAACAGAGATCTGACTCTGCCTGTGCGAACTGCAGGTTAACTTTCTTACAGTTTGGAAGAAATGGGACCTTCAAAAAGCATGCTATCTTCTCAAAATGTTGTACCATCTTAAATTATAGATCACCTCAAATGTAAAAAGCAGCTCAGTACCCTCCAATGCTTTATGAGCCATATTAGATTATTCAAAATAAAAAAGATGGCACACACATTTTACTGAATTTATGTTACATCTCTCATTTTTACTGAGCCATGTGTTTCCTTAAACCATTCTGAGAATTCTGGAACCAAGTTTGATGTGTCTTAAAAACAGCTGTTTCCCTGGTACCATTTGCAAAATTCTTTTAATAGCATGTGCTTTTCTTTCATGCATACCAGATTCTATATTTTCTTCAAATGCTCTCTGCAGACACACACACATCACTGATTTCATATAAAAATTTCTTTTTAACTTATCTGAAAAAGAATTAGTCAAAGTTCTGTGACTGGATAAGGGGTTAAACTGAACCAGAAAGTACAGTTTTTCCTGCCCACCATAACAACAGACAGGCAGCTGTGAAAAAAAAGATAAACACATCTGATAATTCCAGAAACATAATAAATCTCTCCGGTTTCAGTCTCATGGTTTATTATAAAATAACAAGTCCCTGTCAACATATTTACAGTCTTGTAATTTATAGTGACATGGCATCTTTTCTCTACAATGTGTGTTGCATGAACTGAATAATACATGGATGGCAATGCTCCAGGAAGTAACACAGAAATGTCTCATGGACATTTCAAAGTTGTTGGGTGGGCATAACAAATATGCCTATGTATAAAGATTCTTTTTCAGGTAGAGCAACAGCTTCTGACAGACCATATTTGCTTTTTTATTAGATACTATCTCATAGGAAGGTTTTCTTCCAAACTGTAATTGACATATCTTTAGCAGAAAGGCCAGGAAATGAAACAGGATAACATGTCTCTTCATTTATAAGGCTATTTTTTCAGTGAATGACATCTGAACCCATTTGAATTTCACTCTATATTGTGAATCATGCATTGCTGTCAACATGCATTCACCTCTGCTAGACATTGAACCTGAGGTCTCTTCTGTAACCATGCCGGTGTGCCCCTTCTTTCTCCCAGGAAGGAGAGTTCTCTCTCACCTGCCACATGTGGATAAAAATCCTTACAATAATATTGTATATTGAATAAACACATTACATTTAAAAAAATCAATTGAGGAAATTCAAAATTAGGGCAAACTTTAAAGAAATCTAAGGGTCAGAATGTATAGTGTATGAAGCAACAATTGTGTTAAGACTGGACCAGATCTTTTGCTGGTGTAAGTCAGCATATCTCCCTTGACTTCACTGGAGCCTTTCTGAGTTGTAGTAGGTAAAGATCTGGTCCAAAGCTTTTAAATTACTAAAATTAAACTAAAATATTCCATGAATGCTCAAGGTGTTTTTTTAGCGGAGGAAAGCAATATCACATACTGTAACACTCTTACCAAAATTTCTAACCCACATAAAATCCATTTTCATAGGCCTTGGAAGTTAGTGTTTTTCAGACTCTGAATTTTCCCTCTAAGTTGTGCTATACTCATCACAACATTTAGGGTAAATTTAGACTACAGGCTTTTGTTGACAGAGGCTTTGTTGACAGATACTGTCGACAAAGAGCATCTAGACTACATCCAGTTCTGTCGACAAAGCAAGCTGCTTTGTCAACATGAGAGTGTAAACGCAAAGGACAGTGTAGATGCAATAACACTTTCTGTCGACAGAACTCTGTCAACAAAAGGCGTTATTCCTCGTCGAATGAGGTTTACCACCGTCAACAAAACTGCTAAGTTCTGTGGACGTTATGTCGACAGAACTCGGCGGTACTGTAGACACAGGTATAGTTTTGTCAACAAAAGTGCACTTTTGTCGACAAAACCCTGTAGACTAGACACACCCTTAGAAGGATACATGGAAAAACAGGTGGTTCAGAGGTTGATGATATGATTAAAAGTCTCAGAGGAGAAGCTATGTTGATCTCTATCTTTAAAAAAACACTGTAAAAATGAGTGGTCCTGTAGCACCATTGACCTGGTCTACACTAGGACCTAAGTCTGAAATTAGACCCCCAAAGTCCATTTATAAGCAATGCATCCACAGTACCAAGCCCATTATTCCAGAATAAGGGGTCGCGGAATTCAAACTTTGTAGTCCTGCTATTCCCAAACTTGTATGTTCAAAATAATGTCAGT
Source organism: Pelochelys cantorii (assembly GCA_032595735.1). NCBI lineage: Eukaryota > Metazoa > Chordata > Testudines > Trionychidae > Pelochelys > Pelochelys cantorii. Next base: position 42,770,835 of record CM064329.1, on the reverse strand, counting down.
GTGAACACTCCAAGGCCACTAATTGAACTAATTGGACTCTGGGAGGCCTCCCACAGCTCCCTGGAGTTCTTCCTGGGGTTCTGAGACTAAGGTAGCGCGTCCGCACTAATGGAGCCTGCCTCAGACTACATTCGGTTCTTCCCCGTAATGAGGACATGGAATGTCAAATTTGTGAAATCGGGTGTCCAGAAGTTGAACACAGTAAATTCAAAATAATCTCCTAGCATAGACATAGCCTTAGAGACTAACAAAAGAATATAGATAACATCAGCACAACCCTCTTCTTCAGATAAGTGAAGCAAGAGGCACCAATGTAATGTGATTGTCATTTCTAGAAACTGGTTTAAACTTAAAATTTATACTGGCATAAACTTATGCATCAGGAGTGTGAAAAACCCACTCAATGGTGACATAGTTGCACCAACAAAAACCCAGTTTGTATTCAGTCAAAAGTACCTCTGTTTTCAAAACTAATGTCATTCGGGAATGTGATGTTCCTACACTGACAGAAAAATTCCTGTCAGGGTACACTACATCTATACTAGAGGATTATACTAGCATTCCAGGCATAAAGTGCCTCACCATTTAGAAACTCCTGAAGTAGATCAAATAACCAAAAGTTGTTGTTATCCATCACATCTGCCCTATGTAAAATGAGGTAAGTGGTCTTAATGTAGATGCAAATGAGTAAAGTTTTCATCACAAAGCCATCATTTTAAGCATTCAAGCGGCATTAGTGGCATCCTCATTTGCAATCTGAACAGAAGTTAAGCCAGTTTAGTTGGAACAGCCTTCACTTCCTTTCTTCACTCTGGAGATTGTCCTCTCACATAAAAAATGAAGCATCTAAAGGTGCATTTCCTGTATCTGTTATATTGATAAATACAGAATATCAGTTACTAGAAATCTTTCTTTCATGCAAACACTATTCACTTAAAAAATACATTTAAAATAAATACCTACAATGGTACACCTTGACAGTGGCACTATTTTGGGATGCTATTCCATGTTTTTTGAACAAGCCCGTTATTTCGAAATATATTTTGAAATAACGGTCATGCTATTCTGACGTCCCTGTAAACCACATTGAGGATTAAGGGACATTTAGGAATAGTGATTTGTTTTGAAATTTGATGATGCATAGACAGCACAAATTTTGAAATAATCTGTTTTGAAATTAACTTGAAATAATTGATGCAATTTGCGTAGCTCAAATTGCATAGCTTATTTCAAGATAAGGGTGCAGTGTAGATGAACCCGAAGAGAATATGTTGCAAAGCAAAGTGCATTCTTAATAAAAGTAAACTGGTTGAACTTTTTCTTTGTCTGAACGATTTTTCAATGAAAAATGCCATTTTCACAAAACCAAAATTGAAGGCTCTGATCAATTTTACTTTCTGCCAGTGAACCTGACAAAATCTTTCCCATATAGCTCTCAAAGCAGAGCTGGCATCTTCTACTCAGGAAACCAGAGAAACAGAAAGACACCCCTCCCCCCATGGGGTTTCAGGAACACAACTCCAGGGCATCCCTGCCATGCCAGGGTTTGTCAAATCCCTGCCATGGGGTTCAACCAGGAGCTTGAAAGCCTTGGGAGCCCAGCTCTAAATAGAGTTCAGCTCCACAGCAGCAAGTCTGGAAGCCCTGAACTCCAGTTCAAGTCAAGGCTCTGAGGGCTTCCAACCTTCTTGCTAGGGAATAAGGAGCCTGAAAGTCCTGGGATAGACTTCCTGTGAAGATTAATCTTGGGCAGCCAGACTCATAGGTTAAATAATATTCTAGTTCTGAAGGCACCGGAAGCCCCATTAGCTGCTGAGTGAAGCTGATAATAATGCCAGTTTCCACTAACAGACATGGGGGACCTTGGCAGGATATTTGATTTCAGAAATACCATGTGTCAGTGATCCCCACACTGTTTCCCACCTTAGGATATTCAGGCAGGAAGAAATTTGGGAGGGGAGGGAAGATTTGTTTGAGTTTGGAACAAATTCAAATTCCAAAAATGAGAAATTTCCCATTTCATATGTGAAACCCTGTGTTTTGGCCAGGCCTGCACTAATGCTCAGTACTACACTCAACACACACTTATGAGAGAGGAGGATGGCTTTGTGGCTACATCAGAGACATTGGAGTCAAGGTGAGACATAATGTCTACTGACAAAGTGAAGTTCAAAAATTCTGCATTTTAAAGAAAATATATACAAATTGTACATTGGACTTCAGACACTCATTTCCATAGAAGAGTGTGCATCTTTAATTATTGTCCATTGCACTTGGTCCAGAAAATAAAAACATTTCCCCAGAGTTGTCTGGCAATCTTTGAGCCTTTTACCTGCCATTTTTCATTTGGCAGAATCTCCCATACAATTCTATTTATTTATGGGCATTTCTAGGGCAGCCATCTACATATTGTGTTAAAGAAAGTCTACCAAAGAGTTTCTCAGCACTTAAACTGAAAAAAAAACCCAAGATACAAACTCTTATTTTATATATACATTTCATGATGCTGCTCAGAAAACATTTGAACTATTGTCAGTGCAAAAGCCAAGCTGGTTTAGGAGACCGCATTAGACAACCCATTGTTAAGCTTAATTGCCAGTTCAGTAGCCTTCTGTCATTTTATTCAAAAGTCTCTTCTTCAGTGTCTTAGTGATGAATGATCCCTGTGTTCTGTGGTTGAGAGCCTCACCCTCTAGAAGGCACAGAAAGATTAATGGATAAAGAAAGCAGAACTTGGATTTTTTGGTTTTAATTGCACCATTGCCAAAAGGCAGCAGGTTCCCAGGGGAGGGCCTATTACTGTGAATCCATCACGATGTACTCCTCTCAGGTTTGTTACTGCTGCAAGTTATATTTTAATTATCTCTCCTGGTTTGTTACTGAAAATAAATAGTTGATTGGGGAAAGAAAAATGGAAAATACAGCACAGCCTTTGAGCGTTAATATGATTGAGAGCACAGTGAGAAGTAACCTGTTCCTTATATCATTGCATCTTAATGCCTTAAGTTTAGGTTTGAGTTATTTAAAAGACATCTGCAAACAATATGGCTGGGTTGTGTGATCTCCTTTTACAAAACAACCCAGAGCTTGTAAATTCCTGAATCTAACCACATTCTTCTGTCTCTCATCACCACAGTGTTTGATCACCTCAGACATTAATTACTTTATTTATACTTGCAATACTTCTGTCAATCAGGGAAGTATGAGCCCCAGATGGAAAAACTAAAGTCACATGGACAATCTGTAGAGTAACTGGGAGCTGACCCCAGAGCAGCTGAGTTCCAGGCCATAGAGCACCCCTGCTCCCCAAACTGTGCTACCTCTTCCAAGGAAAAAAGAAGACAGCCTGCTTTCACTGAACTCAGAGCAACAGGATGAGACCCTGATTTGATTTCATTTCATTTCATTTTCATGCTCAAAGCACATGGATCACAAATAATCCTGAGTGTTTTGCTTGGCCTCTCCTGGAAATAGAGCTAAGGTTGCAATTTTGAAGGGCTTAGGACTGAACGTGGACTAATCAATATACAATTTTAATTAATAAAGTTTGGGCAACAGATGCTTTCTTTATTAGGATGCAAAATAGGCCCCTTAATCTGTTTAGAAAAAAAACATTTTCAGTACAGTCAATAGGGGAAAATATATTCTAGAATGAAATGCCACAATGTGTGGCTGATGCCAAATGATAAGGAACATTGTTAAATACACACCTAATATGCGGTATTTGTGAAGGCTCACATAATGGTCTCAAAATGCGCTTACCACATCTGGCTTGTATTTCCCTTGCAAACACTGGCTAAAAACAGAAGCTTGCTTAAATTATCAGGCTTACCTAAATTTACAAGACAAAATCAAAAGCAAACATGTTAATGCAAGCAAAAGGTCATCCTAACCAGGAAAAAGTATGTTCTGTTTATTTTTAATCACAGCATGGTATAGTTTTACATGAAAAATGGCACAATCTGAAATGTTCCTGGCATCAAATCAAATGACATGATGCATAGAATGGAAATGCAAAATAATAAAAAATGTTAAGTTGGCAGGTGAGGGGTTTTCCACAAGTAAGTTAAATGTCTTTACTGCTTGTGTGACCTGGCAAATAACCTAGGAAAAGATGGACTTTTTGATAATATATACTTCTCTCTACCTTTTATGGGATGTTAATTTTTTTTTCTAGCTGATTTCTTCACAAGCCAACAACATTCCCCAATACATGATTCAGTTTCCATTTCTTCCTGATTCCAGTAGCCCTTCATTTTCTTTGGCTTGAATGTCTTGGCTTACTTTTGTTTTTATGAAAATGAATGACTGCTTGTATTAGTTGTAATCAGGTGTTTAGGAAACTCCTCTACAACATCCTGCAAAAATGGTCTGTACAATACTTTCTGCTGACCCTCTGGATGACTTTGATTTAGGTCTAGAAGTTGTGATGCATTGTACCAATTGCTAGGATGCTGGCATGTTTTTGAGGAATATCTGTGTTAGTCAACAAGACATCCTGTGGCACCTTAAAGACAGAGGGTGTGTCTAGACTACAGGGTTTTGTTGACAAAAGTTGGCTTTTGTCGACAAAACTATACCTGCGTCTACACTACCGCCGTGTTCTGTTGACAGTAAGTCGACAGAATACGGCAGTTTTGTCGACAGTGGTAAACCTCATTTTACGAGGAATAACACCTTTTTTTGAAAGTACTCTTTCGAAAAAAGGCCCTATTGCATGCAAACTGTGCTTTTTCGAAAGAGAGCGTCTAGACTCTCTTTCAAAAAAGCGGCTTGCTTTGTCGACAATACTGATCGTAGTCTAGATGCTCTTTTTCAACAGAGGCTTTGTATACAGTATCTGTCGACAAAGCCTCTGTCGAAAAAGGTGTACAGTCTAGACGTATTCTAAGAAATGTACTTAGGCATAAGCTTTCATGGGCTAGAACCCCCTTGCATCTGATGAAGCGGATTCTAGCCCACAAAAGCTTAGGCTCAAATGAATTTGTTAGTCCTTAAGGTGCCATGGGAATCCTCATTGTTAATGATCTTATTATAAGGAAAGTGACATGAACATATTTGCAAAGAGATGTGATCCAACATATGTTGGTTTGTGTCTGGTATGTGACTTATCCATTTATGCTGTGACCTCATAAATTCATCTTTGAGGACTCCTGCTCTTGCTGGGTATCCAGGGACATCCCACGGATGCATAAGGGACTGCCTACATAATACATCTTGAATTATTTGTTCCCCAGTCCTGCAAGTTCACCCATGCTTCTCCTCTCTCACTGAAGTAACCCTCTTGACGGCAATGGGGCTACTCGCGCAGATAGAAGTTACTCACCTGCTCAGTGTTTTCGGGATTTGGATTTTTAATTAAACTGCTGGGACAGTGACTTGATTGCTGTGTGGTCTGTCACTCCAAACACCAAGTTAAAGCACAAGGAATAATGGGCTAATGGAGCATTAAGCAAAACATACATTAACTAACAACATAATAAAATAAACTTATTTACTGTCTAAGAACAATAACAATCTAGATCTGCAGCTCCTGAAGCTATACATGAGCTTTTTCTTAGATTAGGCTATTCACTATAAGTGCAATTACTTCTGGCCTCTTCCAGGCATCACATACTTTATAAATAAGGACTACCACATAGTCTCAGGGCCTGTTGACTGAGTCCTGCCACACCTGTGAGTTTTTAAATTATTGCCGCATGAGTTGCTCTCTGCCTAATAGCAGCTGTGGGCAGTGTTTGATTGGGTGTTTAGTGAATCCTGACTCTGATAAGCTAGAGGAGAAGAAATCTTTTCTTTCCATTCACCAAAGGTAACTTAACATTTATGTCTATATATAATCCTGATGTTATCTCTACCTTGGCCCCCTTCACACACACTTTCTCCCTCTCAAATTGAATGGTAGTTTGCATGTGTAGGGACTCAAGGCTATAGGATTTGGCTTATTGTCTGCAGATAAGAAAAACTTTTTGGGAGTGCTCTTGTTCCCATTGAAATTAATGGATTTTTTTTGTTGTTGCCCCAAAAATCACTGCCTGCCGCCTATTGACCCAGTGCAGAGCTGGCTAGTAAGGATTTTTCATACTACCCCCCAAGTTTGGCATAGCTGGGCTGTAGGCATACCTCTCCAGTTTATCTCTTACCTTGGTCCCTTCTTGTTGGAGACTGTTGATAGATGTATAAAATTTGACTTGTTTTTCTTCCTATCAAAGTACATGGATAAAGAATAAAGCAACTGTGAGTTGTTTGTTGCAGGTCCTCTTCACTCTTTTGCTCTTCCCTGAACCTTCACACTTGTGTTAATCTGACTTTTGTTAAGAGAAACACCTGCATGAATAACTTACCCTAGACTTATTCATGGCACTCAATAGATTTGTATTCTCATTGTTTCACAAAGGAATAAAAAGTGGATACATTTCCACACTACTCTTGGGAAGACAGAAAACTATGGTGAGTCAGAGAAAAGAGTGGAGAAAGGGAGAAGAAAATGCTTGTCAGTCTGAAAGGATTCCTGGTGCTATGATACGATTTGAGTGCCAATCCTACAGGCGTTTACAATACATGGGTGGGAAACACTATATTGATTAACCATTCCCAGGTGCTTTTCTGACATGACCCAATCTCTAACACTAAACTGTTCAGAGCCCCCTATCCCAAACTTACTTTTTAATTTTTGTGGCAGAAGTTACAACCTAGCAGTAGCTTAAAATTGCTTTACTGTAAATGATCAGAGATAGTAAAAAGATTTAACATGAAATTCTACATGCTTTAATGTAAACATTTGCAACTGTATCATTGTGAACACCAAAACAAAGTTATTCTATGAAGAGATTTCAGGGTTTTGTGTTAAATCTTGTCAACTGTACAAGGACCATGGAAGACATATCTTAACACGAACCTGGTTAATATCTCCTACTCTTCACACATTATTTATAACCATTTGTTTTCACTTCCCTCCCAACAATAAAAGCTAGAATATTCCCTGTCCATGTACAGGTTGAACATCCCAAATCCGGTACTCTCTGGTCCATCAACATCTGTTGTCTGGTAAAGCCATGGATGTTGCTGGACCAAAGAGCCCCAGGAGGGGAAGCCATCTGGGAGAACATGGAGTCTGCAGAGTCCTGGCTGGGTGAGCAGCAGCTAGGCAGGGGAACCCTGTGGCCAAGTACCATCAGGGACCATCTGCCCTGGCTGGGGAACCCCCCGTGTTAGTGGGGTCAGGTGTCTGGAAAGCCCCTAGCAGCGGGGGTGGCAGTGGCTGGGCAGTCCTGCTCGGGGAATCCCGGGAACCCCCTGGTGGCAGCAGGGCTATGATGGCCAGGCAGAGGGACCAGGCAACAGCCTGGGAGCACCAGTTGGGGAACCTTGGTGGCGAGGCCAGACAGGGAACCCCAGAAAATCCCCAGCGACAGTGGGGCCGGATCGCAGCAGTGGGAGCAGCGGAGGCTGGATGGTCCAGGAACCTCAAGGAACTCCTAGAGATAGTGGGGGTTGTCAGCCGGGAGGTGGCAGCTGGGCGGTCCTGGCTGGGGAACTCCTGGGAACCCCCCAGTGGCAGTGGGGGCAGCAGGGTGGAAAGCTCCAGCCTTGAGAGCCCCAGGGAGAGGAGCTGGCAGCAACCAGCAAGAGAGCATTGACCTCCCCTGGTTCAGCAAACTCCCTGGTCCAGAAAGGCTCGGCTCCTGAGAGTGCCAGACCAGGGAGGTCTAACCTGTACTGTGCTAGGAAAGTCAAACAAAGAATATTTGGTTTAAAATTACCCCAATCATTCCCTGCTACCATGAATGTAATTTATGTGGCCTTTTAATTATGATTGATGAAGCATAAATGAAGCCATGCTTCTCCATTACACCATGCCAATCATGATATTGCCTTGGAAGAAAACTGTCAAATAGAGACAGATTTCTGACGTGCACCACTGTTTTATATGCTGACAGAATCTGGAGGATTGATTTTTTTTTCACATTAGTTAAATGTGAAAATTAAAATTTTATATCAAAGTAATAGGCATCTAATGCTTCTGTGATATGTCTTACAAGCTGAATCCCAAATGGAATGGCCTGCCAAGCAGGCAGAAATGCAAAGATCCTGCACCTCGGGTCTAGACACATGACTGACAGAGTGTGTCAAAAATGTTCAGAAAGAGAAACACTCATTTAATAATCAAAAACCTTTGTGTTACCAATTTGCTCTCTCTCTCTCAAACTGATGAGAGTCCTTAAGATTGAAGAGTTATCTACATGGTATTTTTGTGGTGGTCTCTGTGTGGATCAAACTTTATATAATATGAAAATTGTATTGTAGTATCTAATCCTATGATGAACTCTGTAAAAGTGAACCTTCACCAAAGTCACTGGGGTTTTTGCTCTGGTATCTACCCCATATGATATTCTTTACAGGACCAGAATTTATTATTTGACCTTTCTACGGGCTTGTCTCCACAAAACCACTTAAAATTAAATTTGGATTAATTTTCCTAATTGGATTAGTTAAACCACATTAAATCTCTGTGTGGATGCTCTTATTCAAAATTAAAGTGCCCTTAACTCAATTTAGCTTAATTCACTTTGCAAGTTATTTTTATGATAAAAAGAGCATGCACACAGAGATTGAATATGGTTTAACTGATGCACCTTAAATTCACACCTTTAGTTAACTCTCGTTAACTTTCCTGTATGCACATGTGTAGACAAACTCTATATTTTTAGTACACTATTATGCAATGTGTGACAGACTTTTTTTCTCTGTGGGAACGTGTACACTGCAGGGCAAAAGTTGAATTAAGCTGTACAACTTCAGCTATGTCAATTGACATAGCTTAATTAAGCTTTTGGCGCTGTCTACACAGCAGGAAGTTGAAGGAAGAACACTCTTCCCTTACTCCTGACTTCCCTTACTCCTCATTAAAGCAGGGTTACTGGCATTGACCAGAGTGCCCCTCTCACTTCCAATTAGCCGTCTTAACTAGACTGCTAATTCGAACCCTGGAAGATCGACAGTGACAGCTTCGATCTTCCTCTGTAGTGCAGATATATATATCCTTTGTGACAGAAGTTTTAACCCATCTGCTGATTCCTTTGGGCACTTCTGTACTTCTAGCAGAAGCCTTTCTCATCAGTGTGGAAGGTTAGACTTATAAAATTCATTGTAAGAATGAATAGTTTCTATCAGGATTAAATAACCTTAGAGTTTTAAATAGTCTATTTTTATTCTAATAGATAATGTATATGAACCAATATAATCTACAAGGCTAAAGTTGGGGAAGAATCTAAATACTCTGTTAATTGACTTAAATTATGGCTTACTTGTGACAGTCTGTCACTAGAATTACTTGTGATTAGTAATATTTTGTGCTCACTTGGTACTGTTGTCCTCCACTCTGGGGTATTTCATGTGCAATATAAAAATCAAGTCTCGTTACTGACCTCCTCTGATCTATGGGACTGCTTTTTTACTTTTTTTTTTTCCTTTTTTAATGAGACTTGTCTGTTACACTGCTTTATGCTGGACACCTAATCTCCTTTTTTTTAATATATGAGCTGATTTGTAAAAATATTTTCACTTGTCAGTCTTTTCTTCTCCCCTCAACTACCATATGCTGCTTTAGTGGACTTGACAGGTATTCCAGCTGGTTGGCTTTTCTCATGTTCGGCATCTTTTCTTTTCTCAGGTGTCTGCTTAAAATGAGTGCAGCAAAACTTGTTTCAGTATTACTGACAAGCCTATTTTCTGCAGCACTTAAAAATAAGAAAAAAATAGGCTAGACGTGAGTTAAATACTAATTACACTTTCTCTCTTTGATGTTCATATCTCATTTTTGTGGCAAAAAATGCATCTTTTAAATACCTTAAAGCGTAATAATTTCAGTTGGCATTATATATTTAAGGAAGAGTGGCATAAAATTCCTGTGTAATAAGACCATACCAGTGCTGATGGAACAGTATTTTAAATAAATCAATAATTATATGTTGCTTGGGCCTAATTTTTGTTGGCTTTTCATTACGAAGTAAGTGACTCTTAGTATTTATTATTTGGCTTTTCAGAAGTGACTGGTGAGTTTGGAGTGTCCCAGTTTTGGAGTGAGACATTTAAACTAACTCTGACTTTTCAGAAAGTGGTGCACACGCAGTCTGGAAATTCGGCTGAAATTGAACACCCAAAATCACTAGTGACCTTTGATAATGGAGGCAAATTTTTTCCAAATCTGTCATCCACCCAGTTCTTAGTGATTAGCTATTGATTCCAAGTCACATATCACATTAAAAGGAATGGCAAGTTGCATCCGATTTTGAAAAAATTTCAGAGAAATAAAAAATATTCATATATGGTCTATAAACAGTTAGGTAGGGAATGAAACATAAATACACAAATGCATTGATTTATAACAAAGCAGACAATAGGGATGTATAACAATAAGTATCACCGCTCTGAACTGTATAACAAAGGAGCTACAGCTGATGCAGAATATAGGGTCAGCAGGCATATGCTTATAATGTGAAGCCCACGCTATTTTGTACTCCTGCTTGGAGCTGATTTATGTATTTCTCAGCTATTTTTTTTTAAAACTAGTGTCCCTTCTGAGTGTGATACAATGTCTGTCTATGCAGAAGACCCAGTCTTAAACGGTTGCAAATTGATGTAATAACTCCATTGCTTACAATAGATATATGCAGCCTTGTACCAGGTAAAGGTCAGAACAATAGCAAACACGTACGCTGTTGTCAATTGCAACCATTTTGGGACCAAAGCATCATGGTATCAATTATCATTTTACTAGTAGGGAACTGGTTTGAAATTTGCTGTCAAAGCAGGTCAGTAAGTGTTTGTATCCAGAAAGCATACATATGAGAGATTCTAAAAGGACAAAGCAGAACGCCAGTGGAGTATTACAGTGAAACTTAATCAGACAACAAAGTAGGTGGACCACTTCTGTCCATCTGTGCTCTGAATTATCCTTGGAGGGATGTGTGGTGATGGTGAAATGAGAGGATGGTGAAGATTGGGGGGAGGGTGTTATTTCCTTCGGCAATGTGACTACAGTATTCATATATTATATCAATAACTGCATCACTATTTTTGAATGAAAAGTGTTATGTAGTGATGGTCCTATTTGGTCATTAAAAGTCCCCTGGCACTTTTATAACATTAATGAACTAACTAAATATTCTGGACTAATTATAATTAGTCTACACACATTTCTGTGAAGTGCCCGCTTCTTCCTGTAATCTGCTGTATAATGTTGATATGTACAGCTAAACACCAATCACATTCTGTTTCTGAAGTAGCTACTGGTCATTCAGTGCAATAAGTTACTCTAGAGAGTCAAAGGTCTAGATCTATCATTGGGTTCAAGGCTTTTGAGTATAGAGACTTTAACCTACTTACTTCTGTAGCCCTTCTGCCAGGTAGTGAAACTGCAGCAGCCAGGGCTGGGAACAATATCTAGGGGTTCTCTGAGAGGCAATGTTTCTCCATTCGCAAGCACAGAGTCTGAGTGTAGAAAAAGAAACTCTTAATAAAAGGGGAGAGAAGCAACGAGAGGGAGTTAATTTGGGGAAAACACCACAGAGTTCATAACCATGCGTAACAGTCCCACCCAAGTAGGTTGGGCAATGTCCTTTTCCTCTCAGGTTCTCAAGTCCTCTGCACCCCACTCACAGTTGCTGCCCTTGGTCAGGGCAGACCCAGAGTTCAAAGGTGCATCTGCAGAGTTCACCTCCCATCCTGAGTGGGGGGATGTAAAAACGCCTCTTACTCACTCCGCTGGTGACTCACCATCTGCCTGCTCACTGCTATCTGATGCCGCCTTTCTGGCCATTTGTCTCACCTGTCCGCTGCTGTCACTCTGCTAGCTGTTCATTACATCTCTCCATCACTGCTCTGCTGGCTGCTTATTGTGCTGCAGCCATTCTGCTGGTCCTGGCCACATCTCTCTGCTACCCAACTCTCAGCCATCATCTGCTCGTTGCTTCTGCTGGCTTGTGGTAGATTTGGCACTGGGTCAAACCTAGTGATTTCAGCTCTTGGTGATTCCAGCACTTGGCCCAAAGCACAGTCCAGCCACAAGAAATCCCAGCATCCACTGGAATACATTTTAAATAATAAGAAACTCCTTATTTAGCCTATTGTTTGTTCTACCCTTAAAACAGTGGGGGAGAAACAGGTTGAACCAGTCTTACAGCTCATACCTGGAGGGCATATGGCTTGCTGAGAGTCTTGCCGTCCCAAGCTTCTCTGAGATCTCAATCTTTCTCTTTCTCTTTTAGGTATAATGAAAGGTGTGAGATGAGCAGGATAGGCCATACTCTTGTTATCCACTTGGGCCTAATTCCCAACACACCAGTTTTGATCCATTATTTCCCAGTTCTGATAGATCTCCAGCTATTCCAATAATATCCCTCTACATGTTGTGTTGATAAGGCTCTGCCTCAGGCCCAAAGTGGACAGGGCATTAATTAACCCCCGTTTTACTGTCACAGGATATAACAGGGCATATAACCCACGTAAGTTCATAAAGGATTAATGTAAACCTGAGAAGCCAAGCAGGGTACCTGGAGGGTGGGCAATGCTTACTTTAAATATGAGTGCCACCTATGATTGAACCTGGGTTTTCAGCTTAAAGAAAGGAAACCTAAATTAGGAAGGAGTTTCAGGCAGGAAAGGAAGGAACTCTGACCCCCCAGAGAGTGATTGAGGGGAATACAGAGACCAGGAGGATCAAGAGGAACGCCTTTGGATCTTTGCCTGAGTGAAGAAGGCTGGCAAGGAGCCAGGACAGACAAAGGGTAGCTACCAGAGTAGAGCAATTAAGGTGTTGTGGCCTGGTAAAGGGGCAGGTTTGGATTTCATGGGCTGGGAAAAGTGCTGGGAACTGTGTAAAAGAAACTTTAAAAGAGCGAACGGAAGTTGAGTTAAGTTGTACATTTGGTTTGAGATTTATTGGGGGATTCCAGAGAATGGCATTGTGAGTCCTGGTCCTGAGTTTATGGTAAACCTAGTGAGACTATGGGGAGAAAGCTTATGGTCTGAAAGAGCCCAGAGAGGTAGCAAAGGGAGATATGACTAGAAAGAACTTGCTGGCTCACTTCTGGGCCCTTGATTTGGAGCCCAGAGGAGCAGGAGGGCTTTAGTTCCCCTACCAGCTACTGGTGAGGTGGCATTAGGGGATCCTTTTCATATGGCTGATGTAAAGCACCAGCTATAATTTTATATTCAGATGGGTAAGCCATTTAATTCTGACTGGAGTAGCAGAGGGTAATGCTGTGATGCTTTCTTTGTATTTGTGTATGGGGCACTGTCATAGGTACCTTGATCTATTCTGGGTGAACACAGTCACACTCTATTTGTGCAGCAAGTATCTGCATCTGCCATGGTTTTGTGAATGGGATAAGGACCAATGGAAACCTGGGGGGAAAATGTGAGGATTACAGAGCCCACAAATAGAGCTGAAAACTATTTTTATAAGAACAGTTGGGCCCCTTATTTGTTGGATTTTGTTTCTGTGAAAGCGGGGTGGACTTAAATGTGACCAGAGGGCTGAGCTGTGAGCAGCTATTGGTGTGCTGCAGGACCACATCAACCATCGCAGGGTGTACACACAGTGACAAGGAAGAACTACAACGGCAAGACCAGTGTTCCATGCCACAGTAAAAAATTAAGTATAATGTGGTACGTCTTGTCATGCTTAATCCCACAGTAACAGCTATAGTTTATCTTCTTTTTAACCTTTAACAAAAGACAAAAAAAAGTAGAAAAATATAAAGTGTACAGTATTATAAAGTTTGATTTTAACTATATTCCTTATTACTTTAACTGTATAGATTTTCTTATAGGATGAATTTCCTGACAGTCTTTTTGGATGGTGTTAAAATACTGCTAGCGGTCTCTTTGGGGAGAAAAGAGAAAAAAGTTAGTTTAGTTTGCTTGAAGCTGTTTATGGACTGATCCTGCTTTCTTTAACATAAAAATAGAGAGAGAAAATGCAGTTTCTCTTTTTGGCTTTCACTTGCAGCATCATTTGCTGTAGAACCACAGACCTAGAGCACAGCCTTATCAGCTGTTCTAAAATGCGGTAAATTTATACCAGCATTTGGCAAAGTTTAAGGTTCTGCTATTGGCTACATCTCTGGTCACAGGCTCTTGGGACTGTGGCAAACGATAGAGTTGACTTGGGATGCTGAGCCTCGCTTTTATTAGTGAAAAGGTGAAAGAGTAGAAATAAGATTTGTGAAGAAAAATAACACATGGAAGAGGGTATGATGGGGTGCACTCACAGAAGTCCCCTTTGGATTGTTCCCTGATGTGCTGATCATGCCAATGATACTCACCTTCTTACTCTCTCTGGGACTCCCCACCACCCTGTCCTGCTGGGCCAGATCCTCTGATCTTCCCCAGATAAGGCACAAAGTTGAAGTAACTGCCCCTGCTGTCGAGCAATGCAGGCACTGAACCACTTCCGCTCTGTAACAACATAATTCTAGGGCACAGCACTGAGGAAACCCCCCCAACAGGGATCAAACCCCCAAATCAGATAGAAGAGAGAAACAGGGAAAACTCATGAACTTCTTTATCAATGAAAGAGAGATATGCACAATGGTTTGTTTTCCCCCTCCCCAGGTAGCAATTATTTACACTGAGTCTGATAATAAACAAAAGTGTTTTATTAAGTACAAAGAGTGGGATTTAAGTGGCTGTAAGTGAAAACAGACATATCAAATTAAGTTACTAAATTTAAACTGAATAGAAAACACTTAGCAACTTTTAATCCACTAAGAAACATTGCACACAGATTCTTACCCTAAAGGGCTGTTCTTATTTTAGGCATAAAACTCTTTTCCAGGCCATTTTTTCAGGATAGCTGAAGACAAGGGCTGATAGCATCCCATTGCTTAAATAGAGTCTCCCCTAGTGCAGGAATCTTTTGTTTTACATCCCCCCCCTTCTATAGAAAAATATCAAGTTCAAAAATGGATCACTGTACTAGATGGCACGGTGACATATTTTCTTAGGATCAACCACCTTCTGGATTTAAAGAACAAACAAGGCTACTTTACAAGTTAAGCTGATCACCAAGTTGTTAAGGCTTTGGGGGTGGGGGGGGGGGAGAGATATGCCCCAATGGCTCTCATTAGCACATTTAAAGCTATAACTGTCTCATAAATCATATTTCTAACTTCACATACAAGAATGATACTTGCACCAAAATAGGATATACCAACCGAGCACATTGTAACATTAAAATTGGTGGGTTTCATTTGTCCAAAGCATCTCTGAGTTATACATAATTATTATTCATTAGCCAATTTCCATAAAACATGGGGGCATGGGAACTATCACCAACAGTGACAGCAGGAACCCAAAATTCACATTTCAGGTGTTCAAGCTCTAGCTGAATCTGACAGAGGGGGTATTATCTAATTCCCTCTCTCAGCCCACTCTGATCACAATTCTATTTGGGATGACAAAAGTCCAGCAATGTTATGGTGGATCCTGGACTCAGAAGATGGTGGGGGTTGCAGCCATGATGGTAAAGCTTGTTCCTTCTAGTCCATGTGTTTCCATTCAGTAATCTCCTATACACCACAGATAATCAGTGTCTAAGAAACATGGCAGCCCTCATTGAATTATATTTCATTATAAACATTTCCTCCCATTTCTAGAAACTTTCAGCTGGTTGTCATGCCAACCCAGAAGCCTTGACAACCCCTTATCATAGTGCCTTTAACTTAAACTGTAGAGAATGGATTGTTTTCCTACTGCTTTTAGAAACAGTCCTATGCAACAGGCAGAGCTGGACTGCTATTGCCAACCAGCTTAGAATACAGGCCTCTGCACAACATTGCCTTTCACTGGTGGGTATAGCGATTCTTGCCAGAATGTGTCTCTTGTACTTTACAAAGGAGTTGCAAGACTTACTTCCTTAAACACTTGTAAGCGACTTTGAGATTCTCAGAGGGAAGACACTATAAAGTACAAGAGACAAGGAGTCCTGTGGCACCTTATAGACGAACAGATGTATTGGAGCATAAGCTTTCATGGGCAAAGACCCACTTCGTCAGATGCATGTAGTGGAAAGGTAGCCATCCTGCAGCAAAAAAACTTCGAGACCAGACTTCAAAGAGAAACTGCTGAGCTACAGTTCATCTGCAAATTTGACACCATCAGTTTAGGATTAAACAAAGACTGCGAATGGCTAGCCAACTACAAAACTACAAAAGTTTCTCCTCTCTTGGTGTTCATACCTCCAGATCAGCTGCTAGAAGTGGGCCTCACCCTCCCTGACTGAATTAACCTCGTTATCTCCAGCCTTATGCTGGCCTGCATATTTATACCTGCCTCTGGAAATTTCCACTAAGTGCATCTGACGAAGTGGGTCTTTGCCCACGAAAGCACAGGACTTCTTGTCACTTTTGCAGATCCAGACTAACATGGCTACCACTCTGATATATAAAGTACAAAATATTAACTTTGATTCCTAGTAATATTCTAGGAGATACTAAAATACTTCATGTATATTTTATTTGTATATATTTAAAAAGTACTGTGGCTCTATACAGACAACTGAAAAGTGTCATTTTACACTGAGGAACTTGCACAAAACAAGGAAATCAGCATTACAACACATTCTTTCCTGCACTATAGGGATTAGGGAATGGAGATTAGCAGCCACCACTCATCATTAGAAACAGGAGAAAAACATGCTGGTACTAATGTAAAGTGCAAAAAACGAAGTAGTAGTAATGGTCAAGTTTATACTCACAATATCACCACTAAGAAATGTGACATACTAAAGCTCCGTGATTCATTGGAGCCATGAAATTTAATTGTACTAGTGAGTATAGCCAGATTTCTGGATTATTTAAAAATTTCCCAATAATACTTTGTTGCTTGATAGGTTCTTCTACCAAGATCAGACACTGAAGATAGAGATAATACAGAATGTGTGTCTGAGTCTCCGTATACTCTCACCAGCCCTTGCAAAATCATCCAAATATGAGTTGTCATCTTTCTCCCCTTCTTCATCACTACCATCAGTGCTGTTATCCTGACATCTTGTTTGAGTTAACATATCTCCCAAGGCACCCAGACCAGGACGCAGTATTTATACAGTTTCACTGACACGTCTACAAGTAGTGCATATTCAATAGGGGTTTCAGACCCTTTTTGTTACTTGTACCTCTGCACTCTATCAATGTGAGGATGTCCTTCTCCCATAGGTTCCTTTTT
The DNA here is from genome assembly GCA_032595735.1 of Pelochelys cantorii. Taxonomy (NCBI): domain Eukaryota; kingdom Metazoa; phylum Chordata; order Testudines; family Trionychidae; genus Pelochelys; species Pelochelys cantorii. The sequence goes on along the minus strand of CM064329.1, from coordinate 42,753,606 downwards.
TGTTTATCTCAAGGTTATCCACACATATGTCAAATAGTTACTATGGCACACTTGTGGCCAGGCATCTTGCTGTTCCTAACTTAAAATATCCCAAGGTGCTATCAACTAGCCTCTTGTGATTACTTGTTCGCAGTTCAGTCATGCAGCATTCTATCTTGTGATATCTCACAATCTAGCATTACTCCTGGTTAGCTGCTTATGCCAAGGCTTTTGGTCCTTATGCCTTGTTTAACCAAGCTATTCTTTTACAGGCCTTATAACCTCATTGCATTACTGCCTTCACTTATACCCCTGCCTTACCTAGCAACCATCCATAACTATTGGCCACACTGGAAGCTTCTATGTTGGAGCTGGTGTTCTGAAGGAGTGAACTTCCCAAAGCTGCTTTCAGAATTCAAAATTTCACTTTTAATTGAATATTTCAATTTTTAGAAAAGCCTGTTGGCAGCCAGGTCATTTTTGAAAGTATTCAAGCTTTATTTTCATTCTTATTTTATTTGAGCATTGCCTTTATTCAGATAAGCTTTTAGAATTGTGAACACTGACAGCACTGTGTTTTCATTAGAAACGTGTTCCTCTGATTTGAAAAGATTCCAGGGGTCTCTTGTCATGTGACTCCATGGAACCCAACAAATTTCAGCTTGATCAATTTCAGGTCTCTACACACACCTGGAAGTGTTTTATGAACTGCTTTTTCAGATGGTAAGAAATTATCTTGATACCAATTGTGCACTTCCAAAGCAAAGATTGAGGGTATGATTTTTCAAATGTATAAAATTGAGCTGGGTGGGAAGTGAGGACACTCACTTAAACATTGAATTTTGGTCTAATATCTTTCCCCAAATCAGGCATACCAGAAACTTGAATCTGGATCTCACACATTACATGTAAGTGCCCTCACTAGCAGGCTACAGGATAACATAGAATGGGATGTCTTGCATTCTCTGATGTGAGCCTGAAATTCCGTCCCGGCTCTGAGAAATCTTTCCAATGAAAAGGTTTTGTGTTTTGCAAATCAGTGTTTTTGACTGAAATTTTCCCAAGTAGTTCTAGCACCCACAACTGCAACTGAAGTCAATGACAGCTTGTAATGCTCAGCAACTCTTAAAATCAGGTTCTTAATTACTTTTTGTAGCTTTTATTCTGCTTCTCATAAGCCATGCTATATGAGTGGGAACAAGTGTAAAGTATGGTGTGGTTGGCTGGCTAGGCATATTTGATTGTGATTAGGGGTTGTTTATATATGATTTTGACAGATAACCTAAGTGACCCTATGCTCAGATGACAGCATGAAACCTCATATTGTATAAGTTACCTTGTGAAAGGGCAGGGAACTCTATTTTTCAAAGAACATTTTTCTGCAATTCTCAGGAGGATGTCAAGGATGTCTCTTACTCTGTTGCTCAAAAACATAATTAGCACGTCCTTTGCTGTCCACCAGAGAAGTAATGATGAGTGTGGATTATGAATCACTGACAGCATTTTTTACCATAATGTAATTCCATTGTTTGTGATTTAAATGGGTGCTGATGATATAAAGGTACACACACAATTCCAAAGCAGTTCTCAAACTTGTGATTCAGAAAACTAGCTAATTTTTTCATCCCACTTTGCTCATCTTTTATCTGTTTACATCTCTAGGTTCCTTCTAGCATTAGAAGCAAAAGCACAGTGCTTGCTTAATGTTATGAAAGAGGAGTATTGTTAAATTTGGGACTGCATAGGGCAATGTAATTGTAAGTTGCTGAAGAATTTCCAGCCCAAAGGGAGCATGAGGTAATAGAAATAGACAGCAATTTCTTGTGAGATTTTTCATATTTAAGCAATTCATATAATTCAGAGAAGCTTCTGGCAAGCAAGCTAATGTGGGGGATAGGTGGGTTAATTAATTACAGGAGGGTCAATTCTACAAGTGCCCTTAATGCAGAACTCTTATTAAATTGAAATAGAGGTCCACATATGAAGTCTTTGCAGAGCTGGACTTTTTATTAATTAATGTTTGTAAAGCACTTTGAAGATGCAAGTGGTCTAAAAGTTTTAAGTGGTGTTCTTATCTGAATTAATCCTAAACCCTGATCTTACAAAGGTTAGCTCATCTCAAATTAATGTGTGTGAAGCACTCTGAATATGTCCCAATAATGCATTACATAAAGTGTTGAGCACTCTTAGACATTATTACTACTACTGTTGCTGTTTTGGCTGATATCTTTTACTGGCTTCCTCCATGGAGTCTTGCTGTTAAAATCAATAGTGTCATTGGCAGTGAGTCCTCTTTATTATAGTCATCAGGTGCGAGAAACTCTTTCTAAGGTGCAGCAGTAATGTAGGGCATAGTTATCTGAGCATCTCACAATCTCTTAGGGCACATCTACACAGCAGGGTGAGTCAAATTAAGATATGCAACTTTAGCTACGTCAATGCGTAGCTGAAGTCAAATAGCTTCATTTGGCTTTTGGCACTGTCTACAGAGCAGTGTTCTTCCTTCAACTTCCCTTACTCCTCGTGAAATGAGAGTTACAAGAGTCAGAGTAAGAAGTCTTCCAGCTTGCTATTATTTCAAAATAATGGCTTGCTGGGCAGACACATATTATTATTTTGAAATAATGTCAGTTATTCTGAAATAATGCTGCTGTGTAGATGTACCCTTAATTATTTAATATCCCCACTGGGATGGACTGTACATATAACAGTTTAGAGCCAAGTGCCTTCATCGCCTTAGGTAAACAACTGTTAAACACTCTTTCTTGATTGTATTAATTTTTCTCTCTGACTTTTTTTAAATCTTATTTTTGTTTCCATTCTTATCAGCAATATTTTCTCCTGGTCTCTTTATATTACTTATATGTACATGGAGATTTTATTTTTGGCACCCATTGCCTGGTACGTGTGAGAGTTTAATAAAGAAGAATAGAGTTTATGAATATCTGTAGGAGATAAAAACACCAGACATATTTCTAAAAACCAAAGAGAGGGATTGAGATGACTAGCTTGCTTATTAATTGAATGTTTTAGTAGGTTAGGATTTAGGAGGTGTTATTACTGCATCTTGACTACCAAATGAAGTATTTAAAAAAAAAAAAAACCCTGTGATGAGAACATGAAGATGACCAAGAGACAAACACGCTGCACTGAGACAAAACCCTTATAGATGTATTGGTTTGTGGAGGTTGTTTATTATTAGAAATAAAAAGGAAGCATTTATTCATAAATGAAGCAGATCTCCTGAGGTATGGTCCAAAGCTTACTGAAGTAAATGGAAATATTCCCCTTGAGTTACAGACTTCAGATCAGGCTCATGGAGGATGATATTACTATGGTATTATGTAGCATGTAAAGAGGCACAGGATGGTACAAAGACCATAGGTGTGGGCGCTGTTTAAAGTATTTCTGTAGGCTGGTGACTTATGTAAGCAGCAGCACTATCACAAGATTTAAGGTGACCAGTCTGATACGCATGAATTATTTTCACGTTTGAAACATTGTCTGGGGAGGAAGAGGTGCTTGTAGTAGTAAAGACGTATTACATGAAAAATCTAAGGCCACTATGTTAAACATGTGTGTTGGAAACCAAAAATGTAGACACTGTGTTTGTTCAAGAAGGAGGGTTTATTACACATAGCGCTGGCGGAGTGCCACCTTGCAACTTGGGCTCAGTGAACACTGCCAAGTAAATGATTACAATAGACTATATAGGGAGCTGATGGCCAGAGAGAAACAACGGGGTGGGGAGTTCTCGAGTCCCTGGATAGGTTCTAGCTGCAAAGTATTATGAGCCAATAAGCCAAAAGTCTAAAAGATTACATAGTAACTCCACCCATGGCTCAGGTTAACACAATTGCTAAACACAAGTATGTCTCCCCCCTTCCGCCCCCCCCCCAGAATTGCAACGCATAGCTACATTCCAGTTGGGATCCATAGAAGTGATGACGGTGGTTTTCCCGACAGGTGGGGGATGAGGTTCATAGGTGCTTGTCTAAGGGTATAAAGCAAAAACAAAACAGAGTGAGGTATGCAGCAAGCAATTATGTAAAATATACCTTTGGCAAGTTGAGCTCGTGAAAGGGGGGGCCCTATCTCTAGTTCCTTAGCAACAATTCGTGGTTGGCCTTGAGAAGGCTGCTGGATCTGCTTTCCCATGCCAGGCGCAGACTGGGCGGCCTTCTGCAGAGCTGTAACCTTGGGTGTGAATGTGAAATTCATGATAGTGGCACCCAATTATTGCTTTCCGTTTGGTGTTGTGCTGCCTAGCTTATAAACAGACAGGGCTGCTTTTCTGTGTCTGTCCTGTTTTCTCCAAGCTTCCTGTTATCTGTTTTGGCTTCAGCTAGGCCTTGTGTCTTTGCTTCGACTACACAGCAAGGCCTCTGCAAAGACCTAACCAGAGACCATAATTTGGGGTCTCACCTATATATCAAAGGGCTATTGGCTATTTCCACAGTGGGTTAAAAACCTGTTCCTACAATGTGTACTAGTGTGATTTAAAGCAACAAAATTGTGTAAGTTTGAAGGTAAGGATTCCTACCTCTTCTAATTTCTATTATCTCAGAACCTTTTATACTGAGACTAATAAAGTATATTTTCAGTGATTAATCTTCAACCAGCCTTGATGATATAGAGTCATTAAATGGCTAGCATGTCAAGTTCTTAATTCCCCTTAATTATAACTTTTTAAATGTGCCGTGATGATGTATTAATAAATATTCAATGGAGTCGCAGGGTAGAGCTGTAATCTACTGTGATTCAACCCACTATTTGATTCAGAGCTCTCCTGGGAACAGCAATGGGGAAAGGAGCAGAATTCTGACAGCTTTTCTTGTGTAGCTGTACTGTACTGCTCCCAGCCCTATCCTGCTCTTCAGACCCTAGATAGATGCAGCTGCTTGGAGAGACAAGGACGGTAGCACTGCAATGGAGGAGCTGATGGCATGGGGCCACTGGGCTGCCCCTTGTTCAGTTCTTTTCATTGCTGTGGTTTGGAAACGTCTGGTCAGTGAGAGGACACTTCCCCTTCAGATGAGGAGAGCGGCTCATGAGGAGGAAAATGGGGAGAACATGGGAGCCTGGAGTTTGGGGGGGGCCAGAAAAGAGTCACATGGAGGGTCATATGTGGAGATCACATGCTCCCCATTAGCTGCGGTCCCCTCATACTGGTAAGAAATGGATTCTACTTCCACCACTGCTAATATCTCATGTGATGGAATTTGCGTGAACAAAGAAAGTGAAAGTTGGCCTGTACGTTGGCCAACTGCAAATGTCATTTTATCCTCTTCCCTTAGTATGTCTAGATTTTATCGAGAGAGGGAAAAGCATGGTTGATTTTAAAAAAATATTGATTTTTTTGGGGGGCCTGGCCAGTACTAATTTGTGCTCCCAAAAGTTTGGTTTACCAAGCAGCCCTCAGTATGGGATGGGATGCAACCACTCTGTTCCCGAAGCAGACCAGAGAGGGAATTAGGAGAAACCTTCATCATCCATTGTTATGGCCTGGGCTATGGAATTACAAGGCAAAGCAAGTATATTAAGATGGAGAAAAATAATAAAAGAAACCAGTATAGGATACTATGGTATACGTTATGAAATTTTTGTTCCTGTAAATAAAAAAGAACATGGAATGTCTTTAGCGCATTTCAAGATTTATCACTGAACAGTCTAACTTAAAGCAGTTCTTGATTTCTTTATGAAAAGTTCACACAGGCACTAGTTTCTTATGGCCTAATGTCAAATGACAAATAAAAATTATTTAGACTGTGATGCCAATTATGGGGCGGGGATTTGAATTAAATATGTAGAGGGCATACTCAGATGGATAGATTGGGTTTTCTGCTGAAAATGCAGAAAGCAATTAAAGGATAAATAATCTTTACAGCAGTGGTTCTCAAAATGGGGTCCGTGACTGTTTTGCAGGTGGGCTTGGGACTCGCTCACACACACACACAAACACCCCTGCAGTGGGGAGCCTGCACTGGTGTTTCAGCCCCGCCCTCCTCCCCCAAAATGGTGTGCCAGCTTCCTGCTGCAGGAGCGGGAGCCTTGTGAGGGACGGAAGTGGCTAGGGGCACAGCAGCATAGGAAACCTTTCCCTGCTGCTCCCATTGACTCAGCCCACTCCTGCACCCTCCCACCCAAACACCCCCACCGTGAGCCTGAGCCTGCTCCCCATCTTCCATCCAGACCCCACACCTCCACCCCACCAAGTACCTATTTTGTCATCATGGATGGTTGGCTGGTGGTCCGTGGAAAGGTCTGCATTGAGTGGAGTGGGCCACAAGCCAAAAAGTTTGAGAAGCACTGCTTTAAGGAAACCCAAGGGAGAGAAGGATGGGTGGAGTGGCAGAGCTGAAATCAAAATCCTTTACTTTGGAGTAAAACTGATTGAATGTTCTTTGAAACTGTTTTCAAATAGACACTACACATCTTTTATTTTATTTTGTGGCTGGAGGCATCAGCGTTTAATTGATTGAGCTGTTTTCAGGGAAAATAAAGCAGAAGATGACAAATACAGAGGTGTTAAGTATGAAAATCCTTCTCTCTCTTCTAATGAAAAACAGGGTTTCAATGAAATCGTACTCCATTCATTTAAATTCCCAGATTGTTTTCAAGCAAGACAACAGCTAAGATGATAAACTGCCACTGATCTGTTACTTCCTATCAATCTAGTTTAGTCAGCTTTAAGAATTGGACTTTAGCATCAACAAAAATATCTTAAGTAACATTGTAATATACACTTCCAGTGATTTTAGTCATTATTGTGATGTTAAAAAGTTTAATAGCACTGAAGCCAAGCAGCTTTTTAGTGTATGATCTGGGGTCCCAGCCCAGTTCTAAGTTAAAGTTCTATAACTGGAAACAATAGATTCACAGGACATCCTTTGCCTAAAAGCAATTTTCCCAGGAACTAAAGAACTAGAGAAAAATAATACTTAGATTCTCTGATAACCTTGTCCCTATACAAACTTTTGATTGCAAATGAACACTCTTGAAACAGTGGGTGGAAAGAGAGCCTGCAGTAGTTCTGTTATTACCCACAAGGAAGCTCATCTTTTATGGACAGTCTTCCTAACCCCAATTTCTGTGTTTCAAATACAAGATTCACTCTCCTGATTTATTATTCCAAACATGCAAAACAATGTTCTGATTGATTAAATATAAAACCTGAAAATCTTGTATAAGACTTTAGGTTAACAATGATCTGCTCTCATTGAAGACTGAGGTCAGGCAAAAATCAAACCCAGTTTTTGCTCTTAAAAGCCTTTCAGTTTTCCCTTAGGTAACTAAATTTGTTTTTAGCACTTCAGTGTTTTCCATTCTTAGTATTTCTTAGTATTTCCAGTGTGTATCTGTACTAAAATAAAGCCATTTTTTTTCAAGGCAATTATAGAAGGACAAGCACTGTATCATTTGAAACATTATAGGCTGAATATTTTTCTTTTCTACTTGTAGGTGGTAACCTAAAATAAAAGCCTATTGAGATAATTAGAAAATAAACATGGATGTCTCAAATGTTGGAGAATAACCACATAACATTTATTGCAGTTTAGCTAAAGAATCTAACACTTTTCATCTTCATTTCTGCTTACCATCTGTCTCCGGAGAAAGCCAATGTCACAATAATGCATCAGTAGTTTCTCAAGTTATTTATCTAGTTGCTGTATTATTCACAGTAGGAAAGTTGCATAACTGGAATTTAACATAACTATCTGCCAGTGATAGTTTATTCATCTTCAGTATCTTTTATCAACATTTCCATTAATTAAAAATATAGCTTGTGTTTCTAGGAGAGTTGCTTAGTTTAGAAAATAATTCAAATTGTATGTGTAGTCTTTGTGACTGACGGACTTAAATCATTTGCCAGTTTCAGAGCAAAGATGTCAATAGATCGGTTACTGCTCCAGAGACACAAACACAGGCAAACTTAATACTGCAGCTGCTGTGCATGTCTAACATTTTCTGGCATTTGTAGTGGTTTTTTTTTTTTTTACTGAGGCATTGGGGAGGTTAAGAATTATGAGGCAATGTAGTTTTCAATTTATTTGAAGTCTGTAGATTCAGTGGAAGGAAATTAGTTGTGCAAGCGTATTTCCTTACTGAAGTTGCTCATGCACACATACATGCTGAGAACGAAGTGCTAAGCTAACATTTGTAAATGAAAACTTATCACATGAAATTGAGAACACATGTAGTGATTCAGGCTTATTGTATACATTGCTTGTGTTGTGAGCGATAGCACAATTTCTATAACAAATACTGAATAAGAAATGATACCTATCATATCACTTTCTACACCAGCCGCTTTCCATTCTACCAGACATAATTAAATAGGCTGTTTAAAAGAGTCACGGTTTTTTATCAGTTGGTAAACCCAGTTGACAAGCTTATAATAAAGAATCAGAGTGCATTCAAAATCAACCTTTTCTTACAGGGTAAGCTCTGGGGAGATGGTCCAAATCTCTCTGAAATCAATTGAAAAGCTCCTATTGATTTTGCTAAGCTTTGGAACAATCCCAATAGAAATAATTTAGCTAGGAGAAGACATGATGAATGTTTATTTACTTTGAGGTCATAATTAAAAAAAATCTAATGGATGAACAAATAATTCTTAAATAAAATGCATAATAGCCAAATAAATGTTTTGAAGACCTTTCTGAATGGCTCTTGGAGTACAAAACCTATGACTAAAAGAACACTTCTTCTCTTAAACCCAGTGGCGGCCCGTCAATACAGGCGAACTAGGTGGTCGCCTAGGGCGCCAAGATAAACGGCCGTTGAGGGCTTTGGAGGTGGGGGCGCCGATCGCGCGCCAATTGCGCATTTCGCCTAGGGCGCCAGTTGCCGCCAGCTCGTCTAGGGCCGCTCCTGCTTAAGCCATTACCTATTCTAACATAACTTATTAGAACACCCTATCTTTTAAATTTTGTGGATTCCATCTTTGTCATATATGAGCATCTTTGTCAGTAAACCACCATGGATTATATAATTCCCTCCCTGCCAGTGCAGGTAATGCCTCTGGCTCCAGAAACCCCTGGTTTGTCAGCCAAGAGGGCAACACCACAAGTCGTCATGCTGAAGTCAGAAGGACAGATTCTTATTCAAAGTTCTTGTATTTCCATGTTTGCTTTCTAATCTGCTGAGCTTGTTTATTTTCCTTTTCTCTCAAATCTAATGTACTAGAACTGTTCAGGAAAAAATAAACCAGTGTCACAGTGGGTACATTCTATCACTGAAAGTTTCTCAGTCCAAGACTTGTTCATAATGTAGTGTTCTTTATCTGGGTTTGGATGTGAGGGCACTGAAGATATTCTCCTGAACATGAGGACTTGTTGTGGCAATGAAACTTAGTGAACTGGAGAAATGAGATTTGTTGCAAGAGATTTTCTGCCACTGTCCAAAAATGAGTCTTTAAAAAAAATTTTTAAAAAGAAGATGCAAGTTGATGTCAACAATGGAACACTTTGTCCTGATGATCCTGTAAATACAACATGTTCAAATGAGAGAAAACACAAGCACGATGCTTAATAAACATACCGCTCAACCTACAAAATTGACAATGTGCGACGAGGTGCTCCAAATTATGGCTTTTACCAGGCATCAAGTTATAGATATAAAAGGTTTATCAGTAAAAATCAGTTTTAATGGATGTATTGCACAGAGCAGTTATTTATAACAAAAGCTGGGTAGGAAATATGCAACTTTAAGAACTTTACATATAAATCAAAGCCAGACTCTATAGATCCCCATCACGGGCTTCTACAGGTTGAACCTCCAAAATCCAGGACTCTCTGGTCCAGCAACTTCCATGGCCCTACTGGACCATGATATTGCTGGACCAAAGAGCCCCAAAGCAACACAGGGGATGGGGTGCCCCGGCTGGGCCAGGCAGCTTCTGGGGAGCCCCCATTCTGGCTGTGAGCCCCCAGCATCAATGCGGCCAGGCAGTGGCTGGGGAGCCCTGGGCCTGAGCAGGGCTAGGTGGCAACTGGGAAGCTCCCACTCCACCCAGGGAACCCCTGGCATTAGTGGAGCCACATAGCCAGGGAGCCCCGGCCCCAGCTGGGCAACCTCCAGGTGCAGCAAAGCTGCCTGAAGGTGAGCGGTCCTGGCCAGGAATCCCGGCAAACCCCTGGTGGCAATGGGGTTGGGGTGACCATGCAGCCTCCGCCAGGGAAACCCCAGCTGAAGCGAGGCTGGCAGAAAAGAACCCACAGAATCACCAGCATCAGCTGGGTGGCCCTAGCCACGCAGCGGAGGGTCCAGGCATACCCAGCTGGGGAACCCCATCAGCAGCAGAGTCAGTAGTACCCTGTGGCCCCAGCCGGGAACCCTGGAGAACACCCTGCAGCAGCATCCAAGTGGTCCCCAAACCCTGGGAGACCCTGGGGCAGAGGGCAGGAAGCAAGGTGGAGAGCTCCTGCTGGGCCAGCTTTAGCGGAGTCAGCAGCAGGGCAGGGAGCCTCCGGGAGAGAAGCCCAGCAGTGGGGCAATCAGCAGGGGAGCACTAACCTCCCCTGGTCCAGCAAACTCCCCGGTCCATGACAGCTCAGGTCCTTGGGGTGCCGGACCAGGGAAGTCCAACCTGTATCTTTGTTTATCTTCTACATGGAACAGCTAGACACTGTATGTATGGTTGAAGTCCATTTAAATGGATAAATATATAAAATAGAGTTACTTGTCTCAGTTACATACCTGGGATCTTTAGAGAAAAGCACTCCAGAGGGAAGCACTTGGTAAACTTTGGAGGATGGAACTCCTACATCACAGGTGTAGCAGGCAGCCACCATCAGCAGACACTCAAATGAAGAGTGTATGTTTTGTGCCTCAATTATTTAGCTCCTTTGTCAGGCACAGGGAAATTAAGAGGAAATTCAGAATATGAAGAAATTGAAACTCATCTCCTGTGCCAAATATCACTGATCCTCCAGAATATTCACTTTGCAGTGATAGGAGGGAGTTGATCATGAAAGTTTGACCAATTCTATTCAAGCCTAGAATATGTTCAGACAAATATAAGATGGTGTCATACTTGACTGCTAGTCAACTTAAGAGGCACCCACTCAAATTAAAGATGTTGCAACTAGTGATAGGAGGGAAGCAGTACAGGCCTAAGCTATTTTCTCCTTTTCTATTTCTTTGTTCTTTCTCTTCCTTTATAATAGTTAAGTATCATTCCCGAGCCATCAAAATAAAAGTGAATTGACCTAACATTACAAATTGTTGAAAAATTGGGTCTGGTGAACAAGACCTATGAAAAGGAGTGAGTTTTTAAATGGTACAATCATAAGATCCGATTTTGGCTGACTCTGCAAAGTGTTCAACTGAGGAGTAGAGGAGGGTGAGAGAACAAACTCTTGTTTCTTTTGGTAGTTTCTGCTCTTCTGATCCTTAAGCTCACAAGAATTTGTTCTTGTATAAGCATGAGGGTCAGTGGAGCTGAGCTGATGTGGAGAAAGGGAAAGTATGCTCACCTTTTGAAAGAGTAGTGCTGCTGTCCTGGAAAACTTCTGACAGCCTTTTGGAATTAATTCCACATAGAACTCATTGCAGAATAGCTATTCTCACCCTCCATACATGGTTAAAGGCCAACATCCAGTCTTAGTATGAGGGTTGTTATCATGTTCTGTGATTTTTGTATTTTTATTTGGATGTTATACTTTCATTTAATCCTGTTTCCATTCATTTTTGCCTAGAAGTAAGCTTGCATGAATGCCAATTACACAGTTAATCCTTAACTTCTTTTGTATGACCACAAATGAATAAAACTACTGCAGAGAAATTACATATTCTGAACAGTTAACGTGAAGTTCATATTGTATTTCTAGAAGCTACGTTAGGGGCAAAGAATGTCCCTTTCTCACCCATATAATCAGTCTTCTTGGCAACTTTCTTTTTTTGTCTACTGAAACTTTCTCTGACTTGGTGACTTGTGTTGCCCATGCTGAGTAAGATTTGTGTCTCCTTTTTGAAATAACCATTGACCTACATATTTATAGTGAACATCAGACCCTCTCAGATTACTACAGCTAACAACATCCTTGAACTAGCATATGGGACTAGAAAGAAGGCATAGAACTAGCATGGTACTAGTGTTTTACTGAAGTTACTAGTGTTTTACTGAAGCTCCTGTGTGTTTTACTGAAGTTTGGTCTGCTGATTCACTTCGTGAGCATATTTTCACTAGACAAAGTGCACTCCATAAACTATCACTAAAGAGATGCCAAAGGATTAACAGAGAGACTTAGGCAAACTTGGCATTGGGCCTCCCAGCTTGGTCAAAAAGTGGCTTCCTTTTGTTTATTGGATGGAGCTGTTGCCAAATGAGTTTGGAGGCTATGCTCTGCTACCATATAGCCATTTCAATGGTATTCACACCGTTATCCCACAGTTGAGTGTCAACCACTTTCTAATAGGAAACCTTTTGTGATTCTTGACTAACTACCGTGAGGCATAGTTGGAACTTTCTTTAGAAGACAGATAAATGTTGTTGTGGGATTTTCTTAGTATGATGGCAATACTGTACCCCAAACCAAACTGTTTGTTTGATTTTAGAGTTTTCAGTACATCAAGGAATATCATGAAACAAACATCCCAGAAAGACAATGCTGGAGATCTTAACCACACTCCCATCCAACCTCACCCCCCCCCCCCCCCACACACACACGCACAAGTGCTTTTCCAGCTACACCTTTCCACAGCACCAATATGCAACACCCCTCCTGTGTTTTTCCACAAAACATTTTTGTGGTTCTTAGGTAGGCAGTAGATCACTTCTGTGTTTGTGTAGCACCAGAAGGCTTGCTTCCAGCTAAATCTTCCTTTGGCATTTGCTAAAGACAAACAATAAATCCCTCCTTAAACTATATTGGGAACCTGTGCTACATATTATTTTGGAAGACTGCTCTTGGTGTTTTCACTCCATCAAACTACTCTGAGATTAAATTGCCTAACAATACAATGTCATTCACTAGAATCCCTACTCCTTCATGAGAAAGCAAAACAAAATGCCATATAAAATATATATGTAAATACAGGCTTTCCCAGGACTTGCAGCTCCTCTGTACATGTGCCAGGTGGATTAGAAGAGAGGGAGCATAAAATGGCATTTCAGGCAGAGAGATTGCTGCCCAGCTGCATGTGGAGTGCAGGTGGGAAGACAGAGAGCTCAGGGAATGGGAAAGCTTTGTTAAAGGAACAGGAAAGACTGTTCTGTTGGAGAAAGTCAAAGAGCAGGGAAGAAGCTAGTTGAGGAAGTCAGGGGAGAGAATGCTGCAGAGATTCCTGAGTGCAGTATTTGGGCATTGCCCACTGAGTTTTGCTTGGTACAATAATATGAAATACTTGGTCCCTGTCCAGCAGAACTTCTAACCAACTGGTAGGAAACCCTCTCTTGCAGCACGTTTAATGTGCAGAAAGGTGCTGCAGAAATCCAACATTTTATATGAATCCAGATGTTGTTATCTTGTTTCTCAGGATATAGTAGAGCAAGTTGCATACATTCTATTTACAAAAACACTACTGATATTAGAGGTTATGATTAAGTCTGCTAGCCTATTGCCATATAGTATCGCATTTCTGGGGATTTTTCTGCTGGTTTCATTTTGTGGTAACCAGGTGTAAGCGATTTCTTTTGGTGGGTGTGTGCTGCTGTTTTTAAGGGGGAGAAGGAGGACATTTAAGGTGTGTAGACTGATTGGGTGATACGCACTTAAAAACACGGGCTCATTTTGTTACTTTAACTATCCACTGATAACAATGGTGAAATTGGCTCATAGAACTGGCCATTCCCATCAAAAAACATGAAGAAGTCTCATACCTACTTGGATGAGTTAAAGATTTCAGAAGATAGCATGTACAGTGCAGTACATCAATTCAGTTGTGCTATATCTCCCTGGAATCAATATTCACGCTATAGTAATCTTCTTAAGGTTCCTTATTTATGACCGAGGTTTACTTAAATTTCCTACAAATTCTTCCGGTGATTGGCCCTTGATAGTATAAGTCTTCTCTGACATTTTGTTATGAATTTGTCATCTTTGTTATTATACAGAACAATATATCCTGCAATTTTGTATAACAGGGTCCCCTGTGTTCTTTCTCTTGTGGTGTTTACTTCTCTATTTAGATCAGAAATATTTAAATAAGATGAGAATCCTTTTATTTTAAGCTAGTGTAGAAAATGCTCTAGGCATGTAACAAGTTGTGCAAGAGCTGCTAATGAATTTGACAAGTATATGTTGTTTTTGTAATTATCTCAACTTCTACAAAAGATGACATTGTCTCAACTTCTACAAAAGAAGAAACTTTCAAGACTACTTCATTCTCATTGAAATCCATCAGCTGGTATGGAATGCACATGTTGCACACAGCTACATAGCTATTTTGCCTTTTTAAAAATGCATTAGGCCTCTAAGCCACAACCTAAGAATCCTGATTCCAAAAGCGCAGACTGCCATGTAAACTAAATAAAATCCACTATAGCTGGTGGGAAATTGTATGTGCATCACTTTTCACAGATAATCTTGTGCCACTTACTGTCCAGCTTTGAGTACTAACAAACAAGTTACCTTACTTCCTCAGGGGGCTGAAGGATGGATAAATACTTTTGATACAGGGGTTCTCAAAAGGAGGACTGTGAGCCTTCAGGGCATTGCAGGGTTATTATGTGGGGAGCATCGGCTGTCAGCTTTCCTACCCTAAACCCTGCTATGCCTCCAGCATTTATCATAGCGTTAAATGTGAAAAACAATAATTTATAAGGAAGGTCAAACTCATAGGTGAAAGAGTTCACCAATACAAAAGTTTAAAAACCAGAGTAATAGATCTTCTGAAAAATGAAGGGATTTGAAAAGATCTAGGTAGGTCATCTAACTGAGTCCTCTATCATGAGACAGAACTAGTATGACCTAAACCAGGGGTTCTCACACTTCATTGCCTCATATAATCCCTTTTGGACAACAAATTACTATCCAACCCCAGGAGAGGAGACAGAAGCCTCAGGCCATCCATGATCCACTGCTTCTCTTTAAACCAGCCAAGGATGGAGATTCCACAACCTCCCTAGGTAATTTTGTTCCAGTGCTTCACTACCCTTACAATTAGGAAGCTTTTTCTTAATGTTTAACCTAAATCTCCCGAGTTGCAATTTAAGCCCATTGCTTCTAAAGTTAAAGAGAACAATTTATCACTGTCCTCTTTATAACAACCTGCAACATACTTTAGGATTGGTATGTCTTCTCTGCTCCTTCCCCCACCACCCCGTTTCTCTTCTCCAGACTAAACAATCCCATTTTTTTCCCAATCACTCCTCAAAGATCCTGTTTTCTAGACTTTAATAATTTTGGTTGCTCTCTCAGGACCGTGTCCAGTTTGAGCACATATTTCACAAAGTGTGGTGCTCCCACCCAGATGCAGTACATCGATTTGAGGCCTAAGCAGCATGGAGTAGAGTGGTAGAATTACTACTTCTGTCTTGCTTACACTACTTCTGCTAACACATCCTAGAATGATGTTTGCTTCTTTACAGCAGGGCTACATTATTAGTTCCTATTTAGTTTGTGATCCACTACCACCAGGTCGTCTTCTGCAATACTTCTTCATAGGCAGTCATTTCCCATTTTTTAATTGTGCAATAGATTATTCATTCATAAGTGTAATACTTTGCATTTTTCCTTATGGATTTCATCCTATTTATTTCAGACCATTTTCCCCCAGTGTGTCAAAATAAATTTTGAATTCTAATCCTGTCTTCCTAAGTGCTTATTCCCCTTCCCAAGTTGGTCATCTCAACAAACTTCTAAGGGTACGTCTAAACTACGTTCTATTTTTGAAAGAGAATATGCAGATTCCTGTAGGATATGCAAGCTCCTGCAGAGCTTTCAAAAGTGAAAGTAACCTGGATGTGGTTTTTTTCAGGGAAAAAACCCTTTTTCAAAAAAAACCCTCTTCCTTAAAAAATGAGGTTTACACAGTTTTTTCGAAAGGTTTTTTTCTGAAAAAAATGCGTCCAGACCACTTTCACTTTCAAAAGAGATATTGGAAGAAGATATGCAAATTCCCGTGGAATTTGCATATCCTCTTTTGAAAATAGAGCGTAGTCTAGACCTAGCCTAAGTATACTCTCTATGTCATTACTTAAAACATTTTATGAAGATAGTGAATGGGACCGGACCTGGAACAGATTCCTGGGAGATCCTAGTCAGTATGCCCTTACAGATTGTGAACTATTGATAACTACTTTGAGTAGTAGTAGCTCTTTTCCAATCAGCTGTACACCCACCTTTACAGTAAGTTTGTCTAAGCTATAGTTCTCTAGCTTGCTTGGGAAGGTTCTATGAAACTGTATCAGAAGCCTTTCAAAAGTCAAAATATATCCGAGTCCACTTTCGTCAGCATGCACAAGGCTTATTACGCTGTTAAAAAAGAATATGAGGTTACTTTGGCTCAGATTGTTTTAGATTAAATCCATTTCACCTGTTACTCCTCACCTTTATTTTTCTTCTAGATGCTTGTTAGATTATTTGCTCCATTATCTTAAGGTGGCATGCTCCATAATTCCATGTGCTGACCTTATTCCCCTTTTTATACCTAGGTACTATAGTTACCCATTTACAGTCTTTTGGAATCTCTTCCTTCCTCCACACATTCTCAAAGATAATTGCTTATGTCTCAGAGATCTCTTCAGCCAGTTCGCTGTGTATTCTAGGATGTGTTTCATCAGGCCTACTGACATTTAACTTGTCCAAGGCAGGCCTGCCAACAGTGGAGGCAAATGGAGCAATTTCCAAGGGGCCTGGTGATTCCAAGGTGCCAGGGCTCCCAGCCGCCACCACCACTACTGCAGCGGCCGGTGGCGGCTGGAACCCTAGGCTATTTGAATCTACACTAGAGCATGGCACTGCACACTCTGTATGGCTCTGACCACTTGGGGGGGGGGGAAGGGGAGGGGACAGCCCCTCGCTCCTGGCAGTGCTAAGGTCTGGATGACTGTGGCCCCACCCTTTCCAAGAGAGGGCCTCCTCCCCCCCCCCCCGCACACCATGCCTGTAGGCCCAAGGTGGCTGTCAGCCCCACTAGTCCAAGAAATTCTTAATTGGCTCTTTTCCTAATTTAGCCTCGGGCACAGTCTACCCTAGGAAATTAGGGTTGGTATAACTGCATACTCAGAGGTGTGAAAAAATCCATACCCCACCCCACCCATGACAGTTAAACAGACCTGATCCCCAGTGTAGACAGCACTAGACTGATGGGAGAATTCTCCCGTTCATCTAGATACGGGGAGGTGGAGAACCCTGCTGATGGAGAACCTTGATAGCATAGGTGGTGTCTTCACTGAAGCACAGCATCTTAAGTGCAGACAGGCCTCAATCATATGCCATTTATAATGATGTTCAGCATCTGAACAGAGACTGGATAACTCATTTTAAGGTAAAAACTGAAGCAAAAAAAAGAATTTAACATTTCAGCCATTGCTTTGTTTTCTGTTGTTGTTTTCCGCTTCTTATTTAGTAACTAGCCAATTAGCCCGTCATAAGACGGGCTTTTCAGGTCTCTCCTCCACGTTGGTCTTCTCTCCTGAACCTCCGGTCTCTCGCTCCTTCTCTCTCTCCTCCTCCTCCTACTGCCTCCTCCTCTCTCTCTCTCAGTTCTCCTCAGCCTCCTGCCCCTCTCTCCGTCTCTCTCTTTCTCTTCTCCTCCCCCTCCTGCCTCTCACTCAGGGGACCGCAGAGCACAAACAGCCATTTGGGCTCTGCGCTCCCCATGTTGCATGGGGAATGCGGAGCCCAAATGGTCGCTGTGCCACTTGCTCCTGCGCGGCGGCCCGGCTGAGCGGTGCAGAAGTCAACTGAACACCACTGCAGGAGGTGAAGGGGGGCGGGGCGGTGATGTTCACAGCCAGGGGGCAGGGCCTGGAGCTGCTGTCATGCCACACGTTAGTGCCCCACCCCCCTTTGTCTCCCATTGTGGCACTCGGCTGACTTCTGCGCTGCTCAGCCGGGCCACTACGGGGGAGCAAGCAGCCATTTGGGCTCCCCCGCAGTGGCCCGGCTGAGCGGCACAGAAGTGAGTCGAGCGCCACAGCGGGAGGCAAAGGGGGGAGGGAAGGGGGGCCGGGCAGTGACGTACACGGCCAGGCCCTGCCCCCTGGCCGTGTACGTCACTGCCCTGCCCCCCTTCCCCTCCCGCCGTGGCGCTCAGCTGACTTCTGCGCCTCTCAGCTGGGCTGCCGTGGGGGAGCAAGCGGCGGCCCGGCTGAGTGGCGCAGAAGTCAGCCGAGTGCCATGGCAGGAGGCAACAGCGCCGCCCAGAGGGAACAGCCAGCATCACAGACATTGTGCTACTATACATATGATGGGCCTGTACTGTCCTTGATCTGCCTCTTGTTTCTAATGTATTTGTAAAACATTTTCTTGTTATCCTTCATGCCCCTACCTTGTTTAACCTGTCTTTGTGCCTCAGCCTATCTAATTTTGTCCTGACATTCTTGTTTTGCTTTTTTAAAATATATTCATACTTTATAATTGACTTAACTTCTACTTTATGTATGACTTAAAAAAAAAAAGTTCCTAAGAACTGCTGGTTAAGCCAGGAAGGTCTTCTACCATACATTTTTCTTCTTTCCTATGCATCGGGATAGTTTGATCCTGTACTGTTGTCTTCAGTGCGTTCCAAGAACTTTGCTGGCTAATCTGTGACCTGCTGTATTTTTCCCAAGAGATATCATAGTAGCTGAAGTCCTTCTTGGCCATGTTTCACACAGCTCCAGCCATTTTTCAGCTATAGCCACTCAAATGTTAACCATGGCTAATCCTGGTCTGAAAATAAATCTGTCTCTAGTGTTTGATTATGACAGCATCATATGAGAGACTTTATGGGCAAAGAAAGAAAAAAACTGCATATTTGGTTCCATTTGGTAAATGCACAAGAAAAACGAATTTATGTTCAGCCAAATAAATGAAACCTAGTTTCAGGAACAGAAGGATTTATCAGCATGTCAAGCCAACTGTATTTCCCTTCCCTTCTCTCTCTCTCTCTCTCTCTCTCTCTCTGTGTGTGTGTGTGTGTGTGTGTGTGTGTGTGTGTGTGTGTGTGTGTGTATATATATATATATATATATATATATATATATATATAAAAATAAAATCTCACATGACACTGGTAGAAATGTGAAAAGAACCTCTCAGATTAATGAACAACATAGTGATTTGTCCATAAAATATTGCTGCAATATGGTGATGGAGATAAACTATAAAACAGGTTATGAAACACTAAAGGCAACAAAGCTGGTCTCTGTCATTTGATATATCAATGATTTATTCCAGTTAATAACAATTGGATGCGGCTACTCAGATATGTTGCCACTTGGGTAAACTGGTAAACATTACCTTTTGCTGCTATCCTGGTTATTGGATGATGATGACTAAGTGCTTTTTCTATCGACTTCCAGAATAAGGAATGCTTCTAAAAGGTCTGTGTGTATTAGAACAATAAGGTACTATGCTGCATAGAGCTTTATTTTTGATGGAAAATGTACAACACCAAAATGATTGTTACAATAAGATGCAGAAGACGAATATTCTGATTTTTGTGCTGGCTTACTTTTAGTACATTTAAAAAAAGTCCTCTACACATTGTTTTTCTTACAAGATTTTAAAATAAAGCACTTCATTGCTATCCTATCCTATAAGGTTGCTCTATCCGCCGAGTTTGCTATCACCCATCCTCCAAATCTACTTGGCATCCATCTCACACGTCTAGAACTAATTGTGGGATCAGGACCTAGGTGTGTAAGATGTACATGATTGGGTTATTTGTCATAATGTTTTATTAAATCTGAACATGAAAGATGGGCATGAGCTAATAGAGACCTATTATAGTATTTCAAGAATATTAAAAGGGAGTAGCTGGAAAATTCTTTCTAGTGCTTTGTTCCAGAAAGGAAGCAGAAAAGAATGAATAAGAAAGTGGCTTTGTGCAAGATGAATATCCAGTAGCAAGATCAGTGACTAGGAAATAGGAGGGAAAAGCACAGAGACAAAGTGTGATACAAAGCATCCTGCCTCTTCCATTGATTGTCTTAACCCTTCCTGTGAGTTGCTTTTCCTGCTGCCTGCCCCTCTTCAAACCTCTTTTTGTGAGAGATACTTATTTAGCCCACACACTCAATACTAGTTGCGTGTAAATGATGGATTCTCCTGTTGCTTTGACAATGAGTGTTCCGCTAATAATATTGACTTGGATTCTAGATTAAAGTGTTTTTATAGCTTCTACATGGGATGCAAGTCCGATCCTGGAGCTGCAAATACAGTCGCATGTCTTGCAAGTGTAATTGTGGAAGGAAAAGTTTGTGTGTGTCCTTTTGACATGTGTGACCATCCCCCCATGCTTTATGAAAATTGGCTTATGAGTATAAATATGCATAACTTAGAGTCTTTAAACATGTAAACTGCTAACATACTATCTGCTAGATGTGTATATTCTATTTTTGTACCTGTATCATTCTTGTATGTGAGGTTACAAATATGAAGTGTTTATATGTTTATAATTTTAAATGTACTAATGAGAGCCATTACTGGTGATCTATTCTCTAGCCATCACACTTGGAACACACTTAAAAATTACCTCAAGTTAGATCGCCATGGTCCAGCACCCTCAGGACGTGACCAGTCCCGGATGAGGCATTTTGCCGGACTAGGGGTGATCATTTCTGGACTCCCTTCTGCCAGCCACCTCCAGCCCTGGCCCGACCCCTGCCCTTCCCGCTGGCTCCCCCCTCTCGCTGGCCTTGCTGCCCTGTCAGCCCTACTAGAAAACATGACCTATGAGTGAAGACTGAAAGAATTGGGCTTGTTTAGTTCAGAAAAGAGAAGACTGAGAGGGGACATGATAGCAGTTTTCAAGTATTTAAAAGGGTGTTACAAGGAGGAGGGAGAAAAATTGTTCTTGTTGGCCTCTGATGATAGGACAAGAAGCAATCTGCTCAAATGGCAGCAAGGGAGGTTTAGATTGGCCATTAGGAAAAACTTCTGCCTGTCAGGGTGGTTAAACACTGGACTAAATTGCCTAGGGAGGTTGCGGAATCTCATCGCTGGAGATAATTAAGAGCAGGTTAGACTGACATCTATCAGGGATGATCTAGACAGTGCTTAGTCCTGCCATGAGGGCAGGGGACTGGACTTGATGATCTCTCAAAGTCCCTTCCAGTTCTAGTGTTCTATGGTTCTATGGGATTCTCTGGTCCTGGAACATCCGTGTGTTGCCAGCTCAGGGAGTCACGGTTAAGAGAGTTTCCACCTTTACTAGCATCCAGAGCAACTAGCTATGTACATAACCCTGTTCAGTGTTTCACTGAGACAGAGTGTGGTCCCAGAAGACCCTTTGGGATTATTCCCCAGTGTGCCGATCATGTCATTCATGCATACCTTCTTGCTCTTTGGGTGCCCCACTACCCTGCTCTGCTGGACCAGATCCTCTGGTCTGCCTCAGACAAAGCACAGAGTTGGGGTTACCACCCATCTATGGAGCAGTGCAGACACTGAACCACTTCAAATCTGGTAGGGTGCAGTTTTGGGGCACAGCACCCAGGAAACCAACCCTCAAAAGGGCTCAAACCCCCCCAAATAAATCTGTTCTTATTGAAGGCATAATCTTCATCAGGGACAAACTCTTTTACTCTGACTTGGGTCTTCAAGCCCTTTTTAAAGTATTTTTCCCCCCTCTTAGAGTGTTCCAGACAGTTTCAGAAGCCAGCTGAAGACAAAGAGCTGATAGACTCTTCATCTGCCCTTCTCATGGAAAATCACCAGATCCAAAATGGATTTCAGTACCAGGTTTTATGAGTGCAAGTATTTCTAGTGCCAACCACAGCTTGGGCTCACAGGACAAAGAAGGCTTGTTTACAAGTCACTGAGGTGATCACCAAGTCACCAGAGAACCAGTTAAAGTTATAAACTTTATAACTAGCACAGTTAAAGTTATAAACAGATTTACACTTTAAATCATATTTATACTTCAAATTTACATATTTGTAAATTTACATACATGCACAAAAATAGGACCTACAGATTTAGCAGATGATATTAAAATTGATGGGTTACATGAGGCATTTTGTTTAAAGCATTTTAAGTTATACATCTTTATATTCATAAGTCAATTTTCATAAAACATGGGGGACAACCATCACAATCAACTCTGCGCCTTGTCTGGGGTAGACTAGAGGATCTGGCCCCATAGGACAGGGTGGTGGGGTGCTCCACAGAGCAAAAAAGGCAGGTGTCTGTGGCATGATCAGCACACTGGGGAACAATCTGAAAGGGTATTCTGTGACTGCACACCATTACAACATGCTCTCTTCTTCTGCACAGACTTCAGATGCCACTCCACAAAAGTGTATAAAGCTCTCATGTTCATTGTGTCAAAGGTCTTGGTCATGTCAACAGATATGATGTTTAGGTCCTTGTCCTGTTCACAAGCCTCATAAAATTAATTAAAGTACCTAGGAAGAAAACAAGTCTTTGCTAAAATGTCAATGTATATAACACCGAACCCTGCTGGATACCATACATTTTTGGCCTTTTAATTTTCTGAAGGGCTTAAATAAATAAATTGAGCTTGTTGGAACTTCTCTTGCCTTCCATTGGGAAAGGTAGAATGTATATATATAGTATCCCAAAGCTCTCCTGTGGTATTTTTTTGGTATTGGATTTTATCTTCAAACCAGAGCTATACAAAGCAGCTGTACTTGTAGGAAAATTAATTCAATCTGATGTTTGGGATCAAATAAATTGTTCCAAGCATATGTGTGATCAAGTAAACGTCCAGAGTTTTTCAAAACTGAATCCTGTTCCCTGCTGGCAGATGCCATCACATCTTTGTTAGCAAAAGCAGATGCTTACATTTCTTCTGATTATTTTTGCACCTGACTTTTGAACAAGATTCTTTTTTCTTGTCATCAAGGTAAATGTGTGTATTGTCTGGTAAAACAACTACCAGATCCACTTACTCACATGTATTGCAGAAGAGCCAAGCTCTATTCCTGCTCAGTCTTGTGAGTATGAGCTAGGGTGGACAAATGTCCAGTTTTCAACCAAACCTCTGGCCAAAAAGGGACCCTGGCAAGTGAGAGTGGGGGAGAGTGAGCAACAGATGGAGTAAGCAGCCTGGGACTGAAGCTAGGGTGTGCAGTTTAGTTCAGTCAGAAATTTGGCAACTCTGAGTCCCCTTGTATCTTCAGCTACGGAACTCCTGTTGCCCAGAGCGTGGGCCAGGAAGCATTTAACTGCTCCTCACACAGGAGTAGTGTATATTGATGACCACACTGAAAGACTTTTCCCATTCTATGGATACAGTTAGTTTTCAAAAGTATTGCTGTTCTGCTTCAGGACAAAAGTGAAACTTAGAAAACTTTTCACTAAAAGAGAAATACCATCCCAAATCACTAATAACCAAGTGTTAAGGCACCCACATGAGTGGGAAAGCTGGACCGTAGTTCCTGCTTTGCCTGATTCAGAGCAGGGATGCAAACCTGGGTCTCCCACAGTCACTGAGGGCACATCTACACAGCAGAGCTTAACTCGAAATAAGCTACACAAATTGAGCTACATCAATTGTATAGCTTATTCCAAAATAGCTTATTTTGAGTTTTGGTGCCGTCTACACAGCACTTATTTCGAAATAGAGCACGCTTCCCCCAACTTCCCTTACTTCTCATAAAATGAGTATTACAGGAGTTGAAGTAAGAAGTCCTCCATCTTGACAGTATTTCAACATGATGTTGAAATAACTGCCGGCTGTGTAGACATGAACTAATTTATTTCAAAATAACACAAGTTTTTTAAAAATAATATTGCTATGTAGACATAGCCTGAGTGTCTTCACCATTGACCTATTGGCTATCCTTAAGAGTGGTTGCACCTGTGCCTGTCCAGAAACTCCCTTCTGTACCTTAGGATCATTTTGCCTTCCACTTAAAGGTAGAAGAACTAATGATCAGTCCACTTTGTCACATGGCATGGCCTTTTAAGGGTCTAAAATTTCCAGTTATATATACATAAAAGGCTGGGAGTTAGTGGTAGAGAGTAAGTGGTGCCAGGAGTAAGATAGGTTGGGAGGAAATCTAGTTAATGTTCTTCAAGGGCCCGTGTCCAGGAACCTTGCAGAGTAGATGGGATAAGACTATTCTCTCATCCCACCACTTGGAAATGAGCCGGGAGAAGGGGACCAGCATAAATTCTACCTGCTCCCTCACAGAAGGGCCAGTGAAGGAGCAGAAGGGCAATACTGGGAGATGTTGGTGGCCTCAGTGAGGCCAGGTCTTGGCGCCACTAATATCACCCTTCTGTGAGGGAATAGGCAGAATTTATGCT
Organism: Pelochelys cantorii; assembly: GCA_032595735.1. Taxonomy (NCBI): domain Eukaryota; kingdom Metazoa; phylum Chordata; order Testudines; family Trionychidae; genus Pelochelys; species Pelochelys cantorii. The sequence goes on along the minus strand of CM064329.1, from coordinate 42,729,253 downwards.
GGCACCATCTTCACAGTGACAGGTCGTGGTTTCCATTACTCCTCATGAATTAAGGAGAAGTGATGCCAATGGGGGGGGGGTGCCCTCAGCAGCTGATTTAGTGGGTCTCTACTAGAATCTCTTAATTGAATGCCAGAAGATCAGTCTCTGGCATGGCAAGTAGCTTAAGCATATTGAAGGCTAATTCAGAAAGAGGGATTGTGCAGCTGAGTGAGGATCTAGTCGAGGCCCAATAGTAGGTTAATCCAGTACCACCTCCAAAGAGAGGCTGAGGGCTCGTGCTTATGAAGTACCAGAGAATCTGAATCATAGAACCCAGCTCCAGAGTGGAGGGAGAGACTAGTGCTGAAGGAAACAGTGAGCAGCTAGTTAATACAGTTCACTTCCAAAGAGAAGAGTTGGGGATTCCTGCTTGAGAGGGACTGAAAAGTAAAGGGGGGGGGGCTAGAAAAAGGCTGTGTATAAGTGCAGTAGCAAAGCGTTTCCTGAAGGGGGGAGCCAGCAATTACTAGGTAGACTGAATCTGGTGAGTCTGAGTAAGCTCTTTATTTATGTTTGTGACTGATATAAATAAGATCCTTGAAAAGGGAGATGACTTAGAACTTCACTGGCCAGGAGCGGCACCTCTCATCTAATTAGCACCAAGTCTTTTTAGGGGAGGGATGGGCAAATACCGGCTCATGGGCTGGATCTGGTCTGCCAGTGTGAGCCCCGGTGAACCCCCACACTGCTGTATTTACCTGCGCCTCTGCAGGTACAGTGGATCTCAGCCCCCATTAGCCCTGGATCACCATTCCCAGCCAATGGGAGCTGCGATCACCTATTCCTGAGGAGGCGCAGGTAAATACAGCACCAGTGGCCCACCGGGGGCTAACCCTAGTGAACCGCTGCCATTTGTTGTCCACCCCATCTTAGGGACATGTTGCCTGGGCCACTGCACTAGCCATTTGTACCAGTTGATGTATTCCTGAGTGTTACAGAGATCTTCTCTCCTGCTCTTGGTGTATGAAGAAATGAAGCTCCATACAACTTCTTCACTTGAGTGTCAATGAGGAAAGATCAGCAGCTAGCAGGCAATGAACTGCCATCAAAAAGTGTTTATTGCATGTTTGAATGTTTCAGTTGTAATCTAATTGAGCCGTAAGAACTCTGTAGGTGAACATTCCAGATCACTGCCCACTTCTGCTTATCTTGGGCCTTTTAAGCAGGTGAGTTGTGGCATGGGGAGAAATTTAGGTCTAATTTAAACAACCTCATCAATGTAAAATGTATTCTCACCTCATCACACAAATCCTCTGGATCAAGTGACTAAGTTGCATTAACTATCTCATAAATTCTGAAGTAAATGTTTTTATAACTAAACGCCAAGCCATTTTCAGTAGCTCCATACCTTGAGCTGGACTTCGTAGCCACCTCCTTTATGTGCACAGATCACTTGTGGGTAACTACAGGGGATACACTCTTGTTCCAAAAGCAGTAGGTCTAAGGCTTGAGATCTTGCACTACTGAATCTTTTGAGGCTGCTGTTCATTTACTGCCATCTTCTGACATGATATATGTTTGCTGCTAATGCAGTTTGTCATCTGTCACAAGGGCAATGTCATATCTATGTATCTGCTGAATTGCTAGGTAACTTGTCTTCCTTTTTTCTGCCCCTTTCATTTTACATTTCAGTTTTATATTGTAAGAATTCAGTGTCATTTGATGTTTTTCTTTGAGACCCTGAAGCCCTCTCTAGTTCAATCTAAGAGACTGGATCTGAATATCCAAAGACTTTGGGGAAGTTCAGATGCAGATAGCAGTCAGTCTTTTGGCGCTCTGACTTCTCTCTGTTACATATTTCATGCTGATGCTCTGATTAGAGAGGCCTAAATGAAACAAATTACCCTTTCCCTTAAAATATGAAAATACCCCATTCCCTCAATTTTCATGTTGAGTCATTAAGGGAAAAACAACATGCACAAACTGTAGTGAACCTAAAAGGTTTTTGATTTTAAATGTCAACATGTTTGTGCTAGCTCTTTAAACTAATATGTTAATATAAGGAGATGCTACATCTAAATTAATAAACACTAATTACATACCCCAAATTAATGGAATAATATTTTAATAATGCCCTGTTATAAATTTTTTGGCTAGGAAAACTGATAGCAAAACGATCTTGCAAAAGTTGAGTGAAAACTCATGAAATAATCTTTAATAAGTGTATGAATACTTCAATCTTGTGGAACATCTGTTGATTCAGATCAGCTTCGTTTCTCATGATTCATGATAAAAATCCCCTGAGATTTCCCTCTAAACAAGCGGGGAAGGACTTGTATGCAGTGCTGAAAACCAAATCTAATTAGCATCCCCTAAACCGATTTGAAATTAAATCCGGCACAAACGTTTGAGACACCACACCCATCAGATTGTATGTCAGGGAACCATGCAGATGAAATCCGGGCAGGAAGCAGTTTGGGTTTAAGGCACTTGGCACTGTATACAGGTCTGACTCTGCTCCCTATCAAATGCCTTGCCTGTGCTAACACTTTCCATTGACTTCTATGTGAACAAAATCTGACCCCAAAACAGCAGCTAAAGACGTGCCAAAAACCTTACAGACCATTGTGGTTATGTAATTGCACTTATGAAGCTCAGTGGCTGTGTTAGGGGAAGCGGGTGGGTGACTTGTGCCAAAGTATTTCACTGATCAGCCTCTACTCTGACAGGCTAATAAGAATGACCATATAGTGAGAGAGATGTCTTTGCTTTGTAGAAAGGATTGGGCAGCTTACACAGGATCTGTCTCCACTGTATCTGCTGGAGATTAGCATAGTTTGCTGAAGTCCTCCAGAGAAATAATCTGAAGTATAAAATAAACCAACATAACACTTATATTACTATACAAAGCAATGTGTGACCACTTGCCTGTGCAGTGCTGTGCATATCTAAAATTGTATCAATAAGCATACCAAAGAGTGTGGGCCATCAGAGGGGGAATGGGATACATTTTTCATACTTTCATCGTAGTTTCTATGAATGTAGGCATCTTGTGAGCAATGCTAAAGTGAGGTATTAATATTAAACTTGTTAATTGAAGGGTTTATATTTGGTATGTTCCGCAAAATCCCATTATGGGGATTGTTAATGTGAATAGAGCTGTTAATAAATTTTGAATGTCAGTAGAAGGCGGGGCAGGAAACAGTTTTCTGGTACCAAGAAACTTTTTTTTGAGAGATCAAATATCTTGTTGTTGTGTACTATACTAAACCTAAGAACTTTTGAGGATTTTCATGGAAAATGAGAGCCATACATATCAACCCATGTCAGGATAGTGCTCTACGTGCCAGGATATGGCTTACCTGAAATGTGGGAAGCCACATTCAAGTCCTTGCGCTGCTTGATTTAGGCCGAGAACTTGAACACCTTGCAGCTGAGTGCCCTGACAATGGGTCTATACAATCAGTCCCTCTCAACCTCTTCTTCTGGGTTTTTTCCGCATTGTATGAATAATTAGTCACTAGGGAACAATATCTCCAACTTGTGTCTAAATGATTGGCATGACAAAGGGCTCTGTATTCTCCCTTTCTCTTTGGTCCAATGAAGATGTGGCCCAACACGAGGGTCATACCCAATAACGGGTAGGACAGTCTCCAGCAATGTAGAAGACCCTTCTCCATTCCAGACGCTGGAGGGAATGGATGGAACACCAGTCTCCTACGTGATAGGATAGCACTGGACCCAGTGAGCTAAGAGAATCCCTCAACTACACCAATCCTCCTCTGGGTACTCAATTCTCCGTAGCTTTTATCAAAAATCCTTAAACATAAATGAAAAATGTCAGGTAGAAATGCAATTTCATTTAGAATTTTTTTTCACACTTTTGGGTCACTGAAAATTGGATTGTTTTTTGTTCAGCTGAAAACAAAACTATTCTTGATTTTTTTTCCCACCCTCCCCACCAGAAATAGCAGCAAATAAAAAAAAAGTTATTTGCATAACTCCTTTCATCACCTTCCAGGACTGAGAAGTAGAAGAGAGGCCCATGTTTGTCTGAAGCAGATTGGAGCCAACATTTTAGGTCTATGAGTGTGAAGGGAAACTGTCATGATCTCGGAAAAGAATGTGCTCTTGCTTGGGCTTAGTTCCATGAATATGAAGAGCAACCTCAAGTGCATATGGTTGTACGCTATTTTTGTTTGTATTTTTGTTCATTTTCTGGAAGACATAACCATCTGTTCTGTCCATGCTCTTGGCAAGCTTAAGAACATAATTTCCATCTGAGATGTAGAGTCCCTGCAAATATATAACATTGATTTGCAAAAGAATACTGTGTTTACCCCTCTTTTCTGCTGCCTTATGGTACTTCATAAAGGCCTCACAGGCATTTTAAAAATTCTGATTTATTTTTATGCATTGCAGTAGCAGAGCAGTCAGGTCTTTATCGTTCTTTTTTGCTAGAGGCCTCTAGAATCTGGGGAGCTCTCTCAGACCTTGGCTGAAGTGAAGGGCTGTCTAACAAAATATTTTTATTAACAAAAAGCAAGGTTTCAAACATTCATTCTTCTCTGGATTTCTCAGGTATTTGTGATGATCTCTCTAATGCTCAGAAAACGAGGAGTCCTGTGGCAACTTAAAGACTAACAGATTTCTTTGGGCATAAGCATTTGTGGGTTTTTACCCAGCATGCTTATGCTCAGATAAATCTGTTAGTCTTTAAAGAGCCACAGGACTCCTCATTGTATACAGACTAACCCCTCTGAGACTAATGCTCATATTATTCATAAACTATTGCAGAAAAAAGACAGTAGCCAAGAGTGTAAGAATGATAAGCAACTATATCTCTACTGGCCACCCTTCAACGGATTGCTACGAGGAAGTCTTCTAGGCCTTTAGTAAAGATATATCTGGCAAACTGTGTCTGTATCTGATGTCAAAGTAGAAAGAGATCAGAAGAATCCTTGTGATTCAGCATGATCACACTGTTGTTCTTAGGAGTAATTAGAATGCACATTGTGTTATCAAGAAAATATGATGATTGATTAAAAGTTTGTACTCCTAGAAGCTTTGTATTGGAAGTAGACTGATACCTTACTAAGGTAATTATATCCCTTTCCTCATGTGAAACAATTGTATAGTTCCTGGGGATAGGGAGTGAATGAGTGTGGAATGTGAGTGTTTGGAGAAAAATTTACAACTTGTAGGCTCAGCAGCTTTAGAATCCAGATGGTCAAGGAAGGGGTAGAAGAAGGTATAAAACTCGGAGGCGCCAAGGTACCATCAATTGGGCCCAATATAAGGCAGACTGGTGCAGGACATATAGATGGCCTTGGAGTTAGGAGCAAGCACCCCTTTACAGATAAACACTGGGAAGGAGGCACTAATATACTGATGTCAGATGACAAAAAAAATTACTTTCAGGATAAACAGTAACAAACTTATAACTTTAAGCAACAACAAGACTGTGTGAGAGAGAGAATATGCATATATCAGAATAATGTTATATTGTCGATAAATGTGGCATTTTGCCTTATCCCCCTAAAAAGATCCTGTGAGAGTCTTTCAAATACAACATGAATAGATGTTAAAACAGCATGATAGCTTTAAATATTTCAAAGGAGTCACTATTAAGATACTGCAGGTAACATTTTCAGATCCTGCCTTTTTTAAATGGATCTCATGGATAGGTCTTATTTGCAGGGAGAAATATAAGAGCATTTAAATCCAAGCTGAAGCACCTCCTGGGTCTCTTGATTACAAAACAAACAAAAAAATCAAGATAAGCAAAGGGTATTTGCATCATTGCTCATCCCTTTTAAAGGCTTCAGCTGGCATAATAAGGGAGAGCATAGATCAGATGTAGTGCTTAGGCATCTAGGAGAGAAATCAGTGACAGCATCAATTGCACTGTATGTATATAATCCTAAAAACAAAAGAGTGAAACAGATAATAGGTCTGTTGCTTTTGTAAGCAGAGATCTCAACGTGCCTAAGAACTCACTTTAGCCAGTGAAACACACTAGCCTTTTTTCTATGGTCCTGGCTATACCACACTTCCAAATAATATACAAGGTGGGGAGTAAATGATTGAAACTTGGCATCTGCTAACAAAATTGGAACGAGTCATGCCCTGTCCATCTTCCCTTTTGTGGTTTACTAGTGAAAGATAAATCTGCTACCTATAAAAACAATGACAAAAGTTAATTAAGGAAAATATCTCCCCAGGATTAACTGTTCTACATGGCTGTGCTAATGCAAGGGCAAGCTAGAGAAGTCTTGGTATGTCTACAAACCAGTGTTATTTTGGACTAACTGACATTATTTCAAAATCACAAAATGCGCAACTACAAAATAATGATGAGATGGAGGATTTCTTACTCTGACTCCTGTAATCCTCATTTTACGAGGAGAAAGGGAAGTCAAAGGAAGGGTGTTCTTCCTTTGACATCCTGCTATGTAGACAGTGCCAAAAGCTGAATTAAGCTATTTCAACTTCAGCTATGCAATTGACATAGCTGAAGTTGTGTAGCTTAATTTGACTTTTGTTCTGTAGTGTAGATGCGCCCTCTGACTGCAATACATATGTGTCATAAGAATTTGTGTCTAAGACCTCATGTTGCAAATGAAAATTCCATGCTTATACTTGCCAAGGGCATATACAGGGGGGAGAGAGAGGAGGGCTATGTTTTCCAGCAAAATAGGTGAGTTAAGATGTTGGTTTAAGATTAAGAACTGTTCATGTGCTTTATTACCCCACCTTTTAAACAAATTGGGCACTAAACTCCAGTCAATTTATGGAAATTGTTACTGTTCCAAGGAGCTATAAAAATGGCAGCTTAGAATGAACTGTCGGATTTAGTAATCAGCACATCTGACTATGCTAGACACAGTTTTCTTACCTTTCTCCCTAACTGGAAACCAATGGAATGAAAAAATATTTCTAGAGGAAAACCGTTAAAGAAAGCTAAGCATACATTAGGTATAGATCAGTGAGAAGATAGGTTGGCTAGAAAATGAAACAAAAGGTCACTTTTAAAAAAAAGTTGTCAGAAGTATGAAATTGAAGGATTAATCCTTCTGCCAGTGAAGTTCATAGGATTTTTGCAGCTGATTTTACTGATAACAAGATTGGATCCTAAATGATGATGTTGCAAAGGATTTGGAACTCATACTGAATAAGGCTGTTGTCAGCGCACTCACCTGATCTCACAAGAAATAGATATTTAACAAGCAGTATTTTACTCTTGTAACAATGTTGCTCCTAACTAATTGCCTTATCCATTCACTTAGCCCTGGTCTACACTAGGACCCTATTTCAAAATAACCCCCTCAGTTCAACTTTATAAGCAACCACACTACTTGTATTCGACCTCTGTACTCCTGCTTTTCATCAGGAGTAACAGTAATTCCAAAATAGTAATGCTGAAATAACAGTAGTGTGCATATTCTGGTGCATATTCTGGTGCTAGTAATTCAAACTAATTGGCCTCCGGAAGCCTCCCACATCTGTCAGTTTTGATCACTCTGGCCACACCTGGCATCTCCACTGCTCTCCTCCTCCTCCTGCAGAGCTCCAGAAGTCCTGGGAAGAGGAAAAGGGCATGTTCAGCGTGGCCAGCTGTGCGAGCCCTGTGAGAGAGACTAGGACACAAGAGACATGAGTGACCCCAATGCTCCCTCAGACTCTCTGATGACTGCCAGCACGGCTTCCACTGCCTAGGGATGCAGAAGAGCTCCGGCATGGACTGGGGTGGAGATCCTGGACCTCATCGAGGTGTGGGGGAAGGAGTCCAACCTCCAGGATCTCCATGCCAAGAAGCACAATGCTGACATCTGTGACAGGATCACTGCCAGCCTGGATGAAACGGGGCACAGCAGGAGTCTCGAGCAATGTAGGCTCAAAATAAAAGCTGTGGCAGGCCTACCACAAGGCAAGGGAGCAGGGTGACCACTCTGGGACAGCACTTCACACCTGCTGCTGGATGCCATCCTGGGAAAGGGGCTGGTCACCTCCCCCATCATCATCATAGAGTCTGGCCAAGACATGACTGGCACCAGTCTGCAGGAGGCCAGGGTGGCAGAGGAGGAGGATGATGACACGGAGGAGAAGGAGACCAGCCAGGCGACCATGCCCACCAGCTAGGAGCTGCTTCTCTCTTTGGAGCTGGTTTCCCCCCTTCCAGGATATCTCCCAGGCTTCTGACAAACCCAGGGTGGGCACTTCAGGTGAGTGTTCTACTTTTCCCTATCTACCCAGCAGGGTCAGGTGATGGGCTGTGAGGAGCTGTGTGCCTCTCTTGGCCTGCTAGGCCTAGGGATCACACAACAGCTTGTTCATGTGTGTACATGTGGAGCGCCAGTCTGGAGCACTCAGCTCCATGACACGCTCACACAGGAACCCTTCAATCCTTCTCACAAGTTTCCCAGAAAAGCCTGCTTTACCCTGGCTTCTGTAGGACACCTTCCCACACCCAGCCACCACTAAGTAGTCTGGGGTCATGGAACCACACAGCAGTGCACCACACGGCCCAGGGTCATGCCTGCACTCAGTCAGCATATGCTCTCAATCAAGCACGGTGATTCAGAGAAGACTGATGTCATGAATGGGAATCTTCCGGGAGGAGCCCATTAGCACTCTCTCTGGAAAGCAGCATCTGCCGCTCTCTCTCACCTCACCAATTACCGCCCCCTGCAGGTAGGGATGGAAGTTCTCTCTGTGGGCTGTCACCACTGATGGATCTGGCATGTGCGGGACACAGAAGGTGGCTGAGTCACCCCATTCCTCCCTTCCGGATGCAGGTTCCTGACCTGGCTGGCACCTTCCCATGACTGCTTGTCCCTGGGCCGTGTGTGTTGTGATGCTCCTCTGGGACATCTGTGCCACTTCTAGAAAGTGCCCACTTTATAGGCAACATATGACCTTGCTTGAAGCACATCGCCATCATCTGAACTGAGCCTTTGGTAGGACTAGGCTTCATGCACCGTGTCTCCTGTGATGACTGCCCTTTTAACTTTTCTTCACAGCTGGGATAGCTGCGAGCTTGGCATGTCCCCCTCCTCCCACTTCCTTTATTCAACTGAATGGGATCTGCAGGTGGAAATGAACCTGGGATGAGCTCATGAGAGAGCAAATGGTCTGCCTGCGACTCAAGGCAGAGTGCCAGGATTGGGCCACAGCCCAGAAGGAGAGGAAGGCCACCTGGGAAGAGCTGATACAGCAGCATGACACCATGTTCTCCACACTCACCTCAGTGATGGAGCGCATGGCTTCATGCATAGAGTGGGCCACCAGCCACCTCCCTGCCTACCTGATGGCTTCCTCTGCAAGGGTCCCCAGGGACTGTTGGGGCCCCAGAACATAGAGGGTGGGCCTAGGGCAGTCCCTCCCCTGGAGTATGTCCCCCGCAATAAAGATTCCTGTTTTGTTTTGTTTTGTTTTTTAAACAACGTCTTTGTTTGTTCTGCAGGGGAGGGGGGACGGTGGGAAGGGAGGGTGGAGGAGGAAAGATGCACACACGGAATGCAGGGACCCCCTGTAGAGAGGCACTGGGGAGTGTCTCAGAACTGGCCTTGCATAAAACTGTCCTTCAAGGCCTTTCTGCTGAGTGCAGCCCCTTGTTAATGCAGTTTGTCATCTGTCACAAGGGCAATGCCATATCTATGTATGTGCTGAATTGCTAGGTAACTTGTCCTCCTTTTTTCTGCCTCTTTCATTTTACACTTCAGTTTTATATTCTTGTAAGAATTTAGTGTCAATTGATGTTTCTCTTTGAGACCCTGAAGCCCTCTCTAGTTCAATCTAAGAGACTGGATCTGAATATCATGAGCCGGGGAGCAAGGGATAGATTTCATCACCCACGATCATGATCGGCATGTCCTCCTCTCCGACTCTGATGGTGCAGTCTGGGTAAAAAAAGTGCTTGCATGCATCTTTCGGAGAGGCAGGAGTTCTGAAAGATGTGGGCATCATGAACCTTTCCTGGAAGCAGCAAATGGGCTCTGGAAGTTAGCAGATTCTTGCTAAGTATAGGGTGTGTGGGCTGGAATTAGAGTAATAAGTGGGCCTGACTTCCCCTGCTAGTTGCTGAAAATGTGGCACAGGATCTAGCCCTGGACTGGACATCAGTCTGGAGGGGCATGCAAACAGCTGATTCAGTGGGACTTTGATACCCCGAAGGGGAAGACTGTACAGCAGTGTTTCTTAAACTTTTTAAGACCAAGGAACACCAAACAATTTTTTTTTAATGGGAACACCATTTTTTTGTTGAGCAAAATAGAAAGGGAGGCTTGTCCCTTTAAGGGTGGCCATTTTGAATTCTGTTCTCTCCACAGCACACCTCCGACTGCCTCCCGACACACCAGTATGCTTTAAGAAATGCTGCTGTACAGTGACATGGCTTCAGGGATGAGTCACAAAGAGGGAGCATTTGAGAGTCCTGGACAGGTTGTTAGCAAGTGGTGGTATCAGATCTGAATGAAGGTAATTTCCCGATGTGACCATAAAGAGGCACCTGGTGGTGAGTGAACTAAATTACACTGCCCATGCCTTCTGTCACATGGGTTTAGCTATATTTAAGCATAAAGCGGGGAGAGAGGGAAGCTAGATAAACATGCAATTTGGTCATTCAAGTGCTTTTTATGAGCCTGCATAGATGCACAGGTATAGGCATTACCATGGAAGTCTCTGCAGTTGGAAAAAAAAAGTTGTCATTTTCTGAAATAGTATTTTGAGAGTACACCTCAGTGTTTTCCTATAGCAAAAAGTAAACACAGCATCCATAATGAAGTAACTTCACAGTGACAGTGGAAAATAAAAGAAATGTGTTGGGAGACTGGATGTTTGCTTCTCCTTGTCTTTTCTTTGATAATGAAACAGTCACGATTTTGCCCATAATAAAATCTTTACCATATTCAAAGTGAGAGCATTGATGTCAGGCCCACCCACCAGGGTGAGGGGCAGAGAGGAAGGGGAAGAGGGCAACTGCCCCAGGACCTGGCAACTGAAAAGGGCCGGGGCTCCCAGCTGCCCCCATCGCTACTGCAGTATCGGCAGCCAGAACTCTAGGCCCTATAAATCACTGCCGGAGCACTAGGCAGCACTTTGGGTGACGTAGAAGGGCTAGCTGGGGGAGGCTAGCCCCAGCCCTGCCCTTTTAACCTGAGGTCCCACCCATTCCGGTGGACACAGCCATGCCCCTCCATCTTGCCCAGGGGCCCAGCAATCTGTTGGCTGCCTTGATTGTGGTTGTTAGACCTTTGTAGCAAATTTGTAAATTCTCAGGAATATTCACAGTTTCACGTGTACTTTATGAGATTCACACTTTCTGAAGCCCACATTTTGATGGGCTGGATTGTGGCATCAGTTTATAAGCAGAAATCACCATAGACCTCAGAACATTTTTTTAAAAACTGATGGTATAAGATAGCCCAGATCTATTTATAGTGAATTTTGTGATATCTCAGCAAGAATGAATGATGTGAAGCAGGAAAAAAGAAAATTCCCCACATTTTTGCTTTCAGGCAACTCTTAATTTTGCTCCTAGGCCCCAGATTCATTTGTTGATTCAATTTTGGTTACATGAAAGGTAATTCAGTTCAGCATTGTGTGTGCACGTAAAGCAATTCATGGTTCAAATAATTATCTACAGGTGAACTGCACCATGACGTATTTTTCAATAACTAATCTCTTATTGGTTGTATCAAATTTTGACCAGACCATAAAACAGTTGTGCCATTATTCTCACATCCTCATTTTATTCACCTCCTTGATAAATAAGATAATATCCTGTGTATGCCTTTTCCAATTTGTGGTGCTACAAATATTGCAGTATAAGGACCAGGAGACTTCTTATGCCAGCCTATGAGAAGCAGCACAGCAAAGGCAGCAGATTCTACAGTTTTCCCCTACTGCCCAAATGGATGGGGACGAGAAGCCATAATAGGGTTTGGGATGAGCTTCATGCCTTCCCCAATCAATCTGCTGTATGTTGGATCTGTGCTGTGTGATAGAAAAACATATATTGCACCATATTCTGTCCCCTAAAGTAGCAGGGAATCTGGGAGGGAGCTACCACCTGTAACTCTGGCCTTTACTGACCAAATCTATATGAGATGATAAATAACTTAAATCTTTAATTTAAGAATTCACAAATTTGGGGGGCCCATACCAAACCATGTACTGGACTCAGGTGGCTCTGCCCTGTTGTACCTGTGAGATGTGCCATGGTTAGAGGGAGGACCTTGAAAAGGAACCATTCCATTCCCCAATATTACCAGTGAATTCAATTTGTGTGTCCATCCCCTTGGTTGGCTCATTGATTATCAAGGCTGCGGAAAGACTTTAAAATTCTCATGCTTGGAGGGCTAAGTCACAGGAAGAGGCAGACCACCAGAGGCCTGCAGTCGCAGTTTTCATACACTAGTTTAGAAACAGATATATCTGGATCCGTCCAGTTTACTAGCATGGAACGAGTTATAGTGGTATAGATCAGTCATCTCTTATACTAGTATAACTGGGCCCACACAAATGGGTTGGACTGATACAATTCTATCTGTCTCTAAACTAATGTTAAAAAAATCCTGAATATAGATGAGCTCTCACTCTTCAGTGCCAAATGCCACATAAAGGTGAATTTAGTGAATGCTTTGCAATTTGAAATATTAACTAGGCATCTTCCTGGCGTGGGAGAAATGTTAATGTTTGTCACGTTTTTCTAACAGCTCATGTCTGTGCAATATAAAGGGATTTATATTTGGGGGGAAATGTCTGTTGTAGTTTGGTGACTTCCCACCTAGGGAAAAGCATTCTCTCTTATCATGACAACTTCTCTAATATACACCAGTGTTCCTTAATGAGTCTGTCATTTTCTTCATCATTTGACAGGTGTTTGATATAGACTAATTAATGACATACAGCCATTTGTGCACCAGTGATGTGAAACATTAATGGTGTTGCTGAGTTTATGCAATATCATTAGTGTGTCTTTCTGACATTATCAGACATTATTTCCTATGGTTTGTGCAAATAGCTCTTGTGAGCTCTCCCAAGAAATCTTGTGTGTCAAACAGACTATAATGAATTACCATTTTTGGCTAAGTACTGTACTGTTCCATTAGGGAGACTAGAATAGAATCCTATTGCTCTATCTTGATCGGTTACTGTAACTGTTTCCTTGTTTGCAGTAGGGATGGTCTTTAATTAGACAGCTATGGCTAAAGCACTGGGTTAGGTTGCTGTGTCTCTGGATTAAGGACCTCACTTCCTCCACAGATTTCCTGTGTGACTTTGGGTACATCCTTTAAAAGGGTGATCAGTTCCTCAGTTTTAGTGAAACTGTGTCAGTTTACATCAACTAGTTGATGTAATGAGCCAGGGAAGTTTATGTTTTTAAAGTCAAAAACAAAGTTCAGTGTGATTTATTGTGCTGGCAGAGTGTAAAGCTTGGGGAAATAAATGGGTGTCTTTCTTTTTATGGATGCTATATAAAGGTTGATGATATTGCATTCTGTCATAGTTGTCAGAATTACCTCCCATTGTAGTCTTTTTAATGTCAAATCTTTCACAAGACTCAGGAAATGTAATATAGGGTTTTTTTAAAGGAGAAAATAAACTTAGACCCAAATCGTGTGCTCTCATGGTGCTGAGGCCACATCACAAATTAAGTAGATAATGCTCGTGACAATGAAAGCAGATTGTAGTTAATGAATATATGACATTTCTTACCAACCCAAAATAAATCTTTCTCCCTGTTTTGAATCTTGTCCCTTATGCATTTGAGTTGGTCAGGGCAGATCTTTGCTATAGCAACTCGGCATAAGGTACACAGCTCCAGCTATATAAAATATGTAGCTAGAATTGGCTTAAGCTGAGCTTGGCAGCATTCCCACAGCAGGAGGTGGCTGGGAGCAAATGCTGTTGTCTGCTTCCCTTACTCCTCACAAGAGCAGTAGTGCCTGATGCCAGCAGTGCCCTCTGAGTTTGATTTAGTGAGCCTTAACTAGACTTATTAAATCGAATTCCAGAAGATTGATCGCAGCAGTGGCAATCTTCCATTTTGTGTAGAGAAGGCCTCAGACTCAGCTTGTGTGGGCCTAATGAGGGCATTGACAGCATGGGAGAGACAAACTTCCTGGTCTGTCTTCAGGTGTCTGGCCCTGGCCCAGCAAGCAACAATCCAGAACTGCAACTGCAGAAAGTAAAAGACATACCGAGCTCTGAGCTGCAGCATGCTCAGTTAGGATGGAATTTTTTTTTTTATGTTTTTAGCAGTAAAGTCCCTGAAATCTCTTACTGAGCATGTGTGAACTACAGTTTTCAAGGACTTACAACTTGGTCAGATTTTGATAGAACTTCCTAGAGAACAAGACAAACACCTGCCATATAAGCCATCTTTCTACCTGCGGAAAAGTGTGATGGTGGTAGTTGTGTTCAGAAAAGGGTTACAGGAAAAGTTTGTTATTGACACACACATATTTTCCTATCAGTTGTACAACCATTTCTGAGAACCATGTGACTGGAATTTGAAAGAAAGAAAAAGGGGGAAGAAAGCCACAAACTGAGCATGCAGTAGACAGCTGAGACTGAAAGTTTCAGTTCAAGCAATTAGTTTGGCAAAACTTATAGGCACATGAGCATAAGGTCTTATAAAGATAGTTATTGAGCAATCTTAGTATGCAGTGCTAATACTCTACTGGTAACCAAAGACAGACGCACACCAGGTTGGAGGGAGACAGAAGCATGGAGGGATGTGTGCACCTGTTCGCCTCTGTCATGAGGCTCTGGATCCATGCCCCGTAGGGCTGACAGGTGTTTGGTTTTCAGCTGGCATGTCCAATCAAAAAGGGACCCTGTAAGCTGCCACTGGGACCTTTTAAAAGTCTACTTGGTGGCCCAGAGAGTGGGAGGGGCACAGGCTAAGGCAGGCAGGCTCCTCCTGTGGGTCCGTGTGACTTTCAGAGCAGCTGCCAGGTCCCTGTGGCCCTTAGTTTCAGGGGTGGCCAAGAAGGCTCTACTCATTGCCCTTGCACCTGCAGGCACTGCTCCCGCAGCTCCCATTGGTAGCAGCTTCCTAGGAGCTATGGTAAGTGCTGCCAGGACCCTGCACTTCCCACCCCAACCTAGCATTTGCATGTGGGAGGGGAAAGTTCAAGAAAAAAAAAAAGCTAGATAGATTCATGGAGGTTAGGTCCATCAGTGGCTGTTAGCCGGGATGGGTAGAAATGGTGTCCCTAGCCTCTGTTTCTCTGGAGGTGGGTGACAGGAGGGATCACGGGAGGACTACTTGTTGTGTCCCCTCCTTCTGGGGCATCTGGTATAGGCCATTGTCAGCACATAGGATACTGGGCTAGATGGACCTTTTGTCTGATGCAGTATGGCCATTCTTATGTTCTTAATCCTTCCTAAAGCTTGCACCCCCAAGATCCAAACCCCTTCCCCACCATGAAGTGCCCCCTTCACCCCAAATCCCTCCTCCCCAGACTCACCTCAGAGCTTGCAACCCAACATGTCCCTTCTCAGGGGGAGGAAGGGAGGAGGCATGGATTGGGGTGGGGTGGGGGGGATGGGGGACAGAGCAGGGCTGTTCAGGTTTGTGTGATTAGAAAGTTGCCCATGTCCTCTTTCCTCATAGATTCTTATATGGAAACTATATTCTAGATGACAGAGGGGCCTACACTTTCTAAATAATAATAATAATGACACAGCAATTGCTAGATTTTTCTGCAGACTAAAAGCTGGTGAGAGACAGACAGCAAAGCTCTCCCATCATTGTGGAGCAGCCAGATACTGGAAGGTTATAAATAGGAATTAGAGTAGCAGGCACTTTTGCTGATCAGGAAGAGAATCAGGCCTGAATGGTACAGTTGCACTGTCCATCCCTCTGTGGAGACTCAAAGCAATTCTGCTCACTTACCCTCATAACAAAACCAGATGGGGCTTACCTCAAAAAGATGAGGCCAAATGTCTCTGATAGGAAGGAAGGAGGGAGGGAGAGAGGAAGGAGCGAGCTCCAGGGAGGAACTGTGAAAAGCAGTCATCTCTGGAGGTAGATCAGGCTCAAGTCTTCATTTGCCAATTACAATACTATTTTTTTCTTACTTTAAGATTAAAAAAGCGAAACTGTGAAGTGAGGGGTTTTTTTTTTTGGGGGGGGGGTTGTTTTTTTGGATAATAAAGCATTGTGAGGGCAGGGGCTCAGGTGAATAAGTTTAAGTCCATTCAATGTCTTGGTCATGTTGAACTGACTTGCTAAGATCAGGACAGGGAGACGTGACAAACTGGTGAGCCTTTGATGACCCCATTAGCCAAATCTCACATTTGACAAATCCTTTCACCAAGAGCTGTAGATCCCTAAACAAAATCACTTTCACATAGTCTATTTACAAGCAAATCACTATCAGAAGCATTAATAAGTCAAGGTAATATAGGTATCAATGTGACCAAAAACAAGTATCTGATATGATGATAATATGCATATGATAATACTTCCCTAGATTTTGGAAATTAATTAGTTAATTTTTGTAATGTGATTTGAAGATGAAGTGTGCATGTATGTGCTCATAGTTGATTTGTTCTATGGTCTTCCATTCCATAAAGCTAAATTAAGAGTCAAAAATACTCCCATCTATTTTTAGCTCCCAGATTAGAGTGGCAAAGATTGATTCAATGAAGTTTTTTAAAAAAAACCCACTAGTTCAAAGTAAACAATGTTTTTTGCTGCTGCTGCACCTTTCTTTTACACATATAGGAACACTGAGATTTGGCTGTTTTGAGGTCTCCTTTCAAATCCATGGAGGCTGAGGAAGAAGTTATCACTGCAGAGAAGGCATTTAGCTCTGCTAAGCACAATGCAAAATGCCTCAAGGCAATTTTCAATAAATTTTCAGGAGAATGCATAGCAGTTAGATTTATGAGATTCTTTTCTCTGAGCTATATAGCTTTGTGTTCCTGAAAGATGTTCCTTTTTAATGCAAATGAGATAACTCTAACTTTTAGCACAGAGCACTCACTTTTGTTTTTTGCTTTGTTTTCTACACTTTTATCTCTCTATATCTTCTGTTGTTGTACTCTTCTACAGTATAACTGAAAAGAGCATGAAGCCCCAATCCTGCAGGATGCTCAGCTTGCTCCTTTCCTGCTCAAGCTGAGAACTCAGGGCTTTTCTGTGCTTCCTAAAAAGCAATTTTGTTTTTTTTTTCCTCTTGCCCTCCGTTCTTCACTCTATTGGGATTTATTTTGTTTTTTTTTCTTTTATCTAAAAAAGTCCCTGCATGATCTGTGCATCTTCCTATTTTACAGATACCCCCAAAGTTCTTTTTTCCATATGTTAGATTAAACATTGTACCCACACTTTTAATTTCAAATAAATGTTACTAATAAAAGGCATCAGAAGGTTGGTGGCCTATGTTGAGGACACCCAGAGCAGAGGCAATGGGCTTGATTCTTCTCTCACTTAAACCAAATGTATGCAGGTGAATAGCCACTGATGTCCATAGTATTACTTCTGAATTTTATCAGGCTAGGTGAGAAGAGAATTAGGTCCAATGTTTGTTTTAATTACACCGAATCTCGATGCTATCTCTGGGAGAGAAAAGTTTATTTTCCACACCCTTGCAAGCTGGCTAACACAGGTGATTAGTTAAGACCAAACAATGTGGTGGTTGTTCTGAGAGGTCAGCTAAACTGGGACCTGCCTTTCATAAATGCCATATAATAGATATCTGGTCCTAAGGTAGTATGCTCACAACTGATCTGTGCTAGATTTATGTCAATCTCCTTGGTTTCTAGGGTTAAATTTTAAGCTTCGCGTCTACGCAGCCTGTACTTGGGTACATACAAAACTAAGCATGCCCCGCACACAGTAGTAGACACCAGCACATCCATTTTAAATTTTGTAATTTCTATGCATGCATAACTGGTAGAATTTAAATCAGAAAAAACCTGTGTACACTCACGGTATCAGAATTGTTTGCACAGTGACTAGGATCAGAAAATCCACATCTTGTATGTATACGTTGTCTAGGATTGTGACTTTCTGACTTGAAATAGGACTAATGCAGGTACATGATGTGAACAATATGAGGGAAGTTTTATCTCCTAAACTGTACACTTACCACCATTGTTGCTGTTCCTTTCATGGCAGTGCTTGCTTTCAGTGTAATCGTTCATTATGGCAATTCAAGAGGAAAAGGAAAACACATGTTTATGTTTCCATAATTATCGTGGATGAGCTACAGTTAAACAGATGGGATTAAATAAGGAAGCAAGCAAAGTCTCTTGAATTTTATAACCATGAATATTGTTAGATACAGCTCTTGGTTTCTGTTATTTACACTCCAATTCATCTGATGAAGTGGGTTTTGCCCACAAAAGATCATGATTCTCTATATTTTGGTTAGTCTCTAAGGTGTAAGAGCACCACTCATTGTTAAAGAACATCAAGGAGTTTTGAATTTAAAAAAGGAACTGAGAGGGAGCAGGGAAACTGTTGCCTGGCACAGCAGGGGTTGAAGAAAACCTGTGGGTTTAGCCAGCTTCATCCACTATACATGTAGCCAGTGTGGAACCGGGAGGGGGGAGAAAAGAAGGGAGCCTGTAGGCACAGACTGGCAACCTGTCACTCAATGCAGCAACTGGAAGCAAGTAAGTCTTCCTAAAGGGGAGCCTGCGGGAATGCTCCAACTATGTGGTAATCAGCCCAACAGGGCCACATCCCAAACTAAGACAACCTACACAGAGGACTACTCTGTTACTGATGATCTAGCCTTTAGGCTGCCTGGCCACTGAAGACCCTATCACATATCCTCTGAAATTTACAAAATGAAAAAGAATAATTGTTACATAATTTAATTATGTTTATTAATTTTTACTCGAGCTACTGAAAGTGTCTTCATATACCACCCCTACATGGGTTACCCACATTAGGTAACAGCACAGCAGGGAGAGCAGTCTCCATCTCCTCCACTTGCATTTTTTAATACGGAATGGGTCAGGTGTTGGGTCTGTCTTATCCAGTGTGTCAGCTAGTATAGAAATGTCATTGTTTCCTTTCCTCTTATGAAAGTGGGAAACCAGGAACCATATTTTGACTCAGAGACACAAACTGGTCCCTGGCCTGCTCTTTGAATAGGGTAACCATGTATTGTGCTTAGGACTTCTGGCAAAGCTGCCATTGATCTTGTATGATTAGGTAACTTGACTTCTTTTTATAAGAGCAAAAAGATTGAATGACTGATCAAGATGAAGGATTATTAATTGTACTATTCTCCACCATGACACACATTTAATATACACATCAATGGGACCACTTGTAAAGTCGGCATTGGTCGGGGGGAGTAGGAGTGCTAGGGGTGCTGTCACACACCGCAGCTGGAAGTGATTTCTATTATACAGTAGACTTCCAATAATCTGGCACCTTTGGTGCCAGATTATCGGATATGCTGGAGTATCAGGAGGCACTGCATACTCCCAACCCAATCCCCCTCCCCCGCAAACTTTATGCTCGGGTCCCAGAGCCGCCGGTACAGCCGTGTGTCTCCCTCCAGGCACTGGGGCATGTGCGCTGAGCGGCCAGCTTTTCAATGAGCTTCTTGGGATGCCGTGTGCAACCCAATCCCCCTCCCCTTCCCCGGAGCCAAACACCTCCCTTCCCTGCTGTAACCCAATCCCCCTCCCCTTCCCCTTCCCGGAGCCAAACACCTCCCCTCCCTGCTGTAACCCAATCCCACTCCCCATCTCCTTCCCCTTCCCCGGAGCCAAACACCTCTCCTCCCTGCTATAACCCAATTCCACTCCCCCCCAACCTTATGCTTGGGTCCCGGTACAGCCGCTCGTCTCCCTCCAGATGCTGGGGCACGTGTGCTGAGTGGCCAGCTTTTCAGTGAACTGGCCAGGAGGCTGTGTGTAACCCAATCTCCTTCTCCTCCCCTCCCCTTCCCCAGAGCCAAACACCTCCCCTCCCTGCTGTGAGAGCGGCTGACCTGAGCGGTTCTGGGTTCCAACCCGGATCCATCAGAAGCGCTTGCCATTTTGATGCCGGACTATTGGGCGTGCCAGACAATTGTAGTTTTACTGTATATAGGTTTCACGGATTGGTTCAGTGTTGCTTAGCACCCCCTGCTATAAAATTTGTTCCAATGCCCCTGAAGTAAGGTGGATTCAGGGTGAATGAGGACAGCACAATCTGGCCCAATATTATTGAAAGTATTGGTATTACTCTTGTATGAGTCATGGACCAGGGCTTCCAAGAAGATCACAGCTGAAATGTGAGTCAAGGGACAACAGATGGATACACACAAACGGGGGAGCACGATGAAACAGATACATTTGTGTCAGGCAGTGATCACTGTACACTAGGAGGTAACCATGGCCATGTTGTCTTCAGGCACCACAATCTTTACTGAGGCCTGTTAATGGGAGGAGAGGGGCAATTGCCCCTGGGCCTGGTGATTCAAAAGGGTGCAGGGCTCCTGGCCATTAGGACTACTTCAGCAGCAGTGGTGGCCAGAGCCCTGGGCCCTTAAAATTGCCACCAGAGCCCTGGGAGGTGAGCTCCTGGTGCCTCTGAGGGCTCTGTGGGTGGGGGGGGGCACAGGATATTGGCTGTCCTAAGCACTGCTCCTTCTGCCTGAGGCCATGCCCGTTCTGGGAGCATGGAGCTAGCCACCCACCCCAACCTTGCCCATGGGCCTGGCAAGTCTGTCAGCCCTGATGCTTGATTGAAGTACCTGTCAAAACTCCCCATTGACTTTTGTGGTGAGGTTGAGACTTTATAGAGCTTATTTTATTCTAAAAGATTTGGTGCAAAAAGAACCTAATACCATCAAAACCACTAACTAGATCAGACTTCATAGACAGAGCAAATTGCAAACAAATCCTTGGCTTGGGAAGATATTTAATCGTTCAGCTGCATAAATGCTCTTTTACTAAGCTCCTTGTAAAATGTTTATTTGAAGAATGTTTGGCCTTTTAAACTTGTTTACTTGGATCACTGTAATGCAATCCAGTTAACCAATACCAACTGAGAGAGTAAGGCCTTATCAGATCAAAGTTGATGATATATTACACTAATTCATTATCTGAACAATGGCAGGATGATAATGTATTACAGCCTAGCCAGTGTCAAACTGCAGGAACAAAGTTCAGGCTGTTCAAGCTTTTAAGTACAATAAAATAATATTAGCTGGATTATACTCAAATTATAAACTGTGGGTGAGAGGAGACTTATGAGATAGGAGGCTCCTAAAACTTTCATCGAAACAGATTTCTGAATTTCATTAGACTTGTCAAACTGGGAATGGATTGGTTAAATTTGAGATTCCTCTCTTTAAAAGGACCCCAATATGGTCACTTTAAAGGCACGAGAAGGAACAATGATTCTTAGGAAATAAAGTAGTGTGTTTATTGTGGTGTTTAGTCAGATACCTCTACCATTCTATTTGCTGACTTGCTAGATGGCTTATTGAGATGGGAAGGCTGATGTCCTAGTGGCCCTATTCAATTTTCTTTTCTTGTTCACAAAATTGATTTTTTTTTCTGGCAGTAATTACCACTGGCCAAATTCTGAAATCCATGAGCAGTGATGTTGGAACAATATATAGTGGGGGTGAACCAAACTGTGAATCCTGTATATGATGGAAACCACTTCAAGCCACGTAATGCTAATGAATGTTGAGACTCTTCTCCTCCCCCTGTGTCCAGCACCCTATCCATGAGTCTTGCCTCAGCTAGGATTAATTAAAAAATTATAGAAGGATTTTGGGATTTGGCCTGATAGATATATCATTTTAGAAAGTTTGTCTGTTGGATCAAGAATTCTTCCTATAGGGTAAGAGCTAGGACCACCAAATTTTATATACAGCTTCCTGTTACCATAACTTAAAGAAACCTAAGGGTTTGGTTGTGCCAGGAAAATGGGATGTACCCGGAATGGGATTGCTTCTCATAAAACCGAACAGAAAAAAGACAGAATCATCAAATTATGTACAGTCCTCCAAATTGACATAACTGAGCAAATGTTTAAAGTGACTGCACCAAGATGAACCAGAGAAATAGGATGAACCTGGAATAGGATGGCTTCTCAATAAACCTTACAGAAAAGAGAGAAAATGGAGAAATTTTGAGTGGTGCTCAGGGTTTGAAAACTAGAAGAAAATGCTATTGAGAAGTTAAATTGACTATAGCCCTTTTTTGTTAAAACATAACGAATGACAAGATTTTTATAGGGAGGTAGAAAAAAAATACTTGATAGAATGTCCATTTTTAAAAATTACTAAGAAAAAGAGAAAATGAACAATCTTTAAGAAATCCAAAATAAAAATTAACTTAATAAAATTATTTTTTGAAAAAATACAATCATTTAAATTAAAGGAAAATGTACGTGCTTTTAAAAAAGTGTAACTGAATTAAGGGCCCAAGGAATGCTTGGTAAATCTCCAAGTTTATTATATTTAGCATCAGTAGCTCTCATCATGTGTCGTGCCCTGGAGTTTATATCTTCTTTTAAGAGTTCACACTACTACAATAGACAAAACAAGCAAGTGTGTGTGACAGGTAACAAATAGAAGAGAGGGGACCAGGTATACAATGAAGGATGAAATTAGATGACTTCCAATATGTTGTTGAATTAATATCATATATAGTAGCCCAATGTCTGTGACTCTGTAACGCTGAAACACTGGCTGTTCCCTCTGGGCGGAGCTGTTGCCTCCCGCCGTGGCGCTTGGCTGATGGGGGTGCTGCGTGGGCCCCAAATGACCGCTTGCACCGCTTGCTCCCACACGGCGGCCCGGCTGAGTGGTGCAGATGTCAGCCGAGCGCCACGGCGGGAGGCAACAGCGCCGCCCAGAGAGAACAGCCAGGGGGCGGGGCCTGGACAAGTGTGCGTCTCTGATGTCAGGAAAGGGCACTGGATTCAAAAGGAGGAAAACGGAGGAGACAGAGAGGAGAATGGAGGAGGAGGACAGTGAGAGAGTGAGAGAGACACGCGCGGCAGGAGGAGGAGAAGAGAAACACAGAGTGAGAGGCGGGAGGGGGAGAAGAGAAAGAGAGGGAGGCGGATGAGAGCTGAGAGAGAGAGAGGCAGTAGGCGGAGAAGTGAGAGAGAGAGAGAGGCCGTTTGCACCACTTGCTCCCCTGTGGCAGCCCAGCTGAGCGGTGGAAATGTCAGCTGAGCGCGACGGCAGGAGGCGAAGGCAGGTGGGGTGCTGATGTACACACCCAGGGGGCGGGGCCTAGATAAGCGTGCATCCCTGATGGAGACAGAGGAGAGCGGAGAGAGAGTGAGAGGCAGGAGGGGGAGAACAGAAAGAAAGAGACAGAGAAGAGGCAGAAGGCGGAAGAGAGCTGAGAGAGAAGCAGAAGGCGGAAGAGAGCTGAGAGAGAGGGGGAGGCAGTAGGAGGAGGAGAGAGAGAGAGAGAAAGAGACATGGAGTGAGAGACCAGAGGCTCAGGAGAGAAGACCGATGTGGAGGAGAGACCTGAAAATCCCATCTTATAACGGGCTAATTGGCTAGTTTGATAAGAATGGTGTTTGATATTCCATATAGATTTACCCTTTAGCCCTGCTGTTATGTTTTGATATTTCAAAGAATTTGGCACCTCTTGTGACACTATAGCCTATATAGAATATTTATGAGCTCAACACCTAATATGCTGAATTGTTTTGAAAATTTGGTACTGTACTTGATGTTGGGATTTTTGAAACCCTCCTTTGCAAAGAGCCTTTCTTCTGTCCCTTTTCTCTCTTGTACCTTCTCAGAGTAGCTGTTATCATAATATATGTGATAGCTAAAGAGGAAGGAGGAGCCAGTGGTTTGGGGGTTCAGTTCCCTGCTCCAACATAGGGGACCTGTGCACAACTCTGTTCCAACAACATTTTCAGAAATGACTTGGCATTCTGAATGTCTAAGGCATTTCTGAAAATGAGAATTAAGCTGACTTAGGTACATTTCAAAATTTTACTCTTAGCCTCCTTGTTGTCATTTTCCATTAAATGGTCATGATGGTACTTTCCCAGGGCCACTGTGAGAACAGATGCATTAAAGTTACTAAAATACTATAGCAATTGGTGCCATATAAATACCTAAAATGTTTTTCATGAGAGGACCACTGCTGAGAAAGGAAGAAAAAATGCTCAATTGTTTGTCTACAGAAGCAAGTATTTTGAAAATTCATCTCAAAATTGTATTCTGTGAATTGTTAGGAAATTCTGAAAGAAATCTGACTTCAGTTTTCACTTGACATGTGCTCTGTTTAGTTGAAAATTTATTACTGAAATGATTTGTTTGAAAGCTGAAATTCATGCTGTACTTGTATCTATGTAGTACTAAAAATAGGCTTAGTTTATTTGAACATTTCTCACTATGACAAGATTTACATCACATCGAGGTTTTCAGTGTTAATCTCTTTAATAAACTTGCATGATTTATATCTTTTTTCATTGTCTTGAAGATAGAAGACCCACTTGAGCATTATCTTGAACACAAAAAAAGACTCATCCTATTGGTTATAGGTGTGAAAGCTATTTCTATGTAGTCTGTGTGTCAGAGATTGCATATATGTATATTAAATAAATACTGGTTGAATGCTAAACGTAAAACTCTAATTTCATGACATTTGGGAAATTTACAACTGTTTCCCATTGTAAGTTTAACTCTGCCGTCTTTTTCATTTATTATATGTGATCATATAATGCTGGCTGAAAGATGTATACTAGATAGCAAATATTTTTCACACATTAGCTCTCTATTTGGAAGTAAAGAATTTTTTTTCTCTGCATTCTTCTGCCTACATGACTCAAGATATGTTTTGTTTTGTTATGTAGAGATGTCAACTACAGTTAAATAAGCTATTGCGATACTGAACATGAATTTTAAACTCTTGTTGCATGAAATCTGGTGTCATTTGATTTTGCATATATCCTGTTGCCACTATGAAGAATGACAAACACCTTAAGGAATACAGGAGGAGAGAGAAAAATTAATGGCACAATAATAAATTTACCCATTCCACAGTAAAAGAAAATAACTTGTCCATGCCCTGGGCTTTGTAGGAGTATCACTGGAATGACTTATTTTAAAAAATATGTATTAAGGGGCACTACTTTGACTTTTGCTTTTGGCTGTAACTATGTTGTTCTATGTGTGGGTGGTGCTATAACTCATGATAGATAAACTGAACAATTATAATTTCTTTCTCTTTCCCAAAAGGATATGGCTAGATAGCCTCTCAGCCTTGCTGTTAGTAAGAGATAAAGCCACAAAGTATAAAAAACAGTTAGTTATCCTCAGAACAGTTGCTTTCTCATTACTCTAGTTCTTTTTCCACTTAGCAACATGCTGATCATGAAACAAGCCAGACAACTAGTGTCTAGTTCAGATTAATCCGTTCAGTTAATATCTAATTCATGAACCAACTGAAAAAAAACCTATGCTCAAAAAGACTCTGCTCACTCAGTATTGTGGAAGTGTTATGCATGCTTTCATGCATTCCTTTTACAGGGTAAAGTCTAGTTATTCAGAAACCAGTCCAAATCTGAATGCTTTGGGGGAAGCAACTTAATTCTCTGTGAGAGAAACTTATGGATGGTACTACATGCTAATCTGTAATTAAAGTATAATAGGAGTAAGTTGTATGGATATTTAACTGGTGGAGGCAAATGTAATTGTTTTAGGATGGCTGGCTTCCTGATGGTGGTCTTTATTAAATTGTACAGAGGCATGTGGAGTATTAGGTGTGATGTATTTTGTTCAGTTATGTTAAAGATGCCTCAAGCATATGGAAGAATATCCTTTTTATCACTTGTATGAATTGAAATAAATAAGTGTTTGCTATCATACAAATAATATTTGAAATGCTGTTAAAGATACTTGAAGCTATGCAAATAATTTATCATAGATAACGCCAAAACTTAACCCAGTTTATGCTGGCCAATACAAATCCTAAATCAATAAAGCAGTAAGGCAGACTAGGGCCTGGGGTAGGGAAATCCCCTGTGTTATGTGAGCTTGGTAGCATGGGATAATTGTAACAAGTTTTGTTTGTTTCTGTTTTATATAAAGTACCCAGTGCCGGACCAAGCCATAGTTGCATCCTGGGCAGCGGGCACGCGGCGCATGCGCGGCCCCGCCCCCAAGTGCATGGCGCCCCTTACCACTTCCATCAGGTGCCCCCCCATAGGTTGGCGCCCCAGGCAGCTGCCCAGCTAACCCTCCTCCCCCCCCCCCCTTAATCCGACCCTGAAAGTAACATAATACTAAGTGGTGCTGCTGATAATGGCAAGATACCTGTATAGTCATGTAAATCATACTGTCATGAGCCCATGTGATATCTTCCTGTGAGAAGGAGGAAAAATTTATTGAGGGGATCATCAGAGGTTTCTTCATAACTTTCCAAATGGAATGGGGGGAAGTGAGTTTGGCCTTTCTGGGAGGTAGGTTTTGGCCAATATTTCCCCAAATCCGCACACCAATGGGAAAAATCAACCATGCAAAGGACTTATGCTGCCACTGCCCCTGAAATACCCCTTTAAGGGTGTCGTAGCATGCATAATAGAGTCTCAGGTTGTGTTAACTCAGTGGGTCCTCAAATCCCCAGTGACTTGCAGGAAGTTTCTAGACTGGTCACAGAGTTTAAGGGTAGAAAGTATCACCAGATTATTTAGTCTGACTTCATGTTACTGGCCACCACCACCACCCACGCACAAAACCCAAACAGGATTAACCTCTTGCTGCGCCCTGGCCTATGTAAGCATACATGTCTCCTAGTGCAGAGTGGAGGCTCCAGGAGGGGTTACAAAGCGAGCTCACCATGCAGTGACAGCGCCTGTTCAGGGAGACTGAAACACTTTTTAGGGAGGGGCATGCTGAAAGCCATTGAACAGAACTGCAAATCCTGTATGTGAACAGCTGTTATTACTTCAAGCCAGAAGGGGGTTCCATATCTCTAGCTGCTGTAATCAAGGGCAGCGTCTTACTCTGGGCTTTCCCCAAGAACTTGAGTGAGGGGATAGATAATGCATATTTCTTGCCTCTGATGGTCTGTCTTCTTCTGTCAGCATGACTCTCCAACCCCACTGCAAGTCCTTTGTGGAGTCTGAGCTAAAAGGATGCTGCTAACTTCCACCAACCTGTTTGGTATGAGAGGGGCAGAATTTAGGGGAGTTCCCATCTGTAATGCTGCATTTCATCTTACAGATATTACCAGCGTTTTAAATTCACTGTCTCACTCAAATGGAGAACCAGAAATGAGAATTCTAAGGAAATATCCATTGATGGGCACCATTGAGAAGATAACTTGAGAAGTTTTAAATTGTGGTGAGCAATTACAATCTACAGTGATACTCAGCAACTTGTGTGACTCATCAACAATATACAATATAAGAATTATAAGTGCTCGCTGTAACACTCGCTGTTCCTGTAGTTTTGAAGAATGGCATCAGTGGAAAGTTAGATATTGTTTTATCCCCTTTACTACTGTTTAGGTTTGCATTAATCTAATTGGTTACTAGAAATTCAGGCTGATAGTACTTAGAGTTTCTCTTGACTGTTCCATGAAACTTCTCTTTTGAGGTATAACCATTTAGAACTATGATACTGTAATGTGAATTAAATTGAATCTGATCACAAGATTTAAAATGCACTGATGAATTTTAAAACCATGGATGGATTGTTATTGCTAATGTTTGAATTGCTATGGGCTGAGTAACTCACTGGACTCAGAGGAACAGAATCACAAGTCCGTTGCATCCGAATCAGTCCAATGTAACACTGTTGGCTTCAGTAAATTGAAATGGGTGTAATGGAGTCTGAATCTGACATAGTCTCTCTCTTTCTCTAAACTCAATGTGTTTTGCTCTAGGAAACTGTCAGGCTTCATTCCCTCTCCCCCTCCCCACTCCTGACATTTATATTTATGTTTACAGATCTGGATTCATGAAGTGTCCATGTACTGCTAACCCAGAAAGTAAGGTAATTTTTTAACCTGAATGTATTCACTTTCATTATGGCAATCTAAATATTGACTACCCATTTGTCTCCAGAAAAAGTTCATTAATTTTCAATTAAACTTTTCAATTTTAGCTCACAGATAATTTAATTTTTTATGAAAGCTTTCTCAAGAGACACCTATTACTGTGTGCAGTACAAAGGTTACTTTTTTCACAGCTGTGCATTAGCCCTTCAATCTGGTAACCAATGCAAAAGACATATCTTGTAGTCTGGGACTTTCTGACAATTCCTAGCTCTGACACAGATTTCTTGAGTGACCTTGCTCAAGCCACATAATCCTTCTGTTGCTTCCTGATCTCTAAAGTAGAATTAGTAATCAGTGGCATCGCTAGGGGTGGAAGGGGGCAGTTGCCCCCAGCCACCACGCCTGGGATTGCCAATGTAGCTGCCAAAAGTTATGTTAACTTTTTTATGATTATTTCCTATTTTGTATATATTCCAACAGTCGACCTTGAAAAGATTTCAGCAAAACCTTCAAAAAGTAAATAGGACATGTTCAACACTGGAAGCAACAGGATACGAGATTGACAACAAATGCAGAAGCTTACCAAAGAAACTTTTAAATTTTGTTCTTTTTTTAATTCTTATTTTTGCTGACTTAGAAATAAATAACATATACATAGTAACAAATGATTGGGGGGCGCAAATTTTGCCTTTGCCCCTGGGTGCATTAAACCCTCTCTACACCACTGGTAGTAATGTTCCTCATCTCACATGCATTTAATTGATGCTATGCTGATGGGGGCAGGGGTGTCAGAGAATGGCTATATTTTGCCCCTGGGGGTCAGAAAATCACCATATTTTCATGTGTTTTACCAGTGATGAGAAGGGGGGTTGTGACTTTGCTATGTAAAAAGTACTTTCACGCTTAATAAATATTAATAAACACGAGGTAAACATTCTAGTTGAGCAAGGCAATCTGTAGTGTTCATAAGTGTTCACCTTAGCCTGCTAACACATGAAAATTACAAAGTGAGCTGTCAACATGTGGATTATAACTCCTGTTAGTAAACATGCATTAGCTACTACATACTCAGAACTCACTTTGTTCCTAGTGAAGATAAAACATAACTCTAACGGAACCACTATCATGCAGTGGCTTAAGAGCATAGGTGCCCATCTCAGGCAGACTGTCAGAAAGCCTGGTACAACCCCCAAATTGGCTGAGTTTTTGTACTTAGATTTCACTAACCAATTATCAGGTGTAAACCCCTCAGGCACTGAGACAGTTTTGACATGGCTTAGATTGAAGTACTCCTTTTACCTTTGCATCTTCCAATGCAATGTGACAGTTCTTCCCAATAAAATCATAATGTGGTGCTGCCACTTCCTTATCACTAACAGCTGATTATTTGGAACTGAACTTCATTCTTATGAACAACTAAATCTTTTATGCTAAGAGAGAAATTGTGAAATACTTGAAAATTATAGAGGGTTTTTTTTAAAGAGGGGAGGAAAATGTGTCTCAGTAATGGAAATTTAAGCCAAAAGTCATATAAGATGACTGTGTGATATAAGTAACGTATCTATTATACTTAATTCAGGCTGCTCGAAGTGCTATCGTTGTGTATATTAATATAGTAGTTGGGCATCTATATATAGATGCATGTTTACAGGTTGGATTGCCACAAATTATTTTTAGAAATATCTATTTACATATCTAGGAAGTATAAAGATCAAATAGCCCTGAGATTGTTGATATGTGGTTTGTCAAATCTGACTACTATGAATGGAATTTTCCAAATTTCTTTTCCTGTTCAGATGCTAAACTTAGATCATGAGGGAGTATGGCATTCTTCACATGAAAACAAAGTGTGGTACTTGGTTCCTTATTTGTTCAGTCTCCATAGCAGGTCAATATTGCCCAAGATTTAATTGAACTAATTTTTTTGCAGGAAACAAATATGGTAAATGGTGTGCAGTTCTCAGCCAGGTCCGCAAAATGGTACAGGTTAGGTAGGGTTTTTCCTTCTGAAAAAAAGTTATTTGGTTAATTTATTTCAACTGACTTATCAATAGTGCTAATTTATTCTTCAGTATTGCTGATATAAAAGCTGTTTGTGAAACATACTTTTCAGAGTGTGGTTCATCAAAAATGTTCTTAGGACTCATTTTACTTAGTTTCCTGGCGTGTGCTTTTTCTAGTGACTTAGAGTCTTGAAACTGATAGAACTTAATTGCAACTATATATCCTCTAACTTCTTCTTGTGTTTAGTCAGCAGACAAAGTTTGTATTGCCTATGAGCAATTTATGGAAGGTAATTAACTGTTTTTGTAACAAAAACACAAACAAACTATTTGTTATGGATTTTTAAACCTATATGGATGACTGTTCAGTCAGTGTACAAACAATAATACCAATTGTGCTTACACAATGTAAATATTTTGGAGTTTGAAACAGCAAGTTTGGTTGAAAAGAAATCGCTCTAAGAACTATTTTGTCAGGTAAGTTGAATGACAGATTCCATACACCTTAGTGCAACCTCTGACAACATGAATCTATCTAATGGAGCTAGGTCCTGCATTCCCGCCGGGGTGGGGGGGGGGATGAGGAGTGAAAAGCCTCTTTCATTACATAACATTTCAGGAAACTGCTACATCCTTGCTATGTGATATTTTCCAGTATCTTTCTAGGTATCAAAGTCAGGTTGACTGGCTTAATTCTCTGGGTCCTATTTGTTCCCCTCTTTCAAAGATAGGTACTATGTTTGCCCATCTCCAGCCCTCTGGGATCTTACTGGTTCTTTATGAATTTTCAAAGATAATAGTTATGCATTCCAAGATGGCTTCTGCTTAACTATCCTAGAATGAATTTCATCAGGCCCCACTGACTTGAATGATATTCAGTGCTATGGCTTTGGTTTTTGTGGGGTTTGGTTTTAAAGCCCTGGCTCTTAGAATCAGATTTCTTGGTTTTTTTTCTTTTTAAATTCTGGTTTTAAGTGTCTTGCCACCATGAGTGAAATAAGCTTAAAATTATGATCCCTGAAGCCTCAGACACCCAAATCTCATGACTTTTAGAACTTTACTTACGATTGCATCCCTCCTTTGTACAGGGTGTGTCAGCTTCATTCTGCTCCGTTGCCTTGCACTATCTTTGACTTGGTTTTTATTAAGGATTCTGTCAGTGGTGTAACTTAAAGCTGTCTGGGCCAGGTGGAGGTCTGAGTAGGAGAGGCTCTGTTCCAAAGGTTGTCATGGCTAAGTCCCTTGCAGGACACGTCTACACAGCACTTATTTCAAAATAGAGCACTCTTCCTCTGACTTCCCTTACTCCTCATACAATGAGATTTACAGAAGTCAGAGTAAGAAGCCTATTATTTTGCATTTACTTTAAAACAACAGGCTTGCTGTGGTGATGCACAATACGTTATTTCAGAATAATGTCACTTATTCCAAGATAATGCTGATGTGTAGATGTACCATCAGAGTCCTGCACGTATCTATTGATTTCTAAGGTTTCTTTGAACCTCTCTATTGATTTACAATGTTTCTTCCACTTATTACTTCTGTTTAACATGTCTAGAAGGATACCCAGTAAAAATTATATATAATTAATAGATGTTGGTTTGAAATAGCCCCTTTATCTTGCAAGAAATTGTAATGTGTCTTACTGTGAACCTTGAATGATTAAAAACTTCACAGGGGTAGCCGAGTTAGTCTGTAACTGCAAAAACTTATAAAACAACTAATAGTCTAGTAGCACCTTTAAACACTAACAAAACATGGAGATGGTATCACAAGCTTTCGTGATTCATCTGAAGAAGGTGGTTGTATCCACAAAAGCTCGTGATGCTAGCTACATGTTTTGTTAGTCTTTAAGGTGCTGCAAGACTATTAATTGGTTTTTAAATTTTTCTTGAATGATAAATTCATTTTCAAAATAAACAATAATGTTTCAGTCTGGTTACTGTTCTGTAGAGGACACTGAATTAGCAAACACTCTGCCATCCATGCTGCTGTTTGTCTGTACAGTTGCATGGTGCAGAGACAAAGCAGCTGTCTCCCTCTTTATCCTTTGAAAATTAAGCATTTACAAGTGACTGAGATGTCTTTGTAGTTGTGCAATTTCCCACCATCACCAGTGGGTGCCTCTCTTGGTACTACTTATTTAGAACCTAAAGTGTGGGACAGAGGTTGAGTAAAACAAGAACAAAAACAGATTGTAGTTCATGTATGAGCTCTTGTTGGGTTTATTTAGGAGCAAGGAGGAGAAAATACAATGATAATTATAGTTTATCTTGCTCCTTTAAATAGTGAAATGTTTTACTTGCCTAATGCTATCATGGTGGGATCCCAGTTTATAGCCTAACTGCTATATTGCTAAGTGATTATCATTTGATGCTGTATATGCTAAAATGAAGGCTATACTTCTCACTTTGTTCAAAGAATGACTTTGCTTGTGTACAGTTATCTTGCTGAAAACACTGGGACAACAGACTGAGTATTTTAACCCCAGGAACATAATTGTGGCATAACTAACTTCCACATTTCCGCTGCCAGCTGCCAGCTCCCAGCTGATGAGCTGCCATGTGAAATATACTGGCTTTCATTGGTAGTGATTAGCCCCTCCCCGCTGGACCAGTGTGTAACGAGATGTGAATTAGAGCTGTTGTAACAAAGTTGAGACCACTTCTTAAGCAGGCATACAGATGTCTCCACTTACCCTGTTTATTTCTGTAGCAGCTGCACAGAAATGCCATAATTCTGCTGTTACTCTAAAGGGAGGGGAACTTCTTAAAGGAATAGTTTTTTCTCCTTGTGAGGAGCTAAATAACTTCAGAAAATGTTTCAGAACTGGCACCTAGTTTACTGGAAATAGTAGGTCTCAGTTTTTAAAAAGTGGCTTTTTTTTTAACAATATTGGGATTTCTAGATAAATATTTCTTCCCTATTTTTTTAAATTGCAACTTCAAGACAGTTGAATACCAGGGTGGTTTTTTCGGGGGGGGGGTATAATATAAATTATTTTTAAATTGAGAGCTTTAATTGAGATTATTTTGCAATGTCAGTTGTGAGAATTGAATTGGATAAACTTTCTCCAGAAGACACAGAGGGTGAAAATGATACCAAACCAGTTTTTAGAAAAGCCAATGAACTACATGCTGATTGCTGCAGTCTCCAACTTCACTTCTCACACTCTGCACCCGCTGGTAAGCTTCAGTTTTATTGATTTCTTTTCCTTTCACCTACCCCCAAAGCTGAATCTATTTATGCATGTAACATGTGGCATGAACTATAATACCGAATATAAAGAATAATTTTCATAAGGTCTTGTAATCAGTAGAGTTCTTGTTTTTAGTTTAAGTGGTAGGTGTGCTCAGAAAAGAGGGTAAATCAGGTGCTAACTGCTTAAAAAATAAGGGGATGCATTTCTTGTGTCTCCTAATAGCTGGCATACAGAGGCTGCAGTTCAGGGAAGGAGAGGCAAAGGTGGCAGTCACCTTTGCCTTACTTGGAATATGGGCTGCTTCAGGGGATGAAACTGCCTTGGGTTGTGCTGCAGCCCAGAATCTCTTTGGCACCAAGAGCTATAACTACTTGCCAGCCCTTGCCAGTGGCTCTCCACAGTACCCATGGGGAAATTCTTTCCTTGCCTTTTGTGGCTTATATGTAGGTTTTGCTACCCAAGGAGTGCACAGAGTTGAAACAGTTCCTATGAAATGTGAGTGAAATTATCATCAGGGTGTGAAATTTTTATTTCCTTCAAAATGTTCTTGGTTGTGTCAAAATTCAGGTACAGATTTATAGAATGCCCCTGAAACATTCAAGGGTGTGTGTGTGTGTAATTCTCTTCAGACATCTCCCCTATGTCCTTTAATATCTTCCAGTTTATTCAAATAATGCTCATCTAGGAAATACACTGCCTTCCTGTGGGCTACAGCACAGTTTTCATTGTGTATTTTGCCTCACATGACTCACTGAGGATGCCTCAACTAGATGATTATTGCACCTGCACAGAAAACAAACAAGCTAAGCATACCTCAGGGTGAACATAGAAATGCTTTACCCTGAGAAAGAGGAGAAATCCTAA
The DNA here is from genome assembly GCA_032595735.1 of Pelochelys cantorii. Lineage (NCBI taxonomy): Eukaryota > Metazoa > Chordata > Testudines > Trionychidae > Pelochelys > Pelochelys cantorii. The sequence goes on along the minus strand of CM064329.1, from coordinate 42,695,233 downwards.
ATGGACAGTGTAATTTTGACTTCACAAAAGCAGGTGAATAAATAAACAAGATTGTCAGCAAGAGTATTTTCTTAGTGATGAGCTTCCTGGAAGTATGTACAATTATCCCTTCAAACATTCTAACTTTTCATAAATATTGTATACAAATAAACTGGTGTTACCTGATCACCTGCAAGCAAAGTGAATTGCTTGCTCAACATTTGTGTCTTGCTGTTGTTAATAGCTCTTTTCTAATTATTTCATTTTTAGTCTATGAAAATATCCATAGAGCCTAAATCCTGAAAAGACTTTGGCATCTTCTTAACTCTACCAAGTGAGGTAATTCCTTTGACTTCAGTGGGACTACTTGGATGTGTAAATTTAAACGCATGCATAAGCCTCTGCAGGACTGGAATCCAGTTTTTATTGCCTGCACTAGGCAATTTTACATCACAATATTGTTACGTGCAATATTATATAATAGTCCAGGGCCCAGAACTGTTCCAACCCTTAATTTTCCTAACAGATCAAAACCTTAGTTGAGCAAGGTACCTGGTAGGTGCTTAAGTGTTTCGGATGGTGATGTGCTCTCTCCAATCCTCCACCCATTTCTTTCCCAAATGTTGAAGGAAAAAGACAAGCCTTGCAGCATATCTAGATGGTTAGTAAATGCTGTTAAGGAGTCATGTAAATTAAAGAGACTTCGGCATGAGTGCTCCTGCTGACTGAAGGAATGGTAGTATGAGAGCCAAGCTGGGTAAGTTAATATCTTTTACAGAACCAACTTCTGTTGGTCAGAGACACGCAGACCTCTTCTTCAGGTCTGGAAAAGTGGGAGTATCATAGCTAAATATAAAGTGCGCCAGGCTAAGCATAAAAGATTAGCATATGTTTCAGGAGGCCAGTTGAAGTGGTCAAATTAATGCTGTTGCTCTCATAGGACAAAGGATAATTAGTAGGTTATAAATGTTTGTAATAGCCATAAAACTGATGTATTTGAGGCCTTGATTTTTTTTTTATACCTACCAGTTATTAATTAAGTTCCTAGGCTCATCTTTCAAAGCTGCAGCTTTCGTTTGATAATGAGGACTATGAGTTAGATAGTAATAGAGATGTAGCCGTGTTAGTCTAGTCTAGCTGAAACAAAAAACAGGACTATGTAGCACTTTAAAGACTAACAAGATGGTTTATTAGTTGATGAGCTTTCGTGGGCCAGACCCACTTCCTCAGATCAAATTGTGGAAGAAAATAGGCATGACCATATATACCAAAGGGACACAATCAAAAAAATGAACACACATAAAAAAGGACAAATCAAATTTCAGAACAGAGGGGAGATAAGGGGGGGGAGGTAAATGTCTGTGAGCTAATGATATTAGAGGTGATAATTGGGGAAGCTATCTTTGTAATGGGTAAGATAATTAGAGTCTTTGTTGAGACCCTGGCGTAAAGTGTCAAATTTAAGCATGAATGACAGTTCAGAGGTTTCTCTTTAGAAATGTTAGATATGTGTGATCACTTTGTGAAAAGTGTTTGCCCACCACGATGTGGGGTTTATATTTATCACTTCCCTGTATGAATTCATTTGAAAGCATAGTGATTGTTTTTAACCCACAAAGCTGCTGTTGGGCCTTTTGATGCACTGGATGGAGTGCATCACATGCTGTAATAGGCGTATGTAGTACCCATGGATATTGAAAGATGTGCCACTGGAGATGTCTATAGGTTTTCCATCTGTTCAGGAAGGATCTGGCACTGTTTTGAGTTGGTAGTTCCTGGTCTGTAGAGTGCTTGGTGGTTGAAGGCCAGAAGAGAAGGTTCATGAAATATTGTTCATGGTGTAGTCCCCCTTAAGTATAAATGGTAATTATTAGATACGCTGTATGGATTCTAGTATGAGTTAGTAGGTGACAAAAAATAGTGGGTGGTCAATGGGTTTTATTTCCCATATTGAAGCATGCTTTCCTGGGGTGTTTTGGTAGCCTTTTCCATTATGCTATTTATTGCTCTCGTGGAGTGTCCTGGGGTATGTCTAGACCACATCCTTCTGTCGCCAGAGGGATGTAAATTAGACATACCAAAATTGCTAATGAAGCAGGGATTTAAATATCCTCTATTGGTGATGGTGGTTTTAAGAATGACAAGGTGTATATCCCAGACTTCCTCTTCAGAGTATATTCTGTGGCACCTGAATGCTTGGCTCTACATAACAGATTTCTTGGTATATCTGCAGTGGCTGTTGGCTCCATGAAGGTAAATGTGGCAAATGGCATATGGGGAAATATGGGCAATACAACATAAAATAAAATGTCAGTTAACTTTTTTTCTTGTGGGGTGTATCCATCAACAAATAACTACTGCTTTTATTCATGTAGTTATACTTCAGTTATGCATTAATTCCCTATTCTTAGAGTAGCAAATTACTTTAGCTACTGTGCATTGCTTGTTCACAAACCTTGTCATTTCAAGGATGATCTTTCTGCATCAATGGAAAAGTCAATAAATGAGGCTACTTATTTTGGAACCAACATGGCTACAACAATGCAACTTATCAATAACTTTTTTTTGGGGGGGGGGAAGTGATGACTTTAATGCAATTAAAATCTCAAAGTGTTAGCCTTTTAAAAATGCATTGTTTTGACATTTATTTTACCAATATTTCAAAGAAGCAAATCTTCAGTGGGTATGAATGCTACCATGAGCTTGCTGAGGTCTGAATGAAACTGTTTACAAAAATCTTTGGCTTCCACTATATAGTTTTGTAAGAGAAACTTACACTCAGCCATGACCATTGAAAAAATAGATCTATTTTGGCTACAGTAAAATAACAGATCTGTTTTCTTAACATGTAGGCTATTTTAGGGCAATCCAGATTTATAATCTGATGCCAAGTATGAAAAACCTGACAGGGAGAGTCTTTATGCATAATGCCAAATTTCCCAGACATGTTCAGTAAGTAACCTGGAAAGCTTTATAAATTTGGACTTGAATCTTGCTTTTGGATTTGCTATTGTGGATTTTATACATTTATAGTGGGGTGCCACATGCCTACAGCCATCTGCCTTAGTAGATTCTGAAGCAGGATTGGGATATGGGGTCCTACACGACAGCTTAATTTTACCACAGTGGGTTATAGCCCAAATGGAAAAGAGGAAATATTATGAACAGGATGATGAAGTCAGATGCCACATGTGGTAAAGGTTGATATCTAATGTTGCCCAATGTACACATCAATTTGCACAGGATTTCTTTGAAATGGAGATGCCATATGTCGGAATCTGAGATGCATTCACTTAGCCTGGTTTAGGAAAACATTTAAGCATGTGCTTATGCTTGTCCCTATTCATGTGCCTAGCTTTTGGTCCCATTGCCAGCAGCTGCTGCAGCTGAAGCCAGCTGTTGGTGGCAGCACCACCATACAGCAGCCGGCTTCCACTCTGGTGGCTGTGGTGGTTGATTTTTGCCTGGCAATGGCGCTGCCACTGAGGCGGTGGCAGGAGGAGGCGGGAGCAGGAGGCGCCTCTCTCCTGCCTCCTCCCTCCCACTGAGGTAAGAGGACTTCCTGGCTGGGACTCCATACTCCCCACACTTATGCCCCCATGGGCAGGAGCCACGCTTGGGGAAGGAGGGGGCATGAAGGAGGAGGGAGCATGTGTGCCATCAATGGCCACTCCCCCTGCCCACACAGCAGTAATGGCCAGGCTCCCTAAAGGGGTAACCTTGCTCTGGGGAGTGCAGGGGTGTTGCAGGGTCAAAGGGGTGCTGGGTGAGAGCGTGGTGGGTTCACGGGGCAAGAGGGTGTTGCCATGGGCTGTAGGGGTCAGAGGTTAAAGGGTCAAAGGTCATAAGGTGTATGGGTGGGGGCCAAAGGGTGTTAGGCACTGGGGAGCAAGGGGCTGGATTCGGGCTAGGAGTTAAGGGGGAGGGCTCGGGCTGACAGAGGGCAGGGGTTAGAGGTCAATGGGCAAGAGGGGATGGGTTGCAGTGGGTCAGTGGTTATGGAGCCAGTTGCAGTGCAGTTCGTGCTTCTGTCTCGGGACAACAGATCTGAGGGTGTCTGAGCAGGGTCGGGGGCCTCAGAGTTTGTGGAACAGGCAGTTGCAGGGTCAGTATCAGGGTTTGGTACAAAAGGCAGTCATGGAGTTTGTGGAGCAAGGGGTACCAGGGGAGTGGGGCAGGATCAGGGAGCACTGGGAGTAGTGGGGCAGGATCCAGGTAAATGGGAAATTGTCAATTTAAGTCAGGAGTTGCTGGGATACAGTGAGCCAAGGTTGGTAGCAGCAGTGGATACAAGACAGGTTCCAGGCAAGATAGAGGTGGTTGACCAAAGGAAGTTGGCAGCAGGAGTTGTTAGGAAGTGGGAGACGGTGAGCACTGGGGTGACAGACTTGGCAAGAGAGAGACTGGTGAGGTAATGGGGTTAGTGGGATATAGGGAATATCAGCTGATTGGTTTGGCAGGTTTAATAATACAGAGACCCAGAGTACCAGGGTTGGCTGGGTGGGGTCAGCGTTCTGGGGTTGGTGGTAGAGAGATGTGCAGTGACAAGAGTGGGCCAGTGGGTGAGTGGATTGATGGACTGGTAACATTTTATTTGCATATTCATTATTTGCAAGTTTGTGAATGGGTTCACCAGTCTGTGGTATAAAAAAAGGTTGGGAACTGCTGTATTAGACGTTATCTGATCGTTAGATTATTTCATAGTACACAGCAACACTGCTGCCACCTGTGAATGCCCTTTAAGATAAAAAATCCCCATTATTCTCTCAAGACTGAGTTAATCCTGTTTGTTGAAAATTGCTTAAATCACTATTCTTCAATTCTGCTCCTGAGTTTCTTGTAATTTGCTCTTGCATTTCTTCTGGATCTTGAAAACTTAGATGAAATGTATATCATGATGTGCAAGCAGTATGGAATGGCAGCTGTGCATGTAATCATCTTTGTGCCACATTGACAAGTCATCCTAATTCTTCAGTCATGCTGCTCTGATAAAGTGCAAGGAAGAACAAAGCCGATGACATACTAGCAGTTGTTGCTGTTAATTTAAAATACAATTTTAGCTCCCAGTTGTGAAGTGAAATCTGTGCAGGACCAGAAATCAATACAGGATCAGGGCCCCGGACTTCATTCTTATTTCCCTTATTTCAGTTTTTAAAATGTGCAACCCATTGGTTTAACTTGTAATTTACAACTGGAATTCTTTGTAATTTACACTGGAGATCAGGTACCATATTGCCACTTCTCTCTCTCTCTCTCTCCCTCCTCCTCATCCCACAACAAAGGATCACATTTTTCCCTCTTCATTCCTTCATAGGGAAAACTAACCAAACAGGAAGATCAGTATTAGGAAACTATCCCTCTACTTACGTGGCCATGAAGACAAGGCTCATTGCAAAGCCACCAAGAGAAATAATTAATTCAGAGGCAGAGCTGAGACATAGATTATTAGTAATCTCCTACTCTCTACTTACTATGTAATGTATTTCATTATTTCTGATGGATAACAGAATAACTATCCATTTCTTACTAAACTGTTGTCATTTTTAATTCTTTCTTTACCTTGGAGGCCAAACAGAACTGTTCTGTACAATTTGTGTCAAATCCTGGTAATAAGGGACTGTAACACATGAACTAAAACAAAGGTAGAGACTATTCTTTCCAAACTAATATGTTTAATATACTATTGCTTCATAAATTAAACTGGGATCTTCTGTAGCTCTTGTGGAGGCAAGGAGAGGCAACTTGATGTTCAGATCTGGAAGAACTGAAGTACAGGTTATGCTGCAAAGCCTCAACAATGCAAACACATTAAGGAAGCTGACATGGATCTGCATGGTGGCTAGTTAGCCTGAAGGTATTCTGTATGTTGAAATCCTTTTTGTGCTTTCTCTTTCTATACTAACAATTGCATTTTTTTAAAAAAAAGCCCACAGTAGGCCTATAGCCAAATAATAATTCAAAATTCTCAAAGAAGTCTAGCCCACTGAAGCAGTCATCTCTGCCCCTGGGGTTCACAACTTCTGTCCATGCATGGCTACAATAGATGGAAACTACGCTGGATATAGACATTTAATTTTTCCCAAAGGCATCATTTGGTTTCTATGCTCTTCCTCCCACTAATGAGCTAGTTACTTTTAAGCTGGGGATGGGGGCAGGTCAACTTATCCTAGTCTATTTAAAGATAATCTTTCCGGTGATTTATTATTGGTCAGTAACTGTCAGCAACATTTTCACAAACATGTAAGTATTTTATGTTCCAGTTTTCCACAACAACAGAAAAAGGATACACTTGACATACAGCATGTGCTGCTCTCACAGATGGCCCTGGAATGTTGCCTGATTTAACAGGTACTTACAAATATTAAATTGCAGTGTGTTCAGTCCTGGTGGGTGTAAGGTAGGAGCAGTGAAAGGGCGTTCTTCAGTCTTTACTGTTGCTCTCTTTCTTTTTCTTTTGTTATTGAATGAGCATGGGTCTGCCTTATGTCATAGTTTATTAGCAACCTGTCTGTACGCTGCATGCTTGAGACTAGTTTGACACAGAGGTATCGAACAGGCTGGAAGATGCAAGAGGTGCCAGGAGAGGAGATCCACTAAGTTACCTGAAATGTTCCCTCACAGCGTAAGAATATTGTCACATATCGCAGTCTGTGGCAGAGCTAGTCTCCTCTAGGTAATTTAATTGAGCGTAGCCAGCCTGGAACAAGTGTCTTGACTGGCTGCACCACCAGATGGGTTGGTAGGGCCAGCAGACTGGAGCTCCTCTATATGTGGTCAATGCTCACATCGCTGTGACTATTTTTGTGTTGGCTTGTTCCTTCTAACTTTGCCTGAGCCTGGTCCATGCATGAGACTTCTCCTTGTTTGTTATCCGGCTTGCTCTTGATGATTCTGACTCTGATCCTCAGCTTTGGTCTCTGTTTCCTGCCTTTGACTGGTGGTTCTGGCACCCTGCTCCTGATCTGTCCTAAACCCCTAATTTCTGCTAAGTCCCTGTGCCAGTCACAAGGCCTGACAGACTGAGCAACCCACACCCCGGGGTCAGGAGCTCTGATGCAACCAGGGCTGGATTAAGGTGGGGGCTAGCTGGGCAGCTGCCTGGGGTGCCAACCTATGGGGGTGCCTGATGGCAGCTGTAAGGGGAGCCGCGCGCCCGGCCGCACAGCGCCCCTTACAGCTGCCATCAGGCACCACGCGCCCGGGGCCAGGGGCCACACGGCGCCCCTTAGAGCTGCAATCAGGCACCACGTGCCCGATTGCAGCTATAAGGTGCACAGCATGCCGGGGGACAGGGCTGTGCATGCGCTGTGTGCCTGGGGGTGGAGCTGCGCACGCGTTGCACGCCCACTGCCTGTAGCACAGGAATGGCTTGAGCCGGCCCTGGATGCAAGCACAGACCCTATGAAGGCTCCAGTGGAATTGGTGGATGATGTGCAGAACCTGCATTTATCACTTGTAGGTACAGAATGTGGACCTGCAAGCACTGGCTGCCTGCTGACTCCTTCAACTCTGTCTCTGCTCCCTGGAGCCTAAGTCACTCCTTGATTCATTTTCCTAGGATTAGTTTTGAGGATTCCCAAGCCAATGTTGGCTTCTGTTCTTTGTATATTTTCAATCATTCCCCATGGTTCAGGCCTGCATGAGTCTCATCTTAAACTTGTTCACTAGCCTGGGGTTCCCCCACGCCTCCTGGAACAGCCCAGCCCCCTCTTAGGACAGTTGGAGCAATTAGTTCAAGCCATGTCTATTTTCTTTGGGTGTGTCTACACAGCAAAGTTATTTCAGAAAAACGGCTGTTATTCCAAAATAACTATGCAAGCATCTACACAGCAATTCCATTACTTCAAAATAATTTTGAAATAATGGATGGTTTATTCCGACTTCTGTAAACCTCATCACATATATAGTAGCCCAATATCTGTGACTCTGTAATGCTGAAATGCTGGCTGTTCCCTCTGGGCACCGCTGTTGCCTCTCTGGCTGTTCCCTCTGGGCGGCGCTATTGCCTCAGTCACGTCCTTCGCCTCCCGCCGTGGCAGTCGGCTGACTTCTGCGCCTCTCAGCCTGGCCACCGCGTGGGAGCAAGTGGCACAAGTGACCGTTTGGGCTCCACGCTCCCTAGGCAGCACGGGGAGCGCGGAGCCCAAACGGCTATTTGGGCTCCACCATCCCCCAAGTGAGAGGCAGGAGGGGAGGAGAAGAGAAAGAGAGAGACACAGAGAGAGGCAGGAGGCAGAGGAGAGCTGAGAGAGAGAGAGGAGGAGCCAGTAGGAGGAGGAGAGAGACGGAGCGAGAGACTGGAGGCTCAGGAGAGAAGACCGACGTGGAGGAGACCTGAAAATCCCATCTTATGACGGGCTAATCGGCTAGTTCTACAAAGAATAATGCCTATTCTGAACTAGTTATTTCAGAATAGGCTTTGTGTAGATGCTCCACTTCTGCTATTTTGAAATAGCCTCTCACCAGGGCCATTCTAAGTTATTCCTTCTGGGGCTCTAAATCAAGATCACATGTCTACATTAGGGAAGCTTGCCTTGATTAATTTTGAGGCTTCCCTGCAGTGTAGATGTGCTATTTTGAAATAAGATATTTGGAATAACTATTCTGGAATAGTTTACTCCAAAATAACTGTGCAGTGTAGATGTAGCCTTTGATACCAATCATACCCAGATCACTGGTTCAGTTCTTCAGGCTTCACAGAAAGGATACTCACCTGTTGTCAGATGTCATTGTTTGACTTCTGACACCAGGTGGAATGACGTACACTGGGATTAAATAAGGATATGAGAGAGAAGCTCATGTGGATAAAACCTCAGCCTTCCCTGGACAATGTGATTGTTCAGAACAGAGATCCATGAGTGGAGTGGAGAGACTGTGTAAATTCTCCAGAGGCCATCTGCATCCCTTTCCATTATACCCTAACCATGTGATTTTCCACCACCACCACCACCGTTGTCAGACCCCATGACAGTCAACAAGGCCCTGACCACAGCTCTCTGACATAAAGAAGCTCTGACACCAGCAACTGGACTTGTGTTAGCAAATCAGTTACTGATATACCTGGCAAAGGCTCAAATGGCACAGCGGCTGGCTGGCTCAAATGGCACAGCGGCTGGCTGGCAGGACTCGCTCCTGAGCCCCAAGGAGCGAGTCCTGCCTTATTTGGTCTTCTCCTTCATCTGAGAAGACATCTGAGAAGACATCAGAGGAGGACTGTGAAGCCAGCTTCTCTGAATATATTGACTGATTTGAATACTGGTAAGTTACAATACAGTTAAATTTGTTCTTGTGTTGACAAAATGACCCAGGTTTACTTCTGTGACACCAGTATAACTTCAGAGCAACTCTACTATATACAATAGATATGTCTAGTTTTACACTGGTTTAACAGAGTAACTGGGCCAGATTCTGATGTCATGCAAGAATGCCAGAAAACATATGGTCAGTGATAGGCAAAAGTATTTTTCATGAGTGCATGGGAAGATATACACAGTTAACTGGGCTGGAGATGAATATTATAAATAAAAATGAGTCTAAGTGGTGCTGGAAGAGACCAAGTGTCTTCCAAGAGCACATGGTGAGAGAGAACTTGGCTGCCTGTTAGTCTCCATGTGCAATGCTGAATTGAGATGTTTACTGTTTAAAAAAAAAAAACCACTATTGGAAGTCTATGTCCAGGAATTATACACTTTTTTTGAATACGTAAGAAAATTTGCATAATTAATCCCAAATTTACTATACACTCACATCCTCCTTCAAAAGACATTTTCTAGTTCTAAGTATGCTAACTACTATGATTTGTGTAAACTGAATCACTTTCAGGGACTTTTAAAATCTGTATTCTGTAAAGTGAATTGGCCTAAAATACAGTGTTAATGGATTAATGAGATAAGGAAAATGTCCAAGTTTAAAGTATATATTTACTTCTTTTTTGATTGGCTTATGTATCTTAGTATCATAACAGAGGACAATAAGCACCACTAAAATTACATTTACTTTTGTCATCTAATGAGTATAAATATCTTAAATCTACATGTAGTTAGTCATTTTATGGAAACACAACATTGCAGTGCAATAGACTGGAATGTACCATTTTATTTCAAGTCATTACTAATTAGAGAAGAAATTTTATTTGTTAGTGAATTCAATTTCAAGGCAATAAGATCATGTATGTTGGAGATGGATTTCATCTAACTGATCTCATACATCTTCCCGAAAATACAAGATTGTTCATTATTCTGCCTTTTGTCCTGTATAGTTTTAATTGATTCATAAACATTGGGGTTCACTACTTCCATTGTGAGACTGGTCCATCAACTAGTATGTATCTCTCTTAGCAACCTTTATTGCTATCCAGTCCAAAAATTTTAATTTCATTCTGTTATTTCTTGTTCTACTTCCATGTGCCATATTAAGTTCTTCACCCTTCTTGTTCTCACCATTCAAATATGTAAATTATGCCTACCCTATAACCTCACTTTATCAAGTGATTCATATTTTGGATGTAGAGTGTTTGTTACAATGTAGATTCACTGATCATTTACAGATTCAGTATTTGCCAGTGATTAATATACAGTGACATCATGCTTGAGTACTACATGATCTCTGGGGAACAAAAGGTTAAATTAGTTCATTGTTCTCCACCCTGGCATAGAGGAAGGATTATAAATTGATCCGGTAGGAAATGTTGCCTAATGCCAAAAGTCACCTGACAGGGTTGAACCCTGAGGTGGAAGTTTTCTTTGCCTTGAAAATACAAAATTATTTTACTTTTTTATATAAACTTTTATATGACCTTTTAAGAATTTTAGTTGCAAAATGCAGCCAACATCTTGTCTTGCCAAGTCATTCAATGAGAAGGCATCCTCATACCATAGGCTGTCCTTAGAATAGGAAAGAGATGTTTGACATGTGTTGACACACATTGGCTTTTTAATGGTCATTAGAGCTGGTTAGAAAATGATTTCTTCTGCAGAACAGACCAGCTTCCCCATAGAAAACTGATTTTTGGCTTGTAACAACCGAAAGCTGAAACAGTCAGTCCAGAAATGCCAAACCCCGAAGTGTTCTGTTTTCTTCTAAAAGTTATCCATTTGCCACCAAAATAACAACAATTTTTTTCCAGGGGTCCTCAGCCTCAACTGCCACTGTGGCCCACTGCAGCCCCAAAGCCTATCTCCTCTACCTCATGGCTGCCCCAGTAAGCTGCCCTCTGAGGCTATGTCTAAACTCCAAAGATAAATCAGAAAAAGAAATGCAGTTTGTGTATCTTTTTCCGATTTACTTCCAAAAGAGGCTTTTCCAAAATTTGGCCCATCTACACGAGGACAAATGTCAGAAAAAAACCCTCTTTTGGAACATCCCTTCTTCCTCATGAAATGAGGTTTACAAGGATGCTGACAAAAAGCGTCCGCTTTTCCGACATTTTTTTCGGAAAAGTGGATGCATTCCTTAGACATGGCAAAGCTTGAAAAGCTCTGCAGTCTAGACATACCCTGTTTGGCTTCTTTAAAGCCTCTCCCTGATTGGCCAGGGCTCTGTGCCAGCTCCTTCTAGCCTGCTTTAAACCCCTTCTGGCCAGAGTGGGGCAGCTGCCCCACTATAAGAGGAAACATTGATGGAAAACTTTTAATCAGCCCTAATGATGACTGTGGCAATGGATTGCAAATTTATATCTCTGAATTCACAACTCAAGATACCTGATACTTGTTTGTTTCAAGTTTTCCTGATTATACTTCAGTGAGGTATATTACAAAAGAATTCTGTTCTTTCTGTGCTGTAACCAGTTGAGCCATGTGGTTCAATTGAACAATATAGAGCCCCTATAACTGAAAGCCGGTTATAACATATGATGTTTTTTATGTAGAAGCCTGTGTATTAAGGGCCCAAACCTTCAGGACTGACCCAGTCAAAACCTCCATTTAAGCCAATGGACATGTTGACTGAATAAAAGATTTCAGGATTAGACTTGGTAACTTTAGTGCACGCTGATAATTGCTTTTTAAATCACAAATATGATGGCTGAATCAGCTTGTTCTAAACTGTTCTGCTTTAAAAATGAATGGACACTGAAAGCAGTTTGTGTATAAAAGAAAAGAATGATTGTAACAGAATCCTAGCTTTGTTTCAGCAGTTGTGTTGGCGGTTTTGTGTAGCTCTGTGGTATGCTTGGTATGAGGCACTGGTTGTCTCTGCTCCTTTATATTAATTAAACTTAGTCCTATTTTAGAAATGAAGAAACAATAACAAATCTATTTTTAGTAGCAGTCGATATAGTAGTTTTGGTTTTGTGGGAAAAAAAGACGTTGGAGTCATTTTAAGGGTGTATGTGTGAAAGAGCGAGAGCACAAATACATAAGAGCCCAAAGTAGGCATAAATCTAATTTCCAGCATTCAAGGCCCATCTCAAGTAGATTGAATGAATTAGACTAGAGTATTTATACATTCTGACATCTCATTTTTCCTGGGAGTGACTTGTCCTTGTCCTTCTGACTAATTTATCTTGATGAAGTAACAAATGTATTTTGGTTGTGTGTGTGGTTTTTTTCCTCCTTCATTTCTGAAAGAACACAAAGTTCAAGCTACCAGCGTACATACATTTCACTGGGACTTCAGATTGTTGACCTGTTGATTCACCACAGGAAGGAAGTGGAAGAGGGTGCATGTGTTCACTTCTCTTTTCATAAATAGCCTGAGTTTTGGAGCCAGGGATGTATCTTTAACAGGGTCGAACAGCTTTCCTGCTCTTCAGTGCTCCAAACTACTGCTGTAGGCTGTCGTAACAAACTTCACCCTGTTGATCACTCACTCCTGCTGCACCACTTTTTGAGGAAACGTGTTTTCCCCTTTCTGCTGGTGTTCACTGGGGTTTGATCTTAATCTCCATCTATATTATCCTCTTGGGTGACCTCATCTGCTTCTCTGGTGTCTCAACACTTCTCTGCTGACAGCTCTCTACTTGACCATTCTGGTTCTTATCTCTTCCTGAAGAGGCTTGTATTTCTCTCTGTCTAGGGTGATAGGAAGTGGCATGCTGAGTCAGAACAGTGATCTGCCTAGTCCAGTATCCTGTCCCTGACAGTGAACCATACACCGACACCAATCAAGAAGGGAGTGGCCGCAGGTGGAGCCTGACAAACGGCACTATGTATGTGCAAGCCACCATGTGCCCCAGGTGCTTGAGGTACATGTAGGCTGTGGTGACCAGAAAGTCAGAAAGAGACCTTAGTAGCTCAGTCTAGGTCCCAAGCAGTGATCCAGTAAGAATTCTGCTTCAGCGAAAGGATGGGGAGCCCGACAGGGGGCCATGTCTCCATCCCCTCAACAAAATGCTACCACTCCCTCAAACTAAATATGATGAAAACGGAGCATCTCTTTCTCCTGCCACAAAGCTTCCCTGTGATCATAGATATTGCTACCATTCTGCCTATCACTGAAACTCACCTTGCGGGGACAATTTTACATCAAAATTGCTACATTTCTATAAACAAATCAATTTAGATGCAATTTCATTTTGGGGGCAAATATTTCATGTCCTATTTTTAATGGAACAATTAGATTTGTTTTCATTTTAAAATGACTTTTTGAAAGTAAATTGATTGTTTTGGTATAAAAATGTTCCAGTTATGACCTTAGCATTTTCATATGCTTATACAAAAATTGGGATTGGAAGAGAGACTTTAGAAGTTATCTAGTCCAACTCCCTGTGCTGAGACAGGACCAAAAATGTTCTGACCATTTTACTTACAATTTTGTTGCATAAGAAATTGGGGGGGGGGAGAAGGACATTTTATTTCAGAATTTAATTTGTTTAAAAAATTACAATTTCCAAAAAATTAGAAAATCCAGGGGGTTTTCCCCATCTCTACAGTATAATCTACTTTGGACCATATTCTTAAATGATGTATATGGTACCACTCCATTGACTTCAGTTTCCTCTAACTTCCATTTCTAACTTTGTTCTGTAGATTGTTTTCTTCAAGGAAAAGACTGTGTCCACTCTTTAATCTCTGTAAAGCACCATGCAAAGTTATGGTGAAGGGGTAGCCAAACTTACTGACGCTCCAAGCCACATACAACAATCATCAGAAGCTAACACCTGTGAGCTACAGAGAACATCCTTATGGTAACGGGGGGGTGCATGTCTCAGGAGGCTGTTGGGGGAGCAAATATTTTAAATTAGGCAGCCCCTCAGCTGGCACCAGTCATCTCAGGCAGAAGTCCTTAGGCTCCCACCCCTAGCTCCCACCTCTAGTCTGGTAGTGGGAGAGAACCGTGGTGGGGGCTCCAGCGGCCACACTAAGTATAAAAGAGTGTATGTAACTCATGAGCCATTGTTTGGGCCACCCCAGTAATGGTGCACCATACATTTTTTGCTGCAAATAAAATAATAGATTTTAATACATCCCTGGCTTCAAAACTCAGGCTTTTTATGAAAAGAGCAAGTGAACATATGTACCCTCTTCCACTTCCTTCCTGTGGTGAATCAACAGGTCAACAACAGTGCTTCAGGCATGATTCTTGTCAAATCTGTTGTTTTCCAGGGTTTAGGGAAACAATTGCATAAGCACTGAGTGAGGAATAAATGGGACCTTTCAGAATTGAATTTTTTGCATGCTGATTTAACACAAGTGCAGTACAAGACAAACTACACAGTAGCTGCCCAATATAGAAAATAAATGTATATATACACACATATGCACTCATAGAATCATAAAATCATAGGAAACTAGAGAAGTCATCAAGTCCTTTCCCCTGCCCACATGGCAGGACCAAGCACCATGTAGACCATCCCTGATAGATGTCTGTCTAACCTGCTCTTAAATATCTCCAGTAATGGAGATTCCATAACATCCCTAGGCAATTTATTCTAGTGTTTAACCACCTTGACAGTTAGGAAGTTTTTCCTAATGTCCAACCAAACCTACCTTGGTGCAATTTAAGCCCATAGCTTCTTGTCCTATCATCAGAGGCCAACAAGAACAATTTTTCTCCCTCCTCCTTGTAACACCTTTTAAGATACTGGAAAACTGCTACCATGTCCCCTCTCAGTCTTCACCTTTCCAAACTAAACAAGCCCAGTTCTTTCAGTCTTCCTTCATATGTCCCTCACAATGTTTGTAGAACTTTACTAATTTTTGTTGCTCTTCTCTGGACCTTCTCACTCTCTCCACATCTTTCTTGAAATGTGGTGCCCAGAACTGGACACACTACTCCAACTGAGGCCTAATCAGCACAGAGTAGAGTGGAAGAATGACTTCTCATATCCTTCTCACAGCACTCCTGGTAATGCATCCCAGAATCATGAGCCTCCTGCATTGTTCAATGTGGGCAATGCTGGGGGAAACATTAACAAATTCTTCCAAAAATTCCATGAGTAAGACAAGTCTTGCCTTTCTTTGTATTTGGAATCAAAGAGAGATTAAGGCAGAGTGCCTGGTGAAGGAGGGGTCAGAGGAGCCATTGGCTATATAACTCCCACCCCAGCTCATGGAAGGGCTGAGCCAACCTCCCCCCCACACACTCATCATTAACAGTGGGGCAAGCAAGGAAGCCCCAGCTCACTTTGCTTCCCCAGCCACTTCACTCCACTTTCCATTGGTGGGTGCAGGACGGTCTCCCTCAACCCCAAGTGACACTGCCAGAGGAGTGCAGCATGCTGGAGCTATTGTTCTGCTTGCCCTGCCACTGTTGATGAGTGAGGGAATGGTGGGGGAGAGACCCTTCTGTGGGCACCAGACCCCTCCACACTAGTTTCCCTGCCGTGTGTAGACTGGCCCGTTGTCCCTCCTACTGCCTCCATTTGCAGGCATGTGCTCCCTTGTGCCCCTACTTGTCACCTATGGATTACGGTGTTTAGTGCTTACCGGTCTCATTGACTTCAGATGGAGTTGGGTGCACTAAGAAGATCTAAATATTGAGCCCTGAGTGAGTTGCCCAGGGCAGGCATTCTCCGGGTACGTCTATACAGCAATATTATTTCAAAATAACTTAGACTGTGTCTACATGCCAGGCAGTTATTTCAAAATAACGTTGAAATACTGTCAAGCTGGAGGGCTTCGTACTCCTGTAACCTTCATTGTATCAGGAGTAAGGGAAGTCAGAGGAAGAGTGCTCTCTTTTGAAATAAGTGCTGTGTAGACGCTCCCAATTGCGAAATAAGCTATGTAATTGACATAGCTCAATTTGTGTAGCTTATTCTGAGTTAAGCCCTGCTGTGTAGATGCACCCTCAGAGTGACAATTACACCTTGAAAGAACTCCTTCCTGCTTCTAGAGCCTCCTCTCCCTTTTGCATGTATTTCTAAATTGTACACATAGGAACATTTGCAAAGTATATTTACCCAGAATGTATTACAGTGTTTGATTATCTTCCTTGACTGAGTGTTAAACATGTAATGCTAATACCTCACTCTTATGTTATTGCTTTTCATCCAAATATTTCATAGCACTTTATACAAGTGGTTGTGTTATCACCATTTCACAGATGGAAAACAGGCACAAGAAGTGACTTGTCCAAGGTGGTGGTGAAGCCGGAAGTAGAGTCAATGTCTCCTGAGTTATATCACTCTGTATAGTTGGCAACGCACCCGTCCAAGTATATTTGTTTAACTGTTTATAAACTCTTGATTTCCTGACCAGAAGTAGGCACTCAAATAGGCAGATTTTCAGCTTGTACAAATCGATGTATGGCCGTTAATGTTGATGGAGCTTTACAACAGCTGAGGATCTTGCCCCAAATTTCTAAAACACAAATAAGCAAGGAGTGCAATGATATTTGGGCATTCTCTGCATAGCTATGTTTATCATTAATATGTTGCAACGTGAATGTAAATGGTTGGTGTTTGGTGATGAGGTCGATTGATTTTAATTTTAAAAAAAAATTGAAAACTAGCATTCAAAAGGAAATATGGGGGAAAGCATATAAAGAAAAACCTAATTCCTAAGTGGACTCTGCTGGTGACAGTAAAAGCTCTTGGAAGCATAGTGAGATTATTTACGGGCACTACTATACCTTCAACCTGATCATTCCATTTAGAACATTTATAAAAACAAACTTCAAACAGTGTTGACATTCCAGAGGGATTGTGCACAATTAAGTGTGATGACTGTAGATTGTAAATGTTATTTTAAAATTCACAAACCAGTGATACAAAATATAGCGAAACACTTAAGGAAATGACTGAAAAAAGAGAAACCTTCATGACTCTATTAATCAATGCCACTGCTACATAAACAGAGTTTATTGTATTTTATATCTTGTTTATGCATTTAATGACATGCATCTGAATATGTCAGGTCTTTCATGAAAAATATATGGAACAGAGTTATGGAAAAGCTGTCCATTATGGTATTTCAGACACTAGTGTATGTTTTGTAGAGGTGAAATGTACTGATAGACAAACTGAAAGCCTGAAGGCTGTGGAACATGGGATCAATAGCTAGGTGGCAGGGGAATACTCACAGATCCAGCTAATCTCCTGCTATAATTAATTTTAGTGGCCTACAGCCAACCACCCCAAAAATATTACTTTCAGAGCTATATTGTACAGCATGAGAGTATGTGCTAATTGATAGAGATGTGATATGGAAAGAAGTTAAATGAATTCTTTGTATTGATTTTCACTGTAGAGGTTGTGAGGGCAATTCTCACACATGAACCACTTGTTTTTTGGTGACAAATCTGAGAAACTCTCCAAGATTGAATAGGCGAAAGAGGAGTCCTTGGAAAGAAATGATAAAGATATTAGTTAGTCACTAGGACCAGAAGATCTAAAGGAACTCAAATATGAAACTGCAGAATTATGAAGTGATGTGTATAGCTAATGTGATGCTGATTTATTTTAAGAGATTATGGGGCATATTGGCAATTTCAGGCTGGTGAAACTATAGTAAAGAACAGAATTATCACACACACAAATGAACATGACATGTTGGGAAAGGGTCAACACAGCTTTTGCAAAGGAATAGTTATGCCTCACCAATCTATTAAAAATCTGTGAAGGTCTCAGCAAATGTTTTAACAAGGGTGATGCCGTTGTAAACAGTGTACTTGGAGTTTGAGTGTACGTCTACACAGCAGCATTATTTCGAAATAACTGAAGTTATTCCAAAATAACATAGTGCTCGTCTACACTACAAGCCTTTATTTTGAAATAATGTCAAGCTGGAGGACTTCTTACTGACTCATGGTAATCCTCATTTCATGAAGAGCAAGGGAAGTCAAAGGAAGAGTGTTCTCCCTTCGACTTTCTGCTGTGTAAACCCTGCCAAAAGCCAAATTAAGCTATTTTGACTTAAACTATGCAATGGACTTAGCTGAAGTTGCGTAGCTTAATTTGACTTTAGCCCTACTGTGTAGACATACCCTGAGAGAGCCTTTGACTCAGTCCCATACCCAAGGCTCTTAAGCAATGTGAAGAGTCAAGTTCCTCTCATGGATCAGTGACTGTTTTTTGCTAAGTCATGCTTGATGATTTTGCGGGCTGTTCAGACAACTTCATAGAAATAAATTGACTGTAGTTGAAGAGCATTGAAGATGGGACCACGTCAGTAAGAGCGGTAAGTTAGAGCAGAGCGGGAGAAGAGCAAGGAACCCTGAGAACACCAAGCTTTATGGCAATACTTAGGCTGAAGTCTGTTCTAGGTAGCGATTTGACTTCTCAGTTAAAGCCAAACACTCAAAAAAGGGGCAAGTTGCGACTATATCCCGTATGTGTGCTTACTCCATTCTGAGCAAAATTGGGACTCTACATATTGGCATTGCTATTTCTATGCCGTGTGTCCCTTTTTTATTGTGTGTAGGCTCTCTCAGGTATGTCTACACATGTTTTAGCAATAGTGTGCATGTACAATAAAGACTAAGTTTGTAATGGCAAATGACACATACTAATAGAGATGAAAACCCTGTTAGTATCTATGTGGCAATCAGACATACCATACATGTTTGAGTGCTAGGAAGATGAAGTCACTCTACATTTAAATGCAGCATGCTGGTTTCTTCTAGACTTCCTATAAAATTATTTTTGTAGGACAGTGTCATAAGACTCTAATGGTTCCACTGGACCAGAGCGCTCTGCAGCTGAAGAGAGCAGCATCTAAATGGGCTTTGCTATTGCTAAAGAAAATGAGTATAAATGTGTTACAGGCCAAAGAATAGCCAACCTTTCTTTTAGCTAGCCTTTACAGAAAGATTGGTACTAACAGTGTCTTTGTGGAATCAAACAGTTTCCCTCAAAGTATTAAATCTCTTACAACACTGCAGAGTGCCTAGTTGTTTTTATGCCACTGGATAGCAGCATTCATTAGAAAATCTCCCTTTCATCATCAGATCTTGTAATACTGGACAATTGACAGGCAAATTATATTCTACACTTCTACAGATTAAAAACTGCACAGACTGGTGAGAAGAGGTTTGCAGTCTTTTTTCCAACTAGTATTGGGTCTTTCATTTAATGTAATCACAGATAAATTTTCCCCACCTGGCGATAAGGATGCTGGTATCTAAGGCAACGTGAAATATAATAGGCCCTGGTCCTGCCAAGCACTGAGGGAGCCTCCTGGCATTACTCGGCACCTCACATGATTAGACTCACAAGGAGTAATGAAACCGGATATGAAAATGGGATGCAAATGGCAATTCACTGTCAGTGTTCAGTGGAATGTCGCTTAATGCAAATAACACAGCCTCAAGTAAGTTGTTTTTTTATTAGGTAGCATTAATTCTCTTTCCTTTCTAAATTTAGCAGATTCTAATGGTAATAGATGCAGAACTATGCCAGACATTCTGGGTACCAAATATATTACATCTTAACACGTTTCCCCCGTGACTCTTCATTGATGAAATTATAAATGGCAATTAAAAATACCTCTTATCTTGACTTAGTTGATCAATTTTACATTGCAGAAGCAATTATTGGAATTAAATTAATATTTAAATATGGGCATATAAGTAAGATATAATAAGAAGATTAAAGAAGCAAGAATTTTAACTGTAAGAAACTGATCCATGTAGTCTTCCTTCATACCAAAATCCATTTTTTAGTCCTTATTGTTACCAAAGCCAAATGTTAGCATTGTCAGTTGCAAAGCTAAAATTAAGTAATTCATAATTGTTAGTAAATCAGACCACCTCCAGCAGGTATGCTTTTTTTATATGCAAACAAGCAAGCAACAACAGTCAAATTACTCTCAGTATTGTAGGGTGTTTGCAGTGCGTTTCCTGATTCAAATGTTAGCAAAAATATGAAACACCTGTGTGAAATGCAGGGATTAATGAACCGTTGTGTAGGGGGAAATATGATCTCCAGTTTACTGATCATATACACCTAGATTTAAAAATCAAATTCTATCTGAGCCTTCTCTGCATTCTCTGAGGTGTTCAAATAGCTTTTGTTCTCATTTTGAATCCCTTTGCAATTTCAGACGCTAGCAAAAAAATGAAATGAAAATATGCAAAATGTTTAATTTAAAAAAGCCTTTTCTTATAAGCTTACCAGACAGATTTTTGCAGACTCAAGTGTTTCTGACAGATACTTCACTTAAACATCTGAACTTTTAATATTTAGTAACAAAATGGAATCTATTCACCTGAAGAGCTTGTATGTGACTTATATCCGACTCATGGTCTTATCCAGGGCCCACTGAATTCAATACAGTGACTTTCCACAAAGCAAGGATGCTAGTGATGTTTTTTTTTCCCTCTAGGGGCCTGCTGTGTGAAGCTGCAGGAAGCCATTTTGAGAGGCACAGTTCAGTGCAGCCTGCTACATAGGAGACTCTGTGTGTTCTCTCTCAGATATGTTTATGTTCTCTCTTGAAGGAACAGGAAGATCATTTTGATTGTAAGCTTGTGCTTGCTCTTTATCTCTGGGAGAGAATAGGACAAATCTTTTTGCAGAGCCATTCACAGCTGGGCTTCAAACTGTTATAAAATACTCTAGTCATAAATGTTTGGAGAGGCATGAAATTTAGTTAGAGTCTGCAACCCATATTCATACTGAGTGGTACCTTACTCTGTAAGTATTCAATTATGTTACATGCAGATTAAGACACTACTGTGTATGAATAAGAGTTGTAAAGTGTTAACCCATAGTTGTAGTTAGAGAAAGGTTACATGGGTGAATCTTGTTGTAGACCCTAAAGGTTACTTTACATTCTAGAGAGGCAGAAGTGTAAACTTCTACAAGCTTATTCTAGTTTTCTCCATGAAACCCAAATGAATTTAGAGGGAGGTGTGTGTGTCTGTCAAGTTCAAAACAGCACTCTAGAATGGGTGAACAACCATACCCCAGCCCTGCAAAAATCAATGAGGTTGAATTGACTATAAAGTCATGCACAGCATTCAAATAGCATTATTAACATGCTAGCTATGATTAGGTATTTGTACAGCTTTATTATTCAGGAACTGTTTTATGGACTTAGCTAGCGACAAGTTTTGTGTTAAATAAAATTCTCAAACTTGGTTAGCTGGAGATTGATTAAACAATCAGCACTTAACCATCAAAATGTGAAGGATATTGTGTAAAGCCTACATTCAAGGGAAAAAAAGGCTCCGGTCCATTGCATTGCATTTCATGTAATCATTTAGCCCAGAGCAAAGTGGGGATAAAATACTGACAGGTCACTAGGGCAGTGTTTGAACTCTCACTTTGTATGGCTTTAGTTGATTATACAAAGGGAGGAGCAATGGAGAACATACTGCATGGTTTGGCTGGAAAAGCTGAAGGGTAGGGCAGTTGGACATTACCTTATCTGGACATTAGAATGGTAGTGTAATAATTACATCAGTACCACAAAGGAGTTATCAGTGCTGTGTAGAGTCACAACATTCTGCCCACACTGATCGTACTCACTCACACATGCTCAGGCCTTGAACCTGCTGTGTGCTCATTCTGTATGGCACTCTTCAGGTGAATTTTCGGGAGGTATTGGTCCCCTGTTGTGTACGCATGGTCAGGGCCATGGGTGTCCAGTATACTAGGCGGGGAAAGGCTTTTCCTTCCCAAAGTGCCAGGCATGACTCCGCCCCCAGAACACCTGCTGTAGGCATTCTGGGGGTAGAGGGTTGCTGCCCCCAGTACCTATCTTCCCCACTGATCCAGGCAGAGGAAGCTGGGGATATGTGCCACCCGCCCACCCAATGTTCCGGGAGCCGGAGAGACTTGGGTCGGTTCGGGCCATGAGGTCTCCTCCCTCCCCGGTGTTCTGGAGGTTGGGCAGGCCCAGTCTGCATGGCCTCCTCCCTTCCTAGAGCACTGGGGAGGCTGGGGTGCACACGTTCTTCCTCTCCCCGTAGTGGGGGACATGTGTGGTCAGTGTACTGCCCCACCTCCTCCTCTCCCTGTAATGGAGGCAGGGCCTCAGCAGAGGGGGCGGGGCTGTAGGTGGGGCTGGGGGCCTGTGTCCCCAAACCCCGGCTGCACCAACTGCCCATGGTCAGGGCTAATATCCTAAAATAGTGAATCCAAAAAGGAATTAGTGATATAATGATCTAAGTAAAGATACAAAAGCCTCCTTTTTCTTCATTTTTTCTGATACCAACATTTATTTGACAAAAAGGCTGCTGGAATGCCTTCAAAATCTTCCCATAAAATATTTGTTTTTACAGACAACATTTTTCAGCTACACTAAGAACATAAGAACATAAGAATGGCCGTACTGGGTCAGAACAAAGGACCATCTAGCCCAGTATCCTGTCTGCCGACAGTGGCCAGCACCAGGTGCCCCAGAGAGGGTGGACCGAAGACAATGATCAAGCGATTTGTCTCCTGCCATCCCTCTCCAGCCTCTGACAAACAGAGGCCAAGGACACCATTTTATCCCCTGGCTAATAGCCTTTTATGGACCTAACCTCCATGAAATTATCTAGCTTCTCTTTAAACTCTATTATAGTCCTAGCCTTCACAGCCTCCTCTGACAAGGAGTTCCACAGGCTGACTACATGCTGTGTGAAGAAGAACTTTCTTTTATTAGTTTTAAACCTGCTACCCATTAATTTCATTTGGTGTCCTCTAGTTCTTCTATTTAGGGAACTAATAAAGAAAAGTTATTTATCGGCCCTCTCCACACCACTCATGATTTTATATACCTCTATCATATCCCCCCCTCAGTCTCCTCTTTTCTAAACTGAAAAGTCCCGGTCGCTTTAACCTCTCCTCATATGGGACCCGTTCCAAACCCCTAATCATTTTAGTTGCCCTTTTCTGAACCCTTTCCAAGGCCAAAATATCTTTTTTGAGGTGAGGAGACCACATCTGTACACAGTATTCAAGATGCGGGCATACCATAGTTTTATCTAGGGACAATAAGATATTCTGGGTCTTATTTTCTATCCCTTTCTTAATAATTCCTAGCATCCTATTTGCCTTTTTGACCGCCGCTGCACACCGCGTGGAAGTTTTCAGAGAACTGTCCACGATAACTCCAAGATCTCTTTCCTGATTTGTCGTAGCCAAATTAGCCCCCATCATACTGTACGTATAGTTGGGGTTATTTTTCCCGATGTGCATTACTTTACACTTATCCACATTAAATTTCATTTGCCATTTTTTTGCCCAATCACTCAGTTTGGTGAGATCTTCTTGGAGTCCCTCACAGTCTGCTTCTGTCTTGACTATCCTAAACAGTTTGGTATCATCTGCAAACTTTACCACCTCACTGCTTACCCCTTTCTCCAGATCATTTATGAATAAGTTGAACAGGATTGGTCCTAGGACCGACTCTTGGGGGACACCACTAGTTACCCCTCTCCATTCTGAAAATTTACCATTTATTCCTACCCCTTGTTTCCTGTCTTTTAACCAGTTCATGCAGGCTTTTGCCTGACAAAATTATGTGTGTAGTTCACTGAATGGGGAGGGGGGCAATAGAGGCTCATTTTGACAGTTAGGCTCCAGGGTGACAACCTGGCCTCACCTGACACCAAGAGGAGTTTTGCTGTTGACTACAGTTGCTCCAGGATATCATCCCAGTTTTCTTATATTAGAGTACCACCACAGAATGTGTACACCTATTTTGAAGGTGTCTGTCAAGTGTAAAAATGTAATAAGAAAAGCAAAAAAAGATTTTGAGGAACAGCTAGCCAAAAACTCAAAAAAAAAATAACAAAATGTTTTTTAAGTACATTAGAAGCAGGAAGCCTGCTAAAAAACCTGTGGGTCCCCCAGACAATCGAACTATAAAAGGCGCAATCAAGGGCCATAAAGCCATTGCGGAGAAACTAAATGATTTCTTTGCTTCAGTCTTCACGGCTGAGGACGTTGGGGAGATTCCCAAATCTGCATCGTCCTTTGTGGGTGATGAATCTGAGGAACTGTCCCGGATTGAAGTGTCATTAGAGGAGGTTTTGGAACAAATAGAAAAACTTAATGTTAACAAATCTCCGGGACCGGATGGCATTCATCCAAGGGTTCTAAAAGAACTCAAATGGGAAATTGCTGAACTATTATCTGTGGTTTGTAACCTATCTCTTAAATCGGCTTCTGTATCTAATGACTGAAGGTAGCCAATGTGACACCAATATTTAAAAAGGGGTCTAGAGGCGATCCGGGCAATTACAGACCGGTAAGTCTAACTTCAGTACCGGGCAAATTAGTTGAAACAATAGTAAAGAATAAAATTGTGAAGCATGTAGAAGAACATAATCTGTTGGACAAAAGTCAACATGGTTTCTGTAAAGGGAAATCCTGTCTTACTAATCTATTAGAGTTCTTTGAAGGGGTTAACAAACATGCGGACAAGGGGATCCAGTAGATATAGTATACTTAGATTTTCAGAAAGCCTTTGACAAGGTCCCTTACCAAAGGCTCTTGTGTAAATTACATAGCCATGGGATAAGAGGGAAGGTCCTTTCATGGATTGAGAACTGGTTAAAAGACAGGAAACAAAGGGTAGGAATAAATGGTAAATTTTCAGAATGGAGAGGGGTAACTAGTGGTGTCCCCCAAGGGTTGGTCCTTGGACCAATCCTGTTCAACTTATTCATAAATGATCTGGAGAAAGGGGTAAGCAGTGAGGTGGTAAAGTTTGCAGATGATACCAAACTGTTTAGGATAGTCAAGACAGAAGCAGACTGTGAGGGACTCCAAGAAGATCTCACCAAACTGAGGGTATGTCAGTTCGAATTAGTTAATTCGAACTAAGCTAATTCGAATTAGCGCATCTAGACCTAAAAACTAGTTCGAATTAGCGTTTTGGTAATTCGAACTAGCATGTCCACATTGAGTGGACCCTGAACCGAAGTTAAGGCTGGCCGGAACCAGTGCCGGCAGGGCATCAGCTTAGGACTTAGAGCGTGGAGCTGCTGCCTCAGGCTAGCCGAGGGCTGTGCTTAAAGGGACCCGACCCCCACCCCGGACAGACAGTTCTCAGGGTTCTCCGCTTGCTTGTCTACCTCGATGAGGGACAGCAAAGCAGTCCTGTCTTGGAGTGCCCTGAATGCCCACACTCGGCACATCACAGCACTCGGCCATCAGCCCGGCTGCACTTGCCGCAGGCTGCCATCCGGGGGGGGTCATTCGGGGGGCTGTCAGGATCCAGGAGGCCCTGCAGGAGAGCCTCCACCGCGAGGAGCCCGCAGAGCCACCCCAGTCCTCCCCATCGGGGGCTCGTACCCCATTCCTCCCTCACCTCCTTCCACTTACCCTTCCCTAACCCCCCTTCCTGATGTAAAAAATAAAGGACACGTGTGTTCAAAAATAGAAACTCTCTTTAACAAAACTGAGGGTGGGGGGGGGGATTAACCTCTGGGGAGGGTGGGAGAGGGGAAGAGAGAGGGTGGGAGAGGGGAGGTGGAAACCTGGGAGGAGGGAGCTGGAAGGGGGAAGCCAGGGGAAGAAGGAGGAGGGGAAGTCTAAAACTATGGTACGCCATATCTTCAGTATTGTGTAGAGATGGGGTCTCCTCACCTCAAAAAAGATATTTTGGCCTTGGAAAGGGTTCAGAAAAGGGCAACTAAAATGATCAGGGGTTTGGAACTGGTCCCATATGAAGAGAGGCTAAAGAGACTGGGACTTTTCAGCTTAGAAAAAAGGAGACTGAGGGGGGATATGATAGAGGTCTATAAAATCATGAGTGGTGTGGAGAGGGTGCATAAAGAAAAGTTCTTCATTAGTTCCCATAATAGAAGGACTAGAGGACACCAAATGAAATGAATGGGTAGCAGGCTTCAAACTAATAAAAGAAAGTTCTTCTTCACAAAGGAAATAGTCAACCTGTGGAACTCCTTGCCACAGGAGGCTGTGAAGGTGAGAACTAGAACAGAGTTTAAAGAGAAGTTAGATAAAGTCATGGAGGTTGGGTCCATGGAGTGCTATTAGGTAGGGGGTAGGAATGGTGTCCCTGGCCTCTGTTTGTGGAAGGCTGGAGATGGATGGCACGAGACAAATGGCTTGGCCATTGTCTTTGGTCCATCCCCTCCGGGGTACCTGGTGTTGGCCGCTGTTGGCAGACAGGCTACTGGGCTAGATGGACCTTTGGTCTGACCCAGTACGGCCGTTCTTATGTTCTAAGCTCAGGGCTCGGTTGGGGGTCTCACTGGACCAACTTGATTTTCATGCAACCCTGCTCCTGGGTTCGCTATCCTGCCCTAGACGGCCACTTTCCTGTGCCTAGTGCGGAGATTGTGGACGTTGGAGGCCTCCCCCCAAACCTGGATGAGGTCCACAATCTCCATACTAGAGCAGGCGGGCGTCCGCCTCTTGAGGCCCCAGGCAGGCTCCTGGGAGCCGCCAGCCTGGTCCTGGGAAGAGGGGGAGGGCTGGGTGGCAGCGGGGGAGGGCTGGCTTGTGCTGTGCCAGGTGCAGGGTCTGCTGGCTGGGTGCTGGCAGGCTTGCACCTGGCATGGGCACCGTAGCCAGACCGTGGCCCTTTAAGGGCTCCGGGGCCGGGAGGGGGGCAGACGAGTTTCCCTGGCTTGGCCCAGAGTGGCCACCAGGGCAACCTGGGAAGGGCTAGCCTCCCACTAGTTCGAATTAAGTGGCTACACAGCCCTTAATTCGAACTACTTAATTCGAACTAGGCGTTAGTCCTCGTAGAATGAGGTTTACCTAGTTTGAATTAAGCGCTCCGCTAGTTCGAATTAAGTTTGAACTAACGGTTTGCGTGTGTAGCGCCTATGAAAGTTAATTCGAACTAACAGCTGTTAGTTCGAATTAACTTTGTAGTATAGACATACCCTGAGTGATTGGGCAACAAAATGGCAAATGAATATTAATGTGGATAAGTGTAAAGTAATGCACATCGGGAAAAATAACCCCAACTATACGTACAGTATGATGGGGGCTAATTTGGCTACGACAAATCAGGAAAGAGATCTTGGAGTTATCGTGGACAGTTCTCTGAAAACTTCCACGCGGTGTGCAGTGGCGGTCAAAAAGGCAAATAGGATGTTAGGAATTATTAAGAAAGGGATAGAAAATAAGACCCAGAATATCTTACTGCCCCTGTATAAAACTATGGTACGCCCGCATCTTGAATATTGTGTACAGATGTGGTCTCCTCACCTCAAAAAGATATTTTGGCCTTGGAAAGGGTTCAGAAAAGGGCAACTAAAATGATTAGGGGTTTGGAACGGGTCCCATATGAGGAGAGGTTAAAGCGACCGGGACTTTTCAGTTTAGAAAAGAGGAGACTGAGGGGGGGATATGATAGAGGTATATAAAATCATGAGTGGTGTGGAGAGGGCCGATAAATAACTTTTCTTTATTAGTTCCCTAAATAGAAGAACTAGAGGACACCAAATGAAATTAATGGGTAGCAGGTTTAAAACTAATAAAAGAAAGTTCTTCTTCACACAGCATGTAGTCAGCCTGTGGAACTCCTTGTCAGAGGAGGGTGTGAAGGCTAGGACTATAATAGAGTTTAAAGAGAAGCTAGATAATTTCATGGAGGTTAGGTCCATAAAAGGCTATTAGCCAGGGGATAAAATGGTGTCCTTGGCCTCTGTTTGTCAGAGGCTGGAGAGGGATGGCAGGAGACAAATCGCTTGATCATTGTCTTCGGTCCACCCTCTCTGGGGCACCTGGTGCTGGCCACTGTCGGCAGACAGGATACTGGGCTAGATGGACCTTTGGTCTGACCCAGTACGGCCATTCTTATGTTCCTATGTTATGAAGGCACTCTTCATAAAAGTGTGCGTGTGAATATGCTGGTGTGCAGTTTTTGCTTTTAAAAGCTCTGTCACCTCCGCAAGAAGATTGGAACGCATTTGTTGCCAAGAAAGCATTCAGAAACATTAAAGAGGTGGAATGTGTGTTTTGTTACACAGCTTCCTATTCTTATGGAGAAGTCTTGGTGAATTGCATTATTAGTTTAAAAATGAATGCCGGACATGAATTTAAAAGAAAGTTGAATAGGGTCTAAGTTACTTTTTTGGGAAAAAAAAAAAGCATGATCTTTTTCAGATCCTGATCTATTTCTTATGAGCACAGAATCTATATAGCTATTCGTCTTAATTGTGTGGGTTTGTGAGAGGTTCATCTGAATCTTATTGGAACAGGAGCACTGATGAACACTGAAAAGCACCCAGGGTAGAATTATCCTTTGTGATGGAGGAATTTTGCCAGGCAAGCATTTGTTTTTGTCCTCCTTGTGTTGTTCACTTTAGCTGTGTAGGAGAAACAATAGTTTTTAAATAAATACCCCCCTATGTATTAGCAATGAGAATGCACTACAAAATTGGGATCTGAACTTCTCACAACCCAAATGCTGTGGGGATATTCAAACCTGAAGATTTAATTCAGGCTCATTTCTAATAAACACAAAAAGCTAAACTCAGTCCAGGCATATACAAGAGCACAAATCCAGGCCTGCTGACAGCCGGGACAGAGGGAGCAATTGCTGAAGGCCTAGTGATTCAAAAGGGCCCAAGGCTCCTGGTTGCTGCTGCTACCAAAATGGCAGCAGAAGCCCTGGGCTCTTTAAATCACTGCCAGAGTGCTCTGGATGGCACTGAAGGTTGGCTGTCCTCAGCCCTGCCCGTTCTACCTGAGGACCTCCCCTTTCTGGGAGCATGGACACCCCCTCCCACACACACACGTACACACTCCTTCCTCATGGACTTGGCAATTCTGTTGACTCCACTACACAAATCCCATTGAAATTCATGCAAAGTGCATCCACTTATGCCTGGGATGAATTTGATCCTATGGATTGGATTACTTTATGTTTTAAAAATATCTATTCCTTTTGGTATCTTCTTTCATGTTCTCTGAGGCTGCTTCAATGGAGAATACATTGCTGCTACCATTTTGGCAGCTGGAAAACTGTTTGTGGAAGCACTGCGTTGATACGTTGAGCAAGTCCAAGTCTCTTCCTCAGCTACTACAGCACTACTTCAAGATTTTGTTTTATTAATCTTGACATCTCCTATGTTTACTGACAGTATTCCAAGATACTAATGCAGGGCAGACTGGCTAATCATTACATGTTACATAACTGGAGATATTTAAGAGCAGGTTAGACAGACATCTGTCAGGGATGATCTAGACACTGCTTGGTCCTGCCATCAGGGCAGGGGACTGGACTCGATGACCTCTCGAGGTCCCTTCGAGTTCTAGTGTTCGATGATTCTATATGATTCCTACTTTTAAGATCCAGCTAATTTCAGTAGCTGTTATTACTTTGTGACATTTTGCAGAAGAACTTTATGCTAGATTTACTGGAATGAAACTAATGTAACGGACTAAAGTGTATTTATTTCTTTACCTACCAAAGGTAGCTGAAGTGGCTAAGATTTGGTTTAAATTCTCTTCCTGACAAGAAACACAGTCACTCTTAGTCTGCAGGACTGATAAGAGAGCACACTGGGGGGGCATCTCTGCTGTAGATTTATAATCAGAAAGCTTATATTATACCATCCTTTCCTCCCATGATCTTACTTGTTGTTTTTGTTTTCCTTACAACAGCTCTCAAAAAATACCCCACACTTTGGTAACCTTGGAAAAGATTTTTTTCCTTGGTCTCATATTTCATATCCTCACTAATTCACACTGGTGAGGATAAAACTGTTGTCCTACCTGCACTTGATAAGTTACAAGTTTGTAACAAATAACAAATACCATGGGTTGTCACCTTCAGCACTAAAAGAATAGGTCTGTCACTTGAGCTGAAACCAGGGCCGGCTCTAAGCACCAGCAAATCAAGTCCGTGCTTGGGGCGGCACATTTCCAGGCGCGGCATTTGCGGGTAAGCAGCTGCCCCTGGCAATGCCTGACCCTGCCCCACCCCACTGATTTTAAAGGGCTGCTGGAGCTCGCCTCTGGCTGCGTGTCCCTGGGAGCTGGCTGCGGAGCATGCTGTGGCCAGGCTCTGCCCCGCCCTGCCGGCTCCAGTCCTGCCATGGCCCTAGCCCCCTTCGCTGGCGAGAGACTGCTCCCTGCCAGCCGCCTAGCTTGCTGCGCCCCACACCCTGCTCCCCTGCACCCTGGTCCCCCTGCTCTCCCTGTTCCCTGAGCCCCTCTGGCTCTGTGCCGCCCATTCCCTGCACTGCCCCTGCACCCCGGTCCCCGTGTCCCACTGGCTCTGTGCCCCCTCTGTGCCCTGCAGCCCCTTTTCCCTGTGCACCTCTGGGTCTGTGCCCCCCATTCCCCGCACTGCCCCTGGATCCCATCCCTCTGCCCTTCCCGTTCCCTGTGTCCCATTCCCCGTGCCTCCCCTGCACCCCGCACCCTGCTCCCCCCAGTCCCTGAATCCCTCTGGCTCTGTGCCGCCCGTTCCCTGTGCTGCCCCTGTACCCCGGTCCCCGTGCCCCACTGGCTCTGTGCCCTGAAGCCCCTTTTCCCTGTGCCCCTCTGGGTCTGTGCCCCCCATTCCCCGCACTGCCCCTGGATCCCATCCCTCTGCCCTTCCCATTCCCTGTGTCCCATTCCCCGTGCCTCCTCTGCACCCCACACCCTGCTCCCCCCACTCCCTGAATCCCTCTGGCTCTGCGCCTCCCATTCTCTGTGCCACCCCTGTACCCCCCACACTGTTCCCCACACTCCTCTGGCTCTGTGCACCCCAGCACCCCAGTCTCCCTGCTTCCCCTGGTCCCCGCACCCCTCTGGCTCTGCGCCTCCCATTCCCCACAGTGAACCCTGCTCCCCCTGTTCCCCATGCCCCTCTCGCTCTGTGCTGACCCTGCACCCTGCTTCCCCTGTTGGTCAGGAGTGAGGGGTGCTTGTCCATAGGTAGGGGCTGGACAGGGCAGGGAAAAGGCTGTTGTGACACAGCAGTGAGTGAAAGGGGAGGGGGAGTTTACTTGAAGCGCCTTTGCCTTTATGGAAAAGAAATAATTAAAATTATATTTGCTATTTATAGGGCTAAAATGCCGGAACGAAAACGAAAACAAACGAAAAAAAATTGCAAAGTGCAAACGTGTAAAAGCCAACCAAAAAAAAGGGGGGGGGGATTTTTGCTTGGGGAGGCAAAAAACCTAGGGCTGGCCCTGGCTGAAACATTAACTTAAAGAAGAGTCTTTAGAGTCTGTTGCTTGAGGGAGACATGCTCATGCATGCCATTTAACCAGAATTTACATTCTATTACCATACTTTTTTATCATTGGCAATGTGCAGAAGCAATCAGAACTCTCTTTTTTTTGAGACTGGTTCTTATTCGTCTGATCCTATTCACTGATTCCTATTTAAAATGTGTGTTGTATTCTTGGTTGCATTAGTTCAAACTTTCTTGTGATCTAATTCCAATGAAGAGAGTTTGTCCTAATGTGTTGGAGAGAGAATTATCTATAAAATATTATGATACAGGATTTATTATCTTAAATAATATTACATGTGCAGAAATTTGAAAGCATCAGCACTTTCAAGCAATTGAGAATATTAAACAGAGTTCTCTGCAGACATTTTGTAGTAAAATCCTAACTAGCCTATAATGTAAGCTAAAGGGTTTTTAGAGACTCCAAAACTCTTCAGGAAGTCTTTTTGTTTAGATAACCAATAAATATTTCTTTCTTCTGGAGCCTGCAGAATTTCAACAATGGAAGTAGGAGAACATAACAGTTTCTTTTCAAGTTAAAAATACCTGGCTTGGCTGAATTTGTGTTGAGATAATCAATGTCAGTGCACACCAACCATAAACTGATTGTGAGAAGAAAGAGAAAACTACCATCCTTTCATAAACAAAGGGAATCTTCCATTAATATAGAGTACACTTTTTCCTATTAAGCTATGACTCTTTAAAAGCCCCCCGATGTATTTTGCCCATATATAAAGTATGCATATTTAGATAAAATCTTAGTGCAGTGGATTTTTCTGTATATCCATTCCTACTTTAGAAATACTCACTTTTTTGGCTTTTGAGATATGGAAGGCATTGATTTGAGTCTTTTCTGGATTTGCATGCAGTTGGTTGTCTGTGTAGTGTTTGTCTAGGATGTAAAGTGCTTTCCCCAAGATTCTCTCTCATACCAAGCTCCTTGTCTATGTAGTGACACACAGATGATCGAATAGCAACTTAATACAAAATAATTTGGATATTGTTGGTATAGATATTGAATAACACGTGTGCTAAGATGCTACAGGTTGAACCTCTGTAGTCTGGGACTCTCTGGTCCGACAACATCCATGCTCCCACAGGACCATGGATGTTGTTGGACCAGATGGCCCCAGCAGCTGGCAGCCCATAGGGCCAGTGGCTTGAGGGCAGGGAGCCCAGCCAATGGGCCAATGACTGGGGACAGGGAGCTCTGCCGGCCGGAGCAGGGCCAGCAGCCAGGGACAGGGAGCCCTTCTGGCCAGGGATGTGGAGCCCTGCTATGGCCAGAGTGAGGCTGGCATGGAGAGTAGCCTTACTGGAGATCTAGATTGAAGATCTAGATTGCTGGGTATACGCAGGGTCATTTACCAAAGTGATGACTAGTTAGTAATCTTAATCTTCCCATTGAGTAGCATTTGATAGGCAAGCTGAATAGCCAAGTTGTTATGTTCACCTATCTTTCTAATGCTGGGAAGCCTATATATGATCAAACAATTTTTTTCTATTGCGGGTGATATCTGAGTATTTTGTCAAGTTCTGCTGGGATTTCAGGCTCTTCCAAGTAATTTTTGGTGGTAGATGTTTATCAGTGGCTATGGTGTCATGACCAAAAGGATTGTCTTGGAATGCCCATATATTTCATACAGTATGACTAACTGGGGTGCTAGCCTGAGGGAAAATTCTCTCCAGCTGCCGCAAGCTAGGTGTCTCTTAGTAGACAGACATACAGCATTAGCAAAGTGGTTGTAGTTCTCGGGCATCAATTTAATTGGTAACCCTAACCAGTTTGCTCTCTTGAAGTTGAAACAATGTTGGAGTGGCACAATGATAGACAGACATGGCACCAGAATTCATCTTCGTTCCAATAAGAGATGGTGGTGTAACCTCAGGACTGGATCTAGTACCAATTTTCTACGTGAGTGAGCTAATATAGTTTTAAGAAGGTAGATCAGGGTTATGCCCACACTTCCATTGTCCAGTGTTAAAAACTCGTGTAATGAATCAATCTTAACTGATGAGCAGTTGCCTATGTTTCCATAGTTGTCATTCCCTGCATAGCTCCAATGGGTGCTGTGGCTGTTGAAACTGCCAATTATGATGCATGATGTTGTTTGTCATTGGACCAGTAGGTTGATGAAATTAAAGTGTCTGTGGTGGCTTGTAAATGGGGAGATTATGGTAAGCTGAATGGTGCCAGGCTCAGTATTATTTTCTTCTGTTTTATAGGCAGGTGCAATCCTGATGCCTGGTTTAACAAATTTGCTTCTGCCATATTGATCATTTGGTGAGCATGGCACCACTGTTTTGTGCAATGCTATCCTCTTTACTAGCTAACGTTACTTCCAAGTTTGTGGAAAGAAAGATTAGTGCCAGTCCCAAGAAAAATTCTTGATATCCAGGCTGGGATGCAATGTCTTATTGTTGATATCTGCCTTTGTTTTATAGCATCAGAAGAATAAGAAATGGGTAGCAGTAGGATGTATTCAGCAGGATTTGCAACCTTTAAGGCTGGCTGACTGCTGCATGAAGGCATCTTCTGTGGCTCCCAGCCTGGCCTAACTTCATTTACCTTCCTGCTCAGTGGGGAAAGTCGTCTGTCCTTTTGGAGGGCTATTAACTACCATTATAAATTACAGAGCTGTGTGAAGCTTGTCAGGCTTTCTTCTCCAGGGAGGGAGAGCAAAAGGGGTAGTTGCCCTGGGGCCCACCAACACAAAGGGGTCTGGAGCTCCCAACTGCTGCTACTGTGGCAAGAGCCACTGCTGGAGCCTTGGGCCCTTTAAATTGCCACGGGAGCATGCACTGTATGCTCCACATGGATGTGAGCGTAGGTGGGAGGCATGTTGCACTCTGGGCAACACTAAGGGCTGATTGTCCTGGCTCTGTTCCTTCCACCTGAGGCCCCACCCTTTCTGAGAATGGGGAGTCGCCCCCTCCTACTTTGTGTGCACAAGCTGTCGGCTCCTATGGACTCAGGTGAATATTGCCTTTAGGCTGATCTGAGTGTGATTACCAACCTGGGTTTGGTGTTTGGTTCAAAATGAACGTCCTAACCCCAATGTAAGATTTGTCCCGAATCACGTTGTGCCAAATATTGATGATAAAAACTATGAACTTGCTCAGATTCACTTGAAATGGGGCTCAGAGATTGCTAAGTTGTTTTCCATATTGTGACCTGAATGAAAAGTTTGTAGAAAAGTCCAGGTTTGATTGGCATTGTGTGGTCTCTTGGCCTTGGTTGGGGACTGTTTGCACAACTAATAGGATCTGCGTGTATAAAGAAACAATTTTGTTTCGGTTGCCAGGAGGAGCTAAGCCTTGCATGTGCCACAGCGCTGGCATGGGGAAACCTCTTTGCTCCTCGACTAAGCTCTGGACTGGGGAGATGGAGGGGCTAGCCATTTCCAGCCTGTTTGCACCCCCACCCTGCAAACTCCTCAGCAGCCTGTCGGCCAGGGGCTTAGGATCCTCCTCACCTGCTCCCTACTTCCCAGCCTATGTCCTGTCCCTAGGGAGTGCTGGGCTGCATCACCCTCCTAGGAACTCTCCGTTGCTGAGCCATCTCTCTGGCCCAATTTGCAGAAGCTCCTGCAGTCAGGATACCTGAGCCTGGGTGCACAATGCATCCTTAGGACTTAACCTTGTCCTGCAGAGGGCCAGGAGGTGACTGGGTTATGTAAATGACAAGGAGCAGTCTGGAGGTGTTATCTGCCTTTCAGCTGTTCAGGACTTTAGCACATATAGGGCTTGGCTCCTCCTGGACAGCCCTCCTCAGACTGGAGGGTCTTTGGCTTTCCCCAGGCACTGGCCCAGCCAGAAGCAGTGGTGGAAGGAAGGAACCTGCCAGCCCGGTTGTTTGGTGAGCTGAGCACTCCGACCAAGGGCTGGTTCTCCACACAGCTCTGGGAGTAGGACAAGCTGCTTCTAGCCACAGGAGCTAGGGGTAGGGAGGATGAAGAGCTCTGTGAAGAGGGACAGGTGATCCCTTGACTTCCCTTCCCTTCCCCCCATCTCCCCTGCAGCTGGAAGTGGCTCCAGTCCCTTCTTTCCCGTACCATACCCAAAGGCTGCTGCTGGCCACAGTCTGGTGTGAACCCCGGCAGAAATCTGGAAAGGGGGGGCATGTGATTCTGTGTCACCTAATGTGTTGCCTCAGGAAGATGTGGTGCCAGGTACTGGGAGAGGCGGGTCCATCTTGTAGGCCCAGCCAGGCATGGAGAGCGGAGAGTCCTTGGTAGGGAGGGTGGGTGAATCATCCTCCCCATGTGAAAGAGGTGTGTGGCACTGTGCATTGCTCTCCTCTCCCTGTGTGACCTCTAAAGCCTTAAAGATAAGGTAAATAAAAGCTACTATCAACCAGGGCTCAGTCAACTTGATGTTAATTTGAACATTTGTACTCGATATTTCTGATTAATTAGCATTGAACTTACTTGACTAGAACTAATTTTACCAAGTGTCCCATATTCAGCCTATGGAAATATGGCCGCC
This sequence comes from Pelochelys cantorii, assembly GCA_032595735.1. Taxonomy (NCBI): domain Eukaryota; kingdom Metazoa; phylum Chordata; order Testudines; family Trionychidae; genus Pelochelys; species Pelochelys cantorii. Next base: position 42,659,297 of record CM064329.1, on the reverse strand, counting down.
CTAGTTTTGTTTATGAAAATTTTGTAATTTTTCAGTAATGCTGCCATGCCATCTACTGGGTACATTTATTATGCTGTTACATTTGGGTGTACTTTGATCATTCAAGCTGAAACTAAGTATATTTGGTCAATTTATTGGACAGTTTGTATGCATGTACTCCTGATCTTGTCCCATATCTAATATAAGTTTGACTGATCTACTCGCTTGGTATAACAAAGAGTGGATTGTGGCATCATGTGAGTCAGATGAGAAAACTAAGAAAAAAATAGATTGAAATTGCTCTAATGAGCTATGATGGAAAAGGAGCTACTGAAATGTTTATTGCAGTTCACTCTTAAAGTCTATTGCACATGATCTTTTTAGCGATATGGTTCTATTTTATATTTTACCTCCAAATTAGAGGAATTTGGTTTAGGGTCAAATGTAACATTTTGTGCTTTGATGTAACAAAAACATGTCTGACTTTATAATGTTTATTGTAATCGGGTCTGCTGGAAAGATGATGATTCTAAACTGAATAGTCTCTCAAACCAAAAATTATTTTATTTGTCTAAACTATACTATAACCCAATGAGTTAAGCAATGGTGAGAAATATATTCATCAAAAATTTTGTCAAATAATTTAGTTGAAAAAAAGGTTTTTATACAAAAGCAATTTTGTTCAAAAGTCTTATTTTTTTTAAAAAAGTTTCAAAACACAATTTTGAAAATATTTACTTTCAAAATAGGTTTTAATTGAATCCTGATTGCCTTTGTTATTATTGGAGAGCTTACCATGGCATAGTTGAACTAGATAAAGTATACATTTATCTATATGAAATATGATATACATTTTTGTTAGAATAATTCATCATTGGAAAAACTTACTAAGGCTCATGGTTGATCCTCTTTCCCTGATCATTTCTAAATCAAAATTAGAGGTCTTTTTCTGAAAGTTATGCTATAGGAATTATTTTGGAGAAATTCCTTGGCCTGTATTTTCCAGGAGGTTAGGCATTAGATTATCAAACTGGTTCCTTCTGGCCTTGAATCTACTAAAACATTGAGAAAAAAATCTTTTTTTCATGCTTTCTGAATTAATTAAAAGTAATGTAAACCCTCATAGGAAATTTTCCTCAAAACTCCCATAAAAAAAACCTATTTTCTAGTCAGCTCTACTCAGAACTAAATTGATTGCCATTCCCAGAACTAAAAGTGAAATCTCTGAATAAATGTGTGCAATCTGGCTACTTGCATACCAAGAGCTATATTCTGCTCTCATTACACCCCGGTATGCCCAATGAAATCAATGAGGTGCTACAAAAGCAATTGTTTTTACAGCACTCCATTTTGGTTTTTTTCCACCAGTTGTTCTATTACCAGGCTAATATGTTTATTTGCTACATTTACAGGTTCTACCTCCCTGGTTCTCTGGTCCAGCGCCCTAGGGACCTAACTGGTCCCAAACGACAGAATCTGCTGGATCAGGGGAGGTCAGTGCTGGGCCCCCCTGCTGCCCCCTGTCACAGGGCTCTACTCTGGCAGCAGCAGAGGGACCAGCATTGATTGAGTGGGAACTGGGAAAGGGGGGTGCTCAGAGGAAAAGGCAGTGTGACTGAGGAGCCCTGCTGCCCAGGGCCAGGAGTGCAGCCCTGTGGGGCTTCACAGCCACCCTGTTTCTTCCCCAAATGTTCCCCTGTCTCTGTCTTTCCTCCCATACCTCCCTGAGCTGGAGCACCCCAAATGAGCTATTGGTAGTATCCCGGAAGCTCTGCGAGGGTGGGAGAGGAATTGCTGAGTGCAAGCCCAGCTTTTCCCCATGAGTGCTCCGGCCTGGGAACACCCACAGGGATGCTGGGCCCCTGATGTTGCTGGGCTATGGAAGTCCAAATTATAGAGGTCCAACGTGCATGTCTGTTGTTGACTGTACAATTACTCACATTGTAAATGAGCACTGTGATATTTTCCCCTATAAAACTAATGACTAGTATTTGGTCTAGCTCACCATTCACAATCATTGAGCCACTCAAATCCAACAAAATAAAGTGGTGCCAAGAATTAAAATGTTGATGCAGGATACTGTTCAATTTTGAACACATTGGCCCAGATCCACATCTGCTGTAAACTGGCATGTCTACGGTGGCTTTGGTTTGGCCTACAGTTTTTCTAGTTAGATGCTTCAAAATATGGAGGTGCCTCTTAGCTCACCTCTTCTATCAAAATTCCTAATGATACATAGATGAAAAGGTGACCCATTTAGAATTTGTAATGAACTACAAGTTAGCTTTAGCTTTTTTCTTGATCTGTTTGCTTTGTTTGATATCGTTATTCTTTTGGTCCCATTAGGAGGATTGTTTGAAACTGCATTAGTTTTAGTAAAATCTATTTGTATTTATCTTCAAGATGTCAAATGCTGATTCCCAGGGATCTATTCTCCAGTAAACTACTACACTTTAGTATCCTTATTAAGCACTTGGTGTGACCTCTTGCTTCTGCAATCCTTGCTGTTTAATGTGCTTAATTCTAACCTTTACTAGCTAGAAATTGTATACACTTTCTACAAATTGCTGTTGATTAGCACATGACACTGCTGCAGGAAGTAGAACCCCTAGTGGTAATCTGCTTTACTCAGGCTGATCTAGAATGAGGTAATTAAATTTCTGAAAAGGCCAAGAGTGAGCTTTGTCATGTCATTCTTGTATGGCTGTGACTTTGCTGGTTCATTTACATCAAGTAAATTGATTTAAAATGTTAGCTCTTCATGGGGTGACAGTCTCAAATATAGAATTTTCTCATTTGTATGCATCAGGCAAGTTTGAATTCTTGCAGCTCAGTCAGAATCATTTAGATTTTTAAACCCTCAATTTTATTATATTTGTTAGCAAACATTTTCTTCTTATACTACTATTCTTCACAAATATAAAGCCGTAAAATTACACCTGCCCTATTGGGTAAATTCCACTAATACGTTGATTCTGTCACAATGACTTTCCCTTCCAATATGCCAGGTAGATTTTACAACTACAAGCCTTCAAACTCACTGCAAAAAGTTCCTATCTTTGGCACAAAGTAAGCAATATATAACATTTTTCAAGACTGAAAAAGGTCTATAAACTGCCATTTTGAGGGGTATGGGGGGATTTGTTTGACAAATAGATGTATTTCTTTCTTTGAATATAACCCTTCATACTTTTTAAATTAAAATTAAATGAAATTTGGTGACAATTTATACCTTCAAATGAGCGGCACTGCTATGGGTACCCTCATGACCTCACAATGTGCTAACGTTTTTATGGCTGATCTAGAATAATGTTTCCTCATTTCCGTCCCCCAGCTACCATGCCCTAGCACCCTTCCTCTACTTATAAAAATGTCATCAATGTAGCATCATATGGATCTATGAGAAAGGAGGCCCTTGAAGAGCTCCATGGGGATTTCAACAATTTCCACCCCACTATCAACCTCAGCGTGGGCCATTCCATAAAAGAGATCCACTTCCTGGACTCTACAATACAAATAAATGATGGTCACATAAACACCACTCTATACCAGAAATCTACTGACCACTATTCTTACCTATGTGCCTTTAGCTTCTATCCAGGTCACATCACACAATCCATTGTCTACAGCTAAGCCCTAAAGTATAATCAGATCTGCTCCAATCCGTCAGACCATCACCTACAAGATATCAGGCATTCTTAAAATTTAAATACCCTGACTAGATTAGCCTCATTAACACTGGTCCTACACTTGACAATTTCTTTTGTTGTTCTTATGAAAATTCCTGCCTCTGTAATTTTCATTCCAGCTCATCTGATCAAGAGGGTTTTACCCATTAAATCATATGCCCTAACAAATCTTTTAATCTCTAAGGTGCCAGAGGGCTCTTTGTATCAGAGGGGTAGCTGTGTTAGTCTGGATCTGCAAAAGCAACAAGGAGTCCTGTAGCACCTTATAGACGAACAGATGTATTGGAGCATAAGCCTTCGTGGGCAAAGACCCACTTTGCCCATGAAAGCTTATGCTCCAATACATCTGTTCGTCTATAAGGTGCTACAGGACTCCTTGACACTTTTACAGGACTCTTTGTTGTTTTTGCAGATACAGACTAATATGGTTACCTCTCTCAGACTTTTAAAATTAATAGTTTTCTGTTTGGTTCATGGGAAATATGCCAGTTGGTCATCTTCTGAGTAGACATCCTTGGTAGTTTTCATTAAAACTGCTTAGGACGATGCTCATGTTACAGCAGACACTATACATGTGTTTTTAATTGACGTTTTGGACTTGGGATAAGATACAGAGCTCACATTTATATAGGAGTCCTAGGCCATGTCGAGACTGCAGGCTTCTTTCAGAAGAAGCTTTTCCAGAAGAGATCTTCTGGAAAAACTTCTTCCGAAAGAGAGCAACCGCACTGCAAAAGCACATCGAAAAAGCGATCAGCTTTTTCAAAACATAGCGTCCACACTGAATGGATGCTACCTAGCATGTAAGCTGTGATTACTATGGGCAGAGTGGCCACCAGGGCACCTGTGCTTTTTCCTCTTTCCTCTTCTTTTGAAAGAACTCCCTCTTCCCTGTCCACATACGCCTTTTTGCGAAAGAGCTCTTTCGCAAAAAGGCTTCTTCCTCGTAGAATGATGTTTACCAATGTCGGAAAAACCCCTCTGTTATTTCGATTTTCTTTTGGGAGAACACAATTGCAGTGTGGATGTAGTTGAAGTTTTTCCAAAAAAACCTCTGTAGTGTTTTTTTGGAAAACCCCTACTGAATTCTGATAAATGAGTAAAATAACATCAGATATTGAAGATATTTTGTTTCTATTTGCTTTATAAGTGGGGAAGTTGAGGCTGATGTTTTGTCCCAGAAAAGTCACAGCTTTAATGATAAATATCCTTTTGCACTGCCTTGAAGTCTTCAGATTACATATTTCTAGCCTTGCAGGATGAATGTGTAGTGACTAACCTTGAGTTACCATAAAAAGGCGTTCTCCTCTCAAAGAATGTGTGTACATTTAAGGCTGTTGGATAGACTGTAAGGTGTAATTCAGGCTAATTTTCCTTAAATACATTGGACTTGATTCTCAGTTACCCTAGAGCCCTCCCTCTTTATTCCACTTTGACAAGGAAAAGGAGCACGAGAGGGCAGGATGGGGAGGGGAAACTGTTCCCAAAGACTGTTCTATTCAGGGAGGCCACCACAGCTGCTTCAGAAATTATAGAAAGGCTCTAAAGCAGAGGCAGGCAAAATATGACCCACAGGTACAATCCAGCCTGCTATACTTCCAGATCCAGCCCACCACTGTCCCAGGGTCCAGCTCAAAGTGATTGGCTGGGGGGAAGAAGGGGGGGCAGGCAAGTGTGCCGTACACCCCTGGGCAGTGGGGCTTCATGAACTTTCCCCACACCTAGCACAATCTCCCATCTCCCATTGACTGTAAACTGGCCAGTGGGATCTGTCTGGGCGGTGCTTGCGGCTTAGGCAGCACATGGAGGGCCCCCCCTAGGGACACCCTGAGATGCAGATGGCCTCCGCAGCTGGGTGATTTCAGTAGCAGGCAGGGGCATGGCAGGCAGGAAGCCTGTCTGAGGATCCGATTGGGCTGCTGGCTGGGAGCCACCCAGGGTAAACACCTCCTGATAGAGCCTGCACCTGGCACCTCACCCCGTCTAGCATCTCAACTCTCTACTCCAGGCCAAAAACCAAAACCTTTGCACCCCCCACTTCCACATCCATGCCTCCTCCCAAATCCTGCAACCTTTCCTGCACCCCAATACCTTGCTCCAGATCACAACTGCTTCCTGTCCTAGTTCACAATGGAAATTCCTGCACCCCTGCCCTAGATGATAACCCCCTCCTAAACCCTACACCTCATTCTGTACAGTGCCTCCAACTCAGAATCCCCTCCTGAATGCTGCACTCCCTCTTGCAACCCAATCTTCTGCCCCAGGTCACATACTCCTCCTTTACCCAATCTTCATCCCAGACCTAGCACTTCCTCCATGAATGACATAGAAGATTGCAGCTCTCAACCACTTTCCAAATTTTTGGAGTGGTCCCCCATCAAAAATTATTTCCCACCCCTGCTCTAAAGGAGCCATGCTCCCAACTCTGGGTATCAGGGACTGGGAGGATGTATAAAACATTGCTCTAAAGCTTTTCTTTTTTCCAGATTTTCTACAGAAAAGCAGACATTAGAATAGAATGAGGAAATTCTGATTTACATCAGGTTTGAACAGGTCTTTAACCACCATAGAACATGGAGGTGTGTGAAGATGGTTTACCCCTAATTTCTTCTGTTCCCAAGTACAAGAATGGAATAATTAAGAATCAGTTGCAATGCAACTGAGCTGAATTTGAACAAGGGAGCTGTTGCAGCCTATGTCTTTGTGTGTCAAGTTTGGTAAAGTACTGTCTCTGCCTTTAAAATAAACAATGACTCTTCTGTGTTTTAGTTCATGAAGGGAGGAACCGAATAAAATTAACAATTTATACATTGTACACAAGCTGTGTGTTAACCTTATAAACCTAAGCTTTGCAGACTTTAAACAGTTTAGAAAAATTCGTGGTAAAATTTTCTGCTCTCCTTCCAAGTATATAGAATGTAGAGGTGTAATTTTTCTGGAAGATGGAAAAATGTAATACTTAAGGCCTGAGGTTACCAAGTTGAGCCTCCATGACTGCTGACCCACAGACCTGTTTCCTAGAACCCCAGTCACATAACTACTTTTTGTTCTGAAAGCTGCGTGTCTACATGGGAGGATTCTGTGGCATTTTGGCTGCTATCTTGTGATTGCTCTTATCACTTTTGTAAATGATGTGCAGAGGCTTACTCCAAAGGCTGAACCCATAGGCTTAATCCAAAGCCCACTGAAGTCAATGTAAATCTTCAGTGAGATTTTGATCTGCCTCTAAGTGAGGAAGTGTTATGCAAGAGTGATTGCTATGGAATCCTGAGCTCTGGGAGGGAGGCTGTGAAAAGGATTGAGAATTAATGGTAATCATAGAATACTAGGACTGGAAGGGACCTTGAGAGGTCATCAAGTCCAGTCCCCTGCCCTCATGACAGGAACCAGTACTGTCTAGACCATCCCTGATAGACATTTATCTAACCTACTCTTAAATATCTCCAGAGATGGAGATTCCACAACCTCCCTAGGCAACTTATTTCAGTGTTTAACCACCCTGACAGTTAGGAAGTTTTTCCTAATGTCCAACCTAAACCTCCTTTGCTGCAGTTTAAGCCCATTGCTTCTTGTTCTAACCTCAGAGGCCAGGAAGAACAATTTTTCTCCCTCCTCCTTGTGACACCCTTTTAGATACCTAAAAACCGCTATTATGTCCCTTCTCAGTCTTCTCTTTTCCAAACTGAACAAACCCAATTCTTTCAGTCTTTTTTCATAGGTCACATTCTCTAGACCTTTAATCATTCTTGTTGCTCTTCTCTGGACCTTCTCCAATTTCTCCACATCTTTCTTGAAATGTGGTGCCCAGAACTGGACACAGTACTCCAACTGAGGCATAATCAGCACAGAGTAGAGCGGAAGAATGACTTCTTGTGTCTTGCTCACAACACACCTGTTAATGCATCCTAGAATCATGTTTGCTTTTTTTGCAACAGCATCACACTGTTGACTCATATTTAGCTTGTGGTGCACTATAACCCCTAGATCTCCTTCTGCTGTACTCCTTCCTAGACAGTCGTTTCCCATTCTGTATGTGTGAAACTGATTGTTCCTTCCTAGGTGGAACACATTGCATTTGTCTTTATTAAACTTCATCCTGTTTACCTCAGACCATTTCTCCAATTTGTCCAGATCATTTTGAATGATGACCCTATCCTCCAAAGCAGTTGCAACCCCTCCCAGCTTGGTATCATCTGCAAACTTAATAAGCGTACTCTCTATGCCAATATCTAAATCGTTGATGAAGATATTGAACAGAACTGGTCCCAAAACAGACCCCTGCAGAACCCCACTTGTTATACCTTTCCAGCAGGATTGTGAACCATTAATAACTACTCTCTGAGAACAGTTATCTAGCCAGTTATGCACCCACCTTATAGTAGCCCCATCTAAGTTGTTTTTGCCTGGTTTACTGATAAGAATATTATGCAAGACTCTATCAAATGCCTTCCTAAAGTCTAGGTATACCACATCCACCACTTCTCCCTTATCCACAAGACTTGTTATCCTATCAAAGAAAGCTATCAGATTGGTTTGACATGATTTGTTCTTTACAAATCCATGCTGGCTGTTCCCTATCACCTTATTTTCTTCCAGGTGTTTGCAGATGATTTCCTTAATTACTTGCTCCATTATCTTTTCTGGCACAGAAGTTAAACTGACTTGTCTATAATTTCCTGGGTTGTTCTTATTTCCCTTTTTATAGATGGGCACTATATTTGCCCTTTTCCAGTCTTCTGGAATCATAGAATCATAGAGCTGGAAGAGACCTCAGGAGGTCATCAAGTCCAGCCCCCTGCCCAAGGTAGGACCAATCCCAACTAAATCAACCCAGCCAGGACTTTGTCCAGCCAAGACTTAAAAATGTCTAGGGATGGAGATTCCACCACCTCCCTAGGTAACCCATTCTAGTGCTTCACCATGCTCCTAGTGAAATAATTTTTCCTAATATCCAAGCTAAACCTCTCCCACTGTAACTTGAGACCATTGCTCCTTGTTCTGCCATCCGTCACTACTGTGAACAGCCTTTCTCCATCCTCTTTGGAAGCTCCCTTGAGGAAGTTGAAGGATGCTATCAAATCCCCCCTCATTCTTCTCTTCTGCAGACTAAACAAACCTAAATCCTTCAGTCTCTCCTCATAGGTCATGCGCTCCAGCCCCCTAATCATTTTGGTCGCCCTCCGCTGGACCCTCTCCAATGTGTCCACATCCTTTCTGTAGTTGGGGGCCCAGAACTGGACACAATATTCTAGATGTGGCCTCACCAGAGCTGAATAAAGGTGAATAATCACTTCTCTGGATCTGCTGTCAATGCTTCTCTTAATGGACCCCAATACGCCATTAGCCTTCTTGGCTACAAGGGCACACTGTTGACTCATATCCAGCTTCTCATCCACTGTAATCCCCAGGTACTTTTCTGCAGCACTGCTACTTAGCCAGTTGGTCCCCAGCCTGTAACAATGCTTGGGATTCTTCTGTCCCAAGTGCAGGACTCTACGCTTGTCCTTGTTGACCCTCCTCAGATTTCTTTTGGCCCAATCCTCTAATCTGTCCAGGTCACTCTGGACCCTACCCTGCCCTCCAGCATATCTACCTCTCCCCCTAGCTTAGTGCCATCTGCGAACTTGCTGAGGGTGCAATCCATTCCCTCATCCAGGTCATTAATAAAGATGTTGAACAAAACTGGTCCAAGAACAGATCCTTGGGTCATTCCTCTAGAAACCGACCACCAACCTGACATCGAGCCGTTGATCACTACCTGTTGGGCCCGACAGTCTAGCCAGCTTTCTATCCATCTTACAGTCCATTTATCCAATCCATATTCCCTTAACTTGCTGGCAAGAATATTGTGGGAGACCATATCAAAAGCTTTGCTAAAGTCAAGGTATATCACAGGAGAAGGAATCTCTCCTGTCTTCCATGATTTTCCAAAGATGATAGCTAAAGACTCAGATACTTCCTCTATCAGCTCCTTGAGTATTCTAGGATGCATTTCATCAGGCTCTGGTGACTTGCAGATATCTAACATTTCTAAGTGATTTTTAACTTGTTCTCTTTTTATTTTATCGTCTAAATCTACCACCTTCCCACTAGCATTCACTATGTTAGGCATTCCTTCTTCAAACTTCTCGGAAGTTCATTGGCATCTTTTGAATCACCCTTAACTATCAACATAGTGTATAGCCGGCAGTAGAGCTCCCCCCTCCACTGCTGCAGGTGAGTGTGAGGGGAAGTGGAGCAATGGGGAAGCAGCTGGGGCCATTGCTCTGCTTGCTTTGACACTGATGGTGAGGTGGGGGCAGACTCCTATTGTAGGCACCCCCCCCCCAGCTAATCTTCCTGCAGCCTGCTGGTCAGCCCTACCCGCCCATGACATTTCGGGTACATGTCCTCCTCCCACCCCCATGTGGTACCTGTGTTCGAACATGTAGGTTTCTTACCAGTTTCCAGAGTTTCTCCTCACCCTTGATTGAAGAATCCCCTTTTCTCAAGTGTGCAAGGGTCCTGACCTCTTGTATCTGCCCAGTAATGAAACACTGGGATTCTCCCCCCTCACTTTAGTAAACTTTTGAAATGTATTCTTTGAAAAATAAGTTCAAATACATTTTCTGTCTCCTACTGGGTTGTTGATGCTGTGCTATTTTCTCCCCTGCTTCCTAGCTTGATAGCTTAGTTTACTTTATATGTAAATTTACCTTTCTTTTCTCTGCCTGATGACCATATTGGTCAGATAAACAAGTACAAGTTCCTTTGTGGAAGGTGGACTGTACTTTATGCATACTTTATGCGTTTTAAGAGCACATATTTGTAACTTTATATATACAGTTTCTACATATGCCACAGAAGAATTCTAATGGTCAGCGAGTAATTAACTAACCAGTGAAGCATTATGTGCTACCTTTTGTGTGAGTACATGACAATATGTAGTAAGTATGTCAGCACTGCAGGGTTGCTGGCACAGAACCACTATTGGGCCTCTGTGTTACAAGTTACAACAGTAGTGAGGGGGGAGAGAGACAGGAAGGATGTGTCTAGTGCAAGTGCTGCCTGACTGACTCTACAGTGCCCTTTGCCTGGGTTGTGGGGCATTTGCCTGGGAAGTAGGAATCCTTTAACTCTGCTGTGCCTGATTCATAGCAGGAATTTGAACCTGGATTTCCCATTCTTAGGCTGGGGAGTGGTCTTCCTCATGTCTCCCCCACACAATTTCAGACAGTATCTTATTCACAGAATCATAGAAATATAGGTTTAGAAGGAGCCTCAAGAAGTCATCCTAGTCCTTCCCCCACCGGTGCCGAGTGCACATGGTCTGTGAATAATTTAGGGAAGAGGTTCTCAGACTGTGGTCCATTAGCTCCCTCCAGTGGTTCACAGATAGTTCCCTCTGTGGTGCACACCTGAGTAGCCGCACATGAGAGAATAAAGGGCTAGCCACCTACCTGGTGGCTCACAGGTATGGCTCTCCTAATTAGGTGCCTGGACCCTGGATCTTACATGTATGGTGAGGTGGTAGCCTTGGGGAAATAGAGTAGATGGGAGGGAGTAGTGAGGTGAGGTGGGTGAAATAGAAGGAAGGTGGAGGGCCAGTCAGATGAGAAGAAGTAGTGGCGGGGGGGGGGGGGGGGGAGGGAATTTGGGATGTGCAGGGCTTTGGTGGCCAGAGAAAAAGGCAACTTTCCTCAGCTCTCCAAGGCTGCAGCTACTGGGGAGAGATGGCCTTCTTTCCCAGCCTCAGCTCTGTTGCTGCTGTGGCAGGGGAGAGACCCCACTGACATTAAAATATGAGTTGTGTGCTTTTATTTGTAGAACAAAAAAGCAATAATTATTAAGGTTTTTTTTAAATATATAGTGCTTTTATCCAAAGTGGTTTACAGTAGTTAATTAATAATATATACATTTGGAAAGATTGTTAAGTGGTCCGCTGAGACCCTTGGTGATTTTCAAATGATCCATAAAAAAAATTTTGAGAATCACTGATCTAGGGAGTAAAGTGCACAGGTTTTTTACTCTTATCGCTATGTAAGATGTTACTAATAGAGATTTATGAACCACACAGAGATATAAAGATTTTATGTAGTATTTTGATACAAAACTTCTAGAAAAGCAAGAGAACATCTTTATCATGAGGTGTCCTTAGGCCCCAGAATTGTAGAATTGTATTGTGCATATTCACAACCCAATGGAACACCATGAAAGTGAATATGAAACAAAGTCAATGGAGAGCATCCTAAGGGGAAGTGACTGTCCAGGCTTCAACCTTCTTATCAGCCCGGTGTCAAAATAAGGAATATTTTAGAAAGTAACACGCCTTTTTCTATGCCACCTACATACATCTGAAACAATGATCAAATTTCAGCCTCCATGTCATATTCTGCATTCCAGTAGACCAATTTTTGGTTTCTCATTGAACATGTGTGACTTTGTGGTTGACCATAATTACATTTTTGACAAGTCAACTTAACCATCCACGTCAGTCCCTCTTGATAGTTTTGATATCTCAGTTATCTGTCGATAGTTTTGATGTCTTAGCTCTCATTGAAATGTATTTCATAAATGGAATAGTTTTGTTACATATTACCAGCAACCTTAACATGCTCATTATTATATTGCAGGTATATGGCATGAAGTAATTTAAGTGTATATGGTAAAGAAGATGTATATTTTCAGCCTCTCTTTCCCCACAGATGCTATGACCTCTATTCAACAGAAAGAAGCTTTAATCTCTAAAGTACATAGCATATTTTTCACGTGCGTATAATATGTCTGTGGGACTGTTTTCACTGGAAATAAATAAATCTGAGAGGGAGGTACATCACTGAATTATGGCATGAACTTCCACCAAAAATACCTCATGAATGTCTTTCCATCCTACATAAAATATTCAAGTATATCATTTTCTCTCAGTGATGCTGATGGGAATGAAATACTTGTGCTGTCCAGAACATTTGTCAAATGCTTATACTAAAGTATTACCTTTTTGGTGAAAATAGATCTTCCTAAAGTGTCAGAAAATAGTTTGCAAACTCTTTAAGGTCTCAAGTTCACTGAAGCAGGTTCCCTAATCAAATGTAGCATCCTTTCATGGATCCTATTATAGCAAAAAAGACTTAGAAAAGAGAATAGTGACACTTGTTTACAATTGCTTTTGGTGAAGTCTGTTGTTCATATTCTGTACCAGTGGTCATCAAACGGTCAATCGATCATGATCGGCACTCGGCTGGCTCCTGCCTGCTCCTGCCCCATGTTGTACATGATCTAGATGATAATATATATTAATTCACGCTTCTCCATTATCATTTGACTAGAATCATATAGGTTGAAGGCTTGTGGTCTTGAATGGGAGTCCGGTGGTTTTAGACCATGTGCAAAGTTCAGATCATTTGGAGTTATTTAAGGAATGCAGCAATTATTCCAAAATGGTGCTGTATGTTTTCATGCATGCTTACTTGCTAATGGTTGCTGTAATGCAACAGATTCAATGGAAACTAAATACACATTCTTTGTGAGGCTGTTGACTCCAATATTGTAAATAGCACTGTGAGAGGTCCTTTGTAATTATTAATGGTTCACTGGAGTCTCAGAAACTGGCATTTCTTCAGAGAATGTAATGACATCAGAATAGTATGTCTGGAGCTATTCACTTTTCTTTTCAGCCCCGTATAAGGGAAACAAAGGAAAACTATGACTAATAGCACTATGTGCAACCCAGATTAAAACCCATTCCAGTAACCATTTTAACAAACCAGCATATTCCTTCTCATCTGCTCGGTGACCATTACAAATGCAAGCTGTACCATTTGTCTGTCAGCCATCTAAACAATCTTGAGAGAGACTATAAGCAACAATGGAAATGGGAATCTCAGCAGAGTTGGTTTTAGTCAACTTCGAGCTATTACAAACCACTACTTTTCTGCCTGCCATACCTTACCATTTATTTCAGTGAGACAAAGACCCAGATGTTTAAAGGAGACACAAGAGTAAATAGCTCATAACAGCAATACTGTAAAATTCTACTTCTCATATTTCAAGAAGTGTATTTTTGATGTGTTTTGAGAACATAAGAAAGACCGTCCTGGGTCACACCAAAGATCCATCTAGTCCAGTTTCCTATCTTCCAATAGTGGACAATGCCAGATGCCCCTGAGAGAGTGAACAGAACAGTAATTAAGTGATCCCTCTCCTATCACCCATTTCCAGCATCTGACAAAAAGAGGCTAGGGACACCATTCTTACCCAGGCTCACTAATGAATATTGATGGACTTAACCTCATGAATTTCTCTAGTTCTTTTTTGAACCCCATTAAAGTCCTAGTCTTAACAACATCCTCTAGCAAGGAGTTCCACAGATTGAACTTTCTTCACAGTGTGAAGAAAAACTTCCTTTTGTTTATTTTAAACCTGTTGCCTATTAATTTCATTTGGTGATCCCTAGTTCTTGTGTTATGAGAACAAGTAAATAACTTTTCCTTATCCACTTTCTCCATACCAATCACGATTTTATAAACATCTATCATATCTCCCCTTAGTCTCCTTTTTTCTAAGATGAAAAGTCCCAGTCTTGTTAATCTCTTCTTACGGCACCCGTTCCAAACCTCTAATCATTTTTGTTGCCCTTTTCTGAACCTTTTCCAATGCCTATATATCTTTTTGAGATGAGACGACCACATTTGTAAGCAGGATTCAAAATGTGGGCATACCATGGATTTATACATGGGCAATAAGATAGAGAATATCTTATTCCCTATCCCTTTTTTAATGATTCCTAACATTCTATTTGCTTTTTTGACTGCTGCTGCACACTGAGTGGATGTTTTCAGAGAACTAGCCACAATAGGTGCATTTAGACTACATTCCTCTTTCGAAAGAGGAATGCAAGTGAGGGACATCGAAAATACAAATGAAGCACTGATATACAAATCTCACACTTCATTTGCATAATCTCTTCCGATTGCTTTTTCGGAAGAGATTTTTTTCAAGAAAAAAAGCAGTCTAGACGGGGTTCTTTCAAAAAAAATCCCCTTTTTCAAAAGAACCCTTACTCCTTTAAAAATGAGGTTTTACAGGGTTCTTTCGAAAAAGGTTTTTTTTCGAAAGAACCCGGCCTAGACTGCTTTTTTTAAAAAATCTCTTCCGAAAAAGCGAGATTTATAAATCAGCACTTCATCTGCATTTTCGATGTCCCTCATTTGCATTCCTCTTTCAAAAGAGGAATGTAGTCTAGACACACCCAATGACTCCAACATCTCCCTCTTGAGTTGTTATAGCTAAATCCCTATCATTTTGTATGTATAGTTGGGTTTATTTTTTCCAATGTGCATTACTTTGCATTTATCAATATTAAAATTAATTTGCCATTTTGTTGCCCAATCACCTAGTTTTGTGAAATCCTTTTGACGCTATTCATAGTCTACTCAAGATGGTTGAGAACAAAGCAGTTTAGTATCATCTGCAAATTTTGCAACCTCACTGTTTACCCCTTTCTCTAGATCATTTATAATTATTTTGAATAGGGCTGGTCCCAGCATGGGCCTTTAGAGGACACCATTTGTTACCTCTCTCTCCATTCTGAAAATTGACCATTTATTCCTACCCTTTGTTTCCTGTCTTTTGCCCAGTTATCAATCCATGAAAGGACCTTCCCTCTTATCCCATGACAACTTACTTTACTTAAGAACTTTTCATGAGGAATCTTGTCAAAGGCTTTCTGGAGATCTAAGTACACTATATCCACTGGAATCCATCTGTTCATACGTTTGTTGACCCCCTAAAATAACTCTAATATATTAGTAAGGCATGATTTCCCTTTACAGAAACCATGTTGTCTTTCCCCCAACAAATTATGATCATCTATGGTCTGACAATTCTATTCTTTACTATAGTTTCAACTAATTTGCCCGGTACTGATGTTAGACTTATCAGTCTGTAATTGCCAGGATCACCTGACGAGCCCTTTTCAAATATTGGCGTCACATGAACTATCTTTCAGTCTTTAGGTACAGTAGATAATTTAAAGGATAGGTTACAAACCACAGTTAATAGTTCCACAATTTCACATTTGAGTTCTTTCAGAACTCTTGGGTGAATGCCATCTGGTCCTGGTGACTTGTTCCTGTTAAGTTTATCAATTTGTTCCAAAACCTCCTCTGAAACCTCAATCTGGGACAATTCCTCAGATTTGTCCCCTAAAAAGAATGGCTCAGGTTTGGGAATCTCCCCAATATCCTCAGTTCTGAAGACAGAAGCAAAGAATTGATTTACTTTCTCTGCAATGACCTTATTGTCTTCGAGTGCTTCTTTTGCATCTCGATTGTCCAGTGGCCCCACTGGTTGTTTAGCAGGCTTCCTGCTGCTCATGTCAAAGATTTTGCTATTACTTTTTGAGTTTTTGGCTAGCCAATCTTCAAACTCCTTTTTGGCTTTCCTTAGTATATTTTTATATTTAATTTGACAGAGTTTATGCTCCTTTCTGTTTTCCTCCCTAGA
Organism: Pelochelys cantorii; assembly: GCA_032595735.1. Classification (NCBI taxonomy): domain Eukaryota; kingdom Metazoa; phylum Chordata; order Testudines; family Trionychidae; genus Pelochelys; species Pelochelys cantorii. The sequence continues at coordinate 42,643,146 of CM064329.1, read as the reverse complement.
ATTTAACTTCTACTTTTTATACAATGCTTTTTTTTATCTGTGTCTGCTTCTTTTACTTGGTTGTGAAGCCACAGTGGAAAATTTTTTTGGTTCTCTTACTGTTTTTTAATTTGGGGTATGCATTTGAGTTGGCTACTGGGCTGTTCTGGCTCCTGCTATCATGGTGAGTGTGGGAGCAGGGGGATGGCTGACCTCTGCTGCCACTTCACACTAGGCCCTCCCCACAGATACTTCCCTACACCGCCTTGGGACTCTTCCATAGGATGGTTGAGACAAGACCGGGGGACGGCCACCCCAAGCAATCCTGTGGACAGGATAGAATGAATGAACTCTATATATTATCTTAACAAAGAGAAGACTAGGAGATGATTTGGTTCTAGTCCTACAAGTAGCACACAGGGAAGAAATATTTAATAATGGGCTTTTCAATCTAACCAGGAACTGTATAAAATTGTCCAATGCCTGGGAACAAAGCCACCAACAGGGGACTGGGAAGTGGTAAAGGGGAAAGTTGTTCTGGGGCCCAACAATTTAAAAGGGAATTCAAGCTAGACAAATTCAGTTCAGAAATAAAGCATACATTTCTAACAGTTGGCAGTTTCTAAATTAGGATTGGCTGTTTCTTTTTGCGAAGATTACGCTCTAGGAATTATTGTGGCCTGTGTTATACAGGATGTCAGATAGATGATCACAACAGTCCCTGCTGGCCTTTGAATCTATGAAACTCTCTTCTTACCCGTTCCAGCTCTGTGTAGCTTTTCTTGTTATGATAACTCATGAAGAAAAAGGTAGATGAAGTGATGTAGAAATTAATTAGATGAAGTGATGAAGTGATGTAGAAATTAATTATTTCAATGCTACTGATTCTGAGTTTTTTCTCAGGCAATGTTCCTGATTTCAGCCTCTCACTTATCCAAGAACAGAATCTCAGGCTAGAGCAATTAATGATGCTTACAAAAAAGATAATGTAGATATTTATGCTCTGATAGTTAATTTTCAAAAATCAAATGTGGCTTATCAGTCTTCATAAAGTCAGTTTGAGCTAGAGGTTTGACTTGCATTACTTTTTTATTTGGGTTTTACTGGTGCATTCAAAAGAGAAAGATGTCTGAGCTGATGAATAGAATGCAGCGCTAGGTGTCTTGGATTTGTTTCCAGCTGTTCCACTGACTTAAGGAGTGACCTTAAGCAAAGCTCAGTTTATTCATCGGTAAAAATGCTGTAATTCCTGCTACAGAGATTGCTGTGTGCCATCCATTACTAATGCAGGAGAAGTGCTTCTGCTATTGTCCAGTGAAGAACACTATATATGCAAAGTACTTTATTGATGTCTTTATCATTACATTTATTAGCTGAAATCAAGAATAATTAAAATTACAAAAGTGGATAATGGTTATAAGCAAGTTACACAGTATAATTTGGTATTAATGAAATTTAAAATATTAACAAGGGACAAACTGGTACTGTGGTAGGAAACATAGCTTTTAGTTGTATTTTAAAGCCTGGTTATTCAAAAACCACATTTGTCTTTACACCCCGGTTAGAATATTTGCCGAGGCAGATTATTTGGGTATAGACATCATTGCTGGTTGAGATAAACCCTCTAAAATGTTACCTAACAACTGCAAGGCAATATGCATTGCCTTAATGTATAATTAAAACTGTATTCGTGTTCTGTACAATTTTATATTTATCCTGGTCCAGTGGGCCTGGCAAAGTTCCCAGCATTGTAACATACTTTTTTATAAATTACCCAGAATGATTTAGCAAGTACGTTGGTCTGTATCTTTTGTTTGTTTGTTTGTTAGCTTGTTTTTGTTTTTTGTTTTGTGGTCTATGTAATGTTATTTGGAGCAGCTAGGGAAAAAATTCAACTCTCAAGATAAAAAGTTTGTAATACCATGTCTATGTAAAGGCAAGTTTTCACTGTGGAGGAAATAAAACTCTATTTACTTCCCCTGGTTTCATTATCCTCAGCTTTTAAAATCTCTTTCATTATTTAAATAAAAGTATTTTTAAGGGCCATTCTGTGTCTGGTGCTTCTGTGGGGATAATGCAAGGAGCAAGGCATAATAGAGGTAAATTATTAAATGAGAATAATTAGCCATTGAAATAATGTATCAAGGCTTATGATGCATTCTTCATCCTGGACAATTGTTCTGGAGACATTCTATGGCTTTTGTTATACAGGTGATCATGCTACCTGATCACAGTGGTCCCTTCTGGCCTTGGAATATATGAATCTGTGACAGCACAATCAAGCTATCCTCTCATAAGCACAGGGTATTGCTTTGTTATACTGCTCTCATTCACCTTCTATAACAGCCAACAGAGCTAGCTAACTACATAGGGAATTGTGTTACACTCCCTTAGGGGTGGTGACCCCTCTCTGCATGCTGGGTACCTCTTTGGGTGGGCGTTATTTCATGTTATCACAAGTGCAGGGCAGTGCCTCGCATGCACTGTTTGGCTCTCACTCTTCTCTCTGGCTTTCTGATGCCAAACAGGTCCTTGATTGAGTAGCACAATTATGTTTCTCTGGTGAATGTTCCCACTGTATTGCCTTCAATTTTCATGGGATGGTCATGTTGGCTGTATTAATAGTCATAAGGAGGAGTGCAAAAATAAATGTACCAATATTCACTTGGATATTGAAATAAGTTTACTCCATGAAAGAGACAAAGAGCTTGACTGGTCAGTTACTGTGAATATCCGAGGTAATCATATTTCTCTCTCAAATAGTCACATAATGTGAATTTCACACTGGATGGATGGAGGCAGGAATTTTCCAAAGCAGAGATTAAAAGAAAATGTTCTCATTCCAAACTGCAATAAAAGTTGTGCTGATCCAGTCATGTCATGGAAACAGTACCATGTAACTTGTCTGGGCAGTCTCATAACTAACCAGTTTACCCATTGTCAACCTCTGCATCTTCGGACTCTGACTCTTCAGATTCCTGGTTACTCAGCTGTGAATCCAAAGCCTGGGTTACAAATGGCAGCTTCCTAATAAACTTGTGTCTCATGCTCTTATGTAAAGTGTTCACTGTTTACGTTGAAGATAGTTTCATTGCTGGAAGGGAGCTAACCAAGCCATCCCTCTGTTATGCCTTGATCATCAATAAAATAGTTCTGATAACAGAGCAATAAAGTTAGAATTCCGTAACAATGAAACCAAATCCAAGTAAGGATGAATCTAACTCAACGCGGTGTGTGGCCATTGTTTTAGGGCAGCTTCGGAAAGACTCCTTATGATACCTGTGTGCTCTGTGGCCAGGATACTTTTTATTTCACTGCTAACAGTCTTTGCTCCCAGTAATCACCATTAAAGACTCGATTCAGTCTTTTCTACCCCTTCCCCATTCCACAGTGGGGAACATGCAGCTTAGTAAAAGTAATCTATCAAATGCCAGATCAGCTATTGGAAGGGTACTAATGCCTTCTTTCAGTCCAGAGATATATTACCTCTGAGCATATTTATTGTAAAGAATCTGTGACAATGTAGTATTTGTGATACCCCCACTTTTCTGACAGGATGTTTAAAGTAATGTCTCTTAACCAAACAATGTTAACATGAATAATAGCTTTGAAGTGGTTTGTGTAATTTACACTTGCATAGTCAGTGTTTCACTTTGTCTGCTCCTTGAATACAAATGGTGCCAGTGCACATTTTTTTTAAATGTGTAGCCATCAGAAGGTATGTCTACACTGCAGATTATTTCCGGGATATCTCTGGTATCCCAAAAAAACTCTGCCGTGTCCAAGGAACCCGTTTGCTCTTCCAAAATTTTATTCGGAAGAGCAGATGTGCTTTTTTGGCATCCCTGTAAACCTCATTTTATGAGGAAGAAGGGATGTTCCAAAAAGGATTTTTTTTTCTCAACATTTGGCCCAGTGTAGATGGGCTAAATGTCGGAAAAGCTTCTTTTCCGAAAAAAAAAAGCGGAAAAAGGTACGCAAATTGCAGTTTGCAAATTGCGTATCTTTTTCTGGAAAAAGAACTCCGCGTAGACGTAGACAGAGTCATATAATCAGTTTTAAATAACTTATATGTAACAGACTTTGGTCATACTTGTTGATAAACATTTACCAGTTTTGTATGTGCTCCTCATTGTAATATGTAGGTATCACTTGCTAGGAGAACTAGTTGCAGAATTTAAGGCTATATTTTTTCATTAAAATTTTGCAAAGAAAGAAAACTATTTTTTCTTTAATAATTTTTGGGCAGATTTTTTTTTTTTTTTTAGTTTTACATTAAAGCAATGCTTTTTATTTTTAAACAATAGTTTTTCATTCCTTTTAAAAGACACATTTTTTGATCCATTCAAGGGTTAGAAAAAAGCATCACTGCTGCCTGATATGGACGTCTTCTGACTCTTCCTTCAGTATAAGTCATCTTTGGACATTTGGTTACAGTGGGGTAATGACAGAGAAATGAGGGAACTTGAGGCTGTTTGGCAGTCTGTTTTGCTGAAGAAAGGTTACCATTTGTACAAAAAGACAAGTCTTTAATTATTCTCTAAAGGTGGCAAGAGTCAGTCCCAACCTGATGTCAAGTGAAGGAGACTTCCACAGCAGGGGCTATGCACTGAGACTATCCTTCACCTACTTCTAGCATCTTTATAGATTCCAGAGCCTTCATTTAAGTAATAGGACTCAGTTCTGCCAATGAGTGTCATGTGCTTACTTCCTTCATTCCTGTTGTTCTAGATCAGGTAAGGCCCTTTGCAGTTTGAGGCACTTTATTTTGCTTTTACTCGCTTTGATCAGATTCATACCTGTCAAGTGCAGCGAGCAGAATCGTTGCCAAGAAATTACCTCAAATAATTTCAAACTGTAACATTGTACATGTCAAATATGAAAATAGAATCTGCTATCCCTTGTAGAAAATATAGTATACAGTACTGAGGGGTGTGTTTTCTTCCTGTTCCATGGAACTTGCTTGACTGTGTGGCAGTGGAAGTTTCTAAAGCTCCATGCATGATTTGAAAATGTACCCTGAAAGTAACATGGTTTCATAACACACATCCTTATGGTTTCATACTGTGGTATTTAAAGAGCACTTTAGGTAATCAAAGTTGTATCTTACTTTGTTTGACAGTGTATTCTGGACAGGGTCCAGACCACTTGAACTGTAACAGTCTATTAATATTAGTTTAATGTAGTCTGTGCTGAGAAGACCAATGTCTTGGGTCTCTTCTGTGGTATGTATGAAAAATGATGACAGTGCTTCCTAGTCTTGTTTGTTTTATTTTATAGTCAAATATCAAGGAATATGTTTGTGTCTGCTTTTAAAAATACATTAAAGAAATAACATGTCTGTGAATCAGACTTAGTGTATAATTTGTCACTTAACCAAAAAGGAGACCTTGTTTTGCCATTATCAAGTTTTTTGGGAAAAAAAAGTGAATTCTTTAGTTGAGAGATGCCAGTCATCAAGAAATAGCAACAATAAATTTTATGCTACCAACTCACATGGTGTAGACTAGGAATACAGACATTAAACTCTGTCTGAAGATAAAGTATGCAGTGAAAAATTTGCAAATACACTTGCACCTCCATAGTCCAGGTGTCCCTAATCCGAGAACACCCATGGTTCAGACCCTGGCAGGTGGAGGACAAAGGGGTTTTGTGTATCCTTCTACTTTTCACAAGTGTACTTGTGAATTTTGCACTCTGTTTTGCACACAAACATGTGAATTTTGCACTGTTTCCTGACAATTCATGAATATAACCCTGAAATTCATTGAACTGATTGCAAATCATTCAGACTACTCTCCTCTTTAAAAGAAGAAATTTCGTTAATCTCACAACAATCCTTTTATTCGGGCTCTTCTGCTACTTCCATATCTGAACACTTCATTGCCCTTTCATCCATCTCTAATACTTTTGATGACTTCTGACCCATGCTAGATTTAAATGTATGGCTTAATGATACTAGAGAAAGAGAGAAATGCATAGAAGAACCAAAATATGGCTTCCTAATTCTTTGTCTAGCATGAACCTAGGGTGCTGATGAGCTCTAACCAATGCGACTTGGCAACAGCCTCTAAATAATCATCTGCCAGTTGGGGATAGGTGGAGCACAATGTGCTTCAGCCATCCTTCCTATCTTCAACAAACTGAGGATCTGCAGGGAGAGATGCTGAGATCTTCAGGGAGAGATGCCTATGGAGAGACACTCTGTTATGCCCTCAGGGAGCTAACCTCTCTCACAAGGCATCTGAGGTGTTAGGTTCAACTCTCAAAAGAGTCTGATCTTCGGTATTTTCTAAGCATCCCACTGCATCGGACACTTCAGTCAGAGATGAGTTTACACACAAAGGTGTCTGTGGTATATAATTACAAATCCTGACTGAAAACGTTTCTTTAAAACCTGTAGTGCTAACAGCTGTTTCTGATTATTCTAAATTTATAGGTGAAAAAGGTATACCCTGGTTGACCTATGGTATGATATTGTTCATATGGGTATAGTACTATTGTAACAAAGCCCAATGAAAATCCAGATAATATTACGAGACCTAATTCCTTTTTTGATGGACGCTATATGACAGCACTCTGACTAGAGTGAAAAAACCATTTCCTCGAGAGGTTTATAAATGAATACATCTACAGCTGGGATTAAGGGATTGCACAGAAATGCACACTGCATTTGACCCTGTGTGCTGAAATTCTAGATTCTAAATGTCAAAAACTTTATCATTTAATTTTCATAAATATGGTAGGAACTAAACCAGAAATTATCAGCAAAATCTTTGTATGCTGTTGCATGTATGTCAGCTCTTTTTCTAAAACCTTCACCCAACACGTTTTTAGGTGAGCATATATTATGTTATATTAACAAGATAGCAAAGCGAGAAAAATGAAAATGTGGCCCTGTTAAGCATATGGATTTATATTAGCTAGTGAAAAAGAAAGAGATACAATATTATATAAGAAGGTAAAAAATGACCTAATATTTTACATGGATTATATAGCTGGAGAGCTGTGTGAATAGTGCTGTAAGAGTAATGGAGAAAATTATGTGTCTGAATAATTTATTAAGACAATATTATACAATATATCAATTATTCAAACAGTTGCACATATGGATAATAGGCAAGTGCTTGAAATTACACAGAACTTTGTATAACTACCTAGAGCTTTTCATCTCCAGACTTCAGTTCATTTCTCTGTGTGTTTTTGCCCTGTATCAACAGTCAACAGAAATGGGCCCACAATCTCATAGTATAGAGGAATGTAGGCTCCTTTCCAGGACTTTTTCATTGAAAAACTGACACATTTGTAACACATAATTTCTGAAGAAAAAAATCTGATAATTCCTCACCAAAAGGGGATTTAATATTGTCCCACACACACAGAAAAACCCCACCTCTACTTACAAAGTGATAGAGATGCAGCCATGTTAGTCTGGTCTAGCTGAAACAAAAGACAGGACTATGCAGCACTTTAAAGACTAACAAGATGGTTTATTAGGTGATGAGGTTTCGTGGGCCAGACCCACTTCCTCAAATCTGAGGAAGTGGGACTGGCCCACGAAAGCTCATCACCTAATAAACCATCTTGTTAGTCTTTAAAGTGCTGCATAGTCCTGTCTTTTGTTTCTACTTACAAAGGTTACTAATTGATTTATATTTATTGAAACAATAGTGGGTTTCTCTGAAGAAGCATGTAATTTTAAGAAGGTGAAGATGTGAAGGTGAAGATTAATGGTGAAGATGTAGTCAAATGGGACAGAGGATTAAAGAGGGAAGAAACCAAGTAGAAAGATGTGCATGCTAACACTGTAAAAGAGAACTCTCTTGCATGGGTTTACTACTGTGAAAATCCATTAGTTAAATGTGATGGATGGAAGGAGTGCTGTGCTTTTCTAAATATCCCAGCATTTAGTAACTAAAGGATTAAACTCAGAATCCCTGAAAAAATCCAGCTAGTGTTGGCAGAGAGCCATGAGAGTCAACGGGAAGAAAGTGTTAAGGTTTGAATTGACAAACAGACCTCCTGCTTCAGTCTTCTTTGTGTGAGAGAAGCAAGAGGGGCTGGGAGAAAAATGGAATGAGCCTGGGAGGCAGAAATGAAATTTACAGTAAAAACCATGTCTAGGAGAACAAAACCTTAACGTAACAAAGGTAAGTAGACAGGGAATATGTATTTAGTTGTGACCAGGTTCTCTTCTTTGTTTTGTAGTTTGGTTAAATTCCTCTGTGCTGAGTCCATGTGCCCTTCCCCTACACTGTAACTAAAGCTGAATTCGAGGGAAGTAATTCTCTGTGCCTTAATCTGGTTTTTTTTCTGTTGCTCTATAATACCTGGCAAGCAAGTATGGTTTACCAAGTATATCTTTTTGTATTGTTAATAAAAACCACCTTTTTAAAGACTATGATCTGATTCTTGTGTCCTGGAAGGTAATAGGAAGTCTGTGTATGTATGTCTAAGACTGAGAGGTCAGCTATTCGAGATTACAGTTTTTCTTTTTTTAAAGCTCTCTTGTGATAAAAAGAGCTTGGGGTACCCCTCTGGGAGAAGTGCCCGAATGAATCTTCCAGAGTTTAAGAAGAATGTTTGGGGTTTTTTTCACTTGGGAGGTGGCAGCATACCTCTTAAAGTCAAGGAATCTGTGACCTTGGGGAGTTCTTTAAACAGAAACCTCTAGAGCAGGGGCAGGGAACCTTTTTTTGGATTGGGGGCCGCTAAGCCACAGAAAAATCAGTTTGGGGCCACACACAAGTAAAAAGCAAAAAAATAAATCCTCCATGACGTGGCCCGCAACTGAGGAGAAAGACATTCCCCACATTCTCCTTGCACACTAGAGCCTTGAGGGCCCCGGGCTATCAATTTTGTGTGCTCCAGCCCTGCAGAGGGACAACGAGGGGGGCTGGAGAACCAACATGGCTCCCCAATGCTGGGGGCACAGCCCTGAGCCTCAGGGGCAGGATCTAGGCAAGCTAGGGGCTGCATCTGGCCCCTGAGCCAAAGGTTCCCCACCCCTGTCTAGAAGCACAGTATTAAGGTGTCTTGCAGGCCCCCACCTTCTGCACTCAAAGTGCCAGTGTGGGAAACAGCCTTAACAGTAAAGTTTTAAATATTAAATAGTTCTCTAGGGTTTCAGCAAACATTTTATTTGGCCTCCCTTATCTTAAGTTTTTCTTTGAGATTTGGGTTCATTTTATGCAGTGAGGTCAGAGTAAAACTTAACATGTGTGGATAAAAGAAATTGGATCATTTTGAAGCTTGATATACTAAGAGCTTTTAAAAATTTGGTATGAGCTAGAATTCAGGAAGATCTGTTCACTGCAGAGATACTACCATGAAATTAACTCTGACAGAAGTGAAAAACTAGGGTGATCAGATTGTAAGTGTGAAAAATCAGGTGGGGAGTAATAAATGCCTCTAACAGACAAAACCCAGAATATTGGGGCAGGCCCTGTAAAATCCAGACATCTGGAGACTCTATTAAAAACAAAAATGTAAACAATTTGAAGCCAAAATCAGCCCTGGTGAAAGCAGTTATCATTACTGGGCTAAATTTGATCCTTAATCTTGTAGAATGCATACTTCTTAAGAAAGTAAAAAATAAATAAGTCTCAATTTAAGTTTGATGAGAAGCTGAAGGGTCACTTCTGGTTTAAAAATCTTTGGCTGGTTTTCTTTCCATCCTTAAAAAACAAACTAGCAGAGTTTAATGCGGCGTTATCCTTTTGTGCACATATCTGATTGTAAACTCTTTAGGAGGAGTTCGTTTATATTCATTAGATACAAGTTGAACGTCTCTAGTCCTGCAACATCAGGACCTGAACACTGATGAACCGGAGAATTTGCCAAACTATGGGAGATCAGTATTGTCTAGCACCATTGCCAACACTTCCACTGCTTACTGAGCTCTTAGAAGACATTTAGGGGTAAATTAGAGCTAAATAAGAGCACAGAACACTGTAAGTTAGGACTAGTTCTGTAAACAGACTTTGAGACTGCAGGAAACTTGGCCACACCCATGATAAATGGACATCCAACTAACTAAAATCACGACAGGCCACGGCTATTACAGGACCAAAGTGTGCCAGACTAGAAAGGTTCAACCTGTATTAAGATCTTTAAAAAAGTGTATGTTTTTGCTCTGATAAAAATGAACATCCATTGGAAAGCAAAATACATGAAAACTTAGGATGCTCAGTCTGTACTTTTATTTCTTTTACCCAGCATAGCTTGGAATGCCTTGATGTCTTTTAAACCAATGAACTTGGTGTAGAATAATTCCTTTCACTTTAAACTGTCTCAGTGAAATATGGTACCTCAGCCTGAAATAATAAAGGCTCCTGACAGTAAATCAATAAAATCCCACAGAGCAGCAGCCCTGTACTTACCTTGGGGTGGGATATGGCAAAAGCATTGGAGGCAACATTGACTTTTTCAGTAATTTCATAAACTCTCTATTTTCTGGGGGAAAAAATCCATTACCTCTAACAGCATTTCTGAGCTCTCCTGTTTACAAAAGTCTCGCTGAACAAGCTGTCGCCTTATTTGCATGTGCATTGAACTGTGTAATTATTTTTTTTAAAGTTATGTTAGTTTCTTATAGGGAAAATGTATCTTGTATATCATTTGGATATACTTTCTGAAGCCGTGGACACAATGTCATTCTCCTTTAATAATGGTTCCCAAGCTATTTCATATGATTCCTCTCCCAATTAGTCGTACAGGAAAGCACAGTGGTTATGGCCTCCCAACATTTGTTTGCAATTCCCTCTAGAGGGTGCAATTCTCAAGCTGAGAAGCTGTGATGTATAGTTATACATCTCCAACTTAGTAAAAAGTGCCCTAGCACTTTTAATTGAGGAAAAAGTAATTTGTGTCTCCTACTTTAACACCAAAGAAGATCATAAAACCCCAGGACACGGAAAGTTAAATTTCTCATGATAATGTTAAATTGCTCATGTTACGCAGAATGTACATCAAAGTAATCATTCAACACTCTAACAAATGAATATGGGTGAGATATTCATTATTCATCTGTCCTGGCTCCCTGTGTGTTGCAAACCGATTGCTATCATAGTTTGCATTTAATTACCTGACTCTTCTGCCAAAAATTTCCATGTTCTTCTTTCACTCCCTGTTACCCCTAATTCTCTCTATTAAGTTGCCTATTAAAAAAGCCTTGCTTAACAAATTAGGGGGCTGTGCTTCTGCAAGAGTTTCCACAATTTAATCCTGCATGGAACAGCTTGAGCTAGCCCCCAAGATTACTATCTGTCATCCCAATACCCAAATCCTTTCTGAAGATCACTTTTGTTTTGGAAGGTATCTGAAAGGAATTAGCTGCCCTCAACTTTGCTATTAGAGTCAAATAAGAATATACCATGTAAAAAAAAAAACCCCTCAAAGCACTGCATTAAAACATATCCCATCATCCTGACCACTTTATACCCAGCCTTTGCCTGTTACTTTATGTAGCAATCCAAAAATTGGTAACTTGGCCAGAGTACTGCATCATGCAGAGTCTTTGGGTATATCTATATTACACAACTTTTAGCGACAAGTCTGTGTTGTCACAGCTCTGTCACTGAAAGTCAGCATGTGTGAATGCTGCTTGTTGACAAAATACTTTCACTGCTAATGAAGGGATTTCACTTTGTCGGCAACAGAATGCTCCTGACAATAAAGCAGCGTTCACACTTTCACTCGCATTGGCAAATCTTTGTCGTTGTTTGGGGGGCCGGCAGAGTTAATGCACCCATGAATGACAAAAGATTTGTGGATCAAGTGCAAGTGTGAACATAATCTCAGTTAGTAAGTACTTTTAGGCAAAGAATCATCCTTATTTTTCTTCAGCTTTTAGTACAATGTGGTAATTACTGTGAATTATAACACTCTCCTTGTCCTTTTATTTTCGTCCATTCTCTAGGGCATCCTCTCTTCTCAGCACCAAATAACTATTCACAAACCTATTTTTTTTATTGTTTTTCTCAGATACCATGAGATTCAACAGAGAGAGACAACAGAGTTTAGTGTGTGTTCATCATCCCTTTTCTCATCCAGTGAAATGATTGCTTTTCAAAACTTTAAATGTAATTTGTCTTTTTATTAAGCCTCCTTTTAATAGCTCAGTAACAGTGGAATTAATTTTTCTCATGCTTTTCACACACACAAATCGAATTGAAGTTAATATTATGCCTGGAAAAGCTTGGGGTCAAAAGAAGAATATTTACAAAAATAAGTGAAAATGGAAAGTCCACATATATTCTGAAATTGATGGCGTGATATCCCATGTTGATACTTTTCTGACATAGTATCAAATCAATCTTCTTCATTTACAAGTAAAAAGATTAATTCTCTTAATTAAAGCTTAACTTGGAATCTGACAGTCAAGCAGTTTTCAGTCTGGCTCACTAACGCTAATTAGCAATGCAATAATCAGAGTTTCTACATATGTATAAAAACAAATGAAGACCATCTCCCCTTTTTGAGAATTAGCCTGACTGCAATGGGAACTGGTGTAAGCAATAGAATTCAACAGAGAGAGTAAGCAACTAAGATGGAATACCCCAAACACTGAAGTCATAAGTTCTTTTAGTCACTTTTTTATAACTTCCTTTAACTCTTTTTTGTTTGTTTGTTAATACCAAATGCTTTAGGACAGTTTTAGAGCCATGAATATTTGGACTTGGATTTTCAAATAAGCCCAAGGGAGTCAGATGCTCATCTTTAATTGTAATTCAAAAGGGAGTTAGACCTCAAACTCCCCTACTCCTCTGAAAACTCAGCCTTGGTTTTATTTTATATGCCATCCTCAATATGTGAATTCGGTATGCTGTATTGGATGCCATCTGATTGGCGTTTGCGGTGATCTTTCATTGTGGAATTCATTTAGAGGGCATTCAAACTAGTTTTTTCTAGTACCCTGGTATTTCCCAATTGGAACTCATTCCCCAGTGAATCAGTTTCATAATACTTTACTTCTGTGTCTTCAGTTTTTCTTTGTCTGCTTCAATTATATGGTAAAACTTTCACACCCCTTTCAAGTTACACGCCTACTGTATTTTACTCTAAATAATTTTCAGCCTAATTACTAAATGTCACCAGGTTTTCTTCTTTGAGCAGATGCAACCATGTTTTCCATGTATACACCCAGTAAGCTGAAACCAGAGTACTTTACCTCCAGACTTGGTGTTTTCTGAAGTTAAGATACAGCATCATCTTGGTATGATGAGTCTTTGGTCCTCCTGCATGGGCTTACTCCAGTTCCCTTGGTGAATGCATTAACCTGGATTGCCTGCTGCACCAAGCTATTTTCTCTGTCTGGCCTTGTGACACAGTGCTTCTCCCTCCCTCACACCACAATCAGAGTTTCTGGATCTGCAATTGCTTTATTCCAGCCTGATCTGACTGTACCCGAATCATCATGAGACTCACCCCCTGAGCGAATCCTAGCTTTTAGTTTTGGATTGTCCTCCCTCCACTTCAATGACACTCAATACATGATCAACCAACTTCTTGTCTTTGTTCAGATGTTATGCTCCTCCCACTCAATGAAATAAAAATGTGTTAATCTGTTAACTGGTTTCCATATGCAGTCCCACCCGAACAATAGGAGCTGGCCATGCAGCAACTTAGTGGGTCCTGTACCCAATCATAGATATGGGGGGTAATCCCTATGCCACCTCACGCATTGAAGTTCACATGATTTTAAGCCTGAGAGTCATCTCATTGGTTTCAATGGCCAAGCTCACATGCTTAAAATAATCCCCGTACTTAAGTGCTTTGCTGTATTAAAATCGTGAATGCCATCTTTTTTAAATGGAGGACTAAGTAGCATTACCACTAACAGGTCTGTGTGTTTGTATTACACACTGTATGCGTTATGAAGTGTAAACGTTCCTACAACTGGTCAAGAATCCTGGTGCTCAAGGACTTGATTGCAATAATATAAACCAAAGCTAAGAGCTGCTTAGAGCTAAAATCTGTCTAGCATCCTGTCCTATATAAGGACCTGTGTTTGATAGTTGCTTTACCATAACATATTTAAGTGACTAGAGCCTTTTTCTCTGTAGACTTATGCCACCATGTGGAAGTATTTTCTTATCTAAATGTCTATTGTATCAAAATCCTGTAGATCTGTAATGAAGCAAATTTTTAAATATTCTGGACTGAGAGAAAAGATTCTAACTTGTTCCACATCTGCAGTTAGTATAGAATTATGCATGAAACCACTGGTCTAGAAATACTCTTCACCTTTTTAAGGAAAGAATGTCTCCTCCCTTCTATATACACAGTGTAGAGCTCTGTTTATGAATAATCAAGAAAATAAATGTATTCTGAACACAGTGAGTATGACAGGCTTACTAGATGGGCCGAGTTTAAATTGAAAAGCACATACATTTCATAGGTTAGTTGTAAAAATGATATTTAACTGCCTAGAAGAGGTTAATGGAAAAAAAAATAAAAACAGAAAATAATTGATAATGTTTGGTTCTAACTAAAAAGCTGATCCTAAATGGTTCATCACTCTGTTTTCAAATGTAAATCACAATGACTGTATGGAGTCTGCTTAAAAAAAAGTCCTGAATTCATTAAGTACGGCAAGGAGTGGAAAAAAAGCAAAGCCTTTTATTATTGGCAGGACTGGGAATGCCATCTATTCTAACATGAATGTATCTCTTTACCAAATTTCATCTGCTTGGGCTGATTTTTTTATGCCACGTATTTGCCTCAGGCTGAATTCTGAAGGAAAATTTCAGACAATGAAATTTTCAAATTCTGAAAGTGTGAGAGGAAAAATAAAATTGTTCTGCTCATGTTAAGGAAATGTAGGTCACCTCTTTTTCAAGAAGCACTAGTGCCATTATTCTTTGGAGCAGGGAATTGAAAGATGACCTTTCTGTCCCAGACGTGTCTTTTCCCATCTTCATGAAAATCTACTCAAATTTGGCCAAATTATAAGCTTCTGAAAATTGCAGTTTGTGTTTGTTCCAAGACTTCCTAGAGTTTTGCAGTTTAATCCCCCCATCTGCACTAATCATGCTTGATCCTGGAATGCTGCAGGCCTTTCCTTGCAATTGAAACAGTAGGTTGCTCTGCATCAGGGCCAGGCCTAAAAACTATCATATGTTGTATGTTCAAACAAAGAAGAATGGTGTGAGAATAAGGCTGTTGGCTTGGGACTTGTGTGACGTGGGTTTGCCTGCTCTTTCAATGGCTTCCTGTGTGATTGTGGGCAAGTCACTCAGGGAAAGATTTTTAAAGGTATTGTATTGCAATGCCTAACTATTTTAGGAGCCTAAATCTCATTTTCAAAAGGGACTGGTCACTTAGAAGCCTGAAAACCATCAACTGTGAGTAGGATTTAGGACTGGTGCAAAAAATAGCAGTGTATTGTACTGGTGGGACAGCTAGATTCCCTAAGTAGAAACCTGTTCATGACGTACTCAGGGTATCCCCCACTACCATCACCATGAGGGCTACGCTATTATTTGTACTGGACTAGTCTGATTAGAGTTAGCACAGGCATGTCACTTTAAGTTGGGAATTACACTCCAGCTCAAAGTGTAGATGTATACTATCTGTCAGACCGCCTGCGTTTTTAAGGATAGAAAAAGCTGTAAAAGTGGCAGGCTACCATGAGGGGATTAGAAAATTGTGTTGAAGCATTGGGCACAGCTCATATGATTCCTTTCACAAATGGAACAAGTAGTAGAGAATTTATGGATTTAAAACTTATGGAGTTTCTGATATGCTCTGAAGATGATTTCAATACAGGAAAGGATCTGAACATGAATGCCACATTAATGTATGAATTTGTATTCAAAGATATAATCAACACACAGGAAAATAGGGAAATTAAGATTAACAAAGCAATCCTAACTCTCCAGTTTTGCCCCCAGAGAGTTGGATGACTAGTTCTGCTCTTGAATGGATATATTTAATATAGATTGGTCTCAGTTCTTCCATTAGAAATAGATGCACAGCTCCATGTATCTCTAGAGTTATCTGCCCAGATGTGTGTGAAAATTAAATTGGGCTCCACATATGAAATATAGACAAATTATGGCTCCTATGAGAATCTTAATGTTTGCATTATAACTCTAATGTTTACATTGTATTTTTGTACTGATTATACATTCTAGCTTTGATTGCATGCTGCAGCTTATCTACCGCATACACCAATTCAATATTTTTCGTTTATACTAGAGAACAAGCACAAAATGAGGTCTTTTAGCTTCAAGTTGATGATTTTTCTTTCTTTTGTGAAGTTAGCTACAAGTGGCTACTGAATCATATGAACAACTATATTAATTAACTCGTATCCTACCTTTAAACAATGCCTGATTTATCTTACATTGTCTTTTCAAAGCATTCCATGTGTTTTGGTTTGGTTTTTGTTTTTTTGCCCATGACTCATGGTAAACAGAGATTGAGAGAAGGTAACATTTCCGTGTTTGGGAACTCGTGAAGTACTAGGCATTTTCAAGTTTTAAAGCTCATCCCATTATTTTAAAAAGCTAAGCTATGATTTATTTATGCAGGAAAAGTGTGGGGGCATTTTACTCATGTTAACATATATGAAGAATTACTGAAAGGGTTTTGTTTACATTTCCCTGTCTGTACTCTTTAAAAAGAAAATCTCCATTAGATGGAGATTTCAAACATGGAAATTACAGCATAAATTTCAAGTGTTGAGATTACATGTCTATAGACATGCAAGGGTACAATAAAGCCTGTTTTGAAAATGTAGCTATTGTAGTAATTACTAATGCTTGCTGTTTAGCCATTAACTACAAGTCTACTGATGTCCCAGTAAGATAATGTGAATTTCTGTAGACAAAGCAAATGGAGAAGTTACTCATATAGACTTCTAAATCTTCCTTGCAGTAGGTGTGTCTAAAATGTGCTGGTTATTTTCAAATATTTAATTTACTATTCTTGATGAAGTAAACAGAATTACAAATGCATTTGGAACAGATGATTACAATACCCCCGAACACTTCTGCATAGCTGAAAACAGTTTCCCCTGGAGGATCATGGAGAGAGCCCTGAAATAGTAGTTGGATGTAATAATATATAAACTCAATTCTATGTGGCACTGTAAAAAAAAAATAAATCTTTTTTTTCCCTTTATGTGTAGTTTGCTCTAACATTAATGGTAGCTATCTATATATTTTGATGAGAGAACAAAATCCCAAGATGCTAAATAAATTTCCAGTCTTTTTAGCACATATTGTAAGTCTAGGTTTGCCATCTTTAATTTTCATGAAAAATACAAAGCATATCTCAAAGGTATGTTACAAAAGAAACAATAAGCTTAATTGCAGATGGGAGGTCTGGGGAAAATTCTACAAAATCAGGGGAGACTATAACTTTTGTCTAGTGTACATTTTCTAATGAAGTCTGTCTCCTGGAGAGTAAAATACCATAATATTTGCAGCATAATAGGATAGCCCTGAATTATTGAAGAAGTGGAATGTATTCAGGTGGTTTTCTCTACTTTCTGTTTACTACTTATATTCCTTAGAAGTTAGCAACAATCTTAAAAACCGCTAATTTAGGAGCAACCAAATCATTCTAACCAGAGTTATAGCTATGCAGGTGCAATTGTAATTAATCTAGATGAAATTTTTAATAATCCTTCTGGGACTTCAGCCTAAAGAAGGCTTTAACAATGCTATCTAAGGTATAGTTTTCCTTAAAAAAACCCAAACACTTAAATATGCCAAAGTATACAGACAGCAGGTAAGATTATTGTATTCCCCTTTAAAGTTGATGGAGGTTTGTCTTCTCTGGTTAGCAAGAAAATACATTTCTTGTCAGTAGGTTTGTTGTGGACATACATTATATGAATCAAAGTAGCAAGCAAATATTTGCATAAACTAAGTGGGAGAAAAAATGGACAAGAGCTATAAATTTGTACAGCTCTATTGAAGCAGTGGAGTTACACTAATTTACATTTACACTGTTTCACACTGGAGATCTTGTGTGCTATTATTATTATTAATAATAATATGTATTGGTTGCTGCTATGGTTTGGAATTCATAGGTTCTGAGGAAAAAATTATTTTCCAAGCACATCACAACATGGGTGGGAAATGCCTGGAACATTGTAATACTGAAAGATTTGTCATAGCAAATTAGATATATTTGCAATGAGATGACAGCTAAACAGTGCCTGTATAATTTTGGACTGCATATGCAAAGGCATCATATGATCTCTCTCCTTATGTGTTTGGCATGATGGAACCTGGAATATTATTTATTGTTTTGGGACATCTCATTTCAGAAAAAAAGATGTGGGGAGAAGAGCTACCATGCTGATCTGGGGGTTGGAAAGACCGACTCATGAGGATAGGTTAAAAGAGCCTAATATGTACAGTGTGGGCACAACATAGGAGTAGTTGAATGGTGAAAATGGTTTTGGATGGTTAAGGGTTGGATGGTTACAAATCATAATGCTCAGTGAAAATTAATAAAGTGCATGTTTGCTGATGCATTGATTTGTTCCTAATAGCTGGTTTTATATTTTATTGGGCAGTGCTTCAAGGTATATTTTGTAAGAGAGAATTATCCTCAACATTTTTAAGTTGTGTATATAATGGGATAGGACTAATATCAAGGAAGACTTCCTGACAATGAAACAGAGCAAGGAATAGCTACCCTATGATGGTGATGGAAACTCCATTGCTTAGTGTTCTTAAAACTAGACTAAATAAAACATTAGGAAATATAGGACCCTGAAAAATCCTGCATAAGACTGAATGAATACTTAATTTTTCTCTGCTTTCTTGTGATGTTGACAATTTTTCCCTCCCAGAAGCACTTTTTTCTTCAATATCCTTGATGAAATCCTGGACCCATTGAAGTCAGTGGGGGTGTTGCCATTCAACTTCAATGGAGTCAGAATTTTGCTGCATTAACTTCATAGGATGGCAGAATCAGGAAGCTTGTCACTTTCACTCTCCGGAAGTTGAAAATGACATTACAAGGTTTCATGGCTCACTGCCTGCAGATGGTATGTGCTCTGTTTGAGCAAAGACTTTTCTGCATGGTAGCCCTTTAAACTCAACCTGGGACTTGAGTGTTGAACTCTAGTCTTTTCTCTCATATATCATCACTGGTAATAGAGATTCCGTGCAATTCAATGAAGCTCTCTGAGCAGTGATGAAAGACTGATGTTTTCATGCATGAATTAAGGGCTTAGGATTGGCAAACTATGAAATAAAAGATCTAGTGAAATGGGAGATGCTTTTATGTTTCATAACCGGACAGAGGACTGCTCTTACAATCTTGACCCCATGTCTTTTAAAAGCAATAGAAAAAATCCCATGAGTTTAATGAGCTTTGTTCAGGATCAAGGTCTTTAGTAAGGCTTAATCAGCATGTCATAGTTATGATAACACACACACACTTGACTATATAGACACACACCAGTAACTGGGAGCCAAAATACTCCCAAATAGACCGGAAGGATTCTTTACTAAAGGCATATAAGTGTAGTTAACTATCAGACATGCTTATGAGTTCCCTTGTCTTTGTGATTTTAAAACAAGACTGTAACGAGAAATTTTATAGTCTTCAAAACCAGTAATGATTTTATATAATGTGACATTGTAATTAATTATTATGTTAAATATGTCTTAAGTTTCTCCTTTCTACCTTTCACCTGACCAAAATGGGAGAGATTCCTACAGAGTCGCACCACTGACATTTTAAAGAAATGTGAGCTGACATTTCTCATGGGAAAAAAACCTCTCCTTTGAAGAAACTGAGTGTCTCTGGCCCGAATGACCTATGTCTCATCCCATTTTCTAATATTTATCCTTGCTTTAAAGAACTACTGGAAGCTCTCCCACACCATTTGTCTTTGTTTTCTGACTTGAAATATTGAACGAAATAAACTAAGCATACACCATTAAACAATTATGTATTTTGTCTGTTGGTCTAGATTAGTATTGGAAAACATTCATTCATATCAAAAGGTATTAATACTAAGCACACAGATTTGAACAGAAATTGTAATGGAAAATCTAAGAGAAACATAGATGTAATAATGTGCCTAGGATTTAGATTATTTACCTTTTAAGCCTCATCTCATCCTTATATGACAGGGATCACTTAGCCTTTTACAGACTGTCAAACTGAGGCTATGTCTACACTGCAGGTTATTTTCAGAAAAAGGCATGCAAATTGCGAATCACAATTTGCATACCTTTTTCCAATTCTTTTTCGGAAGAGGCTTTTCTGACATTTGGCCCATCTAAATGGGACCAAATGTGGGGAAAAACTCCTCTTTTGGAAGAGCCCTTATTCCCGACGAAATGAGGAATACAGGGCTTCCAAAAGACAGTGCCCGCTTTTTCGGAAACCGATTGAAAAACTCTGTAGTGTAGACATAGCCTGAGAGACAGACGTTGAATGATTTTTGTGAAAAGACAGGTATATGTCAGAACCTGGAATAGAAGCTATATCTCCCAATGGCCAGCTTCAAGATCAGTCAACACCGCACAATTAAACCTTTGAAAAATAATATCTTAAAGATATTGTATTATAAAAAACAGTGACCATAAACACACATGATTTTACATTGACCAGATAGCCTCTGGTCAATGTTATCAGCCTGGTTAAAATTAGTTCTCATTTATTGTAAATTAGAGCCATAATTAAATGTTCTTTCTTACCCAACAATTGCTATAACTGGCCTTTAAGGGAACTGAGAAGCTCTGTATTTTCTAGAATCTGAGTCTGAATGTCTATAGTTTTGTTGCAGGAGTCGACAGTAGCTCTAATGCTAGAACAATACAAAGATCTTCATTTTTGTGCATTGCTTTTGTAGTTTGTAGTATCATTACACCCTGTTATCCGTTAGCTAGATGGGATAGGGTTGGCTACCTTATGCCCAGAGGACACTCGGTAGCACTCTGACTCTTCCCTTCCGTAACAGGGAGTGACTCGCTGCCATAACGCCTTCTGCTGGTCACTCAGGGAATCCGCTCAATTCAACCCCAGAACATCCTTTTCTGGTCAGTGTGTTGCCTGCTGTTACCTGTTGTTTTCCACCACCTTTGTTTGAAGACCCGTGTCCCTCCCAGAATACAGAGCCCTTCCCCCAGGGTACTGCCCTGTCACAATGCTCACACACTCTGGGGTCCTCCCCTCAGGGAACCCCAGCCCCCTATACCCACTTTGCCTCAGTGAACTGCTGCCAGTCTTCGTCTAGCCTCCTGTCTCGGTGCAAACTGCAGTGTGAGATGGCCACTCATCATTGGCAAGGGGAGCAGATCTGCTGCCCTCTTCTGCCCTGGCTGCCTTCCTGCAGCCCTATGATCCTCAAGCCTTGAGGGCAAGGCCTCAGCCTGGTTGTTTCCCTGGCCAGAGCTCCCCATCTCTGCCTGCCTTTCCCCATACTGCTTGGCCTCGAGAAGCCTCCGTAGCTTCTCTGGCAGCCAGGTCCCTTCTGCTCCACAGCTGCAGCAAGGGTCTTTTCTCTCCTCCCTCTTCCGCCCAGGAACCCTTATTTATGTAGCCCCAGCTGGACCCTAGTTTGCCACAAATGCTAGCCCCACAGCCCTAGCCCTCTCCCAGGGCTAGATTTAATCCTTGATAGGGCCAGTGTGTGGCAGACTCCCTGTCACACCCTCTTGGTTGCTCAATAACACAATATCAAAGTCCAAGAGACAATTAAAAATATGTCTTTGGGGATCTGACTTTTTTTAGTCCTTCCATACAATGGTCCTTCACAGGTCAATGTTTCCTTCCTCCCTTAGTAAGGAATCTCTAGCCTTTCTCCCCCAGCTCGGTTCCAGTTCAGACACACCCCCCCCCCCCGAGGCTTTCTGTGGCTGGAGCTCAGCTTTCCCACTATGAGTTCCAACCCTGTTGGTCTCAGAACATTCCTTGCAGAAGCCTTTCCACCATCTGTACCTGAGCTTCACCCTTTCTGCAGCTTCCTGTGGCCCTTCACAGGGAAATCAGCTGTCCTCCATCCAGCCTATTACAGTGACAAAGGCAAGTTGGAGCAGTTCCTTCAATAATCAGGATTGGATGACCTCCAGCCCATAAGGCTACCTTGTTATATTCAGGTTTTGGCAGGAAGGAGGAACCAATTTACCACTATTAAAAAAAAATGAATTTGGTTGTGATAGCACATACATTCTTTTAGTGCTCTAGGAATTTAAACAATTACTTTTATCTTCAGGAAGTTGTAGCAGACCAGATCCTCAACTATAGTAAAACAATGTAACTCCATGCTGATTTACTCTACTGAAAATCTGATCTGTAGAAATTAGTCAAGGACCTTAGTGCTCATCAGGGGTTTACTAACAATTACAAGACATTGTTGTAACATGCCTGCTGTCACACAATTTGTTGATCTAAATTGGTGAGGAGTTGTACAGAAGTCTCTTTTACTTGGCTATTCCAAAACAATATGGCTTACATGTTCAAGAAATCTGATATCAGGCTTGTGCAAAGTGAATTTGTAGGCTTAGCACGCAACCATATTAAAGGGCATGAACGTGGCTGAAGGATTTTGTTTGTTTGTTTGTTTTTGTTTTTAAGTTCAAATGTATGCTCAGTGCAAAATATCTTGCAGTAGTTTCCCATGGTAAAATATGCAAGTCACCAGTCAGTATTTGGGCTGAGTACCAATATTAATCACTATCACTGGCAACAGCGAAAGGTTCTTCTCAATAGTCTTTATTTAGCTTTTAATAAATTGTCCCTTTCTGCTTTCCAAGATTTCATGACAGCAGTCTATTGCCAAACATTTGAGGGCCAGACAACTAATGTGGAAATAGAATATAGGAGACACAATATTCTGTAGTCCATGTAATTATAGAACTGAGTAATTGGAACCAGCACTTGCTGATAGCAATAGAATTCACAAAGAGAACGTGGGGTCTAGGATCAAGAGATCAGTAGAGAATGCAGAGAATTTTTATTATTAATTATTATTTGAGACTGGCTTATTCTCTCAGACCTAATATTATTTGGCAAAAACAAAGATGGAGCCTGGTCGTTTAACTTGCTGCTTTGAAACAAACTGAGAAATTATTAGGTAAAATGTTTGTTTTGGTCATTTTAATTTTGAGCCATACATAGTTATAGAATTTAGTTTTATGTCAATGAAATATGATAAAACTATCTATGAAAAAGCAGACAACACATATCTATTATACAGTATTTTCTGGCCTCTCCGCACTTCACTGAATACTTAAGATGAAAAGACAAGTCCTTATAAAAAATACTTGGGGTTCAATAAGAGAAGCTAATACTATGGAATTAATTTTTGAAGCTGCCCCTTACAATAGAAATGTTGAATGGTGATTTCACTGAACATAAGGGATCATAAGAATGGTCATATTGGGTCAGACCAAAGATCCATCTTGCCCAGTATCCTGTCTTCCGACAGTGGCCAATGCCAGATGCCCCAGAGGGAGTGAACAGAATAGGGAATCTTCAAGCAATCACTCTCCCATCACCCATTTCCAGCCTCTGACAGAGGCTAGGGGCACCATTCCTACCATCCTGGCTAATAGCCATTGATGGACTTAACCTCTATGAATGTATCTAGTTCTTTCTTGAACCCTGCTAGAGCCCTGGTCTTCACAACCTCCTCTGGAAAGGAGTTCCACAGACCGACCGTGTGCTGTGTGAAGAAAATCTTCCTTTTGTTTGTTTTAAACCTGCTACCTATAAATTTTGTTTGGTGACCCCTAGTTTCTTCTGTTATGGGAACAAGTAAATAACTTTTCCTTATTCACTTTTTCCACACTTGTCATGATCAGTGTACAATGAAAACAAAAAGTCCAAAATATGATGAAGTTTGAACATTCATGCAGGTAAATGGCAGTCATCCATAATAATAATAATCACTTGATTTTGGTCTGTATTTGGAACATCTGCCTGTACTATAGTATATACTAGTTGGGTGTAGTTGTAAGGGAAGTGTGTATTTTCAATTGCTTCAAGTGTAAGAAGTGATGGAAGCAACATAGAAATTCATGCAGCAGTGGGAGCAGCATATCTCTGAGCATGGTAGAACTTCCAAATTGTCCTTTGATTAGTAGCATAGAGTTACTTTTCTTACAGAATTCAAGGGCATAGTCCTCTGTTTATGTATTCGAAACAGAGCTGGTAGCAGTGTCTAGAGTTAAGATTGTTAAACACGTCCCATTATAAAGACCCGGGTTTCAATTGCTTATAACTCTGGAAAACTGTAACCATTTGGGGTACGTCTAGACTACAGGCTTTTGTCAACAGAGGCTTTGTCGACAGATACTGTCGACAAAGCTTCTGTCAACAAAGAGCGTCTACACTACATCCAGTTCTGTCGACAAAGCAAGCCACTTTGTCGACATGAAAGTGTACTCCGTCGACAAAAGGCGTTATTCCTCGTAGAATGAGGTTTACCACCATCAACAAAACTGCCGAGTTCTGTTGACGTTATGTCGACAGAACTCGGTGGTAGCGTAGATGCAGGCCACTTTTGTTGACAAAACCCTGTGGTCTAGACACACCCTTGGAATGAAATTTTCCATTCTGAGTATCTGCCTCTGGCTACATTTTTGGAAAACTCCAGCTAAAACAGCTCAGTCATTTATGATAATGAGAGGTTAGGGGGAAATGTTTTATCAGTGTATATATAAAAGTCTGTGACCTTTTCATTGAGAAGCGCTAGCTTGGTGGAAGGTTTTGAAATTTGGCAGCGGGTGCGGGGAGAGGGATATCCTGGCCTGGCATCAAGGATTGCCTTAGATTGTCCTCGTGACAATCTGCCAAAATGTGGCCAAGTTACAAGCCTTTGAGGGGAAAGAAAGAAAAATACTGGCCTGGTTTGTACTAGGGATGCAATAGTGTAGTCGATTAATCAATAAGCAAAAGCGTCTAGGTTAATGCTAGAGACTACACGCATTTCCTCCCCCCCCCCTTCTAGTAAATGTTTTAGCAGGCTGGTCAGCAGCCCAGCTCAGTCCTCGCTTGCACTAAGTCCTGCACCTACCCCTGCTGCGGCTCTTCATTTAAAGTGTATTAGCAGCCAGGCAAGCAGGCAGCCTGGCTCAGTTCTGGATTGTGCCAGGTTTGGGAGCTCAGACCTCTCCCCACCAGACAGGGGTTGCCCAGGGACTACAGAATAGTCGACTAACCGATAAGAATTCACGAGGTTAATTGACTATTCAATTAACCGATATTTAACATCCCTGGTTTGGACCTCAGATCAGACTGATTAAGTGATCACTTCTGCCCTTGGAAAGGTGGACTCTTTGGCTATGTCTAGACTATGCTTTATTTACAAAAGAAGATATGCAAATTCCACAGGAATTTGCATATCTTCCTCCGATGTGACTTTTGAAAGCGGGTCTTTCAAAAGTGAAAGTAGTCTGCATGTGGTTTTTTTCAGGGAAAAAACCCCTTTTTTGAAAAAAAACGCTCTTCCTTAAAAAATGAGGTTTACGCGGTTTTTCAAAAAGGGTTTTTTTCTGAAAAAAACTGCGTCCAGACTACTTTCACTTTCGAAAGAGAGATTGGCAGAAATTCCCATGGAATTTGCATATTCTCTTTAAAAAATAAAGTGTAATTTAGACGTACCCCCAAACATATGCTCAGTAGAATCCAGTAGCTAAATTTTCTGATTATTCCATCTGTACAGAGCATCTTCCAGCTTGGGGATGCAGAGACTGGGCTGAGAGATGAGGATAGTGCAGAGAGGGGTTTCATGAGCTATGGAGAATGGCAGGAACTGAGCTTGGGAGACTGGATAGGAACAGAGAGTGATGGGGCAGAATGATCTTTAACTAGAGAACTCTCCCCTACAGAACCTAGAATTTACCCTAGAAACCCAGTCCCTGATTTTTCTGCTGTCAGCAAATACCTGTGAAATCCATTCTCAGTATATATGTCTATTTCCCCTCTTATGTGGTCTGTCAAACAGTACTAAGTTAAAGTACACCATCATTTTAACACAGAACAAATAATAAACAACATATCTGTGCCCTTTAGAAATCATTCCTTTTTATAATGCATTACACCATTGTGTAGACAAGCCCAGTGCTTCAGTTATTGTCGAAGGCTTTATGGTATACCTGAGCAATCAGACTACTGAAACTCGAGAGATATATTCTGTGTCAAATTCAGCCCTAGTATAATCAACATTCTGCGTGGTCTCAGTGTCTCTGGGTTACGCGCTGATCATGCCCACTTTTGTGTGAGACACAAAATAAGCGAAAGGTACCAAAGGAAGTGGGTACTAAAAGTAAGTAGAAAGTGTAGTGGAACATCGGAGGAAAAACTGTCTTAAGGATACGTCTACACAGCAGCGTTATTTTGAAGTAACAAAGTGAGAATCTACACAGCAAGCCCGTTATTTTGAAATAATGGGCTTCTTGTTTCGAATTCTGTAACCCTCATTTATGAGGAATAATGCCTATTTCAAAATAGCTATTTCGGAACGGGGCGTGTGTAGGCAGGGCAGCTGAACTTATTTCAAAATAAGGGGCCTCCAAGAAATCTCACAGCTAATCTGGTGGCTACTCTGTCCACACTCATCAGAACTCTATTGCTCCCCTGCCCCTGCAGCCCTTAAAGCTGCAGGCAGAAGGGAAAGGGCTTATGGCATGAAGCAGGCTCCGCTTGCATCGTGCCACACAGCAGGATCCTGCACTGCCTTCCCTGCTGCCATGGCCGAGCCCTCCACTCCAGCTGAGCCCTCCACAGCTGCCAGCACTGCCTTCCTGGGGCCAAAAGAGGAGGGAATCATCCTGGTTTCATGTGGAGATCCTGGATTTCCCGGAGATTTGGGGTGAGGAGGCAAACCTGCAGGATCTACACACCAGATGCAGAAATGTGGATGTTTATGGCTGGATGGCCGACAGCCTGGGCCACAAGGGCCGCAAGTGCACATGAAGGTCAAAGAACTGAGGGAGGCCTACACGAAGGCTAAGGAGTGCATCTCCTGCTCAGGAGCAGCACCCTAGACCTGCCCCTACTACAAGCATCTCCACCATATCCTAGGAGGACAGTCAGTCCCATCCTCGCCCCTTGTTGTGGATTCTGGGCTGGAGATGCCCATCATTAGCCACATGGAGTGTGTGGCCGCGTATGAAGAGGAGGAGGTCAGGAGGAGGACGAGGCCAGCATGGACATGATGCCCACCAGCCAGGAGATCATCCTGGCGCTGGAGCCAGTACCCCCCTCCCAGGATGTGGCCCAGGGATCTGGCGATGCTGGGGATGGCCCATGAGGTGAATTCCATTACTTTCCCTACACACACATGGGGGGAGGCAGTGGGCAGTGAGGGGCTGTTCACTCCCTGCTCAGCCTTCTTGGCCTGGGGTTCACACAGCAGCCTGTGCACATGGGTGCACATGGAGCCCTAGTCCATAGCGCACAGCCCCAGGAGCCTGTCAGAAAGGAACCTTGTGCTCCTGCTCACAGGGTTTCTGGAGAGGCCTGCCTTACTCCCAATCCCATGGTGGGGCACCTTCCCATCACAAGCCACCCTTAAGGAGGCTAGGGTCTTGGAAACACACAGCAGTGCCACACACACCACACGGTCCTGCCTGCACTCCCAGGCAGCATCTGCTCCTGGGCAAGTGCATTGAGGTGGAGGACCCCGAGCCCTTTCATGGGAACCTGCCAGGGGAAAGAAGTGGAGGGAACCTCCTTGGCAAGCAGGATCTGCTGCTCATACACACCTCCCCCAACACCCTCCTCCCTTCTCCTCCAGCAGACAGGGATAGAAGTCCTCTTTCTGGGGGATGGCGCCACTGGGGTGTGCACAGCAAAGAGGGAAGCCGAGCTGTCCCGTGGTCTCCCTCCCCACACAGGCTACTGGTCTCTCCAGCACTTTCCCATGTCTGCTTGTCCCCAGGACATAGGGGTAGTGAGGATCCCCCCAGGACATCTGTGCCCTTGCAGGAAAGGGCCCACTGTCTAGACTGTAGATGGCCTGGCTCCATCTACATCACCTTCATCTGATCCAAGACCTTTCAGTGTTGGCCCAGATGAGGGCTTCAGCCTCTGCCCTTCTCTTTGTTCTTTCCAGCTAGACCAGCTGCAAGAGAGGTGTGTGTATATCTCTTGCACCATCCTACTGACCCTACATGACCCACAGGTTCAGGCAAGCCCAGGAAGACCTGCAGCGGGAGCGCATCGCCTGCCTGCATGCCCTGCAGTGCTCCTTGCACTGGCAGAACCACAGACTGGAGGCAGACCTGGAGCTGCACTGCAACACCTGGCAGGAGCTGCTGTAGCAGGCCAGACTATGTGCACAGCTTTCACCACCGCCTTCGACCACCTGACCCTCTGGCTTCTCCCCCCAGCCCTCCCCGTGGCCACTGAAGGCCCTGCACCTGAGGCAGGTGCCACTCCCAACCCCACCTATGAGTCTCTCCTCTTCCCTGCTCTTCCCCCCCCCCCCAGGTTCTTTCCCCAGTGTCTTCCCAGTTACAGTTACCGCAAATAACACAACAGAGTTTATTGTTCAAAAACATAGTGTATGGTTTATTGTCTCTGCAGGAGAGTGGTGTGGGAGGAGGGCAGTGAGGGCAGGGGAAGGGAGGGGTGTGGGAGGAAAGGCTAAGAGGTGCAATGCACAGGCCCCTGGTGGGGAAGCCCAGGGTTTAGTGTCACTGGGGTCCTCATGTGAAACTCTCCCTCAGGGCCTCTTGGATTTCCACAGCCCCCTGATGGGCCTCCTGGATAGCAGCCATGCATAACTTCTCAAAGGCCCATGGAGCTGGTCAGCCTCTGCCCCCAACCCTGGCAGGAACATCTTCCCCCTTGTTGTCACAAATATTGTGGAGGACACAACAGGCTGCTACCACTTGGGGGTTGTTCCACTTGCCGAGGTCCAGGTGGGTGAAGAGACAATGGAACCTCCCTTTCAGACAGCCAAATGTGCCCTCCACAGCCATGCAGGCCCTGCTTAGCCTGGCATTAAAACGTTCCTTGGTGGGGGTCCAGATTTCGAGTGTAGGGCCTCATGAACCAGGGGAGCAGAGGGTAGGCTGCATCCCCCACAATACAGATTGCCATGTCCACATCCCGAACCCTGATGGTGCAGTCAGGGAAAAAAGTGCCAGCATGCAGCTTCTGAAAGAAGCTGGTGTTTCGGAAGATGTGTGCATCATGTGCCTTCCCCAACCACCTGATGTAGCTCTTGGTGAAATGGTGGTCAACGAGGGTCTGCAGCACTATAGGAAAGTACCCCTTCTGGTTGATATAATCGAAGCCCCAGTGGTCAGGGGCCTGGATGGGGATGTGGGTGCCATCAATGCCCCACCACATCCGCAGTTGGGGAAGCCATGGTGGCAAAGCCGGTGACGATGGTGTCCACGTCGCCCAGGTTGATGACCCTGTGCAGCAAGACAGTGTTGATGGCCTGCACCATCTGTAGAAGGAGACACACAGAGATTGACAATTTTACCAGGGCCCTCCGGAGTTCCACGAGCCCAACCTCCCTCTCTCCCCCCCCCCCACACACACACTAGGAGTAACCCCCTATTTATCCCATCCCCTGGCAGGGCTTTGTGAAGTCAGGACTGAAAAACCTCTTAGGAAACGGGGCTTCCACCACCACCCTCACTCCTATTCTCTCCTCTTCTCTAGCAAACCCCATTCCAGAAGTTCACCACCCTCCTGGGATAATAGCATATGAAAGCCATACCTGCATGACCACAGCTCCAACAGTTGATCTCCCCATGCTGAATTGGTTCCCAAAGGATCAGTAGCTGTCTGGTGTGGCGAGCTTCCAGAGGGTGATGGCTACCCACTTCTGGAGGGGGATGGCAGGTCTCATGTGGGTGTCCCATAGCCTGAGGGTGGGGGAAAGCCACTCTCACAGCTCCATGAAGGTGTCTTTCCACATGTGGAAATTTTGGAGCCACTACTGGTCATCCCACCACTCCATGACGATCTGGTCCCACCAGTCAGAACTGGTGTCCCATTGCCAGAAGCGGCAGTGCACAGTGTGAGGGAAGGGCAGGTGGGGTCGAGCTGCATGAGCAGTGCTGGAGACAGGAGAGGAGGTGTCCCACAATGATCTGGGGGTCCTTTTCCTGTAGGGCCACGAGGGCAGCCTGCAGAAACTGCAGCAAGAGATGCAGCATGAGATGTAAGAGCCATCAACTGCTTGGAGGCTGGTCCAGCTCCATGGCAGGAGTGCTGTGGTGTCTGCAAGGGCAACCAGAGCAGGCAGTGAGAAGGCTTTGCTGTCCCTCAAGGAGAAGAGCCTGAGACACAACTGTAAATATGACACAACTGTAAATATGCCTGAAAATAATCAGCATATCGGCTTTGCGCAAGAGGGTTTTTCTTGCGCAAGACGGGGCAGTGTAGACAGCTTCGTCTTGCGCAAGAGCCTCTTCCGCAAAAATGGCAGTTCATTAGTTATGCAAATGAGGCTTGGCGATATTCCACGCTGAGCATCATTTCCATAGCTGTGGCGCAAGATCGCACCAGTCTAGACACAGCCTTTGTGTTTTATTGTAGGAGATTTGTCTGTCAGGAATGGCATGCGTGTCTTGTTCTTTGGTTTGTTTCTATTACAGATTATCCTCAAGGGAGCCTAAGCCATTATCATTACTTCTGTGTGTTAAAGGCCTGTCAATGTCAAATTCTTTTAGGGAGCGTAGTAAACATAATGGGATTTGCTGAAGCAAAGTAGTGAAATGGGATCCTGCTGCCTCAGAAGGGAATGGAAGTGTGTGCAAAATGGAAGTGTGCACAAATTGTGCATTTACAATTTCTTTTTTTTTTTCTGTTTTTCTTCCTTAGGAATGTTCTATAGGTTCACACCACTGTGTGCATGGTCAGATTGTGTTAGCAGCACAGGCGGTGTTATTAACAGTAGTTTCAGCAGCAATAGCACAAGCCTGAATGCTCAACTAAAATATAATCAAAGCTAAATTTTCAGCTGGATTAGAGTTAGCTTCTATTTTTTTCTGGAATACAGAACTGAAAAGGCCTAAAAGTCAGCAACACTTGTGGCCAATAATGGAAGCAATTAAACTGACTGTTTAACATCCGCAGATGAAGATTCATTTTGATAGTCTCCAAAGCTTGTGCATGAAACACTTAGAACCTTTAAGCAGCTATGGCAGATGGTACAATGCAATGACTCACATTTTATATTACAAACAGAATTAATATTGAATAGAACATGGAGCTGTCAACCCATACAAAAGAGTCACAGATAAAATGGACCCATGTGTGCATTCAAAGTGATAGGAATGAGCTATACGTTTTTTAATGGGAATTAGTAAAATTTACTCTGAGAAAATGGCTTTTTTAGAATATATTTATTTATAGTCAGGAGCTTTCAAAACTCAGTGATAGTCTACAGATGAATAGCTATAATGGAAGTAGAAGATTTCTTACTCAATAGAGAGACTATCCAAAAACAATTCAGTGAATTTTGTTTCAGGTAGTCTCACAGATACTAGTTTGGCTTGCAGGTTAGCAAAAAAATCCCCTTCCTACTTGAAAGTCTGAGAATAGAGGCCTATTTTCTGAATTGATTCTCAAATGGTTTATATACTTTTCTTGTGTGTGTCCCAAAAGGTTAAAATTAAGAGGAAGTTATCACCCATTGTTCTCCAGTGAGAAATGTGGTTGATTGAACGGATGGTGGTTTTAGCAAGATCTGTTTTTATATGGTAACTCTTCTCATTTTTTCTGTGTACGGGTGTGTGTATAATTTTTAAAGGGTGTGGACGCAGAAGGAGCTCTCTCAGCACTAATCATAAAGTTTGATGTGTGTCATGCATTTGCAATGCTTTTTACCCCTCCTTATTTGCCCCTCATCATACAGAGCTGATGGCATGTTTCAGTAATTTAGCAGCATGTCAGTGAAAGATCAACTCAAACAGCATAGTGGAGTTTATGGAGATATGGAGAGTGGTTGTTCCTGGAGAGCTGTATGCAGGCCCACTGAGACAGGAGGACAAAAGGGGCAACTGCCCAGGTCCCAGCAATTTTAAAATGCCCATGGCTCTTGGCCACCACTACCACTATGGCAGCAGCAGAGGTGCCCAGAGCCCAGGCCCCTTTAAATTGCCACTGGTGTGGTGTGTGTGCTCCAATGGCTCTAAAGGCTTAGTGGGGGCAGCACAGAGCTGAGGGCTGGCTTCCCTTGGGCCTGCCCCTTTAATCTGAGCTCAGCCTCTTCTAGAAGCGCAGAGGTGCTGCCCTGCACCTCGCCCAGGGGCCTGACAGGGCTCTCAGCTCCCCTGGCTGTATGCAGAGGAGTTCTTACTTGGTCTGTGGCTATCTGCTTGCTTATGTTTGCACATAGCTTGCTTGTTCAGGATTAGCCATCAGCAAGTTTAAATACTAATCTAGACACATTCACTATGGTATCTGTAAATAAAACTAGTCTGTCAGAAATTGACAGATGTCCATAAAAAGAAGGGGGTATTTCTTTCCATCCAGTCTCAGCATCTCAGCATGCATGTTAGCAGGGGTCATGGCTGAGTTTGGTCCACCGGTTGAATCATCAGCTTCCCCAGCTTGGGCTGGGTATTGACGGGGAGTGTGATCTGAATGCTGATCCATGATGTAAGTGAGCTACAGAAAATAGTAATCTGTTCTTAAGGACTGTCTCTTTTCCTCCTTCTTTTCTGCAGTGTGTTTCTTCCCTTCTCTGGTATTTTGAGGAATGCTTAGGAGAAGCAGCAAATGATGTAACAATACCAAGGATTGCATTATTTTTTTTAATCTCTTCTGGAATAATCGTCCACGGCTTGGAACTGCTGTTGAGAAGGCTCTGCCTTCTGCTTTCTTGAATCCATAAGTTACTAAGGGCTTGTGGAATGGGGAGTCCAAAGTGGAGTCCTTCATTAAGATGGCAGGATCCTACCCTGCCAATTCTGCCTTCTAGTCGGATGGCCTCTACATGCAGTTCTGGTGGTATGCCGGGGTTATGAGCATGGAGGGCACAAGGAAAAGTTACTCTACTTCAGAAGTCTTGTAGGCTTGAGAAAAGTGATCTCATGCAACGCGCTTGTAAGAAAGAGGAATGCTGGTGGCAGCAACATTGCAGGAAATTGTGCAGTGCAGCATTGATCCTGGGAAGCTGCCATATAGTTGAGCATCTGTGAAGTTATTCCATCCATGCCAGGGACTGGACTGAAGCCATCTTTGCCTCCTTTCCTCTGGAGCTGTGCATTCTATGCTATCTCTCAGAAGCTGGCCATGTGATAGGGTAGTGATGGGGAGCCAATGCAAATTGTAGATCACCAGTACAATATGCTCTCTTCTGACTGTTGCACTCAGCAAATAGCCTTCTGGTATTGAACTGTGAACATAAGAATGGCCAGACCATAGGTCCATCTAGCCAAGTATCCTGTCTTCTGACAGTGGCCAATGCCAGATGTCCCAGAGGGAATGAACAGAACAGGTAATCATCAAGTGGTCCATCCCCTGTCGCCCATTCTCAGCTTCTGACAAACCAAAGCTAGGGATACCATTCCTGTCCATTCTGGCTAATGACAATTGATGGACCTACCCTCCATGAGTTTATCTAGTTCTTTTTTGAACCCTGCTAAAGTCTTGGTCTTTACAACATCCACTGGCAAGAAGTTCCAGAGGTTCACTGTTCATTATGTGACAAAATACTTTCTTTTGCTTGTTTTAAACCTACTACCTATTAATTTCATTTGGGGACCCCTAGTTCTTGAGTTGTGGACTGTCAGCATCTTTGAAATTGGAAGTCAGCAGTGCTGATTGACTGATCTTAAGAGTTTATTTGCAATACAATGTAATTGGGATGGCTTTACAGTTCAAACACAGAAAATGTCTGTAAATATCATTATCACTTAGGTACTTTTCATATTCTTTATTGGGAATTTTAAGAATTGAAAATTTATTTTGTGAAGCAAAATGTTTTCATTGGGCAGCATGAGTTTGCCTGGCAAATCTGATTATTCATGGTGAGTCTGAAATTACTGTATTTTGCCCACTATGCCTAATATAAAAATGAAACAAATATCTGATTTATGCATAAAAAGTAACATAGAGGTTCCTAAATAAAACATCTTTGTAATTCTCTACTGTCCATTTAAATCAGTTGAATCTGAGTCTACTCCTTGTTTTTTCTTTGTGGGTTATTTGTTCATTGAGATATTTGAATGTAGAGAAAAATGCATTTAAAAACTTGGGTTTTATTAAAGTACCCTAACAATCTGCATGATAATAGTATGGGTTTTTTTTTTCTCTAGATACCTAGTAACAAACTAACATCTCCCTCTAGTGGAAAGCTTTCAAAATGTAATGAATAATTTTATTTCATGCTGGGGCTACGTCTAGACTATATAGTTGTTTCTGGTATCCCGGAAAAACTCCGCTGAATCCAGGGAATGCGTCTGCTCTTCTGACATTTTTTGCGGAAGAGCAGACATGCTCTTTCGGAAGCCCTGTCTTCCTCCTCCTGAAAGAGGAGGCTTTTCCAAAATTTTGGGCCCAGTGTAGATGGGCCACATTTCAGAAAAGCCTTTTCCGAAAAAACAATCGGAAAAAGGTACGCAAATTGCGGAGAGCAATTTGCATTCCTATTTTCAAAAAAAAAGCAGCAGTCTAGACATAGCCTAGGTAAGAACATTCTAAAGAAAGTACAAACATCTCATCATTATCACAGAAAAGTAATTAAAATTAAATATAGGTAAATGACTGTAAATAATAGAAGAGGTAATACGAGGTTATGAGAAGAATGGTTCGTATTCCAAATCTCTCTCTAGAGCAGTTAATTCAAAGTGTTCGGAAAACTTCTGTGAGAAAAGAAAATGGAAATCAGAGATACTGATCTTCTGTGACTTGACCAAGGAAATACATCAAGTCATTGCCAAAGTTAGGATTAGTTTTCTGAAATTTTTAGTATCCAACTTTATCCTTAATCCATAATGCTTGTAGCAGTGTTGTTCAGTCCTTATTTAAGAGCACCATTTCCTGGATCATGATTCATGACGGGGTGAAGACAACATTTTGTGATTTGGTGAAAAAGTCAGTTAAAAAATAAAATAGCAGTTGAATCATACATCCATGAGTAGTTTTATACTATTTGTCCATTTTTAATAAAGTGAAATAGGGAAATGCTGTTCCAAATTCAGTGTGTTCTTGATTAAATACAATGCTTAAATTTCTGGGAAAGATAAAGCCATGCCCAAGCTCCCAATAGTCAATGTCAATGCATTAGCAATACTACACAACAGGTTTTTAGTGTGAGTGGCTTTGAGAAGGGAAGAAAAAGGGATCCCAAAGTGAATCATATAGACATATAGGCTCATCCCCAGAATAGTTTTGGTACAAAATGGCTTGCAGTCTTTAGCATGACTGAAAGGGGTGATAACTTACCAGAAAAGACAAATACGGGTTATAGTAAAGAGCAAATATCAGGAGTCCTACAAATGGACTAAGACTTGGGAAGAAAACTGTGTGAAGAAGTGTCTCAAGGCTTAGGGCCATAAACAAACAAATAAATGAAGTGTCTTTGAGGTACCTGTGATTCAGACATAGACAGAAGGAAGACATAGTGGTTTAGTGTTGAACTTTTTCAAAAGTTACCCTGTGTTCAATAGGAGTTAGGCCAATCCTGAGCAAAATGCTTTTGAATATCCACTATTAAAGTTAAGGGAGCAAGTTATGGGCAAAAATTAGACTTACCATTCCACAAGAAAGTCTAACATTTCTTTCCCAACCCCCACTCCTTAAAAACCATCAGAATCAAGGCAAAAGTCAAAATAGCAAAACTTCTTATGGGATAAAACGTCCACAAGATTTTTATATAGAAATGTCAAAACATTTTTCTTGACCATTTATCAAAATGTAATGGTTTGGCACTTCTGAATCGAAAGACTTTGGTGGTTTTTTTTTTTAAATTGAACTGAACAATTTAGTTTTGACTGTCTTTTGACTGTCCGTTAAATTGACTGTCCGTTAAATTGCATCTATTTATAGAGCCATGAAGCCTCATTGAAGTTGTAGTTTGGGTGCCTTTTGTCCTAATTCTCTCCTATGAGCTGAACTTCCTGGTTAGTCTATATGTCCCAAGATGCGCCATAGTCATGCAACTCCTATAGAACACCACACAGCTCAGCTAGTGGGGGAACATAGTATACCATGGGAGATATGGTCTAGCTAAGGAACTCAGCCCCTAGTGAAGAATGGGGGTGAACCAGAATCTGAATTTCTGCTCCCATGATACACTGTGCAAGTGGGGACAAATGCAGTTTAAAGAGGAATTGACCCTAAAGGGAAGGAAACATTTGAGTTCAATAAACCAAAATATATTTTTTTCGGGTCAAACTCATCAAAACAAAATATTTCCTTTTGCCATTCCCATTAGAAATCTAAAATGTGTAGACAGAAAAATTCCAACCAGCTTTACTGGTCAGAATCTCTACAATCTTATTGGGGTTCAACTAGCTTGAAGTAATCATTCAGGGCATATCTACAGTGGGGAGTTATTTCGAAATAATTCCCCTTATTTCAAAATAACAAGGCGAGTGTCCAACAACCAGTCCAAAAAAATGGGCTTTTTATTTTGAAATAAGAACTCCTGCTTGTGAAGAGGAATAAACTTATTTTGAAATAAGTTATTTTGAAATAATAACTCCTGAAATAACTATTTCAAAATAACCTGGTAGTGTAGACATAGCCTCTGTGAGAATTCAAAGGCAACTATGTTAGAAGTGTAGGGTATCATGAAGACTAGTCCTCACTTAGTTTTTCTGTCTGTGTGGCCAGAGAAGACTTCAAGGATAAGTGAGAGAGTTGATCTGCAGGGATGTAGAAAACTTCAGTTAGTTGTAGTGAACACATTAAGTAGATTTCTTATTCATAATCCACCTCTACAGTAGAAGAACTTGGAAACCAACAAATAATGACCAGGTTGGAGATATCTGGAGGGGCATACTTAGGTAAAGAGAAATTTAACTAACACACTAAATGACCATCCTAATATCCAGCTTTAGCAATAATACCAAATAAAGGTGACAACAGTACCAAATAAAAGTGATGTCAGCAGTGATTTCCAGAAACATACCTCAGAGACTATAGCAGGCCTGATGCACTAGTACAATGCCAGCCTCCATCCCCTGGTGATCCCCAAAAGCTGTGTCCTCAGGGATGACATGCTGGGCGGGGGGGGGGGGGGAAGTGAGGCAATGGTGTGAAGGAGAAGGGCATGAGGACCAGTGACTGACAGCCCCTCCCAGCCCACTTAGGATTCCCAGGAGAAATGCACAATTGCTCCAGCTGGGGATGGCTCACAGGCCACAAGTTTGAGACTCCTGTTATAGATAAAAGAAGAGCATCCTAAGCATATCTTGCATTCTTTGCTCTGATATCGTCACTTCTTGTAACTTAAAATTCAAATATTCTTCCAGTTTAGCTCCTATAATATCAACTCCTAGGGTGTGTCTAGACTACACCTCTCTGTCGACAGAGAGATGTAGATTAGGCACATCTAAATTGCTAATGAAGCAGGGATTTAAATATCCCACATTTCATTAGCATAAACATGGCCGCCACTTTTTTTCTAAATGGAATTTTTTTTAAAAAAACGGCAGTCTAGACACGGATCTGTGGAAAATAAACCCTTTTTCAACAGATCCTGTAAATGTATTTTTTGTGGTTTACAGGATCTGTTGAAAAAGGGTTTATTTTCCACAGATCCATGTCTAGACTGCCATTTTTTCAAAAAAACTCCGTTTCGAAAAAAGCGGCAGCCATGTTTATGCTAATGAAGCGTGTGATAGTTAAATCCCAGCTTTATTAGCAATTTCGATGTGCTTGATTTGCATCCCTCTGTCAACAGAGGGATGCAGTCTAGACATAGCCCAAGAGTGGGATCTCCAAAGTGTACAGTATTGCCCTTGTTCTGCACCCATTAATACAGAGCAGAATTATGCAGCACCGAACACTTTAAGAAATCCCACCCTCAGTGAATATTTTGCAATAGAAGGGATTACTTACTAAAGCAAAGAATTGGAGACTGTGAACATAAAATGGACCTGATTCAGTGTTAGTGACTTAAAAACGGTTACAGCAACAATAAGTATGGGCCAATCTGTGTCACTGACTTAATGCAATTTTTCATATTGCTCATTTATTATTAACTAGCCAACTAGCCCGTCATAAGACGGGATTTTCAGGTCTCTCCTCCACGTCGGTCTTCTCTCCTGAGCCTCCAGTCTCTTGCTCCGTCTCTCTCTCTCCTCCTCCTGCGTCCCCCCCCCCTTTCAGCTCTCCTCCACCTCCTGCCTCTCTTTCTGTCTCTCTCTTTCTCTTCTCCTCCCCCTCCTGCCTCTCACTCGGGGGAGCGCAGAGCCCAAACGGTCGCTTGCTCCACTTGCTCCCCCGCGGCAGCTCAGCTGAGCGGCGCAGAAGTCAGCCGAGCGCCACGGCGGGAGGCGAAGAGGCGTGGGGTGGTGATGTTCGTGGCCAGGGGGCGGGGCCTGGAGCCGTTGTCATGCTGCATGTCACCGCCCCGCCCCCCCTTCGCCTCCCGCCGTGGCGCTCGGCTGACTTCTGCGCCACTCAGCCGGGCCGCCGCGAGGGAGCAAGCAGAGCAAGTGGCCATTTGGGCTCCCCTGCGGGGGCCAGGCTGAGCAGCACAGAACTCAGCCGAGCACCACAGTGGGAGGCGAAGGGGGGCGGGACAGTGACGTACACAGTCAGGCCCCATCCCCTGGCCATGTACGTCACCACCCTGCCCCCCCTCCTCCTCCCACCGTGGCACTCAGCTGACTTCTGTGCCGCTCATCCAGGCCTCTGCGGGAGAGCAAGCGGCGCAAGCGGCCGTTTGGGCCCTGCGCTCCCCATGCAGCACAGGGTGCTGCATGGGGACCACGGCGCCCAAATGGCCGCTTGTGCTGCTTGCTCCCCCACAGCGGCCCGGCTGAGTGGCGCAGAAGTCAGCCGAGCACCACGGTAGGAGGCAACAGCACCACCCAGAGGGAACAGCCAGCATTTCAGCGTTACAGAGTCACAGACATTGGGCTACTATATATATGATAGTGGTCCAGCTTAAAATTTGAACACTGAAAACATTTTTGTCTGCAGGAACGGTTTGTTTAAGACCTTGAAATCTCACTTCAGCAAAGTTTCTTCTGTAATCCTATAGGCAAACACTGAAATATACATTTTCATCCTGACCTGCAGCATATAAATTGATAACCCTTTACTTGCTAAGGATGAGGAGAATTTTTTTATTAATTTAACAGCGCCTAGACAAACAGTTACATAACCTTGTTGCTGCTGTTGACTTCTGTTTCCTGTTACTCATGCCCCAGAATTTAGAAACTCTGTTTTTGTTTGTTTTTGTTTTTTTAAACTCTGAACTGTTTGTAAATAAGTTTGAGTTTGGGTTCAGCTTGAAAAGCATCAGTATCTTTTGATGTTTGTCTGAACTACTGTACCAAAATGTCTTAAGACTGTAAAATGAGGTTGGAAATGTTGCCAAGTAAAGTTTTCTCATGAGAGTTCCATTACTTCCTGCTTCCACGCAGAACAGAAGTAGCATGTGAAAAGTCTTTCCTGTAGTATTTTGGTGCTTCCAAGGTCTGTTTTTAGCTGGAACTGGAAACATGTAGACAACTGGGCAAATGAACGAATAATCAGGGGAATCCTCCAGTAAGGGTATTATTGGCTGTGTTTTGTGTCAAGAATTTGGCAAAAGGCCAGATCCTAGTATAACCTGACCTCACTGTCTTGACTTTAATGGAGCTATGACGACCATCAGGTCAAGATGAGATATTTAAATCTGAAATTTCATAGTGTTGAATTGTAGGGTCCTGACCCCCACACACACAAAAAGGAGTTGAGGGTGGGGGGGAATTGCTAGGTTATTGTAGGTGGGAAGGGTTGTGGCACTGCTACCTTTATTTCTGCACTGCTGTCAGCAGTGGTGCTGCCTTCAGAGCTGGGCAGCTGGAGAATGCTGGTTACTGGCTAGGAGTCCAGCTCTGAAGGCAGAGAGCTACCACCAGCAGCAGCACAGAAGGATGGTGTGTATGGTATTGCCACCCTTACTTCTGCACTAATGCCTGCCAAACGGGGACCTTAGTCAGCAGATGCCATTCTCCAGGTACCCAACTCTGAAAGTAGCAGTCCAGAAATAAGGGAGACTTGGGTATGGTGTTGCCATCCTTACTTAGCGTATGTCTACTCTTGCGTCCTCTTTTGAGAAAGGGATACAAATGAAGACATTTGAAATTGCAAATGAAGCTGGATTTAAATATGGCGCTATTTCGAAATAACAGACGCTGTCAAGACGTGGTTATTTTGAGAGAAAACCCTTCTCTCGAAATAAGTGGTAAACCTCATTGTATGAGGAATAAGGGTTATTTCCATAGAAGGGTTTTTTCTCGAAATAACCACGTCTTAACAGCATCTGTTATTTTGAAATAGTGCCATAATGCAAATATGCAAATGAAGCATGGGATATTTAAATCCCGGCTTCATTTGCAATTTTGAATGTCTTCATTTGCATCCCTCTCTCAAAAGAGTGTGCAAGTGTGGACATACTCTTAGACAGTGCTAGCAGGGTGCCACCCTCAGACCTGGCCACCTGGCCAACATTACAACCACTGCTTTCCAGAGGTTCAGTTCTACAGGCAGCCCAGAAGTAAGAGTGGCAATACCATGACCCTGCTAAAATAGCCTTGTGATCCCTCTGCAACTCCTGTTTGGGTCAGGGCCCCCAATTTGAGAAACGCTGGTCTCCCCCACGACATCTGTATAGTCGAGGGTAAAGCACACAAAAGTCCAGATGTCACGGTCTGTGATGATGTATTTTGCATGGCTATGAATTTGGTAGGGCCCTACCTATATCTATCCTAAAGCCTTTTAAACATGTTACTATTTTATTAAATATTTATTAAATATCCCTGAAGAAGATCTGGGACCCATGGTGCTAAGTACTGTAGGAATATTCCTGAAAATACTAAGGCTGTATCTTTAATACAAGCTAGGACTATGATTTCCAGTGTGGGTGCACTTACACTAGCTTGATGAGAGCTAGCATGGATATAAATAGCAGTGAAGCTATGATGGCATAGGTAGCGACAGCAGAGGCATAGATTAGCTTTGCTGAGGACAAAGCTATAGAGTTCAGGCACGTCTGTGCTCAGCCCAGCTAACCTGCCCCTTCATTGCTGCTGTGCATGCCACCACAGCTATCCTACTTATACTCCCACAACCTCTGTGTGTCCACAAGCTGGTAGTTAAACTCTTAGCTCGTAGTGTCTTTGAAATCCAGTCTGGCAAGGAACTAATAATGAAGAGTAGCACTGATATTTATTTAAAATATCCCATATTTCCACAAGAGGGCAATGTGCCTATACCTTGATTTTATATCCCTATGTTTCATATAATAATCTTTAAAATATCATTATGGTTCTGAGAGTCTCCAGTGGAAAAAATTGACTTAAAATTGAACAGCTGCTCACCTCTTTTCTCTAGTTTCTGAGCCTGGCATGTTAATATCCATGTTGTTGCAAGATATAAATGATGGCTTCATTTGTTCATCTATATCCTAGAGGCTGTGGCTTCAGTAGTGTCACACAAATGTAATGG
This sequence comes from Pelochelys cantorii, assembly GCA_032595735.1. Lineage (NCBI taxonomy): Eukaryota > Metazoa > Chordata > Testudines > Trionychidae > Pelochelys > Pelochelys cantorii. Next base: position 42,601,593 of record CM064329.1, on the reverse strand, counting down.
GAAGCAGAAAAGCTGGTCCGTTCAATTATTGCAAAGCTGAAAGTCTACATGCTTTTGGGGGTGATATTAGCAAAAAGTTAATATTATGATAGAAGTTACCCGGCAGCCTATTACATGTAGTCTAACCCATTTTTCTTAAGATGCGAGCAAATTATTTTAATTTTGCAAGACATCTTGTTGAGATATTGGGATTTTCTTCAGTTGCTTTAGGGGAGCTGTGCCAAGCAAAAAAAAGGAGTTTGTTCATTGTTTTAATATCTCTATCTAGAGTCAATTCTTGTTGCCTGGGAGCTGGACGTTAGTGCTGGGTTGGAAACCCTGACAGAGTGAATTTTCTATATTCTGTTTGTGATTGCCTCTATTCAAAAACTGAGGGATAGTGTAAAATAAATGAATTGCACTGAAAATATATCTAGACTACGTACCATTGATTTATCCTCCACCAGCAAGGCCTTGAGATTTGCTTCCCCTCAACAGAGACAACAATAAACATTCTCATGTCACTGTGTAATTTCTTTTTGTATTGATTTCTCTGATTTCTGACTTTAGTTGTGTCTTAGGGAATGACTTAAACTTAAATCTTGTCTGTCTTTTCTTCTTTTAGTTATTAAGCTTTAATAGCTTTAAGAAACTTGTCCAGAGGAGAAGGTGGTAATTGTGCAAGTATATGTCAAAATTTATAAAAAAATAACTGATAATGCTTGCTCTCTTTGTGATAGGGTATACAGACCCTACACTGGCCAGGAAACCATTAATGAAGTGTTGTGAGCTCAATCATCTCTACTGCTTCATTCTCCCAACAAGTGTTAGGGTTGGAAGAAGAAAAGGTTGAAAGGGAAGAGCCGAGCTCAGCAGGTGGAATGATAGAACCTTGGCACTATTTAATACACTGCTGCCTCTGAAGGCAGGCCTGTGCGGATTTACTGTTTTGTTGATCTGCTACCAGTGACTTGCTTGCAGTTCAAAGGTAGGTGGCTGTAGCTGCTGTCCTGCCTGATGGTGGTGACAGCCAGTTCTTGCTGTGGCAGCAGGGATTAGCTCAGAGCGGACAAACTCATAGTCAGAGACCAGACCAGTTGCTCAAACTTAGGGTTCAGTCTCATAAGAATGTAATTAGCATTCATAAATGGGTGTAAGCTGCTGCATGCACTAATGTTATTTGTGAGGAAATAGGTAAGCTTTGCTTTATAACTTTTTCAAAACGTTTGTGCTGCCTGGGTGTAGTGTCCTAGGCCATTTAGTGGTACTGAGATCACTTACAGAGATAATAATGAGTGTCCTCTACAGCCTTAGCTAATAGGCAGCTGGCTTTTTAGCTCATGCGGGAAAGGGTCATACACTAAGCTTCAGAGGTCCCAGGTTCAATTCTGTCCACAGATGGCTGGGATATGCCCCATTATATTTGCTCTAAACTTGTGAACTCAGATTGGAAGAGTGTTTCCACCCAGAAGTCCAGAAGAACTATCAAAATCAGAGGGGCCATCAAGGAACATTCAAACCAAGTATTGCTGAATGGCTCTGTCTTATCTTGGAAATGCTACATACATTCATCCTGTGGGCTTAGAGGCTAAATGAAGGAAATGAGAGAGAGAGGGAAATTTTCCATCTCTTTGCTGTCTGAACACTTGCATGACCAGAGACACTACACTGAAGCCAGAGATTGCCTGGGGTTACCCTGGAATCTGCCCTGAAAGACCTTTTGAACTGAAAATTCACTGTTGCTCTGTCATTTAGGAATTAGATTGCAATTATATTGTGTTTGCTTGCTAAATAATTCTTTTTTCTTTTTCCTAGTTAATAAACCTGTAGATAGTCCATCACAGGACTGGCTACTGTTGGGCTGTGTCTACATTGGCGTGATCTTGCGCAAAAGCAGCCATTTTTGCACCAAAACTTGCTGCCTGTCTACACTGGCCGCAAGTTCTTGCACAAGAACACTGACGTTCTAATGTATGAAATCAGTGCTTCTTGCGCAAGAACTCTGATGCTCCCGCTCAGGAATAAGCCCTCTTGCGCAACTGTTCTTGCACAAGAGGCCAGTGTAGACAGGCAACATGAATTTATTGCCCAAGAAAGCCCTATGGTTAAAATGGCCATCAGAGCTTTCTTGCGCAAGAGAGCGGCTACACTGGCATGGATGCTCTTGCGCAAAAGCACATCTCTTGTGCAAAGGCACATGCCAGTGTAGACGCTCTCTTCTGGAAGAGCTTTTGCACAAGAACCCTTCTGCAAAAGAGTTCTTGTGGAAAATCATGCCAGTGTAGACGTAGCCTTGTTGTCTGGTGAGATATCTAGGATACCAATTGATTGGAGGAAGTGAGTGGTCTCTTAGGACTCCAGGTAATCTGGAGCTAATAGTAGGTGGTCAGAAAAAAAACACCTATGTTTAAATTGGTACAATAGAACCTCAGAGTTATGGACACCTCAGGAATGGAGGTTATCTGTAGCTATGATATGGTCCTTAACTCTGAACAAGACATTATGGCTCTCAACCTCTGTGAGATTGCGGTTGCAGCCACAGGGTGAGGGTGTCAGGGATCTGTCTGGGAGGGCAAGGGGAGTGGAGCTTCAGACCATAGGGGCTGCCAGGTGGGGGGAGCACCAGGGCCTCTGCCCCATGGTTCTGATCCTTGTTTCAATGGGGAAGGTGGTAGAGCGGAGTCAAGGCTTGGGGCTCTAGCTATAGGGGGAGGGCTGGGACTGAAACTGGTGCTCCCCATCAGCCCCAAACTTGGAATCCCCAATTGGGCTAAAGCTAGGAACAGAACCAGGAGGCTGAAGCCCCAGGCAACAGGGCTTCCCCTTGTCAGAAGCCCTGAGCTACTGCTCTGCCCAGAGCACTGTCACCCCCCGCATATCCTGCAGCTAAAGCACAGAGCCTCAGATCATTACAACATTTGTGTTTTGGTTTGGTTTCCACTGCTGCCTGATTGGGGACTTCTGGTTTCACATTAGATTGGTGCATCCATGTCTTTGAGGTTCTACTGTAACTGGAAATTGAATTACTGATGATGTCAGCTACACAAACATTGTCTGTTAAATCACCACAGTGTGAATTGTGTCTTTAAGGCACAACCCAAATTAAAAGATTGCACTTAACTGCATTATCCAAAGGCAGCCGTAGGAGCCACAGTGCCTCAGCTAGGAAACCTTTTCTTACAGTGACATCTTGTTGAACTGGATAAGAGGCGTGGGAGGGGTAAATAGCAATAGATCTTTATGGAAATGCTGTTTTCTCTTGCTCTTCTATGTCAGAAATTCCCATCCTACGAGAATGTGAAATTGAGAAAAAACAATTGCCAACCCAAATTGGGACAAAAATGAAAATCTCAAACTTTCACAAACTGAGACTCTCTTCACCCTCCCACAAAAATATGGAACAACTTAATTCAATGTTTTATTTGTATTTCAACCCTTTATAACTTTACCTTTTTAGTATAATTTAAAATATAAACTAGAAAGCTGTTTTGAACAGAAAAATGAAACTTTTCATTTAAAAATGTCAATATGCCTTATTCTGGCAACTTCAAAACTGATTTTTATACATTGAATTGTGAGAGCTGTTGAAAATGACCCTTTCCCACAAAAAGGTTTTTACAAATCAGTATTTTCTGACAAAAAATGTGCTGCTGAAAAATTCTCAGACAGCTCTGGCAATGACCTAGATATGTCTGGAATCCTCCCCCATTCTTCAGGATATAGGATCCTAGTTTAAAAAACTCCATATGCTAACATTCTCTTGAAAATTGCTGATACTAATGAAATAGCTGTCACCTTTTTTGATACTAAATATCTGCAACATTCTTTCCCCTTTTTTTTTCCTTCTCTGGATGTTGACTCGGTATATCTGGATTCCGTTCGCAGCCAGGTTTCCTATTTGGCTTTAAGGAACTCAGGTTTGGTCTACACCACAGCGCTATTTTTGGATATGGGAGTTATCCCGAAATAGCTATCCTGTGTCTTAACAGCAAGCCTGTTATTTCGAAATATAACAGGCTCACTATTCCAACATCCCTGTAAACCTCATTCCACGAGGAGCAAGGGACGTTTTGGAATAGTGGGCTATTTTGAAATTTGGTGCTGTGTAGACAGTGCCAAATTACGAAATAAGCTATTTCGAAATTGACTCAAAATAAGCTACAGAACGTAGCTCAAATTACGTCACTTATTTCGAGCTGTGGGTAGGGTGTAGAAGCACCCTCAGTGTCCTGTCTCTCGCTCTTTCTCTACATTCGCCATTTGTAAAAGAGAGCTATCTTCAGAATTGCCAACCCCAAAAACTCATGTAGTTGGCTCCAGAATAGCATGATTGTCTTAAAACTCATTAGAATTGTATTTTAAAAAAAACTGTTTAGGGTTCTTTTCATTCTTTTAGGTGAACTTGGGTCAATGCTTTCAAATTTTTCTCCTCAACACGTGGGCTAGAAATGTAGTTGGTTGGCTGGTTTTAAATGCAAGTTGAGGTGTGTGGGGTGTGTTTGTGTTTGTTTGGGTTTTTTTGTTTTTTTTTTTAATAAACCAAATCACATGCTTTCAGGAACAGGTGCTCGACAAATACAACAAATATTATATCATTAGATTTTAAATAACCAGAACTGTCAGCACTAATTATTTCATTGTCTTGTGTAGCAAATAATTCATCTACCTTTGTAAGATGTTTAGATACTACATATCTGAAAACAAAATCCATGGCACCATGGGAAATAGCAGCCCACATTCTGTTCCTATTGTCTCCTCTGGAATCTACACCTCTGGCAATGCAGGGACATGAAAAATGATAAGAATATACTGTTTGAAAGGCTGAACCTCAGATTGTTTACACAAAATGCTACTTTAGGTAGGTTTCAGCTGTCATATCCCCACCACCACCACGTTTGATCATTGTCTTTACATATTTTCTCTCTCCCACACTGACAGCCCAGAATGAAAGTGATTGTGAGTGCTGAGTTCAGCTGTCTTCCTCAGCATGTTGGCAATCACCCCATCTGCACCACCTGTACACTCATGCCTTGGACACTGTAGATTGTCTTTCCGATGTGATTGCCTACAGATCTGACTGTTCTCAAACCCCAGATTAACACTTTTTCTTCATCCAAATATCACTTAAATAGCCTGGTAGTATAAGTGCAGAAAAGTGTTAGAGACCATGATGGTCACAGCACTAGGGATTTATTTTTATTTGATGTATTCTTTGTAGGTAGGCATACACTGTGACTTTCCTTAGAAAACAAATACAGGTCTTCAGTGAGCAGGTACACCACCCTTCACAAGTCCGCTAAGGCTTAAATTGCCAAAGGGTTAGTAAATACCACTAAAACTGGCACTTAAATCTCTTGGTCTCTTTTGAAAACCCAGCCCCAAAACTGACCAGATTGAAGTGTATTTCACTGTTTTATGTTTGGTTTTTTTACTCTGTTTAAAATGCCCTGTGTTAATTTCAAAAACACCAATTTTTGGCTTCTGTTCTATTGTTTTTTTGTCTTATGTTTCTTATGGAACATCAAGCCAACAGGACTTAAACTAATTATTTTCTTCTCTTTGCTTCTCATATGACTGCTTTTATGACTACGTTCCCCATTTCACCTCCTGCAGAAAATTAGATGATTCCATCTTGCTGGGACAGGAGAAGGTAAACTTCTAACTGCAGCAGGAGTGGGGAACTTTTCTGGGTCAGTGTCTGCTGACTCACAGAAAATTCAATGAGGGGGGCACACAAATAAAAAACCCTTCCCTGACGTGGCCCCTAACTGAGAAGGACACTCCCCCCACATTCCCCTCATACACCAGAGCCTAGAAGGCCCAGGCTAGTAGATTTTGTGTGCTCCAGCCCCACATGAGGGGGGGCAGAGAAAGGCTGGAGCACCAGCTCGGGCTCCCTAGTGCTAGGGGGAGCCCTGAGCCTTGGGGACTGGATCCAGGCAATCTGGGGGCCACATCTGGCCCCTGGACCTTAGGCTTCCCAAGTCCAGAACTGTGTGCTTAAAAGGAGGCTGATCTCTAGAGAGTGTCCCTTCCATTTTCCCCCACCTCCAAATGCAGTAGCAGAACTCTTTTGCTTCCACTCAAGATTGTCTGTATCATACTCTGGAGATAGATATACCTTAGAATATAGTATGATAAAATGGGATCTTCAGATTTCTACAACACTGTTACAAAAGGACCCTTTTACAATATCATTTTTAAGAGACTGAAAGATTGGATTGAACTGTAGTAGTATCCATGTCGGAGTTCCTTTCCCAGAACTTTGAAAGCTCCTTCGCCCCCTCCCCCGCTCCCAATGGAAGTTGGTCCAATAAAAGATATTACTTCACTCACCTTCTCTGTCTGGACCACTGGAATGCAGATTTCTGGCATGAATCATAGGTACAAGCTAATGATCAGCAGATTTTTATTGGTAAGTTTTGCATTGTGTGGTCTGCAAACAATTTTTTCTGTCCTGATTTTTCTCATAATTTATCAGAAAACGCAGTTCAGCATCTGACTGGCTGCTGAGTCTTATTTCATTTATTTAATCCATTTGGTTTGGGGAGGGATTTAAATAAGTAAATTAATCCTATTATTACAGCATCATTTCTGAAGGATTTCAAACTTAAGTGACTTCTTCGTCAGGTTTAGATACTTGCCATTTAGGCCTATGTGCTAGTTGCAGCATTCCCTGACTTGAAGCAGTTTCCATTATATACATGGTTTTTGTGGTTTGGTTCAATGGCTCTCAGCACCCCTATACAAATTGTTCTTTCACCTCTTTATTTAGGCTATTTAAATGGCTCTATCACCTCAAAATTGGTGATCTATTCAAGGAACAGTAGTAGTAGAAAAGTATATGCTATATGAATAACCAAACTGGCCTGTGGATGTCACTATAATATCACAAATGTGTCTGAGTTATTCATCAGGCCCTATAAAATCATGATTTCAATTAACCAAACAAGTAGCATTCATGTTCTTCAATAAGCTCTCATAGTTGTTAATCACTGAAGTTGGAGAGGGAAAAAATGTATGCAATACCCTAGTCCAGATATTGGCCTGTGCAAGGGTGTTCTCAACATTACTTCTTGTACCATTTACCAAGTCTAATCTAAAAGGACTGAAGCAATGTGACTGTTATCTTCCATTGGAAAGGTATATTATTTTCAAGGCTGTTTAGTATATTTCTCCTTCTATTCAGATTTAGGTTTTTTTGCTCACATTAATGTACTATTATGCTTTTGTAATTTAAAGGAATTTGTCATTGAGGGTTGAATCCTTACTTGTGAAGGTAATCTTTATGTTTAGTTGGGACTAAGCCCATGTGTAAAAGATTACTCACAGGAGTAGAGATGGAAGAATCAGGCCTTTAGACTAGATAGGGAATTACAATTCATTTGGGCATGTCAATTAGCTGAAATGAATTTAGATATAGAAGTAGGGAAAGAGAATGGGGTTTTTAAGGAAAACCTTTATTTGAAATTTGTGGTCACAGTGAACTCTGCAGTGGTTTGGCTTGATGTGTTAGGTAGCCTTCAGAATCTTTTTCACAAGGGTTAGCAATGAACCAACCTCTCCACAGTTTTATGCTTGGAGATAGGGAGCTTTATTGTGGTGGTGCTGAAAGGTTAGGAGTGGCTCCTCTCACCTTACTTTTAACCCGTGAAAGTTTGTTTTGTTTTCTCTCTTTCTCACTTTTTCTCTTTCTTTCTCTTTTCTTTCAAAAGAGACAGTGAAAAGAATAAAAAGATAAATCACTTACAGCTCTGTATATATTTCCAAATACCATATGCATCACAAAGACAAATTATAATCATGCAGTTATGCTATTTTACAACTTGTCAAAACTGCAAGACCAGACAGCACTACATAGAAGTACTATGTTATGGTGAGGGTAAGCGCAATTAAACTGAAGACACACATGAGAACTGGAGGGAACTAATGAAGGGAGGGAATGAAAGCTAGGAGGATTAGGTGGAATGGTGGTCTGGCATTTTTTGAGACATCTCAACATTTTTATTATCCAAGTTAGCTATTTCCAGAGGATTCAGGATCATCAGGTAGCTGGTTTTCCCCCATCTAGTTTTAGACAGGGGTCATCTGATAAGGACCAGTGTCTCTAAAGCTGCTCATTATTTATGAATGATTTGTATCAAACATTGCCACTGTATTTGCTGTACAAGCTCAGGCCATGTTCAGATGAATTTATTATCCAAAGGTCAGACTTTGCTCCATCTTTGTTGAGGACAAGGTGTGTGAAATCTTTTTATTAGACCCATTTCTATTGATGAGAAACAAAGCTCTTGAACTTACACATAACTCCTCTCCAGGTCTGGAAAATAACTTCAAGTGACACTGCTAAATACAAAGTGGGACAGATTGTTTAGCATAAGTAGTTAACTCAAATTTCAAGGGACCATTCAGGGTGAAATGGTCTGTTAACTCTCGTCCTGTCATAGCCAGGAAAGGAGGAAGGGAAGCACCTGGATGGGTCATTACTGGTTTTATAGATTGTGGTAAGAAGCCATAAATCCAGTGTCTGTTAAGTCCATGATTGTTTGTATATCGCAAAGTTATTAATAGATTATTAATTCCAAGGCTCATCTTTTGAAAATGTTGGGCAGAATGCTTTCAGGATGAGGACTGATGAGGGCTGATAGGTCAGATAGATTAATAGTTTTTTTGTGAAAAATGTTCTCTCAGAGGTGAGGTGATCTTCTCTCAGGGTATGTCTACCCTTGCACCCTAGTTCGAACTAGGGATGCAAATGCAGGCAACCAAAGCCCTTGGTTTGAACTAATGTTACTCCTCAAAAAATGAGGAGTAACGTTAGTTTGAACCAAGGAGGTTGGTTCGAACTAATGTGTCCTGGCGCGCACTTCCAGGTTTGAATCAACTGTGATTCGAACTAGTGCGCCGGCGAGATCATGCTAATGATGCACGGGATATTTAAATCCCCGCTTCATTAGCAATTTCAAATGCCTGCATTTGCATCCTTAGTTCGAACTAGGGTGCATTTGTAGACATACCCTCAGATTTTAACTTATTTTCCTATGTGAGTTCACTGGAGAGTGTAGTGACTGGTTTCACCTACATAATTGCTATTGGCACATTGATTGCACTGGATGAGGTATGACACATGCTGTAATAGGTAGGACCCGTGGATCTTGAAAGGTGTGCTGTGAATGGTGTTGATATTTGCAGCAGTGGAGATATGTCTCCACAGTTTGCATCTGTTGTTCTGGAAGGTTCCAGTGCCATTTGGAGTGGCCCTAGTCTGTAAGGAGCTTGCTTTTGATGATGAGATTGGGTATGTTGGTAGGTTGTTTAAAGGCCAGAAGAGGGGATTCAGGATGGGTTTATTTCAGGATGGGTCCCCATGGCATATGGATTTGTAGTTGTTTGTTGGTACCTCCACATGTGAAGTGGTAGGTGACAACTAAGGTATGTGGTAAGCAGCAGTTTTATTTCAGTATTGAAGCAGATTCTCTTAGGGTATTTGGGTGACCCGTTCCGTGATGCAATTTACTTCTCTAGTGGGGTGTCCTTGTTCAAGGAAGGCATTCTCACAGAATATGCTCCAAGGAGAAAGTCAGGATATACATCTTAACACATAAAAACTGCCTTCACCAAACAAGGATGCTCTCCCAGAGGAGTAGATTGCACCATGGAACTAGCCATGCACACACACACCATCTCCATATCTCCACCAGAGATGTGTTTTTATAGCTTTTGTTTAAAGTTATAATTATGCTAATGATGATATTGAATAAGAATATCCTATTCAATATTTATATTAATGCCTCACTGGATTTGTTGTGGTAGTATTAGCCTTCCTAGTTCCTTATTTCAGTCAAACCTGCCTAGAATATAAAGCATAATTATTTTTTATTCGCCAAAACTAGTTTTCCAGCTCATTATTTTTTACTGTTATCATTCTTGATTTTTTTCAAAGACTTAAAGTGGGTAGTGGATTGATTTAATATATTACTTCCCTTTTGCAATCTTGTGGAGGTGAGTGAGAGGCCCTTGCATTGCTAACCTACAGACATTATAGAGGACTGTTTACTACTACGGTTATCAACAGTGTTTTGGGTACAGTAGGGTTCTACTCCTTGAGAGGCAGAGGCGGCTAGGTGTCATTTAGCCACAAGATTCATTACACTTTCACTTCTGGAGAGAAGAGTCCACCCATAACCATTCTACTTTATGGATAAAATGACTCCGATCTTAAATTGGTTCCCACAAAATGTCCACATCATGAAACCACTGAGCAATATTGCATAGCTAGCAGTTTGTGTTTGGGAAAAGCTAAGATAAATGCTGACACAAGTCATGTGTATCAGCCTGACTGAGATGAATTGGCAGACTTTGCTCTGAGAAATTTCACAGCTCTGACTTGTACAATGTCAAGTTCTTGAAGTGCTATAAATTACTGATATTGATTTCAGGAGCACAGTTTTTGGGTACATCTCTTGATTTATGGCCTTTGAGGAATGTGGTGTACTCTTTTGATGTACATGTGATGTCTCAGGAGAATGTTTTTTCAGGAGGTGGAAATTTACTAGCTCTATATGTTTTTATACAATGATGCAATTAATGTCCACTAAGTCAGGCAATCCCTTATCACTGCTGAAAGCATATCTTGATTGCTTTTGGGTGAGTTCAAAACTTTGGCTTGGATTCAGCAAGATACTGAACAACAAACCTAGCTTCAAGCATGTGAAACCAAAGGGTTTACTTGTGTGCTTAAATGCAGGCACATGCCCAAGTACTTTTTAGAATCAGAGCTTTTATGATTAGAACCCTAAGTATTTGTATTCACATATCTGTATCCACAGAATTCCACGGATATTCTCCTTGACATCTGCAGATGCAGATACCTGTAGATATTAAGGAGATATCCTCAAATTCCAGGGTTCTAGATTCAAACTGTTTCCACATTCATATCTGCAAAAATGAGCTGTGGATATCCATATCCACAAAGCAGATATCGATGGATTTGCAGGGCTCTATTTATGATGAATATGGCAAAAGCAAAACTAATAATTGCCATCCCTTAAAACATGAACTCTGGACCCCATACTCTATTCATCTGAAGTGGGTTGTGCCCACAAAAGCTTATGGTACCATCTACATTTTTTTTGTTAGTCTCTAAGGTGTTGTGGGGGTTTTTTCCATTAGTTGTGGGTTTTTTTTCCAGTTACAGACTAACACAGCTACCCCTCTGAGACTTTTAGTCTCAATCAATGATATCTGGAGCATGAAACTGCTTTGCTGGAATTTATATGTATATTTGACACCATCAGAATGGGTTTGAATGTGGACCGGGAATGGCGATCTCATTGCAATAAGTAATTTTCCCCTTTCGGTATTCTCACCTTCTTATCACTGTTGAAAGTGGGCCACATTTGCCTCAATTAAATTAGCCTTTTTAGCACTGATGTAACACTCCCATCTCTGTATGTATAAATCCCTGCCAGTTGAAGCTTTCACTTCATGCATCTGAAAGCGAGTTGTAACCCACAAAAGCTTATGCCCTAATTAAAGTGTTAGTCTTTAAGGTGCCACAGGACTCCTCATTGTTTTTGCTGAAACAGACCGACACGGTTACCCCCCTCTCTGAAACTAGCGGCCATATGGTGGCATTTCTTAACAAATTATGTGTTTCTTCAGTGGAAAGAACAGTCAGAGCTACCACTAGCCTAAAGTCAAAGCAAAAGTGGACCTATTTTTATTTACACAAAAGTTACTTTTCTGAATTACATCCACACTTATAGCAAAGAGATGCAACAAATAATTTGAGAAAAGATATAGTTCTGTGGTTACATTGGAGCTGAGATCTAGATAGCTTTCTTATCCAATATTTCAGAATAATAATTATTTACTGAAAACAAGGAAGCATTGCTACATCTGATTATGTTAGTTCCAACATTAGTAGACTAATCATTTATTATTCATTGTGTTACTGTATCATTGCTATTTCTGAAGAGATTTGGTGGTGTGGGGTGTTTTTTGTTTTGTTTTTTGTTTTTGTTGGATTTTTTTACTGTGTAGAACCTACATGCTAAAAGAAAGCTCTTATTCAAGTAGACCCAGATGAGCTATTTTCATACAGACAAAATTAATTGCTGAATTGAAGCAAGAACCTTTTTATTGACTGTCTAAGGTGTGCAATTTCTCATGAACAGAAAAAGTTCAAGCTTGTCAAGGCAGCTTGACAGCATGTATTGAACATGCACACTTCTTCAAGGACCTGAAAATTAATTTAACATCAAGAACTTTTAGAAATCAATTCTAGTACAATGCAAACACTTTCCCTGGAATCTCTACCAGCTCAAAATGTCAATTCCTGTTTTAGTCTACTAAATCCATGGAAATTATGTTGAAATATTTAGTTTTTTTGTTAATGGTCTCTTCGGGTTTATAGGCTGGATATATTTAGGATGGCACAAAGGACTGTAACTAGGAGTAATGGGGTGAAGTTAACAAAGGAAAATGTAGGCTGAAATAAGGTACAGGAGGGACTAGATTATTCAATAGATTAGGGCGGTCAAGCGATTAAAAAATTTAATCGCGATTAATTGCGTGCGCCTCCCCTTTGAAACACTGCCGCGGAATTTCAACCGGGCACTGCTGCATGGAGCCCAGGATCAGCTGGAGTCCCCAGCTGACTCCAGGCTCCATGCAGCCCTGCCCCTTTGAAGCATCAGGGCAGTGATTCCAAGGAGCAGTGCAAAGCAGAGCCCACAGTCAGCTGCAGTCCCCAGCTCCATGCAGTGCTGTCCCTTGGAAGCACTGGGGCGGCATTTCCAAGGGCATAAGGCATTCCGCATTCCAGTGGAACCCAGGATCAGCTGGGGACTCTTCAGCTGATCCTGGGTTCTGGGGAAATGCCGCGGGGAGCCCAGGATCAGCTGGTCAGTCCCCAGCTCACCCTGGGCTCCATGGCAGCTACCCCTTTAAAATGCCATCTCTGCACATTTCAAAGGGGGCAGTGGAGCCCAGTGTAAGCTGGGGACTCCCCAGCGGACCCCGGGTTCCACTGCCTCAGGGATCCCAGGATCAGCTGGGCAGTCCCCAACTGACCCTGGGCTCCATGGTAGCTGCCCCTTTGAAACACCAGAGACAGCATTTTAAAGGGGCAGCTGCCCCACAGCTGCTCTGTGGATCAGCTGTGCAGCGACTGCCCCTTTAAAACACCGCCTCTGGTGTTTCAAAGGGGCAGCTGCCATGGAGCCCAGAATCAGCTGGGAATTGCCCAGCTGATCCTGGCCTCCCAGCGGCATTTCCCTAGAACCCGGGATCAGCACCAGCTGACCCCGGGTTCTGGGGAAATGCAGTGCGGAGTCCGGGATCACCTGAGGAGTCCCTATCTGACCCCGGGCTCCACTGCCCCTTTGCAACACATGGAGGCGGCATTTCAAAGCAGCAGCCACCACACAGCTGATCCCCACTCAGCTGTGAGGCGGATGCCCCTTTGAAACGCTGCCTCTGCACGTTTCAAAGGGGCAGTGGAGCCAGGGATCAGATGGGGACTCCCAAGCTGATCTCAGGCTCTGCGTTGCACTGCCCCTTTGAAGCGCCAGAGCGGCACTTCAAAGGGGCAGTGCAGCATTAACGCCTGCAATTAATGCGTTAAACAAAATAATGTGTTAATCCTGCCCTGCATTAATCGCAGGTGTTAATGCATGTGAATTGACAGCCCTACAATAGATCTTTTCCATGTCTAACTTCAGTGTTGTAAAATGCTTCACGAAGTGGAGACTTAAGTGATAAAGGGGAGATACTCAAAAGCCCCTAAGGGATTTAAAAATGTAAGTCTCATTGGTTTTCACTGCTCTTGAAAGTCTCATCCCAAAATGTTCATTTCTGCTACCTTACTTAAACAGCAAAAATCTCCCAGTAGGGTTGGAGATCCAAAATACGGGGAGCAGGATTGAGTCAATAGTTTAAGCAGTCTCTGTGAAACATGGAACCCACATTAGTACAGGGGTGGTCTTTAGCAGAATGCCGAACAGCCCTATCCTCTGGCAGATCATCCAAGAACTGTGGGTTTTGGAAGTTCAATTAATTGCCCACTATATGTCTGAGATTTAATGTGACAGCCTGTAATTTTACCACATTTTTCAATATACCACAAGTGCATGCTCTGATAGTTTTAAGAAGAAGCATTTGCTGTGTGTGATTTGTTTGTTAGATGGCTATAATTTATTCCTGACCTATCAGTAATGAATTCACCTGGATCATATTATACATACATAGACATGAATAAATCTTTACACATCTAATTGGCTTTGTCATCATCATCATCCTTATCAAATGTGCATAATCTACTGAGGATCAGTGCACCAGGCTGAGTGGCCACAGTTGATAGTATTGCACTATTGTGTTGTCATGTAGTAGGGTTGTCATGTAGTAGGGTTCCAAGATATGGCTCAGTCCTGTGACTACAGCAATCTCTTGTATAGTTCTATGGGTGGTGCCAGGTAGGATCAGGATGTGTACCCCATCACACATTAAAGGAAAGCCAGATCTCTGTGATACTGTGACACTTTGCACACAGTCAAACCATTTTATGTGCAGGATTTAACACATAACCACCTGTAACTGCTTCAAGTTTGCATGTAAGAGGGTCCCAGGTTTATGACCCATATGTAGAAGTGGTATGCAAGATTGAAAAAATATGAAGTTTGTCTCCGTACAGAGATGTTACGTCCCTAAGTGATTCATGGACTTTGTGCAGGAGGCATTGAGAATTATTTGTCTAACATCCAATTTGCTGTGATTGTTTGAACTCACTCACAGCCTAGGTAGACTTATTCTCGTCTTTTCTTCTAGGATCGTCCCACCCATTTACACCAGGCTCAACGTTCTGTGTCTCTTGTCTTCTACCGTGACACATTAGACCACATAGCATTGGTGGTATCTTGGAGACTTTGCAGGGTGGAGCTGAAATTCCCTGATTTCTTCACAAGAAAGCCAGCTTCATCAGCATAGTCTTGGTTGGCAAACACACCATCGACCTTGATTCTAGTGAATGGAGTGGCATATCCAGTTGAGAGCTTAACTGAATGGTGCACTGCCAGGGCCAAATTGCATCCCTCTCACTATTGAGGTTATGTAGAAACACACTGAAAACCATGAACTAATTAAGCACATTCACACTCTGTGAAGATCACATGCCAGTTTTAGCAGAAAATCTGGAATACCAACTCCTTATAGTGTAAGCCATAGTGTTGACCTGTCAACTGAATCAAAAGCCACTTTGATGCTGATATATGCCACATGAAGACAGTGGTTAAATTCTCAGTGTAGTTCATCCAGGTGCTGGAAGGTTAAGGCTCCAACCATTGTTGGCTGATCAGCAGTGAAATAGAGCTCAGGTTCTATTATGACTGAAACTATTTTAAAAATATAATTTGCTTTGTCTCATCAGTTTGGCCATTTTGTTGTTGTTGTTTTTTAATAGATGAGTTAGTTTTACTTTCACTTAATGGAATTCTGCTACATTTGGGGTGCACGTATGAGATGAATATTTAAATAGAAACAAATTGTTCTCCTTCAAATGACTAAATAAAACCATGACATGCATCTGACAAAGTGGGTCTTTGCCCACGAAAGCTTATGCTCCAATAAATCTGTTAGTCTATAAGGTGCCACAGGACTTCTTGTTGTTCTTGCAGATTCAGACTAACACGGTTACCCCTCTGATAAATAAGACCATGAAATCAAATGACATTTTTAAAGGATCTGAAGGGATGTGGGCACACCATTCCCATTCGTATAAGTTAGCTATGTATACATTTCCTAGGCAGAGTGAAAATCTCAACCAACATCTTAACTGATTTCAGATTTTGTAAAAACCTCCTTACAAAATGTAGATGTTGGGCTGGAGCTACTGAGAGGTCATATGGAAGCAGCTACTGTCAATAAACAAGGGCTGATATGCCCGCCACGCTTTAAAATGTCCACATTTTGCCTGCTTTAAAATGATGGTGAGAGTGACTACACGGTCAGAACGTAGAATCAATAATGTTATTCCTGAGAAACAATACAGCAACCTTTGGAATGGAACGTTACTCCTGAAACTCTCCGTGTAGGTTGTCATTCTAGAAAGGAGTGGGCAATACAAGAAACCAATGATGTGACTAAATGCTGAAAACTTCAGCAACGACTCCTGTCAGCCTAGCCTGACATGTACTGTACTCATCTTCTCAAATGCTCAGAAGCAGAAATAACATATTATATAAGCGTTATAATGTGTTACAAGTTTCTATAACTGGATTTTTTGTTGCCTGGTTACCTCTTTATTAATTGCATTTTTTCATAGCAGTAGCTTCAGACTTACTCACAAATATTATGAAGGATGGAAAACAAGTTAGAATTTCACATGGTCCTTCTATTATCATGCTGTAGCTCACCTTTAAAGAAGCAGGCACATTATGTCATGAAGGTACATGTTCAATTATTGTCAGTGGGTAAGTATAGATCAATACCCTCCGTACAACTGTTCGGGCCAGCCACTCCAAACCCTGCCCTGTGGGGGACTCTGTGATGGCTGCCTCGACAATCCTATGGACAGGTCCCAGGATGGCCAGGTAATTAATGGGGGAACTGGCATGGGGTGGCTGGTCACCCCCCTCACTCAGCACTACAGCAGGTGAGGGAGCAACCCAGCAGCCTGTTCCACTCCACCCCACTCTGCCCAGCTACCCTCTTCCAGCCTGCTGCACATGGCTTCACCACAGCAGTTATGGATAAGTCACTTAGTTCTACGTTTTGAATGTCATGCATATCACCAAACAAGTCCAGATACCCGGGTCCATTCAAAACACTGCTGTTACGGTTATCTTCCTGGTCTGATTCTATATGGCACCTTCATCTTTATCCTTCTTGTTTCACCTCTGTGCCTCTGCAACAGGTAGGTAGAGGCCAGTAAGGAATTCAGGCACTAATCTTACTTGTTTCAAGTCTTATCATATGTACAAGACACGGGTCTGAATTTCCTACTGGGCCGCATTCTGGGGTGCATTATCAGGAGTGCTGCGAGCAAGACATAAGAATTCTTTCACTCTACTCTGCATTGATTAGGCCTCAGCTGGAGTATTGTGTCCAGTTCTAGGCACAACATTTCAGAAAAGATGTGGAGAAAGTAGAGAAGGTCCAGAGGAGAGCAACAAAAATGATCAAAGGACCATAAAACATGAGCTATGAAGAAAGACTGAAAGAACTGGGTTTGTTAGTTTGGAAGTGAAAAGACTGAGAAATGATATAATAGCAGCTTTTAAGTACTGAAAATGGTGTTACAAGGAAGAGGGAGAAAAATTATTCTCCTTAACATCTAATAACAGGACAAGAAGCAATGGCCCTAAATTGCAAGAAAAGAGGTAGGTTGGACATTAGAAAAAAACTTCCTATCCATCAGGGTGGATAAATTGCCTGAATAAATTGCCAAGGGAGGTTGTGGAATCTCTATCATTGGAGATATTTAAGAGCACTCATTCACTCCTCAGTGAAATTGTCCATGCTGTTGGGATTTTGATCATCTATCAGGGATGATCTAGATGGTGCTTGGCCCTGCCATTGACTTGATGACCTCTCAGGGTCCTTTCCAGTTCTAGTATTCTATGATTTTATGACCTCTACCGAGCTATTGGCAGTTAGCCATTTCCTATAGAAACCAAGAATATTTTTTGAGGAGATCTAAGTTGAAGGGCAACACAGGTTAATAGCATCTTGAACTTATTTGTGAGAGCATTCTGTGCACAAAGGCTGGCACAGAAGGAAAATTGAAGGCACTTGCTGAAATGAACAAAATGGTGTCATTTGGAGTGGGAGGAAAATGGGGAATAATGTGATAACATAGCAAAGCAGGTAAATAGAGTGAGGCTAGTTTGTAAAAGGCCTTAAAGGTAAGAAACTTTTATTTGATGTGATGGAAAGATGTAGTAAGAGCATATATTTAGGGGCCAGCTATGCATGCACATTCTTACTGTTTTACCTCCCTCCTGCTCCTTCCAATTTTAATTGGTTGTCTTGTTAGGGAGGTTTTTTTCCTTCTTTGTACAAAATTTGCATTTGTAGTTTGATAGGGGAAAAACATGTGGCCAAGCAAATGCGAACAAGTGGACTTAAAAAAAATCAAGGTGGGGAAGGACTTGGATGTCTGTAGAAACATGCTAAGTAGTAGTAAACAGGTAAGGCTGACCCAGAAATAGAAGAATACCCAAGGATCGATGTCTAAATGGTAGCATTAGTTGCATTTTCTTATTGTGAACCTAGACAACCCACTGAAACTTATGTTCATGGATTCTTTCCAAGACTTTCAGCAGTTGCTGCTGTAACTCCTAAGACTCCTGCACTGAACAAAAGCCCCCGTATATTCTATGAATGAAATAACACTTGGATATGCAAAACAGATTTAGAACTGGGGAGACATAGATTAAGGAATAGGCATAGTTTATCACTGATGTTAATAATGATTTTTCAGCAACTAATGTGTAGTTATTTCTCTTGTAGCTGTCTATTTATGCTCTTAATTAAAAATGAGGGGATTTTGCAAGAGATTGATAGCTGGAACGTTAGAGCTGGCTGACAAGTTGTTTTTCTTGCTTCTGGTTTAAAGTGAGGGGCTTGAATAGGTATATTTTCATTTCCTTCATGTTACAGGCAATATCAGAAAGTGTGGACACCCACTGTACAGGAATTTGCCTTACTGGGTAATATTGATCATTTTGATACACTGATTATCTGCTGCTATTGTACTTTTGTTTTCCTTTTACCTCTGCTTCTTGATGTTTACACTTATAAACTGTGCATCCTATTATGCAATGGTTTCTGCAGATGGTCCACATTCTAGATTAATTTCGTGAGTGAAATTCCCACTTCAGTCAAGTGGGAGTTTCACTTGAGTAAGGACAACAGAATCTGGCTTTTACATATGCTGGTTTTAACGTGTTTTAAACGTATGCTACATACCAAACTTATACATTCCTTTTCTTATAGGAGTCAGAACTGTGTGGGCTGCAGTACCTAAAAAGATTTGGTGATGGGCCCAGAAAATTAAGGATGGAGTTTTGTCATGAATTCCTTAGCTCATACACTTAATATTTGCAAGAATCATTCTAGGTGCAAATATGTGCTCAGGTATATGAATGAAGTTCCCCTATGGCATAATTCATCCATATGTTTTAGCATTGAATTGGGCTAGTTTGCGATGAAAATCCAAATCACACTCCAAACATAAACAATTATTTTTTCTTCTCTCTGTCATTCTAACTAGACACACAGAGATACATTTTCTGATCATGCAACTCCACTGACTTCAGTGCAGTTACACCAGCCCTCTGCCATTTTGACATAGTTGTTTGTTTTTCTTCTATCCATATTTATTCCTAGTTAGCCTGTTATTTTAGTCTAGAGAAGAGAAGACTGAGATGGAACATAACTGTTTTCAAGTACATGAAAGGTTGTTACAAGAAGGAGGGTGGAAAATTGTACTACTTAATCTCTGAGGATAGCACAAAAAGCAGTGGGCTTAAAATGCAGCAAGGGAGATTTCAGCTGGATATTAGGAAAAAACTTCCGAACTGTCAGTCTAGTTAAGCACAGGAATAAATTGCCTAAGGGATTGTGGAATTGCCATCGTTGGAGATTTTTAAAAGCAGACTAGACAAACTGGTCTATATGGGTACGTCTACACTAACTCGTTAGTTCGAGCTAGGTAGGGTAATGAGGGCAACCGGAGTTGCAAATGAAGCCCGGGATTTAAATATCCCGGGCTTCATTTGCATGTTCCTGGGCGCCGCCATTTTTAAATCCCCCTTAGTCCGAACTCCGTGCCCACAGCTACACGCAGCACGGACTAGGTAGTTCGAACTAAAGATCCTAATTCGAACTACCGTTACTCCTTGTGGAATGAGGAGTAATGGTTGTTTGAATTAGGATCTTTAATTCAAACTACCTAGTCTGTGCCTCGTGTAGCCACGGGCACGGAGTTCGGACTAAGAGGGATTTAAAAATGGTGGCGCCCGGGAACATGCAAATGAAGCCCGGGATATTTAAATCCTGGGCTTCATTTGCAACTCCGGTTGCCCTCATTACCCTACCTAGCTTGAACTAATGAGCTAGTGTAGACGTACCCTATAATACTTGGTCCTGCCATGACGGAAGACAACTGGACAGATGACCTTGCAAGGTCCCTTCCAGTCCTATGATTCTATGAACTTTTTTTCAGTTATCTGAAACAGATGACTGGTGTGGTCTGGAATATTTTTTGTACACTAGCTATGACCATCTCCTCGGTTGAAACTTTTCATTGTCTATTTGCTCACCTACATGGTGATTGTTCCCTAGTGCTTAAATCCAAATGGTGTTTAAATAGATGTTAAGTATTTCAAGATTATTATTCGATATAATCATTTACAAATAATTAGCTGGCTGCAATCTGTAATGTCTTATTGATTGCCTGCAATTTTGAATTGCCTATAAGTTCATACAAAGCCCTTACTAATATAGCTTATTGAAACAGTCAATGTTTTATTTTCCTCTGAATTACATTTTCCATTTCCTGCTTTTTCATTTTGGACAGACCCAGCAGGGTTTTCCTGGAGAAAATGTTTTGTTCCAGATGTGTAAAATTTGCTGCTGAATAGAGGCCAAACCCAGCATCTGTTCAGTTCAGCAGGAGTGACTCCATAGAGTTTTATGAGTGAATGTAACTCAGGGGTGGGCAATCATTTTTGATGGGGGGGCTCCTCCGAGATTTTGGTAAGTGGTGAAGAGCCACACTTTTCTGTTATATTAATGGAAGGGGTGTGGATTCTGGGACGAAAATTGGGTACCGAACAGAGCTCCAGGTAGGGGATTGGGATGCATGAGATGGTGTGGGGTCTGGAAGGGAGTTTGGGTGAAGGAAGGGGTTGTGACCTGGGGCAGGGGTACAGGATGGGGTGCAGAGTGTTTGGGTTGTGACATGGGATGGAGGGTTGAGATGCAGTGCCCAGGGCAGGGTCTAGCTGGGAGACATTTACCATAGGTGGCTCCTGACCAGCAGACCAGGGTGACCCTCTGGCAGGCTCCTTGCCTGCTGCACCCCCACATGCCACTCAAAGTGGCCAGCTGCTGGAGTCAGTGTGTGTGTCCCTGCACAGAGCACTCCTTGGGGAGGAGGGGAGCAACAGGTCTCTGTGTGCTGCACACAAACACAAGCACAGCCCACTCTGCTCCCATTGGCTGGTTTCTGGTCAGTGAGAGCTGCAAGAATTGTGCTAGGGCAAGAGCAGAGTGCAGAGACCTCCTCACTCAGGATGCATTGCACAGAGATGCACACAGGCCCAGCCAAAGAGTTTGTGGGGCCCAAGGCAGCAAGGTGTGTTTGGCTGAGCCGCACGGCCATGCGGTTCCCAGTCAGGGCAGTGAGTGAGCGGCCGGGAGGGCGGGGCCTGGAGCTAGGCAGCGCGGGGCCCTGAATGCACGGGCCCAAAGCAACCGCCTTGTTTGCCTTGCCCAAAGGCTGGGCCTGAATGCACGCATTGGCCACAGCAGCTGGTCACTGAGTGATGTTGGGGGAGAGGGCACAACAGGCAGGAAGCCTACCTAAGGGTCCTGCTGGGCTACGGGACATTGGTGGCCCAGAGTATTCAAATGTTTGGCTGACAGATCTGGCCCATGGGCCAGATTTTGCTGGCCCCTGATGTAACTGAATATAACATTAGGATGGCCAGATATTCTATCTTTTAATAAGGCCTTTGTTTTAACAAGACTGATACCTGAAATCTTGCCATTCCATAGGCATATATTCTGCATGGTATAACTGAGGAAAATAGCCCTACTCAGGAAAGTAAGCATCTGTTTAATCCCATAAAAGTCAATAAGACTTAAGCACGTACTTATAGTTAAGCATGCATTTAATTTTTTTTCCCAAATCAGGATCCAATATACTATACATCTCACAATTTTAAGAAGCTTTATAAACAGTACATTGGTATTATTTTTATGTTATCTCTGTGTCATTATCTCAGTGTTATGACTGTAATTGGTCTGACCTTGAAGGGAGAAGAAAACACTAACTTAACCAAATTTTAGAAGCCCCTAAGCAATAATCTAAAATAACTTTTCTGTGTTTAATTACATAAC
The DNA here is from genome assembly GCA_032595735.1 of Pelochelys cantorii. Lineage (NCBI taxonomy): Eukaryota > Metazoa > Chordata > Testudines > Trionychidae > Pelochelys > Pelochelys cantorii. Next base: position 42,579,486 of record CM064329.1, on the reverse strand, counting down.
AATGTTGAGGTCTAGTACTATCTCAGAATCTTCTGGATAATTTTGCTAGCCTGTATATTGAATTCTTCTATTAATTCCACTGCAGATTTATCATTTTAGGCACAAAATCTACTTGCTACTATTTCCCATGATGACTGACAACCATGAGAGAGCTGATTTGTGAAATCCTGGCCTCACTGGAATCAGTGACCAAACTATTATTAATTTTTCAAAGAGGCCAGAATTTTACCCACTGAATTTTACTTTTCTACCAAACAAAAGTTACTAGCCCAGGATGATTAGACAAGTAGTAACAATGCAGTGTGACTTCTGCTTTGCTTCATGGCACATAATCTTGTAGGCACTTTTGTGAAATGTTCCTCTCTGGGTATAAGATCCCCATCTTTGTAATATTCTGTAATGCTCTGCCTTTCCAATTCTTTCCAATGGATTAAGATGCTGGCAGATTATAATGAATAAAATGTCTCAATCTTTTTGAGGTGCGTCTCACTGTATCAAATTTACCTTACCTTTAGGTCCTTCTGTGCCACTGATGTGCTGGGCAATCCTGTTCCTCCACTGATTATGGACTTCCAATAGTTTTAGTACTATTTCCACGGTGATGCGAGCACATTTAATGCCCTTGGTCATTGTTCTCTGACAGTTCTTTCTTGACCTTCCTCACTTGCTCATTCCTCCTTTTGGTTACACAATATAATGCTTCCTTAGCATGTCTCCCTCCTTCCATAAGTCATACATGTCCCAGTTGTCAGAACCTTCTTTGTTTTTATGACGAACAGCCTCCAAACTCTTTTTTTTTTTTTTTTTAGCCACTGCCATTGGCCAACTCTCTGCTCCATACAGAAGCATGATCAGTACAATCACTTTGTATAATCTGACCTTTAGTTTGGCGTGGAGACCTTTATTTGACCAGATGTTGATCATCCTTTCAAAGAAGTGTTTGTTTTTTTCTAATCTCATATGAATATCTTTCTCATAGCCACCTTTAAATGTCATCACACTTCCTAGTATCAGAGGGGTGGCCATGTTAGTCTGGATCTGAGAAAGCGACAAGGAGTCCTGTAGCACCTTATAGACTAACTAACAGATGTATTGGTGCATAAGCTTTCGTGGGCAAGATGCATCTGACGAAGGGGTCTTTGCCCACGAAAGTTTATGCTCCAATACATCTGTTAGTCTATAAGATACTACAGGACTCCTTGTCGCTTTCACACTTCCTAGGTGACACAGCACTTCTACCTGTTAGATTTCTTTTCTGTCCATGTACACCTTCACATCTGTTATCCCATTTCTTGGTTTCTACATCTTTGTTTCCTCTGCATTTAGTTTCTGTAGCCAGACCCACCCCCATTTGCTTTTTCAGCTGGAGTGTGAACACCTTTCTTGTTACGCTGAGCAAATGCGGTCTGACCAGCTTCCTTTTATACAAGTAGCGGAAAATCCCCATAATGTTTGATGCTTGTTAAAACCACATTGCCTTAATGGAATCCATTGTATTCATGCTTATGAATATGTAAACTGTCAATGTATGGAGTGCATTAGGAAGTGGGAATGAGAAACTGCCAATCATAAGGCAGCACAGCATATGTTACCTTTTATGGTTTTGAGGAAGGATGCTGCAAAGTGCATAAATTGATATGATGGGTGGCCAAGTGTGATCTCCCCTCAGAAAAGATGTAACAGCATGCCAACCTCAGGACCGGACCAGAAGCAGTAGAGCCGTCCCACAGATCTGAAGGGATTCTGGGGACTCTTGTCACTTCACAGCCAATCTCCAGGAAGCTGTCACCTGGCCAGCCTCAGCCACCTGCAAAATCTAAACTAACTCTTGCCATGCTTACAGTCTGGCTCCAAACTGCCAGCATGAATGTGACGTGTATGTGAGTACTGCCATGCCATTAGAAAACTATAACAATAAATAAGCCTCACTGCTACTCCAGTTCATGCTTTTTCTGGGCTTATTTCTTGACTGATTCCAAGGGCAGGTAACAGTTTCATTTTTAGTTGCCTGCTGTTCTTCTGATTTAAGGGCAATATTTCTGTTCTACATCACATTAAGTAAAACAGTAAAATTGACAAACTCAACCAGTTTACTTATCTCTAACCCATTTTACATTGTTCATGATGCCTTTTACTGCCTTCAACACCCAGTCTATTGAAAAGTATTGATGATAACTACACCTTAACTCCAATCATATGAAACTACTCATCCAGGTTGGTATCTGATCTTACTGTGCCTCTGTTTCTATTGTATAACGTCCTTATTTGATCACCTTGTCTGGCATCCCATAGCTTCGAGCAATATTCTGTCAGGTCCCTCAGTTAACAGTATCGAACACTTTCTTCAGGTTGGTTCAGATGGTTTTTTGCCAAGAAGTACCTTTTAAAATGGTCTTTTGATGAGTGAGTGGCTATTTACATCATGATCTATCTGGACAGAATTCATCCTGCTCTCAAAATATTTGTCCACTGCCTTCTTCATTCTTTATTTCTCTATCTTTTTCTCTGTATCCTAACAATTCTGCCTGTGTCTTGCACTGTTCATGTTATGTCTTGAGAGCTTTCTGCTTATCAGTCACTGCCCACGTTCCAGATGTAATGTATTCATTTTTCTTCCACTCCATTTCAAGGCCCACTACTTCCTTTAATGTATTGACTACCATCTTCTTCCATTTTGATCATCTGTCTCTAAGACTTTGTCAGTTTGGTTCTGTAAAACACTGGATGGTTACTAAGTACAATTTGGAATATGAGATGTGTTTTTTTGCCCATGAACTTTTCTATTGCTATGTCCATCTTTGTGATTTTTTTTTTTGAGTTTGTTATAACATGGCTACTAAAAGATAATAATCTGAGTCGTCATCAGACTCTGACATTCCTCAAAGATGATGCCCTTTTCTTAGCTATGAATGCAAGGTCTACTTGATTGACTGTCAAATTATCTGATGCTCTCAGCGGTTACTCAGTAGGACGTTTTCCTGTCACCCTCCTATTTGTGGATCTGTTGATGGCTGACCAGCCCAATTCTGGAGCTGCAGGTCTTACTGCAGAAGGGGCAGGTGATGGTGGCTATTGGAGGGACACAGGGCAGATTTTGCTGCTCTTTTCTCTTTCTTCGCCTTTTCTCATCTGCACTGTGGTAGGACCTCTCAAATTGAGCCAGCCCCTCATTACTGCTCTCCACTGGGGACGGTCGTGGGCAAGGTTCTCCCAAGTGTTGACACTGCTGCCATGCTTTTTCATCTTTGCCTTCAACATGTCATTAAATCGCTTCCTCTGGCCCCCAACGCTCCTCCATCCTTCCTTCAGCTCAGAAAACAGAATCTGTTTTGGGAGGTGCTGATCAGGCATATGAACCACGTGACCACACCAGCAAAGTTGTTGGTAGATGAGGATAGCTTCAATGCTGTTCATGTTCGACACTTCCAGGACGCTAGTGTTCATGAGCCTGTCCTCCCGAGGGATATTTAAGATTCTCCTGAAGCAGCATTGATGATATTGTTCAAGTGCCTTCAGGTGATGCTTATATGTTATCTTGACACTGATGTCCTGGTTCTCAAAGACCCTTCATCTCAGGCGGGCAAAAGCAGAGCTTGCATAGCTCAGGTGATGCTGGATTTCCAGGTCAATGTCGACTTTGGCAGAGAGAGAACTTCCAAGGTACGGGAAATGCTATGCATGTGAATCATCTTGTGCTGGAAGAAACTGCCTCCTGTCTTTAGCGTGTTTATGCTCGAGAAATTCAAGTCCATTTGCCATTAACGGTTTGGATGCTTTACACTCCTGTGTCCATGACTCCTTCTCAACCAGTAGAATTGTCAATTTGTGCATTGAAGTTGTCTGTCATCATCCTGATATTATGGTTAGATACATCATCTGATGCTGTTTGCGTCTGTTGGTAGATTGTATCCTTTCCACTGTCTATTGTGGTTTGTTGATGCAGATTCTTAGATTATTGTACACTTGACTTGTCTTATTTGCAGCCTAGCTTTTGTTCTGTTCCTCCCCTGCTACCAAGCAAGCAGGGTCTTCATTGTGGTGATATCTAGCATAATTCCTATACATCTTTCCTCCTAAGAATACATTGTAGTGTCTTCAGATGCCATGTTGCTTCTCTCTGTCAATCTTGCCTCACAAATTCCAGGTACAGGTTGAACCTCTGTAAACTGGTACTCTCTTGTAGGGCAACATACATGGTCTGGGAAGACCACAGTTGTTCCAGGACCAGAGCATCCCAATGGAGCATTGGTGCCTAGGAGTGGGTTGCAGGAACCTGGGTCCCTACAGTTGGGTTGCTGGGTGCACCCCAGTGCCACAGTGGGGCTGCTCAGTGGGGCCACCCAGCAAGTCCCAGCTGGGCTGCCAGCCTAGGGACTGGCAAGGCAGGGAAACTTGCAGCAGATCCAGGGTTTGAGGGTTGGTAGTTGAAGAGGGCAGATATGACCTCCCCTGGTCTGGCAAAATCCCTCATCTGGGACCAATCAGGTCCTGAGGCTGCCAGATCAGGGGCAGTCCAATGTATATATTCAGATATGGGGTGTTTTTTTTCATTTTTATGTAACCTGTCAGTTTTTCCATACTATACCAAGCATATACATTCCGTGTGCCTACTTTAGTGATAGATTAGCTCACCAGGATTCAGTGTATTGAGATCTCAACTTCCTTTGGGCTTTCACTGAGATCTGTCGTACTTGAACTCCATCTTCCCTACTGTCCTCAAGCTTTGTTTCAATGGAACTGCTTCTGTTGAAGTAATGTTTCATCTCTGTTGGCTGCAGATCCAACTACAGAACTCCGACTTTTTTTAAATCTGGGTTTGGGACCAGCAGTCTTGCTCACAGTGGCACAGATTGTATCAAATGCATTAAAGTTTTAATGTTAGTCTAACCTCTGTCATGGCCCTGAGGTAGTACTTTGGAATCTAAAGGCTTTTAATGCATTTGCAGTAAGTCTGGTGCAACTCCATTTTCTTCTGGTTAATAATCAGTTGAATGCTTGTAATTTATTTTATTAGCAGGTCTATCAAGGTGGGGTTTTTTTAATCTGAAAATATACACTCTAGTATTACCATAGACTGCCTCATTAATTGGCTGGTGCAAGAGCTCCCTAAATTTGTCCTAGAATGAAGAAACAAGAGATTACAACAAAGGTCACACTGTATTCTAAAAATCTCTTGTTAATTTCCCTAGAGTTATTTGTCACAGTACTCTTTTCCAGGTTTATTGTACAAGGGTTTTTTTTTATTGCTTCCTCTTTCCTGATTAATCTAGTCCCTGACTCCCTAGTTCATATGTGGTATTCTTGAAACTAATTGTTCTGCTACACTAGTGTCTGATAGATCACTCCATATAAAGTGAGGTCAGATCAGCTGCTATTCACAGAGAGCATATGCATTTTTCTTAGAAATTTGCCATTTGTCTACTGCCAGTCTTTATCTTTGATAGGTGTTCCCTTGTTGCTACTTGCATTATGTGCAGTATGTTAGAAGAGACTATGGAACAGAAAATCATTGTCCATGTGTTCTTTTGTCAAATATATATACAAATGTTAAGTCGCCCACAGGAGTACCATTTAATCTTCATTCTTTTTCAATTAGACAAATGGTTTTTGTTTTCATATTAACTGGCAGCTGGAGGATGGGGAAAGGAATTTTTAATTTCAGTGATTTCTCTGTGTAAATCTCAGAAGTAATCAAAAAAAGTAGAAGCAATAGGGCAAATTCTTAGCCATGTAATACTTAATGTGCCACACCTGTTGGACCAAAGTAGTCCAATGTGTACAAGAGAATAATACAAATGTGGGAACATTAATTTTGGTTCTCACCAAACACAAATCTCAAATAACTTTGCTGAACTCTACTAAAGGCAGTGGTTGGCCTAAATCCTTGAAAGTTAAAGTAAAGGTGAAATAGCAAAACTCATATAAATATGAGTAATCCTGTGGCACTTAGAAGCTATGTCCACACTGCAGCCTTTTGCCAGCAGAGAGTATGCTAATGAAGCACTCATTAGCATTTGTCATGCTGTCATTTGCATGTTCTCTGCCGATGCTTTTTGCGGAAGAGGTTTTTGTGCAAAAACAAGCAATGGAGATGTCTGTTTTGCACAAAACCCCCCTTTTGCACAAGATCCTTATACCTCCTTTTTTGAGGCATAAGGATCTTGTGCACAAGAGGGGTTTTGTGCAAAAAGGACCCGTCTACACTGCTTGTTTTTTGAGCAAAAACCTCTTGCGCAAAAAGCATCAGCAGAGAATATGCAAATGACAGCACAACAAATGCTAATGAGCACTTCATTTGCATACTTTCTTCCAGCAAAAAGCTGCAGTGTAGACGTAGCCAGAGGCTGGTGATGAAGTGGTAATTGCCCATGAAAGCTCATGATACTCTATATATTTGTTAGTCTCTAAAGTTCCATAGGACTACTCATTGTTTTTAAAGTTACAGAATAACATTGCTACCCCTCTGAGACTCATAAATAAGAAAGCAAAAAACCCCAATTTAGATAATCTTACTCAATGCAAAAAATAGTCTTAAATAGTGAATGAAATTGTCCAGAATATCCTCAGAGACTAAGATTGTATCTGTAGTGCAGCACAGAGACAATCTTAGTTTCACTTTAGAACTGTTTTTCCCCCAAAACACGTGGAATCCACACTTGATGTGTTTACTAATAAAATCGTGCTGGGGAAGGACTTAATTCATAGATTCTAAAACCACAAGGTACCATAAGATCATCTAAATCACAAGCTATTACATTTGAGCCAGTTATCTCTGCATTAAACCCAATATCTTGGGTTTGACTGATGTATAACTTGTGCTTCAGTAAGCCCAGAATTTCCCTTGGTATTTTTTTCCATTGGTTAATCAATCTCCCTGTTACAAATCAGTGCCTTATGTCAAAGGTAAATTAAATTACTTAGAAATGGAAGGAGAGTTTTGGCTTAGATTTTGGAGATTTATGGAAGATCATAATATGTGTGCGCATGTGCAACCACAACATTGTGGATGAAATTTTCATATGAAGCTTAGGAAGTTAGGTATCCACTTACTGTTGAAAGTCAATAGACTTAGGTGCCTAGTTATGTTAGGCCTTTTTAAAAAATGTACATTGCTTAGCAAATAAGCAGTTATTCAATATTTTGTTTTGTTTTCATTGTTCAATGTATGGCCCTACAGCTTATTTACTACACACTATTCAAAACTTGGGATAAATTATACATTTTCTCATGAAGTTTCCTATGGTGCTTTCACCATGGAATCTGAATTCTTCCCAAACATCAGTTAACTTATTTTTACAATACCCTTGTGAGTTGAGTAGGTATTATAAGCTCCATTTTATTTTTGATTGAATAACTGCTTGCAGCATTTCAGCTCAAACTGTTTGTCTCTAATTTTCATCCCATATGGCTGGAGAGATACCGTGTGACAGTTTAATCATGTGCACATGTATGTCAACGGCTTGTTCCCAATCTGTGTACTGTCAGATGAAGCCTATGTGCTTGAGGGTGTGTTTGCCTTTACTAAATACCATCCAAGCTGGGAGTCCAGGCTTACATCATACTTCTGTATTTTTAGAAGTTATTGATGTGTCTTGGTGGTGCTTTTCCACGTCCCTTTGTGTGCTGCCATAAGCTGTTTGTAATCAGCTTCTGCTTTGAGCCATGGCCAGGGAAAATTTCATGAAAACTTGCACATCTAAATGCCACACTTAGGGTATGTCTACACTACCAAGTTTTGTCAAGGAAACTAATGGTGACATGCAGAAAGCAAAGTTTGTAGTGTGTGCTCACACTTGCCCCCTCTGACAGATCATGTTTCCATTGGGAGCTCCCCCATTGACAGCAGGAGCAATGCACTGTGGGCAGGCCCTCTCAGAAAATGACAGAGGCCCAGGCCACTTTGAGTTTAGAGGCCCCAGCCCCCCGACGTATCTAACTTCTCATCCACAGGGTCATACTAACACCAAAACAACATATGGAAATGAACACTTCAGACATTTATTTATTAACAATTAAGTCATTATATCAATATGTTAAAAATGTAACTTTAATTGTGGGTTTCCACTGCAAGCAAAACTCTTCATTTTAGGAATGCTTTTCTGGCTTTGTGCGCAAACTTTTTTATAATTAAAGAAAAATCTAATTTATGTGCAACATCACTGTTAATGTTAAGCATTGTGAGCCCATTCAAATGCTCTTGTCCCATTGTAGTTCTTTGCTTGTTTTAACATCTTGAATGTGCATTCACCTGAAGCCACTCATGTAGGGAGACGGACAAAAATACGTAATGCAATTGTGATATTAGGAAATACAGTGTACAGACCAAGATCGAATATTTCTTGAAGCAGTTCTTTTGGCTTGCAGTCTGATTTAAAGTTGGTGGAATGTATACATTTCAGGAAGACAATCTCGTCACAGAGATCTCTTGAAATTTCTTTGTTGCACCTTTGTTGAAATTGTTCAGTTTCATCACTTAGTTCTCTGAACTCCCAAAGGAATCCAAAAAGGTTACAAATTTGTCGCAGTGACTCAAATCGATATGAAAGACCAGATTTGATGTAGTCAATAATAAAACAACCATTGACTCAACAGTGCCTTTCTGCATTAGATTGAGATGTTAGGCTGCGATTGGTGGAAAACTCAGATGAACTGTCAATACCCCATGTTACTGATTTGAACTCAGAAAGGATTGCGTCCCATTGATCACTAATACTGAATATCTTTAAGGAGTCATTCTGTGTTATCCCTCTCAACATCTAATATAGCATTGTGTGCTTCAATTACAAGATGACTTTCATGGATCATTTTAAGCAGCTTCATCCACATGGATGACATTAAAATGCATTCAAATTTGGATGTATACATCTGAGTTGACTAAAGTTCAGTGTGAGCCTGTGCTGCGAGAGTAAGAGATTCATGTTCACTTAAAGCCTTTCTCACAGAGTCCAAATGCTGCGCAACTGGTTTAATGGCATCAATTCATGCTGACCATCTCATTGTCAACATGCCATAAAGGGAAACAGGCAGATGATGCTTCAGAATTTCCTACATTTGAGGACTGTTACTGAAGAGGTTGTACAATTGCTGGATTGTTCCAAAGTATGTGATTGCTTCCTTGCATGTTTCAGCACAATCAGCACCAACAAGATTTAATGTGTGGTTGCCACAACTGGAGAAAATACAGTTTGGATTTTGCTCAAGAAGGACTGCTTGTGCTCTGTTGTGCTTTCCAGTCATATTGGATCCATTGTCAATAGGCTTGGCCAATGCAGACTTTGAAATTTAATTTGACACCTTCTAGAATTTCTAATACATGAGCAGCGATTTCTTTTCCAGTTTTTTTTCATGAAATTATTGAACAAAGGGAAACATTCTTCAACTGAAACCTTTGAACTTCCTACTGTTTAAACATATCAAACTACTAAAGTAATCTGTTCTTTATGACAACAGTATGGAGTTGCATCAATAATAATTAAAAAGTACCTCGCATGTCATATCTCTTCAAGCATTGTTGTTTGCACAAATATCCTACACAGCTCAATAAACTAGTTTTGTATTCTGGTAGACAGATAATGGACTTGCATGTGTTTCCTGCTCTTTTGTGATTCACAGACACACTTAACCTGGCCTAATCAAAGTGGATCATACTTGCTAAAAAGTTCAAATATACCAAGAAAGTTTCCCATGAGGCACATCAGCATCCCATCGGGCATTGCTTTCGTCAGGTTCTTACAACATCCTTTTGCATCTTTTTTCCAATTGCCATTCTCTGCTGTGCATTCTGACATCTGCAGTGAGAGAGAATGGATCCCGTACTTCTCTTGTATGCTCTGGTAATTGTCATGGCAGCTGAGATCATCTTCAAATTACTGCTAGAGGAAGAAAATTTGGAGGAACCTGATAGTGTGTGTAATATGGACAGTGACAACCTGTCATTGCATTTAGCAGTCACAGAGCATCTCTAAAGGGTAGATCGGTGCTTTTGGATTAAGGAAGCTAACCTTGGTGGGATCATATAGTCATGCAGGTATGGCTATTCAACTTTAGGTTGTGTAAAGTAGAACTCTATGCTGAGCTGTCCCACAAACTGTGGCACAAGGACACCAGGATGGGGGCTGTCCTCTCTGTTGAGAAGTGTGCAGCAATTGCTATGCAGAAGTTGACAGCTTGTGATTGCTACTGGTCAGTTGCAAATTGGTTTGGAGTGGAAAAATTTACCATTGGTGCTAAGCAAGTAGGGCAATAAATCGCTTTCTGGCATGGAGGATGGTGACTTTGGGAAATGTGCATGACATAGTGGCTGGCTTTGTGGAAAAGGGATTTTGCAACTGGAGAGGAGGACAGTAGATGGCACACACATTCCAGTTTTGCAACTGAGTACATCAACATGAAGGGATACTTCTTGATGGTGCTGCAGGTGGATCACTGGGGGCATTTTCGGATCTGAGCCTGTGTTGTCTTTCTTTTTCTCTGTGGTATACATCCTCTTAACAAAACTAAGCATCTTACATGCAAGTAGAACCGGGACTGTGTAGGACACAAGCTCTTTTGGGACCATTTTTCCTACTACAGGTTTAACCTCCTAAATCTGGGACTCCCTGGTGCAGCAACATCTATGGTCCAGCAGGGCCACAGATGTTGCTGGACCAAAGAGCCCCTGAGGTGGAGAGTGGGAGCCAGTTGGGAGAATGCAGGGCTAGAAGTGGCTGGGCCAGGTGGTGGCTGGGGAGTCCTGGCCTGGCTGAAGAACCCATGGCATCAGCAGGTCCAGGTGGTGAATGGGGAGCCCCCGCTCCAGCCAGGGAACCCTTGGTGTCAGCCAGGCCAGGCAGCAAATGAGGAATCCTTGCCCCGCATGGGGAATCCCTTGCAGCAGCAAGGCCAGGAGGCAGTCAGGCAGCCCCAGGGAACCCTTGCAGGGAGCAGGACTGGCCCTGGTAGTGGGGCCGGTGGTGGCCCAGTGGCCCCAGCTGGGGAACCCCAGGAAAGCCCCAGTGGTACTAGGCCGGACAACTGGGCAGCCCCGGCTAGGGAACTCTCCGGTGTTATCAGGGCCAGGCAGGTCCAGGGAACTCCTCAACATCAACAGGGCCAGGCAGCCAGGGACCCCAACCCAGGAAACCCTGGAAAACCCCCAGCGGCAGCAGGCCAGGCAACCCCAGCTGGGGAACTCCCCAGCATTATCAGGGCCAGGTGGGGTTGGGGGAAAAACAGCCAGGGAACCCCTAGAATCTTCAGTGCAGTGGGACTCAGGTAACCTTGGCTAGAGAACCCCCAGGGGCAGCACAGCAGTGTCCGAGCAAGGCTGGTGGCATCCGGGTGGCCCCAGCAGGGGAACCTGGGGAACCCTCTGGCAGCAGCAAGCAGTAGGGCAAGCTTTAGGAGCCCAGGAATGGGACAGCAAGCAGGGGAGCATTGACCTCCAAACTCCCTGGTTTGGGAATGCTCAGGTTCTGACAGTGCCAGACCAGGGAGGTCCAACCTGTATTTGGGTCAGCATGCACTTTTCCAACTCTGAAATTGCTTCCCCTTATACACTTTCAGAGATACATTTGACACTTCCACTCTTGTGACTTTCTTCTATGGTTCGGTACTACATGGCATTTTGGTTTAAAAAAAACCCTAGATATAAAATTAACATGGCATACATTTAAATTGATCAGAAGCCAGTTAACTGGTAGGTCTCAAAATGCAATAATCAACAGTGAATCATCATCAGGTTGGTGTATTTTCAGTGAGATCTGTAGGATTGGTTCTTGGCCTATGATATTTATTATTTTTATCAGTGACCTGGAAGAAAACATAAAATTATCACTGATAAAGTTTGCAGATGAGACAAAACATAGAGAATTGTAAATAATGAAGAGTGATCTGTATCACTTGGGAAACAAGGCACAGTAAACAATACATGATTTGATACAGTTACATGTAAATGTATGAATATTGGGACAATCAATATATGTCATACTTACAGGATAGGAGACTTTATCTTTGGAAACAATTAGTTTGGAGGGAAAAAAATTGTGTGGTGTGGATAATCAGATAAAATGAGCTCCCAACATGATGCTGTGGACAAAAATAGTTATTTTTAACTTTGGTACTTGTGCAACTGTTGCTGGAATATTGTGTCTTGTTCTGGCGCCCACAATTCAAGAAGGGTGATAAATTGGGGAAGGTTAAAAGAAGAGCCATAAAATGATTAAAGGATTAGGCAAAATGTCTTACTGTGATATCCTCAAAGAGTTAAATCTATTTAGCCTAAGAAAGTAGATTAAGGATAATCAGTTGAAACTAGATCATTTCAGACAGGAAATAAAGCATACATTATTGAAAGTGATGATAATTAATGACTAGAACAATTTGTCAAGGATCATTTATAATTTGTAAATCCAGGTTAGATGTTTTTATTCTGAAAAATCAAATTCTGCTAGGCCTAACTATAGGATTTATTCACGTGAAATGTTCTTTTCTCTAGGCTGTCAATTTCAGTTTCTAACAATTATTTGGGGGAAGTTCTGGGTCCTGTGTGATACAGGTGGTCAGACTAGGGGATAAGAATAGTCCCATCTGCCTTGGAATCTATTAATCTCCTTAAGTTATATGTATTTCTGTCGCCGTGAGTATCTTCAGTCATGAATGTCTTTTGTGACATTTTTCTGAGTTTTCAGCCTTCTCCATCATTGTCCCTAAGAAATGCTATTCCTCTTTGCTTAAGGAATCCCTTTCTGCATTTATTTAATGCACTTCAGTGCTTTCTTTAAACATTTATTAGTTTCATCATATTTGCATGAATGCTGATTACATCATTGTTTTCTATTTTCCATGTTTCAGTCTTTGGCCAATGTAATTTGTTAATTTTTCACTTGATGATTTAGCTGTAGTTAGGCTTAGAAAGATTAAATGTTTACTAGTAAATGTAAATTTCATCATAAACACAAAAATTAACAAAAAATATTTCCTTCGATGACAGTTAAAATGTACAGATAGGGAAAGTAAGTAAATGCTTCTTATTAGAGCTTGATTTAAAGATATCAGCTTTTGTATATTTTTACATGTGACACTGAGAATTTGTGTTTTAGGATTATAAAACTTTAACTTTTTGAATCTCAATACCTATTGTCATATAATTATCTGACCTCTTCCGTAATTTCCTATAACTGTGAACATTTCAATTAAAAATTTGCTTAAAATAAATATTGATGTTATCTATGAAGATGATGAAGAAAAATCAAATTCTGCTAGGCCTAACTATAGGATTCATTCATGTGAACTGTCCCTTTCTCTAGATTTTCAATTTCAGTTTCTAATTGCTGAGGGGGTTGGTATAGACATATTGTCCCTTTGTGTCAGATCTGTTGTCATTAGTGAATATTCAGCAACTTTTTTATTGTTATATCCCAGGACAATCTGGTCTTTCACAAGAGGTTTTTTTTTAAATATTCCATATTGACAGGTCTCGTATTTTAGTTTTTAGTGTGATAAACTCCTCTGTTTCCCCTTCATTCTGTATTCTCATCCTGAATATATGTCTGCCATAAATATTTTTTCCCTTAGGGACACAATAACCCTCAACTTTTTTCATTGTTTCTACAAAGCTTTCCTCTCTCCCTCCACCTCCTCACCCCGACTCCGCCATCTCTATGAAATACATTGTATCCATCTAGGGCTTCTGTACCTATTTCTGTTAAGAACATAAGAACGGCCGTACTGGGTCAGACCAAAGGTCCATCTAGCCCAGTAGTCTGTCTGCCGACAGTGGCCAGCACCAGGTGCCCCAGAGAGCATGGACCAAAGACAATGATCAAGCGATTTGTCTCCTGCCATCCCTCTCCAGCCTCTGACAAACAGAGGCCAGGGACACCATTTCTATCCCCTGGCTAATAGCCTTTTATGGACCTAACCTCCATGAAATTATCTAGCTTCTCTTTAAACTCTGTTATAGTCCTAGCCTTCACAGCCTCCTCTGGCAAGGAGTTCCACAGGTTGACTACACGCTGTGTGAAGAAGAATTTTCTTTTATTAGTTTTAAACCTGCTACCCATTAACTTCATTTGGTGTCCTCTAGTTCTTCTATTATGGGAACTAATAAATAACTTTTCTTTATTTGCCCTCTCCACACCACTCATGATTTTATATACCTCTATCATATCCCCCCTCAGTCTCCTCTTTTCTAAACTGAAAAGTCCCAGTTGTTTTAAACTCTCTTCATATGTGACCCGTGCCAAACCCCTAATCATTTTAGTTGCCCTTTCCTGAACCCTTTCCAAGGCCAAAATATCTTTTTTGAGGTGAGGAGACCACATCTGTACACAGTATTCAAGATGTGGGCGTACCATAGTTTTATACAGGGGCAATAAGATATCTGGGTCTTATTTTCTATCCCTTTCTTAATAATTCCTAGCATCCTATTTGCCTTTTTGACCGCTGCTGCACACTGTGTGGAAGTTTTCAGGGAACTATCCACGATAACTCCAAGATCTCTTTCCTGATTTGTCGTAGCCAAATTAGCCCCCATCATACTGTATGTATAGTTGGGGTTATTTTTCCCAATGTGCATTACTTTACACTTATCCACATTAAATTTCATTTGCCATTTTGTTGCCCAATCACTCAGTTTGGTGAGATCTTTTTGGAGTCCCTCACAGTCTGCTTCTGTCTTGACTATCCTAAACAGTTTGGTATCATCTGCAAACTTTACCACCTCACTGCTTAACCCTTTCTCCAGATCATTTATGAATAAGTTGAACAGGATTGTTCCCAGGACCGACCCTTGGGGGACACCACTAGTTACCCCTCTCCATTCTGAAAATTTACCATTTATTCCTACCCTTTGTTTCCTGTCTTTTAACCAGTTCTCAATCCATGAAAGGACCTTCCCTCTTATCCCATGACAATGTAATTTACGCAAGAGCCTTAGGTGAGGGACCTTGTCAAAGGCTTTCTGAAAATCTAAGTATACGATATCTACTGGATCCCCCTTGTCTGAATGTTCGTTAACCCCGTCAAAGAACTCTAATAGATTAGTAAGACATGATTTCCCTTTACAGAAACCATGTTGACTTTTGCCCAACAAATTATGTTTTTCTACGTGCCTCACAATTTTATTCTTTACTATTGTTTCGACTAATTTGCCTGGTACTGAAGTTAGACTTACCGGTCTGTAATTGCCCGGATCGCCTCTAGAGCCCTTTTTAAATATTGGTGTCACGTTAGCTACCTTCCAGTCATTAGGTACGGAAACTGATTTAAAGGATAGGTTACAAACCACAGATAATAGTTCAGTAATTTCCCATTTGAGTTCTTTTAGAACCCTTGGATGAATGCCATCCGGTCCCGGAGATTTGTTGACATTAAGTTTTTCTATTTGTTCCAAAACCTCCTCTAATGACACTTCAATCCAGGACAGTTCCTCAGATTCATCACCCACAAAGGACGGTACAGATTTGGGAATCTCCCCAACGTCCTCAGCCGTGAAGACTGAAGCAAAGAAATAATTTAGTTTCTCCGCAATGGCTTTATTGTCCTTGATTGTTCCTTTTAAATCTCGATCGTCTAGGGGACCCACAGGTTTTTTAGCAGGCTTCCTGCTTCTAATGTACTTAAAAAACATTTTGTTATTTCTTTTTGAGTTTTTGGCTAGCTGTTCCTCAAAATCTTTTTTTGCTTTTCTTATTACATTTTTACACTTGATTTGACAGTGTTTATGTTCCTTTCTATTTATTGCACTAGGATTGGACTTCCATTTCTTAAAAATGCCTTTTTGTCCCTCACTGCTTCTTTTACATGGTGGTTAAGCCACGGAGACTCTTTTTTAGGTCTGTTATGTTTTTTAATTTGGGGTATACATTTAAGTTGGGCCTCTATTATGGTGTCTTTAAAAAGTTTCCATGCAGCTTGCAGGGATTTGGCTCTAGTCACTGTGCCTTTTAATTTCTGTTTAACTAACCTCCTCATTTTTGTGTAATTCCCCTTTTTGAAATTAAATGCCAGAGTTCTGGACTGCTGAGGTGTTCTTCCCACCACAGGAATGTTAAATGTTATTATATTATGGTCACTATTCCCAAGTGGTCCTGTAACGGTTATCTCCTGGACCTGATCCTGCACTCCGCTCAGGACTAAATCGAGAATTGCCTCTCCCTTTGTGGGTTCCTGTACCAGCTGCTCCAAGAAGCAGTCATTTAAGCCATTGAGAAATTTTATCTCTGCTTCTCTTCCTGAGGTGGCATGTATCCAGTCAATATGGGGATAATTAAAATCCCCCATTATTATAGAGTTCTTTATTTTGGTAGCCTCTCTAATCTCCCTCAGCATTTCAATGTCAGTATCGCTGTCCTGGTCAGGTGGTCGATAATATATCCCTACTGCTAATTTCTTATTATTGGAGCATGGAATCACCATAGTGATTCTATTGAACATGTTGATTCATTTAATATTTTTATTTCATTTGATTCTACATTATCTTTCACATATAGTGCCACTCCGCCACCCACACGGCCTGCTCTATCCTTCCGATATATTTTATATCCTGGTATGATTGTGTCCCACAGATTTTCCTCATTCCACCAGGTTTCAGTGATGCCTATTATGTCAATCTCCTCCTTTAAAACGAGGTACTCTAGTTCACCCATCTTATTAGTCAGACTCCTAGCATTTGTGTAGAAGCACTTTAAAAATTTGCCACTGCTTATTTGTCTGCCCTTCCCTGATGCATTGGATTCCTTTATATGTGGTTGTTTGTCTGCTCTGGCCCATGGTTTGTCCTCTCCCCTCCTCTCTTTCTGACTACAGCTTAGAGAATCTCTATCAATGGATTCTCCTCTAAGAGGAGTCTCCATCCGATTTATGTGCATCTCCACACCAATCAGCTTTCCCACATTTCTTAGTTTAAAAAGGCCGTAGAGCAGTTTTTAATGTTTAGTGCCAGCAGTCTGGTTCCACCCTGGTTTAGGTGGAGCCCATCCTTCCTGTATAGGCTCCCCCTCTCCCAAAAGTGTCCCCAGTTCCTAATAAATCTAAACCCCTCTTCCCTACACCATCATCTCATCCACTCATTGAGACTCTGAAGCTCTGCCTGCTACCTGGCCCTGCGCATGGAACTGGAAGCATTTCCGAGAATGCCAACATAGAAGTCCTGGATTTCAGTCTCTTTCCTAGCAACCTAAATTTGGCCTCCAGGACATCTCTCCTACCCTTCCCTACATCATTGGTACCTACATGTACCACGACCACCAGCTCCTCCCCAGCACTACACATAAGTCTATCTAGATGCCTCGAGAGATCCGCAACCTTCGCACCAGGCAGGCAAGTGACCATACGGTTCTCCTGGTCATCACAAACCCAAAACTATCTATGTTTCTAACGATCGAATCACCCACTACTAACACCTGCCTCTTCCTAACAACTGGCGTTCCCTCCCCCTCAGAGGTATCCTCAGTGCGAGAGGATACCGCAACATCCTCTGGAAGGAGGGTCCCAACTTCGGGATGGTTTCCCTCTGTTCCCATTGAATGCTCTGTTCCCTTGAGACTTTCATCCTCTTTAAGAGCACTGGGCTCTCAGACTGGAGGTGGGACAGTACTACAGTGTCCTGGAAAGTCTCATCAACATAGCTCTCTAACTCCCTTAGCTCCTCCAGTTCAGCCACCCTGGCCTCCAAAGCCCGAACTCGGTCTCTGAGGGTCAGGAGCTCCTTGCAACGGGTGCACACATATGCCACTCGCCCACATGGCAGGTAATCATACATGTTACACTCAATGCAATAAACAGGATAGCCCCCTCTCTGCTGCTGAGCTTCTGTCTCCATTTTTCTTATGAATAAGTTTAAGTATAAACTGGGCTTCTTATTAAATGTCTGGAATATAGATTATTATAAAAGTTCTGTTTAAAGAAGGTCAGAAGTCACGAGCACCCTCTAAGCTGCCCCCCCAAACTCCCTGTTAGCTGCTCCTGTTCACAGGCTCCCTAGTCGCTGACTCACAGCTTATAAAGCCCTGGTAGCCCCTCCCTCCCCCTGACTGAGGCTCAGCCAATTAACAGAGGCTTCTAGATTTCAAACCTTTTAGAAGCTCCTTCAAACAAAAACAAACCAAACAGACAAACACAAGCTCAGCACACAGCAAGTAACCCCCCCTCCTCCCACACACACACAAACACACACTACAGACAGCCACTTACCACAAGGGTCCCATATTTACTCCTTCTTTACCTGGAGAACTCCCTCTCCAAACTCCCTGTTAGCTGCTCCTGTTCACAAGCCCCTGTGAGTTTCATGTATAGTTCAAATTCTTTGAATCCCAGCATTCCCCTGATCCTTACTTGCAGTTGCCCAGGCTCAGTAGTGGCCACTGAAAAGTTTTACCCCTCTCCCTGGGTCTCCCAGCATGCTATGCCCACCAATCCTGGTACCATGTAGCAGCTTGGTGTTGATCATAGTGGTGTCAGGATAAACCTTTCAACAGAACTCTGTAGAGAAATGGGGTAACAATTCTCTCGTACTCTGTGACTGTCCTGTCCTAGACCTCTTTTTTTTTTTCTGCTTTTCAACAAGAAGCATGTCACAGGAAACCAAAGACTGAATTAAGAGTGTACAGGCAAGCATGGCATCTCTGTTTCCTGGAGGACTTACTTGCTGGCATATTAACAACCTGCTCAAAAATCCCAAGGCACTGTCTGTAAGAGTAGAAGCTTCAGAGGGGTAGCCGAGTTAATCTGTTACAGGAAAAATTTAAAAAACAACAAATAGGCTAGTAGCACCTTAAAGACTGACAAAACATGTAGATAGTATCATGAGCTTTTGTGGGCTCAACCCACTTCTTCAGATGTGAGAGTAGAGACATCCACTTGACCACAATACAAAATTTGTTAATTTCAGGTAACCTACCTAAATTCCGACTGCTGGTTCAGTTGGACTGAATTATTTCTTCTGTACTTCCTGTTTCTGGCTATTGTTAAACAGCTGCTATGATCTACCTTAGAGATGGTTGTGTTTCTTTTGCAGGAGAAAGTACCTGTATAAATCACTTACCACAGGGATATCAATTTAAATTTTGAGATGAAAGATGCTACAGAAGCACAATGTTTTAAACTGCAAAATATGTCTATTTTTACAATGCCTATTTACCCATTTTTCTAAATGATGCAACACTTTCCACATGCACAAAGATGTTGTTTGGAAGTAGGTCTAGGGCTTAACTCAGCAGTCCTTAATTAGACACTATTCCTATTGCAATGAAGTAATATGTGATTGAATCGCTAATATAATTACAGAAAAAAAAACCACAGGACTGGGTAGCAGGAACTTCTACATACTAATCTGTCCTGACAATGATTGTCCTTGTTGCTAATCCCTTCTGTCTCAATGTTGACACTGTTAAATAAATATATAAGGCCTGAAATGCTACACTTCAGTTTGCAGCTCAGCTCTAGCTCTGTAATGAAACAGATCTGAATGCCAAAACAAAACACGGCAAACTTTGGGGAAAATTCAAATGTGTATTTCCAATCCCCAAATTGGATATAGTATGTTGGTTCTGCTGTTTAACAGCTATACCAAACTCGGGTCCAGATCTTGATTTAACATGCACAGTTTTGAATTAAATACTACTTTAAAATTAAAAGAAATACTACTCTACAGAGTGGGGATGAGTAATAGTTACCTACTATTACTAATGATTTGGGGAAGATGGAATGTTTATTTATAGATGCTGAGTGGTTTGTAGATTTTTAAAATATATTTTATCATAAATGTAAGCTCTTGTGACATCGCAAAAAAAGCACCATGAGATGACATTCAGCTGCCTGTTTAGCCACTGATTCATAATTGCTGCTATTTTCTGTGCTTTAAAATGCTCTTATAATTGCAGGGGGACTTATGTTTATTTTATAAGGAGCTCTTGTCCCCAGTCATCCACATTTCAATATTATCTTCAAACTTTTTCAGCAAAGAGTAACAAGGGCTTAATTTAAACTCTTTATTGTCACATTTCTTTTCTCTTTGCAGACTTTATCCCAGCTGTCAAATTTGTAGTCTTGTGTGTGTATTCTAATGCTAAATATAGAGCTTTAAAATTAGAAAAGAACCAAAGGAACAAAACATAATGTATTTTTTAAAATATTTTATTTAAGTTTTAACTTGTTTTGCTTGGTGGTTTCCACAAAAGGGATATGAAATTTCTGAAGGTAAAAGAACTGCTGTGTAGTAGAAAAAAACTTTAATTCTAAAGCTTCAGCAGGGTAGTCAAGTTAGTCTGTAACAAGAAAAACTTAAATAACAACAAATAGTCTGGTACTACTTTAAAGACTAACAAAACATGTAGATGGTATCATGAACTTTTTTGGGTACAACCCACTTCTTCAGATGACCGGAATGTTGGAAGTATAGCTCCAAGGATAAATAAGGGAAGGAGGGAGGAGGTAGAAGGAAAAAAAATTGAAGAGGAGGAAGAAAAAAAGACAGTGAATAAGCTTCAGAGGTATAGCCGAGTGAGCTGGTAACAGGAAAAACTTAAAAAACAATAAACAGTCTAGTAGCATCTTAAAGACTGCTTTTAATTCTAAGACTTTCTGGGACAAGTTGCCAGAATGTTTCCATATTGTCTTTGTATGATCTGCACATCTACGTGGTCTTTTGATGGGCTAAAGGATTGCCCAAACACAAGAAAAGAGCTCCTTAGCTTCAAAAAGTATGAGACCCGTTGATCTGTCTGTATGCACGTCTCTTTCTCTGACTGCATTGGTTTCCAGTCCCTCATTGCGAGAATGTCCTCATATTTAACTAATTACAGAACACCAGTACATAGTGTTCATCTTTTGTTCTGACCTCTTTTGAAGCCTCTACTCGACATAACTTTTATGTGCAGAAGTCCAGATGCTTATGATAAAGCTCTAGAAATTGTTTGAAGACTGCTATAAATACAGTTCACGTTTTCATTGCCTACAAGTTTTACAGTACGTATCATAATTTGATTTTGCTGTTGTCCCCCAAAGGACATTCCATTACTTTGCTATATGTATTTTAGTTTAACATCCTTCTTTCCCTCTTTAGTACTGCATTTGAAGCTTGAGAATAAACTTTGTTCTTTGGTGACTCTGCTGCTCTCTCTTTTGGCAAATGATTAGTTTCCCCAGATTTGTTGTTAAGCAGGAGCCAACTTGGCAAGCCTCCATTTGCTATTGTCTGCTATGCATCAGCTTCTTCAGCGTGAGAAGGTGCAACAGCTCCAGAAGCAGTTTTTTCTGTAGCTACAGAGATGCCAGAGATGTTTTACCTATTATGCTGCCATCACAGCAATCTATTTGAATTGACAGGTGTATTTGAATACATGTGATGGCATTTCTTCCTGCCCCTCCACCCAAAATGTGAACAACTATCAAACCTGCATTGAAAAAAATATGGTCCACTCACTCAAACAGGTGCAGGGGCTTTTTCAGTTATTACATGAATCTTTGAACTGCCCATTGCAGTATGTTGTTTATATGTTACATGTAGGTGTGGTCTATACTGGAAAGTTTACCAGTTCAGCTATGATTTTGTTGCCAGTGTGCCCGTCAAAACCCCTTGGTGTGGATTTAGTTTTACTGCTATACAGGTAATTTATCTCAGTACAACTTATTCCCTCTCTTGTTTGGGAATTTCTTTACCGCTATAAAATGTCTTACGTGTGGAGGCTGCATCACTGCCAGGGAAGTTGTAATACTGTAACAGGAGGTAAAGCAGAACTACTTTGAAGTGTAGACAAGCCCTCACTGAAGTTGAACCCTTATGTAGCCTTGCAAACATAAAGCCGGCCATGGCTCACAGTATTCTAAAAGACAATAACCCTTTGTTTAGGTAGCTGTAAGGCACTTCTGGCTAAGGAAAGAGGGATAACAGATAATCAAGTACCAAGAAATAAAGAGAAACTATGCTTATTCCTGGCAAGGATGGTGTAAATTAAAAGGGGGAAAGAATGGGCAAAGGAGTTAATGATACTGAATAAATGAGTTATCCAGCAACAAACACTAAAATCCCACAAACCAAGTTAATCTAGTTAATGATCCCCTCAAAGTCTCTCCCACAAGACTTGTCTGGGTGGTGCAGATGAAACTTTTTGTGAAGGGCTTGCTGCAAAGCAGACAGCTCTCCCTTTTGGCTGGAATGAGTCCTTGTCTGTGGATGCACTGCCAGCAGTTGGTCCACTGTGGCAAAAAGCAATGTAGGAGGTGAGTCGTCTCTGGTTGTTGTATCCTTTTCTCAAGCAGCTAGTCATCTCTTTGGCCACAAGGTCCTTCCCAGGCTCAGCTCACATATACAGCCATGGCAGGCCTTCTGGGACCTGCAGTTTTGTCTCCCAGACATGCCAATTAAGCATTGACCCTAGTCATGCCTTCCCCCCTGTGCAAACATGGGATCTGCCTACACATGGCTCACATATCTTTGTGGTCCCAAGACCCACATGCAGCTTCTCCAGGGCCTGCAACTGGTTGCTTTGCTTGTTATTCTGGCTGCTGGACCAGGCCCCTTTGTCCATGTGTCCGTATCAAACAGGGGTGAGGAAGGCAGACTCAACTGCACTTCTCGTTTCTGCCAATATGGTGCTCTCCATTAATATTTGGGTTGATTGTTTAACTTCCTGAGTAGACTAACCTGCGCTTTGTTTATTCCTGGTTCCTGCTGCAACCAACTGTACTCCAATCTCAGTAAGACAATTGAAGAACAGCACTAACTAAGAGAGGGGCCTGGTGCTGGTCCAGCTTTCATTGAAGCCAGTGTCATAACACTCTTAGAATTCATAGAATCATAGAACACTAGAACTGGAAGGAAACTAGAGAAGTCATCGGTCCTTTCCCCTGCCCACACGGCAGGACCAAGCACCATATAGACCATCCCTGATAGGTGTCTGTCTAACCTGCTCTTAAATATCTCCAGTGATGGAGATTCCACAACATCCCTAGGCAACTTATTCCAGTATTTAACCTCCTTGACAGTTAGGAAGTTTTTCCGAATGTCCAACCTAAACCTCGGTGGGTGCAATTTAAGCCCGTTGCTTCTTGTCCTATCATTAGAGGCCAAGAAGAACAATTTTTCTCCCTCCTCCATGTAACACCCTTTTAGGGTACTTCAACTGCAGTAGTATAATATGTGTAATATTGATAAGAAGAACTATTGTCTATTTTGCTATCTCATTAGGTACAAACAGCTAGGGTATGTCTAGATTACAAGTCTCTTTCGAAAGAGGCTTGTAGTCTCGATGTACCCTTACAGTCACCACCGGAAATGCAGCAAAACTCTGCTAAGAGAAAAGACCAGCATTCCAGAGAATTAAGGGCAAAAATTGGCCATAGTTCACTTTGCATTTTTACATTTTGCTATCCTTATTTACAAAATAATAAAATATATTTTCCCTATTTAGAATTAAGATGAAAGACAATTAATGCTTTCTTAATTGGAGCTGCTAATTAGCATTCTCATTGGAGTGGCTAACTGCTTAATGGCTGTGGAAGCTGAACTAATTTCTCATATTCGTAGGTGATCACTTCCAGGTAAGCACTGACCCAAACTGGTGGAATGGTAATGGGAAATGCTGTCTCTGTTTCCCATTACCATTCCACCAGTAATGCTAAGCAGAGGCCTTCTTTTGATATTGCTGCCTTTCTGTCAGCTGTCTGTGTCACTGACTTCATTTTTAAAAGGAAATATAAAATTTGGACAGCAGAACATATAAGGCACAATCTT
The DNA here is from genome assembly GCA_032595735.1 of Pelochelys cantorii. NCBI lineage: Eukaryota > Metazoa > Chordata > Testudines > Trionychidae > Pelochelys > Pelochelys cantorii. Next base: position 42,555,773 of record CM064329.1, on the reverse strand, counting down.
ACAGCATGTTCTTTGTGTTGTGTATCTTGAGAACATATCATTTTGTGGCAGCCTACTCCCTCATTTGAAATATGTCTGAAGACCAGATATATCCTTCATTTTGTAGGAAGCAAGACTGACATTCTAAGCCATCAATTCTCCTGGAATGGATCTATCCTGGGAATGAATTATATAGACTTCAATCTACCATTGGAGACAGGACTCTGAGATTTATTCAGGGAAGGACAGTGGATCTAAAAATTTTAAAATTAAAAGTATCTCTACTTCTCCTCATTTGCTCCTTCCTTCTTTCTTTCATTAGCACCAATACACATTTTAAAATACCTGTCAACATTATGATCTCATTGACCCTAGTGCAAATCAGGATTAACTCCTTTGACATTAAAGCAGGGAGGTGTTCTGGGATACACATCAGTTTAACTCAGAAGAATTTGTCCTATTATGCATACACTGTGCATTTTTTAATGCGATAGGAGTATGGGATTCATCTTTTTAGAACTGACATTCTTTGTGATGTACGTTTCAAAATTACTTTGGTGTGCTGTGTGGTCTTAATGGGACCACAGTGTATGGGAATTATGGCTCAGGTTATGATCCTGCACAGAGTACCCCCATCACCGGTAATAGTGCTGTTGGGGATCCAACATCCACAGAGCTCACCTTCACCACACGTGGTGAGTTTGGCTCCCAGGATTTCTAGTAGAATAGCTCTTCAGAAATTTTTGGTTGGGATGTTTTTCTGTCAGAGAATGCTGAGTTCATCAAAATCAAAATGCTTCAAAGAGTTTGTTTTTATCAAGTTGAAATACAGGCAGGGTTCTGGGCAACTCTGCCTGGTTACCTCTCAGCTCTCATGCGTTACTCTGTGGCAGCCCATGCAAAGGTCTACTAAGGAGCTCAGACTAATCCAGGATCCTGGCTCTTTGGTTGCCCATGTGGCACCCCAAGAAAGAACCAAGAGCCTGGGAGCCCTGATTCTCAAAGTTCTCAAACTCGGCTCTTTGGTTCCTCTACAGCGTGCCTCACTAGCTGCTGTGGAGCAGGGTTCCCAGGGTTCTTCTGGAAACATGGGCTACTGCCAACTCACTTTCTTGGTGCCTCTACAGCTTGCCTAGCAGCTCACCACAGAATAATGCTGCCTGGAGCCTTGTCATCATCACCTGAAGAGCTAAAGTGAGCTGGGAGTGATGGGCCATTTTTGTCATTTTTACATTTAAAGCCACCGAGTCCATAGATTGAAAGAAATGGCAAAGGCCGTAAAACTCATGAAAACAGGTTTCCAGCACATCTGCTTCTGGCTGAAAATACAATGAGAAAAGCCTTTCCTCTTGGCAGTTTTGGAATGTCTTCTGTGGCCCAGGGTTGAAAATGGATTAAAGATGCATATGGATGTTTGGGGGCCTATTAGGTTCAGCCCAAGAAATCAGCAGAAGTTTTGCCATTCAGATAAGCACTCTAAACTTTGGGCAATTTTTATAGAACTGGTCTAAAATCCCTTGAGGATGGGTTTTCTCATGAGGTTTCTGGTACTTCCTGTGTCTAATCAGGCAAGAAATAAAACACGGACTACAATAACTGCCTTTTCTTTTGCTGATCTTCATTGAAGAGGTGCCAAAGCATTAACAAATGAAAATGTATGCAAAAAGACTTTGGTTATATTTTACTTGAAATGAGCTGATTTGTCTGTTTCTAATTAGAAAGAAGAGGAGTGTGAGTTGTCCTTTTTCTGTGCCACTCCTAGTGGAATATCTGATAGTGATTGTAACCCTAGCAAGATCAGAGAAAAGATGTATGCTGAAGATGGAACAATTTAAAAATAACAATGGCTGAGTGATAATTTATTAAAAGCTGCTCACCATGAAAGGTATATGATGTGGACCATGGGGGGGTGGGAAAGGCCAACAGGCTCATAAATCTGAACAATGTTGGCTCAAATGTTTCTCTTTCCACACAATATAGAGAAAGAGCAAAAGCAGTCATCAAAATGTCATTGATGGGGCCATATCAGAACCTATATAAGCAGATGTACAATCATAGGTCTTTCTGTATTTACAGACTAAAACCCATGAAGCTCTCTGTAAAGACCACAGCTTCCTATTATTCAAACACATATGAATAAACAGTGTCACTCCCAAAGAGTTTGCAGTCTTAAGACAAGTGACATATGAAATGACAGATATACACTTTTATATGCATATGAACATTTGCAGTTTTGAAAATTTTCAGATAGACAAAGTAGATGACTGCTGTGTCCACCTGTCCTTAAATCAGTTGTTACTTGGATGATTTATTTTAGACATAGGTAGGGAAAGTTGAAAGGACTAAAGAAATAAATGAGCAGAAAGTCATTTTGGGATAAAGTTTGTAGCAGCGAATCTATATAACACCTTTTACTTTGGTCAGTATGCTGATGGTCAGGGCCATATAAGCTTCTGAATGATTTTGATAACTTGGAGGCATACCATGGCTAGAGATTGGAAAATTATTTGTTTGCTGCTGCAGTAATGATCAGAATTAGGGAAATTATCTGAGTTTGTCCTTATCTGGAGAAAATATGCTTCAAGCAACAAAACATTTATTCCTACAATAAAACAATATATTGCTGCATTTTCCCATCAGATGAATGTAGTGAATTATTCCTTAAGTGTCCGCTAAGGGGAGTGCAGTGCTGGACCAGACTTTCTGGTTTCCATGGCAACAGTGGGGAGTGGAGTCTTTCAAGCTATGTGCTTGCTAAAGCAGGTGTCGGGTTGCATCGCTGTTCAGAAGCTCCTAGATTCAGTACAGCCAGCGAGCCTTTCCATCTCCCGTTGGAAACATCTTGGACCCCCTCAAGCTCAGTGAATGAACATTGTCAAACTCCCCATGAATGAAGATGGTTCACCATTCAGGCTCTATTCAGTCCTTTAAGCAGCAAAAAGGTCAGTGGAAATATTTTTGTCTCTGGTCTGTGTGCTAAATCATTAGGTCTGCATGCCCTTGCAATATGCAAGAGCATCAGTACGCCAGCTGCTCATGATACCAGAGCTATGCAGATGTGTTTAAACTCTTGCAGCAAGTTAAAATGTTACCCATCAGTCTGGTCCCCGGAATGGCTACATATTTTCCTCCCATTACTAAACAAGTAACATTCTCTGGGATACATAATATCCACTGTACCTGGGCTGTTTGATTTATAGTCTAAAAAGCATTCCAAGATTTTTATTTTAAGCAAATAGTCTCTGTCCTTCAAATGATGCCAAATTCCAGTGTGGAAAAAATGTGCCTGGCATCACTGCACTTCATTGTTACAGGATTTTGCTGTGAGTGTGCTTCATTGCAGTTGAGTAGTATTTGCTTTAAAAGGTTGAAGATCACACGCAAGTAGCACCATAGATGTCATTTGCTACTTTACATGCCTGCTTTTTACAATAGTCATATTAATGCTGCATGATGTTTGACCATAAAACTGATCTAATACATTTTAGTTTTTCATTAAAACTTTGCTCAGTATTAAAAGATTGTTTCCTCAGTTTTATTCAGCTGCTGTAATAAATGCTCAGTTCTATTTGTGACTTGAAGTGAACAGGACAAAGGAGAGAGAGGTCTCCTTCTAGTTTTCTGCTGTTTTCTTTTATTTTGGTAACTGAGCTGTTACTGGTATATAATATATTAGTACAATCAGGAGTCAGCCTCAAACCTTGCAGAAGAAGAAAATAACCATGACTACTTTCAGCACATCAGTTCTCCAAAACAAAAATACTTATCTTTAATTATTGTCTCCTTTTGCACATCAAGAATATTGGAATGTTTGACTATTGCCAGTAAGACTCTTAATATATGTCTGTTAGCAACTATGACTGAAATATTTATTAATCATTTTAATCTTTTCTTAACATGGTGCAATGAAGATCTAATAAATACATTAATAGTTCCTGGAAGGTTATATTTTGTTTCTTTGCATGCTTTTTGTTTCACTGTGATTGGTAAGGAGAGATCAACATTTCCACTGTTTCACTGGGTGCATTTGTGCCGCTACAGTTAGCGTAACTCTATCAGCATTTCTATTCTACTACAAACCATTATGCCCTGGGTTTTGTTAAGCCATAATATTTCAGCCTAGACTCTACTTTATCAAAAGTTTCAAGTATTCATCCTGGGAACAACTACTATGTCCACCAAGTTTTGTTTAAAAATGATCTGTTTGAGAGCACATCTGTGAGAGGAAGTTGAAAAGTTTGGGGAATGTTTGTACTCCTGTAATTCCAAAATAATTTAATTATCAATTTTGTACCTATTTCTTCCTTTTGTGCTTCTAATTTTGCTGCTCCAAATTGTGAAATGTCCATTCATTTTGAAAATAACATATTGAATAGGTACAGTAAAGTCTTTTTTCTCAGATGTCAGATTTGTAAGTGCATGCACTTATGACAGGTTTGCAATGCATACACTCAGTTTATAGAATCTAACAGTTCCTGATGAAGTATTACATGCGTCAGGTCAATGTTTAGCTAACTTAAGAATCCCTAGCAAGGTTTTGAGCGGACTATACTGTACTATTCTTAAAATAATTTTATTTTAAAATTGCATAATTTCTTAGTTTCAGGGTGGAATGTAATTATGGTAACAGAGCCACAATGAACATTGTAGTAGACTCACTATTCTTGTAACATTTCATAATATATTAGCTCTGGTGGAGTACCTGTACACAGCAGCGATATTTTGGAATAACTAATGTTATTCCAAAATAACAAAGGGTGTGTCTACACTATAAGCCATTATTTCGAAATAATGTCGAACTGGAGGACTTCTGACTCTGACTCCTATAGCCCTCATTTTACAGGAGGAGTAAGGGAAGTGGAAGGAAGGATGTTCTTCCTTTGACTTCCTGTTGTGTAGACAGTGCCAAACACCAAATTATTTCGACTTAAGCTATACAACTGACATAGCTGAATTTGCATAGTTTAATTCGACTTTAGCCCTGCTGTGTAGACATGTCAGTTCATGGAATGAGCTCATTACAGTTCATGGAATGAGCTATATACTCAAAATTGGATTCATATCCTATCCTTTACACGTTGTGCAAAATCTGAGTAAATTAGCTTGTCACAGTAGTGTTGTGTTGATGGTGTGGGGTGCTTTCAAGAAGTCATGGAGTATGTATACCCATGGACATGATTTCCTGTGAAATACAGTAACACCCTTGACCAAAAAAGGAAAAAAAAACATGTCTCCTCCCCACAAGGATCTCTTGAACAATGACATGACTGAACAGTACAAAATGCCAGCTCTCCAACTCCTAGACAACAGATTTTCTCTCATTATAGTGGTTTTGGGGTCAGTGGAGGTGGCAGTAAAGAATAAACAAACCAAAAACCACAAACAAAACCTGCCAAAAATCAAAGCAAAAATCAGACAGAAAATTGAGTGCAAAATAAAAATAAATTCCGGTTGATATTTAAGGGATTAATGTACTATAAGAATCTAGCACTTTGCATTTCTGTTAGATATGCATATGTTTCTCAACATCAAAAAATCAGAATGTGATTTTTTTTTTATTCAGACTTGTATATAAATTTATCTTTGTATATTTATCTTGATGTTGCCTGTGTATATTTAACGGTATGCAAAAAATGGTCCCCACATTTTATTTTCTACAAAATCAATGATAATTCTAGTGGAATGGCCAAGTGCCCCATACAGCTGTGCTCTCTATGCTTCATTAGGAACAAGACACATTTTGGGGGCAGGTTGGAGTAGTTCCAGCAATTATTTCTTTGTGGAACCTCAATATAGAGTTAAGCAGTAGGTCAAACAAAAAGCAGAATGTGTCATAAAAAATAAATTTCTAATACACCTTTTTGTGGACTGAGCCTTATGGGGTAGCTTCAAGTGACACAATACTCAGACTGCAGAGAGGTTTACTTTTACAATTCAATCTTCATTGGTTTGGAGAAAATGTTATTTGTTTCTCCTGGCTTCTTTGTTCACTTGTCTGAGTTTTTTGCTATGTCTAAGAGGATGAGTGTGGTGGTTTCTTCAGCTTTCTCCAATTACATTCCTTTGCACATCTTGAAAGGGAGCACCCAAATTCTCTGGCATATTACAGTGAAACTCAGAAATCTCGTATCTCTCAAAAGAAAAATATTTTTTTATCTCTGGGCTAGTATTTTGGTTCCTTGCTCTGTTTTCTTTGATGGTAACAATGGACCCAGAACATGACGCTATCAGTAAAGTATCAAAGCATACATTTGTCCTTTCCTCCATCCAAAACAGAGCATATACCAGTGAACATACTCATAATTTTCAAAAGTCGCTTTGAAGCACATCGTTACATTATCAGCTGAGTGATTTAAACAATTTATTCTAAAGCCACATGGAATTTAATGGAATGGATGTTTCATTTTCCCCTGCCCTGTCCTACTCCAAATAACTGAAATTATCTGAGTCAAAAAGAACAATAGTCCTATAGTTAGACTAATCCAGGTCCGCAGCATGGTACTCCATTAGATCAGCTGCGCCATCTGGACAGTCCTTTTGTCACTATTTTTAATTTGTATTGTACCACAAGGTGCAGATGCATTGTCTGCCACATGTAGCACGACATTATACTGTACTCTGTTGACTATAGCATGAAAACAGTAACATTCCCAAAGGTGTACATTTTCCCATTTATTATAATTTAACACTGAATTGTTTATCTACTTACAGGTGTCAGAAGGGTTTGATTACTTGCATAAGAATTGTGTGTGAAGGAAAGGAGAGGAATGCCTGATGCTTTCTAGTTGGTTTTTGGGCCATTTTTTGCTTTCTGAGGTTTTGGATTTAGAGTCTTGATTCTGTGAATGCAATACTTACCTTCCTGTCTGGTTAAAACCTGTTAAGAGATTTAGGTCCTTTTGTTGCTTCCTCAGATGTTGTGAGCCAACAGCTACATGCTGACAAACAGTGATTTGACTCTTTTTCAAAAATATCTTTGGCAGGATACTAAAAATATAGTGACAGAACAATTCCATGCTTAGCTGAAAGATATCTATGGAATTCTTATCTTCTATTATTAGAATAGGGCATGGAAGGAAGGTTATTTTGCTAGTGATGGACATGGGGGAAGTCTTAGTGTTGACTTGTATTGTATGTATTTGCTATTTTTCATAGCTTGAGAGATCCAGACACTGCATCAGATATCTTACAGTAGCACCTAAAGAATCTATCTAGCAAAGGACCCCTTCTATTAATCACTGCACATATGTATAGTAGGAAAAAATTCCCTCAGAGAACTTACAACATTTAGTGTAAAACCCCACATAATGGGGGGCTGAGGAGTGAAACAAACGTTGGGAGAGATGGAGAAGGGAGAATAAAGTAACAGTAACATAAGCATTTTTTTCATAGACTAGTGATATGTGCAATTTATGTAAGTAGAGGTTATAACTAGGTCCTGCACCATGCTTATGACATTAGCTTATGATTGCTTGACCTAAATGACAACAGGATATTGTTGATTTACATGCATGATATGGTGGGATTTTTTTTCCAACTTCTATATCCTATGATATTGGTCTGAATGGACTGTTAGTCTGATTTGGTATAATAATTGCTATGTTGCTGCAGTTGCAGTTCCAAGTGCTGGACTAGAATCTGGTTATTTGAAAGGCTGCCTTTCGCTATGCATTGTATCTGAGATGCTGCTATTGACTGGCATTGCTCTTTTCAGTACCAGCAGCACAGCTTTCTAATTGCAAACTTTGGGACTCATTCCCTATAGCAATGTACAATATAAGGTGTGTTTATTCTATTTAGCTTTTCACTGGCTGGCTGCCAGAATGTCATTAAGTTTAGTTCCAGATCCAAACTTTTGAGCACCCCAAACTTTAATAAGGATTGGATACAAAGTCAAATTTTGTTTCTGAAACTATCTGCATAACAGGCAGAACCAAGACAATGGACTGTCACGTCCAAAAATGAAGAGGTTGTTCAGATCTGTGTCTGATTTGGATTCCTCTCTGGAGGATGTATAATTATTCTTCCTTCCTTCACAGGAGCGTTGTGATGTTTCATTAATCAATGATTGTAAAGCACTTTGAGATACTCAGATAAAAGTTGTTATATAATATGCACACTATTACATATTTTGTAAACAGGAGAACCAAAAATCTGTAGCCTCTTCTAAAAGCTAACTTTATTTAGCAGAGATTTGCTGTTCTAAATGACATTTTACTAACAACATCTTTTTGTTTTGTGTTTTGGAAGCTAATAAGAAGCAGAGACATCACTGAAAGTATTAAAAGGTACAACTGTATCATATAGATTTATGAATATCACATTTCATTTTTCTATTTGCTATTTCTCACAAAGGCCAAAATAATGGCAAAAAGGTTTCTCAAAAATAATGCAAAACTGTCAGGCCCATTCCTTTTACCTGCACTCAAGAAGCAGATGAACCCATGTTAAAGTCTCAAAGTTCCTACTTATGGGTGTTCCATCTTGGTAACACAATAAAAGAGGGATGAGACCAAGTATATTTTGAAGAAAATAAATTGTTCAAATGTATTTCTTGGCAACAAACCAGCAGGAAGAAAAAAAAAATCTCAGGACCGACTGAGTATGTTTTGTAACCTCAGCATCGAGGAAAAGATTTCCATGTTAATCAGAAATCATCTTAGCCATTTGCACCAGTAATCTGTCCTCCAGGTAATGTATCTGCTAGGAGTTTTCAGCCAATGTGGCCAGGGCCATCTTTAGAATTTATGGGTCCCTATGTAGTACTATTACACTGGTGTCTGTATGTCTATTGGCAGCTGAGGGGAGGGAGTATGATTTTTTTGAGATGTGATTTTATAATCTTCAGTAACACACTAATGAAATATTTTAAAGCAAATTTTAAACTGGGGTCCTATAAACTAACACAGTAAATTCAGAAACTAACAGTATATACCTGAGATTGGCAAGTGTCTGTTAAATGGCTTTATTAACACTTGAATGGCTCTTTTAAGCTTCAATGTTCTGCTAATAGGTCTGGCAGGTTTTTTCATTTTTAAGTTAACTCGATCCTTTCCAGAGGAAGCAGAGCCACATATTAGGGAGAGAAAGAAGTGGATAGGCGGACATTAAGGGTACATCTACACAGCAATATTATTTTGAAATAACTAGCGTCTATACAGCAGGCAATCATGTTGAGAGAGTGTCAAAATACTGTCAACCTGGAGGACTTCTTACTCCGACTCCTGTAACCCTCATTGTACGAGGAGTAAGGGAAGTCAGAGGAAGAGTGCTCTGTTTCGAAATAAGTGCTCTGAATACGGCTATTTATGTTCCAAAATATTTAATGGTAACAAGTTAATTAATATATTGTCATGGAGGAGGATCGAGTGTTGCTGTGCAATCAAAGGTTTGGGTTTGGTTTTTTTTGTTTGTTTTACTTTTATTGGAATCTGATTCAAAGCCCACTGAAATCAATAGGAGATTCTTCATTTACATCCATTTGCTTTGGAATCCTAAACATTTCATTTTGTGTGGCATAAGCAAGGTTCAGGTTAATTCCCCACCCCACCCCACCCCATCCACTTTTAAAATCAGTTCAGGTGTGCCTGTTTATATATTGTGGATTCACCTAGAAGAGTTGTGTAGACTTTTTAAAAGAAGATGAAATTCACAGAATTCTTTCTCAGTATCTATTAACCTCTTTGCATATGTGTACATCTGCTCTTCCCCTGGTATCAGATTGTGAGCCTTCCTCATTTTGGTGAGCATTTACAAAAGCAAGTTCATGGATGTTATTGACATTGCTCATATGGGTTACTGCCTGTCAGTATCGCTATAGGGGTCACAATTAGCCCATCAGTAAATGCTCACATATAAAAGTTGATCTTTTTGAGACAGTTTGCACATATGGACATGAGGAAGATATGAATGTTCGTGTTCAATCTCTATGGGGCAAGATGTGATTTTTCAAGCTATTCAAAAATAAAATCTGTTGCCAAGAAAACGGATTAATTTTTTCCTTGATTAGTCTCTGAAAATTCAAAAAATTAACAGTGTAAAAAGCTTTCTTGTTCAGCAACTGTAGAAATTGAATCCTTAAAGCATATAGGTATTATAGCTTTCAAAAGTGTTCAAGCCAATAGAACTCAATTTTGTTGCTGATTTACTTGTCTTGTTGGATTTGCATTCAGTGCACTTTGCTGACAGCTCAAAGATAATGCATACATGAAAGAAATGACAATGAGCTATTCATGCATTTCAAAAGTCAGAAGTCTAATTGCTAATCACTTTAATGTTGCAGATAATAGCATTGGCATGCTTTTGGGTAAAAACATACATGAAGAAGGTTAGGTAGTGAATAAAATGGAACATATCTGAATTTACAGATTTAGGATTGTATTGAAGGTATTTGCATTTTAATCCTAACTGGCAAGTTTTCTTGTTAAATGTCTTACAACTTCTATAATTTTCATCTGAGATGGGCTGGATCTTAAACACCTTTTACTTGTCATTGCCCAAGTGTACATCAATCTCCTTTCCCTTTTCCAGATATGAACAAAATCTGCTTGATACCTGTTCATGGGAGGTCTGGCTGGATCTCGGAATGGGTAATGGATGCAGACCCTTACAGCTCTAGGTCACCGTTCCAGACCTAGCCCGTTGACTGAAAATTACTATGGTCTGTGACCTAAATGAAAGGTGTTAGCACGGGAGAGGGTCTACGGTGATTTTTTTAAAGGATGGATGTCTGCATTGCAAACCTACCATCACACTCTGTTTAATTGGGAGTTTGACACACCTGATGGTGGTCTCAGTAGAGACAGAATGGGTGCATTAAGATACACCAAACTGCTGTCTTATTTAGGTGTTCCTTTTGGCTCAGGCGTTACAATGAATAGAAATTCTTTAGTTTTTTTCCCCTTTGCCTATACTTACTATGCATTTGATAGGAAACAGGATATAAGTCTCCAGAGCGGTTAATGCAGCCGTCCCTGAGCATTAAGTTGACTTCTTAGAAAACTATATGTTCTTTTTCTAGCAGCATAAGCGTTTCTGTGACTTGCATTGTTCCATTAGCTTCCTTTTCTGTCACAGGTTTTTTGTTTGTTTGTGGGGGTTTTTTGTTTGTTTTTTTTAGTATGTGAAAATAGGGACAAAAAACCAAGGAGAAGAAAAGAGACAGAAGGAGAGTAGGGAACAGGGGTGCCCCAAAAGAAGCTCAGAAATTTAGGAAAGCCAGAAGAATTCAAAGGCAGAAATGGGAGGTAGGCACCCAACACTCATTGATGTGAAGAGATATAAGAGGAAAGAGATGGTGATGATGGCAGAGATGATAGGGAAATAAAATGATATCCTGGAATGGAAGTAAAGGCATGGGAGCATTTATCAGCATTGTCACTTAAGAACATCAGAATAGTATTTTATCAATTTCTTCCAAAACATCTATTTCCCCTTCACTCTGCGACCGTTCCTGAGATTTGTCACCTGAAAAGAATCGTTGAGGTGTAGGAATCTCCCTAACATCCTCTTCTGAAGATGAAAAATATTCATTTAGTTTCTCTGCAATGGCTTTTCTTACTTGAATGCTCCTTTAGCGCAGAGGTCATCCAGTGACTCCACGGCTTACTTGGCAAACACCCTGTTTCTGAGTTATTTTTAAAACAGTGTAGTTGGTTTTTATGGGTTTTACTAGTTGCTCTTCAAATTCTTTTCTGGCCTTCCTAATTATACTTTTACACTTGACTTCCCATAGCTTATGCTCCTTTGTGTTTTCATCACTAGGATTTGGCTTTCAATTTCTGAAGGATGCCTTTTTGCCTCTAAATAATTTTTTTACTCTGTTTACCACTGTGTTATTTATATGATCCTCTTACTGTTTTTTGTTTGTTTAATTTCTGGCAAGCATTTAGTTTGATCCTGTCCTACATTATTTTTAATCAGTTTCCTATGCAGCTGACAGGCATTTCACCCGTTACTGTTATTTTTCCATTTTAGCAGCTTCCTCCTTTTTACGTGGTTCCCATTTTTGAAGTTAAATGCTCCTGTGGTGGGTATTTTTGGTAATTTCACCCCTACTGGGATGTTAAATTTAATTACATTGGCTCCATTACTGAGCCATTCAGCTATATCCATCTCTTGGATCAGATATTGTGAGCTGAGTTCCCCCTAAGCTGAGCTGCTGTGCAGTGCCCTTTAAGCCTCACACAGGGTTCAGGGCTGCACTGGGGAGAAGCCCCAAAGCTGTAGTGGCTGGAGAAAGGAGCCCCTCCCTGCCAGCCTCAGCCTCCTTAGCTGTGCCACTGAACTGCCACAGCTAAGGAAAAGAGACCCCTTCTTGTCATCTCCAGTAGGGAGCCACCCAGATAAGCCCAAGTCCTGACCCTGTGCCTCGCCTCGAGCCTATACCCTCTCCTGCACACCAACCCTTGGTCCTGAGCCTCTCCCCAAACTTGGATTCCCCTCTCTGCACCCCAAACCACTCAACCCCAACTTAGATCCTGCTCAGCAAGCCCTCACTCTCTTGCATCCCAACTCTCTACTGCAGCCCTGACCCCCCCATCCACTCTCAGATCTTTTGGTCCCACTCCTGCCATGTGAATTTTGTTATGTGCCCCAATATGAAAGTGATGTCACACATCACCTCTACATTGGTGCATATAAGAAAATTCATGAATCATTTAGGACTGAATCAAAAATTGCTTTCCCCCTTGTGGATACCTCTAGTAGCTGCTCCAAGAAAGTTATTAATGGTTAGTAAAAAAATTATCTCTGCATACTATCCTGAAGTGGCATGATTCCAGTCAATATGGGGATAGTTAAAATTGACTCATTATTATTTGGGTTTTCTCTTTGGGTAGTCTTTGTAATTTCCCCTGCCTTTCCCAGTTACCATCACCATTCTGGTCAAGTGGTTGGTAGTATATTCCTGCTGCTTTACTATTATTGTACAAGCTTGAAATTATCCATGGAGATTCTATGGTATGGTCATATTAATTTAAAATGTTTATTATAGTTGACTGTATACTTTGTTTCACATATCTCACCATTCCCTCACCAGCACAGCATAGTCTGTCATTCTTATTTTATATCCTGGTATCATCATGTCCCATTTATTAGTGCAGTTTCACCAAGTTACTGTGATGCCTATTACATCAATATCCTCGTTTAATGCAGGCACTCAGTTTCACCCATCTTCATCTTTAGACTTCTTACATTCGTATACAGCAGTTATACAATTTCTCAAAATTTAGTTATCTGCCTTCATGGGATGTAATTGAATTGGACTCTTTTTCATTTGATTTTCTTCGGTTCCTTCCTGTACTTTATCAGCCTCTATCCTCTACTGTTTACTAGGATAAATATCTTCTAGATGTCTAGAATATCTCCTTTAATCAATCTTCCCGTGCCGGATGTATCTGTCCAAACTGTATGCTCCTCTGTACCTGTTGGCTTCCATCTTAGCCCCTAATTTAAAACCTCTTCTGCAACATTTTAATTTCAAGTACTAGTATTTTGGTTTCAATTTGGTGAAGGTGCAGCCCATCTTCGTTGTATAGGTGCTTCCTTTCACAAAAGGATCATGAGTTCTTAAATAACCTAAAACCCTCCTTTCACACCTCCCCCCCCTTGTCATCTGATTCCCATATTGAGAGAGCCAGTCTAAATGGCTCTAAATGTGGAACTGAAAGCATTTCAGAGAATGGAGTCATAGAGGCTTGGGCTTTCAGCCATTATCAGTAGCTGAAACTTGGTCTTCAGAACTTTTTACTTTTCCCTATGTTGTTGATACCCACATATGCTACAACAACTGGCTCCTTCCTAGAATGTCACGTAAGTCAATATATTTATATTTCTAATAATATAATTCCCCATTGCTGTTAATTGTCTCTTCCTAATAATAAGGGTTCTCAAAACCTAGATTATTTCTATCTGTTCTACCTTGATGATGATCTGCTTATAAAAAGCACATGGGATTTTTTTTTGGGGGGGAAAAGGCAATATGCCACTTTTATTGAACATACAGCATAGAAAGCAGTATGTGCATTTATTTACACACATACACGTTGTTTTGCTGATATTAAAGTTACCAATCTGTAGCTGAAACCAATCTAATGGTCAGTTAGATTGGGTCTGACTAGAGAAGCCAGGTTATGTTGGTTGCGATTTGATGCTTTGAGTCTTTTCAGGATGAATCCAAAGTTCCGTGGTAAAACACCCCATATTTATAGTAGTTCTTCCCCCATGAAAATCTACAGATTTTGCTTCATTATACTGTAACTGGTTATTTTCAATTTATTTTAAGATTTTTTTATTGTCATTTTCATTGACATTTCAGATGACTGTCTTTGGGAGTTGCCACATTTTGGTTTTGGTTAGATTTTGTTATGTTCTGGTTTTAGAAGTGCTCATTTCATCTTCAAGGTGGTTAATTTCCCCCCTGTTAGTCATTAGGTGCAATGGGTACATCTGATATTCTGTTAGTGCTTTTAAGTCTCTTCCTCACCCCTTAACTATCTAGATTCAGCCATAACCTTTATGTTTATTTCTTTTCATGTACACGTTCCTCACTCTCACAAATAAAAATTACACCGCTTTTTTTAAAACACAAGAATAGCACAATCTAAGAATGTAAGATAATTATTACAAAAATGTTTACACTGTAAAAAATGACTACAATTTTTCCATAATAAAAAAATACCGAACACTTAAAGGGTGCCCATAATGAGTTACAAAGGTTTGTCTGGTCTTTTGTTGCTCTATGTCAGAGTAGGCACAGGCAGCTTACCCAATGCCTATCTAACAATAGAACTAGGCTGTTTCTTTCCATTAATTAAACAAAGATATCTGGCAGGGTCCAGCTAAACATAATATATTATTCTAAACATTCTACATGATATGCTTTACATTACATATATAATACTGTATAAATTATGCAAAAGTTACATTTTGGCTGCAATGTTCCCCTTTCTTTGAGACTTTCATTGTCCTCAACACCACAAAGACTGTGGAAGATGGGACGGAACCACTCTACTATATCCTTGATAGGCCCCTCAATATACCACTACAGCTATGTTAAACCGGACTGAATACTTTCCTCCACAGAGAGCCTTGTAAGCTCAAAATGCTTTGACAGCTTCAATGATGAGCATTAATATAAAAGTTTTCATGTCAATCAATGTAGATATAGAATTTTGGACTAGTATATTAGAAGAAACATGGCACTGGAGGCGTAATTTTAGTCCATTCTCACTATTTTTCTTTGAATATATGCAACACTGGGAAATGAAATCTATTGATCCTTGGGTTACATAGTTTATGAAACTCTAATAACTGAAGCGGCTAGATCAGATTCAGGTCTCATTTACACCAGTGAATAACTGGAATAATTCCATTAAGAGGAATTTACAGTTTACTTTTATCAAAATCTGGCCCAAAGATTTAATTCATACATACTCAAAGATATCAATTTGCAGTTTTAACACTAAGGAAGCCTTGCAATAGTTAGTGATTTTTGCTATAATTAAAAAATTAATACTCCACACTTTTGCACCTTAAACTTGTCTGCCTTTGAGCATCTACACAGATAATTTTTTTCCTAAAAAATAGGCTTTATATTGGAAAGTTGAATAAAAATATCGGAATTTGTAAATTGAATTGTAAGGCACCATAGTTTCAGAAAATAAATCCAGAGGCTTTTGTTTAAGTTTGTTAGGTTGGGATTTGAGAAGTAAAACTGTACAGTAGCAAAAAATCTGCAGTGGAATTAACCACAAAAAGCTTCTCTGAAATAATATTGAAATTCACAAACATGACAAGATAATGAAACCTATTAATGACAACTAACAAAGGAACTTTTTAAAAAATAGCTATTATGGGTTTAATGCAGCATAGTAGTCAAACATGTACTTAACTTCCACTGAAAGAAGTGTTCCATTACCTTTGTTGGGTTTTAAGCATGTGCTTAGTGCTGAATCTGATACAGAAAGGCAGCTGCATAAAATGATGCAATTAACATGGTGGGAACTTCTTGTAGAAAAAAAGGCTATATGTAATGATTGTGTTAATTGTGGTCATCTAAAGAAGTGAGCTGTGCCCACGAAAGCTCATGATACTATCTACATGTTTTGTTAGTCTTTGAAGTGCTACCAGACTATTTGTTGTTTTTTTAAGTTTATCCTGTACAGACTAACTCGGCTACCCCCTGAAGCTTCTGTGTTAATCTAGTTCATCTTCCTGCATAACACTGGCAAAAGAACCCCCCACAATAATTTTAGCATCAAGATCATAACTTCTGTGTAAGATTGTTTATTGTTTAGAAAAATATGCAGTCTTGATTTAAAGAATGGCTGTGATAGAAAATCAGCTAGGTACAAATTTGTACTTTATGTCTTATCTGAATTTTTCTAATTCAGCTTCCAGTCATTAGGTCCTGTTACGACTTTGTCTGCTAGATTGAAGAGCCATTTAATGTGAGAAATCTATTCTTCACATAAGCATTTGTAGACTGTAATCAAGACATCTCCTAATCTTCCCTTGGATAAATTAAATAGATCTAGCTTCTTTAGTCTCTCTCTATTGAGGTCTGGGAAACATGCTTCAATCACTGTTGTAGCTTTTCGGCATCATCTCCAATTTTCAACATTGGTCGGGAAGTGCAGACACCAGAAATGGATAAAGTATTCTAGTAATGGTGTTATTAATGCTGTATGAAGTATTCTCTCTTCTTGCTTGATATTTTCTTGTTTATACATTCAAGGATCACAATTGCCTGGGTGGAGCAGTAGGACATCAGACGCTCATGTTCAGTTGGCTATCTGTCAGACTTTACAGGCGGGGTGGGGAACCTGTATTCCAGGCTGCTACTTCCCACAGCTCCCATTGGATGGGAATATTGAAACACATCAGCTGGGAGCTGCAGGGCTCTGTACCTGTGGACACTCAGCAATCCAATCATCTTGCAGCCCACTAGTAGCTAACCCTGATGAAAAGCATGTAGCCCATGGGCTAGAGGTTCCCCACCCCTACTTTACAGTATCACTGAGTTCCAGGATCCCATGATGAATACAGTATGTTTCACTGGCTATTGGGACAGCTGACTTCAACTAACAGATGACCATTAGAAGAGATTTCACTGAAACTTAGCTGAGGTTGTTGTAGGCTCTTTTACTAAGCATTGTTGCAACACATACTGGATTGTCTTGCCATTTAACCATTGACAATATTTCATCTGATGTTAGCGGTAGCATATGGTCCTTAGTAATCTTTATATGATGATTAGGGGACTGGTTTTGTACAGCACCAGCACCCAATTCATCTTTGAAGTTGATGGAATTACACCAAAGATAAGTCTGGTGCTATAAAACTGAATTCAGGAAAAATTAATTTAGTGTCAGTGGATTGACTAAAACATAGAAAAAACCCTAACAAATAACATGTGGGTGGTGACTCTTAAATTTAAAAGCAAATACAGAAAGATCAAGTTATGTCTGGAGGGTTAGTTGCCAATTTGAATGAGATGATTTCACCAGTTAAAATACATGCCGACATTTTAGAGCATAAGCCTGCTATGCCCTACAAATGTACCTGTTAAAATTACTTATTTTTATAATTTGCAACCATGGAGCATTAGTTAATAACAGAGGCAGTTGAAAATTGTTGAAAAATAGTGTCTGTGAAAATGAATTCTAAAAAAATGAGTACAGGTTGAACCTCTCTAGTCCGGCACTCTCTGGTCCAGCAACATGTGGTCTGGCATGATTTTAGTTAGCCAGATGTTGACTCATTATGGGCATGGCCAAGTTTCCTGCAATGTCATAAAGTTTGTTTACAGCCACCAGTCCTGGCTCTCAGAGTTCTGTGCTATTATTTAGGTCTAATTTACCCCAAACGTCTTCTAAGATCCCAGTAAGCAGTGAAAGTGTTGGTGATGCTGCTAGACAATATTGACCTCCTGTGATCTGGCAAACTCTCTGGTTTGGCTCCAGTCAGGTCCTGAGGGTGCCAGAATGAGAGGTTCAGCCTGTATTATGGGACTACGTTGATTGGTCAACTTCAAATTAAAAAAAAATTCTGTCGCATTGTTCAGTATTGATTGGGTTTGATCATCAGTTAGCATCATCTTATCACTTCTCTTTATTTGTCTCAGAGGGGTAGCTGTGTTAGTCTGTAACTTTAGAAGCAATGAGTAGTCCTGTGGCACTTTAAAGACAAACTAACCAACCAACCAACGAGCAAACAAATAAATAAATTAGTATCATGAGCTTTCATGGGCAAAACCCACTTCATCAGATGAGCTCTTTATTTATGTATTTCACTGTTGAACTTCTCCTACTTTTTTCCTTTTCTCCCTCTTACCTACTGTGCATTCTCTGTCATGGAGCTTTTTAAATTCGCGTTTGGTGCTAGGTGATGTTTTTAGTTTAGTTTTATTTGCTTTTTAATTTGGTTTGGTTTGGGTTGGATTTATCATAGTTCTTGAGCTTTTTCTACTTAGTTACTGATTAGTATGCTTTTCTTCCCCTGTGTTCTGACAATGTCTTTGGGATATTGAGAGTGTCATTAACAATGTTTTTCTGGTCACCTTAATTATGCAACACTTCCAACAAAACTGTCCTGTCAATAGCATGAATTGGGCGGGCTACCCTTGGCCCTGAGGGCTTTTGGGGGCCCTGAGGCAGCTACCCCAACCGTCCTATGGATGGGAGGGACCGAAGGGTTACGAGGCCTGGCACACAGCAACAAGCAGTGTTGCCCTGCCCTGCACTCAGCACATGGGTGGCGAGAGCTGGAGCAACCTGGGAGCCTGCTCTGCCCTGCTGCTCCATCCTCCCAGCCTGCTGCACTCAGCTTCTCCAAAACAGCAGGACGCAGAGCTCCCTGGCCCCAGGACACTCGGCTTCCCACTGCCACAGAGAAGCAGGGCGCAGCAGGCCCAGCGAGGGTGGCACAGTGGGACAGAGCATGCTGCCAGGCTGCTGTAGCTCCCACCGCCTGCTGGGTGGGGGCAGGGAGACGATCACTGCTTCCTCCATGCCAGGTCCCCCATAACCCTTCAGGCCACATTGCTTGGGGGAAGTGGGGAGAATCACAGGCGGGGCTTGGACAAGGGCTGGAGCAGGGTTGGGGACGAGACCTGAGGAGGTGGTGGTGGTGGATGTTTTAAACAAATAGTGTATTTTGAAAAGGCAGGGACATCACCATTCTGAGGTAGTGCAGCAGTTGGCCACCTGGACCTGGCATTATGAAGCAGCAAACTATCTAGACATTAAAAGGTTAGAAATTTCTGGAAGCCATGTCCTTAAGATAACTTGATCTGGCTTTCTAATGAAAAAACCATCTTGTTTGACTAGCAATCTTGCTCCTGAAAATATGCTCCTTATGGAGGAGGCATAAGGGAATCTACAGGGATATTCAGATCTTCAAGATATTCTGTTGCCAGAAATTGCCCACTACTAGAGTTGCCTGTATCCACTTTTGTGTTACAAGCTCATGTACCAGCAATGTCATGGCAATGAATACGACGACAGCTGCAGTTATTCTGAATGGCTTCACTGCTGGCTGACAACACTGTGCAAATCTCATTTGTGTTGCTGTAGAACTGCACACACCTGTACTTACATAGCAAGAAAGAGTCTGTGTTGTGCATTGAGTCGCTACATTTTTTTTCAGTGGGTTTTTTGTGTGTGTCCATTCAAGTGGTAGCAAATTTGACATTTAAGAAATGTCAAATTCAGTTATATTTTTACTATAGTGCATACAAATGGGCCACTAAAATAAAGCCTTCCACTATCATTATTATAGGTTTCCCATTACTGTGAGTTCCAAGCTCTCTCTTTTGTACCAAAAATGAAGATAATCTGCAGAGTACTGATATTGTTTCACCCTGGATTTGCAAAGCTGCTTTGTGTTAAAGTGAAATGTTGTCAGAGAAAGGTGATTGTGAATCAGTAGCATTTTCTAATCATTTTGGCATCATTCCAAAGAGAGCCATGCTATTCTTTTCTAACCCTAACAATATTTTCCAAAATGAGAATCACAGCATTTCTTCAGCAAATATTGTGAATCTTGATTGTGCAGAAATATGAACTAACTAGTACAGTGAGATGCTCTTCTACTAGATATAGGTTCTTGGATGGGGGCCAACAATATTTTAATCTGAATTTACCTCTGCGATGCAGTGTGCTACGGTATTCACCATATGGAGATGTCAAGATTAGTGGATTATAAAAGGAAAAAGATTAAGCAATATCTACAGATCTCAAACTCAATAGAAATCCTGGTGTATCAGTCCTACAAATATGACAGTTTTATTTTCTTTTTTTATTAGAGCCATAGTTATATATATGCCGGGGAGGGAGAGGGTGATGGCAAGGAAGGACAATAAAACTGCTTTCTAGAAAAAGAGAAATAATATAATCTCTTCTTCCTCCCTCTCATTTCTGTAGTGCTTCTTTTTTCAGAGAAGAGATGTAGCTGCTTTAAAATACTGCAATAGTCACTAAAGGCTAGCAAGTGCTCAGGAAACCACACTTATTATATCATTTATAAGTAATCATATTCATCTTAATCTTTTGAACTCCAATAGTAAGTAATGTGGGCAAGGGGTTAATCCCATTAGCTTCCGAGTTTTTGCATGGCAAGTGAGTCAGATCAGAGTTTTGTTTTAAAATGTATTATATCACCTTTTGTGTCTGAAAAGTTAGTGAAAAAAGCGGGTAGGTTGTCAGCTTTCCCTAGAAAACACTAGAAATCACCACCCTACACAACCAACATGGCAGTGCAATAACAAGTTGATTGTGTGTAGTTCTCCCCCCGCCCCCACCCAGGGGTCTAGCAAACACCTATTCAGCCATTTTGTCAGGTGCACCTGGATAGTGTTCATTGCGTCTGAAGAGAGATCTAGGTGGTGGCTGTGGAGACACAAGCTGTCCTAACCTGCACTAATAGTATTAATCCCCTAGCAGTTGTTCTACCGTCCTATGATCTCCAGACTGAAACATGCTCCATCCTACTCCCAGAACACGCCTGGATTGATGTCCTCCATTTTATTTCACAGAGGCCAGAAATCCTATGTCCATTTAACAAAGACAGATTTCTAATCCCTTCCACACTGCTAGAAAAGTACAAAGGGCACAAAGTGGGATGGAGAATTTGGACCAGAGTGTCTGAAGCAGAGCTGACTGGAAAACTGAATTCCAATCTTGTAGAAAATGTTGAATTTTGTAAAAACAGGTTGTCTGAATTTGGGATGAAAATAAAAAACCTGGAAACTTTTTATGGGTCAGAAATTCTGAAAAATTCCTTTAGAAGTGTCAGCTTTTTAGCTGTCCATCTGTAATGTGCTTAGTTCAATGATTAATGGGAACCAAAACTATTAAAAAAACATAACAACTTAGCTTCAGAGATGTCCAGTACCGGGATATAGCAGGTACTAGTTGATATAGACCAATTGCTAAGGCAAGATGTTTTTATTTATTTTCAAGAGGCAGTCCAACTCCTGAATGTTTAACAAACACTTAGCCAATGCAGAGCAGAATCAGTAACAGAAAATTACATAGTTTTTAGAAGACAAAAGGTATCCAAACAAACACACACGCGCGGGTGCGCACATACACACACACATACACACACTAAATAAAAGCAAGAAGGCACAGCCAGGGGGATAAAACCTTCCTCATAAAAGAAAGGTAAAAAAAAAAAATCAGAAAGCTTTACAGCTGAAAAAATCATAAAATAAAATTCCTTGAGGTATAAATCACTACTAGGAAGTTGATGACCCAGAAGCTGTTTTCCCATACAAAACAAAAATAAAATCAACCCAAAAGAGGGCATATTAAAATGCTGAAGCAAGGCACCATGTTGAGGGATAACATAGGATTACCACTGAAGTGGAGGAAAGTTTAAAAGCAAAATTCCAAACAAATGAAAAGAAATACTACTATTATCCATTGTTTATTATAAATGGACATAGTTTACTTCTCTGTTTCTAAGGATTATAGAGAAGAAAAACAGTTCTTGTCTTAGTGATTAAGTCAATACCTTTATATTAAAAACTTGAGTTTAGATCCAAACTACATGTGTTTTATCTCCCAGATATGATCAGGCTGAGAACATTTGGGAAGAAAGCAGTTTGTAGACTAGCAATAAAATCACTAAAATCTGGTCAGAAAATTTCCAAATTTTGATACTGCAATGAAAACTTCAAACTGCAGTGAAAAAATGGGAATTAAATTTCCACTATTTACCCCATTTTTGACAAGCTGCTACAAACCTGTCCCAGAACCGTCACATTCCTGCCCTCTCTATTCTAAATAAATGCTTTGAAAATTGTCATAAATGGAGATGACAGAGGAGAAGCTGAGGGGAAGATTCCAGCAACAAAAACAACAAGAAGAAACAAAATCATGAGATCCAAAGCAGACTTTGACTCCCTCAGAGAACTGATGGGCAAGATTCCCTGGGATATTTACAGGAAGGAGAGTTGGCACTATTTTAAAGAAGCCTTATAAAAGGCACAGGAAGAAAATATCCTGATGCACAGTAAGAAAAGCAAATATGGTAGGCAACGAGATTGGCTTACCGGGCAAATCCTTGGTGAGCTTAAACACAAAAAGGAAGCTTACAAGAAGTGGAAGCTTGGTCAGCTGACTGGAGTCAGGAGCGGCTCGAGGAGAGCTGCCGGCAAGTGGTGCCCTAGCTGGAATGCGCAATCGGCGCCCCCGCCTCCAGGCGTGATGTCATCATAGGGCGCCGCGTTAAACGCAGTGCCCTAGGCAACTGCCGACATTGCCTACATCCACGGGCCGCCCCTGACTGGAGTATAAATATATTGCTCGAGAATGCAGGGGAGTTATCAGGAAGGTGAAAGTGCAATTGGAATTGCATCTAGCAATGGATGTGAAGGGTAACAAGGAAGGCTTCTACAGGCATGCTGGCAATAAGAGGGTGATCAGAGAGGGTGTGGGGCCCTTACTGGTGGAGGAAAGTAACCTAGTGACAGATGATGTCGGAAAAGCTGAAGTACTCAATGCTTTCTTTGCCTCTGTCTTCACAGACAAGGTCAGCTCCCAGACCAATGCACAAGGCAATGCAGTATGGGAAGGAGGTGGACAGCCCTTGGTGGGGAAAGAACAGGTTAGGAACTATTTAGAAAAGCTAAACATACACCAATCCATGGGTCTGGATTTAATGCATCCAAGGATACTGAGGGAGTTGGCAAATTTCACTGCAGAGCCTTTGGACATTATCTTTGAAACCTTGTGGAGATTGAGAGAGATCCCGGATGATTGGAAAAAGGCAAATGTAGTGTCCATCTTTAAAAAAGGGAAGAAGGACAACCCAGGGAACTACAGACCAGTCAGCCTTACCTCAGTCCCCAGAAAAATAATGTAGGGGATCCTCAAGGAATCCATTTTGAAGCACTTGGAAGAGGGGAAAGTGATCAGGAATAGTCAACATGAATTCACAAAGGACAAGTCATGATTAGCTTCTATGATGAGGTAACTGGCTCTGTAGATATGGGAAAGTCAGTGGATATGATATACCTTGACTTTAGCAAAGCTTTGGATATGGTATCCCACAGTATTCTTGCCAGCAAATTAAGGGAGTATGGATTGGATAAATGGACTATAAGGTGGATAGAAAGCGAGCTAGACTGTCGGGCCCAACGGGTAGTGATCAACGGCTCGATGTCAGGTTGGCAGTCGGTTTCTAGTGGAGTGCCCCAAGGATCGGTTCTAGGGCCGGTTTTGTTCAACATCTTAATTAATGACCTGGATGAGGGGATGGATTGCACCTTCAGCAAGTTTGCAGATAACACTAAGCTAGGGGGAGAGGTAGATACTCTGCAGGGCAGGGATAGGGTCCAGAGTGACCTAGACAGATTAGAGGATTGGGCCAAAAGAAATCTGATGAGATTCAACAAGGACAAGTGTAGAGTCCTGCACTTGGGATGGAAGAATCCTAAGCATTGTTACAGGCTAGGGACCAACCAGCTAAGTAGTAGTTCTGCAGAAAAGGACCTGGGGATTACAGTGGATGAGAAGCTGGATATGAGTGTGCCCTTGTAGCCAAGAAGGCGAATGGCATATTAGTTTGCATTAGGAGGAGCATTGCCAGCAGATATAGAGAAGTGATTATTCCCCTTTATTTGGCTCTAGTGAGGCCACATCTGGAGTATTGTGTCCAGTTCTGGGCCCTCCACTATAGAAAGGATGTGGACACATTGGAGACGGTCCAGTGGAGGGCAACCAAAATCATTACGGGGCTGTAGCTCATGACCTATGAGGAGAGACTGAGGGATTTGGGTTTGTTTACTCTGCAGAAAAAAAGAGTGAGGGGGGATTTGATAACAGCCTTCAACTTCCTGAAGGGAGGTTCCAAAGAGGATGGCAAAAGGCTGTTCACAGTAGTGACGGCTGGCAGAACAAGGAGCAATGGTCTCAAGTTACAGTGGGGGAGGTCTAGGTTGGACATTCGGAAAAACTATTTCTCTAAGAGGGTAAAGTACTGGAATGGGTTACCTAGGGAGGTGGTGGAATCTCCATCCTTAGAGGTTTTTATGTCTCGGCTTGACAAAGCCCTGGCAGGGTTGATTTAGTTGGGATTGGTCCTACCTTGGGCACGGGGCTAGACTTGATGACCTCCTGAGCTCTCTTCCAGCTCTATGATTCTATGAAATTATTTCATCTTGATACATTATTTTGAGTTAATGCCTTCAGATTTAATTCTAATTCCATTGAGAACTACACAGTTGAGTTTATTGGGCACAGGACTAGTTCTTTAGAAAAGTGCTTGTCAAACAAAGGGTAAGGATCAAGTCTGCACTTGCAGACAACCAGATTAAAATATATGTCCACTTTTATCCATAATGGAGTACTAAAACCGTAAGATTCACTTAAAAATGAAAACTTATGGGAAAGCAGCATGTTATGATGCTTTCTATTGCACTTCTTCTACCAATTTGTTCTCCATGAAAACCAAAATGCAGAAGCTGGAGTGCAATCCCAGTGCTGATTTTAGAAGATGGATTTTTTTGTGTTCTATGGCATGGAGGCAAGCTTTAATCTGAGGACTATGTCTAGTTTAACTTACAACTGATCAAGAATGGTGGCATAGGAGAGAAATGCCAACACCAAATGTTCCTTGGTGGGAAAATGAAACATTGTGACACTTTGCACCCTGAGCTAGTCAGTTTATTGACTTCCTGGACACTCATTAATGGATCTCCAAGTCGCTGTTTTGTTTCAGACCAATTCCACAAGCCAAATACACAGAGAAGGATTGGAACTTAACTTCATTCACAAGTTTAATTCTCATGCAAATGGTATGAATCGTGATATGTAGTGGGTCGGAGTGGCAGCCCACTGAGCCAGAGGCAGAGGAACCCCTCTGGGAGCCATTTTGGGCCGAGCCTAGCCCCTCCCAGTCACCTGACAGGAAGCCAAGGGGAGTGGCTAGGACTATAAGAACTCCGCCAGGGAGCTCAGTCAGGGCCCACCCTCTGAGGAAGACAGAGGCCTGTCCAGAGCTCCTGGCTGAGGCGGCTGAGACCTGGCCTGGGCCGGGCCTCCTCCAGCTGCCTCCCCTAAGGCCAGCAAAGACTTCCCTGCCGGGGCTGCTGAAGCCTGGCCAAGCCAGCCAGCAGAGCTACCCTCTGACCCAGAGGAACCCGCGGCTCTGCTGGTGCCTGGGGACTCGGAGGACTGGCCCGGGCCTGAGGTTCTGCTCAGGCCTGAAGTCCTGCTCGAGCCCCGAGGCCTGCAGAAACCGCTGGACTCTGAGGGCTTGCTGGAGCCGGTGGACCGGCTGGAACCCCGAGGCCTGCCTGAACCCCGGGGCCTGACAAACCCGCTGAACGCTGCAGAGCTCCAACCCACTGAAGCCTGGATTGGGCCGCCCGGACCCTACTGGGACGACACCGCCCTCGATGCCCTGACTGACCTGCCAGAGACACAGGTACCTGCAAAGGGGGAGACGAGGAGTGGCCCAGGGGGTAGCATGGGCTGATAGCAGCCCTAGGCCAGCACGTTGCGGGCTGGAGCCCCTGCTGAGCCAGTAGCAGCTCCATTGCTGCATCCAGGGCCCCTGGGCCAGGGCGCAGTGGAGTGGGTGGGCCTGCGCCCCTGCCACCCACCTACTGGGTGGCAGTCTCCCCCTCGCCACTGCTGCAGATGCGCTACCTGCGCTGCTCCTGAACCAGGAGCTTCCTCAAACCTGGGTGTTTGTTGCCCCGCTCTGCCCCAGGGCCAGGGCTTGCTTCTTGTGTTTGGTGCCTTGCCCTGAGCTAGGGCCATGCTGCCATTTTGACGAGCTGCCCCGCCCCGCACCAGGGCCCCGGGCTCAGCTACTGTGTTCGCCCCGCCCTGCTCAAGGGCCTGGGCTTGCACCCTGTGTTTGCCGCCCTGCCCTGCTCGAGGGCCCGGGCTTATGTACTGTGTTGGTGCTCCACCCTGCCCCAGGGCCCGGGCTTCCATACGGTGTTTTGGTGCCCGGCCGGGATCCACGCTGGTCCTCTTCAAGGGGCAGGACTAGTACTGTTGCCCTGCCCGAAACTGTGAGCTGAGAGACTTGAGTATACGGTGAACTTCTTCCCCCATGGCCCGGACCTGAAGCAAGGCCGGGCACGCGAACTATTGCCTGTCACCCCGACCTGAAGCAAGGCCGGGTATAGACTCACTGACTTGGACTATTTTAAGGCATGGTAGGGCAGTGGAGTGGACTGGCCGCCCGCTGCACCGGAGGTGGAGGAACTCCTCCCCCCCCCCCCCCCCGAAGGCCTACCAATCAATAACCTGCCCCCAGAAGGGGGGGAAAGCTTAGAGACTGTTGTGGGCACTGCCGGAGGGCAGTGTCCTGAAAAGGATCCCGCCACCTGCCGTCCGAGCTAATTCCCAGGACCGACAGCTGGTGGCGCTGTGGCGGGGAGTGAACCCCATTACACGATATCGGATGGCTCGCACATTATCAGCCAACCAAACAATGAAGATGCTATTGGTTCTTGGTGTAGAATCTGGTGTTGGGCATCTTTCCTTCCAAGTGCAAACTAATGGTTCTTATCAGCCTCTTATAACTATTTAGTCTTTAAGGTGCTACTAGACTATTTGTTGTTTTTTAAGTTTTTCCTGTTCCAGACTAACCCAGCTGTTCCTCTGAAGCTTATCTACTCACTGTCTCTTTTTTTCTTCCTCCCCTCCATTTTTTTTCCTTCTGTCCCCCCCCCCACCTTATTTATTCTTGGATCTGGACTTCCAACACTCCGGTCATCTGAGGAAGTGGGTTGTGCCCATGAAAGCTCATGATACCATCTACATGTTTTGTTAGTCTTTAAGGTGCTACTAGACTATTTGTTGTTTTTAAATTTATTGGTAGATAGACTGTGTATTTAAATCACATTAATTCTAACACTTGTATTTTGAATCATCTGTCCTTCCTGTTGTGTAACTATTAGCAACAAGCAAAGCCTAGAGAGAGTTTTGGGTGCAGCATCCCTTCCTTTCAGATGAGGACTTGGCCACAATAATCCATGCATTTGTCATCAGGGTTATTGTAACTCATTGTGAAGGCTATGTAGATGCTCTGTTTAGTACAGAATGGGGTTACCTGTATTCTCCATGCTCTCGCCATAAGCACAGAAGGCCTGGGATCAAGACTGGCTCTCACTTTCAAGAGTAGCACTGGCTCCCAGTCAGGTTCCAATGCAAGTTTATGGCTTTGTTCATAATTTTCAAAGCAATTAATGGAACAAAGACTCATTTTTTATTTATGATACCGCCCCCATGACAGCTGAGTCAATGCAGATCTCAAAGGCCAGGTCAATGCATGTGAGAGCTGGGGACACAGAAATTTCTCTCAAGGGGATTCAGCTATGGATCAATCAAAGGAGATCAAATGAATCCAGAGTCTGACATTGTTTATGAAACAAAGCCCTCCTCTTTAAGAAAGCCGTGTGTCTCTCACAACCTAAACACCCCGTTTACCCTCAACCTCCCCCTCCAAAAAAAAAAACCCCTACCCCAAACAAAGTGCTAACCCAATAAAGGGATATTTCCTTGGCACCCCACTAAGAGCTTTGCTTTCCTTTGCTATTGCTACTGATTTTATGTTTGAAAGGAGCTCAAATACTATGATGGTGGGCAGTAGTAGAAGACTTTCAGTTCAGTAGTAGTTACAAAATTGGGTGAAATTTTGAATCAGTTCTTTGATTCAAAACACATATATGTCACTGCTGACTATTCAGATCTGTGCAAGCAGATTTGCATTAATTTAAGAAATAAGGGCTAAGGAAAAGAAAACATTTAATCTTTTGCACATATTTCAGGACTATTATGGGTGTATGACAGATTAGAAGACTGATATAAAACAGTAACCTTCACTTTAAGGCCTTACAGTACAATCCAGTTCAAAAAAGCAAACAGGTACAGCTATATCATTACTTAGAGGTTTACAATTTAAAATTATTGTTCTTCTTAATCCTTATTAACAGAGAGAATTGAAACCTAATCACCACCAAACCATGGTTAATACGTAGAGAAGTACTGCCTATAGTATCTGGAACTTTTTTTTTTTTTAAAGGATGTATTACTTACTAGAGCTATTCAAAGAGCTGGGAATCATTTATTGAAAAATTCAACATGATTTTCTGTTAGTGGACTGATATTTTTGCACTTCATTTCCAAAATAAATAATTTTTAAGAAATGAACATTTTAAATGTCAAAGATGAAGGTTTGTTGTTTAAAGCATCTGTCTTTGGTAGTATTTACCTAGCAAAGTTGAGAAGATTGAATTCTCTTCTGACATTCTTGCCACTTCCTAACTCCTTAATCTGCATTCCCAAAACTAAAGCTGCTTATATGGTTTCGGTGAGGGAAGTTTTATTCACTTATCCATTACTCTTTCTGAAATGCTCCTCTTGAGTTTTTCTTTTCTCTTAATAAATATGCTTATTAAGTTTGCAGGTGACACCAAGCTGGGAGGGGTTGCAACTGCTTTTGAGGATAGGGTCAAAATTCAAAATGATCTGGACAAACTGGAGAAATGGTCTGAGGTAAATAAGATGAAGTTTAATAAGGACAAATGCAAAGTACTCCACTTAGGAAGGAACAATCCGTGTCACCCATACAGAATGGGAAGCGACTGTCTAGGGAGGATTACTGCAGAAAGGGATCTAGGGGTCATAGTGGACCACAAGCTACATATGAGTCAACAGTGTGATGCTGTTGCAAAAAAAGCAAACATGAGTCTGGGATGCATTAACAGGTGTGTTGTGAGCAAGACACGGGAAGCCATTCTTCTGCTCTTCTCTACACTGATCAGGCATCAATTGGAGTGTTGTGTCCAGTTCTGGGCACCATATTTCAAGAAACATGTGGAGAAATTAGTGAAGGTCCAGAGAAGAGCAACAAGAATGATTAAAGGTCTAGAGAACATGACCTATGAAGGAAGACTGAAAGAATTGGGCTTGTTTAGTTTGGAAAAGAGAAAACTGAGAGGGAACATAATAGCAGTTTTCAGTATCTAAAGGGGCATCAAAAGGAGGAGGGAGAAAAATTGTTCTCCTTGGCCTCTGAGGATAGGACGAGAAGCAATAGTCTTAAACTGCATCAAGGGATGTTTAGGCTGGACATTAGGAAAAACTTCCTTCCTGTCAGGGTAGTTAAACACTGGAATAATTTGCCTAGGAATGTTGTGGAAAATCTCTCTCTGGAGATATTTAAGAGCCCGTTAGATAGACATCTATCAAGGATGGTTTAGATGATACTGGGTCCTGCCCTGAGGGCAGAGGACTGGGCTCAATCACTTCTGGAGGTCCTTTCCAGTTCTAGTGTTCTATGATTCTATGACTCTGATCTGTCTTTGCCTTGCCCTTTTTCATTTATTTTAGTCTTCCTACTTTTCTCATGTATCCCGTGCCCCACCAATCAACTTTCCATTAAAGTATTTTATCTCATTTTAAATTATTGTGTCTCCCAGGTTTTTAATCCTTTTTCTTCTCTCCTTTAGTATTCCTCCTTTACCCTATTTTTCCCTTGGGATTTGCTTCTGTTATAGTTCCTCTTTTTAGTAGGGTTCCCAGTTCCAGAATGCTTTAATTTATTTTTAAAGTGTTCCTAAGTTTGTAATGTAGCCTCCTTGTAGGCCTTCCAGCTACTTTATAAGCTCCAGTTCAATTGCTTTAAGGTGTTCTGCTAACTGGGCCACAAATTACCCTGTGTGCCGCACCTGGCTCCTTAACTACTGAAGAAGCAGGATCCCACATTGCTCTTTATAGTATTCTCACAGTGGAGGTCATCTAAAAAGCCTACTTCTAAACCTTCTGGATGCCCGTGTTCTCTTCTGAAAAGACAGATTTTCTAGCCAGCAGGATAAAAAATATCATAACTGAAGACATAAATTAATTAGTGATGATTGCAAGGATAAAGAGAAGTGATTGCCCTTGGTTTCATGGCTAAAGAGATAGAGATGGATGCTGAAGGACCTTGAAATTCATCCTTGGTGCCTCTGCAGAGGGAAGAGAGGGGCAAAAGGCTAACTAATGATCACCTGTGAAATCCACAGTGTGACTGAAGTCCCCTTAGGTAATCACAGAGATTTACAACTTATACGGAGTAAGAATTCATGAGGGCACATGTGGAGTTGCTATGTGGGATGTCATAGTAATGACTATTAGAATGATGCCAGGGTTTCTCTGTCTGCCTCAACAGATTTTTCTGATAGAAATAATAGCCAATAGGCATCTAGTCGTCTATTAAATTAACTGTAATTGTTAGCTTCCATCTGGTCTTTGAGGCTTAAATAAACAGGGAAGAAAGGAGCATGCAAATGTTCCATTCAGTCAGGAGAAATTTGCATAGAAATATCTGATTCCATGCTGATAGTGAACAATTTGGCAAAATCTGGGCTGGCAAACATCTGGCTTGAGAAGCAGAAGTATGTTAAGCTCTTGAAAAAAACAACTGCTCAAGTGGAAGACGTTAACCTCCAGGGTCCAAAAGGCTGACTACCTTTAATGCTGGAGAGCATAAGGCTCTGGATAATAATGGAAAATCTTAGGAGGCTTGTTAGATACATGGAAACTGATCACCGCTTTGCAAATGAAATTTTATTTTTTTTAAATTGTTCAGGATCTTGATGACTAATGTTTTGATTTTGATTTGTTTTGTTAAGTCAAACTATCAATGAGCCATTTGGGTCACATATCAACAGCAAAAAGTGCCAGACTTCACTATTTGTTTTACAAGATTAATGTAATGATAACCAAAGACTATTAAACATGCCAAGGAGTTTATAGCTCCAGCTGTGTAAATTGCTGAAGGCAATCGAGTGCATCAAAAAGCATCCACTTCCTTTCTGTAAGCAAAGTAGTTGGAGAGTCCAAAAAGATGTAAAATACGGGATGAAACTCCCTGGCCTGGCATTCTTGGAAACTGACTGGTCCCAGGCCAGGGGAGGTCAGTGCTGACTCCTCTGCTCCTGCCATGGGGCTTCTGCTGCCAGACCCCAGGGTGGCAGAGCTCTGTTCTCCCAGCTTGCACCAGGACTCTGCTGCCTGCTCCCATGCCACACCAGAGCTCTGCTGCTTTGGCGATATCACACGAAACTCAGTGTTGGATGAGTCACCAGAAAAATCCATTAGAATTATGAGAGTGATAGAAGAAAAAGTTGAATCCAAGTTTTGTTTTGCCAAATAATGTACCGCAATACCAACTTCACTGACTTGTGTAATTTCACTAAATCTTAAAATTCATTTCCTTTCCAGGTGGCAATTTGTGAGACCATTTATACCTTCCAAGCCTACAGCTAACATTTTCTTCAGTTGGCTACAGTGTGAGATCAGTACACCACTTCTGCATTTAAGGAATGACTTTTGAAGACAACCAGTGCTATTTCCATTGTTGCTATGTTATTACATGGACTCAGCAAAGTTTTTTTTTTTTTAAATCTGCCATAGTTTGAAGGTCAGTTTGTTAGGCTAAGCATACAAAGGCTCAGCATCTTAGTGATCCTTCTAAACTGTGTTAAAGTTCTCAAGGGAAATTATTTTTATGTGAGATTACTAAAACTCCTGCTTCCAATCATGGCTGGAGATGATGCTAAAATAGGGATTAAAAGTAATTTATTGCTGACAATATCTTCTAGCTAAATTTACAGGGCCAACCTAGCATAGGTCTCACTGCAGAATTACTATTAAATGGAAAATTTTTCTTTTCTTTCATCCTTTACTCTGATATTCTTCACTCTACATTATTTATTTGTATTACCATAGTAAACTGAGCCTGTATTGTGCTGAGTACTGTACCAACACAACGAAAAACGGTCCTTGCTCCAGGGACCTCATAATCAAAGTATAAGACAATAAATGGATACAGACAGCTGAAATACCAGGAAACAAATTGGATTACATTGGTCTGCACAATGGACAGTGGTATCTGCACACCAGAATCTTACCCTTGTCAAGTTTTGTGTAGGCCTCAGAGTAAAAAGAGTTTCCAGGAGGGATTTGAAGGTGGATAGTGAGGTAGCTTGCAGATATTTATGGACAGTGCCTTACAAGTATGTAGGGAAGAATGGGGAAAAGCATGTGTATTTGAAAACCTCGCAAAGGGGAGTGGATGCTGGCATCATAAACTGCTTGGAGATGCATGTTAACAGTTCAATAGCAAATGAAAGATGACAGGTTTGAAAGTGAAGACAAGCAGCTTGTGTTTGATGCAATAGAGAAGCAAGAGCAGGTGGAGGGATTCCAAGAGAAAGGTGACATGGTCAAAGCAATGGCCTAGGAAGAGGATCTTAGCAGAACTATTCTTAAAAAATCTGAGGGGGACACAACCGTATTTCTCAAAGCCAGAGAGAAGGATATTGCAGTAACCAATGCATGAAGTGATGAGTGCTTGGGAGAGTTTCAGCTGCATAGATGGGTAGGAGAGGCTATGTCTTAGAGACATTATGCAAAAAGAACGATCAAGATTTAGTTACAGAACTATAGCTTGGATGTGCAGAGACAGAGGGTCTGAGTCAATGATGATGATGCTTAGGTTATGGCCTGAGTCAGCAGGATGATAGTGGTGGTCACAATAATGAAGAAAAAAGTAGGGGAGGTCTTAGGGACAAAAAGAAAACTAGCCTTCTTGAGCTTGGCCTGATTGCTAGACAGACTGAGATTTTAGTTTGGATGGGAGTAGAGAGGTAATTGTCAGCATAGAACTGGGATTGTGGTTTTTCATGAGATTACCAAGAGGAAAAGGGTGTGGCTAGAAGAGAAGGGGACCAAGGACAGAGCCCAGTGGAACTCTCATGTGAAATTGTAGGGCAGATGAGACAAGCTGAAGGAGTAATTAGAGAGGTACCAAGAGAGGATAGCATCATGGAAGCTGTAGTGGGGAGAGCGTATGCCTCCCCCGTCCCTTTATTGTCTCCTTCACTTCACCCTTAGTTCAACTCCCCCCCAAACAGGGCCTTCAGGTCCGCACGTCCCCTTTTGGGTAGCGGTCCTCTGTGCATTGCCCCTTTTCCGAGAAGGGGGAGAGGGGGGCCCGGGCCCGCCCTCACTCATGGGCCCCAGCTCAGGGCCCTAAGGATGCATACCTTTCCGGGTCCAGTCTGGCTGGCGGGGCATCCCACCGAAACTCACCAGCCCACCAACCCTGTTGGGTTCTGCCCTGGGCTGCTTCCTCTCCCCCTCTCCTGGCTCACTCCCCGACCCACCCGTAACGGGTGCCTACCGCGACTCTAGCGGCGTGTCCACAGTCTCAGTCCCTGGAGCGGCATACCCCTCGGGCTCCTCCGGGGTTCTTGTCCTGGCCGGGCAGGCATCCATCTCCCAGGATCCTCGGACTTCTCGGGACAGGGGTGGCCGGGGGGGACTTCTCCCGCTCCTGCTCCTGGCAGCCAGCACTCGTCCCTGTGCGGCCCCCTCCTGCCGGCTTCCCTGGCGTTTAAATCCCCTGCCACTTCCGGCAGCGACAGGGCGCGGAATTATGACGTCACGGGGAGGGGCGGGGCTCAGTACGCCCCGGCGTGCCCCCGTCCATGTCCCTACCGTGATGCCCGCGTTCACCAGGTTCCTCGCAGCGAGCGAGCAGCCGGCGCAGGGCAGGTGCTGAGTCCTCGGCTCGGCGCACAAGGCGCGCATGGCCGGGACTCCAGTGCGGGGCGGAAGCGCCCTGTCACAGAAGCCAAGGGAGGGCAATATTTCTAGAGGGGGAGCATGATCAACTAGTGTCAGAGGTGGCTGATAGGACAAGGAGGATGGGGGTGGAGTACTGCTTCTGAGCGTTAGCTAGGATGAGATCATTAAAGAGTGGTTAGAGCAGTTTCAGTGGAATACAACGAGCAGAAGCCAGACTTGAGAGAACTTAGCATAAAAGGCATAAAAGGAGATGAACTCCAGCAAGCAACTGTAGACAGATTAGAGATGAAAGAGTGACAGGAGGTTTTGCTGGAGATGTAAATGGGGAAAATTGTGGGGAGAGAGGTTAAGATGGGAAAAACCAGCATATGCTTTTTCTTATATGGGGACCTATTACTCTCCACCTCATCCCTATCTAGTCACCCTATTATATTGTGAGCAGAAAGAGCCAGAGGCTTGTGTGATTGTACTGCAAGAGGAGAGGAGGACAAGTAAGGGTACATCTATACTATACCCTTAGCTTGAAATAAGCTACGCAATTTGAGCTACACAAATTGCATAGCTTATTTTGAGTTAATTTCAAAATAGCTTTTTTCATAATTTGGTGCTGTCTACACAGTGCCAAATTTTGAAATAAACTGCTATTCCGGAACATCCCTTAATCCTCGTGGAATGAGGTTTACAGGGACATTGGGATAGCATGCCCATTATTTAGAAAGCTATTTTGAAATAACGGGTGCACTGTCAGAACGCGGAATAGCTATTTCAGGATACCGGAAGTATCCTGAAATGGCGCCGCAGTGTATCTAAGGGAGCAGATAAGTGTGGGCAGGCGACAGATCAGGAGATAAGATGGGGTCATAGGATGCGAGAA
The DNA here is from genome assembly GCA_032595735.1 of Pelochelys cantorii. Classification (NCBI taxonomy): domain Eukaryota; kingdom Metazoa; phylum Chordata; order Testudines; family Trionychidae; genus Pelochelys; species Pelochelys cantorii. The sequence continues at coordinate 42,520,811 of CM064329.1, read as the reverse complement.
GTGCTTAAAGGTGGATAAGTGATGAGAAACATCTGCATCTGAAACAAAAGACAGGACTATGCAGCACTTGAAAGACTAACAAGATGGTTTATTAGGTGATGAGCTTTCGTGAGCCAGACCCACTTCCTCAGATCAAATTGTGGAAGAAAATCGGCACGACCATATATACCAAAGGGATCCAATCAAAAAAAGTGAACACATATATGTGATTGGATCCCTTTGATATATACGGTCATGCCAATTTTCTTCCACAATTTGATCTGAGGAAGCGGGTCTGGCTCACGAAAGCTCATCACCTAATAAACCATCTTGTTAATCTTTAAAGTGCTGCATAGTCCTGTCTTTTGTTTCAGCTAGACCAGACTAACACAGCTACATCTCAATTACTAATCTGCATCTGTGTAAGGGACGGAGAGAGTTGCAGGAAAGCAAGGAGAAGAGAAGGTGAGCTGATAGGAGGTTGTATTTTGCACCTTTCTCTTGGAAGGAATCTGAGATTTCATGTGTGGAAAGAGAAGTGGATGACTGAAGAGTGAGTCAAAGGTAGCAAAAGGGGTGTAGGATCATAAGATGGGATTGATTTTGGAAACCTGTCATCCTCATTATTACAACTGTGATGTCTGCCTGTGTGTAACTGTCTAGCATCCCAGTATAAAAGTAATCAAAATGAATTACTCTCCTGAGTAATTCAACTGTTTCTAATCTGGACTGGCAGTGGTTTTGCATTAGCAGAATGTATTCACTTTTGAATGTGGAACCAGAGTCTATGTAGCCCAACAATTAGAATAATTGAACTAGAAATCACGTCATCTGGCTCTCCAGCTGAATAAGACCATTTTGATTTTGTCAGAAGGAATATAAGCAGTTGAACAAATATAGGTTTTCGCTATTTGTGCAGCATCAAAGCAGAGAAGAGAACTCATTGCATTTGGGAAGTCTGGATTTCTTTGCTTTAGCAGAATGCTGTCATTAGCTGTCATGGAAGACAGTCTTACACATCAATAAACATAAGTCTATAAGTCTGATCATGCAGAACAATCACACATACTCACACTGTCACAGAATCTTGGCTCAGAAAATGAGGAAGGAAATGTTGTGCTGAGATTTCAGATGTGCATTCTGACACTAGAATTTACATTCCAGGACTAATTCTTCTAGGTTTAATTTTGATCTGTATTAGATGTTATCTTAATTTTTTTCAGCGTTTAAGATATGTAAGAGCATTATAGTGTGTGCAATTAAAGGAAACTTTGTTCTATTGTTGAAGAAAAATGCAGAGGTTTTAGAGATATTTATACCACTTTGGAGTATGTCATAGGATCACTTTCATTGTATTTTATCACAGCTGAGAATATTTTTAACATGTTGATTTTCCTCCTGTTTAACTCAGTAAAATCACTTATCACAATTTTAAACTGTGAGTGCACAGAGACATTTGCACTTCTCATTGCAAAACTGTGCTTATTTCTCTTTTCCTCACCCCATTCATATTTCTGCTATTATCTGTATCAAAACAATTGACCTGATTCCTTTCTACACCTCATCCATAATCTTTCCTTAATATAAATTATCTCACTTTTGATTAGTTACCATTTCATTTGGCTTATTGGCAATGATGTACTCCTTTTCCTTTAGGGTCTTCTTTATATGCATTCTCTCCTTTCACTTAAGCACTATAAATACAGTGGTTTGTTCATTTCAACTCTGACCCTGAGATCAGTCCTAAAAACCATTTTTGCTCTGCCTTTAACTTTCTGAAGCGGCATCATATCACTGCTGCGATCAAAACTGTATATAAGATTTATAACCGTGTATCATTAGTGCATTGCTGGACATCAGAAGATCTACCTTCTCTTGATTTATAGCAAACTGTACATTTCTGCAGTGAGAGCTGCAAGAAGACTTAATGTTGCTGGCAAGAGTAAGTCTCAGGTCCAACACTGGGTTCTCAAAGTACAAAAAAAGCTACACAAGTATCTGTCAAACACAAGCAATTTATTTTCTGACAGCTATCAGCTGTGCCCCTTAACTAAAAGAACAACATGATAGGGAAAGCGGCATTCTTACATCCCTTCTGCTAGCCAGGGAACCCTGTTTCAGCTGCGGATGAAGTGGGAGACTCTCAGCTTCCAAGGTGTAGGTACCCAAAGCCCATCAGTGAGGTCCAAATTGCTGTGCTCTGGTGCAGCTTTAAATACAATATCTCTGCCTTGTTCTGCAGCTTGGAAATTTCTGGGGGTTACTCATCAATTGTTGCAGTATGGCTCAGCTGTACTGTTTGTCCTTTGACTTTGTTTACATGATCAGTACATTTGGTTAAACAGGATTATTACCGGTATGTTTCCACCCTTATCTACAATTCGTTCTTGCTACAATGACGTATGTTTCTAGAGGTTTGCTTCTGGCTCATCAGTAGTAGGGAAGGGGGGGGGGATGAGAAATGCGGGGAATGCAGGCCTCACCACCCCTATACTTCACACACACAGAATTCTTCCACAATTGACCCCTACACTTAATTTGCTTTTCTCCCTCTCCACTCAATCATTGCCATTTTCCAAATATAGCTCAAAATGCCAGCATCAGGCAATATGGGACAAAATTAAAGAAATGAAATATATCCAACATTTGTGAAACCAACAGTTGAATGGTATGTGTAGAAGAAAAGTTCCCTCTCAACTCCAACCACCTTTGGACTTTTTCTTCACCTAATATCCTAACTTCAAGAGAGTAGCTTTCTGCACACAGATTCTTTACAGGCCATGTATGGGCTGGATTCCTCATTCTTCTATTCTTCCACTTTTCCTCTGAGAAGTCCAATAAAGTCAGGAAAATGGTGTCATCTTAACTTATTATCCCGACTGTCCTCTGCTTTGGAGAACTGACATAGGGTTATGTATTCTTAATGGTTTTCATTGGAATCAGATTTCTGGGGTCTCTTTGCTCAGTTATTTGTGGTTTGTGCCATGTAAACCACACACACTCTTGGGTCCTCTTGAAATATACATTAGAACTCCTGGGCAATCTTATTTATATCAGGATTGCCAGCATTTTAACTTGATTGCTTTTTTCTTTTGAAACAGACACTAGAGGTTGCTTAGGACCATTTAAAGTCTTCCATTAGATGATATCTTCAGTAAACCTGCATTTGAACATGGAATCCATGCCAAAGGCTCACAAGCTTCAGTTTTTATACTATCTCCTAGGAATCAGAGGAATTATGACTCATAAACTGCTTTATTGAACATGCATCATTGTACCATTTTAAAAGTGAGCACACAAGACCAACAGAGTAGCTTGTGATTGACGCAAATTCTCACCTGGAGAGTTTCAATTGTGCTATATGCTATACATACAAATAATGAAAAGATGATCCATGTTCCAACAAGTTTACAGTCTAAAGTGCTGAAAACTCGCATGTACTGTGAATGATTATAGTTACGCTCATTGCACATCACAATGTGTGCCATTATTGTGTTAGTCTGTATTGTTATCCCATCCAAGCGATTGTTCATTAAACTCTTCAGGGCAAGGAGTCTATAATTTGTCACTTTCTATTTATGCATAAGTTGCATGCACAGTTATACAATTTGAGAGACCATCCAGGGGAATTTCCACTTTTACCTAAAGTCTTTTACCTAAAGTCTAATCTTTTCCATCCATGTGTGGAATAAATTGTAATATGCACCAAGGCATGTGTGAATGTGCACCAGTAGAAACAAAAAACCTAGTTGTGGGCATTCTGCTAATCAGCTGGGTGACATTTGAACCTCTCCTGAGCAGCTGTACAAGCACACAGTTTACAGAGAACACTGATCAGAATGCTTGTGGGCTGTAACACAGCCGGATGATAGACTCTTATTTGGTCCCAAGTGGATTAGTACAGTTCATGCTTACTTGCAATGTCTGTATCCTTCAATCACTGCCCACGCTGACAGAATTCTATAGTAAGGATTATAGGAAGGATGAACTAATTAATTTTATTTGACCCCAAAGACTTTTGCTGTCTCCTTACGTGAAAGTTGGATTGAATCTTACCAAGGCACACCATCCGATCGCTGTTTCAGCTGGACTTCTGACAATACTTTGAATGCTGACAGTATCTTGATGCAGATGACTTCTGTTGGTGCTTGGTTGCATGCATCATATAATCATTGTTCACATAATTTATTACATGGCTTTACACCACCTTTTTGTGCACCAACCTTGGGCTATTTCAGGGGCTGTTGAGTTCTACAGTGTAACTTAGACAGCTCTGGGGACATGTCTAAATGATGGCAGCACTGTCTGGAATCTTGGCAACATTGGGTATGCAGTCCCACCACCAACATGCCTGTCCAACACCAGGTGGGATCCCTACTCCAGGGCTTGCAGTGGGGGTAGGGTCCTCAGAAAATAGCTTTTTGTAGTCATCTACCACAGTGTCTGCACCAGGCCAATCCTTCCCAGGGTAGAATTGTTTTATGGCCTCTTCCACACCACTGTAGTCCTTGTATGTGGTTTAAACGAGCATGAGCAGGAAGGGGGATCTTGCCCATTGACATTCTGGGCAAGCTCTGTTGCTGAATACTTGTCTCATACCGGTACCCCAACATGAATTAAATACTTCCCTCTAGGAGCAGAATTTTAATTAAATTGTTTTGTTTAGGTGTGTTTTATTTTAGTGTTTTAAAGTGATCGGCATAGAGCGAAGAGTGCCACATATAAAATAAAACAATTTAAAAAAATCCTTCTTGCCAGATTTCAGTTTGTTACTCATTTACACAAAGTACTAAGGCTTGAGTATAATTTATAGTTTGACACTATAGGGACAATATATGGTTAAAAAATTGTAATCACAAAAGAACTGCAAGACATGCTTTGTGCATTTTCTGTGGAAATGGCCATGTTTATTTAAAATCGATCAAGCTTGGCAGTATGTTAGAAAGTTCTATCCCTATTTATTTTGATAATTTGCATTAATCTGTTTTATATTCAAGGGAGGAAACGAGGTGGAATGGAAGGAAAGTTTCTAAATCTACCCAGTATTTCATTCAAAGAGCTGTTCTGATATTAACTATAGTGTTCATTTTGTATCAGTGTTATAACCTATCTGGAAAGGAAAGATTTTTTTAAATGAACCCAAAATGCCAAATATTATACAAATGTCAAAAGTTCCATCTGTTAGGCTGCAATTCCAAATCTGCTGATTTAGTCATTCTTTCTTGTCTGAGAATTAATTGAATTTTTCCCAGAAGGCTTTGTAGACGTATTTTAAAATCAAAGAGTCTGACCCTAGTAGCTGCTATTTACCTCCACTGTAATTATGTTGTTTAACTGACATCAGTGTGAGGTGCTGGTGTTTGGCCCCACTTAGGATCAATCCCTAATTGAACCTTATTTTTACTATAATATCTTGGTAGAATGTAGCTTTAAAAAATCAGAAGAAGGTCCTACCATCACCTCCACCAATGTGAACCTGGAGAGTTACCCCTGACTTTGGTGGAGTTATTCCAGATTTGGAGTGGTACAAGAGAACTGATTTTGAACCCACTGCCTTGTCAGAGCTTGCATTTTAGGAAGCTTTTTTTCAAACTAATTAGTATGGAATATTTTTTGTCATGAACCTGCGATCCATGGTACAGCAACGGTCAGTTCAAATATGGTTTTCAAAACCGCACCATGCTTTTTGAATTTCACTCCCATTGAGTTCAATGAGAGTTTTAGTATTGACTTCAGAGGGAGAAAAATTACACCAATGCTGGGCACTCTATAATACTTAAAATATAGTGAACTGTTCCAAGTAAAACCTTGATTCTGGCTACTAACTTCACTAAGGATTCAAATTCTGCAAGATTCTGAATGTTTTGGCCTACAGCAGCAAAGCACTTAAGCTAATGGAACAAATGAAGTGTATAAAGTGAAGTGTATGCTTGAGTGTTTTGCTGGATAGGTACAGAGTTCTCAGTATCTCGTAAGATTGAGCGCTAAATGAACACATTCTATTACTTAAGGTTAGGGTTTTCTATGAGTGCTGACTTACTAAAATTATCCAAAAGCATTGAAAAAAAGCAAGCTGACGCAGAATGTATCTCACTGTACAGAATTATAAAAGTATATATACAGAATTATAAGAGTAATAGCTGACAATGGGTCAGTCTGGTCAGTATCACTATAACATCCAAGTGTTGTCATTCATATTTATAAATATTTAGAAATCAATCTCCTCCTTCCCAGTTTCCACCAGTACAGATTGCTTAGTTTAGAAAGAGAGAGAAAGAGAGAGTGTGAATGGGGGAGCTGTGAAAATAATTTAATTGGGGAAGCCAAGATGAAGAAATTAGTCCTGTGTTTAATTGTGAACACAGGTGGTCCGGTCTTTTTGTTTCCTATGCTTATGTGAGTTCCATAGTCTATGTATAGCTTCTATACAAGTCCTTTCCACCTATGCTGATGAGAATCTCGCTACTGGTTAACACTTTAACTATTCTAATGTTATGGCAGGTCATGGTCAAGTTATCTCACCAGATACATTCCTTGGGGGGCTTTGAATATGAGAACAAGCTCTATATTCAGTGGGGTCAGCAAAGTGAGCATCTCACAGAGATGTTGATGGGCTCCCATGTTATTTACCAGTTGGAACTTTTTCAGGGTCCATGGATTAATTCCTAAATATGACTTAAAGCAATAATTCAGTCATTAGAAAAGTTTTGATTATGAATTGGAGCATTCCTTGAAATAGTTCAAAACAGCGCATTATTTTCAGTATGCTTTGTCATTCAGAATGCATGCAGTTTGGACCTTAATGTATTACCAATATTGGCTGGTTTTAATAACAATGGGAAATATTTATTTATACATAGTGGAATTTAATCTATGGTTTATATAGGTTTGTTCTCCCCATCCAACCTGTGTTTTTGACAATCAAGAATTATCAAATAGCAACGTTCCCTTTGTTTTGTAAACAACAAATATATTATCTATTATTGACTTTTCAACCAATGAAACCTTATTCTAACTTCTCTCAGGAGGGATGTGGTTTGTCTTTTTAGTCCATGGAATATAGATGTTCTTTGTGGATATTGCAGATCAGCTAAATAGATGGAATAAATGCTTGGAAGGTTTGTCACCACTCTACATCCGTTGTCCCTAAGTTTCTGGCCATGCAAATCCATTGGTCACCTATAACCTACAGCTATATGTCCATTCACAAAATTTTGTAGCTAATCATAGATTCCAAAGTCATAGGGAACCATTGTGATCAGCTGATAAGACCTGATGTATGACACAGACCAGAGAATTTCCCAAAAAATAAATCCTAGACCAAACCTTTTAAAAAAATCATTCAGTCTTGATTGAATGAAATTCCAATGGTGAAGAATCCACCACATCCTTGGGTAATTGTTCAGATGGTTAATTATCTTTTGTTCAAAATATATGCCTTATTTCAAACCTGAATTTGTCTAGCTTCAGCTTTTAGCCACTGGACCTTATTATACTGTTACCTGCTAGATTGAAAAGCCCATTATTAAATATTTCTTCCCCATGTAGGTACTTAGACTGTAATTGAGTCATCCCTTAACCCTTCCTTAATTAGACGTAAGGAGTAAAATCTATTTAGTTTATCATTATAAGACATGTTTTCTTTTAATCTTCTTGTGGCTTTTCTCTAAACCCTCTCCAATTTATCAACATCCTCTTTGGATACAGTATTCCATCAACAATTGCAGAAATGCCAAATACAAAGATAAAATAACCTCTCTAGTTCTACTCATGATTCCTCTATTTACACATTCGAGTCTCCCCTAAGTCCTTTCTCCTAGAGCCCACGTTCACCTCATTATCCACCACAACCCCTATAATTTTTTTTGAGTCGTTGCTTCCCAGGACACAGTCCCACATCTTGAAAATATGGTCTACATTCCTTGTTCCTAGAAGTATACATTTTAATTTAGCCATTATAAAACTCATTTTGTTTCCTACCCTCAGCTTAAGTGATTCAGATCACTTTGAATCAGTGACCTGTTCTCTTTATTTTTTTTTTACTACTCCCCTAATTTTTGTGTTATCTGCCAACTTTATCAATGATAATTTAATGTTTCCTACTAGGTTAAAATAAAATGTTATAAAATGTTTATAAAAATGTTTGATTAGTGTTGAGCAGAGAACTGATTTGTGTAGGACCTCACTAGAAATACACCCTGTCAATGATGATTCCACAATTAAAGTTACATTTTGAGACCTATTAGTTAGCCAGCTTTTAATCCATTTAATATGTGCGTTGTTAATTTTATACTGTTAAACATTTTTAACCCAAATGTTTTGTGTGGTGGGAAGTCACATGAATTACATTAGTCTAGGTATATTACAATCAATATTATTGCCTACATCAACCAAACTTGTAATCTCATCAGAAAAGACACTTAGCTTGACAGTTTCCATTTTTGTAAACCTACCTTGATTGGCATTAATTATAATTCTCTAATGTAATTCTTTATTAATCAAGTCCTATATTAGCTAAATCATTACCTGGCTCAGGAACTGTCAGACTGTCGTCCTATACCTTCTTGGATCACCTTATTTGTCCCTTTTAAATTATGACACATTAGCTTTCTTCAAATCCTCCAGAACCTTCCCAACATTCCAAGGCTTATAGAAAATTAACATTAAGGGCCCACCAAGTTCCTTAGTCAAGTCTTTTAAAACTCTAAGAGGCAAGTTGATTGAAATGTTTAACTTCAGTACTGCTGTTTATATCCTTCTATCGGTGGAATGGAAGGAGTGTTTTTGTACAATATGACTAAGGGTATGTTTACGCTTACACCCACTCTGCTATTGTGTTCTTTTGACAGAAAGTTGAAAGAACGGAGAGGTTTTTCCGACAGTGGTAAGTGTCTTTCTACAAGGAAGAAGCCTTTTTCTGAAAAAGCTTTTTCAGAAAGAGGCATGAGTGGACATGGAAGAGAGTGTTTTTTCAAAAGAAGAGGCCTCCAGGAAAAAGCACAGGTGCCCTGGTGGCCGCTCCGTCCACAGTAATCACAACTGAAATTCAAGATAGCGTCCAATCAATGTGGATGCTATCTTTAGAAAAATCAGATCGATTTTTCATTGTACTTTTGCTGTGTATACGCTCTCTTTCGAAAAAAGGTTTTCCAGAAGATCTCTTCCGGAAAAGGTTCTTCCTAAAGAAGCTTGCAGCCTAGACTCAATCATCTGTTTTTCCCTCAACTACTGTACAGAATATGTATTTAATACATCTGCCTTTTCTGCTTTATGATTAATAACTCCTCCATTTCTATCTAATAGTGGACCAATACCAGTCAGGGATGAGACTGAGACTGTGCTCTGCGAGAGAAACAAACATACCTAAAGGACAATATCAATCCCCGTATCAGTGGGTTTTTAAAACAATTGTAAACAAATGCTGTTTCAGTTAATGAAGTTCAGTGATAAGAAACAGTTGGAGTTAGTTTTCTTGCTGAATTTGAAGACTTCCTGTGTAACTATAAAAACAAAACATTATGCCAGGTATAAATGTGAAACAACCAAATATAAATCTGACCCAACTATCCCAGGCATACTCAACAGGCAAACCATATAAAAGGCCAGATTTAAAAACAAACAGGCCTCCAATTAGACACCTAAATGAATTTGGGAGCTACTGGGTGCTGAGCTTTTTTGGAAATCTGAGCATAATTAGGAGTAATAGGTACTTCAGAATCTGGCCTACAGCATAACTAATACTGATGTCTTTAGCTTTCCATGTGACCTGACAGTATTAACCAACTTGAGAAAAAATTAATGCTTTCTTCAAGTGCCTGTTTTCCTTCCACAATCTGTAAGCTCTTTAGAACAGTGACTGTATATTTGGTACATAGCTTGGTGGGGTCCTGAGTGGTCCTTAAAAAAAGGTCTTATTACCAGCAATAATATTTTTATTACAAGAAACCTAAATTTGCATTAGTTTTGTCTCCCATTATTCACCTTGAAATCATGTTTTGTGAGAGAAAAACAAATTGTGACTCCTCTGAAAGTGGAATTTCACCATCCTTTGCAAACTACTATTGTTTGTTTGCCAGAGTTTAGCCCACATCTAAGTAGTAAAATATTGCGATGTGATTTTTAACATAATTAAGTGTATGCAGTGAAAATTATGTACTTTTATCTTTAGTCAAATCTGCAACCTTTTTTGGTGAAAAAATTCTGAAAATATCATGCTTTTATATTCATCGATGGGTATTTTTGTATCACTCTTATGTCTTCCTCTTCCATGAGGTAATTTCAAATGACAACAAATATACTGAGTGAAGATGCCTTGTAGGACTCTGCAGGAACAGTTTCAACGCCTTTTGTTTGGAGAGGCCTCAGTCCATTTCAGTGATAAATTTTAATTGTCTCACCATTGAAGTCAGTCACCTCCTTAAAGAAATATAAATATTAATTAATATTATATAATATCAATTTATTAATGAATAAATATTAATATTAAAGAAATATGCATATAAATATATTTAGTGAGAGAAAGAATTGAAAGCTTATGCCCAGATAAATCTGTTAGGGTATGTCTACACTAGTCCCCTAGTTCGAACTAGGGAGGCTAATGTAGGCATTCGAAATTGCAAATGAAGCCCAGGATTTAAATATCCCGGGCTTCATTTGCATGTTCCCGGGCAGGCGCCATTTTAAATCCCCCTAGTCCGAACTAACTGCCCGCGGCTACACGCAGCAGTTAAAAGTTAATTCGAACTAAGTCCTTAGTTCGAATTAACTGTTACACCTCGTGGAATGAGGGATTTAAAAATGGCGCCCCCCGGGAACTTGCAAATGAAGCCCGGGATATTTAAATCCCGGGCTTCATTTGCAAGTTTGAATGCCTACATTAGCCTCCCTAGTTTGAATTAGGGGGCTAGTGTAGACATACCCTTAGTCTACAAGGTTTCACAGGACTCCTGATTTTTTTAGTAGTAATAATGTCTAATTGTTAGATAGGATTCATCATCAGGAAATCCAAAAGCACTTTATGAAAACAGGTCGGTATCATTGTCCCCATTTTATAGCTGGGGCACAGAGCAGCATATGACTTGCCTAAGGCCACCCAGTAGATTAGTGGCAGAACTGGGAATAAACGTCATGAGTCCCAGTTAACATCTACTAGAGGGTTGTTATTTTAAACCTTACATGCTGCAGTGATCACTATAAAAAGAGTATTAGAATAGAAAGATGCAAGGTGTGTCATCCCCCACTGTACCAAATCTCAGACAGTCACACTATATGCTATCCCAGAGATCCCTGTGAATAGACACATACATTAATAGGAACATGAAACCTTAGGGCACCCAGTTGCCCAGAATAGTCATATTTCTTTCTTCAGATCACTGCAGAAAGGGTTTTCCTCTTTGTACATTTATTTCCTATCTGGGAACATCTCCGTGTTTAATATGGCTGCAGTTAGTTTATTGATATTTGTCATGCTGCCTAGGAGAAATATTTTCCAAAGCGATAACAATGAGTACTTATCAGGGGGCAGGCTAACGAGGAAATGAAGTCACGGAACACCATTTGAGCAGGAGTGTGTTGTTAATGTCGTCCTTTAATGAGTTATTACAATATCTATACAGTTCTGTCTTATAACTCCAGAGCAAAGCAATCAGTGGGGCAAAATTAACAAAAGGGAAATTCAAAGGCCCCTCCTTTGCGGGAAGTCAGACTATGATCATAAAGACTCTTTCTGGCTTTGAAATCTATTACATTTTTTCTGATTCTATTAAATACTAGAGAATTTTTGTTGGAAGTGTCACTAGGATACTATATTCGTTGTCATAATATATAACTTATTTGAATGGTGACTTGCTGGAAAAGAACTCCCCAAAAATAATTTAGTATATGAATTTTGAGTAAGTAGTAAATGTTTTGGGGAAGTTGGGGTATTTTATTGTATAAAATATATCAAATTATGGAAGAAAAAAGTAAGTATAATTAATTCTACTCTGTGTGGTGAATATGTCTGTCCCAACCTGTTTAATGCATTTAGTCTCTGCCATTAGCAATATAATTTTATTCCCTTATCTGTCACAAGGTAATGTCCTGTTGGTAATGCAAGTCACAGCACTGTTATATTTTTTTCTTTTCAACTACTGTAGTAGATGAACCATCCTATAATGAAAGTGTAATCAATTAACTGTGCAGTTAGTGGTTACTCTGCATGTCAAGGAAACATCTTCAAAATGTCAGTGATCAAGTTTTTTGAGTGTCTTATGGGATTCTGTATTTTCACACCTCCTCAGCTACTGCCAGAGTTTTTGTAAGTGGACTTTGTTACACAACCAACCGCTTTCTGTGGTTTTCCTATGGAATTTTGTACCTAGGAAGGCTGTGCCAAGTATAACAACAACAACAACAAACTGCCTTCTAAGAATGAAAGCCTGGCAGTTGTGTCAACCGATCACCAGTTGACTGACACAATGACTCAGATGCTTATGATACCACACATCAGAGTTCTGAGCTTTTAATTAGTAGAGGACATCCCCTGACCTGCTCAGTAGAGAAGAAGGTTTTTAATGATCATGGGACAAATAAACTTCCACGTTCTTCTACTAAATAGAAGTTGCGTATTATGCAAAACTTGGTTGCTTAGTGTGACCTACTGCTTAGGAGTCAGCTGGGTGGCACTAGGGTTCTCTTCTACTACTTCCATCACCTGTAACCTTGGGTGAATTACCCAACCTCTCCGTGCCTCAGGGAATAGAATTCTGCTTTCAGGCTTATTTTTAATTAATTTTAATCTATTTAACTGATAAGGAATGGTGGTTGGAAGGGTATTCTCGTGGAAGACACGTTGTCTCTGTAATTCATTTTGTTCTATTCCATATGTGTTCACCTGTTGGACATGCATTGCAGACTATGAATGTGTTCATTTCCCAAGACATGCTCCAAAGCCCAGTCCCCTCAGGCATTTGGTATTAGGGTTGCCAGGTGTCCGGTTTTCGCCCGGACTCTCCGTTATTTGGGTCCCCTGTCTGGAAAAAAACCCAGAAAATACACATGTCCGGTATTTCCTGTTTCCCTCGTACGGAAGCCCGGTGGGGACAATTTTCCCCTGTTGCATCTTGTGAGGGTGGGGGAGCGAGGAGCGCGAGGCCATTTAAAGGAGCAGCACCTTTTGTTTGTTTGGTTGGTTTTTTGGTTTTTTTTTTTTTGTTAAACCATCCGGCAACCCTATTTGGGATAAGTATGGTTGGAGAGACATATATACTGGGAATAGGTTTCAGTGGTAATTATTAGATGCTTATATGCTTTAGGTGAATACTGATTTATATTTAATATTAAGAAATATAATTATACTTAGAATAGGAAACTTTTGTTTTACAAATCAGAAAAAAAAGTGTTGTGAAAGACACTGAAGTGTGCAGAAAAAAGCATTATTCTGGAAGTTCAGAGAATTATTAAGTAACACAAATGTCTTATTCAGGAGCAGAGATATGTCAGGCTCTTTCATAGTTCTGTACAGTATGTTTAATTGTACATGTTGAAAGGCTATTATTTTCTCTTTAAACTGCAGGCTCTAAAACAGCATTGGTAACTTTTTCAGATATGTACCCTTTTGAATTTTTAAATCAGTAAAGAGCTTGACTTTTTTTTAAAAAATAATTTAGGAAAATTATATAATTTTAAAATGGCTCTGCACACCTCCGCAGCACGTTTCAAGACACACTGAGCTGTCTAAGTAGGCATGATGTACGAGTACAGGTGACTTTATAGATTGATTACCAAGGTTGCTGAAGAAGACTAAAGAAAGTTGTAATAATAATTTTATTGTATCTTGCTGTAAGAAGGCTTTGTCACTTGCTCCCTCTCCTCAAACAGTGAGCACTAACAGGAAGCTGTATTGCAAATGTCAGAGAAAAATCAGCTCTGCAGCTTCACCTCCTGTGGCTATTTACAGGCCTCTTTGTCAGGTCAAGGAGTACTGCAGAAATCATTACTCAGTGGTTTGAGCATTGGCCTACTAAACCCAGGGTTGTGAGCTCAACCCCTGAGGGGGCCATTTAGGGATCTGGGCCAAATCTGTAAGGGATGGTACTTGATTCTGTTGTGAGGGCAAGGGACTAGACTTGATGACCTCTCAAGGTCCCTTCTAATGCTATTAAAAATATATATAAATAAAAAGTGCATTTCCAATATGTGCTGACAGTTTGGATGAGGGCCACAAGCAACACAATCTCCAATTTGAGTTAAAGAGTCTTATGTCAGGGTTTGAGTATGTGATGGAGAACTATGAACAAATTATACTTTTATAGTGGGCAACATGGCATCAAAGACTGAGATCTTAGCGCTCTTCTTGCAATTAAAACAGCATAAATGGTGTTAAGACTCCTCAATGCTGCTGGGTCTCTTGCCAATCTTCTGTGCATATATGTGCTGTGTGTCATTGGTCTATAAAATGAAAGACAATGGGAATCCAGATCTGAATTTAGTGGTGTGAGAGCCTATTTCTAATTGCTACCTACAGGCATTTGAAAAAAAGCCTTCGTACTGGTGCAATGCTGTTGTGTCACATCTACAGTTGATCTTCACTTTCCACAGCTGTCCTGTGAATTACAAAATGTCCAGTAAAAATAATCCCCTAATTTTAGGCCTGTTTGTGGAGCCTGTCCATTGTAGAATGGCTATATTTTGATTATAGTGCTTGACACTATGAGTCCATAAGTCTTCAAAAAAAGGAGGATAGAATTATTATCCTTATTTTACAGATTGGGAAACTGTTGTGAAGAGAGGGGAAGTAATGTTCCTTAGGTCATAATCGTCAGAGATAAAGCCAGGATTAAAACCAAACTCTCCTACCTCCCAGTTCATCAGCCTGCCTACTGGACCCTATGCCTCTATTGGCAGAGGCATACACTTTAAGGAGACATCGAAAACTGAGAGCCTGATCTAGCTGAGCCACACTTTCTATGCATTGTGGTTGGTATTTCAAATGTTTCAGGTCTCCCTTTCTTTGTTTGCAATGTGCGTGGGAGAGGTGGGAACACTAGGGAAAGTTTTCTTTATTAAAGAAATGATTCAGCTGAATATCTGTTGTTTTCATGAGCTGGTTAATTGGGATGCATATTAGTAATGCAGGAAGTTATATTCCCTTTAGGCCTCAGGTCTCTGATTCTTATTGTTAACCTTGTAGTTGCAGTTTCTGTGGAATTACTTTTCCATACAAAGCATCTTCCCTCCCTCCATCTTCCCCCCCCCCCCCCCCCCGCCCGCCCTGAAATGTTAGGGATGAAAACATGCTCTGTAGCATTTCAGTTACCTGTTAATGGCTGTGTAAGTAACTTTTGTTACTTCTTCATGAGGTTTTATTTAAAATATGAATTTAGAGTACGTGCAAAGTTTTTGATTGAAGGCCATGGAGATAACTTCTCTTCTGATCCTTAAATACAGCAAAAGCTTTCTGACACTATCCCACCAGCCTAGGGTTACTGGGGTCTAGAAGCACCACTCCTGTAAGGGGGTAAAGGGGTGGTACATAGAGCTGGGCAAATATCTTTTGTTTACTTTGACATTTTCAGAATGAGATATTTTGTTTTGCTGGGCTAGATTCACAATGGGATTTAAGTGTCATTCACAAGGAGGAGGTGGTGGAGGTAGTCGTTTCCTCTGGAGCAGGGACTTAAACTCAGCTCTCCATATGGGTCTCTCTTAATCTCTCCTGTTGCAGTGCTTTTATTTATGGAAATATCGCTGTTTCCATAACATATTTTATTTTTATTGGGCAAAATTGTTAGGCCTGTGCCTAACCTCCAACCTGGAGGACCGGGGTGTCTGTTTTGTTTGGCCCTTCTCTCACAGACCAATCAGGCATTGTTAAGCCTGCAAAAAGCCCCTGCAGATCCCCCCACAGATTCTGGGGATCGTTTGAATGCACAAGCTATCATGCTATGAGAAGGCACAGACACCAGAGAACAGGTAGCATCATTCATTAGGGCCATATTGTTGTATTTAGTCACTGGCTCAAGTGGGGAGGGGCTTGTTTAGCTGCACTGCTTCAGGAGGAACTCTGAGGTCTGCTTAGGCCTAATTTTTATACCTGCACCCAGACCAGACTCAAGCCCACCCAGCCCAAGACTTGGAGCACTGAGTCACTTTCCAGCCTAACTCTTCCTCCTGAATCTGAGTCAGCACCATTGCTGATCCCTTTGGGGTTGGCTCTCCTTCTTCAGCCCATAGGACAGGTATGCCAGCAGCTGCATAGTCCAGCAATTGTGTGCCCTTTTCCTGCCGTCCAGAGTTCCTTTCTCTCCTGTGTGTGCTATGGAGTGAGAGCTGCTACAATTCTTCATCACACTCATTCTGTGGTACTCACAGCATAGTAAGATGGTAGCAATGGGCAGGAATGGAGCAAGCAGCTGTCACTCCCAAGCCAAACACATGGTCACAAGGAGAGCCAACCGGACCTGAATCTGAGAGGATGTGACTGGGGTTTTTTTTCCATTTTACTGGTCCCTGATGCTTGTAGTTGGGTTTGGGTTGAGTTGGGGGTTCTCCTCCCTCAGGGGCTGTGCCTTAACGATGAGGGGAAACAGCTGTGTACAACAAAAATACAGCAGTTTCAATAGGGTTAGCTATATTGGTTCAAATAAAATAATCAACCAAAACTGTAACCAAAACTTGAACCTGAAAAGGACCTTTTCTGAGGTATGCAAAAGTTGGGATAACTTAATTATTTCCTTTCCCTGTTTTATTCATTTTCACCTTTTGTATTTCTAACCAAAACTGGAAGTGGTAGTACAGAAATAATGTGAGAGGTTTTCTGGCCAAGAATTAAGCAAAATTACTGAAAATCCCAAGAAAATTTGTTTTTAGCTTTCCAGCCTCTTCATAATTTTATCTGAACTGTGCCAAGTCTATAGTAGACCTGAAAGGTTGGGTTAAGTTATGCAACTTCAGGTATGTTAATAACATCCCTGAAGTCGACATACTTTAGGCTGTGCTTGGCACTGTCTCCATAGTGGGAGGTCCATGGGAGCAAACGCTCCAATTGGCTTTCCTTACTTCTTGTGAGTAGGAGTACTTGTGCTGACTGGGGGTGCCCTCAGTATTCAGTTTAGCTCATCCTTAGTAGACGCATTAAATCGAATGCTAGAAGATTGATCTCCAGCATGGCAAGTGGCGACATGGCCTTAGATTCACTCAGGTCTGTGGGGGGAAATCTGCGCTATAGAAGGAAAATGTAAGAGGAAAGGGCCTGCCCCCTCTAAACTGTGTCTGTCCTAGGATCTATAGGGTTCTCAGAATATCATAGCCTTGGCTTCTGTGGCCATCTATCAGTAGTTTCTGGTTCCTGTCTTCCCTCATGGTTGTAGCTCCTGATTAATTCCCCAGTGAGAAGCAACCATCCAGGGGCAAAGCTGACTAGAACCATTGATATTTCCTGCAGGTTTTCCCAGCAAGGTACTGGGTAGGCTGTTGCCTAAAAATACAAGAAGGAGCTCCTTCCATGACCTCAGGGCAAGAATGCTACAGAAGTCACAGCTTTCTCACTTAATGCTTTTGAGCTTTTTTAAAGATTTTAAAGCATCAGTTCCCATTTAGTCAACAAAATAAATGGCCAAATTTTCAAACATGCTCAACATCTGAAAAGCTGGCATCTTCTAGAAATCTGGCAACTTAATAAGGTGCTTAACCAGGGGCAGAGTTTCCTTTACAATCTGGCCCCAATTTTGGGTACTGAGCCTCCTACCCCTGAAAATTCTATGAGTCACAAAGTAAAATAGGTAAGTAGTAGTACTCCCAATTTAAGTTAAATTGAGTGATTTAAGAGTTCTATACTAGGGAGTTATTTCAAAATAACTCCTCTGTGACAGACTGCTGGCTAAGCCAGAGCTCTGCCACTGTAGGCTGGCTGAAGAGGCTGAGGGGAAACAGCTGAGCAGGCCCAGGCCTGAAGGGCTATTAGAAGCAGCTGTGGGCCTCACTGGGTGAGGGCTATATAAGGCAGAGGAAGGAAGCTAGGGTATGCTGCCAGGGAGATGGAGGTGACTGAATTGACTTTGTACATAGAAGGAACTAACAATAAAGGCATGGGTGACTGCCCCAGAAGTGTCTCTGGCTGATTCACGGACTAGAAGGTATCCCAAACCAAGGGGCCTGAGTGGGAACTCTGCTACACCCTGTTATTTTAAAATAGTAAGTGAGCATCCACACTCCCAAGCCTGTTATTTCAAAGTAATGGATGGCTTATTTTGAAATCTGTACTCATGCTTTCCTTGGGGAATAACACTAATTTTAGAATAGTAATTTTGAAATACCAGTAGTATGGCTGCTTTGCTGCTGCTATTTTGAAATAATTACTCCTGAGATTAATTTGAAACAGTTACTCTCCTGTGCTTCCTGGGGCTCTGTGTTGAGGTAGTACATCCACAATAATGGAGCCTGTCTCTGACTAATTTTGAGGCTCCCCTGTAGAGAGGACATGCTATTTTGATTTTGTTTTGGGAATTATTTCAAATTTAGTTATTTCTAAATGTGTAGTGTAACATAGTGTAGACATGCTCACTGTAAGTTAATGGCAGAACCCTAGATGCTACCAGGCCTGTGCTCAGGATCTCTAGCCCACTTGGTAGAAATAATTATTGTGTAACTGGGCCAAACTGAAAAATGGATTCTAATCTAGAAGATAAATTTCAGTACTACTTTGTTGCTGTTGGTTTTCAATGATACAGGGCTCTCAGACTTCTTGTTTTCTTGGTTGGATAGACTCTGTTTCTTGGAATTATTTTCAGTTTTACATAAGTTGAGGCAAGTTGCTATAACATTTGTTAGGTCAGATAATGAAAAAAGGTGAGGTGTGGCGCAGGCAACTGTCATTGAAACAAAGTTTTAAAAAATTGAAAACTTCACATCCAAAACAGCAGCAGCCTGAGTGAAGAAAAAGATGACAGAGAATGACTATTACTCTAGTACAGGACCCGATCCTGTTCCCAGAGAGTATTAACACTGCACATTTTATAATTGCCCATTTTGTACTTGAACGTGAAGAGTGCTTCCTGAAACTTCCTTTTTAAAAAGTCAACATGGGAAACACTAGGTGAAGTAAACTCCAACTCTATCTCATGCAGTATCTTAAAATGAGAAATGTCTTAAAATTAGAATTGCCCTTGATAATCAGTATATTTGTGGGCTGGATTAAACTTCATTGAAACTGGTGTGACAACTGTATTTCATTCATGATATATATGAGGCTCAATTGAATTCCTTGATGGAATAGATAATTGAAACAATGGGAGTCTTGGGTCTGAAACAAAGCTTTGTGCAAGGCTGAAGTGGAAGTTATGTATATGGGTGGGGGAGGATGTTCCTGATAAACTCAGGAGTAGGTCACTGAATAGGTTGAAATAGGTTTCTCATTTCTTTCCAGGTGTGTATGATTAGAAAGGCATGAGAAACACTACAGAGAAGCAGCAGAAATCAAGGCTACAACAGGACAAGCAATGAAAGAGGGACCCTGAAAAAAACATAAAAAGGGAGAGGTTTGGAGTTCATTGCTCACAGTTCCAAGCCTCTTTTAGAACAGCAAAGAACATGTATCAGGCTGCTTGATTTCTATCTGTAGAGCAAACAGACTTTGCAAATAAAATAGAATCACCATTTATCCTCCTCACCAGGACATCCTTTAGGATCCTGAAAATTGGCTAACTACCTGGGTCAAAAGGGATAACAGTATTCTATTCTACACATAGGATATAACTGCCATCTAGTATTGGTTCAAAGCTAGGGGGGAGGCTCAAAAATGATATAAATGAACAGGCATAATCCTCTGCATTAGGTATCAAATGAGCTGAACAGTATTGCTTTGTTCAAAGACATTGGGGGAAAACAATAATTAAAGGAGACTGTGGTATATAGCAGTGATGGCAAGTCAATGTATAAGAAAAAACACCTTGGGGATCATATTAATATTTGCAAGAGGAAGAACTGAATCTAAAATTATTCCTGTCAAGAGCCAAACACCAACTTCCCTTTTAGTCTCTAGAGAGCATCCACATACGCACACATCTGATTTTATGCAATAACGCCTTGCTCAGAACAAACAAATAAAAAATGCAAGCATAATTAATTATAAAAACAATCGGGATGCTATTTCCATGGCAAGTCATAAACAAAGAGTGGTTAAACAATAAATAAATGAAGTAACAAGGTCTTTCTATCCTCATCAGTTCTACATAGGCACCTCATATCCTCAGCTTAATTAAAGTTCCCTCTCTTCTGCTACTCCCTCTCATTCTCCCCTGTCTCCAAAAAAATAATGATCTAGCCAGGAAACTTACTGGCACTTATTTATTGCTGTCTTTCTCCTTGTGCGGTCATTTAAGCCTGTAGAAGGAGTGGTATTTATGGGAGGAAGAGATGAAGGATGGTTCTGAAAGGAGAATGTGGGGTTTAGAGAGACATGATGGCATTTATGGTAGAGGGAGATAAGTTTGGAAGGATGAAGAAAATATTGTTAGGAGCCTTGCAGAGGTAGGGCCTTATGATACTTGTGTGTGTTATAGGGAGGACCTGTCTTTGTAGGTGCTTTTACTCCACTGCTTGAATAGGTGTATGTGGATTGGGTTTAAACTGTCTCATGGTGTAGTTCCCAGATTCCCTTCTGGCAATTACATCTTCCTTCATGCAGCCTGTTCTGTCTCTAACACTGATATTGGAGTATTTGGGTAAACTCTACTCCTGTACATTCTCAGATTTCTTCCTCCCTCACCTCTTCCTTTGGCTCAATATGAAAATGTTCACATTAGTCCCTCTGTGAAGTAAACAGGTCTGTGAGACAGTGCAGTAAAAGTAGTGACGCTATCTACTACCAAGATCCACAGCTCTCACCAGAATCAGAAATTATCAGTAAATTCATGGAGCTCTGAGTTGTGATGGCTTAGTTATAGTCAAGTTTCATTGCTTATTGTTTGTTTTAGGCATATTATGAAGAAATCTGTGTTTCTGGATCACAAACTCTAGGACGGATTACATAATCTAAGTATGAACATATTTATATAGTGAACCACTGTAGTCTCAATATTGCAGAAATATGCTACTGATGGAGAGGGAGAGACATACAGTGACCTTACGCCAGCAGTTTGGTGTGGGGCAGTCTGTTACTCCCTTGACATGCAATCAACATCTTGTATGATAACACAATCACTCCTAACCTTGCACAGAGTCCTATAAGCCCTTACTACAACTGGTCTTTCATCATATGTTGAAGGTTCTGATCCTGCAAAAACTTAAACATGTGCATAAATTTATGTATGTCTTTGCAGGATTGTAGTCTTTGCAGGATTAAGGTCTAAGGTCTGTAAAACTTTGTTTAACCTGCAAATGTGCCAGTTTGAAGGACAATAATCTGACTTTTCTCCCCTGCCCCCCCCCAAAAAAAAAACTGTAAACACATACAAACAAAAATCATGTTTCTCAAATACTCTATTTTATTTTGCTGTCCTAGGAAAAGGACAAATACCATGGGATGATCAAGTCAAGAAAACAAATCCAACATTTTTTCCCTCTTGATTTGAAACATATAGCAGGTTGCTAAGCACAGAATCTAGTCATCTTTAACAGCATTTGCCCCTCTACATATTTTTAAGGATTGAAAACTACTTTTTTATCCCATATTACCTGTAAAAAATGAGATTTTTAATTCTCCCTGAAATGGAGACATTTATTACATATCTAGATTTAAAAGGTTACTGCTACCAATCTGAACTGAATTCTAATACCTTCCATAATATCCTTAATCATTACCTCTAAAGACAAAGCATGAAACTTTAATGTCATGCAAACTATAAATAATACATAATATGATTCTGAGAATAGTGTTACACTCATCATTTAAAAAACACTTCCTAGTGCTTTGCAAGGATGCTTGATTGTTTTGTTTTTCCAAGCAATGAACAAAGCCTTGTTTTACTATCTATATAAGGATTAATATGGGGGCTAATTCCACACCCTTGAAATCACTGTGAGTTTAGCTTTTCCTCTGGGGGAGGAGGGAGGATATAGGGTTAAACCTATGATTGGAATGTATTATTTTGCTTTAGTTTATTTCAAATGAGGTCAGTGTTCTTATCCCCATTTAACATATGGGGAAATGAGGTACTGAGTGGTGAAGGTCATGCAGCAGGCCTGGGAATAAATCCCAAATTCCTTCAGTCCCAGGCCAGTGTTCTGCCCACTATTAAATGGATACAGGTTACCTTACTTTTCATTTCAGCTGTATGACTAAATAAGAGATTTCTGAGAAATTTCAGAATCTTTTTTTATAGTTTATTCCCCCATTAACACATTTGAACAGATTTCTCCTTGTTGAGTTAATTCTTCACATACAAGAAATTAGTATTTGCCAAATGTAACACCCAAGATAGGTCATAATGATTCCTGGTCTTAATCCTGTACATTTAATACGCTTTATAACATTTATTAACAAAATAGTATTGAGGCATTTTGAAATGCAGATGACCATTTACATAAATATTGAGGCTTTACTCAAAGAGCTTAGAAGCCTTTATGGTTAGTCTTTCAGAAAAATACTCAGATTCTTCTATCCACAGATTTAGCTGCTTTGCATGCTGAGTGTTTTGTGCCATGAAGACTCCTGCAAAAACTTAATATTGGAAAAAAATGATCATGGAGATATTTCTCATAAAATATCTAGCTAACTCATTTCCTTCATTTTAAAATAGGAACTGATGATATGCAAAATGATACTAAAAAGGGATACTGGCTGTTTCTCAATTGGTGAGAACAAAAAATACCTCCTAACATCTCTTTTTGTGTCTTGGAGAATGATTTTGCTCCTGAACGAGAGAAGCCAAATTAAACCCCATAGCATATGTTTACAGATGAGTTAAAATACCATAAATATGTGGGCACTAATGGAAGTATTGTACAAACCAATCCATCTTCCGC
Organism: Pelochelys cantorii; assembly: GCA_032595735.1. Lineage (NCBI taxonomy): Eukaryota > Metazoa > Chordata > Testudines > Trionychidae > Pelochelys > Pelochelys cantorii. The sequence goes on along the minus strand of CM064329.1, from coordinate 42,497,888 downwards.
AGTGGTTGTGCTAGTATTAAAGGTTCTTGACCCTTAAAGGGGCTTTGTTGATTCATTGTAGTGATAGTCTCTTTTGGTTTCTATTTGTATTTCTCCAAATTACCACAGTTAACATCTTGATGTAGTTCAAAATGGCAAAGGCTGAAAGAATTTTCTTGTACCATCTGTGTGCTGTGAACTGTAATAGATAAAATAAGATTAGCTCTAGAATACCAAGCAAAGAGAATAGTTGTGATCTCAATACATAGGACTGAAGCATAGTAGTTTACAGCACAGTGATTTTTATATATTTACAAAAGTGAGTGAGAAAATACTCACATATTCTGCATTAGCAACTTACATTCCAAGCAGGAGACAACCAAATGAAAGCTTTGTGTGTAATGCTGTATAATAGCGAATGTTTTATATGTTGTCCTTACAGAATCCATATAGGATTATATTTATGAGCAAATATGAAATGGCCCAGGACTCTGGCCACAACTGCTGCCACAATAGCAGCAGTGGCGGCTGGAAGCTGCAGACCCTTTTATATCAATGGGCCCTGGGATAATTGTCTCCTTTGTCCTCCTCCCCCTGTCGGTAGGTCTGGCTACAGCATTCTGAAAATATATTCTCTCCCTGTGCTCATCATGGTGCTACAGTTGCACTTGCAACTACTTAGCCAAGTGACTACAAGCTACTAGAAATATCAGCCTGGCTAATTTTTATTAGTGTTGTGTGGTCAGTGCCAATTTTTTCCATTAGAACATTGGAACACGACCTTTCCAGACTGCTGTACCCCTTTCAGGAGACAGATTTCTCTTGCTTAGCCCAAGTTTCACCGCACTTAACTACAGGTTGGAACTCCCTGCTCCGGCACCCTCAGGCCCTGGTCAGTCCCGGCTGAGGGAATTTGCTGGACCAGAGAGGGGCCCTGACACCAGCCCCTCAGCCTACCGACCCTCTCTGCTGCTGGTTCCTTTAGCGCCAGTCAGGCTGCCTGCTGGACAGCCCCACCCCAGCCCCACTCCAATTGGGCTCCTGCAGCACCAGCTGTGCTGCTGGGTGGCACCTGGCCTTAACCAGGCTGCCTTGGCCCCAGCTGGGTTGCCATGGCCCTGGCTCTGCTGTCGGACTGCCTCTGCTAAGCTGTTCTGGGGAGGGGAGCATGCAAGATATGACTTTCAATCCCCCTCTCCTCTCATGACTCGCCTCTTGAGCATTACTGCTTAGCTAACATAAACCCAACTTCTGAGTGTAATAAAGAGCGATTAAATAAGTTTGTGTAGTTTTAATTGCACTTCGTATTTCATTTATTAATAAAATCTAATGTTCTGTAATTTAAATTTGAGAGTAATCACCTGCATTGCTTACTGTCACATCAAATAATCTGCCAATTACTCAACATGGAGATGTGTTGAAACATATGGTATACCATAAACAGAAGTATTAGAATACTTAACAATTATAGTCTCGTGTGTCTTGCTTTCATGCCAGCCCATTTGTCCAAGACTTCTGCAAAGGGCCTGTATCATTCAAGCTTGTGTGCAATTGAAATGACCGCCAGGTTGGTTGAATGCTCTTGGTGCCTTGTAGATTACAGATCATCTGGCAGTGGAGGGGTCAGGACCAGGAGCTGAGGGTGTGGGAGGCTCAGGGCAGGAGGACTGGGGGTTCAGGAATAAGGGCAGGGGTTAGATATGGAAGGCTCAGGGCAGGGGGATGTGGAGATGCAGAAATCAGTGCAGGAAGCTGGAGGGTGTTTGGGTGAGTGTGGCAGGGAAAGGGCACCATTTTGGGAAGGCGAGGGGAGGGGCTGAGTCGCACATGCCAGGTCATTGCTGCAGTTCCTCTTCCCCTGACAATCGGGGAGCAAGGGGAAGTGCACATCTCATGTGAAGTCCTCCTCTGCCCTTCCCCTGGGCAGCCAGGAGTGAGAGGAAGATGCATAAGCTGTGCACTCCCCCCCCCCCACCCCCCCTTTCCCTGGTAGTCAGGGGAAGAGGAAAAGCATCAGAGTTCCAGGTACACAGGGCTGCAGCCCCCCTCACCCTCTCCAAAGGACAGGGGTGGGGGCTAGGGGCTGGGCACACACCCCAAGCCAGTCCCTTTCACCTGCCTGGCAGCCTGCTTCTTAGTAGGGCAGCCTGAAATAGAGCTCTGGGAGTCCATCTGGGAGTAGCTGCAGCCGAGCACCCCAACCTACTAGCTTTTTCTTTCCAGGGTGCCACATAAGGGGGTGCACCAATTTACTTTCACCTCTGTAACCAAGGGCCCACATGCTTGGCGTGTCCTGCATGCCCCCTAGTTGTACCACTGAAACTCAAGCATCACATTGATAGGTGACAATGGGCTATTTTTAGGTGGTTCCTAGAAAGCATTTTCGGCAGAGATTTGGGAACCACTCAATGGAAAAGGGCAATGTCTTATATTTAACTATCTAGTTTGATGAGACAGTGCAGCCTTCTGGAGTTTTATAGTACTATTGATGTTGAAAGAAAGATTTATGGTGGTTGTTTTTCTTTTCAAGAAGCTAAGTACTTATTAAATTTTCCAACAGCTTCCAGAGTAGCCCACAGCTTTTCAGAGTCTTTAAATTCCTATGGTAAATTAAGTGCATTAATATTTCCTTATTTTCATTCAGGCACTGATTACATTAAAATCACCCAAACTCAGCTATTTCACGGTGATCGACTTTAAAACATTTACTTTCAAAAAGACTTTAATATGAAAAATCACATCACATTACAACTCCTCCATTAGCTCTTTTATTAACTCTGCCTGCATTCCTTCCTTAACTTTGTATGCGGGAAAATCCAAACCATTGACACACTCTCTGAAAATCAGTTGGTTACAGCTGACTTGGCCCATGGGCCCTAAAGACAAGAACTAAGTTTTTCTTTTTTCTAACCGCCAAGTAATCAGTAGATTCAAAGTTTTATGTCCAACAAGTAGTAACCCATAAGATATTGTTCATTTTGGCATAAGCCCTGCTTTAATAATGTCATTTTAAAAAAAATCATGTATTGTACTTTCTAGTACGGCCCTATTTACTTAAATGGTTTGGAGCAGATGACCAGGTGGCAATACAAGTAAATGTTGGACAGTTGTGGGGTTGTGGCCTGTTCCTGCTCCCCTTTTTTTTCCCTTTTTTTTCTCTCTGTATCCTCCCCAACTTGTCACTCCTGGATTTTTAATGGCTCCCATCAGAGCTGATTGCTGTCAGTGAAAAACCTTGGCCTGCCAGGCAAGTTTATTTTGAAGGAATTATACCAGCAGTCAAAGGATTTCAAAAATCACATAGCTCCTATGTTAACCACAGGCCTGCTAATGGAGCAGTTGGGAGGGCCAAACGGGGCAGTTTTCCTAGGGCATGGTAAATCAAAGGAAGCTGGACCACCACCGGTGCTACTGTAGCAGCAGAGGTGACCAGAATCCCAGGTCCTTTAAAGTGCCCCTGGAGCACCACACAGTGTACTCTGGACATCACTGAGGGCGGGGGGGGGGGGGGTGCGGCAGACGGGACATGGCCTGCTCCAGGCTGATGTGGAGGGCTGGGTGCCCAAGCCCTTCTGCCTGAGGCCCTGCCCCTTCCAGGAGCACAGAGCTGGGCCCCCCCCACCTTTCCCAGGAGGCTGTTGGCTCCTCTGGTTAGACATAGCAATACATGAGAGACTAGACATTCCCTTAAATGAGCCTCTCTTTCACAAACGTACACAGACAATTCCTGTGCTGGCTCCAAACAGTGTCTGCCTGGCAAGCTGAGATGGTGGTTCCCAATCTATAGATGACTACTTTTCTCCTCATCTACTCCTCTCTGGTCTGGTCTCGTCCCCTTAAGAACGGTCTTCTTGCCTTGAAATCCCTTTGGTTCACAGTACCGTAATCCACACAGTGAAGCATCACTGGCTTCTTCAGGTGCTCTAATTAATTCAGGTGCCCCCTCCCACCAAATAACCTAATCTGTTTGAGTCTCTAGTCTAATATTACCTTTCTCCCAAAGGAGTCATATGCCTCAAAAGGGGCTAGAAAAGTTGGCACTCAAAGTCACCGTACATCCACGCATTCACTCTGGCTTTTGCATCACATGGCTGTCACTAGATTACACTCACTAATCAGGGTGGGCTCCATGCTGGAATTTTCCTCACGTGATTTTTACTTTTGTGTTGTTCCATATTTACTCACCAATATGTCCAGTATTGGGGATTGCACACTCAGTTCGCAGTTCTTGCCAGTGTGACCCATTAAGTTTACTTCAATTCACTTCTGCTCAGGGAGGCCCTGCTCCCATAGTCCTCTGCTATTCAGTCATGTTTGTCGTGTCAAATCAGTCACACCTGTTCAGTATAATCACGCCAATTTGGCACCATCTCAACAGTGTATGTACAGAGCCTGATCTTGTAGCCCTCATGAGAGTTGTACAGTTCTGCAAGGTGTTGAGTACTTTGAACTTCCATTTGAGATCCCAGCAGGCCTATCTATGGTATTTATAATCATGCATCAGAGCCCTGGTCTACATGAGAGTGTGCTTTTGAAATAACCCCACTTAAGTTGAATTTATAAGCAGAATGTCCACATTACCAAGCCCGTTATTTTGAAATCTGTAATCCTGCTTTCCTGGGGGAATAATGCTAATTTTGAAATAGTTATTTCAAAATAACGGTAGTGTGGACGTTCTGGTGCTCCTGTTTCAAAATAACTACTCCCCACAGTAATTTGAACTAATTACTCCAAAGTGCTTTCTGGGGCTCTAAGTCGAGGTAGTGCGTTCACATTAACGGAGCCTGCCTTAGACTAATTTTGAGGCTTCCCCATAGTGTGGACACACTATTTCAATTTTATAAAATCAGGAGTTAAGTCAAATTTAGTTATTTAAAAATTAATTCCTAGTACATATATGCCCTTAGAATGCACATGAAGTCATCCTAAATCAGTGCCATTGCCTCATTTTAGGATCCCAGATCATAATTGTCCTAATGTATAAAACACTTCATGAACTCCTCTTCCATTTCCTTTGGTTATCTATTCTACCTCGTATCCAGCACTACTTGTGTTTTCATTAGAGCTGGTGAGGTAAAAGTTGTTTGTTTTGTTTATTCAATTTAAAAAAACAATTTTTGTTGGATAACTTTTCAAATGAAAATTGGGACATTTTTTATTTGGGAAGGAGGTGGACAGCCCTTGGTGGGGAAAGAACAAGTTAGGAACTATTTAGAAAAGCTAAACATACACAAATCCATGGGCCCAGATTTAATGCATCTAAGGGTACTGAGGAAGTTGGCAAATGTCATTGCGGAGCCTTTAGCCATTATCTTTGAAAACTCGTGGAGATTGGGAGAGATCCCGGATGATTGGAAAAAGGCAAATGTTCCAATCTTTAAAAAAGGGAAGAAGGATGATCCAGGGAACTATAGACCAGTCAGCCTTACTTCAGTCCCCGGAAAAATCATGGAGGGGATCCTCAAGGAATCCATTTTGAAGCACTTGGAAGTGGGGAAAGTGATCAGGAATACTCAACATGGATTCACAAAGGGCGAGTCATGACTGACCAATCTGATTAGCTTCTATGATGAGGTAACTGGCTCTATGGATATGGGAAAGTCAGTGGATGTGATATACCTTGACTTTAGCAAAGCTTTTGATACAGTCTCCCACAATATTCTTGCCAGTAAGTTAAGGGAATATGGATTGGATAAATGGACTGTAAGATGAACAGAAATCTGGCTAGACTGTCGGGCCCGATGGGTAGTGATCAATGGCTCGATGTCAGGTTGGCAGATGGTTTCTAGTGGAGTGCCCCAAGGATCTGTTCTAGGACCGGTTTTGTTCAATATCTTTATTAATGGCCTCGACAAGGGGATGGATTACACCTTCAGCAAGTTCGCAGATGACACTAAGCTAAGGGGAGAGGTGGATACACTGGAGGGAAGGGATAGGGTCCAGAGTGACCTGGACAGATTAGAGGATTGGGCCAAAAGAAATCTGATGAGGTTCAACAAGGACAAGTGTAGAGTCCTGCACTTGGGACAGAAGAATCCCAAGCGTTGTTCTAGGCCGGGGACCGACTGGCTATGTAGCAGTTCTGCAGAAAAGTACCTGGGGATTACAGTGGATGAGAAACTGGATATGAGTCAACAGTGTGCCCTTGTAGCCAAGAAGGCTAATGGCATATTAGGGTGCATTAGGAAAAGCATTGCCAGCAGATCCAGAGAAGTGATTATTCCCCTTTATTCGGCTCTGGTGAGGCCACATCTGGAGTACTGTGTGCAGTTATAGGCCCCCCCACTATAGAAAGGATGTGGATGCACTGGAGAGGGTCCAGCGGAGGGCAACCAAAATGATAAGGGGAATGTAACTCATGACCTATGAGGAGAGACTGAAGGATTTGGGTTTGTTTAGTCTGCAGAAGAGAAGAGTGAGGGGGGATCTGATAGCAGCCTTCAACTTCCTACAAGAAGGTTCCAAAGAGGATGGAGAAAGGCTGTTCACGGTAATGATGGATGGCAGAACAAGGAGCAATGGTCTTAAGTTACAGTGGGAGAGGTCTAGGTTGGATATTAGGAAAAACCATTTCACTAGAAGGGTGGTGAAGCACTGGAATGGGTTACCTTGGGAGGTGTGGAATCTCCATCCTTAGAGGTTTTTAAGTCTCAGCTTGACAAAGCCCTGGCTGGATTGATTTAGTTGGGATTGGTCCTGCCATGGGCAGGGGGCTGGACTTGATGACCTCCTGAGGTCTCTTCCAGCTCTATGATTTATGCACCTTCAGAAAAAGTGGAATTTTTCCAGAGAAGAAAGTACTTGCTGCAACAATCTAGTTATCCATGAAAAACAGTCTTGATGGAAACCATTTGACTAGCCCTGCCTTTCACATGTGTTGACCACTGTTGTTTTGACAGACCTTGACCTCTGATGAAAAGTTCCTCAAAGATTTAAGGCAATCTTTTAGTGCCAATAGAACTTATTGAATCTTCCATGGGATAACCAATCCTTTCCCACACTGAATGAATGAGAAGGCATCTCTGTGAGAGAAGCTTAGTAGATTTCTTGTTCCCTTTATGGGAATGCCCTACATAGAAGATAAGGTGTTTTGGTGGTTGGCTCTGAACAGGGCAGAAGTATATGTCTGAAAGTTTAAATGACAAAAATAGAGACATTTGTATGCCTGGAGATCTAAGAGGGAGCAGTGGCACAACTGTTTTGTTTGTTGTTGGCTCATTTTTTGTGGGCATCACAAAAGAATGGCCATACTGGGTCAGACCAAAGGTCCATCTAGCCCAGTGTCCTGTCTGCTGACAGTGGCCAATACCAGATGCCCCAAAGGGAGGGAACACAACAGGTAATCATCATGTGATCCTGTCACCCATATTCAGACAAACAGAGGCTAGGGAAAACATTCCTACCCATCCTGGCTAATAGCCATTGATGGACCTAACCTCCATGAATCTATCTAGCTCTTTTTTGAACCTTGTTAAAGTCTTAGTCTTCACAACATCCTCTGGCAAGGAGTTCCACAGGTTGACTGTGCACTGAGTAAGGAAAAACTTCCTTTTGTTTGTTTTTAACCCGCTGCCTATTAATTTCATTTGGTGACCCCTAGATCTTATATTGTGGGAAGAAGTAAATAACTTTTCCTTATTCACTTTTTCCATACCAGTCATGATTTTATAGACCTCTCTCATATTCCCCTTTAGTCTGCTCTTTTCTAAGATGAAAAGTCCCAGTCTTTTTAATCTCTCGTCACATGGGACCCATTCCAAACCCTTAATAATTTTTATTGCCTTTTTTTAATTATTCTTAACATTCTGTTTGCTTTTTTGACTGCCTCTGCAGACTGAGTGGATGTTTTCTGAGAACTATCCACAATGACTCCAAGATCTCTCTCTTGAGTAGTTGCAGCTAAATTAGTCCTCATCATATTGTATGTATTAGTTGGGGTTATTTTTTCCAATGTGCTTTACTTTACATTTATCAGCATTAAATTTCATTTGCCATTTTGTTGCCCATCACTTAGTTTGGTGACTTTTTGAAGCTCTTCACAGTCTGCTTTGGTCTTAACTATCTTGCACAGTTTGGTATCATCTGTAAATTTTTCCACCTCACTGTTTACCCCTTTCTCTAGATCATTGACAAATAAGTTGACTAGGATGGGTCCCAGGACAGATTCTGGGGAGACACCACTAGTTACCTCCCTCCACTCTGAAAACTTACCATTTTACCAAGAAGAGCTCAACAGGGGATGCTGTCTTGGTGCACCAGAGAACGTTCCTTGTGTATGGGGTGCCATGCAGAAAAGCACCAAAAAGGGAGCGAGATGAAATAATGGAAAGGATATCAAAACTTCATAAATGTTTGAGCAGGTAGAGGAGAAGAATGTGAACAGAGAGATGATGAGAGATCATTGTGGAGCAGAGATGAGTCAGGACTTTTATGAGAGAATAAGAATTTTCAACTTAATAGCATCCTAATGGCACAGAATATTAATATGAAACAGAAGTACCATACAATATATAAAGGCAGAATTATTTCTTAGTGAAATATTATCAAAAAGCTTTCCAAAAGGCATCAGTTTTTAAATGTTTGGAATTTACTAGCTTTAATTCAGCAGCAGCAGTATATTACAAAGCACAGATATATAGTACCTCATGTTGATTCATGTGCTTCACTGTCCTGGTCCTGAACAATTAGCAATTGTGCTCCTTTATTTATTTGTTCCTGCTTTTGTAAAAGAGGTGGGAAACTGTCAATAGTGTGCTCAGAATGAATGGTTAAAGATGCACTAGAAATTTTTAATAAATTAGGATACTGTAAATCTTTAATAGGAAGGTAACTGTCCAGAAATAACAAAGTTCAGTCTCAAAGTATTTTGCTTTTGTTTTATGTATAAACCTTTCCACCTCTGAGTCAATGGCAGCAGAGAGAATTGCTGAGTCAGGTCATTTAGACTCGAATCTGACACTTCCAGTTTTTGCACCTGTCTGCAGAGTGGAAAATATGACAGGATTTGTAGCAACAAAGATGCAGTCCAACCAGTTATGTGTTGTTTTCAAAAGAGCCAGATTCACAACGCTGAAAACAATTATGAGCCAAATCAACTGGGAGAACTAATTTGAAAATATATTAATTATATTTGGAGACTGTTTAAGAATATTACATGCTCCAAAAATCCATATTCCTACAATTAAGAAAATAGATTACATTGGTTTTCCAACCTGGCCCAGAGGGCAAGTGAAAGCAGCTATAAACATTAAAAAAAAATACATAAGACAAATGGGGAAAAGGAAGTTGATATTTATGAATATAAAATTAGAAACTAAAAAATTAAGAGAAGCAGAAGGTGAAATCTATGCTCAACGGCCTTTTATGGTTTTGCTCCATTACTATATAAAAATCATAGAATTATCCCTAATAATGTATTAAAGACAGAAATGTTCAATAAATGTTTCATTATATAATTTAAAACATTTTCATAACATTGACTTATGAAGTATTTATATGTTAAACAGAATAGAAATGAAAAATATTCATCACAACGATAAATGATCAATCCGGATAGATTAAAGCATAGTCAATAAATATATCATTCCTCTTTCCCCTCTAAATCATAATACTGTCACCTCTTCATGTCACTCAACCACTAGTTATGCCCAAAACATATTTACTATGAACATATTTAGCATGGATCTGTTATGTTCCTCAGTTTGTGGTGAACAGTCTGTTTAAAGGGTAACCTGTAAAGTATGTTTAAATACTGGGCTTGTGCCCTTGATATATAGGGAGGATTTTTTGGTTAGTTTTAAAAATTATTTCCCCCATCCCATGCTTTTTTATTTAATATCAGGATTTTTTTTAGTATTTCCTCTTTTGCTGAATGACCTATTGATAATCTTGGAGCGTATCAAGTGTGTAGAAAAACTTACATTTTAAATATTTCACACTCTCTTTGCACATCAAGAAAAACTGGGTACAAGTCCAATTTTCTTTGTCCTTGTTAATCCTTCTCTACTCTTATGTTGGCACCTCCATAATAGCCTTCTCTTCCCAGTTCATTCTCATATGGGTAGCTTTTTGAAAAATGATCCTCTTTGGAATGAAATTTTCCTTTCTTGAACAGTTGACCAATTTTTTTTTTTGTTTCTACTTTTTTTTTTAAGTATGCACAAAACCCAGGAAAATATAGGTGTCCCACTATAAAAACAACCAGAAATGTTTGTGCACACATCACAAAATTTAGCTAGGCTTCGGCATGCTACTTAACTAAGTACAAGTCGTCTGGCAGTGGGTATGAGCAAGAGGTGTTCCAACTTTATGATTCAATTTCAAGAGGTAAATATTCATGCTAATGCTTGCATTGCCTCCAGCCCCTTTCCACTAGGCATGAAACTGCTGGAGCACCAGAGATCAATGCAGTGAAGGTAGGGATGACACTGCATCAGCTTTTTTACATCTGGTTCTTGCAATGCAGTACAGCAAAACAGGTGCTGCTTTACCCTTTATGGGTTACTTCAAAAATCAAGCATGCTATTAAGACAGTAATATGAATGTGAAGTGATTTCTATAAAGATGGTGCTGTAGTCACCAAGGTCATGTTTCAGAGGGGTAGCTCCCAAGGCTTGGTCTTCCTGCCCTGATGCTGGCCCCACTGACACTGGCCTGGCCTGGGCTCCCCACTATGATCCCTTCCCCACTGTCACCACGAGTTCCCTGGGATTCCAGGCTGGGGCTCTCTGGCCCACCACAAGATTCCAGGCTGGGGCTCTCTGGCCCACTACTCCTGCCGGCGTTCCTTGATGGGGTCATTGCCACTGAAGGTTCCCCGTGGTTCCCTGGCCAGGGCTGCGCAGCTACCTCTGGGGATTTCCTGGGGTTCCCCAGCTGAGACTGCCCAGCTACCACCAGCCCAGCTGCCTCCATGGATACCCTGGCTAGCTCCCACTCCCAGACTCCAGGGCTCTTTGGTTCAACAATGTGTTGCCGGATCAGGGTGTCCCATGTTTGAGAGGTTCAACCTGTAGTATAACATTGTACAGAATAGTAATGATGTAAAACATATGCAATCAACATGATGTTCAACTGGGCTTTTTCTATTTAAATACTAGGCTCTTGTGAGCAGCTGGTAAATTCTATATTCAGACCATAAAGAGCAGCTTGATGATTGTCCTTGACTTACATTTTCTCCTTCTTCCATGATGACCACTTATCAGGGGCGCTGGAACTATTTTTTATAGTGGAAGTAGGGAGAGCCATTGAACCAAGCTGTAAACCCTGTACAAAATGGAAAGCATTGAAAGCCAGAGAGGGCAGCAGCTGCCTCCACATCCCTAGCTCTAGCACCCATGCCACTCACTTGTTTTTGTCAATTAAAAAAAAAACTTATGGCTGTGAAACACATTCATACTTATGGGAAAATAAGCAAAACTGTGAAATATAAACAGAGAAACTCTTATCTGTACATTCAAATGTAATTCAGATCTCAGGACAAATATGAGAAACTGAACAGCTCATTCAAGCATTGTTAGATACTGAATTCACCAGCAATTATCTGGGGGAAGCTAATTATTTTCATTATTCGAGTCCTTTATTATTTCCATGACATTAAACATTTGTCAATTGTTATTGTTGCACAGAAATTGGACCACTAATTACCATAAATTACAACTTAATTTCTTTTTGGTGAGTCTGTAATTGGCAACTAAAAATTTGTGTACAGTCAGTCAGTTATTACAACTGGCTCTTTTTGTACGTTAATTTCTGCAGTAGTAGTTTTGCACAGCAATCCTGTTGTTAGCTGGGATGCTACAGTTGATTCACATCCTCGTGGGATGGACTAAGGTCCTCACTACTCGGATCTATCACCGGTCGTAATATCAGTAGATTTTAGGCGCAGTCAATAAAAACTGGCAAGTGGTTAAAGTTAAACAACAGGACTATATTGTAGTGCAAATTTAAATAACATACATCGAATAACCATGGAGGGCAGTCCTCCTATGGTTACCCCTAATAATAATTACCAGAGTCTTCGGCGCAAGCAGGACGATGGTGGTGATGCTGGTGACCTCAAGCCTCTGGCTGATTGAGAGCCTCGGGCGAGGAACAACCAGGAGTCCCTCAGTGACAGGGTCGTTGGTCAGGCGACCTCAATCCTTAGGCTAATTTGAAGCCCTTGGAGAGGAACAGCCTGTGCGATCCCTCGAAGCGCTGAGGAAGATTTCGAAGACGGCCGATCTACCTTCCGCAGATGCGTTTGGTCTTCGGTCCTCTTCCCGCTCTTCAGCTGCGGCCGGAGCAGACGATGGATGCTAGACTCTAATAATCCTATCCTATCTAACCTAAAAGAAAACCCTAATCTAATCACCGACGCACCCGTCGAACAGACGCGATGACGGCCGATAAGCGGAACCGCGACGCAGCCTGCCGAACAAACATGACGACGAAAGCTAAACTACTCGAAAATACTAGACTAGCTAATTAAACCTAACACTATCTAAAAAGAAAGAAACAAAGCCTTCCACCCTGTTTAATTCTTAAAGACTGTATTAGACCTCACTCATTCTCTTGACCTAGGACTAAGATTAGGACCTCTCTCACTCTCTTACACTATACCCTAACCCGACGCACATATACCCGACACCACCCCAACTGTTGCGTGGTACAGGCTTTTATAATATGGGTTCATGACTATTCATAATATTTCACTTTAAATCAATTGGCTCATTCAAAAATGCTAATTTACATAGCTTTACAATGATTGGCTAAGGAGAGTCATAACAAGCGCATACATTATTTTTCAAATTCCAACAAGTAAGTTGGTGGATGTGACATACGTGAGCTACGTGCCAAAACATTTTGTCATTATGGTAACTTTACAATGATTGACAACCTCATTGATTGACATTTGATCTTAATTCATTCTAATGCTCCCCTTTCTGTTTTCTTTACATAAGATGTCCAGATAACGTATGAACTCAGGCTTTACATTTTCCATATTTGCTCTTATTAAAATACAATCATAGTAATAATAATAATAATAAAGACATTTCATATACATAAAATTCTGCGTACACTGTAGGTGTTATTGGAAACACACTTCATGTTCAGAAATCTGTATTTTAAGTTAAAATAATGTAATGGGAATTTGGGGACTTTACAAAGGAAGTCTAGTGACATTTCTTTCCATAGGATTCAGAGTAATATTGCCTATAATTGTTTAATCTACTATCAGCTAAGATCTATTCGTAGCTGTGAAAATGTGCAAGCTACCCTTTCCTTTCACATAAATGAGCTGTAGAGGAATAAGGAAAAGCTGAATGTACATTAGATGTATTTCCATCTTAATGAGAATCAGATTTAGAGATAAGGCTTTGCTTTAAGAGCAAACATAACACAGAAAATGTGTTATTCTGTTTTTGTAAAGCTCCCCTGTGTGTCCCTTACCATGATTATATGTACATATGATTAGGTTATTATTAATCAATATCTTTATATGTAATCACATTTTACCTCAAAAGACTGGTCCATATGTACATGAATCATTTTTCTCATCACTGATGCACAGCAATTTCTAGAGTGCAATGTGTTAGCTGTTTAAAAGCAAACTGCAAAACTGCTGCAAAATGGAAAATAACTAGTTGCCTTGTATGTATGTTTATCTTATCAGGAAACCTGATTATAAGACTTAATGTCAATCAAAAGAAACATCTGTCCAATTTAAATAACTCGAGTTCTAACTTGGAAAATCCTTAATGACCTGCCTGTATTTGAAAACATGGGGCTGTGTTTGCAGCAGGTGAAGAGGTTGAATATGTTGAATAAATATTGTTTTTTATAAAATACTTTTCCAGATATAGTTTTTACCTAGTTAACAGGAAGCAAACTTGAATTGTTGCTATACCAACATTTTCAATAAGTACTGAAACTATAATTTTCTGGGAGACTGCTGAAAAGGTACATTGTTAAAAAAAAATGTGTAAGACCAATTGTGTCTTAAATCTTTTCTAATGGATGTTTAATAGACAGTCTTGGGTATAAATTCCACTGAGTAGCTGAACAAAAAAAAAATAAATAAAACCTTCCCCCCACTGAATTGTGTAAATTCACCCACAGCATCTTTTAAATTCAGTGAACACAGAATTGCTTGCATAATTTTTCAGCCTTAGGTTATCAGTCTTGTATACATTTACATGGCTTCTCTGTTATGCTGTAGCACCATAAGTATTCAGTAGTATTCATTTCATAAACAGTAGTTGGGGTAGTCACAAGGTCTCTGGCTCCTAGAAATAAAGTAGGTCCAGTTCCCATATGCCAGGCCACATGTCTTCATTTGGCTAATAAAGATGATGGGGCAGCACCTGGGACTTGGTAACGGGAAGTTCCAATGAGCCAGAGTATACAGGTGCACTCAAGGACAGGTGGGAACTGCTAAAGACCAGGAAGATGTTAGAAGAACACAGAGGGCATTGTCTGCTGGCTCTAAAAGGGGGCTGAAAGCAGGGGAGCAGCAAAGCAGCTGTCATATCTAGGGCCAGACAGTTGGAGATGGGGAAGCCATGAGAGTGCTGGGAAAGTGGGGGTGCTCCCTGTCAAGGTTCTCTACCAGACAGGCTGTGAGCGTTCCCGGTGAAAAAAGCAGTGTCCTGGCTCAGCTGAAAGGGCTGCGGTGGTGATCTCAGTACAAGGACACAGATGGACTGATGGAGTCTGGAAGTGGGCCATAACATCAGTGTGTGGTGTATGAGGGGAACAAGGGGTGAGATGTCTTGAGTTTTAAGGGCCTTCAGTTGATAAGGTGGGATAGAACAGTGAAGGGCAACCTAGGCCTAGTGAGTGGGCCGCATGAGAGGCCCTTCATCTCAGTGGACCACAAGACTGATGTAATGAAGACAGTCTCCTGGGAGAGGGTAGTTTTACTAACTGCACTTGCGTACCTAAAATGTGCAGGTGTGCAGATTGAAACAGAGCAGCGCTTGGATTGGAGTCAGAGATAGCACATGGCTCTCACAAGCAGCACGCATCTCCCTTCATGTGGCCTTGCTTTATGTGTGTGTCAGTTTAGCAATACCAGTAGGAAAAAATCTCTGTGGATGGAAACTAGCAGAATTTGGCAGCCCTACACGTGAGCAACCCTAAACACAATGTCTCATGGGCCACACATGGAACCCGGATGGGCCACTTGCGGCCTGTGGGCCACAGGCTGCCCACCACGGGGATAGGGTATTTTTTTATTGACATTGCACAGACCCTCCGATACAATGTCAGAGTCCATAGCTATCTCTTTTCTCACCCACAGGCCAATAGTGAGTCAAACAAATTCACATTTATTAGTTGGCTTTCAGACATGTTAGCATATTACTCTCTATAAGGCATTTGACCTTCTGCTTTCAAGTAAAAGGGGCATCTTCCCAGGTTGGAGAAAGCATAAGAATAATTATATTGTGAGGGGATAAGTACATTTATGTTAAAGCATGGCGTAGCAAGCATTTCTAGATTGAAGCTGTCAGGCCCAGGAGGTTTGGCAGCATTAACGACTTTTACTGCATCAGTAATGTTTCCTGTACAGATTCACTTATCTCATTGCCTTCTCTCCTTTTCACTCTGTTCATAGGAAAGTAATTTCATTTTGGGGAGAAAATTAGTTATGTCTTACATGCTCAGCTCTGGATGCAATGTTGTGGTAGCACTACAGGTCCCAGTATATCAGAGAGCTGTACCTGTCTTTATGAAGTTCACAAATGTTTTTTTGTTCTTGTTTTTTTGTACTCAAGTATGGCAACTTTCAAGTCTGTTACTGAGTTACATGGGTACCATATGGCCCCTGAATATACCAACATTTTTATGGCTGACTTGGAATGCTTCTTTAGCTCTTGTTTCCAAGTGCCCCCTCTCTACTTGAGCTATATTGATGGCATCATCATTATGTGGGCTCACAGGGAGGATGCCCTTGAAGAGTTCCACTGGGATTTCAACAATTTCCACCCTGCCATCCAACTCATCCTGGATCAGTCCACACAAGAAATCCCCTTCCTGGACACTACAGTGCAAATAAGTGATGGTCACATAAACACTGCCATATTCTGGAACACACTGACTGCTATACTTACCTACATACTTCCAGCTTTCATCCAGAGCAACTTTACAAACCAGTACTGATAGTACACAGACACACAAGCTTTCACACTCCATATATGATGCAGTGTGTATCTAGTACAGCTATATAGCAAGTGTTTAGAAATATGTGTGTATGCCAGCGCACGCACACAGATCTTTTATGTGTCTGAAATTAGTCCTGAAGTCTTTTAGCAACTGATATCTCAAATGCATTTTAATTCTTAAGTGCATTTACAGAGAGCAGTGCATATGTGTCTTGGAATAGTCACAGGGAATAAACCAACTCTCCACGGGATTGGCAATCTGTTTGACGTGCAGCTGCAAAGGATAAAGACAGATGCTTGAAAGCAGCAGTCTCTTCTGTTCAGCTCTTTTCTGCTCCCTGTGAAATGAGGCTTCTTAATATAGGTTTCATAAGATGCTGTACTGTAACCTTTTGTCTAATTGTTAAGAGTCCGTTAATAACTTGTGGTAATGTTGGATAATTTCATCTATTCAAGAATGTTTTTCTTCATTTAACCTTGCTTCTATGTAACACTCCTACAGTCTTAATGATTAACAGAAGAATCTATTTTTAATTATTAAACTTAACATACAACTTTCACACTTCACATTAACAGTTAAGGCAGGCAATATTTGATTTCACTAGTGAGTTTTCAATTAGGCTGGTTGCATTTTTTCTGCCTCCCTCTGACATACAAGTTCCTGTAATGGCTCTTCAAGCTCCGCCCACCACCACTCCTTCAAAATATGCTCAGTGGTCTTCTCTTTCTAACCCTGCTGTAAGTGAGTTACAAAGCAGCCAAAGTGCAAAATGTTCCTTTCAAACTTCTTCCACCACCTTCCCTATTGCAGTCACACAGATGTGCAAACAAACCAACCTTCCACTTAGAATATTCAACCTTATTGTAATGTGTCGTCTGTGTAAGTTAGTTTATATACTACTAGAAACTTATCTGGGGTTCCTCAGGTCCTTCTGGGCAGGGGGCTGGAGTGTCGAGGGTGCAAGAGTCAGGGCAGGATCTTGGGAATGTGGGGGACTCAAGGCAGGAGGGTGTGGGTGCAGGAGTTGGGGTTTGGTGAGGAGGGGCTCAGGGCAGAAGGTGCGGGTGTAGGAGTCAGCAGAGAGTGGGGCGCTCAGACAGGGGATGGGTGGCTCCTGGCAGGGGTGTGGGAAGAGTGGGGTGGCTCAGGGGAGCTCCAAATCTGGCTGGGGCTGTGCAGCTCCTCTTAGGAGGGCCGTGGTGGAATGATATGAACTGTCTAGCCCAGGCAGATAGGCAGTTACCCCTGGGATGAGCTGGGCTGGGGCTGCACTGCCTGGCTGTTTGCTCCTTCTTGGGGCAGCTATGGCAACATGATTGCCAGCTGTGGGGCTCTCCCCCTGCTGTGTATGGTGCTGGGGGGAGTGGTTTCAGCTGTGGCTTTGGGGCAAGAGGGCAACTTAACTGTGGCTAGTGGCCTACAACAGCAAAGCCCCAGCCAGAGCTGGCCACTCAACTTACCTGTGGTTGGCCCCTATGGTCACTCTGCAGTAAAAGTATCCCCCTTGCTGCTGTCCCCTGGTGGTTATTGCAGAGTAGTGGCGGCCCGTCAGTACAGGTGAACTAGGCAGTCGCCTAGGGCGCCAAGATAAACGGCCGTTGAGGGCTTTGGAGGCAGGGGCGCCGATCACGTGCCGATCGCGTGTTTCGCCTAGGGCGCCAGTTGCCGGCAGTTTGTCTAGGGCAGCTCCTGTAATGCAGAGCGTAAATGTCCCTGCTATCAGACCCCTCCCTTTCTGGTTAATGAGAACTGACTGAATTCCAGACCCATCCCATTGTCCTGGAACAACCAAACCCTGACCTTGCTTTAAGTTATGATTTGAGGAAGTTGCCTACCAAATGTAGCTGTTACTGTTCAGGAGGAGTTCTTGAACAAATGGACTCACAGACAGACACACAAACGATCTAAAATCTATAGTAGATGAGCATTTGTGATCTTCATAAATAGGATCTGTGTATTATGTACATCTTTAGTGCACTGATATGGTGACACTAACATGGTAAACCTAACTTTATTAGATTACGCATAACAGCAGCTTCATGTGATTTTATGTTAATTGAGAACTGTTCTCAGAAAGCCACCTTGAAATGTTGGCAATGTATGTCTACGCTGAAGCTGGGAGGTGAGATTCTCAGGGAGAGGGCTAAGAGACTCTCAGTAGCTTAGCTTGAGTCAGTGCACTAAAAATATAAGGGTGAACACTACAGTTTTGGCAACAACTCGGGCCAGTCACCCAAGTTCAGACTCAGGGGATTAGGTAAGCTTGGACATGGCTGATTAGCCTGAATTCCCATCACTTGAACTGAGATAGTATGAATCTGTCTACTTACACTAATAATCACGCACTCCCCACAGTTGCATAGACATACACTGAGTCAGGCTGGGGTATTTCCTCCTTAGGCAACCTACAGCCTTGGATATTAGGAAAAACTTCCTAACTGTCAGGGTGGTGAAACACTGAAATAAATTGCCTACGGAGGCTGTGGAATCTCCATCTCTGGAGATATTTAAGAGTAGGTCGGATAAATGTCTATCAGGGATGGTCTAGACAGTGCTGGGTCCTGCCATGAGGGCAGGGGACTGGACTTGATGACCTCTCGAGGTCCCTTCCAGTCCTAGTATTCTATGATTCAGTCAATCACACTTGTTTTTTGATTATATTCTAGTGACACCTGTGTAGCCCTTGTTAAATGAATCAATCCCGTAATAAGAAAACAGTTCTGTTGACTCCACTCTCATTGGCTAATGTCACTAGAAAACTCCTTCTCAATGCTATTTTGTATTTCAGGGCATCTCCAAACGTGAAATAGTTAGAGACTCACAAAAAAATAGTTTACAGTTTGAGTCTAAAATATGGGAAGAGTTCATGCTGGAGCTGATTCATCTCCTCAATTTTTTTATATTATGGATTTGCATTAGTCATTCTGTAACATAGTAAATTTGGACTTTCCTTTGCAACTTCTTTACTTGTCACCAAAACACACATTCTTTCAAGTGCTATACAAATGAGATTTTCTACAT
The DNA here is from genome assembly GCA_032595735.1 of Pelochelys cantorii. Taxonomy (NCBI): domain Eukaryota; kingdom Metazoa; phylum Chordata; order Testudines; family Trionychidae; genus Pelochelys; species Pelochelys cantorii. The sequence goes on along the minus strand of CM064329.1, from coordinate 42,478,739 downwards.
ATTTTGATATTTTCATGTCATGTGTAAATCTCACAGGGTGTGAATGATCATAGTTCTTCAAAACTTTCTTACTCAGGGCTCATCTTACTGCTTGGCCTATGAACATTTTTTCTGAGAGTTGTTTTTTAATCTGTTCTCAATAACATCCTCCCCCCCCTCCCCCCCACACACACACACTTCCCTGAGGAAGGGCATGATTCTCACAAAAGTAGACAGGGCCTAAACATGTTTTGATGAGTCTGGGGAAAAATCTGAAACTGGGGATATGTCTACACTGCCGAGTTTTTTTCGGCAGAAGATATGCAAATCGCGCTCTCACTTGCATATCTTCTGACGATCCTTTTTTGCAGAAGAGGTTTTGCCAATAAAAAGCCCCATGTACACAGGGCCATTTGTTGGGAAAAAAACCCTTTTTCGCAAGATCCCTTATTCCTTAAAAAATGAGGTTTACAAGATCTTGCAAAAAAGTTTTTTTTTCTGACAAATGGCCCCCTCTACGTGGGGCTTTTATCAGCAAAACCTCTTCTGCAAAAAGGAGCCGCAGAAGATACACAAATGAGAACACGATTTGCATATCTTCTGCCAAAAAAAACCTGGCAGTGTAGACATAGGGAGCCCCAATCTTTTCCAAAAAGATTACCACTGAAGATAAGCCAGAGAAAGAGAGAGGCTAGAGTGTGAATCCACACAACGCTCATTCCACAGTGGCAGCTTAGCTCCACTCCTGCTGTGGGTATTGTGACCGGACATGCAGGGTTTCAGCACCACTTAGGTGTGGCCTGGTTGCCCCTCTGTTGTGACTAGCTGCCAGGGACAAATTCCAGTGAGAAGCCCTGTGACCTAGTCATGCCCTCTCAAATGGAGGACCTGGGGCAAATATCCTCCCATTCCCTGGGTGGCCTTGGAGACAGAATATGCCTTTAGTGCAGTATAAATATCTTGACTGAGTGTTAAAGAAAATTTAACTTCTTTAGCTAATGTATATGTGTATTCTTAATTGCAACTATACAGTACTGTAGACTAGGACAATTACTATGCTTAATAAGCCATTTGAATTTGTTCTACCTTATAGGAAAGAGCAGGGACAAGGAATCCAATTTCTGGTCAGTCCAAACTTAGAATGTAGTCATTTTTGCATTTTCTCAATTACTGGAAATGCTTCTGGGAAAAGTCTGTAATACAAGGAACAGATGTCACAATCTGATTTCTGAATAACTGATAATACATGTGGCCTTTGAGACTGACAGAAGGCACTGACCCTTTTCTTTATTATTTATTAAGTTTTGGCTTTAACTACTTCATTGCTATTGAACTAAATTCTAGTTAGCACCTCAGGAAAGAAGCCTTCTATATGATTAGAAAGCTTACACTGTGCATGAGCAATGTTGCTAGACTCTCCCATGCCGGAAAGTGTTTTGTCATCTACACTGTGGAAAACAAAACACAAAGAAAAACAAACAAAATAAATCCACAGCAGTGATTCTCAGAGCATTGGTCAACTGATGTGGTGCATGGGGCTCTCATCCCAGGCCTACAAACATTCAGTTTGGAGCCTGGGCCCTGAGATCCAACCTCCATGGAGACCCTAGGATCTAATCCAAATAGTGCTATTTTTAGCACAGTAGTATGACCGTGAGTCCACTGGCTTGAGTACTGAGTGTAGTAGTCGCTGCAGTGTGTGGATTTTGCTGAATTCTGTCTTTTGTCTTTCTTTTCATGACGGCTGCAACAAGTAACTATTCCAACAGATTTCATAGCATTCCATTCAAATGTGTTTACGTGGGTTTTTGTTTTCTTTTCAAAGCATACAAACCACCTATCTAAAACACACATGAACAAAAACCAACCAGAAGACCCAGGAAAATCATCCTTTCTAAACAATAGGCTTACTTGGGCATTCATTTTTGAAGACAGGAAGTGTTCTGTTCAAGGTCTTGGGCTGTGGTTGAATATATTTAGTTTCTGATTCCTCACTCTCCCAGATTTCCTGTGAATTTGGGAAAGTTGTTTAATCTCGCTGAGCCTAAATTCACACATGTAAAATAGGGATATTAATAATTCCTTTCTCCCATTTCATCTTGTCTGTTTAAATTTTAAATTCCTCACTCTATTGCTATGTCTTTGGACAGTGCCCAGTACAATAGGGCCCTCATCTGCAATAGAAACAATACATAAATTGTAATTGAGAAATTCTTCTTTATTTTATAAGTTCATAAATATGCATCCTTTAAAAAAGAATATAAATGACTTCACAGATTGGAATGACTCCAAATCTGAATTTTTGGTCCTTTAGTTTTTAATTAGAGGCGTACGTTTGGGAGTATGAGAGCCTCAAAGCAATTAAATGCTTGCATATCAGTTTAAAAGTTGCTTATTGTGCATTATTTATGCCAAATACCAGACTGATCCTGTATACTGTCCAGTTCTCTGTATGGAAATTGCACAGGCCAAAATCCTATTAGATTCTGTGAAACTGCCTATTGCATATGCAAAGCAAACAAATGTGGGCTCCAGACTTCCTCAGATACCACAAATAAGACCATATTATGGAGAGTAATTTGCTTATTTCAATGATTTTTTTCTGAACAAATTATTTTCCCTGTAGCAGCAGATCAGCACTGCACAAACTCGTGCTATAGGCAGAATGTGCCCATTCAAATTCCAGCTCTTCAGAGAGATGGGACCTCCAGGGCAGAAGTCAAAAGTTGTCATTACCAAGGAATCACAAATAGGGTCAGCATTTTTGTGTGCACACATTACATAGCCACCACAGACATACAAGCCATGGCCTGTATTCATAGATTCCAGAGCCATTTATCTCTTCTCTGATAGGAAACCAGGGCACTTTCATCAGGCTGCCGGTAGGACTGTATTGTAATGTATTGACATCTAATGGACGCTTAAAGTAACTTCACAGTAAGTGTAGCTGAGGCCTGGCCTGACATGAATAATTAACAAATTTCTTGCCTGAAGTGTTATAGCCATTACAAAACCAAACATCCTTGCCCTACCTGCTGCCCCACTATACCTGGAGGCCCCACCCCCAACCTGCCCCTTCCATCTGTAGCCCTGACCCCACTAAATCCAGTCCCCTCATCTCTTTCTCCATCCCTTTTACATTCTTCCCTACCCTCACTCCAGGCTGGAGCAGAGGATTGGGGTACAGGAGAAGATGAGGGCTCCAACTAAAGATGTGGGCTGGGGACAAGGGGCTTGGGGTTCAGGAAGGGGCTCTGGGCTGAGGCCAGGGGAGTCGGGGAGCAGGAAAGGGCTCTGGAAGGGAATTATAGCGTAGGATGGGGTTCTGACTGAGTATAGGATGGGGTCGGGCCATGACTTACCTCACAAGGCTCCTAGTTAGTGGTGCAGTGGGGCTAAGACAGGCTCCCTGCCTGCCTTGGCTCCATCCTGCTCCCGGAAGAATGCAGCATGTCCGGCTCTTAGGAGGCACAATCATGCAGCTTTGCATGGTGCACTCTGCTTGTGCCTGCAAGTGCTGCCCTTGCAGCTCCTCTAGATCATGGGTCCTGACAAACGGGACCCATTTGTGGAGATGGCACTCAGGGTGGGGGCAGTGCGCAGAGCTTCCCTGGCTGCTTTTGCACCTAAGGGCCTCAAGAAGTCAGGACATGCCAATCTCTTTGGGAGCTCCATGGAGCCTTAGCCTTGCAGCACCACTGACTGGACTTTAAATGGGCCCCATCAGTGGTGCTGTCCAGAGCCACTCAGGGCCCCTCTTTGACCGGGTGTTCTGGTTGAAGACCAGTTGCAAGATAAGTGCAATAATATCTTTTATTAGACCAACTTCTGTTGGTGAGAGAGATGCTTTCAGGCTCACCCAGATCTCATTTCTTGGAAGACAGAATGAGTGAGGTAAACAGATAATTAAATTGAAAACAGCACATTTGTACTAAATAAGATAAGTAAGTAGGTCAATAGGCTTAAAAAATACAATGTCTGAGTCAGTTAAGGCTAAGAGGGAGAACACCCAGGGAACCACTCACTGACAATGGACAAGATAAATTAGGAATGTAGAAATGAGGTAAAGAACAGGTCACACACGTGGACAGTACATGCTGCATGGGGATGGATTTCAGCTAAGTCACAAACCAATCCTAAAATGTGTGATACAATGTTTAGTAACTGCGAAGTGATGTGTACGTGTATATAAAGTATGAGGTGTAACTTTGGATCTGTGGAATGCTCTGTTTCCATCCCTGTGCTTGAATCTGATCAACACAGCTTAGTTTTGCTGTGTGCCAAATAAAGAAACCTTCCCTGAATGACAAAATCTGGAGTTGGATGAGGTGTTTTTGGACCTCAGAGAAGTGGATGAAGTGTTCTCTCAGAATGGACAAGGTGTTCTTGATGAGCCAAATGAAAAAAGTCTTGGAAGGAATAAATTACCAACCATAAAATTCAGCCTAGATTAAATCTGCTATCTAGTTGTTTCAATCTGAACTTGTTTAAGACTTTGCTTTCATCCATGTTGTTTGCTGAGTTATAGTGTTATAAGTTTGAAATAATCTTAGTTAATGTAGTTCCCAAAGAGCATACTAAAATTAATATGTCTTTTGAAGAATGTAAATGATTTCAAAGACCAGCTTATTGACTAATATACGCTGGCTAGCCTACATATATACTGAATTATGCTGATATTTCCCACAATATATGTTCTAAGTATTTAAATATACCCATTAAGTATTTAATATAGCAGTTATATAGTTCAAATTGCCATGTACATTTATTATAATATGTTCACTTATGCTAAGTAACCCATAACACTTTTCATTGACTTCAGTAAGCTTTGGCTTATGTAGATAGAAAATTTCCAGTGTGAGGACATGCAATTGTTTCCTCATAGCAACAAAAGGGGAGTTACCCTCACAAATCTATTTATCCTGATACAGACATGCCTAGGAGGTGTCTTTACTCCCCTTAGTACCACATTTGTATGGGTTTCAAATACAAGATATAGGTGGATGCCATGTTACCAGAAACACGGTACAAAGCTGATTAACTGAATCCAGTTTCAGGTGACATACATAGTACCTTTACTGGTAAACAAGCAGGGTATAAGAAGATGGCTTTAGGGATGAAATTTTGCTCAGCACTGCATCTGAGTAAAATGAATGTAATATAGATGCACAAGATTGCTGTTTGGAGACTAATACTGTGTAGAATCTTTTTCCTGTAACATATTAATAAATCTGACTGACATTGGTTATTTGGTCTCTTGAGTATATTTTATAATGAACCAACGTATGATCAAGCGAGTGATTATGCAATTATGCAACAAACTGGAATACAACCTTAATCACTGATGTAAAGATCAGATTCTGACATGTCAGAAGACCCCTGCTTCAAACTCATTCTTGGCGTTTTTTGACATGTATTTGGCACCTTCTACATAGTTAAAGCATTTTGTCAGATCTGGGCACATAAATAAGACAACAAAATTTATGCATCTGGGTTTCCAATATTCATTCTTCCACCATAATATGTGAAGTGTGATTAATATCCAAGACTTGGTTTAAAATTAATGAAAATGTTGGATTTAATTCTTATAAAAATGCTAATGAATTTTAATCTCATTGATTTAGAATGTACTATTAGTTCCTATAGCTCATTTAAAATGTTCAGACATATTTTACAGTACAAAATATTTAGGAAGTTTTACAATGTCTGTGATATATGGTGAGTGTCATTTACCATTATTAAAGTGGAGTCTTGACTGAGTTATTAATTTTGGTAGCTGCATGTGGCATCTGTTTATAAGCACATATGCATTTTCACCTTAATACTGATAAACTCAAGCCTTAAAAATGGCTTTGACCTGGAAGTTGAGCAAAGATGAGTAGTGGTAAAATTACTATATATCTTCTATTGGGAAATAATTAATATTTTATCATGCTCTTCTCAGAATGGAGAGTGATAGTTATGCCTCCAAAGTGTGCTTTGAAAAGTGAATTACTGTTAACTGGGGTGACATAAGGCCACCTGACTTATATGTTTAGAAACTCATACTGCGTTTTAACACAAATGCCATGCAGTTGATTCATCATCAGAGCTATTAAATCACTCAATACTCACATATTTTATTATTTCAGTAAAGAAAAAATATAGCAAGCAAGCTTTGGAGGAAAGAATTTACGTCAGGAAGATAGATCAGTTTTGTTGCTGTGTTTTCAAAAGCTGGCTTAATGTTTCCTAATTACTATCTCTGACAGCAACTTGATAAACTTATCTAGCATATTTTCAGAAGGGGGACTTCCTGATAAATAAGAGTTTTCAATGCAGTGTTTTGGGCCTTTAGTATCAAACGACAGACAACTAAGTAGCAGGGTAGGGCTTTATTGAATATGCTCCACTTTGCCCTTCTGAGGAGAAGCAAAAGACCTGAGTGCTAAACAGCTATTTTAAAAACCACAGAGAAATAAAGTATCAAGAGTATGTGTTGAGGGACTGCATTTGATTTTCAACATGTCTAAATATATCAATGATGGAAAGTTCTATGTACAACAGAAAACACTTCTCTAAATTGCAAACATATTGTGAAGCAGTTTTCACATTGATGTATAAGGTCTAAAGAGATGGACACTGAATAGGGCGATGGGTTTGTTAGTTGGATTCTGATTGTGTGTTCTTGGGAGAACTGTTTCCCAATCCAAACCACCTGGCTCCAGTAATGTTCCTTAATAATTCATGGCTGATTCAAAGTATGTAAGAACTGAGGAAAGCAAGCAAGAAAAAAGAAAGGGTGACTGAGCAGTGTGAATGAAATCTTGCAATTTACCCTTTTCTAACAGTTTGTTGTTCTCGCCCTCATTCATTATATTTCATCTTGATTCTAGTTGATAAACACTTCAGGCCCTGCACAATATCTAAACTTCATTCTGAGAAGTGCATAGTAAACCAGAGCCCTATAAATAACTCAATGTCTTCCCAATATCTCCCTGCATAATGGTGGTATTGGGATCCGTTGAACTTCCCAAGTAGATAGGGCAGCAAAATGCAACATGTGTATGGGAGTGTGTATGTGTGGTGGAGGAGGACGGTTGCCAAAAGTCAGTGGTGTTTTTAATAGCTTGGAGTGAGTCATTTGTCATTCTCTATAACACATTCAGTGCCCTAATCAGGAAATGTGTTTTGTGAGCTTTACATCTGTGTATTGTTTTTGTTCATATCTTGCATTCTGACTGGCAAAGTGTTCCAAAGATGCTAAAATATTGTAGTTGTGGCTCAGAAAGGTCAAAATATTACTGAAAAGTTTCATATTCATTAGATCAAACAATTGAATCTTCCTAATTAATTTGCATAATACTACATAGCTTCTGATTCTCTATATTTTGGGTGTTTCAGGTATGAACACAAGCAGGAGTGAGACAGTGAAAGAGCCTCCACTGAAGCCCTCTAGAAGATCCATGCCATGCTTAGCACAGAGCCAAACACATCCTCATTGTCTGAGCAAACATTCTTCATTTCTTCAGTCAAACAGGATCCAGCCGCAGCCTCGGCCTCTAAGTGCAGGGACGTCAACAGCTACAGTCAATGTAGTGTCAGAACGGAGTGAGTAGTTGCCCTTTATTTACTCCATCTTCCTTCAAATATATGGTTTTTTCTAAACTCTGAAGTGCTTGGGTTTGTTATGCTTATTTTGGCGAAAATGGTGAAATCATAATAAAACCAAAACCAAAATTACTATTACTAGAGCTACTTACAGAATGTGATAAATTTAAAAAAAACCCTACTTACAGATTACACAATACTTAGATGAATCACTGTAGTATCTGTGTGCTGCTGTATAACTTATTTAATATTTAAAGGATTCCTGAAAAGTATTCCATTAAGGAGATCTTAGAAAAATAGAGGTTATGCTCCTTGGTCATGAGTTATGGTTTTTTACAATACATATTAAGATTGTGTGCAATCCTGACCCCAATGAAGGTAATGGTGAAGTTCTCATGAACTTCAATTTGCACAATGCACCAAATTAGAACTGTTATGACCTTTGACAATGGCAAACCTGTAAATAGGGAAGGAAATAGATATCTTAGGCTGTATACCCAAAACTGGCTGTACATAGACAGATCCCCCCCAAAAGAGCATTGGGGACCTCCACAAAGGCATAGGGGATCAGTGGATAGATAGCTAGACAGATAGATAGATAGATAGCAGGACTGGGGTCTTGGCTTTTATCTGCATATATTGTTTTTTGTCATTTCCAGAATCATTACATCTAGACACTGATAACTGATAGCGATTTAAGAGTATAATGGAAAAATGCATTTATATATTCCCAAACTGATGCAGATTTATCTGAGCATAGACTATGTTTTGCCAATGATGGTGCTTGTATATACTACATTGGGAACTTCCAAGTTCACACTTGGCCTGCTTGCCAGCTGCTTTTAAATGTATGTTTATACATGACTTTGGTGTGCTCCTATAATTCCTCTCCTTCCTTGTTGTTTATTCCCCTGAAACGCTTGTGCAAGCTTATTCTATTCTTTAGTTCTTGTTTGTGATGGGAGTTTAAAATCATTTTTCCTTTTTTTTTTCAAATCCAACTTGGCAAAAACCTATACATTGACGTAGAAATACTTCAGTTAGCAACATAAGTCACAGCCAGTGCATATCACTGTTACATGGTTACCTGACTTTTTAAGGAGAGATGGATTCCACTTGTGACTGGCTCAGTTTGATAGCTAGAAGATCATCTGGTCCTATAAAGGCTTGTAAGAGCCCAGTTGTGCTAGAGACTTGCAGGGAGGAGGTAGGTTTCTTCACCTACTGTAAGAGCATAGCTATTTGACTTGCAGGCAATCCCCTCAATCTGGGGATTGAGAACTGTAGGGAACACATAGTCTCTTGCAGAATTCCTGGGATCTGAGCAAGGACCTAGCAGTGGCATGTGAGAGGTAATGGAAAAGCCTATGCTGGGAACTATAGCCTACCTATTGCAGTATATTGCCTATCTATTTGTTGAACCAGTAATGTCAGGTCTCAGGCAAGGGCCTGAACTAGATTCTAATATGGGATGCCCTCCTTGGACTGGGCAGACACCCCAGGATTTTGCAAGTAACAGTGCCAGGCCTACATGAAATTCTAGAGTGACCAGTAAAATTGGGAGAATAATTACAACTATAATTCATTGAATAATTTACAGCAGTTGAACAATATTGAAAAATCTATCAGATAAAAACATGGGCCAGCTTTTATTCCCAAACTCTTTGAGCCATTCTCCTCCCAATGTGATAATAGCTTTGTGCTCAGTAGCAGAAAGTGTTCAACAAAGTTTATTAGCATATTTAAAGCCTTACTTTGGCCATTTTGAGTGAATAGCTGCCAGACATTGTTTCTTAGTTGTTTGCAACACAAAAAGATTACATTTTTGGAATCTTACATTCATTTCAGCTAAGGTGATGGAGACCCTGGAAAGCAACCTACTCAAGCTATCTAATACAGAATACAGTGATCCATTTTTAGGTGAGTTTATTTGTTATCTCAGGCAGCAGTTATTTTTTAAAAAGATATTTTGTGTGTTAACTCTACAGTTGAAACCTCCATTCTTGAAGCTGAGCTTCTAAATTTTGTATCAAAACTCAGGCTTTAATAAGTTAAAAACAACATATGAAGTTTATTTTCAAAATTGTGTATAGACATTTTTGTTCATTTAAATATTCATGTATCCATGCTGACAACTTCTGTTTGTAGTCAAAGTGCATTGACACTTCCTCCTTTTAGTCATCCCAAAAGTATATATTAATTATAACATCAGAGGGAGTTGGAGTTGGAAATAGATACCAAACTTGCAAAAATAAAGTCTGCAAACTAACAGATTATATAACTCTGCAAGGAAACACAGACACATAGGTTATATGAAAATAAATATTTTATTTGTTTCACAGAAAATTTGAAAGGTTTTCAGTAAGAAATAGTAAGATGTTCATTGTTTGTGAGAGATAATTGATTACATGGTTTTGTGTAGGTCTCGACATAATTGCAATTTCATAAAGCTTTCTATTCCTAACTTCCATCCTCTCCTCTTCTGATGTTTTAAATGGAACTCTCTTAATTTTTCTTTTCCCTATTTGAAAAGCATTTGCATGGAATTTTGAGAAAATAAGCAATAGAATTTAAGGTGAGAAAAGAATTAAGTTTCTGATCCCAAAGTGACTTGAAGTCAATGGACAGACTTCTGTTGATTTCATTGGACTTTTGGATAAGAACCTATATTTCTTGTAGGTATAGGGTACCTTCTGGATGGCAGGATCATGCCTCATCTTCCAGTCTCTCTCTTGGTATTTTCCCTGGGTCCTCACAGTCAGTATACAGAGTGTGAGGATCCTTGCGTTAATGGGGGAGATAGGAACTCACAGAGCGTAAGCTTAAAAATCTGGCTAACTTCTCCACTCTTCCTAGAGCTGTTTCTCATTCCTCATAGGCACTGTTTCTCCTGAGCCTGCTACTCATTCTATTGGTGAAAAGTTCCTGGCTTTTGATTAGTCAGAATCTCTGAGGCCTTTCTTTCTGAAGAGAATGCTCACAGCTTAAGGACCAGTACCGCAGTTAGCAAGTGTTACATTTTGCAAACTGTGGCCACAAACACATAGGAAACTGACCAATGTTAAGGATTAAACTTGGGCACTCAAAATACTACCATCTTTCACTAGAGCTATTGGTGTAAGTCATCTCCCATAAAGATATGCCTGATAATAACCTTTTACTTTATATTAAGCTAGTTCCTCAGCTGGATTTGATTGGTATAGCTTTACTGGCTTCATTAAGTGAATTCAAATGTGACTTCAGTTGAGCTAACAGTGATTTACACCAGCCAAGTATTTGGTCCATTTCTCTTGCATCCCAAAGTACTGTGCAAAGCAATGTAAAATTTAATGTAATGAAAATAAGCCATCTCCAGTGAGCTGAGCCAACTAAATGTAGAAAGTCATATTAACGAGAAATGTGTTTAGTTCTAGAACCATAGTAGAAATGTGGCCACTCTAATCTGTTGATTGTCAGCATATAATAAAGCATTACATCACCTTTTGCATTTCAGGCAAGGTGAGGAAATGCTTGATAAACCTGCTGGTAAAAAACATACTAATGCACAAGGATAAGTAAAATAGTCAATCTGGTAGTTAAGCAAGGAAGGTTTGTACAAAGGTACAGTCCTATAAAGAAAAATGTCTTCAGTTTTAATGATAATTCAGCTAGATTCATTAATGGGAGTTAGGTAATTAAAGGGAAACTTTTTAGGAATTATAATTGTGACTCTGTTAGAATCTGATCTTTTGGGGATTCCTACTAGAGACTTTTGGCTCTAAAAGCAAGATGCTGACAGTTGAAGTAATATTGAATTTCCATAAATAGTCCCCCAAAATCCTATTCTGAGCCTGTCTAGTATTTAGATAGCAGTAGTTACAGAAGAGTCTCAATTTTCCAACCTTCGCTTATCCAACACTCCATCTTATCCGCCATGCCACCTGCCATCACGTGCTGCCCACTGACATGATGAATTGACGAATAAGAATGCAGCATGTACAACAGCCAATCACAATCAGTGCCGCGCACCCACACCACGCACATGAGTGCAGTCGTGCTTTTGTTTGATGTTTATTTTTTCGTTACAATTAGTAATAAATTGAGTTTATACATATTCATACCCATATTTTTATTAATATTCCTTATTATCTGACATTTCCACTATCTGACCATCCTCCAGTCCCGTTTAGGTCGGATAATCCGGACTCTACTGTACTGCGTAACATATTTTGTACTTTGTAATGGTCTGATACTGGCAAAAATAATGTTAATTAGCTTGTTTTAATAAGCTTCTTACCATTGCTCTAAAACTGTCATATTCATGAGTAAAGTTTGTGTTACTTATGTAGCTGACAACAGAGTTTTGTGTTTATTTTGCTCTGTTCTCAGTACTAAACCACTTCTTCTTCTTTTTTTGCCCTTCATATACAAACATTGCTTTCAGTTATAACCACCACATGACAAATGTTTTCTTCTGTTGCATCTTGTAGAGCAAAGAGAACTGAATAGGATATCCAGACACTCAACTGCACAGAAAAGGAAAAACAGCAACAGCACTGCACTGTCTGTTTTCCCTAGGAACTCCTCTGTGGTTGAGACTCTGTGTTTGAAGACATAAGGATAGTGGCAGGACTAGGGCACTGCAGAGTAAGGAAACATCTGATATATGGTACACTTTCTTCATCAGTCTACCTCCCAGATATACTGAACACTGGCATTAATGCTGCCTGCTTGCTTTTTTTTCCTCTTTGAAAGATTGAATGTGCACTCTTTCAAAGATTCAGGCCAGATTTATGAAGGTATTCAGACATCTATAGCTGTAGATATGTGTCTCGTGGGATTTTCAAAAGCACCTTGGCAAGTAACCTGCTTAGATGCTACTAATGTATCTGCATCTGTTGGCATACAAATGCCTTTGCAAATTTAGCTGAGTCTGATGGCTTATCTAGAAGCAAGTTTTGCCACTCTTACTTTTCTCAGGTAGCACTTTAATCAATAATCACTTTGACAATCCATAGAGTAAGGTTTCATCTACACTGATACTTTTGCTATTAAATCTCTTGTCACTCAGGTGTGTAAAAAAACCACACCCCAAATGACACAAGGTTTTTAGTGATGAAAAGTGACAATGTGGATATCACTCAGTCAGTGAGAGTCAAGATCCCGGCGATGAAGCTACCATCTCTTGTTGGGAGTGGTTTCATTTTGTTGCTGGGAGAGCTCTTTCCTGGTGATAAAGTGTTACCACGCAGTACAGCTGGCAGTGAGTCAAGAGTGACAGTAGACATAGCCTAAGATTCTATACAACATGAGTAAGGGTTGCAGAAATCTGCCCCATAACGTCCTATATTTTGATAGTTGTATCAGTACAAAGCTGCGTACCTACTGAATTGAGTGAGTGGAATATGCAGTGGTTCAGTAACTTAGAAGCTATTTTATCACCCAACAACATCACCATTTGCAGTACTGTTGGATAAATACAACTCAAAAGTCTCTGAATTTGCTTTAGCTGTCCTCTTCTTCCCTTAGCCCCCAGCTGTGACCATAATCCGTGGATTTTGAAGAGATCAAGATTTATTTTCATGCAGAATGCAAATGATCATATATTCCCGGACTCAGGGCACATTTGAAACACTCTTTCCAGGTATTTGTGCAAGTAGTGGTATATTTTATGGGCCACTACTTGACATAGCAGAGTGCCCTCAATAGACTCTCCAAAAAAGGCAATTAAATGAGTCACACAAAGAATCTGACCTCAATATTTTGGTAACTAGAACCAGATAGCTACACACAGTTACTCTGTGTCAATGAAAATTAGAAGACCAATATATAAAGGGCACTTGCTGTATTTTGTATGGGCTTGGGACATTGTTTAACATCTCTTACCAGTATCTGACTGCATTCTTCTCACCTAAGATCATGATTGAATACCTTTATTTTTGTCAGTGGAATCAAAAGAAAATTACATTTTAAACTCTGCACTTGATGTGCTTGTGGGCAATAATCTTATAGTAGACAATCTCCCTCCCCGGGAAGATTACTTGGTCAAAGCATTTGTCTTACAGAAAGAAAAAGATGCAAAACCTTCTAAAATTCCTTAAACATCTTAATTTTGTACCAATACCTAAACTCTTACTTTCTTACTAAGAAATTCAAAGCCACAATGGCTTCTTTCAGATTCTCTGTGTGATTATATTCTTGTTTCATCCATTCTTACTCATGTTGTTGAGAAGTGCCTTACTCTGGCAAGTCCCATTAAAGTAATCTGAAAGGGTGGTAGAAACATCGCAATAAGAGTTTTATGCTCATTTACTCAAGGAATGCAAATAATACCATGTGACAATTGTGACTAGTGGCAACTAACCAACATAGCTCAAAGTTTGAATACTGAGTATTAAATAGTGACAGAATTGTTTGTGACCAATCTAGAGAGTAAAGATTTAACCAAAAATTGTTTTATTAAAAAGTAACCTTTTAAAGAAACAATATCATCTGGTGTAGATATGTAGCCAGAGTTGGCACCAGGGCTGATGCAGGGATGATTATGATGGAAAAGTTGGTTGTGCCCACGAAAGCTCATGATACCATCTACATGTTTTGTTAGCCTTTAAGGTGCTACTAGACTATTTGTTGTTTTTTAAGTTTTTCCTGTTATAGACTAACTCAGCTACCCCTCTGAAGCTCAATAATATACCTGATCAGGAAAAGCAGCTAAATTTAATTATTTATTTATGACAGTTTGAACCTCTCTGGACTGGCAACATCCATGATCCAGCATGATTTTAGTTAGCCAGATGTCTGTTTATCATGGGTATGGCCAAGTTTCCCATGGTCCCATAAAGTTTGTTCAGCAGCCACTAGTCCTGGCTCTCAATGTTCTGTGCTGTTATTTAGCTCTGATTTACCTCTAAATGTCTTCACAGAATTCAGAATAGGCATCGACCAGTCTTCCATTTCCTAACTGAGTCCTTGACTCTGCAAACTTAATGTTTAATATATATTTGTCTGAACCATACTGTTTTTTTCTATTCAGGTTATCCAAAAAAATATTTTAAGATGGAAAATTCCATTAAGCAAAGGGCCTTTTAATTTCTTGACTAAGGATCAAATTGATCTCAATGGGATTCTCACCTGACTATGATCTATAGGATCCAGATTGAAGTTATAGACTGAAGTTGCTGCATATGGTCAAAGATTAAGATTATCTAGTTATGAGAATCTTTGAAGCACCCGACAACCTGTATTTATGTAATGGCATTTTTTTAATTGAATTTCCCTTTCAACATGCTATACCTTGTTAAAAACAAACCATACAGTGTTCTGCATAATAATAGTCAACAGCTTTAGCAATGTTAGGTAAGACGTAAATTGGAAACAGTAATATGTCAGTATATTCTTATACAAGAGAGGCAGGGGTGGTTTTTTGGGTGCTATTAAATAGAAATGGCTATTGCCAATTACTCATAAACGTTAAGGTCAGAAGATACTGTCGTGACCATCTGGTCTGATCTCCTGCACATTGCAGACCACAGAACCTCACTCGCCCAGTCCTGTAACAAAGCCCTAACCTTTGGGTGAGTTACTGAAGTCCTCAGATCATAGTTTAAAAATTCATGTTACAGAGAATTCTCTAGAATTTTATACTAGATTAAACCTGCAAGTGACCCATCCCATGTGCTGAAGGAGAAAGCCCCCCCCAAAAAAAGTGGGGGATTGCTTCTGGCATGTGACCCAAGGGGAAAAATCCTTCCTGCCTGTAGATATGGCAATCAGTTGAACCCTGAGCATATGATCAAGACCTATCAGGCAGAATTCTCTATAATAGCTCTGAACCATTCCCAGCTACTGTCCATCTCCAGCCATCCAAAAGATATATACCACTAGTAGGTGAGCCCGTCATTGCCTGCAAAAGGGAGGTAAAAGAACAGTTTTAAATATATAGGATTTCAATTTCAAACATTATTCATTTTATTGAATAATTACCATACATAGTAAATTTTGAATCAGAAAGTTATGTTTCCATTACTTCCCATGACTAATTTGAATTATTTTAAAAAACAACAAATAGTCTGGTAGCACTTAAAGTTTATCCTGTACAGCTAACTCAGCTACCCCCTGAAGCTTCAGAATTATTTTGTGATTTGTAACAGTAAAAAATTTCTTTGCACTAAAAGAACAGTTGAATAGGTGACTTCATTTTAATTTTATTAGCAAATATTTTTACGAACTCTAATCATAATAGTCATGACTTTTTTCCATTAAACATAAATAATTATTTATACCTTTTACCCAGCATATTCCAGTGTAAAAAGTAGTATATTCTGCTAATTTAAGTGGCAGGATTGTTTATGCAAAATTTGGTATCTGCAGGTAATCACAAAGTATGACTTTATTTTGCACAAACAATCCACAAACAAACTCTTCAAAATATATAATAGGTACAAGAGTGGCCAATCCTTGAGGAGGAGAGGGAGCGGGAACCTATATTCAAATTATATACTGAGTGCTTACAGGCATTAGCAGATAAAGGATTCCTAGAATTAAAAAGTCTGGTCAACAGTTTTTACATTCCTTCACTGTGAATTTTACAGTGATTTGTTTGGATTCAGAGTTGCTTATGCTCAAAGGCTAGATGCCTTTTATGGTGTGTAAACACTGAAATCACTGGTCACATTTTTATGTGACTGAAAGAGACAAATCAAATCAATACACTAACCACACGTCTAAGTTTGTGATCAATTCTGAAGAAGCTGTTGTTCATTCTCTAGAGCAGGGGTGAGCAAAAGGGCCTCCGCGGGCCAGATCTGGCCTGCCAAGTGGGTTGGCAGAGGGCCTGCCGTTCCCCCACCCCCAGGCCAATTAGAGCCTGGGAGAGGGGGGGAAGCACACAAAATATCCTTTGCCCTGCAAGGAGCACACAGTGCTTAGAAGCGCCACGCACTCCTGACAGGGCAAGAGGAGACTTCATGCATTCCTCCACCCCCAAGCCCTGATTGGCTTGTGGGCAGAAAGGGGAGTGCACAAAGTCTCCTCCCACCCCCAGGGACATAGGGAAATATGGGGAACCTCTGGGGATGGGGGGCAAAGACTTCACACACTCCTCCACTGTCAGACCAATCATGGTCTGTGGGCGGGGAAGCAAGGAAGTATCCTGGCCCCGCCCCTTCCCCTTAAGTCTCCGCCCCTTCCCGTGTGGCCCTGGGCTACTTCAAAAATTTCTGAAGTGGCCTCTGGAAAAAAATTATTGCCCACCCCGCTCTAGAGCGATGCCTGGAACTCCTTTAAATGGCTTTCTTTATTGAGTATAGAAAGCAAGGCCACATGCATATCAGGTGTTCTTCGATTATTTTCAATGTAGGTGTCTGTGTTCTCCACGTTCACCGGTGCCGGAAGATTTTCCTCAGCAGTATCCGGCTCCAGTGCTCCCATGCATATGCCATGCTATATAGGTTGCTGCCATACCCCCTCCACCCACAGTGAGGTGCTGAATGATTTCAGTTGTCATCAATGTCAGTTGAGGGTGCCGAGCACCTTACAGAATTTAGTTCTATTTGCATGTTTATCTCAGAATCCTAAACTGTTGTTACCCAAACCTTCCAATTCATATTTGTTCACTTACCTTGTCCATCTTCTAACAGTATTCTTACCCCCAATTTATTTTTGTTGCTGTTTATTATTTGTCACTTTTAAATACTGCCTCCCCCCTCATGATTTGAGGTCTCTTCTCGTCTATGTCTTCTGATGGGTTTTAATATGGCCAGTTGGTTACTACTCGTTTGCATTTTTTTCATTTAGGGTTATTAGTGTTACACTGTTACCTGGCACACTGGATGAAAGGTTCTATATAAATAAAAGAGACACAATGTTATAGTAAAAATCACTTGGAGAAATCTAGAAAATCATGGTCTTAACAATTAAATAGCACGGTCATGTGACTTTAATGATTTATTACTGCAAATCCATTTCAGTTTATAGCTGGATCTGAGTAACTGAGTGCTCATTATGTGTCGCTGTGATGTTAATTAAATTAACAAACAATTCTCCATTAAACTGCTAATTAATAATGTACCTCAGTGTGTGTAAGCTGCATAAAATAACTCAGGTTATTTTTTCTATAAGATTTACCATGCAGAATTCAAGGACTCGCTGCGAATCTAAGCAAACAAAATTCAAGATTATGCTTCCGATAGCATTCATTACTTGGTGCATATTTAAGATTTCACATTATTGGGATGAATGCTGTTCTCAATTACCCTGAATTTTCACATGTTGATGTGAAAGCTAAGATGAGAACTTGGCTCATTGTGTGTAGATGTATATTTGTCTTAAAATAAACATATATATATATGCAATATGACTGAATTGCAATTGCATTAGGAAAAATATCCTCCTTCTCCTTTTCTTTGGAAAAAAAAAATCACAACTAGCCTTTCCTGCCATATATGACTATAACAGTGTGGTAAAACCAGGTACTGAACATAGGTCTCCTGAATCTCAGTTCAGTGACTTATCTACAAAACTATCCTTCTAACATTCAAACTGGACGAGCAACATGCACTTGACTTGTCCCAAATGGATGTACAGTTTAAATTGGAGGTAATCAGAAAAGCTCTAGAAAAGGAGCTTTTTGTTGTTTTGTTGCCCTTTCCCCTTTCCTATTTCGGCTACACTTACGAAAGAAAGGCACAGAGGTGTTCATATTTTAGCCCTTCAGGCAAGGACCCTCTTTTGGTCTGTATTACAGTGCCTAACACAATAGGTCCCTGATCTCATCTGGGCCTCTAAGAGCTACCATACTGCAAATTATAGCAATTATCAATTCTTATGTTGTACTTGACATGTTTCAAGTGCTGTACAAACATTAACTCTCACAATATCTCTGTGGTTATGTAGGATAAGCATGTTCCCTGTTTAATGATTGGGAGGGGGAAGGCACGGCTATCCAGCAAACCACTGATGCAGCTAATATTAGAACTCCAGCTCTGATTCCCACTTCTCATTTAATGCTTCTAGAGAGCCTGCAAGGAAAGAAGGCATGTTAGGCTATGCAGTAGGCCCTCAGTTGTCCAAAACTATCTTATGTTTATGAAGATATAGAAGATTTAGCTGGCTACTCAATTTTTATTTTTTTGGAAAATTAAAATGAAAATGTACATAAGGGCCATACTGGGTCAGACCAATGCTCCATCCAGCCCAGTATCCTGTCTGCCAACAGTGGCCAATACCAGATGCCCCAGAGGGAGGGGACACAACAGGTAATCCTCACATGCTCCCTCCCCTGTCACCCACCTCCGGAGAAACCGAGGCTAGGGACACCATTCCTACCCATCCTGGCTAATAGCCATTGATGGACCTAACCTCCATGAATCTATCTAGCTCTTTTTTGAGCCCTGTTAAAGTTCTAGCCCTCACCACATGCTTCATGTAAATCAGTATGCTTGTGTGGGACTGTGGATGAGGGATTCAGTACTCAAGCTGACCTGGGGAGAGGGGACACTCCATCTCTCTCTCACTGCAGCAGCGTAGGGCCAGGTGAGAAGCACCTCTCCAAGGCTGCTGCATCTCTGGTGGGCACAGCCAGGGGAGGGGTACATGTCCCTGGCTGAAACAAGTCCAGGTTCCTCTGCCTCCCCACACTCCCCAGCCACAGCGAGGAATGCGGCAAACTGTGCACTTTCTCCTCTTTCCCTGATGAAGGGGAATTGCCAGCAATATCCCCATATGAATCTGGGTGGGGGGAGCTTCAGGCCCCCTGCCCTCCCTAAAGGGGGGTTGGGAGACCAGGGAGGGGGCACTTCTGGATGGGAGGTGCACCCCAGCCAGCCCCTTTCATCTGCCTTGTGATTCTGTCTCTTTTCTGTATGGTTTTATGAGAAGCGGTCCCATTCCAGGCACATCCCACTTTCCTGGCACAACCAAACCCTGACCTTGCTTTAAGTTATGATAAAAGGAAGCTGTACACCAAATATGGTGATCTCAGCTTTTACCATTTAGGAGTTCTTGAATGGACAGACAGATGCACAGACAAACTGTCTCAAATACATGGTAAATTTACTAGATAACCATAATTGGTATACGCTTAAAGCCAGATCTGTGAGGTGCAACATGCCAAATATCTTCAGCTCCCATTGACTACAGCTGAGAGATCTAAAATAAAATGAAGGAAAAATAACACATTATTGCTCATTTTACAGATGGTGGAAAGAGGTAGAGTTGGGAATAAAATCCAGATCTTCTGACTTTCATGAGACCACGCTGTATGTGGGTTGTACACCAAATTGGCAGTGTAAAGACCGAACTATTGCAGAGTTATATAAAAGCACAATAGCCTCAGAATGTTTTTTTCAAACAGCTGAAAACACTATGTTTTTCGCTCGAATAACTCCAATGCTGTAGAATAGATGTTATGTCAACTCAAATAAACCAAAAAGCTTCACCTCTAAACTGAGAGCAAGCATGATAAAATTTCAGATCAAAAGGAAGAGGGGAATATGATAAGCCACAAATGTGGGTGCTTCAAGGTAATATTTGTATATCATCTCTAGCAATAATAATACAAATGAGCCCATCTGTGTTGCTTTGTTTTCCATCAGATATAGGAAAGGACAAAGACACTTATACAGATGATTCAGAACATGGGAATTATGATTCTCGCACAGATCAGTCACTGCTTATTCAAAACACGCTTACCAGACAGAAACCAGAACCTCGGACTAAGTCATCTTTGAAGGTAATGGACCGCTGAACTTATTAAGTTACATGAATTGTCATAATGTGCTTAAATTCTGAAAAAAATATTATAGGTTTACCTTATAGCGAATGTTACAATTAGATTTTAAAATAAATGTAGTGTTCTCCATAGAATTAAGGGCAACATTGTGATAGCAAACAATAAAGGCAAAAGCGAGCATGAGCAATACAAATAAAGCCAGAAGTGTTCTTGACAGAGCATGAAATCCCCAAAAGATGGAGTGCAAGAATATCTCGAAGAATTTGGCCCTGTCTATACTACCAAGTTTTGTTGCCAAAAATTGCCTTTTGGAGATAAAACAGTGAGAGTGTGCACACTGTGATGCCGCAACGCCACTTTCGTCATGGAAAATGCCGAGTTTTGGTGACACAAATTTTCCATCACGCACAGATTTTTTTCTTCTTTTTCCTCCCTTTTATTGTTGACAGAGCCAGTGCAGACACTGCTGTTTTGTCCTCAGAACTAGCTTCTGACACTATTCCACAATGGTCACTCTGCTCAGAGTTTTGAACTCTGCTGCCCTGCAGGCCTGTGCCTCTCCGTTTTCAAAGCTCTGGGAAGTATCTGGCAGCTGAATGTTCTGCTCCATTTGTGGAACAAATAGCTCTTGTTCTGCTCTGCACTAGGAACACAGCAGCGAGCAGGCTGCTGCTGTAGGGGGAGGGGGACAGACACTGTGCTGCTTTGGCATTTCTCAGCATGAAGAACTCACAGAGCTACTCATGATGCTGCTTCCGACAACTGAGGAGGCTCTGAAACAACCTGGAAGGAAACCCAAGACATTCAGCGATTGGCTCTACCTTCCCACAACACTGCACTGCACTGTGGGATATATACCCACAATGCATTGCTCACACTGATGATGGTGCCCTTGATGTAGACATGATCTGTTGACAGAGGCAGCAAGTGTGAACACCCACTGGCAACTTTTGGGTTTTTTTTTTCACTTTTTGGAGATGACGTAAGTTTTGTTGAAAAACTTGGTAGTGTAGACGAGACCTTTGATTCAAGCATCCCTATGGAAAGAGAAGTAAAAGACTTCTATATCATGATAAGCATGACCTACTGTAACACTAGCAGAAATTCCCTATAGAAATAAGGACACAAGCACACAATTAACAAATAAATAAATAAATTACAAAGGCCTAAGATTGTGTCTTAGTGACCCTCAAAAATAAGACCCAGCTATCTTCTAAAAATTTAAAGACTGGAATAATCTATTGGATTAAGGGCATATTAACCACAATGTATAGCAAAGTAGAAGTCTGTTGTGTGTGTCTCAATGAATGAATAATGGGTGTGTTCAGAAGCTTAATTGCAGTAAAAGTCAAGAGTGATGTAGGAAAAAAAAACCTACTCCAAATATTCATTGCAGGAAACCACTGTTAATGACGGGCAAAATTATTCCAGATAACTGTGACACACACAGGCACAACAAAAACACTGGATAAACTGTCATTTCATCCTATTTGGCAAATGGAATTTCACTTAAGACTTGTCTACATGGGGACAGTCAGGAAAGTAAAACAACACTTCAGATAATTCTGATTAAATGTAGATTAGTTAAACTGCATTAAATCCCTTTAATTTGGGTGAGCATAATTCACAATCAATTCACAACCCAAATTAAGGCCACTTTCTTTGAAATGGGTACATCCCAGTTCCACAAACCTGTATCTAATGGGGCCAAACACAGGTACTTTGTTCTACATGTTCTCTGGTATGCCATTACAGAAACCTGAGTCCCATTATGCTTTTGGCAGCCTATTAACTGAGCATTATGTTTGTGCTAGGGAAAGAATCTTGTGGTTACTGAAAAGCTTATGCTCTAGATCTCACTATTGTCATCACCATAATTCTGCAGAATACTGCATCACAGATGGTCAAAAATATGTATGATCTGTGAGCTTTTCCTGATGTGATACTTTACATATCATGGGAAGCTTTTCACACAACGTGGTGAGATAAAAATTCCATTAAAATCTGGACGCTTAATTTCCTATTCTTTCTCTTGTTTGTGTTACTTTTTGATCAAATTTTGTTCTCTGATATGTGTATGAAACCTGCATCTATTTCAGTGGGAGCTGCACTAATATTAGAGGCTAGAACTTGACTTTTTTGTATTGTCTTAATGGGACAAAAACTGAATGGAGTCAGACACTGTAGGCTAATGCTGACTGGAGCTGCAGTCACCTTGAGAAGCCAGTCCTGGTTCTTACTCCCCTGGTATTGTAAATACACACTCTCCCACTCAGATGTATAAGTCTTCTGATTTAGTACATCTTCATGGGGTGTGGTAACAGTAATAAATGAAACACACACTTTGCATAGGATTCTAATGCCATTATTCTTCACCTTACTGCTCAAGACATAGAATACAGATCATATAGAAAACAAACATCCTTACCACAAGTAGTCCTGTGGCATCTTAGAGACTAACCAAAATATATAGAATAGCTTTTGTGGGTAAAATGCACTTCATCAGATGAATTGGAGTGGAAATAACAGAAACTAAAAGATACATATTTATAACAGCAGAAGAAGTATTGTCAATTGTAGGACCCATGACAGGTGGGACTTCTGCTGTTATATATATATCTTGGTTTCTGTTATTTCCACTCCAATTCATCTGATGAAGTGGATATTACCTACAAAAGCTCATGATTCTATACATTTTGGTTAGTCTACAGGGAAGATTGAAGCTGCCACTGTCGATCTTCCAGCGTTCAAATTAACAGGTCTTGTTAAGACAGCTAAATCGAACTGAGAGGGGCACTCGGGTCGATGCTGGTAGTCCTGCTTCCATGAGGAGTAAGGGAAGTTGAAGGAAGAGTGTTTTCCCTTCAACTTCCTGCAGTGGGGACAGTGCCAAAAGTTGAGTTAAGGTACTTTGACTTCAGCTACACAATTAATGTAGCTGAAGTTGTGTAGCTTAATTTGACCTTGTCCTGTAATGTAGACATTCGCTAAGGTGCCAGAGATTTGTTGTTTCTAAAGTTACAGACTAACACAATTACCCCTTTGAGATCTTTACCACAGTGTGCCTCACTCTGGCTTACCCTTCACTTGAAAGTCCTTTGGGAACCATGTGAAGTCAAATAGACACAGAGTTCCCTTTGTGTCAAACTTCAGCAGCATTCATTTGCTTGAGCTAATGAAAATGGCCAAAGATCCCTAAGGGAGAGATCAGAACTTGCCCTTGCATGTTTTGCTTCAGTGTCCCCATCTGTAAAACAGATGTAATGTTTTCCTACTTCCACACAGGTGTTAAAATGTTTCTTGTATTACTGTTCGTCAAGCACTATGATATCTCTGATAGAGGCTTTTGGTGCAAATTAGCTTACAAATTCTAAGCATTGATATTAATAGTCCTTATCCATTTAGCTAATCATAGGCTAAAACATCATTAAAAGAGCAATATTGTATGAAAATGTTTGTGACCTATTGCTACTGGAGTTTTTACCTTAAAACAACTAGCTTTTGTATTCAATACTTATTGATGCACTTCTGTGACTGATTTATTGTTATATCTCAAACTATTATAGAATGAGCAATTGGTTGTTTCCTGTTTATGCCTAGATGGCCTAGGTTCATACACAACAGTGTTTAACAAAAAGGAGGGCAGATTAGACTTGCTTCAATGGAGTATCTCATGTGACTGCTTTTATTGCCTATTATATTAATATGACTTGTGCTTAGATTTCTGTGGCTAAAAATGACTTAGCTTTGTGGCCAAATACATAGTATCTACATAGTATATTTTTATTACTAGAATTCTACAAAATTCTGTCAACAGTTGCAGGCTGATCTTTTTGAAAGTGTGTTTGGAAATTCCACCTGCAGAGGTTTGGGGGGCAAACAGTCTGCCTGGGTTTGCACCTTGCCTCCCCGCAATTTTTGTTTCTTCAGGTCTAAATGAAACTCTGCAATCTCATTTTCACAATAACACAGTGACTTTGTTAAGATTTTGGTGCAACACCTTGAATTGCTTCATTGTTTCATGCATTTGTTAATGAACATGGTCCAGTGTCAAGTTTGTAATGAAGCACAGCCCATACATAGTTTCATATGATGTGTCATTTCCATGTGAACATTTCACTTCTATATTGAAACTAATATTTATTTTTAAAATTTCTTTTCCCTTGTGTTTTCTCTTGTCACTGAATGGAAGGTTTATACTTATTAGGGCCATAGTAAAGAAAATTCAGCTGTGTATTCATTAGTCCAGGGTTTTAGGGGCTGAAACTCTTCTTGTTGATAGTAGGTGAGTGTAAGGAATAGGAACAAAATAGAATGAATTAAAATGAAAGGAGGGGGATGGAGACATTCAGCAGTGAGTAAGGCTTTATAAGGAATCAAACTTCTGCCAAAGTGCAGGTATGCATGATCAAAATGAATGGAATGGATTAGTCAAAATGCAATCATGAAAAGGATGAAAAGATCAACAGCTGTAATAGTAAGTAACTCAGAATTAGAAGAGTGTCAACCCTGCTAAATTGTGAATGTTTTTAAAGTGTAAGTTTAAAGTTTATTAATTAAAAACTTATCAAGATGAAAAAGCTTTAACAGATTGTCAGAAAGTGGATGTGGATTTGTGCTTTCTTCTCAAAGGAGCTACAGTTATAGCAAACCCAAAGTGTATTGCAGAGTACACTGTATAAAAAGTATGTTGTAAGTATACTGTATTTAAAGAGCCGGGCTTTCAAAGGTGTTGTAAAAGTTAAGTGCCAGCGTATGGAATTGGGCACACTAGTTAGAAAAGATCAAAGAGGGGAATATAATAAGGTTCCCAGCAATGCTTCTCAATATAGTATTGCTTTGTTTGAAAGTAGAGAGGGGAAGTGAAACCCATTTAATTGGAGGAAAGTAAGAGAGACAATCAACTGAACAAGAACGGTAGAAAAGAAAGTTGAGCATGGACGTATTTTAACATGACAATATCAGTAGTACTTTCTTTTTTACTTTGTTTATAGTGCTTTCTTACCATTTTATTCCATGCCCTTTTTTTAGTCATACGTAGTCACCTGAAGACAGATCATACCCCTACTTTCATACCCCTACTTTCATACCCCTACTTTCATCCTATTCCAAGGGGCCCTGAGAAGGGTTGTCCTTGGGATTTACGGAGTCCTATGCAGTATTAACACGCTGGTGCTCCCAGAAGAACCTCTCCAACATTGATGACACACACCGTGTTCCGTACACAGCAGAAGCTGCAGCAGCCCAGGCTTGCATCCTGGGAGGAAGGGATAAGGCCATAAAGATATCAAGCCACCCAGTCTCCCTCACCTCAAGCTGGTGGAGAGCCACAGTTACCTGCAGAGACCCCTGTACTCTCCCTCCCTTATACCGAATGTGCTGCACTGCACATTAAGTTCTGTGATTGCAGCCCCTGTACATGCTGGGTGTGCAGGAACCAATCAGCTCTGACCTGCTCTCCCAGTGGTGCTGCAAATTTTGTGGTGCCCTGCATAGCTGTATATGCCTAAGTATGATCCTGAGTATTCGTTTGCCAGTTCCCACTACTTTATTGTTCTCCTCACATACAGCACTTGATTCATATTCCTCCAGCTACCCTTACATTCAATGGGAGCCACAAGTGCATATCAGAGGGGAAGTATTTGGCTGTAAAAGTGCTTCGGTATGTAAAATAACCATGGGGGAGAGCATTATGATCTGAAAGGGGAAGCATGAGAGAGTAGAACATCTTGACAGAAAACAAATAGCAGGCTAATGTAATCTGAAAAAAAAAACCAATAAAAATGTTAGTGGTTCAAGGGGAGAGATCGGGTGGAATAATGAATAATGAATCTAAAATGGAATTCATGATCTGGTGAATGTGTACACTTCAGTTGTACAGCTCACAGTTACTTTGAGATTGTGTTATATGCAGGCTGTACCTCCCTAAATCGGGACTTTCTGGTCTGGCAATATCCATGGTCCAGCAGGACCACAAATATTTCTGGACAAGAGAGCCTTGGGGCAGGAGGGCCAGGAGCTGAAAGCCCCACGTACGGCCAGGCTGGTGGTAACGGGGCTAGGGCCTCAGCAGCCCAGTGGCGGTAGTGGGCCATGTGGCTGGAGCCCCAGCAGCCCAACTGGAGCTGGGGCAGACCAGAAGCCTGATTGGAGCTGCATGCCGGGACCCGGACTGCTCAGCCAGGGCCATGTGCCAGCCCAGCACTGGTGCTGGTGCTGCTGCAGCGAGAACTGGGGCTGCATGCTGCCATGCTGGCAGTGGAGCTGGGGCTTGTGTTGCCCAGCCAGCAGTGTGGCTGAAGGTAACTGGTGGCGAGGAGAGGCAACAGGCTGAGGGGGCTCCTGATAGGGGGCCTCCTCTGGAACAGCAAATTCCCTCATCTGGGATTGCTTGGATCCCAAGGGTGCTGAAGCAGGGAGGTCCAATCTGTAAATGACTCAATAAATATTTAGGAAACTGCCCTGTTACGAAATGTTACTCGTGAACGAATGGTGAAATATTTTTTCCAGCAGCCATAGCACTTTATGATTTGATTCTGTCAGATTTAAAGCACAAATAACTTCAGACAGTGCCAATATTCTGAGGCGGGAGGGGGGGGAGGGGGCACTTCAACACCTGCTCTCTCCAGCTGTTTCCCTATGTCTGCCTACTCCTACCATAATATAGTTGTGTGATAAGCGTTCTATTGAACCTACTAATCCTTAAATACACTTTTTTGGTACAACTTTTATAAAATGAGTGAACAGTGATCCTGAATCTGGGGTGGGGAGAAGGAATATTCTTTATAAAGATTTCTTGTATGAAGACTCCACATGAGTAGTCAAAACTATCTTTTTATTAAGAAAGATAGTCATATGTTCATGGAAGATGAAAGCATCACTTAACCCTTTTCAGAGCACACTGGCTATAGTCAGTCTACCCTTGAGGAGCAAGATTCTTTGAAAAATAATTTTAAAAAGCTGAGCTAAAAATGGGTCTATCATTTATTCAGTTTAGGAAAATGATCTTGTAGATCTATTCCAGCAATCTCTGAAAAGACAAGTCGGTGGGAAAACAAATGTTGACCAAGCAAGGCAAGTTAAATAATTTCCAGAAAGCATGACATCCTCCTTTACATACTCTTGACTAATATTTCATAAAGGTTAAAAAGGAGACTGGTAATACTTTCAACACAAAATCCAGGAATATATTAGCAAAGAAAATTGCATCATCATAGCTTGAAAAGTTTAAAAAAAGTTTAAGTATGTTATTCCCTATGGTATGAGTAATCAGTAATCTGCAACATTCTAGGGTTTTGGCTTCAAATGTTGGTTTTTGGCAAGCTTCAAGTGGAGTCATGAGATGCTCGTTGATGCCGACAGGGACTTCAGATAGGCTCTTTGTCAGTTTGTTCATGATGGCAAATCCTACTCCGTGAATTTGTTTTTCTTTCTTTGGGGTTCTTTTCCAGAAAAAGGTGTACCCTCCACCTACAGTGCCACTTGCTGTAAGTGGTCTAAGTGCCACTACATGGCACAGTGAGCCAAACTAGGTCTGTGGGTTACATTTACATGCAAAAACTAAGATTTTCACACAGATTTTTATTCAGTTTTGTTCTACCATGGTCTACGTATTTGAGCAAATCCTGACCTTGTTGAAGTCAGTTATAGTGTTGTTGTTATTTGAACCAGGATTTCTCTCACCGGTCCTTAGTTGCCTCATCTACTAAGGAAAAATACTAAGTCCATGGCCCAAGCAGTTGTGATGATTATTTATTCAGTATTCTAGGTGGAGATGGCGATTCACAAAGGGCTAAAATATATGGCTCAGGAGCAGGATAGTGGTATGCTAGGTTACTTCATTTAATTTTTAAAAGTGGGCATTCCGGATAGACAATGGTCTATCACTTTGCTGTGTTTATTATTGACTGTACATCACAAGAGCAGAAAAACTAGATGAATCTGAGTTCCTGCTTCCTCAGAGGCATCATAAAAAGATTTATGGTTTTATTAGCCACCCACATACCCTATTATTTCTTTTTCTTGTACATTCATCGAGAAATTGCAAGACATTTATGTAAATTCTATTTTAATATGTAGCTTCATTAGTGGAAATAGTCCATCAAGATGATTTTTCTTGAGTGTAATGAGCTGTCACACCAAATTCACAAGCTGTCATCCTGATCCTGTCTTCCTAGGGATGGAAATTCACTGTTGGTTCTGAACATCATTGTTGTTACATGAAAGAGATTTTTCAGAACTATGTCTTAGAAGACTGGCCTTCCTTTTGTGGGTGCAATTTACACCCAGGGATTTTGTTGCTGCAAATCAGTTGCAGATATGAAGCTGAGTGTTCATACCAGATTGCAGGAGCAGGTCAAGTGGTTACATTTTGGAGTTGTTTTTGTTTTGTTTTGTTTTGTTTTTTGAATTCAAGGACTATATGTGATGGACTGCCCCCCCCCCCATGCTTTATGAAATGGACTTATGGAAACAGATATGCCTAACTCAAAGGTGCTTTGGACAAATTATCTCATGTAACCCATCAATCTTCATGTCACAATCTGCTAGATCAGTATATCTTATTCTGGTGTTTGTGTCATTCTTGTGGGTAAAGTTAGATATATGGAGTATAGAACGCTTGACAGTTTTAAATGTGCAGATGAAAGCCATCAAGAGTGTTTCCAATGCTGGGACACCTCAATGTCTGGGCACTCTTAAAAAACAGAAGATGGTGTTTACATATGTCTCAGCAGTGGTTGGTCTTAGGAAGTCACATGACCTCCCTAACTAGTAGGGACTGGCCAGGTAACTTCCCCATGTAACAGGGAATCCATAAAACAATGGGAAGCTTAGCATGGTTTTTGTCTTTGTCTGGGGCACTCCCAAGAAAGTGAAACAGAGACCCCAGGGAGAGGGAGCTTCCCTGGTTTGAAGGCTTAGCTGGAACAGGAACAGTTTTAGGGTGAGTTTATAATAAGTTTGCGCTGAGGTTTTAAGTTTGTAATCTACTTTGCTCTGCCTGTTCTCACTTATTACCACTTAAATCCTACTGCTTGTACTTAACAAAATCACTTTTATTTACTTTCAAGCCCAGTGTCAATAATTGTTATCTGGGGGAGCAATCAGTATGTACATCCTCCTTTCATTACTAAAGGAGGCTTACCTAAATAACGCATTTGGGGTTCTGGTCCCATTTAGGAAGTAGTATTCTGGGAAGCTGGGCCCAAAACTGCATTATCCTTGGACCTGAAGAGGTTCAGTGTCGGTACTGCTTCTTGGGGGGGCAGTGGTCTTGGCTGGGGGAGACCAGGGAGCTGGCCCAGCAGGACAGAGTGGTGAGAACCCCCAGAGACAAGGAAGGTGAGTGGCAGTGGCCTTATCAGGTCTTCTGTGACCACAGCCCGTCACACTATATTTCTCAGTATTTGTGACAGCCTACTCCCTTAAATTCCTTGTAAAAGAGCAATTTATAGTCACAATCCATCAACTCAGCAGCCCAGAGACTGCTCTCTCCTTGAACAGTGCCACATAGTGGGTAAGAAAGAGGTAAGACCATCAACTGACTTCTTGCTCTTTCTGCTCCCTTGCCCTTGCCTCCAAAATTAGCTGGGTACAGAGGCAGGTTGGGGGCTAGGAGGGAAGTAGTCTCTTTCTTGAAGAGCAATCTAGGTTCTTTTGGTCAGTACAGCCAGCTCAGGGCTATTCTTAAAGGGACAATCTAGCTGTCCGTATGCTATATAGGTATAGATGATATAGTAACACTTTCAATGGTGTTTTCATTTGTGTATACTATATAGTTATTGATTAAATTACTAGGAAATGAAAATACTTTCTCTAATAACTTACTGTCATCCATGTCAGACTACATTTATATCACATTATTAACAGATATTTATATAAAAATGGTGGATAAGCTTGTTATAATATGTAGATATTGTTGAAACAACACCTATGAGCAAACAGATTTTATGGTTACATAAAGGTGAAAGGCTCCTGTAATTTCTGAACAATAGTATACTTTTTCATACTGTATATTAAATTAAACTTTAACATAGTAGATGTTACTAAAACCTATCTAGTGAAACAATCAAAAGAGGCTCAGACTCATTTTATGGAAAACTTTTTTCATGCCT
The DNA here is from genome assembly GCA_032595735.1 of Pelochelys cantorii. Classification (NCBI taxonomy): domain Eukaryota; kingdom Metazoa; phylum Chordata; order Testudines; family Trionychidae; genus Pelochelys; species Pelochelys cantorii. The sequence goes on along the minus strand of CM064329.1, from coordinate 42,448,346 downwards.
AACAATTCATTAGATATTTCTAATAAGTTAGCAATAAATGGTGAGCCCTTCAATGCAGACTTCAGTGCAAAACCTCAGTGTCCACGGTCTTCGCTTAACTGATTCTCTCTGTTTTCACTATGTTTGAAAACCATGCCAAGCAAATTTATGATGCCTCAAATGGTTCTTTTTCGTTAATCCCTGTGGAGTAAATCAAACCGCAAGGAATCAGACCACAACAGTGTCTTAAATTACAGCAAAGCAAGCAGGCCAGCATTTAAAGTCTCAAGTGAAGGGAGGATACAGGAACCACAGAGGGAAAGTTCCTTTTGTTACTCTGAAGGAGGCTTTTAAACAGAGGCTCTGGTTAAGGTGTCCTACTTTGTCTTGAATGCTTCGAAATGCGTTTGGATGCTGAACTCTTAATTTTGATGTACAAACGAGAAGGTACTTTTTATGAACATTTCATATTGCAATTTAGTAAATGGGTATGTTCTGACTAAGGGAAAAATACTGTTTAACTGCTTTGGATTCATAAAAGCATGATGTTACTGGAAAATACTATACTTCCCATTTGTGTATGTACCTGTATATTGAAGGAGCACATAATGGCTTTTTAAAAAAAGAAATGTGAACTGTTTTACTGCTGATGTTAAAGTAATATTAAAGTACTGATAATTCAAGAAACTGCAAATAGTTGTCAGCAGAGATGTGGCCATTATTGGATTTTTCCCTTTTCCTAAAAATGGTTATGGAGCTATTGCATTTACTCATTCATAAATGTCTGTAAAAATATTAATATACAGTGGCCATAATACAGGAAGTCAGAGGGTTACCTTTACAATGACCACTCTTAACTTTGCCTTAGATGACTAAATGTTACCTAAGTATTTGTTGCATTTTTCTATATGGATTACAAGGAAGTATAGCGAATACTGCAGTTAGAGGCAGTGTTACTAAATTACACATGCTATGATACCATAATCAAAACGGTCAGGATTTTAAAGAGCAAGCACACTTTTCCTTCCAGAAACTCACAATTTTAAAAGGGTTTTTTTTTCAATTTCCTTATTACAAAATGTTTTCCATTTTTCTTACAGTAACAAATGTTTAATTTTAATAAATGGCCATTTACATAATGAACCTTGAGTTCACAATATAAATGATGTTTGTACTGGAAAAATTTAAGAAACTGAATCACAGTACACAGAGAAATGGAATTCTATAAAATACCAAGAGTAAAAGCAGTGAGATAAAGACCACTCACTGATTAATAGCAGAGTAAAAATACACCCTAAGTTGATATATAAATCTGAAAATGAGGGTCATACTCAAATAAGTATTCTGAAATCATGTTCTCCTAAACTATGTGCAGAGTTTAACAAATCTCTTCTTCAGTGCTTACCTAAAAATGCTGAAGGGAATTTAGAGGAAAATGTGGAAATCTCTGCAGAAAAAGATGTATAAAATTGGACTTAATACATTTTGTCCTTAAAAAAAAACAAAAAACCCAGGAACCATTCATTCAAGCAAAGAAAGAATCTTATGCAAAATATAATGAGACGCCAATGCCTTTAACTTTAGAAAACCTGCAAAGAGCAACAGAATCTCTGCAGAAAGCTTCTATGAAATGTGCTAATGAATTCTAGATAAACCTATGCCATACTATACGATCTGCAGCAGCTGTTGGAAATCTGTGAACCATGTATGATGGCATTAAAAGAGCTCTCGGACCAACAATATCCTAAGTAGTTCCTATCAAATGTAAAGATGGTCACATTTTGACAGACAAATCACATCAGATGGCATGTTGGAGGGAACATTATTTACTCTGCTACTAATGACATCACCAATAACACATTTGAAGATATCTCAATGTTTGCTATTGAGTTTGATCAAGAATCAAGCGTTGAAGAGCTAGAGAAGGCTTTAAATTGTCTTGTCTTGTTATTGGAAAAGCAGCTAGAAAAGATGGTATTCTGTCAGAACTACTCAAACGTGGGAAACTAACTCTTTCACTACGTATATATATAGTTTCCTCCTTCAATCCTGGAAAGACAGAAAAGTTCCTCAGGACATGCATGATGCAAATATCATTGCCCTTTACAAAAATGAAGGAGACAAGGAAGATTATGACAGTTACAGAGACATTTCATTTCTAAGCATCACCAGCAAACCCTCTATTCCAGTGTGCTTACATAGCTGCAAGTACTTGCTGAAAGAGACACAATGTGTATTGTGAGCAGGCAGATCTACAGTGGATAGGATATTCTCTTTTTGCTTACTACAGTAGAAAAACAGAGAAAAAGGGAAATTACTTTTTACTGACTTCTTTGACTTGACCAAAGCTTTTCACAGGGCTAGTAGTTCCAGTTTGGACAAAGTACTTTGAAAAATTGGATTCCCTGCCAAAGCTCCTCAGCATAATACAATCTTTCCACAGTGGAATTAAAGGAAATGACTCTGAAAGTTCTGAGATTAAAAAAAGTCGAGTAAAAGAGAAAAGTGTATCTTGCTACCTACATTGTTTGTAATATTCTTCTCAACGCTCTTGAGCTATGTGTTTAAAGAGTAAGAGATTATGTCGAACTTTCTCATCATTGGTGTGAAAAAACAGTATTTATGGGGCAAGGCACAGAATACTAGTCTTCAGTTACAATCAGAGAAATCAGTCTCCAAACCATAGCCTTTTTGTTTTGTAATGTGGGAGCTACTATTAATAAGACCATGTCAGTGGATGAAGAATTGGACATATGCATTGGGAAGGCAGCCACCAATTTTGGTTGCTTCACAAAATGAGCATAGAAGAACAGGAAGTGTACAAAAGACAAAGATCTTGATGTGTAAAGTCTGCGTAGTCAATATCCTTCTTTATGTCTGCAAGACATGGGCTTACTACAGCAGGCAAGAAAAGACACACTAGCTTTCATCTATGATGCCTGAGATCCATTATCTGAGCAAGATAAAATCACCACCGAAGAAGCACTAATCAGGGCACAAATCTCCATCCTGACAGCAGCACCATCGACTTGGATTTCAAGGTGCCTGCAAAAGAGATTGAAAATGCTTTGATATTGAGTCACAGACTTGAGAAGTGCAAGTGAAAGAGCATTCAGCTGGACAAAGCAGTCTGGAAACAGATATCACAGAACATGATAATCAGTTGATCTCTACACTGAAACCAAAAAGAGTAAAAAACAAGCAACTAGCAATAGACAAGAGGAAAACACCTTTTGTTGTGCTTGATGTGATAAAAATCTGTTTGTCTAAAAACTGGCTTTTTAAAGTCACCAATAAAGCTGCAATAATCTAAATGTCTGTAAAGATGAATGAGGCCATTTACATAATTAGAATAAAATCATTTGAGAATACAGAGAAAAGACATTTAATATCTAAAGAGAAAAGAGAGATTTTAAATTCAATCTGATTAGTATGCTTTGGGATTTGATATTTTTGTAAAACAACCAGAACAAAGGTTTCATACCTTTATTTGGTAAGAGATGGATAAATTGTGAAATGACTTACTTAGTACTTTCTCACATTCAAAATAATCCCATTTTAGTTAAACTTTTTTGAGAGCATATATTCAAGAAAGTTTTTAAAGAAGGGGTTTTACATGTGTAAGAACATCATATATATAGTAGCCCAATGTCTGTGAGTCTGTAACGCTGAAATGCTGGCTTTTCCCTCTGGGCGGTGCTGTTGCTGAAATGCTGGCTGATCCCTCTGGGCAGCCCATGCTGCATGGGGACGGCGGGGCCCAAACGGCTGCTTGCACCGCTTGCTCCCCCATGGCGGCCCGGCCGAGCAGCTGAGAAGTCAGCCAAGTGCCGTGGCAGGAGGGGAAGGGAGGCAGGGCAGTGACGTACATGGCCAGGGAGTGGGGCCTGGCCATGTACGTCACCGCCCCACCTCCCTTCGCCTCCCGCCATGGCGCTCGGCTGACTTCTGCACCACTCAGCCGGGCCGCTGCATGGGAGCAAGTGGCGCAAGCGACTGTTTGGGCTCTGAGCTCCCCATGCAGCACGGGGAGTGCGGAGCCCACGGTCCCCCAAATTAGAGGTAGGAGGGCGAGGAGAAGAGAAAGAGAGAGACAGAGAGAGAGGCAGGAGGTGGAGGAGAGCTGAGAGAGAGAGAGAGGGAGAGGCAGGAGGAGGAGAGGGAGAGGGAGAGGGAGCAAGAGATCGGAGGCTCAGGAGAGAAGACCGACATGGAGGAGAGACCTGAAAATCCTGTCTTATGACGGGCTAATTGGCTAGTAACATAAGAATGGCCATACTGGGTCAAACCAAAGGTCCATCTAGCCCAGTATCCTGTCTTCTGACAGTGGCCAATGCCAGATGCCCAAGAGGGAGTGAACAGAACAGGTAATCATCAAGTGATCCCTCTCTTGTCACCCATTTCCAGCACTTGACAAACAGAGGCAAGGGACACCATTCCTACTTATCCTGGCTAAGAAGTATTCATGGACTTAATCTCCATGAATTTTTCTAGTTCTTTTTTTAACCCTGTTAAAGTCCTGGTTTTCACAACATCCACAGGCAAGGAGTTCCACAGGTTGACTATCCACTGCATGAAGAAAAATTTCCTTTTGTTTGTTTTAAACCTGCTACCTATTAATTTCATTTGGTGACCCACTAGTTCTTATGCTATGGGAACAGATAAATAACTTTTCCTTATTCACTTTCTCCATACCTCTCACAATTTTATAGACCTCTATCATTCCCCCTCTGAGGGTATGTCTACACAGCAAACTTATTTTGAAATAACAGCTGTTATTTTGAAATAACTATACTAGCGTCTACACAGCCAAACCGTCATTTCAAAATTAATTTGAAATAGCAGAACACTTATTTTGAATTTGGTAAACCTCATTCCACAAGGAATGATGCCAAATTCGAAAAAGCTATTTCGAAATAAGTGCTATGCAGACACTTATTTCGAAATAGGGGGCCTCCAGCCTTTCCAGGGTACCCTGGTGGCCACTCCAGCCTCAACCAAGAACACTCCTCTTCCTCCCCCCTCCCCGGAGCCCTTAAAGTTGACTCTGGACACAGTGCTTGTGCCAGCTCCAAGCCTGACAGCCCAGAGCCAGCAGTCACTGTCCCTGACCCAGTGGCCCCAAAACATGAGCCAGCAAGCCACTGGCAGCCAGCCCTCCACCGCTCCCCAGGAGCAGTCTGGCAGCTCCCAGGAGCCTGCCAGGGCCCAGAGAAGGCAGTGCTTTCCCGATCCAGGGTGGAGATCATGGTTTGGTGTTGAGATGCCCCCAACATCCATGATCTCCACACTAGATGGAGGAACGCAGCCATCTATGGCAGGATAGCTGCCAGCCTGGCCACCAAAGGCCACATGCGAACCCAGGAGCAGGTTCGCATGGAAAATCAAGTTGGTCCAGCGAGACCCCCAACCCTGAGCCCTGAGCTTCCTCTCCCCCTTCACTTGCTTCCCCCTTCCAGCTCCTTCCTCCCAGGTTTCCCCCTCCCCTCTCCCACCCTCTCTTCTCCCCTCTCCCGCCTCCTTTCCCCAGTCTCACCAGAGTTTCATTCCCCCCCTCCACAGTTTTCTTAAATAAAGAGAGTTTGTGTTCATGAAAATACATGTATTTTATTTGACATCAGGAAGGGGATTTAGGGAGGGATAAGTGGAAGGACGTGAGGGAGGAATGAGGAACAAGTCCCCAGTGGGGCAGACCAGGGAGGCTCTTAGGTGATCCTCAGGGTAAAAGCTCTCTTGCAGGGCCTCCTGGATACTGACAGCCCCCCCGATGGACCTCCTGGATGGCAGCCTGCAGAAAGTGCAGTCAGGCTCGCAGCAACGCATCCACGAGAAGCACCAGAGTGCCCAGGGGCAGCTCTGGCTCCATGTTGCAGAGTGCTGTGGTGTCCCGAGGGAGGGCAACCAGAGCATGCAGAGACAAAATGCTTTGCTGTCCCTCATCAAGGTAGGCAATCAAGCAGGGAAAGCTGATAACTGGCTGTCCGGGGGGGCTGTGGGGGGAGAAACCTATTTCGAAATGCATTTTGTGTGTAGACGCGTTATTTCAAAATAAGCTATTTCGAAATAACTATTTCAAAATACAATATTTCAAAATAACGCTGTAGTGTAGACATACCCTTAGTTTCCTCTTTTCTAAGCTGAAAAGTCTCAGTCTCTCTTCGTATGGCACTCATTCCAAACCCCTAATCATTTTCTTCCCCTTTTCTGAACTTTTTCCAATGCCAAGATACCTTTTTTTATATGAGGCAACCACATCTGTACACAGATTCAAGATTTGGGCATACCATGGTTTTATATAGCGGCAATAAGATTTTCTTATTCTCTATCCCTTTTTAAATGATTCCTAACATTTCATGTGCTTTTTTGACTGCTGCTGCACATTGAGTGGATTTTTTCACAGAACTAGCCACAATGACTCCAAGATCTCTCTCTTTGAGAGGTTATAGCTAAATTAGTCCCCATCATTTTGTATGTATACTTGGGATTATTGTTTCAAATGTGCATTACTTTACATTTATCAACATTAAAATTCATTTGCCATTTTGTTGCCCAATCACCTAATTTTGTGAGATCTTTCTAAAGCTCTTCACAGTATGCTGTGGTCTTAACTATCTTGAGCAGTTTAGTATCATCTGCAAACATTGCCACCTCACTGTTTACCCCTTTCTCCAGATCATTTATAAATATGTTTAATAGGATTGGTCCTAGTATGGACCCTGGGGAGACACCACTAGTTTCTTCTCTCCATTCTGAAAACTGACCATTTATTCCTACCCTGTATGTCCTGTCTTTTAAACAGGAATAGGGGTCACCAAATGAAATTAATAGGTATCAGGTTTTAAACAAACAAAAGGAAGTTTTTCTTCACACAGTGTACAGTCAACTTGTGGAATTCCTTGCAAGAGGATGTTATCAATCCATGAGAGGACCTTTCCTCTTATTCCATGACAGCTTACTTTACTTAAGAGCCTTTGGTGAGGGACCTTGTCAAAGGCTTTCTGGAAATCTAAGTACACTATAGCCCCTGAATCCCCTTGTCCACATGCTTCTTGATCCCCTCAAAGAAGTTTAGTAGATTAGTAAGGCATGATTTCCCTTTACAGAAGGTATGTTAACTTTTCCTCAATAAATTATGCTCATCTATGTGTCTTTACTATTTCAACTAATTTGCCTGGTACTGACATTAGACTTATCAGTCTGTAATTGCCAGGATCACCTGACGAGCCCTTTTAAAATATTGGCATCACCTGAGCTATCTTCCAGTTATTAGGTACAGAAGATGATTTAAAGGATAGGTTACAAACCACAGTTAATAGTTCCACAATTTCATATTTGAGTTCTTTCAGAACTCTTGGGTAAATGTCATCTGGTCCAGGTGACTCGTTAGTGTTTAGTTTATCAATTTGTTCCAAAACCTCCTCTAATGACACCTCAGTCTGGGACAATTCTTCAGATTTGTCACCTAAAAAGAATGGCCCAGGTTTGGGAATCTCCCTGATATTGCTTTGAGTGAACACCATCTGGCATGCTGTTATGCATCCAAGATTCTTCAGTGTATGTTCAATGTATTGCAATGTATCAGTTGTTGAACAGTGGTTTAGTTGAGATGTGAAAGCAAGGGTTCATTTGCAAAAGATGAGGCAAAGCTGCTAACTGTGAAAGATGAAATTACTACTACAGCACGCATGTATGTTTTTTCTGTATGTACCTGCATGCATCCACACATCACATACTATATGCAGTGATGATATATATGATGTATACATTTGATATGGACACTACAGCAAAATGAGGACAGATGCATGCATGTAATTAAGTTGTAGGTGGCAACTTTTATTAAACTTTAATACATAATTTCCACCTATCACCCAAAATATTCTGTACCAGGAAATTAATTGATTCCATTGTGGTGGTTACAGAGTTCCTACCTTATAACCCATAATGTAGGTTCTCTTCAGTCTACCTCCCCAAGACTTAACTTTCTCTGAGCTCTCGCAATCCCTCCTCCCTCTGTCCCCATAAGGAGGAACAGAGATTGTCGCAAGGTGGGGAACTTGGCCTGCAAGGGCTTCAAGTTCTCACCCTATCACATGAGCCCAGTACCATCACCAAAACCCTCTTTTCCCTCATCTTGTTCTATTAATGAAACTGAAAACCAGCAAGGAATTGTGATCAATAAACTACACCACCCCAGTACCTTAGTTAGATATTCTGTGCATTCCCACTTAACCCCATTGTAGCTTGAAGGTACTGTGAAGAAGGTAAAAAACACCCTGATCTTCTATCAGTTGGCCGGGAGGGAGAGATGGGGGTGAATTCTTCTTGATACCCTAAACAGGCAATTGGCTAGACCCACAGCATCTCTCTGGCCAGGTTCCTGTTCCTAGTTCTGGTGGGTAGGCTAGGCAGCTGGAATAGAGCTGAAAGAGGCTCCATATGGCCTCCAACCAGGTTAAAACCTGGGAGCTTGAGAACATTGTCCAGTCAGCTCCCTTTACCTCCAGCTGACCAGTGGATACCAGAGCCTCCCGAGGAGAGGAGCTACCTATTGTCCCATGGCAAGTGTCTCCTTCTCTTGCTGTTGGGACTATTCTCCTTTCACTGCAAGCCCCATCAAGTTCCCCCACTGGTTGATGTGAGTAGGTGGCATTTATCCTTCACCTGAATCACCTTTGTTCTTCCCACTAACAACACCACTCTTCCAAGGCTAGTGATAATATTCCAAACCTCTGAACAGCTTTGAAACCAACTAAATTGCACCAAAAACTGGGATTAGTCTATAATTTGTGTGACACTAGGGTGTGTCACTTATTCCTTTTCCTAAGCAGAAGAGAAGGGCCAATGGTTAGGGTACTGTCTTAGGAAATGGGAGACACAAGTTGAGTTCCCTGTTCTGCCAGGGGCTTCCTGTCTAACCACAGGAATTCCTGTATAATAATTTCATTTTGCTGTGCCGCAGTTCCCTGGCTGTCAAATGGAAATAATCATAGTTTTCTACATCACAGGTATGTTGAGAAGATAAATATATTAAAAGACTGGAAGCATTGTGTCATGGTGTAATAAATAGGTATTATTTATCATTATCTTGACTTGGGATCAGGTAGATCTTATTTTAGTGCTATGTTTATTTTATGACTCCCATTCTATATGAAAGAGAATATACATAAGTTCTTCTGTAGGTGTGTCTTGTCCACTTTTATGCAAACCACACTCCATTTTGCAGTTAAGCAATGGCACTTATTATTAAGGATAACATTTTGTCACCAACATTTTTAGTAAAAGTCACAGGCAAGTCACAAGCAATAAAAAAAAATGTTAATTGAAGCTCATGACTTGTCCCTGACTTTTACTAAAAATATCCATGACAAAATGGGGAGTTCAGCTGCAAGGTCCCCACACTGCCTGCAGTGGCTTGCAGCTCCCCAGGTACCTCTGCCCAGACTTGAAATGTGGGGTACCCCTGGAGCACTCCCTGCCACCTGCAGCAGCTCAGTGCACATGGGGGAGGCATGCCTCCTGTAGTGGCTCAAAGGCCCACATCCGTTGCCAAAGGCAGACATCACTTCCACAACCTTCGTGACAAAATCGTAATCTTACTTGTTATGCATTCCACAATTTGGAAGGAGTGGTTGACCAGAAATGCTTTTTAAATTAATCACTTAATAGAATTATCATCTTTCTTTGCATTAGTTGTCCTTAATCCTATCTAGCTTGCTCTACAAAACTAACTATACACTATGGGTATGTCTAGACTACATAGCTCCGTCGACGGAGCCAGGTAGATGAGTTTACTAGACATAGGAAAATGAAGTGGCAATTTAAATGATCGCCGCTTCATTTACATCAAAATGGCCACCGCGCTGTGCCGATCAGCTGTTTGGCGGCACAGTGGGGCAGTCTGGACGCTCTGTGGTCGACAGCGGAAGCCTTTGTGGACTGCTCCATTATGCCTTGTGAAATGAGGTTTGCCGCTTCATTTTCCTATGTCTAGTAAACTCATCTACATGGCTCCGTCGATGGAGCCATGTAGTCTAGACATAGCCTATGTGTTCAGTGCTCTAGTATACACACAGTTTTTAGCTGTGTGTGTGTGCGGGAGGGCGGGGGTGGTAACCTAAACTTTAGGTTGTGACAGTGTCAGATATCAGGCTCTCTAAAATGGGGAACTGGTAAAAATAAATAGGGAAAATTCTTTTTCAATAATGTTTTTGTATCAATAGTTTTGTTTATACAAAGTATGTCATCAACTATTTTAATTTCAATGTAACCTAATTTTGTTTTTTTAAAGGCTGAGAAGATGGAGGAAATGAAAAACTAGATAAGTTTTATCTAGAAGACTTTTATATTCAGCTTGTTTTGTTTTAATGTCTGACAACGTTACCCATTTGTCCTCTCATTTATCTTCATTATTTTGTAATCTGCATTTTGTGCTCTCATAGAGAGATGACTCTGTTAATTGTGCAATCTATTCTTTTTCAGATGGCCTTGTTACTTTTTTCCGTGTGGTTTTAGTAGCACTGTGATTGCAAAATATTTTTTTAAAATATCCCAAGAGGTCCATATGATTGCCTTTGGATGTGTTCTGAACCACAGAAAAAATTAGACATATCAATTAAGTAGTTCAGATTATTCTTTTTGAGATTTATCCTGTTCTTTCCCCACAATACTCAGAGGGACAGCCTCGGAAAGCATCTCTTGTTTCTGTTAGGTCAAGAGCAGCACTAATTTCTCCTATTTCTGGGAATTCTACTGGACGCATTTTAATTTCCAGTACAGTAGAAGGCTGATTGACAGGGAAGTGACCAAATCAACTTATGCCCTTCAAGGAGGCATTTAAAAACATCTGAGGAATCTCTCAGAAGGAAGGCAGGTATGGATAGTGATAGGTCTTCTGTTGTTACCTGCACAGCACGTGCCATGTTTGTCTTCCTCCCAGAAGATAGAAGGGATTTCCTCTGCACTAAGTGCAAGCTGGTCGCCATTTTGGAAGAAAAAATGAGAGGACTTGAGGCCCAAGTATCAACCCTACATTCCATCAGAGAGGATGAAGACTTCCTCGATAGAAGACAGCATTTAATCTTGCAGGCACAGCAGACTGAAGAACCAGTGAGGGCAGTACAGGACAAGGAAGAGAACTGGAAGCATGCAACCTCTAAAAGAAGGTGGCCAACTCAGGTATCCCCTTAGAGGTTTTTAAGTCTTGGCTTGACAAAGCTGGATTGATTTAGTTGGGACTGGTCCTGCCTTGGGCAGGGGGCTGGACTTGACGACCTTCTGAGATCTCTTCCAGCTCTATGATTCTATGAACTGCCAATCACTGTCCTGTTGACTCCAGTACTCCAACTCAATGAGAAGCGCAAGAGGAGTCAATGGGAGAACATCTCCTGTTGAAGCACTGCAGCAAATGCACTGTAGGGAGTAGATCTAAGTATGTCAGCTATGATGTTCACGTATCTGAAGTTGCATAACTTAGATAGATCTTCCCACAGAATGTAGACCTGCTAGATAGGTAAGTAGCCCCCTACATAGCTTTCAACTTCTATAGCTTATTGTATAGAGTATACTCAAGTGAAATTGTTTTATAACTCCTGTTGGCCAGATTCTACTTCTGTTATTCATGATGAGTGTAATACTTTACTCTGCAAGTGGTACTACTGAAACTATAGTAATCCCAATGGACCAGAGAATGCCACCGTTACATTACAAATAGTACCTTTCTTTGTGAGGTGTCCCACTGATGCCGCTGAAATTGTGGGTAATGCTCACAAAAAAAGATACTATTCAAGCAAGGAGAAATTGCAGAATTGGGCCTTATGTTACTCAATCAGGAAAAATGTCGGGTTTTTATAGTGGAGGTAATACAACTACATACAATATACTATTATCAGGAGCGAACCAAATATGGCCTATGGGCTTCATCCAGCCAGCCGCAATACTCTTGGCTGCCAATATCCCACGGCCCAGCAGGCGTCTCTGTCAGGCTACCTGCCTGCATGGCCCCACATGCCGCTCAAAGTGGCCAGCTGCTGAGGTCATGTGTGTCTCTGCACTGCAGGCCCCATTGGATGGTGTCCACGTGCTGTCAGCACAATCCTTGCAGCTCCAATTGACAAGAAGCTGGCCAATGAGAGTTCTCTGAGCCATGCTCGTGGTGCAGGCAACACACAAAGCTTTCCCTCCCCATGGGACATGTGGCTCAAAAATGCACACATGGGCCACTTTGACTGGCATGTGAGGTCATGGCAGGCAGGGAGCCTGCCTAAAGGTCCTGCTCGGCTGCTGGCCAAGAATCGCATACTACGGTAAGCATGCACCTGGCACCCCACTCCCTCCTACACCCCAACTTCCTGACATAGATCACAATCCAAACCCTCTGAACCCCCTCCTGCCCTGGTCACAACTCCCTCCTAGACCCTGCGCCCTTTCCTAAACCCCTCCCCCAAGTCAGAATCCTCTCCTGCACCCATGCCCCCTCCCGGACTCTGCAGCCCCTCCTGGATTCCAGTCCTCTGCTGCCCCAGGTCACAACCCCCTTCTTTACCCAAACTCTCTCCCAGACTCTGCACTCCAATCTCCCTTCTGCACCCAACCTACCTTGATTCCCTTCTCCACCCAACCTCCATCCCAGACCTAGCACCTCCTCCATTAATATAGAAGCATGTGTCCCTTGACCACTTTCTAAATTCTTGCTCACCCCTGATTAATAAGTATGTTATGTGTATTTTTTTCACTTTTTTGAATTTAATTACTTAAAATTAAGCCTAATTATAGGGAAGTCAAGGAGACATCTCCCTATCTCTTCCAACCATACAAAGTTTCATGGGCCAGGCCCAAAAATCATGGGATCTGCTTAAAATCTAATTTTTAACAGAAAAAAGTACTGAGTTTGGGGATTATTTTTATTTTCCTTCCCATTTCTTAGTCTGTAAGGCTACGTCTACACGGCATGCTTATTTCGAAATAAGCTACTCTGGAATAGTTATTTTGAAATAGCTTATTTCAAAATAGCCCATCTACACTGCAGGGAAGCCTCAAAATTAGTCCAAAGCAGGTTTCCCTGATGTAGACATGCTACCTCGATTTAGAGCCCCAGGAGGCACTGGGGAGGAATAACTTAGAATGGCCCTGGTGAAGGGCTATTTCGAAATAGCAGCAGTGGAGTGTCTACACATGCCTTATTTTGAAATAGCTATTTCGGAATAGGCGTTATTCCTCGTAGAATGAGGTTTACAGAATAAGCCGTCCGTTATTTAGAAATTATTTCAAAATAACAAAATGTCTATGTAGACGCTCACATTGTTATTTTGAAATAATGCTAGTTATCTCGAAATAATGGTGCAGTGTAGACACACCCTTGGTCTGTACACTTTTCTTTGTAAACATGTAGGCCAGAAATTTACTTAAAGAGGGCTCCACTGAGTTTTAAGTGATGAATAAACCTTACATAAGAACATAAGAATGGCCACACTGGGTCAGACCAAAGGTCCATCTAGCCTAGGATCCTGTTGGCCAACCGTGTCCAATACCAGACAATGTTAAATTGTCCCTTTCTGATAAGATGTTAATGCACCCATGCGATGAAAGGATCCATATTGGATTTCAGAAGCCAATTAAACACCATGTTTGCACCTTGAGTGTGGACCAGCGATTAAGCCTAGGAAGGGGATAGCTAGAGCTTTTTCCATAAAGAGCTGGGTGAGCCCAGATGGAAACCCAGAAGAGAGGTGGGCAAGGGCTCCCTCTCTCTGGGAAGCAGCTGAAAAGACAGCTGAGAATGAAAGAAGCGGACATTCTTCTCCAGGGGTAAACTGGAAGCCAGACTTGAGACAGGGACCTCAGGAATTGTAACTTGTTTGAACCCCCAGACTGAGGAAAGGACTGGCCTATTGAGTTGGTTGAGTCACAGAAACCTGTGGCTGCACAGAAGGACAGTCTAATGTAGCAGAGGTATTCCTGTAACAAGGTGGCTGTCTGCGGAGCCCACCTGGGCTGAATGTTTGGTTTTGCATGCATTTCTGTTGGCCTCTGGTAAAAGACACCCTGTCTTCAAAAGAGTCAGTACTCTGTAAATGAATCTGGCTGGAGGGCAAAGGCACTCCTACATGTAGAGTAGGCCAAAGCACAGTGGGGGAAGAACTGACACAAGGGAGCTGTGATGCCACATACAGCCAGGAGGGGTATGTGGTATCAGCTGTGGGGCAGTAACTTTACCATACCTTCTTACACAGGAAGTGTAGTGTGTATATGTTGAGAAGGATGACATTTTTACAATTACTTATTCTGACAGTAGCTACACTTCAAATTTCCATGTAGTCCAAAGATCTAAATATATTGAACATCTTCCAGAGACTGTGTTTGATTTTGAAAATTTGAATCATGTAAGGAAAAGGTGACGCCATCAAGAGCTGTTCAGGCCAAAGAATGTCTCCCAACAAGAAAACTGGAATTGAAGAGTAATGACTGAGTTAGATAACATTGCTAAATGAGAGGATGCTCTCAGATTGCTTCAAATGGTCTAAAAAAGACTGTTTTGATTTTCAGTTTTCAAAAGCACCTCATTAGCTAGCTTCAGTTTTTGCAAACCAAGAGATATTAGGATTAAATTTCTATTTTATCTCAACCATGAAAGTTTAAGAATGGGGATTTTCAGTTCTAACACCAATAGTTGTAGCAAACATATAACTTGCCCTCTCTGAGGTGTCCTTTTTTAGACAATCAGTTCTGCAGTTCCATAAACTTTTTTTGCTTAACAGCTATTCATGAGTTCAGAAAAGCATTAAGCCGTTGAGTTTACATCAGCACCGATAAGGATCAGTAGTTAAATAATGGATGATGTGTCAGTAACAGCACAGTGGACAGTTTTTCATTAAAGCAATTGTTTTATTGTATGTGAAATATGGAAGTTTAAAATAGAACCCACGGTACTGAATATCCAGCAGGGTGAAACGTGATTCATTTCGAGTTTCCTACTTCTCTTTTTTCTGTATTAGACAATAGTTCATGCTGTTAAAGATAGCTTTCAACAGGCAAAAGGGATGTATTTTATATTACCATGGGCCCTAATGGCTATGTAGCCAAGTCAACCTGCAGAGAATTTGGAAAAGATTGTAGAATTTACAACAATATAATTGGAAAATATAACAAACAAAATAAATGTAGCAGCAAGATTCAAAATTTTGCCTGACTTCTTCTTCTTCTCTGAGGATATGTCTACACTACAGCATTATTTCGAAATATCTTATTTCAAAATAGTTAATTCGAAATAAGTTATTTTGAAATAACGCATCTACACACAAAATGCATTTCGAAATAGCGTTTTGCTATTTTGAAATAGCACGTCCACACTGAGTGGACGCTGAATCTCATTTAAGGCCAGCCGGAACCAGGTCCGGCAGGGCATCAGGTCAGCAGTTACTTTGTGTGGCTGCTGCCTGAGGCTATCTGAGGACTGTGCTTAAAGGGACCCCCCCCCCCCCCTGGACAGCCGGTTCTCAGCTTTCCTTGCTTGATTGCCTACCTCAATGATGGACAGCAAAGCATTTTGTCTCTGCATGCTCTGGTTGCCCTCCCTCGGGATACCACAGCACTCTGCAACATGGAGCCAGAGCTGCCCCGGGCACTCTGGTGCTTCTCGTGGATGCGTTGCTGCGAGCCTGACTGCACTTTCTGCAGGCTGCCATCTGGGAGGTCCATCGGGGGGCTGTCAGTATCCAGGAGGCCCTGCGGGAGAGCTTCCACCCTGAGGAGTGCTAAGAGCCTCCCTGGTCTGCCCCACTGGGGACTTGTTCCTCATTCCTCCCTCACGTCCTTCCACTTATCCCTCCCTAACTCCCCTTCCTGATGTCAAATAAAATACATGTATTTTCATGAACACAAACTCTCTTTATTTAAGAAAACTGTGGAGGGGGGGAATGAAACTCTGGTAAGACTGGGGAAAGGAGGCAGGAGAGGGGAGAACGGAGGGTGGGAGAGGGGAGGAGGAAACCTGGGAGGAAGGAGCTGAAAGGGGGAAGCAACGGGAAGAAGGGGGAGGGGAAGCTCAGGGCTGAAAGTCTCGCCGGACCAATTTGATTTTCATGGAAACCTGCTCCTGGGTTCACATGTGGCCTTTGGTGGCCAGGCTGGCAGCTATCCTGCCATAAACAGCCACATTCTTCCTTCTAGTGTGGAGATCATGGATGTTGGGGGCATCCCCCCCAAACCTGAATATGGTCCATGATCTCCACCCTGGACCAGGAAGGTGCCCTCCTTCTCCGGGCCCTGGCAGGCTACTGGGAGCTGCCAGACTGCTCCTGGGGAGCAGTGGAGGGCCGGCTGCCAGTGGCTTGCTGGCTCATGTTTTGGGGCCATTGGGTCAGGGACAGTGACTGCTGTCTCTGGGCTGTCAGGCTTGGAGCTGGCACAGGCACTGTGTCCAGAGTCAACCCCTTTAAGGGCTCCGGGGAGGGGGGAGGAAGAGGAGTGTTCTTGGTTGAGGCTGGATTTGCCACCAGGGCATCCTGGTAAGGCTGGAGGTCCCCTATTTCGATATAAGTGTCTACACAGCACTTATTTCGAATTTGACATTATTCCTCATGGAATGAGGTTTACCAAATTCGAAATAAGCACTCCGCTATTTTGAATTAATTTCAAAATAGCTGTTTGGCTGTGTAGACACTAGTAAAGTTATAGCAAAATACCGGCTGTTATTTCTAAATAACTTTGCTATGTAGACATACCCAAAGGGTATGTGTACACTTGCACCCTCTTTCGAGAGAGGGATGCAAATGAAGACATTCAAAATTGCAAATGAAGCCGGGATTTAAATATCCCATGCTTCATTTGCATATTCGTGTCATGGCACTATTTCGAAATAGCGCTATTTTGAAAAAACAGACGCTGTTAAGATGCAGTTATTTCAAGAGAAAACCCTTCTCTCGAAATAACCCTTATTCCTCATACAATGAGGTTTACCAGTTATTTCGAGAGAAGGGTTTTCTCTCGAAATAACCGCGTCTTAACAGTGTCTGTTATTTCGAAATAGCGCCATAACATGAATATGCAAATGAAGCACAGGATATTTAAATCCCGGCTTCATTTGCAATTTCGAATGTCTTCATTTGCATCCCTCTCTCGAAAGAGGTTTCAAGTGTAGACATACCCTAAAACCTTTTTCTTTCTGTCTGCTATTTTTGTACTTTTGGGCTATGGTTGTTGTTGTTTTGTAACCTATTGGATTCTGTAAATGGCTAATCAGGGGTCCAGAACTAGTGGTATAAAGCATGAGAAAATTTTAATAGTATTTTTTCAAAGAATACTTGCAGTGCTGCAAAATCTAAGGAAACCGCTATTTCTATTTTATCATGGGAGAAGGTTCAGAGAAATACACACACAACTCCAAGTAGTGTAATTCCCACAATGAATAACCTAAATTACTTGAATCTTGTGAATTCACCAAGAAAACCTCCTCTATGCCAAATGCACATTAAAATGGAAGTGAAATTTTGGCCACATGTAATGCTGGTACAGCATATCTTCCATTTACAGTGGAGTGGCAGAGCTGAAACTCTTTGAGGGGTGGGCAATGCCACATGTGTGTGTGTTCAAAATCCATGCTCCTTTTTTTCCAGAGGGTTTTGTGAGTGGCTTTGCTGTTAGTTTTTTTTTAGAACACCAGTGTAAAGCTGGCAAAGGCTAACCTTCCTGATGGAAATAAAATATGAAAGTAAAAAAAAAAACAAAAGAAAAACCCAGACTTCTAGTGGTGACCTAGAAAGCCAAATTCCTTATAGTGGGATCAGGGTGTAAGCATAAAGGGAGGAATTTACAAAAGACTTAAAAACTGCTGATAAAAATGAATAAACCAAATCCTCACATGGAGACTAGTAAAGCAATGGTGGCTCTTTACAGCTGATGTGTTTTATCCTTTTTTAAGGAAGATAAAATAGGATGTTTACCCACTGCTGTAATTGTTCCCCAAATACAACTTTATTCACTGTGAGCTCTTCCAAAATTCTGTGGCAGACCACGGCCCTGGTTCTGCTTTTGTTAGAACATTACTGCAGACTTTTGTCGGTGTAACTAAGATTAGATTCTAGCTCTGGTTTCTAGAGGCATAATGATCACCAGAAAAAAAAGAAAAGAAAAATAACCCCGTAATTTTCCACAAAATTGGGGCTCATTTGTGCAAATACTTAAAGTAATTTTCATCATGGTCTTACTCTTGTCCATATGGTTAGTCACATCAAGGGTTCCTGCAATTGTTACTGTTCTTTGTTATCATTTTCACCTGGCACTTTGAAAGAATAAAGTATCTTTATTGTTGGTAAATAAGTGAATAAGATTCAGTCACTGGGTTTCAGGGTTAGACAAAAGTGGGCTTTCTGCCATGTCTTTGATATGATGTATTTGCCTGTTCCAGGGTTTGGTTTGGTTTTTGCACCGTCGCTATTTCCAAACATTTGAAAATTGAGTCCCTATTCAGAAGAATGAAACCAATCTTTTCTTCCACTTGCTATGTCGTGTTAAAGGCCTACACATCTTGATTTATGCATATTCCTTTCCCATTGATTCCCACATCTTATGAAGAGCTTTGTAGTTGGCACATCCTCCCTTTTCTTGAATAATGCGATTGATAAGCAGTGAAATACGTAAGTGTTGATATTTAAAGTGGCATCTGGAGTAGTATCTGCTGAAATGAATGAGGACACTTCATAGTTCAGAGCTACTTCAGGTGTTCTGGGAACTGAGATATAGGCATATCTTATTTCATGCTTGAAGTTTTTTTTTCAAATGTAATAGCTGAAATATATTCTAACTAAACATGATATTCTGCAGAACAATTTTCAGGTTTGTCCAGGCTTGCCCCACCATTTAGCCCTTTACATGCAATCCTATGAGCACATGCCTTCCACTGTGCAGTAACTGTGTATAATCCTGTTTGGAACCAATTTTATTGCTTTTTCAGAATGAGATGAATGCCACAGCGTCATCAGGTCTCTTCTTCAAAGATGGCAAAAAGCGCATTGATTACATCTTGGTCTACAAAAAGTCAAGTCTACAAATAGAAAAAAGAAACACTTTTGAAAAGAATCTGCGGGCAGAGGGCTTGATGTTAGAAAGAGAGGTATGTCTTCTAGAGTGTATGTATTCTGAGAGGACCTATCATTTACTGTGATGATCTATTCCTAATTTATTGCAAACAGGCTTTCAAAATTATTATAAGTGCTGACCAGGCTTTTATCACTCTATATTACCATCTAAAACAGAAAGGGACTGAGTCACCAATATGTTGACTTTGTTATGTTGACATAATTTCATTTAACTCAGTGGAGTTGAAATATGTGGAATAGTACAGTGTTCAGCTGGCTTTATCTACTTAGAATTGTCTTTTTCGGTCTCCCAGTTGGCACAGATGGGAGCAGTGTGAAGTAAAAACCTAAGTCCACTCACTAATCAGCCCAAAGAGCATGGATAGGCTCAAAAAAGAGTCCCTTCCCAACCTTCTTTTACTGATTCAATCCAAAGACTTTAATATGGATCTCAACGTCAACTAAGTGCTTTTCCTTAAAGCATTGGCTCTTCTAGTGTGAGAAAGTGTTTATTTCTGTTTTTTCATGAGAAACTTTGCAAGGGTAAATATTTGAAATCTTTAAATTATTTACAGGAAGAGAAAATCATTTCTCACCCATCCCTCCTCTGACTCTATGGGTATGTCTACACTTGCTCCCTAGTCCGAACTAGGGATGCAAATGTAGCATACCGAAGTTGCTAATGAAGCACGGGATTTAAATATCCCGCGCTTGATTAGCATAGTCGCGTCCGGTAGCCATTTTAAAAATCCACTAGTCCGAATTAACTCACCGCGTGTAGACGCGGTATTCCGAAAGAAACCCCTTCCCTCGGATTAACTGTTACTCCTCATTGCACAAGGAGTAACAGTTAATCCTAGGGAAGGGGTTCTTTTTCGGAATACCGCGTCTACACGCGGCGAGTTAATTCGGACTAGTGGATTTTTAAAATGGCGACCGGACGCGAATATGCTAATCAAGCGCAGGATATTTAAATCCCGCGCTTCATTAGCAACTTTGGTATGATATATTTGCATCTCTAGTTCGGACTAGGGAGCAAGTGTAGACATACCCTTTGAGATCTTGCCAAAATGATGAAAGTCTGTTCTGATTCACTCAGGACCATTTTAACAGTATGCTGAATTGGCTTTGGTGTTGGGTCAAGAATTGCAGTGAGATGAAATAGGATGTTTGTCTATTGCTATAAATTTTCCCCTAATACAATCCCCAATATAACTACTGTGACAGCAGTAATAGCTCAAAATTTCTAAGCTAGGGGATTAAAGTCAGAAATTCTGTTAGGAAAATATGCTCTATTGTCTGTTTCTTGAGTTACAGATTATAGAGCAAACCTATTTATGGATAGAATCCATTCTGAAGCAGGATCTGCACTTTATTCTCCTCTCACTTGTGAGCTTCCATTGCATTCAGTAGAATTAATCCTGATTTACACCAGTTAAATGGAGATCAGAATAGAGCCTTATTTAAACAAAATTGTTAGACTCTTTCAAGTCATTCTTGCACATACCAAATTACAATAAAATTAGTAAATTTTGAATTTATTCTACTTACTTGTGGTGTTGTTATTTTGATCCAATCTAGCAAAACAGAAAAAAAAATCTGAAAAGTTCTGATATTTTGAAAGCAGAACCAATATCCCCCAAATCCATGACATTTTATAAAAGTAAAACTTTCTACATTCAGAACATAATTTCAAAATCAGATAATTCTCTTAACAAAACATGAAGCTACATCTACACTGCCCAGTCTTGTGCAAGAACATATGCAAATGATCTGTGGTGATGAATATCGCCACGCCTCATTTGCATACCTATTGAGCTGCCATTTTGCGCAAGCAGTTTTGCACAAGAAGGAGCAGTGTAGACTTTTGCGTAAGAGCTGAAAATAAGCAGAATAGACTGCTCCTTCTGGCACAAAAGCCCCTTGCGCAAAAATGGCAGCTCATTAGGTATGCAAATGAGGCACAGTGATATTCATCGCCACACCTCATTTGCATATGTTCTTGCGCAAGACTGGGCAGTGTAGATATAGCTGAAGGGTACATCTACACAGCATCTCTAATGCCAAATAAGTTACGCAACTTGAGCTATGCCAGTTGTGTAGCTTAAGTTGAAATAGTTTATTTTGGCTTTTGGCGCTGTCCATACAGCAAGTCTGAGAGAGAGCACTCTTCCTCTGACTTTGCTTTACTCTTCGTAAAATGAGGATTACAGGAGTCGGAATAAGAAGTCCTCCAGCTCAACATTATTTTTACATTATGTCAAAATAACTGCTTGTAATGTCGACATGGACTATGTTAGTTTGGAATAGTCATACCCGAAATGTTTAAATTTAACTAGCTTAGATGCAAATCAACCATTTTGAAAGAAAAAAGGCACAAAGCAACATTTTAAGATTCCATACTGACTTAAAACAGTCAATCTTTTTCATTGTAATGTATTCTTAAAATCATTTTATTTTTTCAACTCTCTTATTATGACAGCTTGCAAGCTTCCACACAAATACAGTATAATTAAAAACATGACGTGTTATCGACATAACTCTGGAAGAGCATATTACAATTTCCTCCCTATTATCTCTGTTTCAAATGTTGACTGCTGTGTTGTTTTATGTAGCCACATTATTTGGTACCAGGATATTAGAGGGACAAGATGGGTAAGGTAATATTGGATCAACTTCTGTTGGTGAAAGAAGCAATCTTTCAGTCTTAAACAGACATGAGGAAAAGCTCTATATAAGCTCAAAAACTTGTTTCCTTGAACCACAAAGATAGGTCCAATAACAGATATCACCTCACCTACCTTCTCTTTCTTAAAGATTGTGCATCTAAAAGATTAATACTCCTTTGAGAATTATAGAATAAAAGTAGCATTTCCTTTTAGATGTGAGAGAAATATTGCTGTGGACCCAGCTGTCTAACCTCAGGCAAAATGCTCTTTGGCTTCCAGATCCCCTTTTTTGTGCTGAATTATGCAGAGCTGGCACTGGAGACACCTATATGTTAACTTCACAGCTATCTTCTTCCCACACAGAGGATGTTCTACTTTTCCATTGTTTTGGAACCTTCTGCAACTTTATTGTCTGGAAGTGAATTTTACTCAGAGTACTTGTACTGAGCAGCCTTTTGAAACAAGGGAAAGAAATGAGGAGAGATAAAGACAGAAAGCGTGTTTAATTATGAGGGAAGTTTGAGGGAATTACTTTTTAATGTCCTCCTTGCTACTTGCATGAGACACTCAGGCCTGAGGTGTTCTTAGGTCTTACTCCCATTGTCTCCAGTGGCGCATTATCAGGATCTAAGTGTATATTTAAAAAATAAAATGAGTATCGCATTTGATAATCCTTTGACTTACAACAAAAGGAATTAGGTTGTTGTAAAAATGCTCCCCGAAGCATGCATCCACTCTTTCCCAGCTTCCATGGCAAACTATTGATCCCTCCCCCCATTCCTGATCAGGATTCTGAAATAACAGAGGCAGAAACCACTAAGAAAAATCTACTGTGAGTTTTACATGCGACCCAGTGCATAATGAGATGGTGATTTCAATGGATTTATGCAAATTAACATAAGCTCATGATCTTTCCCTTGCTGTTTCAATTAATGTGAGGAAATGGTCAGCAGAGTGAATGTGATGAATGAGCTTATTTACATTGCATAATTTGCATTCCTTACGTAAAGTCTTATTGTCAAATTAATCACTGGCATAAGTGGGTACAATTCCTGTTAACTTCATTAAGAGTTGTACCTGCTTTCACCCGGAGCTTTACTGTGTCCTTTGACTGTATTAACAACAGGCTCTCAAAATCCAGTCATCAACATCCTGGATTTGAGTACTTCTACAGTATAAACTTAAAAAACAACAAATAGTCTGGTAGCACTTTAAAGACTAACAAAACATTTAGATGGTATCATGAGCTTTCATGGCCACAGCCCACTTCTTCAGATGACAGACCATTTTCACTTCCTGCTCTCACAGTTATAACTTGTAAAGAGGACTGAGAGGGGAAGAAAGATGAAAGACAAGTATTAAAACAAAGGAGATTGCTAACAGAAATAATAACAAAAATGTATACTCAGAATGATTTGCCACTTTCTATGTTGTCATTCACTTTAATATTAGTTCCTGTATAGAGTTATTACATTGATTTAAAAAGTAATCAGGAACTAGCTGAAAAGTTTTCTGGGTTTAAACTTCAAATGGGGATTAAAACAGTAAAAAGAATAATATCAGTTATAGATTCAAACATCTTTTGTAGTTTCATTCATTTAAAAAAATGTTTAAAATATTAATTTTAAAATAAAATCAAAATTCAATGACGCATTAGAGTGAGTTACCCACCTGCTATTGACCTTTAATGAGAGTTAGACGGCCAGCTGTCTGTTGGGCCTTTGAAAGTCTCTCCCAACTTGAGAAAAAATGGAACTTGGAAGATCCATCTTGGAAGAAAAGACTCAACCCTGTCAGAATGTTTGACTTATAAAAATGCAAGTGATTACATCTGGAGAAAAACAATCTGGGTATGTATAGATTACATGTCTCGATTACATGTCTCTGCCGACAGAGGCATGTAAAATAGGCTACCTAACATAGTCAATGAAGCCGGGATTTAATATCCCCGGCTTCATTAAAATAAAAATGGCCGCAGCGCTGTGCCGGCTCAGCTGATCATCGGCACAGCGCGCAAGTCAAGAAGCGGATCGGTCGACAAGGGAAACCTTTATCGACCGCTCCCTTATGCCTTGTGAAACAAGGTTTACAGGAGCGGTCGACAAAGGCTTCCCTTGTCGACTGATCCGCGTCTTGACTCGCGCACTGTGCCGACAATCAGCTGAGCCGGCACAGTGCGGTGGCCATTTTTATTTTAATGAAGCCGGGGATATTTAAATCCCCGCTTCATTGACTATGTCGGGTATCCTATTTTATTTGCCTCTGTCGGCAGAGGCATGTAATCTAGACATACCCTCTGAAACTGAAATATTGACCAGGAAGGAACAAAACAGGAAACAGCACTAATAAGATCAGAGAAATGTAGTGATAGGAAGGACCTCAAAGTCATTAGGTCCAGGCCCCTGAGCCAAAGCAGGACCAAGTGTTTTGGATATTTGTTATTTGTTCATCATAAAATGCTCAAGATCCTTGAGCAGATTCTGCAATAAATTCAGCAAATATGATGTCATTCTACAATGTTGATTATAATTTGGGGAACAATTTAAATCTATAAAGACACACAACAGATGTATGTGTGTCTTCTTCCTGTAGCAGCTTAGCACCAAGCATTACCCTTTTTACACCACCCATCTCCCATCTCTAGGCTTGTCATCTTGGGGAGAAGGACTTGTGGCCTGATGACACCATCCTGGGGTAGATGGTAGATCCATTCTCCTCACTGGTGTCTTCAAGTGGGAACCGTCCCGCATAGCCTCTGTGATGGCAATTCAGGATTGCAGCTAGGAAGAAATTCAATTTTTTCATTTACTCACTCTGGCAAAAAGCTGCGGAAAATCACCTCCAGCTGCTGTTCACTCCCAGAGAGCTGAAACAAAGCCCCTTCTGAATAGTTACTAGGTTATGCTAAGGGATAAGTCCTTTGGAAAAATAGGTTACGCTAACTTTCTGCTGCATGGCTCAGGACCTGTTCCTAAAATTTGAGTCACTTCCTCTTAATTAATCACAATGGCTTCTGTGGAGCCTACAGAGCCCATGGAGTAGGCTCAGCCAGGCAGTGATTCAGGAGAAATGAAAGATGACTTAATTCCTTCAACTATCACCATAGTGCCATTTCAAAAATGAAATCTGAAATGCACTTAAAATGATGCTGCCGTGAGGGGAGGAGACTGGATTTGATGACTCTTCAAGGTCCTTTCCAATTCTAGTGTTCTGTGAAGTTGTATCTTAATGACTGTGAGGAACAAGATAATGTAAAAGTATCCTCTATTTTGAAGAACACTTTCAATGGAAGAAAATGTGTGAATACTTTTATACTAAAAAACTGCATGTTTCTGGGAGCTCTGCGGACTCAAAAATAGTAACATGGAGTGTGTTTGATTATATAATGAATATTTCACACAGCACTTCATTTAAAGTTGGGCTTTTGAATTTCTATTTTAACATATTGCTTACTACTTTCTTATTTTGTTTCATGCTTGAGTACTTCTTGCTTGTTTATAATCAATTTGAAAAATGTGGCAACCAGGGCAAAATCTTAACTCCATTGAAGTCAAAAGCAAAATACACACTCTTGAGAGCAGAAGTTGGCTCATAGGCATATTTTCAGAAAGCAGACTTCCACATAGTACTAAACTGTTAATATATATATATTTATTTTATCACCCATTACAGCCAGCTATTACAAGCAACGATATAATGTTTGTTAAAATTCACTGTCCATGGGATACATTGTGCAAATATGCCGAAAGAATGAACATCAGGATGCCTTTCAGGTATTGTGGTAATTATTTGTTTTTTTTATACTTTGGGGATTATGCTTTATATTTAACTGTTTTTACTCATTTATTAAGGTAACATGGAGTCCCCTCCTACTGTTCAAGCCTCTTATTTCATTATAGCTAAATTCTTCCCTTCTGATGTCATGAAAATAAAAGATTTTGTAAGGACAGTTTTGGGGGTAAAAACATGGCTGATGACACTATATGGCTGAAGCCACTCTATTTTCACATTTACCTACAGTAACTGTATTGAAAGCTTACTTTCTTAACAAACTCATGTCTCCCTGAAGAGCCTAATGCTCAAAACATATCACACACATTTTCACACATTGGGAAGTCCTTTTCATGGTCTCAAAAGACCTGTGGTTTGTTGTCTTAGGTTTAGGAGCATGGAATCTTCTATGGAATGATGGATAACAGCCAGACCTTGACTGGAATTATAGTCAATGGCAAGAGAAGTTACAGAAAACACTGGTACACACTATGTCAGATATAAAACCCTGACATTCTGGAGAAAACCAAATCTCTTGTGTTCCTGGGATTCTCTTTACTTCCTGTTTTCAGATTGATGACCTTCTGTCTCCTTATTTTTTTTAGAATTATAAAAACTCTAAAAGGCAGCCTGTCCATAAACCCTAAACACCTTTTAAAATAAAAATTACAGCACAAATGTGTTCTTGTAGTAAGTACAGAAATACAATTTATCTCCAGGAAGCCAATAGATGTAATATTCAGTTCCCACTCACCTGCAGCAATTCCCCATGCTTATAATTTCCCATCATTTTTAAATGCCCGTGGGCGGGGGAGATAAGCTTTTTAGTGTGTGCTCAAAGTCAATGGATTGGGGATAAAACAGGCCAAGGTGGCAATCAAATTCCAAAGTCGTGGAGCACAAACTGAGAGTCCCCTTACAGCAGCAGCTTCTCACTTATACCAATGGCGCTCTCACTCGAGTGCCTCTGCTGACTTAAGCTATGCCAGTATGGCAGAGAGAGAGAACACCTTGGGTAAGTAGGCCCCAAGCTTAGACTTCACCTAGCAACTCAGAAGCAGCCTGACTATCTTTAACTGAAAATCGATTTGAGCACCCGTCCCGACATCATTATGAAATTTAAACTCTGATTGAATCATTTTCCAAATCCCTTTCCATAGAGGAAGTCTTGAATAATAATCATTTACCATTTGAGTAAGGAAGATTTTTGATATTGCTATTTGCGCTTTTCTCTTGCTCAAATGATTCATTGTCACCATCTTAAATATTCATTTTTCCCTACATTCCAGCACCCAAATGAGCTCTCTCTTGGCATTTTAAACCACTATAAATGGACTTTTACCAGCAGCAAAGAGTAGCCTGTGCTGGGGTTTCAAATTATTTTGGAACTGGTGCAGAAGCAGGAGTTCTCTACCCACATAGCTTTGGTCTCAAACTGATCCTCTGAGATTCATAGCACTTGGGAGGATAGGTTCAGCAGTCTAACTTTGGGGAGCAACCCCATTGCAGAGAATTGGGGAGAAACTCAATGCTCAGTTTTCCTCCACTTGAGCAACTTTTATATTGTGAACAAAACACAAGTCATTCTTCTGCTCTACTCTGCGCTGGTTAGGTTGGCTTAATTGGAATATTGTGTCCAGTTCTGGGCACCACATTTCAAGAAAGAAGTGGAGAAACTGGAGAAGGCCCAGAGAAGAGCAACAAAAATAATTAAATCCAGAAACCATGACTTATGAGGAAAGACTGAAAGAACGGGGCTTGTTTAGTTTAGAAAAGAGAAGACTGAGAGGGGACATGATAGCAGTTTTCAAGTTATCAAAAGGGTGTTATAAGGAGGAAGGAGAAAAATTGTTCTCTTTGGCCTCTGAGGATAGGACAAGAAGCAATGGGCTTAAACTGCAGCAAGGAGGTTTAGGTTGGACATTAGGAAAATCTTGCTAACTGTCAGGATGGTTAAACACTGGAATAAATTGCCTGTGGGGGGTAGACAGACACCTGTCAGGGATGATCTAGACAGTGCTTGGTCCTGCCATGAGGGCAGGGAACTGGACTTGATGACCTCTTGAGGTCCCTTCCAGTTCTAGTATTCTATGATTCTATGTGAGAGGGACACCTGTCCAGGGATTCTAACCGAAGATTAAAATTCACTTATACAGGGCAACCGTTAATTGTTGCTTTTTCAGCTTGTGATCGATGGGGAATATTACTGGATTTCCCAGTCGGCAGCTGCAAACTTTACAGATGAATTCCGTATTTGGTTTTTAAGAAGTTCTTTGGGTCTTAGAGCATGCAAATTTATTCCCATGTCTAGGCTTGATACATCTGCAGCTAGCTCATATAAAAATGTAGGAGCTTCACTTCCCAGCAGAGGGATGTTCTGGATATTCTTTCATTTTAGAGATGCTGTCAGTTTCACCTACAACTTGTTTCAACCCCATGCCAGATAACTGGCGTTTGCTTCTATCAAGATGGGCAAAAAGCTCTGGCGAAAATATAATTATTTGGACTCGTAGAGCTGATCAGCTGCCAGACTGTTAGAGCTGGCCATAGGGGAGTGATACAGCCTCGTGGTCTGATGAGAAGAGTGAGAGACTGGCCAGTCTAATCCTGGTTCTGCTGCTGAATTAGGAAAACTATGCGAGCCTGGTTTAATTGGCTTTACTAAGTTGTGGAAGCAAAATGCCCAGTTTTCTTGCGCAAGCTGAGGTTGTGTAGGTAAATTCAGGTCCCTGCATTTTTTTAAATCAAGGTTTTACCAGTTCAGATTCTGCCCTCACTGAAGTCAGTTGTCGATGAGGTTATTTTTTTTCCTAGCTGACAGGAAGGTTGATAGTAAATTGGCTTAGGGTCTTTGGAGATAAAAAGTGCAAGTTCACCAAGTGGTAATATTGCTAATTTAGGCTCAACATTCTGAAATATTTGAAAAAAAAACCACCAAAAAAAGTTGGGGGTCTTTTTTTTTTTTTAATTCAAGAGCAAAACTGAATAGTTGTCTGCTAGCTCTGACCTTGTCAGCAAATGAGCCATCAACCCAAGGCAAAGGAAAGTGAATCAGTGATAGGGAGTGATTAAAGCTCCCATTAACAGTCCTGTAAACAACCCAGCCTTCTCATAACTGCTTATTTATTTCAATGAAAAACAAATTAATAAAAGAAGAGCATGGGAACTGATGATGAGTGTTTTATAGAAGGAATCATACTTGGCATTCTACTCCTCTGCTTTTGAAGTGTGTAGAGAGCTCTGATAGCTAGAATGGGAATTATATGCAACACGCAATACAGCATAAAAATAAACCACTACGTGACTAATCATGCAGCTTGGATGCTAGCTAAATTTATATTGACTTAAAAAAAAAGAATGGTATTATGAGAGTCAGTTGGATCATGCGATTTGGGCCTAATCCTGCATTTATGAATGTGAGTAGTCCCAGTGTCTTGAATGGGACACTAACATACATAAAATTACTCGCATAAATGTATTTGCTGGATTGGGACCATTAAGTCTATATTTCACTTTAATTGTTTTTCCATTTCCTAATGCTGTTTTTCTCCCAACTTGTTATTAAAAAGACTTGAAGTACAATAATTATTTAGATATTTGACCTAGCTGATTTTCTTACTTGAGAGAGAAATTTATGAAGGCCAAGTTCCTACAGATATTTATGCACTCTTAGAATTGTATTTGGCATCTAATTAATAATTTTTCTAGGCAGGCATTCAAACTAACTTTTTGTTAAAGTTCTTAGTGTGCTCTCTCTCTTGCTCTATCTCTCTCTCCCCCTTTCATTTTGTGGCTCTTGCCTCCTTGGCTATTTCCTTTCCATTCACTTCATTCAGATATTTGAAAATTAGTTTCTAAAAAGCAGAGTGACACTGCTTACAATACACACCAAATAAATATGTTAAATAGACTATTTCTTTAAAGTATATACCTGTACTGAGGTTTTACTCAAAGAACCATTTTCTAAGCATTGTAACATATTCTATGTTCTGTTGCTGAGGTAACACTTCTCATCTGTTGGAAAAAGGAAGCTTTATTATACACAGTC
This sequence comes from Pelochelys cantorii, assembly GCA_032595735.1. Classification (NCBI taxonomy): domain Eukaryota; kingdom Metazoa; phylum Chordata; order Testudines; family Trionychidae; genus Pelochelys; species Pelochelys cantorii. Next base: position 42,418,809 of record CM064329.1, on the reverse strand, counting down.
CTCTCCCAAAATGTACTGTAGTGGGGGTTGTATCCTACTCTTGTTCTGTACTGGCAGCAGATTGCTTCCCCTCCTCCATGACTTACCAAAAACTAAGGCTCTATGCATGCCCCAACCTTAGCATCATCACAGGAGAGGGAGTAGTTTCCCCACAGAGGATGCTTTTCTTACTGTGCTTATCAAGCCTCATGTGTTACACCTCTTTACTCTCCTGCTCAGTGATGTAAAGGTAGGTCACAATCTTGCTCTTTAACAATACCTCTAGTAGGCATAACCCCAAAGAGAATATTTGATCTAAATGCATGCCCTGACTCTAAATTCTCTCAAAAACTGATCTCACATTAGTAGTCCCACTGAAATCAACAGAATTACCCTTGAAAAGGAAGAAGGGTTTGGCACTAGACATGGCATAAATGTTGCTGAAAAGAGTCAAAATAATTTGTTTTCATCCCAAGGGACTACCCAAAGACCCAGATCCTGATCTCAGGGAAATCAATGTGAAACTGCAAATTAATTTTACTAGTAAAAGATAGTATTTCAATGCATAATATGTATTTCAACTACAGTTGGGCAAAAAAAAATTGGCTGAAACATTTTTTCATTAAAATATACCAAATCAGGTTAATTGAAACAGATAGCAAATGTATGTTAATTTTAGTGAATTATTTCAGTTGGCATGAAAAAATAAAACATTTTGCAAATGTTGAAATGAATGGAATATTCTTTCCTATTTTCTCTCTCTGAAGCTGTTGCACTTCACATAAAATAGTCACAAAGCTGGGGCGAACTAAATCTTTCGTGCAACCCAAAATGAAATTTTCCTAACTTTTCAATTTGATGAAAAATCTGGAAAACTTCAGTTTCAGTTCCACCTGAACCTAAAGGTATTTTTGATGCTCTCCTCTTCACCCCAATCAACATAACCACCGGTGATCCAAAAGCTCAGGTGTTTGCTGAGCTTTCTAACAATTAATTTTTGAGGCTCAGTATGATATGTAATGAAAATTAAGATATGAATAGTTATCAATAAAGTGTTTTAAATACTTTGCAATAATTGTTGCCTCTGACATACATTTCAGTATTTTTCATACAATTACATTGGGAACCACAAATTATTTATATTTGTTTTAATGATATGCCTGAATGTTCTATGAAAAAGAAACATGTTGCATGTTTAAAAAGTATGTATAAGAGGCAGCAGCTTTGCCATACAAGATTGAAACTCAAGCAAAAAGGTTGATCATGCATGAACAAGAAGTAGCTTATGTAAAATAGAAATTGTGATCTATATAATGAGTATATGATCTATAGCTATAGTTCAGCTGGACTCCTAAGTGGAGCAGTTAAGGGCAATTAAATGTAATGGAAGAAGCCATGTTTCATAAGTATAATATCTTTTTTAAAAACCCTTAACTTATAGGATTTCTATGCTCCTTTTGCAACTTTGTATAGGAGCATCCCAAATCAGGCTGCCAAGTACCTAAGAGGTATTTGCAGAGAGATAGGTTTCAGATAACCCTAAGAAAGACTTCATGAATGAACATTTTCTCAACTCCTCCTCCTTTTCAGACCAAGCACTCCCTCTCTTGCACTATAGATGTATTTCAAATATTTGCCAGATGGACCCTGTTAACTTTGTATGGTTTCTTCATGGGGCATCTTCATTTCTTTCAAATTTAGGTTACCATCTGATGAGGATCTCCTTTGTTTAACTTCCAGAACTGAAATATTATTATTTGTAATGTTTAATGATATTCCTGTGCAAGATGAGAAAATGCTACTTGAAGACTGTCTGAAAAGAGTTTTAGCCATTTATTTTAAATACTGATACTCTAAAATATTGCTTTATTCTTATCTCAATATACAGAAGTATAAAGGATCTCAGCAACTTATGCCATTGGAGATTAGTATGTACAAAGTAACGCCATGAGCCAGCAAACTCATCCATACCAATAATACCCTCCAAGAGGTCTCTGTACTAACATAAGGGCACACTCACCTAGAGGAGATTGCAGCATCAGGGTTTAAGCCACTTGCAAAATTGAAAAGTTACTTTATATGGGAGAAGGAACATGTAGACCAGCAGTGGGAAGTGAAAAAAACTATTTTGCTACAAATATTTTGCTGTATGTGTATGTGTTTCAAGAATAACTGTTTCCTGTGAAGATTTCATTGGAAATTATATAACTTTTTTTCTTCAGAAATTATTGTGCCCCAGGAAAGGAAAAGAGAAGTGAATTGAAACATAAAGATAATTTGTTCCTGTTACTGCTTAATGAATCTTGGGGCCATATACTGCTCTTAATTTGCATGCAAAATAGTAATTGATGTATATGAGAAATGCATATACAGATTTAAGAATGTATATAGCCTTTATTACAGAACTAAAGCAATTACTAATTTTGAAAATGAGCCCTGTAGAATTAAAAACACTAAGAGGGCCATATCTTGTTAATAGCTTTTTGGCCAAAACTTGTATTATCTTTACTGAGACTTCAGTGAATGAATCAATAATTGGAGATGGCTGAGCCTCTGTAGATCCATCATATCAAAATGTAGAGTAATTTTTAGAATTACTGTATTTCAATTTTAATTTTTTTTTCTCTCTTTAGCATGTAAATTTGCATGGTATGTGTTTTCATATATGTGGGAGTCCTTTTCAACTGTCTCTAACTTGATTGTTCTCAGATGACTTCTGCTATTCTTTCAGGAAAAAATGTTATTACACTGACTGGAGGAGCAAAACCATGGGCAGGTTGGTGGGTGATGCATAGCTTCTAATCTTGCCATATAGCCACCCGCTAAACATTAGCAGTTGTAAATTTATCCAAAGAAACTAAAACTATCAGAGCTGATTAATGGAAACTCAAAAATGTGTTAACACAAATAATGCCCTAAAATAGACAGCTGTTACAGGATGCTGTATAGTTAAGCTTTGCCACTTCTCACATTGCAAGTGAGGTACTTCTCATGCCAAAAGAATGGTCTCATTGAATTTATTAGCAGAGATTTCATATTAAAGACAGCATTTTAGTGAGTGCTTGAGTTACTAAAATTTATTTGTTGCTTTATAACATACACTTTTCATTTGCAGATTGTCTTCTAATATGAACATAGGAATGGCCATACTGGGTCAGACTAAAGGTCCATCTAGCATATTATGCTGTCTTCTGACAGTGGCCAAAGCCAAGTGCCCCAGAGAGAATGAACAGAACAGGCAATCGTCGCCTTCCCATTTTGCCAGTTCCCAGCTTCTAGCAAATAGAGGGACATCATCCCTACCCATCCTGACTAATAGCCATTGATAGACCTATCCTCCATGAACTTATCTAGTTCTTTTTTGAACCCTGTAATAATCTTGGTCTTCACAACATCCTCAGGCAAGGAGTTACACAGTCTGACTCTGTTATGGGGGTGGGGAACCCTTTCCATTTGTTTGTTTAAAACTGTTGTCTATTTATTTCATTTGATTATGCCTAGTTCTTGTGCTATGAGGAGTAAATGACACTTACTTTCTCCACTTCCATCTTATCCCATCACAGCTTACTTTGCTTAAGAGAATTTGTTGAGGGATCTTGTTAAAGGCTTTCTGAAAATCAAAAAAGTGTCTCAATTGCAAAATTTGGTTTATAAATCCAGATATTCAATAGTAATATTAGACAGAAATTATTTATAACATAAATTTACAACTGCTTTTCTGGTCTCCCCTGTCATGCACGTGCTTGCTTTATTTTATTGTACAACACAAAGCAGACTGCTTACGTTTTTGTAATATTAAGGCTAATAGACTCAGGTCCATCCCATAAAACATACTTAGTTCCATACTAAATTCTTCTGGGGATTTCTGGGTGTGATTAAAAACTTGGATGTTAGGTGAATTTATAATCCTGTTTAGTAACACATATATAGAATATGCAATTCAAATAAAGTCTGTGTTTAACAATAGAGTAATAAATTATATTTGGGTTCAGGAAGGAATTTCCTCCCAGGTCAGATTGGCAGAGACCCTGGTTGTGTTTTGCTTTTATTTTTATTTTTTGGTCTGCTTCACACATGAAGTCAGTAATTTGAACAAAAAGTAAAAGGTGCCTTTTCTGTAATTTGAGGTATTTAAATCATGTTTTGAGGGCTTTAAAAAGTCAGCCAGCAGTACTGGAGTGGGTGGCTGAAGTTCTGTGGCCTCCAATGCACAGAAGGTCGAACTAGGTGATCAAGATGATACGTAGGCGCCAACTTCCCTTCTAGACAGGGGGTCCTGGACCCCCCCCCCATCCCTGCCCATGTCTCCCACTCCATCCCTTTTCCCAACCCCCCACCCCACCTCTGTTCCACTTTTTTCCCTGAGTACACTGTGTACCCCTTCCTCTCCTTCTCTCTTACAGCATCCAAAATACCACAGAACAGCTGTTTGTGGTGGGTGGGAGGTACTGGGAGGGAGGGAGAGGAGTTGCCAATCAGGCCTGCCAATGGGCGAGGGGCTCTGGGGAGAGGGAGACAGGGGAGGGGCTTGGTTGCTGGTGGGTGCTGAGAGCCCACTAATTTTTCCCTGTGGGTAGTCCAGCCCCTGAGTACTCAGAGTCAATGCCTATGTGATGGTACCTTCTGGCCTTGAAGTCTACATGAATTTTAACACCAGAGACAAACATACTTATATTTTTCATTATTATATGAAGTTTCTTTTATGCAAAGTCAAAAAACAATCAGGCAAAGTTAAATATTTTGCTGCATTTTTATTCCAGCATTTTAAAAGAGAAAAGCCAAATAAAATCTAAATAAAAGAACTAATCCTTAAAATGCACACAAAATAGAAATGGGAAAATAAAAAACCACATTGTTATAACTTTTTCAGTATGTGTGCATCACTGTCCATGTTACTATAATAATTCTATACATTTACAAGCTGTGCCCAATAAACGTAAGCATAGATCATAGGGATAGGTTTTTTTATGAAATATTTGAAATTAACAGGTAGAGTGGCACAAGAACTAGAAAAAAGAACGAAGTGAAAATGAATATTTCTCATCACATCTTCATTTTTAAAGAAACGATTACCATTTATTTGACTTTTGCGTAGTAGGGGCAAACTCAGATACATCTGCACAGCAGAATTTGCTTTTTCTAATGCCACTGGTGTCAGATATTTTAAAAATTCACAATGATATTAAAGTATTAGGACTAATTCTGAAGATATTCGACACCTTCTGAGTGCTATCATTAACCATATGAATTCACTGCGGAATTGAACCTTTTGTTTAGGAGAGTTCTGGGCATACACACTTTTAATTTTTATCACCCCAAATTTACTTCAAAATTGGCATATCACATCTGTGTAAAATGAGTAAAACTTCACACGCTTTATCTAGGGTCAAATGCTGATATTTCCTACAGTAAACATGCAAAAGTGTCAGTTTCAGCTGTTGGAGCAGTATGATGGAAATGAATGTGTGTGGGGGGGTATTATATTTTTTGTGGTGAAACAAAACTCCCCCTTTGCAGAAACAGTCTAGCTTTAAAAATGCATTTGCTAGTTAGTGAACCCCAACATTGTATAGTATGTGTCAATAGGACGTGATCCAGTTTTCACAGAAATTAATTGGAGACTTTCCTTTGACTTCAGTGGGAGCTGGATTGTCATTATAACACCAGATTTTCAACTTGTGTAAACTGCCACAACTCCATTAAGTTTAACAGAACTATACCTGATTACATCAGTTGAGGAGCCAGTCCATGTACAGCTACATAATAACCATCCTGACTTAGAACAGGTACACTTTTAAGTAAAGAATGTAACGAATTAAGAACTGTTACAGGTGCAGTCCTGCAAGTTCTTCATGAATGGGACTCCAATTGAAGTCAATGGAATATTTACAGGATCAGAGAGATCTGATGTCCATGGGAACAAATGTATCTGTGTTTTTACCAGCTCATTTATTAAATCACTCATTTAGTAAACTATGTACCTGATAGTGATTTCCTTGTACTCCCACAAACATCTCCACTTTTGATAAGAACTTCAGGATCATACTCTATAAAGCTAAAGAACTCCAATTTTAAAAGTTTGCAGGTAAATGCATTGCAAAATATCAGATAAAGAATGCATGTCCAAAATTGTCTGAATTCTCCCTGACTTAAGACTAGATGACCTAAAAAATCTTTGTTTTTCTCCTGTCTCTGATTATTCAGATTTTTTTCTCTTTAGCCTGATATTAAGGAAAAACAATATAAATTTAATTCTATGCACACAGAAACATGTTTAATAAAATATTTTAATTCTATTGTAGGCCCACAAAACCTTGGAAATTATTAATTGTAATAACACAGTTGCCATCTCTAATGGCTGTTTTTACTGGGCAACATTTTGCAAATGAATAGTTCATTTTCTGCAACAAATGCAGTTTAAAATAATTGTGTTTTCAAATCCAATTTGGTGAATTGTTCTGGCTGAAGAAAATCATTGGACCTGTATGTTTCAACATTTTGAAAATGAAATGTTTTTTGTTTCAAAACAATATTTCATTTTGAAATTTAAGAGGCTGTATTAAATGGGTGGGATTAAAACACCTAAAACTGAAGCCAAATAGCTGAAACAAAAGACAGTACTATGTAGCACTTTAAAGACTAACAAGATGGTTTATAGGTGATGAGCTTTCGTGGGCCAGACCCACTTCCTCAGATCAATATGTGGAAGAAAATCGGCACAACCATATATACCAATGTGATACAATCAAAAAAATGAACGCATGTGAAACTGACAAATCAAATTTTAGAACAGAGTGGGGGTGAGGGGGGAAGGTTAGTTTCTGTGAGGTAATGACATAGGGGTGATAATAGGGGAAGTTTCTGTGAGGTAATGACATTAGGGGTGATAATTGGGGAAGCTATCTTTGTAATGGGTGAGATAATTAGAGTCTTTGTTTAAACCCATACATAAAGTGTCAAATTTAAGCATGAATGACAATTCTGAAGCTTTGCCCTTCCTTACATGTGAGCTGCGGTAGCTGTATATTGCAACACGATTTAGGAGAGAGTTTGGGCCTTAATTCTGGTGCTTTGTGAATGTAAGCCATATGTCTGATATTGTTCCATTGTGTATGAGTATAGTAACATTCAGGTTTTTATATTCAACAATGTCTGAATTTTGGAGTAATTGAACCATTAGTCAGTCATAAAAGCTGTTCCTGGCTCTGATATAAGCATGACTTAGTGATTTATTTCCATTTGTTTGGTTTATTGATGTGCAATAATTGAACAGCAGAATAAGCTATATACTTATCTATTTATTTTTTGTTATGAAAGTTTCTCCAAAATCCTCATAAAAATAAACTTATAAATGGAAACCTGGGTTTTCTTTAAGAGTCTATTTAGTTTGAATCTCTGTATCATCCTCTGGAGATCTTAAGTTGATAAAATAGCAGAGCAAGTTTTCAACAGAATAACTGCTTCTGTTGTCCTTTCCATAAATTATAATCCTAACAGCTAGATACTGAAAATTCTTGCTCTCATTTGATTTAAAAGAAACTAATTGGGAGAGTCTTCACTACTCACAAGGGCAAAACTTTTTAAGGTCAGCCACTGAGAATCTTCATGCAACCCACATGTCTACCAAACGCAGGTTAGACAATAATACTTGGTTGTCCAGCAAGATTATGAAACATCATTAAATTATCACAAATTATACAAAAAGAATTAATGTAAAATTGAAAAAAAAGGGCAGTGTGAGTTAAATAGAATTCTTATATCTCCTGTCTGCACAATATGGTAATTGGTTAGTAGCAGTTGGCACAGAACGTCTCAGTACATAAAATATTATATTCAGAGAATGCAGACAACTCATCTGATTCACCATTAAAAAGAAACTTTTTCTTTCTCTTTGTAAATGAATTTAATGCTAATATAAGGTGCCTGAGTGGTATATTTGTCATTTGGGGTACAAGTGTTATTTTGAAATAATTTAGTCCGTGTCTACACTGCAGACAGTTATTTTGAAATAATGTTGAAATACTGTCAAGCTGGAGAACTTCTTACTCAGACTCCTGTAACCTTCATTGTACCAGGAGTAAGGGAAGTTGGAAGAAGAGTGCTCTATTTAGAAATAAGTGCTGTGTAGATGCTCCCAATTTCAAAATAAGCTATTTTGAAATGAGCTATGCAATTGATATAGCTCAATTTGTGTAGCTTATTTCGAGTTAAGTCCTGCTGTGTAGACACACCCTTAGACTTTGAGTAGTGGATGAACCGGGAAAGAACCTAAAACAAGAATAAAAATAAGAAACCAACTCAAATGGCCATCATTTAATTGTACTGTTGGCCACATTACCATCACCTTATACTGGAAACCTACCTGCAGTTATTCTTACCTACATGCCTCTAGCTTCCATCCCAGACAGCCAATTGTTTACAGCCAAGCCCTAAGATACAACCCCGCTGTCTAGATGTACCCTTAGAGACTAACAAAAATATATATAGTATTATGAGCTTTCACAAGTAAAACCCACTTCAGCTCATGATAGTATATATATTTTTGTTGGTCTCTGAGGTGCCACAGGACTATCATGTGAGAGAATAGTCAGGTCTAGTATTTCCAAATACTGAAATTAATGTGCACTTTGCACTAACCGGCAGCAAAATTATATAAAACCCCTACTATGTGTCAGAATAATCTGAGAAATAAATTCTTATGGCTTCATCCTGCAAATGACATGTGAGCAACTTTATTTTTGTGAATCAGCTCTATTCAACTCAAGTGTATGTTTGTAAGATAAAGTCATTCAACAGCAGCAATGGGAATAGGGGTGGCTATTTTTTGGTTTTACTTTTTGTAATTTAAAACCAGACAGCCTTTTTTGGAAAAATAAATAAGCAAATACTCAATTGGATAGGGGAACTTTCTGATTCTAAGGGTACATCTACGCTGCACGGCTATTTCAGAATACCAGAGTTATCCCAAAATAGTTACCCCATGTCTACACAAGCTGCCCATTATTTCGAAATAACGCTATTTTGCCATCCTGGTAAACCTCGTTACACGAGGTATAAGGGTATAAGGAATGGCCCAAAATAGCGCATTATGTGTAGATGCACCAAATTTCAAAATAAGCTATTTCAAAATAGATTGCTCATCTTACTTCTAGTTTAGGGTGCTGTGTCACACTGAAGCATTTTTTAAATGTTAGATTGTCCCTGAACATAAAATCTTACAATGGAAAAGCCCGAGTGATCTTACTATGCAGCTTGCTAACAATTTGAAATAAGCTTTTTCAGCAATCTCACTTATGTTCCACTTTTCTTTCCACTTAATCACTTAATTTCATGAGACTATTTTCATGGCAAATGCAAAATATTTCCCTAGAAATTTAACTGCTATATGCAAATGGCCTGATTTGGATTATATGAGATTCTGGCTCTACATTTTAGGTTTCTAAATAATAAACATACACTGCATGTGGGGTTGTAGTAGTAGGTCTTGGCTTTTCATTTGTACTCTGCTTCTTTGCTGACTATGAGAGGAAAATTTTCTGAAGGGTAGTCTCCCTTTCCAAGTGCAAATCGTAAGTGCAAAATTCATGCTGACTTTTTTTTTCATAACTGAAAAGTGGGCTCATTCCAAGTAGTTGTATCTCTGATTCCTGTACTCAATTAGCAGTTTAATTGCAGATGTAAATCAGATAGTTGTAAGAGCAAGTACCCAGATCTGTGCCTTGGATTTATTTTGTGAGTACAAAATATAGATGCAACTTGTAGAAACCAGGCCTAAACCCAGCTGAAAAATATAGATGTAGTTAAGGTGTCTTACCACTCAACCATACCTCCAGAGAGATATCATCACAAGAGCCAATCCAGAATTCCTTAAACACACAAAATTCCCATTAATTTCTATGGTAGGTGAGTTTGGGTGTGCAAGGAATACAGGATCAGGCAAATCTGAAAGGCAGAATTGGTCATTGCTGGGGAATTTCCGTCTCTAATTTCTATAAATTGAGTTTTGACATCCATATCTAAGCATGCCTCTAATGGAGGGAGTCAGGGAGTCTTGCCTTTAGAAAGACTGAGCACAGACATAGAACTAAGTCCTATGATTATGTGATAACTCATTCTTAGAAAATTGCAGGAAATCTTTTTCTAGTTTTTGTCAAAATCAGTGTTGGTAATAATTTTTAATGGGGGGACCACTCCAAGATTTTGGTAAGTGGTCAAGGGCCGCACTTCTGTTGAGGTGGTGTGGGGTCTGGGATGGTGAGTAGGGTGTAGAAGGGAGTTTGGGTTAGAGAACTAGGGTGCAGGAGGGAGTATAGAAAAGGGTGCAGGGTCTGGGAGGAAGTTGTATCCTGGAAGAAGGGGGAAATGCGGTACAGAGGGTTTGGGTGGTGACGTGGGGCAGGGGAATGGAGTGCAGGGTCAGGGAGGGTCAGCGTCAGGGAGGATCTGGGGGAGGATGCAGGAGTGGATGCAGGGTCTGCTAGAGAGTTGTAACCTGGAGGAGGTGGGGATACAGAGGGTAGCCTGGGGCAGGTAGTTGGCAGAGAGTGGAGAGGTGGGAGGTGCCAGAGGCAGGCTCTGGCTGGGAGGAGGTGCTTACCTAGGTGGCTCCCAGCCAGCAGCTTTATAGGTATCTGAAACAGGCTTCCTACCTGCGTGTGGGGGTGTGGGGGGGCATTGCTCCACATGGCTCTGCTCCAGCACAGGGAGGGAGTGAGGAGGGAGAAGGCTTCATTCACTGCCCTTACCTTCAGCAAAATATCTTAGCTCCTATTGGCCAGAAATTGGCCAATAGGAGCTTCGGGGTTTTGCTAGGAGGCTGTGAAAGTGTGCAAAGCTTTCTCCTCCTTGCCCAGCTTGCAGAACAATTAGAAGCCTGCTGTTTCAAGTGGCCGTTCCTGCTCTGTAATAAGGGTACCAGCAAGATGGCTGCAGACGGGATCCTGTGGCTTGTTGGGCTGGATCCAGCCCTCTAGCCACCTCTTGCCCATCCCTGGTCTAAATGCTGATTGTATAACAATTTTGCACTTTTTGCTCAAAAGTATTCTTGTTGTATTTAACTTGTAGTGATACTCTTGAGGGATAGAATTTGACAGGCCTCTACAAATCATATGGAGCTTTAATTGGATGTGCCAGGGACTAGGTTCATTTACAATTCATAATCATGTAGAATTAAGAACTATATTTTTATTCTCTATTTAAAAGAAGGAATTTTGTGCATGAGGTATCCGTAGGGTTGGTCTTTATATCTTAGATTCAGCATTAGATTGGGCCTGTACGCACATTCTTGACTAAGGTGGGGAGAGTCATTGTAATTGCTATTGCAAAGAAGCTACTTTGGGAAGGAATTACAACTCAGAGAACCGGTCTCTAAAGCAACACAGGGTATAAGGGATGACTTGAAGGTAGGGAGGTGGGGTGGATTCCAGTGTGGCTTAGGGGATAGAGCGTTGGCCTGGGGAGCAGAGGATGGCAGGCTCCAGAGCCACCTCTGCCCATCCTCAGAACCACTGGACCACCAATACAGGATATAAGGGACATCCTGAAGGTCATTACCATCCTTATCACTGTGCTACCCTAAGTCAGCCAAATCCCGCTATCCTTGTTTGACCAAACGCTGACAACAATGATGGTTGTGGGAATGGTGTTTGAGTGAGGTCCGAAAGATCAAGTCACAAACAATATAAGCATTGACTTTTTTATTTTGTTTTAGTAATTTAGAAAAAAATAAGCTTTCTCTTGCTTCCATTTCAAGCTTATATAGTTCATTCTCATTTAGAATATAGAGCAATGATGGCAACAAAAGCAATATCCTGCTGTGAGCATAAATCTAACTTGTCATTGTTCCAGTTTGCAGAGGAATATGAGAGAACTGAAAAGCTGGCTGCCCAGAAATCCAATGAAGCTTGACAAGGAGGCTCTCCCTGACCTGGAAGAGACAGATTGCTACACAGCACCCTTTAGCCGAGCGCGGATTCACCAGTAAGTGCTGGTGTTGGGAATGCAACAGAAGAAATCCATGTGCCCATTTTATTTTCTCATTTCTTCTCTCCAGGTGACAGCAAAGCAGATGGTCACCGACAAACACATGGTGTCAGGTTTTATGTTTCCTGTTGGTTTTTACTTAGGGCCATATTCTGTCCTCCGATACTCAATAGTGGCTTCCATTGAGATCTGTTCAGTAGCATAGTATAGAGGCAAAATCTGGCTCCAGTAGGGAGCATGCTCCTTTCACATCATTAAATACAAATACTCCAGATTTGGTTTTTGTTTAGTTCAAGAAACAGCTGGGCTAAATCTCAGAGTGTTCCCTCAGCTGAAAAGAAGGAAATCCCTGGGAACATGTTGAAAACGGTGACTTTGGATTTTAACCAGCTGTGTCTGCCACAAATGTTCCTGCCTCAGATATGTATAGAAAATCCTTGATCTTCTTTATACAACCTAAAAACTACAAACATATCTGCTAGGGCCAACATGTCATCTCTGATTTGCTGTACTATGGAATAATGCTACTTGTTTATAATGTGGTACACAGTGATGGAGTTGAAAATGATTTGTAATGTATTGTCCCTCTTTTAATTTTTATTTAATCTTAAGGTAAAGACTTGAATATAGTAGAGTTAAAGCTTGACTTCTCATAAGTTCATGTGAAATCTAGTGGATGGCATGTAGTAGTGGGAACAGCTAAGTGCTAATCCCAGCCAGTAAGTCACTGTGTGGCGTTGACTAATCACTTAGGCCCAAAATTTCCAAACTGTCATCTGTTATTGGTGCCCTACTTGAGACCTCTCAGTCCCGATGGTGAGTTGCGTTCAAATTGCACTTACCACAGAATCACAGAAATGTAGGGGTAGAAGGGACTTCAAGGTCAAAGTCCATTTCCTATTGTGATGAGGCTGGACCAAGTGTACCTATACCATTCCTTGGTTAAGCTGCCTTTCCAGCAATGTTATGACCCTGAATTGTGCTGAGCATTTGTAACTCCTATTGACTTCAGTTGGATTTGAGAAAACTCAGGACTCCTGAAAATCAGGCCCAAGGTGTTTCTAGTTGGACACCTAAAAAATGGAGGCATCCCAAATCATGGGCCACTAAATGAGAATTTTGGTCTTAACCTCTGTGATTGTTCTCCCATCAGTAAATAGGGGATGATACATACTATTTCTTCAGAGTGTTGAAAGGACTTTTTGAAGATGTAAAACACTGTGTCTTATGTAATAACTATGACTCACTTGTGTGTGTGTGTGTGTGTGTGTGTGTGTGTGTGTGTATGTAGATATAGATATAGATATAGATACAGTATGGCAAAAAAACCTGTTGGATAGTTGTGCTTCAAAAGCTATGGATTACTTTGAGTATAAAAAGGAATCAATCATTTTAACAGCTTTACAATAAATAACAAGGACAGCTTCTTCAGCAACTCCACAAGAAGTAGAATAGTGCACCACATGCTACAGAGAACAAAGTATGAAGATGGAAAATCAAAAATGGGTAAGAATTCTGATATTTAGAAAAAACGAAAGTTGGATCTTATGATGAGTTCTACTACCTTTTGTCTATATAAAGAAAAATATTAATTAAATGAACCAAATAAACATTTCCAATATTCATAATATAACATATTCATTCAGAAATAGGACTGATTGAGCATCGCAAGCTATTATTTGTCAAATTGTTCAGTATAATTCAAATGTCTTCTGATTAATGGATTCAAAAATATTTTATACATTTGATGGATAAACAGAAATTCTTGTATAGACAATGAAAGCATTTGTCTGGATATATATACAATGTTGTCTGAGAGAAATTCAAACCTGTAACTAACACTACTAATACAGTAGTATTACTCATAGAATTTGAAGTTGTATTTAGCATTGCCACATTTCCTCAGTTCATAGGCTGAAATGCAATACCTCTTGAAACAGCATAAAATGGATATTGAAACTCATTTTTCTTCTCCTTAGGTATTAATAGACTACTCAGTAATGGAACATATGAAGCTGCATTTCCACCACATGAGGTAGCTGATTTAGATTTGCCTTAAGTGTTAGATTTAAAGTAAAAGTTGTTTTAACATTGAGATCCTATTTTAACTGTAAATTTATTTGATGGTGTTTTTATTTTCTTTTATATTGTGATATGGCTTTTTATTTATCATGCTCCGTACACTGATATGGGCCTGGCTTGGATCTTCATGTAGTCCTGTGCACAGTAATGAAATTACTTTCTGGGATGCTCTCATACTGATTTAAAATGGTCCTGTACTATGTACATTTTAAATGGACATTGCATGTGAGATTGTTAAAGAGAATATAAATTGTTCCAATTGTTCAAATTACTGTTGCATGCTGTAGACAAAATGTCCTATTTTTCTAATTTACTTTTCAGTGGATCGAATACAGGAAAACTAATATTAAAATTTGCAGTGCAAACTATTTCTGAATAGTTGTATAGAACTTTATCTTGAAGGCACGGGAGGATAAAAGAACAGTCCTCTCAATATACCATTCATGTTTTCATTATTAATGCTTCAGCTAGATGTTATTGATTTTAGGGGAATAGTAACCAATCCAGTGGAAATAAAAAGTCCTCGTAACAGTGAGAGCTTTTTCTCACTTCTGCAATCACATTTTCTCACTTCTTCTCACATGCTTCTTTTTTTTAGTGTAAATAACTATCTCTAGTTATACTGCAAACTATTACTTTAATAACATCACATTAGTGAGTCATTTTTTTATTGCAGTTGCAATTAAAAAATCAGCACAAGGACCTGCATGAAAGACTAGGGATAAGATATTTTATATTTTTAATTTCCAACCCAGTGTGACACAGCAAGTTAAAAGTTCAACCCAATGTGAGTGTTATTGTGTTCATATTTTGCTGTGGCAAATCAGTGGGGGAAAAAAAGAACAGAGATTCTAATAAAAATCTCAGCACAGTTCTGCTTTATTTATGGCATCCATTTATGCCAACCTTGCTTTGTGGTGAGAGAGATGCTCCCCTTTAGCTTGAAAACCACATTAGGCCAATTTTTATACAGGTTGAACCTCTCTAGTCTGGCATCTTCGTGACCTGACCAGTGCCAAACCAAAGAATTTGCCGAACCACAGGAAGTCAATATCGTCTAGCAGCATTACCATCACTTCAGCTACTTACTGGGCTCTTAGAAGACATTTAGGGAATAAATTAGAGCTAAATAACAGCACAGAACACTAAGAACCAGGACCGGTGGCTGTAACCAAACTTTATGGAACCACAGGGAATTTGGCCACACCTATGATAAGTGGACATCTATCTAACTAAAATCATGCTGGACCACAGATGTTATCAGACCAGAGAGTGCCGGGACTAGAAAGGTTCAACCTATACTAAGTTACCCCTAAAGTCCCATATTCAGTTTGGGATTGACTGGATGTGATTGAGAAGAATGTGTGTCCCTTTTTCTGTGATTTTGTCTTTTTTTAAATTGACTCTTAGGTTAAGCATGGGGTTGGGAAGAGGGGTCAGGACAGTTTGAGAACTATACATTTACATTACAAGGAAGTGTCAACAAACTCAAATAAGCTTGACAAATCTTTAAGGAGAGAGAGAGAGAGATCTTTACAAGGTTTAACAACACATGTGACTGCTAACTTTGAAAGGACTCTGGGAACTGGCTGAAGAGACATGAAGTCCAATCTTGTGCCTTCTATGAAGGCAGCCCACTGTGTCTCCCCTCCTGCCTATGGAGCTATGACTTGGTAGGCTTGAGTAGTCTATGTGTGAAATGGATTTCATGCAATACTAGACTCCTTACCAAGATGGTGAACTGTAACCCTTCTAGCCAGTTTCTGGATCATTGCTAATTCACATGGAAGTGGAGACTAGCACTCTTCAGAGAGGAAGCACTTGGCTGAATGGGATGAAAGATGTTTTACAGCAGGATGGAAACTGATTTCCAGTCTTATCCATTGGATCCTCATGTTTTCCACATCTCTTTGACTGCTGATCCTCCCCCAGTGGCAGGCTCAGAAATAATGCAATGGAAAAGTTATTTTCTGATACTTTTTACTGTTTACACTATGCAGGCACACTAGTGGTTCTTGGCAGGCACATTTTGTAGAAAATTGGGTGCAGCTTGTGCTATTGTGTCAGACCCTTAAGCCTCGCTGGGTTAGAGAAGAGAGAATAAATGGTGCTTTTTAAAATAAAATACCTTCAATGAAGTGACTATAAAAATAGTTGAGGTTTAGAACTGTTAAAACAAATGCAACCCAGGGGTGCTTTAGAGCTTTTAATGGATGATATATTCTCTTCAAAATAGTGTACCAAATCAGTCCCTAGTTCATAAAGCCATTAAATGCAAGGGAATGGCCACTACAATGGTATGCCTTATTAAACAAAAACATGGCCTTCAACTAGAGTACTGTCTTATGCTCAGAACTGAATGTGGAGCCATGGAAGGTTGGTGATTTCACTTAGAAAGGGCCTGAAAATTCTGCATTCAAGTTGTAATGTAATCCAGACAGAGCCAAAAAAGGTGTGGTTTGTGGGGACAAAATAGCGCCAGCTCTGGTCTTCCCATGTTATTTCCATCATCTATTAAAAGAAATTCCATGGATCGACAAGTGACCTGTGTAACATAATGAACCCCTGATCACAACCTTCACACTCTCGCAGTAATCTTTGTACAGAAGTTATTACTGATTCTCTTGTTTTACACTTGCAAATCAGAAGTAAACCTATTAAAATGATTGGAAATCGGTGGAATTACACAGGAGATCAAAACAAAAGCAAAACATGACTACATATGTGGCTCTTAGGAGCCTAAAAGCATTTGAAAAATATTTATACTTATACAAGACCAAATATCCAGGACCTACAAATACTAGACCTGACTCTATGCATCTCCATTGGAAAGTGGTAGGGATCTAGTTAGTTAGGAAAGAATACTTTGGCACAGGTCTTTAAATCTGTACTGGCTGAAATTTGTCATTGCAGAGAAATTTGTAATCATCTCTGTTATATCAGGCTTAACAATGAACTCAGGACTACATTTTCTATAACTATTAGTAATAAATGAATATGTGTCATCAAAAAAGTAATGTTCTTATTTAAATTTGAATCCAAATGAATTTTTTAATGCCTCTTTTTTTCCCAGTGACACAGAAAGATCTTGGTTAATTTTTTTTTTTTTTTTTGTGATTCAGGGAAGCCACAAGAGCAGACATCCCATCAAAACCCACGGAGCTCAAAATCACAGACACCTATTATATGAGCGCTGGGCACGGTGGGGAATGTGGTACAAATACCAGCCTCTGGATTTAATCAGGTACTCATACAATGCAACCCAACTTGGTTCAATGACGTGAAAAGCTAGGCAGTGGGTAGACTGACCACACATTCTGCTGAAAATTACAGGGATTTTATATTTAAAATAAACAAAATTTTGGAGCAAAAATGTGTGGTTTTGCTTTATTGGTGGAATTTAGCTACTTCTAATTACAGCGCATGGCCTCAGCTCTGCCAGTTGTTCAGTGCTGATGGATCCTTCTGTAGGCTCATTGATTTCAGGGGCCCCCAGGAAGGTGCGGAGACCACCCTCATGGAACAACTTTCAGAGAGCAGGCCTACAGCTCAGTTCTGCCTTCTTATTGGCATAGACAGACCCTTATCCCAGCCAGAGGCTTGTTGAAATCAGTGAAGCCCCAAATGGCTGCTACCACATGGATTGGCTTGCAAAGGCAAGGGTTTATGGGAGAAATGTTTTAAAATACAAATCTAGTTTTGATACAATCGTTGTTGGAATTTATATATAATTTCCTTGACCTGTTTTGCTATTAACACCAGGGATTATTAAAACTAAAATAATTTTTTAAATTATTTTCCCTGTAATTAATGTTGGTGTTTGGTTTTTTGCATTTCACTCATCTTGAACAGTGAATACAGACACATCCATTCATTTCTGCTTACTGTCAGTTCTAGTCAATGTTACATCTCATACTGCAATCTGACATGTGAGGGTGGGCTCTTATGGCCTTACAGAGTCCCATAGAAGACAGTGAGGCTGTGCATGGGTACGGGTGTCCTTCTGACCAAACAGTAGGCTTGATGCCTTACTTTCTAGCCATCTCAATCTTTTGGCAACATTTGGCCCAGTTTTGAAGAATCAGGACTGAATCTTGAACTCACACTCTCCATGCAGTACTACTTTCTCTAACAATAGATTTCTGTGACAATCCAGCATATATTTTTTTAAATAGTTCACTTCATGTTATATGAGAACAAGCTCTTTGTCACCTTCCTTGTCAGGATCCCAACAAGGGCAGTCAAGGCCAAGAGCAGGGGCAAATCTGAGGCTGGAAATACCAGAAGAGTTTGTAGGCAGGTCCAGGCCAGGATTAATACCACAGGTCAGGGACTGAGTCAGGAACCAAAGCCCAAACCATGCCAGGGTGAAGCCAGGAATTCAAAAGTAAGGAGCTGGAAGTCATGACAGCTACAGAAGAGCCACACTATCACCAGGATACTTCCTAGACACATCTTGGGTTTATATAGGGTAGGAAGCCAATCAGGAGTCATGGAGCTGCTGTCCATCAAATCCTTACGGCAGAACTTCCCATGTCTGTGTCTACAACAAGTTCATGGGAAGTGCAGTGCAAGTTAGTTACAGCCTGGAGATATCAGCTGCCTGGTTGCTCTACAGACCCGGGTTCTATAATTTCTGGTACATGAAAGTATTCGCATAGCACTGCATCCAACCTTCTTGGATTTAATATTAACAAATATGCTGTTTTATAACTTCCTGCATTTAACAGCGCTGAAGTTATGGAATACTTTAAATCACTGCAGCCATGTAAAATTGCAGTGCACTGTAGCTGTATCCTTAGGGGATATGTCTGTTGACTAGACTGCAAATAGTGCCACTAAAATATAATGCCAGAGTGAAATAAAATGTATTTGGTGCAAATGTGACTAAAATAAAATAAATGAAAATAAATCTAACAATTATTATTTCTTTTTATAATGCCTGTAATGTTATCAAGATGGGCATGATCATTTACTTCAAACTGTTTGGTTTTGCTGTCTCTCACAGGCGATATTTTGGTGAAAAAATTGGTCTTTATTTTGCTTGGTTGGGATGGTACACTGGAATGCTCATTCCTGCTGCACTTGTCGGGCTGTTTGTTTTCCTTTATGGATTGTTTACGATGGATTCTAGCCAAGTAAGGTATGATGCACAATGAAATCCCATTTTAGAAACCGCAAGTTATCTTTGCTAGTTCCATTGCTGAAAAGGCAAGTAGCAGCCAGACATGACCTTAACTAAATGTTGCATCTCTTCAATCAGAGTTTAAACATTTGATAGACTTAACAGCTTTTCATAATAATCCAACTGAGGACTCAGTTATGTCATCAGAGACAACATCTCTATATAACTATTTACATAAAAAACTGGACAGTTACCATTCGTGGTACCTATATTTATCAATATGTTTGCAGCATTTCCAACTGAGTACAAGGAAATACAGCAAATACTGAGCTGAAGATAAGTGATTGCAAACGACCTCTTATGAATGGTTCTCACTATGGTGAGCGGAATTCATGACAATTCTCTCTGATGTCACTGAAACTCTGAACATAATTCTTCTCCCCACTACACTGGTGTAAATTAAGAGCCAACTCCCTTGTAGCCAATTGAGTTACACTCATTTAATATTGGTGCGGGACAGATCACAGTTGAGTGCTGTGCAGCATGAAAGCCACTGAAGTTTCAAAGTGAATTTTGCCTGATATGGGTCTGTCCTAGGAGGAGCTGATGATGTCAACTTAAGAAAGAAGGGAAGAGAAATTGTGCTAAAGCAGATGTCTGATATGTTGTAAGGAGAAGTTTCTAAAAAGAGACTCTTCTTTTCAAACCTTTCCATTAGGAGTGATTAGTTCCTCAATGCAAAATGCTAACCCATAGGATTAGAGCATAGAGCTTAGTCTGTGCTTACTAGTACTTTGCATGCTCAGACTGTTACCCTAACGGAGCCAAATTTTGTAGAAAATGTATGCATTTTAGCCTTTGAACAATGAGCACTTTACCTTTCTTTAAATTGTCTTTATCCTGTACTTTACGAAGTCCTCCTGCAGTGCTTAATTAAAGCTTCGGAAACAATCAAATAACATTGCATGTTGTGGTATCAGCCAAACACAGTATATTTCATTGTGTTGAGATGTTTTATTGTTTTTATTCCATGTTCTAAGTTTGAAAGGCAAATGCACAACATGAAATTGAGTTAATTTTAAAATGGAGTTACAAGTAGTTTCGAATATATAGGTCTGTGTGTTCTCTTTTTTATATTTTTCTAGTTTTACAATCAGATTTCCACTTTCCCTTGCTTTATGAAAGATTCACCCAAACAAAAGAGGAAACTGACCCCCCACAAGAGGAAGCGTGAATACTAGTGACACAGAAATTTCAGAATATTCAACACAAGCAAATTAGGTCAGGGATGCTCAAACTTCATTGCACCATGACACTCTTCTGTCAACAAAAATTACTTCATGATCCCAGGAGGGGGAAACTAAGCCAGAGCCCACCCAAGCCCTTCTGACCTGGGTTGGGGGAGGGGACAAAGCCCAAGCCCCACTCCTCTGGTTGGGGCGGGGACAAAACTGAAGCTCAAGGGCTTCAGCCCCAGGCAGGGGGCGTGTAAACTGAATTTTGCTGCCCAGGGTTGCAGCTCTCGGCTTTGGCTTCACCAGGCCTGTTGACAGGGGGAAAAGAGGGCAATTGCCGGGGAGCCCAGTGATTCAAAGAGGCCCAGTACTCCTGGCTGCCACTGTTGCTATGGTAGCAGCCGGAGCCCCAGGCCCTTGAAGTCGCCGTGCACTCTGCGACTTTGAGAGCTGGAGAGGGCACCCAGACCCATCCTTTCCACGCTCGGCCCTTCCCCTTCCGGGAGTACGATGTCGACTCCCCCCCCACACCTTAGGCCCGTGCAGGTTGTTGTCTTCCCTAGTCTTTGGCCCTGGGCAGTGGAGTTCGGGCTTCAGCCCCAGAAAGTCTAAGCCAGCTCTGGTGACCCCATTCAAAGGCGGTCATGACCCACTTTGTGATCTCCACCCACAGTTTTAGGTCATGTAGGAACATGAGTTTTATGCTGCAAATCGTAACAATGAAAGCCGGGATAGAATCCAGATCTTCTTGATCCCAAACCATATGCCCCTAGCATTTGAGCTGAAGTATTTTAGCTGTTGATAGTCTCTGACTCTTATTTTAGCAGTTTTAATTGTATACAGTAGAGGACAGTAACACACAAAAAATAACCGGTTCTTACAATATGTCCTTGTCTACCCTTGTGTAGGGTAGCAAAAACAACAACAACATCAGCAACAAAACCCCTAGTAAACTAGATTATGAAGACAGCAAAGTATCCTCCATTAGCATAGAGATAGAATAAATGACCTCATCTGTCTTTTCCATGTTTATAGTCTGTGATTCTAGTATTATTGAGTTAATATTTGTAAAGCACTTGGAAGAGGAGTGTAGTATAAATGCTAGGTGGTATTAGTAATTTACTGTTTGGATTTGCACTCTATAAATGTTACAAGTCTGTGTTTTTATCTCAATGAAAACAGTTAACCTTTGACATTTTAATTTTGTTCCAGGGCATATTGTCTGACAAATATTCACATTGCCCCAAAACCTATTCAAAAATGTGATTATTCAGTACAATACCAATTGATGCCAGGTTGACTTTTTATTTTAGTAGTGCCCCTTATCATGAACGTGTTAACTATAAATAGCACTTTAGATTTTGCTCGCAAAACTGTTTATGGGCATTAGTGACACAATCTCTGCTCTGTGTTCACCAAGCTTTTTTAAAAAACCCCGTTGAACAATCAAATTAGATTTTGGGGGGAAAAAAGCACTTTGCTCAAAAATGTTGAGCAACCACTTAACTGCTAGTGTTATGTAAAAGTGCTCTTTGGGAAATACAAATCCTCCCTCTAGTGGTTTAGGAGCAAATTTCATTTTATCTCCATCAGCCATTCAACTCCAACAAATATAATATATTACCTGTGTTTTAAAACATGGTTTTCCCATTTCTGTCTGCAGAGCAGGTTGGAGATTCAGAGGTCTTTTTGTTTCCCTATCACAGCTGATGGGATGGGCAGGTCATTCCATCAAAAGTCCCCTTTGTTGTTTCCAGCGCTCATCATTGGTATTAAGGCTACCATGCATGGTAGTGAAAGGCTGTGCTTTACAGTGGTGAAAACTACTTCCATGATTCTGTTTGGAGATGTATATAGTCGTATCAGAAAAATACAGTGGGTTTGTGTCAAATTACCTTTGTAGTATGCACACACAGTCTGAGTGTGTACTTTGGGTCCAAACATGCACAAACAAAGCTGCAGAATTTCAACCCATATTTTTTGTTTTGTTTGTTTCTCTTGTGGTTTATATTTAATGATAAATTCGCCCTTTCTTATAAAGTTATGAGATTTAAAGATTTAAAGTGTCTGAAGACCCTACTAGCTCTCTTTAAAATCTTTCCATATTTTACTTTCTTTTCTTCAGACAAATTATGTGCAGAACTAAGCATATATTTAAGTCACACAATAGAATCTAAGACGGGGTAGATTTTCCCTTTCCTCTTGTTCAGGGACTTATATAGAAATAAATGTGTTGATTTTATAGTATTTTGCATTTGAGAGATTCTTACACCACACAAGAAATATGCCCTGATTGGGCCTCTTATCGACAGCCTCAATTCAGAAATGGAATGGACCATGGAGATTTAAGCACCTGTTCACTAATAAAGGAGTGGCTCTTTCAGATCAGGATTGAAGTGCACTGGGCAAAGAAGTAGGGGACGAAGCTTTCACTTCTTCTATATATATTGTTCTTGCTCAGAGCATTTTACCTTCCAGGGCAATAAATGGCATCTGTCATGATCACTACACTTGTTTAAAAAATGAATAGCTTTACTGAAAATTGTTCATAAGCATCTCAACTAGTATAGGTGTAACTTTCTGAGTGTTTAGCTGTTAGAAACAACCCAGGGATTTAAAATAGAATTTATAAGAAGATTTCAGCATCACTGTGCATACATTTACTTTAATGTTTAAATTCTCAGTTACAGCAGCACAATCTGGCTTACATTTTTTATAGTTTATATTGTCATCACCTATTATGCCATACTGTAGAGACGTCATTTTTGCTTTTAACCGTTTGGAAGAAAGTACCCTTACACATTAAGACTTACAATACAGGTTCACATTCTGTTCCGAGACACAATGGTATGCACTGATGCACATCTCTGAAACCAGCTTCTATGCTTGCTCCTGCTTAGAGATTCTTTAGACAATTTCTTTGATAACCCCTAGTTTTGCGATAAGATCTAATAATTGCAAGGCTGATATTGTTGAGAAAATGTTGATAACAGCCCACACAAACGTCACTGGAGAGAGCACAGTCTGCACTTTATTATTCCAGAAATGGGGTTTAATATGAATGTACATTTGTAAATAAATGCATGTTCAATATAGTAGCTTCCATTATTGCTGTGAGTTCAGATTCCATGAGATCTTTAATAGAACCCAAACCAGCAAGAGTTTGTGTAAACCAAAATCAAACTGGATTCTTTTGCATTTGTATTTCATCTCTTTTACTGCCTAAGGAAGCTATTGCAGTCTCAGTTTATCCGTGGTAAGGAAGTTTGTTTGGGCCAGCATGGTAATGATAAGGACTTAGGACAGGAACTTAAAAGGTGTATTAAATGGAGCTGGTAATGTAGCAGTATCTTGTGGCTAGTGTCCAATGTGGGTAAGCAACTCAGAGGGGCCAGCTTCAAGAGGAACATGTGAGCAGGGGATTCAGAAGATGATAGTCTGCAGGAAGATGGGTAAGGCTTTGCAGACTAGAATACCCTCATTTCCCCTAATGGAGAAAGGAGGAAAGAATTTAGAAGTGGTCGGAATCCTAAGGCTAAAGTTAAGCTAAAGAGGGACACCATACATGGTTATTTAACAAGGCTTCCATTTTACAGAACCCTTAGCAACAGTACGTATCTGGTATTTTGTGGGACAGTGAGGTTACATACTCTCCATCCCCACTATGGATCTTAAAAGCTCATGCTTCAGTATTTCAACTGACTACCCACAGGGGCCAGTAAGGACTCCTCCTCCCACCCCCCCGCCCCTGTCCCCCAGTGTATTCTGGGAAGTATTGTTTCCCAGTCTCTTTCCTATGAAGCATCAGGAATGGCCATGCTAGATGGGGCATTTATCAGGGAAGGGCTCTGAGGTTGCACCAAGCAGTCTCTCTCTCAGGTGCTTAACTGGCTGGTTCTTGCTCACATGCTCAAGGTCTACGTGGGGTTGGAAAGAAATTCACTTACACTTCAGATTTTCAGTGACCTTGGGATTTTTTGCCTTCCTCTGCAGCGTGTGGACGCAGGTCACTTGCCAAGATTATCTGGGTATCGCTCACTTAATCATTTCCCCTCAATCGTAGAAACCTTAGGCACTGATGAACCTTGATCCTTCATATTCTCTGCCTTTGGCATGTAATAGTCTAGTCTTCTATGGGATGTGATACTTTGGTTTAATTTCAGTTATTGGGGTTAATATGCAGGTGCTGGGTTGCACTGGTGGCCTATACAGGAGATCAGACTAAGTGATCTAGTGGTCAATGTTCTCTTTAATCTTTCCATTCATGTGCAGATTTTTTTCCATTCATGTGTGGAATACATTTTGTTATGTGCAGCAAGGCATGTGCAAGTGTGCATGATCAATAGAAACACAAAACCTACCTGTGGGTGCTCTACAAATCAGCTGGGCAGCATTAGAATCAAGGTATTCAATAATGTGCCGAACGTTAAGAATGTGAGTAGTCCCAGAAGACTGCTCATGTACTTAAGCACCTTAGTGAGTCTCAGGATCTTCTGAGGGCCACACTAACTGGATAGCTCAAGATATATTTTTCAATCCGTAACTGAAATGTCATTACAACAATGGCTCTTGTTTTGTTTGTCCCCATAAATGATACAATTTTGGGGAATATTTAAACACAAATACTCGAAATACAAGTGCTAGATGTTTTCCACCCTTTGCGCTCACCCTTCCCCAGTAAAACTAGTTGCCACTTGCTTTAGATGTTTTTGACTTTAAATATCTTGGGTGAAATCCTGGCTTTACTTTAGTAGATCTAAATCTTCCATTGACTTCACTGGGGCTGGGATTTCACTCCTTGTCACTGTACATGTGCTTGGCCAGATCTTTCAGATTATGTAGATTGACATGGCTCCATTAATGTTCCCAGAGCTAGAGTCTACACCAGCTGAGGATCTACTCCCTGTGTTTTAAAGAGTGGTATAAATATTACTACAGGTTGAACCTCTGTCAACTAGGACTGTCTGGTCCAGCAACATCCATGGTCCAATAGAACTATGGATGTTCCAGGACCAGAGAGTCCCAGTGGAAGGCTGGCAGCAAGGCTCCCCACAGCTGGGCTGCCTGGGTGCCAAGTACAGCCAGAAGCCTGGTATGCAGGGAGCTGGGCTGCCTGCTTTAGCAGGGAAGGTGGAGGGACTGGCAGGGCTATGGGGCTGGCAAGGGGCATGGTGTGGCCAGGAGGCCAGCGGCTGATCCAGTTGGAGGTGCAGCCAGTAGCAGGGGGGCCTGAAATTACCTCCCCTGGTTCAGCAAAATCCCTCATCTGAGTCAGGTCCCAAGAGTGCTAGATCAGGGAGGTCCAATCTGTACATAACTTGGCTAAATTTAAGGATAAGTACTTAGTATTCTGGAAAGCTATGTGTGCTTGGCAGAAATAAGGACTGCAGTATTAGATCCAATTATGCTGTTAAATTTGCCTAGGGTCAAATCTTGTTGCTGCCGAAGTTATTTGCAAAGCTCCTCTTTACTTCAGTGAGACCATGATTTGGCTCTTAAATTAAATTGATCATTAAAAATTAGATTTTTATTAGCCTATTTCATGGTCTAGGTATCTTACAAACAAATTAAGACTATAAATGGTGTCATTTAGATCTGGGAAAATGCAAGAAGCCTTTTTATAACCTTTATTTTATCATCTTTCTGTTAAGCAAAGAGATCTGTGAGGCAAACGAAACCATCATGTGCCCTATGTGTGAACGCAATTGCACACTGCAAAAACTCAACGAAAGCTGCATCTATGCAAAGGTAATTATTAGCTTTGTCCTGCAAGCTGATGCTATCTAAAAGTCAATTCTCTCTGCATAATGATTGCTGCTGTTACTTCTGCAAAGGCACCTCTACGAAGTGGTGATGCTCTGCTAACCGTTCTGTGACAAAAATATTTGCAACCTTTATACTCAAATAGTTTGTGTTTCATTAATGATGAAACAATCACAGCTGATTCTAAAAATTAGTGTCGGAGCACATTTTTTTTCTTACCTCTATTTTTGTCCATCTGAAGAAGCCCAGTGATATAGAAAACCTTTGTTTCTGGTAGTGTTTTCTACTTTCCTGTATGATTAAGTTCTCTTTTTTTTTTTTTTCCTTTTTCCCCTGTAGTGTAAATGACTGAATTTCTATTCTTTTAAAGGATTTTTTTTTCATGATGGAGATTTATAATGGTTCTGTGGTGTGCTTTGTTTAACCCACCCAGCATAATGGTCTAACACAGTCTAATTTTCTGCTACAGGAAGCTGTCCCCCAAACACAAGCTGTCCCCCAAACACAGGGAATTTTTTTTTTGTACCTTCCTCACACCACCTGCAATCCACAGTGAGTTAATTAGGAACATGTATAGCTCCTACCCATGATACTGGGGTGTCATTGCTCAAGTGGTAGATCTGACTGCACCAAGGTTCACAGCGAAGTTAATAAAGCCCTGGTGATTTCTTACAAAGCTAGAGAGAGTGGGACCAAAATGATGCACTTTTCCTCCCCTCCCCTTTGCACACCATTTCCCTCCTGTTGTTAAGCAGGTCCTAGAATCTGCAGAGAGCCCTATCCTTTTCTGGGAAGATGGATGATAATGCCAAGGAGATACTAACCTGCTTTCTTATCTCATTCCCTTCATGCAGCTATAAGGAACACAATTGGGATCATGACATTTCTTTTGATAGTCCCCTTAAGAATAACATAGCCAATTAGTACCGGACTATTAATTTAAGGAGACAGAATGTAATTATTTAAGGTGTAATTTGGCCAGGACACCTGGGGTAATGCTCTTGTTCTTGAAAAAGATTTCTTTAACAATCAGTCAGCACCTTGGTTTTATGGCTTTGTCTTGCTTTCAGCAGTATGTTGCCCTATAGTACATATCCTGTCTCACCAGCACTGCTTTCTGTAGCTTTTCACTTCTATGCAGACGTCTCCAATCAAGAGACCCAGCCAACTCAACCCACTCCTGCTTAGCTTTAGGATAAAATCCTAGTTTGATGCGGTGCTAAGACTACAGGTCCAAACTTCTCAGGTCACTCTAAAGAAAATGCATGAGAAACCTACATGCCAGAAACCTACATGCTATTCAAAGCTGAGCAGTAACTTTTTTGAGGTTCCTTCTGCATTTCCTCAGAGAGGTGAATTGTTTACTGCTGCCTTTATTGTACAGATTCCCCCCAACCTACTTGCATTAAAAATCTGGAGACACTTGTCTATTTTATTCACTTGCAAAATTCTGTAAACCCTGCCACTTTCATTTTCTATTCAGATTTTCAGTCTCATAAAATACTTTG
Source organism: Pelochelys cantorii (assembly GCA_032595735.1). NCBI lineage: Eukaryota > Metazoa > Chordata > Testudines > Trionychidae > Pelochelys > Pelochelys cantorii. The sequence continues at coordinate 42,391,135 of CM064329.1, read as the reverse complement.
CTTGTATGTTATTTTTAATATAACAAAAGAAAAACAAAGCCAAAGACATATTTGCATACAAGTTTCACACAATTACATAATTCATATAATGAGCATATTATACTTGCTGTTAGGCATTAGATAATAACTTTTCAATTTTTTTCAGCACGATAAAATAAACAAAGTCCTATATACTACTACTCCATATTAAAAGTGTTTGCATTGCATTAAAGAAAAAATAAAACATACTGGCAAGCAATACAGTATGTATACTTTTTTAACTGTTTCTCCTGAATTTATAAGTGACGAGGATCCTCTCCATGTTTAGTTTATTTTATGCTCAGTGTTTATTTTCTAAAAGCAGATACAATAACAATGGCAGTCTTTCATTTGAAAAATTTGTCTGCTTTATAGGACTGAGCCAGTAACTGAGGACAACCCCAGTGACAAAAGAAGGCCGCTATTATGTGTGATACTTTTGCTAATAGGAGATATATAACTGTCAATCCTTTAAATATCCCATAACCCTTGAGTCCTCACAAGCATAACATTCCTGATGCCACGGTATATTCTGTTACAACATAAGGGCCCAATATTGCAAACCTTTATTGCTCTGAAATGGATCTTATCCAACCTGTCCCACTGAAATCAATAATCCCACCCTCATGAATAAGGATGACTTGAAGAAGTAAGAGTTGCAAGATGGGGCCTTACACTATGAACAAAATCAACAGTAATTAAACTTCAGAGTGGTAGCCCAGTTAGTCTGTAACTGGAAAAACTTAAAAAAACAATGAATAGTCTAGCAGCACCTTAAAGACTAACAAAACATGTAGATGGTGGTATGAGCTTTTGTGAGTACAACCCACTTCTTCAGATGTTTATTTAAAATTTTCCAGTAATGAAACTGTAATCTAAGCTGAAGTCTTTACTAAAATGAAGCTATTCTCATTTGAAACTGAGAAAATACTCAAAAATGCTGAAGACTTGCATTAGTTATTAAAACCAATTATGAGCTCTTTTCTTTTTGTTTTTTTCTCTATTTCCCCTATTTGGTAGTGGGGGGGGAGTTATCAAATGTTCTTGTCCAGAAATTCTCTCTCACATAGGTTTACTCCAATATAATGTAGTAATATATCATCTTTCATGTGAAACTTTAAACCTGAGGACCTGATCATTGGTGCTCACCAAATGTTCTACAGCATTTTTTCACTAAATACATTTCTGCCCTTTACCCCTGACCAATTTTCACCACTGGCAGTTGACTACCTAAAATCCCCCTTCAGTAGGAAATATTATTCTTCACCACAGCCTCCTTATGCTGTTGCCTACTATGACTTGCACACAGTGACTCTAGATTCATATAGTCAAAATGTCTGTATTTCTATGGTGGATACAATGAACCCTGAACAATACAGAGAGGACATATTCGGGACAACACATCTCTTTGGAGCATTCAGACTGACATAGGCATAGAACCGTTTTCAATTACAATTTATCCACCATCCACCATGAGCTCTGAACTTTGCAGATAAAACAAAATCTGTCCCAAAGAGTTTACACTGCAGGTAGAAAATGGACAATAGGATGCAACAAACAATAAAGAGATTGGGAAGCAGATAATGTTATGCCTATCTTAGTACTATAATTACTTTATTTTTACATTAATTTTTATTAATATCTGGATGGCTTTATTCTTCATTTTGAGGGTAATTAGGATTTATAGATTTGTTAAAAGGAAAGGAGGGATTTAGACGAAGAGCATGGAGGCCTGATAGACCAAGTGAGACAAAATATCCATGCATGGAGTTGAAAGTAAGGAAAAAAAGAAAGAAGAGAATGAATAGCAAGGGGCATTCATGGGAGAGGGGGAAATAGAGATAAAAGTGGGTAGGTATGAAGGCATGATTTAAGTTGTTCAGGCCCTAAAAATTTAGGACAAGGAGCTTAAATCAGATGCAGCAGGTGAAAGGAAATCATGGAAGAATTTAAAGACCCGGTTAGATGTGGTCAGAGTATCTGGCAAGAGGACTGAGTTTTGAGACCATATGTTAGACTCGTTAAAGGTGAATGAGTGGTAATTGCAGTGAAAGGTGATCCAGGCTTGCATATGCCGTGGGAATTAGGGGGGATAAATGGAATTGCACGTGCAAATGCTGATGAGTGCACCTTTATGTGGGATTAGAGCTTCCTATTTATATGCCTGAATTTTGGGGTTTAAAACCTGTGAAGAACTTTGGGATCCTTTTTTGGAGGGGAGAGGAAAATACTAAATGAATTTAAAGGTTTTATTATCATTAAACATTATTATTATTTATTTTGCTGTTTTACTTTTTGCTTAGGTTACACATTTGTTTGATAATGGAGGGACTGTCTTCTTTGCTATTTTTATGGCAATATGGGGTAAGTCCATTTTCCTTCCTTTTACAGTTGCCTATTCATTTTAGAGTAGTTTGGAGCTTAATACAATTTTAAATGAGTAATATCCATGTTTATTTATTTTTCCTATTTTCATCAAATCAGTGTTTGCGCTACTAGGAAATTAAAAAAAAAAACCCTACACTAGTCATTTAAGTTCAGAATGCAATGACTGTAGAAAAACAAGGCCTTTAATCCTATAATTTATGTCACATGAGCAGAGCCTCCTGGGGGGTCCACTCACGCAGGTTTAGGGCCAAAGTCAGTTTCCAATGTAGAACACTGTAAGATTAACAGATTTTAAGCTTGTAGGAGAAGGTTATTTAAAGTGAATTGAAGGCAGGTCAGAGGGTTTAGTGTTAACTATTAACAAGAAGATTTCAAATAATTATTCTCTTCTTGGAAGGCCTTTGCATTCACTGTGACATCATGCTCAAGACCAGGAGGCATCAAACAAACAATAGATGCTCAGAGGCAACTTTAGAACAGGCGTTACCATCAAGTAACCTTTCTTTGATAAAAGAAGACAGATGCAGTTAGTGCAACACTGAGGGCCTGATCCAGTGAGCTTTCGCTGCAGTTGATATGGGTTTGCAATGGGAAGTCAGTAGCAATATTAGAGAGTATAAAGATTAGCATGCTATTAATATCTGAGATAGATGGATAGATAGTTCTTCCTGTGAAAGTTCTGCATATTTGTATCCTGGGACTTTAACATTGGTCCCCACAGAGCGCAGCCTCTATTCAAACCAATACTATATCACTGTGGCAAGGATATTTATGAACAGGGGTTTCTCACTCTCCCAGCTTTAGCAAGTGCAAAGGGAAAGAGAAGGAGTCTTAACAGTGCTAATCCACAGTGTATGATAGAACATTACGCATGTTTTGATGCCTTTGCTGGTGAAAACAGACATGCAAACAACATAATAACTACCAAAAATGGGATGATCAGGAGGAGACAACAGCAATGAAAACATCTGGAGTGTGCACTTGTAATGTTTGCAGTTGTGGCCATTCATAGTTACAGCCCCACCTTGCTGATGTAGACTCACAACACTTCTTATTATTTAATTATATGATGCCCCAAATACTTTTCGTTCATAGCCACATAGTTTGTCCTTCTGTGCACAATATGCTGGCCATATATGTTCGTTAGCCATCACTCAGGTACTGCTTGTTTCAATTTTCGCTTAGTATGAATGTCCAGAATAATGAAATACTCTCTGTAGCTTTTTTGGCTCCTCCACTGATCCTAAGGCTGCTTTCCTGCTTCCTCTGATACAGACAGCATTGGTAGCTGCATGAATGGCCCTCTAGCAATTACTTTCCAGTCATTGGTTCTGTGTAAACCCTGTGACACTCTCTAATGCAGAAATATAGTCGAGGGAAATTATATTTCTTCTTATGATCAAACCCCTGACAGTCCAGGCTGCTTTGGAAACACAAAACAGTGATGGGAAATTTTAATTTTGTTTCCCATTAGTCATGGTTCCCTTATATGCTCAACTATATTCATTTACATTAGATTATCACAGTTGCAGATAAATGAAATTTAATATTTTATTTATTATTTTCCTTGCAAACTAACACACACTTGGCCAGGTTCTCAGCTCATGTTCCTGGGTGTAATGCCATTAACTCCCCCAAAGTGTCCACTCTTGACAACACATAGTAAGATGCACTGCAATAAATATATGTCCCATGCAAACATTAGGCCACTTAATCTTTGAGAACCATAAGCATCAAGTTGTTCTTACAAATCATATTTTGCCTTCCTAAAGCTCTTATGTCTTTAGGCATCTTCGGTGGCTCTAAACAGATGCATTATGCTATTATTTTGAATATCAGCTCCATGATTTTTAGACTCTTGCTGAATGAGCAAAAATTTTAAACTAGTCTGTGGTTCTCTGGATTCTTTTCATATTTTTTCTCCAAGGAGAATTCATTTCTTCCACAGAGCCCATCCCAAAATATGCTGCATCATTTCTACAGCTCCTAACCTGCAATGCAGATAATAGACCAACTGGTGCAGAGGAGGAGAAAGTGTTGACTATGCTTCTCTTTATTCTTGTGCTCTCCCTTCTGTAGTAACTGTAAGCAAATTCTCTTCATGTTTAAACAGTAATTCACTTTTGGCTGGCAAATTGCAAGGTATCAGTAATGTAATTAAAACCAGTGCCCTATAGCTTTTTCTGTCAGGAAGATGCAAATATCAAGGTGGGGAAGAAATCCCCTGAGCTGCAGATATGATGGAAATTACATTTGAAGAAAGCAGCTTCTTATCATGGCAATTTTGTCTTGATGTGAATCTTTCCTTAGAATCCTGGTCATATTTTGCTCTGTTTACATGTTTGCAACCTCGATTGAAGCCAAAGGAATTTGCCCAGGTATAACGAACAGGATTTTGCCTGTTTCTGTGCAGCATGCCAATATTGTTTTTAAAAAGATAGCATATAGTGCCTTTTAACACTGAAGCAGACTGAGCACTCAATTAGTTTAATTACAGACTGGGATGGATGTCCTGTGGCGTAGCAGTGTATGACTGGTATGTGTTAATATATTTTGCGATTTCAGATATGCTATCCAAAGCCTTTCAGGTTAATAGCCATAGGATTATTTCAGGGTAAATAAACTTGCTATGTATATAAAACAAGGCACATTGATGATAAACGAGTTTGTAATCTGAAGCCAGCAGACTTTATCCCCTGAGATTATGCTGGGGGTTGAGATGAAGTCAAGTTGCCCATTGGAATGCCATCATATGGTTTTCCTTTGCTGTTCTGTGCTGCCGACTCATTTGTTGTGCTGGGATTGTAGTAAGACAAATCACCAAGGCTCACATCATAAGATGAATTCTCTAATCGGAGAACTGGAAAAATACATTATGATTATTTATAGTGCTTTTCAAATAGTGCTTATCAGTGTAGTGTTTGAGTTCCTCAATATTAATAAATGTAGTCTTGCAATGCTTGAGGAAGAAAAATGTTGTCTCGTTTTTACAGATGAGGAACTGAGACACAGAAAGATTCAGGGACCCGATTCAAAGCCCACTGAAGTCAATAGAGGAACTTTTATTGACTTCAATAGGCTTTGGAGTGGGTACTTGTGGCTTGCTCACACAAGATGCCTGAAAAGAGTCAAGAATAGAACCTAAATATTTAAATTACCTGTCTGGTTCCTTAGCAACAAGACCATATTCGTCACTCAAAGATAAATACTTCAAGCTAATATATGACTAGATTGAATCAAGTTGGACTATAAACTATAGTATATTAAATCTCTTTCCTATTTCTTAACTATCAATAAAATGATCAAAACAGCAACATTTTGTTCTTTTGAAGATCTGAATGTAAACCTAGAAAAGTCAGAAAATGTCTGCACATGAATAGTGTTAGTGATTTTACACTGGAGTTTGGTTTTAATGTTCATGGATATGTATTTCTAAAACCATTTGTGTCCAAAATATATACTGTGTAGTACATCTTCACTGTTCTGCCAGGACTGACCAGTGTTTAGCCATCAACTATCATATACACCAGGAGTGGGCAATAATTTTTAATGTGGGGCCACTCGAACATTTTGGAAAGTGCTCAAGGGCCACATTTCTACCGATGCGGTTTGGGGTCTGGTTGGGTCTATTTGGAACACGGGAGAGTGGGTAGGCAAAGCCTGCCCACTTCTAAAAGCCCCTCCCCCGGCCTTGCGGGAGGGACGACTGGACCCATGCCCAACTAATTACTGGGGACAAAAAATGACAAAAAGGGCAAGGAGTGCAGGTTAAAGGTTTATAACTAGGAAACCGGATGGGGACACCGAGCAGAGAACCCCGGACAGCGCCCACTGCTCCTCGAAACTGTCCATGGAGCCAGTGGATGCCGCCCAGAGGAACTCTGCCCGGATACGTGACGCTAGGAATGAACGAAAATAGGCCCCACAGTCGCAGGGAACCCCCTCGCCTAGCGTCCTCTCCCTGGTGTTATAAATGGCGGCTTTGGCTAGAGCCAGGAGGAGGTTGACGAGGAGGTCCCGCGACTTTGTGGGGCCACGGATTGGGTGTGCATAAAGGAAAAGGTGTGGGGAAAAGTGCAGCCAGAACCTCAGTAAGAGGTTCTGGAGGAGCCGGAATAGGGGCTGCAACCTGGCGCATTCGAGGTAGACGTGCGCCAGGTTTTCCCTCACGCCGCAAAAAGGGCAGGTGTCCGGGATGGGGGTGAACCGCGCCAGGTACACGCCCGTGCTCACGGCTCCGTGAAGGAGCCGCCAACTGATATCCCCGACGGGCCGCGGGATTAAGGTGGAATATAGGCTGGCCCATCGGGGTTCCCCACCCTCGACGGGTCTTAAGTAGTCCCGCCATTTGGTATCGGGGCGGGACACGAGGGTGGGGAAATGCAAGGTGTGGAGCACGAGCGTGTACAGATGTTCTCGAGGCGCGGTTCGAAAGCAAACCGGCTGCAACTTTTGCAGCCGGCTGGGGGTCCAAGGGTGGGGAGGCCGGGGGGGCCCGCGGAACAGGGGCCCGATAAAAAGGGACGGAGGGTTTGCAGGAAGGGAGGGGCGGGGGATACCCTCTCGCACGGACCGCTGCAGGAAGTCGAGAGCGGGCCGCGGCAGAGCCGCCTTCACCTCCTGGAGTAGGCGCAGAGGGGTTCGGGGGGTGGAGAGCCCCATGCGCCGAGCGAGCGCTCGGGGATCCACCCAGTCCCCTCTGTCGTAGTCCAGGAGGTCTCCGATCATGGTGGTTTCTGCCAGGATCAGCCTCCGGCGCACCGAGGGAGACTCCGCCACCTGCACGCACAAGGCTGGATTGTGGAGCAGGGGCTCCGCGAGGAGGTCTCCTCCCTCGGCGGCCACAACGGACCTGGTCGCCGAAAACAGCTTCCAGGTCTGGAGGAGGTCCTGGTAGAATTCCGGCAGCTCGGAGAGGTCTCGCGGAAGACCCCTCGGGTGGATAAAAAAGAGCTGCCGGTCGTATCGGAGCCCTCGGAGGCGGCGGAGGAAGGCGCACGCCAAAGTGCTCCATGCCGGACTACCTGCACTAAAGAGGAGTCTCTGCAGGGCCTGGAGGCGGAAGGTCCGGACCTGGCTGCGCACGCAGACCAGGCCCTGGCCCCCCTCCTCCAAGGGGAGAGACAAGACCCCTGCAGAGACCCAGTGCAGTCCTGGCCAAAAAAACTCCAAAGCTGTCCTCTGGAGCTTGGCCAGGACCTCCGGGGCCGGGCGCAGGGTGTTGAGCCGGTGCCAGAGCATGGACAGGACCAGCTGATTCAGCACCAGTGCCCTCCCTCGAAGGGAGAGACACCGGAGCAGTCCTGCCCATCTCCGCAACCGCTCACCCACCCTGGCGTCCAAACCTTGCCAGTTTTCCGGCGGAGAAGGATGCGTGGCAGATAAATAAACGCCCAGATAGAGCAGCGGACCCGCGCTCCACCTGATGGCCTGAAGCGCGGGCGGGAGGGAGCCGGCCCGCCACCCGTCCCCGACCACCAGGCCAGAGCTCTTGACCCAGTTGACCCGGGCGGAGGAGGCTGCCGAGTAGACGGCTTGGCAGGCCTCCACCCGCGCCAGATCGCCCGGGTCCTGGACCACGAGGAGCACGTCGTCGGCGTACGCCGACAGGACCAGCCGCAGCTCCGGCTCTCGGAGCACCAACCCCGTCAACCTCCGACGGAGGAGACGGAGGAAGGGCTCGATCGCCAGAGCGTACAGCTGGCCCGACAGCGGACACCCCTGACGTACCCCCCGCCCGAAGCTGACCGGCTCGGTCAGGGTCCAGTTGAGCCTGACCAAACACTCCGCGAGAGCATACAGCACCCGGAGAAAACCCACAAAACGGGGCCCGAAGCCGAAGGCCCGCAGGGTGCCCAGGAGATACCCGTGATCCATCCTGTCGAACGCCTTCTCCTGGTCCAGGGACAGGAGGGCGAACGACAAGCCGTCCCTACACCCGAGCTCCAAGAGATCCCGGACCAAATACAAATTATCAAAAATGCTACGGCCCGGGACGGTGTAGGTCTGGTCGGGATGGATGACGTCCGCCAGCACGGACCGCAGTCGCAGCGAGATGGCTTTTGCTACGACCTTGTAGTCCGTGCTGAGGAGCGAGACGGGACGCCAATTCCGAAGGTCGCGGAGGTCCCCCTTCTTCGGCAGCAAGGCGAGCACGGCTCGCCTGCACGACAGAGGGAGGACCCCGCTCTCCACGGACTCGGCCCAGACGGTGACGAGGTCCGGGCCGAGGACGTCCCAGAACACGCGGTAAAACTCCACGGTCAGCCCGTCCATGCCCGGGCTTTTATTGTTGGGCATGAGACGGAGGGCTTCCGAGAACTCGGCCAGAGTGAGAGGCATCTCCAGCCGGTCTCGGTCGCCCTCGCTGACCGTCGGGAGCTCGGTCCAGAGCACCTTGCAGGGTCTGGTTGGGTGCAGAAGGGAGCTTGGGGCAGGAGACTGGATGTAGAAGGGGTGTGAGGTCTGAGAGGGAGTGTGGGTTAAGGAGGGGGTTTTGATCTGGGGCAGAGGCTGGGGTGGAGAGTCCAGGAGGGAGTGGGGGTGCAGGAGAAGATTCTGGCATGGGGGAAAGGTGTAGGAGAGGGTCTGTGAGAGAGTTGTGACCTGGGGGAAAGGGGTACAGAGGGTTTGGATGGTGGCCTGGGGGGGAGGGGGTGAAGAGAGCGGGGATGCCAGAGGCAGGCTCTGGCTGAAGGGCGCTTACCCAGGCAGCTGCCAGCCAGCAGCCCTGCGGGAACCTGAAAGCTGCAGATCAAGCTGCTCCACTTGGATCTGCTCAGGGCAGGGTGAAGGAGTGGGGAGGGGGTGGGAGGGAGGAGGCTTCATTGGCTGCCCCTGCCACCAGCAAAACATCTCAGCTTCTATTGGTCGGAAACTGGCCAATGGGCGCTAAGAGATTTTGTTGAGGGGTGGGACAGAGCACAAAGGCTCCCTCCTTGCTCCTGAACAGCCACATTTAAAGTGGCTGCTGCTACCCTGTGTTAAGGGACCCAGTGAGGCAGCTGCAGGCTGGATCTGGTGGTTGGTGGGCTGGATCCAACCTGCTGGCAGCCTCTTGCCCACCCCGATATACACTTACATGGGTCTTTATAAATTGTTATGCCTACAAAGTGCATTACTGAGCTGCACAATTCATGATGGCCCTGCTAATAACAGTTTTACAGATCATAGAGAATAAACCAGCAGTGTCGGCAACGGAAAATAATGTATATGTTTTAGAAATGTTCATCCATCTCTCTGTGAGTCTCACTGTCATTTAGGGTCCCCACCACTAGCCTCTGCCAGGCTCCCAGAGCTGGCCCCAGCTCCCAGCTCTGGTTCTTCTGCAGGCAGGGTACTTCTCTGGCACTGCAGAAGTTGCAGAGAAGCTGGAGGCTGGGAGCTGAGGCAGACAAGGAGTTGCTAAGCACAGGGATAGGAGGCTGAAGATGGAGCTTGGGGCCAGTTTTTCCCACAGCACCCATGGAGCTGCTGCTGAGGTGGACCATAGATGTTGCCGGACAACAGAATCTCAGATTACAGAGGTTCATCCTGTTCTTCTAATAATGGAATGACTATGCATGCACAACCTCTCTGCACATGAAGTATTGGGGGTGCTGGAAAAAGGCTTGCTGGAAAAAGTACGTTCCTCTTTAAGGGTTAGAGAGCCAGGGAGTGACCACTTCAGCGTGGGGAAGCTGACCCATCCTCCTCCCAAGTGACCAGAAGAGAAGGTTGACTATATAAGTCCATGAAGTGCAAGAAGAGCCCCTTCCTCAGGGCCTGGGATGGAATTTTCTCCTCACTGCCAGAATGGCCAATTTTAAGTGTGTGTGGGGAGGGAGTACTGTCTTCCCCACAGCATGTTCCAAGTGCCTTAGTGGGAGTGAACATGAAACAAGAGTTAGGATATGATGTTGCAGCGCTGTGTAAACATGGGACAGATGGCCAGTGCAGGTACTCTGTAGGAACAGGATATATTAATCAGATAAAATGGATTGGGAAAGGGTTGAAGAAGGTATTCTTTATAGAAACAGAAATTGGGGGTCAGTTCAGGACTCTTGTGACTGGTATGGCTGGCAACCAACCCATCTATCCTTTATAGTCCTCCCCTTAAGCCTCATTCAGGTGTGAGAGAAGGTGAGGTCCCAGCAGCAGATTGGCTAGGAACCAGGATGGGTAGGGGGAAGCGCTGACAGTGGCTGTTTGGGTATATACTGAACTGATTATGGAATTACCTGCACCGTATACTTATCTCTCCAGGTACTCCCAGGCATTTAAGAATAAAATTGTGGCTTAATTAAACCACATTCAGTATCTCCTCTCCTACTTCTAGTATCGCCGGACAATGGCTGTGCTTTCCAAATTATGGTTCTCCTATGTAGATTACAGTGTAGGTGTACTTAAGAATGTAATTCTTAATGAGTTGAGAGAGATTTTAAATATAGAGTGAAGGAAATTTAATCACTTTCCCTGCATATTTTGAATATAGGAACACTTTTTTTTTTGTATACTATACAGGATGAGTGGTGGGTGGGAGTGTACATGTGTGTTCACAAATTTCTAGATAAATTACAGATTAGTTTGCTGTTTAGAAAAAAATATGCACTGAAATTAAAAATAAAAATAATAGTCTGAAAACAGCATGTATCAGCACGTGGAAAAAAGGGTTCTGGAGGTGTTGCATTAATACTTATGCATAGGCTATATTTTCTTAAACACACTAATCTATTTTCTATCAGGGAAACCGAAGAAAATGTGTTTGGCTATGTTTCATATAAATAATTTATATCTCTGTGCTGAAATGTTGTCTTGTGGTTGGTTTTATTGATTATATGAGGCAATGAAGATTTTAAAAAGCTCTTTACACTAGACAAAGAAGTATGACAAATTAATGTGTTGAGTGCTAGATGCTTGTGAAGTATTTGCTAGTGGTGTTCTATAGCAGTTAGTTGTAGTTGGTGTATCTTATTAATATTCTTCTTTTATTACAATTTTACGTTAATTTGTGAGCATAGATATTCTGGGGGTACGGAAGCTCTGAAAACACATGAATAATATCCTCCTGGATTCATTTATGGGGAGTGAGGGCAGGGGACTGGACTTGATAATCTCTCAAGGTCCCTTCCAGTTTTAGTATTCAATTATTCTAACTTGGTTTAATTATACTGATTGGCAATGACTGCTGTTCATTTATCTTGGTAGTTGTACAAATTCCACTAGTATGAACTTATCCAAGTAGGGTCAAGGTGTTGCATGTTGTTTAGCTACTTTGTATCTATGAAAAGATATTAAGGTCTAAGGGGAGTATCTTCACTGTACAATTAAACCTGTATTTTAGCCCAAACATCCCTACCATCCACACAGCAAAAACCTGTGACATTGAGCTGGAGATGCTTTATGCCCAAGCTAGCTATTACCCAGATAGTGGTATGGTTCAGAGAAGAAGTTCTGTTTTAATTTAGGCAGGAACCCACTAACTTTGCAGTGAGGACACAGGCAAAATTGTTTCAGTGCTGATAGTCCTCCAATACCCATCCCGCATTTCCCTCTGAAGGACAGACAAATCCTTCAACAATTGACAGAGAAACCATCCTAGAGTGTCTCATCACAAGGAACTATGGGATCTGACATATGGCAGGACATGCTGGCTATTGCAGAACAATGAGAACATGACATATAGGGGATGAGGCTTTGATGTGGGTTGCTTGCACCTGAGCTAGACTAAACTAGATTAACTGTGCAGAGTAGGGATGTTAAATAGTTAACCAGTTAAATGAGAGCGTTTAGCCACTTAACTGTTTTGACTCAGCTCCTGCCACATGCCCTGCCTCAGCTGTGACTGTGGGGTCCTGCCCTGGCCATGAGATCCTGTTGTCCAGTCCACAGCCAGGTCTGCTCCAGGCTGGTGCAGCTGGCCTCCACCGAAGTTCACTGCCAAGGGTCAGTTAACCAGTTAACTGGTAAGCATACCCATAAGCCTTTTGCTTACTGGTTAACTGGTTAATACCCTGGTGTCGAACAGACATACTGTAAGATCTTTTTTTTATAAAAATTTACCCAAGATTAAAAGAAAAATCCCCTCTCCCCTGTCTATGAATACTGAGAAGCTCTGAATATACTTCAAAACCCTTTGCCAAATTGTAAAATCTAAATAAAAAATAATACAAAAATTCTCATTGTCTTCCAGGGTGCAAAAATTTCATGTCAAGAGTTCTGTGCAGAATGGAAAAGTCCTTCTACTCTCGGAACATGTGTGATATTCTTTACCTGGTTCACTCCTTGGGTCATCATAAAGTCGCTGATGAGAAAATGAGTCAGACTTTCTCTTTGTACATAGAAAGTACCCAATTAGACCAATTAATGCAGATCCTAGAATGGCTCCTACAATGGCACCAAACACCACTCCTGCGCTGTGGTGATTCTCTGGGAGGAAGAAAAAGGATAAAGAAATTATTCAAATAAAAATGTTTAACTCTGTAGAGCCAGATCTACAAGTGACATTTTACATGAGTGGAGAATCTGGCCCACTGTGACAAACTTTACAGGCAATAGTTAAGTCAGCCCTTCAACAAGCAAGGAAACATTAATTTCTCTTGTTTACAAGTGGGAAAACTGTGGCACAAAAAATGTCTTAGTATCGCTTTTCCCAATCAAACAAAAATTTGACTTACAACTATGTATAGAACCCAGGAGTTGTGGTTCCCAGCCACCTGCTCTAACCACAATGCTCTTTGATATCTTTGATATAACAAGTGTAAATATTTAGATCAAACTATGAGGATAACCTGAAAAAAACTTACAGTGAATAGTCCTGCAGCCTCTTAGAGACTAACGAAACATATAGGTGGCATCATGAGCTTTCGTGGGCACAACCCACTTCTTCAGATGAATGGAGTAAATGGGTCCCAATGAATGGAGTAAAAGGATCATCTGAAGAAGTGGGCTGTGCCCACGAAAGCTCATGATGACATCTACATGTTTTGTTAGTCTCTAAGGGGCTGAAGGACTATTTGTTGTTTTTTAAGTTTTTTCAGTTACAGACTAACACGGCTACCCCTCTGAAACTATATAGATAACCTGTGTTTTTTTGGGTGTGTCTGCTTTTGGGTGCCCAGTTTTGGAGACACTTTGTTAGGCATCCAAAATCAGAAATGTAGAAAACTCTGTACCTTTTTTAGTTTTTCAGATAGCAAAATATTTTTTTTCTCCCCAGCATTTTTCTTGTGTTTTATAAAACTTTTCTTTGCATTTTTACCTCTCTTGGTTGAACACCCTCTTTCAGAATCACTTTAGGCAAAAAGTCCTGATACACTTTAATTATTACAGCTTTAAAGAGATGCTTTAAAGCATGACAGTAGCTTTCAGGTTTTAGTGCAGACTGTACTGTATATGCTGGAAAAGCATTTCTGTCCAATGTTAAAAGCCTGCGGGGAAATTAATGATACAAAAAATGTGATGTCTTCTAATCTTCTTTTCTCATTCACTGAAGCTCCAATCAGAAAGAGCAGAATAGACAAGTGATATTTTTGGTTTTATACTGTATTGTTTCCCCAGACTTATCCAAATTGATAGTAATAAAATACAAGACAGATAATCTATTTGGTATTATATAAAAATTGAAGGTTTTAGTCACAAAAGTATCCTTCACTCTTAAGCAATGATTAATTTATTGCTTTAAATATGTAGAGCATGGCAATTCTACCGATCTATTTCATATATGCAGAAGCTGAGAAGATGAGGGGGGAAAGTTTGCACATTCATCAAACCCTGCCTTAAATTTCCTGTGCAAATAAATGGATAACTAAATGAGCAGAATTTAACACAAAACAAAACTCATAAATTTAATTAGTTTGAATTCAAACTGATGCAATCAAAAAACAAAACAAAACAATTTTCAGTGGACCATTCCATAGATGTAGATCCAATTTGAATGGTGCTCTGGCTGAATCAGTCTGCTAGGAATATTCCAGTGATAGCTTCTACATACCAATATAGTTCAGAAACAAGATATTTGCCAATATGCCAGTTCACAAATACCACAGTCCTCTGATTAAACTGGCCTCGGATTACATGAGTTCTCAAATTAATTCACATATCCGCGATAGACTTCCTGTGTAACCTTGGATAAGTAACTTAGAGTATCATTTTCCAAAGTACTTAAGAGTGGCTCTTAAGCTCCAACCCCACTTGCAAATGTTACTATTAATCTCTCTCTGTGCCTCAGCTCCCCATTTGTAAAATGAAGACAATAGTGTTTTCCTTTTTCCTCCTGAATTTTGTTTAGTTAGATTGTAAGGTCTTTGGGTTTGAAAATATTTCTTACGATGTATATAGGCAATTATTACCACAATGTATCTATGATCTTGGTAGGAGATCTAGGTTTTACAGTATTATAAATAATACAAACTTTTTTATTTCATTCTAGTTGGGATTGGTCCTGCTTTGGACTTGACGACCTCCTGAGGTCTCTTCCAGCCCTATGATTCTATGACTCTAACCCTCCACCACTAAAAGATATTCTCAAGACTGCTGCTAAATACCAGATGAAATCTGGCAATGCAGTTCAAAATTGCTGCAGAGCAGCCCAGGATATATGACTTCTTGTTGAAATTGAAATAAAAAAGTATTTCTGCCTGTGCTTTCAGCTAACCCCCAGAAATACGGAAATACATGAAAATCATACTTGGTAAAATTACCTAAACTTTATTGAATTTCAAAAAAAAATTTCAGGTGAGGTCTATTTTTATCTGAAGCAGTTCACACATCTTTACAACTTCCCAAACCTTGTAATCATTTTATTGCTCAGCATTATTACTTTATTTCATTTTTTGTTGTTGTTGTTGTAATTAAACTTTTACCTTCGTTGGGTTCTTTTGGATTTGATGGGAATGTAGAATGGTTGGTGAAATTCTGGTGTACATTTGTGGTCTTTGAAATTGTTTTAAAGTCTGTTGTGACATTGTCACTGTTGGCTGTGGAGAATGTGGTCAGTGTATTTGATGGACTATTTGTGGAGGAGACTTCTGTGGAGTTTGTTAAAGTGTCTTTAGTGAAGATTGTTGCAGTAGAACTGGTATAAGTGACTGATGTGATATTTTTCAGTTCTGTGTTCAGTGGTACACCAGCACTAGTAGACAGGTTGCTCGCAGTCACTGTGGGAAAGTCACTTGTGGTTATGGATATTGTTGAAGATGCTGGGATTCTGTTGGTGTTAGAGTTCTTTGTGGCATCTGGCGACCTATTAGTCACATACGAAGATGAAGGTAACAATGTGCCATTAGTGGATCTCTGAGGTACACTGTTGCTTTGAGTGTTACTTTCTATTACTGCACTTGTTGTTGTTGCATTCTTATTGGTCATTGATGGTGTGACATGGCTTGTAGTAGAAGGAGTTATTCCTCTAGTTCCATTAAGAGCTAGCTGCTTAGAAGTTCCTTGGTGTGTGGATGGAGTCATATCTGTAGTTGAGGTATTGTTACTGTAACCGTTGCTTCTGGTCCACCATAAACTAGTCGGCAATAAAATAAGGATAATTCCACTGGAAGGCAACATGGTATTGACTTTGTGGTTTGTTTCTTTATGTAGAGAGCCTGAAAGAAGTTAAAAGGTTTGTGATTTAATGTATTATGTGGAACTGAAAGCTGGATAATGAAGACACAGACATGTCCATGAAAAGATATAGCAACTTGATACAAGAGAAGAAAAGTCCTGTAGGTTCCTAAAATGTGTCTACACTTCAGTTAAAGAACTGTAGTTGGCCAGTGTCAACCGAGTCAGGCTCAGGCTGGGTAAGCACTGTCAACTGGTAGTGTAGACAGTCAGATTCATGGTTTTGTGAGTGGGGAGAGTCCCAGAGCTGGAGCTGCAGCTGAAGCTCACACATCTACACCGCAGTTGTACAACTCCGGCCCCATGAGCCTGATGCAGCTGACACAGGCCAGCTGTGGCTGTTTAATTGCCATGTACACCTGGATGAAGGGTTGCGTGTTGAGAACATAACACTCCTGACTAATATTTGTATTCTCTCAGAGCAATACAGTTGAGCAACAAAGCTGCTGCCATGTTTCCATAGGCAAAGCTATATACTCCTGTCCATTCTACAGCTCACAGTCTGTAACAGCTTGCTATTACATGTGCACAAGGACCAATGCCTAAAAGGGTATGCTTTCTAGTCAGAAAGTAGCACCCAACAATATGTGAGTAACAGGGAAGGCCAACAAGCTATGTAACAGAACCTCTACATTGTGTGTTCCCATCCAAAGCGGTGTAGTAATTGTTGCAATTAGCCTTTGGAAGTGATGAGTTCCCTTACATGTTTTGCGACCTTGTGGGGGAGACCATCACACGAATATAGCTGCGGCCAAGGATACGTGACAGTTCGGCCGCTGAGCTAGCCCATGGAATTTGTGAAGCAGTGTTTCTCCTGTGAAAATCGGAGTAGCACATTCTGCCCTGACTTTCAAGTGTTCGGCCAAGGAACAGCAAGAATTCTGATCCCCAAACACTTGGCTCGTTAGGCAGACATATTGGAATATGCTTATCTAGCTTTCCATAGTAGAGGCAGCTTGAGGTCATGCAGTCATTACTTCTCAGACATCGCAGAGTCAAATGTGTAGGTCAGTGCTACTTTCAATAACATTCTACTTCCGTTCTACTTCCACATGTTTTATTGCCTGTAGGATGGAGACATGCTGCCTAAAAGTAGTCACTTGTCCCCTTCCCCTTTCACCCCTCAGCTCCACTGTCTGGCTTATTTTCCTTTCACCTTTGTAAATCTAACTGTGGGATTTTCCACCACTTTGGTCCTCTCTGCATAGCAAGGAAGATGGATGAGTGTAGGGACTCTATCTGTGGCCACTGGAAGAAGTCAGCTTGTCTCTGTGTCACCCTCCTTACAGGGACTTCTGTAATTTGACAGATTATATGATTCCATTTCAGCTATCAACCAATGAACCTGGTGGTAGGTCTGACCAGGGGTGTTGACAGCCTCCGTGGCAGGTGTATGGGAGGACAGGTGTGTGGGAGGGGGTAGCGCCATGCTACCAGAAGAGGTGGTGCCTCGATCAGAAGATGCAGGGCCCAGGGCAGCCCGTCCTCCTCATCTCCCAGAGCTTGGCACGGACTCCCCAGAACTCAGAACTAGTCGGAGCATGCAGCACAGCACTCCAGGGGCTGATTTAAAGGGTGTGGGGTTCTGGCTGCTGCTGCTGCTCTAGCAGAGGTGGCAGCTGACAGCCCCAGGCCCCTTTGAATCACTGGGCCCCAGGACAACTGGTCCCTTTGCCTTCCCCGTTGGTGGGCCTGAGTCTGACCCTGCTCCCTTTGCAGTCAGTGACTGAACTCCCATTGATTTCAATGCATACAAGATGTATGGCCCAAGAATGGAATTCGTATTTAGGTGTATTTGTAGGAATCACCTTTCAGCAATCTGTTTATAAATATTTGTTCCACTTTGGTAAACTGATCGGTCTCCCAATATAGGTTGATCATCTGCCAGGTGGGATTCATATTCCTTAGTTATTCCGTTAAAAATACAACTTAGAAACTTTGGGGGTTTTTTATTATTATATTATAGAAATAAGTATTTCAGCTTAGAACTAATCTTTGGGTCTGGAATCACAAATCTGTAACCTAACAGGCAACTGACACAATTATATTAATGAAAGTTGCTTTGTTTTCACTATGCCCATGTATAAGGATATTTTTTTCCAAAATGGCAATAATTACAGAAAAGTGTAATAACTAAAACTTTAAATGAGCTTTTACCAAGCTTTCAAATATTTGCTTTCATCTTGAAAGTTCCATTGTTTTAGCTCACTGGCATGGCCCTTTTTTCCTTGTATCAGTAGCCATGTCATTACTGAACAAAGTAAGTTTTGTCATATTTCTTATTTCACCTTGACTGTAATTTGAAACTACCAAGGGAAATTACTAACAGTTCACTTTAACTGCACCTTTCATTTCAGTCCCATAATGCTAAAGAGTCAGCATCCTTTCTTAACAATGTGGTTTTTGTGATTTCCTTAATCCTGTAATTTTCTCCTTGGGGGAGAAAAAGAGAGTAAACTTGCTACAAAGTGTTTTTTTTCTTTTATAGTGCTCTAAGGCTATATTTAGGTTACATTTCCTGGAAGCCCTTGGTGCCTAATAATTAACTGGTCTTTTTTTAGTGTAGCATTAAAGTTCAGATCAGAAACAACACTGCAGCTCTAGAAAGCCTTCTGTTGTCCTTAAATATGCAAACAATGGTATTATAGAATAACTGCAATTATTGCAGCTCCAAAACTTCGGCTTTGCTAAAATCTGATGAATAGAAGATTAGCCAGAATCTAAAGAATTTTCCAGTTGGCTTGAGCCATTAATTGTAAAATATTTTTTAAAGGAAAAATGATCTGATGTGATGATTCTGATCTTCCTGACACCTGTGGAAATCAGCAGTAACTGAAATCACTACGGTCAGTCTAGGGTCAAAGCAATGTATATGCTATTAGAATCAGACTCTCTGACTTAGTCTCCCTTCATTATGGCCCCAGTCCTGCAATGACGTGTGTGCATGCCCTGTCCCTGTGTGAAGCCCCACCAAAATTAGTGGGGCGCATAAGCATCCATCTCCAAGACCTTGCGGAGTCAGGCCCTATAGATGGAGCAGCTTTTTAAATGAACCATTTGACATTGGTAGTTTGTCTCTTTAGACTTGAGTACAATTTTGAACAAGGTTTGGGCTTATCACAGGTTTTAACTAGTTTTATTTTCTTAAAACTGAATATGCAGGAAAAGAGCTAGTGAAAATCCTTGCTGCGGTGTGGTTAATAAGAGTGAAAGCACTGACTTTATTTTATCAACCTTTATGGATAAATTCATACCATATATGGATCCTCCGCTACATTCATATGTGTACATATGATGCACACTCAGTGAAATCCTAATTTCATGGAAGTCAATGTCAAAATTCCTAGGATATGCCTACACTGCAGTTGCAATGATGCCTCCCAGCCCACGTAGACAGACTCAGGCTAGCTCTGCTTCATCTCACATATAAAAATAGCAGTATGTCCATAATGGAGCAGGTTGTGCCTTGAGTTAGCACCTTGTGCTTAGACTTGGGGTTCCCCCCCTCCCCCGTTGCTATTTTTAGCACACCAGCTCAGATAGAGCCATCATGATTCTTTCTACCCTCCCAGCTGCAGTCTAGACATACCCGTCTTGATTTCACTGGGATCAGGATTTCCACCACAGTCTTTCTGGTAAGACTACATTGATTTTATCATCTGAATTCAATTGCTTCCTTCTCCTTCTGATTTGAGTATCTCTGCAGTTATTTATTTATGTCCCATTGTAATAGAGTAAAACGGCTTAGTGGAGTCTGAGGAGGAATGTTATTTTATATTAAAAGGTCGTTCAAAGTGAATTTCTTAAACTATTTTGAGAAACACACACTTATTTTCAGCTTGGTATATAGAAGAATTTGCATGCATCACTGCCACTGACCAATGACAGAAGTTATACATGTGTCAACAGAAGAATAGCTATCACTGAGTTATTTTCTTATGAGGCTGTGATACAACTATCAATTCAAGGTGTTTTTGTTCAAAGTGTTAATTAAAGAGCTTTACACTATTTTTTTATATGCCTGTATTTGGAAATAATATTGATTTGTATAGGAAACCAGGACATGATCACAAGAATGCCAATTACACATCTCTGATTCTAATACCGTAAAGAATGTGGTTTATATATCTGGGGCATTCTAATTGTTCCTGGGTCTATGTTGTGCTTTCTAAGCTTAATCAAAGCACATTGTTTATTTTAGCACTGGTACAAAACAGAGTAAAGGAATGTAAAATTATTATATTTCCCTGTGTGTAATATATATGGAATATTTTATAAAATTTAAAAAAATATATATTTGCAACTGACAGTCTTGGGATTATATTGGATAGTGGCACTCATGTCTGTTTCCTTGATAAATTGGATTGTTTTCCAAGGATTTTTCTGTTAAATGCCATGAAGAAATAAATAAAACCTCTCTTTTTTATTGTTTATTTTGGAGGAGAGGTGTATATGTTTGTTTTTTGCCAGTTATTTTTATCCAAGAAACATTTTATAATTATTTTTGCAGTGCTTGCATTCCTAAAAACACGTCTTTTTAAAATTCAGTTACTGTTTTACCTCTGCAAATAGCTGGCAACTAGATCAGAATTCATTTACACACTTTCCTATGTACTCTCAATATAGATAGACTCAAATAGGTAGTTGTAATCTAGCAACACTTCCTATAACAAATCAGCAAACTGGGTTTCTTCTAAGTGTATACAAAGTTCCACAAGAGTATTTATGTCAATTCCCAGACTGAGTTCATTAACAGCAAATCCTAAATTTACTTGCTAAAATCACTTCTTAAAAGTGCAGGAAAATCAATTCTGAGCAAACTTCAAATTACAATGAAATATTTTTCTTTTCTCTTTATGGGTTCTTGCATCTCTGCACATCTTTACTATTAAATCTTGGAATTACTGGCCCAAGTCAATTTGTCTTCCAATGTTTTCCTTATAGGGATAGTTTTGTTATGAGTTTGGTTATCCAGGCCCTACATTCACACAGATATCTTGTAAAAAAAAATCAATACTGCTCTGATTATTTGGTCAAATTCATTAACAAAAATGCACTTACCTTTTAGCTCTATAGTCTAAGCAAGTAGGTGTGAAATACTGCTGTGGCACAGAGTGCAATTAGTCTAGTGAACACAGTAGAATGCAGGTACTGTAAATGTGACAGTGTTGTGCTCATCAGGAATGCACTATAGAAACGAAACAAGGTGGGGCTGTATTTCCCTGCCTGTAATAGAACACCTGAGAACCAGACTGACCTGCTTCTTGGTTGTCTTTGTTAAGAGCTAGCATTACCGAGTTCACAGAAATTACAGCTCTCGTTGTAAAGTGAGTGGACAAGTACCCATTGATTCTGTGAAGTTTACAAAATCTGACTTTTTGAGAAAGGTATCAAATGTCTATAAAGTACATGGAGGATTGGTCTTCTGTAAATTAGATAGCAACCATTTTAATAAAGAGCGCTTTGCTACTGTATTCCAAACTGAAATAGTCAGCCTGTGGTACTCCTTGAGAGAGGATGCTGTGAAGGCCAAGACTCTCTAAAAGGGTTAAAAAACCTAGATATAAGTTCCTGGATGATAGATCTATCAATAGCTATTAGCCAGGATGGGCAGGAATGGTGTCCCTAGCCTGTTTGTCAGCACTTGGGAATGGGCGATGGAGGATGGATCACCTGTTCTGTTCATTCCCTCTGGGGCACTTGATATTGGCCACTGTCAGAAGACAGGACACTGGGCTAGATGGACCTTTGGTCTGACCCAGTCTGGCCATCCTTGTGTTCTTAGGGTTTGAAGAGCAGTGTTTGTAGAAGTTGAATAAGCAAAAGTTTATTATACTATGGCATATTCCTAATATACATCTACTTTGCACTAAATATGTATATCCATGCTGTTAGGCATTAGCCAAAGCCCCTGGATCCAAATACCCTACTAATTTGAAGGAAATTAAATGCAGATTTAGATTCAAATTTGGTAAATCAAACCATAATTCCAGCTTTTGGGGGGGGGGGGGAATAATAATCAGATCCAGATCCGAATCTTGCATGTCAGATGACCTCTTTATGTGCTGTATATAACCCTGGAGGTGGATTGAGAGCAAATGGAGTAGTGCGGAAAGGCAAATATGCACAGTTTAATTTTTTACATATTGAAGTAGCCAGGACCACTTGTTACTGTAATTTTATTTTTTATTTATTCTAGACTGGTATGCATTGGAGAGGGACACAGAGGTGTTCCAGTGATATCTGAATAACTCCATGAGTGGAATACCATGGCACTTTTGTTTCCCCTTGACATTTTTTTAAAGAATCAAGTGCAACTACTGGTTCATGCCTTTCTCTAGTGTTATTATTTGAATATTAGTGATAGCGCTTGTTTGCGTGAGATGTTAGCCCCAGGTCAACACACCTGCAGTAATATGGAACCTTCCTAATGTCAGTGTGATGACTCACAGGGGCAGAGTTTCAAGTTCAGGACCTAATTGCGAGTTCAGGACCTAATTTTAATTTCCCCACATTATTACCTACAATAAATAGCCACATTGGTGCTCTACTGCAGGCAAGTCTCCAACAGATTGCTATTCTTTTAACCACGGTATCATCTAGACCTGCTCTGAGCAGGGTTAGATAACAAGATGGGTTAAAACAACAACAGTGAACCTACATTAGCCCTCTCGTCATTGCAACAATGATGCAACAATGCATCTGGTAGAGATGCATTAGTAGAAACTGAGGGATGGGGGTTGCTATGGCCCCATTAGTCCAAATGAGTGACACATGGAGTAACTGTAATCTACTTTTATACATCAGGAAGTATTTCTTTGTTAAAAGCAAGTTTTAACTAATCTCAGGCAATGGATTTATTACACTTGGAAGTAAACTACACATAGTTGACACAAGTAATTATAGTGCCTACATAGTACATTTTGATTGCCTGTGAATGTGATGAGATTTCTTTTGAAAACCAACTGGTTTGTTAATTTAAAGATTCTACTGTTAATTAAAAAACTTACCTTAAGCCATGGGAGCAGCCACTAAGCAGATATGAGGGATATACTCTCAAATCTTCATTGCCATTCATTCCTGGTTTTCCATACCTATTGTTTTCATATTGTTGCACCTCTGTACTGAAGCAGTAGTTCATGATCAGCAATACATTAACTTCTGTCCATCACTAGAATTAGTTATTTAGGTACCTGCAATTCCTTTTTCCACAGAGCATGAAAGGTGGAGAGGGCAGAAGAGCAATAGTCACACAGGTTGCGAAGAGTGGTGATGTGGTATAATCACTAGAAAAAAGTAAATACTGACCTCATGCAAGAAAAGGACATATTGACTGGTTGTAAATAGTGTGGGGCTTAAAATACCCATGTAGATATGGGAAACTAGCGGCCATAGTAATTGACTCTCCAGGAGCATGTAAAGTGATGGTAATAATTTGCAGTTTTCAAAGTTACATATGGTGGATTAGTAATGGGCCCAATTAATTGTTGGAGTCTGCAGTCTTGAGGTTTCCATCTTGAGGTCTACAAAATCATAAAGTGTTATCCCTTCACATGACACAAGAACTAGTAGTCACCCAATGAAAATAATAGGCAGTATACAGAAGTTCTTAAACTTCTAATAAGCAAGCATAATGAACAAAAAATGAAGTAGTTCTTACATAAAAAGGTAAGAACGGCCATACTGGGTCAAATCAATGGTCCATCTAGCCTAGTATCCTGTCTAACAACAGTGGCCAATACCAGATGCCCCAGAGGGAGTGAACAGAACAGTAATCCTCATGTGATCCCTCCCCTGTTATCCTTTTACAGACAAACAGAGGCTAGGGACACCATTCCTACCCTGGCTAATAGCCATTGATGGACCTAACCTCCATGAATCTACCTAGCTCTTTTTTGAACCCCGTTAAAGTCCTAGCCTTCACCACATCCTCTGGCAAGGAGTTCCACAGGTTGACTGTGCACTGAGTGAAGAAAAACTTCCTTTGGTTTGTTTTAAATCTGCTGCCTATTAATTTCATTTGATAATTTCATTAGTTCTTCACACAATGCACATCCAACCTGTACAATTCATTGCCAGGTGATGCCATGAAGGCCAAAACTATTTAGTTCAATCTGGGTTCAAAAAAGAATGAGATAAGTCCCTGAAGGAGATGCTAACATGAGTTAAAAAATTGAAAAATAGAAGACAGTATACTGAGCCATTGGTGTAAGCCAGTATGGCCATTCTTATGTTCAGTGGAGTTACACCAGAGATAAAATTAGCCCAGCTGATATAATTACTAGTTCTATTGGCTGATTGCTAACCAACTGATAATGGGAGCTGTAGTGTGGGCAGAAAGGTATCACCAACTGTTTGGGTGAGAGGAGAAACCCACTTTACAGGGAGGAAACTTATTGTATATTGCCAGTTGGACAGTACATAATTCCTGCTTCAGTAATGCAGCGGTTCTAACACTGTGGTCGAGCCCTGGTGCCTTCCTCCTTTCACTTCAGGAGGACTCATTTCAAAACATTCTGATCATTGTTGTAATGACCTGTATAATATATTTCACAATAGTTATTAAATCCTCCTTTGATGCAATCCGTCCATTGTTTCCTTGCTTCTTCTCAGAGACTCTTTCCTTCCACCTGACTCTCTGGTACTTCACAGAGTCTTTCCTAGAAGTCTTCAGAGGGAAACAGACTGGTAGGAGGACATGTGGCCTGGAGGATATAGTCCCCTAAAAGAGGGTGTGTCTGTCTGCCTGTCTCTCTCTCATATGAAGTGCTCAGCCCAGTGGAGAAGTTGGAGAACCCCTGTAAAGGTGTATTAGCAATCCAGAGGCAAGTCAGACATCTTTTAGAATGAGGTGAAAATTAGGCCACTTACTTTGGTGGCAATATATGGATGTGGGTGCCTTGTGCCTAACAATATTAGTTTTGAAAACAGTGGCACTGAATATATCCAAGCCTTTTCTGTGCTTTTTAGGCATAGCCATATGTTGAAACAACGCAATTGATTTGACTTTTGTCCTCCAGTGTAGCTGTGCCCTTAGAGACTAACAAATATATTAGATCATGAGCTTCTATGTGTAAAACTTACTTCATCACATGAGTTGGAGTGGAAATTACAGAATCCAGAGTATACATACCAGCAAAAGTAGTTGCCTGTCAATTGTAGGACCAGTGTTAATGAAGCTAATTAAGTCAGGCCGGATGTGTCCCACTCATAGTTTTTGACGTGGAAATGCAAATATCAAAGGTGGGAAAAATTGCCTTTGTGGTGCATTAACCAGTTAATATCTTTATTCAAGCCCAAGTAGATAGCGTTGAACTTGTATCTGAACTCCAGTTCAGCAGTATCCTCTATAACTGGGTGATACAATTTCTTTGTAGATGAATGGCTACTTTTAAATCCATTATTGAACGTCCAGGAGGTTAAAATATTCTCCTACAGGTTTATGTATGTTACCATTCCAGATGTCTGATCTGTGTCCATTTATTCTTTGTCACAGAGATTGTCCAGTTTGGCCAACATACATAGCAGAGGGGGCATTGCTGGCACTTGATGGCATAGATCACTTTCATGGATGTGCAGGTGTATGAGCCCCTGATATTGTGGCTTATGTGGTTAGGTCCTACGATGGTGTTGCTTGTACAGATATGTGAACAGAGTTGGCAATGGGGTTTGTAGCAGAGGTAGGCTCCTGGGTGAGTGTTTATGAGGTGTGGTGTGCAGGTGCTGGTAAGTATTTGCTTTAGGTTGGGAGGCTGTCTGTAGGCAAGGATTGGCCTGTCTCCCAAAGTCTGTGAGAGTGAGGGACCATTTTCCAGGGTAGGTTGTAGATTGTCAATGATGCACTGGAGGGGTTTAACCTGAGGGCTGTATGTGATGACCGATGGTGTTCTGTTATTTTCCTTGTTGGCCCTGTCTTGAGGTAATTGACCTCTGGGTAGTTGTCTCGGTCTGTTTCCTCACTTCTCCTGGTGGGTATTTAAGTTTTAAGAATGCCTCAGAAAGATCTTGTAGGTGTTTGTCTCCGTCTGTGGGATTAGAACAGACCTGTTTGTATCTTAGGGCTAGGCTGTAGACAACAGATCGTGTGATGTGTCCTGGATTAAATCTATAGGCATGTAGGTAAGTATAGTGGTCAATAGGTTTCCAGCATAGGGTGGTGTATATGTAACCATCATTTATTTGTCCTGTAGTGTCCAGGAAGTGGATCTCTTGCATGGACTGCTCCAGGCTGAGGTTGATGGTGGGGTGGAAGTTGTTGAAATCCCTGTAGAATTCTTCAAGGAACTCTTTCCCATGGATCCATATGATGAAGATGTCATCAATGTAGCCTAAGTAGAGGAGGTGTACTAGAGGACAGGAGCCCATAGCAGTGCCTCAAACTTGAAGATATAAATTGTTCCCAATTCAGAAATAGTTGTGGGTGAGGACAAAGTCACATATCTGAGTCACGAGGTGTGTTGTGGAATCATCGGAGATAGTGTTCCTGACAGCTTGTAGTCCATCCTCATGTGGGATACTGGTGTAAAGAGCTTCTTCAGCAACGGTGGCCAGGATGCTGTTTTCAGGAAGGTTACTGTGCTCAGTGGTTTCCTCAGGAAGTCAGTGCTGTCTGGAAGATAGCTAGGAGTGCTGGTAGCATAAGTTCTGAGGAGAGAGTCAACAAAGCCAGAAAATCCTGCTGTAAAAGTTCTAATGCCTAAGACAATGGGACATCCAGGATTTCTAGGTTTATGTATCTTGGGTAGCAGATAGAACACCCCTTTTTTGGAGCTGGGGGGGGGCGGATATTTGTATAGATTTGGTCCCTAGCTATAGCAGGGAGTTTCTTGAGCACATGGTGTAGTGTCTTTTGATATTCCTCAGTGGGATCGATTAATTTAATCTTGAATTAGTTATAATTTTCAGAGTCCATATGTGACTGGTTAGAACAAGGATAATGAACATTATTATGCCTCTATTATTTTTAAACTCATGGTTTAATTATGAAAAATAATAAGTGTAACTAATGGTTTCCACAGCTACAGTGTTTCTAGAGTTTTGGAAAAGGCGGAGAGCTGTGCTCACCTATGACTGGGATCTAATAGACTGGGAGGATGAAGAGGTAAGATCGCAAATAAGCAATCTAGTGATGATCTTTTTATCAACATGATAACAGTGTATGTAATAATGCTTTGTGCTCTGCTAGGACAATTGAATTTGCTATATAACACTGGTGCAATAGATCAGTAATGTGTCTTGCAAGTAGAGGTGCATCCAAATACTACCCACCTCTTGGCAGAATTTTTCTCTCTCTCTCTTAACTCCTTTTGTTTGTGTAGGGTATGGAAATAAAATACTATGTGTGTCCATATTTAGCAAAGTGTGATGTGGGGGGAGGAGGGGCAGCCAGGAATATCTGTCTGAAGTAAGCAGGCCGTACCTGTGGCCCTATCCCAGTGTAGCTTAATGCTAAGGCATTCTGGGATTTGTAGTCAGGGACTATGGGAGCAAAGTATGCTGGAAACGTAGCCATGGATAAAAAAAAGCCTCCATTTTGTCCATTAAAGGGGAGACCAGGGAAAAAGTAAGAAGTATTATGTGGCATCTGCCTAAAGAAAACACACCTTGCTCTTGGGTACCTCCAGACAAAGAGGCCATCAGAGTGCTAGGGAAGATTATGCTGTTCGGTATTAGAAAGCCAAATACAGGCAGGTCCTGATCCCTTTCCCTGCATACATTACCAGCCTTTAACTCCCATGATCCCTTTTGCCCCACAAGTTCCTGATTCAGCCCAGAATTAGGCCATTCTGGATAGGGGCAGGAGCCTAGATCTTGAACCTCTCTTAAAGGGCCAGCTTACCCTAATTTAGTCTGCCGTGGTCACCAGCAAATATCAAACAGTTCTGTTCTGCACATGTCATGAAATGTGCTCTGTTAGTCACAAGTGAGCCTTGCTGTAATGGAATTTAAGGCCACTCACCTCTTGGATAATAGCTGAAATTTGGTCTAGTTAATTGGGGCCCAACGTTGTTATCCCTTCGTGGCTCCTCTGGAGCCTCTTGAAGATGAGTTGATGATTTTAGTCTACCTCTTAATGAACATTTTCTGCACCACAAAATCACTACCATAATGGTTTTCTTAACAATCACAGCAGAGAAACCAGTGATTGAATGACATGGTCACCCAAATGCTTTAACCCCTAGAGATGCTCCTAGTATCTTGGCTGGTCAGTGTAAGAAAACTTTTACTACCATGATTTATACTGTTCCGGATCTCTGGGTGAATGGAATGATGGGTCTCTAAGTCTCCTCTCAGGGTAATTATTTGGGTATTGACTTTAAAAATATGTGAAGCACTTTGAGACAAAGGGAGCTATGCAACTGCTAGTCATTATCATCGTAGAATGTTTGTATTGAACACAGAGGTGCTGAAATAGTTGGTATTGTCAGGGTGCTGAGAGCCAAACTCTACAACTTGTATATAATGAAAAAAACTGCAAGCCAGGGGATGCTGCAACATCCTCTCTCTCTCACACACACCCCACTTCATACCACTAGTTCCAGTACCTATGACTGAATGCCTGATGCTTTCCCAAATCTGTCATTGCAGGAAGAGCTGCGCCCTCAGTTTGAAGCAAAATACTCCCAGGTGGAACGAGTAAATCCCATCACAGGAAAACCGGAACCTTTTCAACCCTTCCCTGACAAACTTAGTCGACTAATGGTGTCTGTCTCAGGAATATTCTTCATGGTAAAGTCTATAATGCTATTGAAGGGCCATTCTAAATCTGATTCTTATATCACACCAATGGAAACCAGGAGTGCTCCCACTAAAGTTCATACAGTTACAATGGTGTTACAGGTGTAAGTGAGATCAGATCAGGCGCAATGCTTGATAATGTTTGGTGGGTTGGTGATAGGTTGGGTTTCTTGATTGGGTGGGAGGTGCACTCTTAGAATTTTGCACAAATAGAATATAGTGGGCATATGTCTTCATATAGTAACAGAAAAATTTGTTTCAGCAGTTTAGTATTTTGTCTCTAATCTAAGACTGTTCTGCTCCCTAAAACAAATTGGACTCTCTCTTTTTTTTTTAAGCACTCAATCTATTGATCTTGGTTTCAGCTGTTTATTTTAATAGGTACTGTTTTCTTCTAATTACACAAGCATTTATTTCACCACAGATTTCTTTGGTACTCACTGCAGTGTTTGCAGTTGTGGTCTATCGCCTAGTAGCTATGGAACAATTTGCATCCTTCAAGTGGTATTTTATCAAAAAGTACTGGCAGTTTGCAACATCTGGCACTGGAGTCTGTATCAATTTCATGATCATCATGTCACTTAACGTTGTAAGTTTTAAAACATTTTAAAAGAGGGATGGGGATTTAAAGAGATTGAATCTTTAAAAACTGTTTACTATGTAATTGTACCTCAGGTAACTTTGGCAATAGCTAGAGAGAAACAGAAGCCATTTATAAATTCTACTCTTTTCTGTGCTCTACTTTAAACAGCTGAACAGTTTTGTTACAAATAGGTGGTTGTTAGACTCTCTTGCCATCTTAAGCATGTATTTTATTAATCTATATAGAGAAACAGCTGCACTTTGTTTATTTGTATTTAAAATGTCCACAGGTGTTGTTGCAGTTGCTTTTGTTCAATAACATGCTGCTGTTTCACAGTTTTTTGAGCTGCCTGTACAATTCCTCACTACAGGTTGGACTTCACTTGTCCAGCAGCCTTGGGACCTGAGCGGTCCCAGATGAGGGAATTTGCTGGACCAGGGAAAGTCCCCTGCCACTGGTCCCCCTCAGCCTGCCACCCCTTCCCACTGCCAGCTCCTTTGGTCGCACTGCCAGCTGGGCGACATGGCTGCCTCAGCCCCACTGCGGCATAGCAGCACGCAGCCCTGATTCCATGGCGCAACCCCACTGCTGGATGGCACATGACCCCAATCAGGCTGTTGACCTGCCAAGGTCCCAGATGGACTTCCCCTGCTGGGCTGCCGTGGCCTGGCCTTGCTGCCAGCCAAGCTGCCACAGCTCTGTCCCCACTGCTGGGCTGGCACACAACCCTGCTTGGGCTGCCGCGGCACAACCCCAGTGCTGGGCCGGCATGCACGGGCTGCCCCTGCCCCACTACCATTGCCCCGCTTCCGCCACCAGTCTGCTGAGCACCTGGCCCCGTTACCATCAGCCTCACTTTTCACAGGGCTCTCAGCTGCTGGCCCTCCTGTCCCAGGACTCTCTCGTTCAGCAACATCCGCGGTCCTGCTGGACCACAGATGTTGCTGGACAAGATAATCCCGGTTTAAGGAGGTGTAACCTGTACAAATATTTGACTGTAACACTAAGTCTCAGTGGCACAGAAAACCATTTGTACGTTAGCAAAATCCGCTTGCATTCAATCCAGAATTGTGACACCAATGCCATATCCAGTAGGGATGTTTGGGGGAAAAAAAAAAGCATCCACGAATTCAAGACAATAAGCAGAGGAAATGCATCTCTTCAGTCTAAATGGAATGATGTTTTGTTCTTCCTGACTGAGGATTCTAGAATCTCTCCCAGATGTAAAATGGTTCCTAGTAATGAAATCAGCTGTGTCACCAACATTTTAAAACTTTAGAGGCATTACAGAATATGGTTTTAGTTTAACTTTTCTCTACAAAAATACATGTTTAAAATGTCCCCTCTATTAGCAGCTTTTGTACTGGTATAAAATGTTCTCTATCATTGCTGATGTATTTATCTACTTTGATATTTGAAGTGTAAATAGGTAAAGATTAACAATTTTGTAGTATTATTACTACTTCTGTTATCTGCTAAGTAGATAGCATCTTCAAAACAGTCTTTGCTAACTTTTTGAGATCATTATTATGCCTTTTCCGGGTCATGAAAAGTGCATAACAAGTGCACAAGCAAAACAAAGCTATTGAAAACATGGAGGCACTCTTGGAAACATTTGTGATTTTACAAAGTCAAGCTGAAGTTTGTTTTAGAAGAATAGGTGGGGATCATAATAGCACTATTAAATAGACAATTAAGGTAAATACTAAATAACAGTCATGTCTCTGTGTAAAAATGAATTTGAAGGAAAATCCTAGTATAACAAATCTGTGGTTTCTCTCTACTTTCAGACCAGTCACACACCCTTTTATTTCTAACTGTACGGAGGAAACCCATGGATGCTCATGTTCATATATTAATATCTTTGCGAATGTGTATTTGTATGAGAAGTGTTCTGACAGCCATCTCAAAATTTGTGTAGATCTGAGCACATCCAATCAGAAAACAGATCAATACCATGCAACTTAAGTGATCAGTCACTCAGGGTACATCACATAGCAAATGATGAATTGCAAACAATTTGAGCACTCCATAGACTTAAATATATTTCCATAACTCAGTAGATAGATGAATTCAAGCTACAAACAAACATCTAATTCCTTTGGTGGATAATTAGCCAAGAAAAAGAAGGGCTAAAATAGATGAATATTTTTTTCATTGCAAATAATTAAGATGTGTGCAGTTCCTTGCTCTCATCACAGTTATCTTGATATTGTAGGACAGAGAAAAACTTGTGTTTTGATTGAATATTTATTTATTTTATCTGACAGATACTTTAATATTTTCAAAATATAGAATGTTTGCTATAATTTATGCTGTTTCTATTTCAGGTATATGAAAAAGTTGCCTATCTCCTAACAGATTTAGGTAAGTGCATCTTAAATGCTGGCATACACCTCCATAGTTGTATTGTGTAACTCTGTATTTTTATATCAAATCATCAAAAACATTGTTAACATGTGTAGTAACATGATGTCCTTCCCCAAACTATTCATTGCCTACCAACTACAGAGAAACCTATTACTTACATGTGTTAAGAAAAACAAAGGAGACTGAAAAGAAAATTATTGGTCATTAGTCACTAGAGATGACCAAATCCCTGGAATCCCCTTTTCTCCCATTCCCTGATGGTACTCCTCCATGTCAGACTTTTGAGAAGTTTGGATCACAGCTGAACTATCAAACTTTGTCCCAGTTCTTTGTCCTCATCCTACACTCTGCCTAGTGCAGGAGAACAACTAATGTCCATATGGAATCCCACTGAAATCTGGGATTTATCTAAATACCAGTAACTTATGATTTCTTCTAGCCTATTAGAATTCTTAACATTTTGTGCCCAAGTAGCAATTGTTTTTAGTTTTCAAATGTTATCACGTAAAGTTGGAAGCCTGAAATAATAGAGCTCTTTTTTAAACCTGTCCTACTGATGACATGGTTTAGGGAGGGGGCTGTGACTGTGTTTAGGGAGATTAGGATTGTGCTACAGCTATTGTCCTCAATTAAGAGGGGGGAAAAAAACCTTCCTTCCCTTTTCCAAACACACATTGTGACTGGAACTGTGTGGACCTGGGGTTTACGTTTTGTGCGAAATTTCCAGATTTTGACATGTGTTTCATTTAGAATTGGGATACAACAAAGAATTTCAAAATTTCCCATGAATTTCCATTTAAAAAACCTCATTTAGAACTAATTGAAATGTTCTGTTTGAATTTCAACATCTTAGGACGTTTTAAAAATATCATGTTTGAAACAAAGCAAAAAATTCCATCCAGAAAGTCTAACAGGAACATCAAAATTCTGTATAATTTTTTCCCCTGCAGAATTTTTTTTTTTCTTTTTGTTTAGGCAAAATGTCATTTTTCACTGGAAAAATCTTCCAATCAAATTTGTGACCAACAGTAATTTTGACATTCTGAAGAAATTAATAAGAGCAGGGAGTCTACCTTTTAAATTTCTAGTCAGGTGCTAGGGGAATGTTTTATCCTTAACATTTCATTTGATATGTTCTTTCCAATTTAGTATGATATAGTTGACTATGCTGTGATTTACAAAAAGTCTTTCAATGCAACAGCAGCTACAGGATTTATTTGTACATATGCAATAATATTAAAGACAAGGTCTACAGAGAGGAGACTACAAAAAAGTTGTCGCTCAAGTGGCTGGTGCCCTGCATTTACTAGCTGTTCTTTACATGAAAAACTACTTTCATACCAACTGGCAAGTAACCAGGGTTTTGGGAGCACCCACAACATTTTGATATTCATTTGGGTCATCAAAGTTATTTTATATAACCTTGTGCCCAGTTACAGTCAGATTTTATCTAAATGTTTCTATCAAAGCACTTTGTTGAATACCACAGGGAAATGAGAGGCACAACAAAGATTTGATTCATATCTTAGATCTGTTTTTTTCTATTATACATGAAAAGTCCTTTTTGACATCTGGTGCTTATAGAGCATCAGTGATTTCTTTCATAATATAGCTTCTGGTCCTGCAGAAGTAGGTCATGATGATGTAAGTTTTGTTTTTCTATATAAAAGACTTTTGAAAAGTGCTTATTACTGAGGAAGGTATTCAGGTCAGTCACAGGACTACTGAAAGCAAGAACTAGTGATGACAGACCATTCAAATATGGATCCAACTAGCCAAAAGACTGCAATTTAACTGAACAGAACTTCACAAAGTAATTCCTAAAAGCAAAAGGTCATTTATGTCTGCAGCTAAGACAACTAGGCCCATTCCATTACCGGCCTCTGCACTCACACAATAATATCCCTCCAAAGTCCAAATGACCCTGTCCTACCTGTAAAATCTATTGCCCCAGAAAAATTGTAGTTCTCATGCCAAGACTTAGAGTGCTTCCATGGATCCAATCTCATTGGCCTTGGGTGGTAGGTGGAAGTATAAACTAGGATAAATGGACTTGCTTCCAACTCCCAAACACACCCATAATAATTTAAGACTCAATATTAATAGCACCTCTTTCAGAGCAGAAAAGGGCCTTTTTGCCCTGGCAATGCGAGGTCTTGCATAAGGCCAGTGGTGATAGGCAGTAGGATTACCCAATGGCAGCCCTTCTAACAAATACGCCACACAATTGGATGATAGTTATCATAAACTCGGACTAAACAATACAGCACTAGGTTTTTAGAACTGATGCCTTTTCTCAAGACAAACTCTGGTGTGCAGATGCAGATAAACTGCAAGGCCTGCCTATAGACAAACAGGAAAGTGTTCACTCATTCATAACTCCAATTAAAATGAAATTAAAATAAAACTAATATTAACTAAAATTTAAAAAGTCAGTACTCCTGTTTCCTTGAATGCCATGCCAGTTAAAAAAGCACATTTAAATTCACTTGATGCATTTTCTGAGTTTGACTGTTCACCTACAGTAGAATGACTTTTTATTGCTCTAGCATCCCTAGATAC
Organism: Pelochelys cantorii; assembly: GCA_032595735.1. Classification (NCBI taxonomy): domain Eukaryota; kingdom Metazoa; phylum Chordata; order Testudines; family Trionychidae; genus Pelochelys; species Pelochelys cantorii. Next base: position 42,356,883 of record CM064329.1, on the reverse strand, counting down.
TTCCTGAACTCATTAAGATAGACAAATAAATGAAAAGGAAAGGAAGAAAAAAAACAATAACTGAGTGTCAACAGGCTGGGATCATCCAACGAGAGGCAACCCACAGCTTTGTAATGTTTGTTTATTCTATCCCTAAGCAACCATATTAACCTTAGAAGATTGGCTATCTCATCCAGTTTAAGAAAAATGCACCCTATCTCGGTTAATTATTTCTTCTTCTTCTAGTTAAACAACCCCCAGAATCTGAAAGGGTCTCTATTAAGGAACTCAAAAGAGAACTCAAAAGAACTTAAAGAAAAACTGCATTTTTTTTCTCTGAAATAATGTGGCCACATCTTTTTTAAACACTCAAAAGTATATTTGCTGATTTCAGGATGACTTAGACTCTCAGTCACTCAGGTGATTTTGAATCATTTATCCACATACTGTGTTCCATCATTCAGTTTTTTAAAGGAGTTTGAAATGTTAATGAAAAATATCTGAATTGCACATTTCAATAATAAACAACCAAGACTAATTAAGATAGAAGTCCTGCCCAAAAAAGCTTAACATCTAACTAGATAAGTGACATGCAAAGAGTGGGAGTGAGGAATTAAATAAAATCTTTGAGGTTTTTGTGTGCAGATTTATATTTGTAGTTAAATATATAAATTAAGGACCTATTCATTCCATCTGCTCCCATGCTATTGTCAATTGCTGTCTTTGAGGCATCAAAGCAGAGATGGGTCTTGATGAGAGAGTATGTGTCCCTGTGGATACATTCAGGGAAGATTCATGGACACAAGGAGTAGCATGGAATAAGGCATGCAAATATTTGTGAAAAGCAGATAGGGGGAGGTTGCTGCCAGTCCTGATCACTTCACTGTTTGTCTACCATGCCATTGTGTATTGAGTGGCTGATGCTACACACTATCTGCACTGTCTACTCACTGTCTACACTAGGAAATTATTTTGAAATAACTTATTTTGAAATAACTCCCAAAATAACAGTTTTGAAATAGTGTGTCCATAACACGGGTTACCTTCGAAATTAGTCTGAGACAGGCTCCCTTACTGTGGATGTGCTACCTCAAATTAGAGCCCCAGGAAGAATTGGGAGTAATTACTTTGAATGACTCTGGGGACTAGTTATTTCAAAATAAGCGTTATTCCTCGTGGAAAGCAGGAGTTATTATTTCAGAATAACCAGCCTGTTATTTCAAAATAATGGGCTTGGTAGCGTGGACTCCTTTTTGATTTGTGCATAGAACCAAGCTGACCATAGCTGGAGTAGGAGTTGTACGACCTTCTAACTACATACTTTACTGAGGAAAAAAGAAACATTTACTTAAAGGGCTAAATTAATTAAAACCCTATCATTTGTTCTATAGGAAACATGTTGACCCAGGAACTCTTTAAGACACTTGCAACTTCATTTCATTTGTAAATGTGTAATGTGTACTATGTCACTCCTTTTAGAGCATCCTAGAACAGAATCTGAATGGGAAAACAGTTTTGCCTTGAAAATGTTCCTCTTCCAGTTTGTCAACTTAAACAGCTCTATCTTTTATATTGCTTTTTTCCTTGGCAGGTAAGTTATTTTTTATCATGATTTCATTTCCTAAAAATAGAGGGAAACACATACCAAACCCTTAGTGTTAGATATTTCATTATGGTAATGTATTAAATTGCTTTAAAGAAAATATTCTATTGTTCGAGATTTATTCATCAGCAGAGTTTGTGGAGCTGGGTAAAAAAATAAAGCCAAAACTTTCAAATGTTGGGTAAAAGTTAAGATCTTAAAAGCTGATCCTTTCCAGAGATGCGAAGTGCTTGCTGTTCTCATTGACATCAATACCTCTGAAAATCAGGCCTAAAAATCACCTCTGAAAATCAGGCCAGTTATTTGGATACCTAAATACAGATTTGTGTCTAATATGCTGATAAATTTGAAAAGCTGGACCTAGCTCCATCTGTTTCTGCTCTTCTGTCTCCTATTGGTAATGTTCTCTGGAAAACAAATCCTATAAGTAGAGTCCTGCACGGATACAATATTTGTACCCATATCTGCATCTGTATTCACAAAAATGAGCTGTGGAGATGCGCATCCATATCTGTGGATATGGATTTCGTGAATACAAAGCAGATATCTGCAAATTCGCAGGGTTCTAGATACAAAATGTGTGTCCTCATGTGCACCCATATCTGCAAAAAGGAGCCGTGGATATCTGCATTAACATCTGCAGGTGGGGATACCTGAGGATCTAAAGCAGATATATCTATGGATTTTCAGGGCTCTACCTATAAGCAGCAAATGCTGTGTAGTGTTTCCGGACAGGATTGGGAGCCAGGATTCCTGTATTCTATATCTATATCTGTTCCTGTTACTAACTCTAGAAAATGTAGACTTTAACGTTTCATTCCAATGGAGCGTGATTTCCTTGAAGACACAAAATGGCAGTGGGTGCTGGACATTTTGTAAACTTGGGCAAACCTCCTGACCTTGATTCATTTTCACTATTTTAAAAATATGTTTGATAATATTTGCCAACCTTACAAAATTGTTGGAAATGCTAATTCATTTATGTTTCTAACACATTTGAATTCTTTGACTAGAACTTCAAAATTTTATGATGATGGGTCAGTTAAAGATTGAAAATGTAGGTAACATCTGGTTAAGAATATTATAGAAATACTCTGTTTAACTATAAACAACTAAACATATTGAAACAAGCTGCAGGGAATATTACTATCCATGCTAATTATATTAGAAACCTCTTTGGGTCATCTGTTTATGTCTTTTATCCTTCCCTGACTTGCTAAATCAGACCTAAAATGCATACTCCATAGCTGAGGCTCCAATATTAGAGCTAAGTCTTCATGAGCTGATCCCTGTGCCTATATAGATCTTCATAGACGGATGGGTATGATGGTTTGCCATCCTGGAGTCACTGCAGAACCGAATATGAATGCAGGGGGTTGTTTCTACATGATATAAAGTTTGGGTCTACATTATATGGATGTCTGTACCAGTTTGGATTCTGAAATAACTTATACACACCTTCCCCTCCAGAGTCAAGCTTCTTTTAGATCCCATATTTTAGCACACGACACTTATTTGAACTGTTTATAGTTAACAGGCTTGATCAATGGAGAAATTCAACAATTCTAGCAATACAAAACGTTACTGGAATTTCCATTAAGAAATGAAAATCTCTTTTCTTAGATTCGCAGGCCGTCCAGGAAAATACAACAAACTTTTTAATAGATGGAGACTGGAAGAGGTAAACAATGTCTGTCTGTCTGTCTCTCTCTCTCTCTCTCTCTCTCTCTCTTTATTTATATATATATATATATATATATATATATATAAAAATAAAATTCCTGCGGGATGACAGAGTGATGTCAGCATGTCACTCATGTCACCCCGTGCCCAGCTTCAGTCCATAATCTCCACCCCGCTCCTGGGACTCAGATGCTCTGGGCCCCACCAGCCTTGCACAGGCTGCAGCGTTAGCTGTGGCCAGGCTCCCCTCCCCAGCAGCAGGCCCGGGGCTGTCCAAGGGCCAACAAAGCAGACCTGGGGCTTGGCCATCCCTGGCCGCCAGGGGCAGAGCTGGGGCTAGCGCACTGGAGCCTCAGCCTTCCCCGGCAGCTGGGGCGGGGCAGGGTTAGGCCAGGGGGCGGGGAGGAGAGCTGGGGCAGGGGGAGGAAAGGGGCCAGGGGTAGATCCGGGGCTAGTACGGCCTGTGCTAGTGGCCACACTAGTGGCCAGGGGGAGAGCCAAGGTTTCCTACCCCGTGAGAGAGGGGGGTTTGGCAAGTGTAGCAATGAGGGGGCACAGCCCCCTAGTTTTTTTGCAAAATCTCTTCATGCAAAAAGGAAACGCTTGTGTGTCTCTCTATCATGGGTCATATTTATTCTTTCATTAAAGTTGTGGTGAGAAAGAACAGATCTTTTTTTATTTCCATAGCACAGGTTTGGAAACTAAAAAGTGGAACTTCTCTTGTGAGTTCTCAGCTTTGTTGTACAACCTTGGACTGGACACTCCCCTCCCTGTGAAAAGGAGGCAGAAATCTACCTTATCTCATTGGCCTATTAAGAGGTTTAAATCATTAATATTTGTGAGGACGGTAGAGATTCTTAGATAGAAGGCACAGTGACAGTGCAGCCCATTATTGTTGATGGGCTCTTAAGTCTGAGAGTATTTCTTTAAAAAATTAAAGAGTAAGTTTCCAAACCTAGGCACATAAAGATGCTAAATTATGCTACCTCCCCTGATTTCAGTGAGGGCTGAGCTTACTCAGGAACTCTGAAAACTAGAATCATAGAATCCTAGGGCTGGAAGAGACCTCAAGAGGTCATCAAGTCCAGCCCCCTGCCCAAAGAAGGGCCAACCCCAACTAAATCATCCCAGCCAGGGCTTTTTTCAAGCCGAAACTTAAAAACCTCTAGGGATGGAGAGTCCACCTCCTCCCTAGGTAACCCATTCCAGTGCTTCACCACCCTCCCAGTAAAATAGTTTTTCCTAATATCTAACCTAGACCTCCCCCACTGCAACTTGAGACCATTGCCCCTAGGTCTAGGGCTCTTCTATTCAGGTTCCTAGATATTTATTTAAAAGCCTAACTTTAGATGCCCAGGTCTGAAAAAGATGGCATCAGTTATTAAATACTATTGATAACTTATTACCTAATTAAAACACACTTGTGTCCAAGTGTCCAAGTCACAACTGTCACTCTTTATGGCAAATTTAACCACTATTAAGTAAACCAAAAGAAAATTATGCATCATAGCTATTTTTCTTAGAAACATCTTTAAACTACGGAGGTGAAAGTCTGCCTCCATTGAAATTAGTGACAGAACTCCTGTTCATGTCAGTGGGGCCAGCATTTCACTGGGGGAATTTAAACATTTGATTTAGGTTGTGCATGTAAAAACTAGGGGAATGCTTTAAAATATACAAGTGTTTAAAAATATATGTTAATACATAACTTTTTTCCTTTTCCTTCAGTGTCATCCTAGTGGCTGTTTGATAGATCTCTGCTTGCAAATGGGAGTTATCATGGTTTTAAAACAAATGTGGAATAACTTTATGGAACTGGGTTATCCGTAAGTTCACTCCTTGAGAACATTATTTTATTAAAAAAAAAAGATCATTCTCTTTGCAGAAGTAGGAGGCAAAGAAAAAGCCCAAATGTAGATGAGAGAAGATTATGACTTTTAATTGTAAATCTTAACTAGGTATGCAAAAGTTGTTCGTTAGCATACAGTTGTATGGGGAAGCATATGTTCACACAGATGGGAAATCCAGAACACTGAATCATTTGCTTTAAATCTTTTGAACTTCGTACAATCCCCATCTGATGGTTTACTGACATGTGGATGTGAGTACCTAAGTTTGGATCCATATGTGGATTTCAACATATCCCAAGATCGGATGCTGAGAACTGAAGATTTGATACAGCTCATTATAGAGAGAAACATACACAGAATTTGGATCTAGATCAGTGCTTTACTAGTGTTCAGGAAGGTTAGGATCAGTGTTCCCTAAAGCTGAGCACTTGGGCGGCCACCCAGGAGAGATTCAAATGCCTCCCAGAGCAGTATGTGTTTCTAGTGGTGGTGCACATCCCCACATACCTCAGTGCACATAAAATGTATTCTGAGAATGGATGGAAAAATTAGAGGGAACATTGGTTAGGATATGCGTTCCGATTCAAACCCCAAATTTGCAACACAAGCTTTACTCTCAACTCTGTTGCAGCATGTCCATTTTTAAAGCAATTTACACATGCACATGGACCATAGTACACTCTGAAAGTTATATGCAGCTTATTTTGTATTTCTGGAACTCCTTATGCAAGAAGCTGCTAATTTGCACCACAGAGTCTACCCTTAGTCCTGTTGTGGCAAACCCATTTTCAACCCCTGTGCACCTAGAACATTTGATTATTAAAATTAGTTCCCTATTTTGGGAGGGAGCATAGTTCCTGAGGAACCCTTTGACCAGATGATAGTAACTTGCATTGTTAATTCTACCCATAATGTGACACAACAATTTTATGGAGGTGTGATAGCTCCACTAATGTTAAGGCAGAACCTGCATTTCCACTCTAACAGGAGTGCAAAAAGATCTGCAAAAATCTTTCTTTTGGACTAATTATTGTTTCAAAATATTTATAGTAGATTGTGCACTGCTTGATTTTTCTCTTGTGGTTTGTGAGGAGTGTATATTGTTTGAGTTTGCTATGACTGTTTTATATAGAGCCATGTATCCTGGCACCACATTGATCAAGGCTGAACTTATATCAGTTCTTAGCATTAGTTTCTCTTTTATGGGGTGTTTCCTGATCACGGCCTCTTTGATCACAACTGTTAAACCAGAAGCTTTGCTTTCAAAACAATACTTCCAGAAGGAGCTCCTGAAGAACGCAGGCTGAGAACTGCTAATGTTCTCAACCCACCTTCTCAGAAATCTCTTTCTTTTGAAAAAAAATTGAAAGAACAGAGGGGCTTTGTCTACACTGCAGGGTTTTTGCACAAGAAGCTTTTTGCGGAAGAGATCTTCTGCAAAACCTTCTTGCGCAAAAGCGTGTCCACATCTCAAAAGCGCATTACAAAAGCAATGTGCTTTTGCACAAGAGAGCATCCACACTGCATGGACACACTTGCGTAAGAAAGTTCTGATGGCCATTCATGGACGCTCTCTCGCATTTCAGCTGTGATTACTATGGGCGGAGTGGCCATCAGAGCACCTGTGCTTTTTCTGATAGGTTCTTTTTGCACAAGAAACCCCTGTTGAGCATCCACACACACCTTTTTGTGCAAGAACTCTTGCGCAAAAAGGAGTTATTCCTCGCAGAAGGAGGTTTACTTACACCACAAAAAGCCCTTTGTTCTGCCATTTTACTGTAAATTTTCTTGCGCAAAAACACACTTGAAGTGTGGATGCTCCATGGGTTTGCGCAAAAATGGTTGGTTTTGTGCAAAAACCCTGTCGTGTAGGCATAGCCAGGGGTTTTTCCAACATTGGTAAACCTCTTTCTATGAGGAAAAAGTCTTTTTCTGAAAGAGCTCTTTTGGAAAAAGGCGTGTGTGGACAGAGAAGAGGGAGTTCTTTCGAAAGAAGAGGAAAGAGGAAAAAGCACAGGTGCCCTAGTGGCCACTCCGCCCATAGTAATCACAGCTGAAATGAGAGAGAGTGTCCATTAAGTGTAGACGCTATCTGTTGAAATCGCAGATCGCTTTTTCAATGCGCTTTGGCAGAGTGGATGCTCTCTTTTGGAAGAAGTTTTTTCAGAAGATCTCTTCCAGAAAAGCTTCTTCTGGAAATATCCCGGGCATTCCACGAGGAGTAACAGTTAATTCAAACGAAAGAGTTAGTTCGAATTAACGTTTAACTGCCGCGTCTAGCCGCGGGTGGTTAGTTCGGACTAAGGGGGATTTAAATATGGCGGCGCCCGGGAACATGCAAATGAAGCCCGGGATATTTAAATCCCGGGCTTCATTTGCAACTCCGGTTGCCCTCATTTGCCTACCTAGCTCGAACTAACGAGCTAGTGTAGACATACCCATAGTTAGCTTTAAAAGTATACGTGAGATAGCACAAAAGTGCAGTTGAGGAAACATAATAATGTGTTGCTCCCCTCTCCTATAGGATGGATGCTGTAAATAAAGTAAATGAAATTTAAATGATTTAGTCAGCCTAAAATAACTATTTCAGAAAGACTTTACTTGTTTCCTTCCCCATCAGATGCTGTGAGCTTGTTGTTCCCAGGTACACCATCCAATGCTGCTGAGCCATAAGGCTTTAAGGACTACTTGAGCCTTTTGAATTGTTTCATGTTGTTAACATTAATTATCTTTCATACTCTATATTAAACAGCCTGTGCAGCTTCTAGAGCAGTGGACACCAACCAGTAGATCAGGATCTACTGGTAGATATTGGAACCTTTGACAGGTGATCTTGATAGGTTTGTCTGGGGAGCTATGAAATGCCAGCATTTCATTTGCCTCTCTCAGCACTACCATGCTGTTCCTCCTTTGTACCTCGGAGGAGCCCCTCACTCCTGGGAGCCTCTTTCTTGCTGTGCAGGGCACGGGAAGAAGAGGAAGGGGGGTGCTGATGTCAGGGTTCCCCTCCCTCCACCCTGTACCCCATCTCCACAGAGCAGAGGGGGCAGGGATGGAAAGAGTTTGCTGGCTGCTTTTGGGACTGGTGCAGGGCCAGGATAGGGGTGAGCCTGCCTTAGCCCCCTGCACCACCACCCAGAAGCCACCTATAGTAAGCAGTGCCCAGCTGGAGCCTGCATTCTCTAAAGAGAACAGCTAGGCCAAAATTTTGAACATCTTTAAGACACTGGCAGAATATACTACATTTCTTCTGACACATCAAATTGCATTCCAGAGTTCCAGTGTTGAAACCCTGTCTAAGAAGCTGTGTTCATTGTGTGCCAGCAGCCTGATAAAAATGTTTGGGGCACTATTCAGTTGCTGCTAAACCTGAAACACTGAATAGAGCAAAGGTACAGAGGGTATTGAACTTCTTGTCTTCCCAGTTCAGCAGTATCTTAACTTCTTTATCTCGCAAATATTTGAGAACAAGCTTCCTCAGTTCAATATTTTCCCTTTCATGAAGCACTAGGCATTGCTGGGCATTCATACAAGGCCTTTGTTTATACTTGGGACCTTTTCAGCATCAAAAGAAAGGAGATGCCAAAGGATAAACTGGATTTAGAAATGAATAACAGCAGATTGACACAGCTATCAGAAAACACTTTCCAGCACAATCTCTTTTCAGTGAAGTGTGAATGTTGCCGCCCTGAAGTGTGTATCCAAATGAGCATACAGTTGCAGTCTCTGATTTCCCACTGCCCAAGCTGAAATAATACTTAGCACTTCCATAACCCTTTTCATTCAAAAAGCTTTTTACAACCTTTAGCTGATTATTATTAACTGCTCCCCTATGAGATAACCATTGAACAGCATTATAAGGGCAGGTTACAATCCTGCTTGGAAACATCCTCACTAAAAGAAAAAAACAATATTTTTTTAACAAGTATTCTTTCAAGAAAAAAAGAATGTTTAAAAAAAACTTTAGGTTTGTGCACCAACAACTTCACCCCACCATAAGTGCCTAATGTTCCACTGAAGTTGAAAGTAAATCTTTAAAATGACGCTTAAGTTGTATGCAAGGTCAGGCTCTCTACTCTAGTTTGAATGTCATTTTCTAAGAATATTGAGAAACGCTCTTGGAAAGTATGCCCACAGCTTGGAACAGTTCAAAATAGGCCTACACTGATATCAGTGAATTCTGTAAATTCTTGAACAGGCATCGGTGATTATACAAGCTCCGTGATCTGTCTAATGTAGGTTACTACAGAACTGGTGGTCACGACGCAAGATCAAGAAAGGAGGACAGTTATTGGAGCATAAAATTTCACTACCTCAATGGGAAAAAGATTGGAATCTGCAACCCATGAACCTCCACGGCTTAATGGATGAGTACTTAGAAATGGGTGAGTAAACGCAGAGAAATATGGAGTTTTCTTGTGGGAATCAGCAGCAGTTCCAAAGTTTTTCCTTTTTGAAGCCATGCTTATTTCCACTTTCTAACCTTGCAATCTGTTGTTAGTTTTGCAGTTTGGCTTTACCACCATCTTTGTTGCTGCCTTCCCGCTGGCACCTCTCCTGGCATTGCTTAACAATATTATAGAAATAAGGCTCGATGCTTACAAGTTTGTTACACAGTGGAGGAGACCTATGCCTGCAAGAGCAACAGATATAGGTAAGAGAGCATAATGATGATACCCAATCACTGCACTACCTGTACAAGCACTTCAGGTTTTTCTGAGAAAACTTGAGGAATGTCCACACTGCAGTTGCATTCTTTCGCAAGTAAATCGAAAGAACAGAGGAGTTTTTGTGGTATTGGTAATCTGCATTCTAGGAGGAAGAGCTCTTTCGTAAAAAGGTGTGTGTGGATGGGGAAGGGGAAGTTTTTTCGGAAGAAGAGGGAAGGGGAAAAAGCACAGGTGCCCTGGTGGCCATTCTGTGTATAGCAATCACTGCTTACATGCGAGATAGCATCCAGGAAGACTGGACGCTTTCTTTCGAAAAAGCACATCACTTTTTCAATGCCCTTTTGCAGTGTGGACGCTCTCTTTCGCAAGAAGTTTTTTCTGAAGATCTCTTCTGAAAAAAGCTTCTTGCGCAAGAAGCCTGTAGTCTAGATATAGCCTGAGTTATTAAAAAAAAAAAAAAAAGGCCAATAGCCCCTTACACAAGTGTGACTGTGCATAGGAGACAGTATACGTACCCCTATACTGTTAAGCAACATTCACAATAAAAATTTGCTTCCCTATTGATTTCCATTATAACAATTCTTTGTTTCCTCATCTTCACTCTCTTGAAAAGACTATCCTTTTGGGGCTTATACACTTACAAAGTAATCATTTTAAACAGTATACCAGATTTGGGCATTTGGGATTCACAGATTGGCTCTAAAACTAGAAGGAACCTGTTGTGTGAATCTAGTTCAGACACACCATAATAGTACAATTCTTGGAAAGTTTAACATAACTCCAGTCTGGATCTGAACATAGCTTTTCTGGCATAATCACTGTGTTTCTCAGTAAACCGGAAAAATTGCCTAAAAGGAATGTTCTCATTCTTTTGATTGATTCTTCTTTCTCCTAGGTATCTGGTATGGAATCCTTGAAGGAATTGGAGTCCTGGCTGTCATCACTAATGCATTTGTTATTGCAATTACTTCTGACTATATCCCCCGTTTTGTCTATGCATACAAATATGGCCCGTGTACAGATGAAGGATACAGACAGGAAAAGTAATTCAGACATTTTCTAAATATTCTTTCTCTCTCTCTCTTACTATCTTGCTGCAGAAGTGCATTCCCCCCCCATTGTTTGCCTTCATATTGTATAATGGATGAGTAGTATTTTGTCTTTTATAGTTACATAAACCTGACTGTCACACAGTTTTTCCACAGAGATGTCTACTTAAATATGATCATGATTTTTCTTTTCCAACCCCCTTCACCAAAGTGAAATATGGTGACTGGCTTAAACATGAACAGAGGAGATTAATGGGATAATTGAGACATGCACATAGGCTCATGTACAGTTTAAGTACGTAGCAACAAAAATTGATATCTGTAGTGTGTGTTAGCTCTTTGACCATGCCACATTTAGGCTGAGTCTATACTGCAATCCTCTTCCACAAGAGGAAATGCAAATAGAGTGCTCTCATTTGCATTTGCTCTTCTGATCCCTTTTGCACAAAAACCTCTTGTGCAAAAGTGATCCCAGGAGGAAATGCAAATGAGAGCGCGACAAATGAAAATGAAAATGGTCCAACTCATATTCAATTAATGGTCCACAATAGTCCACAGATCGTTTTCAGCAATACTCACTATTTTGTAGTTGTCCAATTGATTTTTCCTTCCTAATTGTAGTACTTTGTGTTTCTTCATTTACGTTCATCTTGTAGATTTCAGAACAATTCTTCAGTTTTTCAAGGTCCTTTTGGATTCTAATCTTGTTTTCAATTACTTACGACCTCCCAAATTGGCATCATATGTGAATTTTATAAGCCTACTTTCCAGTCTGCTATAAAAGTCCTTAATGAAACCATTGAATAGTACTAGATTCAGGACTTATCCCTTTGGAGAGCCCATTAGATACACTCTATCACTTTGACATGGGAACTGTGGTTCATCTATTCCAGTATCTTGTCTTGAGATGGGCCAATCTCAGACACTTCAAAGGAAGGCAATAGGACCCTGTATTGGACAACTGTGGAATAACTTACTCTAAACAGTTAGAGTCTGGCACATGCCCTGAAGCAGGATGTTTTCATAACCCTGACAAATATTTATTCTACCTAATGTAATTGTGGTTATTCTTTTTATTCACACAAACATCTAATTTGTTTCATCTTGACCTTGCAGCAATGAGTACTGCAGGTTAATGAGTAAAGTGTTTGTGAATGCCACAAATTAATTACATATCTGTATTCAATGGTGAAGCAGTGTTTTCAGCTTTAATTCCTGGCATGATTTTTGGCTTGTTTGGCTGCTCACCAGAGTGGGTCATGTTGAGAGAGCCAGTCAAAAATAAGCCCAGGACAATGAGTGGTTGCAATTCACAACACCATAGAAATTTACTGTAGTCATTTATTACTGTACTAGATGGAGTTACCCGGCATTGCTCGAGACAGTTGATATAACTGAGGTGAGGAGCCTGAGGGGAGGGAGGTGGAGGGAGCCTGCCGCTGGTGCCCGAGACCTCCCTCCGCTTCCTTGTCCCTCCGCCGGCCTTAACGAGTGACTGTCCTCGCTGCTTCCCCCGGGAAGCCACTTCTCCCCGCACTGCCAAGCTCCCCGGGGAGAGACATTGGTCTCTCATCTCTTCCCTCTCATGGTACTTTAAAACCTTCTCCTGGATGAAAGGTTATCCCATGGAAAGTTTTGTTGCGGTAGCTCTGATAGTGTCCAAGTTACTAGTGCACAAACATACAAACATTCTCCTTTATATATTAGAGTTTGAAAATAATGACTTTTTGAAATTGCCAGAATCCATTATTTCCTCTGTTCTTATAGTGAGAAGAGCTGCACAAGTCAATCTGAGGATTCAGGTCACAGCAGTGATATTTTTTTCTACTGGAATTTATTCTTTAACATTCAGGTTTTAACCTTTGGGGAGGGTTGTTTGGTTCCATCCATCACACATGACAAAAATAGAAGGGGTGACATTTGGAATGAAAAAGTTGTTTTTTTTTCACTGATCAGAGTTCACTGTGCTAGTTCACCATTAAAGTGTTCATTAAAAAGGAATGACTAGCTAAGAAGTTGTTTATCTTTGTTCCATTTTCATTGCTGGTACCTCACAATTTCTAAAATGCCAGCTGGACACTTGGTTTATAGTTCTTTTGCTTGAAAACTGCACATTCAATAGGTGGTATGTTAATACCAACTTTATAAATATATTTCATTATTTTATTATATTTTATAGTTTTGTTTGTGATTTAAAAGATGTCATTGATACATCATCAGAAGTAAATACCCCTTTGTTCCAGAGAGAAGACTTAGGCTATGTCTAGACTGCAGGCTTCTTTCGGAAGAAGCTTTTCCGGAAGAGACCTTCCGAAAAAACTTCTTCCTAAAGAGAGCGTCCACATTGCCAAAGCGCATCGAAAAAGTTATCTGCTTTTTCGAAAGATAGCATCCACATTGACTGGATGCTATCTCACTTTTAAACTGTGGCCACCAGGGCACCTGTGCTTTTTCCTCTTTCCTCTTCTTCCAAAAGAACTCCCTCTTCTCCGTCCAAACATGCCTTTTTCCAAAAGAGCTCTTTCAGAAAAAGGCTTCTTCCTTTGTAGAAGGAGGATTACCACTCCAAGAAAAAACCCTCTGTTCTTTCGATATTCTTTTGAAAGAACACGATCACAGTGTGAGCATAATTGAAGTTTTTTCGGAAAAACGGCTGTTTTTCTGAAAAAAAACCTCTGTAGCGTAGACATATCCTTATTGTTTTAACTTTGTACCATTCTTCATAGTTTCCTCTTACCTGGTTTCTAATGCATGGTCAAAATGTCCCTCCTCCTTGTCAGTGTCCTCTTTGGCTTTTTTCATCATTGATAGGCAGGGAGGGGGTGGAGTTCAGGTGATGATGGATAGGCTACATTCTGGCCTCACTAGATTTGATAGATAAGCCTCATAAATTATTTTTGCATTGTATGGTACTGTTGTTGCTGATGCTGGTCCATTTGGGGAGGTGACCGCTTGTCAGAAAAGGCACTGCTTTCATATTCCTCCCTTCAGAATGCCATTTAATAGGCACTTTGTTTTGTTATATAAAGCTACAAACCCATTCAATTCACAGTGAATTCAGTGGGAATCTTAACCTAGTCCAGTGGCAACTGGACCCTGCTTCACAATGGCAACCTCCTCATGAAAATTATGCTTTTTAAATGGCCGCTTTTCATAGGCGTTAGGATTTTCTGTGAGGATGACCACAAACAGGCTGATTTTCTATACATATGGTGCAGTGTCGTACTAGGAAAATGATTCTGGAGCTCAGATTAAAGGTTGCTCATTTTTCTTGTTCCTCTTCATCTTTTCTTACATTTGCCTTGCCCTTGAGGCATCGTTTCTCAGCCAGACTGATTTAAGTAGGAAGGATAGATTTTCTGAGGAAGAATAGATAGCTCGTTAAATTTCTTCAGGGACACAGGGAGCCTTTGATCTTTAGGGGCATCAGCCAGGATTTGTATGTAGGTTCCTTTCACTAATGACCAAAAATTGTTGCCAATTGAAGGCTTTTTGCCATGTGTGAAAAGCAGTTTGATGCTCTCCATTTTGTTCAGAGTGGCGTGGCAGGGTCAGACCCATTCCTGGGTCCCAGACCCCTGCTCTGGCCACAACCCCACAGTCTTCCTTGCATTTTCCAGTGTTTTCAGCTTGTCCCCCTTGGCCAAATGGGCACTGGGACAGACACCCTGGTCAGCCTGGGCTGTTACCAGTCCTCCTCAGCCCACCAGCTGGGCTCTTAGGCTGCTTGTGGAAGGAAGCCCAAACACTCCCTGTTTGAGCCCCTCAGCTTCCCCATCTGTTCTGGCAGCACTGACAATTCTGTTGATCAGCTTCTCTTTCCTTATCTGCTCTCTCTTCCCTCTGCCTCCTCCCAAACTCCTCTTCCACTCTCCTTCTTGCCCTCCCCCCAGGGAAGGCTTTTAAAGAGGTCTGTGGCAGTCTGAAGTTAGCTCAGCTGACCCTTAATTAATTTCTATCAGCCCTGTCTCAGCTCCTGATTAACCAGGGCCGTTGCTGTTTTTTTCAGAGCTGCCCCTCTCCCCTTCTAATCAAGCCCTCTCACCTGCTCTGTCACCATGGGTAAGAGACTAGGTCATAAAAGTCACCATCACCTTAGCACTATTTGCCTCGATTGCTGACTGATTCTGCAAGGGCACTAAGCTGCATTTACTCTCTTTATGTGAAGTTATTCCTTGTTCAACAATTTTGTCAGGACATTGCGGAGAATGTTGCTTTGTCAATGACAGTGATGTGCCTATTGGTTGGGACAATAATGAAAGTCGGCATCCAACTCTTTTTGAAAGCATAAAATTCATTTGAAAAAATTAGCGTGAGGATTTATGCCTGAAACATCCATTGATTTTATGGGACTCTTTCAGCTAAAAACCTCGCCACTACAAATAATAAAAGCTGATTTGAAAGGCATACCATAATCCTAGGCATGCATGAGAGAAGCATTTTGCATGTACAGTCTATGATAAATAGTTGCTGTTTGCAGAAAATATTTTTATTGTGTCTTTTCCTTTCAGATGTTTACAGGGATATGTCAACAGTAGTTTATCAGTATTTGATTTGAGTGAGCTTGGTATGGGATATTCTGGATACTGCAGGTATGTGTTACAAGCACAATTTGTTTATCTCTATATACAGCAAAACCTGTGCTATCTGGCACTTAACTAGCCGGAAAACTTTAGAAACCAGCAAATTTCCAAGTTGGGAAAAAACCTGTTAAAAGCAAAAAAAAAAAAAAAAGAAACTGGCACTTTCAGCCAGGCCATTCCTCAGACGCTCCCCCCCGCCCCTGCCAGACATGCATGCAGCACATACCTGAAGGAGGGGTGAACAGCCACTCAGGCTGCCTGACGCCAGGTTGCATCCCGCCCGCCGCCCCTCCCCCCCCCGTGGCTCGTGGCCCGTGGCCACCCAGCCCACCCCTGTGCCTCCTGGCTTCCTCCCCTCCTCCCACGGCTCCCAGCAGCCTGGCACACCCATAGCTAGTGGCTGCCCTGGCACTCCCATCCCCCTCTGCAGGCCAGCCCCCTCACAGCTTCTCCCCGCTGCCCCCCCGGCAGGCTGCCTCTGCCATCTCTGCCCCCCTCACCAGGCCACATCCTGCCCCCCCCATGACTCGTGGCCCCCCTCCCCAGCAGGCCACATCCTGGCCCCCTCACCACTCCCGTCCCCCTCCTGTAGGCCCCACATGCTCCCGCCCTCCCTCTCCCCCCCCGTCAGATACCCGGAATTTTTAGAAGACTGGAATGACCTAATCCCCGGGCATGCCGGCTAACACAGGTTTTACTGTAAAATGTTCTTTGTTCTTTGAAAGTTCAGGTTGAAACTCTCTAGTCTGGCCCACTCAGGTCCGGCGACATCCATGATCCGGCATGATTTTAGCCACATGTCTACTTATCATGGGTGTGACCAAGTTTCCTGCAGTCCCATGAAGTTTACAGCCACCAATCCTGGCTGTCACTATTCTGTGCTGTTATTTAGCTCTAATTTACCCCTGTCTTCTAAGAGCCCATAAGCAGTGGCAGTATTGGTAATGCTGCTAGGCAACAGTGACCTCCCGAGGTCCAGCAAATCCAGCCCAGGATTTGCTGTCAGTGGGAGTTGTGCAGACAGCATGAGTACAGGGTATGCAGCAGAGAGCCACAATTCAGGCTGAAGTGAACTTTTTCCTTCCATTTAAAAAAAAGCTATGCAAAGTGTTTGCAACATAATTTGTACAAGTGAAACTCATGCAGTTTCAGCTTTACTAGAACTTGACACTTAGTTGAGGCTGGTAAAGACGTTCCAGAAGTAAATTGAATGAACGTAGGCCTAGTTAGAAAGAGATTGACTTGAACTTGAAACTCCAATCAATCTGGAGGATTCTGCTGTATCAAAGTGAAAGACAATGCTTATCTGACTCCTTTTTAAATGAAAGCACTAAGTGAAGCCAGCCCTATTCAGTACTCACATGCTCTGTGAATCATTTTCAGATTTTTTTTATTGAATTGCCCCTGTAGTATGTTCATAGTTACCATACATCCTTAAGCATTTTGTATTTAGAATGAATAATTTTCATTCCTTTATTCGTCATTCTCTGGTCATATTCTAAACCCACATAGCATTCTGGTGACTCTTCATTCCAGCAACTGCATAATAATGTGTTGATAAGAGCATGTGCAGGGGTTCAGGAGTGTTCTTACCAAAGGACGTTTTTCTTTGTATTACAGATATCGAGACTATAGAGCGCCACCTTGGAGTTCAGCTCCTTATGAATTCACCTTGCAATTCTGGCATGTCTTAGCGGCACGTCTGGCTTTCATTATAGTGTTTGAGGTTAGTCCCAGATTAGGAGAGAAATGCTGCTACTACTGCTGTTCTAACTTTGTAAAGGCCTAAATGAGATATTCTTCTATGGGCCCATAAACAAAGTACTGGTTAGTATTATAAACTAGGTGATCACACCTAATGCTGTATGGAGACAATGAGGAGCTAGATGTACTAGAAAATGCCAGTGCTGGTCAGTTGCCTCCTCCTGGGAAACTGAGTTGAGAAAGTTTGCACAAATTCTACAGCTTGTTTCTAGAGCCTCATTTCCTCTGTCAAAACTCATCTGGCATTTGGATGTCAGTCAAATCTACATGAAGCTAGAGGAAAAGGAGGAATGAGTCTTAAATGTGCATTAAGCTCTGTTATTTATAACTTAGGTTTGTTTTTAGGAAGTTGTTACTTATACTTTATTCCTGTTATATTGTACGTTGCTTATATGAGAGGCTGCTTTAAGGTCTTGCATTACATTTGTTTATTTATATGAAGATTCAAATCCCGGTCCCACTTTTGCCATTGACTTCTGTAGCATCAGAATTTGGCCCTAACCCCAACACTTCAGCATCTTTAAACAAACTGTTTCTGTTCTCGTTTTTCAGCACCTCGTTTTTGGAATAAAGTCTTTCATTGCTTACCTGATCCCAGACATGCCCAAAGACCTTTGTGACAGAATGAGAAGAGAGAAGTACCTAGTCCAGGAAATGATGTATGAGGCTGAACTAGAGCATTTGCAGAGAGAGCGGAAAAAGAATGGGAAACAGTATCACCATGAATGGCCTTAGTTGATACCATATAGCAGCAAAAATAGTCCATGAAAATTGACTAATGCAGGTCTCACAGACATGACGATAGATCTGGCAATGAGGAGCAGCGTGTATAGTTGCTGCTGTTGGAAAATATATTAGCAGGCTTTGCTGGGTCCTGGAAAATACATGCTTCCAATGGAGAAAATGAATAGCCATACCTGTCACTGATCTATGGTCAATACCAGGAGTTGCTACTAGTTCTTAGAAACTTCAATGAGAGGTTGAGGACTTGGACACACCAGTAAAGCAAATTGCAATGAAATTTCATGCTATTCATCACGTCATCGACAGCATAATGAAAATAAATGCATTGCCTGTAAAACTTTCATATTAAGGGCATGACTAAAAAAACAAGTTAATTATATCTGCTACTTTTGATTGCTCAATTGAAGTTGTAATGCCTATGGGGGAAAAAAACCCAAGTATGATTAATTGTTGCCTGGGTGACCAATAATTGATGTTAATGATCCTTCAGTTTACTATTTGCCAGGTTTGTACTAGTCTCTTGGTGAGATTGTGGGTGTGGTCCTGATCTAAAAAGGGGACACAAGGCTATTCAATATATACTATGCAGTTCAAGGTTTGCACATCACATTACATCCCTCTCTCTTTATAGATAAAGGCAAAAAAAAATTCAAAGAAAAATTGAAAGAATACATCAATGCATTGCCCATGTCATAGCTATATTTTTAAAAAGTGGCTACGTGGATTGTCTTGCCCTTTTTTATATGCAAAAAGGCCATTTCCACATACTCCCAGACTAAAGGAATATTTATTTCCATGCTAAATATAACATGCAGATGAATAACTGTTTCGCCTGCCTAGACAGTGATTCTATGACTTCATAAAACATTGACTTGAAATGTTCTATTGCAGTGCAAATAATTTAATTGTGTGTGTGTGTATATATATATATATATAGTTAAACTTTATGCAAGCTGCTGCCATTTATGCAGATATATATAAAAAATACTGTATAACATCATGAATTGCTTGTTCAGGGAAAGAAAAGCAGTGCACTGTATACTAGAGCTCTGTTTATTCCAGTAACGTGCATTCCTTATCTTGGGCTAAATAAATCAAAGCATGGAAAAATATATGTATATTACTGTTAGAATTAGATTTTTTCTGCTTTTCCACCTTCTTGGAATAATATTTTTTCAAAATCAGCAGAAAAAGGAAATGTTCTCATAGAGAATTGAATTTCAGTTTTTGCTTCCATACAGGATACTGCAGTGTCAGTTCTGGTTATAGCTATAAATTGTCTTTATTTTTAATACTTCATAATATGGTAGAAAGGAAGTACTAAACTAAAACAAGCATACAAGATTCACTTGTGGAAAAGGGGAAAACTAAATTAGTCCTGCTTCTCATTTCTACGGTTTTTAAAAATGGTTCTTATTTGATTTCTATCAGATTAAAAGAAAAAAAAATCAAAGACAATTTACTTCAGTTTTAAGATGCATGTGAGAATGCAACAAAGCACAGTAGCAAATATAAATTCTATCATCAACCTCATGGATAAAGCTGCAGTGAAATACCCCTTGACTCCAGACAATGAGAGGAATTGAAGTTTTCCTTCTCAGATTACCTTATTTAGGTAAAACGCATAACTCCAATGATTATTTGCACAGATCTAAAATTCATCTTATTTTATTATTTCATTACTAATGAAAGAGGAATATATTTCATGTGAGCATTATTTTAGTGTACCTATCTATGGTCCTGATCCAAAGTCCATTTAAGTAAATGGAAAGACTTCTACTGTCTTCATTGGGCCTTGTGTCTGGCCCTTACTGAGGTTTACTGAGTTCTTTATTAATGAGAAATTCCAGCTGTTCATGACCAGACAAAGAAACTGCCTAGGTTTCCACAATTTGGAGCCAATGAAAGTTTAATCACAGTTTAATAATTTAAAATTTCTCTCTAGAATTCAGACTCTCCCACGCTTCTATTCAAGAGGGAAAGTTTCCATTCTGCTCTGTTTACACTGAATTCTCTGTATCACATGATTCTTAATAAGAAGCTCTCAATGTGCTGGAAACATCTGTGTTGTCTGGTTTAAAGTACTAACTCCAGCTTTATAGCATCCTACTTTAGTTTTATCCATTAACTAGCACAGAGTCATAAATGATATGTCTTTTTTATGTTTTATCTAAATAAAAAATTCATTGGCTGGATCAAGGCAGAAGTTCTGGTATAAATTTAGCCAAAAATAGGGAAAATAGTAAATATGGCTACATATAAATATATAGCTGGAAGAATTCCAATTGGGCATTAAAATAAATGAATACAGAAAGAAAATGTTTTTAATAAAGTGTAGTCTTGGATTTGGAGATGTACAGAAACCTTCTAAAATGACTTTCAGGGTTGAAATATGAAAATACATTAGAAAGGAATATATATTTTTGACATTGTTCAGTTAATTAAATGTGCTGGAGAAGCACAAGAACTTCTGGAGAAATACGTTGTGGTTTTGTTCATTTATTTCTATAATGCATCAATAATGTCTGTAGGCATTGCCTTGATATAGGAATTTCTTTTAGCTGTGAAACTTTCTGCTAGATTTCAGTTAGTTTGGTGTTTGCATAAATGCAAATTATCTTAAAAGTCTAAGGCACACTTTGTCCTCAGGAATTCTGTATTAGATGAATGCTGATTAACTATATTTTCGTATTCTAGATATTTGTCTTTCCAAACAAATACCGGTATAAATGACTTGTGCATGCAAGCTGCATTTGTGAAGTCTCCAGACCTTCAAAATGTAGCATCTGTTAAAAAAATGCTTTAGATCATTGCCAGTCTAGTTTATAACAACAATGTTCTATGCATGCACCTCAAGAGAGACTGCATGAGCAGGCACAGTACAGCTTTTTAAATGCTATAGATCCTAGTTACTAGTACAAAATGTCTTAACTATTACTATCTGAACTCATTGTCTTTGATACAATCAGAAAGGAAGCTTCATTAAAAAATTCCATCAATTTAGTATTCATATTTTGAATCAGCTTAAATTTTAAATTTGTGCCTAACTTGTGAGATCAGAAATCTGGTGGCTGAGAAAAGAAAAACAATTATCCAATCAGAGCTTGATTCAAAAAATCCTTTTGCATCAGCCTCACTAGTATTTACTTTCTCCACTGGAAGTAAATGGATCAATACATAGATTAACAGCTCAATATTCATACTTGGGTGGTGACTGGAATTTCTAAAATCTAAGTTTGGATTCTTAGTACAATCGTTCTGTGTTAATGTACGCTAGGGAACTTTTTAGTGCGTGCCAGCACAGTGTTTATGGGCCAATCAGTGTGCAGCATGGCACGCTTTAGAATTCACATCCCTCTAGTGCTCATGGCTATGCTATGTAAGCAAGCCCTCCAATTACCCTTAGAAGTGAAATACCCATCAAAGGATAATACATACACTGCTGGATTTGGGCATCCTTTTTAAGGTGTTTTAAAGGTGAACACGGGTCTCCAATATGTGTATTTTTCCAACTCTTACGTAAAGGTTTGGTAGAGAAATTTGAGAATACCTTTTTAAGCTGATCCAAAAACAACAAGCCTAAAGTTGCCCGGCAAATAATATACCATAATTATTTTTCTTTAGAAATATGTCATGTCATTGTCAATAGGCACATCAAGTGAAAACTGTTACAGTAAAATGCAGATGTTCAAGAGCAGTGATTCTCACACTACAAGTATGTTCTGTGGACTACCAAGAACACACAGAGCCCCAGCAGTGTGGCTCTCAAGAAGTAGGTCCATAAAAGGATCCCTCCGATGAAATATTCTGCAAAAAAGAAAAAATGCTTTGGGAATCACAGCTTTATAGTAGGTGTTGGTTTTTCCATTTGCATTTTATAATATTTATATTTATCTACCGGGGGTATGTCTACACTGCAGTCTTCTTTCGAGAGAGGAATGCAAATGCAGCCGAGCAAAATTGCAAATGAAGCATGAATTTACAAAATCTCATGCTTCATTTGCATAATGGCATCTGGGCGCTTTTTCGAAATACCCTATTTTAAAAAAAATGCTGTCTATACGGGGTTATTTCGAGAAAAAAACACTTCTTTCGAAATAACCCCTACTCCTTAAAAAATTAGGTTTAAGGGTTATTTCAAAAGAAGGGATTTTTCTTGAAATAACCCCATCTAGACAGAGGGGGGCGGGGTTTGAAATAGGGTATTTCGAAAAAGCGCTGGGATGCCATTATGCAAATGAAGTGCGAGATTTGTAAATTCATGCTTCATTTGTAATTTCGCACGGCCGCATTTGCATTTCTCTCTCGAAAGAGGAATGCAGTGTAGACATACCCTGAGTCAGACCAAAGGTCTGTTTAGCCCAGTATCTTGCCCTCGACAGTGGCCAATGCCAAGTGCCCCAAAGGGAATGAACAGAACCGGCAATCATCTAGTGATCCCTCCCTTGTCATCCATTCCCAGCCTCTGACAAACAGAGGCTAGGGACACCATTCCTACCCATCCTAGCTAATAGCCATTGATGGACCTAACCTCCATGAATTTATCTAGCTCTTTTTTGAGTCCTGTAAAAGTCCTTGATCCTAATACTGACTCAGAGAATTTGTGGGGTGACAGAAACCATTTCATTTACCTGAGATTGCTCGTGCTTTTTTATGGAGTTAGTTCATCTGCTGGATTATGCCATGACATGGTTGGCTCCACATTAGTTAAAAAGGTATAATAATAAGAGTTATTTCCTTTTTAGTTTCATTTGAAATCCCCCTTTATTGTAAAAAACATATAGGTACTATGATATAGATAACTGCATTTTAGCATAAATTCTCACTAAAAGAAGTGGGCAACAGCTTTGTAAAGAAAATCCGTTTTACTTAAGTAGCAACGTATGAAAAGAAAAAAGTTATAGAAAGATAAAAATACGATTTCATATGAGAAGAGAGGTATAAAGATGGAAATAGCTGAGAAGTACAAAGTAGTTTAGGGGTAAGTTCACCTAACATTCCCAATAACAACAATCTTCTATCCAACAGAAAGCGGGGTTTTTTTTACTGTTTGTAATAATCATAAAAGATTAAGGATGATCATTCAGGACAAATGTATGGAAACTGAACATGAAACCATGTTCATGTTTTTACATAATATTGCAGCTGAAACTAAAACTCAGAGGCAGTCTAGTGTGTACGCAGACTGTTATTAAGCCTGCCAAGGCATTCTCATGGGTGGATTATTTTGCTAACACAGGTGAAGGATGACATTTTCTAAAGCTCTTACATCTCTTATGAACCTAAGCCCCAATGTAAGTCACTTATGCAGTTAACCTTACCTCTTTATCTCCTCCCATACTGTACCCAGATTGGTAAAAAAATATATATATGTTTTACAAAGGGAGAGTGTGATATTCTAACACTGAAAAATCCACTGATGAGCAGATGCAGAATGGTCCTGATCCAACGTCTATTAAAATCAATGTAAAGACTCCTATTGATGCCACTTGGCTTTGGATCAGGCCCTATATTGCTTGTAATCAAGAATAAGAGGGTTGCAGTTAAAGTGCTGCAGTAGCTTTCATGCTTCCTTTCCATTCTGGCCAAATTCTGTGCTTCATTTAAAGGTAACTGGATGGATGATGGGATGGGAGATGAGACAAAGTCTTACATCTTTGGGTCACAATTAGATTCTAGCCAAGTGGATCAACTGATACCTTCTCAGTGACCCATGTGGCCTGATCCCTGTTTCCAATAACCAGTTGTCTACATCACAAACACTCCACCAACACTGACTCTTGTTGGCATTCTCAGCAGCAAGACCAAAGTTAATGAATGTGCACAGATACTGAACCACTTCTTCAAGGTTAGAGTGCACTTTGATAGAATAGTGTGGGAAAGCACGCACTACCGGTGTATTGGCAGCTAGGACTTTGTTTGCCAGAATTGTCCTCTAGCACCTTTAAAAATCCCACAGATATTCTCAAATTATTGTAATCTTGAGATCCTGTGTTCTTCTGTATTGTATAACAGTCTCAGGGCATGTCTACACTTTAGGGCTTAACTTGAAATAAGATACACAAATTAAGCTACGTCAACTGCATATCTTATTTTGAAATAGGGAGCATCTACACAGCACTTATTTCGAAATAGAGCTCTCTTCCTCCGACTTCCCTTATTCCTTGTACAATAAGGGTTACAGGAGTCAGAGTAAGAAGTCCTCCAGCTTGACAATATTTTGACACTATTTCAAAATAACTGCTTGCTGTGTAGACACAGACTAAGTTATTTCAGAATAACGCTAGTTATTTCGAAATAGTGTTGCAATGTAGACGTACTCAGAATGGTAGTTGTGTTAGTCTGTAACTTTAAAAACAACGTGTAGTCCTGTGGTACCTTAGAAACTAACAAAATTATATAGTATCTTGGGCTTTTGTGGGCAAAACCCACTCCATCAGCTCATCTGATGAAGTGGGTTTTGCCCACAAAAGCCCAAGATACTATATAATTTTGTTAGTCTCTAGCATCTTGAGCTTTTGTGGGCAAAATCCACTTCATCAGATGAGCTCATCTGATGAAGTGGGTTTTGCCCACAAAAGCCCATGATACTATATATATTTTTGTGTCTCTAAGGTGCCACAGGACTACTTGTTATATTATATAATGTTAGCATATATAACTTGATTTAATTGAGATCATTTTGAAACCAACAGCATTGGGTTTGTTATTGATAGCTTTGCCCTTTTCTTTACACTGTGATGTCATTTGTTACCACCTCGTATTAGCATGGCTTAATATCACCATGACAGCATTGTGATAGTCCAACTAGGAAGTGCATAGAAATTACTTTGCAGTTCCCTATGATAGAGGTATATTTTTAATGAAGCATGGTGATTTAGCCATGAAATATTAATTAATCCTATAACTGAATGTCTGTATACTACATTAAAAATGTACTCTTTAATGTTTCCTTTTTGCACTGAATTTTTGCTATAGCCATTGTTTTATAATATATTCTGTCAGGAATTTGCCATTAGGATTCTAATAACTGAGAAATTAACATTCTAAAACTGACAAGATATTAATCACTGGGACTGTTGTAATTGCTCTTCCCACTTCACCCTATCCCCTGCCCCCAAATTAAAAAAAAAATTAAACACTCTGGTCATCTTTTAATTTTGTTTTCCATTTAGATTACTCAGAATCTTGTATTTGTACAGTCTGCCAAACTCTTTATTCTAATTTCTATATAGGTTAGTATCACTAACATTTCAATTGTTTGAAAAGAATTGTGTGTAAAAATGTTACTAAATAGCATAGTTAAATCATTTTTACTCTAATAGTAGTCCTGGCTGACTTGCAATATCATGATCATAGGAGATTTCTAAATATATTTGTGTATATATTTGAAAATTATGTAATATTTAAATACAACTTGGTTTCTAAGTCAAGAATTAGAAAAAAAAAACTTCCTCTATTTTTTCTATTTACAAGTCCAAATTTTGTAAGTAATATTTAAAATGAGATTGCAATACCTGCCAGAAAATGTTTGAGAAGAATTGACTTTCAAATACTACATGCTAAAAGTTTCTGTGGTCTGTTAATTGTTGTATTCCTTTTGTGTTTTATGACCCTATGAATAGCCTGAAACTTAAAGAATTCCAACAGGAAAAAAGTTATATGTCATACAATGGAGAAGGATTTTTCTTTCCTGGAAAGTGATTGATCTGTTTAACTATTATTAGACACTTTTGGCATAAGTTTGTTCTTGAGAGGCTGTTTACTTTATCAAGGTTTACATGTACAAATTCAACTACTTATTGTATCATACACATTTGAATATTGCACTTTTCAGTAATAAACTTGGATATCTTTAAAACAGACTTGCAACTTCTTTATCCTAAACATTGAAAGTTTTAGCAATTTACACACTCTTTACACTAGTGTGTGTATGGCAGACTGAGTCCTACCCAATTCAGGAGTCAATGGCTATCCCCACACATCAACTTCACAGACCAATCAGCTGCAGAGTTCCATACAATGACCTAGAAAGGGTTAAGGGAAAGGGGCCTGACTACACATAATATGGTTGTGATTGGTTACGTCTTGATAAAATACAATTTTTATATAAAAGTTCATTTTTAAAATTGTTCTTGCAACAATCAAATGTCCCAACTAGCTTGGTACTCACTGCCAACAGGTGTTCTGGTAGAAGACGGTCTTCTGGGGAGATTAAAATGTGGAAGAGAAGGTATCTTTCCAGCCAGGAAAGATGTTCGGTGCCCAACTGCATAAGGAGGAGTATGTGGGAAAGCACAGAGATGGTTGTGGGAGGAAATAACATCTATACAGAGGTCACCTCATCCATCACTGAGGTGAACAGAGCCCTACATCCTAGCTTAGAACAAGAAGGAAGGAATGTCTCTGAACGGCTGGATTTTCCAAAATAAATTGTGGATAGTTAGACTATAAATGCCCAGATAGGAATTTGGCCATAGCACCAATATTAATGTTGATCTTTTGATAAACATGCAATAGAAATGTTCATAATAAGTCTGTTTACATCTCTTCTGATAGAACAGCATTCCTAGTTTCACAGTGTTTTTAAAGAATGGATGCCCTTTTTAAATATGTATTTCACAATTAAAATTGAATCTGGCTTTTACCTCTCTCTGCCATGACAACCATATGTTGCCCTGATTGTCTTAGTAAAATACAACTGACCAGGCTAGACACAGTCCTTGTTTTCTAAAGCTGGAGCAATGCAGTTTGATTCCCAGGAGAAGTTACGTTTTTTTCACCTCGCAGTTTCTAGAAGTAAGATTCTGCATCTATGCTCATATTGGTGTAGGATTTTTCATAATGATTATAACCAGGTAAATGACTTTGGGTTTCTTTGCTGATTCCATTCTGAAAAGGCTCATCTGTTCCTGTCTTCTTTGTACCATCTTCACCCAGATTGTTTTCAGAGCTCTCCTGAGAAATAGGAACAAAATACAGTAGTCTGAAAAATGTGTTTTTTGCCATATTTCAAACATGAATAAAACCAACCCTAGCAAATCATATTTGGATTTATACATGTTTGTCCTGTAGGAAGAGTTTGAAGTGTGAGTCTGCTCTGTTAAGTGACTCTATCCAACACAGATATGCTCCTTGTGTGTGTTCAGAGTCAGAGCCACTGACTTCAGAGACACTTAAAAAGGCTTTAATTCTTCCCTCCCTCCCCCTTTTAACCCTGCTAAGCAAGCACAATTATAAGAGAATGACCTAGTTTCTGGCTGGGATTTTCAAATGTCTTTATGGGCATTAAATGCCTAGATCTCATTGGATTTCAGTGAGATTCGGGCTCCTTAAACTTCCTGAGGAGTATTACCAAAAGTACCAAAAGGTACTTTTTGTTTGTCTCCTCAGTTACTTCATTCAGATTACAGAGCCAATACATTGCACCTGCACAAACCCACTGAAGACAAAGGACGCTGAGGGCATAATCTGAGAATAATCTATTTTGCCTAATTCTCACACATACACCCCCTGCTCCAGAATCCAAATTCAGTTCTGATTGCATCGATAAAATTGAAAACCACACAAGCACTATTGCAGTTTCCCAGGACATGTTAATTTCAGTTCTGAAATGTTGCATTATGTAGTATGCAACATTCTACATACATCTGGGTAAAAGGAGGAAGGGTAAAATTTTCAGAAGTGCTCATTTTCAAAAAGGACTTGGGCAATTATGCCTGCATTTTCAAAGGTGTTTAGAGATCAAAAGATAGAGTGGCATCCAGTGGGATTTTCAAAATGTTTAGGTGCCTAATTCCCTTTGAAATCAATGGGAGTTAAGCACCTCATATTTCTAAAAATCTGTCCCCAGGCTCATAGATGCTTTTGAAAATCCCACTAGAGGCCTAATGAAAGTCAATGGAACTTAGTCTCCCACATGCGTGAGTCCCATGTGAAAACTGAACTTAAGTTCTTAAGTCATTTACTTTGAAAATATTACCCTAATGCTAATCCTTAGATATGTTTTTAAGATGTTTTAGGAAGACTAGTGCCAATCTGTTTTCTTCTGTATTTGTGTTTCTTTAAAATATTAAATAGTGCCTTGTTTGACTTCTCTTCTTAGCCTTTTGGCTATATCATCTGATACACTGTCTGTTGATGTTTAAGGGGATTAAGGAGCATTGATTTCAGATGACAGGGCTGCTTCTCTAGATTCTGTGATCCTTCTGTACCTGGTAAGTAGAGATATATTGTAACATGGTTGGTGACTAAATAATGAGAAGAATAAGGCTGATTTTTTTTTTCAGTGCTGGTCTGATATCCACTTAACTGTATACAGCCTCTTCCATTGTATTCAGGAGGAATGTTGAATTGGATCGGTTTATCAAATACTTTGCACCGCATGCACAGCCTAATATTGTGGTGTGCTATTCTGTTGTTAAATAAACTCACAGGAATTGCTGGGCTGTCATGCTGCACGCCACACCAGCATAATGTTTTGTATTTTTTAGACCAAAAACAAAACAAGTTGCAGACAGGACGTATTAACAGTGGTCGCACGTCTTCTCCTTTATCGGGGCCTGGAAAGAACAAAGTAGCTGTCAGAGGTGTGCTCCATTCACATCCATGTGGGCAGTACACAGAGAGAGAGGAGACAAGACAACAGATGATGCTAAAAACAGGTAATTATCCCATGTTCTGCGTGTGGGCTCAAGTGCTATCTTTGCCAAGGTGAATCTCAGCTATCAGGGTCTCAAGCAATAATCCATTTAGGGATTTTATGTTGATCTCATCTAAGGCGGCATTGGGGAGACGGTGTTAGATGATCATCTCTGTTTATTAGTTATGTAAATATCAAGAAAGAGGTTAAATGCATACACCCGTTTGCTTCATTTCGATTATTTGTTCTTCTAGTTTGGTCTCTCTAATAAAAACAGGAAGATGAATGCTCAGTGGGGAACAGCTGAGAGGATAGCTGTACTGTTCCTGACGTCACTGGTACATGTGGGCCAGAATAGCTGGGTATGCTGTAACAGGGGATAGAATTTCCTTCAAAAGCATCATTGAATAGAATCTACAAATCAGACAGAGTCAAGTGGCCCAGTTTTATCTCCAGTGATTTCCCATGAGTGTCTGGGTTTCAAGTTTGCAACCCTATAATATATCTGCAAAATCCTAAAACAATTCATCCTTGTCAGATCTTAATGCAAAAAAATACTTAACCAAACAACCAACCTGTTAAAAAGCTTATCAGAAGGCCTGCAATAATGCACCCTAAACAGCCTACAGCGCTGTAGTAAAGGTAGGACAAAGAATACCAGGAATCTGCCAGTTGAGGCCTGTGGCAGCACAAGGAAAGAGAGAATAAGTTAGCAATAATTGCAAGTGGCTTATCAATGTCTTTCTACAAAGGCTAAAACTGTATTGTCTGAGGTAAAAAATCATTCTAAAATAACAGAAGTAATACACAGCTCTATACATAGATGTATACAGGGCCAACCCTAAAAGGGCATAGGGCCTGAGCCAACCACCCCCCAGATATACCCTAACACGTCTCTGGAATTATGCTAAAAAGGAATTGACTTGTCTCAACTCAGTTAGTCTCTTAGTAGTAACTGGTTTGGCATTTTTTTAATGCTAGCTCGTGAGCCGGGTGTGTATCTTGAAAGTGTTCCTGTTACTTAAAAGTGTTCCTCTTGGAAACTCCCATGGAAGTCAACAGATTGCTTTCCCACTATCCTCACTGGGACTTCCACAGGACCTTGAGGAAGGCTCAACATAGTAACTCAAGTCAAACTCAAATTTTTTTCTCAAGGTGGACCACATCCTAGATCATTTTACAGACACATTCCCCCTACACATACTCATTCTTAATCCAGGAACATCCCTGCAGCCATCTGTTCATAATGCCTGCAGGGTTGCATGCAATAGCAAGGGATTTTACTCGCTGACCTCAGGGGTCCCTACCTGCCCCATGTTCCTGATTTGTTTACATGGAAAGCTAATATGAGGGCTGTGTTTAGTGTATTTTCAGTTGTCTTTCATGTTATGTAGCATCAGGAGGAGAACATGCATCATGTGACTAGCTAGCTGACTGGAGACCAGCACCAGGGCCATCCCTAGGAGAGTATGGGGCCCTCACCAAGTTTCTTCTGCCAAGTGCTCACCCCTCAGCACTGCCCAGGCCCCACTCCCACTATATTTCTTTCTGCTCCTGTCCTGCCTCTTCCCCTCCCAGTTCTGTCTCTTCCCCCAAGTGCATTGTGCCCTCTTTCCTCTCCCCTCCTCTCCAGCGCCTCCCGATGCCATGAAACAGCTGATATGTGTTTCAGGCAATAGGCACTGGGCAAGAGAGAAAGGTATTGATGGGTGGGGCCCATCAGTGGGCAGGAGGTGCTGGGGGAAGGGAAAGGGGAGATTCTGATATGGGGGCTGCCAGTAGTTGCTCCAGTCCCAGAGCATGGGGCCTCCCAAAGCACAGTAGTTATCCCAATTCGCTCTGCCATCAGCACACACACAGACCATTGAATTTCCATATAGTTTGGACAGCACTGCTGTAGCCCAGGCCTGATGTCATATAGCAAGTATCTTTACAGAACAGAATATTAACTTCCAAAACTCTCATGGTGTCAATACAACACAAAAATAAATGGATAATACCTGGTTGGAGGAAGAGTAGGAGCCAATGTAGATATCATCTCTGTGTTATTGGCTAGAGTGCAGTTGGCTGTTGACAAGTACAGAGGATGGGCCTTTGACGGTTGTGCTGGATAAACAAAGGCTCCAATAGCAACCCAAAATGCTATGGTGATCCCAGTCAGTAGGCCTCCTACAGCACCCTTAATTGAAAGCAAGAAATATTATTAGAGAGAACCGAAATATGTCACTACACATATGTGAACGATAGCTTGGTCCTGCCCTCAAAAACTCCCATTTGCTTCAAGGGCACAGAATCAGACCTTATTTGGTACAGTAGGTCAAAAACTGGGTTGTACCATTGTAGTGACTTTTTACTCCTACTTTTTAAATGAAACTTGATTTTTTTTCAGTTCTGAAATTTTTTCAAGTTTCAGGTCTGACAAATGTTGACCTCTATTATCAGCTGTGACAATGAAAGAGATGGGCAGAATTCAAATGAAAAACCTGTTTTCCTGCTAGCTGCACATTGAATGGATAATGCTTCCTTTAAAACCCAGAACTGAAAATTTGCTCAGAAACCACCCTTCCCAAGTGAAGCTCCTTCATAGTGATTACACTTTTAAAATGAATATTTTTCCATGGCATAAATACATTCCTATAGCATACTGTCCATTTTTCACTACCTATACTGAATAGGTGCTAACTGAGTTATGAATATAGCTAGAGGGAATTATACCATTTTTGCCTTTTTTCTTCTCTATTTTGTTGGGAGATGTAATTCAAATAGAGAGTGGTTGCCATTAGACAGTCAATATTTGCCACAAATCGTTATCTGAGCTACCAGAGTTATTTCCTATTCTAAATGTAGAGAACAATTCTCAGGCTTGGTCTACACTCTATCGGAAGGTTGAAGTAAGTTACACAACTCCAGCTATGTAATTTACATAGCTGGAGTCAACATAACTTACATCACGTTGCTGCTCTGTCCATACAGTGGGAGGCTGATGCGAACAAATACTCCCATTGGCTTCCCTTACTCCTCATGAAGAGCAGGAGTACCGGTGCAGATGTGGGCGTCCTTTGAGTGTAATCTAGCAAGTCTATACTACTCCAGCTGAATCGAACCCCAGAAGATCAACCATGACAGTGTCGATCTTTCACCTAGTGTAGGCGTGCCCTAAGTGAGAGATACTAATTGGCAAGTGAGGAGTTGGTAATTGTGGTTGATGCAGTAAGGCTTTAGCCAGCCAAAATCTAAGTTAAGTAGATTTGACTATTGAAGCTCCAGTAACTCT
The DNA here is from genome assembly GCA_032595735.1 of Pelochelys cantorii. NCBI lineage: Eukaryota > Metazoa > Chordata > Testudines > Trionychidae > Pelochelys > Pelochelys cantorii. The sequence continues at coordinate 42,325,042 of CM064329.1, read as the reverse complement.
TTCTTTCAGTGGCTTGGAGGTATTTGGCCCTTTCATACATACATGGTCATCCCACATCTATAACTACAGAAACTCAGTTCTACAAAAGTGAACTGAATATTCTGTAATGGTGGATTCCACACAGCATAGCTGGATCGTACAAGGCTACTGGAGTCCCCTGCCAACCTATTCTCAGGAAAGTGTTGTGGGGTATACAAGAGAAGGATCCACATGTACCTAAATCCAAAATGGAAGCACTATGGATCAGCAATTGTTTATCCAGCCTGCGAAAAAAGAGTAGCTACAGAAGGGTTACTTCATAGACTATCTGGAGGGGGTGTGTGGAGAGGGGTCTGAATTTTGTTAATAGTTTTCTGAACAAGGTCTAAAATGGAGGAGCATTGATGAAAGCAGATAGCTTTGAATTTATCTCTAATTAGAGGCCTCTAAGCAGGGCACATCTTGTTCTGTATGTATAGCATGTAGCACAATGGAGTGCTTGTTCTTTACTAGATATAATAATAATAATAATAATAATTTATGAAGATCATATGAGTGAAAGACCAGCAAGTGAAAACTCACTGATGCAATAATGGTCTTCTCTTACCTTCCAGTTAGCACAAGGAAACACAATTCCCAATGTAAATAATCCTAGCATGGGCCCACCACACATGCCATGAATGCTGAGTGAAGCCTGTTGAAACAATGCACAGGGGACATTTCTGAGAGCTCATCAGTATCACTTGATGTATTCACAGTCTCCTCCTTATAACCCCTTGTTTGTTCTCATTCCTAGGCACGCAGATTTCTGCTTTGTAACAGTTTAATGGCAATTATAAAATGCATCCAATTCTAATATCAGTGTACTGTTAAAGAAGAAACAATGTGACCAGTACTTTCCCTTTCCAATGATACGGTGAATAAGTACGTTTTTGCAATGATTACCTTTGTTATTTTTGTTACTGGTCACAGAAGTTAATTTATCATTGAGGTTCAGGTCTGCCAAAGGGGGGAAGAGGAAGGGAAGGGTGGGATGGGGACAACTGCCCTGGCCTGGTGATTTGAAAGGGCCCAGGACTCCCAGCCACAACTGCTACTGCAGCAGCAGCAGGGGTGGGAGCCCAGAGTCCTTTAAATCTCCACTGGACATTGGGTGGTGCTCTCCTGGCAGCACAGAGGGCCGCCTTGGTGAGGGCTCGGCACAGCAGACTTCTGACAACACTGAGAGCTGGCTGGCTGAGAGCGGCTGCTCCCTCCCCGCCTTTTGCAGCAGTGTGAACGCCACTCCCTCCCCCCCACCTTGCCCAGGGGGCTGGAAATCCTGTTACTTCTCCCCTCCCTTGTTAAAGTGGTAGGGGCAATACATATTTTAAGCCGGAACTGCATATCAGAAAGGACTCAAACTTGTTGCCATAGACTTTGGTTGAGGAGGATGGTGCCCAACAAGCAGAATTGTTCACTAACTGGATTATGTGAAGCAGCCATCCTGCTAGGTGTGCTTCATACTATTATTCTTTATAATCTGTTTGCTCATTATACAACACAATTTATCTTCCACAGAAGATATGATTTACAGAGAAAAGAGAACAAACCGGGTACAAGATCAATTTTTGTTGCATTCGACGATCTCTGGATAATTTTAATACCTGCACAACTCCTCCAAGAAGTGATGCCGCCAGCAGCCATGGAAGTACATAGCACTCCAAATAAAACACCTGAAAGAGATTAGTGATTAGAATTAGCAGCAGTTAATGGTATGCCAGTGATCAGTGGCACTGACTTCTTCAAGTCACTTGGCAGTTCCAAGATTGTTTTTTTTTTAATTGGGTGTATTATCCTTTCCCATTAGCTGAAAGATCACACAGAATGAAGGAGTTTGCATTGTGGAAGGCTTTGATATTTTTAAAGTGTACCATATTTTATTGTAGTGGTCAACATCAGGTCCTCTTTAAGAAACCACTATTCAATAGTTAGCATTAATCTGAGAATCCCATCTCTGTATGAAAAGGAAGGAAGTTAGCGAAAAAAGGCTTTCTCCCAGTTTTTGCATCTGAGAGAGCCCTTTCTGTATAATTGGATTCAAGTTAATCCGGACCACTGTCCTATCTAATGCACATGCATGACAGTGCTCTCAAGCACTGCGCTGCATAGCACTCATATGAATGTTCTTGTTAGGTTTTTCAAGAGGATGTTTAAAGTAACAGCAGCAGCAAAGCGAAACTGAGGTCAAGGGGCAAATGGACAAAGATAAAGGGTCTGAGTGTGTTTACGGTGTTACCCTATATATGATAGTGAAAATATGTAGGAGAGCAGAGATATCCATATAAATATTCTAAAGATTTTTTTTACATCAATACATATTATTTAAAGGTTGCGCTATCAGAAACTTGATTTTTTTAGCAACTATTTTAAATATCAAGCTAAGAGAAATAAGCTGGGTGAAGTAATCTCTTTTATTGGACCAGATTCTACTGGTGAAAGAGACAAGCTTTCAAGCGACAGAGATTTCAAAAGCTGACCTGAAGAAGAACTCTGTATAAGCTTCAAAGCTTGTCTCTTTCACCAAAAGAAAAGAAAAGATATTGTATCAACCACCTTCTATCTCTTATAGCTTGGGATCAACACAGCAACAACAGTACATTGTGACCCTCTAAGATGGGCTAGAAATAATTTATAGCTGCCATTCTGTGGGTATCACAAATGACTGTTCCTTAAGGTTCCCTAATGATTTCAACATTAAAACTTTATTAAACATTTTAAAGGGGTTTGTTAGTCCACAAAAATGCAGGCTTTCATCCTAAAATTATTAAGTACATGCATAGCTTTACTCATATAGCATGATGAAAATTCACATTAAGAGAACAATCCCGTATGGTCTCAATCTTGTAAATAGTTACACAAATACCAAAATTCGAACACATGAGCAGTACCATAGGCATCAATACTGAACATTCCACAAGAGTATTCCCTTTTGTTTTCATAATGTGGATTTTCATGATAGTACATGAAGCAAGACATTGTGGACTTCTGACACAGCAACAGGCAGTATCTTGAAGCACAGTGAGCAGATAATATGTTAGAGAGAAAATCAGCATTAGATTATTCAAAACCTAGATGGGATAGGAAGTTCTACATTTTATTTCAGAAAGAAAACAAGGGAGCTGCAGAAGTAATATACATCTATTTATTGAGTCTCAGTCTTGGTTACTCCAAATTTTACTAATGCCTCCCTCTAGGTATAGTGCATAAATACCATAAGCATTCAAAAACTGCTAGATTTTGTTGGTGGATAGAGAGACAAGGGGATCATGACTAGGGTTAAGAAAATATTTGTGGATTTATGATAAATATGCATAAGCAGATCCATCTACTGTACCTACATAAGCCTTTGCTGACCCATGTGCTGTTTTTTTCAGAGAGATTTGGCAAACAGTCCTTGACAAAATCCTCAAATGTTACTGTTGCTAAAGCATTTATGCTCGCAGCCACGGTGCTGTAAAATAAATATTTTCCTATAAATGTAAAATTCTCGTCATATTAACAGAAATCACACCCCCAGAACAACGTTATGCTGATGTAAAATGAGTTGGCCAAAATATTAACAGCTGAATCCTATTGTTTATGAGCATCAAGAAATGTTCAAGGTAAATACTGGCTGACTGGCAATTATTGCTTTTTTTTATATATTAATAATCATTAAGCTGTCACTTTGTGGGAATCATAAATGATATAATTGATGAAATGACTACAGAGTTTAAGCCGCACACCTGGGACTTATTGAGACTAGGAAAATCATGCGCACAAGCTCCAAGTCTGTAACAATGAAGGATGATAACATTGTAGCCATTCCCATTCCTGCTGCAGTCCCCAGGGGCCTTTCACTTATACCACTCTCAGTGCTCACTCAGAGCAAGATAGAACTCCCTGCTTAATACTCACACTGTCAAATCCTCCAGTTGCCCAAACTGCACAAACCTTTTCATGGCCCAAGGCAGTCCATCAAGGACATTGCTATCTTAGAATTCATAGGGTGTGAAATAAATGCTGCTGCTAACATATTCTTCTGAAAGCAACACAATAAGGTCCAATTTGGCAAAATTCTCCAAAAATGTTTCATTTGACACTAACTAACAATCTATTTTCAGACCATATTATCTTCAACTGTAATAGCTCCTCCTTTCCTGTACTATGTGCCAAATAAGAACAATAACTACTCAAGGGCATAATTTTGACACCCTTATTCATGCTGAGTTAGACTTTATTTAGTAAGTAATCCAAGGGAACTTATTGTGATAAGTATAGCAGCAGCAGTACATTAGGTTCTTTATTCTTTCACCAGTTATACTCAGGTAAACTTAATGGTCAGCATGCACAACATAGTTACTAAAATAGTAATATTAATTACAACACATTCAGTTACGTCTCTTTCCACCAGTACTATCATTCATTTCATTATTGTATTGATTAGCACCAGCAATGTGCAGAGTGTTTGGTTTCGCATTGTTAGATCCATGCTACCCTACTGAGGTCAATTTTCACAAAATAATGAAGAAAACAAACACAAGGTGGACATAGAAAATGTGTATTGAGAGTTCCTTTTAGCAATGGATTTATTCTGCAAGCTGTGGAAGAATTTGAATTTGTTATAATGGGCAAGCACCTCCTTCAGTTATACTGGTCTAAAATCCACTGACTTAGGGTTCAACTATGCTGCACGGCTATTTTGGGATACCAGAGCTGTCCCGAAATAGCTACCTCATGTCTTTCTGCTTCCTTGGTTATGTTAATAATGTGGTTCTTGAAGGCATTTGCAGGGGATAGGAAAATATAACTGACAAACCATACTCAGGCTCAAGGATGATTCTAACATAGAAAAGCAATCTTCTGCAGCATTTCTTAGCTGGGACAAGGGAAAGGGAAATTATGCTGCAGTTTCATTTTAGCATTTTGATCAGTGTTTGATTCTTTGATGGACTGTTAGTTTTGCATAGTCAAGGCACTATATGCAGAGTCTAGAGGAAACACAATTCCAGACACAGACCTGAGGGTTCCGCTGAATGCACATGCAACAAATAGTCCTGGCAGACCTGGCATGGTTGAAAATAAGTCCATGACAAAATAAGGCATCAGCTAGGAGAAAATAAACACACAGAACAAAAGAGGGTTTTAAGTGGAATATTTCTCTGGACTCTGAAGATGCAGTAGCTACTTCTATCCACATTGCTATACAAAAGTGAAGCATTCATCAGAAATTGCTATTTAGATTAGTTAGACCACAATTCACATAACTGAGAAACCGAAAACGAAGAGAAGCCTTTAAGCTTTACTGAACCGACACAAAAGTGAGATAGTATTTGACAGTGGCATAAATTCAAAAACCTAAAATTAATACATGGCACAGGAAAAATTAATAGCATTGTCATTTTGTAGAGCCCAATTCAGCAAGGCACCTGCATAGGATGTAGGCATATAACTGGGCCCACCGGTTTTGCAAGTGCTTATATGCCTTCTTGAATCAGCGTCTAATGGATAGCTTTCCATTTATACCATTAACCTGATTATATACCTGATCAGGTGCTGAGATGAAACCAGCAGTCCAAGGATCACAGTTCTTAAAATGGACATACATCACCAAGCCTGAAAAGACTGCACACACTAGGATTACCCAGAGTCCCAGTAAATTAAGGTATAGTGCACTGAAAAGGGAGAGAGAGAGAGATGTTTGTCTAATTCAGCACAGATATGGCAAGGTCATTACAGGCTACCCAGGTTCTTCTCATATATTTAGAAAAACTCCACTGAAAATATGTGATACCATCTCTTCACTTCTTGGCTTGAATGAATGTTGACATTTGGGGGAGTACCAATATTTTTAAAAAGTAAGGCATTCACTATATTTAAGTAAAAAAACTTGAGTGTTTTTTTACAAAACAAACCTAATTGTTTTGGTGCAGTTTCAAAAAGCAGATTTACAATGAACCATAATTCTGATAATGACATAAGCTAAACTGAAAAGAATCTCTCTATAGCCATCCTTACAGATAAACCTTTAAAAACTGATTTGCTTTCTCAAAAGTTGTTGCAATTATGCCTTGAAGTCAGCTCTAATATTATGTTGTCCAGAATCTGGCCCATTTATAATTTCACCACAGAAATTTATCTGCATTCCCCTTCAGTAATTATTTGAGGTACACATGGATGCCGGCAGCATTCCACTCTTGAATTTTTCTGTCAATAGTTTAGAAATGTATCGCTGTGAGGTCTTACAAAATCTATCTGTCCCATCCCTCTGAATTCTCTCTCCACCGAGACACTGTTACCTTTTTTTTTCGTATTTCAAATGTTATTTTCCCAGTCTTTAATGGAGCATTTTGAGATAGTGTGTAAAAAGGACACACAAAATGTATAAATGACAGTGAATAACACATGGAAATACTATTATGCATCACCCTGGATTCCCACCTGTACTATAATAGGTTTTCTGCCCCCAGGGTGAATTTGCATTGAATAGCACTACATTACTGTTCCCTCCCTCCTTGCCTGTAGGACAGGTGGGACTTTAAGTCTCTATACAAATATGCTACCTATGACCCACGCATGTCATAGGTAGGGATGGATGAACTAGTCTGCACAAAATAAGAACCAGTCTGAACCTATGGCTATTGCTGAAACAAAACCTAAACCTTTTAATAGCCTCAGAGAGGACTGAAAAAGTTTTTTCTCTCCTTCTTTAGTTATGAATTGTAGCTGGTCCGAAAGCCCCTCTGTTGCTGCTCCATGTAAATCTCATGTGTCCCACACCTTGGTGTTTGATGTATAAGGGATATTTTGGGCATCGCTACTCTAGAATGTTAGAGACCCTGTTGCTACTGCTTCATTTAATTCCCCTGATCAAGCTGTCTAGAGAGGACTATGGAACATCCTCCAAACGGAATTCCTGTCATGGAAGGAGGATCCTGCAGCTTGCTGCCAAACAAACTTCTCTACTTCCACTGATGGAGAAAAATCTATAAAACAGGTCTTTGAAAATAGGCATTTTGTTTTAATCAGGGAGGGATTGTCACATGTAGAGCTGTGGGAGTAATTCACAACCCATAATCTATATCATGAATTTAGGCTATTTTTGATTGTAGAATCTCTAGAAGTGGATTGTAGTTTCTTTAAACATCTTTGTTCAGAATGAACTGAAGAATAATATCTTTTAAGAGTCCTCATTCTTGGGGTTGGGTTGATAAATATTTAACATTTGAGACATCTGATCTGTCTTCTTTAGTTGTGACAGGTCAAGTGAAGTCACATGGTATTTGTTCAGTTCCCATACTGGATATGTGTGTAGGCACTTCTTGTGTAAAAATCTCTACATATGAATTTCACATTTAGCTTGAAACTTTTGTCAGGAAAACTCAATCTTTTACACTTTCACAGAAAGTGATCATCAAAATGAGTATGATCAAAATTAATTCATTTACAAAGTCAAACATTTGAGGAAAACTTTTTTTGCATTATTTAACCCACTCTAGCCACTTGGGGGTAAGGCAAGTTCATGAAAATATTTGGATCTTTTGATATATTGTATGTCTAGTTATGTACATGCCAGTGCTGTTTCTAATGAGACAATTTATTAAGATATCTACACATTAAAAGCTTTTCCATTGTTTCAAGAATACTATATAGATACCAATTGTCATGTACTATTGGACCAGATATAGAGAGGTCACAGATCAGACTGATACATCATTACAACCTTTAATGCTCTGACACATACAGCTAAGGTTTGTTTAAGTAAGGAATTTTTACAGTGCCACTAATGGCTGAACTTGTAATACCGTTTAACATTCCATTACACCAATGTGAACTTCTCAATGGGATACACACAGAGCTGTCCTTACCCATATGCAAAATACACGGTTGCATAGGGCATCCGGAAACTGGGGGCACCACTGGGTCTTACTAGTTAACTTAAAAGTGAAAAAGCCTGCCAGGCCTATTAGCATAACCTGTGAAAGAGCCATTCCATCTCTGTTAAGTTGCTCAAGTTAAATACATATATTTGAATAATTATTAGTATATACCCATAGAAAAGAGTTATAAATAACATACAGTCTGATTATGAGAAGAGCTTACATTGATTCTGGACACTAAACAACTTACAATTTAGCTTGCTTTTCTGATTTGCAGGAAATGCATCTCTGTATTGTTGACTGATTAACTCCATAGATTCCTAACCATGTAAAGGTTCCCCCAATTGCTATTGTCCAAAAGGTGTGTCGCCTTAAAGGGTCTACATCAAAGCTACAAGACAGAGAGGAAAACAGTTCAGCTCAACTTGATTAACCCCAACATCCAGGCACAGAAGAGCTATGCCTGAACCAAAGTTCCAGTTCCAGACATACTGCAGTTAGGACACTTCTCTAAATCAGACATCTATTGTGTGTGTGTTTACTCTGCTAAAGAGAATATCTAATCACTGTGTTATACCTCCCATATACTGCAACATATTTCAATGTGAGGAAGTTAGCCTTATATTGCCTTTACAACAGTCACTAATGGTGACAACCACAAGTAAGTGGTTGATCCCCTTCCTCCCCGCCCCAGCATTTGGTATCCTCTTCCCAGCAGGAAACAATGCCACATACTGTACTTCAGACATAAAGCCCAATACTCCACCTAATTACTATGACATAAAGCCCAATACTCCACCTATGATAGTATGGTCATACTATCTCCATATATTAGCCCGGGAATTTAAATGTCTTTCAGAGTTAAACTAGTAATTAGCTTATGCCTTTAAGTTTATCACCCTTGTAATTTTGTCTTGATAAATAAAGATAATCTTATTTCTATTTATACAATCCCTTCCTTTAAGAGTTCTGTGAATTTTGAAACCAATAACAGCTGTTGATAATTTACACAGTTGCATTTAGGGTTTTGTTTTGTTTTGTTTTGTTTATAAAAGCACCCTTGTAGCTGTTTTTACCAGTGACCTGCTGTGATAAGGAACTCTTCAGTTGCTGAGTTATACAGCCGTCAATGAGAGGCCAATTCACTTCAGCAGGCACCCTTATTAGCTACAGTGGCAAGCATATTTAAAATATTAAAATAACATCTCAGAGGGATAGCCATGTTAGTCTGCATCAGCAAAAACAATGAGGAGTCCTGTGGCAATCTGGAGACTAACAAATTTATTCAGGCATAAGCTTTCATGGGTAAAACCCACTTCATCAGATGAACTGGAGTGGAAGTTACAGAGGCAGGGGTATATATATTGTGTTAATGAGTCTAATAAAGTCAGGGTTGTTTTTTAAAGATGGGGAATGTTTCTGTGAAAGGAGGGGGAATAGCCTAGAAAAAGATCAATGGAGAGATAACATGAGGGCTGAAATTCTGACCCCTCTGAAGTCAATAGCAAAACTCCCATTGACTTCAATGGGGACAGGATTTAACCCAAAAACATTAGAAAATAAAAGATTGAGAGTTCTTTATAGAATTGATAGAACATCCGAAAAGCGGGATGACTTGGTTAAAGCCTGAATACTTAAAGTAGTAGTTCTCAGCCAGGGACATTCATACTCCTGAGGGTACACAGAGGTCTTACAGAGGATAAAACAGCTTATCTAGATCAGTATTTCTCAACTTGGAGGGTCACGCTGGATGGGTTTACGGGGATCACAAATGCAGGGCGCTGAAGCAGGGGAATTGCACATGATGCTGGTGCCAGGGCTCGGGTTTCAGACTCCTGAAAGGGGTACAGTAGTTGGGAAACTCAGAGAACCACAGACTGAAAGCACACTAACTCCTACAGCACAGTTCTGAAGAAATGGGTTGTGCCCACGAAAGCTCATGATACCATCTACATTTTTTATTAGTCTCTAAGGTACTGCAGGACTATTCATCATTTTTTAAGCTTTTTCCTCAAGCTTAGACAATCTGCATAAAAGCCACTCATTGTCACAGAATATTATTATTAATTTAATGAAGGAGGAATTTTTATCCAAAGTGTGGGAAAAAACATAATGAAAATAACAGGCACAGTTTATGTTGTACTTACTCAAAAACATCTAGACGCGACCCGTTCATAGCATTCTCCCAGATGTTGCTAGGTCCTCCATTCTGAACAGTTCCTTGAATCAGAACCGTTAAGAAACCAGCCACCATGACAACCAGTTGAAATGCATCTGTCCAGACAACAGCTTTTAATCCTCCCTAAAACAATGAGAAACTGTATATTTGCAGTCTTGTTGTTCTTATTCTCATGACAATAAACGTAGAGGCCCCGTCTGAGCTCAGGGTTCTGTGTTAGGTGCTGTACATGCAGGCCCAGATTTCCAATTAGCACAGTAGGCAGATGCCAGGGGGTGCTGGTGTTCTAGGGGCACCTTACCTCTCTAAAACTGTGTGCAGCATGAAGGTCAGCTGAAGACAAGGGAGGGCAGGGCCTGATGAAGCTGTGCCTAGGGGTGCCTAAGGCGTAAGTCTGGCCCTGTGTACATTCACATAGTCAGAAACAGTTCCTGCCCTGAAGGGTTTACATTCTGCTTCTTGGACAAATATTGTATTATTTTACATGTCGGGAACTGAAATACAGAGAGATTAAGTGACTTGCCCAAGGTCACATAAAGAAGTGAGTGACAGAGCCGGGTATTGAACCCGTGAATCCTGCTCCAATGCCTTGCCCACATCATTAGCTTTCCTCCCTTGTTTTTGCGTTACGGTAGTAGAAAATGAAACTAAACTGGACAATTTCCTTTTTTTTATATAGTCATTTCACATTCTAGTTATCATGCACTAGCGCAATTGTTTGATTTGTTTTTTTCATTTTCAGCAGTGGTAGAGAATATTTAATTTTCAAAAATTCTGTTACTGAAATAGAAATACTACAGAAATTTTTTTTATTACATTTTCAAATCCCTATACAAAATAAGCCCACGTTTTCAGCCTAGGATTACCAGCAATGTCCTATTAATTATTTTGAGTTTGAAAAGAAATGATTAGAGTGCGTCATTGATTCAACCTTTATTTGGGTACAAATTAGGTCCCTAATTAAAGAGTTTGCCTATCAGCTACATAAAGTGGCTGCCAGTTGATGGCACTAGCCACTTTAGGCTTTGCCTCTTATCACCAACTCTCAGTGCATCACTGTTTCTTCCACCCACTGCCTCCCACTGCAAGTTACATCTCTCCTCCAGTCCCTGAGTCCCTCTGGCTTCTCCTTCAGATTAACTGTCAAATGGTATCCTGGTAGTCCTGGTTCCAGGCATCCCACCCACTGACTTTCTCCCAGTGACTGGCTCCCTTTCTTTACAGGCTATTAGTATCCAGGCTCAGGTGCCTGGATTTTAAAAAGTGCATAAGTGATTTAGAATCTTAAGTACCATCAATTGGCATCAATGGGACTTAAGCTCCTAAGTCACTTAAGTGTAACACTTCCCTGTGGATACTAACGATATCTGCTCCCACACAACTCATCAAGGATGTTCTCATGATACTTCCACTCAAAATTGAAGCTCTTTATAGGGCTTGTGATCAGTGGGGTTAATTCATTCCAGCTTCTATCCCTATACTTTTGCTGGAGTTACATCAGGGATTAATTTGTTCCCTTAGATGAATTTGTTCCCTTATCATTTATAAATTATAGACTGAAAAACAGTCAGGGAGACAAGTTTCAGAGATGTAGCCATGTTAGTCTGTTTCAGCAAAAACAGCAAGAAGTTTTGTGGCACCTTAAAGACTGAGGCTGTGTCTACATTGGCAAGATTTTGCGCAAAAGTGACCGCTTTTGCGCAAAATCTTGCCGCCTGTCTACACCGGCCGCGAGTATTTGCACAAGAACACTTACGTTGTAATGTACAAAATCAGTGCTTCTTGTGCAAATACTCTGACGCTCCCACTCAGGGATAAGCCCTCTTGCGCAAGAGGCCAGTGTAGACAGAAACGTTAATTTCTTGCGCAAGAAAGCCCGATGGCTAAAATGGGCATTGGAGCTTTCTTGCACAAGAGAGCGTCTACACTGGCACAGATGCTTTTGCGCAAAGGCACATGCCAGTGTATACGCTTTCTTGCGCAAATACTTTTAATGGAAAAACTTTTCCGTTAAAAGTATTTGCGCAAAATCATGCCAGTCTAGACGCAGCCTAACACATTTATTTGGGCATAAGTTTTCATGGACAGGAGCCCACTTCATCAAATGAGATAGCCAGGGAGATCATTATCTTCTTCCCAGAAGCTATAGAATAACATGAAGATTTATCACTTCCTTCTCAGAATCAAAAAGATCTTAGCCTTGACTTTAAACTATCTGATTTAAACCTTGAGACATTCCCAGTGTGGGATGAAGATATGAAACTGTTTGATCCTGTAAAAGCTACAACACTATTTTGAAAGATTCTGTTTTCTTACCAACATTTCTGTGTTTACTCATGCAAACTTCAGCCATTCTAGCTATAATTAGAAACCCCATTTCTATTATTTTTCATTTGAGTAGGATTAGTCGTCATCACCTGTATTTAAACCTTTCTGTTGAGCTAGGTACATACCAGAGTACAGTAGAATGTGCAGACAATTCCTGTTGCAAATACAGAGCCCCAAAGGTTAAATCCAGTCACTGTAAAAACAAAAACAAAAAAATCAAACTGGTAGTAAAGCAACAGGTGCAGTTCATCTAAAAGAATAACTAAGATTCTTTTAAAAGTCTCCAGCTAAGTCTACACTACAGGGTTTTTGCGCAAAAACCTGTGGAGCATTCACACCTCAAGAGTGTTTTTGTGCAAGAAAATTTACAGTAAAATAGCAGAACAGAGGGCTTTTTGTGGTGTAGGTATACCACTTTCTATGAGGAATAACTTCTTTTTGCACAAGAGTTCTTGCACAAAAGAGGCGTGTGTGGATACTCAACAGGGGTTTCTTGCACAAAAAGAGCCTATCACAAAAAGCACAGGTCCTCTGATGGCCACTCTGTTAACGGCAATCAGAACTTTCTTGCGCAAGAGCGTCCAGGCAGTGTGGACACTCTCTTGCGCAAAAGCACATCACTTTTGTGATGCATTTGAGGTGTGGACACGCTTTTGCACAAGAAGTTTTTGCGGAAGATCTCTGCGCAAAAAGCCTGCAGTGTAGACGTAGCCTCAGACGGGTAATCGTGTTAGTCTGCAACTTTAAAAAAAACAACAAGTAGTCCTGTAACACCTTAGGGTATGTCTAGACAGCGGGGGTTTCTGGAAAATCTCCGCCATGTCCAGGGAATGCGTTTGCTCTTCCGCTTTTTTTTGCAGAAGAACACACACACTCTTTCAGGGAGCACGTATACTTCGTTGTATGAGGAATAAGGGATCCTCTGAAAGAGGAGAGTTTTTCACCATTTGGCCTCATCTAGATGGGGCCAAAAGGTGGAAAAGCCTCTTCCAGAAAAGGAATTGGAAAAAGCTATGCAAATTGCAGAGCGCAATTTGCGTAGCTTTTTCCAAAAAAAGGCTATAGTGTAGACTTAGCCTTAGAGACTAACAAATATATATATATTATATGACTGCTCATCTGAGGAAGTAGGTATTGCCCACAAAAGCTCATGATACTATATGTGTGTGTGTGTTAGTGTCTAAGGTGCTACAGGACTACTTTTTTAAAAAAAAAATATTCTTTTATTCCAGCAGGATTGGAGGACTTATTTATTTTAATTTTTGGTTCCTATTAGGAGCTTTTCTACATGATAAAGGGTTCTTGACTTGGATGCTTATTATTTTGTACCATAGCTTTCATTTAGCTGCCATGCTCATTTGTGTGAGAGTAATCATTAAGTAGAATGATGTCGTAAGTCAAATCAAAACTATTTCTATGAAATATGTGTAAGATCTCAGTTGATAGAATTAAATATGCAGTTGTTCTTGAACAAGAATTTCTTAGTTTTCTTTTTGTCCAGATTTCCCAAGAGACAAAATTTGACTTGATGAAAGATTTATCCTTTCTAATTAATAATAACAACTCAAATACCAAGCTCTTTAGAGACTCGCCAATGATTAAAGAGGTAGAACAAAATTCTGCTGTCAGCTATGAATGCAGGACGCCCATTGAAGTAAATGGAATTTAAGTGATTCAATTGAATTTAGCATCATAACTGTAGGCCCACAGTGAACTTACACAGGTAATCTCCCTGTTCATAGTGAAATAGAATTAAAAAAGCCAAATTGTTACACTGCTTACTGTGCAAATTGCAATTCTGTGTACAGTGAAGCCTCTCTTAGGATATGTCTACTCTTGCCCGCTAGTTCGGACTAGAGAGGCAAATGGAGCATACCAAAGTTGCTAATGAAGTGCAGGATTTAAATATCCTCATTGCACAAGGAGTAACAGTTAATTCGAGGGAAGGGTTTTAAATTGGACTAACGCATCTACACACAGCAAGTTAAATCCAGAGACCGGCATTTTAAAATGGCGACCGGCCACGAATATGCTAATCAACTGCAGGATATTTAAATCCCGCGCTTCATTAGCAACTTCCGTATGCTTCATTTGCCTCCCTAGTCCGAACTAGGGGGCAAGTGTAGACATGCCCTTACGGGGCAACTCAAGCTCCACTCATGCAGCTGAAACAGTTCTCCTAGAAACAGAATTAATTTGGTTCCACCTAACAGGGTATGCATTTGGAGGTTACTCACACCAACATAAAACAGAGCCCAGTTCTACTGGGGAATGGATTGGGTGGGTCTGGGACAGCAGGGGGTCAGATGATGCACCACTGCATGGGCCCTCTGGCATCTCCCAACTCCTATCTTTTCTTTATGAACACACTGGAATGAAGTAGCTTCTAATGGCACCACTCCATGCCTTTTGTGGTAGGAGTCCTTTCCTCTCATGGAGATAGCATACACAACACATGCTTACCCAGCTAAGTGATGGGTTCCTGATTTACAACGGTTTCAGCACAAAAAGTGAAGTAGATAGTATTGAATTGTAGCTATAGGGGAAACAGGGATTGGAGTTGTACTGGAATTTGAAAGAGATCTGTTATAAAACAATTATAGGATGTGTATTATTGTTCAGGGCCTGGGTTTTAAACCTCCCCTGAGACATGACATGATCAGCAGCTTAGAACCACTTAGTGCTATCCAAGGGCATTGGAGAATTGCCACCTACTGTATCAAAGATACCACAGTCTCACTCTTCAACCTTCCTGCTGGCAGCTAGACAACTGAAATATTTCCAGTCAGAGGAATCTGAGTTTTATCCCTTGGAGATTAAGGATGACAGCAGTGGGACTTTGTGAGATTGGAAGGGGAGGAAAGAATCAAAGTGCATGGTACAGTGTTGGATCATCACCTTGAACTGAGCCCTTTGCCAAGATACTGAGAAACTATTCCGCGCTCCTCTCCTCAAGTTACTCGTAAGTATAAAGAAAAATAAAGCATATGAATGATAGACACCTGCTAGTGGGGGTGGGGGTTGCCAATGTAAAGCTACTAACATGAAGGCACAGAGCCTTTTACAAAGTATTTTGGTTTTTAATCTGCCTGTTTCAGTTAGTCTGCTTGTGTTGTGACATGCTTTATTGGTATAGGCATGTGCTTTGGGCTAGAAACTCACCTTGATTAAGAGCCAATGCTGGAGCATAAACCACTACTCCAGTGTAAAGAATCTGAAGGAAAAAAAGGCCATGAAAAGTAAACTTGAAAAGACAGCCAATTGGTTTCCAATTGTGGGGGGGGCTCAAAGCTAATCATCACATCCAAAGGCCACCGAATTATGGAGAAGCTTAGATGACGTTCTGAACTCACTACAAAAATCAATCCTTTTTAAAGTAATCCTGTACTTACGTATACATGAATAATATCTATATAATGTTTCTAACATAATTAACAGTGTGGTGTTTAGTTGCCATGAAATATAAATCAGCTAGAGAAAGACACACTTGGGAAGGTGAAACCATATCAACACAGTGGCACAGAAACAGAGTACTCTGCTCACGTTTGATCTGGGTACTGTTAATAGCGGACAGATTCTACAGAATCCTTTCCATAGCTGCCTCACATTGTGGTAACTGAACAATTCTAAGCACAAATAATGACACTGTGATGTGAGGGGGGAAAAAGGAGAAGTAAAATACTGCACTCCATTGCTAAGGCTGTCCAAGGCCAGTGGTGCAGTTTATGGGTTGAAGTAGCTGCCACTTATTATTCCAACGAAGCAACTGGGAGCAACGTATCTGACATGAATCAGTTATATGCCTGCATGCCCAACAGCTTCCCTAGTGCCATTTTGTTTCAGAGCCATCGCTACAAGACACAGGAAATATAATAACCCTGGTGTATTCGTTGTTCGGTCCACTGTGCCTGCTCAGATTTTTGGTGCTGCTCACAGTGTTAGAGATCCTTGCACTTCAGTGAATTTCACTCTCAGCATTTTATAAAAGTATTCATATATAAGGTAATTGCTTACCTCAATGTTTTTTCCTCCCTCAAATAAGATGCTTTGTTGCATCCCAATAAAGATTATCTAGAGTACTTTGCAATAAAAATGTGCCTACAGTCTTCCAAACCCAAGGCAGCGGGTAATTCAGAGATGTTCAGGGCCCATAGTTTTGATGATTGCTTTTGAAAATCTAAGTTAATTCATTGGAAGTGCCCTTAGTTTTATTTTGCTTCCTAATCAACCTATTGGATTACTAAAAATGGGGAGACATAGGTTAACTTAGCTTTGTAAAAATACTTAACACAGACCTGTAACCCTATAGAGGCACTGTTCTAAATATAGCTGAGGTTCTTAGAGTGTACCTTTTCAGAGTAAATACCAGCTGCAATTATGGGTTTTGTCCTCCTCCATAACCAGAGTCATATTGCACATGGTTGGCTTTGAATCCATGTGATTCACACATAACTGTGGATCTTAAATGTGTACAAGTGCTGAATCGTCATGTTAAAAAAGTAAGCACCTTCAGACTTCTTCCCAAATGAGATGAGTCCACCACACAAAAGATACCAGGGCCTTCTTAGGTTTCTGTTTAAGCCAGATGAAGTGACACTTCATGTCATCAGAGGTGTACAAAGGGTCTGAGCATGAGCCAGAATATACCTACTTATATCAACCAAAGCACATCTTTTGGAAAACATAGTTGTTTTTATGATACACATAAATTAGAGCTTGTATTACAAATCTTTCAAAGAAGAACAAGGGGGCCACCCAAGAAACTTCAGATATCAAAAATAGCTTTTTTAAACCAAGCACTTGGATCATTCCCAAATGGCAAAGTAACGTTTGTCTGCCAGAAATGTTCAGAAGGGATGATTCCTGTAATAAACAGAACTATGTGCTAAAAATGCACCTCCTTTTGCTGGCGTAGACTAAAATACCACTGTGGTCAATGTAAATACATCTCTCTTTTCCCAACTCCATGAAAAAGTGGACTTGAAAGTAGATGACAGAAACCCATGGGATTGGAGCAAAAACGTGTGAACCACATGAGTGCACAACTGTGTCTGCTGTGAAGTTAGTGATAGAGCTGGGGACAGCAGCCATAAAGACTGTTGTTTTTAAACAGGAGGAATCTGGAAGGTTGAAAGCAGTAGGAGTCCCAAGGTGAGGGGATAGGAGTCTCTTGGTGAGGGTAGATAGGGAAGGGAGATACCAGGCAGGAGTTTAAAGAAGCTGGTGCCATCAAGTGATCTTCACAAGTGCTCTCCAACTTTCAGACCAGTGCTGTATGGTCAGGAGGAACAAGCAATCAGATTAGAACACTTTAGGGCTGGAATGTATTTCAATAACTATGCAATTATAGTGTTGGACACAGAGGGCCACATACTTTTCTGGCAAAAGAAGCCATGTGGCTTCATAGTTCCTCAGAGCAAAGGACATGGTGGCAGGAGACGTCTGGAGTCCAATCTCAGCTTAACCTCTCTAAGTCACTACAGTACCTCAGCTGGGTTGCCAACCACCCAGCATTGTCCTGGAACCTCCAGGAAGTAGAAAAATGAATCTTTAATAAAAGATTATGTCATGTGATGAAACCTCCAGGAGTACACCCAACCAAAATGAGCAACCCTATACCTCAGGGAACTCCTTTCCCCGGTCTGCACCTTAGTCTATCAACCCAACTGGAAAATAAAGAAAATAAAACAGAACTGAACTTCACTGCAAACAGCTGCTTCATATGAGCTGAGCTTTTAAAAGTAACTATGTTACAGAAGGTAACGTGCACAAAGATTTTGCTTACCGTTTGCAGTATGTAGATCAGTGTTGCAGCAAAACGAACAGCCTTGTTAAATCTTAACTCCAAATACTGGGAGAAATGAGATATACAGTTAGTGAAAATCATGTGACATTTGGGCCAGATTATGATCCATTTATTAGCACTGAAGAGCATCTTACCTCACAGGTAGTCCCACTGACTTTCTTAAGACTGCTCTTATATCACTAATGTGCTGGATTGTTTGATCATCGCAGCACCAGCAAATTACATTTTGGGAAGCCTCATAATGAAACTAAAATATCTAAATATCACAGTCATAAGTATCTAAAATAATGTGTTCAGTGGAACTGAACTACTCATTACCTGATAGTACTTGTTTTGCTAGGAGTCCTTGGAAAAATCCAGAGACAAATCAGAAAAGGAAAAAGTGTTTTATTTTCAAGCTTCATCCATGTACGTGAGGGGGAAATCTGGGGACATCTTCAATCTAACTAGGAAAAACTTGATTGGCTTTCATAGAAATCTACTCACTTGAATCATCAGGACATATTCAATCTGTCTGATGAAGGGCATTGCTGTCCTTAGGAACTTCTGAGTGCCCATCCATACGTTCTGGGGAATGACGCACCGTATAGAATACTCCCCAGTGCACTTTTTTTTTTTTACAGAAGATTCCAAGGGATTGTCTGTCCTTTAGAAATCTCCATGCGGAGCTACCTGATTTGCTTCTCTGTTACGCTTAAGCTTGTAATTTTTATTTGCAATCATTGGAACAAACGCTCCTTTGTTACTCTAAAGGGACTCCATTGAGTACAATAGAATTGTGATGATGAAACAGAAGAAAATTTGACTGATGTTTTATTACCCCACTATGGTTAAGAAAGAGCACTTTCTCACTTTGTTTCTGGGGACTGAAACAATCTGAACTCTTCCTAACCTAGCAATAAAACATTTCAAAATGCCTGTGCAGTTTTTCAAATGAAGATTTTCCTTGGTTTTAAGCTTCTGTGGCCATGCACAAACCTTCTCATTACCTTGGTTTGATTTATTAGCCAATGAGGCTTTATTTCATCCAATACTTAGTTAACTAAATCTTTCTGTAGTAGAGAACAGGGCCATATCCCATGACCTCTATTAAGTCCACTGGCTATTGAATACCTCACTTGGCCAATGTCCACAATGATATCCAGATAATTGAGGTTGTACACTGTACGCTCGGTAGTAACACCACAATGACACTTAATTATCACAGCTGCTGAGCCATCATACCAGGAAATCACTTCTTTCAAGGTGGGATGCCTGGCAAAAATTTCAGAAACAGTTGGGAAATTACTCTGGGAGTAAAAAAACCTCCAACTCCCTCAAACACCTATAAAGGTTTCTTAATGTTTCCTAACCTAATCACTAGAAATGTGCCCAAACTCAACCCTATTAAACCTGCACATTTTGGTTGTGGTCAAAATCTTAACTCCGATCCACTCTCAGAAAATGCCTCAAACTTTATAGGGACTGAGCCAAATTCCCAGATCAGACAACACTGAATATATTTGTTTGGGGCATTGGGAATGGAATTTAGTGCTTTGAGCCCTTCCTTAATATCCATTCATGAGAAGCATTGTGTTTCCTGGTTATGGAGATGAAGGCTATGTCTATACTATAGCTGGGAGAGAGATTTGCAGCTGCTTATCCATGCAAGCTTTGGTCTAGCCAACTAACCAAAAATAGCAGGGCTAACACTGTGGTGCAGGATTTGGTGCAGCCTGCACCAGCGTGTCTGTCCCCCACTTCTTCTCCCCCCCCCCCCCCCCCCCCAGCTATCCAGCACTGAAGCACACACCATGATGTCCTAATTGCTGTTTAGGACAAGCTAGATAGAGTGTAGATAGCTCAAATACATATAATGTAGCCATATTTATACCAATGTAACCATATTTATACCATCCTCCTCGTGTAATATCTTTCTTATTTGCATTTACCAATTTTAGCCCACTTTTGTATTCCTGCAGTAAGCAAGGTAGTTAGTTCCCTGAGTCAGGGACTTTTTCCAATGAAAGTCTGCCTAGTACAATGGGTTCTTAATCCTTGATTATGCATTACTGTAATACAAATAAATAAGAATTATAATGCCATTCATTGTCAAAGTATAAATAAATACCCCGTGTTTTAAACTATTGCAAAAGACCAATTTTACCATAGAGTTGGGTAAGAAATGTCCACGTACACAATAGACTGGTTATAATCATGTCAATTTACTTACCTCATAAGTGCTTGTAATCCCAGATCTGTAGAATACAGGTAGGAAAAGTTCAGAAGTAAAAACGATGACAAGCGTATATGCAATAAAGAAAATAATGAAGGGTGCGCCATAGCGATATACCTCTGCTGGTGTTCCCAGAACAGTCACCGCAGACATGAAACTAGCTGTAAGTGACAATGCTACTGGTCCGCATGTCATCTGCTTACCACCTACTAAAAATTGCTTTGAAGTTGCATTTTTCCTCTCCTTAATTGCAAAAAAGACGCCAATGCCAGAGGAAATTAAAAAGAGTGCAGCAAAAACAACATAGTCCCATGCCACAAAGTTTTTGATGGTCGGAGCTACGAACTTGGACATAGTGCAGGCTGGATAATTCTCAGATCTCTAGGTGGATTTTTTTTGTTTTGTTTTTCTAAATCTGGTTCACAAAAACAATTAGCTTTTTCCTAAGAAGAGAGATGTTTCCAAAGCTTATCAATTCCAAATATTAAAAAATCAGGAAGTGTATGATCCAAAGTCCATATATAAGCTTTGGCTTCATTCAAAAGTATTACACCAACAAATTGATTCAGATACAGTTTTAAAGGAATTACATAAATTTGTACCCTGGCCCTTTCAATGTGCTTGTCAGTCTACTAATTAAGTATGTACCAAAGAAGCATCTGGGCTCTCTGATAAATAAATAACTAATGGAAACAAGATAGATTCAATAGTTTACACCCTTTTTATCTGCCAAGTTTTCATTTAAGGTTAAACATTACTCAGACACCCTGACTTGATACAGATTTTTGCTGCTCAGCAGTTTTTAAATAATAAAATGAAGGCAGTAAAACTTATCATTTAAGGGTAAAAATGAAAGGAGGATGTGTAGTCATATAAGCGAACTGACTAGTACATAGGTTCTGTTTTGGAAAGCTGCTTCTGAGACATAGGGCTAAAATTTGCCATTTTGCACCAAAGGGAGAGCACCAAGTTATTCTTAGGCAAATAGGAGATTTTAAAATGTATTCTCTGATGGAAACTCCAGAAGTTACTCTACAGCTGGCAAGTGCCATTGGAGATGTGGACTTCTGTATGTATGTATATTTCTCACGTTCAACCCCAGCAAGCTGGTTTCAGCTCCTAGAGTTTAGAATCTGAGCTCTTGGCTTGACTTCCAGGGGGCATACAGTGACAACTTTTCCGTGGACAACATTTTCTTAAGGAAGAGTGTTTAGAACAAGAAATCAAAGTAAATTAAACTGAGCACAAACAGAATAAGCAGAAAATCTCTCTCACGCAAGGTTCCAGCCACTCCAGGGAGCCACCAAATGCAAAGCCCAAACCTCTCAAAGAGAGTTCTCCCATGCAGAAATCCTTACAGCCCTTTCCCTAAACATCTGTGGCCAGAGGCCTTTGATGCTGAGCTGAAGTTACAGTTTACGATAATGCATCTGCTCTGTGTCACACCATCTTATTTGTAGAGATAAGCTAGAATCACAAAACTTCCTCAAAGTTCAAGGAAGATCAGATCTAGTGTTCCAACTCTAGTGCAAATATGTTTGAAAATAATAAAAGTCAAGGAGGTGTAATTTATTTTATCTATAAATACCAGACATATAAACCCTGTATAAGGCACCACTGTTATTAGGCAAGCTACTATGTTAAAAGACCTCTCCTCCCCAAAAGAATATCAGTTTATATTTAACAGGTGGGAATTGACACTCTTTAAAAAGATGCTGGTCACTTCCTGCTTCTCAGGCAAGTCACTTTCAGAGCTACATAACAAACTCCCATGAAATTAGTTGTGGACAAGTCTTTTTGCATCTTGATAGGATGCTAGGTATGCTTTGATTAGTCTAGTGGTACAAATTTTGCCTCTTTTTAAAAGTGCGTTACATATTCTTGTGTGGTGTTAGCTTCAATATACTATGTGGTGATCCGTCTTTACAAAGAAGCAGACAATAGCTGGCTATACCCAAAGAGAGTTGTTCACAAATGGATTGATAGCTTATTGTGGGTGTGTCTAGACTACAGGGTTGTTTTTTTTTAAAGTGGCCTTTTTTCAAATAATTGTATCCTGCATCTAGACTGCTGCTGCGTTCTTTTGAAAGTAAATTGAAAGAATGTGGCAGTTTTTTTGACCATGGAAAACCTCGTTTTACGAGGAAGAACGCCTTTTTTTCGAAAGTGCTCTTTCAAAAAAAAGGCGCTATGTAATGCAAACTATGCTGTTTCGAAATAGAGCATCCAGACTGCCTAGGTGCTCGCTTTCGAAAAAGTGGCTTGCTTTTTCAAAAGTACTGGTTGTAGTCTAGACGCTCTTTTTTGAAAGAGGCCTGCAGTCTAGATGTAGCCTGTGTCTTTAGGCCCAGCATTGAAGTGTGGAGTGTACACTGCACCATCTCCTGGGAGATATTGTGACTTTGAGATAAATGTTAGTTCCTTTTTTTGCTTCTTTCTTACTTCGGGAGATGAGCAGGGGACTATACCAACAATACAGCCGGTCCCCGAGTTGCGAATGGTCAAGTTACGACCGTTCGCATTTACGACCAAAGTTCCCATGGAGTGGTCATAAAAGCGATCCCCCAGTTACAAACGCGACCCGCGCTTACGAACAGCACAATTGCTATGTAACTCAATGGGGTCCGAGTTACGAACAGATCGAGTTACGGCCAAGTGTGTGGTCCATATCTCGTTCGTAACTTGGGGAGAGGCTGTAAACTACAACAGCTGAACTTGAACTAGCTGTATTAGTTAAAAAGCTTCAAGAGGTAGCCGAGTTAGTCTGTAACTGGAAAAACTTAAAAACTGCCCTTGAACTAATTGTATTAGTTAATTAGTTAACTAGCTCTAGCCAATACTCTTCCCCTCCATCTGCTCTGGAGACACAAAATATGAGTGTGCAATGGCCTCTTACTCCTAGGTGCCTGAGCTCAGGGTTCAAGTAATTCCCATAGGGCCTTATGGGTGAATCTTACTCAGCTGGAGTTTTGCCACTGACTTCACTGGGACTAAGATTTCATCTCAGGCATTTTAAAGGCATATTTATCTGTTGCAACATGCCCAGCAATGATGCTATAGAAATAATAATGAGAGGGTCTGAAATAGCTCCATACCCAAGTATAAGTTTTCCCACTGTATTTTATTCAGAATATAAAAATAATCATCTAAACTTTAAGAAATAATTTTGGATTTTCACATTTCTAAGGCAAAATACATGAGTTGGTTAATATTTCCCTTTAGTGTGGTACAACATATCTTGAAATGACACCAGAGTCAAATGATCTTAAATTTTCCACTTGCCTGCCAGTGCTTTAGCTGTTATTGTAGCACACAGTGTTAAGAACATTGGATTTGAAATGTTTTCTAGCCATATTAATGTTAAACTTACACAGGATGATTAACAACAGATAGATGTTTGTGACAGTGGTAAATACTTTGCCATTACAACATTGAGGTCCTAAGGTCAAATACCAGCTAGGATGTGCAAGAAAATATTAACACAATGTGGAGTAATATTCTTTGATCATTAACATGGGGGAAATAAATCAGTGGTGGATTGAATACCCTTCTCTACAGAGTCTGTTCACTTTTCAATATGCAGTCCCTGGGATTAATTGAAGTAAAGTGAATTTTCATCAATGGTGACAAATAAAGCTACTTGTCTGTTCATGTGTGTTCATTATAGAAAAGTTCAATAATAATTACAGGAGGTGTTTTCCAACTGATACCAACAGCAGAATCAACATGGATATAATGTAAGATTGAACCCAATGTAAAATCTTTTTTATAACTGGGCATAAATTGGATTGTGCATATTTATTGTCAGATGAGACTGTACATCACTGAAAATGGAATTCAAAAGCAGAAAGGAGCAATACACTAAAAGATGAATGCCAATATATCCTCCTGTTAACACCTATCAATATTTTCGTAATATATAACTTTGTTATAAATTAGTGATTGTCAGTTCAATTTACACACCCCCCATGTGCCAAGTTAAATATGTCAGAAATGTGGCTACTGATAAGTAAATGTTCATTTCTAATCTTTCTTAATTCTTCAGAGAGGTTGAAAACAAAAACATACTACTTTTGTAATGAGTGAACTATCTCATGCGTAAATACTTGGAGTCATCTGGTTCTATGACTCAAAGGTACTCAAAACAAAATAACAGAATTTTGGTTATTTATGAAAACTCAGTGAAATTAAGATTGCAATTTGTGATGGGCAAATCTCCAAACATTTGAAGTTCAGCCTTGGTTTCTATGAAAATCTCAGAGTCTGAATGTAGAGTCAATAACTGAGCCAGAAACCAGAAGAGAAACTTCTAATCCTTCCACTCCTAGACAGGTACCTCATGGGTGAAACTGACTATTATACAGTGAGCCTATAAAAGGCCTATACAGAATCCGTGTTCCATTTTGGTATCTTAAGTGTGTGCTTGAGATGCCTTCATCATCAAGCGATACACATTATGACTCCTTTTTCAAATATGTTAAGTATTCTTGGTATTTGTAATACTCTTATAAAACCTTATAGTGGAACTTAAGTAGCACATAGGCCTGTGTAAACCTTCTGCACAGAGTTGAATTTTAATGTATGAGAACAGGCTTGTTGTTTTTTTCTTGTGATGATTTGGTTGTTTTTTTAGCCATAGCTGAAAACCAGAGATGTATTTTGCAAAATGGTTTTAGAACTTTAAAAAGTTTGCTTTGAGTTTGTTCTTAAAAATGCTCAAACGTTTCTAGGAGCTGGAAGGGGCTATTCTACGTCCTATATTGAAAGATAGTGATTAAAAATATAAACTCTTCTGTGAAGTGACAGTCTTTTATGAATGTGTTTGCACAGGGTCTATTACAATGTGGCTCTGATCATGTCTGGTCTAGACATTACTCTAGTATAAATAGTAAATATTATGAACTCTAGTTGGTGTCAATTGAATAATTTCACTGGATTCAGGATTCATTCCCACTCACTGACTTGCATTCTAGAATAACTCTCAGTATTGGAATCCAAGGAGAAATGATTGTCTTGGCTGTGTGGTCAGCAAACCTATTGTAAAATTTCAATCTATGGTAACTATATTGTCTGATTCTATGGGACAGGATGGAAGAGAACCAGGGCGACAATGTGGAGAACTTACACTGACCTTTCCTTCTGCTGAAGTACAATATTTTTCCTAGTCAGGAAGGAGAATAACAGTCATTATGCTACAACGCCCTGGGGAGAGGGAAGAGATGTAGAAAGTCACAATATGTGTCACACCTTCCTTAGGAGGTTGAATACATAGGCCTTGTGTACGCTAAGCGGAAGATCGACGCTGTTGTGATCGATCTTCTGGAGTTTGATTTAACAAGTCTAGTTAAGACTCACTAAACCAAACTCAGAGGGTGCCCCCATCAGCATCCAGAATTCCTGCTTTTGTGAGGAGAAAGTGAAGTTGATGAGAGTGTCTGCTCCCATCAGCCTCCTGTTGTGGGGATGCCACCAAGCTCAGCTTATGGTAAACTGACTCCAGCTACATATTCTACATAGCTAGAGTTGCATACCTTAAGCTGAGCTGCTGGTCTAGTGTAGACCTGACCATAGTGTTTATACCTCACCACAACAACTGTCAAGGCTGTTCCCCACTATGGCACTCCAAGTGCAGAAGAAGGGACCTTAAATACCTTGCCTCTATAGGCTCTGCTTACAACAACTCTCCAGAGTCACAGATTTACCAACTTCGGGGGGTAGCTGCCACCATCAAGTGAATTAACCCTGAAAAAAACAGGAAGGAACACTAGAATTCGTTCCCCAAGCTCTTTTGCCCCAAGAGAGCTTGAAAAAAGAAGCAAAAAAGCACAGAAAAACAAACTGTATCTCTGATAGTTGACCTTCAAGGTAAGGCAGACACGCACAGAGACCTCCTGTTACCTTCCAGGACACAAGAATCAATTCATCACCTTAAAAAAGATGATTTTATTAACAAAATAAAACAATATACTTGATAAAGCATACTTGTTTGCTAGGTGTTACAGAGCAACTAAGAAAAGAACACATAAAAAATGCAAAGAATCATAGTTCTTTGGGCTGTAACTTAAATGGTAAGTGGGGGAAGGAGGAAGGCATAGATTCACACAGAGAAATTTAACCAAACAACCAAAATAAAGAAAAATACCCTGATTGTGACTAAATATATGTTTTCCCTTTATTTACTCCCTTCCTGGTTCAGTCCACTTCCATGCCCCAAATTCCTTGGAGGCATGGTAGTCCTGCCTGGGTTTAAATCATTCTTGTCTCTCAACTCCTGGCTTAACTTCCCTACAAGAAAAGAGTCAAGGTACAATTCAAATTTCAGCACTGTATCCCATTGCTTCGTCTGGCTCCCTGTCAACACCCTTGCTAGTTACCGGAGTTTAATCCTTTAGTCACTGAGGCTATGTCTAGACTACATTCTATTTTCGAAAGACAAATTTGCATATCTTCTTCCAGTCTCACTTTCAAAAGCAGATCTTTCAAAAGTGAAAGTAGTCTGGACGCGGGGCGTTTTTTGGAAAAAAACCCTTTTTCAAAAAAACTACTCTTCCTTAAAAAATGAGGTTTATGTGTTCTTTTCAAAAAAGGGTTTTTTCCCCCCAAAAAAACACATCCAGACTACTTTCACTTTCGAAAGCTCTGCTTTCGAAAGTGAGATCAGAAGAAGATATGCAAATTCCGGTGGAAATTCCGGAATTTGCATATCCTCTTTCGAAACTAGAACCTAGTTTAGACGTACCCTGAGTGCTGGCCAGCACTCGTCCTATTCATCAGAAGAGCCTACTACTGATACCAGTTAACAGTTATTCCTTTAGCCCAAGAGACAGAGTTCTGTCTTGCAATGCAGGTCCAAGCTTCAAACTCTGTTGATGATATGGTTTTTTGGGGGGAGGGGGAAAGAGAGAGATTATTGCCTGTGATCCCTGCTATAATTTGGTCCCTTTAGTCCAAGTAAATGAATCAGACCCCTGATATGTAAGTGTTTTCTATCTGTCTTGATTCACAGGAAATTTATTGAATGATACAATTAATATTCATGTATTCTATTGGGAAATTTAGCTGTCCACATTCTATGCATACAAACTTCCAATCTTAAATACAACTGTGTAATGAGACCACATGCAAGCACTCAATCTTGTACTGGAAGCAGAAAATCATGCTTGCAGGATTTTTCTCATTATCTAGTAAATTAACAGCTTTCAGTTTTTCAGAATTATCCTTCTTTCTCATGGTAAATTTCTCAGTTTGAACCCATTCGTTTTGTTGCATTCATATATAACCAACATCTTGGGCTAATATGGACAAATCAACTTAAAGACCTTCAATGTTGTTGAGTTGCAAAGTGCAAATGCAGTCCGTTTAGGATTCCGAACACTACAGCATCAATAATGATCAACACAATGAGATGTTCATATAAGAAGAACCCATAATTCCAAATGTCAGTAGTTGTGTTTTCTTTCTGTATTGAACTCATGAGATCAAGTATCTTCAAAGAATTCTCATTTATCATTAGGTCAGCAGCGTGTGTGACCCTAAGCTGTTATACATTTTCACAAATGACAGCTATTCATAAAAATAGAATATTGGCCATAAATTATTCAGTTCCTTTCTTTGCAATTGTTTCTTCTTTTTAGGAGGGTACAAATACTTGCTGCTCTCATCAGTTTCAATGAGATGACTAAAATACCTAGCACTATTTATATCCTTTGTAGTTTATCTTCTGTAAGACAAGTAACAAAGTCTCTTTATCCTTGCTTAGCTTGTATCAAACATTCCTGTCGGTCCATACCCCATCATCACCTGCAGTCCTCAATCTTTTCCCTGCTTTGATCCCTCCCATCTAGCCAGGACCTAGGGCTAGGTAGGAAGAGCTTGGCGGTGATTAGCCTCTTGGGCTTCATAAATTCCAGACTGAGAAGTCTTACTCTAGTCATTTATAAGGGCCACATCTGCTCTTGAAGTTTGATCTCATAATTATCAACACTGTGTCCAAGGAGCTCTGCCTGTGTAAGTAATAAGGAATCTTCCTACACAGTCATCTTTTTCAGTGGTTATGGGGTTTTTTCGGAGTAGCGTGTGGAATTTAAATTGTATTACGTTCTTGTGATGGATGGGACAATTGCCTATAAAGGATTAAACTCAGAAAATCAGAGAATCCCTGAAAAAATCCAGGATGTGTTGGCAGGAAGCCAGAAGAGCCAATGGGCAGAAAGTGTTAAAATTTGAATTTAAAAAACAGGTTGCCTGCTTCAGTCTCCTTTGTGGGAATTTTAAACCAGGAGCTGGGGAGAAAAGATGAATTGAACCAAGAAGAAATATGCATGCCTAGAAATAGACTGAACCTTGAAGCTATGGATATGGAAGTGATAGGGATTTTTTTTGTTTGTTTGTTTGTTTTTAGTTAGACATGATTGGGTTATTTTCTTTGTTTTGTAGTTTGGTTAAATTCCTCTGTGCTGAGTCCATGTGCCTACCCAGCCCCTATACACTGTAACGAAAGCTGAATCCCAGGGAAGCAATTCTCTGTGCTTTAATCTGTTTTCTCTCAGTTGCTTTTTTTTAACACCTAGCAACCACATATGCTTTACCAAGTATATCTTTTTGTTTGGTAATAAAATCAACTTTTTAAAGACTGAACTGATTCTTGTGTCCTGGAAGGTAATAGGAGGTCTGTGTAAGGTAACCGCTCAGTCTTAGGCATGCAATCAGAGTTTACAGTTTGTTTTCTTTTTTTTCTTCATGCACTCTTGTGGTAAAAGAGCTTGGAGTACCCCTCTGGAAGAATCTCCCAAGTGCATCTTCCAGAGTTTGAAAGGGATTTTGCACTTGGGTGGTGGCAGCGTGACACCTAAGGTCAAGGAATCTGTGACGTGGGGGAGTTTTTAAGCAGAACCCTATAGAGGCAAGGTATTTTTAGAGTTTCATTCTGCATTCAAACTGCCAGAGTGGGGAACAGCCTTGACAGTTCCCGTTACAGACAGTAGGAATTATACAACTGAAAATTTGCACATTTTTTTTACATCCCTTTAAAATTTACCCTAGGTCATGGTTTTAAGATAATTTAGCAGGGATGTTTCTGTAACAAACAGTACTGTTCACTTGTTAGTTAGCACCTCATTTGTTGATATATATATATTCAATTATTTAGCCACCATTTTAAAAATCCCATTGCATTGTGGAGGAGATGTTTGAAGAAAGTTAACTGAAAACTATTTTAATCTTTGGCGAGGTAGATGCTTGGTTTCTGGCAACTGAAAGGTTATAGATAAGACTGTTACTTAAAAGATGGGAAAACTTAAAAAAACAATGAATAGTCTAGCTGTACCTTAAAGACTAACAAAACATGTAGATGGTAGATTGTAACAAGTGGGTTGTACCCACAAAAGTTCATGATACCGTCTACATATTTTGTTAGTCTTTAAGTTGAATAACTTCCATGTATAACTTCAAACTTTTAAGATAGCAAAAAAAAAAAAACCAACAACCCCGACCTCACTGACTCCGTACTCAGCTTGGTGCTCCAGTTGCATGCCGGGGTGCAGAAGCATGGTGCTTCTCCCAGCACTTGCACTCCAACCCCATTGGGAGTGGGGCTCCAGTGCTCAGTGACACGCCATGAGGCTGGAGCACAAGTGCTGGCTCACCAAGTTATGTGGGGCGGGGTGAAGCCCTGAGTCTCGATGCACGCTGAATCAAAGTAAGCCAAAAGCTAGATCCTGATTTAACTGGAGAGCGTGTTTTGTTTTAGCCCAGGAAATGATAGTGTTAATACCTCAGAAAGTCACGAAAAGGGACAATTTAAATATGAGACTCAGTGCCCCTTGTTTCAGAGTCCATGTACAACAGGCTGAATCTGGAGATAAACACATTATTTAACCTATTTTTTACCTTGAATGAAGCAGAGTGTCAGTTATTAAACAAGTCAAGTGGGGCATGAGATAACCTGTTCCCAAGCATGACTTAATATGAACTCCTTGTTCCTCTGGATGAACATTAATGAGTGTCACAAGACCTTAAGATTCTAATTAAGGCTTCAGGAAAATAAGGTGGTTTCTTCAGCCAACTAGTGTGGAGTTTACTTTAACGACCAATAGAGGCAGCTTCTTCTCATTTTTAGTTTCCAGCTTGAACACAAGTAATGCATTGGGCTTACCCTCCCCTGCTCTTCTCTCCGTGTGTCATCACAGCAGGGAACAGTGGGTGTAAAATGCCACCAAATCAGAATGGAACCAGGTAACATTCACATCATACTCTCTTTGCAACCAATTGCTGAAAATAGCAATACCAGGAACAGGGCAACAGTGAATCAGCCTTGCTATGTTCTGATTAAGCCATTCCTATTATCAGTTTTCTCTCTAATATCAGATAACAATATGGAGAGTGGAGTAATATAAATGACTAACTAGAAATGGTACGTTTAAGCTAACACCAGGCTATAAATTGTATTATGTTCTCTCACATCTGCTGGAATAAATTGAGGTCACTGTATTAGAGAACCAAGATTCTGAGCAACCCACAGTTACCACTACAGGTTGGACCTCCTGGGTCCAGCCTTGTCAGGACCTGATCGGTCCCGAATAAAAGAATTTGCTGAACCAGGGGAGGTCTCCCAGCCCATCACCTGCTGCTGGCAGGCTTCCCCCAGCAGGCATCCTGCCTCACCCTCCCCCACCCCAACCTGACTAGGCTGCTTGCCCAGCTGCTGCCAGCTTCCTGGGCAGCAGAGGCTCTGGCTCCTGCCACAGGGTTCCAGCCCCATGCATTCGGGGGCAGCTGTGGGGCTGTGGCACCAGCTTCGGTCTCCAAGGGGCAGGCTGCTGTGGGGCTCCGGCCTTGCACTGCCAGGGGGCTCAACTCCAGCCCCACACTCCCAGGAGATGCGGCTGTGCCCTGGCCCTGCGCTCCAGAAAGCTGCCAGGGGACTCTGGGCAGAGCCCCAAACTTCTGGGGAATGCTGGGGTGCGTCTACACAGCACCCTTACCTTAAATGGCAGAGCTTATTTTGAGGTAATTTCAAAATAGCTTATTTTGAAATTTGGCGCTGTCTGCACAGCAGTTATTTTGAAATAAAGCTCTATTCCCACTGATCCCTTAACCCTGGTTGGCCCAAGGGTTACCAGGACACTGGAATAGTGCGCCCCTTATTTCAAAATATATTTCAAAATATATTTCAAAATAACGGGCGTGTTTAAAGATGCAGAATTGCTTTTTCAGGCTACAAGTCATAGCCCTGAAGGGCTCCAGCCCCACACCAATCCGTGCTGCCTGGGGACTGCTAGAGGCTGCCTCAGGGCTCCTGCCCCAGTCTTGTGCTCCCCCCAGCCAGGCTGCTGACCATCTTGCCCTGGCTGGCTGGCCCTCCTGCCCTTATGCTCATGAGCTCTCTGGTCTAGGAGCATCCATGGTCCTGCCGCACAATGGGTGTTGCTGGACCAGAGAATGCCGGTTTTTGGAGGTACAACTTGTACATAATCTATTCGTAATAGCTAGCCACCCCCTGCCCACACATTTCTCAAGGGGATAGAATCTCAACCTATTTTTGTGACCAGTTAACGAGTAAGTTTGGCGTGAAGGTCTCAGTCCTGCCGAGGTGTCTTTCCCCTTTGGTCAATGGAGCTACTCAGGTGTTCAAAGTTGAGCAGATGGTTAAGTACTTTGCTGGACCAGGACCAGACTTCTCAGCGCTTGGCTGATTCAAGCCCTAAAGGAGTTAGTCCAGACTTGCATGGTATAAGTAACTAAGATCTCATCATTTTGTCCAAGGGCCCAGTTTTGAACCTGTTAAACGTGTTGACAAACTGTTACTCATCTGATTAATTCTGCTGAAGCTCCGGGGAATTCTCATGAGAGTACCTGCTCACCTGTGTGAGTCTGGGCTTGGATAGAGATTATTTTCAGTTACAAATATTCACGAGTGAGTACATTTTGAAATTAAAGGCAATTATTAAAGAAAAATAATGAATTGGCCAACACTTTAAGACCCATATTGCACATTTTTTTAATCACTATACAGAGACACTCTCTTTAAGGAAAATAGTGCAGTGTGCAGCCAAACCAAAGCAAAACAAAATAGGACAGATGTCTTGTCTGAAGCACATTCTAGTACTTACAGAACAGCAGAGGATTCAAGAGGCAGATGCAGGTGTATGGGCTGATTGCCGATCTGCGCTTACAAAGCAGGGACTCTGGGGCTGTGAGGGACATAGAAAAAGTTTTTAAAATGTACTACATGTTGTACCTCCAAAAACCACAGATGCTCCTGGATCAGAGAGCCTAAGGGCAGGAGGGCCAGCCGGCCAGGGCAATATGGTCAGCAGCTTTGCTGGGGGCAGCACAAGACAAGGGCAGGAGCCCTACGGCAACCTCTAGCAACCCGTGGCAGCATGGATCAGTGCAGGGCTGGAGCCCTGCAGCAGTCCCTGGGGGCTTGGAGCTGTGGCCAGAGCTCCACAGCTGTGCAAGACAGGAGTCCCCCAGCAGCCTCCAGGTGCATGGGGCTGCAGTCGAGCCCCACACCAGCCCACTAGAGCATGGGGCCAGAGTCCCACTGCTACCCCCTGGAGCACGGGACCAGTGCTGGAGCCCCATGGCTGCTTCTGATGCACAGGGCTGGAGCCCTGCAGCAAGATTCGGAGCTTCTGCTGCCCAGGAAGCTGGCAGCAGCTGGGCAAGCAGCCCAGCCAGGTTGGGAGTGGGCTAGGCAGGGAGCCTCCTGGAGAAGCCAACAGCAGGTGATGGGCTTGGGAGCCGGTGGCAGGAGACCTCTCTTGGTCTGGCAAATTCTCTTATTTGGGACCTGTCAAGTCCTGACAGTGCCGGACCAGGGAGGGCCAACCTGCACTATTTATGCACATGTATTTGTATGTGTTTAATGTTTTTAAAAAGGGAGGGAGATCCTCAGCTGGTGTAAATAGTCATAGTTCCATTGAAATTAACCTCCCATCCTCTATGGCAGGGCTACTCAACACGCAGCCCATAGGCCCATTAGTTTGCGGCCCGTGGTGTGGTTTGGGGTTACATGGGGCTCAACGCGTGGCCCGCAGGTGGGATCCTTTGAACATGGCCTCCACTGGGAACACGCTCCACAATGGTGAGTCAATATAATGGTCTTCTGTTGATATCCGTTTTAGTAGTTCAAGTCCTGGACTGTCATTGTTCATTAAAAATTCTGTCATATGGGTAGAAATCAGGTAAATATTGCATTTTATTAACACCAGCAGAACTGACTTAAATAAGCCTGCATGTTGTATAGTCTTGCCTTAATCTTTGTATTCATGCCCATAAGCGTGAAAGAAGCTATTTGCATGTATTTGCATATATATTTGTATGTATATTCAACCACACTTAAGCTGCAGCCCTTGGTATGTACTATGAGTATCATTTTGGCCCCTGCGGCTTCCAAAGTTGAGTAGCCCTGCTCTACTCAACTTATATCACCTCCCCCAATAATTTACCAGTAAATACTTTTTTGCTAAGATCTTTCTTAGTGGGCTATATAAATTTTACTGAGGTGAAATTTTGTTCCTGTAGACTATTTATGTCAACTCAATTTATACACTCAGTACCCAATAAAATAAAATGGAAAAACCCCATACGAAACATTGTTAGACAAGAGTTGCGGCAGTTTAAACCAGTGGAGGTGATGAATCCTGGTTTCCTGCAAATTGAGGTATGTTGCACATGAGGAACTGTCTGGCTCTCTCTTAACCACAGAATCATAGAACCAGAAGGAACCTCAAGATGTCATCAAGTCAAGTCCTCTGCACTTATGGAACTAAGCATCATCCAAGCTACCCCTCCAGTTGTCTGTCTAACCTGCTCTTAAAAATCTACAATAATGGAGTTTCCACAACTTCCCTGGGCAATTTATTCTAGTGCTGTACCACCCTGATAGCTAAGCATATTTTTCCTAATGTCCAACCTAAACCTCCCTTGCTGTAGTTTAAACCCATTGCTTCTTGTCCCATCTTTAGGAGTTAAGGAGAACAATTTTTCTCCCTCCTCCTTGTACCTTTTAGGTACTTGAAAGCTATTATCATGTCCCCTCTCGGTCCTCTTTTTCCAGACTAAACAAACCCAGTTCTTTCAATCTTCCCTCATAGCTCATGTTTTCTAGACTTTTAATCATTTTTATTGCTCTTCTCTGGACCTTCTCCAATTTGTCCACAACTTTCCTGAAATGTGTTGTCCAGAATTGGACACAATACTCCAATCAACATAGAGGAGAGCTGAAGAATTACTTCTTAAATGTATATTAGTGCGGTCACCAGGCAATGGTACCCAGAGGGTCAGCAGAGTCCATACTACTGACAGGTGGTGGTGAAGCCATGGGCTGGGAGGGACCCTTGAGGCCTGGCAGCAGGGCCGGATTAAGACCTTTAGAGGCCCTAAGCACTGAAAAGATTATGGTGCCCCCCATATGTAATTCAAAATAAAAACAATACTATACCGTAAAATCTCTTTCTTTTTTTTTTTTTTTTTGGTGCCCCTGCTTTGCTGGTGCCCTAAGCACGTGCTTAGTCTGCCTATTAGGTAATCCAGCCCTGCAACCCCACAGGCACTGCCTATAGGCTGGGACCCAGAGGTAGCAAAGCCAATGGCAGGCATGCAGCTGGGCCAGCTCCCAAGTGCAGGGAAGCTGAGTGCAAAATCAGGGGGTACTACAGCACTGCTGCACCCATGCTTTCTGCACCTATGTTAGCAGAACTCCATTGCAACACATTTTCAACTAGAGCTAGGTTGAGTATAAAAGCAAAACAAAGTCAAGGATATTTTCAAAATTGTTTTTCCCTTTTTTCAGTTTTTTAATTCTTGATGTGTCATTGAATTTGCAAAATTAGAGAAAAAATAACCAATTCAATGTAGATTTGTGAAGATTTTTATAAGCCCAGCCTCCCTATAATTGTGCTTCATAGGTACAACACAGCCATTACCTTGCTTAATCCTCCATTTACACAGCTAGTAAAAATGGTATGATTGTGAACTGCAGTATTTTCACCCAGAAAAATGTTATTTGGAGAACAGTTTTAAATACTTGTTAGCTGATAGGATTGTGAATCAGCCCGTGACCACTTGTTGTGATGATGGAACATTTCTCACTAGCGTTTCATTGGTTTGCGTGTCCTGATACAAATTATCTACTGGATTCTGAGGATTCTGGAAACAAAATCATTCTCCCCAGTTCCTATTGTTGATTTCAGCTCTTTGATAAAGCAGTCATTATGGTTTATCACAGGGATCTTCAGGTATTTCTAGTCAGGGTGTTCTCAGATGTATTGAATTAAAATTTAAGGCCCATAGGCTATGTCTACACTGCAGGCTTCTTGGAGTTCTTTCTTCCATCATAAATCTGCGTAGATGGTCTGTTTTCAAATGGGTAGAACTCTTGCGCAAAACAGTTCTTGTGCAAAACAGTTCTTGTGCAAAAGGTCTTGAAAGCACAAGAGATGTGCTTTTGCGCAAGAGCATCCATGGCAGTGTGGACTCTCTCTTGCTCAAGAAAGCTCTGATGGCCATTTTAGCCGTAGGGGTTTCTTGCGCAAGAAACCCCTGTTGCCCGTCCACACTGCCTTCTTGCGCAAGAAGGCTTATTCCTCATGGGAAGAGGAATAACTCTTGTGCAAGAAGCCCTCTTTTCTGATGCTTTACTGTAAATTTACTTGCGCAAGGACATGCGTGCAGTATAGCCGCTCCGCAAGTTTTTGCGCAAGAACAGTTGTTCTTGAACAAAAAGCTTGCAGTGTAGACATAAACGTAGAGTTTCTAAGGTATGCAATACAATGATGGTTATTCTTCTTGGATAAAATTTTCAGAAGTGCCTGAGTGATTTAGAAACCTAATTCTCATTTAAAGGTAATGACTCCTAAGTGCCTCAAAGACTTTTAAAAATTGAACTTAGGCTTTAGCCTTTAACTTCCCCCAAACCTCAGAGTGTTTGGCTCTTGGCCTGTCTCTGGCCGGTTATAAGGCCGTGGGCTAGCTTTGAAGTTAAATGCAGGTGAAACTTAACTATGCACCAATAGATCTATACATTTGATATGGACTAGTCTATTGAACATAAAATATACCTGATTTAACTCTCCAAACCCAGATCAACCCATTTGAAAACAGACTATCTATGCAGATTTATTATGGAAGAAAGCGTAAAACAATAAGAGTCTCTCTACATTACGATGACATAAAAAAAATAATTAGTTTATCTGGAAGCACATTTAGGTTTCCAATACAGACAGCAGCCAGTCCTTCCATCATCAATATACACTCTTATTATTTAATTACATTGTCACAATATATTAAGTGGTCAATAAAGAAATACCACTGATGGATAAGGTGTCTAAAGAGGCACTCTATAAGGCTGAAACATCTGACATGCAAAGAAGCTTTCCTCCTGTATATGCATATAGTGGCATAGGATCTGTGAATAAACCATTTACTCTGCAGAGTATTAGACAAATATCTCTTAAAAATATACCCTAATATGTATGATTTCATGAGTTATGTTTTAGATTCCTTATTGAAATTTAGGCTGGCACTACTGTGCTGTGAAAAAGTGGTGGGAAATATGCATCACATTTTTAGGTCCATAGGTGGCAGAAAAAAATTAACTAGTCTGTTAAAAGATAAAGCTACTGCACAAGGTACACTTCAAACCAAATGTGCACCATACAAAGTCATCTGTCAAGTTAAAGATTTTGCTTTGTGATTAGAGTGGACTTCGGTTTTTTTTTCAAGGCATAGCATTTCATTAATTATTACTTCTTCCGGTTTGCTTATCTCTTTCGTTGAAGGTCATAAGAATTAGAAACACAGTAATTCCAAGACCTGGATAAGTATCCTGAGACTATAAATGATATGATGCTGTTTTATTAAGAATCACTACTCTAATCATCTTTAGCATGTCATCAAAAGGTTTCTTTGTTCATGAATTGTTTAGATAATAATTTAGAGTACTGTAGTCAATAAACCACGGTGTCTATCAAGCTGCAATTCCTTGACAATAGTGTAAAATTAGCTCTAATTACATGGTTCTAATCTATATTTCCACTGGTATCTTTAGACTTTGACAACTGTATAATCTGAACAGTTCTGACTAGATCCTGTTGAGATTTTTTTTTTCAAAGAAATGGTCTTTCATGGGGAAAATACCAAATTGTCAAAAAAAGAACTATTTGTGCAAAAATATCAGTTTCAACTAAACTTTCACCAGAATGGCTTCTCAGATCCAGAGCAGAATTTGGATGTCGGTGAATGGAGATCCATCACAGAATAGCCAATACCTCAAATATCAGGACATCCAGCATGACTGTGGGAGATCTAGGTTCAGACCCTGCTCAAACTAAGGGTGCACAGGGGAACCTGGGTCTCCAATGTGTTGACCAGAGTTTTATTGGGACTTTACTATGGGAAGACTTACCAATCTGACTGGAATGTTTCTTGGTTTCCCCTCCCTATTTTTCAAACTAAGCAGGAATCAAGAGGTATATAGCAAATATCTCAGATGAACTTAAGGTGCATAATCCTTTAATAGGTTATGAATATGGCAGTCCCACTGATGATAAAGTAGAATGCCCAGTGACAACTTCTGACTTCTGACAGTCCTTGGTGTGTTAATTAGCCAAGTTTGGTGCATGCATGTTCCAAAGGTGCTGAATCTATCTAATAGGCAATTAGGGGAATTCAATTATTGTAAATCTACTAAAGTGGCTTCCTTTTTCTCGGTACTTATGGATAAGATTACTGCTTATCAGCAACGAGTTTGAGATCTTGCAGAACTAGGGGTGGACAATCAACCTTTAAATTCATCTACCATTAGGCAGAAGTGTAGTTTGGATCCTCTTGTAATATTAGGATCCGCTTCCAGACTATTTGGTTCCGGAATGTCAGTTTGGAACAGAGTTGATCTCTGGAAAATTTGGAAATGCTTAAATTATGTATTATAAGGAGAGGCTAATCAAATTTTGAACCCCATGTTACAGGGTATCAAGGGATTATCACAGGAAGAAGATTTTACCGTTTACAATCCTCATGACATAGTAGGACTCTTTAATGAGATTCAGTGTAAAATTAACCAATTAATCACCCAAAATAATGATCAGGAAAAGGATTTGGCTTTAGAGAATATGTTCCACTTATGGGGAATATGTTATAGACACCATTACAGAAACGTTACATTCCCTCTCATTGGGAAGAGTCCCCAATTTGATTAAGGATAAACAACTAAATTGGTATTGCTCAAAATGTTTATAGGGGCATGAAAGAAAGTGATCTGCTAGTCTGGACACATGCCCATGCATATGCTTTGGGGTGATGTGACAGATGGGGTCTGTGACACCACACCCTAACCAAGAGAGCTGTTTGGTCTCTAAGACTTGTGCCATAGAGCAGTCCTTGTATGTCACGGACAGATTGTCCTGTGGGGTTGCTCAGTTGAGGTCCTGTTTTGGTCCCTCCTCTGGGGTGACCACACCACATTCCAACATGTCTGTCACCAGCTGACCCTTTTCCTGTCTTAGAACAATGTGCAATTCTTGGTTAATCAAATCAAGAACACATCCCTGTCTATTCAGGAAATCTGAACCCAATAGGTTGTTTCCCTTCTTATCTGCTATCATAAATAATGTGACGGCACAGGTTCAGTGCAATCACTCCTGTTAAGTGATACTTAAAGGTGACCCCTTCCCCTCCGGTACCCACAACATGTCGAATTGGTTGATAGACAAAGCCAGGATGAGGGCTTACATCGGCAACCCTCCAGCCTGCCCAGGGTATTGGTTTCGTTCCAACAGAGCCACCGTGTCTATAAAAGATTTCTCACCTCTTCAAAATTCCACCGGTAGGGTGCTCCACAATGGTCGATTCATGGTGAACTGCAGGATCTTAACCTAATCCTTACCGTTTGTCAAACCAAATATTTGGACTGTTTCTTGGACCCACTGGGTGTGCATAGCAACAGCTAGAATCATTCATCTCTCCCACCTGCTTGGCAACTAAATCTAGAATTTTAGTGTGTGTTGTTATTGCTATGGGGTACTGGGGGCTATGACATGGGGTGCCTGAATGGTCATAGTCCCAGTCCATATCCTTTTCTGCAGCAGACTCCTTGTCGGAGTCATCTGATGGAATTGCTATGGGGAGCCCTAAAGAATGGTTAGCAAAGCGCTCGGGCAAATTTCCCCTGCGTGGAACATTCCCCTTTGTACCATGGGGAGGTACATTTGGGACTGGGGAGGATATACTTATATGCCTTTGGGCTGGAGGCGTTCAAGGGAATCCACCAGTTCCCAGTGACCTGAGGACCCGGTGACCTATAAAACCTGACGTACCTGGTCTCAAAGTATTGCAAGCCCTAGATAAAGAAATAGTGGAGGTATTTCAAGAACTTTCCAAGGTGGAAGGGGGAGGCCATCTAGGTTAAAAGCCCTATATGGAAGATACAGACAGCATTTACAACTGGTGGATAACATCCTTTTGTATAAGGGAGTATAGTGAGTCACCTTGGCCTCCCACTGACCTGGAAGGAAAAACATCTGAAGACCACCTGGTGGGTGGTGCCAGAGCAACCCAGCCCCACCCACAGGAAGCAGAAAGGTGGGGGCAGAAGTATAAAAGGAGGAGCACAGTGCACAGTTAGGGCCCAATGGCCAAGCCAGCCAGATGTTCCACCCGAGCTCCCCAGGAAGCAGGCCCAGCTTCCCCACCCGAGAAGGGAGAACCAGCCTGAGCCATCAGGGCCCCTACCGGGCCCAGGAGACTGGGTCAAGCCTCCTGGGCCACTGCCAGGCCAACAAGACCACCATGGCTGCCCTAGTTGTCGATGTGCCCCAAAGACTGGGCTGAATGGCCAGGGCCACTGCCAAACCCAGGAGATAAACATAGTGAGGTAAACATAGCAGCAGCAGCCCACCTGGGACTAATCCTGGTGGGCTGCTATTTTTTATTGCCCACCTCAATTTAGGAGGAGTTCTTAAACAGACAGTCTCTCTCATATACATATTAGTAAGTTATTACTGGAATATGTTCCAATATGTTCTGCAGGGCAGTCACAAACCAGTTCCACAGAGACAAAATGCTAGTAATGCCTCAACCAGGTGTCAGCCAGATCTAAGGGACCATCACCTCTTCAGCAGGAGAGTGGGTGGGCAAAAAAATCTGTATTTTGACCAAGAAGCAATTTAAGGTTCTCATCCATGCAGATGTTTTGTTTCCTGAGCATCAGCTGGAATTTATTCTTGCGTAAAAAAGGGGGGGCTATAAGAGAAGAAAACAAATTCCTCACATCACTTTCCTTCTTCTCTGTACCAACAGCATCAACACTTGAAGAAGAAAGGAGGCAGCATTGGTCTGTGGGGAGATCCCAACTGAAGGGTTCTGTCAGTAAGCTTGTAAGAGACCTTTGCTTTGAATTCATTAAGTTCTGTGTAGACTGGCAATTGAACAGCAAAACATTTATCATGCAGAGGTGTTAATCTCCACCCCACCACCCTCTAAAAAAGACAAAAGTTTTGTCATGGCAAGTGCCAGCATGAACAATGCATTGTCAGCACAAGGCTCTCCTGCAACAACATGAATGCCGCTCTTTGGAGATGGACGTATTTTGTCAGCAAAAGAACTGACAAACAGCAGCTATTCTGCCAGACTTTTAGCGGGACAGACGTGTCGACATGACCCTGTTGCTAAAAGCTGCATAATGAGGACATAGCCTTAGTTTTTTAATTTTAGGGCTTTACCTTTTATTTTCTTGTAACTAATTCTGGCCAGTTTGCATCATTACTTGTAATCACTTAAAATTTCTCTTTCTATTATTAATACATGTGGGAGTTTTGTTGTATCTAAACCAGCGAGTTTGTCTTGAAGTGTCTGCGAAACTTCATTTGGAATAATAGGATCTGTGCATATCATTTTCTATTAATGCAGTGATGGACTTTTAAACTTCTATTGTTCAGATGGGTAGTGGGCAGTAATAAAATGCACATTTCTGGGGCAAGTCTGGGACTGGGAATTTGCTAATGCTACCCTAAAGTGTACTTCATGAAAGGCTGGCTATAGCACTCATATAATATAGTTGGAAGGGGGTTATGTGCTGAAGGTTGTGGGTGAGCAGCCCAAGAGTAGTTGTTCTCACAAGCAATGTAAAAGGCACTCCACACTGAAGAATTGAGAGGACACAGCTCTCCATCAGTCCAGACTACACCGTGGGTAATGTCCCACGTAAATAATAATAATACGACTTTCTATAGCACCTGTCTTGCAGGGATCACCAAACACTTTATCAATGTCCAATAAGCCACATCTCACCCAGAGGCAGGTAAATGTTATTAGATACTTTCTACAGATGGGGAACACTAAAGCTCAGAGACGCTAAGGCCAACATTTTCAAGAGTGGCCTCTGATTTTGTGTGACTCGTTTTTTGTGCCCCTACTTAAGACACCTTAAAGGGGCTAAGTTTTGAACAACACTTAGTAATCACAGCTCATGTTGATTTCAACAGGCTTTTCTAAAACTAACCTGGCAAGTCATACAGGGAATGTGTCTCTGCTTGCAGCCACATTTCCATAATGAGATACATTGACCTGAATTGCTCATTCTCTGCCATCAAACACATCAGTGCTTGCCACAGTTCCCACCCAGATCCTTTTCCCATACATAAATGGGGATGCACTGCCACCACTATGGACTTACTCCACCTTCCTGCAGAACTTGTGGAGGTCACTCTATGGAGCCAAACTCCAAACTGAGGAGGGGCAAAATCTAAGTGAGGGAGTCGAGGAATCAGTGGTCTTCTGTATGAAACTCTACTATTTTTTTCTGTGTCACACCCTCAGAGCAGGCACCACAAGGAGACTCTTTTATAGAAAGCTTTAATGAAGCCAAGTTCCCAGTGTAACACCAAGGGCCAGAGGCAATGCACAGGCAGACAGCCACTGTGCAGATAGCATTGAACTCCTGTAGAACTCTAAAGATGTGCATAGATGCCCAGAGGTCTGCTATGCTCGGGGGCTGGTCCCAAAGGCCTGTATTGCAGGGGAGTAAGTATCCCTGCTGTAGACACACTGTAGACAGGCCCTACTGCAGAATTTTCCATGGAATGAAATGATCCAAGTCCATATGTGGCAGCCTGTGTTATGAGATACTTAGCTTAAAGTGCCATCTTTTTGTTTTATATTTGTACAGTGTTTAGCACAATGTTTATCCATAATGGGTCTCTAAGACCTACTACAATAGAAATCATAAATAGTAATAATGAACCCCAACATATACACCAGTCCGTATATACTTAACATTGCTCATTCTCTCTGGTTTAATCATCTATGGCCCAATTCCTGCTTAGAGTTACTAACATAGTTCAGAATAATTTTCCTCTGTATTCATTCAGCTCTAAAGGTTACTCGGGCTACATATCAGCCATCTGTTCGAGCACTAATGAGCCCTTAAACCCGTCGCCTCCGTGGGACTTCAGACTGCAAGGGAGTCCTCCATCATCTCCTCATGGGAGTGTCTACTCCCCGCTTAGTCCCAGCTCCTCACCCTGTGCTGCAGGCAAGCTAAGTCCTGCTTCCTGGTCTCCAGTGCTGAGAAGAGCTGAATCCATGGCTGTCCTTTTGGTGCTTTGAGGATGTTGCTCCTAAGTGTCATGCAGAAGAGTTCACAGATGTATGATCTTTGCATGGTTCTTACAAGTTCACTGGATGGCCACAGCTGCTGTCACAGACGTGTGCCATGTATATTTTCACCAAGTGACAGAACTATCTTGTTTCTGACTCTTGTTCCCAAGTCAGAAACAAGATGGTTGGTTCTGGGGAGATGTTCTTTGAACAGGAGTAGGGCTCACAGGAAGGGAGGCCTGGGGAGCGGGACACTGCAAGGAACTATCTTGCAGGATACCTGACTCGGGGATGACAGCAGCAGCAGTGTGGGAGAGTGGCAACTTTGGTAACTCTCAGAGTAGATGACCTAGGCCCTAGAGAGTGGGGTCCCAGAACGAGGGCAGAAAAACTAGAGAGAGGACTCTGATGGAAGTGGACAAACTAGAAATGGTATCCCTGCAGGGGGCATGGAAAACAACTGTGATTCTCTTGTACTTTGGAATTTGGAAAGGAAAATTTTATCACAAGATTTCTGTGGGCTATTGTACAGGAATAAAATTATTCCCAAAAGTGGAATATTGAATGGCCACTGGAGTGGTTGTGCTCCATTTTATAGACAGGCATATCACCATTCCATAGGAGAGTGATCTTGGTGGAGGCTGCGCGGCTACAGGATGATTCAGATTTCAGTTTCTGTTTTGGCCCATCTGTAATTATTGCATTTGAGGTATAGTAGTTAGGTCATAATATGCCCTACGCCTACACTCACTCAATTTTCAGATCTAGCTTATAATTTGTAGGGCACAAGTTTCTGTAAGAGGAGCTCAGGACCTGAATTGTCTACCTCGCTGTCAAGGTATAGTGAAGAAGGATATGCGGTGTCTGACTGAGCTATTTTCTCTATCTCTAGCTCCAACATGCCAGAGAGGCAATGAACTGCAGAGTATTTGTGGTCTGGGGGAATACTGGCTTCTTGTTTTGTTTTTACTGAGGAGTGGCATTCTACTCAGCAATAGGCATAATATGTAAAACTATACCAAGCATATCAAGGTGGGTGGTTTCATTACATTAATCAAAGAAGACAGAGATACTCCTGGACAGACTGGGCAATTAGCCAATTTGGTCCCAGCCCATTTCTAATGAAAACATAAAAAGGAAGGAGTGCAAAAATGGGTCTGGTAAAAATAACAGTCTCTTCCATGCTCTGTTGTCTCTCTGGGTAAAGAAGCTTTGTGCATGTATGTTGTTAAGGCTAACACAAACTGTTCTTACGGAAGGTAATTTGAGGACATTTCAGTGATATAAAAAAGTAATGCTTGCTTGACTGTTCTCCTGCTTTTAAAAGCTTCACAGGCCAGACTAATTTGTGTTTCCCTTTAAATTGTTAATAAGTAGTAAAAATACTGCATGGAACAGCCCAAAGGCATCCATGACAAAATGTTTTCATAGAGAACGGTTTTTA
Organism: Pelochelys cantorii; assembly: GCA_032595735.1. Classification (NCBI taxonomy): domain Eukaryota; kingdom Metazoa; phylum Chordata; order Testudines; family Trionychidae; genus Pelochelys; species Pelochelys cantorii. The sequence continues at coordinate 42,280,588 of CM064329.1, read as the reverse complement.
CAGCAAACTTAGGGCTGTTAAGAGGCTACAGCAACTATATTTAACAGGGACATTATTGAAGCTGTACTGAAGAGGCCTGTGTGGCCTTAACTATTAATGAATAGTTTGAATAAGGGTTCATACATATTTTAAATGCTAGGGGCCACATTCTGCCTTCTCTTCTCTTTAGGCCATCATTCTGAAGTCACAGAATCATAGACCTGGAAGAGACCTCAGGAGGTCATCAAGTCCAGCCCCCTGCCCAAGGCAGGACCTATACTAACTAAATCAACCCCGCCAGCGCTTTGTCAAGCCAAGACTTAAAAACCTCTAGGAATGGAGATTCCACCACCTCCCTCGGTAACCCATTCCAGTGCTTCACCACCCTCCTAGTGAAATAGCTTTTCCTAATATCCAACCTAGACCTCTCCCACTGTAACTTGAGACCACCGCTCCTTGTTCTGCCATCCCTCACTACTGTGAACAGCCTGTCTCCATCCTCTTTGGAACCTCCCTTCAGGAAGTTGAAGGCTGCTATCAAATCCCCCCTCACTCTTCTCTTCTACAGACTAAACAAACCCAAATCCCTCAGCCTCTCCTCATAGGTCACGTGCTCTTGCCCCCTAATCATTTTGATTTCCCTCTGCTGTACCCTCTCCAATGCTTCCACATTCTTTCTATAGTGGGGGGCCCAGAACTGGACATAATACTACAGATGTGGCCTCACCAGAGCCGAATAAAGGGAAATAATCACTTCTCTAGATCTGCTGGCAATGCTTCTCCTAATGCACCCTTATATTCCATTCGCCTTCTTGGATACAAGGGCACACTGTTGACTCATATCCAGCTTCTCACCCACTGTAATCCCCAGGCCCTTTTCTGCAGCACTGCTACTTAGCCAATCGGTCCCCAGCCTGTAACAATGCTTGGGATTCTTCCGTCCCAAGTGCAGGACTCTTCACTTGTCCTTGTTGAACCTCATCAGATTTCTTTTGGCCCAAACCTCTAATCTATCTAGGTCACTCTGGACCCTATCCCTGCCCTCCAGCGTGTCTACCTCTCCCCTCTAGGTTAGTGTCATCTGCAAACTTGCTGAAGGTGCAATCCATCCCCGCATCCAGGTCATTAATAAAGATGTTGAACAAAACCAGCCCTAGAAACAATCCTTGGGGTACTCGCTAGAAACCAAACACCAACCTGACATTGAGCCATTGATCACTACCCGTTGGGCCCGACAGTCTAGCCAGCTTTCTATCCATCTTATAGTCCATTTATCCAATCCATATTTCCTTAATTTGCTGGCAAGAATATCAAGGTATATCACATCCATTGACTTTCCCATATCCACAGAGCCAGTTACCTCATCATAGAAGCTAATCAGATTGGTCAGGCATGACTTGCCCTTCATGAATCCATGTTGACGATTCCTGATCACTTTCCCCTCTTCCAAGTGCATCAAAATGGATTCCTTGAGGATCTCCTCCATGACTTTTCCGGGGACTGAGGTAAGGCTGACCGGTCTGTAGTTCCCTGGACTGTCCTTCTTCCCTTTTTTAAAGATGGGCACTACATTTGCCTTTTTCCAATCATCCGGGATCGCTCCCGATCTCCACGAGTTTTCAAAGATAATGGCCAGAGGCTCTGCAATAACATTTGCCAACTTCCTCAGTACCCTTGGATGCATTAGATCTGGCCTTATAGATTTGTGTATGTCCAGCTTTTCTAAATAGTTCTTAACCTGCTCTTTCTCCACCGAGGGCTGCCCACCTCCTTCCCGTACTGTGCTGCCTAGTGCATTAGTCTGGGAGCTGACCTTGTCTGTGAAGACAGAGGCAAAGAAAGCATTGAGGACTTCAGCTTTTCCCACATCATCTGTCACTAGGTTACCTCCCTCATCCAGTAAGGTCCCCACACCCTCTCTGATCACCCTTTTATTGCTAACATGCCTGTAGAAACCTTTCTTGTTACCCTTCACATCCCTTGCTACCTGCAATTCCAATTGCGCTTTCACCTTCCTGATAACTCCCCTGCATTCTCGAGCAATAATTTACACTCCTCCCTAGTTATCTGTCCAAGTTTCCACTTCTTGTAAGCTTCCTTTTTGTGTTTAAATTCACCAAGGATTTCCCCAGTAAGCCAATCTGGTCGCCTACCATATTTGCTTTTCTTACTGTGCATTGGGATGGTTTGTTCCTGAGCCTTCAATAAAGCTTCTTTAAAATACTGCCAGCTCTCCTGGACTCCTTTCCCCTTCATGTAAGCATCCCAGGGAATCCTGCCCATCAGTTCTCTGAGGGAGTTAAAGTATGCTTTTCTGAAGTCCAGGGTGTGTATTTTGCTTTCTTCCTTTGGTCAGGATCCTGAAATCTACCATCTCATGATCACTGCTTCCCTCGTTGTCACCCACCTCTACTTCCCCGACTAGTTCCTCCCTGTTTGTGAGCAGCAGGTCAAGCTGGATATGGCCCCTGGTCGGTTCCTTCAGCACTTGTATCAAGAAGTTGTCCCCAACATTCTCCAAAAACTTCCTGGATTTTCTGTGTACTGTTGTATAGGTCTCCCAACAGATATCAGGGTGATTAAAGTCCCCCATGAGTACCAGGGCCTGTGATCTGGAAGCTTCACTCAGTTGTCTGAAGAAAGCCTCGTCTACCTCATTCACCTGACCTGGGGCTTGCATAGGTACAGCTAAAATCTGGTTTCTAAATCTGGATCTTAACCCCTAACTCTATAAAATGTGGGTGTTAAAAGGAATGTTGCAGGTCAAGCCTGCCCTAGAGCAGTGGTTTTCAAAGCTGGGTCCCAGGCCCTCTACTGGCGGGCCCATGATGCTTTGTTTATCTAAGTGTCCATAGCCACAGAGCCTCGTGTGCTCCCCTTAGCTGGAAACGGCCATCCACAACCAATGGGCGCTACAAGGCTCTGTGGCTATGGACACTTAGATAAACAAAGCATCATGGGCCTGCCAGTGGATTACCCAGGTGGGCCCATGACCCAACTTTGAAAACCACTGCCTTCGACATACTCAACAAAAGCCAACTGGTTTCAGTTGTCTTTTGACCCCATGTTACTAGGGAAGATAAAGTTGAGTCGCCTCATCCATAATCTGGCCAAAACAGTACTTACCTGTGGGTGAGAGCTGGTTCTGAGTGACATCTTTGGGTTATAGTCTGCGCTGCAGTTACCAATCGATCATGACATGCAATACAATGTATCTCATTAATATACACGATTTACAACTCTATTTATTCCATACAGAGGGGCCTGAAATAAAATGAGATCAGCCAGTAAGACCATCCCAGCATGGTTTTTGTTGTCCACATCTTTGATAACTTTCCTCCTCAAGAAGAACCAAGTGGGAGAGAGAGAGTGAGACTCAAATATCTTGGGAATGAGGAAACACAGGTGAGGAATGTCAAATGCATTTGACAACTTCTTACACTAATTTTATGATGATTCATTTCATACATTCCTAAGAACAGCAGCTAGTGATCTTGCTCCTCGCTTCCTCCTGTAAAACTCCATTGAAGTCAAGGGAAGATTTATAGTAGCAGAATGGTGATGCTGGCATTGGTGCCTCCCTTTCTACTCCTAAATTTTAAGTGGGATGTGAGGCCAACCCTGCATGACCCTGTAATCTTATTCTCTCTGTCTTCTTCTATCCACTCCCTTTGCTGTGGTGTCCTTGTCTTTACTTAGATTATAAAACCTTTGGAGCAGACAGGGTTGAAGTATTTGTCCTGAGAAGCATTCTCAACATCCATGGAGCTATGTAAATAAGCACTGAAAGCCAGCGTACCAACTCACTAGCCAGTACAGCAAATAAAACCCCTGCAAGTGACAGAGTTTCAGTCTTGTGCACAAGGCATAGGTTCAATCATAAAACAAAACAATACAGTTGAATGTAATTCAAACACATAAGGCTTTACAAGAGCAACACAGCAGGACTTCTCCAGCCAAGTATTCCACCTCAAAAGCATGGAAAATTCCCTTCCAGTTCCTTTCCTCTGATTCTGGGTCTCCAATAGGGTATATAAAATCATGAGTGGTATGGAGAGGGTGAATAAAGAAAAGTTATTTATTAGTTCCCATAATAGAAGAACTAGAGGACACCAAATGAAATTAATGGGTAGCAGGTTTAAAACTAATAAAATAAAGTTCTTCTTCACACGGCGCGTAGTCAATCTGTGGAACTCCTTGCCAGAGGAGGCTGTGAAGGCTAGGATTATAACAGAGTTTAAAGAGAAGCTAGATAATTTCCTGGAGGTTAGGCCCATAAAAGGCTATTAGCCAGGGAATAGAAATGGTGTCCCTGGCCTCTGTTTGTCAGAGGCTGGAGATGGATGGCACGAGATAAATCATTTGATCGTTGTCTTTGGCCCACCCCCTCTGGGGCACCTGGCACTGGCCACTGTTGGCAGACAGGCTCCTGGGCTAGATGGACCTTTGGTCTGACCCAGTACAGCCATTCTTATGTTCTTATGTAATAGGTCTCTCTCCCTAAGTGAGCTGCTTGCTGGCCTATCATCGAAGACTAGATGACCTGAAAACTCTCACTTGATACCTGTCCTCAAGCCCATTACTGGGAAGCAACCAATTAGTCTCAACTTTGCTCTGTTCACCTGTCTTAAAGGATCACTCCACCCCATGACAGCCGTATTTTTGCATAACACCACTGTAGCGGAGAGGTGGTTCCATCTTTACTGCCCTGGCCTAAGTTTGCACAGTTGGACCTAGCATTAGGCTCTTCCTCAGCCTTTTGGCCCTATTTATCAGCATATTTGTACATGAAGCAATATATATAATGGTCTCCATTAAAAAGTGAATTCCGGATTTTTCTTTCACGTATCTCATGATGGAGTAACATCATCAACTTCACTGGGGTTACTGCCAATTCGTATCATTGTGTGTCAGAGGAAAATCGGGCCCTTTCCCTAAATTTAAAATAGGAAATAACAGTGGTACCTCAGATACAAATGCAGAAGCTATAGGTAAATATTGACAAGACTGTGAGTTATCTGGGGCAGAGGCTGTCCGTGTGGCTTATACAGTGCATAGCAGGATAGGTCTCAAGTTGTAGCTGGGGAACAGACCCTCTCTTCCCTCTTCCCCACTCCCCTTGCCAAACCAAGTGCAAAAAGGGGGGAAAGGCTTTAGCTAGAAAGAGTTCAAGTACTTCATGGGACCAAAAATAATCTGACCTGAAAAGAGCATTATGAATTTAGGAGAAATGTATTTAGCTTATTGGGAAACAGATTTTTCTTCTAGATGGTAATGAATAGGAAAGTGCACATTCATCTGTCTCTTAAGAGCATGATGTCATATGTCAAGCCATGTGCACGTGATGTGATGTTGTGGCATATTTGCCCTACTATATTATGAAAGAATGGGGGGGGGGCATTTAAAAGAATAGGCTCCGGGGGGCGCTGGTGGTTGTTGACAAAGCCTCTAGAGAGATATTTTAGTACAAAATTTCAGAACTTGAGAGAGAGCAATGGAGATTTAGTAGTCCGGAAATAACAAGAGTATATTTTCTGTAAGATAATTTTTTTAGACAAACACATTAGGCTCCTCAAGCTACATGAAATGACCATATTGAAGAAAATAAACTGCTATATGGAGGCATCCCTCGGTGATACAAATGGCCTTTTCTTTAGTGCCCTTGAATAATAGCTTCCTGTCAGAAAATTAAAATCTTCCTGTAGGACATGTCTAATGTAATATTTGCATCGTGGTAAACTATTAAATTGAAACTATTAAACTCTATCCGTAAGACTAAAAGTTAAAATAAAGGATACCAGCAACCACAAGATGGCAGCCTCTTCATGTTTCAATACAGCTCAGTACAGAGGTACTGAGCCATCTTCCAGTGAAGCTAATGAGACATTTGTCATGCATTGGACCATGCAGAATGTTCATATTCAATTCTGATTCTTCTAGGTTATTTATTTCAGAGAGCAGCTAACTGGCTTTCTTATAGACTTACAGACATTATCTGCTAGAACATTTCTCTGGCAGACAATGAAAAGTGTGGATACGTCACATTTGTGTACATCACAGTTAATTGAACATTGTGCTATCTTGGTTCATCATTTAGTGGCAATAAAGTTTCTCATGCAGTGGCAAATGACTTATTGCATATGACTGTGTCATTTTCTTGCTATATCAACCTTAATTGTCTCCCTGCTGTATTGTGGATCACTCCCCTCCATTTTCTTTAGATATATCAACACATATGTTTGGGATGTAAGGCTTTCATGCACGTACTGGTAGGTTCGTATGTTTTGTTTTTTGTTAATTATGTGTGTGCAGCACCTAGCATGAGTGGTGTTAGCATGTTTCTCAGTGGGAACTGCTGGGGGCTGCTAAACTTTTTTGGAAATTCTAAGTGTTTAAGCGCTTTTGGAAATTTGACCTTGATTGTGGTTACTCAGCAGTTTTGAAAATTTTGCCTATATAATTTAGGGGAAGAGATTATAACATGAGAGTGCAGGCTGTTAGTGGGACTCAAATAGCCCTCGAAATGGCTGAAAATCAAGTTAGGTCAAATAAATTATATCAATTGGTAATCCTAAGGGGTTCCTTTAGGAATAATCAGTAAAATGAAATATTTTTTCCTATTTTTTTTCTATACTCTTTCACTTACAGATGAGAGTTTTAATACAAAGATAAGTCAGTGGTAGAAATTTTCCATTATTCTGATTCAAACACCACCATGTTGATGCCTGTTCTGTATTATATTGTGTTCTGAGAGACAAGAAAATAAAAAGAAGCAGCTGGGAATGAAAATAAATCATTCCTGCCTTTACATGAATATGAGGATTAAGCAATTATCTGGTTTGTAGTTTACATTACTCTTGAATCTGTAACAATACTATGTCTGTACGTTTCAGCAGAGATCTGATTTTTCTAATGTTCAGGTAACATTCGTTTTCATGGGAAATAGACAAAATCAACGTGTGTGACTGTATGTCAACTCATCCATTTCCCAGTGCTTTTGATGCAAATTTCTACATACCATACATAATGTACAGTAGCACTATCCTGAACTCTTTAATATTCAGTTAGCTTTTGGGTTTCTCAGTCTACTTTTGTTTATTTTTCTTCTTGCTTCCCAGTATGTTTGTTTGAAGATGGAAAACATCCTTCAATAATCCTAGCTTTTAAAACAGATGGTATTCTATGTAGATAACAGTGTAACATCTGTGAAACACAGTTTCTTCATTAACTTCTATTTTAAGCACAGAAGGGGAAAGAAAGAGTGTTCTGTCAATTTTTGTTTGTCCAATGTCTGGGACTTGTAATCAGAACTTCTGGGTTGTATTCCTCACCTCTGAGAACTGTCTGTATGACCCTGAGGAAGTGATTTAGTTCTACTGGTCTTGTCTTCACAGCAAATCATTAAGAAAGAGCAGACATTTGACAAGAGATGCAAAGGAAAAAAAGGCATGAGAAAGAAGCTTGTACCAATCAACATGAGCCATGTGTTGGTCATCTAATCTATCTCCCAACACTGAGGCAGAATGAGGTACACCTAGACCCTCCCTGCTAAGTCTTGCTCTTAAAAACCTCCAAGCACACAAATGTGTTGTCACGCAGATCTGGAGCCAAATGTTCAGTAAGCTGGAGTTCCATTTTTGCTCCCATCGTTCATTTGCAGGCACAGACAATGGAGCGAGTGCTCAGATTTAAAACTACGATTCAGACCCAGCGAAAGAGTTTGCAGGGTCCAAGGCAGCATATTGACAGCAGGGCCCGGCCATGCTGGGCCTGCTACAAGTCATGGTTTGAAGACAAACATTTGAGACACAGCTTGGCCTTGTGAGAATGCACTCCTTTCTGCAAGCACAAGAAGCATTCAGGCTGCTTCTCATAGGATGTTCAGTAGTTGCCATTAAAAGGTTATCTTTTGTCATTTGCCAATAGCCAACCACAGTGGTGCCAGAACTGCCACTAGGGTTGCCAGACGGTTTCTGAAAAAATACAGAACAAAAAAAAAACCAACAACAACTAAAAAAGGACCCCGAGAGCTAAGCAAAAAAAAAGTAAACTTTTTTTTTTTAAAACAGTGTGGCCCCTTTAAGAAACACTTTTGAGGCTTTTTGGCCCTACCAGGCTACTGGCAGCTGCCCACCCTCTTGCCTCCCTGTGCTGGGCCGGACAACTCCCCTGCGGAACCCGGTAAGCACCCGGGATATTCGCCTCCTGGCTGGGAAAAAATCAGAAAATACCGAACACTTTAGGTGTCCCGTATTTTCTGATTTTTTTTACCAGACAGGAGGTGAAAATACCAGACTGTCCAGGTTAATACCGGACACCTGACAACCCTAACTGCCACAGTTATGTCCTGTTCTTAGTACAGGGAGATGCCATCCTATGTCACATTCAACTGTGTGATAACTATTGACAAATCTGGACCCTTCCTTGGTTTTCTCTGAAATTGAAGACAAATTTCATTTTCTCCTCTTCCCAAATCAGACTTTTAATCCACACAAATCTTCACTTGGGCATAATGAAGAACAGATGGAGCACAGCAATGCTTAACCCGGACAAATATGCCATTTTAGTTTCAGTCACTAGTGAGAAACAGAAAATTAATTTCTTGTTTTATAAGGAACTAGAAACTTGTCTAGGGACTACGATAGTACAATTTACTGAAGAGCAGCTTGTGATCTTATCTAGGATAATAAAACAAGAACATGAAGGCCTAGATTTTCAAAAGTGACTAGTGATTTTGGGTGCCCAATCTCTGACACAATAAAGGGGACTGATTTTTAGAGGGATTATGATCAGAACTTTCTGAAAATCAGGTCCCTTCAATGTGTTTCATATTGGGCACTCAAAATCACTAGACACATTTTAAAATCCGGGCCAAATGGTCTACCTGAACTTTGTGCAGTCTGGAGTCAGACTAAATAGTGAAGGAAAATGTACAGTCATATGCAAAAAGCATGGACTTACTGTGAAAGTTATAGTTCATTCCAGAGAATCAGGGCCAATAAATGATTATAATTAATCAAGATGCAAAGGGTAAATATTATCTTCTCTGAGTGGAAGTCACTCTCTGAAAGATAAGAAATAGAAGATTGTAAGAGGGAGTAGCAAACGAGGTAGTTATTAAAATAGCTTTCATGGCTTTTACTTGTAAATTCACAATGCATTCCAGTGGCTGATTTGCATTCCTCAGCTCCTTTCTTAAGGTGTAGGATTACACAAGTCTCAGGGTTACCTTCTGGCCATATTATTTTACAGCTAGTAGCTGGGTTGAGGACCCAACACTAAAACACCAGGTTCTTATTTTGGTCTGGGATGCCATACAAGTGGAGAGAAATGACCCCCCAAAATACCTCACCAAATTCAGATTTTGAAAAAGTAGATGTAACTGGTTCTGGTACTAGGAGGGGACTCAGCTAGAGAGAGGTTTCTTTGTTCTGTGAAATCACTACATCAAGATCAGGTTTCCACATGTGGACATGCAAGTATAATGATATGCTTGTTTTTAATAACCCTCCGGAGTGCTGCTTTCACATACATATTTTTGGCATTTTATTATTGTAAGCAGGATCTGAAGCAATTCGTGACAGCTTGGAGGAGGTGGCTGCAGGACCTATTACATGAACTCACCTACCCTGCCTAAGTATCCAACAATGATTTTGGCAGGTATTGGATTATAAATCACGGTAGTACTGAATTGTAGGGGAAATGAAATGCCATTTTCCTTATTGTATGAGTAAAGGCCAGCGGAATTGTTCTTAGCCGGTCCAGGTGGAGGGTATCACCTTCAGCTGAACTGACCTTCCTAAGCAGGGAGTCCTGATGCCAGATTTCAGTGGAGAATGGGGACAGGTGTTCCTCCCTGGGGGTATGGGCTCTGCCTAAGAGTCCTATTCACCATTTAACCTGCCCCATTCCGCTGTTTAAAGATAGAGCTAATTAGATTGGACTGTGAGTCTTTTGTTTTAAGAGATCGCTAAAGCTGGAATCACTAATCATCGGGTCTAATTGCGGCTTAGGTCTGCTGTGCAACAGCGTTTCTGCAAGAGACTGCCTATAAGTGAAGTTCCTCCACTGTAGCTGAAGTCACAGACTGTAGGGGGTAACCTTGAGAGATACTCTCAGAGGCTGCAGTGGGGAGGCAGGTGGCACCAGAAGGTGACAGCCAGGCCAGACGCAGCAGATGACAGCGCGGTGGAGCGAACCAGGGCCTGACGAATGGCAACTGCGGAGTGAACCGTGGCACAGTAGCAGCAGGCAGCAGTGCAAAATAAACGGCAAAAACCGTGTGCCACTTGTGGCAGTAGCAGCAGTGAAGGCATCGCTTATTGCTCCCTCCCCTCTCCAGGCAGGGGGTGAATTCACCTCTGGGTCTTCTCTACCCAAGAACAGCAGCTATGGCTGGGGAGCAGAGTGGGCATGTTGAAAGGACGTTGGTTTCTTGTTCTTTCATACCACAAAGTAAAAAACTGAGGCAAAGGAGTTTTCCTCATGGCCAATTACTCTGGAGCAGGCGTTTTCCTCATGGCCAGATGCGCTTGAATCCATGGCTGTGGTGTTTCCCCAAATTAAAGCCAGGTTCCTTTTCCCCTTTTATTAAAAGTTTTATCTTCTGTACACAGACCCGGTGCTTGTGAGTGGAAAGTATTGTCTCTTAGAGGCATCCAGGCACAGTTTAATTTCCCAGATTACTGAGCTGGAGCTTGAGCTGGTTCTGTATTGTATTGTTAAGAGGGAACTCGAGATATTGAACCTGGTCCTTGCGCCTGGCTCCACCTGACAAAAGGATTACATTATTTGTAATACTTGTACAAGCCACAGAGACACATCTGAATACTCACGCAATTTCACATCCCAGTACATCAGAATTAAATGATTTTTTATTATTTACTTATGCAGAACATTGTGTAGAAAATAAGTAAATATTACTTATGCCATTAAATGAAGTTGATCTCAGTCCTGTTGTCATAAGTGTGGCCTAGCAGGCCTACTTTAAAAGTTAGCTTAACTGGTTAAAAATTCATAAGTTGTCATAATCACCTGTTATATAAAACTGTTTAAGAAAAAATGTCAGGAGATAGTCTGAATTAATTTAAACCAAAAGGCCTACTGATAGAATTCAAGGACTGTGTTAAGCTCATGTCTGGTAAATAAGTGTGGGTCCAGAAATTATTCGACCAAAATTGATGGGTTGGAAATTAGGCCTAACTGGTGAACAAAATATTGGAGGGATTCCTTCTGGGGTCCTCAAGAAAAGAGATTTTTGAGGGGGGAAAGCAGGCTACTGAAATGATTGCTCACTGAAAGATGGGAGAATGGGAAGGAACAAGTTCCACCATCAAGGATGCCAACTCCCCCTGTCTCCTGCAACCCCGGACCTTAGTCACCATATTCCAGAAAAGTCTGCTTCCTAACCAGACCAGGCCAAGAGAGGGGGTACCAGATATCATTGTCACCTGGACTGGCTCCATCTATACCAGTATGGGTACATCTACATAGTGCATACCTCAAAATAAACTATGCAATTTGAGCGACGCAAATTGTGTCGCTTATTTCAAAATAGCTTATTTTGAAATTTGGCACTGTCTGCACAGCACTAATTTTGAAATAAATTGTTATTCCAGGGTCTTCCTTCCATGTAACATGGTTTACAGGAAGCCAGAATAAGAAGCCCATTATTTAAAATGTATGATATATATAGTAGCCCAATGTCTGTGACTCTATAACGCTGTAGCATTATGCCTTGCCTCGGGGGACACTGTTGCCTCCCACCATGGCACTCGGCTGACTTCTGTGCTGCTCAGCCGGGCCGCCGCAAGGGAGCAAGCAGTGCAAGTGGCCATTTGGGGTCCGCACTCCCCATGCAGCACCCCCGTGCTGCATGGGGAGCGCAGACCCCAAACAGCCGCTTGCTCCTCTTGCTCCCCTGCAGCGGCCTGGCTGAGTGGTGCAGAAGTCAGCCGAGCGCCACGGTGGGAGGGGAAGGGGGGGCGGGGCGGTGATGTACATGGCCAGGGGGCGGGGCCCGGCCGTGTATGTCACCATCCCGCCCCTCTTCCCCTCCCGCCATGGCACTCGGCTGAGTTCTGTGCCACTCGGCCGGGCCGCCGTGGGGGAAGAAGCAGAGCAAGCAGCCGTTTGGGGTCCCCCTGTGGCGGCCCACCTGAGCAGCGCAGAAGTCAGCCGAGCACCACGGCGGAGGGGAAGGGGGGCGGGGCGGTGCAGAAGTCAGCCGAGCACCACGGCGGGAGGCGAAGGGGGGCAGGGCAGTGATGTATACGGCCGGTCCCCTCCCCCTGGCCATCTACGTCACCGCCCCGCCCCCCCCCTTCCCCTCCTGCTGTGGCGCTTGGCTGACTTCTGTGCCACTCAGTCGGGCTGCCGCATGGGAGCAAGCGGCACAAAAGGCCGTTTGGGCTCTGTGGTCCCCGTACTGCACGGGGAGCATGGAGCCCAAACAGCCGCTTGCACTGCTTGCCCCCACACAGGGAGCGCGGAGCCCAAACAGCTGATAGATCACTGTAGTGTAGACTTACCCTGAAGTCGCAAGTAAAAAGAGTCAACATTAGAGGTTTTTCTCCTTTTCTGTGTGATTTTGTTTCGTTCGCTTTTTTAGGAGGGAATCAGATTTTTAAAACAGCATCCTAACTCACTTCTCTTTTCCCCAAAATGGACAGTTGTTATAATTTTAATACTATCGAAAAATTGTCAAACAAAACATTCTTCCTTATTAAAATTCTCCATAGCAAAATAGAACAAGGACGTTGTTCAAATGAAAGATTTGCTTCATGCTTTACATTTCAAATGCTTTAGCTGCTTTTCATTCTTTTTCTCTATCTTTAAAAAATAGTGAAAAAGATTGGTAACAGTGTTTGCAATAATTTCAGAGGGGTAGCCAACTTAGTGTGTCACAGGAAAAACTTTAAAAACAACAAATAATGTGGGCTATGCTCATGAAAGCTCATGATACCATCTACAGTATTTGCAATGTTACTAAGCAGGCTGAAGTCTCTGTGTACCAAATCCAACCCAGTTTAAAGCTGTTAAATTTTTGACAGTTTCAGGTCATGCTAAAAGCTCTTACTCTTTGGATCACGATGTTTCATTTCAAGTAGTACAACAGTACCAGCTCATGAATGTAAAGAAATGTGACTTCTTTTGCTACCACCATTATTTATACAAGTAATGCAACAATCACCAGCACTACTCACCAGTTATGCATTATTTTCCAGTGTAACTGAAAGAATTCACAGAAATCTGCGAGTTTCAAATTAAACTCTAGAAGCCCGACATATTAAATGCATCATGAACCACCAACATTAAACACCAATGAGATTCTGAATAATATAATTCCACAGACTCGGGAACCCTAACATGAGGATCAACATTCTAGTCTCAACACTAATGTAGAAATCAATACCCAATAAGGTGCAAATTAGAGCCAGAGAGCCAGATCATCTACAGGTAAAAGCTGTCATAGCTCCAATGAAGTCAGTAAGGACAGAGGTTAATAGAGCTACTCTGATTTATGCCAGCCAGAGAACTGGCTTAGAATACATTGTACCACTCAAAGTACAGCTCAGGAGTTAGATGCGTAAGCAGGATCTGAAGGCATGTGTCTCTTGCAGCTAGCTGGAAGTGGGGAGAGACCCTGAGTGTACGTCTACACTGTACGCCTATTTCAGAATACCGGAGGTATCCTAAAATAGATACCCTGCATCTTCACAAGCTGCCCGTTATTTCAAAATATTTTTCAAAATAACGGGTGCACTATTTTGGCATCCCGGTAACCCTCATTATTTAAAAATTTGGTGCTGTATAGATGCACCCTGGGTATGTCTATGTAAATACAGTATGCCCCTATATTGCTTAGATTTTTTAGATATTCAGCAGATGGAGTAGTATTTTGCTCACTGTAATCAACTTAATTTGTCTCATAACACCAGCTATGTTTGTATTAAATGCAGGGTTAGCTAAAATATGTTTGTAATTTTCTGGGCACGCAGAAAAGTAGGACTGTGCTAAATTGTTCCAAATGAAAAGGTTCGTAGTTAGCAGAAAAATCTTGTTGATGCAGGGGCTCGATTTTCAGGGTGCATCTCCACTGTACTGTAGCTCAAAATAAGATATGCAATTAAAGCTACACGAATTGTGTATCTTATTTCGATCTTATTTCAAAATAGCTTACTTTGTAATTTGGCACTGTCTACACAGTGCCAAATTTCAAAATAACCAGCTATTCCAAAACATCCCTTACTCCTCGTGGAATGAGGTTTACAGGAATGTCAGAATAGCAAGCCTGTTACATTTCAAAATATAATATAATATAATATAATAGCGGGATAGCTATTTCAAGATACTCTGGTATCCCGAAATACCATTGCAGTGTAGACATAGCCTCAGATCCCTATGAAACAGAAGAGTGAGGAAAGGTTATTCTGGTCAGAAGGTTATATGACCTACCCTCTCTGGACCGGTTTGACCTGTTTCCCTCTCCCCACCACCACTGTTCAAAGAACAGAGCCTCTTTTATCATGCTAATTGTATTGGAGTTGTGTTTCTTCTACCCTGCTTGCTAAGAGTTAAAATCCCTGGGAGCTGAATCATTTCAGACTGATGGGAGGAAGTCACAGCCAAGAAGTGGATGGCAGAGGACAGTGACTGAGCACTGGTGGAGAGGCATAATGAGCGGCCAGCAGGGTGGTGGCAGAGGTGAGACAAATGGACAAATGGCCAGGAGGGCAGCGGCAGAAAGCAATGAGCAGGTGGCTGGCAAGTGACCAGCGGAGAGAGTAAGATGCCTCCTAACCTCCTCCCCACTCAGGATGGGAGGTGAACTTTGTGCATGCACCTCTGAACTCTGAGTCTGCCCTGACCAAGGACAGCAACTGTGAGTGGAGTTCAGCGAAGGGTTGGGCATGTGAAGGGGACATTTATAGCGTCCTCCAAATCCATGGATATCTGCTTTATATTTACAGATATCTACCTTTATAGATGTGAATATGGTTATCAATGTCTCATTTTTGCAGATATCTGCTTTAACATAAGAACATAAGAACAGCCATACTGGGTCAGACCAACGGTCCATCTAGCCCAGTATCCTGTCTGCCAACAGTAGCCAATACCAGATAACCCAGAGGGAAGGAACACAACAGGTAATCTTCACGTGATCCCTCTCCTGTCATCCATTTCCAGACAAACAGAGGCTAGGGACCCATCCTGGGTAATAGCCATTGATGGACCTAACCTGCATGAATCTATCTAGCTCCTTTCTGAACCCTGTTAAAGTCCTAGTATCCACATCCACGGATGTCAGTGTTGATATCCGTGATTCATTTTGTGGATACAGATGCAGATAAAAATGTTTGTATCCATGCAGGGGTCTAGACATTTAGGCTACGTCTACACTGCAGTGCTATTTTGGGATAACAGAGGTATCCTGAAATAGCTATTCTGCATCTTTTGAGTGCACCCATTATTTCAAAATATAACAGGCTTGCTATACCGATGTCCCTGTAAACCTCATTCCACAAGGAGTAAGGGACGTTTTGGAATAGTGATTTATTTCAAAATAAGTGCTGTGTAGACCGTGCCAAATTTCTAAATAAGCTATTTTGAAATTGACTCTAAATAAGCTACACAATTTGCATAGATCAAATAGTGTGTCTTATTTAAAGCTATGGGCACAGTGTAGATGCTCCATTAGATTGCTGGACTTAAGAACCTGAAAGGAAAAGGACATTGCCCAACCTACTTGGGGTGGGACTTCTACTCATACTTTTTGTTTATGAACTCTGTTTGTGGTGTTTTCCCAAATTAATGCCAAGTTTCTTCCCTCCCTTTTATTAAAAAATTCTTTTCTACATTCAGACTCTGTGCTTGTGAGTGGGGAAGCATTGCCTCTCAGAGGCACCCAGGGGTGTTGTGTGAATTTCCCAGGTAACTAGGTGGGAGGCTCAAGCAAGTTCTGTATTGTATGGATGGAGAGGATTCCCTCTGTATTGAACCTGGCCCTGGCTGCTGTTGGCTCCCCCTGGCAGAAGAGTTACAGGTATGTCCATATTTTCTTTAATTGCTCATGTTATATTAATTATTAAACATGACATTTTAAAAATTATTTTTAAGAACTAAAACTATTTCTGGTAGTTTTCAGTTGTGTATGAAATTATTGAGACCAGGCTATCCTTCACATAGGAAATTCCACTAAAAAACATTAAGAGGAGGCTTGCCTTATTTGATTTTTTTTTTTTTAGAGGAGCTACAATTATTTGTTGCTGAAAACAACTTTGTTACTGTCTCACTGA
Source organism: Pelochelys cantorii (assembly GCA_032595735.1). NCBI lineage: Eukaryota > Metazoa > Chordata > Testudines > Trionychidae > Pelochelys > Pelochelys cantorii. Next base: position 42,264,311 of record CM064329.1, on the reverse strand, counting down.
TACATAACCCACAACTTTTGCAGGTGTTGCAATTTTACCATAAGAATATTGAGTAAAAGATGATCTCCAAAACTTGTCAGATTTTGACTATAGATATTTGACTTGGACTATTTTATATCATGTGCTGCAAGAGCCAGATAGAAGTTTGTTGAAAAAGCAGTCATCAGAATTAATCACAACTGTGTGCAGGAACAAAAGCATGACATCATGGAAAGACATGATCATTTACAAAGTAAGAACAGTCCTCCAGGACTTTGTTACTTTCATGGCGAAAATTAATAGTTGTGTCTCAAACTTTCCCAAGTCAGAGCTGAAGCTAAAACATCCTTTTGATGTTCAGCCAAAAGTTTGATGAAATCTAGTTCTCTAGATCATCGCCTGCAATGTTTTTGTTTTAAGGTTCTTGTGGATTAAAGAACAGGAAAAAAAAAGATCTGTAAGCAGATCTATTCCATCAATCAGAAAGTTCAAGATTTCTTGCCTCCAGGATAAGCTTCTTTGGAAATGATTACAAAATGAGCAGTAGAAGAAAAAAGAAAAGAAAAACCTCTCCATACAAGATATGAATGTGAAAGCAGGTATGAGAGACAATTGGTAAACGTCTTACTTATACCTGGTTATTTTTACTATTTTACATTTTTATTTAAGAGTGCATGAAAAATATCAGACTGATAAGCACACTGGTGAGTAAAATAATGTTCATCTATATGAAAAGTACTGCGCAACATAATCAGGTAGCACCAATGTGCCCCAGTCCTTACCTGAAATACCTTAATCAGCAGTCAGAATGTATTGTACTATACATTCAATTCAATTCTTGTCTGCTCTGTCGATCAACATGCCCTGTGACGGTGGATTCTCATGCAGATACTCCTCCAAAAGGAACTCAAATGACATCATCGACTCCTTTGACACAGCTCTCAACTAGCAATTACTTTTACTCTCCACTACCTTAGGCCAGTGTTTCCCAATTGTATTAGGCCACAGAACCCTTTTAAACTCAAAAGAATTTTGTAGAACCCCTAAAAACAGTCTTATGTATGGAGCTGAAAAAGTAGACCACAAATAAGTAAGGTTAATAATAAACAAATGCTAACTGACTATATTCTCACAAGTCATATTGGTTTGCAAAAATTTGCTTAAAAGCAAGTCTTCTTCAATAGATTTATCAAAATCCTAACGGACAAATACAAGCAAAACTGGAAGATCTGCAACATCAGAGGACTCATCTAATTGTAATGAATATACATCACATAAATGCAGCCAAAAAATAAGCTCCTTCTCGAAGTCAGCAGCAAGATCGTGAATACGATACGACAGTATTGTTTGATAGCAGCACAGCCTCAACTTTTTGACAAGACTCCTCATCCAACATACACATTACAATATCTTTTGCGCATGGTTTTATGAGTGATTCCCCAATTGTGTGCACTTCACCGGTGAGCGATATATGATAGCTAACTTTGTAAGACTTCCTGAGAGTGAGTACGGGGATTTACGGTGGTATATAACAAGCGATCGTGGCACTGACTGACTGCGCGTGCAGCGCTGAGTATTGACATCATCATCCGCACTCTCTGGTTAAGCTGGCATTACACAGGGACACTTATCATGGCAAACACAAACGAGAATTGTTTTCAATCAAATTCATAAGTGCTTAAATATTAATTATTTTTTAAATCATAAAATGTTATTGTAATGGAATTTTCTCGCAGAACCCTTATTTTCACTTTGTGGCACCCCAGGTTTCCATGGAACACCATTTGGGAAACACTGCCTTAGGCCACATGCTGAACCAATGACCTAAGTTAGTAGTGATGGTTCCATAACCTCATCTCCAAGACCCCTCGTATTCCTGAAATCAGAGTCTGGCACTTGGTAGTTCTATATTTCCTCCCATGTAAGACTAAGGATGCCACCACATCCAAGATGTGAAATAAACTGCAAGTTCTTTTCACACACCAAGGAAAGCTTTAGCAAATGCTGTTTGTTTTGGGTTTGTTAGTTTGGGGTTTGTTAGTTTGGGTTTGTTAGTTTGGGGGGGTTGTATTAGATATAACAGTATCAAATTTCACCTTATCCTGTAAAATCAATGCAAATCCCTTATTGAAGACAATGGGCATTATTCCTTGTTTACACCACTGATGTGAGAGCAACACTAACCCAATGTTTGCTTTCTTGAAGATTTGGGAACATTTGTAATTTCATAAAAAGAAGCACTATTCCAATTAATTACATAATGGATTTTACATAGGAAGTTATAAACGTAGGAGTCACCTTAGCCAAAAGGCATTGTCAACAAGTTGTGGGCATTCACTAGAGGAATATGTTGACAACTCTGATTGCCAGGTTTTAATGACAGTCTTCAGCCATAATACATTCATCCAAATGTGTCCTTGTTAAATACTAGTTATACATGTCACATCTGTTCTTTATTTAGGGTTTGTTTGGTTTTTTACTAGCTGATTTTTATATATTTTAGAACATGCACTGCAGTATATGACATGTTCAGGCATTAACTCTCCTGGGCCATGTTACAAGATACTTTAAAAAACCATAAAGTATGAGAATTTGAAATCTGGAGTTTCTATAGTAGTGTAATAATGATGGTGATAATAATAGCAGCAGCTAGTAATGAACATTGGTTTGACTCAAACCGAGATGAGAAACCCTTGAATAGTATTTTAAACTTTGATTCTGTTGCCTTTATTGTGTCATTGTTCCCCACCTATTATCATCTCTTGCCTCATACTTAGTTGGTCGACTCTTTGAGGCAGGAAGCATCTTTTAGTTCTGTGTCAGTAGCATGTCACACACAGAGTCCTGACTGGGGTTCCTAGGCACTACCACAATTGTAAGTCATTGAGGATTTTTGCCTGGGCAAAGGTGCAGGACCAATTTTCCCTCTAACTTTTTCCACCTATGTGAGGAATAAATTGTGTTAAGGTCCCCAAAATATGAGCAGATGTGCACTATCAGTAGAAACACATACTGCCAGCTGTGGTGGCTGCAGGCACTCTGCTACTCAGCTGGCAGCATTTGAATTGCTCCTGGGTGGCCACCCAAGCACACAGCTTACAGAAAACACTGCTCAGGACTGTGCATTTTGTAACTGTGAAGATAGAATCTGGTGAACAGTCTTGCACAGTGGTGGGTACACTCCACTTCTGTGGAACCCAATGGGGCAGTGAACATTCAGCACTTGTCAATGAGTGCTTAGCATGATTCCACCCTGTTCTCTTTCATGATTTATTTAACTGCCTTTTGAGGAGACCTCTCACTGTGCCTTTTCCAGCACTGTTCTCTTTTGCAGTTTTTCTCTGTCGTTTTCCCCTTGTGTATCAGGACTGGAGCTGTTGCAATATACAAACGAAAACTGCAATAAAAGAGTAGAATGGAGAAAGAGACTAAAACTGTTTCCCTGGCACAAACAAAAGGAGATGTAGCTGCAACAAGGTGAGGGAACAGCAGAGATTATGAGAGTAAACGCGACAAAATATTTTGAAACTGTGGCAGAGCTGTGGCTATATGGTAGATGATATGTGACAAGGAAAACGCCCACCCATGGAAACCAACATGACTCCAACTGCTATTGACCATTTTTAGGGCAGCAAAGGGGTTAAACAACTGCCGTCAAGCTCAAAATCACAGTGTGGGTTAGGCCCACAGCTGGAATAAATCAGCACTGGTGCATTAAAGAAATCTCATTAGAACTGACTTATTGAAGTCAGTGGCGCTAAACACATTTCCACCAACAGATAATCTATGCCATCATATTTATAAAAATCAGTGAGCCTTTTTACAGTCTTCAGTCAGGCACTAAATTAAAATGTATCTTTGAATCAGGCCCCAAATTATCTTAACTTTCAAATAGTATCTTAGGCTATGTCTACACAGCAGTGTTATTTCAAAATAACTGACGTTATTCTGAAATAACAAAGAGTGTGCCTATACTGCAAGCCGTTATTTTGAAATAATGTCGAACTGGAGGACTTCTTACTCTGACTCCTGTAACCCTCATTTCACAAGGAGTTAGGCAAGTCGAAGTAAGAGTGTTCTTCTTTTGACTTCCTGTTGTGTAGACACCGCCACAAAATGAATGCAGATATTTTGATGTAAGCTATGCAACTGACGTAGCTCAAGCTTAATTCAACTTTTGCCCTACTGTGTAGACATGCCCTTAGATTATTAAACTTAAAGGAAATATATGAATCTAATCTAATTTGCAATATTAATGCTGATTCCTTATTATGTGTATTTCTTTCACCTTCAGGAACTGAAATTAGACTGGTGATGACTATTATTAATTATTGTTTCTATTATACACATACCCAGAGGCACCTAAATTGAGGAGGGTTCCATTATGCTGCAGGCTGTACAAACATAAAATAAAACAGACTCTGCCCTCAAAGATCTTACACTAAGATCCTGATCTTGCAACTGACTTGACATAGGTGGAGCCCGTTGACTTATCAGAATCCCATTGAAGTCTATGTGCACAGCAGTCACCTACACCGAGAAATTCGCAGGGCAAGGAAGGTGAAGAACAACGTAGAGGGATTAGTGGGACGATGTGTGATAGTAATAGAAACTCGAGGTTTGCATATATTGCTGAAAGATACAGCTTGGATTCTTTGACAATGAAAAAGTCCTTGAAACAGTTCTACAAATTTCAAGTCATTTTTACAAAACAAAAAATTTAGAATAATTTCATTGTAAAGGGAACAGACGGCTCCATTGTGACGTGTTGCACAGGCATCCTTTTTAAATGGAAATGCTCATTCAGATGTTTCTTTAATCTTCTAGTGTGCACTGGGGGATTTATTGGATCTCTGTAATGAATACGAGCTGGAAAATCTATGTGTATGTCACTATGGCAGCCTGCCAGGTAAGTTCAAAAAGCTGACTTAGTTTGTTTGACAGCAGTAATAAAAAAAAGTCTGCAAAAACAAAAAGATTGTTTTAACTTAGTTAATTTACAGTTCAATTACAGTTAAGCTGCAGGCTTATCAGAAGCTATCTGCTTAACTCCTTGTACACTAGACTAAAATTATACCTTACTACTTTATTTCTAGTACTGAAAGTGATTACATTTTATAACAGCAACAATAATGATGTCTTCCCAATACTCTGAATCAAAATCTCTTGAATAAACATTTTACACATTACATAGTGTAAATTTTCAAATACCTTTTTATGGGACCTATACTGACACACATTTGAAATTTTCTTACTAAGAGAACAAATATATGTGTATGTGGTATTGCTGACATGACAAACTGTAGAAAAGTCACCAAGCGCTGGTCTACACTAGGGAGTTATTTTAGGGAGTTATTTTGAAATAACTCCCCTTATTTTGAAATAACAAGTGGAGCGTCCTCACTACCAAGCCCGTTATTTCAAAATAATAACTCCTGCTCTTCACAAGGAATAATGCTTATTTCAAAATAGTTATTTCAAAATAGTAGAAGTGTAGATGCTCCGCTGCTGCTATTTTTAAATAACTACTCCCCAGAGTCATTCCAAGAAATTACTCCCCTGTGCTTCCTGGGGCAGTAAGTCAAGGTAGCGCATCCACATTGAGGGAGCCTGCCTTGGACTAACTTCAAGGCTTCCCTATAGTGTGGACATGCTATTTCAAAACACTTTTTTGGGGAGTTATTATTTCTAAATAAGTTATTTCAAAATAATTTCCTAAGGTCCGTCTACACAGCACCCGAAACTCAAAATAAAATACGCAATTTGTGCTATGCAAATTGTGTATTTTATTTCAATTTTATTTTAAAATAGGCTATATCAAAATTTGGCACATCTATACGGCACCAAATTTCGAAACAAAGCACTATTTGAGCCATCCCTTAACCCTCGTGCAACAAGGTTTACAAGGATGGAGAAACAGTGTTTCCGTTATTTCAAAAAATATTTCGAAATAACGGGTGCATTCCTTGGATGCAGGGCAGCTTTCAAATAAAATCAGATGTGTCCACCCAGCTCAGTAGTGACTGCAAAGTTATCACTATTGGACAGCTGCTTAGAAAATGATTTGCTGGTGTTGATCCAGTTCCCAGAGGAGAGGAAAAAGAGCATTGAAGATGGCATTTTACTTCACAGTCCCAAAGCACAAGCTAAGAACAGAATGGGCAAAGGACTCTAAAACCATCTGTGTCATAAGTAAGAACCATCCATATCATGGTTGAAGATTATTGCCATTGTTTTTAGTTGTTGCACCTGCCCAGCGGATAAATACAAGATTCTGTAGTGATATCAGAAAGGTACCTTTTATGAGGATTCACGTACTATGGTAATGAGAGCCCTATAGTTATCTAGATGGATGGGTGTATAGATGGAGACAAGACCATACTAAAATTATGATGATAAAACAAAGAGCATAACAAGCAAGGAATACAATAGAGGTTTCCCAGTGATCTCCAGACATCTTTATCTGACCTACAGGAGTTTTCACATTCAGTTCTTTCATGGAGATTTATTTCATTTTCTTTATATTGCCTATTTTATTGTAATTTTAAGAAAAGAGGGATTTTTTTTGTTGTTTTTGATTTTTTTTTTTTAAGGCTGGAAACCTTGAATTATTTGCTTGGTGGGATAGGATAGATTATCGATCACTTCCTTCCATTCTCTATTGCTCTGTTCCTTAGTTTTATTAAACTTTGGGGTGAGCATCAAAATAAATATTTTGCTGTTGAACTAGTTTTATAATTAAAAACCTGGGGGCATTTCAAAGGGAAAGTCTGAGAAGAGACTATTTAGTCTACCTACAAATTCCTGCAGGACTATTCTTACCATGTTTTGTTCATATAAACAATTCTGATTACTGATCAGAAGACATCAAACTTTTGCCTAGCTTTTTGCAGTACGATCTTTCAAATATCCCTGTTGACGTGCTGCTGTTGCTTTAGGAATCTAGGCTTTTGAAAATACCCAGAACAAAATGTTTAGAGTAGAACAACATGTTATGCCTAACCCAAAACAGATTTGTTTCAATTTGATGAATTTTTTACAGTATGTAAATTTGGTTTGACTTTAACCAACGTGATTTGGAGTTGGATGTTGTCAGGACTATGCAGGAGAATCAAGGAGAACCTTGCTCAGCACCTAGAAGAATCAAGACCAAGGTAAGCAGCCCATAGAAATCATTCTTTATATACAGGAATCACTACGAACTATACTTATATCATACTCTGCAGGTACAATGATGAAAGGTCATTTTCAGTTTACTTTCAGAACTTCAAAGGCAGACAAAATAATACGGCACAAGAGTAGAAGCTAACTTTACATATTACTTGTCTTTCACAATCTTCCATCTGGAAAAAATATCAGGCCAAGCAAACAGTAAATCAGGGATGCTTTGGACTTTAGGGACTAAGTTTAATGTAATTTAATTGTAAAACAAAGATTATATATGATCCTTCTTGCTCTGTTAATTTTTCCATAGTTTATTAAATTATTGTTTTCCTCCTCCCATCCCCTAATCTGGAAAACTGAGTTGAAGAAACAGAAAATACGATTACAGAATCTGGAAATCTTAACGTTCATGTGCCTCAGTGTCTATGTTTCCAATTACATGCAGCCACTGAGAAGGGATGTGCAAGAGAAAAGAGTTTATCATTTTTCAGCTCTGTAGCCATCTATACTGTAATTCTCAATCCATCTAAATCTTGCAAATGGCAGCCAGAAATAGCTCTTGTTACACACCAGAGGCCTGATTCTCCTGTTATTCATATTAAAGAATAACATATTAAAGAAATAGCAGTTTCTCAAATCCAGTTGTGAGAGCATAGAACCCCTAGTCAATTCTTCCATCATGGGAATGACTTTGGTATTCAGCAATTATTCTTTGAATTGTTTTAATTTGTGTATATGTATAAGAAACTAAATTATAATGATACACAGTCTCAGTTCATGGCATTCTAAGGATTGTCAGTAAATTTCTCTTGACTCCCAAAAGTAGTTAGATAAAAGTTTTTGGTTTTGGTTTTGGGGTTTGTTCATTTGATTGTTTGTTTGTTTGTTTGTTTGTTTGTTTGTTTGTTTTAAAACAGGAGTGGAGGTATTTCTTCTGTTTTCCCAAAGGGAATTTGAAATGTCAACTGATATTTTAAAACATAGATACTCTCAACCGAAACTATAATTTAAGTTTAGAAAGAAAGTGTGTTTGTTAGGAAAGGGGAGGAAGGGAAAGTGAAAACAAGGGAATGCCTTACCAGTTTAAAAATTACATATATATTATTTGTAAAACACCAAAATGTTTTCATAAGGATCGTAACGTATTTGAGAAAATTGTTGTTGCCAAAATAAATCAATCCTTTTTTCCCCACAGATACTTTTATACTTACACTGCTAAGTTCGTTTACTTCTGAGTCAGGACCCTGGGACCTTCAACTGAAATCCTATATTTTCCCCCTTTTAAAGTAGAAATAGCTGGTTCGATAAAAGAGAATAAGACCTTAATACTTTTTTAATTTTTGACCTTGACCACATTAAGGACAAGGTTCTGCCTCCCTTAATTTAGGTAGCACCGTAAGCTGACAGAGGCTGACTGACTTCAGTAGGACTCCTGGCATTGTCAACTGCTAGCCCAAGTGACTAATACGTCTACACGGCTTCCCTCTTGCAGAAGAGGAAATGCAAATAGAGTGCTCATTAGCATATGTTGCATTCTCATTTGCATATCCTCTTCCGATGCTTTTTGCGGAAGCAGTTTTTGCGCAAAAAACCGCAATGTAGATGGATCCGCTTTGCAAAAAAAAAAACCCTTTTGCACAAGAACCCTTATTCCGCAAAAAAACCTTTTGCGCAAAACGGACCCAGCTGCACCGCTTTTTTTTGCGCAAAAACCTCTTCTGCAAAAAGCATTGGAAGAGAATATGCAAATGAAGTGTGAGAATTTGCTAATGAGTGCTTCATTTGCATTGCCTCTTCCACAAAAAAGAGTCAGTGCAGACGTAGGGTAAGGGTAGCAGAACCTGTGGTTATCTGTTTCTTTTTGCTGTATTCTCTATCTATTTATAGAGTTGGTTCAAATATTTCCTGGAATACAAATTGTCCCACATGCATGAGTGTTTACAAAACAACAACAACAACAACAACAACAACAACAGAAAGATGCAAAACTGCTGCACCTAAATAAAAGATCCTGGCATTGCACTGGCTGCTAATGTGCCTTATTTCATTGTGGAAATGCTAACACTCAACAGTAGCTACTGCATGTGTTTGGGGTACTTGATAACCTCAGTATAAATGAGCAACAGACATGCAGGAAGTAAGGGATACTAAGAAATCAGCAAGTTTACTTGAATGTTTATCCTGGTGTTTGAAAGGAGTTGCAGATTGAGAGCTCATGGGTTGGTGAAAGCCATCAAACTCTCCAAGTTTATGTGAGGTTTCAGGAGGTTTAGAAATCTGTAAATGTGGTACCAATAGTCCAACAAAGGATGAAGAGTGAACCAGTCTAGAAAACTATAAACCATTAATTTCACATCTGTAGCCTATAAAAAGAACAGAAATAATACTGCAGGGCAAATAAAAAGAGAACATATTTGCTGTTGGCTGATTTGAGTGGTTGCATATTGCACCATATAAAACAAGGGCTGAATTAACATTGTTTTTCAAAAAGGCTGCAATAAGGTATCTCCATCAGACAAGAGCAACAGATAAAACATAAGTTTTCTTATTGTTCAGTAGTATCATATAGCCCCACAGAATTAAATAGCTAAATATTCTGTTTCTCTGGGACCAGATTGCATGCCTTTAGTCTCATTGATTAGAATCCTGGAGGTCAGCCAGCCTACCTGTGATGGAAGGTATTACTCCTTAGTATAATTTTGCATAACAAAATCTGAGCCCAAAAAGGGGAGATTTACACCATTTCTGTGAATCCAGCATATCATCTGGTGTGCCATGCCTGATCCTATGTTGTCATTTCTTCATTCACTGTACCTTATTGCAAGGGGTGGTACTTGTAATACTTAAAACTAATGGAAAATTTCCCATTAATATTTATTCAGATTTCAGAACAAATGATTTGGTCATGTTCCTAACATTCTTTAACAAAAGCTTCAGAGGGGTAGCTGAGTTAGTCTGTAACAGGAAAAACATAAAAAACAACAAATAGTCTAGTAGCACCTTAAAGACTAACAAAACATGTAGATGGTATCATGAGCTTTCGTGGGCACAACCCACTTCTTCAGAGGACCAGAATGTAGGAAGTCCAGATGTCTGTGTAGAATCTGGTGTTGGTCATCTTCCTTTCCAAGTGCAAACTAATGCTTCTTATCAGCCTCTTGTAACTATTTCATCTTTAAGGTGCTACTAGACTATTTGTTGTTTTTTAAGTCTTTCCTGTTACAGACTACCTCGGCTACCTCTCTGAAGCTTATCTACTCACTGTCTCTTTTTTCTTCTTCCCCTTCATTTTTTTTTCCTTCTCCCCACTTCCTTCCCTTATTTATTCTTGGATCTGGACTTCCTACACTCCAGTCATCTGAAAAAGTGGGTTGTGCCCATGAAAGCTCATGATACCATCTACATATTTTGTTAGTCCAGTAGCACCTTAAAGACTATTTGTTGTTTTTTAAGTTTTAACATTCTTGTGTTCTCTACCTCAGAATATTAAAAGCATGTGAGTCATGTTTTACTTATGACAAGCCATTTTTAATTCAAATGTTCAAATATTTGCTAAATGTAAATTTAAATTAGCATATTTGATAGTAAAATTTGCAATTTCTGTTATGTTGGCTAGTTACATAAGTTATATGGTATTATTTCAGTTCTGTCTTTCGATGAAGTAATGTTTGTTTCCTCAATGGATGTTTTCTATAATTCACCAGGAAAATGCAAACACCACTACCTTTATCCAGGTACCCCACCTAGCCCTTTAAATTGGTATAAACTTATGTAATAGGGTGGCACTCACCTCCTGTCTGGCAGAGTGCATGTGCCCACACTCCCTTAGTCTGTCAGCAAAAAGGCTCTTCAGCAACTCAGCCCTCCAGCCAAGCCACTACCCTCTGTGAAATACTCAAAACCCCTTCCGGGGTACACACTTAATAATGGCCCATCTTGGTGCTCTCTGTAGAGTTCCTCCATCTGTTTCCCCACTATGGATGAGAGTGATGCCTCCAGGGCTTCCCCTCCTGGAGACAGCTTCCTGACCCTTACCTCAGGGCTTTAGCTCAATCCAGCATAATTCATAATAATACTCCACACAGAGCTCTCTGTGGGACTTCTGCTCTCTCAGCCAGCCAGTCACCCCTGGTCTTCTCTCCTTCAGATCTCAACTGCAACTGAGTGCTGTTCTGCTTTGCAGCACCTTTGGTAGGCTTTCTTGGCCCCTGATTGGCCAGTTCCTCTACAAGCCGCTCTAGCCTCCTGGAGGACTTGTCTATAACCCTTTCTGGGGTTGGGTGTTGCAGGACCCCAGGGCCTGGTCCACAACTTAGAATAAAGTTATGGCTTAAATGTCAAATTAGATCCCCCTCCTCCACCTCACAATCTGGTGGTAGTTGCTGGAGCTCTGAGGAGCTTTGGCCCAGTCAGTCTCTATGGTTTCAGGATCCTCTAGCAACCCTGGCAAACCAAACAGAATAGAGCATTGGGAAAGGACAGTCAGGAGGCCTGCGTTCTATTCCCAGTTCTGCCATTGATACTGAGGAAGTCTTTGTTTCTCATCCCACACTTTCTCTCTCTGCCTATTTAGAGCTGATTGTTGACACTTGTTAGTAAACAAGGAGAAGAGTGATCCAGAGCTGCTTGGAACTCCAGAGGTTTCATAGAAGAGGGACCTCTCTGCCAGCATCTGTTGGTGAGCAAAGGAAAATGACTGAATGGGCCACACCTCAGTTGCATTTCAGTTATGTGACAGTTCACATACAGTTAAGTTTTGCGTTTAGGGGCAATACAATTCTATTATCCCTATTGAGAAATGAAAAGACAAGAGAACTGCACTAAAATGTGCCTGGGATAAGGAGTCACTCTGAAAAAACTCACGGCCAGCCACAGATGAGTAATAGTGTCTGGACCAAGCATGAGTAAGTAGCCAGCCTGGCTCCTACTTTCTACTAAGAGTGTGTCCCTACTGGCAAGGACTCTGTGAGGGTCCTTTATGCCACTGATCCCTCTTTGAAGACTCATCACAAGGCTTCAAGGCTGTGAACAGCTATGAGAGAGTTGACAGAGCTGAGCTGAGGTGGCTTTGAGCAAGCGGATGAAGCCAGGCAGAGGCAAACAGAGGCAGACAGAGATGGTGCTAAAGCAGGCAATGCTTCTGAGGTAGTTGAGGAGAGCAGCAGCAGCCTGAAGGACTTCGGGGCAGGTCTCCCAACACAAGTCCCACCTAATAGATATTGTTAATTTATTAATTACTGGCTTTCCAAAGTTTTTCTGTTATCTCTCCCCCTACGCACACACACTCCTCCCAGTAAAGTTCTCTTTGTTTTAACTGCAGGGACTCAGCGGTTGTGAGTGGGGAAATGCTGCCTATCAGGGTGTCTAGGGAGATATATATATATTTATATATAGTTTCCCAGGTTTGTGGTTGGGGGCTCTAGCTAATGTTTAAGTTTTCAGGAGGAAATTGAATCATGTCCTTTTTGCTGCCAACAGCACTTGGCAGAAGCATTACGTAATACTACTGCAAATAATAAATCCCTTTCTTTCTCCTTGCAGACTTGCAGGCTCTTTCCTAGAATCTCTGCAGAGCTCTGTGCTCAAGGGGCGTCTCCATAGCCGGTCCCAGGGCTTGATTCTCTGAGGTGCAAGGGAGTGGAGAAGGATGGGGAGTAGGGTGGCATTTGGTCCTAATTCTACCTGAGTTTACAGTGTATGTGAATGTTTGCTCAGAATATCTTTGTGCTTGGGGATTTTCTGCTGGCAATCGTATTAGCTACCTAAATTATAGAGTCATGGAGTAAGAGAAGAATTGGCTCATTCAACTGACAATTGGCCAACAGGCAGGAAACAAAGAGTAGCCATGAGCTGAACTTGTTCCAACTGGAAAGATATTTCCACGGGGATTCCATGGGAATTAGTTACTAACCTCTAGCTTGTCACTATTTCCAAATCTGGATTTATCGTTGGCCCCATCTTCTCCCTCTGCACCCAGGCTCTGGATGACAAACATGACTTCAACAATCATCTCTATGCTGATGACTCCCAGATTTATCTCTCTGTTTCTGGATTTGTCTCCTTCTGTCCAGACTAAAATCTCAGCTTCTCTTTCTGACATCCTCTGGATGTCCGGATGTCAGCCTACACTCATTATAACCAAAACTGACCTCTGAATCTTCCTCTTCCTTTCTCATCTCAGGCTATGTCTAGGCTACAGGCTTCTTGTGCAAGAGAGTGTCCACACTGCAAAAGCACGTAGAAAAAGCGATGCACTTTTGTGCAAGAGAGCATCCAGACTGCTCTCTCACATGTAAGCTATGATTGCTATGGACAGAATGGCCACCAGGGCACCTGTGCTTTTTCCTCTTCCCTCTTCTTGCACAAAAAACCCCTCTTCCCCGTCCACACACGCCTTTTTGCAAAAGAACTCTTTCGCAAAAAGGAGTTATTCCTTGTCGAATGAGGAATACCTACACTGAAAAAACCCTTCTGTTCTTTCATTTTACTTGTGCAAAAACACGCTTGAGGTGTGGATGCTCCATGAGCTTTTGCACAAAAACAGTTGTTTTTGCGCAAAAACTCTGTAGTGTAGACCTAGCCTCAGACCGTGGCTATTGCAACCTTGCTGGCCTTGTCAAATGCTATCTTGCTTCCACTTAAACCCTCTAAAAGTTCTGCTGTAAAGATCATTTTTTCCTAGCTTATTATATCAACCATATCGCAAGCTCACTTTGTATCCCTGTGTCAAGCAAAATCGAGGTGAGCACATGTAGGCTATATCTACACAGCAGCATTATTTCAGAATAACGTAGTCCACGTCTGCACTACAAGAAGTTGTTTTGAAATAATGTCAAAATAACGTCAAGCTGGATGACTTCTTACTCTGACTCCTGTAACCCTCATTTCATGAGGAGTAAGGGAAGTCAGAGGATGAGTGCTGTCTCTTGGATTTCCTGCTATGTAGACAGCACCAAAAACTGAAATAAGCTATTTCAACTTCAGCTACGCAATTGGCGCAGCTCAAGTTGTGTAGTTTATTTCAGCTTTAGCCCTGCTGTGTGGACATGCCTGTAGGCACTACCAAAATAATAATAATGTATCCAACTGTTTGATCTCAAGACTAGAACATGCAGTGAATAGAAAAGGGCAACAAAATCAATTTGAAGCAACTGAAACCACCAGAGACTTCTTGATAAAGACTAGGAATACAAATTTGAAAGGTACAGTAGAAAGGATTTCATTTGCTAAAATATATGGCTACGTCTACACTACGAGTTTTCTCAGCAAAAAATATGCTAGATCCTTATGCCCCAATAAAGGATGTTTACCGATCTTGCAGGAAAAGGGGGTTTTGTGCAAAAAGAAAACGTCCACACTGCTTGTTTTTGCACAAAATCCCTAGCGAAAAAACGGATCGGTAGAAAATATGCAAATGAGATCACGACTCATGCAAATGAGTCCCTCATTAGCATATTTTTTGCCAAGAAAACTCATAGTGTAGACGTAGCCTATGAGTATAGAAAATCAATCTGGGAGCACATCAGAATTCGAATCAGGAAAGAGAAGCTTATTTTACGAAAATGCACTTGTCCTATTAGAAAAGTTTGAGGCGAAAACTTTGGGAAAGATGCTGAAAATATTCTCTCACTGAGGACAAGTGGATTGGTCACATGTGGAGGGATACTAGGAACATGTCTTTTATATCCAAGAGTGAACTGAGTGATCCAGAATGGTGAGTCCCCCAAAAACAGTCAGTAAGGCCCAATATGAAAATATTGCACCTTAGGCAGCACAAACTATTGCCAAATGAAGGGATAAGAAATCAACTAATGGCAGTGGCTGGTCAAACCTGTGAGCCCAGCCAGAAAGCACATTTGTTGAAAATAGCAGTAGTAACTAGCCAGTACCTGGCACAGTTTGTCACCCGCTCAAATGTTTTACTGCAGAAAGAATAACCATCCCTCCTCCAGCCCCATGACAGCCCTTGGAGCCTATGTTGAGAGTAAGGGGGGAAAGTTGTTCTTAAGTGTACTCAAATTGAACACAGTCAAACATGACTGAGTGCTGATTTACCCAAGCTGAGCAAAATAATCTTGACTAAGGATCTGAAACATTTAAAATGAGTGAATGTGTTTTGGAATTGCTAAACACGTTTTACATTTCACAACATCCCATGTCTTCCTGATTCCTTTCAGACTGCTTCAGTGACAGATTCTCACCATTTGCCAGAGGAAAACTTTGGAGTTTTCAAATCAAGGACTTTTGGCCAAGATGTTGATTGTTAAAACAATTGTTAAAGCATATTGTAACAGCAGATGAAGGAATGCATCCGATATACTGGAAAGCGTGTCTTAAATTGTCTAGTTTTAGAAAAATCCAGGCCAGTCATCTGGGTTTGTGAAGTTCTACTTCACTACACAATACATCATTTTGGGAGGAGTAGTACAAGGTTGTAGAGATCCAGATCTACAAAAGGATCCACCAGTGAGGTCCATTACGCTCCATGGAGTCCCATCCACTTGTGTGAAATTAGCTGGGGGGGGTCATGAGTTGGTGTCTAATGGACACATGCTCACATGACAAAACTATCATTGTGCTTGCTGCTAATTGCCACTCTTGTTTGTAGTCTCAGTTGAGAGGCTATGGACTGAATGGACTATGGAAACTGAGTGATCCCTCTCATTTCAAAAAGTAATTCTTCCAGCTCAGGGTTCAGTCGTATTGATAAGAAAGTAGGAGGGATCTTCTGCTGCTGCTGCTACTCCTTCTGTAACTTATCTGTGGATTAACAGGCCTAAACGTTAATCCAGCACATTTCGTGAGCATTAAGTAATGACAAACATAATCATCATCTGCTTTTCCAGTGTAAAGTTTTGATAACTTTTGAAGAAGTTAGGGGAAAGGACAACTAATCTATTGAAGTGTCTGCAGTTTTAAATGCCGCAGAATTTAGGCAGCGAAGTAAAGCTCTGAGCGGATACAAAATTGATATCCACATCCGCATCTGCAAAAATGATCTGAGGACACACAGATATACAGTGGATATCCGCATATTTGCAAGGTTCAAGATACAAAATTTGTATCCGCATCCATATCCGCAAAAATAAACCACAGATATATGCTTCCACAGGCACGGATATGGATACCCATCAATATGAAGCAGATATACATGGATTGCAGGGCTCTACAGGTAAGGTCTAGTTCTATGGTTCAATAAAAGGTTTCTTCAGCAACTACAGGTAAAAATCCTAATGCTGAACTTCCACAAGGTGTTGAATAACAATGCTCAGTCTATCTGCTTTTACTGTCCAGCTTGCAGTAGATACAGTTACGTTTTCATTTCTATGGAGTTATTTTTACATCTGATAGACACAAAGCAGTGCACAGTTTTATTCCTGGCATGGATTCCCCTTTTCACATTCTCCTTCCGTAGTCCAGCAAGCCAGCAGCCAACTAAACAATTTTTCATTTGTGAAATGGAATAAATAGTGTGTTCAGCAGAAAGACTTTTCTGGTTTCAAAGCCACAGATTTCTTCCAGCTGACACTAGTGGTAGAAAACCCTCTAGGTTCAATGCAGTGAATTGAGTTTGTCAGGTGCTACTTTAGATCCAAAACAGGCACTGCCCAGCACACCGTGAGAAAGCAAAAAATGTGCTATGTTCTCCACCACAGGAATACTGTTGGCCAGGGCAGTTTTCCTAGGACATGGGCTATGGTGCACACAAGGCCAACAGCTGTGCTTGGAAATGTGGGGCTCCTAGGTTTGCCTACAGCTGCTTGCACTGGTTTTCATCACTCCACTGAAATCCAGTGAGACTTAAGTGCCTAAGTCACTTTTTAGAACACAACTTCAGCTGCTAAATCACTTAGGCAATTTTGAAAATTTTATTCTATAACCCAGGGGCGGGCAAAAGGGCCTCCAGTGGATCTGGCCCGTGGAGGCCCTGCTGCTCCCCCACCCATAGGCTAATTAGGGCCTGGGGGCAGGGGAGTGCGCGAAGCCTCCTCCTGCCCTGCCAGGAACACATGGTGCTTTGAAGTGCCGCGCACTGCTAGCAGAGCAGGGGGAGAGCGGAGGAGGCTTCACATGCTCCCCCACCCCCAGGCCAATCAGGGCCTGGAGGTGGGGGAGCTGCGTGAAGCTTCCTTCGCTTTACCCCAGCCCTGTGAGGAGCCCGCGGCACTTCAAAGTGCCATGTGCTCCTTGCAGGGCAGGAGGAGGCTTCTCGTGCTCCCCCCCCAGGCCCTGATTGGCCTGAGGGTAGGGGAGTGTGCCAAGCCTCTTCCAGAGCATGGGTGCCTAGTGGGAAGGGGAGCAAAGGGGCTCCCCCACGCCCAGACCAATCACGGTCTGGGGGTGGGGTAGCCCCACCCCTTCCTGTTTCGGCCCCACCCCTTCAAGGGTGGTCCGGGGCTATTTCAAAAATTTTTGGAGTGGCCCCCAGGCAAAAATTATTGCCCACCCCTGCTGTAATCTGTACTCCTTGAAGATTTTATATGTATAAGGAATACAAAATTCGGCGTTTGTTTTAGGTCAATCCTGCAATGTACTGTCAGCAAAGTGTTTGGTGTCTCCAGATCACATAGTACCTAAGCTAGAACCTCAGAAGGACCTTAAAATGCCTCCAATAAATGTTGCTCTGGAAATTTGTTGGCATGCGTATCTGTATGACACAAGTCCCTACACTATAAATTGCATCATTTTTTAACCAGGGCAAATTTATTTCTATAGCATTCTTCCAACAAACAATATAATGTTCTTCTGATTTTCTTGAGGAGTTTATTATTATTATTTCTTGGACTCATTTTGTCCTTCATTGGCACATCTAAAGAGGTCTGTTATTCTTTACTATAATCTACTCATTTTCTCAGCTACATACAATGTGACATATAGATGCTCACAACAAAAGCACACTTTGTATATTGTTCCAAAGGAGTTGAGTAATGACTACATATCGGGAGGTGAGTTATTCTGTCTTGTGTTTATCTTGGCATTTTCAAATAGGCTGAGCTTTTCCAGACCTCAGAAGTTCATTAACACCAAACAGAGGAAACAAGTTATTCGTGTGAAAACAAAACACAGAATTAATGTAGAATTAGTTTTTTCTGTATAAATATTTTAAGTTAGTTGTAAACTTAATTTAGCCAGAAGATTTACATGGATTAAAGGAAAAGAGTTGTAAGTAGCATGCAAAAAAAAATTAAACGTAATGGGAAAATTGACCCAAGCTTAAAGGAAAACTATACTAATTTTCATCAGCATAGACATTTGAAATTTTAGGATAAGGACAACTGGAATAAACTTGGTGAATGAAGACATTTATTTTAATTTTTTTGTTTTAGTTTCAGTGATATTTTCAGAGTATTGCTCCAAGCTGCCATTTTATTAAGAAAAAAAGTCATTTAGAATAATGGCAGCTTGTAAATAAAAACATATGTAACCATCAGGAGGAGAAAAATGTTCATGGGTTTTTTTATTCATCAGCAAACAGTATTAATGGAGTGTACAAACATATGTTCAGACTCTCATATAAGGCTTTTACAGACCTTATTTCCTGTGGGCCAGATCCCACCTCCCTTCCCGCATCTCAGCAAGGCAGTGGTCTCACCGTCCAATGGGGAGCTGCCACCACTGGAGTGGTGAGGCAGAGGCTTGCATGCCTCCCTGCCTCATCTGTACTTCTTCTTACTTCATGTATGGAGGCTGTGGGGTAAGGCACCAGGTTCACACTGCCTTACCCTGCTTTGGATGGGCCAGTTGGCTCACCTGCCTTCTCTCCATGCTCCAAAGGAAATATGGCCTCTACCTGGTGCAGAGCCGCACTCGGTCCACCCACGTTGACTGTAGTTGCCTTAGTGGGTTTTCAGGTTTAGTGCTGAACTGCCGGAGTGACATTTTGGGCTCACAGAGGGATTTACTCGCTGTATGAAATTGACAGTTGCTCTAAGTGACAGTGTGTCTAAGTGAATTTCCACCTTTCTGACAGCTCCCTGGAGGTTTGGTGGTTAGTTAAGGTTTGGGGTAGGTTTAAAATGTTGTCGCCACTTGCTGCCAATGTGTAGATGATGGGGTCCGCTCCTGAAGGATCCAGGGGTTGCTGTCATTGACCTCTAGTGGCTTCAACATGGAAGGTGGCTTCAGTCTTGCACAGACTGAGTCACACCTTCATTCCACCATAAGCAAGGTGGCTTAGGATGAGTGTGGGTTGACTCCCTGGTTGAGGTTGGCTGGGAATAGGTAACATTGATTTGCCCCTCACCTAAACTGCTTTATTATTCCAGTGGCCCGTCTCACATTGCACACACTGGTAGTTGGTGGGGACGAGAGTAAAGCTACTTATGCCTCCCTCCCCAGTTAATTGTTAATTGATGTAGTTGTAGCCTGCTGTTTAAATCTATTTGTTGAGTCTTGGCCAAATGTGAGTTTCTTACATTGGCAAACTCGCTGACATCTATGACACTAGGTCTCAACCAGGAGTCCAGGGCCAGGTTTTAAGGGGTCCACAACACAAGGCTGGCACTAGACTTGCTGGGATCCAGGGCAGAAAACCAAAGCCATACTTCATAGGCAGAAGCCTGGGGTCCTGAGATCTGCCATCCAGGGTTGAAACGGAAGCCTGGACCACTTAGGTTTTGGGGCCTGATGTGGCATGGAGCCTCAGGCAGTTGCCCTGCTTGCCCCCCCCACCCCCCCCCAACACTGGGCCGGGCTTTTATATGCAGAGAAACAATTGTGGCACAAGTGGGCCGTGAGTTGTATAGCACATTGGCAGGCCTCAGAAAGGAAAAGGTTGAGAACCTTGATCTCTGAAGGTACGTCTACGCAGCAGGGCTAAAGTCGAATTAAGCTACACAACTTCAACTACGTCAATTGCATAACTTAAGTCAAAATAGCTTAACTTGGCTTTTGGCCCTGTCTACACAGCAGAAAGTCAAAGGAAGAACACTCTTCCTTCAACTTCCCTTACTCCTCGTGAAATAAGGGTTACCATGAGTCGAAGTAAGAAGTCCTCCAGCTTGACATCATTTCGAAATAAAGGCTTGCTGCACACTGTTATACCAGAATAATGCTGCTGTGGAGATACACCCTGAGAGATGTGTGTGAGTGTCGACAAAACTTATGTCAACAAAACAAAGATCTCCAGAGAATGTTCATGCATGCTGCCTCTGTCAATAGATCATGAAGATATGGGCAGGCCCATTGTCAATAGTCGTAGGAGCATTGCACTGTGGGTATATATCCCACAATGCAGAGTTGTGGAAAAGTGGAGCAGATCCCTGTGCATCTTGGGATTTCCTCCAAGTTACCCCATAGCATTTTCAGTATCTCCCACAGCTGTTCCCAGTATCATGAGTAGCTGTGTGAGCTCTCCATGCTGAGGAATGTCAAAGCAGCAATGTCCCCCTCTGACTACAGCAGTAGTCTGCCTGCCATTTTGTTCCTAGTGTGGGGCCAAACAGGAGCATTCCAGTGATTTGCTCTTTGTTCCCCAAAGGGAGCAGCTCACTCAGCTGTCAGCTTTGAAACAGAGAGGCACATGCTTGCAAGTCAGCAGAGATCAAAACACTGAGCACAGCGATCAGGACAGGCATTGTGGGATACTGGCAGAAGCCAGTTCTGTTGACAAAACAACAGTGTCTATACTGGCTCTTTATCCACAATAAAGAAAGGGAGAAAGAAAAAAGTCTCTCACAGGAATGAAAGTTTTCGGTCACCAAAACTGGATATTTTTCCTGACAGAAGTTGCATGGGCAGTATGCACGCTCTCACTGTTTTGTCGCCAAAAGATAAGGCCCAAGTTAGAAACTCTAGAAGTAGCCTTTTCTACATGCAAGTTGCGAACTGCTGTAAATTTCCATCTAGCTTGCCTTGCCATGCTACTTGGGTTAATAATTAAAGATGATCCATGTTATTTAAAAATATTTGGATACTGAATCCCACCATTTAAATGTCTTAAAGTCTTGTGATTTCAATCATTCAAGAACATTTAATTTAATGCAGTAAAGAGAACTGGCAGAGACTGACTTGGAATATCCTTGTCCATTATATTCAAGGGTGATGAAAATAGGGAACTGCCAAAGAAATAATTTTCACAGACTTTTGCAACTACCAGTTTGTCATCTAATGTTGCAGCTTCTTACTGACACAAGTGATCATTTCTGTGATTGCAGCACTGTCAACCCCAGCCATTCAAAATTCTGAGTTAAGCCCCTAAAAATCTTTTGACGTTGATTTAAAAACCATCAGATTTTATTTTAAATAAATTTGCAGTTCTTTTTATTTGCCTTCAAGCCACGAGGGTACCTTTAGTCACACATTCAAGTTTTTCATCCACCGCCCTGAAAGCTATAACTTCCTGAAAAAACAAAACAAAACAAAAAACACCTGAGAGTCTCCTGAATTCAATAACTGCAGGAGCTGATGTTCTAAGAAAACCACAAAAGTGCTCAAGGCTCGTAGTCAAATCATGGGGTTGGCAACAGTGGATTGCTCCGTGCCTTTAAAGTGACAGGCTCACTTAATCACATGTTAAATATTGCAGAACAGTGGAGACAGGGGTTAGATTATGCCTTCATTTGTTCCAGATCATCTGGCATAAATCACAGCACATGGCCTTCAGTAACGCACAATCCTTTCTCTCTCACCTGAAAAGATAGCAGGAGGCTCGCACGAACTGAGTGGTGCTCGCTAAAGAGTGGTTGTAGACTATGCATTCATTCATCACATAGACTTTTCCATATGTGGAACACACTCTTGAACATTAAAGCTGACCCCCTTTGCATATAACTCATGCATCACCTGGGCTGAAGCTAGCAGGAGAAAAATGTTTGCAAGGTAGCTCCAAACTGAACATCATTTAACTTTGATAATCTAAATTTCTTTAATCTCCCTGTTTTAGCATTAAAAACCTGAAGAACAGCTCTGTGCAAGCTGAAAGCATCTCTCTCTCATCAACTGAAGTTGGGACAATAAAAACTGTTACCTCACCCACCTCCTGTCTCTAATATCCTGGGACCAACCTGACTAAAGCAACATTGCATACACAAAATAAGCCTGCTTGTCTTGCTCTGTTCACAGTAAAAATGTTAATAGTAGAGAGTTATTGTGAGCTCTTTTAGAAATAGGACAAACTGTATTGCAGAATGTTAATGATACACTATATCGAAACTAAATTGCAATTGTCAAAAATCAATGAACAATGTGCATCACAATGGTTGTCATCAAAATTGAATCCAAATCAAGGGCTAGAATTCTCTGCAGCTGTATCTTTATTAGAGTGTCTCATTATTATAGCAGAAAGCTATTAGACAAATGTCAGTTCATTTCTTATCTCTTTACTAGGAGGGCTGGGGAGAAAATTCCTCAGCACAGAATATTAAACATTACATATGAATCAATGTTCAGTTAAATAAAAGCCTGTTAATATTAAAATGAATATGCTGTGAAATGATGAGTCATATCCAGACGTCAGATTGTCCCCCTCCCCCCCATGAAAAACATACAGGAAGAAAAATATGTCAGGTTCTCTAGAGCAATGGATTCCCTCACTCTGAGTAAGTCAGAACAGTTAGGCAGCATCATTTTGGCACCTAGTACTGTTGGATCTTGAAGGATCATATGAAGGTACGAGGGCATCCATGTGGAGGCCCAGCTCAGGGGTCACCTGGCTTTCTTTAGCCACACAGCCCCACTGGAGGGCTTTCTTCATCTGCTACTGACCCTGGATGTCCTCCTAAAAGTGGGGGAAGGTGCACAGAAGACAGAGAAAAGTGGATTCAGCCCATTGGTTCCTGTAAGATGAGCACTTGGGCAGTCACCCAGGAGAGATTCAAATACCGCCAAGCTGATTAACAGAGCACCCACAAGCTGGCAGTATGTGTTTCTACTGGTGGTGCACATCCACACATGCCTCAGTGCACATAACATTTATTCCAGTCATGGATGGAAAAAATT
This sequence comes from Pelochelys cantorii, assembly GCA_032595735.1. Lineage (NCBI taxonomy): Eukaryota > Metazoa > Chordata > Testudines > Trionychidae > Pelochelys > Pelochelys cantorii. The sequence goes on along the minus strand of CM064329.1, from coordinate 42,241,229 downwards.
AGAGGGATCACTGATGCAGCCCCTTAATTTTGCTAATTTTATGAATGAGTAATTGGAAAATGTTAATATGGTTTGTCGGGTCATTTCTCATGACCTCTTGTAGTTGACAAAGGAACTGCAAGATCTTCACCAAGATTTCAAGAACTAGTGATTCTGAGTGCTTAAAGTTTTAGATTCCCAGTCTGAAACACTTTACAGGGACTTGGCTGGTGGGTGCTTAGCACTTTCTGAAAAACAAAGGCTCAGTAGGGGATTGTCAAGTCGTTCATCCAGAAACTGAGACACCCAAACACGCTAGTCACTTTTGAAGATTTTGGCCAAATTTGGGTATAGTGTGTTATAACCCAAAGACCATCCAATTTTTTGTACAAACATATTCAGAGTCATCCAATGGGGTTAGGATGCATTTCTAGGAGAAACTGCTCTATCTGGAGACCCATGATTGACAACATATTATTTCCTTGTAACTTTTTTCCATTCATAGTATCACTCACCACTCACTTCCCTTTGGATACAAAGCATCCTCAACTCTCCCTGACTGACTTCACTTTGCAGGATAAAAGTCCTTGTTTAGTAGATGAACTAAGACTCTTAAAAGCAGGTTGTAAGCCAAAGTGAGGATAGAAATAATAATTTTTTTTTTCTTTTCAAAAAGGTGTAAAAATCAACTTCTGGAAATTTGAACTTTCCATGTTTTCCATTCTCTTTTGGAAAATCCGAGGCTCCTGTCAAAACTTTTCTGCTTTGCCTAACACTTCTGTTTCAGCCAATCTTCAGTACATCGACAGGCTTGAAAATAAGCCCCAAACAAGTCTTTCTTATCCCAAAAAAGCACCTGTGAACAATTGCAAATATTTAGTTGGCCAACTCCACAGATACTGTATTGCCATTCTGTTGATATTTACATACCTGTTTCTTTTAATTTAGAGATTTTTACCCACTTATCTGCTTCCTTGCTATTTCCACCTTCTCTTTCCCTGATTCTAGAAGTTAAAGGGACTGATGCTAGAAATTCAGAAGGATCATTATTTACAGAGCAGTAAGCAAACTATAGAAATCAAAGAAGTTTATCAGTCTAAGTTCTTCTGTGGTGTCTAAACTCATGATATCTGAATCGCATAGTAACACAGCCCCCGAATATTTTTGCTTCACTCGTATTCATGACCAATTTTTATTGGTTTATTCCCATACATTTGGGTAAACTAGGTTTTATGAGCCAATGTTATAAAAAAATGCACTGTTTAAATTATCCTGATCTGAGATTAAACCCCAAATCAATGTTTCCCATGGGACACTAATGCTGAGATTTGAACAAGTATAATTGAACGGGGAATGTATTAATTTAACCAGATAAATTATTCAGAATAAATACGGTAATTAAATTAGTCTCAGTCCCAGGAATGACTCACTCTTGAAGCTGCAGGACCACATACACACGGGATGAACTGCTGTTAAATACTCTTTTTCTCTGTTAGGATGATTGCTGTTTTAGTTTATTAATCTGTAAAGAATGATTTTACTTTAATTTACAGCTTTTCATCTAAACGCTGCCTGAACTAATTCTGAGACCATCTTTTTCTGCCAGAGAGAGTGAGACCGGATTATCTTAATTTTGTCAAACCACCAAACTTTCTCCTCCTCACATGAAGTGAGATTAAAAAACACGATACCCTTGAAAATGCATTTTGTATTAGAGAACATTTTATAACGTACCAGGAACATCTTGATTAGCAACTTCTTAATATAAACAGTTCTGCAACTAACAATCAGATATTTACTACAAGTTGAACCACCAAAATCTGGGACTTTCTGGTCCTGCAACATCTGTGGTTCAGACGAACCACAGATGTTCCTGGGACAGAGAGCTCCGGTGGCTGGGAACTGGGTGGCAAGAGGGCTTGCAGCTGGGACCCCAGCAGTGGACCCAATGGCCAGAAGACTGGCTGGGATGGGCAGCCTGAGGCTGGCAGCTGCAACGGGGCCAGCACCCCAGCTGGAGCCGGTTATGGTGGAGGGGCAAAGGGCAGCAGCAGTGAAGCCAGGAGCCCAGTTGGGATGGATAGGCAGAGGCTCACCACGTGGCTGAGGCTAGTGGCTATAGCAGGGCAGTCCAAGTGGGACTGGTGGCCAGGGCAGGGAGGAGGGCAGCTGAGGCCAAGAGCGGAGCTGGGTAGGGGGGCCACAACTGACCTCCCCAGTCTGGCAAGCTCCCTTGCTTGAGCCCAGTCAGGTCCTGACGGTGCCAGACCAGGGAGGTCCAAACTTATTCTGGAGCAATTTACTTCCAACTTAGTGTGGGAGGAGAGCACTCTATACCATGGGGAAGCAACCTGTAACCCCCATATTCTTCATCTGTGTATAATTGTAATACTGCATATAAAGCGTGTTGTGAGAGGTATCAGGAAGCACTCTGAGGAGCCCATCACAAACACCTTATCTCCCCTGATGTGCCAGCCTGACACACTGCTGTTTTCCCCATGATCCTATCTCTTTCTTAACCCATTTAGTGCAGAGTTGCCTTAAATCCCACACGAGCCTGTGGATTCATTCCTCTGAAGCACCCATTTGCATTTGAAATGCCAAGATATTGAGAATAGCTGGGAGGGATCCATTCAGCCCCTGGAATAGTAGGGGTGCTATAAGGGCTATTTACCAGTCAGGGACTGCTGGAGTAAAAAAGTAGCCAGGCTATACATCCTGATACCTCCCATTCACATCCAGCATTCAGACAGCCCAGCTATGCAGCTGCAGTAGCACAAAGAGACTGTAGCCAGGCTCACAAGTGAGCACAGGATAGGACCCTTCTCTAACCAGGGATTCTGCATCTCTGGTGAAATTACCATTCTAGCTCCTAAATTCACGTTGTTGTAATTTATTATTTATACTTAACATCATCCTCACTGACATCGCTCTGTAAAGCATTTTAGAAGCCCAAGACAGAAGGACATATATAAAAGGCCTTCTAATGTCCTACACTCTGCCCTCTCCTCTCTTCTGTTGATTCCTGAGACAGGGAGTGCATACCCCGCATTGGGCTAGAAAGAGTTAATACACTGTGGGTGGAGGAAGTCCTGCCCCCTTCCCTCCACCCCGCCCTGCCATACTGGGTATGTTCCAAGTTCTGGGCTAGCATAAAAGGGAGCACTCAGCTCAGTCTGGGCTGGACTGGAAGGACCTGAGGCAGGAGCGCTAGAGGCAGACCAGCCACACACCCAGACAGCGGGAGCTGGAGACCCAAGGGACTGGAAGGAGCCCCCAGAGCCAGCAAAGCCCTGAGGAGTGACTTGTGCCATGGAGCTGGAGGACCCTGAAGCCTCACATATCGTCCCACTGCCAGAGATGGTAGGAAGTGACCCAGGGAGGGTGTGCGAGTGGTATCTCCCACCCGAGTGAGCTTGACATGTTTTGGTGGGATTCCTGCTGAGCTAGTGATAGACCACTCCACCATTGACAGGGACCTGGGTCAGGGCCCAGTGGAGTCAGGTGGGCCTGGGCCTCCTACCCGGGCTGCTGCCCCACCCCCTCTGTCTAGTGACAATCTCCTTGTCACTGGCCACTAGGCCACACTGCCCTGCACTCAAAGGCCATTCCATAGACTCTGTAATACTCCTCCATCTCAGGATGTGTGGTGTGCATACACTGCCACAATTCCCTTATATTCATCAACCACACATGCCTTTGTGATATTTTTTATTATACCTTCCCAGTCTCCCTGATATCATCTGACATATGTCACCATTCTCAACACTCAGATGTTCCTCCCAACTCACTACTTTGGGCTCACCAGCCTGCCACTAACTACTGTTGTTTGTTCTTAAATCTGGCTTTTTTTTTTCTCTCAAAAGGGAAGTGGATGAATGGTGGGGAAAGAACCCATCAGAAAACAAAGAATTTCAACTAACAAAATCCATGTGTCACTCTCAGTGCAAATCAGTTGGTCTTTTTTTTTTTTCATATGACACTCATCCATCTTTTTTCTCACCCCCACACTTTAGCTTTTCACAGAAGGGCTTTGTTTTCTTAAGTTTAAATAAATTAACCAAATTGTATATGTTGCCACCATGGAGACAACAACCAGAAATTGCAGCTCTTCTCTTGGCCCACAAATTCCTTCAGCTGGAAGGATGGGTATTTCATTTTTAGATCCATTAGTTTGTCATGTTGCTGCTTAAAACCCCTTTTATCACAAAGCCCCTGTAAGAACCTAAACTACATCTTTATAGTGAAGAAAACCTTTCAAACTGTTATCATTAGAGCCAATCTTCAATTAGACTTTCTATCCTGCAAGAAATTCCAGTATTATGACATTTTTTTTTCATGCCAAATCAGGCCATAAACTAGAAATATCTGTACTTTTGGCAGAATTAAAAGTTCTTTTAAAAATCAATTTGGAAATGTTTAAAGTTTGATATTAAGCGCTGAGTCTCCCTGAATTCCTTTAGGGATTCAGGATAGCAAATCAAAAGATTTTGACAAAAATCAAGATTTTGGTCCTGATAATGGTTTCCATTAATTCCCAGCCTATGAACACAACATTCAGAGGTTTTGCTTAATATCATTTCAACCTCCTAACATATTTATGTATGGGTGGGAGGAGGATCCACCCACAAAAAATAAAGCAAATGAAATCTTGTCAATATGAAATGGAAATGACAATTCATTCTTATCTCCCATTGCAAGAAAGTATGAAATGTCTAAAATTAAGTGAGAAGCTGCACAATCCTCTTGCATTTGCTTATAATTACTTCACTGGTACACCTGTTCTGCCCCCACAAGATTTTTGTAGAGCACTATAGGTGTGAAGAGTGAAGGGGAAGAGAGGTTGTTAGTTACTATTTTAGTCCAACTTCCTGTTAATCCTTTAGAGCCTTTTTCTCTCCTTTACTATGTCAGCCCTTTACTATTGCTGGGTAACTTGGCTTTGATGTGCTGTCAATGAAGAAAATGAACTATAACAACTGTGGTCTCATCTAATCTTCATAAGGAATAATAAATGCGTATGATCCACCCTTCTGAACATTTGTGCTGTAGACACAAAACAATAACTATCTATGACATGACAATGCAGCAAATGGAATTTCTCTGAGTGCACCAGCAGGAAATGATGGAGAACAGATGGGCTGAGTCTATCTGCCTATTAGCATAAATGGCTGAGAGTTCCTCTGAAAGAAGTAGACATTATGTCTGCCAACAGCAGCCTTGAATTTGAATTCATTTTTGCTGTTCTGGGAGAATGCTTGGTAGAGAGCAGTGGCACTATACGTAGGGATGCCAGGTGTACGGTATTAACCCAGACAGTCTGGTATTTTCGCATCCTATCCGGTAAAAAATTTCAGAAAATACTGGACACCTAAAATGTCCGGTATTTTCTGTTTTGTTTTGTTTTTTTCCCCTGCCAGGAGGCGAAAATACTGGACACCTGGCAACCCTACGACACACTCAGCAAACGGGCCCGGGCCCGGGCCCGGGCCCAGCCCTCACCCCACCCCACCCCACCCCTGCTGGGCCCCCTGGACCTCCCCACCCCCGCTTACCTGGTTCTGCAGGGGCTTATCTTGTGGCTGGAACAGAAAAACAAAGTGGCTGCCAGCAAAAAAGCCTCTTCTTAAAGGGGCCATGCTGATTTTTTTTTCTTAACTGCTATCGGGGTCCTTTCTCGCTTTTTTTTTTTTCTCTACAACTTTGGTCTCCCCCTTTTTTTTCTCAACAGAATTTTTTCCTGTTTTTTCTATGGGGGGGGTGGGAGGGCGTGTTCGGTATTTTTGGTTAAACCATCTGGCACCCCTAATAATCAGGTGTGCTGTGGAGACCATAACCCTTCCATGTTATGGCCTCTTTTCACTGGGGCAGCCCCTATCACTTTCCCCTCTTCTTCCCCCGAGCCACACATAAAACACATCTCCACAGTGTTATGTAATGTCTGTGCATTTATCAGCCCTAATGCTCTGAAAAAAGGCTGTTAGGCACATACTTGAGTGCCTTGCCAACTAGGGATGGGCATGAACAGATGCTTGGATAAGTGTAGATGCAAGTGCTCTGCTGAACCAGAGCCTCAGCTATGTGAATTTCTAAAGGACTTGAAGATAAATGGTTAAAGCACAAATAACATTCAGCCATATTTAGCAATGTTTTATGTACCATGAATGGAGTTTCCTTTGAACATAAGGCAGATACTCTTAAGTAGCTTTTCTGACACAAAAAAAAATGATCTAGGTGTATGGGTTTCTGATTCTGACATGACTTGTAGCCCAAACAACCAGTTGAAGTCTGGCAAGCATGCAAGGGTGTCATGGAGCAAACACTCTCCCCCACAGCACCTCCAGATGGTCACTCTGTGAATTAGCCCAGGAGCACCCCCTCCCTGCCCAGAGCACCCTTTCTTCCTATTACCGCCCTATGTTAGTGCCCCTGCACTCTGAGCTCTTCCTCTCCCAGGGAATCCCCAATTCTCCTATACCCACCTTGCCACAGTGGTAGGGTTGCCAAGTGTCTGGTATTCACCCGGACAGTCCAGTATTCACATCCCCCGTCCGGTAAAAAAAATAGAAAATACCAGACATGTAAAATGTCCAGTATTTCCTGTTTCCCTTGGATGGAAGTCCAGCGGGGACAGTTTTCCCCTGCCATGTCTGGCAGGGGCAGGGGCAGAGGCACGGGGAGTGTGGGGCCATTTAAAGGTACAGCACATTTTTTTTTCTCAACAACTCTGGTTTCCTCCTTTTTTCCTCAACAGAATTTTTTCCCAGGTGGGTTTTTTTTGGGGGGAGGGATGGGGGAGGGAGAGAAGGGGAGGTGTTTGGTATTTTTGGTTAAATCATCTGGCAACCCTACACAGTGGCCTTACTGCCAGTCATCATCTAGCCTCTTACCTCGGGGCAAACTGCAGTCTGACATGGTCACTCATCATTGGCAAGAGGGTGTGAACCTGCTGCCTGTTCCTACCCTCGCTGTCCCTAGCCTGGCTGCCTCCCTGAAGCTGTAATACACTCAGGCCTTGCCTCAGGCCCTGCAGCCTGGGAGTGAGGTCAGGCTAGAGCTCCCCAGCACTACTCTGTCTCTGGGGGTATGTCTACACTACCACCCTAGTTCGAACTAGGGTAGCTAATGTAGGCATTCGAAGTTGCAAAAGAAGCCCGGGATTTAAATATCCCCGGCTTCATTTGCATCTTCCCGGGCGCCGCCATTTTTAAAAGTCCCCTAGTCCGAACTCCGTGCCCGCGGCTACACGCGGCACGGAGTAGGTAGTTCGAATTAGGTTCTCTAATTCGAACTACCGGTACACCTCGTTCCGCGGGCACGGAGTTCGGAGTTCTGTATAATTATTGGGGGGGAGGGGGATTTTGAAAGCACTCCTTTCTAACCTAACTCAGCTTCCATTGAAGTTAATGGGGCCTTTATCACTAACTTCAATGCAAAGAGTGTTGTTCATCCACCACTTTTGAAAATCCTAGACACATGGGAAAAGGGGGTGTATGGGATAAAGGCCAGAGGCACAGGAACATATGGGAACAGGTGGGGGAGTGTAGGGCCACATAGGGGATTGTTGAGTGGAGGGGACAGGGACACATGGGGATGGGAGGGTCAGGCAGGGATGACTGAGTGGGAGATATAGGAACACATATGGACGAGAATAGATGTACCTGATGGGGAAAGGCTAGGGGATCAGTCAGGTTCTGCATAAGAGAGGGTCCCCAACTTCCTAACAAACCCTCTCCCCCTGCAAAAAGAACACTTGGGTACAGTGTGTCGTAATCCCCAGAGCATAATGTAAACATAGCCTGAGTCTTTCTAATGCTTTTAATGCAAGGTGGTTCAAGCCCTTAAAGAATTATTGTAACAGCCCTCAATGGTAATTTCTCTTCTAGCCACTTCAGTCAAGGAAACAGACAAATGTTTCATATATTAAGATTATAGTTGCAAATCTACAAATAATTTTATTGTAATGTATTAGAAGATTTAATGTGGGCTAATGGCTAGAGCACAGGAGTGGGTCTGAGAAGAATTGAATTCTATCCCCAGCTCTGCCACTAACCTGCTCAGTGATGTTCACAGGTCACCTCATCTATCTGTGCCTTTCCCTCCTTTATCTCTTTTTCTATTTAGATTGTGAAATCTTCAGGACAAGATTTCTCTCTTTGTCCCTGAGAAATGGGTTTATGGTTGTTATGTACAACTACAACATGCTTCAGTAACAATCATAAAGCAAACTCTCTCAGTTTTATAAGCAGTGCTGTTACACACATTTCAGCAGGATCATAATATTCAGCAGATTATGAGTTTTCAAATGATACTTCACAAGGCATAACCACAGAAGTGGTGAACATAGGATACAGGGTGTTACAATGTTGTTTTCATCTTTTCTCATTTTCCTCTGTGAGTTCATTCAAGAGTATGGTGATAGTCTGATTTCACCTGTATAGTTGCAATTGGGGCATTTAGTGCACTGGTTGAGGTACCGGATGTTTTAATAGGTAGGACCTATATATCTTGATATATGTATTCTGGTGGGTGATCATCACTGTAGCAGTGAAGATGTGTTTGCAGGTTTTGCATCTGTTGTGCTGGCAAGGTCTGGTACTGCTTTGAATTGGTGTTTCCTGGCCTAGGAGAGGTTACTTCTGATGATTAGCTTGGAGAGATCGGGGGATTGTTCAAAAGCCAGAAGAGGGGATGCAGGAAAGATTCCTTTCATGACAGGGTTTCCATCAAGTATCAAATATAGTTGTTTGCTGATAACCTTTATAGTTTCCAGTGTGGGGTAGTAGGTGACAACAGATGGGGTGTGATCAGTGGGTGAGTTATTTCTGTATCGAAGAAAGTTCTCCCAGGTGCATCAGCATGGTCTCCCATGCTTATAGTTCTATAAAACTTCATTGACTACTTCAAAAACAACAGACAACATTCTCCATCTTGGTGTATATTGTAGTATTCAAGAGTCAGAGAAGAATAAAAGGCATTTGAAGGGGAGGAATGCCTGGCATTTTGTAAATGCTGAATGATTATTTACAGGAAACCATTGACATGCTAAGTGTAAAGGGACAAACAGGATCTGGGTTTTAGGGCTGGGCGCGTTTCTTAACTTTATTGGCCCAAACAAAGGACAAACTTCCTTTTATTTATCTTCTATTCAGAGGTTCACTTTGGACATGGTCTGTTAAGCAAGAAGGATCAGTACATTGCATTAGCAATTTATCATATAAATGTGTGTTTAGTTAATTCTCCAAGAATGCAGTTAATTTTCTCAGGAAATGGGGGCTGGGAGGAAATAGAACAGCAGAAACACACAGACAAAAACATTTAAACCTTGTGGCTGGGCATTTATTCCACATTGTTGGTCTTATTGTTATTACTGCAAAACCAAAAAAGAATATCATCTAACAAAGACCAAGAGAGTACATCAAAATAGTCTATCATTTATGGTAATGGCCTTTTCTTTGTAATATTGCTTAGTGACAGAGTGTATACTTATACTTTTAAAGATCTGGAGTACACGTATGGGTCCATAGGAGATTTTATGGTAAGATGGGATACTATAGAAGAAAATTGAATACCAGGAAAAAAATGTCTTGTGAAATCTTATACATCTTGCTGTTGCTCCAGTAGTTAAACATATATTTGCACTTGGCAAAAACTCCACTAAAGTCAACTAACCAATGAGCTGAGTCATTGATTTGTTTCTGGCTTGTTTGCAGGTTGAGTGTACACCTACATAGATTCCTAGCTATGCCAAGTTAAACACCTTTTGCATTTAACCGGGTTCCAGAACCATTTACACCCAATAGCATATAATAGTATTCTGTGCACAGTATACTGCTGTTAGAAAACAGTATCAATATGTCTACATAGCAACTAAATAAATATTCCTGGCCCATGCCAGCTCACTTAGGTCTGGGGGGGGGGCTCGGGCTAAAGGATTGTTTATTTGTGGTACAGAAGTGCCGGCATGGGCTGGAACCCAGGTTCTAGGGCCCAGATGTGTATCCTGCCATTAAACAGCCCCACAGCTTAAACACCCAGGAGCCCAATGAGCAGGAATGTGCTGCCATATGTGGGGTTTTAATTGTAGTATAAACAGGCTAGCTTAACTCTTCTGGGGCCCCCGGGCCACCAGATTTTTTAGGGCTCTTTAGGCTCTGGGATGGGGCCAAAAATTAGGGGATCAATGTGCAGAAAGGGAGGTGCAGATGGAGGCAGGAGGGTGGGTGCAGTGTGGGAGGAGGTGAGGGCTCTGCGGGGGGTGAGGTTGGGAATGAGGAGTTTGAGTGCAGGATGCTCCAGGCTGTGGTCAAAAGATTTGGAGCATGGAAGGGAGCTAATGTCAAGAGGTTGGGATTGGGGTACAGGGTCTGAGAAAGAATTAGGATGTAGGAGGGGCTCAGGGCTGGGGGTTTGGGTGCAAGGAGCTGCCCCAGGTAAGCGCCTTGCACCCAAACCCCCAGCCCTGAGCCCCTCCTGCATCCTGTTTGATGTGTGTATGGGGAGGAACAGATGGCTTTACATGGCTTCAGACACCAACCCCTACAGCTCCTATTGGCTAGGAACTGCAACCAGTGGGAGCCGTGGTGAGGCAGAGTCTGCAGACAGTGCTGGGACACAGGTTCCTGCTGCAGTGCTCATCAGAGTGATGCAGCTCCAGGAGAGGAGATGGGGGAAGAACAGCCGTGCACAGAGCTGCCCCTGTCAGGCAGACCCGGCCCAGAATGCAGTGTCAGCTGCAGCCATAAAGCCCCTTTCTTAATCCACCCTATGAAACTACTATCAGGCAGAGCTGTCCCATCCATAGGACAGTTCTGGGAAGCTGCCCTAAACCCTGTGCTTTGGGAGGGGGATCCATGTGGCCTAGGGCAGCTTGGGGGAGTACCGGGGGCCTGGCACCAACAGCAGGGGCCAGGCCCATCTGCATACTCACTACCAGCAGTGGGAGCCACAGGAAGCAGAGCAACCCAGCCCCAGCCTTTTCAGCTCCACTTTACTGTAGCAGTCAGAAGCAGAGTGACCCTCCCCCAGCCCACTCTACTCCCTGAGGGACGTTGGTGGGAGCTGGGTGTGGGGGAGAGCAGCATGCTGGGGCTGGCTTGCTCCATTTCCCACCACCACAGTTAATGGGACAACCCCTGCTAATGGTGCCATGCCCCCCCAGTAAACACCCTGGCCACATTGCTCGGGGGATGGGGCTTGAGAGGAAGGATACAATGGGGGCAGGGCACATCGAGGCAGAGTGGGAGTGGAGCAGGGGAAAGGCGTGAGGTGGGCCAGGGTCTGGGGCCAAGGGGGAAGGTGCCACACCTGCCAAGGGATGGGCCTCCTGTCAGGGCTTAGTTTAAATTGATTAGTTATGGAACAGACATAATAAAATGAAACATTACTTTAAACCAGGCCAGGGCAAAATACCTTCTGCGGGCCAGAACTGGCTGCCAAGTCACCAGATCTGGCCTGTGGATGCAGCAGGGACCTTCAGGCAGACTGAGAAAAGCGGCTGTTGCAGGGCTCTGTTTGAACAGCCGTGAGCCCAGAGCAGGGAGGACTGGCTTCATGCGTTGCCCCTGCCCACAGCACAATCCCATTGGCCAGTTTCCAGCCAATGGAAGCTGCCTGTTGTCAACAGGTAGCTAACGTCCTCTCCTGTTCCCCTCAAGTTCACAGCAGTTCAAAAACCACATAGCCTCTGCAGCAAGTGCGAGGGAGGGACAGGCAGGGAGTCTGCCTGAGAAGGCTGCTGGCTGGGAGTGAAGTAAGTAAGTCTCCCAGCCAGAGCCTGCCTCTGGCACCCCAACCCTTTGCCCCCTTACCCCACATAACCCAAACCCTCTGTCTCCCCTCCTGCAGCCATATCCCTCCCATATCCTGCACCCCAATCCCCTGCTTCAGGTTACAGGCCCCTCCTGTCCTAGGTCACAACCCAAATCTTCTGCCCCCTCCTGTACCCATACCCCACATAACCTAAAACCTCTGCCCCCTTCTGCCCCCATATCTCCTCCCAGATCCTGAACCCCAATCCCCTGTCCAAGGTCACAGCCCAAATCCCTGCACCCCCTCCTGCACCCCAGTGCCCTGCCCCAAGTCACAACCCCCTCCTGCCATAGATCACAACCCAAACCCCCGCACCCGAGGTCACAACTGCTTCCTTCATCCAAACTCCCTCCTAGACTCCACATGCTCTCCTGCACCCCAATCCCTTACTGCAAGCTGCCTTCTGCACCTAACCTCCATCCCAGACCCCACACTTCTTCCATTAATATGGAAGAGTGCAGCCCTCCACCACTTTCCAAATTCTTGGAGTGCCCCCCCCCCAACCAAAACATTTTGCCTACCGCTGCCCGAAGCATAGGATTTAAATCAAGTTGAAGAAAACTTCTAGACCTAGATCTAAGTTTTTTTCCTTGCAGTCTGGATTTAGCCTCTAGAATCTCTCCTATAACCCCTTTCTTCATTATTAACAAAACTAGAAGATTTACCAAGCATGGCTCAATTAATTTTTGATTTTGGGGAAATTAAAATGAAAATGTGCATGCTTCATTTCAACAGTGCTCTGGGGTGGGACTGTGGATGAAGGGTTTATTATACAGGCTGCCCTGGGGAGAGGGGACACCCCAGCACTTCGGGCCAGATGAGAAGCACCTCTCCATGGCTGCTGCAGTTCCAGTGGGCACAGCCAGGGGAGGGGTGCATGTCTCCCGGCTGGCACAAGTCCAGGTTCATCTTTCCCCAGCACTTCCCTGCCACAGTAATGTGGCAAACTGTGCATTTTCCCCTCTCTCCCTGACAAAGGGTTACTGCCAGCAATGTCCCCATAGGAACCAGGACAGGGGGAGCTTCAGGCCCCCTGCTCTCCCTAAAGGGCAGGAGACTCAGGCCTGGGGCATTCCTGGATGGGGGGGGGGAAGCACCCCACCCTGCCCTATTCATCTGCCTGGTGTTTCTGTCACTTTTCTGCATGGTTTTATGAGAAGCAAGCCTATTCCAGGCAGATCCCATTTTCCTGGCACAACCAAATCCTAACTTTGCTTTAAGTTACAGCTTTAAGAGGAAGCTGCATTCCAAATTTGGTGGTCCTAACTCTTACCATTTTTAGGAGGAGTTCTTGAACAAACAGAATAGATAGATGCATGGATGGACGGACAACCACATTCTCTCAAATATATAGTAGATGTACCATGAACATGAACTCCTCCTCCAAATCTACTAGAAGTTTGCCCAGCTGTCTGGTGAGAAGCTGCCACCTGTACATCTGGTATGCAAGCCACTGAACAGTTCTCACTGTCACTGCTTAACCACCTCTCAATACAACTAACATGGCTTTAAGAAGCCTGATTTTCATTAGTGTCGAGCACCCATAAATACTGTTAAAGTTAATGGAAACTGTGGGTGCTTAGCACTTTTGAAAATCTGGCCATTTTTATTTAAGTGCCAAAATCTGAATGTAGAAATCTGACTCGAGGCACCCAAGTTTGACAATGATAAGCTGTATCTCTCTTTTCATGCTCCAAGACTATTAAAAGCGCAATATATCTTGGGCAAAGTTCTATCTCTCTCCCTAACATCCACCAGTACAATCCTATTCACATTGAGAACTCTGAAAAGAAAGTTTATTCGTGTGAACAACAGAGTGCAATATACATTGCAGTTTAGTTTTAGCCCGCATCACTTCGGCTTTGTCTACACTGCAGGGGTTTCACTCAAGAAGCTTTTTGCGGTAGAGAACTTCCGCAAAAACTTCTCCACACCGCAAAAGCACATTGCAAAAGCGATGTGCTTTTGTGCAAGAGAGTGTCCACGTTCCATGGACGCTCTTGCACAAGAAAGCTCTGATGGCCATTAGCAGAATGGCCATCAGAGCACCTGTGCTTTCTCTGATAGGCTCTTTTTGGGCAAGAAACCCCTGCGGAGCATCTACACATGCCTTTTAGTCCAAGAGCTGTAGTACAAAAAGGAGTTATTCTCATGGGGAGAGGAATAACTCTACTGGCAAAAGCCCTCTGTCCTGTCGATTTAGGGTGTATCTAGACTACAATGTTTTTTCAAAAAAAGTGGCCTTTTTTTAAAAAAACTTCCCCTGCGTCTAGACTGCCACCACATTCTTTCGAAAGTAAATCAAAAGAATGTGGCAGTTTTTTCGATTGTGGAAAACCTCATTTTATGAGGAATAATGCCTTTTTTCAAAAGTGCTCTTTCAAAAAAAGGCATTATTGAACGCAAACTGTGCTTTTTCGAAAGAGCATCCAGACTGCCTGGGTGCTTTCTTTTGAAAAAGCAGCTCGCTTTTTTGAAAGTATTGGCTGTAGTCTAGACACTCTCTTTCGAAAGAGGCTTGTAGCCTAGATGTACCCTTAGTGTTTTGGGTTTTTTTGTTTGGTTTTTTTTTTTGCACAAAAACGCACTTGAGGTGTGGATGCTCCACTGTTTTTTGCACAAACACAGGTGCTTTTGCGCAAAAACCTTGTAGTGTAGACATAGCCTTACAGTGATTGTCCAGCTTATTTCCAGAACTGGTACTGATAAATTTTCCCCTTGCTTATTACTGGCCAGAGTACGTTTTTGTAAGCATCAAGTTAAGAGTACGTTTCTAATTATCTGATGTATTCAGAAGGGCTTTTCAGGCACCTTTCTCAGTGCTGTGAGAGATTCAATTACAGCCAAAATATTATTATTTAATATGTATGCTATTATTGAAGTTTGTCATATAGCTCTATAATATGTAAACTATAGCCCAACCCACATGCCTCATCATTAAAACATATGGTATTACTTGTCTAATAGTACCTTGCAAAGTAATCCTCACTCCAGAAGAATTTACTAATAAACAAAACATTTTATGAAGTTAAAGAAAGAGAAAGAAGCTTTCATTATAAGGCAGAATCTTCCTCTAGTCTCTTCTGGGTACTGTGAGACAAGATATATCATATCATAGCTGTGATCCTGTGAGATCCAACTCAACAGGGCCAAGATGGATCAGTACTTGGCTTTATATTTTTCTGGGAGTCTTAGTTAATTTCTAATGCACCTGTCACAGTGGTATCTAAATACCAAATAATGGTAATTGTTGCATAAAATCATCCCCAAAGGGGATCCCACTACATCTGTTTCACTATGTTTTAGGAGTCCTTCTTTAAGAAAAAAGAAACTGCTACTTAACTTTGGAAGCCCTGGGGACCACAATGATACTCACAGCACATGCCAAGGGCCGCAACTTAAGTGTGGTTGCATATACATGCAAATATATATGCAAATAGCTTCTTTCACACTGACTGGCATGAATACAAAAATTAAGGCAAGACTACACAACACACAGGCCCCATTTAAGTAAGTTCTGCTGATATTAATAAAATGCACTATTTACCCGATTTCCACTCATATGACAACACTTTTAACGAGTAATGACAATTCAGGAACTGAACTACTAAAATGCATATCAACAGAAGACCATTATATTGACTACTTTTTTGTTTTGGCTCACACCCGCAGGCCACAAACAAACGGGCTGCAGGCTGCATGTGGCCCACGGGCCGTGTGTTGAGTAGCCCTGCGCTAAGAAAAGCCCAAATGGCAGTAGATAAATATTAGGGATTCAGTCAGCAGGACCTCCTACTCATTACTGAGCAAAAGCTTTATCTGGGACAAGGGAGCACTATCTTTAGAACAAGAATGAAATCTTAGATTCTAATGGCTTACATTCATTATAGATCACATGGTACTTTTTGCACGAGAAAAATTGTTAGAATTAGTCCTTCAGTCAAATTCCTATTTGAATAATCACATTCTGCTTCCTTAACTTCTCCCTGCAGTGTTCCTTCAACACCGTATCTGTGTCACTGGTTGGTGAACTGATTCTGAGTGTAGATACTGCCATTTTTACAATTACCCAGTTAAGTCTGGAAAGCACTTTTGGATCTATCTGGGTGAAAGGTAATATAAGAATATTGGACCAAACTCTCCTCTGAGTTACAGTAATGTGAAATTGGAAAAATACCATTGACTTCAATGGAATTACTCCAGATTTACACAAGAGAAACTGAGATTAGTATGTGCTCAGAGAGAGAGGGAGAGGCCCAGAACTCTCACAAGACAGACCATCATGGCATCCTGACAACTATTTAACATTCATTCAACTTCTTGATGTGTCATTGAGATGATTGTCAGCAAGAAAAACAGCCCATCTTGCCTTTCTCGGCTTTGAATTTCATAGTTCTTTGCTTGAAACTACAGTGTTAATAAGTAAATACTATTACTAAAAGTTGAAGGAATCTGATATTTTTCCAAAAGCATGGATTTCCCAGCCTCATTTTATGAAGTGTTTAGAACCAGATATTTTTCCTTTTAGTTTAACCAGGGATTAATAACATAAAAACTGGCAAGGAAATTGTCATCTGCAAGCTGCAACTAATATTAGTTGATGTAATCCAGATATAAAAGCTACCCTGTGCAATCCTTTAGCTTTTGCAGCATAGAACTACACAACAGTGCAGTGACCTGTGCAAATGAAGAGCAAAGTGATTGCTTATTTTTAGGCAGGGTTTGTGCACTTTTCCTCCCACCCTTAAGTGTTAAATGTTGATCAAATAGGCTCTGAACAATAAAAAGCAACAGATTTTCTGAAAAATAAACACTGTTTGAAGGAAACTGAATCTTACATTTTCTTGTACATGGTTTCCCAACTCATGTTTGTTCTGGACTGAGATGATTCAAGATTTGTTTGTTGCCATACCCTTCAGAATCAAAAGCAAAATTTGCAGTTTTCAAAAATTCCTGCAGTAGAAGACACACAATGGTAGCAACTGAAGCCTGAAGATAAATTTTATATATACACACACACACACACACACACACACATACATCTATAGTTGCTAGCAGTTATCCTCAAAAAAGTAGCCACAGTCCTTTACATCAGTGGGAATTCAGGATAGGTGAGGACTGAGAGAGGCATGCAAGATTTAGCTCCAGCTTTTTCTGATTTCCTGAGGGTGCTCTTTAAGGCTGGAATCACACTGGCTTCTTAATAGTCATCATCAGTATATGAGAGCATTGCTTATCGGAACTGTGGAAGGGGAAGGAAAGCTTGTGATGACCATTGTCTACTGAGCTTGGAAAGTAGTGGAGCACCTGTTGCAAAAATGCCTGCAAAGCTTCCGAGCGCAGCTCCAAATTCATCCCTTCTTTATCTTACACCTCCTCATATTCTCCTATTAGCTGCTTTCTTGGCTATGTGCATTCTCCCATCCCTCCAGGGAAATTGTAAATAACAACAGTTTCCACTCTCTTCTACTTACCAAGCTGTAATTTACATCAACATTTGTGTCACGTCTGAATGTGACTCAGGAATGTCTCTGCTTTATAAATCAGTTGTGTGGATGAGGAAATCTCTGCAGAATATGAATACCCATTTTGAAGCTTGTGAATGAATCACAGCACACTGCTTTTGTTCAGCTAGTCTCTCAGCACTGAACAGAGCCATTTCTTATATTTTGCTGTGGTGGTTGCAATTGAGAGACATTGATGTATGAGTTTCCATACCCGTGGCACATTGCTGATGTCTAAAGTATTTGATCAGTAAGTACTAGCCTTTACACTGGACCCTGATATATGAATTAGTTTGCTTCATGTCAATTGAACACACATCCAGGAGTTGATATGAAATCTCAGTTTCCATGTGCCCCTATAAAAATGGTTTGCTGCATCTCCACGTCCACATTACTATAGGCTGTTTTATGATGAAAAATGATAGAACAATGTTTCCCTAATAAAAAACACGCTTGTGCAATTCATTAACCTCATCTATGTGGACGATCGCCTTTAGACACACACAAAATGAAGAGCTGCAAAAGAAGGAAAAAATCAGCCAGATAATAAAAGGGAAATGTTCCAGCTCTCTCACTTAATAAAGTACAATATCCAAAAAAAGAAACTAAGGGTGCATAAATTCTTACAGGCCCCGGCCAGCTCTACTGTTCATGCTAAATGCTCCTGCAGCCTGCATGTTCATATGCGCTCAGCAATTCAATGGCACATGCATGCATGCTTTTTTAAGATGTGTATCACATGGTACAGCTACTAAAGAGAGACACTGAGGTGCTTCCTTAATGAAACATGAATACCTTTGCAATACTCTACACTGATTATTACGCCACTTTAAAATTAGTCAAATTATAGCACACTGGCACATATACCTTCCTCTGACAATTTTTTTAAAATCAGTTCTTGTTTAGTTTTGACTATAAAAAATGCACCCAGACCATTTATGAAAGATCTTGACAAATTTAATAGAGAATGATCACTTTTAAACCAATCTTAGAATCGAATGTGTGGTAAGAATTTTCCACTACATTCTACACATTCTATAGATTTAAAAGTTTCATCATTTAGACCTTGTTCACTTTTAAATTATGCAGTTATTAGAGTACAGAATTCACTTGCTTTCTTACCTGTGTAAAATGTGGTTTAAGCCAATGAATGGTATGATGCTGAATAGTCATGTCAACTTGGTATATTAAGTTTTCTTAACTGAACATATGACAGTACACATACAGAAAAGCAAAATCTACCAGGCCTGTTCATTAGAACAGGGCCAATATGGTGCACCATCTACAGATCTGTTATATACTACTTGTTACTTTTATGTTATAATTTGTGGTTAGTCCATTCACCATTATATGTCTACCAATTGTCTACACAGTTACATTTTCATTATCCTTCAAATTTCCAGCTACAAAGAATCAAAACAACTTTGACCCACTGAAAAGACCTTAGCACAGGTTCAAAAAGTGGCTCAGCCAATTGTTCCATTTGCCTTTTGCGACAGAGTATATTTTCAAAGTCTTAGAGGGGTTGCCGTGTTAGTCTGTAACTTTAAAAAATGAGTGGTCCTGTGGCACCTTAGAGGCTAACAGAAATGTACAGTGTCATGAGCTTTTGTGGTTAAAACCCACTTCATCAGGACTACTCGTTTTTATATTTTAGATTTTTATATTTTCAAACTTGCTGTTTTCTGCAAGATGATTCATATTCCCAATAAGAAAATGTATTGCTATCAGTTAACAGTATTTCTTTTCACATAATATTTATCCCTTTCTGTGGCTTCTGTTTCTACATTGTAACTTATTATAGCACTCAGCATGGGCAGTGGGTATAAGAGGCAAGGGAAGGCAATGCTGTCCCTGGGTCTTAGTGCTCAGTCTTTCTCCTCTTCCCATCCCTTCTGCCCATTCCTGAAGGCTCCCACAGCAGACTGTTGCTGCTGGCAGACAGGTGCGTCTTCCCCTGAAATGGATCTGTTAACTTAAAAGTAAAAAGCCTTTCAGCTTGACAGACTTATTAGCATAACCGAAAGAGCAGAAAAAAGTAAGGGAGGCCCTAGGTCAGGATAGCACTTAGCCCAGGGGTAGGCAATAATTTTTGATGCGGGAGGCCTACTCCAAGAATTTGGAAAGTGGTCAAAGGCCACACTCTTCCATGACACTAATGAAGGAGGTGCGGGTCTGGGATGAAGGTTGGGTGCAGCAGGGAGCTCCTCTATGTATGTATGCACAATATTTTACTGTATTTTTATAAGCTGAAAATCTCTCCTTAAGTAGACACTGTGATGTTGGCAAACTAGTTGCCAGCTCATGCCAGCGGCTCTGTGTCTCAGCAGGACACTGACAGACACAGAACTGGATGTGTCTGGCTCATTTATGGGTTAATACGTATAGATAGAATAGCATGGGCAATGGGTATTGTATGCAGGGGAGGGCTGAGCATCCCCAAACAGCCTACTGTGGCTCCTCCCCCAGGCCAGTGTATTTCTCACAGAGGTTCAATGTTGGACGCGTTGCCTGCCCAGTCCTCTGTGGCCCGGAGCCCTGGGGTTGTGGGGGCAGTGGCTGTGCTACCCATGATCTGTGGACACTGGAGCTGTGACACACCAGGACCGGAGCCTTGCCTCCCTGCCCCCAGCTGAATAGTGCTGGGATTGCAGACCACGTGGGTTTGCTTTTGACTCCTGACGGGGGCCACGAGAGTAAAAAAGGGGGCACAAGGAGAGGGGCCAGGAGCTGGTCTCCCCAGGAGGCCGGGTCACTGTCCATTCATGGTAGTCAGAGCAAATCACAAACACAAAAACAACCTTCAGCGGGATCCAAAGACAGATCACAGAAAGTTAATTCATTTCTGCTTTTGGAGAACCACCTACCTGCTAATAATTCCATATTCCATCTGTTGGCATTACACTTTTTTCAAGGCCCTATGATATTCTTGCTCACACTTTTTAGCATTTGCTGGGACAAATGCTGTGAAGTTTAATTTTACATGGGAACACCTACTAAATTCTATGTTAAAGCCCTGTTCCATAAAGGCTGCTTTTTAACTGGTCCAGGAAAACTGGTTTATATAATTTAACAAGATGAAAACAGGAGGGTTCCATAGACTTTTTATGGTTTCTATACATATTATTCTAAAACTCTATACAATTTAATAGAGAATTAGATGCTTTCTACTGGCGCTATGAACTACTTTATAGAAATCTATAGTAGGCTAGAAATCTCTTAAAGATGACCTAAAGATCTATAGAAGAATATTGTTTTCTATTCCATGCTATAGGGCTTTTCCATCAGGATGTTGAGATTTTAAGTTTTTGATTTCATATGTTTTTAGAAAGTGTTAGAGATTTTTGTGCTGATTTTATAAACCTATGTCGATATATAGGCCACAGGTTAGCAAAACATTTAAGCAGAAGTCCATCCATATTCCACAAAGTACTTATGCCCATCTCCAAATTCCAGTGGGTAAAATGCCCCAGTAACTTCAGGGCTTAAGTCTTGTGGACTTTCAGGTCGATGACAATTACTTTAAGGCTGTTTAAGCTACTCAAATAAGTCAAGTTGACCACGTGCATACATCTTCATCAAATCTGTTTTTGAAAATGTAGCCCAAACTTCTTAAGATTCACCACACCTTTGTGATGTCACTACATACAATTGTCATAAACATTTTACAGACTCAGAAATTAGGGTGTAGAGTTAATTGACTTCTCAATGGTCGCATAGACAGTTATCAATTCAGGAGGAGAAACCAGTTGTCCAGCATCCAAATCTCTGACTTTAGCATAATGATCAGAAGAAGGAAGCAGATCTGGAAGGGCATGTGGTCTTGTAGCTAGTGTTTATTATCTTCATTCTTTTTACAGCTTTCATTTTTTGGCAATAACACTTAGCCTTTTTTCCCCAAAGCAGCTTTCCAGGTTTAAATTTTATTGTCCTCATAAAGCAAAACAAACTATAAATATTTCCATAAAGTAAAACCACTGTATCTAAAAACTATTTTAATTTATTATTTGTTTAGTTTTTGTTGGGATTTTGTATGCTCAAGCCTCATTTAGCAAGTGAAATGATAAATGGCCTATATACATAGGATAGTTGATGGATAGCTGAAAAGAATTTGGCAATGGCCTTTCAGTTCTGAGTTCAACTTGAAAACCTAAAAGAATTACTTCCCCCCTTCAGTTTAGTTTCTATAAATCACACCAGTGAAAAAAGTAAAGGTACTAAGGCTTGCAACCAAATTCTTGTTTAATAGATCTGTGATCCATGAACTTTTCATATTTTACTATGTTCCCTCAAGGAAAAAAAAGCAAGAGAATTCTAAATAAAAGCTGCCATTTTATGTTGCAATGCTAAGGTTTAGAGTAGAGTCTGCTACCCTGAACAGGCTGAAGTGAGAGTTTTATTGTAGATTTGTCATGCTTTGGATATCTTTAGATTTGATTAGTGAAATTTTCAATGTTTAATCATAGTGCTTGTTATTTTCAAATTTTTCTGGTATTATTTTCAAACATGAAGTGAATATAATAATTCATTTAGGAGAACTTTTCCTGAAACATTGCAATAACAACTGCACTGAGAGCACAGATACTTGATAAGTCGTCAGGAAGGAGATTTCCAACAACTGAGGTGCAAGTTACAGATACAAAATGCAAGATAATTCTATGACAAGTTTGTACATGTAGTTATGATAATTATACATGCAAACAGTGTAAGTGTATATGCAAATTTGCCTATTCACTTGTGCATTGAGTTAGCTGATTTTCAGACATGGTTGAGATAATTATATGTGTAAATTAAGCATACATCTGGATGCCCAAATTGTTGTAATATGAGTTTTTGGTTTGTTGATGCAAAGTGTAAGACATATGCTTAAAATTATTTTTTAATCTATCATTGCCATTTTATCAGGTATGAAGAACACAATATGATTTCACTGGAATGACACTAAAGTGATCATATCAAAATCTGTTAGCACTGAAAAATGACTAAGGCTTGAATTATTTGTTATTCATAAAAGTGAGGTATTGATAGCATTAGGTAGAGCTTGGTATAGCATAGGTAAGAACTGAATTCATTGCGCTCACACCTCTGAACAAGCTCATGGTCTCATGAGTCTTCTACTACAATGTTCTGAACTCTTGTGAGCTGCTGAACATCATAAACACCTATTGATGTCAGTGGGTATAGAGGATGATCAAGGCTTTGCAGGAATGGCAATATACAAAGCAGAACCTGTCCATTTATGTCTTTTTTTTGTGTGTGTGTGCCATTCAAAAATTAATTGGGGACTAGAAGAAGTCTAGGACATTCATTTACATGAGTCAGGATTTATCCTTGGGTGTTAAAAGATGAAAAACAGGTGCAATAGATCCTGCCTGGTAGACATATCTAGCATTGTAAAAAAGTCCCAGCGAGGTAGCCACGTTAGTCTGTAACTTTAACAGTGACATTGCTGAGACTGATGGCATATATCACATTAGTGGATGTGAAGGTAGATGTATGAGACCCTGATGTTGTGGCTTATGTGATTAGGACCTGTGATGGTGTCTCTTGCATAGATGTGTGGACAGAATTGACTGTGGGGATGTTGCAGGGTTAGGTACCTGGTAAGTATTTGCTTCAGGAAAGGGGGGGGTATGCAGGCCAGGAATGGCCTGTCTCCCAAGGCCTATGAGAGTGAGGGATCATTTTCCAGCCTAGGTTGTAGACTGTAAATGATGAGCTGGACCTAAGAGGTTTAAGCTGGAGGCTGTAGGTGATGATCTGTTGTTTTCCTTGTGGCCTGTCTTGAAGTAGGTGACTTCTGGTTACTCACCTGACTCTGACAATCTGTTTCTGTACTTCCACAAGCGGGTATGTAAGTTTTCAGAATGCTACTTACCAGCATCCACACACCCCACCTCAGACACACCCAGGAACTATCCCTGCAACAAACCCCATTGCCAACTCTGTCCAGATATCTATACTAGCAACACCATTACAGGACCTAACCAGAGAAGTCACTCATCAGGGGCTGAACTTCCACTAATGTGATATATGCCATCAAGTGCCAGCAATGCCCCTCTACCATGAATATTGGCCAAACCAGACAGTCTCCACTACAAAGGATAAATAGACTCAAATCAGACATCAGGAATGATAAAGCACATAAACCTGTAAGGGAAACATTTTAATCTCCCTGGACACTTGATAACGGATTTGAAAGTAGCCATTCTTCTACAAAAGAATTTTATCACCCGATTACAGAGGGAGACATCTGAACTGGAATTCATTTACAAGTTCAACACTATCAACTTAGGTTAGATTAAAGATCTTAACTGGTTAACACTACAGAGTCAACTTTCCCACCTTTGATATTCATGTTTCCAGATCACATGCTATGAATGAGACAGACACACATCCAGCCTGATTTTATTTATTTATATTTATATTTATATTTATATTTATATTTACACACACACACACACACACACACACACACACACACACACTGGATTCTGTAATTTCCACTCCAGCTCTCTGAGGAAGAAGGGTGTACCCACAAAAGCTCATGACCTAGTAAATGTGTTAGTCTCTATAGTGCCACAGGACTGTTTGTTATATCTAGTATTATGACTGTTCCAAAGCCAATTGAAGCCAGTTAGAGTCTTTACATTGATTTCAATAGACTTAGGGTCAGGTTCCATGAGAAATGCCATGTATATAAGCAGCACACCTTTTATGATGTTTACTAATTTAGCAATTTTTAAAAAACAAATAGAAGGTGCAGTTCGCATTATAAAGTGCCTAACCAAATCAACCTGAGACTTTTGTAGAGGTAAAATTGTGTCTGTTCCTAAATGACTTGGGCACATTTGCCAAAAGGGATACATTAAAAATAGAGAACTAGTTGGATCTTCTTTTGAAAGAAGAGGATTTTTTAATTAAGTAATAGTTGCTCCTGCCTTCTTGATTTGAGAGAGAATGCTACTCTTGTCCACCATCTCCTCCCCCCTGCCAAAAAAATGAGGCAATTTCAATACCAGTCATTTAAGGTAAAGGAGGCTTCGTTAAAAGAGCTAAGAAGGAAGAATACAAATTCTGGGAAAGCTTAGACAAAACAGCCTCATGTGCCCCGGAAATAGTTACTGTTTTAAGAGATATATTAGCCTTTGTGAGAGGAATGGGTGAAGACAAAACAGTGCCAAAGAGATTCAATATAATGAATACATTGTGGAACAATACAAAATACTACACTCTTGTTTACATCCCTCTTGCTCAAGCAGTTGGACACAACGCTAAAGAGTCAAGTTAAGGTTGATTAATGTACCTAATGTTTGAACCAAAGTGAAGTTTTATTGTTTCCTTTGGCTCCATAACAGAAACACAATTTGTTCTAGAGATCCCCAGATATGTGATTTGACTCCCAATAAGTATTATACTACAACACTTCATTTCTTCTATTGTTATATCAAGATGCAGTATTAAAGGAACAGAGCTGTTTGTTATACCAGAAAGACCTGTTGTATTGGAATCATAGTCATCCCTTAGGACATGTCTACACAGCAGGGCAAAAGTCAAATTAAGCTACTCAACTTCAAATACATCAATTGCGTAGCTGAAGTCGAAATAGTGTAATTCGACTTTTGGTGCTATCTACACAGCAGGAAGTCAAAGGAAGAACCCTCTTCCTTCCACTTCCCTTACTCTTCATAAAATGAGGATTTCAGGAGTCAGAGCAAGAAATCCTCCAGCTTGCCACTATTTCAAAATAATGGCTTCCTGCGTAGATGCGCTCTTTGTTATTTCCGAATAACATGAATGACATGGGGAACAGATTTATCAAGAAAGCGAAAGAAAACTAATAATACAACACAATTATCTTTGCCACATCTGCTTAACGATAGTCATTTGATTGTGACTGTGCATACGATACTTAATAAGTGACTGTGGAAATAAATCCTTTGTTATTGGGGAAAGAGCACTAAATTCAAGGGCAATAGACTAACGATCTGAAAAAGAACAAGAGGTCAATTAAAATATTAGTAGGTGAAAGACCGAAAAGAATCACTCATATGAATATTTAGAACCTCTGAGTCATTGGAATGATTGTGGAAATCTAGAGACAAAGGCTTTGAGTACACTGAAGTCAGTGGAAAGACTGACATGGATTTCAGTGGTCTTTGGAGCAGGCTCATAATGAACTCCCAGAGATTCCATTCCTAACAACTAGCCATTTAGACTATATAGCTGTAACAGATTTACGGTCAGTTTGTGTCCTTAGTGGTTGTATGACCCCTTCAGGTGATATCAGTATTCATTTATCATTCAGAAAGAACATAAGAACATAAGAATGGCCATACTGGGTCAGACCAAAGGTCCATCGAGCCCAGCATCCCATCTGCCGACGGTGGCCAATGCCAGGTGCCCCAGAGAAGGAGAACAGAAGACAATGATCAAGTGATTTATCTCCTGCCATCCATCTCCTGCCCTTGTTATGAAGGCTAGGGCACCATACTTTATCCCTGGCTAATAGCCATTTATGGACCTAACCTGCAAAAATTTATCAAGCTCTTTTTTAAACCCTAATAGAGTCCTGGCCTTCACAGCCTCCTCGGGCAAGGAGTTCCACAGGTTGACTGTGCGCTGTGTGAAGAAAAATTTCCTTTTATTAGTTTTGAACCTACTACCCATCAATTTCATTTGGTGTCCCCTAGTTCTTGTATTATGGGAAAAGGTAAATAATTTTTCTATAATCACTTTCTCCACACCATTCATGATTTTATATACCTCTATCATATCGCCCCTCAATCGCCTTTTTTCCAAACTGAAAAGTCCCAGTCTCTCTAGCCTCTCCCCATATGGGACCCTTTCCAAGCCCCTAATCATCTTAGTCGCCCTTTTCTGAACCTTTTCTAATGCCAATATATCTTTTTTGAGGTGAGGAGACCACATCTGCACGCAGTACTCGAGATGTGGGCGTACCATAGTTTTATATAGGGGAAGTATGATATCTTTTGTCTTATTATCTATCCCTTTTTTAATAATTCCTAACATCCTATTTGCCTTACTAACTGCCGCTGCACACTGCGTGGATGTCTTCATAGAACTATCCACTATAACTCCAAGATCCCTTTCCTGATCTGTCGTAGCTAAATTTGACCCCATCATGTAGTACGTGTAATTTGGGTTATTTTTTTCCAACATGCATTACCTTACACTTACCCACATTAAATTTCATTTGCCATTTTGCTGCCCAATCACTCAGTTTGCTGAGATCTTTTTGTAGTTCTTCACAATCCCTTTTGCTTTTGACTGTCCTGAACAACTTTGTGTCATCTGCAAACTTGGCCACCTCACTGCTTACCTCATTTTCTAGATCATTGATGAACAAGTTGAACAGGATTGGTCCCAGTACTGACCCCTGGGGAACACCACTAGTTACCCTCCTCCATTGTGAAAATTTACCATTTATTCCCACCCTTTGTTTTCTGTCTTTTAACCAATTCTTGATCCATGAAAGGACCTTTCCTCCTATCCCATGACCACCTAATTTACGTAAAAGCCTTTGGTGTGGGACCGTGTCAAAGGCTTTCTGGAAATCTAGGTATATTATATCCACTGGGTGCCCCTTGTCCGCATGTTTATTAACCCCTTCAAAGAATTCTAACAGATTAGTTAGACACGACTTCCCTCTGCAGAAACCATGCTGACTTTTGCCCAACAATTCGTGCTCTTCTATGTGCCTTGCAATTTTACTCTTTACTAGTGTTTCTTCTAATTTGCCTGGTACTGATGTTAAACTTATCGGTCTATAATTGCCAGGATCTCCTCTAGAGCCTTTTTTAAATATTGGTGTTATATTGGCCATCTTCCAGTCATTTGGTACCAAAGTGGATTTAAAGGATAGGTTACAAACCACTGTTAATAACTCCGCAATTTCACCTTTGAGTTCTTTCAGAACCCTTGGGTGAATGCCGTCTGGTCCCGGAGACTTGTTACTATTCAGCTTATCAATTAATTCCATAACCTCCTCTAATGTCACTTCAATCTGAGTGAGTTCCTCAGATTTGTCACCTAAAAAGGCTGGCTCAGATTTAGGAACCTCTGTAACATCCTCAGCCGTGAAGACTGAAGCAAAGAAATCATTTAATCGCTCCGCAATGGCACTGTCTTCCTTGATCGCTCCTTTTATATCTTTATCATCCAAGGGCCCCACTGCTTTTTTAGCGGGCTTCCTGCTTCTAATGTATTTAAAAAACATTTTACCATCATTTTTTGAATTTTTGGCTAGCTGTTCCTCAAACTCTTTTTTGGCTTTTCTTACTACATTATGACACTTAATTTGGGAGTGTTTATGTTCCTTTCTATTTTCCTCACTAGGATTTGACTTCCACTTTTTAAAAGCTGCCCTTTTCTCTCTCACTGCCTTTTTAACATGCTGCCACCGCCAAAAGCGGCAAGGCTGGGCCCGCGGAGGAGAGGGCGGCGGGGTCAGTGACGGGACTCGGGCAGGACCTACCTCGGGGGGAGGTATCCTTTTCCCCTGCTGCCCAGCCCCCATCTACCCTTGCCCCCCCGACGCTGCCCTTGTCCCCTGGCTCTTCCTCCATTCAGGCCCAGCCCTCTTCCTCCGAGGGATGGGAGCTCGCAATGGGGAAGCGCCGAAAGCGTGCTCGGCGTTCCACCCCGCCCTCTGAGGGGGAGGACAACCTCCCTGTACCCATGGGGGTGGACGCTGGGGCCATTCCACCCTCTGAGCCCGCAAGCGATTCACAGCACCACGAAGCGGTCGAGGTGACTGCGGCGGACGCGGGAGAGGTGAACACCTCCCTCCCGGGGTCCCTGCAAGAGGGGGTGTCCATGGAGGATGCTCCCACTGTTCCCGCCTCCACTGAGGGGGCGGCCGCTGACCTTGCCACCGACAGAGATCAGCACCTGGTGGCGGGCGGCGGGCTCGCCTTCCTCTCTCAGGAGGTGGAGGCTTTGGGGCTGACCCCGGCTGCCTCGGAGGGGGATCATCAGGTCCTGGAGGGACAACAACCGACCTCTCCTTCCCCTTCCGACCCGCTGCTATCCCTTCTCCCTGCCTCTGAGTTGCCCCGGGGTGCGACCGTCTGCCCGGCCATCGACAACACCTCGGCCGCGGCCGCGGCAACCCTTGAGGCTCTCAGCGGGCGGGAGATCCCGTTAATATCTGTCACCCCCGGCGCTGAGGCCTCCGGTGCTGCACTCTCTGTGGCACTGGAGCTCAGCGCTGGGGAGACTATTACTACCCCTACCGCTGCCATCGATTCTCTGCGCTGCGAGGAGGCACCGCACCCCGGTGCCTCCTCTGCTGAGGCATCTCGCCCTGCTCCTTCTCCTGCTCCCTATTCAAACGCCCTCTCAATCGAGTTTCCCACCCCTCTTCCTCCTCCCCGCCATTCTTGTCTCTTCCCTAATCCCTCACCTCTTCCTCCCCCTACTCTCCTTCCTCGTCTCCCTCCTTTTCCCGATCCCCTCCCTGAACTCTTTTCCTCCCCTTACTCTGTTACTGCCGCCCCTGGGGTTGCCACGTTTAGTCCAGACGTTGGCCCCCGGGAGGCGGTTTTCGTTTCTTCTGCTCCCAGCACATCTGGGGCTGATCTCTCTCCGCCACTGTCCTCTCAGCAGGGACCTCAAACGCCCTGCGTCCCCGTGCCGATGGGTCGCGGGGCTCACGGAGGGGTCTGGCCCCAAGGCGTTCGAGGGCCCGAGGCCCCGACGCCAGACGCGCTGAAGGGCGAGATGCGTGTTTTCTTGGAAGACATCCGTGGCTCCAAGAACAAGGTCGCTCTCGCCCTTCAGCGCTGGGGAGATTTTCATCTCATTTTGCAAATAGTCAGAGCCCTCTTGCGGGAGGGTAAAGGGACCGGGCGGCGGGGGGCCGCGGCTTACCAGCGGGTCCGCAGCTTCCGTGACGCCCTGCTCACTTTTGGGAACGGTCACGGTTTGCTGCGGGGCCCGATGGGGGCCGTCGGCACTCCTGCCAATCAGGATCTTCCCCAGCCCTCTCGATGCCGCCGCTCATCTTTGCCACTCTAAACACCCGGGGCTGCGGGTCGGGCCTCCGTACGTGTCAGGTCCTCTCCTTCCTCCGGAGGGGCAGGTACTCCGTCATATTCCTCCAGGAGACCCACACAGCTCCGGCCACCGAGGCTAGCTGGCGGCTGGAGTGGGGGGACAGGGTTTATTTTAGCCACCTGTCGGCCCGTCAAGCCGGGGTGGCTACCCTGTTCTCCCCGAACCTGCAGCCCGAGGTGCTGGGGACCGCCGAGGTCGTGCAGGGTCGCCTGCTGCATCTCCGGGTTCGGACGGAAGGGCTGACACTAAATCTCGTCAACATCTACGCCCCGACGTCCGCCCCGGAGAGGCTCCGCTTCTTTCGGCAGGCGTCGGCCTTCCTCGGCACTTTGGATCCTCGCGAGTGCCTGGTCCTGGGCGGAGACTTCAACTGCACCCTCGAGGAGCGGGACCGTACGGGGCTCGAGCAGTGCCCGGCCGCCGCGGACGTCCTCAGGGAGATAATAGACCATCACTCCCTGGTGGACGTCTGGCGAGACCTCCACCTGGGCGAGGAAACGGTGTTTACCTACGTCCAGGTGGCGGGTCGTCGGTCTTTCCACTCCCGGTTGGACCGCATTTATGTGTCTCGTCATCATCTCTTCCGGGCCCACTCCTCCGGCATTCGGCCGGCCCCTTTCTCGGACCACCACTTGGTGGCCGTACGGGCTTCTCTTTCCTCGGAGAGGCCGGGGCCGGCCTATTGGCATTTCAATAACAGCCTGCTGGAGGACGTGGGCTTCGTAGCGTCCTTCCGGGAGTTCTGGCTGGCCTGGCGCGGGCGGCGGTGCGCCTTTCCCTCGGCGCGGCGGTGGTGGGATGTGGGGAAGGTGCGCACGCGGCTCTTCTGCCGTGACTACGCCCGGGGGGCCAGCCGGCGGAGGGATGCGGCGATAGAGCAGTTGGAACGGGAGGTTTTAGAGCTAGAGAAGCGGCTGGCCACCGGCCCCGAGGATCCGCCCCTCTGCGGAGCGTACCGGGAGAAGCGGGAGGAGCTCCGGGCCCTCGAGGACCTTCGAGCCCGGGGTGCCTTTGTTCGTTCTCGCATCCCGTCTCCTTCGGGAGATGGATCGAGGCTCCCGCTTCTTCTACGCCCTGGAGAAAAAGAGGGGGGCCAAAAAACACGTCCTCTGCCTTCTGGCGGAGGACGGCACCCCCCTCACGGATCCGGTGGAGATGCGCGAGAGGGCTCGCGCCTTCTACGCCTCTCTCTTCTCCCCCGGATCCGACCGACGCCGACGCCCGCAGGGTTCTCTGGAACGAACTCCCGACGGTCAGCGCGGGCGACCGGGACCGGCTAGAGCTGCCTCTCTCTCTGGCCGAGTTCTCGGAAGCCCTCCGTCTCATGCCCACCAATAAATCCCCGGGCATGGACGGGCTGACCGTGGAGTTCTACCGCGTGTTCTGGGACGTCCTCGGCCCGGACCTTGCTAGCGTCTGGGCCGAGTCCTTGGAGAGCGGGGTCCTCCCTGTATCGTGCAGGCGAGCCGTGATCGCCTTGCTGCCCAAGAAGGGGGACCTCCGCGATCTGAGGAATTGGCGTCCCGTCTCGCTCCTCAGCACGGACTATAAAATTGTCGCCAAAGCCATCTCCCTGAGGTTGAAGTCCGTGCTGGCGGACGTGGTCCATCCAGACCAGACCTACACCGTCCCGGGCCGAACCATCTTCGACAACCTCTTTCTGGTCCGGGATCTCTTAGAGCTCGGGTGTAGGGACGGTCTGTCGTTCGCCCTCCTGTCCTTGGATCAGGAGAAGGCGTTCGACCGGATGGACCACGGGTACCTCCTGGGCACCCTGCGGGCCTTCGGCTTCGGGCCCCATTTTGTGGGGTTTCTCCAGGTGCTGTACGCCTCCGCAGAGTGCTTGGTCAAGCTCAACTGGACCCTGACCGCACCGGTCAGCTTCGGGCGGGGAGTACGTCAAGGCTGTCCGCTGTCGGGCCAGCTGTACGCTCTGGCCATAGAGCCCTTCCTCCGTCTCCTTCGCAAGAGGTTGACGGGGTTGGCGCTCCGTGAGCCGGAGACGAGGCTGGTCCTGTCGGCGTATGCCGACGACGTGCTCCTCGTGGTCCAGGACCCGGGAGACCTGGCGCGGGTGGAGGCTTGCCAAGCCGTCTACTCGGCGGCCTCCTCCGCCCGGGTCAACTGGGTCAAGAGCTCTGGCCTGGTGGTAGGGGCCG
Organism: Pelochelys cantorii; assembly: GCA_032595735.1. Classification (NCBI taxonomy): domain Eukaryota; kingdom Metazoa; phylum Chordata; order Testudines; family Trionychidae; genus Pelochelys; species Pelochelys cantorii. Next base: position 42,209,695 of record CM064329.1, on the reverse strand, counting down.
GGTGGCAGGCGGGCTCCCTCCCACCCGCGCTTCAGGCCATCAGGTGGAGCGCGGGTCCGCTGCTCTATCTCGGCGTTTTTCTTTCTGCCACGCATCCCTCCCCGCCGGAGAACTGGCAAGGTTTAGAGGCCAGGGTGGTCGAGCGGTTGCAGAGATGGACGGGACTGCTCCGGTGCCTCTCCCTGCGTGGGAGGGTACTGGTACTCAACCAATTGGTCCTGTCCATGCTCTGGCACCGCCTCGGCACCCTGGTCCCGCCCCCGGGCCTCCTGGTCCGTATCCAGCAGCTCATGCTGCGGTTCATCTGGCCAGGACTGCATTGGGTCTCTGCAGGGGTTCTCCATCTCCCCCCGGAGGAGGGAGGGCAGGGCCTGACGTGTTTGCGCACGCGGGTTCACGTCCTCCGCCTCCGGGCCCTGCAGAGACTCCTATTTGATGCAGGTAGTCCGGCATGGAGCACGCTTGCGCACGCTTTCCTTCGCCGCCTCCGAGGGCTCCGATACGACCGGCAGCTCCTTTATCTGAGAGGTCTTCCGCGAGACCTCTCCGGGCTGCCGGCCTTCTACCAGGACCTCCTCCGGACCTGGAAGCTGCTTGCAGCGACCAGGTCCTTGGGAGCCACCGTGGGGGCAGACCTCCTCGCGGAGCCCCTGCTACACAATCCCCATCTACGTGTGCAGGCGGCGGAGTCCCCCTTGGTGCGCCAGAGGTTGGTCCTGGCAGAAGTCACCAGAGTCGGAGACCTCCTGGACTACGACCGGGGAGACTGGGTGGATCCTCAGGCGCTCGCCCAGCGCATGGGGCTCCCACCCTACGTACTCCCCGGCGCGTACTTCAGGAGGTGAAGGACGCTTTGCCGCCCACTGCTCGGGTGTACCTAAACAAAGTCCTGCGAGAGGGTGCACCCCGCCCACCCCTTACCCCCGGCCCTCCCGATCTCTCCATCGGCCCCCAGCCCCGCGTACCTTCCCGACCTCCTCCCCTTCGTCACCTGAGCCGGCTGCACTCGCTGCGGCCAGTCCCCTTCCGAACCGCGCCAAAGAGTCACCTGTACACGCTCGTGCTTCACACGCTCCACTTCCCCACCCTCGTGTCCCGCCCAGACACCAAGTGGCGGGACCTCCTACCATCAATAGAGGGTGGGGAGCCCCGGTGGGCCAGCCTCTATTCGACCTTGGTTCCACGACCCACCGGGGACATCTGTTGGAGAATCCTGCACGGCGCGGTGAGCACGGGCGTGTACTTGGCGCGGTTCACCCCCACCCCCGAAACGTGCCTCTTCTGTGGCGTGAGGGAGACCCTGGCGCACATCTACCTCGAGTGCGCCAGGTTACAGCCCCTCTTTCGGCTCCTCCAGAACCTCCTGTTGAGGTTCTGGCTGCATTTTTCCCCCCACTTGTTAATTTACGCACACCCCATCCGTGGCCCCACAAAGTCGCGGGACCTCCTGGTCAACCTCCTCCTGGCAATTGCCAAATCGGCAATCTATAAAACCAGGGAAAAGAGGTTGGCCGGGGGAGGGGCCTGCGACTGTGGGGCCTATTTCCGTTGCTGTATCCGCTCACGTATCCGGGCAGAGTTCCAATGGGCAGCGTCCGCTGGCTCTCTCGAGACCTTCGGGGAGCAGTGGGCGCTGTCCGGGGTTCTCTGCTCGGTATCCCCATCCGGCTCCCTCGTTTTAGCCCTTTGACCCTCACACCCGTCCCTGTTTTTTCATTATTTGTCCCCAGTAATTAGTTGGTTCTCCTGGGTTCTGTGGTCCTCCCCGCAGGCTGGGGGGAGTCCTTTTGATGTGGGCGGGCTAACGCCCGCCCACCTCCCGGACACCAAATAGTGCCTGAGCACACGGCTCCCATTTTCTTGGGGGTCTATTTTGACCCCCCCCCCCTTTTCTCTCCACCTTGGCAGGCCGGACCTTCATCTTTCCTGCTGCTGCTGCTCTCCCCCAAGAAGAGACGGTAAGGGGGCTGCTTTAAAGCAGCCCCTGGGGTTTCCTCTCCCCACAGCCTGCCTGGTGCTGGGGAGGGGAGATTAGGGCCCTTTCCATCAGGGCTCCTGGGTGGGGGGGCTGATGCAGCTCCTTTGGGGTGCTGAGGGCAGGGGGTGGCTTACCTCCCCCTAGTTCATCGGCCCTCACACTTCTCCTGCTGCTCCCTCTCCAAGCCCCGTTTGCTGTAGGGGCCTTTCCATTCTCGGCCCCACTGCTTGTCTCCTTGCCCTTCTCTGCTCTTCTGGGCCTTGCAGCAGGTACTGTGGGCCTGCTGCTCAGGTGCCTGTGGGTACACTGTTTCCCTTTCCCTCAGCAGTGTCTCCTCCCTCTTCCCACCCTTGAACAGGCATCCTTTAACTGCCTGTCTTCCCACTCCACTGCTTGTCCCATCCACCCCTTTGGGTGCCAGTGCTTCCCCCCCCCCCCGCTTCTTTCTTTTGTTAGGCGCTTGAGCTTCCCCCTCCTTTTAGTTACTCTTCCCACACACACAGCTTCACTTGTCCCCATGTCCTTTTAATGATTATTTACCCCTCATCTCCCCAGTGCAGCCGGAGGAGCCACTCTTTCCATTCTGTGCTGGGAGCTGTATTCCTTACACCTTTTCCCTTCCCTTTCTTCTGAATTATCACCCTCCCACCCCACTTCCAGCCTAGTGGGGGGGAGTGGTAAATCTCCTTCCTCCCCTCCTCTTTCTCTCCCTGTTCCCTTCCCTGGTGTTTTTTTGGTTCTCCCCTAATTGTTTGTTTTGTCCTTTCCTCCCTACCCATGACCACAACGAAGGGGTTGTCCGATGACACCCTGCAGAACCTTCCCCACCCCTCCCTAAAAACAACAACTCCTCTGAGGCTGCCGGGCCCCCCGTCACTACGGTAGAGGGGGCGGACATGGACGAGGACCCCGGGCCTCGACCGCTTCTGCCGCGGCACCTCCGGCTACCATCAAGAATGCCCCCCTGAAAGGTAGGAAGGGCCTGGGGACCAAAAAGGGCAAGAGCCCCGCCCGGAAGGCAAAACCTCCTGAGGCGAGGGCTCACTCCCCGGCCGCGACCCACATGTTGGCCGCGGCTCCCCCTCCTTCCCGCTCCCCTGTTCCTTCCACCAGCTCTGGGGGCAACGGTGTCCCGGGCCCCAGGGCGTACGCCCAGGTGGCCGCCACCCCCCCCCTGTCGCCTCCCAAGCCGCCTCCCGGAATACCATCCCCGGCGGCCGCGGCCCCTTTCCCACCCTGACCAGGAGGCACGGGGTCCGTTGTCTCCTGGTGGCGGCCTCGCCCCACGTGGAGACCTACGTGCGGGCGTTGGCACGCGTGGTGGGCCCGCGGCCGTGGTGGCGGCCTCTAAGATGTTCGGGAAGGTGGTCTTCTTCCTGGCGTCCGAGGCCGCCGCCCAGAAGGCGGTGGAAAGGGGTTTGGCGGTGGGGGGAGTCCACGTTCCCCTCGAGCCTTTGGAGGACCTGGGCGTATGGGTGGTTTTGTCCTCTGTTCCTCCCTTCCTCCCCAATGCCGCCCTACTGCCTTTCCTCTCCACCCTGGGGAGGCCTCTGTCAGTCCTGAGTCCCCTTCCTCTGGGCTGTAAGGACCCGACCCTCCGCCACGTCCTTTCCTTTCGCCGGCAGGTACAAATCGTACTACTGCCGGCGGGACGTGGCGGAGAAGCCCTGGAAGGGTCATTTCTGGTGCCCCATCAAGGGGCCCGGTACCGGGTGTACTACACCATGGGGGAGGCCCGGTGTTTTCTCTGTCGGGCGACGGGGCACGTCCGAAGGGACTGCCCCCTGGCCCGGTTTGGAGAGGCACCCGGGACCCCCGATGCCCGGGAGGGCACCGGCCCTACCATCGCCGGTGGCCCTGACGGTCCGGACCCTGGGGTCGCCCCTCCTCCAACCGTGACCGTCGTCAATCCCGCTCGGGTTCCGCAGGGCCCAGACGAGCGTGCGGGTGCTGATGCTGCCACCGCCAAAAGCGGCAAGGCTGGGCCCGCGGAGGAGAGGGCGGCGGGGTCAGTGACGGGACTCGGGCAGGACCTACCTCGGGGGGAGGTATCCTTTTCCCCTGCTGCCCAGCCCCCATCTACCCTTGCCCCCCTGACGCTGCCCTTGTCCCCTGGCTCTTCCTCCATTCAGGCCCAGCCCTCTTCCTCCGAGGGATGGGAGCTCGCAATGGGGAAGCGCCGAAAGCGTGCTCGGCGTTCCACCCCGCCCTCTGAGGGGGAGGACAACCTCCCTGTACCCATGGGGGTGGACGCTGGGGCCATTCCACCCTCTGAGCCCAGCAAGCGCGATTCACAGCACCACGAAGCGGTCGAGGTGACTGCGGCGGACGCGGGAGAGGTGAACACCTCCCTCCCGGGGTCCCTGCAAGAGGGGGTGTCCATGGAGGATGCTCCCACTGTTCCCGCCTCCACTGAGGGGGCGGCCGCTGACCTTGCCACCGACAGAGATCAGCACCTGGTGGCGGGCGGCGGGCTCGCCTTCCTCTCTCAGGAGGTGGAGGCTTTGGGGCTGACCCCGGCTGCCTCGGAGGGGGATCATCAGGTCCTGGAGGGACAACAACCGACCTCTCCTTCCCCTTCCGACCCGCTATCCCTTCTCCCTGCCTCTGAGTTGCCCCGGGGTGCGACCGTCTGCCCGGCCATTGGCCCGGTTTGGAGAGGCACCCGGGACCCCCGATGCCCGGGAGGGCACCGGCCCTACCATCGCCGGTGGCCCTGACGGTCCGGACCCTGGGGTCGCCCCTCCTCCAACCGTGACCGTCGTCAATCCCGCTCGGGTTCCGCAGGGCCCAGACGAGCGTGCGGGTGCTGATGCTGCCACCGCCAAAAGCGGCAAGGCTGGGCCCGCGGAGGAGAGGGCGGCGGGGTCAGTGACGGGACTCGGGCAGGACCTACCTCGGGGGGAGGTATCCTTTTCCCCTGCTGCCCAGCCCCCATCTACCCTTGCCCCCCCGACGCTGCCCTTGTCCCCTGGCTCTTCCTCCATTCAGGCCCAGCCCTCTTCCTCCGAGGGATGGGAGCTCGCAATGGGGAAGCGCCGAAAGCGTGCTCGGCGTTCCACCCCGCCCTCTGAGGGGGAGGACAACCTCCCTGTACCCATGGGGGTGGACGCTGGGGCCATTCCACCCTCTGAGCCCGCAAGCGATTCACAGCACCACGAAGCGGTCGAGGTGACTGCGGCGGACGCGGGAGAGGTGAACACCTCCCTCCCGGGGTCCCTGCAAGAGGGGGTGTCCATGGAGGATGCTCCCACTGTTCCCGCCTCCACTGAGGGGGCGGCCGCTGACCTTGCCACCGACAGAGATCAGCACCTGGTGGCGGGCGGCGGGCTCGCCTTCCTCTCTCAGGAGGTGGAGGCTTTGGGGCTGACCCCGGCTGCCTCGGAGGGGGATCATCAGGTCCTGGAGGGACAACAACCGACCTCTCCTTCCCCTTCCGACCCGCTGCTATCCCTTCTCCCTGCCTCTGAGTTGCCCCGGGGTGCGACCGTCTGCCCGGCCATCGACAACACCTCGGCCGCGGCCGCGGCAACCCTTGAGGCTCTCAGCGGGCGGGAGATCCCGTTAATATCTGTCACCCCCGGCGCTGAGGCCTCCGGTGCTGCACTCTCTGTGGCACTGGAGCTCAGCGCTGGGGAGACTATTACTACCCCTACCACTGCCATCGATTCTCTGCGCTGCGAGGAGGCACCGCACCCCGGTGCCTCCTCTGCTGAGGCATCTCGCCCTGCTCCTTCTCCTGCTCCCTATTCAAACGCCCTCTCAATCGAGTTTCCCACCCCTCTTCCTCCTCCCCGCCATTCTTGTCTCTTCCCTAATCCCTCACCTCTTCCTCCCCCTACTCTCCTTCCTCGTCTCCCTCCTTTTCCCGATCCCCTCCCTGAACTCTTTTCCTCCCCTTACTCTGTTACTGCCGCCCCTGGGGTTGCCACGTTTAGTCCAGACGTTGGCCCCCGGGAGGCGGTTTTCGTTTCTTCTGCTCCCAGCACATCTGGGGCTGATCTCTCTCCGCCACTGTCCTCTCAGCAGGGACCTCAAACGCCCTGCGTCCCCGTGCCGATGGGTCGCGGGGCTCACGGAGGGGTCTGGCCCCAAGGCGTTCGAGGGCCCGAGGCCCCGACGCCAGACGCGCTGAAGGGCGAGATGCGTGTTTTCTTGGAAGACATCCGTGGCTCCAAGAACAAGGTCGCTCTCGCCCTTCAGCGCTGGGGAGATTTTCATCTCATCTTGCAAATAGTCAGAGCCCTCTTGCGGGAGGGTAAAGGGACCGGGCGGCGGGGGGCCGCGGCTTACCAGCGGGTCCGCAGCTTCCGTGACGCCCTGCTCACTTTTGGGAACGGTCACGGTTTGCTGCGGGGCCCGATGGGGGCCGTCGGCACTCCTGCCAATCAGGATCTTCCCCAGCCCTCTCGATGCCGCCGCTCATCTTTGCCACTCTAAACACCCGGGGCTGCGGGTCGGGCCTCCGTACGTGTCAGGTCCTCTCCTTCCTCCGGAGGGGCAGGTACTCCGTCATATTCCTCCAGGAGACCCACACAGCTCCGGCCACCGAGGCTAGCTGGCGGCTGGAGTGGGGGGACAGGGTTTATTTTAGCCACCTGTCGGCCCGTCAAGCCGGGGTGGCTACCCTGTTCTCCCCGAACCTGCAGCCCGAGGTGCTGGGGACCGCCGAGGTCGTGCAGGGTCGCCTGCTGCATCTCCGGGTTCGGACGGAAGGGCTGACACTAAATCTCGTCAACATCTACGCCCCGACGTCCGCCCCGGAGAGGCTCCGCTTCTTTCGGCAGGCGTCGGCCTTCCTCGGCACTTTGGATCCTCGCGAGTGCCTGGTCCTGGGCGGAGACTTCAACTGCACCCTCGAGGAGCGGGACCGTACGGGGCTCGAGCAGTGCCCGGCCGCCGCGGACGTCCTCAGGGAGATAATAGACCATCACTCCCTGGTGGACGTCTGGCGAGACCTCCACCTGGGCGAGGAAACGGTGTTTACCTACGTCCAGGTGGCGGGTCGTCGGTCTTTCCACTCCCGGTTGGACCGCATTTATGTGTCTCGTCATCATCTCTTCCGGGCCCACTCCTCCGGCATTCGGCCGGCCCCTTTCTCGGACCACCACTTGGTGGCCGTACGGGCTTCTCTTTCCTCGGAGAGGCCGGGGCCGGCCTATTGGCATTTCAATAACAGCCTGCTGGAGGACGTGGGCTTCGTAGCGTCCTTCCGGGAGTTCTGGCTGGCCTGGCGCGGGCGGCGGTGCGCCTTTCCCTCGGCGCGGCGGTGGTGGGATGTGGGGAAGGTGCGCACGCGGCTCTTCTGCCGTGACTACGCCCGGGGGGCCAGCCGGCGGAGGGATGCGGCGATAGAGCAGTTGGAACGGGAGGTTTTAGAGCTAGAGAAGCGGCTGGCCACCGGCCCCGAGGATCCGCCCCTCTGCGGAGCGTACCGGGAGAAGCGGGAGGAGCTCCGGGCCCTCGAGGACCTTCGAGCCCGGGGTGCCTTTGTTCGTTCTCGCATCCGCCTCCTTCGGGAGATGGATCGAGGCTCCCGCTTCTTCTACGCCCTGGAGAAAAAGAGGGGGGCCAAAAAACACACGTCCTCTGCCTTCTGGCGGAGGACGGCACCCCCCTCACGGATCCGGTGGAGATGCGCGAGAGGGCTCGCGCCTTCTACGCCTCTCTCTTCTCCCCGATCCGACCGACGCCGACGCCCGCAGGGTTCTCTGGAACGAACTCCCGACGGTCAGCGCGGGCGACCGGGACCGGCTAGAGCTGCCTCTCTCTCTGGCCGAGTTCTCGGAAGCCCTCCGTCTCATGCCCACCAATAAATCCCCGGGCATGGACGGGCTGACCGTGGAGTTCTACCGCGTGTTCTGGGACGTCCTCGGCCCGGACCTTGCTAGCGTCTGGGCCGAGTCCTTGGAGAGCGGGGTCCTCCCTGTATCGTGCAGGCGAGCCGTGATCGCCTTGCTGCCCAAGAAGGGGGACCTCCGCGATCTGAGGAATTGGCGTCCCGTCTCGCTCCTCAGCACGGACTATAAAATTGTCGCCAAAGCCATCTCCCTGAGGTTGAAGTCCGTGCTGGCGGACGTGGTCCATCCAGACCAGACCTACACCGTCCCGGGCCGAACCATCTTCGACAACCTCTTTCTGGTCCGGGATCTCTTAGAGCTCGGGTGTAGGGACGGTCTGTCGTTCGCCCTCCTGTCCTTGGATCAGGAGAAGGCGTTCGACCGGATGGACCACGGGTACCTCCTGGGCACCCTGCGGGCCTTCGGCTTCGGGCCCCATTTTGTGGGGTTTCTCCAGGTGCTGTACGCCTCCGCAGAGTGCTTGGTCAAGCTCAACTGGACCCTGACCGCACCGGTCAGCTTCGGGCGGGGAGTACGTCAAGGCTGTCCGCTGTCGGGCCAGCTGTACGCTCTGGCCATAGAGCCCTTCCTCCGTCTCCTTCGCAAGAGGTTGACGGGGTTGGCGCTCCGTGAGCCGGAGACGAGGCTGGTCCTGTCGGCGTATGCCGACGACGTGCTCCTCGTGGTCCAGGACCCGGGAGACCTGGCGCGGGTGGAGGCTTGCCAAGCCGTCTACTCGGCGGCCTCCTCCGCCCGGGTCAACTGGGTCAAGAGCTCTGGCCTGGTGGTAGGGGCCGGGTGGCAGGCGGGCTCCCTCCCACCCGCGCTTCAGGCCATCAGGTGGAGCGCGGGTCCGCTGCTCTATCTCGGCGTTTTTCTTTCTGCCACGCATCCCTCCCCGCCGGAGAACTGGCAAGGTTTAGAGGCCAGGGTGGTCGAGCGGTTGCAGAGATGGACGGGACTGCTCCGGTGCCTCTCCCTGCGTGGGAGGGTACTGGTACTCAACCAATTGGTCCTGTCCATGCTCTGGCACCGCCTCGGCACCCTGGTCCCGCCCCCGGGCCTCCTGGTCCGTATCCAGCAGCTCATGCTGCGGTTCATCTGGCCAGGACTGCATTGGGTCTCTGCAGGGGTTCTCCATCTCCCCCCGGAGGAGGGAGGGCAGGGCCTGACGTGTTTGCGCACGCGGGTTCACGTCCTCCTCCGCCTCCGGGCCCTGCAGAGACTCCTATTTGATGCAGGTAGTCCGGCATGGAGCACGCTTGCGCACGCTTTCCTTCGCCGCCTCCGAGGGCTCCGATACGACCGGCAGCTCCTTTATCTGAGAGGTCTTCCGCGAGACCTCTCCGGGCTGCCGGCCTTCTACCAGGACCTCCTCCGGACCTGGAAGCTGCTTGCAGCGACCAGGTCCTTGGGAGCCACCGTGGGGGCAGACCTCCTCGCGGAGCCCCTGCTACACAATCCCCATCTACGTGTGCAGGCGGCGGAGTCCCCCTTGGTGCGCCAGAGGTTGGTCCTGGCAGAAGTCACCAGAGTCGGAGACCTCCTGGACTACGACCGGGGAGACTGGGTGGATCCTCAGGCGCTCGCCCAGCGCATGGGGCTCTCCACCCTACGTACTCCCCGGCGCGTACTTCAGGAGGTGAAGGACGCTTTGCCGCCCACTGCTCGGGTGTACCTAAACAAAGTCCTGCGAGAGGGTGCACCCCGCCCACCCCTTACCCCCGGCCCTCCCGATCTCTCCATCGGCCCCCAGCCCCGCGTACCTTCCCGACCTCCTCCCCTTCGTCACCTGAGCCGGCTGCACTCGCTGCGGCCAGTCCCCTTCCGAACCGCGCCAAAGAGTCACCTGTACACGCTCGTGCTTCACACGCTCCACTTCCCCACCCTCGTGTCCCGCCCAGACACCAAGTGGCGGGACCTCCTACCATCAATAGAGGGTGGGGAGCCCCGGTGGGCCAGCCTCTATTCGACTTTGGTTCCACGACCCACCGGGGACATCTGTTGGAGAATCCTGCACGGCGCGGTGAGCACGGGCGTGTACTTGGCGCGGTTCACCCCCACCCCCGAAACGTGCCTCTTCTGTGGCGTGAGGGAGACCCTGGCGCACATCTACCTCGAGTGCGCCAGGTTACAGCCCCTCTTTCGGCTCCTCCAGAACCTCCTGTTGAGGTTCTGGCTGCATTTTTCCCCCCACTTGTTAATTTACGCACACCCCATCCGTGGCCCCACAAAGTCGCGGGACCTCCTGGTCAACCTCCTCCTGGCAATTGCCAAATCGGCAATCTATAAAACCAGGGAAAAGAGGTTGGCCGGGGGAGGGGCCTGCGACTGTGGGGCCTATTTCCGTTGCTGTATCCGCTCACGTATCCGGGCAGAGTTCCAATGGGCAGCGTCCGCTGGCTCTCTCGAGACCTTCGGGGAGCAGTGGGCGCTGTCCGGGGTTCTCTGCTCGGTATCCCCATCCGGCTCCCTCGTTTTAGCCCTTTGACCCTCACACCCGTCCCTGTTTTTTTCATTATTTGTCCCCAGTAATTAGTTGGTTCTCCTGGGTTCTGTGGTCCTCCCCGCAGGCTGGGGGGAGGTCCTTTTGATGTGGGCGGGCTAACGCCCGCCCACCTCCCGGACACCAAATAGTGCCTGAGCACACGGCTCCCATTTCCTTGGGGGTCTATTTTGACCCCCCCCCCTTTTTCTCCACCTTGGCAGGCCGGACCTTCATCTTTCCTGCTGCTGCTGCTCTCCCCAAAGAAGAGACGGTAAGGGGGCTGCTTTAAAGCAGCCCCTGGGGTTTTCCTCTCCCCACAGCCTGCCTGGTGCTGGGGAGGGGAGATTAGGGGCCCTTTCCATCAGGGCTCCTGGGTGGGGGGGCTGATGCAGCTCCTTTGGGGTGCTGAGGGCAGGGGGTGGCTTACCTCCCCCTAGTTCATCGGCCCTCACACTTCTCCTGCTGCTCCCTCTCCAAGCCCCGGTTGCTGTAGGGGCCTTTCCATTCTCGGCCCCACTGCTTGTCTCCTTGCCCTTCTCTGCTCTTCTGGGCCTTGCAGCAGGTACTGTGGGCCTGCTGCTCAGGTGCCTGTGGGTACACTGTTTCCCTTTCCCTCAGCAGTGTCTCCTCCCTCTTCCCGCCCTTGAACAGGCATCTTTTAACTGCCTGTCTTCCCACTCCACTGCTTGTCCCATCCACCCCTTTGGGTGCCAGTGCTTCCCCCCCCCCCCCGCTTTCTTTTGTTAGGCGCTTGAGCTTCCCCCTCCTTTTAGTTACTCTTCCCACACACACAGCTTCACTTGTCCCCATGTCCTTTTAATGATTATTTACCCCTCATCTCCCCAGTGCAGCCGGAGGAGCCACTCTTTCCATTCTGTGCTGGGAGCTGTATTCCTTACACCTTTTCCCCTTCCCTTTCTTCTGAATTATCACCCTCCCACCCCACTTCCAGCCTAGTGGGGGGAGTGGTAAATCTCCTTCCTCCCCTCCTCTTTCTCTCCCTGTTCCCTTCCCTGGTTTTTTTTTTTTGGTCTCCCTAATTGTTTGTTTTGTCCTTTCCTCCCTACCCATGACCACAACGAAGGGGTTGTCGGATGACACCCCATGCAGAACCTTCCCCACCCCCGCCCTAAAAACAACAACTCCTCTGAGGCTGCCGGGCCCCCCGTCACTACGGTAGAGGGGGCGGACATGGACGAGGACCCCGGGGCCTCGACCGCTTCTGCCGCGGCACCTCCGGCTACCATCAAGAATGCCCCCCTGAGGGGTAGGAAGGGCCTGGGGACCAAAAAGGGCAAGAGCCCCGCCCGGAAGGCAAAACCTCCTGAGGCGAGGGCTCACTCCCCGGCCGCGACCCACATGTTGGCCGCGGCTCCCCCTCCTTCCCGCTCCCCTGTTCCTTCCACCAGCTCTGGGGGCAACGGTGTCCCGGGCCCCAGGGCGTACGCCCAGGTGGCCGCCACCCCCCCCGCCTGTCGCCTCCCAAGCCGCCTCCCGGAATACCATCCCCGGCGGCCGCGGCCCCTTTCCCACCCTGACCAGGAGGCATGGGGTCCGTTGTCTCCTGGTGGCGGCCTCGCCCCACGTGGAGACCTACGTGCGGGCGTTGGCACGCGTGGTGGGGCCCGCGGCCGTGGTGGCGGCCTCTAAGATGTTCGGGAAGGTGGTCTTCTTCCTGGCGTCCGAGGCCGCCGCCCAGAAGGCGGTGGAAAGGGGTTTGGCGGTGGGGGGAGTCCACGTTCCCCTCGAGCCTTTGGAGGACCTGGGCGTACGGGTGGTTTTGTCCTCTGTTCCTCCCTTCCTCCCCAATGCCGCCCTACTGCCTTTCCTCTCCACCCTGGGGAGGCCTCTGTCAGTCCTGAGTCCCCTTCCTCTGGGCTGTAAAGACCCGACCCTCCGCCACGTCCTTTCCTTTCGCCGGCAGGTACAAATCCTACTACTGCCGGCGGGACGTGGCGGAGAAGCCCTGGAAGGGTCATTTCTGGTGCCCCATCAAGGGGCCCGGTACCGGGTGTACTACACCATGGGGGAGGCCCGGTGTTTTCTCTGTCGGGCGACGGGGCACGTCCGAAGGGACTGCCCCCTGGCCCGGTTTGGAGAGGCACCCGGGACCCCCGATGCCCGGGAGGGCACCGGCCCTACCATCGCCGGTGGCCCTGACGGTCCGGACCCTGGGGTCGCCCCTCCTCCAACCGTGACCGTCGTCAATCCCGCTCGGGTTCCGCAGGGCCCAGACGAGCGTGCGGGTGCTGATGCTGCCACCGCCAAAAGCGGCAAGGCTGGGCCCGCGGAGGAGAGGGCGGCGGGGTCAGTGACGGGACTCGGGCAGGACCTACCTCGGGGGGAGGTATCCTTTTCCCCTGCTGCCCAGCCCCCATCTACCCTTGCCCCCCCGACGCTGCCCTTGTCCCCTGGCTCTTCCTCCATTCAGGCCCAGCCCTCTTCCTCCGAGGGATGGGAGCTCGCAATGGGGAAGCGCCGAAAGCGTGCTCGGCGTTCCACCCCGCCCTCTGAGGGGGAGGACAACCTCCCTGTACCCATGGGGGTGGACGCTGGGGCCATTCCACCCTCTGAGCCCGCAAGCGATTCACAGCACCACGAAGCGGTCGAGGTGACTGCGGCGGACGCGGGAGAGGTGAACACCTCCCTCCCGGGGTCCCTGCAAGAGGGGGTGTCCATGGAGGATGCTCCCACTGTTCCCGCCTCCACTGAGGGGGCGGCCGCTGACCTTGCCACCGACAGAGATCAGCACCTGGTGGCGGGCGGCGGGCTCGCCTTCCTCTCTCAGGAGGTGGAGGCTTTGGGGCTGACCCCGGCTGCCTCGGAGGGGGATCATCAGGTCCTGGAGGGACAACAACCGACCTCTCCTTCCCCTTCCGACCCGCTGCTATCCCTTCTCCCTGCCTCTGAGTTGCCCCGGGGTGCGACCGTCTGCCCGGCCATCGACAACACCTCGGCCGCGGCCGCGGCAACCCTTGAGGCTCTCAGCGGGCGGGAGATCCCGTTAATATCTGTCACCCCCGGCGCTGAGGCCTCCGGTGCTGCACTCTCTGTGGCACTGGAGCTCAGCGCTGGGGAGACTATTACTACCCCTACCGCTGCCATCGATTCTCTGCGCTGCGAGGAGGCACCGCACCCCGGTGCCTCCTCTGCTGAGGCATCTCGCCCTGCTCCTTCTCCTGCTCCCTATTCAAACGCCCTCTCAATCGAGTTTCCCACCCCTCTTCCTCCTCCCCGCCATTCTTGTCTCTTCCCTAATCCCTCACCTCTTCCTCCCCCTACTCTCCTTCCTCGTCTCCCTCCTTTTCCCGATCCCCTCCCTGAACTCTTTTCCTCCCCTTACTCTGTTACTGCCGCCCCTGGGGTTGCCACGTTTAGTCCAGACGTTGGCCCCCGGGAGGCGGTTTTCGTTTCTTCTGCTCCCAGCACATCTGGGGCTGATCTCTCTCCGCCACTGTCCTCTCAGCAGGGACCTCAAACGCCCTGCGTCCCCGTGCCGATGGGTCGCGGGGCTCACGGAGGGGTCTGGCCCCAAGGCGTTCGAGGGCCCGAGGCCCCGACGCCAGACGCGCTGAAGGGCGAGATGCGTGTTTTCTTGGAAGACATCCGTGGCTCCAAGAACAAGGTCGCTCTCGCCCTTCAGCGCTGGGGAGATTTTCATCTCATTTTGCAAATAGTCAGAGCCCTCTTGCGGGAGGGTAAAGGGACCGGGCGGCGGGGGGCCGCGGCTTACCAGCGGGTCCGCAGCTTCCGTGACGCCCTGCTCACTTTTGGGAACGGTCACGGTTTGCTGCGGGGCCCGATGGGGGCCGTCGGCACTCCTGCCAATCAGGATCTTCCCCAGCCCTCTCGATGCCGCCGCTCATCTTTGCCACTCTAAACACCCGGGGCTGCGGGTCGGGCCTCCGTACGTGTCAGGTCCTCTCCTTCCTCCGGAGGGGCAGGTACTCCGTCATATTCCTCCAGGAGACCCACACAGCTCCGGCCACCGAGGCTAGCTGGCGGCTGGAGTGGGGGGACAGGGTTTATTTTAGCCACCTGTCGGCCCGTCAAGCCGGGGTGGCTACCCTGTTCTCCCCGAACCTGCAGCCCGAGGTGCTGGGGACCGCCGAGGTCGTGCAGGGTCGCCTGCTGCATCTCCGGGTTCGGACGGAAGGGCTGACACTAAATCTCGTCAACATCTACGCCCCGACGTCCGCCCCGGAGAGGCTCCGCTTCTTTCGGCAGGCGTCGGCCTTCCTCGGCACTTTGGATCCTCGCGAGTGCCTGGTCCTGGGCGGAGACTTCAACTGCACCCTCGAGGAGCGGGACCGTACGGGGCTCGAGCAGTGCCCGGCCGCCGCGGACGTCCTCAGGGAGATAATAGACCATCACTCCCTGGTGGACGTCTGGCGAGACCTCCACCTGGGCGAGGAAACGGTGTTTACCTACGTCCAGGTGGCGGGTCGTCGGTCTTTCCACTCCCGGTTGGACCGCATTTATGTGTCTCGTCATCATCTCTTCCGGGCCCACTCCTCCGGCATTCGGCCGGCCCCTTTCTCGGACCACCACTTGGTGGCCGTACGGGCTTCTCTTTCCTCGGAGAGGCCGGGGCCGGCCTATTGGCATTTCAATAACAGCCTGCTGGAGGACGTGGGCTTCGTAGCGTCCTTCCGGGAGTTCTGGCTGGCCTGGCGCGGGCGGCGGTGCGCCTTTCCCTCGGCGCGGCGGTGGTGGGATGTGGGGAAGGTGCGCACGCGGCTCTTCTGCCGTGACTACGCCCGGGGGGCCAGCCGGCGGAGGGATGCGGCGATAGAGCAGTTGGAACGGGAGGTTTTAGAGCTAGAGAAGCGGCTGGCCACCGGCCCCGAGGATCCGCCCCTCTGCGGAGCGTACCGGGAGAAGCGGGAGGAGCTCCGGGCCCTCGAGGACCTTCGAGCCCGGGGTGCCTTTGTTCGTTCTCGCATCCCGTCTCCTTCGGGAGATGGATCGAGGCTCCCGCTTCTTCTACGCCCTGGAGAAAAAGAGGGGGGCCAAAAAACACGTCCTCTGCCTTCTGGCGGAGGACGGCACCCCCCTCACGGATCCGGTGGAGATGCGCGAGAGGGCTCGCGCCTTCTACGCCTCTCTCTTCTCCCCCGGATCCGACCGACGCCGACGCCCGCAGGGTTCTCTGGAACGAACTCCCGACGGTCAGCGCGGGCGACCGGGACCGGCTAGAGCTGCCTCTCTCTCTGGCCGAGTTCTCGGAAGCCCTCCGTCTCATGCCCACCAATAAATCCCCGGGCATGGACGGGCTGACCGTGGAGTTCTACCGCGTGTTCTGGGACGTCCTCGGCCCGGACCTTGCTAGCGTCTGGGCCGAGTCCTTGGAGAGCGGGGTCCTCCCTGTATCGTGCAGGCGAGCCGTGATCGCCTTGCTGCCCAAGAAGGGGGACCTCCGCGATCTGAGGAATTGGCGTCCCGTCTCGCTCCTCAGCACGGACTATAAAATTGTCGCCAAAGCCATCTCCCTGAGGTTGAAGTCCGTGCTGGCGGACGTGGTCCATCCAGACCAGACCTACACCGTCCCGGGCCGAACCATCTTCGACAACCTCTTTCTGGTCCGGGATCTCTTAGAGCTCGGGTGTAGGGACGGTCTGTCGTTCGCCCTCCTGTCCTTGGATCAGGAGAAGGCGTTCGACCGGATGGACCACGGGTACCTCCTGGGCACCCTGCGGGCCTTCGGCTTCGGGCCCCATTTTGTGGGGTTTCTCCAGGTGCTGTACGCCTCCGCAGAGTGCTTGGTCAAGCTCAACTGGACCCTGACCGCACCGGTCAGCTTCGGGCGGGGAGTACGTCAAGGCTGTCCGCTGTCGGGCCAGCTGTACGCTCTGGCCATAGAGCCCTTCCTCCGTCTCCTTCGCAAGAGGTTGACGGGGTTGGCGCTCCGTGAGCCGGAGACGAGGCTGGTCCTGTCGGCGTATGCCGACGACGTGCTCCTCGTGGTCCAGGACCCGGGAGACCTGGCGCGGGTGGAGGCTTGCCAAGCCGTCTACTCGGCGGCCTCCTCCGCCCGGGTCAACTGGGTCAAGAGCTCTGGCCTGGTGGTAGGGGCCGGGTGGCAGGCGGGCTCCCTCCCACCCGCGCTTCAGGCCATCAGGTGGAGCGCGGGTCCGCTGCTCTATCTCGGCGTTTTTCTTTCTGCCACGCATCCCTCCCCGCCGGAGAACTGGCAAGGTTTAGAGGCCAGGGTGGTCGAGCGGTTGCAGAGATGGACGGGACTGCTCCGGTGCCTCTCCCTGCGTGGGAGGGTACTGGTACTCAACCAATTGGTCCTGTCCATGCTCTGGCACCGCCTCGGCACCCTGGTCCCGCCCCCGGGCCTCCTGGTCCGTATCCAGCAGCTCATGCTGCGGTTCATCTGGCCAGGACTGCATTGGGTCTCTGCAGGGGTTCTCCATCTCCCCCCGGAGGAGGGAGGGCAGGGCCTGACGTGTTTGCGCACGCGGGTTCACGTCCTCCGCCTCCGGGCCCTGCAGAGACTCCTATTTGATGCAGGTAGTCCGGCATGGAGCACGCTTGCGCACGCTTTCCTTCGCCGCCTCCGAGGGCTCCGATACGACCGGCAGCTCCTTTATCTGAGAGGTCTTCCGCGAGACCTCTCCGGGCTGCCGGCCTTCTACCAGGACCTCCTCCGGACCTGGAAGCTGCTTGCAGCGACCAGGTCCTTGGGAGCCACCGTGGGGGCAGACCTCCTCGCGGAGCCCCTGCTACACAATCCCCATCTACGTGTGCAGGCGGCGGAGTCCCCCTTGGTGCGCCAGAGGTTGGTCCTGGCAGAAGTCACCAGAGTCGGAGACCTCCTGGACTACGACCGGGGAGACTGGGTGGATCCTCAGGCGCTCGCCCAGCGCATGGGGCTCCCACCCTACGTACTCCCCGGCGCGTACTTCAGGAGGTGAAGGACGCTTTGCCGCCCACTGCTCGGGTGTACCTAAACAAAGTCCTGCGAGAGGGTGCACCCCGCCCACCCCTTACCCCCGGCCCTCCCGATCTCTCCATCGGCCCCCAGCCCCGCGTACCTTCCCGACCTCCTCCCCTTCGTCACCTGAGCCGGCTGCACTCGCTGCGGCCAGTCCCCTTCCGAACCGCGCCAAAGAGTCACCTGTACACGCTCGTGCTTCACACGCTCCACTTCCCCACCCTCGTGTCCCGCCCAGACACCAAGTGGCGGGACCTCCTACCATCAATAGAGGGTGGGGAGCCCCGGTGGGCCAGCCTCTATTCGACCTTGGTTCCACGACCCACCGGGGACATCTGTTGGAGAATCCTGCACGGCGCGGTGAGCACGGGCGTGTACTTGGCGCGGTTCACCCCCACCCCCGAAACGTGCCTCTTCTGTGGCGTGAGGGAGACCCTGGCGCACATCTACCTCGAGTGCGCCAGGTTACAGCCCCTCTTTCGGCTCCTCCAGAACCTCCTGTTGAGGTTCTGGCTGCATTTTTCCCCCCACTTGTTAATTTACGCACACCCCATCCGTGGCCCCACAAAGTCGCGGGACCTCCTGGTCAACCTCCTCCTGGCAATTGCCAAATCGGCAATCTATAAAACCAGGGAAAAGAGGTTGGCCGGGGGAGGGGCCTGCGACTGTGGGGCCTATTTCCGTTGCTGTATCCGCTCACGTATCCGGGCAGAGTTCCAATGGGCAGCGTCCGCTGGCTCTCTCGAGACCTTCGGGGAGCAGTGGGCGCTGTCCGGGGTTCTCTGCTCGGTATCCCCATCCGGCTCCCTCGTTTTAGCCCTTTGACCCTCACACCCGTCCCTGTTTTTTCATTATTTGTCCCCAGTAATTAGTTGGTTCTCCTGGGTTCTGTGGTCCTCCCCGCAGGCTGGGGGGAGTCCTTTTGATGTGGGCGGGCTAACGCCCGCCCACCTCCCGGACACCAAATAGTGCCTGAGCACACGGCTCCCATTTTCTTGGGGGTCTATTTTGACCCCCCCCCCCTTTTCTCCACCTTGGCAGGCCGGACCTTCATCTTTCCTGCTGCTGCTGCTCTCCCCCAAGAAGAGACGGTAAGGGGGCTGCTTTAAAGCAGCCCCTGGGGTTTCCTCTCCCCACAGCCTGCCTGGTGCTGGGGAGGGGAGATTAGGGCCCTTTCCATCAGGGCTCCTGGGTGGGGGGGCTGATGCAGCTCCTTTGGGGTGCTGAGGGCAGGGGGTGGCTTACCTCCCCCTAGTTCATCGGCCCTCACACTTCTCCTGCTGCTCCCTCTCCAAGCCCCGTTTGCTGTAGGGGCCTTTCCATTCTCGGCCCCACTGCTTGTCTCCTTGCCCTTCTCTGCTCTTCTGGGCCTTGCAGCAGGTACTGTGGGCCTGCTGCTCAGGTGCCTGTGGGTACACTGTTTCCCTTTCCCTCAGCAGTGTCTCCTCCCTCTTCCCACCCTTGAACAGGCATCCTTTAACTGCCTGTCTTCCCACTCCACTGCTTGTCCCATCCACCCCTTTGGGTGCCAGTGCTTCCCCCCCCCCCCGCTTCTTTCTTTTGTTAGGCGCTTGAGCTTCCCCCTCCTTTTAGTTACTCTTCCCACACACACAGCTTCACTTGTCCCCATGTCCTTTTAATGATTATTTACCCCTCATCTCCCCAGTGCAGCCGGAGGAGCCACTCTTTCCATTCTGTGCTGGGAGCTGTATTCCTTACACCTTTTCCCTTCCCTTTCTTCTGAATTATCACCCTCCCACCCCACTTCCAGCCTAGTGGGGGGGAGTGGTAAATCTCCTTCCTCCCCTCCTCTTTCTCTCCCTGTTCCCTTCCCTGGTGTTTTTTTGGTTCTCCCCTAATTGTTTGTTTTGTCCTTTCCTCCCTACCCATGACCACAACGAAGGGGTTGTCCGATGACACCCTGCAGAACCTTCCCCACCCCTCCCTAAAAACAACAACTCCTCTGAGGCTGCCGGGCCCCCCGTCACTACGGTAGAGGGGGCGGACATGGACGAGGACCCCGGGCCTCGACCGCTTCTGCCGCGGCACCTCCGGCTACCATCAAGAATGCCCCCCTGAAAGGTAGGAAGGGCCTGGGGACCAAAAAGGGCAAGAGCCCCGCCCGGAAGGCAAAACCTCCTGAGGCGAGGGCTCACTCCCCGGCCGCGACCCACATGTTGGCCGCGGCTCCCCCTCCTTCCCGCTCCCCTGTTCCTTCCACCAGCTCTGGGGGCAACGGTGTCCCGGGCCCCAGGGCGTACGCCCAGGTGGCCGCCACCCCCCCCCTGTCGCCTCCCAAGCCGCCTCCCGGAATACCATCCCCGGCGGCCGCGGCCCCTTTCCCACCCTGACCAGGAGGCACGGGGTCCGTTGTCTCCTGGTGGCGGCCTCGCCCCACGTGGAGACCTACGTGCGGGCGTTGGCACGCGTGGTGGGCCCGCGGCCGTGGTGGCGGCCTCTAAGATGTTCGGGAAGGTGGTCTTCTTCCTGGCGTCCGAGGCCGCCGCCCAGAAGGCGGTGGAAAGGGGTTTGGCGGTGGGGGGAGTCCACGTTCCCCTCGAGCCTTTGGAGGACCTGGGCGTATGGGTGGTTTTGTCCTCTGTTCCTCCCTTCCTCCCCAATGCCGCCCTACTGCCTTTCCTCTCCACCCTGGGGAGGCCTCTGTCAGTCCTGAGTCCCCTTCCTCTGGGCTGTAAGGACCCGACCCTCCGCCACGTCCTTTCCTTTCGCCGGCAGGTACAAATCGTACTACTGCCGGCGGGACGTGGCGGAGAAGCCCTGGAAGGGTCATTTCTGGTGCCCCATCAAGGGGCCCGGTACCGGGTGTACTACACCATGGGGGAGGCCCGGTGTTTTCTCTGTCGGGCGACGGGGCACGTCCGAAGGGACTGCCCCCTGGCCCGGTTTGGAGAGGCACCCGGGACCCCCGATGCCCGGGAGGGCACCGGCCCTACCATCGCCGGTGGCCCTGACGGTCCGGACCCTGGGGTCGCCCCTCCTCCAACCGTGACCGTCGTCAATCCCGCTCGGGTTCCGCAGGGCCCAGACGAGCGTGCGGGTGCTGATGCTGCCACCGCCAAAAGCGGCAAGGCTGGGCCCGCGGAGGAGAGGGCGGCGGGGTCAGTGACGGGACTCGGGCAGGACCTACCTCGGGGGGAGGTATCCTTTTCCCCTGCTGCCCAGCCCCCATCTACCCTTGCCCCCCTGACGCTGCCCTTGTCCCCTGGCTCTTCCTCCATTCAGGCCCAGCCCTCTTCCTCCGAGGGATGGGAGCTCGCAATGGGGAAGCGCCGAAAGCGTGCTCGGCGTTCCACCCCGCCCTCTGAGGGGGAGGACAACCTCCCTGTACCCATGGGGGTGGACGCTGGGGCCATTCCACCCTCTGAGCCCAGCAAGCGCGATTCACAGCACCACGAAGCGGTCGAGGTGACTGCGGCGGACGCGGGAGAGGTGAACACCTCCCTCCCGGGGTCCCTGCAAGAGGGGGTGTCCATGGAGGATGCTCCCACTGTTCCCGCCTCCACTGAGGGGGCGGCCGCTGACCTTGCCACCGACAGAGATCAGCACCTGGTGGCGGGCGGCGGGCTCGCCTTCCTCTCTCAGGAGGTGGAGGCTTTGGGGCTGACCCCGGCTGCCTCGGAGGGGGATCATCAGGTCCTGGAGGGACAACAACCGACCTCTCCTTCCCCTTCCGACCCGCTATCCCTTCTCCCTGCCTCTGAGTTGCCCCGGGGTGCGACCGTCTGCCCGGCCATCCGGCTCCCTCGTTTTAGCCCTTTGACCCTCACACCCGTCCCTGTTTTTTCATTATTTGTCCCCAGTAATTAGTTGGTTCTCCTGGGTTCTGTGGTCCTCCCCGCAGGCTGGGGGGAGGTCCTTTTGATGTGGGCGGGCTAACGCCCGCCCACCTCCCGGACACCAAATAGTGCCTGAGCACACGGCTCCCATCTTCTTGGGGGTCTATTTTGACCCCCCCCCCTTTTCTCCACCTTGGCAGGCCGGACCTTCATCTTTCCTGCTGCTGCTGCTCTCCCCAAAGAAGAGACGGTAAGGGGGCTGCTTTAAAGCAGCCCCTGGGGTTTTCCTCTCCCCACAGCCTGCCTGGTGCTGGGGAGGGGAGACTAGGGGCCCTTTCCATCAGGGCTCCTGGGTGGGGGGGCTGATGCAGCTCCTTTGGGGTGCTGAGGGCAGGGGGTGGCTTACCTCCCCCTAGTTCATCGGCCCTCACACTTCTCCTGCTGCTCCCTCTCCAAGCCCCGGTTGCTGTAGGGGCCTTTCCATTCTCGGCCCCACTGCTTGTCTCCTTGCCCTTCTCTGCTCTTCTGGGCCTTGCAGCAGGTACTGTGGGCCTGCTGCTCAGGTGCCTGTGGGTACACTGTTTCCCTTTCCCTCAGCAGTGTCTCCTCCCTCTTCCCACCCTTGAACAGGCATCCTTTAACTGCCTGTCTTCCCACTCCACTGCTTGTCCCATCCACCCCTTTGGGTGCCAGTGCTTCCCCCCCCCCCCCGCTTTCTTTTGTTAGGCGCTTGAGCTTCCCCCTCCTTTTAGTTACTCTTCCCACACACACAGCTTCACTTGTCCCCATGTCCTTTTAATGATTATTTACCCCTCATCTCCCCAGTGCAGCCGGAGGAGCCACTCTTTCCATTCTGTGCTGGGAGCTGTATTCCTTACACCTTTTCCCCTTCCCTTTCTTCTGAATTATCACCCTCCCACCCCACTTCCAGCCTAGTGGGGGGGAGTGGTAAATCTCCTTCCTCCCCTCCTCTTTCTCTCCCTGTTCCCTTCCCTGGTGTTTTTTTGGTTCTCCCCTAATTGTTTGTTTTGTCCTTTCCTCCCTACCCATGACCACAACGAAGGGGTTGTCCGATGACACCCGTGCAGAACCTTCCCCACCCCTCCCTAAAAACAACAACTCCTCTGAGGCTGCCGGGCCCCCCGTCACTACGGTAGAGGGGGCGGACATGGACGAGGACCCCGGGGCCTCGACCGCTTCTGCCGCGGCACCTCCGGCTACCATCAAGAATGCCCCCCTGAAAGGTAGGAAGGGCCTGGGGACCAAAAAGGGCAAGAGCCCCGCCCGGAAGGCAAAACCTCCTGAGGCGAGGGCTCACTCCCCGGCCGCGACCCACATGTTGGCCGCGGCTCCCCCTCCTTCCCGCTCCCCTGTTCCTTCCACCAGCTCTGGGGGCAACGGTGTCCCGGGCCCCAGGGCGTACGCCCAGGTGGCCGCCACCCCCCCGCCTGTCGCCTCCCAAGCCGCCTCCCGGAATACCATCCCCGGCGGCCGCGGCCCCTTTCCCACCCTGACCAGGAGGCACGGGGTCCGTTGTCTCCTGGTGGCGGCCTCGCCCCACGTGGAGACCTACGTGCGGGCGTTGGCACGCGTGGTGGGGCCCGCGGCCGTGGTGGCGGCCTCTAAGATGTTCGGGAAGGTGGTCTTCTTCCTGGCGTCCGAGGCCGCCGCCCAGAAGGCGGTGGAAAGGGGTTTGGCGGTGGGGGGAGTCCACGTTCCCCTCGAGCCTTTGGAGGACCTGGGCGTATGGGTGGTTTTGTCCTCTGTTCCTCCCTTCCTCCCCAATGCCGCCCTACTGCCTTTCCTCTCCACCCTGGGGAGGCCTCTGTCAGTCCTGAGTCCCCTTCCTCTGGGCTGTAAGGACCCGACCCTCCGCCACGTCCTTTCCTTTCGCCGGCAGGTACAAATCGTACTACTGCCGGCGGGACGTGGCGGAGAAGCCCTGGAAGGGTCATTTCTGGTGCCCCATCAAGGGGCCCGGTACCGGGTGTACTACACCATGGGGGAGGCCCGGTGTTTTCTCTGTCGGGCGACGGGGCACGTCCGAAGGGACTGCCCCCTGGCCCGGTTTGGAGAGGCACCCGGGACCCCCGATGCCCGGGAGGGCACCGGCCCTACCATCGCCGGTGGCCCTGACGGTCCGGACCCTGGGGTCGCCCCTCCTCCAACCGTGACCGTCGTCAATCCCGCTCGGGTTCCGCAGGGCCCAGACGAGCGTGCGGGTGCTGATGCTGCCACCGCCAAAAGCGGCAAGGCTGGGCCCGCGGAGGAGAGGGTGGCGGGGTCAGTGACGGGACTCGGGCAGGACCTACCTCGGGGGGAGGTATCCTTTTCCCCTGCTGCCCAGCCCCCATCTACCCTTGCCCCCCTGACGCTGCCCTTGTCCCCTGGCTCTTCCTCCATTCAGGCCCAGCCCTCTTCCTCCGAGGGATGGGAGCTCGCAATGGGGAAGCGCCGAAAGCGTGCTCGGCGTTCCACCCCGCCCTCTGAGGGGGAGGACAACCTCCCTGTACCCATGGGGGTGGACGCTGGGGCCATTCCACCCTCTGAGCCCGCAAGCGATTCACAGCACCACGAAGCGGTCGAGGTGACTGCGGCGGACGCGGGAGAGGTGAACACCTCCCTCCCGGGGTCCCTGCAAGAGGGGGTGTCCATGGAGGATGCTCCCACTGTTCCCGCCTCCACTGAGGGGGCGGCCGCTGACCTTGCCACCGACAGAGATCAGCACCTGGTGGCGGGCGGCGGGCTCGCCTTCCTCTCTCAGGAGGTGGAGGCTTTGGGGCTGACCCCGGCTGCCTCGGAGGGGGATCATCAGGTCCTGGAGGGACAACAACCGACCTCTCCTTCCCCTTCCGACCCGCTATCCCTTCTCCCTGCCTCTGAGTTGCCCCGGGGTGCGACCGTCTGCCCGGCCATCGACAACACCTCGGCCGCGGCCGCGGCAACCCTTGAGGCTCTCAGCGGGCGGGAGATCCCGTTAATATCTGTCACCCCCGGCGCTGAGGCCTCCGGTGCTGCACTCTCTGTGGCACTGGAGCCCAGCGCTGGGGAGACTATTACTACCCCTACCGCTGCCATCGATTCTCTGCGCTGCGAGGAGGCACCGCACCCCGGTGCCTCCTCTGCTGAGGCATCTCGCCCTGCTCCTTCTCCTGCTCCCTATTCAAACGCCCTCTCAATCGAGTTTCCCACCCCTCTTCCTCCTCCCCGCCATTCTTGTCTCTTCCCTAATCCCTCACCTCTTCCTCCCCCTACTCTCCTTCCTCGTCTCCCTCCTTTTCCCGATCCCCTCCCTGAACTCTTTTCCTCCCCTTACTCTGTTACTGCCGCCCCTGGGGTTGCCACGTTTAGTCCAGACGTTGGCCCCCGGGAGGCGGTTTTCGTTTCTTCTGCTCCCAGCACATCTGGGGCTGATCTCTCTCCGCCACTGTCCTCTCAGCAGGGACCTCAAACGCCCTGCGTCCCCGTGCCGATGGGTCGCGGGGCTCACGGAGGGGTCTGGCCCCAAGGCGTTCGAGGGCCCGAGGCCCCGACGCCAGACGCGCTGAAGGGCGAGATGCGTGTTTTCTTGGAAGACATCCGTGGCTCCAAGAACAAGGTCGCTCTCGCCCTTCAGCGCTGGGGAGATTTTCATCTCATTTTGCAAATAGTCAGAGCCCTCTTGCGGGAGGGTAAAGGGACCGGGCGGCGGGGGGCCGCGGCTTACCAGCGGGTCCGCAGCTTCCGTGACGCCCTGCTCACTTTTGGGAACGGTCGCGGTTTGCTGCGGGGCCCGATGGGGGCCGTCGGCACTCCTGCCAACCAGGATCTTCCCCAGCCCTCTCGATGCCGCCGCTCATCTTTGCCACTCTGAACACCCGGGGCTGCGGGTCGGGCCTCCGTAGGTGTCAGGTCCTCTCCTTCCTCCGGAGGGGCAGGTACTCCGTCATATTCCTCCAGGAGACCCACACAGCTCCGGCCACCGAGGCTAGCTGGCGGCTGGAGTGGGGGGACAGGGTTTATTTTAGCCACCTGTCGGCCCGTCAAGCCGGGGTGGCTACCCTGTTCTCCCCGAACCTGCAGCCCGAGGTGCTGGGGGCCGCCGAGGTCGTGCAGGGTCGCCTGCTGCATCTCCGGGTTCGGACGGAAGGGCTGACACTAAATCTCGTCAACATCTACGCCCCGACGTCCGTCCCGGAGAGGCTCCGCTTCTTTCGGCAGGCGTCGGCCTTCCTCGGCACTTTGGATCCTCGCGAGTGCCTGGTCCTGGGCGGAGACTTCAACTGCACCCTCGAGGAGCGGGACCGTACGGGGCTCGAGCAGTGCCCGGCCGCCGCGGACGTCCTCAGGGAGATAATAGACCATCACTCCCTGGTGGACGTCTGGCGAGACCTCCACCTGGGCGAGGAAACGGTGTTTACCTACGTCCAGGTGGCGGGTCGTCGGTCTTTCCACTCCCGGTTGGACCGCATTTATGTGTCTCGTCATCATCTCTTCCGGGCCCACTCCTCCGGCATTCGGCCGGCCCCTTTCTTGGACCACCACTTGGTGGCCGTACGGGCTTCTCTTTCCTCGGAGAGGCCGGGGCCGGCTTATTGGCATTTCAATAACAGCCTGCTGGAGGACGTGGGCTTCGTAGCGTCCTTCCGGGAGTTCTGGCTGGCCTGGCGCGGGCGGCGGTGCGCCTTTCCCTCGGCGCGGCGGTGGTGGGATGTGGGGAAGGTGCGCACGCGGCTCTTCTGCCGTGACTACGCCTGGGGGGCCAGCCGGCGGAGGGATGCGGCGATAGAGCAGTTGGAACGGGAGGTTTTAGAGCTAGAGAAGCGGCTGGCCACCGGCCCCGAGGATCCGCCCCTCTGCGGAGCGTACCGGGAGAAGCGGGAGGAGCTCCGGGCCCTCGAGGACCTTCGAGCCCGGGGTGCCTTTGTTCGTTCTCGCATCCGTCTCCTTCGGGAGATGGATCGAGGCTCCCGCTTCTTCTACGCCCTGGAGAAAAAGAGGGGGGCCAAAAAACACGTCCTCTGCCTTTTGGCGGAGGACGGCACCCCCCTCACGGATCCGGTGGAGATGCGCGAGAGGGCTCGCGCCTTCTACGCCTCTCTCTTCTCCCCGGATCCGACCGACGCCGACGCCCGCAGGGTTCTCTGGAACGAACTCCTGACGGTCAGCGCGGGCGACCGGGACCGGCTAGAGCTGCCTCTCTCTCTGGCCGAGTTCTCGGAAGCCCTCCGTCTCATGCCCACCAATAAATCCCCGGGCATGGACGGGCTGACCGTGGAGTTCTACCGCGTGTTCTGGGACGTCCTCGGCCCGGACCTTGCTAGCGTCTGGGCCGAGTCCTTGGAGAGCGGGGTCCTCCCTGTATCGTGCAGGCGAGCCGTGATCGCCTTGCTGCCCAAGAAGGGGGACCTCCGCGATCTGAGGAATTGGCGTCCCGTCTCGCTCCTCAGCACGGACTATAAAATTGTCGCCAAAGCCATCTCCCTGAGGTTGAAGTCCGTGCTGGCGGACGTGGTCCATCCAGACCAGACCTACACCGTCCCGGGCCGAACCATCTTCGACAACCTCTTTCTGGCCCGGGATCTCCTAGAGCTCGGGTGTAGGGACGGTCTGTCGTTCGCCCTCCTGTCCTTGGATCAGGAGAAGGCGTTCGACCGGATGGACCACGGGTACCTCCTGGGCACCCTGCGGGCCTTCGGCTTCGGGCCCCATTTTGTGGGGTTTCTCCAGGTGCTGTACGCCTCCGCAGAGTGCTTGGTCAAGCTCAACTGGACCCTGACCGCACCGGTCAGCTTCGGGCGGGGAGTACGTCAAGGCTGTCCGCTGTCGGGCCAGCTGTACGCTCTGGCCATAGAGCCCTTCCTCCGTCTCCTTCGCAAGAGGTTGACGGGGTTGCCCGCCCACCTCCCGGACACCAAATAGTGCCTGAGCACACGGCCTTTCAAACAAACAAACAAACACACTCAGCTCAGCACTCCAAACGCTCCAAATAAACAAACAAACTCCAAACAAACAAACTCCAAACAAACACACACAAGCCCCAAACCTCCAAATATAAGCAGCCACTTACCCCAAGGTGCTTTAGTTTGCTCCTTCCTTCTCCTCCTCCAGGAGAGCCTCTCAAAACTCCCTCCTGTTAGCACTCACCCTGTTCGCGAGCACCCGGTCGCAAAGCTCCCTGGTCGCTTACCAGCAGGGTTTAAGTGAAGTATTCAAAGGTTCCTTTATTAGTGCTTCTTTCCTTGCTGCTTCATTGTGGAAAGCGTATGACTTGACTGATGTTCACTGAACAAGATAAAATTAACTTTTTTAGAACTGTAACCCAAATATCCATAACATGCATTTTGTTTTAGAATAAGGGGCACGTCTACACAGCAGGGCTAAAGCCGAAATAAGCTACGCAAATTGAGCTACGTCAATTGTATGGCTTAAGTCGAAATAGCTTATTTCAGCTTTCAGTGCTGTCTACACAGCAGGAAGTCCGAGAGAGCACTTTTCCTTGGACTTCTCTTACTCCTCGTAAAATGAGTGTTATGGGAGTCGGAGTAAGAAGTCTTCCAATTCACCATTAATTTGACATTCTGTCAAAATAACTGCTTGTAGTGTAGACCCGGACTATGTTATTTTGGAATAACATCAGTTATTCCGAAATAACACTGCTGTGTAGACATACCCAAACAGATCTTAAAAAAACCCCAAATCGATGTGTATATTGCATGGGGACAAGCAAACATGCTTTTGGTTATGTGTGAGGTTTGCAGGAAAAACGTATTTATGGCAAGAGATTTAGAATGAAGAGCTTTAAGAAGAGAATAAGTTTCGGTCTCTAAAGTTTTCTGGGGAAAGTGAAAATTATTATTACCTGGCTTCACTGAATAAAGAGTAGAGAGAGAACAATGGTGAGAAATATGGAAACAGAGAAGTTGATTTAATTTTAATTTTTGTAAAACACGCTGTTTCTAGTACTTGGCCAGCACTATTTAAAATAAACAGATCCATGCCTACCTCCTCTTAAACTTACCGTCGTGACTTTGTGGGGCAGAATTCAAGGCTATTATAATTTGGCAACATGAAAAAAATGTGTCTCTATAGCTGCACCTCCTTTTATAATATGCAAATTAAATAGTTTCCAAAAATGATAAAAGCTTGAGAGCATTTTGAGGCAGGGAACATACTTTTTTTACCTCTGGAAAACGCCTAGTCCATTGTGGATTGAACAGTGGGAAATAATACAAAAATATTAATAATGATGGGGATTAAGCCCCGCAGAGCATCACTTTATTCCCAGACACTGACTGCTTAGGCTGGCTGTAATGGGAGATGTGAACAGATATTTTGAAGAATGGCTCAACACAAGTCACTGTTGTTCATTCATTTCCACCATTTCTTGATGCCTGCTATAGAAGAACCACCTTCAGTTCACACTTTGGCACTGCTTCCTGTAGGACCTTGAGCAAGTCATGCGATATCTCTGTACTTTAACTGGAGATAGTTCTGCTTTTAACTTCCCAGGGCTGTTGTGAGGCTAAAGATAGTTAAAACTGTGAGGTGCCCAAATGCTATGTTAATGGTATCACATAAAGTAGAGAGATGTAATTTGGCATAGCACTAGGGCTGCTCTTTTTTGCTGAGCACTGAAAGTGGCCATTGCCCTCCTCATTGTGCCCTCTAAGTCATGGCTGCAGGGCTGGGATGGCAGAAGCTGTGAAGCCAGCTATAGAGTCTCCCACACTGAAAATGTCCTTAGCTGCTCTGTTAGGTCTGCTTTTTGGCCCTTTTGTGTTTCTGGAACCTGCAGTAAGACCAGAGTGGCACCCAGGTCCAATGCCCTTTGCTCCCTTACCTCCCCATACAGCAGCTAGCACACTGTGGGCACTGTACAAAAAAAATAATGAAGACTTTGTGAGCATTCAGACATAGAAAGTGCTCGAGAAGCCCTCTCCTGAGGGCAGCCAAAATCATAAGCTACTGTGTTACCCTCTGCCTTACAAGGCTGAGCTTTGCTGGAGATTGGTCTCAGCTCCCTTCTACCCCAGCCTGCCTGTCTTAACCTTAATCTGAACATCTCTCATGAAGGTTAGGGATGTGAATGGGATAACATTGAACAAGTGATGCACTGGACTGCAGTGACCCCCCAACCCCCCCCCCCATCCCTGTTTAATCAAGTAACTGGTTAAACTTCATGTTTATCTGGGTAGCTAATTAAACATGGTTTTACATCCCTAATGGAGGTAGAAGTATTTCCTTTCCTCTAGTATGAAATCTTTCACTCTTGAGGCCAAAGAGAACTACTGAGTTGTTCAGCTCTTTAGCTCTCAACCAGCAGTATGGGTACCCCTAGGGGTACTCGAGAGAAGTCTGGGGGGTACATCAACACAACTGAAACTTGGAGACAATTGAATTTTTGTTTTAAGTTTTACAGTGCTTTATTATTTTTGTACTTTTTACACAAAAATTTCATCGCCCACCAGGCTATGATTAAGTTGTTTAAACAAATGTGTTGCAATGGTAGAAAAAAAATTGTGTGTCTGAAAACTGTAGTTACTGGGGGTACTTATAATTTTTTTTAAAAGGGGTACTTTATAAAATAAGGTTGAGAAACACTGCTTTAGCTGGCTGGAATGATGAGTAGTAGCAATAGGGAGCACTTCAAAAGTCTCTTCAGTTGCCTAGTGAATTGAGTTTACAATGTACCTAGCCCTCGCCAGCCAAGTGAGAAATCACTAGCAGAAACAGAACCTGATGCAGTCATCTGCACACAACTTGCAAAGAGGATCACAGGTTGCAGCAGGGAAGACTTTGGAGGAGAAAATAAGAAGTCAGTCTGTGTGCACAAGGCTAAAGTGCTAGCCACAACAGCTACAGCATGCCTGTAAATAGTTTTCTTAGGATACGTCTACACCGCGGCACTATTTCAGGATACTTCTGGTATCCCAAAATAGCATCTTCTGCATCTTGGCAGCAAGCTTGTTATTTCAAAATAGCTTTCAAAATAACGGGCGCGCTATTCCGACATCCCTGTAAACCTCGTTCCACGAGGAGTAAGGGACATTTTGGAATAGCAGTTTATTTCGAAATTTAGTGCTGTGTAGACAGCACCAAATTACAAAATAAGCTATTTCGAAATTAACTCAAAATAAGCTATGCAGTTTGCATAGCTCAAATTCCATAGCTCATTTCGAGCTAAGGGTGCAGTGTAGATGCACCCCTAGTGAAGAACCAGTTTCATTTTAGAAACATAAAGTCTTGTCTTATTTCTACCCAGCAGACGATACATGAAAAATCCTGGGTGTCTCCCCTAGTATCACAGAATAGCCAGGTTGTTCAGCCACCAGCCAGCCCTTGAGCTATTTTTATTTGTGTTGAATAACAGAACAAATATACTCTCAGGACCAGTTTTTCCTGAGTCAGTGGCATGGATTTGTGGGGCACCAAAGAGATTAATAAATACTTATTCTATAATTGGTGAACAAGGGCTCTAGTAATAAGAAAGAAAAATATTGAGTTGGGTGAGTTTTAGTTGGATAAAAGGTTTATTTTGGCATAGGTTCCTTAAGTTCAGTGTGTGAATGCATCACAGGTGTTCCCTCCAGGTACCTCCACTGCCTGCATTCAAATGGAATGGCAAGAATACATCTATTCACCTCCTTCAAACCACATCTGGGACGTTCTGCTTAGTTATAAAATGTCTCATTCAGAGTAAATCATTGAACTTTTCATTGTTTTGAATTGCAAAAAATCATAGATTAATATATCCAAGGCCATTGTGGAATAAAGAAATAATCGTTAGGGCCAAGATGATTCTGATTCAGATTTTTTTTTCTAATCATGGAGTGGAATTTGACAATCTCTTAGGCAAAGCAGAGGAAAAAGACTCAGACTATCTAGGTTCTGCTCTACTTCAGACTTCCTGTGTGACATTGTGCATGTCACTCTAGTCTCTCCATTCCTCAGTTTCTCCCACTGTGAAACTGTGATAATATTTCCTTTCTCCCACACTCTGTCTTGTCTATTTAAACTACAGTCTCTTTGAGGCAGGGACTGCCTCTTACTATGTATTTGTACAGTACCTAACAATAATAATTAATAGTACCATGTGTAAAATAGGGATACTGCTTAAAGTGTCATGAGGCGTATTTCACTGCTGTAAAGCTCTGTGGTATCCTAGAATGGAAATAGTAATACAAGTTGTTATTGTTAATCTAGGGGCACTGTTTCTAGTACAGGCTAACGGTAGAAGCAACTCAATTATATTGAAATGGGCTGTGAGACAGTTACAACATTACATTCTTGGATCTGGACTTCCAACACTCTGGTCATCTGAAGAAGTGGGCTGTGCCCACGAAAGCTCATGATACCATCCACATGTTTTGTTAGTCTTTAAAGTGCTACCAGACTATTTGTTGTTTTTAAAATTTTTCCTGTTACAGACTAACTTGGCTAACCCTCTGAAGATCATTATAACTGTAATTATTAGCCTCTGATTTGCTAGTTGTCTATAGGGTCTTGGAACAAAGTCAGAAATGCACTTCTGTTGTTGTGTGAAACCATTATAATTGAATGCCTCTATATATTTAAAATGAGACATGTTAGTAATTCCTGTTGTGAGACTGTTCCAGAAACTATATCAAGTTTACAATGCATGTTCATGCAGCTGAGTTCTATTTAATTTGATTATACCTATAATTTTAGCTTGGTGATTGTGATATAGTCTGTCTAGTATTTGCAGCTTACTAATGTGATCTTGGAATGGTATCACAAAAGCACCAAGACTGATTTTGTTATCGTTACTGCAGCCCAGGGCACTTTCATAGGTGCAAAGTTTGGCTGAATCTACCCTGCAGATGATGGCAAAGCCCTGTATGTTCTAGAACAAGATCTGGCAAGTCATTGCTTTCTGCTGAATCTTCAAGTATATTCCAAAATGGAAGGCTTCTCATTGAATTACAAATCTGTCCTGCAAACACTTGTGAGTTATACCAGTGGCTTCAAGGAGATGACCCACAAGAGGATAGTAACTCATATGCACACACAATTGCAGTATCAGCCTCTTTAATATGGAAATGATTAACACAATCAGCACAGCAGCCCTGCGTTGTCCGTTTTGATATTAAACTTCAATGTGCTTACTGAATAATGTATAATTGCAATGTAGAATGGCAAGACTGTAGATTTTGATACTGATAGCAATACCCTCTAGAGCTGTGTTTCTACCCAAAATAAGCTAAGTAGGAGAGTACAGTCAGCAAAATATAATGGTGCCAAAAAATACCCCCTACCTGCTTCATGCCTTGATACTGAGTTATACTTGGAGAGCTGAAAGTTAAGTCAGCATCAATTCTGTGTCATATTCTATAGAAAGGTTACTATTGTCAGTGGCAGCTTTGCACAGAACAAGTGCATATCTGCGACAGAGATGCATTAGTGTTCTACTGCGTGAATCACAGCAGGATTTTGCCCTAAAGCTATAGAAAAACGGATGCTATTAGAAAAAGACTCTGTTTTGATTTCAAAGTGATAAATAAAGATTAGTAGCTATACTCTAGGGCTGTGTCTAGACTGGCCAGTTTTTCCGCAAAAGCAGCCGCTTTTGCACAAAAGCTTGCCAGTTGTCTACACTGGCCGCTTGAATTTGCGCAAGAGCACTGATGTTCTAATGTAAGAAATCGGTGCTTCTTGCGCAAATACTTTGACGCTCCCGTTCGGGCAAAAGTCCTTTTGCGCAAAACCTTTTGCGCAAAAGGGCCAGTGTAGACAGCTCAGTTTTGTTTTGCGCAAAAAAGCCCCGATGGCTAAAATGATGATCGGGGCTTTCTTGCGCAAAAGCGCGTCTAGATTGGCCACGGACGCTTTTGCGCAAAAAGTGCTTTTGCGCAAAAGCATCTGTGCCTATCTAGACACTCTCTTGCGCAAATACTTTTAACGGAAAACTTTTCCGTTAAAAGCATTTGCCGAAAATCATGCCAGTCTAGACGTAGCCTAGGAGTACACTCCGTTTTTGGTAAACATTTTGGAATCTGGATATTAGTTGAAAGAAACCTGTATCTAGGAGGAGGACAAGGTAGCTCTGGGAACTCATCTCACTGGACAGGAGACAACTTAAGAGCTGGGAAAACATCAGCCTGTGTGCAGCCCTCTAATTAGACAGCTGCTGCTGTAGTTGCTGCTGTTGGGAAAATATCCTCTGCAGTTTGGCATCTGGCCCTGAGCTTGCTGTCCATGTGGAAGAGAAAATTTACCACTGGAGCAAGTTACCACTGTTTGCCAAAATACAGTGAATGAGTCTCTCCAAACCCAGCTTGTGAGCTTGCTGGCATCTTCCCATCCTTCCCACATTTGAAGGAGCACAGTTAGCTTGGAAAAAAGCAGCAGGCGATATTGGCTTCAGAAAATACAGTCGGTAACCCTTTCCATGCTTAAGGTAGCGAGGGTCCTGAGAAGCAACCAGTGAGTGTGAAGTAAAGGCCCTTGCCACAATCTTTGGGGTATCTTGTGGCCTAAAGTCAATAGGAGGAAGGATGCCAGGAAGCACCTAAAACACTGTATCTGACCTTTCTGCAGAGTGTGCAAGGAAGAGAGGAAAGTCTTTGAGCCCACACCCCACACCTCAGCAGAAAAGCCTTGCCCAGTCTCACCTATGGTAAGCATTTTGCATGGGCATAGTTTGGGGGACAGGGACAGAGGTGTGCCTTGTCCCCTTCCCCAAACTGCAGGCTCAGA
This sequence comes from Pelochelys cantorii, assembly GCA_032595735.1. Classification (NCBI taxonomy): domain Eukaryota; kingdom Metazoa; phylum Chordata; order Testudines; family Trionychidae; genus Pelochelys; species Pelochelys cantorii. The sequence goes on along the minus strand of CM064329.1, from coordinate 42,175,950 downwards.
CAGCCACAGAATATGTTTCCCCTTCATGCATTGGCTTGACTGGAGCTGCCCACCCTCCCCACCAAATACAGAAGTCAAATTACATCGATGGCATGATGTAACAATCAAGTATACACCAAATACAACTAGTCAAATACACAGAGAGGTGTTGGAATTACAATTCATCCACACGTTCAGTTATCATGCTGATGGCCTCAATCAAGATAAGGGATGGCTGGGACATTATCAACCTAACATTCAATGAAGGTGCCAACAGCTCTTTGTGTAGATTCTTGCGTTAGTACCCTTCCTATCTATTTCTATCCTTTGATCCTTATCTCCTTCCTTTTAACTATCCAATCTTCAGATGCTTATAGATTGCCAGTTTTGCCTACTTGTTTTTCCCTTTGATATTTTCATACCTTCTGCTCCTTGTTTCCCGCCCCCCTCCTTTTTTTTCCTTCCCACCCACCCCTCTTCTCTGCTATTTATTTTGGGTCTGCATATCCTAAACTCAAAACTCTGGTTATCTGAAGTGGTGGGCTGTGCTCACGAAAGCTCATGATACCATCTACATGTTTTGTTAGTCTATAAAGTGCTACCAGACCATTTATTGTTTTTTTAAGTTTATTAAGTATACACCACTTGGTCTTTTTTCTAAATCATTGTTTCTCAAACTGTTGGGTGGACCCCAAAGTGGGTCACAACCAATGTTCCCTCTTTTCCATTCCTGTGCGGATTTGTTTCCACCTCTGTGCATAATAAATATTTGTATGTATGAATGTGCATGTGTGAATGTGCATCACCAGTAGAAACGAAACCTTGCTGTGGGTGCTCTGCTAATCAGCAGGATGGCTTTTCTCTCTCCTGACAGGCTGCACAAGCACACAGGTTACAGGGAACACCGGTCACAACCAGTATTCTCTGTAAGCTGTGCACTTGTGCAACAGCTCATGAGAAATTCAAATGCTGCCCAGCTAATTAGCAGAGCGCCCACAGCTAGGTTTTGTGGTTTTCTCAGTACTGCGTATTCACATATGCCTTGGTGCACATAAAAATTTATTCTGCACATGGATGGAAAAAATCCGCAGATGGATGGAAAAGATCAGAGGGAACATTGGTCACAACCTCATTTTAATGGAGTTGCCAAGGCTGGCTTGACTTGCTGAGGCTCATTTTGACTTCTGCCCCACCCAGAGCAGTGGGACTTGGGTTTTGGCTCCATCACCCAGGACAGTGTGAATTACGTAGATTCAGGCTTCCCCCTCTCTGGGTCATTTAGTAATTTTTGCTCTTAGAAGGGGACCACAGTGCTATGAAGTGTGAGAACCCCTGTTCTAAATCAATTGACGACATTGTCACAGCATTTATTTAGTCCCAAAGTAATTACTATGCAGCTACCTGTGGTGGAGGGTGAGTAGGTGGCCACCATGCAACACAGCACAGAACAATTAAAATGGAAGATCTTGGTCAAAGACATTAACACCATCTCCTTTACTCGTATAGAAAGCAATGTAGGATTGGAAAAGTAGACAACACTTTCCATTTTTAAAGATCTTATTGAAAGGCCCACATTAACAGAACTGCATGGTTCACAATTTATCTACCTCAGAAAGGAAAACAGATGAAATGACACTGCAGGGATTTTTTTTAAATCTAAGATTTCAGGTTCAATTATTATACTCCCGAGGCTTAAACCACAAAGCCATTAACATGTTTCTGTCTGTCTTCCACTTACCTCCAATTTACCATTGACCACAATGGACAGCTTTAACTCTGCATGTAAGGAGAATTAACATAAGGGGATACATTTTTCCCTGTCATGTATGCAAACAGCCACCACTGACTCCCACAGCAACATAGAGAACTGGGCCATTTGTGTGTACTCTATGGGTGTGTCTAGACTACAGGATTTTGTTGACAAAAGTGGACTTTTGTCGACAAAACTATACCTGCGTCTACACTACCGCTGAGTTCTGTCGACATAACATCGACAGAACTCGGCCATTTTGTTGACAGCGGTAAACCTCATTCTATGAGGAATAATGCCTTTTGTCGACAGAGTTCTGTTGACAGAAGGCGTTATTGCATCTACACTGTCCTTTGCATCTACACTCTCATGTCGACAAAGCGGCTTGCTTTGTCGACAGAACTGGCTGTAGTCTAGACGCTCTTTGTCGACAGAGGCTTTGTCGACAGTATCTGTCGACAAAGCCTCTGTCGACAAAAGCCTGTAGTCTTGATGTACCCTATCAGTCCAAGTGCTGCCAGAAATACGCAGGAAATATTTTGTCGCACCTTTTGTTCCTTATGGATCTCAAATAAAATCTCATCTATGTTCTTGTGCTTTGTGGTAGTGGTGTTGTATTGCAGGATCACCTGGGAGCACACCTACAGCACTTGCTTTGGTTATTTTCCTTCTTGGGCAGAAGGAGTGCCAAGGATGTCTATTGGAGTTATAAGGATGAGTGGTTGCCAGAGTTTTCCCTCCTCTTGAGCACAAAGATAGACAGAATAGGACTCACTGCAAAACTTATCAGTGCTACTGCTTAAATTATCAGTGGCTCAGTGCTGAGTCCTGCAAATTACTCCTTTTCCCAGGTGCTTCTTCTGTTGTACAGCTCTGCCCTTCAGGGCCAAATAGACTTTGACCAGAAATCAAACCTATTCTGCTCTATATAACAAGTTGTACCACAGTGATCTCTTACAAGACATGGTAGTGAAATGGTCTGCCAGTACTGCTGCCTGTATTAAATAAAAAGAAATCATCCAACTGTATCCATTTTGTTCAATTCTAACAGTTCATGGGTCAACTAACTCTTCTCTGGCTGATAAGATTCCAAGGAAGTTGGCTTAACAGTGCTATGTTATACTCCTAGAGGATGAATTTTATGGGAGTGTATGTGTTTTGAGTAAAAAATGGGGGCATGGGAATCGAGATTCCTGGACTCCACCTTTGTTTCCAGATTAAACCTCAATTTACTCATGAAAAGATGCTTTTTTCTAACTACCCTCCCTGCAAAAACTCAACCTAGGAATCGCAAAGGCAAACTGGGTTGTCTCCATCACCCCCTGGAATAAAAGTTTCTGCAGGCCAAATGCAGGTACTGGGTTCTGATCAGTGTACCTGTCCTAATACGAACAGAGACAGAGACAGCACACCCCAAACTGAAACTCATGCTCCTGGATGGCCACGTAGCGCTCTCAAGGAGCAACTTCCAGTTGCTAAATCTGTGCCTGGTATTGAAAGCAGTGAATCGAGGAGGATATATGAGCAGATGGGAAACACATCTAGACCACAACGTATTGTGCATATAGGACATTGATTGGGGCTGGATGCAGAACATAAGACATCTGGGATCTTCCATGGATCTGTATTGGGAACAGTGCTGTTCAGCATTTTTTAAAATGATCTGGAAAAAGGGGTAAACAGTGAGGTTGCCAAGTTTGCAGATGACAAAAAATTACTCACAATAGTTCAGTCCAGTGCACAAAGAGTTACAATGAGATCTCAGAAAACTGGGTGAGTGGGCAATAAAATGGCAGATGTGGATAAATGCAATGTAATGCACACTGGAAAATATAATCCCACTATATGTACAAAATGATGGGGTCTAAATTAGCTATTTACTACTCAAGGAGATCTTGGAATCATTGTGGATGTGACAGGGTGGAACAACCCCGTCACTACACTCAACAGGGGGTTCAGGCCGCCGGAGCGACGTGCGCAGGTCCCACTCGGGAGGTGGCGAGGCCAACACCGGCGAGCACGTACAGGGAGGGAGCCGACACACGCGGCGCAGGTCTCCCATCGACGGAGGCTGGGGAAGCGTCTGGGCACCATGCCCCACCAGCCGCAGTGTGTGACGTCACCGGCGCAACGGGAGGGGGTGGGGTCGAAGGGCCGGCGGGAGGACGAGGGCGTCTGACGTCACCCGCCGGGGAAACAGAAGGGGAGGCAGATAAGAGGAGTGGGGAAGCACACAGAAAGGGGGGGGGGGTTCGAGGACGGGGGTAGAAGGTAAGGGGCCAGAAGGAGGTGGTCATGCAGGGGGATCTGGCTGAGCAGGTCCGAGAAGGTCTCCAGCGGCAGGGTGGAGCTGTGGCCCAGGGCGGGGTCACAGAACCCGCAAGCAGGCGAGTTTAGGGCTCTAACCCCGCCTGCTATTACAAGGCACTTGGTTCCCTGTGTTAGGGCCCTGGGCTGGGGTCCGGGAGAGTGGGTGGGCCTGGACCCCCCCCTCCCTGTCGCTGATGGACGATCTAAGAACTGCGGTTTGCGGCTACACCTTTTTGGCGCCTCGGTACCCCGCAGCGTAGTTGGAGGGAGCGAGGCGCGTAGCGCGGAAGGACACGGGTGATATAGGTCAATAAAACAACTGTGTGGGATGGACAACGAAGGTGGACTCATGACAGTGGATAGTTATCTGACTTTGTTAGTCTATAAAGTGCTACCAGACCATTTGTTGTTTTTTAAGTTTATCGATGCATAGTGGCAGTCAAAAAAATCTAGTAAGTGTTAGGAATCATTAAGAAAGGGAGAAGTAAGACATAAAATATCATAATGACTCTATATAAATTCATGGTACATGCATATCTTGAATACTGTGTGCAGATCTAGTCACCCCATCTCAAAAAAAGATACATTAGAAATGTGAAGAGAAGGCTAACCAAAATTATTGGGATATGGAACAGCTTCTATATGAGGAGAGATTAAAAAGATGGACTTTTCAGTTTGGAAAAAAGATGACTAAGGGGAGATATGATACAGGCCTATAAAGTCTAGATTGGTGTGGAGAAAGTGAATAAGGAAATGTTTACTCCTTCATGTAACACAAGAACTAGGGGTCACTGAATGAAATTAATAGGCAGAAATTTTAAAACAAATAAAAGGATGTACCTCTTCACACAATGCACAGTCAACCTGTGGAACTCTTTGCTAGAAGAAGTTATGAAGGCCAAAACTATAACAAAGATTCAAAAAATAACTAAATAAGTTCATGGAGGATAGGTCCACCAATGGCTATTAGCAAGGATGGGCAGGGATGCAACACCATGCTCTGAGTGTTCATAGTCTGTGTTTGCCAGAAGCTGGGAGCAGATGACAAGAGATGGATCTCTTCATCATTGCCTGTCCTGTTCATTCTCCCTGAAGCACCTGACACAGATCACTCTTAGAAGACAGAATACTGGGCTAGATGGATCATTACTGTGAGCCAGTATGGCTGTTCTTATGATGACTACATTAATTTTCCAAAATAGTAAAGAGTATCATCGTTTAATTCAAACATAACTGCCAGATATGGGATAGGCTAAGGAGCGTAACTTTAGATCATCCAATTTCATGCCTTCAACTCATCTGTTATTCTCAATGTCCAATTTAAAACATAATGGACAGTATTAGCAATTACATGCCCCCTTAGTCTTTGACTTGAACCAGTTGCTTAATTTTCTACCAGTTCATACAGCACTTCAGAAGCCTTCATACACAGCTTGTAGATTTTCAGTTATCCTAGCTGGAACACCATATGATTTTGATACTTTGCGTAATGCTGCTTGCCAAACCAGATCAAATGCTTTCATGAAGTAGATGAAAACAGAAAACATCTTTAATACTCATTCTCACATTTTTCCATGAACTGTCAGAACATGAATATCTGATCAATGCAATTTGGCCTAGTCTGTGCCACACTGTTCCTGGCTTGCTAATGCTAAAACTGTCAATTACTTTCAGCATGATTTTTTTTTTCCCATACTGACAATGAACGCATACCGTTATGATAATTTGGATTGGCAGGATTGTCATTCTTCAAGATTAGTACTATTGCTTTAAGCTAGTCATCTGATGCCTCCTTTACTCCAATACTTTCTTGAATAATTTTTGCTAATTCTTTGGTAGTACTTGTTTCAACAGCTTTTAGCAGTTCCACTGTCTAGCCCTGAAGATTTGGCATTTTTAACTGCTTTTCTGATCTTTGACACCACTTTCTCTTTCACAGAAGGCACCTGAATGCTTCTATTAGTGCTGAAGAATTCTGGAAAGAAGGAAAGCAATCTCTTGACATTGAAACATGATGGAAAAGCAAGAAAAAAGGAACTGAAATGAAAAATCACTGATCAAACATCATTTGAAAAATGATCACTTTAAAATGAACTATGAAATATCGCTATTGATACTTTTGATTACAGTCATTTATAAAAGTCACTTAGACTCTCTGAAGTTGGTATTGACCTGGCCGGGACCCTCAGGGCACATCTACACTATGAATGTAGTCCAAAGTAGTGCATCCCCATTAGGGAGCCTACCATCAACTCAGAGTGCAATGCACCATGGGCACTTTTGCGTTCTGGACTATGCTCATGGTGTCCACTGGAACCAAAACTGTGCAGCAGGTGGTTATGGGCCCATTCACCAGTGTCCCAGAATGCACTCATCTGATCCCTCCCCCCTTGCGTGAGATAAAGGAGACGCAGTGTGCTTGCACATTTTTGGGCCCTGCTCGACTGTGCAGACACAATTGCAGCACATGGAGCCTGGTTTGCAGCAAGCTGTTGTGATGGTGATATGTGTCGTGGTGCACCTAATGACGCAGTACTTCAACAGTGTGCACATGTTGCTCTCCCAGGAAGAGGATGAGGACAAAGCTTGACGTGGCATGGAGGTGCTACTCATGTAAGACCTGGTGCTGATGCTAATGCAGCCACCAGTCAATCCTCTGGACACAGTGCAATGCCAGTTCTGGAGCTGTAAGACATGTCACACATCACACCTCATTGCCTTAACTGCTTGTAGTTAGACAAAGTTTGTGAATTCACCTGAAGTTCCCTCCCCGGGGTCTGTGCTGTACTGGGAGACATCCAGGGAGGAGGGGATTGGCTCCAGTGTCATGACCAGCTCCTGACTCTTGGAGAACACTGGCTGCCTAGTCTCCTCCTCCTCCTGCCCCACCACTACAACACTGTCCTCCATGCTGATGCCAGGCATGTCTTGGCTGGACTCCACAGTCATGGTGGGGAAGCTCCCAGTCTCCCCGCCTCCAGAATGGCGTCGAGCTGCTCGCAGTAGCAGCATGTGTGAAGTGCTGCACCAAACCATCCACTCGCCTCCTTCACCTTGTGGAAGGACTGCCTCAGGTCCTTGATTTTGGCTTGGCACTACTGGGCATCCCCGGAATAGCCTTTAGACACCAGGCATCTTGCAATCTTGCTGCAAATGTCTGTATTCCTCTTGCTGATTCTGAGCTCAGAGAGAATGGATTCATCTCCCCACAGCTTGATTTGATTCAGGATCTCCTGGACACTCCACGCTGGCACTCTTCTGCACCCCTGGAAACTGCAGCCCATGGGAGCAGAAGTATTCGAACTCGTTGCAGTATTTGAACTGATTGAAGTCATGTCCACTTGCGCTATGGTGTGCCACTTGCCCTGGGATGTGCTTGGAATGCTAGCCATGTGGGAAATGCACTCCAACTTTTCCCGCAGCTTTTTGCGCTCATCTGGAGAGCAGTAGCGCTGCAAGTTTTGGCTAGAGTGGTCAGAACAGGGAACTGTCAGAGACCGCCCGGAGGTCAACAGCCTTAACTTTCACCCAACGCAGTATATACACGACCGTAAATTTGACTATGCAAAGTCGGGAATAGCGTTACTCCTCATAAAAAGCAGGAGTACTGAAATTGACTTCAGCAGCCCTTAAAGTCGACACGCCAGGTTTGGTAGTGTAGACGCATCACTTAGAAAATCAACCATATGCAGCTAAATTCAGTGTAAAGTCCTAGTGTAGACCAGGCCTGAATTTGTCTGCTAGGCCTGGCCTTAAGTTTCTCCCTGCTCTGACTTTGGCCAAGGCTGCCTTTTTTCGAGATCTTATAGGTAATGTGGAGCACTGCATAAAAAGCTCTTATGTCACTCTTTGTCATTTTATAAGATCAAAAAAGAGTTGCAGGGGTGTAAATGAATTTTTGTCTTTTGGACTGTAGGAAGCAAAAGAAGTTTAATAACTTTGAAATACAAAAATATGACATTTTCTGACAGAAATCAAAGAAAGGATCTCCAAAGTGTTCCTAGAGCATAAGCTGATAGGGAATTTAGCCACAACTCCTGATGTTCTATCTCAAATGAATGGAGTTACTTGCATGAGTGCAGTGACCAGGGTTTGGGGTTTGTACCTCCAAAAGTCTAAAGAATTTAGCCTTTCCTGAAGACACGGTTGAGAGCTGTCAGAGGACCAGGAAAGAAAATGAGTATTAAGAATATCCCTTTGTAACTGTCCCCATGTACTCAGAAGGCTGTACTACACAAACTTTTCTTCATCCAGAGCCTTTGCTCACATAAGTACCATTTACTTAACATGAGTGCCAACATCCGTATTCAGAGAAGGATCCGGTGCCAATCAGACCAAATGCTATGCTGCTCCAGACACCGTCTCTAGTCAATGGGACACTATGGGTACGTCTAGACTACAGGCTTTTGTCGACAGAAGTTTTGTCGACAGATACTGTCGACAAAGCTTTTATCAACAAAGAGCATCTAGACTACATCCAGTTCTGTCAACAAAGCAAGCCGCTTTGTCGACATGACAGCGTAGACGCAAAGGACAATGTAGATGCAATAACACCTTCTGTCGACAGAACTCTGTCGACAAAAGGCATTATTCCTCATAGAATGAGGTTTATAGCCGTCGACAAAACTGCTGAGTTCTGTCGACATTATGTCAAGAGAACTCAGCAGCAGTGTAGACACAGATATAGTTTTGTCGACAAAAGTTCACTTTTGTCGACAAAACCCTGTAGTCTAGACACACCCTATTACAGGTCAAACTATAGCTAGCACTCTATGGGCAAGATGAAAGAGGTGATGACCAGGCAACCCCCTTTTTACTCCAGTGTAGTAGGCAGCCATAATGTGATGGCAAAGAACTAGGGAGTGCAAAAAGAGGGAAGCCAACGAACTGTAGGGGTGACTGTTTTCTACAGTCTTTTGTTTCAAGTTGTGCAGGGACTCAGCAGACTGCTCCAAGCTTCCATCAACATAATGCATCTAGAGTCTCCATGTGAGCCGTCCAGAACAGCTCAGGCCTTAATAGTGTTCATTTCCCCTTGGCACTAATCAAAGGCCTGTGCACTGATGAAGCATATGGCCCAGTGTCTGCACAAATGCCTGTTATGATGTCTGTTATATACTTTAAATAAATAGCTCGAGCTATAATTACTTACAGAAAGCAGTGACACTTCAGAAATGCTAGCTCGTGCTACTAGCTACGGAAGCTGAGTTATGATAAATAAACCTCTTGCCAGCTTATTGTACGCTGATTACATAAAGGTGTGTGTTCAGTCTGTAAGAGAGAGAGAGATCAGTAAGGCCAGGAAAGTCATTTTCTGCTAAACTCAACAATGCATCAGTTTGATCATTTCCACCAAGAAACCTGAGAAGCCAGCCTAGGTGGGCCTTAAAGAGGCGTGGAGAAGGAGTGGTGAAAACAGGCAGAAGAGAAAGGAAGGCAAGAGAATAGTAATGCATGTGAAATAAAAACCCGGGGCAGCAGAGTTTAGGCCCCCCTTTCAGGGAGAGTGGAAGGAAGTCCCCCTTCACTCCACAGCATCACAGGAGTACAAATTGTGTCTTAGGGAAGACAAAGAAGCAAATGGCTCAGCTTTGTGGCAAGGGAGAAGAATATTAAGGTCATATAGGACTATTTTATTTTGGTTGGCAGAGGGCCAGGCTACTGTACCAGAAGGGAAATGCTGCATGAATTACGATACTGAGGGGGAGACTATAGAACGGAAGGGAAAGTGGAGGTACTTCCCGCCAAAGGGCTAAGAAATACCTTTACATTCACATTCACAACAGCCCTCTAGAACATTACTTATGTTCTGAAACATGATCTCTAAATACTGAGATTTTTTTAAATCTTTTTCGCTAAAATCACACTATAAATAATTATACTGAAATTACCTGAGTAACGCTGCTTTGGCATAAGACTGACTTTGGCCCTGAGTGTGTTTTGTGTGCAAAAAGTAAGGAATAGTTTCAGGGTATATTCAAAAATGATTAGTCACCTATCTGGATTTGCATGAATTGCAATTAATATTTAAAACACTGAATACACACACTACTTCTCATTGTTCAGATGCATGTTTCATTCTGAATGTGTTATCTATTAAAAACAGGTTAGGATTGTGCTGTGGCAAAAGTTGTGATTATGAACTAATTAGCTTAAATCAGTTGCAAATTCAAATATGTTCTGATTATATGGTATGTTTCTCATATTCATTATAGAAGTTAGTCCCATAGATTAGCAGCCAAAATAGGTACTAGGAATAATCTCATGAAGAGAGAGACCCTGAGCAATTAGCACAACACGGACTCAGCTACTCCTCTGTGCATGAGCATACCTGAATAACCTTAAGAATACATTGTTTCAGTACCTCCTGTTTTGTGCTAACTCATTGTCTTATTAGATCCCACTTTTAATACCTTGCATCTCCTGCAGCGTGCACTAACTAAATATTTCTAGTGTTGTTATCTTTGGAAAGAAGTATTTTAAACCTCAGCCTTCAATCAGATTTTGAACAAAACTTTTTAACTTCAATGGAGGTTTTACACCTGCAAAAGACAGTAGAATATATGGTCCTTTCTGAGTCCTGAGACATTGAGCTGTAGCCAGTAGATAAGCAAATTCAGTTGGGAGACGGACTGGCACATAGGCACTGAAAGATGCAAGGAGCACAACTTTAGGAATGTCCTGCAGTGGCTATAGTTGGTTATCAAGTAATACTATGAGAAGCTAGAAGTTTAAGTCTCAGTAAGAGTACAGCAGTTTTCTTCATAAAAGGTATCACGATTGCATGGATTTTCCAAATGTCTCTCCGAAACCCAAATGAGTCCATAGAGGGCTACACATGAAATTGATTCCATTTTCCTGGACAAGAGTATGAGTGAGTATTCCAGAATCCAGCCTTAATGGCAGGAGGATCATGAAGCAGGAAAGACTTTTTTTGCAATCAGAACCTGATCTGATGTGCTGCAATATGGAATTATTGGGGGGGGGGGTGGAAAATGGTAGGACATGGTTCTTTTTGAGTTGCTGAGAGATTGATATACGTGGTGAAGGGAGCAAGCAAAATACTGTAGCATATCATTTAGTTTTAATGGGTGCCCTGTGAAGATGCTGTTGCTATGACTTGCCAATGGATTATTTTTTCCCTCTAATATCTATTAGGATTGAAGAAGAGGTCAGAACTGCCCAGCTAAAGATGTACAAATATGGCAGATATGGAGAAGGAGGGGGACAATGGGTAGGAGGTTAGTTTGTGGCTGCTATCAGATTGATTGGCCATGCTACCTTCTCTGCCATCCAATTTTTGCTTCAATTTAGTATGGTATTATATAGATTGTGAGATTATCTGAAAACATCTTAGGACTGCCCAAACTTCCTGGATCTGCAAAACTAGGCTGAAAATCTCATAGGGTATGTCTAGACTACATGGCTCCGTCGACGGAGCTATGTAGATTAGTTTACTAGACATAGGAAAATGAAGCGGTGATTTAAATAATCGCCGCTTCATTTACATCAAAATGTCTGCCGAGCTGTGCCAATCAGCAGTTTGGCGGCACAGCACGGTAGTCTGGACGCTCCACAGTCGACAAGGGAAGCCCTTGTCGACCGCCCTGGTAAACCTCATTCCACAAGGCATAACGGGGCGGTCGCCAAGGGCTTCCCTTGTTGACCGTGGAGCATCCAGACTACCGCGCTGTGCCGCCAAACAGCTGATTGCCACAGCGCGGCAGCCATTTTGATGTAAATGAAGCAGCGATTATTTAAATCGCCGCTTCATTTTCCTATGTCTAGAAACATAATCTACATGGCTCCGTCGACAGAGCCATGTAGTCTAGACATACCCATAGGGACAGCTTTCTTACAATCTCCCCACCTCCAGTTACCACTAGAATCCCAGAAGAGCTGCAGATTTTGCAAAAATGGAAAATGTGCAACCAAATATTTCGAAGCCTTAAAACCAAATTTGTCTCTAAAAATGGGAGAAGGTTTGGGAGAGAGGCTGTATGATCTTATTACACTTATTTAACCTCTCTATTTACAGCGAAAATAACCACTGGACTGGAAATCAGGAAACCGTCAGCATTCTAAGGGCTAAACCAATTCCTTTCCTCCATAGGCTCTCATCTCCTTCTCTGTGTACCTGAAACACGCTTCCATACTGTGACACGATGTTACAATAGAAAAGTTACTCATATGAATGAAAAGTTTTTCAACACACTCATGAATTTCAACACAGACCCCTGCATCCAAGAGCCATTATGGGCTAAAACAGGATCCTAAACAGCTAGCAAAATATTGGCATTTATATATTTTTCTCAGGGCTCTTATTTCTACAAAGCACAGCCGTCATAGTGTGATCTCCACTGCACCGTAGGTCAAAATAAAATACACAATTTGAGCTATGCAAATTACATAAGAACATAAGAATGTCCATACTGGGTCAGACCAAAGGTCCATCTAGCCCAGTAGCCTGTCTGCCGACAGTGGCCAGCACCAGGTGCCCCAGAAGGGGTGGACCGAAGACAATGATCAAGCAATTTGTCTCCTGCCATCCTTCTCCAGCCTTTGACAAACAGAGGCCAGGGGCACTATTCCTTACCCCCTGGCTAAAAGCCTTTTATGGACCTAACCTCCATGAATTTATCTAGCTCTTTTTTAAACTTTGTTATAGTCCTAGCCTTCACAGCCTCCTCTGGCAAGGAGTTCCACAGGCTGACTGTGCGCTGTGTGAAGAAGAACTTTCTTTTATTAGTTTTAAACCTGCTACCCATTAATTTCATTTGGTGTCTTCTAGTTCTTATATTATGGGAACTAATGAATAACTTTTCTTTATTCACCCTCTCCACACCACTCATGATTTTATATACCTCTATCATATCTTATTTCGAAGTAGTTTATTTTGTAATTTGGCGTTGTCTACACTACGCCAAATTTCGAAATAACCTGCTATTCCAAAACGTCCCTTACTCCTCGTGGAATGAGGTTTACAGGGACATCGGAATAGTAGAGCCCATTATATTCTGAAATAACAGACTTGCTGTTAAGACTTCCGAAATAGTGCTGCGGTGTAGATGTAGCCATAGAGAGCTGGTAAGTAGCATGGTAATTCTTGGTAGTACAATTTAAGCCACTTTAAGTCCTTTTCAGTCTTGTTGATGATAAAACATTTTTCCCTTCATTGTATTCAGGTCATTAAGTTGTCCTTGTAGTGTTTAAGAATTAGCAGCTTGAAATTAAAGTATACATTAGATCTTACAATGTAAAAATATTGGACCAGATCTTTAACTGGAGTAAATCATCACAATTCCATAGGTTTATTCCAGTCAGTTTACATCAGCTGAGAATGTAGCCCTTTATATTTATGTTGTTCATCTCATCCCATCTCTAGATTCTTCAAGCGTGAATTCAAGTTCAGTGAGAAGCATCATTAAAAATTAGACTCTGACCACCCAGGATATCTTGTTTTAAGAACAGGGAGTACTTTGGGACAGGGAAATAATGTGGTATTGTAAATAGCTATGTTTAATGGTGCCCATGTTATCCTTCAGCATCTTTATACATTTCTGTACTCTGAAATGAATAGGCAAAGGAGATGATTATATCTCATATTACCAGGTGCAACAGTATTGTTATTAGTATGATTATCATGGGCAGCCAATCAAAAGGTGTCAGACATATAGAAATGCATTACTGATAGATGAAATAGACCAGTTCCTTCACCACTATTAGTTATGACTGCACAGTTTAGCCAAGTTTAAATGGCTAGTTTTAAAAAAAGTTTCCTGGAAAAAAACTTAATAGTGGATGATTTTGCTGTTATGTTTTAAATTATCTTAATGGAAAAGACATTATCTAACAAATCAGTATTTGTTTCCTGCTTTTTTTGTTTAAAAAAAAAAAAAAAAGGAAGTCAATGTTAGAATCATGGCCTGATCAAACAAGAATGAGTGGAAAAGTTCTTTGGCATGATTACTCTAGGAACTTGGCTTGTATACAGTGAAAACACACTACAGATGTATAAATTATGCAGGTTGGAACAGTGTTTGTTAAAACCTTCCATACTGGAGTCATGTGGGAAAGAAAGTCTAGACAACACAGATTAATATATTTCTTTTAAACTCCTGCAATCTAGAAACTGCTTAAACCAGCATCTGCACAAGCCCACATATAGAACAAAGTAACAAATGCTCTTAACTAGGATATTAGAGAGAGAACAATTATAGGATTTCAGCCAGTTGGCCTACCAGCAATTGGTGGAATTCCCATAGAACCCTAGTTATATCATTATTGCTTCTTTAAATTTTATTAGAGTGGTTTGAGATGCTCAAGCATCCTGATATCAGAGCTGCCAATAAATGCCATCAAAACAAGAATCCAAACTTTCAAATTCAGCTGTTAAACAGGTGTAAATCCAAAGTAACTCCAATCAGAGTTCAGTGGAGTAACTCTGAATTTACATTCTTGTGACAGATTAGAATTGGGTCCCAAAAGTTGATCACAGATCATGTTTCAAATGCACAGCTGTGGCATGATTAAGGTCTCAACAGTGTCTATGCCAACATCAAACAAAGCAGAGTTTTGGCATTTCAAGTCATGATAATTATTGCAGAGCAAAGAAGAAAACGATATTTAAGTGAGTAAGTCTGGCAAAAGCAGATTGGGAAATCTCCAGTAGAATAAACCAGCTGGAAGTACAAACTGGTTTTTGTTCTAACTGAAGACAATAGAAGTATTTCTACAAAAATATTTCATATGGAAAACAATAAAAAGTTAACTAAATCCTAGAATAATAGAATCATAGGGTTGGAAGAGACCACAAAAGGTCATTGAGTCCAACCCCCTGCTAAGAGCAGGACCAATCCCAACTAAATCAGCCCAGCCAGGGCTTTGTCAAGCTAGGACTTAAAAACCTTGAGGGATGGAAATTCTACCACCTCCCTAGGTAACGCATCCCAGTGCTTCACCACCCTCCTAGTGAAATAATATTTTCTATTATCCAACTTAGACCTCCCCCACTGCAACTTGAGACCATTGTTCTTCGTTCTGTCACCCCTGAGAACAGCTTCTCTCTGTCCTCTTTGGAACCTCACTTCAGCTAGTTGAAGGCTGCTATCAAGTCCCCCCTCACTCTTTTCTTCTGTATACTAAATAAGGACAAATCCCTCAGCCTCTTATCATAAGTCATGTGCTCCAACCCCCCAATCATTTTTGTTGACCACTGAATTTTCTCCAATACGTCCATATCCTTTCTGTAGTGGGGGGCCCAGAACTGGATGCAATACTCCAGATGTGGTCTCACTGGTGCCGAATAAACAGGAATAACTGTTTATCACTTCCCTAGATCTTCTGGCAATGCTCTTACTAATACACCACAATATCCCGTTAGCCTTCTTGGCTACCAGGGAACACTATTGACTCATATCCAGCTTCTCATCCACTGTAATCCGCAGGTCCTTTTCTGCCAAACTGCTGCTTAGCCAGTTGGTCCCTAACCTATAGCAGTGCTTGGGATTCTTCCATCCCACATGCAGGACTTAGCAGCTGTCCTTGCTGAACCTCATCAGATTTCTTTTGGCCCAACCCTCCAATTTGTCTAAGTCACTCTGGACCCTATCGTTACCCTTCAATGTACCTTCCTCTCCCACTAGCTTAGTGTCGTCTGTGAACATGCTGAGGGTGCACTCCATCCCCTCATCCAGATCGTTAATAGAGATGTTGAATAAAACCAGTCCCAGAACCAGTGTTCCCCCTAACATTTTTTTAACCCTTGGGCGGGTTGAATTTTCTTTTGGGTGAGTTGAAATTTCTAATGTGCAACACCAATATTGAGGTAATGTCTCCTTATGTCCCTTGTTTACCTGCTCTGGGAGTTACTTAATTTCAAACACGGAACAGCTCCTTTTAGATGCTTGCTTAGCAAGATAATACCCTGCCCACCGCCAGTCAGCTGAGCTCCCTGCCTGCACAGGAGCTTTGTCGTCTTAGTGGAGCACAGAAAACTGCTGCGTGGTCACACAGCCGTGCAGCTTACAGGGAACTTAGCCCAGAACCAAGGTTCCCTCTAAGCCAGTGGTCACCAACCACTAGACTGGGATACATTGGTAGATCTTGGAGCCTCTGACAGGTGATCTTGACTGGTTTGGTCAAGAGGCTATCAAGTTCAGGCTCTTCAGATGCCCCTCTCCCCACTGCTATGGATCTCCTGCCCTTTGCCTTGGAGCTGCCCCTCAGGAGCCTCCTGCTTAGTGGGCAGGGCAGGGGAGAGAGGGGAGGGTTATGATGTCAGGGTGCCTCCTCTCCCTCTCTGTATTCTATCTCCGCAGAGCAGAGAGGGGGCACAACAGGGCTTGGGATGGAGGGAGTTTGCTGGCTGCTTTTGGAAGTGGTACAGAGCCAGGGCAGGGGTGAACCTGCCTTAGCCCCGCTGCACCACCAGCGAGGAGCCACCTGAGGTAAACAGTACCCAGCTGGAGCCAGAACCCCAAACCCCTGCCCCAGTCATGAACCCCCTCCTGTACCCCAAGCCCCTGCCCTAACCCTGAGCATCCTTGCATCTAAACACCCTCCCAGAGCCTGCACCTAGAACCCTCTCTGGTACCCCAACTGCCTGCCCTAAGCTCATCTCAGAGCCCCTCTCACACTCTAAATCACTTAGCCCAAGACCAGAACCTGCAACCCACCCCTCTGACCCAGCCTGGTGAAAGTAAGGGAGGATAGGTGAGGGAGAATGGAGTGGGCAGAGGTAGTCCCTCAGAGAAGGGGCACAAAGGAGACAGGGCAAGGGCTTTCGGGTTTGAGGAAGATCTTGGATTGCACTTAAATTCAAAAAGTGATCTCATGCTTAAAAAGGTTTGAGACCACTGCTCTAAGCTGTGTGACAGCACAGCCCTGCAGCTGCGTAATCAGACCCACCCAGTCAGGGGCTCAGGGCTCTGCCCACAGAGCTTCCTGGCTGGGTGGGGCTGATTAAGAAGCTGAAGGGCTGTGCTGCCACGCAGTTTAGAGGGAGCCTTGCCCAGAATGGACCCTTAGGGCACTCTGCTTGATACTGACTACCAACCAGACATTGAATTGTTGATCACTGCCCATTGAGCTCAATGATCGAGCCGGCTTTCTAATCACCTTACAGTCCTTTTATCCAATCCATACTTCTTTAACTTTCTGGTAAGAATACTGTGGGAGCCCATATCAAAAGCTTTGATAAAACCAAGGTATATCATGTCCACTGCCTTCCCCATATCCACAGAGCCAGTTACCTCATCATAGAAGGCAATCAGGTTGGTCTGGCATGACTTGCCCTTGGTGAATCCATGTTGATTATTCCTGATCACTTTCCTCTCTTCCAAGTGCTTCAAAATGGTCCTTGAGAATCCCCTACATGATTTTTCTGGGGACTGAGGTGAGGCTGACCAGTCTGTGGTTCCCTGAATCCTCCTTTTTCCTTTTTTAAAGATGGGCACTATGTTTGCCTTTTTTCCATTATCTGCAACTATCCCCGATCAACACAAGTTTTCAAAGATAATGGCCAATGACTCTGCAATCACATCAGCCAGCTCCTTCAGTACCCTCAGATGCATTTGATCTGACCCCATGGATTTGTGTATGTCCGGCTTTTCTAAATAGTTCTTAACCTGCTCTTCCTCCACTGAGGGCTGCCCATCTCCTTCCCATATTGTGCTGGCTAGTGCAGCAGTCTGGGAGCTGACCTTGTCTGTGAAAACAGAGGCAAAGAAAGCATTGAGTACTTCAGCTTTTCCCAAATCATCTGTCACTAGGTTACCTCCCTCATCCAGTAAGGGGGCACACTGAAAACCAGGGCTCAAGCCCCACATTGGTTTGTAATTCTGAACCAACCAGTTGCACCAAGTGTGAGCTCTTCAGGCATTTTAAGAGCCTTAACACAGAGTCACAGATAATCTCTTGGGTATTTCAGTATGTCTTGCCACCCAGATGAGTGTATCAGTGGACAGATGACCCCTTGAACCAAAAACCGCAGCAATATTCAGGTTACTCCTAATCCCAAAGGGCCAGTCACTTACCCAGGTCAACTGTGCTGACATAAAAAACAATGCTTGTAGCCAACCCTACAGTAAATTTTATGAAGATGTATTAAATAAGAAAAGGAAATTAGAGTTATTTACAAGGTCAAAGCAAGCAAATACAGATATATGAATGAGTGACAGTCATTTAACATAACAACATAAGAATGGCCGTACTGGGTCAGACCAAAGATCCATCTAGCCCAGGAGCCTGTCTGTCGACAGTGGCCAGCACCAGGTGCCCCAGAGAGGGTGGACCGAAGACAATGATCAAGCGATTTGTCTCCTGCCATCCCTCTCCAGCCTCTGACAAACAGAGGCCAAGGACACCATTTTATCCCCCGGCTAATAGCCTTTTATGGACCTAACCTCCATGAAATTATCTAGCTTCTCTTTAAACTCTATTATAGTCCTAGCCTTCACAGCCTCCTCTGGCAAAGAGTTCCACAGGCTGACTACACGCTGTGTGAAGAAGAACGTTCTTTTATTAGTTTTAAACCTGCTACCCATTAATTTCATTTGGAGTCCTCTAGTTCTTCTATTTAGGGAACTAAGAAATAACTTCTCTTTATCGGCCCTCTCCATACCACTCATGATTTTATATACCTCTATCATATCCCCCCTCAGTCTCCTCTTTTCTAAACTGAAAAGTCCCAGTCGCTTTAACCTCTCCTCATATGGGACCCGTTCCAAACCCCTAATCATTTTAGTTGCCCTTTTCTGAACCCTTTCCAAGGCCAAAATATCTTTTTTGAGGTGAGGAGACCACATCTGTACACAGTATTCAACATGTGGGCATACCATAGTTTTATACAGGGGCAGTAAGATATTCTGGCTCTTATTTTCTATCCCTTTCTTAATAATTCCGAGCATCCTATTTGCCTTTTTGACCGCTGCTGCACACTGTGTGGAAGTTTTCAGAGAACTGTCCACGATAACTCCAAGATCTCTTTCCTGATTTGTCGTAGCCAAATTAGCCCCCATCATACTGTACGTATAGTTGGGGTTATTTTTCCCAATGTGCATTACTTTACACTTATCCACATTACATTTCATTTGCCATTTTGTTGCCCAATCACTCAGTTTGGTGAGATCTTCTTGGAGTCCCTCACAGTCTGCTTCTGTCTTGACTATCCTAAACAGTTTGGTATCATCTGCAAACTTTACCACCTCACTGCTTACCCCTTTCTCCAGATCATTTATGAATAAGTTGAACAGGACTGGTCCTAGGACCGACCCTTGGTGGACACCACTAGTTACCCCTCTCCATTCTGAAAATTTACCATTTATTCCTACCCTTTGTTTCCTGTCTTTTAACCAGTTCTCAATCCAAGAAAGGACCTTCCCTCTTATCCCATGGCCATGTAATTTACACAAGAGCCTTTGGTGAGGGACCTTGTCAAAGGCTTTCTGAAAATCTAAGTATACTATATCTACTGGATCCCCCTTGTCCGCATGTTTGTTAACCCCTTCAAAGAACTCTAATAGATTAGTAAGACAGGATTTCCCTTTACAGAAACCATGTTGACTTTTGTCCAACAAATTATGTTCTTCTACATGCTTCACAATTTTATTCTTTACTATTGTTTCAACTAATTTGCCCAGTACTGAAGTTAGACTTACTGGTCTGTAATTGCCCGGATCGCCTCTAGAGCCCTTTTTAAATATTGGTGTCACGTTGGCTACCTTCCAGTCATTAGGTATGGAAGCCGATTTAAGGGATAGGTTACAAACCACAGATAATAGTTCAGCAATTTCCCATTTGAGTTCTTTTAGAACCCTTGGATGAATGCCATCCGGTCCCGGAGATTTGTTAACATTAAGTTTTTCTATTTGTTCCAAAACCTCCTCTAATGACACTTCAATCCGGGACAGTTCCTCAGATTCATCACCCCCAAAGGATGGTGCAGATTTGGGAATCTCCCCAACGTCCTCAGCTGTGAAGACTGAAGCAAAGAAATCATTTAGTTTCTCCGCAATGGCTTTATCGTCCTTGATTGCGCCTTTTATAGTTCGATCGTCTAGGGGACCCACAGGTTTTTTAGCAGGCTTCCTGCTTCTAATGTACTTAAAAACATTTTGTTATTTCTTTTTGAGTTTTTGGCTAGCTGTTCCTCAAAATCTTTTTTTGCTTTTCTTATTACATTTTTACACTTGATTTGACAGTGTTTATGTTCCTTTCTATTTATCTCTCTAGGATTGGACTTCCACTTCTTAAAAGATGCCTTTTTGTCCCTCACTGCTTCTTTTACATGGTGGTTAAGCCACGGTGACACTTTTTTAGGTCTCTTGCTATGTTTTTTAATTTGGGGTATACATTTAAGTTGGGCCTCTATTATGGTGTCTTTAAAAAGTTTCCATGCAGCTTGCAGGGATTTGGCTCTAGTCACTGTGCCTTTTAATTTCTGTTTTACTAGCCTCCTCATTTTTGTGTAATTCCCCTTTTTGAAATTAAATGCAGGGGTGCTGGACTGCTGAGGTGTTCTACCGACCACAGGAATGTTGAATGTTATTATATTATGGTCACTATTCCCAAGCGGTCCTGTAACGGTTATTTCCTGGACCTGATCCTGCACTTCATAATTCCAGAAGGTTATATAGGTTTCTATAATCAGCAAGATCTGTGTGTCCTTTTGGACTAATCCAGACTAAGCAGCTAGGACTCTCTTGCTTATGTGTAGAACATCTTGCCTCCCTCCTCTCTCCCCTCCCCCTCTTCCCCAAGATTCCAAGTGAAATAGAGATCCTTATTTCCTTTAATTTGGGATTTTATCCTCTCTTCTTCCATGTGCTCTCTGTGGCAAACTCATCTGATGGAAGGAGTCCACTTGCATGACTCATCAACATAGGGAGGATTGCCAAATGACAATTAATATTTAGACCTTGGCTGATGGTTTTTCAATGCAGTTGTAGAGAATTTCCAGTTGTAAGATGCAATCAAGGGCACTTTGGTATCGATGCATCTCCTCTTTAGGGTGTAGTGTAACAATTTCTGTGGAAGAACAGCTCTTCACACTCATGTCCCTTTCTGGTATGGAGACTCACACAGTCAGAGGTTCACAATACATCTGCTCAAATATTACATTATAATATGGAACACCAACATTACAAAATTAATGCATTCAGCAACTCACAAGTAGTCGATAGTCTAAACACTTTCATACAATTCTAATATCTATTATATCAATATTAATCACCAAATAAGCCAGACAGATTCCTGCTGTGTATCTGTGGACGTGTAGTTAAGACACAGGGACCTTGGGTTTAGCTGGCACTTGCCTGCCAACATCACTACATGCCTTTTTTTGCAATTGCATCACATTGTTGACTCAGTCAATTATTTACCCTTTTAAGTTTCAATTCACTATGTTCAAAGGTCAATTAAAATTTCAGTTACTAACAGGAAAATATTCATGTGGACTTCACATATTTTTTAAAGAGTTGTTATTTGAGTTCAAAATTATAAAGTAGAATAATTTTTACTGATGGAATGTATATTGCTTTGGCAATTGAGAGCTATTACAACAATGTATTCTGGGTCATAAGATAGTCACTGTTGGCAACATAATGTGTATTGACAAAATACAAAAAAATATCATTTCTCTGACTATTTTTAAGAATATTCTTGGATGATTATTATAATAGCAGACAGCTGAAGACTGGCAAAAAAAATTGATATTCAAATGAACTAATCTAGCTGAGTTGTTACACTCAATTTATTTAAGATCACATGTTGAATATCAAAAATGTTCCTATAATTAAGTGTCTGTCAGTGTAAAATGTTTTAATCAAATGCTTATTATGCTCACAGAACTGGGGAAGTTAGCAAAATGGCAAAGACAAACTGCAACCATATGAACTTTCTAAGTATATTTTTCACCAAATATTACATTGGACTTAAACCAGGTCCAATCCTCCAGTTAGAAATACTGGAAATGGAAAATAGAAGTAATGGAAAAGCACATGCATATAATTCACCTCTAATCTTCTCACACTTGATGTAAACCATGATGGTCTGATTGTCTCTAATCCAAAGGTTATAATTTTTAGCTACTACTTTGGGTCTGATGCAATGTCCAATGAAATCAATGAGAATATTGCCCTTGAGTTCCCTGAGGACTAGATTGGATTGGGTCCTGTGTTGCTAAGATGAAATTCACCCATGTGCGGCAGAGTAGGGCAAGCCTTAGGCACCATTTAAGTGCCACATTATCCCTCAAAGTAATCACTAAATTAGCATCCAGGCACTGTGCTGGCCTTGTGCCCAGCAATGAACTTCACCAATAATAGCAGAGCTGTCATATGGAACCTGGTTTAAGCCACAACTCCAGCTTGCCTGCCTTCCAATAAAGACAGAGCAGATTTATATATATTTAATTTGAGACTGAGTATTTGCTTAATACAGGAGGCGATGCTTTAACAAGTGATTTCTTCTAAATTATTTATATAATAATTTGAATGGACTAGCTGTCTGACCAGGGTCCTGGGCAAATATATTTAATGGCTGAAGAATCCAATGCCTAAGCTTTGCTTAACACCAAGTTAACGGGGTACCCTTTCAAGTAGTTATTGTACTGAAATATGTTTTTGCTTCCTATCACTCTTTATACTTTATTAGCTGCTGTAAACTATGTAGGAACTTCCCTTCCACAATAAATGTAGTTGCCTCAGTCTGACTCCCCACTTTTTCGTAATACTGAACATAAGTCATCAAATATATGGTTAGTTTCAAGTTTTCAGAGAGAGAGAGAGATTCACTAGACTAAAGCTTGCAAGTATTGTGCATAGCAGGCAAAGGACAGTACATTCTGAGGAAAAAATAGTCCATTGGAAACAGTGGTTGGCATGTAGTTTCCCACATATACTTATTTTTTATGATGCAGGAGCAAAATATAATAGATCTAAATCTGACATCCTGTAACTCCATTGAAATCAGGGCATCGAGCTGCATCAGGCTATATATAGACTAAGGATTTTAAATTTAGATCAATTAACTAATTGAATAATCGATGGGATTTCCTTCGACTATTCGATTAGTCCATGAGGGTGCCTCCGCTTCTGAACTGTAGCAAGAGCTCCCCCTGGCCCTGCACTCCCTGAGGCACCTCAGCCTTTGAAATGTACAAGAGCCCCAGTGGGACTCTTGTACATTTCAAAAGGAAGCCCCGCAGGGAGCACGGGACCAGCGGGGGGACTCCCGCACTTCCTGCGGTGCCTGAGCCATCTACATTTCAAAAGCAGAATTGCAGCAGAAGCTGCATGAGCGGAGGCTGTTTCAGTCCCCCCAGCACCATTTCCACTGTGCCTCTATCTCCCCTGCCCCTCACAGAGACGGTGCTGGGGGGAACCAGCTTTTAAGCCGGCTCCCCGCAGCACTGGCTCCTGCTCCCCCCTCCACTTGCTGCCTCTAAAAGATAGATGACACACAGCAAATCACAGGCAGAGCCAGGAATAGAAGTCAGGTCTCCTGGCTCCTGCTTCAGTACCTTAGCCACTGGCTGCCTCTTCCACCCTAATGTCACCCCGACCAGGTAAAATGGACACTGTTTGTGTAATTACGTGGACTCAAACTTAGGGTGAAGCAGCACAAATTACCCCATTGATTCAGTAACTCATTGGTCAGCATGTAGCCCCTATTCCAGCCACGGGTTCTAAGGGAAAAACTTCACTGGCAAATTCTCTCAATTTGGCTGTCAGATGGGCGGAGGAGAGAAAGAACCCTTCTTCCAGCTCAGTGCCTTACCCCCCCCCCCCCACACTCATACCTTGGCTTCAGACTGACTAGGGCCAGCCTGTCTGCACAACCCCACTGAGCAGGCAGTGCCTGTGCCTGTCATAATAAGCATGTGCACTGTACATTTAAAAGCTCTCTCCAATGCAAAATTCTACTTTTAAGAACAAGGTACCAGATGCACTCAATCCATTTTCATGTTTACTTTTGTGTATTTGTTCTACAATAGATCAATGATGTATTTCCTGAGCCTACTGCCACGTGTCACTTGCACAAAATGTGGCCAATTCATGAATAGAAAGATAAAATTCATCCATCTTTTCAATAGTTTGCTTTCCTTTCCCTGTATGCCCATGAAGAGTTTAAGAAAAATTAGAAGCCCAATTCAGTAATGCAATAAAGCATGTCTCTAACTTAAAGCAGGTGAGCAGTCCCAATTACTTTTGTTACTCAGTTTTCATTCTTAGAGTTAAGCATGTGCTCAAGCAACTTGATGATTGGAAGCCCAAATGGGTGAAAAATGAGAGATTATTTTCATGCACTTAGGAGGCTACATGCAACAAAGCAGAGTAGAATATGATCGACTACTTTTAAAATCTTGCATAATGACAAGTTTCAGAGAGATCGCCGTGTTAGTCTGTTTCAGCCAAAACAGCAAGGAGTCTGGTGGCACCTAAAGACTAACAAATTTAGTCTCACTTCTTGCATCTGATGAAGTGAACTGCAGCTTACGAAGCTTATGTCCTAATACATTTGCCATTGGACTCCTTGTTTTTACTTTCAAAATTCTTGACACTGTCTCCTACTTAAGTTTATAGAGCACTGTTTTGCATGCCATCCTTTCCAAAGGAAAAGGCTATGATATGTCAGCATATGAGCAAGTTTACTAGAACCTGTTAATAAATATTCCACAGCTATATCAGGTTTACAAAAATCAAATGAGGCCAGAGTGCAAGCATTTCATACCTATGAAACAGTCACAACCATTCACTAGACTCTTTTACACAAATTAAAGCAACAGGAAACTCAGGCAAAGATTCTTTCACTCCAGCGAAAACTGAAATGGAGTCTAAAGACTTCTACCCTGTGAGTCCTCTTTTCGCTACTCAATCTATATACTTCATCATTCCAGCCTCTCCATCTCCCTGGAACATTTGGAGAAAATCTGGTTAGGGGATATAACTATTTTCTTGCCAGCCTAGAAGTGCATTGAAGACATTTCTTTTTAAGAATTTTTTTTAAAAAATCTGTTTGCTTTTACAAACTTGGTGGATTGTTTAGATGTCATAATTAATGTAGTTTCCTTGCACTTATGGAAACTTGGCTTTGCTGCTGGGGATGTTTTTGGCCAATGATATGTGTTTGCTTCTCTACCAGGGAAGGAATGGGTTTTTGTTTATTACTGAACAAAGCGGCAAATGCTATTCATGATGTAGTGCTGACAGAGAAAGTATTTTCCCAGTTTGCCATTCTTTTTTCTTTCCCTTGAACTGCTTGTTCTCCCTCCATAAATGGGTCCAAATCGGCAGTCCGTTTCCAGCAAAATAAAGCAGTTGGAAAGAAATCATTACAGCATGACTTCTCTTGTGGCAGAAAGGACACAGTTAGGGTCTAGATTCGAAAAAGGATGTGGGAGCCTAACTGCCATTTTAGGCACCCACCAAGAGTCACAAACCCCCCCCATTCAGCTGCTCTCAAACCCTGTAGGTGCCTAAACATGCTCAGCACCTAATATTTTGCTGTAAAAACTTGCCCTTTGCAGTAGGTACCCATGTTTCTGCCGCTGAGCATGCACTTAGCCCCAGCCCAGGTGTCCAGATGTTGAAGCCCTACCAAGGTGTACAAACTGAAGGAAGACGGGCATTCCTCCACAAAGTGTACTCAGATATTGTCTACCAGATGAAAATGGGGAGAGGAAGGAACTGCCTCATAATTTCTAGGAAGGGTACTCCACTGGGTTATGGGAGACCCCCAGTTCAAATCCCCCCTTGACCTAAAGGGGACCAGGGATTTGAACCAGGTGCTTCTGTATTTCAGCAGAGTGGGGTGGGGTGGGGGCAAAAGCTGGGCAAGGTGTGGGGGAGGGGTGCCAGCGCTGCATCCCCAGAAGGGGTGGGGCCTCAGATAGAAGGGGCGGGGCTGAGGCAGCCAGGATTCAGCAGCGCTAGACTCTTCCCCAGCCCTCAGAGCCATGTGGAGCACACAGTGCAGTGCTCTGGCAGCAATTTAAAGGGGCCCAGGGCTCCGGCCACTGCCACAGTAATAGCAGCCACAGCCAGAGCCCAGGGCCCCTTTGAATCATCAGGGCCCAGGACAATTGCCCCCGTGCTCTCCCCTTCCTATCAGTGGGCCTGCAGCTGAGAAGCCTAGCTACTAAGCTATAGGCTTCTCCCGAGGGGGTTCCCTCAGTCTCTCTTGTTGACGTTTTTCCATGGTCAATAAATAAATAAAAAATTCATCAGAGCCAGAAGGCTAGATCCTGAAGGTTGTAGTGTCATTCTCTCTCTCTCACACACACACACATACACACACTCACTCACTCACACCCACTAGCATAATTCTCTCTCACACACACACACATACAACCAATAAAGAATCATTGGGATAGAGGGAGAAAACCCAACTCAAGTAAGGGAGCGGACACCCAATTCAAGAATAGAGATGCTGAACAGGGGTTGGGACCATGAGGGCAGTGTGTAAGGATGAACTAAATTGGACCCCAGCATACGAGTTATTTAATTGCTGCTGGATGGTGTGGGTGAGTTACTGAGGAGTCCTGTGATAGATGAGAACCTAGGATACGGTACTGGAAAGCTGTTGGTGGCCACGGCAGAATACTTGTGAGGTACCCACCTTGTTAGACAGCTAAAGTACCTGCCAGAAAGAGGGAATTTGTCGTGCTATGCCCTGCATTAACCCATAATTAAAAACAGACCATGTCCCAAAGAGTTTACACTCTAAATAGACATGGAAGAAAGACAACATTATTTTCTCCTATTTTACAGGTGTGACATTCAAGCACAGACAGTGCCGGTCCAGTGTATTAACTACAAGGCCATCCCTTTTCTAAAAGTCCTAAAAAAGTTCTGAAAGGGTCTGGAATGAATTTTGAAAGGGTCTGGAATGATACATTAAAGCAATTTTATTTTGCTGGACTTTTTTGTCCGATCTTTTGAATGCAAAGTATGAATTCTTAGTATCTGAGCATCCCAAAGACCACATATGACTTCTGGAATAGCTCTAGGTCAGCAGCAGACATCCCAGTTAAGTGTTATTATCACTTCAATTTTCAAATCTGGGTGCACATGACTAAATGTTTCTGGACATTTTTATGAATATTGGAATTTGCTCACTGATAGTACAGTCACTATTCTTTGGTCAAACATATCTTCCTGATATGCCATTAAAGTTTTATATTGCAGTAGGATCCAGAGGCCAATAACATTAGAGCCCCTTTGAGCTAGTCTCTGTACAAATATAAAATAAATGACAGTCCATGCTGCAAGAAGCTTAAAATCTAAGGCATAAGTGGTGGAGACAGTGAATGCATGAACCGAGAAGAGATTCTGGGGAGACAGAGTAATAAAAGTAATAGGCTTAATGTAATCCCAATTTGATATTTTCATTGACTTTTATTGTAATATTTGGCCCAGCAATAGAAATAGAAGCCAGATCTGTCCCCCAAACTTGTCCTTTAAGCACAAGACTTGCAATATACAAACTTTTCTTGCAATGGAGTATAAGGCAGAGATGACTCAATTTTATTCCTCTGAGTTCTTTCACTTTCTGTCTAGCAATGAGCATTAGAACTTCAGAATGGCTTTATGTTAATAAGAATTGGGGTGAACAAGCATAAGTGTCACTGCTCCTGAAAAAAATAAATGTAAATGGGCTGTGACAATGAACTTATATTGTTAAACGAGACTTATGAATCTATGACGAATTCTATTTTGCATGAAGCAGCAGTGCCAGGATTCAAGGCTCAAGTCAAAGGAAAGAAATGTATACGTGATATATTCCCTTGAGTATTTACTTCCATGATAAAAATGTGAAATGAGAGGGGGAAACAAGGGTGATTTTTCCTAAGAAGGAGAAATCAAAAGAGAAGAATGGGCAAGCATGAAAGAGCCTATCCAATGCCAGAAAAGGAGTTTATAATTCTTCTTAGATTTAAAAGGAGTTAAATATTTCAAGGGTCTAGCTGAAAAGGGATCACATTTAAATTGATTAATTAGACTGTAAGATCTCGGGCAAGGACTGCTGTTTTATATTCTGTTTGTTCAGCACCTAGCAGAAAAGAGCCCTGATCCATGACCAGGACTTGTAGGTATGTAGAGACTGCCGTAACCATTTTATATGTTTAGCTAAAAGCCATCTTGTATAGCAGAAACCATTTCAGCTTTTTGCCTTTGCATGTAGGCCAGAGTGAACTTTCTATCACCCCATGTGCCAGGCCAAGACAGATGTGCTATTGGAATGTATTAATTGGGCTGGTTTAGACAGGAGAGGTACTCCCTCGTACCTGTCCTCCATTTTGTTGATAAGGCTTTATTTTCCTAGCTTAATTGATGATTTCTGTATTTGAATGCCCTGACGTCAGGCTGTTTGGTTAAGGGTATAAAATACTAGGATTGATTGTATTAGCCAGCCTTACTGGGCCTGACTTTGCTGGGTCCACGTTTGGCTCACTTTGCTTTTATTGGCCAATAAAACCATATATTTTAGCCGCGTAAACAGAGTGAAGTTTTTACTTCGACAGGTACTACCAAAATGCAAACAGTAAATGAGCCACAGGAGGAACTGTTACTAATAACCAATATAGTGGTATCACAACCAAGGCATGGCCAGTCATGCCTAGTGATTAGGAATGGCAGGCAGAGGCCAGGAACTGCCTTGGAGTCAGACCAAGGGTATGTCTAGACTACATGGCTCCGTCGACAGAGCCATGTAGATTAGGTTTCTAGACATAGGGAAATGAAGGGGCGATTTAAATAATCGCAGCTTCATTTACATCAAAATGGCTGTCGCGCTGTGCCGATCAGCTGTTTGGCGGCACAGTGCGGCAGCCATTTTGATGTAAATGAAGCAGCGATTATTTAAATCGCCGCTTCATTTCCCTTTTTCGAGTACACTAATCTACACGGCTCCGTTGACGGAGCCATGTAGTCTAGATGTACCCCAAGAGTCAGAGCTGATGCCAGGAGTTTGAGAACAAGCCAAAAGTCAGGTCCATCACTATAGCTGGCAAAGGATTCCACTCTTGTACACAGATACTTCCTGAAACTTCTCATGAGTATAAACAGGAAGCTGTCAGTCTAGCCTTCTAAGGCAGCACTTCTACTATTATTTATTGCCAGGTGATCTGTGTGGTATTGCATGCAGCCCTACCATGACTGCCATGTAGAAGCATCAGCCATCCTGCAAACTTGAGTTCCAGTCCTGTCTCCACAGAACCTCACAGCCAGCTGGCTACAAATCTATTTTCTCCCTCTCCATAATGCACAGTACCAATTTAAGCCCTCCAAATACATTTTGGCCTGGTTGTCCTACCGGTTACACTGGCATGTTTGGGGTAGTGACATCATTGAGGTGATCATTCACTTTTCACTACTATCATAGAATCACAGAATACTAGGACTGGAACGGACCTTGAGAGGTCATCGAGTCCAGTCCCCTGCCCTCATGGCAGGACCAAATATTGTCTAGACCATCCCTGATAGACATTTATCTAACCTACTCTTAAATATCTCCAGAGATGGAGATTCTACAACCTCCCTGGGCAATTTATTCCAGTGTTTGACTACCCTGACAGTTAGGAACTTTTTTCTAATGTCCAACCTAAACCTTGCTGCAGTTTAAGCCCATTGCTTCTTGTTCTATCCTCAGAGGCCAAGATGAACAAGTTTTCTCCGTCCTCCTTATGACACCCTTTTAGATACCTGAAAACTGCTATCATGTCCCACCTCAGTCTTCTGTTTTCTAAACTAAGCAAACCCAATTCTTTCAGCCTTCCTTCATAGGTCATGTTCTCTAGACCTTTAATCATTCTTGTTGTCGAACCAGTACAAGAGAGAGAACAGTCAACCCTAGGCATAGTAGAAGCTGGACCAAGGAAATAGGGGTTATAGGTGGGTAAAGAGGAAGGTTTGCAGATCATCTTCTTATATAAATATAAATTACTGATTTCTTAGCTGTTTTTCATCCAAAAAAACCCAAATTCCTTATTCAGAGCCCAGTTGTGAAATCTTTAGTGTAGCATTACTCTAGTTTAAATAAATGGAAGCTAAGCTAAGGATAATGAAAACTTTATGTTTATGATTAGATATTGCATTCATAGTTGCCAATGCTAGCTGCGTGTTCTGTGGAGCTGTCATGTCCGTGGGTCACAGTAATGTACTGAAGACATCAGCCTCTTCAACTTTCTGAGCTGTGTCTTGGAACAAGTAAATGTGCAAATTTTCAAAAGTGAACTCAAATTTTTTCAGACCTATCATTCAAGGATACTTCTGGAAATGCTTTTGGAAAGCCAAAGATACTGCCTCAGAAAATCCAGACCCGTTTTTACAGACTTCTGTTAATAGAAAAGGAATTGGAGAATTCAGTAAGTACTGATGCAGTGAAGACATGACTGTTACATGTGATGTGCTATTGAATAGAGCTAATGGTTAAATAAAAGTGTGGAGAGATGTCCACAAACATTTCTGTTTTTCAACAAACAAAACCCAAAACATTCTGGTTTTGACTGAAAAGATTTTTTTTATATGTCAGCTTATTTCTAATTCAGGTATGGTAAGAATTTCCTTCTGACTTTCTTAGAACTCCTCTATAATTTGTTATAAACTTTATAACTACATTCTTTTATTGGGCATTTTTTCTTACCACTTATTCCTTATAAAGACTGCTGGCAAAACATGCCACCATACAGACCAACAGATATTGCCTCAGTGCTTCTGTGAGGCAACTGTACAATCTTTTGCTTCAGAGGGGTAGCTGAGTTAGTCTGTAACTGGAAAAATTTTAAAAACAACAAATAGTCTAGCAGCACTTTAAAGACTAACAAAACATGTAGTTGGTATCATGAGCTTTCATGAATACAACCCACTTCTTCAGATGACTAGAGTATTAAAAGGCCAGATCCAAGAATAAATAAGGGAAGGCGGGTAGGGAAATGAAGAGGAAAATTGTGCAATCTTTACAATAGGTCACCTACTGCTCTGATGAAAAATGTTAAGATAGCATTCTTTTTTTACTCCCACAGCAAATTTTGAATAAGGATTGTTTGACTCAATCCAGGTGTATTCTATTAAGAATTTTTGTCCCAAATCAGAACAAAGTCTTGATTTAGGGATCAAATGCTATTACCAGTTGTATTAATATATAATAAGTACAGATGGAATAGTGAGGTAGCTATAGGTAGGTAAAGGAAGGCCGTGCCTTAGCACATGCTAACTTTTACTAGGGCAATCACTTGGGGGTTCTCTGTTATCACACCCAGCAGGGACACCAGTTGTGATACAGTCACTTGTCCATTAAGAAATGAACAGAAAATTTCATATGGGGGGGGAAAGAGTGCCACAAAGTAGATATTTTAAATTTTGAATTAAAAAGGGGAAAGAAATGTTAAATGAAGGAAAACAAGGGCAAGATCTCCACCACCCTCTCCATGAAAATTCCAGGGGAGGGCAGGGACAAAGGGAAGAAAATCTCCTTGAGGGACCCCCCTGCAGAATTTCCAACAAGTCTTTCTGCTGGATTTGCCCTCTAGGGAACAGGCAAGGATATAGACCCTGAGAGCCACAGGATGTTGGGGCCATCTGCAGAAAGGCCCTGTGCCTTGAGCCGCCCTGCATTGCCAGGGCTTCCTAAACTGGTCCTAAATCCTCCCCCCACCCTCCCTCAACAAAAACCAATTCACAGCAAGAAGCTCTGCTGAAAAGTTAACGCACCCTCAGGCATGAGCAGTTTCAGAAGTGCCCCTGTTTATTTATGGTTGGTAGGGAATAAAGCTGTCCTTTCTTTTCCTCCCCTTTTGTAAACTAAGTTTTGAGTAGGGGTTAACACCATGGAGGCTGCTGCTCTCCTGATTCACAAGCTAACTAGAGAGTCCTTCCATGCATAAATGAGAACATATGAATGGCCACATTGGGTCAGACCAATGCTCCATCTAACCCAGTAGCCTGTGTTCTGACAGTAGCCAGTGCCAGATGCTTTGGAGGGACTGGACAGGGCAATTATCAAGAGAACCATCCCCCTGTTGACCAGTTACAGCTTCTGACAGTCAGCATATTCATTAGAATAAACTGATATTTAAAATTCTCTCTGGTGTGCAGGCAGTCAAAGAATGCTTTCCCCATAAGTCTTCTGAATTCCAACAAAAGTACAGACTGTGGGTAGGTCTGACCTAATACAAAACATAAGCTCTTGGTTGCTATGGTAAATACTCCTCTACAAACAAAAAGTAAGTGCAGTAGTCCAGAACCCCCACGTGTATAAATAAAACCAGCTGTGCATTAAAGAAGGACATTCTTTTCCTCTGATTTTTTGCCTATAAGTACAGTAGCCTATTGGGGAAAATATACTGTGATTCCCCCCAAAAATTCATTTATTAATTAAAATCTTCATTATGATCAGAAAATTGGCAGATTCTACTGTGTTTTCCAGCTGATGCCAGTCATGCTTATGGAAATTCTAAAAGTGAACGTAAGATCCTGCCTTGAAATTAGAGGAGCAAAGGACCAGTTGCCTCAAAAATTACATTGCTATTGTTCTGTTCTAAGACAGCTTTCACTTTCGTATACTCTAACACCTCTTCCATTATCACAGAAGATGTTACTGAGCAGAGCTATAACTAGAAGTCCTATCAGCACATTGAAATTCTGAAAACCCGCAAGTGTTTTGATATTTCTTTAAGCTAGTACTGTACCTTGTCCCCTCTTAGTATACAGGAATATCAAGATCCATGCCACACAGTTCTTCCTCCTAGATTATTTTATGTTTAGGTTATGTTTAGACTTCACCCTGGAGCATCAACTACTGTTCCTCCATTTGTACATGGGATATTGTTAGATCTGTGAAATACATAAGAAATCTCAGTATTTTCTCCTATTGCTGTCCAGGAAATTTAAGTCTCCAAGCACAGTGAAGAAGTAGTAATCTTGATTGTTGTTGGTCAGATTACATCCTAGAATAGGCATATGACTATGCAGTTTTGCTATAAATAATGCTGGAATCAATAAAACTCCTTTCTTTTCTAATAGCATGTGCTAAATTGGCTTGCAGCAGATATTATTTGTAAGTAATCTTTATAAAATAAATACCTAGGGAGAGTTAGAAGGTTAATTTCTACTCTAGTGCAACATTTGTGCACTGCTTAACGTCTGCAAACGGGGGTGGGGGATGAAGAAATATTCTTGTTCAAAATACAAAATGCAAGATGGAATATTCTTCTGCCTGGAAAGTACTTTTTAATAAAAATGGTAAATTACAAGAAGATTACAAAAATAAATCAGATCCGACCACTTCTTTCTCCTGAATAAAGGTCAGAAAAAAAATAAAAATATTCTGAATGTCATTCAGGTTACTCTTTAACAACCTTAATCTGCACTCCTTATTGTGAATAAAGGTTACAGGACTGGTATCCAAAATACATGAATTCTTATACACATAGGAATTCTGATCTGATCTCTAGCAGCTCCTGTTCAACCCCATAATTTCCACCATCCTTATACTCACTCCTTCCCACCCTTAACACTGCTACTGTGATGTTTATACTCCTGCCAAAGAGGTGGCTTTGTACAACAACTCTTCAACAAAACAATGGGGTCTAATTTAGCTGTTACCAGCCTAGAAAGATCTTGAGTTGTCATAGATAATTTCTGAGAACATCCTTTCAGTGTGCAGTGACCACTAAAGCTAATAGAAAGCTAGAAGCCATTAGGAAAGGCTCATACAATAATGAGACAGTAAATATTGTAATTCCACTATATAAACCATGGTATACTAACAGCTTGAATGTGACATGAAGTTCTGGTTACCCATTTCAAAAAAAGATATAACTGGAAAAGGTACAGAGAAGGGCAACAAAAATGATTAGGAATACAGAACAGCTTCTATATGAGATGACATTTTAAAAGATTGGGACTGTTCATCTTGGAAAAGATCACTGAATGGGGATGATTGAGGTCTATAAAATCATGACTGGTGTGGAGAAAGTGTATAAGGAAGTATTATATGCACCTTCACATAACACAAGGAAACACCTGCTTGTGCTAGTGAGAATGGTATAGCAGCCCTGCAAACTGGAGTGCACAGGTTCTAGCAAAAGGTGGTGAGGACACAGCAGTCGCTTATGAGGTCCCTGCTTTTCTCAGTCAGTACTTAAGGAAATGATACAGGCTTCACAGGTCCACTTACTAAGGTGACCAGATGTCCTCCTTTGAGGAGGACAATCCTCCTTTTGAGGGGCTTGTCCTCCCCAATAATTATGTCTTCCTTTTGTCCTCCTTTGAAAAAAATTGTCCTTCTTGTCCTACTTTGCCAAAAAAATATACCCCACTGTTTTTTAAAGTATCATTATACTGCAATTGAACCCCTGTTAAAAGGCTTAATATACAGTAAAAGTACACTTAGAGGGTATTTATGAAATGTTATTGTTTATTTTGAGCCATTTTAATTTAATGTCAATGTGATTTTTTTTAGTTGACACAATTAACCCTAAAAATGTTGAAGAAAAGAAAATGCCATTTCAACAAGAATTTAAAAAAGGAATTTCCTTTCATCAGAATTGTGGATTAAACAAGATGGTGAGACATCTGAAATAATATCAAAAAATTAGTGGAAAATCATAATTTGAATGATAACGTTATTGTGATGTGTGCCGATAACACAAATACTAATTTTGGCGGTGTAAATCGCAAAGGCAATAAAAATGTTCATAAGAAAATGATGCATTTACTTGGGATAACGATTATTGGAAACGGCTGCAATGCCCGGAGGCGATGCGTTTTTATAAAAATGCTCTTGAATATCTAGAAAATTGGACTAAGCATGACGAACCAGTATACGTGTTTGATTGGATTCTGCTGAATGAAGAAATTCAATGGAATAAAACAGAAACAGTTTTATTCATTAAAGAAAAATTTAGCATCACAATAAATGACAATTTGTTGTTCGACGAAGTATGAAGAATTAACAATATAATAAAAGACAATGAATGGACTGAACGCGAAATTGATAAAAAATGGATCGAGATTTTTAATTTCTTAAAAGAGCGACAAATATTGATGTTTTTAATGTTATATGATTGTTTTTGTTAAGTCTGTTTGTCTTATGAGACGACTAATATCATGATCATTTATTTATATGATTATTTATATACATATACAAGGTTGTTTTTTTTTTTTTTGGTCAACTCAGTGTCCTCCTCACACATTTTCAAATTCTGGTCACCTTAACTTAGCACATTGCCATGGAATGGAACATGCAGTATGGGGGCATGTTTTCTCTAGTATCTACCAAGCCCACTTTTGTTGGTTACAGAGTGAAGAGCATTTCCTTTGGCATAGCGCGTGCTGCTCTCTCATAGCGAATGTGGCCCACCCAGAAAAGTGCCTGATCAAGACCCACGTAGTGCTGCTTTCACCAGAGACTCACAAGCACTTCTGCTGTTAATCTCTCCACCCCATGGGGTCCAGTGCATTATCTTATGCCACAGAACAATAGATTCCATTGTGGAGTATTTCGTGTTATGTCTGAGTTACAGGAATGAAAGGTCTCGTAGCAAGTGGTGTCTGAACATTTGCTTAACCCCAGATGTTTTCACAGGATAAAAGGATTGTGTTCAAACACAAGCAGAAAGCACTGTTCAGAGTGAAGGAAATATGAGTGGCTTCCTTGTTTGATGTCACTCCAGTGAGGGATTACTTTTTATTCCCTTCTTTTGAATTTAACAAAGAGAAGGAAATAGCTTACAGCCAGAGAGCATGCAGTTACAGCAATGCCCCTGAACTGTACACATGTCACACACAGCATCGACATCCTGTTTATAAAAACCAAATGCAGCCCTGGCAAAGCAGTCACAGACTGAAGTCAATGTGAATTACACTCATTTACACCATGGCCAAATTTGGCCCATTAAATGCAAAGTGCATTGTCCTAAAACGTAATTAACTTAATCTCTATTAAGTGCATATTGATTTTTAAATTATCCTCATTCTACAGTGGGGCTTGTCCAAAAGTCACACTAAAAACCACAGAGTTTGGTATTAGAATCTAGCCATTTCTTCTTCCAGTGCTGTGATCAGAGTGGCACATGCCTGATAACACTGGATTCTGAAAGGGGTTCGCT
Source organism: Pelochelys cantorii (assembly GCA_032595735.1). Classification (NCBI taxonomy): domain Eukaryota; kingdom Metazoa; phylum Chordata; order Testudines; family Trionychidae; genus Pelochelys; species Pelochelys cantorii. The sequence continues at coordinate 42,139,798 of CM064329.1, read as the reverse complement.
CAGCCTCATGCAAGAGGAAACTAGTTAGTGATAAATACCCTGGCTATAGAGCAGTAACCAGGTCTGGGGCAGGCCATAAATAAAACTTGATTCTGGTATATAAAATATTTTCAGACTTGCACTTAGCCTCATCAAATGATCTAAACTGGATTAAAATGTCAGGTATGTTTCACCCCTACACTCACTGGATGGCTTGCCCACCTCTTGCCTGCCTTCTCTTAAGTATGCTGAATAAGGCCCATTTGTAGGCAAATATAACTGACAGTACCTAATTGTGAGCACCAACTTGGATCTGAAACAAGGGGAGCATTTTTTGTTTCAAATGCAACTACAGCACAGCAAATCAACTTACATGTTATACACAGTATTGGTATTTATGAGCTGGGCACATCTAGACTGCCCGCGGCTTTTGAAAGAAGATATGCAAATTTGGCACGAATTTGCACATCTTCTTCCAATCCCGTGTTTGGAGGAGTTTTTGGGAAAAAAAAAAAAAAAAAAGCAGTCTAGACATGGTTCTTTCGGAAAAAAAAATCCTTTTTCGCAAGAACCCTCTACCCCTCATTTTTTTAGGAAGAAGGGTTCTTTCGAAAAAGGGTTTTTTTCAAAAGAATCGTGTCTAGACTGGGTTTCTTTTTTCAAAAAAACTCTTCCAAAAATGGGATGGGAAGAAGATATGTAAATTTGTGCCGAATTTGCATATCTTCTTTAGAAAGCCATGGGCAGTCTAGACATGCCCCTATCACAGGTTTGATCTACACGAGGACCTTACACCAAATTTACCCGACCCTCTTCAATTATCTAAGCGCTGCATCTACACTACTAAGCCTGTTGCACTACCCTTAGTGGGCACTGATGTCGATTTCTGTAGTCCTGCTTTTCACCAGGAGTAATGCTAGTTCCAACCATGCAAGGTCAAGTTTACGCTAGTGTAGATGCAGCATTGCCAGAAATTCAACACCCTTGGCCTCCAGAAAGTCTCCCACTGCTGTCTGCTCCAGCCACAGTGTCCACAGCTTCCACTTCAACTGCTCTCGTTCTGCACTCAAAAAGTCCTGGGAACTGTAGAATGGCCTATCCTATGTGGCCAGCTTTGCGAGCTATTGGCAAGCAAGCAGCATACTGTGGGACACTTGGAGATGAGTTCCAATGTTCCCTTGGACACTTGAACAGATGTGAATACTTCTGCTCCCACAGCCTCCACTTCCCAAGGCCACAGAAGAGCATCCACCTGGTGTGCACGGGAAATCTTGGACCTCATCGAGGTGTGGGAGATGAGTCCATCCTGCACAAGCTCAGAACCAGCAAGAGGAACGCCGACACCTACAGCAGGATTGCAACCTCCCTGGCAGCTAAAGGCCATTCCAGGAATGTTGACTAGTGCGGGGTGAAAATCAAGGAGTTGCAGGAGTCCTATCAGATGACCAAGGAGCGGCGCAGATGCTCTGGGGTGGCACCTCATATCTTCCACTTTTACAACTAGCTGGCTGCCATTCTGGAGTGGGGGCAGTCAGCTCCTCCACTCTGGTCATGGAGTCGGCCCAAGACACACCCAGTGTCAGCCTGCAGGACAGCAGAGTGGCAGAGAGGCAGGAGAAAGAAGAGAAGCAGGAGGAGGAGACTAGCCAGGCGATAATGTTTGAGAACCAGGAGCTCATCTTGATGGTAGAACCAGTCTTGTCCTTATAGGACATCTCCCAGGCCACCGACAACCCTGGGGAGGGCACTTCTGGTGAGTTCACAAACTTTGTCTAACTACAAGTGAGGTCAGGCAGTGGGTTGTGAGCTGCAGCACGCTGTCTGCCAGCTGTCTGCGAGTGGGTTGCAGAACAGCTCATTCACATATCTGCAGCTGAAGCATGAGTCGTGACTGCTCAGTTCCATGAAGCTCTCAGCTAAGAACTCTGTGATCCTGCTCACAAGGTTCCTGGGGAGGCCAGGGTTGTGCCGTCCTCCGCGGTAGGACACCTTCCCATGCCAAGCCACCATGAAGTGGTCTCGCATCATGGAACTACACAGCAGTGCAGCATATAGCCCTGGTTGATAGCACCAATCAGCCAGCATTTGCTCCAGATCACTCTGTGCGATTCGGAGAACACTGACATCTCGCATGGCAACTTGGAGGGAGGAAGAGGAGGGAACCTATTACCACTGTCTCCCAGTAGGCCGTGAGTGCTGGACACACATCCCCACCCCATTCCCTCAAAGTACTGAGCCAGGAGGCGCACCATGATACCCATGAGCATGGCAATGCTTTCCAGAACCCCGGGCTCCAGGCTTGCATTGCTCTGGTGTCCACGCGGGCAACCAAGCAGCACAAGGTGCACATGCCCTGTGTCCTCTGTATGTCACACGAAGAGGAAGGGGGTAGAGGAGTGCCTTCTGGGATGCAGCTGACACGAGCCCCATAACCACCCAGTGGAGAGTTTTAGACTCGGCGGATACTGGCAGCAGAGCCCGGACTGCCAAGTTCCCCACAGTGCTCATTCTTGGTGAGTCCATGGTAGGTGTTATAAATGTGGACGCACTATCTTGGACAACATTGAATCCATGACCATAGTGAGGCCACAGACTTTCACATTCTCAGCATCAGGTGTCCAGAAATCGCCCATAGTAGATTCAACTTTATCTCGTAGTGTAGATGTTCCCCCAGTGTTGGAGCATCTGTGTGTGCCTTGGGACCCAAGAATAAACCTTTAATAGAATCATAGAACCATAGAGCTGGAAGAGACCTTAGAAGGCCATCAAGTCCAGCTCCCTGCCCAAGGCAGGACCAATCCCAGTTAAATCAACCCAGCCAGGGCTTTGTCAAGCCAAGACTTAAACACCTCTAGGGATGGAGACTCCACTACTTCCCTAGGTAACCCATTCCAGTGCTTCCCCACCCTCCTAGTGAAATAGTTTTTCCTTTCAGGAGAGGGCTGGAGACGTTCTTTCCCAAAAGAGAAGGTATAACTCACAGCAGTTTTTCAGAATTGCTAATTCCCAAAGAGGAATGTGAAATAATTCTTTGCCAGTAAATTAATACAACGAGATTTCTCCACCATGTTTATTGCACTTGAGCTGTACTAGTTTGCAGGTGCCTCTGTGAGGCTGACAGGCAAAATCAAAGCTGGGACCTTTGGAGATTAGTGAATAAGTCTCTACTGCAGGGGTGGCCAACCCGTTACAGCCAAAAAGCCAAAACAATGGTGGATACAGCACAAAGAGCCGAGGGAAAAAAGTTGTTGAGCAAAAAAAAAGGGCCCTTTTCAGAGCCACAGGTGCGGGTGTGGGAGCTGCAATTTTTTCTTTTAAGAGCCACATGTGGCCCGGGGCCCTGATCTAGGGGCAGTTCCTTCTGCGGGGCTGGAGCATCAATACTGACTCCCCACTGCAGGTGAGGGGGTGGGCAGGAAGGGATCCTGAGCCTCATAGTCAGTCAAGCCAGAGATGGAGCCAATCCACAGGTTTCACTTTATCCATGTAACTAGCCAACAGTTCAATGGGACTACTCATGTGGCTAAAGTTAAGTGGGTGTAAAAAAATCTTTTTAGGAATAGAGCCTTCAGCCTTAATGCCCCAAAATGTGCAGAGGGGGAATAGGTTCAAGTTGCTCCCTTTGCATCTGTCAAACTGTGGCCTCCATGACAATGAGCCAATCTACCATGTGAACAGATTCAAGGATTATTAGTACTTTAATCTAGTACCTACTGTACTCTGTAAACTGTGCACTTGTGCATCTGCTCAGGAGAGACTCAGATGTTGCCCAGCTGATTAGCAGAGCACCCACAGCTAGGCTTTTTGTTTCTATTGGTAGTGCACATTGGCACATGCCTCGGTGCACATAAAAAAATTATTTCACACATGGATAGAAAAGATTAGAGAGCACGTTGCTGGTAACCCAAATGGATGATAAATAAAAGGGGGAGGCAATTCTATTGGAAAATCAGAGCTCGTTAGGCCAGGAGATGTGTCCTACTTTACAATTTTTTTTATAAAGCTTTGGGTCTTTTAAACATAACACACTTCTCAAATTGCAAGCTGTAAAAATGAAATCCTGACTCCATTGATGTCAGTGGAAGTTTTCCCTAAATAGTTGTAATATTTTCTTTGGCCATTTCACATTATTATGGAACAAAATGAAGATTCCCTTGGACTTGCACTGTTTGCTGCACCCCACCAGATCTAATTAGTGAACAGTTTTAGATACTAAGGTACTTGTTAAAACAGTTAAAATAGCTCAAGCAGCACGCTCCAATAATAAAAAACGTAAAGCACTTTCTGGTTTCAATCGACTAGTGATTCACCTGGGGCCATCAATTTCATTTTACTTCTGACTTGGCTAGTTTGAGTTCTAACTGCAGTAGAGAAAGGCTTTTTGCATTAAGCACATAGGGTATGTCTACACTACAGCGTTATTTTGAAATATCTTATTTCAAAATAGTTATTTCGAAATAGCTTATTTCAAAATAACGCGTCTAGACCCAAAATGCATTTCGAAATAGCATTTTTCTATTTCGAAATAGTGCGTCCACCCTGAGAGGACGCTGAATCGCATTTAAGGCTGGCCAGAACTGGTTCTGGCAGGGCATCAGGTCAGGAGTTACCTTGTGTGACTGCTGCCTGAGGCTATCTGAGACCTGTGCTTAAAGGGATCCCCCCGGACAGCTGGTTCTAAGGTTTCCCGGCTTGCTTGCCTACCTCACTGAGGGACAGCAAAGCATTTATTTCTCTGTGTGCTCTGATTGCCCTCACTCAGGACACCACAGCACCCAGTGTGGAGCCGGATCTGCCCCTGGGCACTCTGGTGCTTCTCCTGGACGTGTGGCTGCGAGCCTGGCAGCATGTTCTGCAGGCAATAACAGTCTCCCTGGTGTGCCCCACTGGGGGCTTGTGCCTCATTCTTCCCTCACGTCCTTCCACTTACCCCTCCCTAACCCCCTTCCTGCTGTACAATAAAAGACACATGTTCATTACAACAAAGCCTCTTTATTGAACAAAACTGGGGTGGGGGAATGAAACTGAGGTGAGACTGGGGAAAGAAGGTGGGAGAGGGGAGGAGGGAGGGTGGGAGAGGGGAGGGGGAAACCTGGGAGGAGGGAGCTGGCAGGGGGAGGCAAGGGGAGGAAGGGGGAGGAGAAGCTCAGGGCTCAGGGTTGGGGGTCTCATTGGCCCAACTGTCTCCCAGCACTGCAGGTGCAGGGGCCTCGGCATCCCTGGGGGTGTGGGGAGGAAGAAGCAGGAGGGGGAGAAGGAGTGGGAGGAGGAGTGGTAGCTGGGGAGGCAGCAAGGGCTGGAGCAGCAGGAGGCAGCAAGCTCTGCCCCAGGATCGATGACCACCTGGGGGGCACGGACCATCCTGCTCCCCAGGATGCGGTCCATGGCATCAAAATAGGGGCAAGGGTCTGGGTCTGCCCCTGGTTGGGAGCTGCCCACTGTGGCCCTGGCATACACCTGCCGCAGCACCTTTATTTTCATGCGAACCTGCTCCTGGGTTCGCACGTGGCCTTTGGTGGCCAGGCTGGCAGCCATCCGCCTGTAGACGGTTGCGTTCCTCTATTTAGTACGGAGATCATGGACATTGGAGGCATCCCCCCAAACCTGAATTAAGTCCCTGATCTCCGCACTGGACCAGGCAGGTGCCTGCCTTTTCCGGCCCCTGGCACGCTCCTGGGAGCTGGCAGACTCGTCCTGGGGAGTGGTGGAGGGCTGGCTGGCACTGGCTGCCTGGCTAATGCTGGGGCCACTGGGGCAGGTGCAGTGACTGTGGCCAGAGTCTACCCCTTTAAGGGCTCTGGGGAGTGGGGGAGGGAGAGGAGTTTCCTTGGTTGTGCCCAGAGTGGCCAACAGGGCACCCTGGGAAGGGTTGGAGGCCCCCTATTTCGAAATAAGCATCTACACAGCGCTTATTTCGAAATAGCAGTTTCAAAATTGGCTGTGTAGACGCTGGTAAAGTTATTTTGAATAACTTTGCTGTGTAGACATACCCATACTCTCTTTCAACGTGGCGTCTACTGCTTTTGCCTGGCATGATATTTGTTGGCTTGGAAAACTCTGCTTTAGTTTTCAAAGCACTTTAAGTGACAGCTGATCCTGGTTTTCTGTATTAACATTTCATGCTAATTCTCTTTGATTTTTTTTTTCGTTGTCATGCCAGAGTTTTCTATCCTAAGGAAAAATAAAACTATTCCTTTTATGCCCTTATAAGTACACAACATAAAAACACTTTACTGAGATTTCCATCTGTTCCCAGCTGAGAAGGTGAACATTTGTCTCTAGATTTCTAAAATGTTCTTAGAAAAACAGGGAGATGATCAGGTGTAAAAATGTACGTAGTACAGAATGACTGCAAGGCAGCATGCACGGGAATGTCCAAAGCACATTGCCTTAGGGATATCAATGTGGTTTTGAAATAATTTTAATTTTGCTATTCCATAAAACAGGTTTTACTATAAAAAAAATTATTCTGTAAGCTTTTTTGCAGCGCTGTTTCATGTAGAAATGTGTTTGAGTGAATACATCAGAGACAGGCAGTAGGTATAAAGCCTATCCAATGCAGGCCAATCCAGAGGCATCTCTGTATTGGGAAACACACTCGGCTCCTGTGGCAGATTTCTGGCATAATCTGAACGCCCATGAAAAATGAAAATGCCTCTCAAGTAAATACTATCCTTCCTCTTAGCACATGGAATGTGTCCTGACTGAATTTAAAATTGGAAACACAGGTGCATGCTGTTGAATGCAAACAGCAAAAGTACTTTAACAGGGGGAAAATACATGCAATATGATCTAGTGACTAGGTTTGTAAATATAATAAAAAGTAGCTTTAACAGTAAATATAAGAGAGGCCTGAAACAAAACCCTTCATTCAAACACTTCTGAATGATGCATTTCAAATCCAGATCCAAATGTTTCAGTCAGGGCTGGTCTTCAGTAAAAATGTGCATAAGGCAAACTCCCTGTCATTCTTAGAATCTTTAAAAGGCCTGTGTAGAATCTAGTTATAGCTGAGAACTCTGGCTCAGAACTACTGTGTTGCACTCCAGGCCTTGCTACTGGTTTGTTATGTGGTCCTGGGCAAGTTATTATATGTCTCTGGTTACACATCTGTATAATGGGTATGAAACTATTTAGTTACATCACAAAGGTGTGGAGAGATTTACTTTTCATTGTTGTAAAGTGCATTAACATATGTATATTAAAGTTGCAGTACACATTCAAAGTTTCATTAGTACATTTTATATACTATAATATTTTTTTTTCTGTCTTAACAACTGAGGTTTGACTTTCTCCTTCATCCTAGCCTCTTTGTACTGCTCTGGCAGCTCAGAAGGAATCAGAAAACCATCATATTTCCCCACATGAAGTGTTTCCCAGTATGAGAGGAATCCCTTGTTGGCCCACTTTAGAATGGTTCCGAAAGAATCTTTCAGAAGTGACAGTCGCCTGCTTGCCTCCAGCCAACACAACACTTCTCTTCAAAGAGGAAAGTACTTCACCCAATTGGAACAGAATTCCAAGTTGTGGAAGGAGATGTTCAGTATGTCTGCTTTTATTCACTAGTGCTTTGCATCTCCAACTTATTTATAGCTGTGACATCTGGCCACAAAAAGGTGTTGTTTGGTAACTAGTAAAACAAGCTGATAAAGCTATGCACCCACTGCAGGGTTTCACCTGCAATTAGTTACAGATCCAGATGTTTTATATTTGAAGAAGGAATAAAGGTTAAATTTTAAGTCACTAGGAAAACATCAGGACACAAGCATAAAGTGAGACTTATATCCAGTTGTTTAGTTCCCAAATTAGCTTTGTTTTAATTTACCATTAGAATTCATTAAAGTAAAAAGTGATTCATGCATATTGCCCAACTAAATGTGCTACAGTCACTGTTTAATGGAATGGTATTGTTAAGTGTTTCAGAGTGTTTGGATGATTGGATACGTTCATGAATCCTAGGAGCTTGCAGCAGAACTGATCATTCATCAGCCAGCCTGCCAACGGGGGGGGCAAATGGAGCTGTTGCCCCAAGGCCTGGTAATTCAAAAGTGCCTGGAGCTCCCAGCCACTGCTGTCCAGGGCTCTGGCAGCAATTAAAAGGGCTCAGGGCTCCAGCCACCGCCACTGCCTCATTAGCAGAGATGGCAGCCAGAGCCCCAGGCCATTTTGAAACACCAGGCAGTTGCCCCCTTTGTCCTCCCTTCCCATCGTCAGGCCTGGATCTGTTTGAGAGGGTGCTTGTACCAATGGCCAAAAGAACTCAGGCTCCTGCTCCATCACCACCATATCCTGCGTCCTCTCCATGGTGCCATCTTCTGCAGGCCAGGAACACATTGGATAATACCCTGGCTGGGTGGCCCATGCAACTGGGAATGAACACTAGCTGGAGAAGTCAACTGTCCCCCCAGCAGTCCTTCAGCCTCTGCAGCATATGCTAAACATGCTAGAAAGGGGCAGGAAAACAGTGGGGCAGACGACACACAAAAGTAGGGCATTTATTTATCTGCACTAGCTTCATTGTTCAATATTTTGTAATGCACTTTATTTTATTACTGGTTTGGGTGTTGGTTTATTACTAGTGTTTTAGTGTTGTAAGGGCAGCTGGTCAACTTGAAAATCCTTGAACAGAATTTGTAATACAGCCATGTTAACAAAGACTTTTTTTTATTACCATCATTGAATCACATGGTAGCTTAATTTCAAAGAATAAAGATACAATAAGGCACAACTGGAAAGTTGTATCCAAACACAACTTTTCAGTACATCTGTTCAGATAAATCCATAATGAAAACCCACAATTTGTCTCACAAATCACTTATTCCTCCTTCCCCTCCCACCCTCACCCATTGTAAAGCAGTGATCTCATTCACAATCTACAGTTCATAGCAATCACTCAAACCTAGTTATAGGGCAGAGCGACAGTACTTCATTGACTGCAAAAATTGCTGTACAAATACCCCAGGGCACAAGGCTGGGACAGGGGAGCCCCAATAGTGCACTCCCCCACAGGGCCTCTAGAGGTATATGAGCCAGTACCTCCCATCCTGCCCTGAAGATCAGAGGAATGGAGGCGGGGATCCAGACCCTGTTTGGGGGTAAGGGAGTTTGCTGCCGAATGTTTAGGTTCTTTCTCTGTGTGTGATTGGGGTTGGAGGAAGGGTAAAGGGTGGAACGTAAACTGACCACACCAAAACAGCAACTTTTACACACTGTGGCTGCAGCTTCAACAGGACCAAAGCACATAATTAAAATTACGGCCATTCTTAGGGTTGCCAGATGCTTTCACAAAAAATCCCGAACATGGCAGGAAAAAAATTGGTCGAGCAAAAAAAAGGGGGACCAACCAAAGTTTCTGAGAAAAAAAAAGGTCGCTGTGCCTTTAAAAAGCTCCACGCTCCTTGCTCCCTACACTCCTAAAGTTGCCAGATGCTTTAACCAAAAATACGGAACAACCCCACCTCCCCCCCAAAAAAAACACCAGGGAAAAAATTCTGAGAAAAAAAAAAAGGGAGGAGACCAAAGTTGTTGAGCAAAAAAAAAAGGACGCCAGTTGCAGTTAAGCAAAAAAAAAAAAAAAATCAGTATGGCCCCTTAAAGAAAAGGCTTTTTTGCTGGTGGCCATTTTGTTCTTCTGCTCTAGCCATAAGACACGCCCCTGCAGAACCAGATAAGCGGCGGGGGGTGGAGGGAACATCTGGAGGGTCCGGCGGGGCGTCCGGGGGCTGGGCCCAGTTGCTGAGTGTGTCGTAGGGTTGCCAGGTGGCCGATATTTTTGCCTCCTGGCAGGGAAAAAAATCAGAAAATACCGGACATCTTAGGTGTCCGGTATTTTCTGAATGTTTTTACCGGACAGGAGGCGAAAATACTGGACTGTCCGGGTCAATACCGGACACCTGGCAACCCTATCCACTCCCAGCAGACACAGCAGGGGAAGAATGTCCCCACTGGCCTTCCGTCCAAGAAAAACAGAAAATACATTTTACATGTCCAGTATTTTCTGGTTTTTTGGTTTTTTTTACTGGACAGGGGACATGAATAACGGACTGTCTGGGTGAAAACCAGACACCTGGCAACCCTAGCCATTCTCCTCTAGGGCATGCAGGCTAGAGTAGCCAGGATATGATCCCAAAATTCTACCTAATTCTAAATTTTCCTATAAACCAGGGGTGGGGAACCTATGGCCAAGGGCTGGATATGGCCCCTGGCTTGCCTGGATCCGGCCCTCTGACTCTCCCCCAGCATTGGGGAGCCCACGCTGGTGCTCCAGCTCCCCTCCGCCCCCACAACCGCCTCCCCGCAGGGCTAGAGCATACAAAATGTACTAACCCATTAGGGGGATGTGGGGACTGTCTGTCTTTCACCTCAGTCTGGGGCCATGTCAGTGAGGATTTTGGTTTTGGGGCTTTTTGTTTGTCTTCTCACCCTGACTGATTTTTCAGTACGCCACACTTGTAGCCCTCCAACCCAAAAAAATACCCCACACCTGCTATAAACCTTGTTCACTCCCTCTGCTTTTCATAACATTCTTAACATTTCTTTCAATTTTGTTTGTATTGATTGAAGCAGGGAACTTGTCTTCATCTGCACCGTTAACGCACTTAGAACACTGTTGTTGCTATACAAATAATAACCAATAACTGTGAATCTAGCCTGCAGAGTATGTACAGTTGCAAGTGCGGGGTGCAGAGGGTTCATATGCAGTTTTACCAGTCTGTTCATGGCACACAATTTGGAAAAGTCCACAAAGACTTAAGCAAAGCATGTTAAATGCCAGTTCCTCAGTAATGCTGTTATAGGTAAAAGCATAAATTGTAGCAGAGGGCATGAATTCCCAATCAATATTCTACACAAATCTCTGGGGCAGCAGAATAACTCAGTGTTAGGACTGCTGAATGAAAGCACTGTCTGTGCAGTCATTAAACTGTGTAATGGTCAAACACGAGTGCATGAAAATAAATACAGAACTGACTGTAAATACTATTTCTTCACCTGCTTGTATACTCATCGTGTAGAATTTTATTAGAATGTTTGTTAACATCAGAGATTTATTTACAAGGAAACATTGATATATTTCAACTGAAACCATGTTTGATTTTTATATCGTTCAATTGCAAAACGTGTCTCATTTTAAATGTATTGCACTCTAAAATACTGAGAAATAAAATCCCAGAATGAATGTATTTGACTACAAAATAGACCTTTTAAGGCAGAAGTAGGAGTTTAAGTGAATTTTACTCTTGAAGTTTTTAAATTTTCTTTATTTGCTGTATTGTGGAGTGGTCTGGAAGACAGGAGGTTCAGACTGTAAAGTCAGTAAGGTCCTAGGATATTTGCTTATCTTCTAACCTAGGGATGGGGAACCTTAGGTCCCAGGGGCAGATGCAGTCCCTGGCTTGCCTGGATCCAGGCTCCCCAAGGCTCAGGGGCCTTCTCAGCATTGGGGAGCCTGTGCTGGTGTAGATTTGAACCTGGGACCTCTAGAGCTTATATAGGAGCCTCTACAGCTTCAGTTATAAAACCAGCTGGCTCTCAGCACAGGCTATAGAGCTCCCTTGTTCTTATCTCTTGCTCTAAATGCCACTGCATGGGACAGTGAAACATACTAGTTGTGTGGGTTACACTGGGACTCCACTCCCCCCCCCATTGCCCCACTACAGGGCACACAATATCTACTAGGCTAGCCCTCCTAGGCTCTGGTGTGGGAGGGGAATGTGGAGAGTGTCTTTCTTCTTCTCAGATGGGGGCCACCTCAGTGAGAAGTTTTGGTTTTTTTACTTCTGACTTGTGTGCAGCTCCTGATTTTTCTGTGGATCAGTGGCCCCCGACCAAAAGGTTCCCCACCCTTGTTAACTTTTAAAATGTAATTGATTTCATATGCCACTGCACTGTGACATTATGGAGTCTATAAATCCATTCAGAAAATATGAACATACTGTAGGCTGGCCTGGGGAAGTACATAGAGCAAATAGTTATTCTGAAATAGCTTCTTTCAAAATAGCATGTCTGCAGGGAAGCCTCAAAATTAATCCAAGGCAGGCTTCCGTAATGTAGACATGCTATCTCGATTTAGAGCCCCAGGAGGAATAACTTAGAATGGACCTGGTGAGGGGCTATTTCAAAATAACTTTGCTGTGTAGACACACCCTTAGGTATTCATTCTGGCTATGTCTATACTACGAGTTTTCTCAACAAAAAAATATGCTAATGAGGGCCTCATTTGCATTAGTCATGATCTCATTTGCATATTTTCTGCTGATCCGTTTTTTTCGCTAGGGTTTTTGTGCAAAAACCACTTTTTCCACAAGATCGGTAAACCTCCTTTTTTGTGGCATAAGGATCTTGCGGAAAAAGGGGGTTTTGCGCAAAAAGAAAATGTCCACACTGCTTGTTTTTGCACAAAAACCCTTGCGAAAAAATGGATCGGCAGAAAATATGCAAATGAGATCACGACTCATGCAAATGAGTCCCTCATAAGCATATTTTTTGCAGAGAAAACTCGTAGTATAGATGTAGCCTCTAGATTCAAAACCAGGGACACTTAAGTTGATTCGTGAAAAAACTCTATGGTGAATGGCTAAACAATTAAAATTGTGTTATAACCTAATTTTTTCTGATATTTTCAGCTTAGGGGTCCTTCTACCTACCACATCCACATGGCGAGTAAGTGACTTCCTCAACAGGAAAGGCAGGAACAAACCTGAGAATTATATTGAATGAAAACTGTCAAGGTTGCAGAGGGACAAATGGACCTGAAAGAAATGCCTGTGTGGGCCGCAAACTTCGGAGAGCTGAAATTTAGGTCATGGTATCAAGATATTTCAGTTCAAAATCAAGGCACTTGGCACCTGATAAGGAGTAAAGGGTTACAGAGGAATTTTTATTTATTTACATTTCAGTACCTTCTGCATGAAAAAAAAAGGGGCAGAGATTTAAATGTACTTTCTCTTTAAATTCTTTGAGCATCAGTTTCTTAAACATGCTGGGCCAAATTTGTCTTTTGCTTGTGGCTGTGCATATCCAGAGTTACTGCACTGAACTCAGTGGTTTTACTCTGGATTTACCTCAGTGTAAACAAGAGCTGAAATTGACCATCAGACATCTTCGATTCTTCGCAGTGTTTCTGTTCAAATTCTCTCTCAGCTTCTTCTTGGGCAGAACATGTCAAATTTTAAAATGTGCTGTTTTCTGTCCACCTTGGCCAAAAAAAATACCCCTTGTTTTGCTCCCATCCGTTTCCAGGAAAGGAGATGATGTTACCACATGTTGCCAGTGAAATGTGTTTCTGCAGCACTTGCAGACTTGGTGCACAGTTTGCTAGGAAAAAAAACAGTATCAGTATTAACTATGGGGGCCTGCATGCTCTCCCTCCCCCGCCACTACACATGGATGCATGGAGATTCCCCCCACCCCGCCTGCTGTGAGGTTCCCACAAGGCCTAGCAATTTCCTTCTTTCTTCCCACGTCACTTCACCCAGAGAGTGGGGATTCCCTTCACACGCACACAGGGCCTGGAGATTCCCTCCCCTTCTTCCGCCTGCCCATGCTGATTCACCTGGGGCCTGGAGATTCCCTCTTCCCTTAACTCCACATAGCTCCTCATAGGGCCTAGGGATGCCCTTCTTCCCCCACCCACCCACCCCTGGGCCACTCCTCTCGGTGCCTGGGGTTCACCCCTCTCCTGCGCAGCTCCTCATAAGCTTCACAGTGCCTAACTCACCTAGGTGCTTTTAAAAATCTCACCTTGTTTCCATTCTGTGCAAAGCTGCCAATGGCATATCAGTGCTAGTGGTGCCTATGTATACAAGTGTGCAAGTACTTCTAAATTTTGCTCACCAACTGTTAAAGTTCAGAATGAAACTGCCTCTATGTCTAGTAACTGAATTGTCTATTTCATCTGGTAATATTATTATTGTGTAGGTTAGTTACTTTGGTATGCAATGCATGCAAAGGGCTAAGCAGACAAATAAGAAGATAGTCTCTGCCTCAGACAATTTACAGTCTGAAACTAAAAGCAATACTCAGCTGGCTAGGAATTCCTTAGATCTGGCAATACTTTCTCTACCCTATATTGTAAGGTGGCCAATAGTAATTTCCTATGCAGAACAAATAGTGGATTTTTCAATTAGGGCACATCTACACAGCAGGGCTGAAGATGAAATAAGATACGCAACTTGAGCTACGTCAGTTGGGTCACTTAAGTCAAAACAGCTTATTTCAGCTTTTGTTGCTGTCTACACAGCAGTAAGTCCAAGACAGAGCATTCTTCCTCCAACTTCCCTTACTCCTTGTAAAATGAGGGTTATGGGAGTCAGAGTAAGAAGTCCTCCAGCTTGCCATTATTTTGACATTGTGTCAAAATAACTGCTTGTAGTGTTGACGTGGACTATGTTATTTCGGAATAATGTCAGTTACTCTGAAATAACACTGCTGTGTAGACGTACCCTAAGGGGGCCAAAAAGAGGAATGACTAAATCAGTTCAGTTTGAACTGAATTATTTTTTTTTTTTGCTTTTTCTCGCTGAAACAAATAAAATAATTTCAACTCAAACAACATGTTTTGTTCAAACTGAATCACTTTTTTAGTGTTTTATTTCATTTCAGGCATTTTCACCCTTTTTTAATTAGCTAAATTTCAAAATGAAAAACTGTTTTAAAATGAAAAGTTAAAATGTTTCCTTTCAGAAAGGACTAAATTAAATGTTTTGAAATTTCCAGAAAAAAAATCAGGTTGGGGAGTTTGGGTTTTTACTGAAACTATTCACTAAATTCAACTCAAATCCACAAATAATTTTGGTGTCCCCAAATTTACTGTTTGCCAAAAAAAATTTACTGGTTTGCCAAAAAAAAATGCCATGCTCTAATCCTATAGTTATTTAATGCTATGTCCATACTACAGGGTTTTTGCACAAAATCCTGTGGAGTATCCACACCTCAAGCGCGTTTTTGTGCAAAAAAAGTTACAGTGAATCGACAGAACAGAGGGGTTTTTGCAGTATAGGTATTCCTCTTCTATGAGGAATAACTCCTTTTTGCGAGACAGCATCCATGCAGTCTGGACACTCTCTTGCAGAAAAGCACATCGCTTTTCCGATGCACTTTTGCAGTGTGGATGTGCTCTTGTGCAAGAAGTTTTTGCGGAAGAAGCCTGCAGTGTAGACGTTGCCTGACAGACACCAGTCGACCAGCCTTTCACGGGCTGGTTATTTCAAAATAATAACTTCTGCTTTCCACAAGGACTACCACTAATTTTGAAATAGTTATTTTGAAATAGCAGTAGTGTGGATGCTCCACTGCTGCTATTTTGAAATAACTACTCCCCATTGCAATTCAAACTAATTACTCCCCAGAGCTTCCTGGGGCTCTAAGTCGAGGTAGTGCATCCACATTAATGGAGCCTGCCTCAGATTAATTTTGAGGATTCCCCTTAGTATGGGCACGCTATTTTGAAATTATTATTTCAAGAGTTATTATTTCAAAGTAAGTTATTTAGAAATAATTTCCTAGTGTAGACATGCCCTGTCAGTAACAGAATCCTTTATTTCTTATTTGCTCTGGTACACTCTAAGTACAGAAAGCCGTTTTGAGTATTTTTAGTAGGAACACAACTCTGTTCACATTGGAAAAGGAGTATTATCATCTAGTATATTATCATGTAGTTGTTTAACAGTGGCAGACTGTTAGTACAGGTTATAAATAGCTTGTCAAAATAATGCTGATCCTGAATGGTTAATATGGCAGATATGTACTTAGGCAGGGAGCTTCAGAATAATTTATATGTAGCTTGTGAATTGCTTTCACCTATGTTGACTTTGACACAATATTGTGCTTGTATAAAATGATCTTTAGATCTTCTCCTTACTCGTGTTAGTATCTTGTCAATAGGGCCAATCTATGTATCATTTTGTAAAATATTGACTGTGCTCTTATTTAATTTAATCCAGTGTTCTTTATGACACATAACAAGCTTTAGCTATTTGAAAGATAAGGAAAAGAGGATCACTTTCTTCCAGGCTTCTTGCTGTTAGCACCAGAAGGACTGGATATTAGAGAGAAAATAAATGCAGGAACCCAGGCCAGCAACTATTAGAAACCATCACTGGCAGGAGGATAAAAAATTATGTTGTGAATGGTTCTCTCACCTTCTGCTATTTGGGGCATTCAGCATCATAGAATTCTACAGTAAGAAAATATACACACCAACTCACTTGTCCTTTTAAAATGAGTTTTCTTTATAAGTAGCTGTATAACAGTTCATAGCAGCATAGCAGCCAGTATTAGTCAGGGGGAGGAAAAAGGCAAGCTTTTACCATATTTCTCTTATTTAAAATTCCTGAGTTCACTAAAAGTTTTAGGTTCCTAAAGCCTGTGGGGCCTTTAGGACCTTACAGCATGCATCCGTTCTCAAAAGACTGATTGTTTACACCCAAGACCTTCTGATGCTGTAAGGGAGTCCCTGTCAGGTTGCCATGAGCCAGGGAGAACTCCGCCATTGCACACAGCTATATTCTTTTTTTCTCATTGGAGCCAAGCACCGAAAATGAAATTCTGTTTAAATAAATTCTGCCCTCAGGCAAGTGTAATTCCCATCCTCTTCAGTGGTAACTGTATCACTGTCTTAGGGTACGTCTACACTGCACGGCTATTTCAGGATACTGGAGGTATCCCGCATAGCTACCCCGCATCTACACAAGCCTCATGTTATTTTAAAATATTTTTCGAAATAACGGGTGAACTATTTCGGCATCCTGGTAACCCTCGTTCCACGAGAGTTAAGGGATGTCTCAAAATAGCATGTTATTTCGACATTTGGCGCTGTGTAGATGCGCCAACTTTCAAAATATATTTGAAATAAGATACGCAATTTGCCTAGCACAAATTGTGTGTCTTATTTCGAGTTTAGGGTGCTGTGTAGATGCACCCTTAGTGAAAAAACTGGGTATCAATTTCAATTGCATTGCACGGGGAGTCAGGGCAGAATTTGCCCATCAGATCAGATTCTGCTTATTTACACAGTTGTAAACCAAGTGTGACTAGACATTGGAGTTACTCTGGTTTTACACTGTAAAAGGACAATATCAGTTTGTTTTTCACTTGTTTGTAATTCTGTCATACAGAAGGAGCTGAAGACAGTTTGGATAGGCACAAGGGGGTAAATACTGGGCCCACTGAAGTCAATGTGTGTCCCCATTGACCTCAATGTAACCAAATTTCACCACAATCTTCATGGGAGCATACACAGAGAAGAGCTGTCCCTTGGAGGCACCCAGCCCCAGATCTCACAGAGCTCACACACAATCCCCTGGAGGGAAGGAAACATTCACAAAGACACTGCTCCCTCAGCTGGTGCTTTTGAGGTATTATTATTATTTTGCTTTGCTGCCCTCTAAGCCCCATAGCAGAGAGAGAATATTTGGGCTTTTTTGCCTTAGGGTTTCAGTTTATGCAGCAGAATTTCATGCCTGTGTTCTGTCCTCTGGTGTTGCTGGTACCCTGAATTGTTGCAGGGAAACACTGAAATTGGAACTCAGGTTTTGGTAGATAAGTAAAGCAGCAGCAGAATGTGATTTTCAATTTTTTTTGTTTTAAAATCTTATCATTTTTTTCTGTTTTCAGTTTGAACATGTATAGTGCTGGTAGTCTGAGATTTTTATGTAATTTTAAAATGTATGTATTTTTTTAAAAAGCTATAAATACTGTGCCTGTGCTATCGGGAGGATGAATATTCTGCGGGAATGGGCACTGCATTGTCTCTTATTGTGGAATGCTGGAAGAGACAATGTACATCCCTGCAAAGTATTATTCCTTCTAACAGAATGGGCATAGGTATTTTATAGTTTGTTTGATAACAACTTTAACTACATTCTTAATCAAAAACTTTGCTACTGTTTAGGGATGTTAAATATCGGTTAATTGAATAGTCAAGTAACTTCATTAATTCTTGTCGGTTAGATGACTATTTTATAGTCATCGGGGGCGGGGCCAAGCAGCCAGTGTGTTCTGGCCCCACTCCCGAGGAGTCCCCTGCCACACCATGCAGGGTGCCAGGCGGGAGCTAGGGTTGCCAGATGGTTTAACCAAAAATACCGAACAGCCCCCCCCTCCCCCCCCCCAAAAAAAACCACCAGGGAAAAAATTCTGTTGAGGAAAAAAAAAGGGGGTAGACCAAAGTTGTTGAGAAAAAAAAACCCAGCATGGACCCTTTAAGAAATGCTTTTGAGGTTTTTTGGCCCTAGCAGGCTGCCATCTTGCCTCCCTGCTCCAGGCCAGTCAGCTCCCCTGCAGAACCTGGTACGCACCAGGGATTTTCGCCTCCTGGCCAGGAAAAAAAATCAGAAAATACCAGACATTTTAGGTGTCTGGTATTTTCTGAATTTTTTTACTGGACAAGAGGCAAAAGTACCAGACTGTTTGGGTCAATACCAGACACCTGGCAACCCTAGTGGGAGCTGGTCTGCAAGGAGAGTGAGTTTAAAAACTGCCTCTGATACAAAGAAAGCAGCACTGAGTGGCAGCAGCCCCTATCTGGGGTGGGGGAGGGAAATGCATGTAGTCTATAGCATTAACCTATAAGCTTTTGCTTAACGGATAATCGGTTAATCGACTACACTATTATATCCCTACTACTGTTGTGTGTTCAGAACCATGTAGATGTTGCTTCTAATAAGGCAACTGCTTGACTTATTACAGCAAGCTTTGGCTTTTATTTAGGCTTCAGCTATTGAGGCATCAAAGGAACGGAGCCCATATCACTATCTTCCTACAGAAGCAGGCATTCCCAAACCATGCTGCAGAGAGCAGAATTGTATTTTGATTCAGAATTTAATTAAGAGATTGGGCAATGTATATAAGGTTGAAAACAGCTAGGGACTGAAGAACCAGCAACTGAAATACTGGCAACAGAACTGAATCTGGAAGCACTGAATCTTCTACAAAGAGGGCAAAAATGCTGCTAAAATTCCAGGATATTTTCAAGGTCTTAATACATGCACACAATGGAGCAACAAAATTACAAAGAGTGAGTCTTTTGCCTGCTTCTGTAATAGCGAAATCACAAGCATGCTCACTAAGCTATAGCTAAGTGACTGTGTGTTTCCAGATAAAGAGAAAGCAGAGACCACCTTAATCCAAATATCAGCCAGACCCACAGATTAGCAGTAATATTTGCTTGGAAGGAGACCTATTCAGATAAATACTACAATGGCAGACATAACTGGAACCCAACCAGAAACAAAAGCATCCCAGGAGGAAGACTGTTTGAGACAGTCCTGCTGGCAAGCACTGACCAAACATTTTAGAAAAACAAACTTTAAAACTTTTACAGATACCCAAAGCAGAAGCTAGACCACAGAAGCTAGACCAAATCACGCTGTGTTATATGACAGTTTTCTGAACTTAACCACAAATTTAAGCATTAAATTGTTTCTGTATGTGGGTATCTTGATTGGCTGATTTTAGATAGGACTTTTAGTAATTATCAATATATTTTGCATTGCAAAATGGAGGGCCTGATTCTGAACCCCTTACTCACTTTGAAGTAGGGATGTGAATGGTTAATCAGTTAACCGGTAAGCTCTAGCCTGGCTGAGTCTGCCACACCATGGACAGGGGGCATTCCAGCCCAGATAGAGCAGCCCCCGCCCACAGCAGGCTTGGCTTGGCTGAAGCAGCCTGCTATGCAGCAGGCAAGGGGACCACTCCAGGCTGGAATGCCCCCTCCCCCATACCCAAGTTTAAGCAGTTAACTGGTTAAACATAACATTTAACTGGTTAACTGATTAAATGGGCTTTTACATCCCTACTTTGAAGAACACATCCTCCTAACTGAGCTTACTGTGACTGTTGGTGTGAATAATTACTACTCAAAGAGGTTGTAGGGTTGCAAATATTATCCTTGTTATATTGGTTGGCTGGGTTTTTTTGCCTGGAGCCCCTAGCTCAACAAAACACTTAACAACATGTGCTTAAATCTCATTAAAGTTAATGGGATTTAAGTAATGAGAGTGAGATCCGCAAAGAGACTTAGACATTGCAATGCTGAGCATCATAATGGCTGTTCCACAGCGACTAAATACTGAAATAGATCATGGACCAGAGAGGAAAAGGGAGAGTGAGTGAGTGACTCTGCAGTTCAGTGATTAGGATAGCCGGTAGGGAGGAGGAAGAGCTTGGGTCCAATTTATCCACAGTGGAACAGCTTCAATAGAAGAGACTGAAGAAGTTCCACTTCACAATATAGCTTAATAGTTAATGAACTCTCCAGGCCCATGCGCAGGGGGGTGCAAAGGGTGAGAAAGCACCCTCCATGGTCCTCCAAGTAAGCATGCTCTGGCCGACCAGGGGAAAGCAGGAGCAGCGCGCTGCCTGAGCCTGCCTCCCCCATGCTCTGACCAGCCAGGGAAGGCTGGGGCTGATTTCCCCATTTACTTGGGAGGGTCATGGGGGTGAATTCACACCTTTGTGGTCCACATTTACAAAAAAAGCACACATACCCCACAGAAATTCCTGCGTACGGGCCTGCTCTCTTAACAACTGAGAGAACCCCGGTTCAAATCCTTTGTCCACAACTCTGGAAGAGATGGGGGGGGAACTGAGCCTGGGTTTCCCACACTCCACGTGAGCGTGCTAGCTCCTAAGCTAAAAACTACAGAGTAGACACTACCATCTCCTTGATACGGAGACAGACCCAATCTGGTAGGCAGACTCCGAGCACACATACCAGATCAGGCCCTGCATGCAAGTTAGGTGGCTGAATGCCTGTCTTCCCCTGGTTTGTGAGTCATTCTGAAGCTTAGGCTCCAGATAAGGTACCCAGAAGCCCAGAGAGATGCACCAGTGCACATGCCTAGAGGCAGAAACACAGCTGCCTAGGGAACTTTTATGGCAAAACATTAGGCAGAGTGAGCTTGAGCACCTAGAGCAGTGTTTCTCAAACCATGCTCCGCGGAGCACCAGGGCTCCGCGAGACATCTCCAGGGGCTCCACGAGGTTGACAAACTGGAAACATCGATAGCTACAACACATACAATCAGCGGACCGCTGGGACTCCGCATGAGTACAACACATACAATCAGTGGACTGCTGGGGCGCCGCATAAATTTTTACGCATGTAAAGGGCTCCGGAGCCCAAAAAGTTTGAGAACAGCTGAACTAGAGGTTTCAGTGGAAGTTTTGTAGATCACAATGGAGCCTGATCTGGGCCATAGGTCCCTAAGCTCAAGACTAAGTAACTAAGTATGCTTGTGGATCTGTGCCTAAATGCCCGAAATCGTTATGAGAAATGAAGAGATAATGCAAAGGGGCCCATTACAATTCCCTGATGGGAGCTGGATCAGGCCTCAGAACCTTATAACATGCTGAAAGGTTCAACACTGGTCTATATCTGGAATATTTATGTCAACGGGACCACAAAGATTAATGAAAGCCTATTTTAGGCAAAGCTCTCATGAATTCCACTGGAATCTTGTCTAGAAGTGCAAGAAAAAATGACGCAAAGGGAGTTGGGGCAATTCTAGAGTGTATATATGTTGAATTTCTCCTGATCTTATTCTTAGTTTGAGACTTTTACTAACAATTAAAAACTGGTTACACATTAGCCACCGTCCCAAGTAACCCAACTGCTGAAACCAGCCAGACTAGTGATTGATTTAAAAAAAAATCAAAATGTGTATTTTTGCCCTCGAAGACAAAGGTAACTTTTTCAAAACTTTCCACAGAATGCACCCAGTTTTTTATACAACAGGTTATCTTGAATACTGCGTGCAGATGTGGTTGTACCATCTAAAAAAAGATGTATTGGAATTGGAAAAGATTCAGAAAAGTGCAAAAATAATAAGAGAGTATTGACCAGCAAAAGAGATGACTAAGGGGGATATGAGAGAAGTCTGTAAATAGGACTGATGTGGAGAATGTAAATAAGGAAGTATTTACTCCTCATAACTCAAGAACTAGGGCTTACCAAATGAAATTAACTGGCATCAGACTTAAAACAAACAAAGGGAAGTATTTCTTTCCACAATGCACAGTCAAATTATGGAACTCTGCCAAAGCAGTTGTAAAGGCCAAAACAATAACAGAGTTCAAAACAGAACTAGATCCCCCAATGGCTATTAGCCAGGATAGGCAGAAATGTTCCCTGCCTCTGTTTGCTAGAACCTCAGAATGTGACAGGGAATGTTCTGTTCATTCTCTCTAGGTACTTGGTACTGGCCACTGTCAGAAGACAGGATACTGGGCTAGATGGACCTTTGGACTGACCCAGTATGGCTGTTCTTATGTTGCCTGATACGATGAAATTTTATTTTTCAGCTGTAACCTGCAAAGATTTATGGTATTTTATTTTATAGGTTTTATTTTCTCTTTCCTGTTATCAGTGTTTATTTGTGTGCTTTGAGAGGATAAGTGCAGGTTGAACCTCTGTGGTCTGGGATTCTCTTGTCTGGCAACATCTGTGGTCTGGCAGAATAACGGATATTGCTGGACTAGAGAGCCACAGCACAGAAGTTGCCAGCAGCTGGGGGCAGAACTGGCTGGCAGGGCAGGTGGAGCCCACCCTGCACCAGAGCCTGCAGCCGGCCGGGCTGGGAAGCCCATGGGAGCGCCACCCTGCGGGCCAGGAAGGTCTGAAGGGGGCGGGGCACCGAGCCTATAGTCAGCAGCACCAGGAAGTCGGCACACCCAGGAACCAGGGGGGAGGGGATGCAGAGCTCTCAGCTGGTGGGGCTGAGAGCAGCCACAGGGTTGCAGAACCGGTGGGTTCCCTGGAGCTCACACGGTTGGCAGGGCTGCCGGGGCTAACCGAGCTAGGAAAGGAGCCCTAAGGAGAGGCTGGCACCTTCCCCCCCTTCCTGGTCCAGAAAACTCCATTGTCCAGGACCGGTGAGGTCCCGAGGGAGCCAGATTAGAGAGGTCCGACCTGTATCTCTTTTGATCTTTCCAGACCTCTCATCCTGTGTTTATTTTTCCACACCCTGAAGAGTATATGGAGCTATTGTGAAACCACTTTTAAAAATACCATGATTGCTCAATTTTTAAAGGATAGGGTGCGGAGCGGGGAGGGTGTGGCCTGTTTCCTACCTTCAATAATCAAGCCTGTTAGCTTCTTACTTAAAAAGAAACACATGAAACACTCTGTTCCTGCCAATGACTATTTTCAAAAAATGTTTACGGGGCTTGTCCGAAGATGCTAGTTTAAGTAGAAAATCTTTGGGTCTTTTTCAAAGTAGTGTATTCACTGCTGCCCAAACTTTGACTTGTTAAATGATTGGTGACACGATTCCCTTTGCACCCCGTATTTACCTTTTCAAGACGAATAGGTAGTGCGGATCTTTACTGTACTGTAGTTTTAATACAGGATTTATGGACGGTGGGCAAGCCCCTCCCCAGTCCCCCTTTCCGCCCAGGCCCTCTCCCTCCCCCACGGGAGCCACCATCGTAGGGAGGTGGGGGGCGCGGGGCCCCCGCATCACAGGGAAGGCGTCGCGCAGCCCCAGCCTCTCCTGCCGCGGAACAGTGGGGTGCAGGGCGGCGGCGCGCGGCCCCACAGCACGTTTTGGGGGTGGGCCCAGCCTGGCGGGTCATGAAGGCGCTGCCTTCCCCGGCCAATTGTACCCGCAGCCCGACAGGGGTCCTACTGTCAGGCCGCCTTCCAAACTCGCTGCTTACCTCGGTGTAATCCGATCGCAGAGAGCTGCTAGGGGCAGCGTGAGCCTGCAGCCGAGCGCTCCACTGCCGGGCCAGCTGTGAAAGAAATAGTAGCAGACGGCGCCGGCCGGAGCCCCAGACAGAGCTTTGCATTTCCCCGGGCAAGGGGGTGGGCGAAACAACCCACAAAGTTTTGCGTGGGCCCCGAAGACGGGACGGGGGTCCCTGATGTAAATCGGGGCAGGAAGGGATTCCCGGGGATCTCCTCTCTGGCTGGGGAGAGCGCGGAGCCAAGGCAGCGCCTTTCGTGAAGCATGCCGAGCCCGTGAAGAGTGGCTGGGCGCAGCGGGCCGCCTTAGCTGGGGCTCCCTAAGCCCGAGGGCAGCCGGGCCGGGTGCGTGTTTGCTCTCTCCCTCGGGGCCCCTCTGGCTCGTGGCTTCCCCCAGCATGCTGGGGCTGCGCCTGCTGTGGCTCAGCTGCCTGGGCAGCCTGTGCCAAGGCTACTTCGACGGCCCCTTGCACCCGGAGATGTCTAACGGGACCCTGCACCACTACTTCGTGCCGGACGGCGACTACGAGGAAAACGACGACCCGGAGAAGTGCCAGCTGCTCTTCAGGGTGAGCGAGCACCGGCGCTGCAGCCCCGGCGGGGAGCAGGGGCTGGGGGGCGGCGTGCCCAGCCTCAGCCTGCGGGAGGAGTTCACCATCCTGGGCAGGCAGGTGGAGGACGCGGGCCGGGTGCTGGAGGGCATCAGCCGAAGCATCTCGTACGACTTAGACGGGGAGGAGAGCTACGGCAAGTACCTGCGCCGGGAGTCCCACCAGATCAGCGACGCCTACGCCAACTCCGACAAGTCCCTGGCCGAGCTGGAGGGCAAGTTCCGGCAGGGCCAGGAGCACGAGGGCAAGGAGGAGAGCCGCCTCAACGACGACTTCCTGGGCATGCTCATCCACACGCGGGCCCTGCTCAAGGAGACCCTGGACATCTCCGCCGGGCTGCGGGATAAGCACGAGCTGCTCTCCCTGACCATCCGGAGCCACGACGCCCGGCTAACCCGGCTCAGGAAGGAGTATCTCAAAGGGTGAGGCGCTGGCCGACGGGGGAGGGGGGGGGCAATTGCCCAGCGGCCCGGACCATGTAAAAGGGCCCGGCGCCCCAGGAAGGAGGATTCAAAGCCGCCTGGCTGATGAGCAGCGCACAGTCAGCCGCACGTGTTCAGGTGCCCCTCCCCCACGCGGCGCTGTCCCGCCGCAGCTGTCCCGGGGACCTTCGCTCTCTGTGCACAGCCGGATGGGGCTCGCTGCTGTCCAGGTGCACCCCGCTCTTACAAGAGGACAGGGGGCAGACACAGCCGTGCGGGCTGGGAGTCGGACGGAGCTTACTGCGTGCAGTCTAGGGTGAGATGCGTGAGTGAGTGCCCACCTGCCAGGCTTGAGTTCTCCTGTGTCCTGTGTGTCCTTCCTCCCACACACACTACTCCCTTTGTCTCTCATACACACAATCTTGTGTCTTTCTGTGTGTGTGTGTCTGTCTGTCTGTCTCTCTCTCTCTCTCTCTCTCTCCACACACACACACACACACACACATACCAGTCCTGTGTGTCTCCCTCTCTCACACACAGTCTCTTTCACACTCACTTCCCAACACATAATTGTGTTAGTGATGTGACTTCTCCGTGCCTCCTGCAATTGCACCCATGTTCTGCATAATTTTATTCTTTTTAAGTGTGTTATTTTAGTTTTTTGACTGGTCTATACATTTCATCATTTGTATTTCTCTTACACTTTAAATGTAAGTGGGTACTGAGTACTAAAATGCCTAACCTGTCCTGGTGGGGGTAATTATCCCTACGGTTACTTTTTAAAATATAGATATTATATCTAGGGTTTTTTTGTTTCTACCAGTGGTGCACATTTGCACATATCTCAGTGCATGTAACATTTATTGCTCATGGGATGAGAAAAAATAGGGAACATGCCAACAGCACAGCTGGCAGCAGTTGGCTGGATGCCAGTGGCACAGATGCAGCACTGCCCAACATCAGGTGGACCGCGTCATAGAGGGCCCATTGACTGTTCTGCCCTGGGGCCCAAAATTACTGTCAGTGGGCCTTCCTGGGCCAGCAGAGACCTTGGCATTGTGTTGCTACTTCTTCTGGCGGCTACTGTGAGTAGCTGGCACAAGAGTGGAAGTCACAACTGGGAGCTTCTCTTGGGAGGGGAAGTGTCAAAACCAAGCCACACTTACAAGCCTACAATCATCTGGGTTCCCATCATAGCCAGGAGGACTCTGCTTTTCACCATGTTCTTTGCATTTAACCATGGCGGTCCTCTCAGTGCCCAAGTGCTACACATTATAGGACCCAGGTACATGGCAGTGGAGAATAAGGCATGTTGGTGAGCATTTACTGGCAGGACTTGTCCTAGGCAAGGTCTACGCTAGGGGGCAATGTCAAACTAAGGTATGCAGTTCCAGCTACCTGAATAGCATAGCTGTTGTCCACTTACTTTAGTTCAACTTACTGCAACATCCACAATATGTGGTCAACAGGAGAGTTTCTCCCATTGACTTCCCTTACTCTTCTCTACCCAGTGGAGTACCAGAGTCAACAGGAGCATGGTCAGCAGTTGATTTAGCAGGTCTTTATTAGACCTGCTAAATCAACCCGTGGGAGATAATCCTTGCAGTGCCTATCTCCCGGTAAGTGTAGACAAGGGCGAGTGAAGTCCTGCAGGTAACTGCTCTGCACCAAGAAGCAGGTTGCAGTCTGGCCCTGGATGGTGCTGACCATTCACCTCAGCACAAAATAAAGCAGTTTCTCCCATAAAGTCTTGTTTAAATTAATATAGAAAGCCAATAGCAGCCGTTGAAGGAGATTTAGCACATATCTGTGACAGTGTTATTAAAGGATAAGTATCATGGGTCTCCTACTCTCCTTGCCTTGCACGTCTGTCCTCACTTTCACCTGTGCAAAGTAAGTATGTAATTCTGCCACAGGGCCAGAATATGCCACCTTTTCTCATGTTGGGTATAGCACCTTGTTTCTGAAAAAGCTCTTTTGATGTCAAAATAATAAGCTTACTTACTGAGTTAGGTGCAACTCAGTATAATTAAAAAGGTGCTGTAACCTGCCCTGTCCTTGCATTTTACTCACACTTTGCACAGGTGTAAAATGGGTGCACAAACACAAAACAACAAAGGGCCAGGCATTTTTTTCTTAGTAGGTCCTAATTGCAATTTAATAACACACGGAATGTGTTCTAAGTTCTGTAAATTTTATTATTTACCTCTCATTAACACACAGTTTTCTTTCTGGAACTGTATTTATTTCTGGGTTTTTTGTTTTGTATTTTGTTTTTTTACGGTATGGGTTGTAAATTGTAAACAAAAAGCACATGTATATGAAGCTGAAGTTTAGAGGTATGTCTAAAATTAAGTGTCCCAATATTTAAATAATATTCTGTATTATATTGTTCAGCTCCAATTATAAATGAAATAACCTTGTCATTTTATGTTTTTCTTCCATTAGTTAGTCACCTTTCTTAGCTAGTTTCTTGATTCAGTTACCATAAACGTGGACAAAACAAAGTACTTTGGATCCACATTCAAATGCATATGTATTGAATTATGGATCTCTTGAGTTGCTTTTGTTTTCTTATATTATTGGAGGGGGGGAGTGTTTTTTTGTTTTGGGGTTTTTTTTAAACTCATTAAAATATAATATAGGCCCTCTGGCATGTTAATAAATGCTTAGCTTTCTTGGTCTGTTAACAACAAATATATTCTCTTTATGTAAAGTATTATTCTACTAAATAATTTAAAGCTGTGATTTTCATTTGTGTTTTGCTAGAAGAAAACCATTCTGGCAGACCTTGTACTCTTTAAGTCTTGCTTATATGTGACTCTAAGTTGTCAAATCCCAAGAGCCAGATGAAAAGACATTTGTGATTCAGATCCTGCAAAAACTTACACATGTGAGTAACTTTAAATAAGAAATAGAAATAAGCACTACTTCAGGAAGTGTTTGTAATGTCAGACCCTACACTTTTAGAGCTCTGCATTTTATTTTTTTAAAATCCAATAAAAGGTTTTGTCTGTTCCAAGACAGTGATTTTTATCTGTTGATACCTCTGCACTTTTGCTAGCTAATTTGTTATTAAAATTATTTGTACGCCTAGACAATAACAAAAGTGCATAGTAGGTTTTTGCATTGTGGTTAAATCTTTATTACCATCACTATTTAATCAATTGGGTGGAATGTTAACTATTACGTTACTGGTACTGCTGGCAGGATCGCTGTTTGGATGAAAATAATTGTTCATGTGCTGTTTTAATAAATATTTGAACACAAAATTGAAGCACATGTTTTCTTTTATGGTTCTACATGAGTCATACTTGATTTTAATCATAATGTTGTCAAACATCTTTTCAGTAAAATTGCAGGAATATGAAGTACTTACCTAGAGAACTTGCTTTTTACTAAAATATATTAAATTCTTCAGCCCACAACTTTAGACAAGTTTCATTGCAAGTAATGCTAAAAAGAAAGTGGTTACAGCAGATATTTGGTGCTCACAACCAGTAAAACAAAATAACATATGGTATTTGCAACTTTTTGGTGTTGCAAACAAAAGTTGTTTTGTAAACATTTAAGGCCCAATTTTGCCAACCATAATTAGCAGTATCTTATTCTATAACTAGTTTCACTGGGTAAATTTTTTTGAAAAGTGCTCAGTTGGGGCCAGATGTTCAAAGTATTTATGCACTGAAAATGCAGATAGGTACCTAATGGGATTTTCAAAAGCACCTAGTACCTAATTTTTATTGAATCAATGGGAGACAGGCATCTGAGCACTTTTGAAAATCCTAATTAGTGCCTATGTGTATCTTTGGCTATCTAAATACCTTTGAAAAGCTATCACTGAGGCCTCTTTGAAAATGTTATTCCCTGATTTCAGTGGAACTGTTCACAGCGATACTACTTAAGGTGAGAAAAGGTAGTAGAAGCTGGCGCTACAAGCAGTATATTTACAGGAAACCCACGATTTGCGACCACCCAAGTTATGACCCCCTGCACTTACAAATATTTTTTTTAAGCGCAGAAGGGGCCGAAAACCTGCGACTTATGTCCTCTGCCCACATTTATGACAGTGCCTATCATCAATGAGGGTTTGAGTTAAAACACCCCCGATTTGCGACACTTCCCCAGGAACCAATCACGTCACAAGTTGGGGGTTGCCTTGTACTTGTAGTGTTTTGCTCTCATGTCCACACTATCCCTTCTCATCAATATTTTTGAGTTAGGCTAGTGCCCATACCTCAACGAACTTAGTGGATTCATTCATACTTCACTGTCTTTCCTCTTAGACTTTTGTGCCAAATAAGCTCTTCCCTCTTCCCCCCCCCCCTCCCCCTCAGCTTACATCTGGAGTCAGTACTATATCCTAAGCATTCTCATACCTTAGGTATTTTCTTCTCAGAGATACAACATTCAGAGGGGAGGAGAACTGTTTTAAAGATACAGGGCAGCTCTGATAGACTTGAATAGGCTAAGTGTAGTGTGTGGTAATTGCTAAAACTGGGCTCATATCATTTGCAGTGCATAGAAATTCATCAAGATTTTCATCTGAAAAGAGAAAAGGACACTCTAAAATCATGACACTATGTACAGTAAGGTTGTAGTCAACAGGGTGAGCTAAGGATAGAGCATCATCTCTGAACCTTACCTCAGAAAATCCTTGGTTTTGTGGGTTGTAAATGGAACCCTCTGTGAAAGAAACTGAACTGCTATGAATAATGAAGCAAACATGCTTAGAGTTTGGCTAACTGCAAAACTAGATTACCTAAAGGAAATTTGTTTCCTGAATCGTTACCCAAACTATTCCGTTCTCCAAATGTATGCTTACTAGCAAAAACAGAGAACCATCCACATAAACTATTCACACACTTTTTTATGTTTTACCAGTATAACTATCAGAACAGAAAATAACATTGTGATTTTTTTTCATTTTCTTCATAGTCTCCTTGCTTACAACATCAGTTAACAACTGGAGAATTCTAAGTTTAAGGAACAAAGCTGTAAAGAAGAAAACATGTATTGACCATAGTTATTGTAGCTCCTAACAGTCTCTCTTGGAAATTCTCATGCATTTCAGCTGTAGTTAAGTTTTGCTGAACCTTTCTAGAATACCATGGTTGTTTGCAGCATGTCCTCAGCATTCTGTCATTAGAAAATATAATACCAAGTGCACCTTACATCTCTTTTCATTACTTCATTACTATCATTAGTTAAATCCAAAGCAGACTGAAGAATTAATAGGGATATCACGAAACTGGGAAACTGGGCAACAAAATGGCAGATGAAATTCAATGTTGATAAAAGAAAAGCAATGCACACTGGAAAACATAAGCCAAACAATATATATATAATGATGGGATCTATATTAGTTATTACCGCTCCAGAAAGATCTTGGAGCCATAGTGTATAGTTCTCTGAAAACATCAGAGAATGTGCAGTGGTAGTCAAAAAAGCTATCAATGTTAGGAGCCATTAGGAAAGGGACAGATAATAAGACAGTAAATACAGGTTGAACCTCTGTAAACCGGGACTGTCTAGTCCGGCAACATCTGGACCATGGATGTTCTAAGACCAGAGAGTCCTTATGGAGGCCTGGCAGCTGGGCTTGCCGCAGCTGGGCCTTCCTGGCATGCCGCAGCTGGGCTGGAGCTGAGCTGCCTGGCTTAGCAGGGAAGGGGGTAGGGGGACCGGCAGGACAGTGGGATTGGGGCTGAGGGGGTCAGTAGCAGGGGGGCCAAATATGACATCCCCTGGTCCTGCAAAATCCCCTCATCTGGGATCCATCAGGTCTCGAGAGTGCCAGACCAGAGAGGTCTGACCTGTATTATAATACCACTGTATAAATCCATGAAC
Organism: Pelochelys cantorii; assembly: GCA_032595735.1. Lineage (NCBI taxonomy): Eukaryota > Metazoa > Chordata > Testudines > Trionychidae > Pelochelys > Pelochelys cantorii. The sequence continues at coordinate 42,109,247 of CM064329.1, read as the reverse complement.
AATGCATACAGTTCTGGTTGCCCCATCTCAAAAAGAATAGATTAGAATTTGAAAAGAAACAAAAGGACAAAAAATATGGTTCCATATGAGAAGAGATTAAAAAGACTGGGACTGTTCAGCTTAGAAAAGAGCTGACTAAGGGGGGATATGATAAGGGTCTATTAAATCATAGTTATGTGAAGATAATGAATAGGGAAGTGTTATTTACCCTTTTACATAATATAACAATCAGAGGTCTCCTGATGAAATTAATAGGCATCAGTTTTAAAACAAACAAACAAAAGGAAATATTTCTTCACACAATACAAAGTCAGCCCGTGACACTCGTTGGGGATGATGTGAAGGTCAAAACTATTAACTGGGTTTAAAAAATCAGATACGTTCATGGAGAATAGGTCCATCAATGGTTAGTAACCAAGATAGTCAGGGATGCAACGTCATGCTCTGTGTGTCAATAAACCTCTGAAAGCAAGCAAATTGGGAGTGAATGACAGTGATTGGATCACTCTATAATTGCACTGCTCTGTTCATTCTCTCGGAAGCACCTGGCATTGGCCACTGTCAGAAGACGGGATCATGGATGGCTTCATGGGCCATTGGACTAAGCCATTATTATATTCTTATGTTCTTACTTAGCAACACATCCTGAACCTATTTTCTATGTGAGAGCAGTTGGTCAGGTTTGAACTTATTTTGGAGAGAAAACAATCCTTAGGGAAGGTTGTCTTAGAGAGAAAGTTATTATTCAGAGTTAAGATTGGCAAGTGTGGGATGACAGAAGAATTCCCATACCTAAATCGTATTTCCATATACTTTCCATATTTCACATTACACATTGCACATTTTACTGAAACAGCATTTGCCATCATAAATTTTGTTTTACTGATAATAACACATTTTACAATAAACAGACTGTCATTGTTTCAAGACTTTTTTCAGTCTCCTTCATAGATCATCTCTTCCTCTCTCTCTCTCTCTTTCTCTCTCTATATATATATGACCACTGTAATTTTCACAATTTAGGGCTTGATCCAAAGCCCATTGATGTCAATAGAAAAACCTAAATTGACTGTCTAGTTTTTAATCATCACTTAGTTTTTAATCATCACTTATCTTCCTTATAATGATTATTTGATATCTTCTGGACAGTGACAAAAAAGATCCTTCCTGTAAATTGTTTTGATATTACTGAATAGTTCTTTGATGAAATCTAGGTTTTAGAAGGACGTGATAAACTTCTTAAGACACCAGAATCTGTCCCTAATTTAATATAAATTTAGATTATGATACGTGATACATTAACATTTAAAATAGAATAACAATGGATTACTTGGTTTATTTTCTCATATTGCACATAATGTATATATTCAATTTAGATTGTGTTAGGCTCTAATCTTATAAACATATACTCGCATGAGTAAGCACTAAGCAGACAAGCAGTCCTATGGGTTTCAATGAGACTATTCATGTAAGTAAGGAATACTTGTGGAAGTAAAAACGGGTAGACTCTTACTCTGTCTGGAGCAAATACTTGTCTGAATTGAAGTCCAGATTAAAAAGACTTGATACAGCCTTAGGCCTCATTCCTGCAAACAAATAACAGACTTTTTAAAATTACTGTTATTTCAGAAAATGTGCATAATTTCAATACATACTCACAACTCATACATGAAACTCCCTCCAAACTCAATAAGGTTTGCACATGACTATTATGACTAGGGCCCTTCACAGCTATGCAAACACATCACATACCATAAAATCTGGTGTCCTCCCATGAAATCTGGCCTTTTGTGTGTTTTTACCCTATCCTAAACAGATTTCACGGGGGTGGAGGGGGGATGAGTACTTCTCAGATTGGGGATCCCAGCTCAAAAAGAAGTTGCAGGGGGGTCGTAAGGGTATTTTAGGAGGGTCATGTTATTGCCAGTCTTGCTTCTGCACTGCCGTCAGAACTGCGCAGCTGGAGAGTGGTGGTTGTAATGTTGGCCAGGTGCCCAGCTCTGAAGGTAGCATCCCGCCAGCAGCCATGCAGAAGTAAGTAAGAGTGGCAATGCCATACCTATATCACCCTTACTTCTGTATGGCTGCTTTCAGAGCTTGATGGCCAGAGAATGGTGGCTGCTGACTCAGGGCCCAGCTCTGCAGGCCATGGCATCGAAGAGTGGCAATAACATAAATACCATCCTTACTTCTGCTCAGCTACTGACAGTAGTTCTGCCTTCAGAACTGGATTCCTGGCCAGCAGCCACTGCTCTCCAGCTGCCCAGCTCTGAAGGCAGTGCTGCTGCCAGCAGCTGTGCAGAAGTAAAGTAGCAATACTGCAACCTCATCCTAAAAAGGAACACAGAAGACACTTTTTGTCTTGAATTTTGATTTTGTTCTTAAGAGACTGACACATTTGTGCATACAATATCTATGGGTATGGCTACACTGTTTTTTTTTTTCAAAGAAGGTATGCAAATTGTGCTCGCATTTGCATATCTTCTTCCGATTTTTTTTCCGGAAGAGGATTTTCCGATATTTGGCCCGTCTACACGGGGCCAAATGTTGGAAAGAAACCCTCTTTCAGAAGCCCTCTGTACACCTCGTTTTACAAGAAATAAGGGGGCTTCCAAAAGAGAGGGTTTTTTTCCAACATTTGGTCCCATGTAGACGGGCCAAATATCGGAAAATCCTCTTTCAGAAAAAAAATCGGAAGATATTCAAATGTGAGCGCAATTTGCATACCTTCGGAAAAAAACCAAAAGTGTAGCCATACCGTATGTGTTTACACTGCTTTTTATGTCCCATTTCTAGACTCTTCAAAGTTTACATAATCATTTCTGCTACCACTAATCTTGAATGTCAGGTTCCACTATCAGTTATTTAATGAGACTATACATATGTATTATTAATACACTCTGCACCATATTATACATTTTTCATTTGATTTTTTTAGACTAATCTTAAAACAACCTAGAAGTAAACTGATGTTTAACTGATGTCAGGAATACTGAGGGCTCGTCTAGACTACATTCCTCTGTTGAAAGAGGAATGTAAATTAGCCCAATCGAAAATGCAAATGAAGCGCAGATTTAAATATCCTGCGCTTTATTTGCATATTCATGTCTGAGCACTGTTTCGAAAAAGGGTTTTTCGAAAGTGAAACCGCAGTCTAGATGCAGTTCTTTTGAAAAAAAAAACCTTTTATGAAAGAACCCGGACTCCTGAAAAAATTAGTACGGGTTCTTTTGTAAAAGGGTTTTTTTTCCAAAAGAACTGCGTCAAGACTGCAGTTTCACTTTCGAAAAACCCTTGTTCGAAACAGCGATCGGACATGAATATGCAAATGAAGCACGGGATATTTAACTCTGCACTTCATTTGCATTTTCGATCGGGCTTATTTACATTCCTCTTTAGACAGAGGAATGTAGTCTAGACGAGTCCTGACTGTGATGGGGTGTGTATTCACCTGTGGGCAGAGGAAGTCTAGAGGGCTGGAGCAGTATAAAAAGGAGTCTGGGCTGGACGCTGGAGAGGAAGGGCCTTCTAGAGGAGCTCCAGAGGTGGACCAGCCAGAAACCCAGACAACGGGAGCTGGAGACCTGGGAGACTGTATTGAGCCTTCACACCCAGCAGAACTGCAGGGGACTGGCGCTATGGCTGTGGAGTCTGATGATCCTGAAACTATAGGGTTCACCCCAATGCCAGAACTGGTAGGAAGGGACTCAGGGAGGGTGCGCAAGTTGTATCTCCACCCGAGTGAGCTTGGCGTCTTGCAGTGGGATTCCCTGCTGAGCAAGTGTTGGTTCATTCCCCCACTGATAAGGCCCTGGGTCAGGGCCAGGTGGAGTAGTGTGCGTCGGGACCCCCCTAGTGGGGCTACGACCCCAACCCCCCTGTATCTCTAGCCATTATGCTGTGCTGCCCTGAAACCCAAGGCTGTGTTACTGACTCTAGCCATTAGACTGTGTTATGGACTCTTATTGACTCTAACTATTAGGCAGTACTGCTCTGAACCATAGGGCTGCATTATAGACTGTGGCCATTGGGCCGCAATGTCTCAGGATGAAGTGTGCTTCTAACATGACACTGACTCAGAAAAGAATTAAATCCAAGAAACCACTGTACCATCAACAGATCTTGTAACAATACAGTTATTTATCTGGAAAATTGATCCACTATTCAGTCAACTATGAATTTCATAGCCTGAATTCACTAACATCAGTTAGAAAGATGTCACTAACTACTTACCCATTTCATTAATGTGTACCCTTTGTCTGTCAAGCCATCTATTATATTATAACATCCATAAAGGTTCTGCAGTAGCTCTTAACATGTTGTTGTATACTGTAGTGGGGCGGAGTGGCTGTCCACTGACCCCGAGGGGGAGGCGCCCCTCCCTGAGCCTTGTTTGGCAGCACCTGGCCCTAACGACCCACCTGACCAGACACCAGGAGGCAGGGCCAGGGATATGAAAGGCTTGCCAGAGAGGCCAGTGAAGCGCCAGCGACTGAAGGAGCCAGAAGCCTCCCCTGCACACCCAGAGGAGGAGCTGGACCCAGGAGAAGCCGAGGACAGGCCTGGGCCGCCGGGCCCACAACTCCCAGACTGCCTAGAAGGACTGCGCACCTGGCCAGAGGTGACAGAGCCCCAAGGACCTACACTGGACCCAGGTACAGCATGAGGGGGAGTGTAGAAAAAGCCCAGGGATAGCCGACTGCCTTTTGGCTGAGCCAGAGCCAAGTCAGCGCGTTGCGGAGCGGATCCCCGCTGACCCAGCAACAGACTGTTCTGCTGCTACCAGGGCCCTGGGCTGGGACAGAGTGGAGTGGGTGGGCCTGCATCCCCCCTGCCACCCCACTCCTGGGTGGCAGTCTCTCCCCTTGGCTGTTCCAGAACCACAGCCTGAGCCTGCCAGATCCCCGCCTGAACAAGGGGATCCAGCTGGGTGCTCAGGTGAAGACTATTTGTTTATGTATTTGCTTGCCGCCCCACCCTGAACTAAGGCCAGACTTTGAGCTGTTTGCTTGGCACCCCACCCTGAGCCAAGGCCAGGCCTTGACTGTTTCCTTATCGCTCTGCTCTGAACCAAGGCCGGGCTCTGACTGTTTGCTTGCCGCCCTGCCCTGAACCCAGGCTGGGCTTTGAACTGTTTGTTTGGCCGCTCCGAACCGATGCTTGAGGCTCTGAACTATTTGTTGTCGCCCACCCTGAGCAAGGGCTGGGCTCTAAACCAAACCACCGAAAGACTAAGGAGGGTGTAATGGGGCAGAGTGGCCACCCACTGACCCTGAGGGAGAGGTGCCCCTCCCTGAGCCTTACCAGTTCACGTGTGGTGGAGAACGTGGGCAGCATCCAACTCCTGATGAGAAGGGGTTAGCTGCCACCTGGAAAAAAAGAAGAGAAGACACAACAAGAGGGAGACACGGATCTCAAAAAAAATTTTAAATACTGGACTGAGAGTCAGCAGCAGCAAAACCAGCAATTGGTACAACAGCTGGGTGCACAACACGAGCACCAGCAGCAGTTGATGTGGGAGATGGGCACCAGCAACAGCAGTTCCTCCAAAGGCTGGCCACCCAGCAACAAGAACTCCAGCAACAAGGCTTCCAGCAGCTGGCCACCCTAGGATCTCGCTCCAAGGGACACCCACCCAGGGCTGCGGGAGACTCCCCAGCACCAGCCACACCCATATGGCTCTCCAAGATGGGGCCAGACAATGACCCGAAGCCTTTTTGGACATGTTTGAGCGTGTCGCGGTGGTGGCAGAATGGCCACGGGGGCAGTGGACCACTCTACTGGCATCCTACTTATCAGGGCCCACCCAGACAGCCTATCAAGGACTCCCTATTGAGAGGCCCAAGAGTATGGATCAGTAAAGGCTGCGATCCTGGATGCCCTAGATATCACCCCAGAGACCTTCCGGCACCGGCTCCGGAGTACAAGTTAACCGACCGGGGCCCGACCGCGAGCGGTAGCTCAGGAAGTTAAGAGTCTCGCCAGGCAGTGGCTATGCCCAGAACGGAACTCTGCCAATGAAATTATTGAGCAGATCACCCTGGAACAGTTCATTCAGGTCCTCCCATTGCGGGGCTGGGTGTGGATCCTTCGGCATTGCCTGGTGACGCTCCATGCCGCTGTCACCCTCATGGAGGACTGTCTGGCAGCCAATGGATCCATCGGGTTGGGGGGGATTGTGTCCCCCTCCTCCCAGGCGGGCCAGTGGCCCCCACACCACTCACAGGGCCCGGGGAGAACTTGATCATCATTCTGACATCCCAAGGTCTGGAGTCTGAACCTCAGAGAGAGGTTGACTGACCAACACACAGGGACAAGGAGCTCTGGAAATGCCCCAGCCGCGAGGTGGAGAAGAACGGCAGAACCGACTGCCAGGTGTGCACCCCTGACCACTTGGAGCTTGGTCCCTACTTCTCCTGTGGCCACTTGGGACACCTGAAGCGGGATTGTCCTGAGATGGACTGCAACTTTGGACAGGTGTGTACTGCAGAATCTCGAGCCTGCATACCAGGCCCACCCAAGCTGATTGTACTGGTGAAAGTGGGGCTGCAGGAAGAGGTCACTCTTTTGGACTCTGGCTGTGGACAGACTCATGTCCACGAGAATGTCATCCCCCGGCCAGTGGTGACCAATGGAGAGCTCTGACTATAGTGTATTCATGGTGACATAAAGGCATACCCCCGGACCAGAGTGGCCATGACCATAAACAGGATAACAGAGGAAATTGTGGTAGAGTTGGGGGGCCCCATCCGAGCCTACCCCATCATCCTCAGCTGAGACTGGCCTGGATTCACAGATCTCCTCCGGGGAACCAGTCTTGGATGGCAGCCTCCCCCCTTGGCTGTTCCAGAACCGCAACCTGAATCTACCAGATTCCGCCTGAGCAAGGGGATCCAGCTGGGTGCTCACATTAAGACTATTCCTTTATGTATTTGCTTGCCGCCCCGCCCTGAATAAGGCCGGGCTTTGAACTATTTGCCTGCTGCCCCACCCTGAACCAAGGCTGGGCTTTGAACTATTTGTTACTGCCTCACCCTGAAGCAAGGGCCTGGGCCTCTGAACTGGTTATTTTGCTGCCCTGCCCTGAGCAAGGGCTTGGGGCTTTGAACTGTTTGGCCGCCCTGCCCCGAACTGAGGTTTGGGGGCTCTGAACTATTTGTTGCTGCCCACCCTGAGCAAGGGCCTGGGCTCTTGACCAAACCACCATTAATTCTCCAAAAGACTAAGCAGGGTGTAGTGGGGCGGAGTGGCCACCCACTGACCCCAAGGGGGAGGTGCCCCTCCCTGATCCCTACCAGCTCACATATACTAAACAGACATGAAAGTGGCCTGGTACAGTGTTGCGGTAAGAAGTTGTCACCAGTATGGGCCCATACAGAGCCGATGTTAAAGCACTGCCACAGAAGTACTGCCAGACCATACTGGCAGGGCGGCCAATGGGATGGACCAGGGCCACCGACAGGAGGGGAAGAGGGAGGCAAAAGGGTCAGCTTCCCTGGGGCTGGTGATTTAAAAGATCCTAGTTGACTCAGCTGCTGCTACTATGGCAGTGGCCAGATCCTTGGGCCCTGTAAATTGCCCCTGGAGCCGTAGATAGCACATGCTGAGGAGCACTGAAGGGATGGCTGGGGGAGGTGAACCCCCACTCCCATCCCTTCTGTCTGCGGCCCCACCCCAGAGTCAGGCCACCATACCAGAATCCTTTATTTTAACCCGGATCCTAAAATTGCTAGTTGTGCCCTCAGGTGACATATCACAAGAAAGATTCAGGGGCAGCCAAGTTTGTCTGTACAGGATAAACTTAAAAAAACAACAAATAGTCTGGTAGCACTTTAAAGACTAACAAAACATGTAGATGGCATCATGAGGTTTCGTGGGCACAGCCCACTTCTTCAGATGACCAGAGTGTTGGATGTCCAGGACCAAAATAAATAGGGGAGAAGAGAGGGGGAGTGGAAGAAGGAAAAAATGAGAGGGGGGGGGGACAAGAAGAGGCAGTGGGTAAAAAGTATCAAGGGGGAAAGAGCTGAAATGTACTAGGAAAAACAAATAGTTTCTAAGTACCTAAAGGCTGGATAGTCAAAAGAGGCAGATAAGAACCATTAATTAGCAAACAAATGATCAGCTAGCACTTGAAGACTGACGAAACATGTAGATGGTATCATGAGTTTATAGCATAATAAGGTGACTTCTTTCTAAATGTTATGTGATGTCAAGCATCAGTTTAATCTTGGATGGCATACATAGCACCAGCTTGCCATTCTTTGTCTATTGAATCACATCAATGATTAATATTTTCAGAAGACTTTTATCTTGAAGACCATGCAAGTGCCTAGCAAAGCTGACAACCAGATTTCTGCTTTTTCAAAGTACAGTAGCAGTGGATTCCTTAGGTTGGGATTTGGAATTCTGGGTAAGCCTAACAAAATGTTCCTGTAAAAAAACAACAAATGGTCTGATAGCACTTTATAGACTAACAAAACATGTAGATGGTATCATGAGCTTTCGTGGGCACAGCCCATTTCTTCAGATGACCGGAGTTACGGGTTTAGGATGTGCACACCCAAAATAAATAAGAGAGGGGAAAGGGAGCGGGGAGGGAAGAAAAAGAAAGGGGGGTGGGAGTCAGAGAGCAGAGGGAATCAGTAAGTATCTGAAGATTGGGTAGTTAAAATAAGCAGATAAGAATCAAAGTTAATAGATAGTATCCTTCCTGGCATGGGAGTCTACACAAAGAGCTGTTTGCACCTTCAATGGCTGTTAAGTTGGTAGTGTCCCAACCAACTTTCATTACGATTGAGCCCATTAGCATGTGAAATGGAACATAGAAAATGTTCCTATGTCAGCAGAAAGAAGTTGACTTTTTTACTCATCTACTGTAAATCTCATCTATTCTGCTGGAGAGAGCATTTCCGTTCCAAGTGGAAGGCCTCATTCTAATCAGGTCTATATATTGAAACAAATACAAATATTTGATACCACGCTCATTGCCTTAAATAGTCTCATTGACTATTCCATAGGAGTATTTGTGGGGTGGCTGCCACACTCCGGCCAGGGAAAGGTTAAAAGCAGGTGGGAGGGAGTCTGCACAAACCCTTTCAATCAGAAAGAGGCTTATAGGGAGCCCATCAAAGGGGGCTTGGTGGGCAGACCTAACATAAGGAGCTGCTCAGCAGATCAGAGGGCAGTTGGGTCCTGGTGTATGAAGATGAAGCACTGGTTCCCAGGAAGGAGCACCTTCAGTGGAGCAGTGCTGGGCAGGCTCAGGGCAGGAGAAAGAGAGACTCCAGCGTGATACCTGCCAGGCTATGGTTTTGACATAAAGGCCAAGAGAAGGTTCAAGGGTCATGGAGAAGTGGCCCAGGGAACAGGAGCAGTTAAGAGGAGTGAAGGAGGGATGGGCACAGCTTTTACCAAAGCATCCCTTGCATCACCCCTTGCCACCAATGAGCATGGCCTACATAGACTGCAACTTGCTGCTGAGGCAAGGGACTAGACTTTGGGGATGCAGTTGGCCATGGTGGCAGAAATAAGGACAGAGAGCTGCTGATACCCCCTGGAAGGGAGTCATAATGGAGTGGTGGACACTGCCGGTGGGCAATGTCATGAAGAGGATGCTGCCATCCAGGGAGGTCCACAGAGAGATGGTAGAGATAGTGGACCAGAATGATGATGAGTGAGACACCCAGCAGAAGGTGGCACACTCCAACATGCAGAGCAAATTCCTGGACTAACCAGCAGGAGGTACTATGCTGCTGAATTGAACCCACTACAGCAGGGCTACTCAACTTTGGAAGCCCCGGGGGCCACAGTGATACTCACAGCACATGCCAAGGACCGCAACTTAAGTGTGGTTGCATATACATGCAAATATATATGCAAATATATGCAAATAGCTTCTTTCACATTGACGGGCATGAATACAAAGATTAAGGCAAGACTACACAACACATAGGCCCCATTTAAGTCAGTTCTGCTGATATTAATAAAATGCAAGATTTACTCGATTTCCACCCATATGACAGCCCTTTTAATGAGCAGTGACAATCCAGGAATTGAACTACTAAAATGCATATCAACAGAAGACCATTATATTGACTACTTCTTTGTTTTGGCTCCCACCCACGGGCCGCGTGTTGAGCCCCACGTAAATCCAAACTGTACCGCGGGCCGCAGACAAATGGGCCGCAGGCCTCATATGGCCCACAGGCTGCGTGTTGAGTAGCCTTGCACCACAGCTTGCATAAATACTACGACATGTGAGTGAGAGTGGGGAGATCAGGTCCAAAGCAAAAGCAATAGGCTAAATTCTCCTTGGGTCTTATGTGGGTACACAGGGGGAGGGGGAGGATGTATTTATGTCCTGTGTAGCTGCAAGATATAATTGCCTCTCTGCAGGCAAGGGAGTACTGGGAGGCATTCTGCAAAGTTAGAACCAAACACTGTGGGCTGTGTCTAATGGCATGATAAAGCCCATAAGCTTTTTTTAACAAGATAACTGGATAAAACCTAGACTTTGCTACTTAGTAAGTTCCATTTCCCTTTCAGTTTTGTATGATATCTCCTGACTTAAACATTCACAACATATTTTGTCTACTAATTACAAAGGATCTGCATTTGCCACCATTGCTCAGAATCACACCACAAATACACCAGATGAAATTAAAGGGACAAAATGGACCATACAATATGGTACTACTTCATGTGAATAAGGGTGGCAGAATCAGGTCTAAGGGAAATAAATAAACTAATCCTACAGTACAGGATTCTGCAAAATATTGTGAAAGTAACATTTACATGATAGTGTACTATAAAATAAATGAGTTCCAGATTTCCATTATACAGTACTTCTGACATTTCTATTTTAAAATTCCTTATTTTATAGACATTCAGAAATAGCAGAATAACAGTAATGAGTCATATTTTTGAATGATTATGTAAGCTAGAAGGGTGTGTGCTTTTTTTCCCATTTGGATATGATACTTTTCCACTTGGATATTATGTCACACTTGTTATAAATTTAAAGGATCCAATCTTATACTGTAGCTATTGAGTGTAGTACAGTAATCTCATTGCAGAATTGGTCCTTCAGCTGCAAAATCATTTCAGTTCTGTCTGCTGTCCATGCTCATTACATGCCAAAACATTCACCTTTCGGGTTGAAAATTATCCAAGCTTGATCTCTGTATAAGGTAACTTTTTTTTTTTTAATGCTTGACCAAAATTTCTTCAGCTGCTATTGAGTTTGTTGAGGTTGTTTCTATGTGCATGTAAGAAAATATTCTCATTCTTCCCCGGCAAAAAAACTCCTCAAAACGCTAGTGTTAATGGAACATTAAGATTGCAAGGTCAAAAGCGCGAAAGTCAGGAAATTAAAAATGATGTTTTTTTCAACAACTTCCACTTAGCCACACTACATAGAGGTGCAATGCTCTTATCCTTTCCCTCAATAAATATAAAAAAATAACGTATTGATTATTAATGTATATAATAACCTATAAATGTTTCTTTAATACATTTGTGGAATATATACAGTGATTTCTGGACATTTCTGTCAGCTCCATGAAAGTTCTGGAATAATTTATATAATTAAACCAGCAATACTTTCATCAAAATAAAGCATTATTTGTAATTTGTGTATATGTGAAAAGAGCCAAATTATCTGCCTCTAATAATCTTCCAACTTATCTAATTACATTCACACTGTCACAGTTTGTTTATAATTTGCAAATTCCTGCCTTCAGCAGAATCATTTCTATAGGAAAATAAATTTGTTGGGAAAATTACAAACAGAAACAGAGATGGAATAAAGTTTGAACATGTTTTAGTCTTAAAGAAAGAGAGGGAAAGCCAGTAATGAACATGCTGAGAAAAAGGGAAAATGGATTTTGGGTCATAATTTGAAAGCAATGATGTCTTGCTATACAAAATAAAATTAGACATACACTACAACACTGTTTTGGCACATGAAGGATACTCTAATAATATGCTTCCAACAAATATTGAATTTCTTATATGTCAAAAAATTCAATCTGAGTCAATTCTACTTGTCAAAACACAAACAAAAACTCATTCCCTAATTAGCCACTTAATTCTTTCACTGCTTCTGCTCATGCTTACTTCCATCAAAATTCCAATTTTTAATTTCTGTCAATGTTTTGGTGTTTGTGGAACATGTTGGCTTGTGTGCACTTAACACTGAGGCTGTCTGTTTACTATTTACATTGATGTGCCAACAAGATCCAACAAGATCAATATTATACCCAACAAGATCAATGTTATTTACCAACAGAACAGATATATCTCAAGTAATTGGTAGTGTAAGCTTCCCTGTTCCCATTCAGGGGTATGTGACAGTAAAAGAATTTCCCCCACCTACTCAGTTCTTGGCTTCTCACAGGAAAGGCAGGTTGCATTGCCAATCTAACTGGACACCTTTCCAGCATATTTTGCCCCAGGATTATCTTAAATTCAGGTGGCATAGAGATGGCATAGATGGTCCTACAGCATCCCCCTCCTTTCTGTTATAATGGGTGTAACTAGAGGAAACTGCATGCCTAAAGAGGTATGACCAGGGGGAGCATCTGTTGTGCAATTTTGGCCTGTTGTGCAGGGTAACCCCCCAAAGAAGATTTCCAGATCATTTCAGTGTGCTGATGAAAATAGGTGCTTTTGAAAAGATAAGCCCCCACCTATTCCATAAAAGGTCTTCATGAAAGAAAATGGTGGATTAATCACATCTTGGCATTTTCAAATCAAAAATTGCCATTTTGGAAGACATGCTTTAGTCAAACACAAGTCTTTGGCTTCCATATATAAGTATCTGAGTGAAATTCTATGTCATGTGTTGTATAGGAGGTCAGACTATATGAAATAATGCTCCTCTTCTAGCTTTAAAATCAAACATGAATCTCTAAACTAGTATTTTACAGTATGTTGTCAAACATATGGTCTAATGACCTGAATGCAGGCTTGCCAGCCAGGAACTCATATCCAGCTTTGCTACTAATTCTTTGTGACCTTGACCAGAGTCCCTTTACTTCTCAGTGCAACAGTTTCCTCATCAGAATGGAAAGTAATATAACTTGCCTGCCTTACAGATTCTTTGTAAGAATTAATTAGTTGTTGTTTATACACCCCCATGTAGTATCATGATGATTCAAGTCTCTTACGTATCAACAAGTTGGATCAAATTTTTTATAATACAGAATCATTGGAATCAATGGAGTTATGCCAGCCAAGAAGGGAAAAATCCACACTGATTTTAATGGGTTCAGGATTTTCACCCATACTTTATAAAATGTGGTTTGTCTGAAACATATTAAGACTCTGTTTGAAGTTTCAGAATATAAAAAGTGGAGAATCTCTTTGAGGAGATTCTCCTATGGAATTATCACTATAACAAACTCAGCTCTTATTAAACAGACATGAATCCATTATAAACTCAATGGAGAAGTTCGTTTTTATATTAAGCAATGGAAAGCATTTGGCCCATTTAATAGCTCATTTATTTTACTTACTAAGCTTTATATATTTCCATCAGTGTGGTTATCTGTGTTCACTAACATGTCTCTACAGCCGTGGTCACCAACCTGTCGACCAGTCAATTGCGAGGCATTCGGCGCCCCTCCCCCATTTCCCTCCACCCCCGAGAAGCTCCACTACCTACCTCCAGCGACAATGGAGGTAGTGCCAGCTCCCTGCGGGGTGGATGGAAATCCTGCAGCTGCGCACCACATCCGGGGGTTCCAGAAGTGCGCTGGCTGTTCCCCCCCCCAGGTCTGTGGCATGCCAGGAACTGGCGGGGGGGGTCCCCAGAGGAGGCACGAGCCGGGGATTCCATGCTCTCTGGGAGGGGGGAGTTGGCCCCAGAGGAGGCGCACTCCGGGTCTTACCTGCTCTGTGGGGGGGAGGCAGGAGGAGTCCCGGGAGGAGGCGGGTGCGGGGGACTCCCTGCCCCCAGCAACACCCTGTCCCCTGTCCCCACTGGCACCCTGTCCCCTCTCCCCTGTCCCCCCACTGGCACCCTGCCCCCACCCCAGCACTCACTAGCACCCTTCCCCAGTACCATGTCTCCTGCTCCCACCAGCACAGTTGGGGCCACATTAGTGAGGCTGGGGAGGGGGGTTGGAGGAGAGTTTTTTTTTTGCATCTCACTTGTGTGGCCCCCAACTGACTTTTCTGTGGGTCAGTGACCCCTGAATTAAAACAGGTTCCCTGCCCTTCTCATAAATAAAGACAATGCAGAAACTTTTTTGTTTTTGACGTAGTATTTTATTTAAAAATGAAGCCTGGCCAACAAACCCCCAATTGGGGCCAAACCCCCATGTGGCCGCAGCATCATAACACTCCTGCACACACACCCCCACCCTAGATCTGAGCCTATCATACACGGGACCCCCCCCCACCCCACCCTGAGCTCCACACATACCCCAACCCAAATTCCTGCACCCTCACATCCACAAGCCTTTGGCTTGCTTATTACCCCAACCTTCCATCTGACCCCAACACTGCCCAACCTGGAGCCCCCTCCCCGAGCCAGCATCCCCTTCTCCACCTCCTCCTGCATCCAAATTTCCTCCCAGAGCTTGCACCTCTCATCCTTTCCCACACCCAAATCCCTCATTCCCACCCCAGAGCCCACACATCCTGTCTCAACCCAGTGAGGGTGCGGCTAGACTGCAGGAGTTTTTCCAGGATTCCAGAGATATCCCGGAAAAACTCTTCCACATCCAGGGACGCGTTTGTTCTTCCGCTTTTTTTAGTGGAAGAGCAAACATGCTCTTTTGGTAACACCTGTATTCCTCATTCAACAAGGAATAAGGGGGCTTCCGAAAAGAGGGGTTTTTCTGACATTTGGTCCAGTCTAGATAGGCCAAATGTTGGAAAAACCTCTTCCTACAGAAGAATTAAAAAAAAAGCAGCAGTGTAGAGCATATAAGGGCTGGGGATAGCAAGTGATGGAGAGGAGAATAGAGAGGGTGGGGCTTCAGGGAAGGGGTGGGGTCTTGGGGGAAGGATGGGGTGGTAGATCTTGGCTTGTTCTGACATTTAAAAAGTGACCTTGGGTGTAAAAAGGTTGGAGACCACTGCTCTACAGAGTTCTTGTGTCTTTTTAAGACAAAGCAGAATGTTAAACTACCACTGCTGCAATGAACTGCCTAAATATAACTGCCCATTTCTATTCTTGTGATTGTTCTTATTTAAAACATCTTTATTTCATTTTCTTAAAAACAGATTTGTTTCTATTTTGTTCTAAGATTTTGGCACCTTTTTACATCATTTCAAAATCCGTTAATTATTATGTTCAATCTACGCACATCTGCTTCACGTCCAGCCACAGATGCACAACCATACGACAAATAAAGCCACCGTGACCCCATCAGTTTCTTAGCTAAAGGACCGAATGTAATTGACAAAGATTCCTCCTCACCCGCTGTTAGCACGAGGTTTCCCCGCAGGGCAGAGAGAACTAGTTTCACTCTTTATGCCTGACGGAGAGCGGGTTTCTGGCGTTGAGTTTAAGAACATTATTCAGCTGGACGGGATAATGCCATGGGCTGGCAGTGGCTTAGTCAGGCAGTGTTTTAGGGGGGCACACGTGGAAAGGCAGGGTTTATCAGAAGTAAGGGTGCTGAAGCAAGTTGTAGAGTGGGGTGCTGAGAGCCACTGAAGTAAGCTCTAACCCCTTAGCCGGACGCAATGGAAAGCACTTCCAGCCCGGGGGCGCCGGGGCACCCTGGCGCCATGCATGCAGCGCCTCGGGTTAGAACCGCGGTGCCCCCTCGGCTCCCATGGCCTGCAGGGGGCGCTGCCCCCAGCCCCGCACGGATCAACAACCCGGGAGCCAGCTGCAGCGGCCGCCGCTGGCCTGACGCACGCGCTAGCAGGTGGCGCCTCCGCTCTGGCGGCGGCCGTGGGGACCTTTCCCCCACTTGGCCCGGCCCGCGCGCCCTTGTCCCCGCCAGCTGGTTGCAGGGCGAGGCGGCGGCGCCTCGTGAGCAGGCCCCTGCGCCGGTGCGGGGGGTGCAGGTAAGAGCCGCAGCCCCCCGCGCGCTCCGATCGCAGCCCCAGCTCTGGCCGGCCGGCCGGCGGCTTGGCAGCGCCTCCTCCTGCCCCCAGGCCCTACCTAGGGCGCCCCACAGCAGGGGGCGGGGCGCCGGAACACTGGGGTCGCTGCAGGGGGACAGGTGGGGAGGATCAGCTGGGTGGGATCAGAAGGGGGACTCTGTGCATGGAAGGCCGGCGGTGCACACGGGGGCTGGGCACGACAGAGGGTCCCAGGAAGGGGACGCTAGCCTTGGAAAAGGAGCTGGGGGGCTTGTCATAAATGTGGATCGTGCTTCTTCAGCCCAGAGGTCATGAATGTTTTGGAGGGGCGGGGGTAGTTATAAATATCTTCCCATGTCTATGGTCCTTAAAGCAGGCAACAGCCACCATGAAATGCATCCAGCTTTGGCATGGAGGGTAGCAACACAGAAGCATCCAGGGCTGGTAGTGGGGAGAGTTGGGATATGGTTTTGGCCAAGGGGCAATATGCTACCCTTAAGAAGCATGCCAAAAACACTCAGAGCTGCTTGCTTTCTCAGGACTTGTCTTCTCCACTAAGTGCTAATAATAGCTGTGGACATCTATGCTCCAGTGAGTCTCTGTGTTTCAAATCCCAGATTCAGACTACTAAAGCATTCCTCCAGATTGTTAATTTGTTACATGTGTAAATTAGATTGTGGATTTTAGGGATAGATTTCTTGTGGACTTTTGAGTTTTTGTTTGGGGGCAATAGGCTACATGCAGCACAATCTCTACAAACTGGTCCTGAAAAAAAGTTCCATTTTAAGCTTATTAGAAATACAAGATTTACCTTCAACTTCAAACTAGCTAGTCATTCAGTCTGGTTGCATGCCTTTGGAAGTGAGTAGTGTCTGATGCTTCAAAGAACATGGAGAGAAAAATGCTTAATGAATCTGGCCAAATTGTACACTGCTGTAAACTTGGGAGATTTTGCTTTCCTGACCCCGGCAGTAATCAGCTTATGCTGCGAAACATTGAAATTCAGTTAACTAATTTTAACTGGTGTAACTAAAAATACTGGTCATCAAATCATCCAGTCCTCTTAAAAAAAAAAAAAAATCCTGTTGCAGCAATTGACTTTCTGACATCATGGGGCAGGGAGTTCTACAGTGTGTTCAAGTCCAGGGCATATTAGTGCTGATGTTTGTACTGTTTCTGCATATGGTAATTATAGGTGGTCCTGTCGGTCCCTGTGGTCTCAAAGTGGTTTTATGCAGAGCTGGAGTATGAAATACTGTAGCTTAGGGATATAAAAGGTTAATCAGTTACCTGGTAAGCAAACCCTGATGGATGGCCCGCTGCAGCCATGTTTGCTCTAGGCCAGCCTACTATGGCTGGGGGCCACTTGGTCTGGTGGGCCTGCAGCAGAATCCCACTTCACCTGGCAGTTGGGATCCCTACAGAAGCAGCGGGACCCCAGCCAAATCTGCTCTCTGCCGGCCTACCAATGGTTAACTGGTTAAATGATAAACTTAAAAAACAACAAATAGTCTGGTAGCACTTTAAAGACTAACAAAACATGTAGATGGTATCATGAGGTTTCGTGGGCACAGCCCACTTCTTCAGATGATAGGAGTGTTGTAAGTCCAGATTCCGGTCATCTGAAGAAGTGGGCTGTGCCCAGGAAAGCTCATACCATCTACATGTTTTGTTAGTCTGAAAGTGCTGCCAGACTATTTGTTGTTTTTTAAGTTTTTCCTGTTACAGCCTAACTGGGCTGCCCCTCTGAAACTTTTGAACTGGTTAAATGATATCATTTTAATCATTAAACTGGTTAACTGTTTTATAGGATATTTACATCTTTACTGTAGCTGTGTTATCTTGCCAAGTACCACTTTGGAAAGGGCCTCAATCCTAAGGCAACTTGCAAAAAGGAATATCTGTAAATATTTGTTGTGTTGCAGAGCTTTCTAGGTGGAACTCTGACCCTGCACCAAAGAATGTGTATACACTTTATGTTGAATCCTCAATTAGATACTCTAACCACTGGGAATAGAGTCATTGTTTCTGTCACACTCACCCAATGACTATAATTATTTCCATAGCTAACTGTTTTCATGTCAAGAATAAGAAACCGGAACACAGACTCCTCAGAAATAAAGATCCTAGGCTTGATTCTGCTCTGATACAAATGTAAATCAACAGTAACTCCATTGAAGTCATTGGACTTACACTTGTGTAGAAGGAGTGGATAGGTGAGAACAGAAGCAGGCAGGCCCCTTCCTGCTTTTATGAAAATATCTTCAGTTACAATATAGGGGCCGTGTCTATATGGGACTCAGGAAAATTAAGACAAATGAACTAAACATGTGAAGTCATTGTGCAAACACCCCCATATGGATTCCTTCCTTCAGGATTAAAGTGGCTATTGTTTGTTGTAACTTAAAGGCTCATTTTAATTTGTATGTTCCATGCATTGTTGTAATGTAAAATTACTTGATTGTAAATAATTTTCTTTACAGAAATAAGCCAGATCCTCAGCTGGTGTAATTGTTGTATCGCCATTTAAGTCAGTAAGACTTTGCCAGTTCAGCTAAAGATTTGTCCTGTATCTTCTGATTTTTCCTCACCTTTATACTGTTGAAAATTGGGAATTTCTGCTGAAGTCAGTGGCATTACACTGATGTAAGTGAGAGGAGAATAACAGAGGTTTTTGTAAATGTACTAGGGAAGAACAATATCAAAGGGACTTTGCTGTTTCTAAGCTGAACTCCCCATTGGCATCAGTTGGGGGTTGTTTTTAAAATGGCCATGATATGACTTGAGGGAAACAATAATCTCTCCATATTGAGTGGCTAAGCAGAAAGGTTTGGCAACAGGAACTTTGGTATATTTAAAGGAGGAAATGGGTAACTTCACCACAACGGAAATATCTTTGCCACTCTCAGCTATTCCAGAGATCTGTCACAAATTGTTAGCAAATGGAATCATAGTAGAATCCAAGGCAACTTTTCTTATGCTGGTGTAACTCCACTGTTTCAGTACTTAGTCCGGATTTACACCAGTAAGAGATCAGAATCAGGCTCAAATATTGGGAAAATTAGAACCAGACACACAGTGTTTCTAAACCTTTAAAAAACATGGTTTTCATTGTTGTAGAAAATCTGCATGATCATTTCAACAGAATTGTTATCCACCCAAAATAGGCTCAAAGCAGTACAACATGCTGCAGTTTGGTTTTGCTGCCATTTATGAAACAATCCCTCTTCCTTTTTTAGAGAGTAACAAGGCTGTTTTGATTGCATCCACAGTAAGAAATTAAAGTGAACACTGAAATTTCAATATTAGCTAGTTTCAGAATGGACTTTTCCTGCCTCTTTCAGCAAATGACTCTGCCTTGCTCCCAGACTTCCTGATTAGAGAAAGAACTATGTAAAGAGAATGACTTTTCATCACTTTCTGAAAGTTTGTGGATTCTGGATATGAAGACTGAATGTATTTTTAAATGAATGTTTAGTGTTTGAGAAAGCACCATTAGTCTGGCCTTAAGAAACTAAAGTCATTTGTGCACAGAACAAATATGGCAACTCCAGGGCTACGTTTAGACTACATGGCTCCGTCGACGGAGCCATGTAAAATAGTTTATTCAGCATAGTCAAAGAAGCAGGGATTTAAATAATCCCCGCTTCATTAAAATAAAAATGGCCACCGCGCTGTGCCAGATCATTATTTAAATCCCCGCTTCTTTGACTATGCCAAATAAACTATTTTACATGGCTCCATTGATGGAGCCATGTAGTCTAGATGTACCCCAGTAGTGCAAGCTTTCCCACTTGCAGTGTAGCTCAGCACTACTTCCTGTTCAAGATTCTCCCAGCAATAGGCTGTGTAGGAAAGAGCATAGAACATTGAATCTGAGACTGCAACATTTCTCTGTGAACAAGAATATCAACTATATATTAAAAAACAAATTCCCTTAGCATGGAAGAGAAAAAACCCAACTACTACTACAGCTGTCTATCTGATCTTACCCTCAAGAGTGACATCACATACTTCTCAAATCCAATGAAAATTACATTTTTAAATTTGTGTTTGGGTTGCAATATTCCCTCTTTACAATATAAATTATACCCAAAGGATATTTTCCAGCGTCCTTATTATGCCTTTCCCAGAGCCTATTCATGAAATGGTTGGTGGCTTCTTTCTTATTTTGCATGTTGGCCTTGCTTTCCAAACCACTTGAGGTTTATTGCCATCTATTTTAGAACAAATTTTGCTTGCCATGCATTTTGAATGAGGCAGTTATCCATCACTACAAACAGATACCAGTTAAGCAATACACATCAAAGGAGAACATGAAGCTTGAAAATTCTTGCTGCAATTTTCCCTGTGGTCAATTAGCAGTGAAACTCACATCCTTTCTGTCTCAAAAATCACTGTGCCTCCTCTGTGGAGACAAGAATCTCCAGCTTTCTGAGACAGAATGCTTCCTCCCCTTGTCCTGGGTCAGCATTGCTCCACACCCTTACAAAGGGCTGGGCTTTAAAGGCCTGGCCCAGCCTTTACCCATCCTGAGGTTTCCATTTATAAGAACTTTTAGAAATACAGGCTTTAGGGATGTTAGCGTGTCATTTACACAATTAACTGATAAGCCTGGGCTTATCGGTTGTTCCTAATGACTACAACCCCCCCCCCCCCCGCTGCCGCTGTATCAGAGGAAGCAGGGGGAGGGTAGAGGGAGGAGCCTTTAAGCTGGCTCCCTGCATGTGCCGACTCCTGCAGAACTGCCTCCCCCCCCCCCCCCCAGAAGCAGTGTGGTGGGGTAGGTGGGAACCAGTGCTTGGAAGGAGCCGCTTAAAAGCACCAGTTCCCATGAAGCTGCCTCCCCCTCATCCCCATGTTGCTGCCTCTATATCAGAGGCATCAGCATGGGGGAGGAGGGCAGGCGGGAGCTGGTGCTTGGGAGGAGCTAGCTTAAAAGTGGTGGTGTCAGTGTAGAGACACCCTTGCTTCTGATAAACCCTGCCCTTCCGCCGTCCCCCCTGTCTCCCCGTGTGTAAACATTACAAAATTCCGTGGTTACACATTTACAAAAATAAAAGTTTGTTAACGTCCCTAATAAGATTGTATGTAGCCGGCAGCTGTCTCCTCACCCTCCCCCCCCCCCACCCCAAATAACTTGAAAGAACCTTAGAGAACACATGGGCTGGTGCAACTCCATTGTATTCAGGGAAGCTGTGATAATTTATACCAGCTAAGGAGCCTGACCCAAGGTTTGCAGCACATTAAGACAACCATCTTACTCATGTTATCGTCATTCTCTACAGCTGCGTTTCTCAAACTGTGGGTCCTGACCCCCCGGGGGGTTGCGAGCAACTTAGAGGGGGATCACGGTATCACAAAGTTTGAGAACCCCTACTCTGCAGGTTGGACCTCCCTGGTACGGCATCTTCATGAACATGGGAGTTTGCCGTATTATGGGAGGTCAATTCTAGCCCCTCTGCTGCTGGCCTCCAGGCTCTCCTGGGGGGCCACCAGCATCCTGGGTGGGCTCCCCTCGCAGCAGCCAGCCCTGCTGCTGACCCTGGCCAGGATCCCTGCCCCCAGCTGCTGGACTGGCTCTGCTCCCAGCCCTGGCTGAGCTCCTGGCTCCGGCTCCGCTCATGACTGCCGGACCAGCTCTGCTACTGGCCCACACGACTGGGCTCCAATCCCGGACCAGCACTGTTCCTGGCTCCCAGCTGTCAGACTCCCAACCAGCCTCGCTTCCAGACACTGGGGCTCTCTGCTCCAGCAACATCTGTGGTCCTCCAGAGAGTCCAAGACCAGAAAAGTTCAACCTTTATTTGGCATCAAGATCTCCTAGGATTTCAATAGTACAGAAACCCTCATTGTTTCCAAGTATTTGCTGAGTAAATCTGTCCTTTAAAGAGATAAGAATAAGTATCTAATTATTCCATGTTAAAAATAAATTAAAACATTCAAAATTCTTCTGAAGCACACCCCCTAAGGTTTTGTCCAGAGGATTCTTGTTGTATTTGATAAACAGATTGCAGGCCATTTCAGTGATGTTAATATTTTTTACAGTTAGTAGGAAAATCTTGGTATTGGGATTAATGTTTTGAAAAAGTGGTGAATAAACACATATAGCAGAAATGATCGTTCTGAATATGAACTACTGTTTCAGAAGAGGGAGAGACACCTACAAAGTTTAAGTGTAAATGTGTGCATTTTAACAGCTTACAGTTGTAACTGTGCCTTGCTTGAATGTATTGTTATACAGACTTATGAAAATGGAACAAGGCTGATGGACGATACATGCATCATTGGGATCCTTGGATTAGTATGCCCAGAGAAGGGAAAAGTAGAAATATTTTACTTTTTATTCAGTTAAACTAAATAAAAAGCAGAAGAAGCACGAGTTACCCATACCACATAATTCCCACTCATAAGGAGTGGAGGAAAAATTTAAACCCGGGACCAAATCCTGCAGTCCTTAAACAGACAGAACACCTTTTCAACTCATGGGAATGTCTTCTCTGTAAAGAGTGAGGGTAAAGCCCTAGCCCTATTGAAATCAATGCCAGTTTGCCATTGACTTTAATAGGGCCAGGATTCTATGCAAAGACATGAATATTCCCCCCCCCTTCATATTTATAAAGAAACATAAAAAATATTGAACAAACCAGAAACAGACACACAAACTATTTATTAATCCAGGGAGAAGAGCAGTTGTTTTTCTGAATAATGTAAATATTCAGTCACAGGTTCTGTTCTTAGTTTAACATCTGATGCATCTTGTATCCACAAGCTCTATCCTTCCCTTGCAGGATGATCATTCAGTCTTTGGATATCATCAACAAGTATATGAGTTGAGATAGGATAAGGCATATTAAAGTCTAAATTTTCAAAATCAGTTGTTTGAGGTGCACAGTTTTGAATTTTTGGGGTGTACAATTTGAGATCCCAAATTGAGAGACCTGATTTTTCAAAAAGTTTTCAGCTCACTGAAAATAAGGCCCCTGTAAGAGATATAGCAAGTTGAGACACCACCCAAATTCACTAGTCACAGTTTACAATTTAGGCCTAATTGTACATTTGTCTTTAGGGTTGCCAAGTGTCCGGTTTTGAACTGGACAGTCCAATATTTGAGCTTTCTGTTCGGGAAACAAATTGAGAAAATATAAATGTCTGGTATTTTCTAGATTGTGATGTAATGTCAAGTGTGTCTGGTATTTTTGTTGAACCCATCTGGCAACCTTATTTGTCTTTGGGTAAAGCTTCTAAGTTATGGAGAATATGTATCCCCAGGACAGAGTTTGGGGGAAGGTAGGAAGAGAAGGGGAAATGTGTGTCTCTTTTGTGCATTGTCTTTCTATAATTATTAATTTTGTTCTTATTTATAGTACTTGGAGGAACTTGCACTGGGTAAAAGGCATTCTTGAGCTGAAGATTTTGTAAGAGTCGTCAAAATGTGGAATGCTGTGGCTAAAAACCTCTTCAGGACCAAAGTCCACCAAGACTATTCACACATGCTGCTGCTAGTGAAAAAGGATAGGAGTATTCTTACCAGACTGCCTTCCTCTAGGAATTGTTGGCAGCATACAGCTGGAGCAGTTCAGCCTTTCAACATGAGTGCGAATATCAAGAAGGTGGAAGCTTTGGACGTGAATAATTTTGTCTGCATTCACTGGGGAGATGGGAGTAAGAGCCTTTACCCTGCTGTATGGCTAAGAGACAACTGCCAGTGCCCTAACTGCTTCCTGCATTCTGCTAAAGCACGCAAACTGCTTTTGGAAGACTTGGATGTTACCATCGGGGTGAAGGAGGTCACTTTGACAGATAGACAAAAGGTATTTTTTTAAAATGTTGCTTTCATATGATGTTTGCATACTGCTTCTTGCCAATCTGTTCATTAGCATCCAGAACACAGAGAAGACTGCAGCTCGAATATTAGTATATGCCATAAACATGGGTCCAAAAAACATACTGTGCATTTTCAGGATTTCTAAATGTAGTTGTCATTTGAGGAATCCAAGTCCTTTCATTTTATGTCATTCTTATGGTACAGTGCCCTTCAGAAATGTTAAGCATTCGATATAGGAACCCCCAGAACAATTTTCTTAATAAACTTTAGAGAGAAATGACATTTTTACCACAATGGTGTGAGGATAAAATTGTAGACTCTTAACACCTCAGTCTTCTACTCCTTCAAACTTCTTTTCCCCTGTGTGTATAACTCCATACCCTACAGACTCCTTTTTCCACCGTGGCTCCTTTATGGAGTAAGGATAGTATGTCTCCCCCACAAAGAAAGTGACTGCCTCATAGCTAGTTCACTGTCTTTATTCCTGCCAAGACTTCTGCTTGTGATATTATAATAAAGCAGAGAGTCCTCACAGGCCATGGCAGGGAAATTCTTTAATTCATTTTTTAAAGAATATTTTTAAAACCTATTTGACCACCTGACATTTAAACATTTGGAGAGAGAACCATCCTTTGGGTCCTATCTGCCCTTCGTCTCCACTGTGAAACCCCAATGAAATCAGTGAGATTGCACAGGTGTAACTAAGTGCAGGACTTGACCCTTTATCTTCTTGCCTGGCAAAATGTGATGGTTATAAAACAGATATGCAAATTCCATTTACTTTATTTTATCATTAATAATGCTCCTTAGCACTGGTGTCTTCAACATACTTTATAAACATGGGAGGGAAATAAGGGTTATTATCCCCATTTTGCAGTTGAAGAAGCTCATATAATTGACCTGATTTGCTCAAACTACACAGAGCTAGGATTAATATTCCTGAATTCCTAGCTTCCAGTCCCATGCTATTATGTCCATTAGCGTGCAGTGTCTCTCTGAATTGTCTGAAGACAAGGTAAACACCTACTTTTACCCATACGCTTGAATTATAATTACAGATTGGACCTCCCTGGTCTGGCACTTTCAAGAATTTGCCAGACCAGGGAAGTTCTTCTGCCACCGGCCTCCAAGCTCATCGCCTGCTATTGGCAGGCTGCCCCTGATAGTCAACCCTACCTCGCCCCCTCCCTCCCCCCCCAAAACCTGGCTGGACTGCTTGCCCAGCTGCTGCTGGCTCCCTGAGAGGCACAGACTCTGACTCCTGTCACGGGGCTATGGCCTCACACAGCCTGGAGCAGCTGCAGGGTCCGGCCCTGGCCCCACACTCCTGCGGCTTGCAGTGGGAATTTTGGGCCCGTGCTGCCACAAGGCTCCAGCCTCAGCCCCAGCCCCACGCTCCAAGGGGGTGCTGGAAATTGCTGTGGGGCTCCGGCTCCAGTCCTGCCCCCAGCTGGGCTGCCGACCATGATGCCCCACCCAGCTGGCAGACCTGCCCTTCGACTCCCAGGCTCTCTGGTTCAGGAGCATCTGTGGTCCTATTGGACCATGGATGTTGCCGGACCAGAGAGTGCTGGTTTTTAGAGCTACAACCTATATTAAGCTAATCTCTTTAGAGAAGAGCTTGTCTACCTCTGTACAGTACCTAACACAGGGGGACACGAATTCCAATTGAAGCTTCTGCATTCTATTGTATTATTTAGTACTTATCATTGATATTACAATAATGGGGGGTCAGTATCTACAGACCGGGTATGTGGAATTTTTTGATTCTTTCGTCAGGAATCACTACTGATTACAGCCCAAGTCCTTCTGCTATTTTATCAATTTCCTGCAGCAGAAAAAAAGGCAATGAATATGTCATTTTTAGAACATCTGATAGGTCATAGCCAACAGAAATAGTTTTAAAAAGTATTCCCAGCCACTCCTCCTCACTTGTCTTTCTCCTTCAGTCCTTCCAAGTTGTCATCCCCTTCACTGACAAACTATTGTCACTTTCTCCACGTCCCTCCCCTACAGTCAAGTGCTGTCCTCCATGATCCTATCCATGTCCTCCTTTCCCTTACTGGGACCCATATGGAACATATTATGGCTAAGTGAAGCAGAGATAAGGAATGAAGGCATCCAGTACCAGTCAGCAAGCCCCGTCACTTCATTGTTGTGAAACTGACCTGAATGTATGTGATGTTTAAATGGACTTTTGATAGTGTTCGCAGTTATATGAAACTCAAGAGGTTGCCCCCACAAGAGACATTTAATTGCAAAGTATCAGGTAATGTATTTCAATTACTTTTCTAGTAAGGAGATTGAATGTTGCTGGTTAGTGGTTTCAGGCCGGCAGATTTCATTGAATCTCTCCATTGTTAATCATCTCTTTTTTTTTTTTTTATTTTATGATATAAGGTGTATGTTACATGGCCAGACAAACACACCAGTGAATTTGAGGCTGAATGGCTGAAGAAAAGGTGCTTTTCAGAACAAGCCAGAGCAGAAATGCAAGAAGAATTATTTTTACCAGGTAGGGATTAAAATCTAATCTGTTATGCATTTCTTAAAACTATATGGACTATCACATATCAGCATAAATATAAATATATGTGTGTGTATGTATAATTCTAAAGGCATTGTAACTGAAATGAAAAGGGCTCCTTCATTTTTCTTCTCTCTGTGTTAACAAGTAGCTGAGTGACACACCAAGAATCATGCTAAAGTTCATCGAGTTTTCTTTACATCATGATACTTAAACGTTTTATTATTATGCTTCAATAACATGGTGGTTATAGTCTTTAGAGAATGACTTAATTTGTACACCATGCTATATAACACTACTCACATTTCTGTTCATATAACATGATATTGGTGCACAGACAGGGAGTGCTATTAAAAATCTAGCTCTTACTCTAAGTGACCCACCATCACCAACCTCAGACCACCTGATTTGCTGCTGTGTGTGGCTGCATATATCAATAGTTCCTCTCTCATTGTTCGCTCTACTATTGCATGCAGGTAAAGTACTGTCTGAAGCTGAAAAGAGTTCTGCTCTCATCCTTGACAGGATTTCTTTAATGTCACTTCAGCTCTACAGGAAAAATGATTCATTCTGAATTAAGAGTTAAGATTTTATCTGTTAAAACAGGAATTTAGTTTTTATGAAAAGTGACTAGAGATGAGCTGGAAAAATCAGATTTGAATCTGGATTTCCCAAAAGTTCAGCAGGAGCTTGATTCAGCCTCATTTCTAAGCACAACAAAAGGACAGATGGTGGAAGTTTGTAGTTAAACATTGGGGTGGAGCACAGCAGGAGGTGGTTACTTTGTTTTATTTTTAATTTTATTTTAGGGAGCTACAGGTGAAAAAAGAAAATTCCAAGACTCATGGGGCTGGAAGTCTCCTGTGTCTGGTCCATGCTAAGTACAGGAGCAGTATGAGTATCAGGGAATCAGTTACAGCTTCCTTATTCAGAGTTGACATGAGTTAGAGCACGCCAACAGAGCTCAGCTCCCTTCCTTCAACCTTCCCTGCCCTTGCCGTGGCTCCTGTAATAGGGTGAGTTGGAACATATGATGCAGTAACCAGCTCTGCCAGCTGTACATCAGCTGTCAATTTCCCCCCATCTCCCACCCCAAATAATGGAACTCTCAGCTGGCCACAGAATTCAACTCATTGCACTACCTGAATGACACTAGGCATCTAGTTCAGAACAGAGATCTGATGCAAAGTTACACAGAAACAGCCAGTCAACACATAAGGTATTGTTCTCAGCCATATAACAACAGAAATTGTTGCAAGTAGATGCAGAGTCTGGGAAGACAGAATATACTTCATTTGGTTAGTAAGTTTGGCTACATGGCAAAATGGTCTGTAGCTGTCTGCCTGTACAAGAGTATTAATTTTATACTTATAATACAACAAACATCCATTTTGGGTCAAGTTCACCTTCAGTAGCTCCTGGGAAATTTGCGAGTTTCATTTTCTTGCTCAGAAATCTCAGATACACTGTAATATTGCACTTTTGGCATGATCTGAGTTTTTGTTGGCTTTATTTTTAATTACCATTTCAAAGATGTACACAGATGATCTCAGGTCATTTTATGAAGTCTTCAAATTATATCAACCCCAAACATTCACAATCCAGTGTTTAAATCAACTTATATCCTCAGTAATTCTGTACATAAATTATTCTCTGGAGAAATTGCATATAATTTATGCTCATGCTTAGCAATTTCTTATCCCTTTCTCAAAACCCCTTGTTCTTCTTTTACCATATCTGACACTAGCTCAAATAGCCTTGAAACATCTGTTCCCTTAAGAAATAGATACTTCCTTGAGTGCCAGTCTTAGAGCCTGATTCAAAGCCCATTGACGTTAATGGGAGTCTTCCATTAACGTCAGCTCTAGTTTCTCGTCTCTCTTTTTTGGGGTGGATGATGGCTGGAGCGTTCCCTGAGATCCACATGTAGAAAGGACCCATGTTTGTTAGGTGTAGCAGAGCCAAAAGCCTCCGCAGGTCCCTGGGCAAGGTGGAGTGGGATGGTTCTGTGCTCCTGGAAGGGGCTGGGCCAATGGTAGAAGGGACAGAGCCAAGGGCAGCCAGCCCTCAGTGCTGCACAGAGCGCTATGGCCACTCTCCAGTCCTTAGCGTTGTCCAAAGCACACAGCTCGATGCTCCAGCAGCAATTTAAAAGGCCTGGGACTCTGGCCACAGCCACTATGGCAGTGGCTGGAGCCCCAGGCCCCAGGGCAATTGGTCCCTTTGCCTGCTGTCCACTGTCGGCGGGCTTGGTTGGATGTAGCTATCCTAAGAGGAAGTGTTGACAGCCACCTCTGTGGCACTTCCCCTTGTAAAGAGAAGGTGCTTGGATGGTTGGGTTGTGGGTAAGGACTGGGCAATCAGACTTCAATAGCTAAGGAGGAGGATACTTTTTAATTTGGTATAGTGTTCGGAAGTTAGGTTTTCCATGATACAGATGAGAACATATGTTTATATAAGTTATACTAAATAATATAAATTGCCTGTTGTACTATGGCCACAGTATTGATAATTGAGCTGGCTTTATGTTCTTCACCGTCTTCTCGGAAAAGAAATGAACAGCTTCTTTTCATTTTCCTCAGATTTCATTTACAAATGGAAGCTTTCATTATGTTAATTGAGTGTTTGCTTCCTAGAGACACGTGGCCTGATTCTCCTCTTATACCAGTATAAATTAGGAACAACTCTCTTGAAGACATTTACTCTGGTGCAAACCACATGTAAATTAAGATGAGAATCAGAGACCAGTGGTATGATGTTACAAATGGCAGTCTTTCATACCAACCCATTACGCCTTCTGAAAAATTGTGATGGCTAGTCTAATCCCCAACAATCATGCCTTAGGTTGGAGGTTAACTTCTACTATGGATATTGTTACAATTGTGGCATTTCTTTTAGAAGTAGTTATTTGTTTTTGATATTGGGTAATTTCTCTTTTTTATGATAGCTTTTGGTAAAGAACAACATTTCTAGTCTCAAACACTTGGTGTCAAAAGTATGTCAGAATCATAGAGAGGAGGAACAAACATGTCTGATTTATTGAATGATGTGAATTAGTAAAGTTCTGTCTGAAGCTGTTAGTAGGACACTAGTACTAGGACAAAACTAACTTTATTAATATTGATCAAATCCTGGCTACTAGTATGTGGGTGGAGTCCTTTATTCATGTAATGAGACTCTTTATTGGGCCAAATGATCCTGCACAGGTTAAACACCCAGACAGAAAGAGAGTGAATGAGCTATCTGCCTACCCCTCGATCTGAATCTCTGGAGATACTTGAAGAGGAATAGAGTTCCTCTAAATGTCCCTTCAGATCCTGACACATATAGCATTAGACACATTCCTATCCTATCCTCAAGTGCGCCCGTACACAAGAGTTTGTTAGGGAGAGAGGCATAAGGCTGGGGAATCTCTTATCCCTCTTAGAGCCCCTTTGGAGAGGGGGCCATTAAATAAAACAACAAAATGCTGACAGAGGGAGATTTGGGTGGGCAGTAGTTTTTGAGGTCCCGGTCTCTGGGTGGAGTAGTTCTTCCTCCTGTGGATCTGTCTTCTCTCTACCTAACAGTCCATCTGCTGGAAGTGTACTTCCTAATACCATCTCCCTGTGCCAGAAATGTTATATATGGTAGCAGTGAGTGTTGATAGACACTCAAGGTTCTGTTTTACCTTCATGATCAAAGCGCCTCAGACTGCGTTGTCCTATAGTTGCTGTTTCGCTGTGATCATTTTCCCCAGTTGTTTTTGTTGGTTTTCACTGAGAAACAGGGTAGAGAAAAATATTTGTTCTAAACAGGAAAACATAATTGTGATACTACAAAAATTAAACTAAGCAAGAGGAATCTAGGCAGACGTACCTAAAACTACTTCTAACCAACTTTTTAAAGTCACTATATTGGAAGTTGATGATGTCCCTTTAAATTTATTATACAGGCTGGACCTCCCTGGTCCAGCATGCTTAGGACCTGACAGGTCCTAGATCAAGGATTTTGCCTGTCCAGGCGAGGTCATTTCTGGCCTCCCTAACATCAGTCCCCTCCAGCCCTGGCCCGATCGCTGGCCTTCCAGCCACCTCCCCCCTCTCACTGGCCCCCGCTGCCCTGTCAGCCCCCACTGTAGCGCCCGGCAGCCCCGTCACCCCCGCGCACTGGGCTCCCGCTGCAGCGCCTGACAGCCCCACCGCCTCCACGCACTGTGCTATTGCCCCCTACTGGGCAGTCGTACTACCGCACATGGAGATCCCACTGCCCTGCTGGGAAACCCCGCTGCTGTGCATCCATCTCCCACTCCCCTGCCAGCCTGCAGGGGTCCCATGCACTAGCTCTCCACTGGGACTTTCTGCTCCTGGAACATCTGTGGTCCAAGAGAATCTCGGTTAAGAGTGTTTCAACCTGTACTAGTATTGGGGTTAATTCTGGTCACATTGCAGTTGAGATCAAGATTATGTTCCACAGTTTATTTTTCAAATAGTTCCTAAGAGAGGACCTTTAAAAATATAAGAAAGAGGTTAAAGTTTGGGTCTGATAAACAAGTCCAATCATTTCAATCTACTGCTAATATAAATCGTAATAACATGAATTATAAAAAAGCTGCACCTAGCCCACTAATGTGGTTAGGCTGCATACCCAATTTCTCATACAATGAAAAAATAAATTAAATTTACAACACAAATCTTAAGAATAAAATATATAAAAAGCTAGGGATGTGGTGTCATTAGGGAAGGGGGAAGTTTCTATAAAGGGCCAACCGTGATTACAATTGAAACTTATCTCTAAGACTAAGTCTACACTGGCACTTTACAGTGTTGTAATTATCTGGCTCAGGGGTGTGAAAAAACATACACATCCCGCATGCAAGTTAAAGTGCAGTAAAGCACCAGTGTGAACCAGACTACTCCCTTTGGAGAGTGCCAGGGACACACTTTCAGTTTCAATTGCTGTTGTGGCAGCGCTGACACGGTAGCACTTTAAACTGTTAAGTGTAGACAAATCCTAATGTTCACTCATTTATAATCTTCCTCAGGAAAGAGTACGTTTTCTTAAGGAAAACCCAGTGTTGATAGTGAGTAGCAGATATGGAATTTGGTATACACACAAGTGTGGGGTTTTTTACACTAGACTCTTTTTTGTTCTTTTATGTATACATATCTATGATTTATAAATCGCAGAAAATGTGCTGTAATACAGGGATACTCAATTGTTAAGACTTGTTGCTTACTTACTTTTTCAGTTCATATTTCTGCTCCTTTTTTGTTTTGTCATATAGCTCGTACTTAAGTACATGATTTTACCAAAAGTTCAATTTCAATATGATTGAAAATCAAAATCTGGTCCATACTTGTAATTTTGGCAGTTGTATCTGTGGATCCCAAACAAGCTACGATCCACATTTTTGAATTGTTTTCTTGCGAATGTATACCCGGTACATGTGCAACAGCTTGGATCCTATTTGCAAGTCAAGGGTGTATACGCAAATAGGGCTGTCTGTGTGCACGTGCGATTGTGTGTGGCATCAAGGTGCTCTGCATATACATAAGCAAATCAGACAGTCTTAAAACTGTACTTACTGAGCTAGTGCAGATATAAATAGCAGTGTAGTCATGGCAACACTGGTAACAGCAGTGGAAGCAAGGCTTAGTTGTGCCAATAATTACGTACCTGCTGGTTTCAGGCAGTTATTTAGTCACCATAGCCTCCACTTCCACTGTCTTTGCTATGTCCATGCTGGTATTTATACTTGAGCTAGTGCAAGTATGTATGTGGAAGCAGAGGCATCATACCCCTAGCTCGTGGTGTAGATGTAGCTTACTTGTACCTCAAGGAGGGTACAGGGTTTTGTTAGTGACCCAAATTTTGACCTGTGATAGAGTACCAGTAACAGCTTTTCTTAATGTTGACAGATTCTGGCAATCTACTTTGGCTCTCACATAGATATTGATCCAGGACTCAGATCATTGCCTCGGAGTTTCAGATGCCTGTGGATTACCCCCCAGGAAAGTGCATGGGGTCTACCAATTCTTTGGGGGAAATGAAATTAAAACATTATTTGAAGAGTTTGATTTTCCATTTAGGGTCCTCAAAAGGCTCATGTGCCTCTTCTCCCTAATGGATTATCCTGAGCATGTGGAGAGAGAGGCGAACTGTCTGCAAACTATTAGGGCTGTTAAATTTAGATTAATTGGCTAATCGAATAGTCGATGCAATTTGCACCGACTATTCGATTAGTCGATAAGGGCACCTCTGCGTTTGAAGTGTAGCAACAGCCCCAGGGGAGAATAGGAACAAGGTGTCTGTCAGACCCCATTCCTATCCTGTCTGTATGCTGCAACCTGAGGGCCCCCAGCTCAACTATAGGGGTCTAACATCTAGGGATGCCAGATACCTTCACAAAAAATCCAGAACATGGCGGGGGACCAAACTTGTTGAGCAAAAGGTCGCTGCACCTTTAAATTTCCACGCTCCCCTGCCAGACGTGGCAGGGGAAAGATGTCCCCACCTGACTTCTGTCCAAGAAAAACAGAAAAAAAAATCAGTTTTTTTTAACCAGACAGAAGACACAATTACCGGACTGTCTGGGTGAAAACCGGACACCTGGCAACCCTACTAACAGCCCCTTCCCTTCCTGTGAGCCAGGTTCTGGGGGCAGGGCTTGTCTACCTGGGAGAGTCTGAGCCCCACCCACTAATCCCATATGCAAGCTGGCATCTGAAGGTCCTTGTCCTCGTGGTGTCTAATCCCCCATACCTGCCCCACTGTGTGTGCACGCCAGGCTCTGGGAAGTCCCTGTCCATCTAAGACCATTCCCCCCCCAGTCTCCCGTATGAGCTAGGTTGGGGTGTGGGCTTGCTGTTCTGGGGATGGGGATTCTGGGGATCTGCCCTTTGGCGATGTCTGAGCTTCCTGCCCCTGTGTGTGTGTGCCGGTGTCTGAGGGCCTTGGCTATCTAGGGTACCTCTCCAGTTCCTGGCTCACCTCAGGGGTCTCTTGCCATTCTGGGGGTGCCTGAGCCACCACTTCTTAGTGCTTTCATATGATCTGGGTCATCTTGTCCTATCCCTTGGGGGTTTCTGAGCCCCACTCTCTGCCTTGCTTTGTGTGTGCTGGGGTCTGGTGGCCCATGACTATATTGACACCCACCCACCCCTGCCTTTATTTAAATTAGGTTGGGGCTTTCCTTTGAGTCCCTCTGTCCCCCAGGGGAGCTAGGATCTGGGGAAGCCCTGGCTTTTCCTCTGGGGGGAAAGGTTAGAAGAACAGACCTACTAAGAGCAGGCACAGAGAACACACTGTTAGGTGGGAAACTGAGAACAGGTAGGCTTGCCATATATATATATATATATATATATCAGAAACTTTCCAGCACTAAGGAGGGGGAGAGAACACCCACTGATGCGAATGTACAGTTCACAGGTCCGGGATCCGTTTGTTTCAGGATGTATTCTACTTCATGGGGTGATCTTTCAGCTGAGAACATTTCATTGAATGAATGGGCCACTTAACACCTCTCCAAGATTACAACTTTGAAGAAATCTAAAAATGCAACGTAAACATACGGGGAAAATGGGGTTCTGTGTGGGGAGGAGAGGCGTTTGTAAAATGTAATGAGAGTACAGCAGAATATTCACAAGATGCTGAAACTGTTTTAGAAAAGGAAACAAATTACACTAGGAGAGAAGGGATATTAGTGGTGAAAGATTAGGTGGTAATAGGGGAAGAGGACTTTGGGTCTGCAGCAGCTGAGTAGAAATATAGTGGGAAGGGGGATAAATGGGAATGGGTGGTAGGGGAAGGAAAAGAAGTTTGGCAGGTTCAGGCAAGGAGACGAGCCTCCCAAAGGAGGAGTAGAGGGAAGAGGATGGGCTGAGTTAGAATATGAGGGATAGGAGAGGAATTTGAGGGCTTGGTAGTGGTGGGGCCTGTCAACCATGAATTCTCCCCTTCTGTGCTGGGATCTGAGGTGGAGGGCAGGCGCAACTGCAGGGATCTGAGCCCCTCTTCCTGCCTCAGTGTATGTTCAGGGATCTGAAGCAACACAAATTTAAGCAGCTGAAATACAGACAATAAATAGTTAAGATAGGCAGTGCCAGTTTAGTGGGGGGAGTGGCCGGTTTAGAAGACGGGTGGATTGGGTAGTAGGGTTGCCAACATTCTGATTGTAGAAAATGGAAGTCATTTGCCATGCCCCTTCTCCAAGGCTCCTACCCTCCCGCTCACACTGTCCCCTCTCCCTGTGTCTCTCACTCTCCTGCACCCTCCCTTGCTCACTCATTTTCACTGAGCTGAAGCATGGGATTGGGTGGAGGAGGGGGCTCCGGGCTGGATCATGGCATTCAGGCTGTAGGATCCAGGTGCCACTTACTTTGCGTGGCTCCTGAAAGCAGCCTGGTCCCTCTTGCTCCTAGACAAAGGTGTGGCCAGGCAGCTCACCTACAGGTGCTGCCCCGGAGCTGTTGGCCGGAGTTCCCAACCAATGGGAACTGTGGAGCCGGTGCTCAGTGTGGGGGCAGCACATGGCGTCCTCCTGTGGCCACCCTTGCATGTAGGATATGCCAGAGCTTCTGGGAGCTGCACAGAGCCAGAGCAGAGTGCCTACCTTAGCTCTGCTGCACCGTCAACCAGACTTTTAATAGCCCGGTCACCAGTATTGACAGGAGCCACCAGGGTAGGGATGTTAAATTTAGATTAATTAACTAATCGAATAGTCGATGGGATTTCCGTCGACTATTCGATTAGTCTATAAGGGCGCCTTCAGCTTTGAACTGTAGCAAGAGCCCTCTGGGACTCCCCCACTGGCCCTGCACTCCCTTTCAGCCTTTGAAATATACAAGAGCCCCAGTGGGGCTCTTGATCATCCCAAAAGGAAGCCCCACAGGAAGCGCTGGACTCCCCCGCTGGCCCCGCACTCCCTGCGGAGCCTTAAAACCTGGTTTCCCCTAGCACTGTCTCCACTGGGGGCAGAGGAGATAGAGGCACAGTGGAAACGGCGCAAGCAGGGACTGAAGCAGTCTCTGCTCATGCTGCTTCTGCTGCCATTCTGCTTTTGAAATGTACAAGAACTCATGTACATTTCAAAAGCAGAAGCTCCACAGTGAGAGCAGGGCCAATGGATGACTCCCCCACTGGTTCCATGCTCCCTGCGAGGCTTCCTTTTGAAAGGTACAAGCTCCGCGGGGATTCAAGCTCGGGGATTCCCCCGCTGGTCCCGTGCTTCCTGTGGGGCTTCTGCTTTTGAAATGTACAAGAGTTCCGCTGGGAAGACATGCACGCCCTCCCCAGCTATGCCCAATGCAGCTGCAGCAGCCATGGACAAGCACTTCTCCCCTGGCCCCAATCTGCTGCAGTGAGAGGGCTGGGGTTGTTCTCTCTCCCTGAGGCATTCTGCATACTGAACCCCTCCTCCCCAACCCCACCCCAGAACAGTGACTTAAATGAAAAAAAAACCATATTTGTTCAGGACCCAAGCAATGCTGGGTAAATCTTGTGTTAAATAATATTAGGTGATATTTGTGATAACGGCCACCTGTCCAGAAGAAATAAGCTTGAGACCACCTGTATATTCCCCACAAACCACCAAACAGCCATCAGATGGTAACTTCCTGTTATTACTCATGCAGGCTGAATTTGGGTTTCTTGTACGCTCTGCTGGTTCCTGTCAGAGCCAGGATATTGGACTACAAGACAACTGATCAGTCGAGCGTGGCAATTCGTATATTCCAGTGCACTGACAACCTAGCAGAAGCTCTAGTTCTAGTACCGTCTCTCTAATAAATCCATGAGCCATGCAGTCCTCCTGGTCTTTTTAAGCACATAAGTCTGTTTCATATCAGCCATACCAGAACTGGGTTTTTGAAAGTCATAAATGAGCTCCTTTGGACTTGTCATTCCTCGTGAAATGCTCAGCTATTAAGTTTTCCTGTAATCCGTTTGAAAAATAAACAGTTTTCAATTAAACGATTTCCACGCTGCCAGGAAAGTGAGACTGAAGACTGTCGGCATGCTGATGGGTCATCTTTAACATTTCTGAACTGCTCAGCTTTTTGAGTCCTTCAGTCCTATCCTATGGTAGCGAAATGGAAATTATCTTGACTATCCTTAGGTAGTGGAAAGAATGTGCAATGCCGACATGATAGACTAATGAATAACGTGAGTGGGACCGGGTACCAACAGGAAACATTGGCAAAGAACATCCCTGTTTAAACCAGCTTTTTAATAGATTCTCAAGCTGTAGATTTTCCTGGATAAAAGAAGAATAATGTTCCCTGGTTTTCAGCATATGGGTAAATAGCATGTTTTGTGTGATATAGAATTTTACACTATGTTGTGTTATGCAGTACGA
Organism: Pelochelys cantorii; assembly: GCA_032595735.1. Lineage (NCBI taxonomy): Eukaryota > Metazoa > Chordata > Testudines > Trionychidae > Pelochelys > Pelochelys cantorii. The sequence continues at coordinate 42,072,506 of CM064329.1, read as the reverse complement.
GTTGGACATCCCTGAGCAGTCCGGAGCAAAGGAGTTTGCTGGACCAGGGGAAGTCAGGCCTGGGGCTGTCCCAGGATTCACCTCTTGGCTGCCAGCCTGGCCAGTGTGCTGTCCCTGGGTTGGCAGGGCTCCCTGTCTCCGGATGCTGGCCCTGCCCCTAGCCAGCAGGGCTCCCCTCCTCATGAGTGGGGTTCCATGCCCCCAGCAATTCGCCTCTCTGGCCAGTGCAGCTGAGCTCCTGCCCAGGAGGGCTCCCAGCCCCTCTCTGATCTGCGGGCCCACAGCCAGCCTGCTGCGGCTAGGGGGAGGGCTCCGCACTCCCAGTTGCCAGCCCTGCTCTGGCTGTCAGCTGCTGGCCGGGTTGCTGCCCTTAGGCCACTGACCCTGCAGGCTGCCAGACTGGCTGAGCTCCCAGCCTCTGTAACCTCTGTGGTTGGGGCTCTCTGGTCGGATGTTGCTGGATCAGAGTGTCCTGGACCACAGAGGTTCAACCTCTAATTTAAAAAAAATTAGGTGGAAGAATTTAAGTATTTTAAAATCACCGCTTCTTATTGATTTTATCATGTGTCATTAAATCTAGGTACAGCCCTCCCCAGTCCCTTCCAAAATGATAAGAGTTTGTAGGACAACTAATTTGACTAAAATATGAATGTAAAGATTGTCTCCTGCAGTGGGAGCTGGGGTGGAAATCTCTTCACAGATACCCTTCTAGTTCTTTCCCTGTTTGTTTCCTGTTCCCCTCCACTCTGCTCCCATTGGAACCATTCTACTTGCAATTCCTCTGGCTCTGTGCTTGTGTGCCTGGAATTTGCAGGGTGTGCTCATTGAACCACAGCAGCGCTTTGACTGGACGTAGGGGGAGCACATAGCTGCTCTCACAGTCAATGATGTGTGCCAATGCCCTTGCTTTATGTGTGTTTTACTTTAGTAATACCAATAAGAAAAAAACTATACATAAGGAAACCTGCAGAATCTAGCAACTCTGCATATGGGCAACGATAAAGAAAATTTCTCACAGGCCACACGTAGAACCCCAGTGGGCCACAGGTTACCCTCCACTGCTCTGCATGGACCCAGACCATGGTCAAGGCACAGGGTTGGGTGTGGATCAGTGCTTTCCAAGAGGGAGTGGGAAGGAATACATGCTATAGGTCCCCTCTTCTCAGGTATTAGGACACACAGTTTAACCATAGCAGTGAATCAGCAGAGAAGCCTTTCGCTTCTGTTAGTGCAAATGTACTTAGACTAAAAGCGATGCACACTTATATAAAAAATATATACAGCCTCTCTCCGACTTACGAACCGGTTACGGACCAAGCAATTGGTCGTAACTCAGTTTGTTCGTAAGTCAGACCTCATTGAGTTACACGCGACCGCGCTGTTCGTAAGCACGGATCGCGTTCGTAACTCGGGGTCCGCCATTTACGACAGTTTCAGTCGTAACTGCGAACGGTCGTAAGTCGACTGTTCGCAACTCGGGGACCGGCTGTACAGGAAACTATGTGTCTGATCTAAAACACTTGAAGTCAATAGAAAGACTATTTGATACCAGCAAAGTTGGATCAAGTGCTAAAAGATCTTTGTTAGAAAACAAAAACTATCAAGTAAAGCATAACTGTTCTAAAATTTGTAGGGTATTCTATGTTAATATTGTGAATGACTATCAAAGCAATTTAATCTGTGTCATTTTTTGAGTTCATCATTGTTTGTGTTGTAACCAGTGGTCCTACTACAGAAAGCTTATAGTTAGTTTCTTCTTCTTTTTTTAATGGTAAAAACAGACTTGAATTCATATTTAACTGCAGTGAGTTATTCCCAGTTTTTGGATATGTGTACTACTGCAGATGTTGTTTGCACTGTTGTTGTAGCCAAGTTGGCCCCAGGCTATGAGAGAGACCAGGTGGGTGAGGTAATATCTTATATTGGCCAGACTTCTGTTGGAGAAAGAGATGAGCTTTCAGGCTTTGTAAGACCGTCACATTCTTGGGTGCAATTCAGACCAGTGACAGGTTGTGTCACTGGTTGTCTGGTGAATGAGTGACTAAATATGTTTGGCTGCTCTAGCTCCTTGTGGAGAGGTCTACACAGCCAGAAAAAACTGTGGCTGGCCCATGCTATCTGACCCAGGCATGGGGCTTGGGCTGTGGAGCTGTTTCATTGCTGGGTAGACTTCTAGGAGTTGGGGTTGGAACCTCACCCCCCTTCTCTAGGTTCTAGAGCCAGAGTGCTAGCCCTAGTCTGGAATCCTGCACAATAAGGAGTAAGGCCCCAAAGCCTGAGTCTAAGTTGACTGGTACAGTCCTGTTATGGTGTTTTTTTTCTGTGTAGATGTATACATAACCCAAGGGTGGGCAATAATTTTTGATGGGGGCCCACTCCAAGAATTTGCAAAGTGTTCAAGGGCCACACACTTCCATTATATTAGTGGAGAATGTGTGGGGTCAGGGATGGAAGTTGGGTGCAGAAGGGAGCTCGGGGTAGGTGATTAGAGTACAGGAGAGGGTGTGGGTGGGGTTGCCAGGTGTCCGGTATTTTACCGGACAGTCTGGTTTTTGTGCCCTCTGTCTGGTAAAAAAATTCAGAAAATACTGGACATGTGCAATGTCCAATATTTTCTGTTTTTCCGGCTGGGCGCTGGATGGAAGCCTGGAGGGGGTCGGGGGAATGGCTGGGAGGCGGGGCTGCGATTGGCGCTGGGAGCCTGTGGTTGCGTGCAGAAGCCGGGGGCGGGGGGAGTGGCTGGGAGGCGGGGCGCAATCGGCACTGGGAGCCCTCAACTGATTGCAGCTGAGGAGGAGTGACGCCTTGAGGAGGAGGAGAAGCCCTATCTGTGCTCCTGAGTTCTGTTCAAGTGCGTTGTGGCGCCGTAGTCCAGGAGAGAATCCCGCAGGTGCTTTGTAGTTGCGTTTAGGCGCCTTCCATGGGCTCTCAGCCAAAACTGACTGGGGTGGAATTTCTGCTTCTTCCCACTAGGACACCCAAAGACCTGGCTATGGGGGAGTCACCTTCCTACCCATGGTCGCCCCTCCACCGCCCTGCCATTGTGTTGCCCCAGTGTCTGCCTCTCTCTGCTTTGGGTAGCAGCCTCCCCCTTTGTTCCCAGCTTGGTGGCTCTTGGTAGTAGCCACACAGGATGTGTGTTTGGTGTGGGAGGTTTTTTTGTTTGTTTGTTTTGCTCGACAAATTTTTTTAGCCCGTGTGTTCGGTATTTTTGGAAGACCATCTGGCAACCCTAGGGGTGGGGTTTGAGAGGGAGTTTGGGTGAAGGAGGCGGTTGTGACCTGGGGCAAGGATTTGTGGTGCAGGGTCTGGAAGGGAATTTGTGATCTGGAAGCAGGGTACAGGAGGAGGCACACGGATTTGGTTTGTGACCTGGATAGAGATTTGGGTGGGATGGGGGTGCCAAGTCTAAGCTCTGGCCGGGAGGCGTTTAACTTAGGCAGCTCCCAGCCAGTGGCCTGGCGGGACTCTCAGGCAGGCTCCCTGCCTGCCGCACCCACGCGCCCGCTCAGAGTGGCTGGCTGCAGGGGCCATTTGCATCTTTGCACTCGGGGGGGAGTGGAGTGGAGTGGAGTGGGGAGAGACCCATTCTGCCTGCGCTGCAAGCCCGGCCCAGGAAACTCCCATTAGCCAATAGAAGCTGCAAGATTGTCCTGGGGGTGAAAGCAGCATGAGATGCACAGCACACAGATAGTACATGGCCTCTACAGCCGGCTACTTTGTAACTCTTCTTTGGTTTTCATAGCATTATTTTGGCAGATTTAAATATTAAATGGAAGCAGCTATATTAGTACTGTTATATGCCAACAGCTATTTAATAGAATGTAAAAGTTTCAAATTTAGGAGGTTATCCCTTAATGTCCCTTTCATTGTTTAGAAGGATCTGAATCCTAAATGTTAAGGCCCCAATTCAGTAGAACATTTAAACACTTAAGGGCATACATGTAACTAGTTCCAAAATTGAGCATGTGCATTAATGCTTTGCTAAATAGGGATGAGATTTCTCATCCATAAAACTAAGCACACTTAGGTGCTTTGCTGAATTGAGACCAAAATGGGGAAAAGTCAGTACAGAAACCCTTTCCAAATACTGTTGTCAGTTCTCATTATTATATCACGAGTTCCATCGTATTTGTTGTTTTTTCTTAATGTCTAGCTCCTAGTTCAAGTAAGAATTAGGGATGTAAAATTCTGTTTAATTGGTTAGCCGGTTAAATATATAGTCAGTTAAACATAATGTTTAACCAGTTAACCGATTAAAGGGGGGCGAAGACGGTGGAGGGGAGCAGCCTAGAGCGGCCCCTCTGCCACAGTAAGGGGCTGCTTCAGCCCAACCCTGCCTGAAGTGGGCCCGGGCAAGTCGCAAACGGGGCAGTGCCAATCATCTAGAGCAGCCCCTGTCTGCAGGGCACCCGGGCCTACCATGGACTGTATCTTCTCCAAGGAGATTAGGTTTATCTGTCAAGATATACTTTTTGTAAAAGGTGGCCTTGTATTTTACCCCATTTACCTCCGGTTCTTAATTACTCTCTTTTTAAAAATGTGTTTTAAAATCTTACATGCAGTTGAGGTCAAATAATGGGCCTGTAGTTTGCCAGGTCACTTTTCCCTCCTTACTTCTATATAGTAATTATATTGATAATTCTCCAGTTACAGGATATGACCCTGAGTTTACAAATCCATGAAAAACCCTGGCTATTGAGCTTGCAACTTCAGTCCAGTTTCTTTAATAGTTTTGATCCCATTGAACTGTTTGAGTTTGGCTTTTACCTTGGATGTGGTAATTTCAACTTCAGTTTTTGGTAAGAATGAAGTAGTCAGGTGTCGGGCCATGCCTAGATTGTCTTTCACCTCCATACCAGCCTCAGTGCTTAGCAGTCCTAGTTCTTTCCTTGTTTTCTTTAAAAAAAAAAAATGGCTAAAGAGCACTGTTGTATTTAATTTTTTTTTTTTTTTTTGCAAGATTCAACTCTGCTTGGCTTTCAGCAGTTCTCACTTCTCCCCTTTACTTTCTGTTCTCCAAGAGGTGTCTTTTCTTGCTGATCCATCCGTTTTCCCCCATTCCAATAGGCTTTTTTGCTTTCTCTTACCAACCTTTTTGAGTTGCTTGTGCATATGGTTTGGTCTGCAACACTTCCCTGTGAATTTCTTTCCTTTGTTTTCTCCTTGCCTCCCCCAGATTCCCACCCTGCCTTCTGTCCATTTCAGCTCCACCAGTGGTAGCAATGGTAGAAACTCCACTATAGACAAAGAGCTCTTAGCCACTGACATATTTACATTGTGTCTTCCACACCTACTCTGAGTAAAGTTAGACAATTTGATGCTAAAATTATCAGCAGCCAAAGGAGCCGCCATTGGAGCTCCGTCAGTTGTAGGAACACTGGGAAATTTTAAAGTAAAAAATCGAATGTAAAAGCAGCATAAGGGTAAACCCTTCATACATGGATGTGTTAGGGAATTGGGAAGGAGGGACCTCTTTCCCTCTGCATCAGCAGGGCAGGATTCATAACATGCACTCTCTAAGCTCTGGTGGAACTGCAGCAGCTTTCAAACTAATAACAGTGTGTGCACATTACACTTCTTCCTACATAAGTGCTAAGAAATAGAGATGGTACAGTCCTAGAAAGGGTAGATTTCCAGCTTCCTGTAGGATACATAGCACTTTATTATTTCATTTTCTTTTGCACACAGAAGAATTCTGTCAGTGTACGACACCCGACTTGCATTGGACGCCACTTATGACACTTTTCAGCTGACTGCCCATTTCACCCTTATGCTGAGAGCTGGCACACATCACATGCTGAACCTCAGATAATCACTTTACTTATTAATTATTTTGTTCGAAATATAGGTATTCATGAACCCCTTTGAAAAAGGCACTTGTTGTTTATCTTCATGAAAGAAATTGTTTCAGGTGTGATGTCAGAGAAGTTTTCTTGAAATTAAATCTTTTCAATGATATTTAAAAACCAGAAACTGATTTCGTTGTTCAAGTTTTCTGATTTGGCTAAGCCCAGGGCTGGGAGCCAATCAAAAACAAGTGTCAAGGCTACCTGGCAATAAGCTACCCTGGTCATGTAAACTCATCAGAAAAATGACTGCAAGGACCCTTTCCAGGTCCACTCATTATAACATGACCACAAAGTTATTTACAAGCAACTCTGTAAAAAGTAAGCCCAATGTATATGTTTATTTAAATGCTGTTTACCAAATAAACACATTGATGTTGCTACATTAGTCATCTGTAATTCAATTAATACATACATTTGGGTTATTGTGGTGAAAACAGAATATCAAGTCTTGGTTTAGGAACTAATCCCCTCTTTATATCATTGATTCCTATTGGAAAAGTGGTTTCAACTTACAACATTTTGGCTTACAACGTAATTCTGAGGAACAAATTGTGTCGTAAGTCTGAGGATTCCCTGTATTTGTAAAAATACATTAAATGTGTTTGGTGTTTCTGTCCCTTTGAGTTCTGTACGTTAGGACTTCGTGAAATCAGAATGCTACCCACCAGCAGTAGATCCCATGGGAGCAGCTAGTGAGGAGATAAAAATTGCAAGGTTCCGCTCTTGGAGTTTCCCCCACAGTTTTTGGATGGAATTCATCCTGCAGAGTGAACTTTTGGATCCACAGGAGCCCAGTACGGCAGGACCTATGCACTCAGATCAGATAGTCTTTGGAATGCTTATGTTGAGAACATTTTATTTGGCATAAGATAGGTTCAGGAAGTTTTATTAGTGAGACCATAAAAAAGATTAAGAAGGAAAAGATGCTTTTACTTAAAGATTTCCTCATTTTTCACATACTTATATTCTTGTGCTGACGTATAAAACTTACATTTGTCTTTTACAGAACACTTTTGAAAGTTCAGTACAATTCAGATATTTTAATTATGATGCCAGGACAACTTTTTTTTTTTTTTTTTTTGGAGAATAGGAAAATATTAGCATTTTAATTACATATTTAACATTTTTCAAACTGGTGAAGGACGAATGTTGAGTTAAACACACTGGAGCAGTGAGTAGAAGGCACTGGAATGGCCTCACGAAGGAATTTAATGATGTGAGATTATATTTCTCGTCAAGGATTGCACTGTTTTTCATTTTGTGAATGTTTTGAGATATTCAGCAAGTTGTCAGTTAAACCCGTGGTTGTTTTAAAAGAAAGGGTAGACTATAAAGGATGGTCTGTGTGGATGGCTTATATTAGGATATGTGTCTTGTATTTCTTGGACTCTGTCTTTAACGTAGCTTAAGCCAGAGGAATCAAAAATGCTACTTGTGGTTGGGAATTTGCAAGCCTTGCAAATTTTGAAAATTGTAACTACACTCCTTAGTCCGTCAGCTCAGTGCAGACTTTACTAACCACATTGCAGTCTGTATCTGCCACCAACATATACATATGACCAACGTTTTCAAACTTGAGTGCCTGACTTTAGCATCCAAAATCTATATTTAATCACGTAGATTCTCTTTGCCAGCATTTTCTAGAGAACTAAAGAGCAACCAACCTTTTAAAATCCACTTCCACTCCAGTTTGCCCCGTGCAGCACAGGATCGGATTCCACCCACAGAGCTGACTCTGCAAGCTGCTCAGAGTGAGTACAGAAGTTTGCACGTGTCGAGTTCATGCCATCACAAGCTTAGGGCCAAGATTTGCAAAGGTTTCTGTGTATGAGGGAAGGAGAATGCTAAATATATTGTAACCATTGTTTGAAGGGAAATAGGGAACAAAAAATTGGACTTTTCAAATGAAGTAACTTGCATTTTCAGCTTCTTACAATGGTTTATCCCTAGATTCAGACAGATTAGTCCCAAGTTAGTTAAAATGTTGAGTTAAAATATGCATGAGTTAAACACAACCATTAGCGTAGGAAACACTTGTAAACTTTGTTTTTTGAATAAATAGTCCAGGTTCTGACTTAAATATTGCGGAAAAACGGGAAATCAATTATTGCTGGAACTTTATGCTTGATTTTCATATGGGCACTGATTCAGCAAAACAATTAAAGCACACATTTAACATTAAAAGTGTCTCATTGCTAGGTATATTTAGATATTTGTGGATAAGGCTATGGGTACACAAGCACTTTTGTCGATATAATTTGCATCAGTCAGGTGTGAAAAAAAACACACTCTGAGTGACATAAGTTACACTGACAGAAACACCACTGTTGGTGGGAGATGCTCTCCCTCCAGTGTATCTGTGGGAAGGAGAATGCTTAATATATTGTAGTCATCCTTTGAAGGGAGATAGAGAACAAAAAGTTGGACTTTTAAAAGTCAGTTCCCTCCCCAGAACCAGCTCTGTGGTGCTGCCTGACACCCCTCCCCTGCTCCCTTCCCCCCAACTGCTGCCTCTAGCAGCCTGGGGGGGGTGGGCAGGGGAGGATGCTGCAAAGTAGCCTCTGTCCATGGCAGCTCATGCTCACCATGGACAGAGGCTGCTTCATGGCGGCAGCCCCGGTCTGTGGTGGGGAAGAGGTGTCTGAGCTCCCTGTGGACAAAGGGTGCTCCAGCATCTCCCGGAGCAGCCTCTGTCCGTGGGGGATATGAGCTCCAAGCTGCTGCCGTGGATCAGCAAAAATTCAAATGATCAAGGTGGCACAAACATCTTCTTTGTATGACAGGGTATATGCAAATTATCAGTCTAAAAGCAAACTGACAAGGCAGTACAAATAAAACTCCTGTGAAAAGAATGAGGAGGAATATTATCTCGTGTGGGAGAGTACATCTTACATCTGGAGAATGTACAAGTGAAAAACAAGTTGCCCCTAAAGTCTACTTATGTACAGTATGGTCTTTCTGCAGATGTCACCTAAAATAGAAAACGTAGGGTCAGTTGTCAGAGTGAGTCACAGTCGTTGCTTAAAAAAACCAAGAGACCAGATCTGAACGCATTTCCAGGCTATTGTGAATATTGATGTGGAAAATATTTTGTATTAAAAAAAATGTGACCCTTGTAAGAACTAGGGAGCATCTTTTCAGCTGGTATAAATTGTCATAGTTGTCATTGCCTTTGAAATCAATGGCATTATTTCAAATTAGGTCAACTGAACATCTGACCCTAGATTCAGTGATTGTGGTTCAAATGGCACCCCCCACAAACTCTAGGTACTCAAGCACAGTTAGCAAAACTATCCTAACCAGGGAGACTGGTTGTGGTCCACCGAGACTATCTTGTGGTCCACCGAGAAGAAGGAGGGTCACTCAAGTGGCCTATTCACAGACCTAGGTTACCTATCACTGACCTAGCATATTCCAATGCACAATCATTAGATGAAAACCAGCTGAATCTGGCAACAAAATGTCTCATGGGCCACATACAGAACCCCAGTGGGCCTCAGGTTGTCCCACCCACTGTGCTAGGCGATGAAATCCTCACTGTTGTTCTCTTGCAAATAGTCTCATTTACTTCAGAGAGACGACTTGTGTGAGTAAATTGAACAGAATGTTGTCAAGCAGAATTTTTAAAAATCTCTGTTATTTAGCTCTTTAATGACATAAATACTGAGATTGCACTAGTGTATTATAGATAGAAAATAAATATTATTCCCAGTACTATCTTTTGACCATTTAGATTTCTACAGGATCAATTACAGCGTTCAAGATACAAGAACTGCCATACTCAGCCAGACCAATGGTCCACCTAGTGGTCACTAACAAATACATCAGAGGAAATTGTAAAGAAATCCCATATTTGACAATCATATGCTTTCCGATGATTCGTGTTTTTAAGAGGTTCTTCTCCAGTCACTTTCAAATCCAGTAGCTCATAAAACAAATTCTTTTTTTTTTCTTAAATAGCATAAGTAAGATTCTCTGTTTCTACTCAGTAGAGCATCTGTATTAACTACTGAGGATATGTAGGACATGAAAGATTTCCCTGCTCACGCAACAATGTTTTTTATTGCAAAAAGTAGACTACTCACGAATAGTTTCTCTTTATCCTCTTTCCACAAATCATATTCTAATCTTGAAATATCCATTTCTGCATGGGTTGCTTTACCTGACCCCCAGTTACATAATCAAATCTTTATGGATGAACCATAACATTTGTATGGAGCCCCACCAACTCCAGAGCAACAGCAAAGCTATCTGCACAGTCCGAGTCACAAGATAAGGGTCTTGATTTTTAACATCAGTGTGCAGTGATAAGAGACTGCCAAAGTGTCTGCTCCTCATCAGATCTCTCCCCCACCTACAACATCTTTTTCTGGCCCCTCTGATTCCTATTCACAGTTTCCTTTCCCAGCTGGTCACAGTCTCCCCTGATAGCTCTTTGTGTGATTTGTGACATCAGTTCTTAGCTGCCCCCTTCCCCCATGCAACCATTTCTTCACTTCAAATATCAGTTTAAGCCCAAATGGTTTATCAGACAACCATAATAACAAATATATATAACTAGAATATTGACCCAGCGTCACTCCGGTCCGTAACTCAAATAATTGTTGTTTTTCATTTAAACCATTGCTGTGGGGTGGTGCTGGGGATGAGGGGTTCAGTATGCAGGCTGCCCTCAGAAGAGAGAGCAACTCCAGTCCTCTCACGGTAGGAGCTTGGGGCCAGGTGAGACACGCCTGTCTAGGGATGCTGCTGCGAGCACAGTTGAGGAAGGCTGCATGACAGACAAACAGACATTCTCTCTCAGATACATAGTATATAGCTGTCCTTTTCTTCACCCCTGCCCTCTGCTGCCCCAGTGAGGTTATAGCTGTCCTGGTCCCTATCGCTGGCCCCTTGCTGCCCCCATGTGGTCATTATACAGTCTAACTCTCCCTGCTAACAGAGCCCTCCCTTTCCGTTTTATGAGAAACACTTGCATTCCAGGCACAACCAATCCCTTGGCCTTGCTTTAAGTTATGGTAACAGGAAACTGCCTACCAAATTTTGTGGTTCTAGCTCTTACCATTTAGGAGGAGTTCTTGAACAGACAGACAGACAAACTCTCTCAAATATATAGTATATGACAGAATAAGTAAAAGGGAGGAAGAAAAGCCATTTGCTGCTTTCTAGAAAGACAGCTAGCAGCTGTGCAAGTCAAAATTTAACCCAATTTTATTCAAACTAATAAAACAGCAATTATTTAAATTGAGTATCTATGAATGGAGATAGTTACAGAATAATTTATTACATTACAAGCACTATATTAAATCTCTGTAACAGCTTTCTGTGAGGCACACTTTTGGCAGATTTAATTGGCTTTAATAAGTGCACTTTCTTTAAATGTAAAATATTTTTTAAAAAAATGGTTCCACGATTCTAAATAGTGTGTACAATATTTTAAAATATGTGGGAGGTTTTTTGTAATTGTGCTTACTTTACAGGTATTGGTTAGAAAAGTAGAAAATTGAAGTCTGATCCATAATTCAAGCTTCAATATACCGATAGCGCAGGCAGACTCCTAAATTAAAGTACCATTTAACATGCACAGTTCCCAGACTCCTAAAAGTGGGCCTGTTGAGAAACTGTCTTTTGGGTTCCATGATTAATTTCCTGTCTTTTCACTTTCTCTTTGCATTACCGTTCCCGTGAGTTCTTGGTTGAATGCACTGTAACCTTCTATCTAGAGCCATTCAAATCGAGGTGACTGGTATTTTAGTTTTGTCTAGTAAAACTGGCTATTGTGGGACAATATTTCATTATTTCAATAAAATAATCTTGGCAAAGGGAATGAAGTTATAATGCAGATAGGGTTGCCAGGTGTCCGGTATTGACCCGGACAGTCCGGTATTTTCTCCTCCTGTCTGGTAAAAAAATTCAGAAAATACCAGACACCTAAAATGTCTGGTATTTTCTGGGTTTTTTTTTCTCGGCCAGGAGGTAAAAATATTGGACATCTGGCAACCATAGCGCCCGGGCCCAGCCCCCAGCCCTCCCCCGGGCCCCGACACCCCCAGACCCCATGCTTACTTGGTTCCGCAGGGAAGCTAAGTTCTGGCTTAAACAAGAACAGAACATGGCCACCGGCAAAAAGCCTAAAGACCAAGGGGAAGCAATGCCTTCCCTGGGTCTTAGTGCTCAACCGCTCCCCTGTTCCTATCCCTATTCTGACTCTGCACTCACTCTGAAAGGGGCCATGCTGTTTTAATGCTGTTTTATTATTTATTTGTTTGTTTATTTATGTTTTGCTTAATAAGTCTCGGAGTCCTTTTTTTTTTGGTCAACAACTTTGGTCTCCCCCCCTTTTTTTCCTCAACAGAATTCTTTCCCTGGTGGTTTTTTTTGAGGGGGGGGGTTGGTATTTTTGGTTCAACCATCTGGCAACCCTAAATGCAGATAAAATCCCAGCATTTGTTGCTTACAAGGTGTTTGTGCATGCAATAATGAACAGCAACAACAGTGCTTTTTATCTGAGAAAATTAATGCTGTAATAAAAGTGTCTCTACAAATCTTAAGAAGTAGAACAATTTTGAACAGATGGTTCCCAAAGAGATTCTTCCCCTAACTGTGCGATGTGGCAGCAAATGACAACAGTAATGGTTATAGCAGCTTGCCTTCTCTAAAATTTATGTGTGGTACTGGTATGAGTCATGATTTTAGTTTGTTACAAAATTAAATATGGACCAATAAGTATAAATATTGAGTGATCCTCATCTGGTGTAAATCAACTTAGCTCCATTAAAGGCAGTAGGGCTGTACACATTTATATCAGCTGATGATAAGGTCCAACAGTTATTATATTTTCTTATTTATGAACTGTTATTTTTAACTCTTAGAAATGTGATACATTCCAGACTCCCAGCCAAATAAATGTCTGAGTATCTATGTCTGCCAGTGCATACACCCATGTCAGTCTATGTGAACCTAATTCTCCTCTAACTTCATTAACTTTATACTATTGTAGCTTTGTTGACTTTACTTCAGTTACATACACTTGTAAAAGTCAGGAGTAACAGGAAAATTTTTGCTCAGTCCCTGCATCCTATATTTGGAGACAAACAGAATCTTTGGAGAATTCAGCCACCAAAGTCTAATAAGTCTCTTCTTATGTAAACTGAGATTTTCAAAGGTTTATAACTTGGTCAGATCTGGGAAGTTTTTAACAGGAGTAGCAAAAGTTACATCTTGAACACTAAGATGGAGTTTCCTTGCCAAACTTCCAGCTCTTGGTCCAAAGAATGGAGATGCTACAATTTCTCAACTAAACAGCTGTAATATTTTTAATATGGAGGTGGAGTGGGACCTCCAGTGAACTCAAGGATAGGGGAGGGATTCATCTGGGGACCACAGGACACTGGGCTTGATCCCACCCACCCAGGCAGCCACTGGACAACCAACACTTAGTTCATTCTCAGAAACATCTGAACTATTTGTGCTGAAACTTTCCCAGAAAATTCAGCCTTAGGCAGACACTTGGCATGGGAAATGGTTGAAGTTTGGCTGTCATAAGCAGTTGAAAACAGATTCTTACAATGCAAAGTGTTGGGCAACCTTAATGATAGAAGTGCTACCAGCTCTGCGTATAGAGAGTGAATTGTACTGCATGTGGACAGGAGAAACTGATAGTACTGGCCACTTCCTCATAGAGCTCTGCCACAAGTTATAGCCCAGGAACTATTTAATCTAACATAATTTTCCCTATGTTTGAAGAATGTTTGTTTGGCATTTTTAGTTTTGTTATCTGTAAGTCTTGCAGTCTACATATGGATAAAAGGAGGGAAAAAAATCCAGGAAGATCCATGTTATCTAGGGTTTCCTATGCATCCATCTTAACTGCTGTGACACAGAAGACCCTTTGGCCTACATCCCTGGAGAATGTCATAATAATTATTTTCTTTTCTCCAGACTTCTTCCCTCCCCCATTAAATTGGCCTTAGTTTCAAAGGGAACAGTGTTTTAGCAGGAAATTCAAATAAGATCCTTCATTGTGAAGATGTTGCCCTTCCCTTGTACAAATTTACAGTTCTGATTGGGAGTTGTTTGAAATATGACTGTGTTCTTCTCTGTACTGAATGGTTGGGATTTTAAAAAATCCTCAGCATTGGCCTACCCCTGCTCACATCTAAACTGGAGTTTTAATAATAGGACCAGAATTAGGTCAACACTAAACACTTAAAAACCCCACCCTGTATGTTGTGGACAGAATTTGAACCATGTGTCATATGGAACTGATCTGTTTCTGTATGTTACTGCTGATATTCACGGAGCAGTTTTCTAAGGAAGAAAGCACAAAAAATAGATGTTCTTTAGGAGTATGTTAGAAGAATTCTATTGCTAGAAGATGGATGAGTGACATTTTCTCTCTGTAAATAAAATCAGTACCATCGCCAAAGGATTTAGGACAGGGGTGGGCAAAAGGGCCTCTGCGGGCCGGATTTGGCCCGCCAAGTGAGTGAATCCGGCCCGCAGAGGCCCTGCTGCTCCCCTGCCCGAAGCCGTGCGCTGCTCGCAGGGTGGGGGCAGAACAGAGAAGGCTTCGCGTGCTCCCCCGCCTCCAGGCCAAGTCTCTTTGCTCTGCCAGGAGCACATGATGCTTTGAAGTGCTGCATGCTGCTCGCAGGGTGGGAGGAAGAGCAGAGGAGGCTTTATACACTCCCTTGCCCCCAGGCCAATCAGGGCCTGGGGGCAGAGGAGCTGCGTGAAGCTTCCTTCACCCTGCCCTGGCCCTGCGAGGAGCCCACGACACTTCAAAGTGCCACTTGCTCCTCGCAGGGTGGGAGGAGGCTTCCCGCACTCCCCCACCCCCAGGCCCTGATTGGCCTAGGGTGGGGGAGCATGCCAAGCCTCTTCCAGGGCATGGGTGCCTAGTGGGAAGGGGGGGGCAAAGGGGCTCCCCCACCCCTAGACCAATCATGCTCTGGGGGTGGGCTAGCCCTGCCCCTTCCTGTTTAGGCTCCACCCCTTCCGGAGTGGCCCGGGGCTACTTCAGAAATTTTTGGAGGAGGTACAGTCCTGGTTTCTCATTTTACACCTGCTCACAAGTCAAGCTTACCATGTCGAAGGGAGTAGAAAACAGAACCTGCAGTCCCCCTGCCCACTGGGCAGCTTGGGAACAGATTGTGCCTCTGTGACCAAGCCTTTGGATGGGAACCACTGAGGATGCCAAACACTCAGGGTGGACTGCAAGAAACAAAGCAGGCAATCCCCAAAGTTGGTCATTTTTATTATAATTAAATTCTCCAAGCCAATAATAAAAGAGCTTCTGTAGTACTGCACTGTTTACTAGAAGCCAAATACTGCCCTCCCCCTTTAGGCATTCCAGCCTGTGGTCCCCATCCAATCAAGTTTAATATAGCGAGCAGTTATTGATCCCTGCAAATCATGGTCACACATCAGGGATAAATGCTTGTTGGTAAGGGTTGGGAGGGGGGGAATCTTATAGTTGTTTACGTCCAACTATTAAAGACACAGCTGTGATGGGGAGTAGAGTTTGCTGGTAAAAAAAAAACCCTTTCCAAGCAATGAAAACGAATGTGTGGGTGTAGAGGGAAGCTTGCTGGATACAGAATTTTGCATATACTGCCAGGGAGGCTTCTGTGCAGGCACAAAGGGAGAGTTGCTGGGTAAAGAATTCTGAATGTGCTGCCATGTGGAGCCTGTGGTTCTGTTCACTCTGCATCTTTCATTAGACACTTCAGCATCTTGGTTAGGTCTTCCATGAGCTTTAGCATGCGCTCAGTGGCCCGCTTTCCTTCTGTTTGGAGCGATGAATGTTGTAAAACATCCTTCCCTGTGTCCTCTCTGGTCCTCCATGGTCTTTTTCTGAGTTGATGGAGTCTGTCAGAGAAGAAGCATGTCTGACTTCCCAAGGTCTGGTCTGAAAAAGTAACTGTTAGCAATAGAGTGACTGTACTGTTCCTGTTAAAGATTGAAACATTTCACTAACATGCACTTCTCTGAACAAAACCTTCTACTTTCCTTGTTATCCGAGAGGAAAACACAGATCT
Source organism: Pelochelys cantorii (assembly GCA_032595735.1). NCBI lineage: Eukaryota > Metazoa > Chordata > Testudines > Trionychidae > Pelochelys > Pelochelys cantorii. The sequence goes on along the minus strand of CM064329.1, from coordinate 42,056,611 downwards.
CTCCAGACATTCTGATCACAATGAGTTTTAAAGGTGGGGGGAGGAGAAAAGGAGGGCTGGGCATTGGGCCACAAGAAAGTACAATCCTTGCTTGTGCAGCAGGTGTACATGGAAACAATTCTAATAATCCCCCACTTGTCCGCAGACTGCCATAACTCTGGCTGATCTCTCCCTACTGAAGGTTGACAGGCAAACTCAGGCTCTGCAGCCCAACTCTGTGCTGCCTTGGTACTGGCAGCATAGATTGAGGAATGGTTTGGCAGAGTGTTCTACCATAGGGGAGGGGAAATGGCAGCCCTGCCATGGAATCTCTGTGAGAGAATTACTAAGCACTTCAGGAAAAGCTTCAGCAGTATCTCCCTGCAAGTTTCTATTGACATCTGTGTGTGCATCAGTGTCCTGTTTGGTCATAATGTCGAGGAATACCGAACCAGCTCACAGAAACACAGTCATCTCCCCCTCTCCCCACTGCAGTAGAGCAACTTAACCTGCGTCTCTTCCCTTGCCTCATGCTCCATATCCAGCTGCTGCTGAGACATAGCATGAGCCTTAGGACTTGAGAACAGTTCCTGGCTGTCTGCTGTACTAGGTGATCCCACAGGGAGCCCTTCCTCATCTGCTTTTACCTCTTCATCAAGAGCGTCTTCCTCTGGGTTAAGTCCTGTTTCTGCTGACTCTCTGCTCTGCTGTTTCTGCTGACTCTGTGCTCTGGGAAATATCCATAAGGTCCTTGGCTGCAGACGTGGGATTTCCACCCAGGATTGATTCAGTTCCTTATAAAAACGGCATATCTTGGGTGCAGCATCAGACTAGCTGTTTGCCTCCTTCACCTTCTGGTAGGCCTGCTGGAATTCCTTTATCTTGGCTCTGCATTGCAGGGTGTCTCAATCATATCCCTTCTCACAAAGGTCTCAAGAAACATGGCCCCACATACTCCAGTCCCTGTGGGCCACTCGCAATTGTGATAGTACCGATACTTTACCCCACACGCTGATAAGATGGAAAAGCTCTGTGGTGATCCCAGCAGGAGAGTGTCTTGAGCGACAGCCACGTTTTCCTGAGAAGACGCTATGAGGAGCACTCCATGATGAGCCAGCCAGCAGGAAATGGATTTTAAAGTTCCCAGGGCTTGCAGGGGGGAGGGGTGCATTTCTTCATACCTGGCCTCTGAGCAGCAGAGTTCAAAGTAGAGATGTAAAATCCCATTTAATCAGTTGTTTAACTAGTTAACCGCTTAAAAGGGGGCAGGCAGAGACTGCTCTGGCCAGGCTGGAATGCCCTCCCACCTGGGCTGGAGCACTCCCCGCCCATGGTGTGGTAGGCTGCTCTGGTCAAGCTGGGCCCGCCACGGGCAGGGGGCGGCTCTGGCCAGGCCAGGTCAGCCGCATCACACTGCTGAAGGGGAGCTGATCCAGCCAGGCCTCCAGTTAACTGTAACCAATAAACATCACCTGGTAAGAATGATGCTTACTAATTAACCAATTCACGATTCACATCCCTAGTTCAAAGTGCTGGCCAGAGTGGCTAATCGGGCATTGTGGGAAACATACTGGAGTTCAATAAATTCGAAAAAAAGGTTGACAGTAAAGGGAGGGGGAGCGACAAAAGTCCCTCGCGGAGGTAGAAGCTTTTTGTCACCAACACTGGGCGGTTTTTTTCACAAGTTTTGCCATATTGCAGTGTCAGAGCTCTCTGGGTTTTGTCAAACTTGCCAGAGTAGACAAGCCCTTAGACTGAAAGCTCTTTGCTGAATGGAATTTATCATTGAATTAGGAAACACCAAGCACATTCATGGTGCTATGAAAATATGAAGTAATAAACATATTGTTATATATAAATGAATAAGAATAATTCCGTGGAGGGTTAGGAAAATTTAAGCACAATAGAAAATTTTATTTTATAGCAAAAAATTTTATATTTTATAAATATTTTACAAGAACATACTGATTGATCTCTTCCCCTCCCACTCCCGCCTTTGGAAATGCCAGGTTAAAAGAAGGAAGAGTTAACTCTTTTTTCTTTCTTTCCTTTTTTGGAAGTGACTAGATTTTAAATTGATGGTATCTTTTAAAATCATTTGAAACTAGAACCTCACCTTACTGGCAGTAGTGGAGTGCTTTCAGAATTCTCTCTAATTATAGTAACAACAAATTGCAAACCTAAATTTAGACTTGGAAATCTTGAAACCATTACCAGTGCTTCATCAACATTTGTGAATCTGTTCCATTGATTGCAACTGCAGGAACAAGTAAATTGGTTATTTGTTCTGTACATAATTACCTAGAGGTTTTGCCCAGAGTATTTTCTTTCTAGCTCAAATGACTGTTCCATATCACATTTATTTATATGATTGCTGTCAGACATTATGGTATATTATATATACAATTACTGACCTTTTAAAAAATAGATCTCAGATGCAGTATGAGCTATTGATATAGTTTAAGATTAAGAACACTGCCCCATGATCATCATTATACAGAATTGCTTCCACATTCCAATAAAACTTGAATGGGCTGTCAGAGGGACTGGATCAGACATAGGGCTCAGGAGAGAAATATCTTGGGAAAATCTGTAGAATATATAAAGATATACAATAAAGTACCGCTCATTCACAACCACAACCCTCTGCCAATGCTGTCCAATCTGTGCTGCTGAATTTAGATAAGAACTTGTAGACTATTCTTAGAAAATTGTTACTGGGGGGCAAAAAAAAAATACTTTTCCATGAATGCAAAATTAGCTGCTTGAGACTCAGTTCTGAAGTTGTTTCCTATATATTCTTTTGGTGAGCTTTGTGCTATTACCTAGGTCCTTCATCTCCTTTCAGAGGCCTCCTTGTCAGACTACTGTGACTTTCCACGTTATGACTCATTTGGGACAGAGTTATAGTGCACCTCTGCATGACCTATAGTTTACTGAGGCTGTAGGCAGCTCCAATGGCCGCTGTCTCACCTCCTTATACTTAGTGATATATTCTTGGGCAGGAATATAGTGTTACTTAGCCCTTTCTCTCTATGGAAGTCCTTTTTCCTGCAAAGAGAGTCTTATTCACTTTAGGAAGGACCATGTACGTTCAGCACTGATGTGGATATTTAGGTACCAGAAGATTAAATTATTTGCTTCAGATGAACTAGTGTGTGAATAGTAGATTTCTGAACAGGACCCAGGTTTGCTGAATCTGTCTACTGGAGGAGCGGCAAACATTTTTGATTGTAGAAAAGTTACATTTCAAGTAACACATCAGAAAATCCAGCCAGTCTCTCAGCTAGCAGAGTCATAAACAGATGATATCGCAGGGTATAACAACAGAATAACCTAAGCCTGGCAATTTGGCCTTGCAATTTAGCTAATTAGGACAGCGTTTCCCATGTAACTCTGGTTTTGTGGTGAGAAATTAAAGTCAAAACAGTGAAGAAATGAGACAACTGAAACATTTACTTGGTGAAATCATCCTTTTTTGGGGGGAAGCAACACCCTACTGTATCATTCCATGAAGAGAGGAGATCAGTGGCATGAGTGGATCTGCCCACTCCTGCATGACAGGGAAGGGTATTAGCCACCTTGGCAGAGCTGGGAAGGACAGAAGAAAAGTGAGCGTGCTTAGGAGGGGCATTGTACCCCCATCCAGCCCTGTGTGGAAATTACCATTTGCCCACTGGTTTCTGAGACTTTGGGATGCAATCAGATCACATTTTTCAGCTTTTTCCACAACCATGAGGCCTACCCTCTTCCTTAATTTATGAAAACTAGAGATAAGTGGCTTTGAGAGATCTCAAGGAGCTGAAGCTTAAAGTAAAACATTAAGTGTCACAAATAGGGAGGTAGAGGGTTAACCACATAACCAGTTACCTGGTATGTGCCTTACCAGCACGCTTCCTAAGGTAACCTGTTAACCAGTGGGGGGCTACTCCGGCCAGGCCTGGCCCAGCTGGAGCAGCTCAGCCCTCTCTTTCCCTCACAGTGCGGTGGGCTCAGCCAAGCCTGGCCAGAGCAGCCCCCAGCAGGCTCAGCCTGGTTGGGCTGGAGCAGCCCTGAGGGGCAATTGCAGCAGGCCTTTCTAGGCTGAAGCAGCCGCCTATGGTGTGGCCAGCCCAGCCCAGCCAGAGCAGCCCCCTGCCCGCAGTGTGGTGGACTTAGCCCATCCGGACCAGAGCAGCCCGTGGAGCGGTGAGCCCAGCTGGGCTGGAACAGCCCGCCGCTGCGGGAGCACCATTAACAAGTTAAAGCTTTCCATTTAACCAGTTAACTTTTTAATTGGGATTTGACCACCCAAGTCAAATGACTTAAGAAAAAATCACAAGAACTGTTGTGACTTTAACGAGGAGCTTGCCTTCACTGCATTGTTAGCTCAGTGACTCCCCTCTCAGCTGTTGTGACTCCTGTCCACACAACAAAGTCTTTACCTCAGGGGTCCCCAACGCAGTGCCCGCGGGCGCCATGGTGCCCGCAGGAGCATTTATGTGTGCCCGTGCCGGTGTTTTAAAACAGTGGTCTCCGAAGTGGGGTGCGCGAGACTATCGGAGGGAGCGCATGCCGCTGCGCAACAGCCGAGAGCATGCGCTCCCTCAGATGTCTTGCGAACCGGGTGTCTCCCCTCTCAGCTGTTGCGCAGCGTGTTCACCGCACATGCGCTCCCTCGGATGTCTTGCAAACCAGCATCTCCCCTCTCAGCTGTTGCACGGCGGCATGCATTCCCTCCGATCGTCTCGCGCACCCCCTCCGCGCAACAGCTGAGAGGGGAGATACCTGGTTCACAAGACATCCGAGGGAGCGCATGCGCGGCGTGTTCAAACGCCCGCGCAACAGCTGAGAGGGAAGACGCCCGGCATGCCGTGACGTCACGGCCCAGGACTTTAAATTTTAAAACTGCGCGGCCCAGCTCCAGGTCCGGCACATGGTCTGGGGTCACGGAAGCAGCTAGGGCCGGGCCCGATCACAGACTTAAACTGGAAGGCAGAAGATGGGGGTGCAGGAAAATAGGGGGAAGGGGTGAGAGAGGAAGGGGCTTGTGCTGAGGGGAGGGGGGCAGGTCAGGAGAAGAAAGGGGAAGGCACCAAGGGACAGCGTAGAGGAGAGAGAAATGCCAGGGAGCCAAGTGGAGACTGAGGAAAAGGGCAGGAAGGGAGGTGTCAGTGGGAGGGGGGACAGGGTGATGCTGGGAGAGGAGAGGGTAAGGGCATTGGGGGGCTAGCGGGGGGAGGGGGAGGTGCTGGGAGAAGGCTTGAAAGAAGGGGTGGGCATGAGGAAAGCGGGGATGGAGCAAATCATGTGTGAGGGCACAGGGGCATGAGGGGAACGGGGGCAGAGGATGGTGAGGGGGTGGGCATCAGGGAAAAAGAGGGCAAAGGGGGCAGGGGCAGTGACGGAAGGAGGAGGCACCAGGAGGGTGCAGGGGTAAGGGAAGGTGCAGGTGCCAGGAGATTCTGGGGGTGAAGCAGAAGGGAACACCTGCAGGGGAGGGACCAGCACCAGAGGAGAGAGGCAGGGCAGGTGTGTAGAGGGAGGTGTTAGGAGAGGGGGTAGCTCACATGATCAGAGTGGGGCTACTGGAGGAGTGGGCACAGGGGGCGAGAAAGGGCTGGTGGAGGGGGGCAGATCTCAGGAGGGCTGAGGGCAGTGAGAAGGGCAGGAGTCAGGACAGCAGAGGAGGGTGAGAGGTAGGGGGGCAGCAGGCACCAGGGAAGCTGATGGAGCAAGGGGAGGAGACATGGCAGCAGATGGTGGGGACATAGTAGGGATGGGGAGTGTGAGATTTAAAGGTGCCATGATTCTTTTTTGGGGGGAGGGTGCTTTTTTTGCTCAACATTTGGACATCCCTCCCCTTTTTATTAATGCGGAATTTTGTTTAAAAATGAATTACAATATAATTAAAATAAAAATTATCCAGCTAAATTAAGTTTCTATCAAATTTACCCAATTCACATTTAATATGAAAATAGCCTTCAATTTGTGCATTTGACGCCTTTTTTCTATTTTTTCTCCAACGGGGGGCTGAATAATTGCCGAATAATTTAATTAATAAATTTTACATGTAAAATTACCTTTTTTTATCTTATGGATTCATATATTATGTAATATTAAATATGGTGTTTTTTGTATTATTTAATGTACAAATACAAAATAAGGCTTGAAAAATTGTTGGCGCCCGCCACACTCTTCTGAAAACATAAATGTGCTATTGGCCACAAAAAGGTTGGGGACCACTGCTCTACCTCAAGTTACATGAGGCTGGAGCTAGTAATGCAGTAGGAACAGGCCCACTGGCAGGGGGAAGGGGCAACTATCCCTGGGCTCTTGGGTGCTGCTGCTGCTTCAGAGGCAGCAATTGTGGTCAGAGCCCCCCGGGTACTTTAAATTGCAGTCAGAGCCCCACACAGCGCACAGCAGGTGGTGCTGAAGGGCTAGATAGCTCTAACCTAGCCCTTCAACCTGAGGTCCCACCCCTTCTGGGATTCCAAAGCTGTCCCCGCACCTGGCCCAGGGGCCTAGCAATTCTGTAGGATTATAGGAGTCTGAGGGCATGTCTACACTATGGAGAAGATCGACCCTCTGGAGGTTGATCTTCTAGCGTTCGATTTAGTGGGTCTAGTGTAGACCCCCAAATTGAGAGCTGAGAGCAACCCAGCTGGCTCCCGGCACATATCAGCTCCCACCTGCCCCTCTCGCCCTCCACGCTGCTTCCTTTCTATCAGAGGCAGTGGGGGGAGCAGGTGGCTCTGTGGGATCCAGTGCTCATGGGGAGCTGGCTTAAGCCAGCTCCTCACGGGCGCCAGCTCCTCACGGGCACCATCTTCGCCTCCCCGCGCCTTGCTGCCTCTGATACAGAGGCAGCAAGGTGTGTGTGCATGCAGTTGACAAGATTAACCAATAAGCCCAGGCTTATCGGTTGATCTTGTAGTCATCTACATGTTGACTTCCCTAGTATCCCTCCAAGAGTCACTTTTCCCCTCTGCTTTTCACTCTCTCCAAGGAAGTAAATCATCACAGCCCTTTAAAGGGTGTACCTTACTGTCCTCTCATTCCAGGGCACCGAGCAGTTCTATAAACTCACTTATCTCAGAAAGAAATCCTTGGGATGGTTCCCAAGAGTTACTTTGAAATTAACTTTCTTCATACATAAATAATGGAAAAGGTTTTCCCTCGGCACATATCATAATCTCCTTTCAAGGGTCACAAGAAACAGAGAGCAGCTGCCTTCTTTCACTTGACGCTCTCTGACAGGGAGCACTTTTACAGCCTCACAAAGCAACTGTCAGCTCTAGCTCAGTTGTTCTGCTTTACGTGTTCATTTGTGCATTAGTGGGGGGTGTAAGATAGGCAGGGGCAAGAGAGGAGTGCACATCGTCTCCTTTGTATACCTACCCTGCGTATTTCCCTGTCACAGAAACAGTTCTCCACTCGGAACACAAAGACTGCTCCCTTGGAAGGCCCTCAGGCTCCCAGCACCCCAAAAGGGGATGGTCAGTGGTATGGCCATAGCAAAATCCCATCTGCACACTAGTCCGTAAATTGAGATGGCTACAATATATGGGATCTGGAAAAGGCTGAAGCATGATCAAGGATTGTATACCCTGCACAATCCCCTGCATGCTGAGATGCTTGCAGTCACATTCTCTCAAGTGAGCCAGAAGCCACTGTCTCGCCATGTGTTCCCCATGGACCCTTGCAGTGTCGTACTCTCCCTGACTCAGGTTGACAGCAAAATGACACCAGTCTGTCCTGGGTTTTTTTAACCGATTTTGCTACAATGCTCATCAGTGTTGAATCTGATACACGTGCAGAGAAATAGAGTTTTGTACCAGGATCTTTATGGTATTTCCTGCCACCAGAACTGCCAAAAATAAATGAAGTGAGAGAGAGGCTCACTAAGGGTATGTCTAGACTGCATCCCTCTGTCGACAGAGGGATGCAGATTAGGCAGGTCGACATTGCAAATGAGGCAGGGATTTAAATATCCCGTGCCTAATTTGCATAAAAGTGGCCGCAGCATTTTGCTGACTCAGCACTTTGTCGGCAAAAAGCGGCAGTCTAGAGGGGGATCTGTCGAGAAAGAAAGCCTTTTTTGACAGATCCCTCGTAAACCTCCTTGCAGGAGGCATAAGGGATCTGTCGAAAAAGGCTTTCTTTCTCGACAGATCCCCCCTAGACTGCCGCTTTTTGCCGACAAAGTGCTGAGTCGGCAAGACGCGGTGGCCATTTTTATGCAAATTAGGCACAGGATATTTAAATCCTTGCCTCATTTGCAATGTCAGCCTGCCTAATCTGCATCCCTCTGCCGACAGAGGGATGCAGTCTAGACATACCCTAAATGTCTTGCTTCACTGTGTCCATGTGTTATAGGCTGGGGGAGATGGGTATTGCTGGAAGTGAGAGGACTGGGTTTGATGATGAAGGGAGTGGCATGAACAGAGCTTCCAGACTGAGTTGGAAGGGATGAGAAATCAGGAAGAGGAAGGTGGTGGAAGGCCAGCTGTTGGTATATGTCAAACCCATGGTTGTACAGAGGTCTGCCTTTTAGGGGAACATCATCAGCCCCTGACTCGTAGTTCCTCTCAATACTAGAGCATAGGGAAATGGCTGGCGAGAACAAAAAGACCCTGTATAACATGAAAATCCATCACCGGACACAAGTGAGAAGCCCTATGTTCAGTATTCTGGGAGACAGAGAAATTCCATATTTTGGATCCACACCAGGCAGGTCTCCTTTCACACGGAGTCAAGAGTCCTGAACATGAATTCCTACCTCAGGGCAGGAAGAAGAAGCAGGGTACCCCCCAAATTGGTTGTGAATTCTATACTTAGATTTCACCAGCCCAGCAGTAAGTATGAACTCCAAGCATTACAACAGCCTAATTATGTAGTCTCAGACAGTCCCCCTGGGTACTATAGTCTCTCTTGCCACTCAGGCAAACTTGCCTTTGTGATAGATGGTGCCTTACAACAAAAATCACAACAGTATGCAGGTTATTCCCATTTACAAGAGACAACCCAGGTCAGTTGAACCTTACATCCCTCGCCAAAGACAATGCTGTTGTAGCAAATCCAGTCATGAATTGACTACGGATTTATTAACTGGGAAAAAGGAATAAGAGTTATAGCAGGTAAACAAACACACACACAGGATTAGTCTCAGGTTTCCAAAAGTTATAGATGCTGCTGCTGTTACACTCAGAGAAATAGAACTAACGAAGTCTTGTTCAGTGAGTAAGGCAACATGCTGTGTCTGTTATGAATGCAGAATTCATTTACTGTCTCTAGCTACTAAAATTATCCACCACATGTACACACACTCATACGCACACTTCTGTGGATAGGATTACATACATACACACATTCACACCATTAAATGAGGTTATGTACAGTACACACACACATAATTTTAAACAGAGTTAAGGCATCACAAAGTTTAAAATGGAGTTTCAGTTCCAATATGGAGTCACTTTTGTTACAATGTATTATAAAGGAGTTACAATACCAGATTCTTCAAAGGCAATTCTTAACAGGCTATTAATAAATTAATCCAAAAGTGGTTAAGACTTTCATTTAGAAAATCTCATTCGTAAAAATTGGGTTGCAATTCCTGAGGTTACATAACGTCACATTCCGACATTGTGATGTGCTGTTGTGCTCTATGCCCTTTTCAGGGTATTTAATGAAAGCTAGCCTGTGGGGGGCATTGCCATATCCTTGTCTGACTTCTGCACTGGCTGGCTGTCCAAGGTCAGCGGAGGAGGGATTCTATGTTGCATTATTTTGAGGTCAGGTTTTGCATGCTCTGAAGTCAGTAGTACAACTTGCACTGACTTAATGGGTGTAAAACCATGGCGTTAAGAACTGTAGTAACCACCATTTCTGCATGTCCTCCCAAAGCACGCCTGGAGGCTTGCTCTCTGTCTTTGGCCAGGTGTGCACTGTGGGAGAAATTTGATTTAAGATGCCCAACTCCAGCTAAGAGAATTGCGTTGCTAGAGTTCACATATCTTAAACCAAATTTCTGGGGTGCTCCTACAACGGGAGGTCGATGGGAGAAACTCTCCCATCAAGTTGCCTTACCCCTGGTGACTCCGTGAAGCATTAGGGTTGACAGGGCTACCCTCTGCATTTGATGTAACAGGTCCTTACTAGACCTGCTAAATCAAACCCTGGAAGATCAGTCTCTGGAGCATCGATCTCCATGTAAGTATAGACAAAGCCTTTGTCCCCTGTAAGCAGAATGACTTCAGGAACTGCTGCTCAGGGTATTCCCCTCCCATCCTACTTAACTCTCTGTTTGAACACTACAGTATAACCCATTTGCAGCATGTCTTAAGTGATCTTAAATTGAAAATAAGTCAAAATTTTAAAAGTTTCCCATGATGAAAAGATGACCTAGATATTTTATCTCATGCAAAGCTTTGTCTCATGTGAATTATGTAGTTCTTCGTCACTTGTGAAAAATCTGCCCTAATACAGCAGTACTATATCATTCATACTTTCTTTTCCAGCTATACATTTTTGTCTGGCTTACTGGCATCAGAACATATTGTCTGAATGCAGAAAACATTCTGTCTCAGAGAAACCAAAAAAAAAGAAAGAACCTAATGAGGAGACCAGGAGGGTTATCTTCTAGTCATAGTCCATTAATTTTTTTTTAATTCATTTCAAACGCAGCATTCCCAGGGGACCCATATATCTCTCTCTCTATATGAGGAAGCTTATCTGTTCCTGAACTCTCCAACTCAAATAAAGTGTTGTTGCTTTAAGACTCAGTAAGGGCAAAAGAAAACAATAGAGTTAAAGTGGATATCAGCAACCATTACCAAGTTGTTGGATTAGACTGTAGAGTTGAGGCATCGTTAAAATATCCATGCTAGATTTAGAGTATTTGGGCAGGTGAAACTATATGAAAGCATATGAGCAAATAACTCTTGGTTTTCAGGGGTACATAGCATTTGGTCATATTTGTCCCATTGGCTGAGTAAAACCTATGTATCTCTTTGAGAATTTGGGAAGTTATGGGTTTTCTTTCCTCTGAAATATGAAGTAGCAAAACGTGTAGATGATATTGTCCTGCTCTCCCTTGTTTAAGCAAAAACTTCCTATTGGACTTCAGAGCTGCTCTGTGTTTGTGTGTGTGTGAGGGGATTAATATAGGTGACAAGTACATCTGGGTTGTATGTGTGGACAAAGCAGAATCCTTCGCTCAGTGACAAACATGTTTATAGCATGTATGTCAGGTATAAATAAAGGAGTGATTGTGCCTTTAAACCACAGCTGTTGGATGGACATGATGCAGAGTCTAACCAACCTAGTGGAGTTCCAGGTCCACAGTGGCCCTGAGAGCGCAGGGAGAGAATGGCTGCCGAGTCAACATTTTTCACACATTCACTCTGCACCCTCTCTCACCCTCCAGTGTTGGTGATCCAAAGGGGGCAGCCTGGCAATGGCTTATCTCTGCCTGAGCCCACTTGTAGAGACCGGTGTCCTCCCTCAGCATAAGGCCTGAATCGTGCTGAGCCCTTGCACCAGGATGAAGTGGACACGTGTTGTCTGTGTTTGTATTGTGGAGAGGTGATTTTCAGGTTGTAGCAAGTTTATTTATCTGACTCGAATAGAAATACATGTCAAACAAGCAGGTTTTTGGGGGGGACTTTGATTTGTTGTGGTGGGCCCTCTTTTTTCTTTAGGGGGAAGGGATTAGTTTGGATCAGGTCTGCATTTAGTCTTAATCCACCAGTAATGGAATTGTGGTTCCAGAGTAGTAATGACTGGAGATGTTACGCAGAATGTTTATGGGAGCACTCTCATAAATGACATGTTTTCTGCTTTGAAAAAAGCATTGCCCATGGCTCCTCCAGCTAGCTCTCCTGATCATGTTACTTTTGGAGTGCACAGTATTGCAGTTGTCTGTAGTCCCCCTCCCCCATGCACTCAGAAGCACGTACTTCAACATTTTGGCTGCCTTCTGCTTGGAGAGAAAGGGGAAAGAACTCCCTGTGTTTTCTGCCCTCTGCTGTTGCACCCAAGGTGGTACAGCCACAGTTTGGCCTTTTATTAAAATTTCTTTCAAGCAAGAAGCGTGTCTTCCTCTGTTTTTGTAAATGCAGGGCATATTTATGGTGCTAGATTAATAGTATATTTGTACATTTATTAGTAAAAATACAATATAAGTACATTTTGTATAGTCTTCTAGCTAGAGAGGAATCCATAGAGTCTCCCTTTGATGCACACCCATTATCCTCACTTACACCGCTCCACATAACTAGAAAATGATTACATGCCCCACGGTGGATGAAGCATAAAGCAAAACGAAATCTGTTTATACGAAGTGGGTGACAAATCAGAGGCTGGTTTAGTTTCTCCATTTAAAATCCATGAACTATTTAAAAATAGGTGGCAACAAAGGGAAAGGGAAGGTGATGTATGTTAGGATGTGTGGCAGCACGTCGGGGTCCCCCGACTCCTGCACCTCCATAATGGCACAGACAGACTCCACCAGCCAGTAGAATAGAGGGAGTTTATTGCTTCTCCAGGATACAGCACAGCACAGATGTCATCTGGTTACAGGAACCGGGCCTAGGATGCCTCAGCCCCCCTTGAGATGGGGGAGACTGGGCTCTTAAATTCCAGCCCCTTTCCCTAGGCCGTCTCCTCCATGATCCCAGACAGAAACTGCCCCTCTCTTCTAGCCCTGTCGCCCTTGCCAGGCCTGGCCTCGCCCCCTTCCTTTGTTTCTCTCCCTGGGAAGTAACTGGTCAGACCAACTGAGAGACCCTTGCATAATGATTCATCCCCTGTCCTGCTGGGCCGTGCTTTGTACAAACAGCCGTCAGCGGGGGTCACTCACAGCCCACCGCCCAGCATAGCAACCAGCAAGGTACCCACACTACGTCACAGTTCTCCCCCCCCCCCCCGAGAGCGAACTGAGTGGGGCCACTCTGCCGGTGGCCTGGGGAAGTTCGGGCCCCTCACTACGGGACAGCGCGTCGGCGATGATGTTGGCGTTCCCCTTGACGTGGATCACTTCCATGTCGTAGTCCTGCAGGAGCAGGCTCCACCTCAGCAGCGTGGCGTTGGTCCCCTTCATCTGGTGCAGCCAGGTCAGGGGGCAGTGGTCGGTGTACACTGTGAAACATCGGCCAAACAGGTACGGCTGCAGCTTTTGCAGGGCCCACACCATCGCTAGGCATTCCCTCTCTACGGTCGCGTAGCTCTGCTCCCGGGGCAGCAGTTTCCTGCTCAGGTACACGATGGGATGGCGTTCCCCCTTCTCATCCACCTGCATCAGCACTGCCCCCAGCCCGGTGTCCGAGACATCGGTAAACACGATAAAGGGCTTGTCAAAGTCCGGGTTTACCAACACTGGGGCCTTGACCAGGGCTTCCTTCAGTGCACAGAGAGCCCTCTGGCACTGCTCTGTCCAGACCACCCTGTCTGGCCTCCCCTTCCTGCACAGCTCTGTGATCGGGGCAGCAATGGAGCTGAAGTTGGGCACAAACCTCCGGTAGTATCCCGCCATTTCAATGAAAGCCTGGACCTGCTTCTTGGTCTGGGGTATAGGCCAGTCTCTGATGGCCTCCACCTTGGCCAGCTGTGGCTTCAAGCAGCTGCTCCCCACCTTATGGCCCAGGTAGGACACTTCGGCCATTCCAACCTTGCACTTCCCAGCCTTTACGGTCAGCCCAGCCTCCCTCAACCGATCCAGTACCTGGCTGACTTGGGCCACGTGGTCCTCCCAGGACTGGCTGAAGATACAGATATCATCTATGTACTATGTGCTAGGGCACAGTTCTCCATTCCCCACAGCAGCTGGTCCACCAGACGCTGGAAGGTGGCCGGCGCCCCTTTGAGGCCAAAGGGCAGGACCAGGAACTCATAAAGCCCCAGCGGGGTGATGAAAGCTGATTTCAGTCTGGCCTCCTGGTCTAGCGGCACCTGCCAGTAGCCCTTGGTGAGGTCCAGGGTGGTGAGGTAGCGAGCTCCCCCCAGCTTGTCCAGGAGCTCGTCGGGCCTTGGCATCGGGTAGGCGTCAGACACCGTGATGGCGTTGAGCTTCCGGTAGTCCACGCAGAACCAGATCGACCTGTCCTTCTTGGGAACCAGCACCACGGGAGAGGCCCAGGGGCTGGAGGACGGCTGGATCACCCCCAGGGCCAACATGTCCTAGACCTCTCTCTCCAGGTCCTGGGCTGTTTTCCCCGTGACCCTGAACGGGGAGCAGCGCACCGGGGGGTGAGTGCCCTTCTCCACCCGGTGGACAGCCAGGTTGGTGAGACCAGGCTTGTCGGAGAACAGCTGCTGGTGGGAGCGCAGCACCTCTCGGATCTCGGCCTGCTGGGCCGGGGTGAGCTGGTCCGAGAGGGAAATTGACTCCAGCGAAGAGTCCTCTCCGGTCCCAGGGAACAGGCCAACCAGGGGATCCTCCCCCTGCTCCTCCCAGGGCTTACACACGGCCAGCACCAAGTTCTCCCTGTCCCAGTACAGCTTCATCATGTTAACATGATATACCCGCTGGCCACGTGTCCAGCCTGTTAGCTCCACCACATAGTTCACCTCGTTCAGCTGCCTAACAACCTTGAAGGGGCCGTCCCAGGTGGCTTGCAGCTTATTCTTCCGCACGGGAATTAGGACCATCACCTGGTCCCCGGTAGTGTAGGCGCGGGCCCGTGCATTGCGGTCGTACCAGACCTTCTGCTTCCTCTGGGCCCTGCTCAGGTTCTCTCTGGCCAGGCCCATGAGCTCGGCAAGTCGTTCCCGGAACGTCAGGACGTATTCCACGACCGGCTCCCGCTCCGGGGAGACCTTCCCCTCCCGCTCGTCTCTCAGTAAGTCCAGGGGGCCCCTCACTCGCCTCCCATATAACAGCTCGAATGGTGAGAACCCCGTGGACTCCTGGGGCACCTCCCTGTACACAAACAGCAGGTGGGGTAGGTACTTGTCCCAGTCCTGCGGGTGTTTGTGCATAAAGGTCCTTAGCATCTGCTTCAGAGTCCCATTGAACCTTTCCACCAACCCGTTGGTCTGGGGGTGATACGCCAAGGCCCAGGTGTGCTGGACCCCACACTTCTCCCACAAACACCGGAGCAGGGCCGACATGAAGTTGGATCCCTGGTCTGTGAGAACCTCCTGGGGGAACCCCACCCTGCTGAAAATGGTCAGCAGTGTGTCTGCCACCGTGTCTGCCTCAATAGAGGGTAGGGCCACGGCCTCGGGGTAGCGGGTGGCAAAGTCCACCACCACCAGGATGTATTTCTTCCCCATCCGGGTCGCTCTGTTGAAGGGCCCCACAATATCCATCACCACCTTCTGGAAAGGCTCCTCTATGATGGGCAGGGGTCTCAACGCAGCTTTCTTCCTATCTTGGGCCTTCCCCACCCGTTGGCAGGAGTCGCAGGACCGGCAGTACCGCTGCACGGCCGCAAATATCCCCAGCCAGTAGAAGTTTTGGAGCAGCCTCAGCCGCGTGCGCCGGATCCCCTGGTGTCCCGAGAACGGGATGTCATGGGCCAGGTATAGCAACTTACGGCGATACCTTTGGGGGACCACCAGCTGCCGCTGGAGCCCCCACTCCCCTACCTTCCCGGGGGGAAGCCATTCTCAGTACAGAAATCCCCTCTCCCACCGGAACTTCTCCTGGCAATTTCCCCCCAGGGGTTGAGCTGCGTCCAGGTCGGCCCGGTCCCTCAGGGCCTGCAAGGAGGGATCTGCCCGCACCTCCGCCTGGAATTCAGTGGCTGGTGCTGGGACAGGGGCGTGTTCCCTCCCCACTGCCTCGGTCCGACTCCATGTCTGCTGGGATGGGGCCCTGGGCCTCCTGTTGGGGAACCTCCTCGAGTTCCGGGGTGCCAACCCCTCGCTGGCTCTGGCTACGGGTGGTGACCAGGGTCCTTTGGGGTCCGTCTGGCCACTCCTCTAGGTCACCCCCCATCAGCACCTCCGTGGGCAAGTGCGGATGCACCCCTACTTCCTTGGGGCCCTCCTTGGACTCCCATTTCAGATGCACCCTGGCTACGGGTACCTTAAATGGGGTCCTGTCTATGCCCCTCAGGGTCAGCTGAGTGTTGGGTAGCATACGGTCTGGGGCCACTATGTCGGGTTGGGCCAACGTCACCTCCGCCCCCGTGTCCCAGAAACCCGTCACCTTCCTACCATCCACCTCCAGGGGTAGGAGGCACTCGCTCCGCAGGGGCCGCCCTGCCCCCACCCGGTACACAGAGAAATCCACCTCCCGAGGGTTAGATCTCCCAGGGGAGGTGCACTGAGCATCCTTCCCTCCACTCTGAGCTGAGGTTTGCCTGCCAGCCCCTGCCTCTGGGGCAGCCTGCCCTTCCTCCAGCCCCAGCCAGTTAACCCTGGAAAGTCCCAGTCATGGGACCTGTTCTTGTGCCTGGTGCAATGAGCTCTCTTGTGGCCTCGTTGCCCACAGCGATGGCAGGTTAGGTTCTGTGGGCCCTTTTGGGTCGGCTCTGCCCGGACGCTGGCTGGTTTTCTGGGGCACCGTTGACTGGTCCTGGTCCCTGGGGCTCGCCTCGGAGGTGCCTCTCTCCGTCGCTCAGCCGAGAACCGGTCTCTGCGCGATTCCCTTTCTCTCTGGGACTCCCGTTCACACCCGGACTGGCTCTCCATGAACTCATCCACCAGCCTCCCAGCTTCCTGGGGGTTCTCCGGACTTTGGTCCTTGAGCCACAGCCTCAGGCTGGGTGTGCATGCTTCATAGAACTGCTCCATCATGACCAGCTTGAGCAGGTCCTCTGCGGTCTGGGCTCCGACTCCAGACACCCACTTGCGGCAGTATTGCACCAGGCGGGAGGCCATATCCACATAGGTCTCCCATGGCCCCTTCTGCACCCCCCGGAACTCCTTCCTGTACATCTCGGGGGTCAGCCCAAACTTGTGCAGCAGGGCCTCCTTGACTCAGTTATAATCCCCTGGCTGTAGGTCCTCCAGCTGATTGAGCACCCCGGCAGCCTTCTGGTTCAGTGCGGGGATGAGCTCTTGTAGCCAGTCAGCTGGGGGGACCCGTTGCAGTCCACAGGCCCTCTCAAAGGAGCTGAGGAACCCATCTATGTCGCCCACGTCCTTTAGTTGGGCCACCACGAGCTTCTCCAAGCGTCTGGCAGCCGGGGGCCCTTGGGGCCCGTCCGCACTTGCCCCAGCCGGGGCCCTAACGCTTCTCCGCTCTGCCATGGCCAGCTCATGCTGTCGCTGCTCTCTGCGGTCCTGGACTTCCAATTCCTTCATCTGCAGCTGGATCTCCAGCCGCCGCAGCTCCGCTGGGTTGGACCCTCCCCTGGGTGGACTACGGCTTGCAGGGTTCCCCTGGGAGGCTGTCCCGTCTCTCCTGTGGGTTCCACTGCTCCGCCCACCCTCAGAGCCAGACACGCTCCCAGGGGGGGTCTGGCTGCTCCCCACTGGGACAGGATCCCAGCCCTGTGGCTGGTCATTCTCTTCCAGCCGGGCAATCAGCTGGGCCTTGGTTGCCTTCCGCACAGGCAAGCCCCTCTCTCTGCACAGCTTCACCGGCTCTGCCTTCAGAAGTTGGGTGTAGGCCATCTCCCCGCTGGTCCCCTCGGTGCAGACTCACCAGTCTAGTGCTGCTGCGCCCCACGATTCTCAGGAACCGCTTCGCTCTGTCTCCAGCATGCCTGGCTCTAAGGCCCTTGCTTCTACTGCGCCTTGTCACTTGCTGCTGGGAGCTCCATCCGCGGGGTGCAGTGCATCCCACTTCTGACACCACTGTGGCGGCACATCGGGGTCCCCCGACTCTTGCACCCCCATAATGTCACGGACAGACTCCACCAGCCAGTAGAATAGAGGGAGTTTATTGCTTCTCCAGGATACAGCACAGCACAGATGTCATCTGGTTACAGGAACCGGGCCTAGGATGCCTCAGCCCCCCTTGAGATGGGGGAGACTGGGCTCCTAAATTCCAGCCCCTTTCCCTAGGCCGTCTCCTCCATGATCCCAGACAGAAACTGCCCCTCTCTTCTAGCCCTGTCCCCCTTGCCAGGCCTGGCCTCGCCCCCTTCCTTTGTTTCTCTCCCTGGGAAGTAACTGGTCGGACCAGTTGAGAGACCCTTGCATAATGACTCATCCCCTTTCCTGCTGGGCCGTGCTTTGTACAAACAGCCGTCAGCGGGGGTCACTCACAGCCCACCGCCCAGCATAGCAACCAGCAAGGTACTCACACTACGTCACAGGATGTAATTGAATAGTCATGTAACTTCATCAAATTTTAACAATTACATGAGTATTCGATAGTCCCCAGGTGTGGGGCTGGCAGCCAGTGTGCTCCTGGACCCACTCGCGGGGAGCCCCCTGCCGCCCTGCATTGCTGTTTCTGATACAGAGACAGCAGCACAAGGTGGCAGGCAGGAGCCAGTTCACAAGGAGAGCCAGTTTAAAAACCGGCTCCCTCCGCAGACTGGCTCCCATCTGCCGTCCTGTACTGCTGCCTCTGATAAAGAGGTAGCAGTACAGAGCGGCAGCAGCCCCGGTTGAGAGGGGCCCGAGCTCCCCGCAGACAGATTCTACACTGGCACCCCCCCCCCCCGTCCGCAGCAGCTTCCCCGACCAATAGAGGCAGCAGCGGGTGGAGGGGGAGGCAGAACCAGTGCTCAAGGGAGCCAGCTTTTAAGCCAGCTCCCCGAGAACCAGCTCCTTCCTGCCCCCTCTCGCTGCCTTGGTGGGAGCTAGCGAGAAGGGGCCATGTGGCTCCGCGGAGCAGGCACATGTGGAGAGCTGGCTTAAAAGCTGGCTCCCCATGCATATCGGCTCCCACCTGATAGAGAAGCAACAGGGGGGCAGGCGGCTCCAGAGGAGCCAATAAGTTCGGACATCTGGCTTGAAAGCCAGCTTCCCGTGTGTACCAGCTCCTGCCTGTCTTTATCAGAGGTAGCAGTGTGGGGGTGGAGGGACAGGCAGCTGTACGGGATCTGGTGCTCATGGGGAGCAGACACCAGCTGCCCCCCCCCTTGCTGCCTCTGATTACAGAGGCAGCGGGGCTGGGGAATGTGTGTAGTCAACAAGATTAACCAATAAACCTAGGCTAATCGCGTAGTCATCTACACGTTGACATCCTAATGTACTCGCACAGCAGGCGGCTGCTCCGGCCAGCGGGACTGGCTGAGACAGCATACTGAGGGAGCCGCTGGGGCAAGGGGCCCGCGGCTGTGTGGCAGGGGCAGGTTGGGGGAAGCCTGCTCTGTGGGGGCCGGCGCCTCTTCTGGTGGCTTTGGCCAGGAACGGGACCTGCCACATGGCGGGGAGTCTGCTCCGGCAGCTGGGAACGGGACCTGCTGCATGGTGGGGGTGGGTGTCTACTGTGGCAGCTGAGAACAGGACCTGCCCCATGATGGGAGGGGCAGGGAGGGACTGGTCTGTCAGCTGGGAACATGAATGTGTTAATAAAGTGGGTGCCACAGCAGCACACATCCAAACCAGCACACATAACCTCAATATTGGTTCACAAACTAAAACTCACTTTGCTCATGGTTGGAAAATCGTAGTGGGAACACTGAATTGGAGACCCTTTTTTCCTCATGCTTTGAATAATAGAACAATTATAATGCTTCATATACTGTAGCATGGTGGCTTGTCCATTTATAGTAGTCTCTGTTTATAGCTCTAACCGAGAAGGGATGGTTAAAATCCAAACATTTCTAGTGGCTGTATCACCACATTTTTATACAATTTCATGTCATTTAACTAAAGTTTGTTACCTAAATTATTTTCCCTAGGAAAAGAATTAGAAAATAAAGTTGTGATAGATAAAATTCCCTTGCTAAAGGACTTTTTAAAAGCAGGAATGCTCAATATTAAAATGTTTAAAGGTGTTATAAGTATTTAATTACATTTCATAATTTTGTTCTATATTGTTCTATAAGTATTTAATTACATTTCATAATTTTGTTCTATCTTCTCCAGTGTTAGAAAATAACAATCCTGTGTAGGCAACACTGTTAAATCATTTTTTATTTATGATAGGCCCAACATGAACTAACATCTCTGACAAATAATTTTATGACAGTGACCAGAACATAAATTCTCTTTCTTTACTGAATCATTGCCAAGTGTGCTGTGTTCTCCATATTCTAATCATTTTAAGATTTCTTAACCTCTTGGGCCTAAACTGTCAAAATCACATATTTCTGAAATAGTGTTAAATGTCCACAACAAATCCACATAGGAAAAGAAACTTAAAGCAAGGGACTGTTTGTCCTATAACTGCACGCTGTATTGTCAATTTTAACTGTAACTAAGAGTTGTAACTTTTGAGTTGAGTGCATTTTCTTTTCTCTTTTGTTAATGTGTTTTAGACCAAATCATTTTAATTATCCTTTTTTTTTTAAATTGTACATTAACACATTCATTGGACTTGTCTTGGTGTGTTGTGAGCTCTTCAAGGAAAGGATTCTCTTTTACTCCACGTTCACATGGTACCAATCAGAATGGGACATCAATCTTGCCTGAGGTCTCTAGATGCTACTGTAATACAAACAATGAAAATAATAGCGTAGCGTGAAAGAAAACATTATGGCTGGCTGTTTTCACCTCTTGCATTCAGTATATTCAGAGAGGGGTACTTCTGCTTCAAGTTTTGCAGTATAATATTCCTTTCATATTATACATGGTTTAAAATGACATTTGATCTTTGATGTATTTTACTTCTAGAAAACTGTTTGTTTGGGTTATTTGTGTATCAAAGGCTCCACATGGATTCATTCATGCAGATCTAATTGCAGAATTGGGACCATATTCAGAAATACACAAAAGCAAAGCATTACTTTAAAGTACAGGTTGCACCTCTATAAACCAGAACTCTCTGGCCATCAACATCCAGACCGTGGATGTTCCAGGATCAGAGAGTCCCAGCGCACTGCGAAGGGATGGCGGGGGGAGGGGGGGCGGGTTTGCAGGAACCCAGGCTATATGAGGGGGAGGGGTGATGTGCAGCTGGGCTGCAGGGGAGGGGGCTAAGAACCATCTGGGCTGTGGGAGCTGGCGAGCAGTTCAGCTGCGCTGCAGGGGGAAGGGAGCGTCTCAGCTGGGCTGAGGGGCCCGTGGGGGGATGGACCAGGGAGACGTCAGCATCAGGGGGGCCAGAAATGACCTCCCCTGGTCCTGAAAAATCCCTCATCCGGTACCAGTCGGGTCCCAAGGGTGTAGGACCAGGGCAGTCCAACCTGGAGTTTAATATGAATATGTCCTAACCTTGAACACAGAAATAACTACAGTGATACAAATAAGAAATAATAAAGTTAACTAAAAGTTTGCTTCAATATTTTTGTCTTACAGAATGTAAATATTGGGGCTCAGATCTGCAGCTCCCAAATATGTCTTTTGAAGAAGTCTTACACTGTGATGAAAGTGCCTACAAGTGGCTTTCCACCCTTAAAAAAGTAGGAATTGTGCTGTTAACAGGAGCTGCCACTAGACAGGGAGAATTGGTTAAACTTGGCAAAAGGATTGGTTTCCTGCGTCTCACATTTTATGGGTGAGCTCGTTTTTCAAATGTCCTAGTTCTGCCAGCAATGTCATCGCCTTTGATATGTTACACTTCAAAATGTAGGATCATTCTTGGGGATTAGTTTATTTGTAGCTGGGTCAGAATTTTCCTTGGCTTCACATTAGAAAATGTGATTACCCATAGCACTCTGTGTATGTGGATTGCTTTGTAATGCCAGATAGGAAATATGACAAATAGCATGGTACTCAGGAGCAAATTGTAATGATGATGGTAGTGGTAATAAAAAAAAAAGAGAGAGACGAGCAACAGAATTGAAAACAAATATAAGAGGATAATCAATCAACAAGATAGTGAGCCCTGGGTAAAGCTGTGCCTGATCAAGTACCCTCCATCCAAACACCTTAACTTTGGAGCAGCATTTGCATTTAAACTTCATGTGTCAAGTCCATTTCTAGTCATGTGAGTTTCAAGTGAGATGATTGTCTTTCATAGCAGTTTCAAGTACCCACTTCTCCACCTTTAAATAAAAGCTCTGCTCAAACTGTCAAAGTCGGCTCAAAATGTGCTGAAATGAGGGTTGCAATGTAAATATTAAATAGATTTCCTCCAAGCTATCTAGGCCACAGTGGTTCTAAAGCCTTTCCATACCAGGATCTTCCCCAGTTCTCCCCTCCCACCCAG
The DNA here is from genome assembly GCA_032595735.1 of Pelochelys cantorii. Taxonomy (NCBI): domain Eukaryota; kingdom Metazoa; phylum Chordata; order Testudines; family Trionychidae; genus Pelochelys; species Pelochelys cantorii. The sequence goes on along the minus strand of CM064329.1, from coordinate 42,034,482 downwards.
CCAAGCTTTTCCTCCCATTTAGCAATATGGTAAGAGTAGTATGACATCTGTTTGCAACCATCCAATTGAGAACTCATGAACTAGAGGCATCAGATAAATGTTCATGTAAACACAGACCCATTGATTCACACACCTGGTCTGTCCCCAAACCCCTTTTCTATTGCGGTCCATGCACCGTAGGGATGTTAGATAGTGATTAATTGAATAACTGTGTAACTGCATCAAATGTTAGCAGTTACACAATTATTCAATAGTCCCTGAGGGTAGGGCCAGCAGCCAGGGCACTCCCGGCCCCACTCTCAGGTAGCCCCCTGCCATCCTGTGCTCCTGCCTGCCGCCCCGTGCTGCTACCTCTGATACATCAGCAGTAATGTAGGGCAGCACCAGCCCCTGTCCATAAGTATGTGCTAGCCTTTAAAAAGTCCTATTGACTTCATGAATTAGGATCCTAAATCTCCAACTCCCTAGTGATCTGCTAAGGGGAGAACAAACAATCATAGGACTGGAGCGAACCTTGAGAGGTCTTTTAATCCAGTCCCTAAATTCAAGGCAGGACTAAGTATTATCTAGAGCAGGGGTAAGCAGTAAGTGGCCTGCGGGTAAGACACGATTTGCCAGGGTTAGCCCCAGTGGGCCCCCTGATGCTTTATTTACCTATACGTCTGCAGGCATGGCCACTTTCCGCTCCTGTTGACCATGGATCACCATTCCCGGCCAGTGGGAATTATGGAGGCAGTGTCCTGGTCCATGCCGTTTCCCGCAGTTCCCATTGGCCGGGAATGGTGATTCACAGCCAATGGGAGCTGTGAACAGCCATACCAGTGGTCATGCAAGTAAACAAAGCATCCAGTTGCACGTAAGAGGCTAATCCTGACAAACTGTGTCCGCCTCTGGGGTTGTTTATTGACCACCCTTCATGCAGACCATCTCTGATAGTTTGTCTTAACCTGTTCTTAAAAATCTCCAATGATGGCAATTCCACAACCTCCATAGGCAATTTATTGCCGTGATTAACTACCCTGATAGGAAGTTTTTCCCAATTCCAGCCTAAACTGCCCTTTTTGCTATTTAAGCCCCGTTGTTCCTTGCCCTATCCTCAGAGGCTAAAGAAAATAATATTTGTTCTTCCTTATAACTTTTTATCATGTCTTTCCTCAATCTTCTCTTCTCCAGACTAAACTAGCCCAATTTTTTTTAAGTCTTCCTTCATAGCTCATGTTTTCTAGACCTTTAATCATTTTTTGCTGCTCTTCTCTGGACCTTCTCCAGTTTGTCCACATCTTTCTTGAAATGTGGCACCCAGAACTGGACACACTACTCCAGTTGAGGCCTAATGAGCATGGAGAAGAGTGGAAGAATTACTCCTTACATTTTGCTTACAACGTTCCTGCTAATACATTCCAGAATGATGTTTGGGGTTTTATTAAAACAGTGTTATCCTTATTTAATTTCATCCTATTTGCTTCAGACCATTTCTCCAGCTTGTCCAGATCATATTGAAATTTTAATCCTTCCTTCAAAGAACTTACAACCCTTCCCAGCTTCAGATCATCCACAAACTTTATAAGTGTACTCTCTATGCTGTTATCTAAATCACTGATGAAGATATTAAACAGCACCAGACTCCAAACTGATTCTTGCAGGACCCCATTTGGATGCCATTGGCTAATGTCTTACTGAGTTCAAGCGCCTTGCTCTGTCATCCACCCATCTTTTGAGAATAATTTTCAGAAATCTGATTAGTGCATATTCTTCAAAGACTTATGAAAAATAACAAACCCATAACATTTAAATGTTACCCACTGTACTTCTGTCATGTTTTGCCAATTGTATATTATACCTTGGCATCTGCAGAGCTGCTAAAACCAGAACATCCAGCAGCTCCTAGCCAGACTTTTCCCCCCTGATTCAGATAATTCAAACTCCAGCTATACAAGTATTTTCATTTTGAGCGCCTCAGTTGAAAAGTTAACAATAAGGGTGCAACAACAATGAATTTCTTCTCCTCTGAAAAGACTTAAAATAAATAGGAGAAGACAAAATCCAAAACTTGGCTGGAAAGCCTACATTCCTTCCACATTAGAACAGAGAAGCAAAGATTTACTTCCCTCCTGTAAGGTTTTTGTACGAGGCCACATTCAAATCATGTTGGCATATGGTAGGCTGGCAAGATTGATAAGCACAGCACAGGGATAATGGGGAAAATATGTTTATCTGAAATGTAAATTTGTGAGGGAGGGAAGGGAAGAAAAGATCTTTTTTTCCTCATTATTTTGCTTTCTGTTAATGAAGAGATACGGTGAAAGTCTCTGCTGAGTAAAGAAATGCCGAAAGAAGGCCTATGAAGTCTTCATTTAATTAAGCTAAAATAGCTCAATTATTGACTGTCATAGAAAAATAAATAATTTGGGATGTTACCATCATTCAAGTTTATTGAAAAAGTTCTGAAAGACAGAAAAATAGCCTTCATGATTCCGTAGCTTATTTCTGGCACTGGTCAAGTTCCTTCTGATTTATTTTCCTTCTGACATTTTTTATGTCCACACAGCTACTGAGCTCCATTTCTGGGGCCAAGTTCTTCTCTGTCACAGTGGTATGACAGCAATGAAGTCAACAGTGCTGCGTGAATGCAACATGAGAGAATTTGACTTGCTATATAAAGCACCAGTAACTAGGATAAATGTTCTAGATATAGTTTTATTTGCCTTTTTTAAAATTTTAAAACAACTAAAGTGATTAACATTTCAGCCTTTCTGAAATGGGAACTAGATTTAAAATCTATGATCTATCCAAATTTCACTATATTTCAAAAAGATGCTTGTGAGCCAAGGTAGGCCTCATTCTATTATGGATATTCTGGCTGAAAAAACACACTTATTACTTGGCCTTTGGCCCACTAAGAACATCTGAATTACTCCAGCCATCAGCACTTACTGGTGATCAACAAATTCTGGTGTGCTCTTATTGGATTTGCCATAGGAAAATATGCTGGGTAACAGGGATAAAATGGAGGCAAAATAACCAGATCTGTACATATACCTAAGGTTTTTATCCAGTATTTAGGTCTCCATCAAAAACTTGCTGTTTTCCTTTAGAGAATTAAATAATGTGACCACAATGGGCAACCACTGTAGGCGTACAAAATAAGCCTCTGTCAAATATAATATTTACAGTGGCCAAACTTAAAAAGTTTCTTTTATTTTGAAAGACTCTCCCAATCTGAAAGAGGTTCCCAGCACTTAAAATGGGGAATACTGCTGGAACAAGAAATTTTTGTCAAGTCAACAGAAACTTCTTAAGTGTGTGGAATGCTGACCATCAGTCTAGCTGGAAGTCAGACATACCCTTTTTGTACAGTGTTTTACCTATTGTGTCAGTTCAAAAACAGAGACTAATTTTTGTACACGGAGACTGGTATCTTGTGTTAGGATAGAAGCTACATTAAAGTATTTTGGATTAGCTTTAATGGGTGATTTCTGGATTTAAGGTAATGTGTTTTCAGCAGGAATTGTTACCATTCTTTTTGCTCAATGGCACTACTAGGAACAGTGGTTGAGGTTTTCAAAGTTGACTAGGAGATTGAGCCTTAATTATTTCATGGGAATTGAGTACCTGAATCCTCTACCCAGTTTTGAAAACCTCACCCAATATTTGTAAATATTTTCTGCCCTTAAAAGTTTTTGTACTGGCAAGTGTTTCTGTTCTTAGCAGTTTGCAAGATATCAGACTATACAATCACATCATTCCAATCACTGTATTGCTTTCCACTTCATTTCAGTTCTGATGTGATTTTAGTGGCAGATACTTTAGAAACTACAAGAGGTGGAGATTTAGGGCTAATTGTGCTAATAAGCTGTACCCTACTTTAGAATCAGAGTGGAGTTACACCATTCCAACAGGATGCTTTGAAAAGAGTAATAGATTCACTCTGCTCCAGACCCAAACAGTTCTACCAGATTGAATTAAGCAAGCCCCAGAGGATTGGCTCTCTAAAGCATACTTACTATATTAATACTCAAGGAAAATTTGTCTAAGAAAGTCTATTATGGATTTGCAGGTCAGCTTCAGTAAAGTAACAGTTATTAGCACTTTCAGAAGCTAATCTTATCAAGTATACTGGGCTAAGAACTTGATTTGGGAATAGTTCACAGATTCTTAGAGTTTTAAGCCCAAAAGGGACAATTTAAGTATTTTTGTCTAACCTGTATATTATACCAGTTATCCCTGTATTGAGCAGTGTACTTAAGCCAAACTAACCTGTTGTGTGCAGATAGCACTAGGCCAACAGAAAAATTCCTCTATCAACCTAGTTACCACTTCTCAGGCTACATCTACACTGCAGCCAAAAGTTGACTTAAGCTATGCAACTCCAGCTACATGGATACATTAAGTTGAGTTACCACGGGCTCTACACTGCAGGGTCTGGGGGTTGTCAATGGGAGAAACTCTCCCATCAACTTCCCTTACTCTTCTTGTGTGGAGTAGAGTAAAAGGGTCAACAGGTCTTGACAGGACCAGCTAAATCAACCTCTGGTGGATCGATCTCAGAGTGTGGATCTGGGCTGTTGTGTAAATGTAGCTTCAGAGAAGCAGCTTACCTACGCTGATGTGAAAATCTCTCCCATCAGTAAAGGTAGTGTTTACGCTGGAGCGCTGCAGTTGCTCTGCCAATGTAGTGTTTACAAGTGTACTTTAGTGTAGTGTAGTGATTTCATGTGTAGACAAGTTCTTGATCTGAAGACCGGAGATGGGAAATCCTCTTCTTCCTTTGGTGGTTTCTTCCAAAGATTAATCATCTTTATTGTTCAGAACTTGTGCCTGTTTTTTTAATTTGAATTTGTCGGGCTTCAGCTTCCTGCCCGTGCTTCATGTTATATGTTTTTCTGCTAGATTAAAGAGCTTTTTACTACTTGGTATTTTCTCCCTGTGCAGGTACTTGTATATTATAATTAAGCCAACTCTCAATCTTCTTTTTGACAAGCTAAACAGATTGACATCTTGACATTCAAAACACAGGAATGGCCATACTGCATCCGTGGTCAGTTCCAGATTGAACACCGTTATACTTTTTGCCTTCATGGCCTTCTCTGGCAACAAGTTTCCCAGGTGCACCATGAGCTGCAGCCACTAAGGCACCTGCATGCTGAATTCCAGGATGCCCTGCCTGGTGGGAGGGAGGCTCTGCATGCTGCCATCCACCCAACCCCACCCCACCTCAGAGCCACATCACACGAGCCCCAGGAAGTTCTGTCCTGCCTCTGCCCTCATCTGCAGGCTTCATCTCCCCTCCCCCACAGCTCCCGTTGACTGCGATTCCCAGCCAAAGGGGGCTGTACAGAGCCTCTCTCTCTCTCACTCACTCTCTCTCTCTCTCACACTCACTCTCACACGCGATGTCCCAGGTAAGCACCCACACTTCTGCCTGAGCACCATCCCGCACCCTAACTCCTTCCCAGACCCTGCACACACACCCCACTCAAAATCTCTTGACCACAGCCTGAAGACTCCCATACTCCAGAGCCCACATTCCCCCAGTAGGAGCTCTGACCCTTTCCCGCAATGCACCTACCCTTCTGCCTCAAGCCACAGCCCCCTCCTGCATACCGATCCCCTAATTTTGAACCTACTCCAGAGCATAGGGGGGCCCACAAAATCTTGTAGCCCCGGGCTCCCAGAAAAGTTAGAATCATAGGATTGGGAGAGAACTTGCTGACGGTGCAATCCCTCCAGTCATCAATAAAGTTGTTGAACAAAACCAGCCCCAGAACCGACCCTTGGGGCTTACAGCTTGATACCGACCACCAACCAGACATCAAGCCATTGATCACTACCCGTTGAGCCCAACAATGTAGCCAGGTTTCTATCCACTTTACAGTCCATTTATCCAATCCATACTTCTTTAACTTGCTGGGAAGAATATTGTGGGAGAATGTATCAAAAGCTTTGGTAAAGTCAAAATATATCACGTCCTCCGCCTTCCCCATATCCACAGAGCCATTTACCTCATCATAGAAGGCAATCAGGTTGGCCCTGCCTCATATGGAATCTGTTCCATTCCCCTTATCATTTTTGTTGCTCTTCTCTGTACTTGTTCCAATTTTAATATACCTTTTTTGAGGAAGGGCAAGCAGAACTGCATGCAGTACTCTAGCTATGTGCATACCATAGATTTCTATAATGGCATTATATTTCCTGTCATTTTATATATCCCTTTCCTAATGTTCCTTATTTTCTCTTATCTGTTTTGACTATTTCTGCACATTAAGCAAATATTTTTCAGAGACCTATCCAAGATAACACCAAATGTCTTTCTTGAGCAGTAACAGGTAATTTAAATCCCATCATTTTGTACATATAGTTGGGATTATATTTTCCAATGTGAATTTCTTTGCATTTATCAACGCTGGATTTCATCTGCCCTTTTGTTTCCCAGTCACCCAGTTTTTCTGATTCCCTTTGTAACTCTTTGTAATCAGTTTTAGACTTAATTATGTAATTTTGTTTTGTCTGCAAACATTGCCACCTTATTGTTTACCCCTTTTTCCAGATCATTTATGACAGTAAAGGTCTTTGGGGCACCCTGATATTCAGTTCCCTCTATTGTGAAACCTGGCCATATATTCCTAACTTTGTTTCATACCTTTTAACATGATCCATGAGAGGACTTTTCCTCTCTATCCCATGAATCCTTATTTTGGTTGAAGAACCTTTGGTCAGGGAGCTTGTCATAGGCTTTCTGAAAGTCCAGGTACACTGTATCCCCTGTATCACCCTTTGTCCATGTGTTAATTTACATCCTCAAAGATTCTTAATATGATGAGTTCATGATTTCCCTTTACAAAGGCCATTTTGTCTCTTCTCCCAACATATTGTGTTCATCTATATATCTGATCAATCTGTGTTTAGTACAGTTTAAACCATTTTGCTTCGTACTGACGTGAGGCTTACCAGCCTGTAATTGCCATGGTTAACTTTTGGAGTCTTCTTTTTAAATTGATATCATATTAGCTATCTTCCAGTCATGTAGTACAGATGCTGTGAGCTGTTCTGCAGTTTTATATTTGAGCACCTTCAAAACTCTATAATGAAAACCATCTGGTCTGTTCCTGGTGACATACTGCTTTTTAAATCATCAATTTGTTCCAAAAGCTTCTCTACTGATGCCTCAGTCTGGGTCAGTTCCTCAGATTTGTCCTGTAAAAGGAATGGTTCGGGTATGGGACTCTCGTTCAGAGGATGTATGGGACTCTCGTTCATATCCTCTGCAGTGAAGAACAATGCAAAATATTCATTTAGCTTCTCTCAATGGCCTCATCTTCCTTGCATGCTCCTTTTGCATTCTGATCATCCAGTGGCCCTAGTGATTGTTTGGCAGGCTTCCTGCTTTTGATGTACTTAGAACAATGTTTGCTCTTAGTTTTTGTCTTTTACTAGTTGCACTTCAGATTTTTCGTTGACCTACATAATTAATTATCCTTTTAAACATGATTTGCCAGAGTTTTATGTTCCTTTCTATTTTTCTTATTTGACTGGATTTGACTGCCAAATTCCTTAGGATTTGACTGCCAATTTTTAAAAGATGTCGTCTTGTCTCTAAACACCTCTTTTACTCCATTTTTAGCCACAGTGGCATTTTTTTGTCCTGTTACTGTTTTCTTTTTTTAATTTGGCATATATATATAGTTTGAGCCTCTATTATTCTGGCTCTATAAGGTTTGCAGGCATTTCACTTTTGTAGCTTTCCTTTTAATTTCCATTTAACTAGCTCCTCATTTTTGCATAAATCCCCTTTTCGAAACTGAAGGCTGCTGGGGTGGATTTCTTTGCTATTTCCCTCCCTGCAAAGATGTTAAATTTAATTATCACTGTTAGTCATTGTTATTGAGAAGTTCAGCTATATTCATCCACCTCTGGTACAAAGTCTTGTGCCTCTCCCCTTATGGGTTCCAGGTCTAGCTGCTTCAATAAACAGACATTAATGTGGTCTAGAAATGTATATCTGCATCCCAGCCTGTGGTGACATGTTCCCAGTCAATATGGGGATGATGGAAATCCACCATTATTGCTGGGTTTTTGGGGGGGGAGGGGGAGATTGTAGCTTCTTGAATCTCCCTGAGCATTTCACAATCACTGTCACCATCCTGACCAAGCGGTTGGCGATATGTTCCTATACTCTTATTACTTAATCATGGAATTTCTTTCCATAGAGATTCTGAAGTACAGTTTGATTAATTTAAGATTTTTACTATACTGGATACTATGATTTCTTTCACATATAATGCCATTCTCAATCAGCACAACTACACTGTACACTCCTATGCATTTTGTACCTGGGTTTTACTGTGTCCCAGCAATTACACCTGGGTTTTTGTAGTACCTCTGATAGCAAGATCCTCATTTAACACCACTCAACTCGATCCCTTCTTGCATTTGTATACAAACATTTACAGAATTTTTGATATTTAATTGTCTGCCTTCATGGGATATAATTGAATGAGACTCTCTTTGTTTTACTGTTGCTCTGTACTTCTTACCGGTACTTCATCAACTTCTGTCTTCTCTTTATTAGTATTCCTTTTAATAAAACACCCCCTAAGGGATGAGTCTGCCTAAACTGTGTGCTCCTCCTTATCTGATGGCTTTCCCCAGCCCTTAATTTAAAACTTCTCTACAGCCTTTGTAATTTGATATGCAAGCAAGCCTGTTCTGTTTTGATTTAAGTGGAGCCCACCTTTCCTGTTTAGACCAAAAGGTCCCTTAATAAACCTATATCCCACCTGCAAACACCATAGTCTCACCCACTCATTGAGACTCTCCAGTTCTGCCTGACTGGTCCTGTGCATGGAATTGGAAGCATTTCAAAGAATGTTACCATGGTGATTCTAGATTTTAATCTCTTATCTAGAAGCTTAAATTGGCCCCCAGGACCTGTCTCCTTCTTTCTCTGTGTCATTAGTTACCTACATACAACATGACCACCCTAGACTGTGTATAGGTCTACCTAGATGTCTCATGTAGTCCTCATGTATTGCATACAGTGGGCAAATCAGCATGTGATTTCTCACTGTAAAGCATTTTCTCTATTTCTTCCCCTCCCCCCGACCTCCTCCCAGCTAGCCCCGCTCCCCTCCCTGCCGATCCCCACCCCCATCTGAGATCAAATATGTCCGGTATTTTTTTGAAATCATCTGGTAACCCTACGTGTTCTTTATTCTAGTATATAACTTTGTATTTAGCCATATGAAATAAATGCATTGTGTCTGAATGGGCCAAGCATGCCAAACAATCTAGATTACTCTGTATGGCTGCCCAGTCTTTAACGTTTATCACTCTGCTAGTGTCTGTGTCATCTACAAATTTTATTAGCAGTGATTTTTATATTTACTTTCAAATAATTGAAAAGGGCATTGAACTGTGTTGAGCCTCATATTGACCTCTACAGAAGATTTAAAAACGCCCTTCAATGATGATTCCCCATTGTTATGGATCTGCTGACATGGATTGCTTTACTTTATTTAAACATGGTTACAGTCAAACTAATTTGTCTGGATGGGGAACGAGATTAGAACATGTTTTAAGTAACATTTTAACACAGGTTGTGTTTCTGCAAATGCACATCCCATTACAGGTTCAGGGCCACAGTGTGACCCAGTCCACAATGGTTAGCAGGATTACATTAGGAACCACTTTATTCTTAATAGTGTTTAAAGCAAGTTGATAGCTCAGTGATTATTAAAACCATAGGCTATGTCTAGACTACAAGCCTCTTTCAAAAGAGTCATGTATGTTTCCTTACATGTCAGGTTTCTCAGTAATTAATATTTTTTTCAGGGAAAGCCCTTGGCTATGATGTCATATTATGAATAAAAGGGGAAAAGTTTACAAGTCTCCTGACTTCTCCAAAATTCATTTTGTTAGCAGGATATAGAAAGATGATTTCAACTGGTTCCATATTTCTAACTTGACTAGTAACACGGGGTTTAAAAGAAAGCACAGGGTTTTTTATTGTCTCAAATTAAAGCATTTGAAAATTGACATGTTCACAATAGGATATTTGCTACATACATGAGAATATAAAGTTGGTGTAGGACTTAGTATCTCAGAGTGAAATCTCATGAATGTTGTAGATGTGAAAGGCAAATTTTAAATCAGGAGACTTGTTTCTCAAAGTCTTTGGGTTTTCGGTGCAATAAAAAACAAATCCCCCCAGTTTTTAATACATTTCACTTTGAGACATGAATTATTAGAAAATAACATCTGGTGTTGGCATTTCCATATGCAGCCCAACTGCACATTTTTCAGTAAGAGCCTATTGAACATGCAGTTCTTAGCAAAAGACTTGCACTAGCACTTTACAGTCTAGTTCTGAACCCCCTAACAAAGAAGTTCAATTAGTGCTTATGTGCCATCTTGAGGTTTTAAAAAAAAAGCTACAATAAAAGAATAATTCCAAATAATTCCTTGTTATTTTAATAGCACTCAAATCAAAAGGTCTAACAAACATCATAAATAAAAACTATACATTTCAAATTGGCAACCTTGCCATAGAAATATCCCAAACAGTTTTCAGATTGTACCAATAACAGAACAATAGTAAACAAAGCTCTCTCAAACGAAAAAAAGAAGCACAGATGTCCTTTTGAAGCACAGAAACTTTGTACATTTATTTTTATTTATCACCACTCATTTTTAAAGGCGTCCTTACCAAAGTACTTGGGGTTACTGTATGTTTTATGTACTTCATAGGGGCGTAATAGCTTGAGAGGGCTCCCTGTTTCTAAAACTAAACTGACTATTAGGTTAACTGTTTATATAGAGATGCTGCATTTTGCACACAGTCTGGCTTCCTGTTACATCTTCCAAACTCTTTTTCCATAACCAGTGCTGCTCCCTCCAAGTTCTGCATATGTCACTATACTGTAAAGTGTATCCATTCAGTCATTGATATTCTAGGCAAGTGGATCAGTCAAATTGCACTTCTCAGATACTGCAGCTGTCAGGCAGAAGATGAATGGCTAAGAATTGGGATTTTCTGCTTCAGTCAGTTGAGAAAGCTTGGACAAACAGATACATAAGAGATTCCTGGTGTAGCTGAAATGGGACTGCACCAATGCGAAGTAGGTACCTTTAAGAGTGTGTAGGTAGAGTTTACATGGGGAATTAAAGTACAAAGTATCAGAGCACTTTATAAATTATGTTCCTTTGTGTGGTTTACCACGATTTAGATTTAGTTTCTTTTATGAAGCCAGAAACTCACTATGTTATTTTCCTCTGTCAAATATTTTTAAAGATACATTTTCTTTTTCAATGACCAGAGAGCCCCTGAGTCATGCTGAGTTTTCCCATTTCTGAATTAAAAACATGGTATATTTTTACCTAAACTGTTCATGGGTTCCAGAACCTTTTAATTATTGGGGCCTGAATCTCTAGACTACACACTTCTTTCAAAAGAGAGCGTCTAGACAGGCACAGCTTTTTCGAAAGAGAATAACCAGGCAGTCTGGATGCTCTCTTTCAAAAAAGCCCTGTTTGCGTTCAAGAACGCCTTTTTTCGAAAGGCTATAAAGAAAAGTTGGAATCTGACCCTTGTTACTGATCCGTAGACCATCCCCAGCCCATTTTGCTCTCTACTGACATGATCAGAGAGTCCTCTAGAATTTTCCTCCTTTACCTCTTGCACCAGCACTCTACTCACAGTAACTCTCTCTGTTACTGAGTTCTACCTCTTCAGCAATGTTAAGGTTTGAATTTCCTAACTTCTGTGCGTTACATTTTCAGCCTGGACATTGCATTAATGTAGCTTTTTTGCATTTAATCAGTGTTTGGCTGTAAGTGGTAACTTGATATTTAATGGCATCTCCTTACATGGAAAGAATGTTCAGGTGGATTAACTCTCATAGCACTACCTTGTTTAACAGAACGAACGTGCCTTTGTGTAAAATGTCACAGTAATTCTATAATGTATTTTTATTTCACTAGAGGCAGTGTATTTTCTCAGAAACGGGAGCATTACAATGGATTAAAGTGCTTTGGAGCCATTAAATTGCTCTGGAGCCTACCTAGGCAAATCTACCATCAACACTAATGACAAGGATTATATAACACTTTTTTTTTTTTACCATAAAATTAGTAACTCTGCAAATGTGGTTGAGGTTATCATATTTTAGAACTGAAGTCACATGTGATGAATACTTACTATACCATATCATTAAATTAATTTCCCCATGATAGTTGAACACATTTGTTGTTATTATTCTGGGTTTTTCCCCCAGCAATTTTATAAATCTGCATTTAGCATATTTTGGCATGCCTAGGCTTAAAAATCTTTGTTCCAAAGGAAAAGTTTTTGTAAAAAATATATAAATCATTTTGAATTGTGTTTTCATATTTAACCTGAGTATTTTATATATAAAAGAGCATTAAGTCTATAATTCAAATGGCTTGTGTTTTATATATTTGGTCTGCAGTAATTCACAATGGGAAATGAGTTTTCATATTTTTCTTTTTAAATCATGTCTTCTTCAGTGATTACATGGACTGAATATGTTAACTTACAGTTCCCAGACAAATGTCTGGATCTATATTACACATTTGCCATGAACTGTATTGAATTGTATGAACTTTGTGCAAACCAGAACATGTGTTTTTTGGCCTTAGATTTAGTGTGTCATTTGAAACATATTTTGACTGCATTGCAATGTGATGTCCACATGTCTTTGTACTCAGCCACCTTACAATGTCTAATTTGTTGCTATTGTCAGCAAGATTCATGCTGATCTTAGTTCATCCACTTTGAAATGTAATAAAAATTGAGAGAAAAAATAATGGGACTAGCTCTCAGAAAGTACAAGGGGAAAGGCAAGATGTCTTTCATCCAGAGATTTTTCTTTTAAGGGAATAAGGGAAAAGTCATGTTGTAAATGTCTGTATTTGACATTTTCCCTGTAATGTTAAGGCTTAAAATTCACTGAAAATGAAATGCGGCTTACAGTGCTTCCACTTATCTTACATAACACATACTAACTTGGGGAATGGAAATGTCAAAATTAGACAAAACATGCCAAATTCTGCCCTTTCTTACACCTGTTCAACCCCAGTGGGTGTATGTTGATTTCTATAAGCTGAAATTCTGTCCTGTCCTTCCACTGAATGCTGGCACAATATACCTCTGAGAGCTGTTACTAGAAAAGCAAAGGCTATATCCTCAGAACTATAGCATTGGGAGCAACTTATCTGGACTACTCCAAACACGCTAGCATCATTTTGAAGTGATGGCTTCTGTTGCATTGTTACTGAATTGACCAGCTCAGGACTGTGAAGGGAACCAGTGACTCACGGTTCCCTTATTATTATTATAATAATGTTATATTCAGCAATTTTTTTAAATAATTTTTGTATTGGGATTTCATAGTTTCATTGTACTTTTCAGACTTAAATGGCAAAGGTTTTTTAATGTGTTTCCTCTTTCTTTTCTTTTTTTTCTCTTTCTTTCATTGTAAAGACCTACTTGGCAAGTGGAAGACAAAATGGATGCTAATAATGTAGCTTACACATCTGGGAAGCTAAGTTTTCACACTGATTACCCTGTTCTTCAGCATCCACCTGGGGTAAGGAGATCCTTCTGACTTTTTCACAAAGCAAGGGGGGAAATTTCATTGTTCCAACAGTTTGAAAAAAAAAAACCAGGTAATATGTTTGCTGAGCAAAACATTATATATATGTGAAATTGATTTATTTCTTCTTTTTTTTAAAAAAAAAGTTAATCAATCCACAGGAAGAATTATGATTATCTAGTCAGATTTCCCATATAACAGGCCATAGAATTTCACACCCAGTAATTCCTACAGTGGAGGGAATTATTCTTCCCCTACTATATGAGTGAACGCTATCAAACACAATAACTTGTGGCTGAACTAGAGGATATCTTTTTAGATGCCTGGCCTTGATTTAAATACTCCAAATGATGAAGAATTTCCCTTTTTCTTTAGTTAGCTGCTCTGATGCTTAATCACTCTCACTGAAATTAAAAATTGCATCTTGTATCCAATTTAAATTTCTTTAAATTCAGCTTCCAACCATTGGATTTATTTATGCATTTGTCTGCTAAATGAAAGGTTTCCCTCATACCAGATACAGTCTCTGTGTATTTATGGATTGAGATCAAGCTACTTCATCACTTTCTCTATAAGTTGAAAGAAAACATTTTCAAATAATAAAACTTGTCCCTAAATTGTACTGAATGTGATGGCATAGGGAGGAATAAGTAAGTTCAGTATCAGTGATGTTTACTTTCCTGTGTTGTAACTCATTAATTTTCATTTCAACATCAAATGTTTATAATGGGGAAAATTTCTGCTCCACTCTGCTGGAATTCTTTGAGAGTCAACAAAATAGTAGATGAAGGAGAACTGGCAGTTATAATTTATTTGGACTTTCATAAAACCCTGACAAAGTCCCTCACAATAAGCTATTAAGAAAATTAACTAGGCATGGGGTGAAGGTAAAGTTCTGTATTCTGTATGAGAAGTTGGCAAAGAGACAGAAAAGAGCAAGGAAAAGTAATTTTCCATGTGGCAAAAGATGGCCTGAGCTATAATAGTGCTAATGTTGGGTAATATGTTCATTAGTGGTCTAGAAGAGATATTGAACATCAGAGGATACAACCCCTGATTTAACAACAAGTTGTCCTGTGGCACCTTAAAAACTAACAGATTCATTTGGGCATAAACTTTTCTGGATTAAAACCACTTCATCAGATGCAGGGATGGAAGTAAATCAAGAGTAGGGGAAAATGTGAGGTACACCCAAGTGGCCTAAGAAAAACAGCTGAATGGGCAGCAGGACTGGCAAACGAAATCCACTTTTGACAAATGGAAGGTAGTGCACATTGGAAGGAAACATCTGAAATAGTCATACTACCGGGCTTAGTTCCTTCTAGTGTGCACGCAGAAAGCATTCTAATCCCGCCCACCTCGTTAACAGAACCACACAGAAGCAGGTAAACAGGGGTGGTGGGCTTGGTGTGGGAGTGGGGGCTGCCTAAAAAAAAAGCCTCGGCACAGCTGGGCAGCTCTCTGCTCTCCTCAGGGCTAGAGCTGGGGCCAGGCCTGTGTGGTGGGTGCCCAACTCCTCCCCTGGCGGGGCCATATGGCAGGCAGCTGCCCCATATGCTGGAGCTGGAGCCGGGGCTGCGGTGCGGCTGCTTCTGGGGCTGGGACCACGGTACGGCTATTCCCATGAGCTGCGGCCACGGCCACATCGTGGCTGCCCAGCTGCTTTCGGGGTACCAAAATGGCTACTGAAAAACATGAAGTATTGCTTTTCTATTTGATTTCATATTAAATAAGCATTTAAAGTAATGCACCTTGTTAATTATCCCTTGTTTTAGAATTCTTTGTTAGTACTGGTGGGTGCCGCAGTGGCACACGTCTAGACAAGCGCACACGACCTCAATATTGCTGCACAAGATAAAACTCACTTGCTCACAGATGGAAAACCTTAGAGGGACCACTGCTGCCAGGGACTAAATTACCTGTAATTACTTAGTAAAAAGATCAGGAAGTCTCTGTGTAAACTTCCTGTGAAAACCTCTTTTTAATGTGCAAGGCAAAAAAAAAAAAAGTAAGGTGCCTATTCAAAGGCAGTGTATTGCACAAAAATTGTGTTGAATATAGTCAGTGCCATTGTCCAATTCAGTAGGATCCCTCGCTTTGAATGCTGAGTCCATTCCAAACCACCTTATCTGAAAAAATAACAAAAACAGAAGTTCTAAGATTGGCAGAGAAAACCATTAGAGGCCTAAGCATACTTTTACATGAGGAGAGATTGAAAAGATTTAAACTAATGGGATCTGGGCATGCCTTAGGCAGCTTTGAAAATTTTATTGTAGCTGTGTTTAATTCAGAGAGACAAATAGGTGACATGATCAAGATATAAAACTATGAATGAGTGAAAGAAAGTAAATCAACACATCTGTTTAATTAACCATAATACAAGAACAAGAGGACATTCCATGAAATTGGAGGGCAACAACTTTCAATTAATAATAGGAAATACATTTTTACCCAGTTAGCCTGTGGAACTCTGAGTCACCATGCCGGCACAACATGATTTACATGATTCACCACAGGCCTGAAAAAGAGTACCACAAAGAATGTATAACTAAGGAAGATATCACAGCAAACATTTGTACCTTCACATTGCATGCTTGCAATCCCCACCCCCACCCAAGGCTTGAAGTAATCATTTTGTGGTGAAATTAAACAGGCCAATATGATCTGTTTCTGAACAGGTGCCAAATCTTTCACATTAATGTGCTACCTGCTGAAAATTCATTTAGATGCTGTTGGTTAATGTGGAGTAGGGATAGAATGGTAGTTCGTTAATAGGAAACAGATGTGCCTTAGCTCACTATCTTTTCTGTGCCAAAACCACAAAATCATGCACTGTGCCATAAAACATTTTTTAAGGAAAAGTACAACCTGTTCAATTTTAGAACCCTTCTTTAAAATAAAATTTGTTTTAAGCACATTAGGAATGTATTTACAATCTAGGCTCACAAATGCATGATTGTGATCGTTTCCTAATTATTATACAGTAGTTGGATACTTTGACAAGACATCGCTAATACAGGCTATCAGAAAGTATGGCCCTAAATGGATGAGGACTAATTTTTAGAGGACATCTATAAAAATAGCTGAGGAGTTTTCCAAAGTTTTGGTCTCACTCACATCGTACCCTGTTAAAGATGAGTCCTAGTTTTCGATGGTGTTACCATCTATCCAGAATGGAAAGCCAGTGTCGCATTTTGTATCTCAAAGAGTTTTTTCTCATAACCATTATTACTACGGCTATACTGTCATAGTCCTTCTGTGGCCTTGTGTGACCACATTTGCTCATGCATAGGTTGCTATTCTCATCAACGGGGTGAGAGGAGAAGCTGTTTACCTGGTACCCCCCACTGTAAGCAAGTGGGAGTCCTACCTCCTCCACACCTCTACGTTCTGTCCAGAATAGCTGGTCTGGGACGTGGAGTGGGAGGGAGCATGCACTTCTGTGAAAAAGATGAAGTAATTTGCTCCCTCCCCAGCACACAGAAGGAACAGCGAATGAATTGTGAGTTCCGTCCTGAACCACATCTGATCCTGGGCCAGTACAGCCATACACCGTCCCTCATCCTGGGGCAGGTTGTCATTAGAATCTGGACTTCATTTCATTTGCTGTTATGTTGATTGATTCCTCTTCTGCCTCTACAGTTACCCCTGTTTCTCCCTATAATCACTGCCATATTACACCATCACCCCATAGTACAGGGGTAGCTAACTACCTTAATCCATCCTCCCCTTCCCCTTCTCTGTCTTCCCATTTTCTCCACGTCTAACTCAGTTCCATTACATGGGTGCAGTCCTCAATGATTTCAGTGAACTTTGCATCCATGTAAATAATGGTCAAATTCCATGTGTAGTTACAGTTTACACTGGTTACCAGTTACACTGCTTAGTAACACTGGGAGTTTGCCCTTAATAACAGTGGGAGTAATATTGGGCCCATTCCATTAGAGTTACCCTGAATTTACATTAGTGCAAGTGAGAGCAGACTTTGGCCCTTCAACGCTATCTTGTCCAGCTTCTTGAGAACTCTGACCACACCAGAAATGGAAGCATATATTTCCTGAGAGTCTGTTATTGCTGTATATATCTTGGACCTGCTACCCTCAATAAGCCAGTGACACATGACATCCTTGGTGAGCCCATTATTCACAACTAATTGTATATCATTTCTGCAAGTGGAAAATAATCCCTTATATTTAGAGAGGCTGTAATGATCACAGTGTGTTTTTAAATTATATGACAACAATAACTCGTTATACCGACTAGGGATGTAAGCGACTAGTCGAGTGACTACTCCACTACTCACTTGCCCCCGCCCCACTGCCTCTGTATCAGAGGCAGCAAGGGGGGAGGGAGCAGGAACCAGTGCTTGGGGGAGCCGGCTTAAAAGACTGTCTCTGCGGTGCGTGGGAGGGGGAAGAGGAGACAGAGCCACATGGGTCGCAGAGCCATGCAAGCCAGAACTGCTCAGTCCCAGCTTGCACCGCCCCCGGGAGTTAACCCAGTTACAGCTCTGTACTTTAAATGTAGTAAGAGTCCAGCGGCTCTTAATGCATTTAAAATGCAGAGCTGCAGCGGCAGTAATGACTGCCCCCCTTATCGACTAATAGAGTAGTCGAAAATTCCATCGACTACTCGATTAGCTAGAAACCGTTACTTAACATCCCTAATATCAACCTGACTCAGGCCAGATGAAAATTATGACACTTTGTGCTTTGAGTTTAATTTGCCACCATGTTACTTTAGTTTTACCCCACTGTGACAATAGGCTCAGATTGGTGTGAAAAAGGGGATGGTAAGACACTGGGGATACAGGTCCTTTAGTCTTTTAGGATATTTTTTAAAATGACATAGCAGGTGAGTGAACTGATTATAATGATTATCCAGGCTGTTTCTTCCTGTAATGAGGTGTTAATTTGTTACAGATTCAGTTTCTTCATTGTATACGACAAGCAGCTACTGGAGGCGAAAGTGAAGTTGTGGATGGATTTTATGTATCCAACAAGCTGAAGGAGAAAAATCCTCAAGCCTTTCAGATTCTCTCCTCCACTCTTGTAGACTTCACAGATGTTGGGACTGACTACTGCGATTTTGCTATGCAGTCTAAACAGCGGATTATCGAGTGAGTAACAATCAAGGGTGTGACCATAGCTAACAAAATCCCAGAGTTTTTCATTTCATATAATGCTGCTTCACCAGGAATTACTGGGTTGCACACAATGCTGAATTTATGCCTGATTTGGCAGGCTTGAATCCTAGCACCTCGAGGCATGGCCCAGGTGATAGCCTTGGCACCTTTGGGCTAGCTGCATTAGTTGTGAATATATTTTTAAAAAATGTTTCAGCCCCAGCACTTTTTCCATTACAAATGAAGCACTGGTTGCACAGCAACAACTTGCATGATAGAAAAAGTTCTAGTTGCATTTCTCATTGTTTCTTCTTGCAGGAAGATGTTAGAGGGTCTGTGACTGCCACCTCGTGGGAACACAGTGTTTCAACTTTGTCCTTAATTATCAACTGAATTATGTTGCACTATAATGAATCAAAAGCTTCAGAGGGGTAGCCGAGTTAGTCTGTAACAGGAAAAAATTAAAAAACAACAAATAGTCTGGTAGCACTTTAAAGACTAACAAAATATGTAGATGTATATGAATCAGATAGTCTTTATTATTTTTATTATGGAATTTGTCATTATGTCTTAATTTTCCCTACTCATTCTTTCCACCCTCCACTACTCAAAGCAGCCATAATAACTTTCTCCTGATATCCATCACAGCAGTTGGTCTTCTATCTAAATTCTAAATGAAATGTGCACCCATATGCTGTTATGAAGCTCCTGCGTAGGAAAAAACTCTTACATAAGAGGCTGTCTTGCTCTATTATCATTTTCTTTTAATCTTGTTACATGACTAGGGGTCATACTACATGTCATAATAATCCCTTCCATCTGTAAAAATGTATTAATTCAAACATTTTAGACAGAGAGAGGGTTGTTTTTTTTTACATTGACAGACTGAGGGTGGGATTTTTATATAGACAAAATAAGGATAAGATTTTAAAAAATGCCAAAATATTTAGAAGCAAAAGTCCCTTTCATTATTAATCTTCCTAAATCCTGACCTATTAATAAAAGGAGGAGCCTGATATGCAATAATGTACAATACTTTGTGATAGCATTGCAATTCATTGTTGAATTGTACTGTAACAGCCAGCAATTGAAAGGGGAAATTTAACCTGCCCTTATCAAAACAAAAATATGCTAATGTTTGAGTGGCATGATAATGCATTTCTCTCTTTCTCTTTCTCTCAGTGTAGATTACAGAGGCCAGGTGGTTCGTATCAATTATAATAATGCAACAAGAGACACTGTATTTGACATACCTGCTGAAAACGTGCAGCCATTTTATGCAGCACTGAAGGAATTTGTTGATCTATTGAATGGACCGGAACATATGGTTACCTACAAGATGAAACCAGGTCAGTGAGCACGTTACTTCTGCTTACAAAAATTGGAAGATTTTTTTCATGCTTTTGTCTAAGAACCGAACCCTAAATATTTGAACATATGGGCCATTAGTACAGTGCTGGTACCAAAAGGGAATCTCAGTCCTCTCTGAGTGCCCAATGCAAAACACTTGGGCTAGACTGGGAGAAGTCTAGAACACTCATGACAACAGCTGAAATCAATTGAAGTTGTGTTTCGAACATGTAAAGTGCTATAGATATGCTAAGTATTATGGAAAATTAGGTCCTAGGGGTATCAGGCTGGAGATGTTAGACAGTTTTAACCATAATTTCTCTGTGCCTCCGTTCCCTTTTTGTAAAATGGAGATAACAGCACAGCAGTGCTTTACAGGAGTGTTGTGGAGACAAATTCACTGTATGTATGAAGCATTCAGCTACTATGGTGAGAGCATGATGGAAACCATCAGAGGAAATTAATTACTCTGTATGTGGAGCTGGGTTTAAATAACATGCAGTGATAATTCATGGGGCCCATGCTGAATGATGAGGGTAACACAAGCCACTGACTAGCTGCCCATTAAATGAGAAGATTCTTTCTGTGCACTGTAGCAGGCAGAGGCTTTATGGGGGGAAAAGGAGTTTGTGATTACATAATTAAGGACTAACAGATTTATTGGAGCATAAGCTTTTGTGGGCAAAGACCCACTTTGTCAGATGCATGCGGTCTTTGCCCACGAAAGCTTATGCTCCAATAAATCTGTTAGTCTGTAAGGTGCCACAGGACTCCTCGTCGCTTTTGCAGATTCAGACTAACACGGCTGCCCCTCTGATAATTAAGGACTGTGGGTGTGAGATGAGTGTCCATCCCCAGTTCCCAGACACATACTTGCATTAGCTCTCATCTAGCTAGCACACTAAAAATAGTAGTGTAATTCTAGTGGAATGGGCAGTAGCAGGCAGTGGTTCTAGGCCGGTTTTTTACTCAGGGTGACCAATCTGTTCCTACCACTCACATCAGTCTGTGCTACTAGGAGTACCCTACTATTTTTCTCATGCTAGCACAATGAGAGCTCATCAACGTTCCCTCTAATCTTTTTCATCCATGGACAGAATACATTTTTATGTGCATTGAAGCATGTCTGCATGTACCACACAAGTAGAAACAAAAAACCTAGCTGTGGGCACTTAGCTATTCAGTTGAGTGGCATTTGAATTTCTCCCACGCAAGTGCACTGCTTACAGGAAACACCGGAGCTTGTGTAAGCATGGCTACGCCAGCTGAGAATCACACCCAAGTAGTTCCAAGTATAGATGAAATTTCTGTCATAATCCATGCACGCAAGAGGACTGAATTAAGTCTTCATGGTTTAGCTACATTTGGCATTTCTTAATTCTTAAACATATGACTTTTGCAACCTTAATGTTTTTTAATGTAGCTAATCATATTACACGCAAAAAATATGGGCTGTTTTGAGCACATTGACTGAAAATTACCTTGGTGCATAGTGCTAGTGCAAAGACATGCCATAGCACTCATGTGCGGCAGTAGCGTTCTGCAGCAGGGCTACATATGAAGGCATGCAGCAGAAGGCAGTGATGTAGATGGAATGGGAAATCCGTTATTACATGTCTCCAGTGGCATTATTGCCCCAGCAAAAAGGGTGGAGATATTGGAGCACACACTCTTCTAGCCCATAGGCAGCAGTAATAGCTACTGGGGGAGAGGGGAGTGCACTGCAGACCTTCACCTTGCCTGTGGGTTGTGGGTGGATTTACTTGCTAGCGCTCTTGTTCATCACCTGCTCAGGCCCTCTGGCTTTGTGCATGTGAAGTGAGTTCACTCACTAAAATGTTTTGTGCAGTTAATCATCATGTGGAGCCATGATCACAAGGGCAGCAGTATAAAAACCCCAAGGCCTCATCTTCGCTTGCTGTTCCAGAGAGTGATCTGGCATTTGATTTAGCGGGTCTAGTTAAGACTCGCTAAATCGAATGCTGAGAGCAGCTCCAGCCAGTGCTGGTACTCTTCTCAGTTGTGAGGAGCAAGGGAAGTTAACGGAAGCATGTGCACATGTATTACCTCACAGAACAACTGTGAAGATGATGCCAAGCTTAGCTTAAGGTAAGTTGACTCCAGCTACGTATTTTCCGTAGCTTAACCCGACTTTCCAGGTCTAGTGTAGACCTGGCCTAAGATAGTAAGTTCTAAGTGCTTACACTTTGACACCTGTCCCCTCCCCCCACCCAAAGTCTGTCTCACCCTCTCCAACCCCTTCCCCCAGCTTATGCCCTCTTCCCTCTAACCCTATCCATGCCCAGGCTCCTAACCCTTTTCTCCCTTGAATGGCAATTGTATATCCTTTCCTCACTGTCTGCCTTTTTCATTGCCCTTTCTTCAAGAACTCATGCACGCACACCCAGTTCTCACCACTGTATTCTAATCAGGCTGCTTCCTCTTCATCAGTGTCAGGGTACTCAGTGAGAGCATTGAGTGTACAGGAGAGACAGTCCCTTGCTTTCAGTTCTTGTGCCTGGCACTACAGCAGCCCAGAGCCAGAATCACAGGGAAAGTCCTGCTTAGCCCCAGTATCCCAGGGATGGAGCACTCTGAGTTGTTCTGTGAGGTAATACATGTGCAGTCACACATAGGAGCTGTGAGTTTTGAAGTATTAGTGCCCACAGAACTTGAAAAGTCAAGTTCCCAGACTCTGAGATGTTTGTTTTGAGCATGTGCAAACTGCTGTTTTTCAAAAGCTTGTAAATTTACCAAAGTGAGGGGGTTTTCACAGCAAAAGGCACATCCCTGACTAAGGAATGGGAGCCTTCTAGCTCCATTCTTCTCTGTGGTTGTCCCCTACAGTGATGGATTGGATGCTGTGTACATTTCCCCCCACCCCCTTCTGGCAGAGAGAGGAGAGGAAATATTTTATTACTCTCTCTGGGGTGGGGGATTAGAGGCTTTGCTGCACTGCCACCATGGGTGTGGTCATTTTATTTTAGTTCATGACAAACCCTTTTCTCTGTGCTGGTTGGATCCATGCAAAGTAGTTATTCCAGCCATGTGGATGCGGTGCAGCCTCTATAACCCCGATAATGTGGGAGGGATTTGCAGTTTGCAGGAGATACAGTGAGTACGGCACTAACCTGAGACTTGAATTCAGTTCCCAGCCCTAGATTTCCTAACTGACTGTGGGCAAGTCTCTCAGTTCCCCATCTGTAAAATGGTGGCCCTGCTCTATGGCACTGGGAAGTTGTGTGTGTCGGAATATGAATGATTCTGAGATGGTTAGTTTCCCCAGGCACAAACAGATGCAAGGGATGGCATGTTGTGCTTTCTAGATATGAATACATTTCCCAATTGTGGGGAAGAGTTTTTGCAGGAGGATTCAAGAGACACTCGAATAAATGCACTGAAATGGTTTGTGTGTTATACATTTGAAATGATGGAAAACATGACAAAGTGGTGAAGTACATTGTTTAATCTCTTCATAGGAGACATAGTAACATTCGACAACTGGCGTTTACTGCATGGCCGCCGGAGCTACCAGTCAGGGACAGAAATATCCCGTCACCTTGAAGGTGCTTATGCAGACTGGGATGTGGTAATGTCAAGACTCCGACTCTTCAGGAACATTGTCCAGAATGGCAATTAAACTTTCTTCTGGTTTAATAATTAGCAATGCCTAGGACAGTTCACCTATGGTTTAAAAAATATAAATGTATTGAAATTCCAATACCAAGTGTATATTTTAAACGTTTGCTAATGTAACCTTTGAAAGACCAAATATATTTTCGAAAAGTATGTTTTGTTGAAATAAGGTATCTCACAGTACATCTTTATTCTGCTGTCACCATAAGTGGTATCACAGCCTGCTGTATCAGTATCTAATTAGCCTCAAACTAATACATCACAAATGGGTCTTCTCTTATCAGGAATCAATCTTTCCAGGTGCGCATTACCTATTTAGGGGTTGTAAAGGATATCAGCTTTCTGCAAATTTTTAAAATCTATTTTCAAATATGTAAAAGCATTTTATATATAATGACACACTTTCTTTACATTTCTCCCCCCGCCCTCCCCCCAAAAAAACCCAATAACTTTAGGCTCTAGCATGATAATAACAAGAAATTCTACTCTGAAAAGTGATTATTCAAAAATAGCATCTTACTAAACAAATCGGTTCTTTATGCATGTTCAGAGCCATTCCTGTTTAATTTCATACCCACAAGTAAATGGTTAGTACTTTTTATTCCACTTAGCTCTAAAGAGTCTATACAGCTGTAGGAGAGGAGATGGATTCAAACATCTCCTTGTCAGTAGTAGTATTATAATACTAACTAAAGTCCTGAGATCAGACCCTACTGTAGTAGGTGCTTTGCATAGGCTTAGTAGAAGACTCCCCCTGTCCTGAACAGCTTATAGTCTGTATAGATGAAGGATACAGACCCTCTTGGCCCCATTTTACAGCTAGGAACTGAGGCACTGAGAGATTCAGCATGAGATTCACAAGGACGACTAGGCTTAGCATTGCAAACCCTAACTTTTAGGCACCCTGCCACCATGTGAAATTCACAGCCCTGAATTAAGCACCTCGGTTTCCTATACAACACCAGGGGAGATTTGCCTAAAGAAGGGATTCAAAAAGCCAACAGATTGAGATGGGAGCTGCCTAAGCTAGCCAGCAGGAATTGCAAAGGAGAGGGGTGTATCCTAAACCCCACTCTTCAGAAGGTGGTAGGTTACCAGGAACATTGGAGACCCTGGTTCAGTTCTCCCCTCTGCCTTCTGTGCCCTATATCCATACTGACCAACATTTCCAAATTAATTTCAGGGAGACTTGTAGTGGTAGTGATATTTAATTTGCTAACGGTGAAATACTTTTGCTTTCTTCAGCTTCTCCTTGCTTGGATGGTGCTGGTAACGGTACTGTTGGCAAAAACAAATGTATTTTGGTGGGAAGTATACCCCGTAGTGTGCTAATTTTGTCTGCAAAGAAACATCACTAACATTGATTCTGTTTCAAATTCAAGTTTCCTTTTTAACTGGGAGTTAAATTCATTGTTGAGGCTTTCCGTTTCTTCTGTGGGAATTACTTGGAAAGGTCTTCGGTGAGTCTGCTTCTCTTCCTGAATTCCAACGTTAAAGACTGTAACATGTCATCTTTTTTCTGGGAGTGTTTCCAAAAGAGCTTTCATAGCTTCACTTTCATTCCCTTCACAGCAGAGTAAAATCTTCTGCTGATAGTATCACAATGACCAGACCATTGCATTTCTTCAGACTTTAGGCAGAGAATCCAAAAGACAATTTGTTATCCTCCCCACTTGATTTTCTGGATTTAAGCAATCTTTGGCTCTTCTTTTGTTTCTTTGAGACAGGGTGACTTTATGCATCTTCCAGAGATCTTTTGGAGGGCTTCTACTTTCTACACTGCAAAAATTAGCAAATTCTTTCACGCATCAGGGTTTCTCAGGGAGGGTCATAAACGATGGCAGATCTGACCTTCACTAGCGCTTTCCTGCTGAACCAGAGGACAGGGAGTCAGACAAGCCTCGACTGATGGCTCAACACAGTTCTCTCTATCACTAAGGCTGTGTCTACACTGGCGCGTTTGTGCGCGAAAACATGCTGCCTGTCTACACTGGCCGCACGTTCTTGCGCAAGTAAACTGACGTTGTACTGTAGAAAATCAGGGCTTTTTGCGCGAGAACTCTGACGCTCCCTCTCAGGAAGAAGCCCTCTTGCGCAAGAGCTCTTCCAGAAGAGGCCAGTGTAGACAGGCAACATGATTTTCTTGCGCAAGAAGCCCCTATGGCTAAAATGGCCATCAGAGCTTCCTTGCACAAGAGAGCATCTACGCTGCCATGGATGCTCTTGCGCAAAAGCACATCTCTTGCGCAAAAGCACATGCCAGTGTAGACACTCTCTTATGGAAGACTTTTTGCACAATAACGCTTCCACAAAAGAGTTCTTGTGCAAGAAGCTGCCAGTGTAGACGTAGCCTAAATGTGAGACTAAGGAGCTCTGTGGATCCCACCTGCAGTGGCTTGCCCACCATGACACTGAAAGTCTTTGGCAGAACTGGGAATTGCACCCTAGAACCCAGCCCACAAGGGCGTTGTCTGAGGAAGCATTCTTCTTTCATGATCTTCCCCAAATATCTTCCCCATTTGTACTTCAGACTCATATGGGACATAGGATGGTGTGTGACAGCAAAGTCCTGTCAGGTGGCTTGGGTACTGTACCTCACAGAAATGAATTTCTATTGTTCAGGTTTCAGCCTAGAAAAGGGAGGTATAAAAATATATATTCCATTAACCATCAATGTATTTTGTCTATTAGGGTCCCCCCACAACTACTCAAGATTACGGAAACAGGTTATTTTCACACTCCTGATGTCCGAATGCCTTGTTTAAAACTTCAGGAATCGAATCCTACAAACAATTTATCATCTTCCCCACTTGATTTTTCTGGACTTAAGCAATCTTTGGCCATTCTTCTGTTTCTTTTATTTCACTGGCCCTGAAAGCGCAATAATAACTAGCAGAGTTATTATTCAATTCAATATCAGTGGATAGCATCTGTTCAATCCACCAGCATTTCACAGGGAACTAATGCAATAATACCCCAGGGCCCAAAATAGGGATAAAAGGTTAACCTGTTACCTAGTAAGCATTAGCCTTACCAGCATGGTTACCAGGTAACTACTTAATCACAGGGTCTGGCCAGCAGGAATACCACCCCCTGTCCCTGGTGGCGTAGCCAGCAGGACCCCAGCCGCAGCAGACCAGTGTGGCCAGAGCAGCCCCACCACCCACAGTCACAGTGAACTGGGACCAGAGCCCCCCCTGCGGCCGCAGTGAGCCCTGCCAGCTGGACCACGGCCACAGTGAACTGAGGTCGGAGCAGCCCCCCACCAGCAGCCAATGGTTAACTGGTTAAACAAATCATTTAACCAGTTAACTATTTTAGGCAGTTTTTACATCCCTAGCCCAAACACCCCAGGACTATTCGGATCACATTCAGATTTCACAGCTGTCCCACCTCTGTGTTGGTCAAACGAAAGCATTGGCCCTGAAAGCTCAATCAGGAATTGGATTTGGCTGCAGAGATGTGGCTCAGAGCCATCACAAACACACACTGAAGGGTGAATTTTGACTTCTCATAACTTTGCCCTCTCATTGTAGCCTGAAGTGAGAGCAGAAGCTGATACAATATGTCACAAAAACTAGCTTTTAGTGGTTCTGATCCCTCAGTGTTTCCTTCGTTTTCCTTCAAAAAATTGGCAGAAAGTCTGTTTGTATCTCTCTTTTGAAACCAAAATCCCAAAGCACTTGGTTTTAAGTGTACATTAGTTTCCAAATATCTCCTTTGCCGCATAATGGTGCTAAAGTGAATTATAACTATAAGGCGGGCAGCTTGTGTTTATACAAAAGCTTTGTGGGGAGGGGCAATTTGTGCTTTGCTTTTCAGAGAGCCATGTTAGTCCTATGCCTAAGTTTGATTAAAAGTTGTGTTGGAGCTGATTGGATTTTGGCCTAATTCTCCATAATTATTTATGACAGCAGCAGATGTTTCATGCATGTGGTGGAGAAGAGATTTTTTTCCCCAGTCATTTGGTTGGTTGTGTATGTGCCCAGTGCAGCCAAATCTGCCTTAGCGCTATAGTTACCCATTGGCTATAGAAGCTAACTTCTGACTGAGGCAGCTGCACTGAGTAATGCAGTGCCGGTGCTGTATTCATCCAGGTGGGCCTGGGGAACGTGCAGTAACACACTGCACCTGTGTGTGCAATTTGGTTAGCACATACTGGGGACGGCATCCCGTTGGTCTAGAAGACTGTCCACTGTGTGCTGAAGCCTGGCCATGAGAAAAATAGCCTACTTGTGCATGGAGAGAGGTATCCCATTCCCTCCTGTGGGTGGCCTTTCGCAGGCAGGACTGAGCCCATAAAATCTGATCTAATGTCCAGCAAGGTAAATGGCAGAACTCCCAGTGGTGCGGGTAGATGTACAGTGAGCATGAATTCAACCCTTTTTCAGTTGTTGGGAGCTGTGGATTTCTTGTGTGTATCTTTTGCATATATCTGACACTGCGTATAAAGTGAACAGTAAAAAAAAATAAACTACCCCTCTGGTTCTTATGCCCACACCTTGTGTATATTTGTATTTGTGTGATATTCATGTTACCCCAAAACTTTCAATGTTGATTTTTTAGAATGAAAGCTGTGCTACTGCGTTGGCGTGTTCTGTTTACGAAGGAGTTTTAGCCTCATGGTTAGAAGGCTCACCTGTGACTGCAGAAGAGGAAAGGAACGGGGCTTAGATCCTATTTCAGCATGAGAGAGTCATTACAAAGGCCGGCTCTGTTAGTCACTTCTCCACACAGTTTGTATTGCTCTAAGGACGGTTAATTACCCCTTCATGTAACACAAGTGTAAGGGTGATCCAAGTACATGAATAGGGAGCAGGTTTAAACCAAGCCAAAGGTGGTACATCCTCCTGCAAGGCACAGTCAGCACATGGCCCTTCTTGCCAGTTGATGTCGTGAATGCCAGCCTGTAAGTGAGTTTAATTTAAAAAAAAAAAAAAAAAAGTGAACAACTGCATGGAGAATGGCGCCACCAAGGGCTATTAGCTAAGACAGTCAGGGACACAGTCCTGTGCTCCAGGCATCCTTAAACCTCAGACTGCCAGCTGAGCGGGAGTGGCCGACAGAGGACTTGATAATTGCCCTCTTCTGTCCTTTACCTTTGTGGATGGAGGTTGGCATCAGCCACTGTTGGAAGATGGTTGACTAGACTAGCAGGATTTTGGTCTGACCCAGTCTGGCCATTCATACGGTCTTCATTTCCTTCTCATGAGGCAAGGGGGAAATTAAGAGGACTTACCTGCTGCCCAGGTGAATGGCCTAATCATTGGGTCCCAGGCTACAGTGATGAGGACCCCCCCCCCCATGTCACCCACTGAAACTGTTCCACTTTAGTTAACCAGCACTGGAGTGACATGGTGTCTGAGGCTTCCTTTCTAGGCCAGTGGTGGGGCTTCTCTGGTGTGTTAGGGGATCTACTGCGTCTAATCCTCTTTCTGTTCCCTGAAAAGGCTGTGTGGGAAGAGGAATGTGCATGCTTGGGTTATACAGCTAGCCATGTTGATGCAGGCTGGGGCCTCCTTGAGCTTGCCTATTGAAGCTGGTACACATTAGTTAAATATTATTTAGGCAGCAGCAACCCTGCACTTTGTCATCCAGTAGGTAGACTACCTAGCTTGCTTAGTGGTGGTGTGGGTTTGAATCCTCCCTCTGCTGGGTTTTGGAGAGGTTTCTAATGGAGGTGTGCTGCATGTGCCCTGGGAGATGTGGAGCTTGCTTCTCCCCTGCCTGTGGAAGCTGTTTGTTTAAATGTTGATAAGGGGAGGCACTCCTTCTGACTTCCTCTGTAGCCCAGAGTTTTGGCTGTGGGTTTGAGACTGCCCAGCTGCCTGTGGCTACCCCTGTTCTGAAATAGACCTGGGCTTGCTGTTCTCTTGAGTTAAATGTGCTTTGGCCCAGGCTCACAGCTGCCCTCACTCTCTGGTGCTGCTGTCTTGTTTAAGGAGCAGGAGACTGGAGGTATTTCATATGTATTGCAAACAGCGACTGATGGGCATTTTTGATGGTTTGATTTTTAATCATCAATAGGGATGTTTTATTGCGAACTGGCCTTGAGAGGATTGAAGCCCACATTGGTCACTGCCAGCTGGAACTTTTTGGTCAAATAGCCTGCCTCAGAGATAAAGTCCCTGCACACTTAGCCCGGAAGACTGGACATATGGTCAGGAGGAGACATTGCCCACCAGTGGACAGGTGGCAGCCTTGTGCTCATCCATGATTCATTTGGATGTACCAGATCAGTAATAACTTTATTCCAGGCATTTGTGGAGCTTTTAAAGCCATACTATATGGCTATGGCCATTCAGCAGTATGGGCCCACCATGCTGAGCAAATTGTTATGGTTATAGAAGAGCCCTCCGGTCCACTGAAAGATTCATAGAGCTTTGAAGCAAGCCTGAGTAGGGTTTTTTCCTTACTTGTATTTCCTCACTCTGCTACCATTGGGATGCCCTTCTCATATAAATTAGTATATTAAGGAGTTCAACTTATTTTCGGTTACTGTGACACACTGGTGTCAGACATCTGCAGCTGTTCCTGTCCTGAAATATCCAAAACCTGGTATTTGCTCACATTCTTCGGTTGCCTGGTGGTTTTGTGTGCCAACTTTCCCCTTCGATACTCCATTCCCCGTTCCCTGAAAATCTAAGAATGACCATTGAGCCATTTACTAACGTCTAAAGCCAGCGTCTTACAGGAGTCTTTGGATTACTACTGCATAAAATAAGTGTTAGAACTAGCTCTATGGGCTATAGGTCTTAACTCTAGCACTATTTTGTGGATCTGGGTCAATCTTCATCATCATGTTTTACACTGGCTATTCCTTGACCCTACCTAGTAAAATTGCTGTGTAGTGCAATAGTTGCAGTAGTTACCTCTTCTGCTTGGTTTCGCCATGTTCTTTTTCTGCTCGTTTGCAGTGCTGTTCTTTGTGCTAAGATTTGCAAGCAGATCTTTAAGCTGTGGTTAATTTGTACATAATGTGCTTGGTGTCCAGCTCATATTGCCCACTGCCAATCTCCAATCACTACTAATGGGACAAAATATATAATTTACTCTATTTAGATGAGTGGCTCTCGAGGCTGAACATATCCTAAGGACTCAGAGGTCAGTAAAGCACTTTACATCAAGTAAATTTTTCCTCCAGTCTCTTCTTGCTGACAATTAAACATTATCCAACTAGGAACCTCAGAAAGCTGAGGACAAGAAAAGAGATTTAGTGTATGTATGTAACATTCCAACTTTGCTGATATGCTATATTCTTATAGAGATAGCAAGCACACATCAAGACAGACGTAGGAAATTCTCATGTCAGGGAATTATCAGGACCAAGCATGTGGCACCATATTACTGCACCAGTGATTAGCAAGCAGGTTGTACTTCACCTAGAAATTAAAAGACCCCTTTTGACACACATTCTTCTAAAGTAGTTCACCATGAGAATCAATCCTAATTTCCAACACACCTCTTTCTCAGTTTTACCCTGAACTGAAAAGCAATTGTATTAGCAATAGGGTTGGTTCTATTTCAAAAAATATCCACCGAGGATTGCATTGACTAATAGCCAGTTAGTGGTCCTCTGTTTTATAAATCATGCTGTATTGTAGGACAAGAATAAATTGGCATAGGTTACAGACATATAGGCTACATCTCCACTGCAGGCTTGCACAATAACTGTTTTGCGGAAGAGTTCTTGTGCAAAAAATCTTCCACACGAGCGCGTCCACACTGGCATGTGCTTTTGCGCAAGAGCATCCATGGCAGTGTGGATGCTCTCTTGCGCAAGAAAGCTCTGATGGTCATTTTAACCATAGGGGCTTCTTACGCAAGAAATTCATGTTACCTGTCTACACTGTTCTCTTGTGGAAGAGCTCTTGCGCAAGAGGGCTTATTACTCGTGGGGAGAGGAATAACTCTTCTGGAGGAAGCCCTGTTTTCTGATGCTATACTGTAAATTTACTTGCGCAAGAATGCGCGTGCAGTGTAGACTGCATGCTTGTGCAAGAACAGCTGTTCTTGCGCAAAAACTTGCCAGCTATGTAGACACAGCCATAGGTTATAATATTCTGAAAACATGCAGTCCCAAGGCAGCCTAAATCTTGTATTATAACAACCATATCCTGTATAGCTAAGTAAATTAACACATTCTTTATATAAAAAAAAAAAATCAGAGCCCTAAGTCATCAGGGCTAAGCATTTGGCCCTTGGTATTCAGTTCACAGTAACTTAGATCAAAGCCTGCAACCAGGTGACCTTACAGATGGTTGCATAGGTGTAACTGAGGACAGAAATTGCCGCACTAGTTGTCATACATTTAATTATCTTCACTGATATAAGATCAGCCTTTGTCTCCCCAGTCCCTCATCTGTGCGGAGGTGAGCTCTGACAAAGATGAGGATATTTAACCCATTCAAATGAAAGTTGATTCCATGTGACTAACAAGGGCCAGAGCTGACTCAGTTTAACAATTTCCTCAGTACCTGCAGAAATTAGTTACAAAATTAAATTTGCATTTAGTAGTTACCACTGTTTAGTGCTTCGGAGTTTGTGGGCCAAATTCTGCCCTACGTCTAGAGTAATTCCAGTGATTTCAGAGTCTGTGTCTACATGTTCTGGTTTTAGCAACTCATGCCACAAGATGTCATGCTTACTATGGAGGTTAAGCAGAGCAGGCTTTTTCTGTACAGCTTTACAAGTGATTTTTGTGTTTTATTTTCACAGTTGTCCACAGTTTCAGCTACACAAAGACAAGATAAAGCTGTGGGCAAATTACTATCAAACTGTACAAAGCCCTCTTCATTTAGGAACAGCATATGTACCAAGAAAGTGCTGTTCAGACCCTGAGCCACATTTGACTAAATTTGCTGGACCACTTTTGGTTTTTATATGTAATTTTCATGATGTTTTTCTAGCAGGTTAGTTTATAATTTAAATATAGCATTTTGTGCTGTACGCTAAATAGGCAAGTACCAGTAGTATTGAATGCCTCTGTCACAGACAGTACATGTAAGGTAATGCTGAGCAGAAGACATATTTTTTAAGAATAATATGGTATCTTCCATGCAGCAAAAGCACCAGAATGCTATTTCACCCCAATGCAGTCCTCCTCAAAGGAAAGACCCTGCATAACCCGCAGCAAACATCCAGGAATTCAGAGACCCCACTTTTGGCACTACTGGTCTAGGGTTAGGACTTGAAACAAAATCAAGAATAGATATTGAGCTGTTCTTATGAGAATTTATGGACAAGAGTAGTGGAAATATAATGAGATTTGACTGATTTTGTGAATCTCTACTGATATCTAGCATAAATGGCAGCTCATAAGATTTTGATCCTTATCTGAAAGAGCTAGACAACAGAATCTCTCCAGTTTTGGGATGCAACCCAGAACCAAAGCCATAAGGTCAAGCTCCAGTAATTGAAATTCAAGCTTCCTTGAATTCTAAGGAGTTTGAATTCATTGTTGGCCTAGCTCTTGGAAATGCATTCAGAGGCAGAGCAGCAACCCAGTTTCAGCTGCTGCCATCTGTATTCATTGTCTCTATGATGGTGTACAGAATGAAGTATTCTCAACTGGAAAGGGAAGCTAGTTTCCAGGGGAATTTCATCTGTATCAGATGTGACAAGTAAACAAATGCATTATTAAAGATATTCTGGGTGCTTGCTGATATGCTGACTGCACACCTGTTGGCCGATGCACTACACCAAGCAGAGCTTCTCTGAAGAATTATTCACTTTGGCTGTGTCCAGACTGACCAGTTTTTCCGCAAAAGCGACTGCTTTTGCGCAAAAACTTGCCAGCTGTCTACACTGGCCTCTTGAATTTGCGCAAGAGCACTGACGTTCTAATGTAAGAAATCAGTGCTTCTTGCGCAAATACTTTGATGCTCCTGTTCGGGCAAAAGTCCTTTTGCGCAAAACGGCCAGTGTAGACAGCTCAGTTTTGTTTTGCTCAAAAAAGCCCCGATGGCTAAAATGGCGATCGGGGCTTTCTTGCGCAAAAGCGCGTCTAGATTGGCCACGGATGCTTTTGCGCAAAAAGTGCTTTTGCGCAAAAGCGTCCGTGCCAATCTAGACGCGCTCTTGCGCAAATGCTTTTAACGGAAAACTTTTCCATTAAAAGCATTTGCGCAAATTCATGCCAGTCTAGACGCAGCCTTTGTGCAAGACTTACAAGTACATAAAAAGTTGGTACACAGAGGGAGGTAAATTGTTAATTTTAAGCTCTGAGGATAGGACAGGAAGCAATGGGTTAAACTGCAGCAAGGGTGATTTAGCTTGGACATTAGGGAAAACTTCCTGATAGGGTGTTTAAACACTGGAATAAATTGCCTGCAGAAGTTGTGGAATCTCCATCACTGGAGATTTTTAAGAGCAAGATAGACCATCCTTGACAGGTGTTTGTCTAAGTAAGTGGGTTCTCAACCTTCTTTTTATCCCTGGACACC
The DNA here is from genome assembly GCA_032595735.1 of Pelochelys cantorii. Taxonomy (NCBI): domain Eukaryota; kingdom Metazoa; phylum Chordata; order Testudines; family Trionychidae; genus Pelochelys; species Pelochelys cantorii. Next base: position 42,000,313 of record CM064329.1, on the reverse strand, counting down.
TAAACTTAAATAGAGAAGCCAATCAGAGGTGACACATGTGGAGGAGGGGGGGCTCCTCCTAGATTTCTGCCTTCCATTTTGGCCCTGCTCCCTGAAGTGCTGCTGTTGTAGCAGGGAAGAGCAGTGGTATGTCTCTTTGCCTAACTGTCTCTTGCTCCTGGATTCAATGGCTGTGAAGTAACCCCTTCTGATGGTGGGGAGAGATCTTTCTTCTGCAAAGACACTGCAATTTTTGGTTATGCCCGCCCGCCTGCCCAACCCATACAGACTCGGTGACCCATTGAAGTGAGGGAGGGGATAGAGATAGGGCTCCTTCCCCAAGTCCCACACAGGGCTGATGTCCAAGTCCCTCAACTTAGGCCTGAAGCCCAGTTTATATGGGCCTGGCAGGTTTCTGGCCCCTGAAACCTGCTCAAAGCCCTTCCCCCAAGGGCCTCAGACTCCGTGTTAAGAATCAGTGGTCTAGGTAATAGTTACTCCTGCCATGAGTACAGGAGATTGGACTAGAAGACCTCTTGAGGTCTCTCTCAGTCCTACAATTCTATGATGTTAGGGCCCCACCCTCTGGAAAAGCAGTTCCAAAAAGCTAGAAAAACTTCCTGAAACATGCGTGTTACTCTAAACTATCAAATGTGAGCTTCTCTGACACAACCTTTGAGGTGGAAACTGCTTCAAACATTTTCTCTCTATTCCTATGATCTTAGTCTCAAACTGAACTGTGGTCCAGATACTGTTTTGGAAAAAAACAGAGACATTTAAAAAGAATTAAAGCAGACAATGTACTGCATTTATGTATCAGCACATTGGGGAAAGGGTGAGGATTTTTGTTTCAGCATGGACACTGATTGTCACAGTGAGATGAGGCATAGCGTGGAGTCATATACGGACATCTCATGTCTGTATGTCTCCATTGCCCCTCCCAAGAACCAGCAATAATGATGAGAAACAAATTGCCTAGGAGCACTGGGATTAAAGCACCAACTGGAGCAAAGGTTTCCTACCCAGAGCCCTGCTAAGCTTTAGCCCTTTTGCATGTGACCAGAGCCCTGTTGCTCAAGGCTTCTCTTACTCTTGCAGGATTGGGCCTAAGAAAACCAACATAATGCTAAAACATGCCTGAGGTGAAAAACTCTGGGGTAATGAATGACGACCTGGAAATTCAAGCCAACAGGCAGAAATAGAATCACGTTCCCTCTAGACCTCTTCATTGCATTAAGGAAGAGCTGGAAACCCATTCTCCAGTGGGGCTGCTAGTACTGTAACAGAAAATAGTAGGAGTTCCTGAGAAATTCACAAGGGTGAAAAAAGACATTTTAAAAAGAGTCTGTAGTTTTCATTGTTTTATGCTGAAAACTTACCATCTATATTATGCTTTCATCTGCCACTGCAGGACTTTCTCTAGAACAGAAGGTGCTTTGCTTCACTAATAATTGAGGGATTTAATGGACATGCAGAAACTTGAAGCTGAAGTCAGCAATTATCTTGCAAATTAGAAAACAAAACAAAACAAAATCAGTGCTCAGGGAGTTTCTCACTACAGGGCCTAATCCAAAATCCAGTGGTGCTACTGAAGACTCCTATTAATTTCTTACTGGGTAAGAATGTTTCTTACCCAGTAAAACAGTTTCAGAGGGGTAGCCGTGTTAGTCTGTAACTGGAAAAAAAACTGTTAAAATAATGAATAGTAAAACAGGTTTGGCTGCCTTCTGTCTCCATTGGTTATAAACTGTAGATGATGAGACAGGGCTTCCATCTAGTGGCTTATTGCAGGATATCTGTTTTTCATCAAAGCAGTTTCATCTGCATCCTTTGTATAATAGGAAATGATGGAATTTTAAGAGAATTGTGGTGCTACTGATCACACAATCACCAAATCCCAGCATAATAAAAGGCACATTTTCCACTGTAGAGTAAAGAAATAGTTGCTAAACTGCTCATACTGCATTGATCAAACCACTTGCATTAATGTTAAAGACATCCATCCATCCCAGTCTGGAAGCACTTTGGTTTCCTCACTGAGTTTAGCTTTGGTTTCAGCAAATCTAGTATTATCAGTTTCACTAAGCTACAATCACTTATACAAGTAACTTGCATAGATTTGCTGACCTTAGGGCAAAAGTGGGGTTACATTGCTTATATTTAACAGTAACTTGGAATGTTTTTTGAATACTTATTGTTTGTATCTTTGCTGCTTATTCAATCAAAGAAATGGGAGCTGCCTTATAAAAGTAGGGCAATGTCACCTGGAGTGGGTCCTTGTGAAGGCTCTCGGCTGTTTCATGATGAGAAATCCGCATGCAGTTTGGTGGAGGGGGGAATTCAGTCTACAGAAAATTCCCTTTAAAAAGAGGCCACAACTCTAATAATAAGCTATCCTTTAAGAACTAAAGCCTGCACATTGCACTGTAATAGACATATCACTCACTCAGGATATATTGGAAGTGAATATATCCTGTAGCTCAATCATAAGCATTCAGGTGATATCCATGACTCTGGGCTAGTGGAAAAAACATGGTTTGGGTGCATACCTGGGTCTCACAAAACCAGTGTTCAGTTCTCTCTGCATTCCCATGAGCCTGGGTAATCCTCTGAACCTTATTTGTGAAATGGGGATAGTACTTTACCAGCTACCTCACAAAAAGGTTGTGGGGTACTTACACTATGTAATACTTCAGTTAGATTGTTAGTACAGTTTGAAAAGGGTAGAAAATTGTTTCTAGGTGGAGGTTCTTCCTTCACGTTTATATTAATTGTGTGAGGGTTTTCAAAAGGAGCCAGTTTCAAAGATTGTGGTGCCCTTTCCAGCCCATCCCCTACGTCTCTGCTCTCCATGCTCTTGAGGCCGCATGCAGCCCCACAGCTTACAGGCAGCTTAGCATGTAAATACTTACCAGCCGTAAGCAAGTCACCCCTTAACCCAGTTATACATTTATGAGTCCAACTTCCATGGTTTTACAAAATATGAAACCCTTGTGGGGAAAATAGCTTGAGACATCCTGTGAAAAATGACCCCTCCCTCTCCCTGCCTTCACTGACCAACCATGCCAGCAGCTGAGCAGTAGAGTTGCCAGGTGGTTGAAACAAAAATACCGAACACCACTCCCCCCCAAAAAAAACACTGGGAAAAAATTCTGTTGAAGGGGAAAAAAGTGGGGGGAGTGGGAGGGAAGAGAGACCAAAGTTGTTGAGCAAAAGAAAAAAGAGACAGGCTTGCAAACCTAGTGAGGAGGGCTTTAAACTAGGTTCATCGGGGGATGGTGACCAAAACCCTGAGGGGAGTGGGAAAGTCGGATACCGGGAAGAAATGCAGAGAGGAACGAGCAAGAAAGGAGGACCCCTATTTCGAATGGAGAAGATAGGGCGATCAACTGGTTACCTGAGGTGTTTGTATACTAATGAGAGAAGCCTGGGCAACAAACAGGAAGAACTGGAGGCCCTGGCCCAGTCCAAGAAATATGATTTAATTGGGATAACAGAGACTTGGTGGGATGACTCGCATGACTGGAGCGCTGTCATGGAAGGGTATAAACTGTTCAGGAAGAACAGGCAGGGGAGAAAAGGAGGAGGAGTTGCACTATATGTAAGAGAGCACTATGATTGCTCTGAACTCCAGTATAAAGAGGGAGAAAAACCTGTTGAGAGTCTATGGGTTAAGTTTAAAGGAGCAAACAGCAGCAGTGATGTTGTGGTTGCTGTCTGCTACAGGCCACCGAATCAGGTAGATGAGGCTTTCTTCAGACAACTGAGAGAAGCTTCCAGATCGCAGGCCCTGGTTCTCGTGGGGGACTTTAATCACCCTGACATCTGTTAGGAAACCAATACGGCAGTACACAGGCAATCCAGGAAGTTTTTGGAGAATGTTGGGGATAACTTCTTGGTACAAGTGCTGAAGGATCCAACCAGGGGCCATGCACAGCTTGACCTTCTGCTCACAAACAGGGAGGAACCAATAGGGGAAGTAGAGGTGGGTGACAACCTGGGAAGCAGTGATCATGAGATGGTAGATTTCAGGATCCTGACCAAAGGAAGAAAAGAGAGTAGTAAAATACACACCTTGGACTTCAAAAAAGCAGAGATCTGATAGCATCCCAGGGGATTCTGCCCAACATGAAGGGGAAAGGAGTCCAGGACAGCTGGCAGTATTTTAAAGAAGTCTTATTGAAGGCACAGAAAGAAACTATCCCAATGCATAGCAAGAGAGGCAAAAATGGTAGGAGACCGGATTGGCCTACGGGGGAAATCCTTGGTGAACTTAAGCACAAAAAGGAAGCTTACAAAAAGTGGAAACTTGGACAAATGACCAGGGAGGGGTTTAAAATGTATAGCTCGAGAATGCCAGGGGGTTATCAGGAAGGCGAAAGTGCAAATGGAATTGCGACTGGCTAAGGATGTGAAGGATAACAAGAAAGGTTTCTACAGGCATGTTAAGAAGAAGGTGGTGATCAGAGAGGGTGTGCAGCCCCTACTGGATGAAGGAGGTAACCTAGTGACAGATGATGTGGGGAAAGCTGAAGTACTCAATGCTTTCTTTGCCTCTGTATTCACGGACAAGGTCAGCGCGGAAGTCCAGGAGCCAAGTGACGCAAGATGGGATGAAGATGGACAGCCAGTGGTGGGTAAAGAACAGGTTAGGAACTATTTAGAAAAGCTAAATGTACACAAATCCATGGGTCTGGACTTAATGCATCCAAGGGTACTGAGGGAGTTGGCAAATGTCATTGAGGAGCCTTTGGCCATTATCTTTGAAAAGTCGTGGAGATCGGGAGAGATCCCGGATGATTGGAAAAAGGCAAATGTAGTGCCCATCTTCAAAAAAGGGAAGAAGGACGATCCAGGGAACTATAGGCCGGTCAGTCTTACCTCGGTTCCTGGAAAAATCATGGAAGGGATCCTTAAGGAATCCATTTTGAGGCACTTGGAAGAGAGGAAAGTGATTAGGAATAGTCAGCATGGATTCACAAAGGGCAAGTGGTGCCTGACCAATTTGATTAGCTTCTATGATGAGGTAACTGGCTCTGTGGATGTGGGAAAGTCAGTGGATGTGATCTACCTTGACTTTAGCAAGGCTTTTGATACGGTCTTCCACAATATTCTTGCCAGCAAGTTAAGGGAATGTGGATTGGATAAATGGACAGTAAGATGGATAGAAAGATGGCTGGAAGGCCGGGCCCAGTGGGTAGTGATCAGGCTCGATGCCAACGGCTCAATGTCAGGATGGCAGTCGGTTACTAGCGGAGTGCCCCAAGGTTCGGTTCTAGGACCGGTTTTGTTCAATATCTTTATTAATGACCTGGATGAGGGGATGGATTGCACCCTCAGCAAGTTTGCAGATGACACTAAGCTAGGGGGAGAGGTAGATACGCTTGAGGGCAGAGATAGGCTCCAGAGTGACTTAGACAAATTGGAGGATTGGGCCACAAGAAATCTGATGAAGTTCAACAAGGAGAAGTGCAGAGTCCTGTACTTGGGACGGAAGAATCCCAAGCATAGTTACAAGCTGGGGACCAACCAGTTAAGTAATAGTTCTGCAGAAAAGGCCCTGGGGGTTACAGTGGATGAGAAGCTGGATATGAGTCATCAGTGTGCCCTTGTAGCCAAGAAGGCAAATGGCATATTAGGTTGCATTAAGAGGAGCATTGCCAGCAGATCCAGAGATGTGATTATTCCCCTTTATTCGGCTCTGGTGAGGCCACATCTGGAGTAGTGTGTCCAGTTCTGGGCCCCCCACTACAAAAAGGATGTGGACGCATTGGAGAGGGTCCAGCGGAGGGCAACCAAAATGATTAGGGGGCTGGAACATATGACTTATGAGGAGAGGCTGAGGGAGTTGGGTCTGTTTAGTCTGCAGAAGCGAAGAGTGAGGGGGGATTTGATAGCAGCCTTCAACTTCCTGAAGGGAGGTTCCAAAGAGGATGGAAAGAGGCTGTTCTCAGTAGTGACAGATGGTAGAACAAGGAGCAATGGTCTCAAGTTGTGGTGGGAGAGGTCCAGGTTGGATATTAGGAAAAACTATTTCACTTGGAAGGTAGCAAAGCACTGGAATGGGTTACCTAGGGAAGTAGTGGAGTCTCCATCCCTAGAGGTGTTTAAGTCTCAGCTTGACCAAGCCCTGACTGGGTTGATTTAGTTGGGATTGGTCCTGCCTAGAGCAGGGGGCTGGACTTGATGACCTTCTGAGGTCTTTTCCAGCTCTATGATTCTATGACTCCAAGGACTTAAGCCAAAAAAAAAAAATTAAAATCAAACAGCATTAAAACAGCATGTCCCCTTTAAGTGCAGGGATAGGAACAGGGGAGCAGTTGAGCACTAACACACAGGGGAATTGCTTCCCCTATGTCTTTTGGTTGGCAGCCATTTTGTGCTGGCAGCCTTGGGGAAATCGGGTAAGCATGGGGGCTAGGGTCGGGGGGCTGAGGGTGTTGGGGGTCGGGGCAGGGGGAAAGGGGGAGGCTGGGCGCAGAGTGTTTGTAGGGTTGCCAGGTGCCCAGCATTTTCGCCTCCTGGCCGGGGAAAAATTCAGAAAATACCGGACATCTCAGGTGTCCGGTATTCTCTGAATTTTTTTACCGGACAGGAGCCGAAAATACCAGACTGTCCGGGTGAATACCTACTGAGCAACCCTACTGAGCAGGCCCTAGAAGCAGAGACCCAGCCCCTATGCCTGAGGATAGCAGCCGAGCAGGATCCAGGGCCTGAAGCAAAGCCCCTGAGGAACAGCGGGGCCATTCCCTGGCAATAGGGGCATGGGGCCAGGATGCCCAAAATCTGGGGGTGCTGCAGCATCCCCTCACACCCCTACTTCCCATGCCTATGACGACTAAATTGTTGTACTTCATGTTCATAGCATTAATCTGTAGATATGTGTTATTGAAGAAAGTGGCAATTAATCATTTCATCCAAAAACTGCATTGTTGGTTCACTAGGCCTGTACAACTTTTGGTATCTGTATTAACTTTTGTTTCTTCTTTATCTTAAACAATCCATTAACACTTCTGTTTATTGAACAGGATCATTTTCTGATATATTTTACGATTTAGTGCACTGGACACACAGAAATCTAATCATTCTCTTCAAAACCTAAGAGTATGTAAAGGGGCACCATATCCATATAAAAAGTTAACTGGTTAAACAATATAATTGTAATAGTTTAACCGATTAACCGTGTGGCTGGGGTCTGGCCAGCCCTCCGCAGGCAGGGGCTCCTCCAGTCTGACCCTTCACGGGCGGGGAGAGCCTGCTTCCCTCAACCCAGCCCTTTAGTTAACCAGGTAACCGGTTCGCTTATTTCCCACCCAGCCCTTTGTTTACTAGGTAATCAGTTAACTGATTAAACTTTCACATCCCTACTTCACACGAGGGATGTTAAAATGCATTTATTTTTGTAAACATGTAACCATTCTTAAAACTTAAATACCCACCTGGAGAAGTGAAAAAACAGATTGACAGAGCCAGAAAAATACCCAGGAATCTGCTTCTTCAAGACAGGCCCAACAAGGAAAACAACAGAACACCACTAATCATCACCTACAGCCCCCAGCTCAAATTCCTCCAGTGCATCACTGACAATCTACAACCTATCCTGGAAAACAATCCCTCAGACAGGCCAATCTTCGCCCACAGACAACCCCCTAACCTGAAGCAAACTTTCTAGCAGACACAGATCACACCTCAGACACACTCACCCAGGAACCTACCCCTGCAATAAACCCCATTGCAAACTCTGTCCACACATGTATATAAGTAACACCATCACAGGACTAACCACATAAGCTACCACATCAGTGGCTCAAACAACTGCACATCTTCTAACGTGATCTATGCCATCAAATACCAGCAATGTCCCTCTGCCATGTATATTGGCCAAAGTGGACAGTCTCTCTGACAAAGGTTAAATGGATACAAGTAAAGTATCAGAAATGGCAATACACACAAACCTATAGGAGCATATTTTAACCTACCTGGGCACTCCTCAATGGATTTAAAAGTAGCCATTCTCCTATAAAAGGATTTAAAAAAAACCAACTACAGAGAGAAACTGTGGAACTGGCCTTCATGTGCAAATTTTACACTCATGGCCTGAACAGACATGAACTGGATAGGCTGTTATATTCAACACCCAAATGACATCAGAAGCTAAGTATGGAACACTTCCAGCCCATTCAGTTAGCCTCATTAGCACCGGTACTACAATTAAGAGGTATTTTTTTCTCCGTCTTTCCCTTCTTTTTCTGGGTTTTTGTTTATTTGGTGAGGTTCCCCCTTTTTTCTCTCCTCTCATCTGAGGAAATGGGTTTTGCCTATGAAGTCTTATGATACTACATATAATATTTTGTTAGTCTCTCTAAGGTGTACAGGATTAATCTTTTTATTTATATATAATGTAGATTGTTATACTATGGTAATTAATGGGATTTGGAGGTGTTTCGGCTCAGATTTTCAAAGATATTTAGCCCTGGAGTGGCCGCTCCAATTTGTCCATGGACCCAAGTAATCTGCACCAGAATCACACAGAATGTTAGTAGCAGAGTTTAAAATAGGACTCAGGTGTCTAGTGCCTGGTCACCTGCAGTAACCCCTATATCACACTCCCACCCTGTGGCCAGAGCCATCCTGTCCATAGGACAAATTGGAGCGGCCACTCCAGGGCCTATGCTTTGGGGGGCCCTGCAGTAGCTGCCTCAACCATTCTATAGATGGTAAGGACCTGGGGGATTAAGGGTCCTGGCTCAGGATGGCAGCAGGAGTACAGAAATCACTCTTATATGAAAGCAGCATTTCCAGGGATGACATTATAGTATCAGCTGCTGATGACGGATCCTAACTGTAACATCATAGGCTAGTCATTTGGTGATGCTGTAGCAATTCCCCTTTTCTAAAAGTCCAAATGTGTCCTTAGAAAAATGTCATTGTCTTAGTATTTACGGTAGTGCCCGTATAAACTTTACCTCTAGTATTTCGTATGGAATTATGCTATTGCCACAAATGATGAGGCAGTGGTATGCGCTTCTCTAAGGCAATTAGAAAGAGTTTAAGTAGGGCTACCATATCTTCATGAGAGACATGAAGTGTGCTGTGTTGTGTGCATGTAATTACGCAGGTGGTTAGGTGAGAAAGCAATCTGGGTTGGGTGGTTTAGGCACATTAATGTCAATGCTCACTGAGATGAATTCTTACAATGTCTGCCAGCCCCATGCATCCAGTGCTGGAAAAATGTGCTCATGTGTTTTGTTTGTAGAGACTCTGGTACTAATGTGACTTCCAGATGTTTCAACTATGGCCTCTTAGAGTGAAAACATTCCTGGCAGACATCCGTCAGCTCCTTAGTCCTGATTTCCAGCTTCCAAGCTATCAGACTATATTGATGTTGGCTCATGCATCAGATGATCTGCTGTCAAGTCAAATTAAGAATGAAAAAGCAAACCAACAAACAAAACAATCATAATAGTCCCTTGGCTTGTCAATTTGTTCAGTTACTGATCACATTCATATCTAGTTAGCCAGAAAAGAGCAGCTGTGTTTATATCCTCATAGTCCACCCTCCCCAGGCTAATTAATTCATAGCCTGTTGATCACCCTCTCAATACAGTACTGTACCATTGAGAGGAGCATGGATCCATGCAATTATAATGCAGATTCAGTATCCAGCATACAATGGACAATGAGAGAGTGAAATTCTGCCCTGACTTTGGGCTCAGTGTTTCAATGGGACTTGAGGTTTACTCACTGCCTCATGGAATTCTCAACAGCTTGTAACATCAAGCCCTCTCACCCCCGGGGCACCTGTGCTTTTTCCTCTTCTTCCAAAAGAACTCCTTCTTCCCCATCCACATGCACCTTTTTCCGAAAGAGCTCTTTTGGAAAAAGGCTTCTTCCTTGTAGAAAGAGGATTACCAATACCAGAAAAACCCCTCTGTTCTTTCGATTTTTTTTTTTTTGAAAGAACATGATTGCAGTGTAAGCATATTCCTAGCTGTAAATACATGAGTTGTAATCACATAGAAGTCAATGGCATTACTTGTTTACAGTCAAGCATGTGGTTAAGTTGCTTTCTGGAGATGGCAACGTTTTCCTTCATCTTCCTAGAGATGATTACAAGTCAGCTTTCAAGCACATATTGTTTCTGAATGCTCACTTGGAAGATTATAGTCCAAATACTTGGATGAGATTTTTTTTTCTTATTTTGACAAAGACCCGAGGATATGCAGGAAACTGTTGTAGTGCATCAGAAAAATGGCAGTTCAATAAATAATAGTTTACAGGAAGCAGAGGATAAGAAGTTTATTTCTTTTCAGCTAAGAAAGTCAAGATCTGCATTTGTAGGCATGTCTATGGCACTCATCGCTGTGGCGGATGAGTGTATGAGAGATACCAGGCACTCTAGTATAAAATTAACAGATGCCAGAAGAGGAAAAATTGATTTCACTTCAATATTCAAATTCGGAGTAGCTTCCTGCTAAGTTGTTTATTGCTCAGTGGCCTTTTCTGATGGGAAAGCAGAGCAGCTGACCACTCCGCCCTATTTCTTTGCTCCCTTTTTGATATTCTTTGTTAAGATTATTTGAGTTGTGGTAGAGCCTGGCAATCCTCAGCAGAGATGCCGCTAAGCGCTGCCCAGAAAAAGCCAAAGGTGGCCCCTGCCCTGCAGAGCTGTTAGTTTAAGTAGCCAATCTAATCAGGTACTTTTTCAGTGTAGCAAGTGTGCCATGCCACAGGCTGGGCAGGAAGAGCAATGAAGTCAGGGCTGGCACCTTTAATTTTCCTGTTTCCTTTAAGTTTCTCTGGCTGGTGACACACTGCAGCAAACAGTTCTGCCAAGTGCCTTTTTTGCTGGGAACAGCTGATCACATTCAGTTCATTCTAACAATTTTCACGAAGACATTGGGTTGGCTCAGGTCCCTTTGAAGCCAGTGGCAAATCTCTCATTAATCTCAGTTCTGCCAGCATCAGGATACATGTGTCACAGGATAGGAAGCAGAAGACCTCTTGGAACACATTACATCTCGCTGACATTCATGGTGCATGGGCATCAGTCCAGTCCCATCTTCATGTTAGAGCAGCTTAAAGGAGACTGTTCTAGTTTACACCAAGTGGCCATGGACCCTTTGGGGGTCATATGCCAGATGAGAACTGGCGTAGCAATGGTGCACTCTGCCCAGTCCCTGGGAGGATCCAAGGGTTTTTTACAAATCATTCAGTTCTCAAAATATTAGTTCTTTAAGCCCATAAAGCTGGGGGGGGGGGGGAGAAACAGCTATAAATACATCTAGCTATATCTATATGCACCCATTGCATAAGCAACAGGAATATGATTTTACAGTCGTAATTGATATATGAACTGTGTATTAGCATCCCAGGAAGTCTGGCACAAAATTGAATGTGTGCAGCTAATAGGATGACCCTGCTTTTCAAAAAGGAAAACAAAACACCCTGTGCTGGCCTGAGGCCACGGGACTGGCCCAAACTCTCTCTGCCTCCAGCCAATGGGAGCTGTGAGGACAGTGCTGTGGGCGGGGGCAGCGCAAATTGACCTGCTGCCCCACATCCCTTCTTAAAGCAGTGCAATATAAGCCCCTCCAATCCCTAGCCATCTGGGAAACTTACGGAATGACACATTTGCTAACTGTCATAGCTTTCCTGAAGCCTATCTTCAGAATCATCAACCAGAAAAACACACACTGATGACGACTCTCTTTTGTCAAAATATCTTTTCAACTAATCACCTAGGGCTATCCGAGTAGAATGAGCTTTAGACTTAGGGAAAAGAAATATTTCACCAGCAGTTGTTGAGACATTCCATCTTCGAATGTTCCCTGACTCTCTGTTTTCAGGCTCACAGTGGAAAAGCATGCTGGTATCAAATGACAGCATTCTGTAAGAGTATTCATCCTCTCTCAGATTTTTACAGATTTTTCTGCCTGGTATGTCGTGTAGTGTAAGCTTATTTAAATAGTCAAGCTTAAAAGGCTCAGCAAACACTGCCATCGTTTAGTCCTTCATCAGATGAGAAAGCAAAACAATTAGACTCAGTCTGCTTCTGTTAAAGCAATGTGTCAAAGTAAGTTAGAGAATTATTTATTCTCTTTGTGGGGATATTAAGAGGTTTGAGTGTTTTTTTGCATTTCCTGAAAGGTCAAGACACTGAAACACAATATTTTAAGTCTGCATTAGGCTGTATCTGTGCTCTATAAAACTAAGAGCTACAGCTTGCAAATTCCAACCTAATTTGGAAGGCAATGAGTACCAAATTGGGCCCCTGGTCTTGGCACATACCATGCTTCACTTAATTTGCTGGTTTTATGCCTTTTCCCATGCCCCTGACTGATAACTATGCCAACCGATAGTGGCTCGTGTGTATTCAATAATATCAATTCATGATTGACTAAATGGATTGATCTAACCAGAACAATTTACAGCTTTGGTTAACAGGGTATTGGCAGGAGAAATACAAATATACCCTCCAATCCACGGGCATCTTCTCACCAGATCAGGGGTGGGGAACCCCCAGCTTACATGGATCAGGCCTATGGCAAGTCTCAATCTCCAGGTGGAAAATTCTGTTTAGTTCCTTTCTCCCGCCCCCCTCCCAATATAAAATGGCACATACAGAAAGTTTTAAAAATCTTTATTATATTTTGTGTGCATGTTAACCATCAAATGCCAATTACATCATTAACATTCTTTTATGAAATTAAAGTATATATAAAGTGCATATACATGTGTGCATGAATCTCTTACGGGATAATTATGTTTGTTACATCTTGGTGTATTTTTATGTTTAATTAAACATGATTAAAATTTATTATAATTTCTCATTGGCTATATAGATTTAGTTTGAACTAAACTGGCAGTTAAGTTAATAGCAATTCTTCTTTATCACAACTGTGATAATTTGTTCCTTCTTCCTATTTCTCCACACCTTAGTTAGGATTGATGTTTTATCATGTGGACAACAGCAATGTATTCTTCTGTGTTAAGATAATTGTACCTGCCACATCATGTCTATTTCATACAAAGGAAAGGGCACCCACAAAGAAAAATCATCGGGTGTTCAGCACTCACCAGAAGCCAAGCTCCCTTTCCTTTCCCCCACAGTGCCTCTCGCCTGCCAGTGGCCCTACTGATCAACTGGTCCTCCTCCCTCCCAGCTCCTCCCACCTACCAAGTGTTCAGGAGGCTTCAGGAAGGAGGGGAGGAGGCATAGAGATGGGGAAGAGGTGGGGTGGTGGAGAGGACGGAATGGGGGCAGGGCCTGTGGCAGAGTAAAGGCAGGAAGAGGCAGAGTGGGAGCTTGGAGGAATGGCTGGAGCAGAGGCGGGGTCTGGGCAGAGAGCGGGGGAGGGAGGTTCAAGCATCCCCTAGAATCCCCAGCTGGAGAGGAAGTTGGTGCCTAATAATTTCATATTTCCTATAGCACTGCCACCTTAGTGACACAGTTAACATGTATTGTGTAGGGGCGGATGTGTTGAGGTATTTAAATAAATGTTTTAATTTAGATTTAATCCCTAATTTCATGGAAGGTGTTTGATTTTTTTTCCAGCACATGTATTTCAGAAGCCTATTTTTTTCCAAGTGGGGACATGTTTTTCAAGCAGTTATGTGTTCTGAGGTTTTTATCCTTTTGTATCTAAATGACTCTTTCAAACAACACATGACCACATCCTACAATATGGAGACTGATAATAGTAATAATTTTATGTATATCAACAGTGGCCAAACAGGGCCCTGGCTCAATAAGAGCAAGACCACAGAAAATCCTTGCTCTATGACCTTGACAAAGTCACTTGACTATTTTGGGCTGCAGTTTCCCTATCTATAAATTGAAGATAGTATTATTTACTCTATCTACCACAAACTGAGGCTTAGCTAGAATATCTTTCTGAAAAGCATTTAAGCACAGGCCTAACTTAAGTACGTGCTTAGGTCCCATTGACTTTAATAGGACACGGGGTTATGCTTAAAGTTAAACGTAAATGCTTTGATTAATTTTGATCCAATCTATATTCATTTGGCACACTGATGGTGCAAAGTGTAATGACTTACAATTTTTAAAAGTGAGAAATAGTATCATAAGCAATTACTCAAGGTATACACACACACAGCCATCATATAGATCCTTTTGAAAGATCTGTGTGTTACTGCCACATTCATGAAGCATTTTATAATCAAAAGGGACTTGCAAGGCATTTTAGATAAGCAAGGCCTTGCTAGCAGCTTCCTTTTCATGTTTCATTGTACATGGTAAACAGCAACTTGAACAGAGTACTGCCCAGTGATGTCTGTTTTCAAAAGAACACATTCAAACAAGAGTAATCAACAGGAGGACTTTGAAACATTTGGTTAAACAGCATCCAGGAGCAAAGTGTCACCAAACAGGACAGTTAGTTTTAAAGTCTCTCTTTTTAAAGCAAGAAAACCTAATTAGTGACCCAACATACGCATGTTTCTTCTAAGTGTAATGCTCTCTCTACCTACGGTCCTATCACATAGCATGCATCACCATCAAAGGTCATTCATTTCCAGAAAGACTGACAAAAACATGGAGGGACGAGGATATTTGGCAAGTGTGCGTCATCATAATGGAAGAGGGTTGCGTTGGTCTGGAAAATCACCCCAACTCTGTGTTCGACCCAGACCTGAATATGGGTTTTGTTCATGATAACAGTCTGTCTTATGAGACTTATGGTACTTCCCACTTCTGACTGGACGGGGGAGTACTGTTAGAATTCTCTTGAGGTACCTCCTCATCTCCTAGAACTCAGATATTTAAAAAAAAGATTTCTACAGACATTACCAGCTGTTCAAACTCCACTATTTGTTCCACTTTTGGTAAAAGACCAAGGAAGAGAGAAGATTCTGAATCAATTTGCCCATACCCAGCCATCTAAACTGTTCTAAAGGAGAGGTGCCCGTCACACCATCTGTCACAGAGAACATGTAAGAATGCACTGGGAACAGGCTCTGCATGCAGCCAGCCAGGCCAACTTCTACGGGTTTTCTACGGGATTCCCACCTTGCAGCTACAGGGCCTGGGGATTGCCCCCTCCTCCCATAGGGGCCTGCACACTCCCCTCTCCCCTGCTGCTCCACATGGGTGTGAGGAGATTTCCCTCCTCTCCTCCCCCCTCACCCCCACTGTGAGGCTCCTATAGGGCCTAGCAATTTCTCCAGTCTCCCTCTCCTCCCTCCCCCCCAGAGTGTGAGGATACCCTTCCCCCTCACCCCATGCCTCCTCACAGGGCCTGTGGATTCCTTCCCCCCTCACCTCCACACCGATTCACCTGGGGCATGGGAGGTTCTCTTTCCCCCATGTGGCTCCTCTTGAGATTTGGGGATGCCATCCTTCCCCCCACCCCCTGCGCCACTCCTCTTGGGACCTGGGGGTTCCCTTCCCTCTCCCCTCTGTCCTCCAGTGCCAGACCATGTCCTCCTTCTCCCCTCCCCTGCACTGTTCCTCCTTTTGCATTCCAACAAAACCCAATCAACCGTTTCCTGAGTTACACCCCCGAACAACACTAGGGAAATCTGCTAGTAATAATATAAAAAGACTTACCCAAGCTACCCTCCATCTAGACTAACATTACTACACTCTATAGTCATACAATAGCATCACATAAAGACATATTTTACACCAGAACATCATATGCTAAACACCACCTAACTGTGACAGCAACAAAATATACAGCATGCCCTTTCCCATGTTCCTGGACACAGTATGGCTAAATGTTAAGTTGGAAGTAGCATCAAACAAACGTTTCATAGTATTACTTATTCCACCCAGTAGAAGACTCAGCATGAGACAATGTGCTTATATAAAGGAAAATAACCAAATACAGGACTATAACTAAATGTAATGAAACAAGAAGCTGGGTATCTGCCTCATGGCAGTCAGGGCTTCTGAGGTGTGAACTAGGAACTAGTCATTGCCGTGATTTTTTTGCTCATTATTTCTGACTGAAATATCTTGATTTAAACCCTTTCTAGTGTATTGTGAGTTGCAAACTGAGCTATAGGTTATTGAGAAGGCAATTTTCCCAAGGCCTCCTGTTTGACTTCTATGGTACATGGAATTAATGATCTTCATGAAGCACAGGCAAATAATACTAAGGTATTTGGGGAAAATCTGGTATGATAGTATTAATTTTAAGTGATAAATTAAAATAGTAGAAGCAGACTGAATAGATTTATGCATGGAGATATATTTATTTTTAATATTCTGTGCTCTCTTCTTTACTAGTTAAGCATTAACGTACAATTTTTAAAATTTCACATGGTATAAAGGAACTTTGAGTCGAAAGTAGCTTGCAGGTGAATTTTTCTTTCAGTTAGAAGCCGCATGTAATTCACACTTTGAGCATTGGTTTCCTAACGCTCAAAAGTCTATCACATCAAGCCTGCTTTCAGGCACTGGCAAATTCCCATAACAAAATAAGGGTCAAGAGTACAGTCCAAATATGAGCCAGGCTAGTAGAGCTGACAACAACCGACAACAACACAGGAGGGAAAAATAGATACGAAAAGGTGCAAGGCTCTCATTCCAGTTGATGGATGAGACCAAATGCATGACAAAAATGACATTCCAGGGCCAGGCCAAGCATCATACTGAGAATTCAGAACTCTTACCATCAGTAGGACAGGCCCAACCCAAATCCCATTGACTTGATTTACAGAGCACCTTACAGAACTGCAAGCTGCATATGTATAGAACAGGGGTTCTCAAACTCTTTGGCCCACCCCACACAACGCTGACCTTTCTGGGGACCACCGTCCACCACCTATGATGACCAAAAGGGTGTAGGAGAGGCCTGTGGGGAGGGGTCAGGTAGGGAGGGTGTGGGATCTGGGCATGAGGGTTATGGGGGGGGGGCGCTTATCTGGCTCCAAGCCCCCCACGGCTCCCATTGGCCATAAGCTCCAGGTGAGCAGCTTCCTGCATTGCCATTCCCCCAGCCACAGCATGTGGAGCGGCTTCCATCCTCCATGAGCTGGATCTGACCCACGAGGCTCCCCCCTTTCGCAGCAAGAAGCCGGCACGGGCACTCCAACCTTGTGCAGAGAGGTCCATGGGGCTGGAGCACCAGTGCAGGCTCCCTGCTGAAAGGGGAGGGAGCCCTGAGCCTGCGGCACACCTGCAAGGTGGTCACGGACCACTAGTGGTCCGTGGATCACACTGAGAACCACTGGTATAGAAGGATCACTTCATACAACACCAAAATTGTAATGTCTCTGGTGACACTGAGCACCTGGAAAGACTATTACCTCACCCAGTAAAACAAGGAGAGAATTTTAGTTCAGAATTTACTGGTCAGAATATTGAAGTACCAAATCTGCTTTGGAGAAAAAGTGGCAAGAAGTGTTTGGGACACTCATTTGCCAGAGGGGCATAGGTCCCAGCATTACAGTGCCTGCTGCGCGCCCTGGTTTCAGCAAATGAATTAGCCGCAGCTCTTCAGTTACTGAGGTGTGAATTTGAAAAGCTAAGGAGAAAATAAGACCAAAAAATAAAATAAAATGGAATGATGAATGGTTTGAATACTTCATCATGCACATCATCACTCTTAGCTAAAAGGCTAAGAAGGGCTGCCAAGATAGAAGTGTCTTCCACATATATGAATGCTAAATATAAATTAGAAAACCATTTGTAACTTCCAAGTGCTTTCGTAGTGATCGTTAGTCTTTTTTAATGATAAACTTTTGCATTAAATTCAATATTTTATACCTTCAGAGATCTTGATAAGATGAAAACTGCAATCGATGTTAAAATATGATCAATTACTTTGGAAGGAAACTCATAAATCCAGATAAATAAGTGCCTCCCTCCCCCCGAGCCACAAATAGCCTAGATTCTCAGGTAGGTTGGCTACAATCCACATCTGTGACTTCCAAATTCTGGGGCACCTGGGGATGGGTCTAATCAGTGTTTTCTGTAAGTTAGGACGACTCAGAGACTGGTCTACCTTACACCAGGCTGCCCATGGCCCAAGGAACTACACTGGCAGCCGGAAACAGCCAGAGAGCACTGAGTGGACTTAGCTGTATCTCTGTTTCCGCAACCCTGGGGCCAAGACAAGTATCAGAGTTGTTACACTACTCTTCCCTGTGCTTGCCATTAACAATATAAGATATTATTTTGTGTAATTAAGCACGCTCCATGGCTGCTTTGTTCTACCAAAGGTGTCCAATGCATCTGAAGAGAAGTCAGAACCTGTCTAAAAAGAGACACCAAAGAGAATCAGATTTTCAGAGCTGAAGGTGCTGTGTATTTGAGTTCAGAAACAATACCTCGTGAATTGCTGTATAAGTTGACAATTATAATTGAGATGCAATAATTTTGCTGGTTAGCCATATTGGTAAATTAGAGTCTTAGGTCAGAATGTAGCAATTCTGGTAAAATATTCCCTTGGATTGTTGGGGGGTCTAAAGGGCTGGCTTTCCTTTAACATTCTCCATTCCAACTTCCTCTCCCTCCCAAATAAGCATACTCATGAACACATACCAGAAACCCAGTCCTGTGCCACATCATTTAATTAAAGCTGGATTTGATCAGTTTTCTTAACCACATTACTGAAGAGCTTGAATCTACTTTCAAAGACCACAAAGAGCTCAGGGTTTAATATGTTGGTTTTAAAGTAATTCCGTAAAAGGAAAATGGCTTTCTGAAACATATTTTTAAAGAAAAACAACAAGAGCAAACACAAAATGAAATGACCTAGCAACAGCTTCTGAAAATAAACAGGAATTAGTGAGATGGGAAAGAACAAATAAACACATCAGTGGAGTCCTTGCCCACATTGTCAGCCACTGTCAAAGACACAAAGGTAAAGACAAAGAACCCTCAGGACTTCTCAAAGATGCAGTTTAGCATGATGGCTCTAACCAGACCAAAAAGTGTAGTGAAAGCAAGTTCTGTAACTTGTCCTTTGCTCCTAAAGAAAAACAACAGGCACTCTGAGCTTTCATTTGGTTTCACAATTTTTCAGCACCCACTTTCTCCTGATTGGTTTGGCTGGTTTTCCTGGGGCTCATAAAAAGTTTCTTTATGATTTCTTATCAATGCCTGATCCTAGATCATCAACATGCACCGAATTCAAATTATGTGGAAATAACTCAGTAGTTTTTTCCCCACTTCCCTTGTCTCTTTTTTTTTTTTTTTTTTTTTGGTCATCAAACAAAATGACTGCTCCTCATAGGAACTTGAAACTCACGCATTACATGGCAGGATCATAAAGCAAAAATTCAATAAGTACATTAGTGAACATTTCAATAACTTGAACCCCATCCCATCCCCAGGGAATCACTGTTAACTACCTTATAGGAACAGCAGGGTTACATTTTCAACCAAAATTATATTTTAGAGAAGATAGAGATTTGGCAACATTGAAACCTCATACAAATGTGTCAATTTTGCCAGAGTTAATTTAGGGGCAAAACACTTATTTTTTTCAAATTAGATATTTACTAAACAAAATATTTTGATTTGCAGTGCAAAACAAGTTTTGTTCAATTTTATTTTAAAAAGTTCAAAACTTAGAACAATTTAATCCTTGCCACAGTTCACATTCACTTTCACCTGTTGAGCAGTGGAACTGTTCCTGTATTCCCCTCAGTGGTCCACCAAGGACATCTACTCTCAAGCTTCTGGCTATCTTGACCATCACCTCTTTTGAGTAGAGAGAAATCTCTTTTCCTCCTGACCAGGGACTTTCCAGACAAAACAATTCCCTGGCTTTGGTTTAGTATTCCCAGCAAAAGACAGACTGCCTAAGCAGGTGGGGGTTCATATCCCCTTCTTGCTTGTTAATCTCTTAGACCAGTCAATCTAGAGGTAAGAGCTGGGCTAGGAGTATACCAGTGTGCTGGCTCCCTCGATGTTTCCTTTTGAGGCTGTGCCACAAGGTCACAATAGTCACTGAGCCACAAGCACCTCATCAGTCTCCCTATAGACAGTCCAGGAGGTTCGGTGTGCTGGTTCAGGTCCCCTTTATGCTCCCTGAGAAGGGATTTGAACATTCTCAAATGAATGGCCTAAGTCAGGGGTGGGCAATAATTTTTGATGGGGGAGCCACTCCAATATTTTGGGAAGTGGTCAAGGGCCACACTTTTCTATGGAGGAGGTGTGGGGTCTGGGATGGAGGCTGGGTGCAGAAGGGAGTTTGGGATAGGAGACTGGGGTGCAGGAGGGAGTGTGGGGTCTGAGAGGGAGTTTGGGTGAAGGAAGGGGTTGTAACCTGGGGCAGGGGATTGGGATGCAGGATCTGGGAGGGAGTATGGGTGTAGAAGAGGATTCTGACCTGGGGGGGGGGGGAAGTATATAAGGGGATGCAAGATCTGGGGGAGGAGGGAGGAGTTGTGACATGAGGGAGGAGGGGGCAAAGGGTCTGGGCTATGACCTGGGCCAAGGGATTGAGGTGCAGGGTCTAGGAGGTGTTCACCTGGGGTGTGAGTGCCTCGGGATCAAATCTTAAGGGCCTCTGCTATGTGAGAGCAGAGCCCTTGTAGGTGATCAAGAGGCTATTTGCAGCCCCTCCTTCAAGTGGAATTGCTGCTGAGCAGTAACACCTCCCCCCCCACACACACACAATCCTGTCCACCATGATCAGGATACAGGCCCAGTTGTGGCAGACCCCAAGGCACTCCCCTGCTCTTTGAGGAATGTGAATTGGGTGTTCCCACCTCCTGGGGAGAGTCACTGGTGAGCCATCCCTGTCTGAGTCCCCTCCACATCACAAGATGACAACCACCTCTTGAGAAAGGGGGTTTAGACAAGGGTGGCCCACCTCAAAGGACAGTCACCTAGAAGGCAGGAAATCCCTGTCCAAACCCCTGGTGAACAGGCAGCAGGGGGGGGGGGAGGGGCGGGGGTGTTGAACCAGGATCTCCTACAGCCCAGGCAAGTTTCCTAAACCAGCCTGTGACCCCACCTATATTCTACCCCTGCACTTCCCAGGTCCCTCCCTCCCTCTCCTCCTTTTCTCCCTCTTCATTTGCTCATCCATTCCAGCCAAATCCAGGACTCCAAATGTAGCAAATGGGCTCCAGGTAGTGGCCAGGGATTTAACTGGTAAGGTTAACTGATAAGCTAATGCTTATCAGTCACCCAGTTAACCAGTTAAACTTTTACATCCCTCATGACAAGTGTGAGGAGGGCTCTCTGGGTGTAACAGTGGCTCACCCCCTACTCCACCCCATGTGCACACATATTTATGTACCATTTGGAAAACAGTTTTTGCACAGCTCATCAAAGATGCCCTCCATTTTATCATAGCAGGGCATGTTCTGGCATAAATTAGGCAGACTTGAGCTGAGGTGTGCTGTGATTTACATGCATTTCAAATGGACAGAATGAAAAGCATATATCTATTTTCTACATCTATGCACATATATATATGATGGGTATATGTTTCTGAGTAAATCTGGTGGTCCAAATAAGTGGAAGCCTTCTGATAATCAGGGAGTATGCAGTCTGTGTACAAATTTGTATACATCGGTAAAACTATGCATCTCACTCCTGATCTGCAGAACAATAGTCCGGCTATTGCAATCATGGGCTTTTTGAATTGAGACTGCAACACGTAATGGTGGCCTAAATACCTGTGAGGATATGGGCCTTGGTGCATCTATCCCTATTTTAGGTCATCATACAGAGTTTTTTGCTACTCTATCAGACTCTTGTTTTCAGCATAAATAACACAGGGCTTGCACTGAACTGGAATTTCTTTGATTGAGCATGGGTGGATTGTGTTGCTTTTGCAATTCTCAAAGAATTAAGGAGGCCTTTCAGCTTACAGACATTAACAGTCTCTTCCAGACAGTATGTGTGTAGCACAGATCTCATTCTTAACAGCATTTGCCAAGCAGGATCAGATAATATGCAAAATGCAGCAAGTGTCAATCAGCCATCTCGCCCTGCTCCATTATCAGTGACTGGAAAGCTTTGTCTACACTACACAGCTTTTAGCTACACAGTCCTGTTGACACAGCCGAGTCACTAAAAGTCCAGCAACATAGTTGCTTTTTGTTGGCTCTTTTGCCAACAAAATACTTCTGCCTTCAAGAAGCAGCATTTGTTTTGTTAGCAGGGGAGTGCTCCAGCCAAAGAAGAGCTGTTCACACTGGCACGTGCTACAGCAAAACTTTTGCTGGGGAAGGGGGACAGTGGGGGGCGGGGGAAGGCTTAGCTTCTCTGCAACTTCAAAAGTTTTCTTGGGCAATTGCCAGTGTAGACATAGCTTAAGAACTTGTCTTCACTAGAAAGGGTAGGCTGCTAAAGCTATACCAGCAAATAACCCTAGTTGAGAAACATTTTATGCTGAAAAAGCATTCTTTTCACCATCTAGCTAAAAGCAGTTCCCTGGACAAAGTAAGCTAAAGTGACAAATGGAATTTTTTGTTAGTATAACATAGCTATGTCAGTCACTCCTGGGCTGACATCTACACCAGCAAAACTTAAGCCTAACTGAACTAGAGCTGTGTGAATGAGTTTAGGAGGAAATCTATCTAGTTATCTGTCCGTGTTTTAACAGCATGTTGGACATTATCTAAGATTTGCCACTGCCTGCTTTGGAAAGTCACTACTAGTGCCTGGATCAGTGAGTTACAATCCCCTTGCAGATGAACGTCCATTCCTCTGTTCTGCCCTGTCTTTATGTATTTAATGGCTATAATGGCAGAGCGAAAGGAGGCAAAACTGGGAGGCAAGGTGAAATCAATATCTTAGATGCCTATATACAAATGCGAGAAGTATGGGTAATAAGCAGGAAGAACTGGAAGTGCTAATAAATAAGTACAATTATGACACTGTTGGCATCACAGAAACTTGGTGGGATAATACACATGACTGTAATGTTGGGATGGAAGGGTACAGCTTGCTCAGGAAGGATAGACAGGGGAAAAAAGGGAGGAGGTGTTGCCTTATATATTAAAAATGAACACACTGAGTGAGGTGGAGATGGAAGTGTAGAGAGTCTCTGGGTTAGGCTAAAAGGGGTTAAAAACAAGGGTGATGTCATGCTAGGAGTCTACTACAGGCCACCTACCCAGGTGGAAGACGTGGATGAGGCTTTTTTTAAACAACTAACAATATCATCCTAAGCCCAAGATTTGGTGGTGATGGGGGACTTCAACTATCCAGATATATGTTGGGAAACTAACACAGCGGGGCACAGACTATCCAGTAAGTTCTTGGACTGCATTGGAGACAACTTTTTATTTCAGAAGGTTGGAAAAGCTACCAGGGGGAAGCTGTTCTAGATTTGATCCTAACAAATAGGGAGGAACTGGTTGAGAATTTGAAAGTGGAAGGCAGCTTGGATGAAAGTGATCATGAAATCGTAGAGTTCACAATTCTAAGGAAGGGTAGAAGGGAGAACAGCAAAATAGAGACAATGGATTTCAGGAAGGCGGATTTTGGTAAGCTCAGAGAGCTGAAAGGTAAGGTCCCATGGGAATCAAGACTGAGGGGAAAAACAACTGAGGAGAGTTGGCAGTTTTTCAAAGGGACATTATTAAGGACCCAAAAGCAAGCTATTCCACTGCGTCGGAAAGATAGAAAATATGGCAAAAGACCGCCTTGGCTTAACCACAAGATCTTGCCTGATCTAAAAATAAAAAAGGAGTCATATAAAAAATGTAATATAAGAAATTACAAAGGATGAATACAGGCAAACAACACAGGAATTCAGGGGCAAGATTAGAAAGGCAAAGGCACAAAATGAGCTCAAACTGGCTACGGGAATAAAGGGAAACAAGAAGACTTTTTATAAATACATTAGAAGCAAGAGGAAGACCAAGGACAGGGTAGGCCCACTGCTCTGTGAGGAGGGAGAAACAGTAACAGGAAACTTGGAAATGGCAGAGATGCATAATGACGTCTTTGTTTCGGTCTTCACCGAGAAGTCTGATGAAGGAATGCCTAACATAGTGAATGCTAGTGGGAAGGGAGTAGGTTTAGAAGATAAAATAAAAAAAAAGAACAAGTTAAAAATCACCTAGAAAAGTCAGATGCCTGCAAGTCACCAGGGCCTGATGAAATGCATCTTAGAATACTCGAGGAGGTATCTGAGCCTCTAGCTATCATCTTTGGAAAATCATGGGAGACAGGAGAGATTCCAGAAGACTGGAAAAGGGCAAATATAGTGCCCATTTATAAAAAGGGAAATAAGAACAACCCAGAAACTACAGACCAGTTAGTTTAACTTCTGTGCCAGGGAAGATAATGGACCAAGTAATTAAGGAAATAATATTCAAACACTTGGAAGATAATAAGGTGATAGGGAACATTCAGCATGGATTTGTAAAGAACAAATCATGTCAGACCAATCTGATAGCTTTCTTTGATAGGATAACAAGTCTTGTGCATAAGGTGGATGTGGTATACCTAGACTTTAGTAAGGCGTTTGATACGGTCTCGCATGATATTCTTATCAATAAACTAGGCAAATACAACTTAGATGGGGTTACTATAAGGTGGGTGCATAACTGGATGGATAATTGTACTCAGAGTAGTTATTAATGGTTCTGAATCCTGCTGGAAATGTATAACAAGCGGGGTTCTGCAAGGGTCTGTTTTGGGACCGGCTCTGTTCAATATCTTCATCAATGATTTAGATATTGGCATAGAAAGTACGCTTATTAAGTTTGCAGATGATACCAAGCTGCGAGGGGTTGCGACTACTCTGGAGGATAGGGTCATAATTCAAAATGATCTGGACAAATTGGAGAAATGGTCTGAGGTAAACAGGATGAAGTTTAATAAAGACAAATGCAAAGTTCTTCACTTAGGAAGGAACAATCAGTTTCACACAAAGAATGGGAAGCGACTGTCTAGGAAGGAGTACGGCAGAAACGGATCTAGGGGTTATAGTGGACCACAAGCTGAATATGAGTCGATAGTGTGATGCTGTTGCAAAAAAAGCAAACATGATTCTGGGATGCATTAACAGGTGTGTTGTGAGCAAGACACGAGAAGTCATTCTTCCACTCTACTCTGCGCTGGTTAGGCCTCAGTTGGAGTATTGTGTCCAATTCTAGGCACCGCATTTCAAGAAAGATGTGGAGAAATTGGAGAGGGTCCAGAGAAGAGCAACAAGAATGATTAAAGGTCTAGAGAACATGACCTATGAAGGAAGGCTGAAAGAATTGGGTTTGTTTAGTTCAGAAAACAGACTGTGAGGGACTCCAAGAAGAGCTCACCAAACTGAGTGATTGGGCAACAACATGGCAAATGAAATTTAATGTGGATAAGTGTAAAGTAATGCACATCGGGGAAAAATAACCCCAACGATATGTACAGTATGATGGGGGCTAATTTGGCTACGACAAATCAGGAAAGAGATTTTGGAGTTATCGTGGACAGTTCTCTGAAAACTTCCACGCAGTGTGCAGCGGCGATCAAAAAGGCAAATAGGATGCTAGGAATTATTAAGAAAGGGATAGAAAATAAGAGCCAGAATATCTTACTGCCCCTGTATAAAACTATGGTACACCCACATCTTGAAAACTGTACAGATGTGGTCTCCTCACCTCAAAAAAGATATTTTGGCCTTGGAAAGGGTTCAGAAAAGGGCAACTAAAATGATTAGGGGTTTGGAATGGGTCCCATATGAGGAGAGGTTAAAGCGACTGGGACTTTTCAGTTTAGAAAAGAGGAGACTGAGGGGGGATATGATAGAGGTATATAAAATCATGAGTGGTGTGGAGAGGGCCGATAAAGAGAAGTTATTTCTTAGTTCCCTAAATAGAAGAACTAGAGGACACCAAATGAAATTAATGGGTAGCAGGTTTAAAACTAATAAAAGAAAGTTCTTCTTCACACAGCGTGTAGTCAGCCTGTGGAACTCCTTGTCAGAGGAGGCTGTGAAGGCTAGGACTATAATAGAGTTTAAAGAGAAGCTAGATAATTTCATGGAGGTTAGGTCCATAAAAGGCTATTAGCCAGGGGATAAAATGGTGTCCTTGGCCTCTGTTTGTCAGAGGCTGGAGAGGGATGGCAGGAGACAAATCGCTTGATTATTGTCTTCGGTCCACCCTCTCTGGGGCACCTGGGGCTGGCCACTGTCGGCAGACAGGATACTGGGCTAGATGGACCTTTGGTCTGACCCAGTACGGCCATTCTTATGTAAAGAGAAGACTGAGGGGGGACATGATAGCAGTTTTCAAGTATCTAAAAGAGTGTCATAAGGAGGAGGGAGAAAATTTGTTCATCTTGGCCTCTGAGGATAGAGCAAGAAGCAATGGGCTTAAACTGCAGCAAAGGAGGTTTAGATTGGACTTTAGGAAAAAGTTCCTAACTGTCAGGGTAGTCAAACACTGGAATAAATTGCCCAGGGAGGTTGTGGAATCTCCATCTCTGGAGATATTTAAGAGTAGGTTAGATAAATGTCTATCAGGGATGGTCTAGACTGTATTTGGTCCTGCCGTGAGGGCAGGGAACTGGACTTGATGACCTCTTGAGGTCCCTTCCAGTCCTAGTATTCTATGAAATGCACTCGAGTCTCACTCTCCCATCCATGAACAACTCAAGCCAGCTTCCATGGGAGGTACACACATGTATGTGAGAGCTGAACATGGACTACTGCCTTGAAGCTGCTTTTATACACTATTCTACAAAGGTATCAATGGCTGACCATGAGCTGTCAAAATCCAGCTACAACAGTTATGCCTCAAGAACTTGTTCATTTTGCCCCCATCCCCACTGTCTGCCTCAAAGTCATCTCTTTTACTTGGTGAAGGTGTTAAACTGACCTTGGCAGAGGGAAGATATAGAGGAAGAGCCACCTCCCATTGATATAATTTCCCTTATATAGAATTTTTGGTTTCTTAGGTATTTATACTTCCCTCTGCCCCCCACTCTCTCAGCATATGAGCTGTGGTCCCTGTGTGGTAAAAAAGTGCAGTTCTTTTTTACAGATGGGGAACAGAGGCCCTTGCCCAAGGTCACACTGGGAGTTTGTAGCTGAGGAGAGAACTGAAGCCCCGTCTCCTGAGACCCAGGCTAGCACCCTCATTGGTGGACAATCCTTGCTTTCTAATCTTGTCTTTCAATCTAACCAGCTATTTCCTCCCTTCCTTCTGCTAGTACAGACTAAGCTGTACTGCACAGCTATGAGGAGAGAATCACAATGGTGACTATGTTTCACAATTTCTGTAGCATAGCACTTCACACACACATTTCCACTACTTTGCCTTACACTATTGTGTTCCCTCGTCCATTATATTGCTAGTTTTCAAATTGAAAATATGACCTTTTACAAGGTTTCAGTACAAAAGCCATTTTTGCTGAAATCAGGAGTAGAGGATAATGCTTTCCATAATTTTGTTAAGGAACAAACCTGATTTTGCTCAAAAACTTGCTCATTTTCATTGGAAAATGGGTCCCTTTCCATGAAAATGTGTATGCCTGATGAGCCCATTTTTTAGCCTAATTAACTATGAAAAACCCTGCCTTTTCAGTAGTTTGCTTTTTCATCATATGTACTTTCATTCAGACACAGATTCCAGACATTCCACGGACCACAGATTCATTACAAGTAGCTGTGACTAGACCTTTTATGTTATGGTGAAAAATGTTCTAAGTATCAGACCTTGATATTTTTAGAAGACTTTCACTTACCACTAGGAGGTGCAAATGATCTTTCTACCAGCCTAACAGGACCAGTACTCTGTTAGTTCTCCATTCTCTTCCCTACAACCAGGAACTTTGCACTTAGGTGGGAACTTCGCTCTTAGTCCCCTTTTTTCCTCCACTCAAGCTCATCTGACGAAGTGGGTTTTGCCCACAAAAGCTCATGATACTATACACATAATTTTTCTTAGTCTCTAGGGTGCCACAAGATTACTCATTTTTCTTAGGTTGGAATGTGTTGTTTTCTTTTTCATTAACTTGCATTTATTTATCAACTTATTTTCTTAATTCCATTCCCAAATTCCCCTTTGCATTTTATTATTTGTTGCAAGGCCATTTCTCAGCATACTCTGCCCCCAGCATGTGTTCCAGCTTCTAATCCTTGAATTTAGGTTTTTTAGAATCAACGTCAGTGATATTTCCATAATGCTGTGTAAGTTGAGAGTCTGAGAGCACTCCAATATATTTTTCTAGCAACATTAACCTAAGGTAGGAGGAGTTCTTCATTATCTTTTTTTATACAGTTTGACCATGCAGCAGCATCATAGTTGATGAGAGATGTGGCCAAGGCTAAAAGATCAGGGCTGAATCAGTGTTTCTCAACCTTTTTTTTTTTTTTTTTTTTAAATAAACACCCACCCACCACAGCCCCCCTATAAGTACCCCCTTTTTAAAAAAATATAAGTACCCCCAGTACCTAGTTTTCAGACACACAAATTTTTCTCCCATTGCAACACATTTGCTTAAACAACTTAATCGTAGCAGGGCAGGCGATGAAATTTTTGGGTGTAAGATACACAATAACAATAAAGCAGTGTAAAACATAAAACTAAAATTCAGTTTTCTCCAAATTTCAGTTGTGTTGATGTACCCCCCAGACTTCTCTCAAATACCCTGAGGGTACTCGTACCACTGGTTGAGAAACACTGGTCTAAATATCCCTGGAATGCCTGGAACCAATGTCTTAAAAGGAATGAGCAGAATTAAGGTTGTTCAGATCCAGAGTTTTGGGTCACATCCATCTCTGTTAGCAACCGCATCCTGTTTTCTCCCTCTGTTGTGCAGATACTGTTAATTTTTTTTTTCTTTGGCTCCTGTAACTGTAGCTCTATCTTTTGATTTACAACTGAACAATTTTTCCTACCATAAGTGACTGATGGGCAGGTAAGGAGAAACTTGTCTGGATCCTCCCCATTCAACCCCCTACCTGTTGATTCAGATGTAGCTAGAACTAAACTTTCTGGAAGGTTCTGAAATGGTGTGGTTGTGGTGGTGGTGGTGGGAGTTGTATACATTTTGCCAAGATGCGTGTTGGAATGTCAGGTTGTAAAAGATGCAGTATTCTGCCTACCTGTGCTGTCCGCCACAAAGACTGGGACTCAGCTCCAGCTCCAGGAAATAATACAATGCTGCAAATCACTATGCCGGTTATAGACTATGTAGTCTGTAGAGCAATCAGGGGTTATGCGTCCACTTGGGCAACAATGTCAGTTCACCCCAAATCGTCAACACTCTCCAGAGTTTACATGAGTGACATTCCTCCAACAAAATTGTGTATGGGGGATGACCTTTTCCTGGGAACATAAGCAGCCACCTTCAGCCTTGTTGAGTCTATCTTGACCAGGAACCTAAACACCATAGAGGAATATGTTCAGAAATGGAAGCTCAAGCCAAGCCCTCGCAAAACAAGTCACTGCATTCCCCCTTGATAACAGGAATGCTAAGCACAGCCTGAAAGGGACCTTCTATGGCAACACTATGCAACGTGACCCCACTCCCACCTATCTGGGAAGGAACCTGGATTGCACACTAACCTTCCATGACCACCTGAACAAGGCAGCTGCTGAGATAAAGCCTAGGATCAATGTAGCCCAGATACTGGCACGTATAAGCTGGGGAGCAGCAGCAGAGTGTTGTAGACATCATTGCTGGCCATTGTGTGCTCCGTAGCGGAGTACTGGCAAGGAACAGAAATAGCCACTCTTGACTTGTTGATATCCAAGTAAACACTGCGAATGCGGGGCCTCAGTGGAGCCCTCAAGCTGACCCCAATACTTGACTGTCAGACATTGCCCCCCCCCATCCATTTACCTTTGGCTAATCAAGAAGATCATGGAAAATGAGCATCTTTCCATCCATCAGGACCTTAACAACATCCTTTACCGTACGAAGGTGCCTGTGCCCTTTTGGAGGCAAATTTAATCTTCACTAACTCAACTTCAACCCTAATGAAGTTTGGAAAGCTGAATGGCATGCCCAAGACATCACATATAAACACCTTGTGAAAGACCCAATGCAAAGATCCCTGGCTTCAGTCTCCCACAAAGCTCGTTGGCAATCCTAAACCATATCCGCGCAAACCATGGAAGATGCTTGCTACACAAATGGAAAATTAAACACTCTCCATTGTGTGACTGATCACCCAGAACACAGCATGTAACATATAAGAATTCAATGCCTGAGTCACAAATATGAAGGAGTCATCACAGCAGAACTCTCTGCTATTCCAGATACAATTATCTGGCTTAACCCTCTAAATGTAAAATTACAATTGTTGCTTTATATTGACATCAGCCAACAAAAATGGAAATAAAAGATGGACTATCTCTAAAGAGCAATAAAGGATGAGATGGGAGATCTTTCATCAAAACCTTAATAAGCATCAGTTCAGGGGTATGTTGAGGCAAAAGCGCAGGGCATTGGAACAATAACATGTGGACACTAACACTCTTGTGTGTGTTCACAAAGAGGTGGAAGTTCAGATCATTTATATGCTGGACCTATACTTCTGGGTTTCAGCTAGCAATGGACCTGGTAGTGCTGAGACTCCACAGGCGAGTCTGTGCAAAGGGTATCTCTGGTGTGATGGGAAGCACGGAGTCTCAGAACTTTCATGAAAAAAAACCGTTTTCATGAGATTCCCTGCCCAAGTCGGCAGACTCAGGAGATTTGCATAGAGAATTTAAAAAAAAAGGTCTCTCTTTAAATAAAAAAACCCACAATCTTTCTGGTAATCTGGAAAGCTGCTAGATTATCAGGTTAACAAATGTTCGGGATGCCTTATACTCCAGTTAGACAGCATCGTTCCTAATCAGGAGCTAGAAGAATTGCTAAAGATTTCAACCTGGAAATCCTTTTGACATATCCCACTAATATGCTATGGGCAAGTTGTGGTACCACTGACATCAAGGGGAGTTTTCCATTCGCTCCACTAAAGAAACCACATATGTTCAGTTGGGTGCCAACAACCATGTTCATGACATACACGCAAATATGCCAGACCAAGATATAGACGTCTGTTTCTTCTGCCAGGGTTCTGGCAACTACTGCATAGAACACAGCACAATAAGAGGGATCCCAAGCTGTTTAAAGGGATTCCACCTGTGCTTTTAGAGTATACTGCTCCTGCTGCAAGGGACTGATTGAGTAGAGCAGACATGGTATGCCACCTACTTCCCTCCCTCTTTCTAAGGGTACATCTGTGGCAGGAAGGCAACAGATGAGACATGAGGGGGTGAGGTTAGAACACACAGCTTTCCTGGCCCCCATCAGTTAGCGCAGCAGTCCCAATGAATCTTCTGCAGCTAGTGTAACTTGGGCTGTTCTAAACACTAGAGGCCAGTTCAGTACCCACAGAGCTAAAGAAGGGTTGGCACAGCTGAGGGTTCACTTCTATATGTTAGTGTAAAACAATGTCTCAGTGACAAAGACAAAATGCCTTTTGCTAAAGGGTTTCCTAGCCTGTGTCTGGGTTACAGATATGGAATTCCTAACAAGGTAGGCATGGGTATGCTTAACCAGTACATCTGAGTGTGAGGGTATGTGATGGGGACCAGGCAGAGCAGAATGGAAGCCAGAGCCACTTTGTTAAATTGCCAGTTAAGAGAAACTGAGCACAAATCCCCATTTTTTTCCTCTCACAGTGGGAACAGTGTTGACATTTATCCTCTTATCAGGGGATAGAGTTGTGCTCAGTTACCTGATTACTTATCATGTACTTTGGGGGGAGAGGAGGAGTTAAACATTGGTTGGAAAAATCTATTTGTTTTAATGGCCTACCTGCTATGAGTACTCCATTCCAAAATAGAAACCGCATGAAGTCTTGGGAGCAATGCACATGTTCTCTGGAAGAAGACTGCAACAGATAGAATGGGGGCGGTGCATAACCTGAAACAGACCTAGTCTTACTGAGAAATTCCAAGTTAGAAAGTGAATCCTTAGAAAAATAGTGTACTAAATCCAAATATTAAAGTGCTTAGAGACCTCAAAGAAGGGTGTTATTTCAGAACCTAAATAGGACATTGTCGCGGGGTGTCCCACCCCGCACCGTTTGGCCCTGGGGTCGGGTCTTTGCCCCCACAGGCCTAGCAGCCTAGTCCCCAGCAAACTGCAGGCCCTGAGGCCTAGTCCAGGCTCTGGGAGGATGGGGTAGGGGGGTCCGGGCCCTCCCTCACCACCGGACCCCAACCCAGGGCCCTATTAGTGGTGGGTGCTTCCCACCACTGACTCGGCAGGGAGTTCTCCCCGAAACGCACCAAGCCCACCGGGGGGGGAGGGGGGTCCCTGCCCCAGGTCACTTCCTACCCCAGCCCCCGGTCCGACGGAGACCCCACCTGCAGAAGCGGTGCTGGCAGCAGCTGTGACGGTGCTAGGCTCCACATCTGGGGCGGCGGCACCGGGGTTGTCCACCGCAGCAGGGCAGGTTGCCCCTCGGGGTCAGCATTGCGGTCGCACTCAGCCTGGGGATGGCAGCGGCGAGGGCGGCCTGCCCGGCGGCTCTTGCTCCATTGGCTGGTTCGGTGTCTCCGGCTCCGGCGTCTGGTCCAGCTGTGGCTCCGGAGGTGGGGCAGGCGCTCCTCCCTCCCTGGAGGCTAGCCACAACTGAGCTGTCTCCCCGGCCTTTATACCTGCCCTGCAGTTGGAGCATGCCCAGCACTGCTGCGGGGGTGGGGCCTGCATAGCCCAGCAGGCCAGCTGGCTTCCGCCCTTGGCCAGTGCGGGGCTGGGCTGCCCTGTCACAGACATCATAGAATGTATTTGGTTCTCTTCACAACAAACATGTCTTTAATCACCAGCAGCTAAATCAGTCAGTCTAAATAATTAAAGCCACAAGACCAAAGATGACACAACTGCATGTTACTGAGTCTTATATAGCAGAACATGGCAATGCTTTATGCCCATCTAATTAGACTCCGAGGCCCTGATTCTCAGTTGTGATCTGGCTCAGAACACAATAATATGGAGGAGCAAATGAACCTGATTTTCAAAATAGCTCAGCACCCAAACACCCCCATTTTTGGCACCTCAGTGAAGGGGTCAGATATTCGAAGTGTTCAGTGGCTAGCAACTCCCATTGAGTTAGCCAACTGATTATCAAGATTGTTCGAAAGAACTCCTCATCCACAATTCAGAGCTATCTGGCCCTAAAAGCGCATCTACACTGCACCATTATTCCAGAAAAACAATACTAGCATCCACACAGCAATTGCGTTATTTCAAAAGAAAATCAAAATAACGGAGGGCTTTTTCCAATGTTGGTAAACCTCATTCCTCTTTCAGAAGAGGGTGTGTGTGGATGCTCCACTGCTAGTATGTCAAATAGGCCCTCACCAGGGCCATTCTAAAGTTATTCCTCTCCAGTGCCTCCTGGGGCTCTAAATCAAGATAGCGCGTCTACATTAGGGGAGCCTGTCTTGGGCTAATTTGGAGGCTTCCCTGTAGTGTGGATGCTTTATTTCGAAATAAGCTATTCCGGAAGATATCTTGCAGAATAGCCTTTTCCAAAATAAGCTTGCAGTGTAGATGTACCCAAAGAGTGTATGTTCTTATATAGGGATAATTAGGCTTGTTGGTTTTATTATCATGGCTTCTTTTCTTTTGATACATTTTGATGAAAACAAGAATGCTGTAACACCAATGGCTGACTACCGTGCACAGACATCTGCATTTCTCATTATCAGAATAAATACAGTTAAATGGTTACTGATTGCAATACAGCCCAAAATACAGGGGCTTCTTGTAGATTGATAGCCTATCTGCTTGGCAATGGCTGTTGACTCATGCAGAATTAACACGTTACAATCTTAAGTTTTGCTGCTAATGTGCAGCTGTTGTAAACAACGCCATACATGGAATTAAAGCATAGTGAATTCAGATAGCTGGCTGAGGAAGATTCAACCTGTTACATCATATTAATGATGGCTTTAAAAATAAGGGGCAGAGGAACACAAGTGAAAATAACACTCCTATACACATACTCATTTTGCAACAAATTGATAGTTAAGACAAGAGGCATAACCCTGTGGTTGAGGCACAGGGCTGAGACTCAAAGCTAGAACCATGTCCTGGTGTTTTTTCCTATATGATTTTGTGAAACCCACTTCATTTTTCTGTGCCCCAGCTCTCTATCTATGGCATGGCTATTCAACACATGACCCACAGCCCATTTGTTTGCGGCCCACAGTGCGGTTTGGATTTACATGGGGCTCAACACGTGACCCACGGGTGGGAGCCAAAACAAAAAAGTAGTCAATATAATGCTCTTCTGTTGATATGCGTTGTAGTAGTTCAATTCCTGAACTGTCATTGCTCATTAAAAGTGCTTCATATGGGTGGAAATCAGGTCAATATTGCATTTTATTAGTATCAGAAGAACTGACTTACATGGGGCCTGTGTGTTGTGTAGTCTTGCCTTAATCTTTGTATTCATGCCTGTCAGTGTGAAAGAAGCTATTTGCATATATATTTGCATGTATATACAACCACACTTATATTGTGGCCCTCGGCATGTGCTGTGAGTACCATTGTGGCCCACGGGGCTTCCAAAGTTGAGTAGCCCTGATCTATGGGATAGTAATACTTCAACTTTTTGTCTGTCAACTATTTCAGTGGTAAGCTCTTTATGGCAGAGCCAGTCTCGCACCAATTGATTGTACAACATCTTGCACAATAAAACTGACTTTGTTGGGAGCTCAGGAGCTACCATAATATAATACCTAATAATTATAACTGGTGTGTTAGTGTCATTACATTTCAAATCATACATTTTTACCTAATTTGTCTATTATACAAACACATAATTTTACTTGCCAAGAGGCACAGCAGGCACTTTGCTTATTGAATTTGGCAAAGGCAAAGGGCATTCTTTTTTATCTTGTATGCCACACTTATAAAATCAACTCACATTCCCTCCCTCAGTTGGTATCAGGTGAAGGAAGTTCATAGCTATGTATATTTTAGGGATAAAATATTTTCCCTCCTAAAAATGAATAAATGTAATGAGCCTGGTTGAAACACAGCTCTGTCTAGAACCCCTAAAAATATTTGGCCTACTTAAAAAAACCAAAACACATATTTGCGAGATTTCACACCTCAGTAGTTGATCTTGTTTTACCTCAGCTGGGTTGAAAACTTGCAGAATCTATTTCTGATTTAATACTGAAGAGAATGCTACTGTTGTGTTATCTGAAAGCTACAAAAAAAAAATAGAAAATCAGTTCATTATTACATACATCACAACCACAGCCGCCGGCTCCATCTAGTGTATACAAGGAGTGCCATCATCAAAATTGGTTACAGGACAAGCTTCTGCTAAACATTACGTTTTTTGTTCACAGCTATAACACAGTATCCATTCTTTTATATATAACACATACAGACAAGAGGCATGACTGGGACACGAATGGTTCAACAGGACTCAAGAATAAGGTAGCTGTTAAAAGGAGACCAACTGTTTGGGCATGCCATTTTCTCCACACAGATGTAGTTTTCCTTTCCAAGGGGCACAAAAGATCTTGCCTCCTTTATTTTCCTGGAGACCAAATCACTTCAGGCTGGTCAAGAACAACATGGCTCATTTTCAAATGACGATATTCTCAGAAAGGTCTTCAAAAAATCTCTTTATTTAAAAAAAAAAATCATCTGTTCTGTTGCTGAGTATTAGAAACCAAAGCAAAGGAAATCAAACTAAACTAATAGTCATCTGCTAATAGGCATCAGGGCAAAACACATCTAACTTGAGCAATGCTGTGAATCTGTGCACCAGGTTGCAACACCTTACAGGTTGTGTGGGGCTGCAGGTTCCATAGTGCATAGGCCTCCAGAACTTTTTAATCCAGCATCTGGGCACCTGCTGAATGGGACCAAAGACTACCCTGGTCAGCTACCATTTAAAAATAGTGCAAGTGAGAGCAGAATCACATCCATGCCATTTCAAGGCAGACCTGCCATACATACATTGTCACCACTTGACTAATTGGTGCATTTATATGGCGAGTTCTAAGCAGTGTGTTTAAAGGTGGCCAGATGAAAACCAACAAAAATAATTTTCTAGTTATACAGATTGAACTTCTCTAGTCCAGCACCCTCAGGACTTGGCTGGTTCTAAACAAGATAATTTTGTGGACCACAAGAGGTCAATATTGTCTAGCAGCTTTACCAACACTTCCACTGCTCACTGGGCTGTTAAAGAACATTTAGGGGTAAATTAAAGTTAAACAGCACCACAGAACACTGAGAACTAGGACTGGTGTCAGTAAACAGACTTTGAGACCATGAGAAACTTGGCCACACCCATGAAAAGTGGACATCTGGCTAAAATAATTCTGGACGACAGATGTTTCTGAATGAGAGAGTTCTGGATTAGAGAGATTCAACCTGCATTAGAAATGCTGTCCGCGCTAAAACCAGCGTATACACGGCATACGCAGTAGTGATAACTCACTCCATTTTATTGTGAGTCTTGAGGTGCCTTTTTTAAAGCCCCACCTAGTGGATTTATAGGATTGCAGCTTTAATTTGTTTAAAGGAGTAAATTTCTAGTCTTCATGGTTGCATAGAAAAGTTTGAAAACTAGACCACAACATAACAAAGATCCAAATACCGGAAGATAAAGAAAAACAATTTTTAAATTGTCATTCAGGATATTTGAATACTTAGACTTAGTAATAGCATGTATGACTAGCTAATGCATCCTGGTACAAACAAGAACATAAATAAAATAGAGTAATGTTAGTTTATTTTCATAAGAAGCACAGAAAGAGGGGGAGACCAAACCTTAGCAAAGAGGAACGATATGATTGGTAAGGAAAAACACAAAGACAGCTCTGCAGCTGATGCAAATCACTGGGCCTAGTGAGTTCAGGTTTGCTGGAACAATTTTTAGAGGGGGGCAGGGGAGAAGATACCAAGAGCCATTGAACCAGACTGTAAAACTGTATACCACAGAAATTACTTGAAGCCAGAAGGATATGGCAGTACCTTACCCCCCAACACCTATACACCAGTTTATATCAGCTAACAATCTAACTCTGTTTTCAACTTTCTAAGGAAATAGGAAACAGTGAGTAATGTTCATCCCGTATTAAGTATGAATATTAAATGGACTTGACAGTGTCCAGTTGAATTGACAGGTGCAATAAGTAACAGCACTGGAAAACAGCACAAGAATTCAGCTGAAGCTAGGGTCTGAGGGGCTGGTTAGAAGCTGAGCTTTTTTAGCTCACCTTTTACTTCCTTCTGTTAGTTGAATGCTACAAACAAAGAATGGAGTCCTTAATTCATTCTCAGGTCACCTTCAAAAATTCATTTCAAATCTTGACACGTGAAAAGCTAGGCCTAAAATGTGCTGGGTATAAACAGCAAGCTAAAATGCTGGTTTATAGTCAGAGAAATTTAATTTTTTGGCGTAAGATTTATTATTTGCTCTTTCAAAGATGTGCGCTTGTCAGTGTCTTTTCATGCTGCTGGTTTGGAACTTCAATATAAACAACACAGGGCTAAATACAGATCAAGGAGAGAGGTCATTGTTACACAAACATGTGTTGACCTTCTTATGGCAGTAGAATCAGTAAAAGGCCCCATTCTCACCCATCATTTCATGCAGAGTACTTTCATTCCAATAGCCATAGGCTCCCAGTTACTTACAACATGCTATTACCACAGTCGCTGAATGCGTCACAATCTGCAGCCTAATCTTCCAGATGCCACACTCACACACTAACCACCAAGCTGATCCATCCAACACTTCCTGCCTGAGTTTCTTTTGAGAGCTGCCAACCATGGAGGCATCCTCGGCCATGCTGCCTCTTTCTGCATCACTATGATGGACTGCCAGATAGGATGGCTGCGTCTTGGGACACAGGGAAGTTACAAAGCAGCAGAGGAAGCGCATGGCTCACACAACGTTGTGTGCCATTGGCAGGCACCTCACACCTGCCCTTGCTTTAAATGTGTGCCATTTTGCCAGGGGCTACTTAGCCCTCCCCTCTGCTGCAGGCCCTGCCCCCAGTCCTTCCCTCAACCCTCCACCAGCAGGTTGCCTGCCACTGCTGTGGAAAGAGTTGTGACTGAGATTGGGCCCTATGTATAATATTGCAGCATTATACACAGCAAGTGCAATAATCACTGGGGCTTACAGAGAGCTGGTCCAGAAGGCAGGCAGAGGAGGACAGCAAGCATGAAACACAACAATAAGACCAACCTGGAAAGCATGAGACAACAATGGCTACCCAAAGGAGGAACTGGAGCATGGTAACACAAAGAAGGGCTGTCTGCCCCCCCCCCCTTTTTTTTTTTAAGTAAATGGTAAGATAATCACATGTGTTTGCACTAAAGCTGTTAATTCACTCTTTGTGTCTCCCAGTCATCAATCACAAGTGAGCCTAAATAAAGCTCAGAGCACAGCTGCCTGCATGCCGCTGTAAATCAACTTTCTGCCAAAGCAGCACTGCCCCGGCAAGCCGGCGTCACAGGAGGAAAAAAGCTTGGCTGTCAAAATAAACTAATTAGGTACCACAAATGTTTTTTTTTTTTTAATGTCTATACAAATAGGTTTTAACCCTTTCGTTGCTAGTTAACTGCACTCAGTGTTTTTCCTTACTTAAAAGCACCAGAACCGGTAACAGTCTAAATAAGATGGAGATCAAGAATCTGCATAATTTGGCCAGAAAGCTCATGAGAAGCCCAGCATTTGTTTACTCTAGTAAGGCCATGTAGGGAGAACAGTTTCTCTGTAGGTTTACATATACAGGCTACCAGGCCCTCGGTGCATTGCAACAAATGGGGCTGCTCTCTCACTTATTCCCATCTTAGAAATGGTGGGGCATGGAGTGATGGGATATAGTCATATTGTTGCCTCCAATTCAGTAAACAATCATAAGGGGAACAGTAAATAACTGCTGACATAGGCAAGTAATAAGCAACTACCCCCACAGAAAAACCAGGGGAGGGACAGTGAAACGAAGGTGTGTATTTGACTCACTTTGACTCCCAGTGTCACTTCTGGGGTGCAACAAGTTACTCAAGGGCTCCTGTTCAGGGCTGCTAGATTGTGACTTTATCAGGTTTCAGAGAGATGTCTGCCATTTAGGCAACTAACCAGAGAATTTTAGGTCCACTGTTTGGACAAGGAAATTGTTTAAGTAATGAAGTGACCCCAAATTGGGGGGGGGGGCACGCACCTGGTTTCTATATTTTATTACTGTATTTTGATTGTTGTCTCTACTATATTTTGGAAATATGGAAAATGATTCTTTTAAAAAATTAGCTGGTAAACAAAAGAATTTTGACTGTCGACATACTGCTTAGAGAGAAATCCCAGAACAGAAACATAGTAAACAGCATATAAAGTTGGTTCAGACAACAAACAAATAGGATTGTGGAGGCCAACTAATCAAACAATACAAGTAAGCAGTAGTATAAGCAATATGATTCCTCCGAAGTTAATGGTGTTGCATTCACATTACAACCAGGCCTGAATCTGACTTGCTTCCCTGCTCTCCATTTTCCCCAGAATGCCATGGATTGCATATTAACATAATCAAATGCAAAAGCTATGCTTATGTCTATAGGCATATTGCAAATGATGGAAATGCCTCATTTCTGTCCCCAACATTCCTGGTTGGAAGGCAGAATAAGTTCTGGGTGCATGAGGAATGCAAACTGTAGAAATGAAAACAATGAGTAGTCCTGTGACACCTTAGTGACTCATAATAATATGTATATCATGAGCTTTCTCGAGTAAAACCCACTTCTTCCTGCATCTAAACTGAGTTACCATAATTTTGCCCAGTAAGTAGCACTTCCCACACTTAACCCTTCATTAAATGGTAATGCTGATCACACTCTCCAGGATTTAAGAAATATTCGGGACTTCACCACTTCACTCTAACCAACTTGAGGAAGTCCTCTGATACACAGTAACTCTGGACCAGCAGCTCCTGACTGTGGCAGAGAATGCAGGGTGCGAAGTGATGCTACCTTTCACAGGACTGGCACTTTGGGTATTTGAATGCAGAACCTAAATTGGCACGGAGTTTTTACATATGAGTTGAGAGCGCCCTGAGATCTAAGAACTAGGCTTCATCTACACGACTGGGGATTGACACTCTGACACCAATCCTTCCAAGATGGTGAGTAACTTTTGCTTTATTTCTTAGAATCGGATTCAAGTGGGATATTTTTGAAGCAATGAGAAAAGCCAAAGATGGTGTCATGCTGTCTCGTGTGGTTCATGACCATGAGCACCAACCTCAGGGCAGACTGACAAAATGCAGGGCCAACACCCCAAACTAGTGGTGTATTCTAAAATTATATTTCACCAACTCAGTAATAATTGTGAACGCCTGACGCACTGTAATAACCTTACCTTAGAGTCACTGACAATCTCCTTGGGCATTCCAGTCTCTCTTGCCACCCAGGAGAGCTGGACTTAGTGATAAATGGTCACTTACACCAAAAATCACAAAATATTCAAGTTGCTCTTGGTCCTAAGAGACCAGTAATTTACCTCAGGTCAATTTGAACCTTAAAGCTCATGCCAAATGCAATGCTTTTAGCCAATCCTATAGGAAACTGACTAAGAACTAGGAAAAAGACCAGAAAATTATTTACAAGTTCAAACAAGCAGCATGTATATACAAATAAATTACTGTCTGTGGTTCCAAAAGGAGACAGAGTTGTAGTAATCTGTCAGCACTGATTTTTTGTTTTGTTTTGTTTAGCACTAACCCAAGTTGACCATGGGGATGTCTGCTTTTGTTTTCCAGCCCTGTTGAAGTTCAAACAACAAATTTGAATTTTCACGTCATTTATCTGTATTTCCTTCTTACAGAATTCAAGCTGATGGAACCAGGTTCCTTGCACGTGGCACCTTCACAGATGTGAGGGAGCCATTAGGCCAGTTTTTCTATTGCGTTTTTTCACAATAGCCCAGTCAGTTCTCACAGTCATTCTTGATGGGTAGGGGAAGGATTATTTCTGCCTAGGCTCACAAGTTCAGAGCAGACATTTTTACAGTTATAAAGCCAAGCTTACAGACACTGTGATTAAAGTAAAATTAAAGATGCAGCAACTTAGAAGCATTTTACAGAGTCTAAACACGAAGCATCTTTACGTGTCTAATACCAGTCTTGAACAATACTAACATGCAGGTGAGAAGGTTTGTTTTTCCATCTATGAATTTGTCAGAGTTCAGCTAATGCCTGCATCGTTGGCAAGAGCTGGCACGTGGGGACGTATCTGGGTCCTAATTTTTTTACAAAGAAGGGATATTTTCATGTTTCAGATTTGAACTAAGCTTTCTCTACATAGAAATGAGCAAAACATGAGGGTGCATATGACTTTAACAAAATATCACTAGCTGGGATCCAAAAGCTGGGGCTATGTGGCTCAAGGTTCCCCTCATTTGTCAAAGGGGAGTTGGATAAATAGCATGCATAAATCAGGACCACAACTGGGGGATAGGGGAAGGGGAAATGAGGCAATTGCCCCAGGGCCCAGCGATTTAAAAGAGTCCTGAGATTCCCAGCCACCACTGCTACTGCAGCCATTTAAAATCACCACCGGAGCACTACACCATGCACTCCATGCAGCTCTGAGGGTTAGAGGGGGTCCAGCACTGTGGTCCAGGTGGCACTGAGGGTTGGTTGCCCCAGCCCCGCCCCTTCTTTGAGGCCCCACCTGTTCTGGGGGCACGGACCAGCCCTCCACACGCACCTTGACCAGGAGCCCACAGAACCTGTCTGCCCCTTTGTGCGTAATAGTTTGACACACATATGGCCAGCGAACAAGAAAAAACAAGCAACATCATCAACTATTGAGGGAAAAAAACCCACCTGTCAAAATTATTTAAAAACCTCTCATGGAAACAGATTCATTCCAAATGTGGGGGGAAAAATGTGTCTTTAAACCTTGACACCAATCAATGAAAAGATATATAATGAAGATAAAGCATATGCTTCTAAAAAAGGAACAAAATCACAGGGAAAGCATAATGAATTATAATTGCCTATTTTAACTATGAATATGGCATAGACTGTCGTAGCAGTTCTATTTTATGACACAGACGAAGTTAATCATATAGTCATGACTGCACATACTGTCATTAACTAGGTGGTGGGTTGTGTGTGGTAGATCTGTGTGGTAAGATACAAAATGCAAATCCCACAGAACTGTGTAAGTTAGCAGAAACAATGCTGAATAACTTTCCAAGCCCCCCAAAAAAGTTGTATTCCTTTTTGTATCCAGTGCACATTACAATATTTCTGATTCTGTTGGAGGAGGACATAGAACATCTGATGGGATTGCTGCACTATCTAGTATTGTAAAGGATCGTATACGGCTTTCTAAAATGAAAATGCTAACAAAGGAGAGAAGGGAGGATAAATTAGAGAAGGGCCTGATTTATAACACTAGATCTAAAAAAACAAACCTCAAAACTGGGAAGAGGGGAGCATGCAGGGGGGTGAAGCATCAAGTACAAATCCAAAGGCACGTAGGTTAAATATCTGTCATGTACTCTCATTCAGAGTGCCCTACGAAACCTCATAATTAGATCAAGTTATAAAGGGAGAAATCTTGATCCTGCCGAAGTCAATAGCAAAGCGCCCATTGACTTCAGTGGGGACAGGATTTTAGCTGTTAAGTCAACGGGATTCAAGTGCACATATACAGTACAGCACATGCTTAAGAGTCCTCCTGAATCAAGGCCTTTACTAAAGGGCTTGTCTTATGAGTTCTCCCACATTGGAGAACCCAGGAATGGGTCACTCAGAATGAGCACACTGGGTCGGGTCTCAGATGTCTGTAAATCAGGAATAATGCCTCTGAAATTAATGTAGGTATACCAGTGTAAAATGAGTGTACGAGACCGTAGAATCAAGCCCTTTCATTCCTGTCATAGAAATCTATTTCCAATCACTCAGCATGCTGTTTCCAAGGCAGTGCCAAATTAATGTCCAGTGCAGCTTCCTTAGCTTCAGTGGGTTTATAGCAGAAACCAATCTGTCCCATCATGGTTTTTTCCGAGCATGTGCTCAAAACCCCTGAAAAATAGACACTTTGTAATTGCATGCAGTGATGCTAAAAGTTCACCCAGGGGTGACTGTGCAGAAATAATAACATTCTACTAGTGGTTGGTGGGAGAAATAATTATTTATATGTCCGTCCTCCCCCCCCCAGAGTTCCATCATATACTGTATGAAGTGGAAAAGAACGGTTACTTACCTGTAACTGTTGTTCTTCGAGATGTGTTGCTCATGTCCATTCGAATTAGGTGTGCACACCGCGTGCACCGCA
Source organism: Pelochelys cantorii (assembly GCA_032595735.1). NCBI lineage: Eukaryota > Metazoa > Chordata > Testudines > Trionychidae > Pelochelys > Pelochelys cantorii. Next base: position 41,957,118 of record CM064329.1, on the reverse strand, counting down.
TCTTCCGGAGCGTTTTCCCTAGCGGTACCCGTAGCCCTGGCAGGGTGCCCCCTGGAGTGGCGCCGCCATGGCGGGGCATAAGTACCCCTGCCGGCGCTCCCCCACCTCAGTTCCTTCTTGCCGGACACTCCGACGAAGGGGAGGTAGGGGGGGAAATCGAATGGACATGAGCAACACATCTTGAAGAACAACAGTTACAGGTAAGTAACCATTCTTTTCTTCTTCGAGTGGTTGCTCATGTCCATTCAAATTAGGTGACTTCCAAGCCAACCCCACTTCAAGGAGGAGGGCTCGGAGCACTCAGAAAGAGAAGTCCACGAAAGTTGAACAATCCAAACATATTTATTCAATTAACTGAACACAGAAAAAACTGTAGAAAAGTGCAATGTGGTGCAGATAAAACATACATATTTACAATACAGAGCTGAGGACCGCAGAGCCCAACACTGCATCCTCCGTAGCCTGCTGTGCCAGCGCGTAGTGCGCCGTAAAGGTATGGAGCGACAACCACGTGGCCGCCCTGCAGATTTCAGTGATTGGAACCTGCGCCCCAAAAGCTACAGAGGACGCCTGCGCCCTGGTGGAATGTGCTGTCACCCGGGGCAGTGTCAGCCGATGGTCAGGGCTCTGTGTGTGTGTGTGTGTGTGTGTGTGAGAGTGAGAGTGAGAGTGAGAGAGAGAGAGAGAGATACACCCGACTCTTCAAACGCTAGGACTGGGGTCCCTTCGCAGTGGGCAGCCTATTGGAGGCTGACGGGCGCCCCAAGGGTTTGCAGGGAGAGCTTTTACATCTGTGTCTTTAGCTGCTAGGACTGGGGTCCCTTCGCAGCGGGCAGCCTAGGGAAGGCCGATGGATGCCCCAAAGGATCTGTCCCGTGGAGGCGACACGATCCAAACACCCAGCTCTTACTGCGTCTGCCCCTATGACCGGCTGGAGTTCTTTTAATTGTGCTTGGTTCTGTTACAGCAACAGGAAGAGTCAGGTTAAAGCTTAAACAGTTACAGGTTTATTAAAGGGGCTTATAAAAGCATGTGGTTACAATGGCTATTGCTCTACTTTCTTAACTGCTAGCAAATTCAGATCTGAAAATGGTTACAGAGGAAAAAGGAGATAGAAAATAATGGTACCAAGTGACAGCTTAATCTTTAAAGAGCTCTATTCTATGCATGCACTAAAACAAAAGGACACATACGGGTACAATTTTTACCCCCTTCTACGTCTCTCGATTCCAGCGTGTCAGGCCAGGATAGGTGTCTCAATTCCTCGGAAAAACGAATATGAGGTGGGCATCCCCATGGAACCTCGGGAGGCAATTACCTAACCTGACCAGCAGGCAGATGGTAGATTAACACTCAAAGTGAGTGTGCTGCTGGACCCATCTTTATAACCATAGGGGCCCGTATCCTCTCTCTTATCTAAGATGCCAAATTGTGTTGGTCTGTCTTTGACACGCCAGTTCCCAACTGGGGAACGTAATAGCGCCTCTTGACTCCCTTTAAGGTAGGGGTCAGGGACGCCGGGGTCTGCCACAGGGCATTAATAAAACCCTGGCCAAGATTACTAAGTGGCAAAGCCAAGTGGGCGGGGGCATCATCAGAGAGGATATCAATCATGGGGTCCATGTCCTCCACTAGTGGCTCCACTGGGATGCTCAGATTGGAGACTAGACGCCTGAGCAGATCCTGATGCGCTCGAGCATCCATAGTAGGCAATGCCGGTGCAGGATCTGCCAAGGCTTCATCAGGAGACGAAGATGAGGACAACTCCTGGATTGGTACCAGATCCAGCACAGGGCCTGGCTGAGGAGCCGGCTGGGCAGGCGGCACCATTTGCGGAAGCGGCTCTGGCACCGGGGCTTGTAGCTCAGTAGCGGCATCTGCAGTAACCGACCTCTGGGGGGAAGAAGGGGGTTGTGACAGCGACGCCGACGGTTGCGCTCGGTGCCCCGAGACACCGGACGCTACAGAGGAAGGCACAGGCCCCTGCCACTGGTGGTAAGCCCACGGCGTCCAGAAAGGCCATTGCAGTTGAGGCAGCCAAGTCTGCTGCAGAAGCGAATGATCACGCCAGTGCCGGGAATGGGATCTATGACTTGAGGAAACTCCCGAGGACTCTGACCTGAACGAGGCCGCATCAGAATCTGACGAGTAGTCAGACTCAGGCCAAGGAGGCGCAGATGACGAATGCCCTGCCACCAAGGGGGGGCAAACCTGGCCATAGACTCAGGTTTGCCCACGTGTGTGCGATGAGGGCATGCCGGCACCGGGAAGACAGGCCCCGGTGCCGGTTGCAGTGCCAGTTGTGGTGCCGGGAGGACAGGCCCCGGTGCCGAGAGTGGAGTCGGTGCCAGGAGAACAGCCCCCGGTACCGGGGGTGGAGCCGGTTGCGGCATCAGGAGGACAGGCCCCGGTGCCGGGAGTGGAGTCGGTGCCGGGAGGGCAGGTGCCAGTTGCGGTGCCGACACGGTGCATGGCTGCGCTGTTGGAGTCGGTATCGGTTGCGAGACGAACCTTGAGGAGACCGATGTTACCAGCGATAGTGGCACCAGCATGGCCCATGGGGTCGATGTCGGTGCCTGTAACAGTGCCGAAACTTGCATCGGTGCCGAAGAGGCTGATGCTGAAGGGTCCAGTGCCGAAGACTGGAGCCGCACCCCGGGAAAGCTGCTCAGCGCTGACACCGATGATGGTGCTGCAAGGCCTGGGTGATAGGGAACCGGTGCAGCCAAGACGGGGTCTGGAAGAGGTCCCAGCACCGAGGGAGGTCGAGCCCAGTTGAGCGCCAAGTGAAGCCTGGCGGCCTGCGTCGAAGCCGGCACCGACGTGGAGGCAAGCGGTACTGGTCCCCCAAGGGAAGGTCCCACTGCATAAGCGACCGGTGCCATCCGGTCACAACGGTGCGGAGGCGAAGCCGGTGCCAACACGGCCTCTGGCATAGGCGACTTCGACCTCTCCGCCTCAACCGACGATGGAGGGGAGGTAGTGAGGCTAATAAGGTCATGCGCCACCTCAAGTGTCCGGCGTGGAGGGGCGGTGCAAGGGCAGCTGCCCTGGGCTAGATGGCCATCCCGCTCGCTTATGCCGCACAGTGGTTGATGAGGAGGTGCGCACCGGCGACTCGACACCACAGTGTAGGCATGACTTGGACTTCCGGCTCGGAGACCTACCACGGGACGTTCTTGATCTCTTCGGTGCTGGAGAATGAGAATGGTGCCGAGCCCTCGACACTGAGGCCCAGTCCCGAGATGGGGCATCGCGCGTGGATGCCGGTGCACTGCGCACCGCAGAGTGTCCAGCCGGTGCCGGATGTAAAGCCGCCTCCATGAGGAGAAGTTTTAGACGAGAGACTTTCTCCCTCTTAGTGCGGGGCTTAAACGACTTACAGATCTTACAGGCGTCTGTAAGGTGGCCCTCACCCAGACACTTCAGACAACTGTCATGAGGGTCTCCTTTGGGCATAAACTTTGTGCAGACAGCGCACGCCTTAAAGCCTTGCGGCCCTGGCATTCCTCACCCCCGAAGAGGGAAAAGAAAAACAAAGAAACACTAACTAACTAATTGAACTATTTAGAACTATTTACAACACTAAGAGAAACGGGAACGATTAACTGCTCTAAGAGAGAGACACGCTCCAATGACCGTCACGGGCGGTAAGAAGGAACTGAGGTGGGGGAGCGCCGGCAGGGGTACTTAAGCCCCGCCATGGCGGCGCCACTCCAGGGGGCGCCCTGCCGGCGCTACAGGTACCGCTAGGGAAAACACTCTGAAAGATGCGGTGCACGCGGTGCACACACCTAATTCGAATGGTCATGGAGCAACCACTCAAAGAAGAACAAAAATTATGTTAAAGTAACAAGAAACAAATCCACATAAAGAGAATCTTCCAGAGTTTTTGATCTAGCCCCTTGTAACAAACTTTGTAGGAAATAGCTCTACATTCCAGGGTCCTGTAATACTGGGTCATGGTAGGAACTTTGAGCAGTTCTTTTCAAGTGGATGGTAGTATTTTAGCATGCATGGTGTACCAGAAGCTATATTTTAAAAATGGTTGATAAATCTGGTTAAGGACTAGCTTTAGGCTTGTACCAAGCATAGGGCCTTATGTAATGGTAGGCTATGCTGTATCAGTACCCCCTTCTAGCATACACCCAGGGCTTTGTCCGGCTAAATACCCTACCATGGTGCTCCCAAATTCAGACTCCTTGGCTACTGCCTCATTTGCATAATTTATACAATTTGTTTTTGCAGGGGGAAAAAGTAGTGTGGACATTTTCTTTTTGTGCAAAACCCCCTTTTCCTGCCAGATCCTTATGCCCCAAAAAAGGAGGTTTACTGATCTGGTGGGAAAAGGGGTTTGTGCGCGAAAATAAAACGTCCACACTACTTTCCCCCCTCCCCCCAGTAAAAATGCCTTGCATAAATTATGCAAATGAGGCATGGAAATATGCTAATCTGTGCCTCATTTACATACTCACTACCAGCAAAACCAGCAGTATAGACATAGCCCTTGAGAGGTGGATTGCAGGAGTCCAACCCACCTGCAAGTTGCTGAAGGGATCTCTGCTCCAACAGATGAAATCTTTTCATGACTAGAGGAATTGGAAAGTGTTCATATCCCATCTCCCTCAGTTGCTACAATACTCCCACATTTCCCTGAATGACAAGTACCCTCAATTCTCCCGAATGCCAGATGTATCCAACCTTAGGCTATGCCTAAACTGCACCCTTTTTCAGCAAAAGCTTATGCAAATGAAGTGTGGAGTAGAATATCAACATGTTTCATTTGCATAATTAATTAGGGGGCATTTTTACACAAGAGACTTCTGCGCAAAAACGAGATGTGTAGACAGCTCCTTTTTGCACCCAACTTCCCTCTTGTGCAAGAGCTGTTCTGCTGCTTTTTTTCAGGAAGAACGGCTCTTGCGCAAGAGGGAGTTTTTGTGCAAAAATGATGGCTCATTAAGTATGCAAATGAGATGCGGCAATATTCACCACTTCACCTCATTTGCGTATTTTCTTGTGCAAGAGGGGGAAGTCTAGACGTAGCCACAAGGTTCCACATTGGCAAGAGCAAAGCCTCTCCAACATCATGTCATATTGCAGTATCCAGAGCCATCCTTACCCACACGCAGAATAGGCAGTTGTGTAGGGCACCTGAAAATTTGGGGCACCACTGGGTCTTAATGTCCACCCACCTGCCTCTTCTTATCCCTGTTCTATAGCTCTGCTTTCTCCAGAGGATCTAGTTAACTTTACTGTGGAAAAACCTTCCAGAGCTATTAACAGAATGGTGAACCTGTAAAAGAGCCATTCAGGTGGTAATGAAGTCATTCAACAGGCATTTGCCAACCCCAAGTGCATACTGAATTTACTGTATTAGTATATAAGACTGTAGTTTTCAAATTGTTTTTAAAATATTTCGTTAGTGTGTTGCTGAAGATTACAAAATCATACAGTGAAAGCTTTGTTATCTGGCACTCTGTTAACCAGAAAACTTTGTTAACCGCCATTGCCCCCAGCCACAATAGTGTCACATTTTCAGGCGCACAGGCCTGGCTTGGTTTACCATGATTGGCTTAACAATTTTTTTATTTAAGAAGTACTAATCGTCTTTAACTCAGAATAGAAATGTGAGACCAACTGCCCCTCACTACAAAACTACCAATATTAAAAACTTGAGTTTTACTATTATTGTCCATTGGTTTTTCCTAGGTTGATGGGACCCTCAGATAACTGGAATTTTTAGATAACCGGAACGCCCTAATTCCCGAGCGTGCCGGATAACACAGGTTTTACTGTATTACTAAAAAACTGTCATCTTTCCCCCACCCTCACCCCCGCCAGCTGCCATTGGGCATAGGGTCACCAGTATAGTAGTACTACAGGACCCCATAAATCCTAAGGTCAGCCCTGGCAGTGTCCACTGTCATGAGACATTAGGTGTTTTGCTGTGTTCAGGCACTAACTGGAGCCTGCTGCATCAACCTCGTCGTTCCTTGGGCTATTTGTTCCCTTGCTTTGTAGGTTTAATTTCCTTTGTTTTTCCATTGACAAAGTTCTGATTTGACATTGTAAGGAGGTGACCACAATACTGCACAATGCACAGGGCAGAGAGACCTCAGTAACCGAGTGGATGTCACATGCTTGACAAAAAGAGAGCTTTGTATGAAGCAGCTTTATCCAGCTGTTTTTAAGAAATGTACAAGTGAGAGTATATAATAGCTGCTCCTGGGAGGACAGTGTCTCATGATTAGGAAGCTAGCCAGTGGCTTATGAGGAACTGCACGTGTTGGGAGGAACACCAAGGGGACAGAATTCTGGCTGTTGGGAAGATGGGCATCTTGGGGTGAATATATTCTACTCCTGCCCCACCATACAACATGCTCTGATTCCATAGCTGTATCCTGCCATTCCCTTCAGGCCAGGACATTGTAATGAAGAAGGGACACACATCTAGTGGTCAAACCCAAGGCAGAGTGGAGTTTCCACAGATCCCTTGCTTCAATAGCTTGGTTTCAGTACGTGTTAGTGAATCACTAGCCTGCACCTTTAAAAGAAACTGGACTCACAGATGGACAGATAACGATTATTACAGTCCCAGGCCTTTCTATATAGACATCCATTGAAATTGCTTCATGTGGAAATGACATCCTAGCAGGATCTGTACCAACTCATGCTGGAATCTTCCATAGAGTAAAAATGGCAAAGTTAATTTCTAGTACAGTGCATTTGGCACTTAAACAATTTGTTATGGCACCTACCACAAAGCCCTTGGGAGTTCCTGGTTGGGTTTTTTTAAGATCACTTACACACTAGTTCTTTGTCTTGTAGATGCCTTAATTCCACAACCTAACACACCATTCCCTCTTCCCATGAGGCAACCAAACCACTTCTGTATTACAGACTATGAAGCTAAAACTTTCTAATTTTCTTATAATTATGGCTCTGACTTTGCCATAGCAAAAAATGAAAAAGAAAAACACTGGAAAATCTAAATGAAAATAGCAAAAGTTATAGAAATATACTAAATTGTGTGTAATCAGCACCTCTCAAGCACCTCTTCATTTTTTGCTTATTTTAATGCAAACAGTAGTGAAGGGCCGTCCACCTCTTCATAAATACAATGTGGGACCTATCTGGGTCTAGTGACGAGAATCACTTTTAAAGGTAAGTGTTAGGCATAGTTAACATGCATCACTGCTAGCTTTCCCTATTTCTTATAAGCATTAAAATGCAAGAAATTAAAATAGAGCACTTTGTACCTTCATAACAAGGGGATGGAGGTCTGCACCAAGACCCCAACAGTGCAAAATAGTGAACACACCAAACAACTCTTGAAGCCAGTGGGAGCTGGGAGCAATCACAGGATCAGTTTTCAGATGAGTGCCCCTCATCTCTTGTAGCATATCCTTCACTCTGTGCCCGGGAGATGTCAACAAAACTTAATGTGAGCCACAAGAACTCATCCAGAGGGACAGATCAGCTAAGCAAAGAAATGAAACAAAGGGGAAAGAATACATAGAGCATTGCAGTGGAACTTGTTAGATAATGATGTTATATAGATCACCATGTAGCAGACTGACATTTGGAGTTGGGCTAAAACTAGAAATTCACAGGCGCCAGCTCCCCAGGACAACCTTGAGTCCCACTTGTAATAAACACAAGAATGCACGTTATGATACAGACCTCAGGGTCTCACCTCCCTAACTCATATTTCAAATTCCTGGCATATTCCCACCAAAAACAGAAAAGTTCCTTTCATGATTACAAGAAGGGATGGCAATGCTTAAATGCAACTAAGTATAGGCGGGCTGGGTAATGCTCCTTATAGTTAAGGTCCTGATTTCCGTCGCTTATAACTTTGCTGAACTTTAACTGTTAACAATGAAATTTCCTGTGTCAGGTATCTGCCTCATGCTGATATTTTTTTTTTTTTGACCGATTAAGCTAAAATGGCTCAGCAAATTCAGAGCATAAAAGACAGGCAAAATATATTGTTCTGCTCATGTTAAAAAAAATTCTTACAAAATGTTTCTTTGAGATGCGCTAGCATCTAGTCTTTGGCACAGGACTTTAAAGGCCACTTTGGTATTAAGGTTAGTGAATTGCTATTGCTATGACCATTTAGCTAAGTATGGCGTCTCTGAGGAAAATTAGTTTCAAATGCTCAGTGTAGACGTCCAAAGATTTCTAAGGAAAAAGAAGCAGCAGCCTGATTAATGCAGAAGGATGAGGAGGAAGAAGGGCTGGGGAAATGTGTCAAGTGGGAGCTGAGGGGCTTGCAGGACCCAAAGAGTGGGGAGGAGCAAAAGGGGATGAAAGGCAGGTGCTTATGGGGGCTAGGGAAGGACTAGAGCAGAGTGGAGGGGGGTGCTGGGATCCTATGTAGGCACAGAAAGGGAAAGGGGTGAAAAGAAACAGAAGGGAAAGGTGACAAAAGACAGAAGCCAAGGAGTGGGGGGCTGGATAGGTAGAGGGGGACACAGGACCTGGGGACAATTGGATTGGAACAGAAGGAAAGGGAGGCTGGAGTCAGCAGGACATAAAGGATTGCATAGTAGCCAAGCAGGAGAGATGGCTCCAAAGGGGGAGGGGGATAGAAGCGGAAGTGGGGGGAGTGAAGACTGGCTAGAAGGGGATGAGGGCTAGATAGAAGCAGGGAGGCAGGAACTGGGTGTGAGAGCTGGTAGCAACAGAAATGGTAGGGGTAGGAGTGGGGTCGGCGGAGGGCTGGATAGCAGCAGAAGAGGGAAAAAAAATCTAGGGTTAGGTGGTGGTTGGGGCAAAGTGGGAGGAGGGCAGAAGTCAGGGACTGGGTAGTAGGTAGGAGTGGAGGGGTGGGAGGAGAGGAGCCGTGGAATGAGTAGTGGGTAGAGGCAGGTGGGAAAGTGGGCAGGATCTCAGCCCTGAAGGATTGTGTGTGTTCTTCATTTTGTGATTCCCAACACGATCTTGAAATGAGGAACCAGATTTGCAGGAGTGCTGAGCACTGCTGCTGCAAATGAAGTTGATTGGCATGTGCTTTGAACATGGAATGGACTCTAAAAATACTAAGTACTTTGGAAAATCAGGCCTTAGATGTTTAAAGTGGGGGATCCAAAATTAGTGGTCCCTTGGGGCAATTTCAGCTGTAATTTCTCCGAGGCTCAGTTTCCCATGGGTACATGAGGATGAGAATAATAATTTCATTTTACTTCACAAGGATATTTTGAAGATCGATGAATTCATGTGTGTGAAGCACTCCCTTGCTATTGTGTTGTGCGCCATAAAATACCCAGGAGAATAGGAATAATTCCATATTCAGTGAAGTGTTTGAATGATGTGCTGTAAATAAGGCCTGGGGCTACACATTAAATAAATATAAAGAGTGACTAAGTACCCCTCCAGTAAATGAGGGATCTTGTGGAAAAATAGTACGTGATCATGAATGACGGTAGCATGATGCATACACACAAGGGAATTGAATTAAAGTTGTAGGAACAGCCTTCCTTCTGGCATATGCTACCTGCTGGGAGCTTGGTTTTGCAACCTTAACTGTTTGGGTATACTAGTGATGTAGAGTACCTTACATCTATAGACACATACACAGATAAAGAGTGTGGGAGTGATGTATAAAGTAATAAATTGTGTGTGCACAAGCATTGTGAGTTTTCTAAAGGCAGTAGCAAAATGCACTGGTTTTTTGTTTGAGTGGTATGTGTGAAAACTGCCAAAACCTGAGATACGCATTAAATAGGTCTCGGCTGTCTCAAACACACCACACTGCAACCCCAATCTACTGAGCCAGCCATGGCTTAGAAAGCATCACTGGGAATGACTAGAACAGATTTATGCCTCTGTATGTGAAAACATGTTGTCACAGGCAGTCATCAGTAAATACCTGGAATTTGACTTACAAAATACCATCCATGGTCCCCAAGATCCGAATTCTGCTAGGTAGGTTGTGCATAAGGGGAATATCTAGTTATATACAGTCAAGCTTCCAGGTTTTCCTTTTAGCTTGTATTGTTTGATTGTCCGATTGATATTTGCTGTCTTTTGGATATTGGGGCACCATGCATACAACAGAGCTATCCTATTACTTTAACCTAGAGGTGGGGGAAACCTAAGGCCTGGGGGCTGGATTTGGCCTCTGGCTTGCCTGGATCTACCCCCCGGGTTCAGGGCTCTCCCCAACATTGGGGAGCCTGCACTGGCACTCTAGCCCCTGACATTCACCTCCATCCCCGTGGGGCTGGAGCACATAAAATCTATTAGCTGCCCCCACCATTTATGGTGTGCGAGGGGAATGTGGGAAGTGTCTCTCTATCTCTCTGTCGGGGGCCACATCAGTGAGGGTTTGTTTACTTCTCACTTGTGTGCAGCCCAACAGATTTTTCTGTGGGTCAGTGGCCCCCTGACTCAAAAAAGGCTGCTCACCCCTGATCATTCAGCAATCTCTATGTGCGTGGAGCCTTATTCAGTCGTAGCTATAGATACCGCTCACTCATCTTCTGTTGTATCCCATCTGCCATTCCATGTGCATCAAGGGGGAGACCTGACTACAATGGGCATCCTATATGGCTTTAAAATTATGCTAGACAAAATTAAATTCCAGCACTGGGATAAAACATGATATCATGAACCAAGACATCTTCCCAATGAGCTGACAATCTCTTGTTAATCTTCTTCCATCTTTCCTATTTATAGAACTTCAGTTTTCTTTGTGTTTACTTTCAAATTATGGTCTTTAATCACACAGTCCCACTCTGACACCCTATAGTTACCAGTTCTTCTTAGCTGCTAGCCAAAAGGGCCAGATTGTCAGAATACCTTCCATGTCTCTGTAACTAGGATGAAGAGAAGTGAACTCAACACACTGCCTAGTCTCAGTCTCACGGTCACCTCAAAATTCTCTGAAATTCCATATATCATCATCTTAGCTCTTCACACTCAATATAGGGTACATCTACACTGCATGGCAGAGTACAGCTACCCCCCGTGTCTACACAAGCCACCCATTATTTTGAAATATTTTTCGAAATGGCAGGCGCGCTATTTCAGCATTCCGGGAACCCTCGTTCCACAAGGGTTAAGGGAGGTCTCAAAATATCACGTTATTTCAAAATTGTGCTGTGTCAATGCGCCAAATTTCAATAAGCTATTTCTAAATTGATTTGAAATAAGATACACAATTTGTGCTATGCAAATTGTGGATCTTATTCCGAGTTTCGGGTGCTGTGTAGACACACCCACACATCCTCTATCATTTCCACTTCTTGAAGTCCCCCTCCCATCCACCTCACTAACCCAAACACCAGTTCCCACACAACCAAGTTACGTGTTTTCTCAAGATCAGTAAATGCTACGTGGCAGCTTGGCCACGTAGCATTCAGAGGGGAAAGTAACTAGGTGTGCCTGCAGCACCATTCTGGCAAGAGCCAGCTGGGCTGCTGCATGAGCTGGCCCAGGGCACACTCTTTAAAACTTTCAACCCTTCCAGATTACTGTGCCCCCTTCAGGAGTCTTATTTGTCTTGTGTACGCTAAGACAAATAAGATTCCCCTATCTCCAGTTCCCAGTCCTGACTCCTGCAACCCTCCCCCACCACACACACACACACACACACACACACACACGCCCTACCCTGAGCCTCTGGCGTGCACACACACTCACCCCCCTGCCCGTATCCACCCGCGCTCCCACCCCATGCCCTCACTCCCCCCCATACCCAATCCCACTGGCCAGAGCCTCCCGCACTCCCACCCCATGCCCTCAGCTCCCCCATATCCAACCCCCTGCCCTGAGCTTCCCGCATCCCCACCCCCTGCCCTGACTCAAGCCCCCCTGGCCCACATTCTCAGCCCCTGCACTAAGCCTCCCCACACCCACACCCACTCCAATGGGAATGAAACAGCATTAATAACAGAAACCAGAGTTATTGCTTTCATTACATATATTTTACATTCACAATATTTTGCATTACAAATCCTCTTCAGTTTTTACTTCTTGTCAGGTGGAATATGTTCACGCCTGGTCTGATGTGACATAGCAGTACTGTCCTGTCACACCCCAGGAAATTTAAGTTACTTTCACCCTGCCTCCATTTATCCTTTTTTCAAACTTTTGTCACAATACAAATATCGCATTTATATTACTCTTCTGCCTAAAGCCACGTTGCTCTACTCATATTTTTAGTCACCTTGCACCTCAATCTTGCCTCCAAAACTCTCTCCAGGACTTTAAGAGATTCACTTAACAGAATGATGCTCAGGTAGGTATTTGGATCATTTGCATCACTCTTATCCGTCCAAAGAGGTACACTCAATCACAGCCATCGTGTACCTTTTGCTTTATTCCAGCAAACACACAGTAATCTATGAAGCCACTTTATCCCAGTATCTCCAAATGCTTTGATCATATCAACATTATCTCATCTTCACCAGCTACTTTACAATTCTTCTTTATATGGTGCTTGTTCTTCCACCTCTACAGAGATTGATACCTTTTGAGGCTTCCCCATAATTGCTGGCGGTGCTTACACTCACAACTCACTTCTCATTGAACAGCTTTGAAAATATTTTTTTTCATATTGCCACTGCTCTTAAGGGAACAGTCACCACACAATTCCCATCCTTCACACAAAGGTTTCTTCATAACTTGTGTTTCATTGCTGCTGTCTTTTGTCAACCCCCAAATCAATTTCCTACCATTATCTTTCTTCAGCCTTCTATACAATTCCTTTTCACCCTGTAGTCTTACCTTAACAACTGTCTTCCGGGCCTGTTTTTTGCCTGTTTGTATGTATTTGTGTTTCATTATTACAATATGCCCGCTGAAACTCTTTGAATACTTGTCTCTATTTTCGTGTACCTCAGAGTTTTACCACCAGCTTGTTCTCTAAAAACATCTCATATCACTGTATCTGCCACTTCACCTCCACTGCCTTCATAAAACATTCTTTAAACTTCCTTCATTCTTCCTCCACTGACTTCACTTGTGCTGGCAAAGCATGAAAGCCTTCCTTTACTTTTTGACAGAACTCTTCCTTCCTTTCCCCCTTACATAGCCACCGCTGCAATTTCTTCCTCTATTTCATCTTCTTTCCTGTTTTCTCAGGTTGCAGTCCGATTAATACCTCATCTAGCTCTCACATAGTCACTTGGTACAATCGTTACACCTTTCACCATTTATATATGGTCTCTTCTCACCAAAATATAATCCACCTGGACTTTTTTTCCCCCCACTCTAGTATGTCTCACAGTAGGATTTCTCTTTTTTCAAATACACATATATACCACTGGAAGCTCATTGAAAAAATTCCCACTCCACTCACATTTCTCTGTCTTGTCTGACTGTAGCCCATAAGCTATTGGGATAGGGCCAAGAGGGTTGTTCACAAACAACATTAGCCTTCAGTGGGTCCTGTGGGATTCATGAGCTTTAGGGGCAGAACTGCTTTTCCTGTTCTGAATGGCCAGGGCTAACTCTTCCCGCAAAAAAAACCTGAAGAAATCCCTGTGGATTATTCGTCTGTCCAGAGCCTCCTCCTCCAAGTACTTCTAGGGAATGACGTGGAGGAAGGGAGTGATCTGGGCCAGAGAAAACAGATATTGAACAGTCTTTTAAGTAATATTGTCTATCCCTTTTCTAGAGTAACTAGCCAATTAGCCTGTCATAAGACGGGATTTTCAGGTCTCTCCTCCATGTTGGTCTTCTCTCCTGAGCCTCCAGTCTCTCGCTCCATCTCTCTCTCTCCTCCTCCTCCTGCCTCCCCCTCCCACCTCAGCTCTCCTCCACCTCCTGCCTCTCTCTCTATCTCTCTTTCTCTTCTCCTCCCCCTCCTGCCTCTCAGTCGGGGGAGCGCGGAGCCCAAATGGTCACTTGCGCCACTTGCTCCCACACGGTGGCCTGGCTGAGCGGCGCAGAAGTCAGCCGAGTGCCACGGCGGGAGGCAAAGGGAGGCGGGGCAGTGACATTCACGGCCAGGGCCTGGAGCTGCTGTCACACCGCACGTCACCGCCCCACCCCCCTTCCCCTCCCGCCGTGGCGCTCGGCTGACTTCTGTGCCGCTCAGCCGGGCCGCCGCAGGGGAGCAAGTGGAGCAAGTGGCTGTTTGGGCCCCGCACTCCGCATGCAGCACAGGCCGCCCAGAGGGAACAGCCAGCATTTCAGGCAACAGCGCCACCCAGAAGGAACAGCCAGCATTTCAGCATTACAGACTCTCAGACACTGGGCTACTATATATATGGATTATCCTCACCTACGTTTTCCTGTGCTTAGTTTTATCCCATTGTTTATAGCTGGATCTCATTAGATTCTCTCAAGAAATCACTTTCCCTTTTTGACTTGACTCCCAAGTTTTCAGATTGGGAGGGAGGGGAGGGGGGAAGTTCAGCAGTCCTTTAGCCAAGCAATTCACACCAAGTTCTTTTCTTGTTTCTCTGGCATCCGTCCTCTTCATCATATCTATTGCCCTTGTCAGAATTCCCTCCACACTGCCAATATTTTTCTGAGCTGCACAGAGGTAAAAGAGGCTGCATAATGGGTGTGGACCCACCAGTTAAGAAACCAAAAGGGAATAACTCATCAGCATTGCATGCTTCTGTATTAGCAGACCAGTTGTGCACTGCAAGCTTGCATTTTATGTGCTAACAGCCAGGACACACAGGTGACTTTCAGCACTACTGCTTTTCAACTCTCCCCCCTAGTCAATATTTCTGCTTCAGGCCATTTTCTCCCCTTTCCCAGATTGTATTAAGTTTTCATTCTTCCACAGTTCATCATGCCTTCTTGCTTCTTGCCCATAATTTTTAACCAATGAGGTCACTTTATATCATTCCTTTGTTTTCACTACTTCCCAGTTTGAGATTAACTGAGAATTTAAACATACCATTTTCCCTGTTTTTCCAAATGAGTAATAAATATGAGATGGCCTAACACAAGCATTTATAGCTCTTTGGACACTTTCTCTATATTGCTATTTAGCATTAGCCTTATTTCACTTTTCTCCAACTCATTTAATCTCTGTGACCCCAGTCCTAAACCAATTTGATTTAGGTTTTTCAAGGGACATTTCATGAGTCATAGATAAAATGCAGATATTTTGTACAACTTCTACCACATTCCCATAATACACTAATACTATCATGCAGTATAGGTTACTGGAATTTCCCGATGCAGGCTTCAGGTTGTGGACAGTTCTAATAGAATGACCCAGAGCAAAGCACCATCTATTCAAAGTTAGAGATTTGGAAAAATTCAGTCGCCAGTGTTTTAGAATGTGTAATAAGGGAAAAATACATCTTATTTTTAAGAATGAGTATTTGCCCCACACAGCTGAGCACACCAGAACCATGAGTCACTGTGTTATCTCGCTGCCTAGCGAAAGTTAGCTTTGCTAGCGATTAGATTGTGTGTCAATGCACTTACCACACAGTCGGTCTTCTTTGCCAGCAAATTCTTCCGGGCTCTCCTTACCCAACCAGGTAACCATAAGTGAACTCCAGCCCCTGAGCTCCTCTGGGATGTTTCTGTGCAGTGCACAGCAACTCTTATTATTTACAAAAGATATTAAGTTTCCTGCGGTGTTAGAGCGTCATTACATTACTGTTCAGTCACACATCTTTCCCTTCAAACACAGCACTGAACTGATTTAGTATAACAGTTAAATGAGGTTATTAAACAAAGACTTTGGTAAAGTAAAACCTAGTAAAGGGGTGATGGTACAAATGGGTATATGCAAATAGAAGTGAACACACATATTTAAGAGGAGTAAAACTTAATCTAGCAATATACAGTCTTTGTTCAAAATGGTTTCTCACCCACAATCTCCTTTCTAGCTGTCCACTGGCCAGGACCCATCACAAAGATCAAATCACTCATTTTCTTCATCTCCTTAAAGTGAAGGATAAAGGTGGAGTCCCTCTCTGTGTTTTGTAGCCCCAAAGAAATGGTCTTGGCCTTATAATTCTTCTGGGGATTCAATCTCCTGTATCTCTCGGAGGCACAGGAGCCATGCTAACACTCTCTCTCTCTTTCAAATTCACGTTTAGGATAACCCACTCTGGTTTAGCTTGTAACCAGTTTGTTTTCTTATAATAGATCATTTGAAGTAAACTCGCATCTCTGTGTAGTACAGGCCTATTTATTGCCTTTACCTAGTCTAGGCGATCTGGCCTGAAATGTGTTCTAATAACATCATAGAGAGGGAATCCATTGGTTCACATAACAGGTTAACATTTGCATTTTACAATGATATTAATAACCAGCATGTTATTAGCTTTCCTATGATACTCACTAGACATGTTCTGTACAGATGTTACTGCAGTAGTGTGTGAATACAGAGTATCCAGGTCACCATAATGTAATAGCAAAGACAGTATTACAAAAACACCGAGGGCCTAATTCTGATATCCTCCTGGTATGGCTGCATTGCCTTTGACAGAATTTACTCAACACTCTGACATCAATATCTGCTCCAAACTTCCTTAAACTCCTTTCTTAAAGCGTCTGTTTTCAAAATCAGTATAAAGTCCTTCCTTTTTTCAAAGTCCTTCCTTTTTCAAAACCATGCCTTAGCTACAGTAGTTATTGCTGGCTTGGCATGGAGCCAACCAGCAAACCTGCCTTCTATTGTTCTACCTTAAATCCCAAAGGGTGGGATTACCTTCCCTAAACTAAGAATTTTTCAGCCATCCATCACTGGGGTGCTAGAGCTAAATGCCTTTGCAGTTACCGTGCCCACTGCAAGACCTTGTCTTCAGTGTTTATATGAGCACGTGTTTAACAAACAACTTTGTTTTGTTTTGGGTGTTTTATTTTTCGTGTTTTTTTTTTTTTTTTTTTTGCTGATCCCTGAAAATAGAGATGGGAAAGGAAAAAGTCAAGCAAAGGAGCCACCAAAACATCATTTTAAAAGACAATATCCATAGGACACAAATATTTCTGACCTTATATCGTTTTATTCATCTCATTTAACCGGAACAGATGCTTAAAAGTTACACCACTGTTCTTTTCCTTTAGAAGCATGATTTCTATTTGGTAAGATACTTACCTACAATTGTTTTGTGTTTTAATCAGCTACTCTTTTTCCAGGCCAGATTTTTAGCTAGGGTATATCTGCATAACTCTATTGACTTAATGGAGCTGTGCAAATTTACACCAGCTGAGAATCTGGTCCATTGCTCTTGGCTAGGAATGGGGGAGGAAAAAAGGGTGTTTAAAATGTTTAGCTTCAAATCATAAAAATAATGCTGCATGGTTTAGGAGTGTATTTTAGTCTACGATAAGGAAAAGTTGGAACTACAACCAGTGGAGACTCCCTCTTTCATTAATACCTACATTTTGATATTTCCCAAGACTTTCTCAGATGTCCGTCTAAACCAAAATGTATTTGACTTTCCAAACATCACCTCACTCACTTGGGCTTGTTCCCATTGCTTCATTTTCTTTTGCACATAATATATTAACTATGTTAAAGAATGAAGGCATCCAAGGCTAGGAATTTTACTTGCAAATTATTAAATGGCCATTAATCATTTCCTTACTTTTTGTAAGGTCCATAAATACCTCTCCTGCTGGCTTGAGTCTGAGCAATAGCCAGTTATAGATATGGATGAGAGAGCTGCAATAAAGAGCAAAACTGGCATAAAAACCAATATAGTGTGACTGGCCGATCAGAAAGACACTCACATAATGGCAGTGGCATCCCTACATAGACTGCTGGAATATATATAATTATTTTATACTCCTTTGTTGTATATTTAATTGACGGATAATGAAAGAAAGCCAAACAATAGAACAGAAGCATGTATCTAGAGAAGGATTGCAGGCCAGGGAGTGATGTGAAGCAGCAGACAGATAAACAGACCTCTGGGATGGGTGATCAGACAAGCATAGAAACAATGAGCAACAGGCCATTGATCTGAAGGACTGAGGACAAGTCTATAAATGAGAATGATCTTTCCAAACTAGGAATATAAAAATACGCAGCACAGAGAAACAAAGGTGTTTTATACTTTAAGGGCCAGATGTGAATCAGTGAAGCCCCCTTGACTCCAAAAGGAGAGAAGAATCTGCCCTTTACCTCTAGATATGTAATTCTCCATGATTAATTACACTTCAAGACATTACTAATATTGTGGGTCCAATCCTACAGGCCTTATGCCCATGTGAAATGACTGCAAATTCAGCCTCCAAGTCAGTTAGGCTATTATTTAGATGCTCTATTTTATTCCCTCATCTTTGATTTTTTTTCCATCTTTATCTCTGTGGGCCTGATCCTGCTTCCCCTGACGTCAATGACAAAACTCCCATTTACTCCAAGGGGGGGAAGAATTGAGCCCTCTTTTACACATTTGCTTAGGTACTAGAAGCTAATGATAGCATAACAAGGGTAATTTTCAAACACTTATGCCTTTCAGCACAGTGTCAGGAAGAAATAAAGAGCGTGAAACAAAGCTACAAGACAGACAGAGATGAGATGTTGCTAATTAAAAAGGCTATTATTTAAAAAACGAGTGAGTTTCAAAACCACTTAAAGGGATTAGAGGCACAATTCCCATATTCCTCTTCACTTGCTTTGGTAAAATGTTATGTAGGTACTGTGAGCTGTCAAATGGCTGCTGCGTTCCATCAGGAGATGTCTGTATTTCAGTGATGGATAAAGTGATTCCTGGTTTTGTTTAGTAAAAATAGGTTGAAATCCAGGCTAAACTGACTTCGATGAAAGTTTTGCCATTGACTTACAGGTGACCAGAATTTTACTCCGGGTTTCTGAAGTGCCTCGGCATCCTTTGCAATGATTATGTTACAAAATAACAACATGAATGCAAATATTGTTCCTAAAGAACATTTTCTTCAAATGTGCTTTATACGTGAAGTTCATCATGGCTTGATTTACAGTACAAGGGCTCGATCCTGCTCTCATTAATTGCAGATAAGCCTTATTGTTTTATAGTCTCTTGCAGAATGTATTATCCCCTATCAGGATTCACACCCATACTACATCAGGATCCAGAAAGTTGACTACGTGTAGAAATGTGATGTAAACAAGGCACATAGTTTTTAAAGCAGAGTAACTTCCTCCCGTTCTCAAGGTTTAAGAATATAGTTAAAGTATATTTCTTTAAGGAACTGCTTTGATTTGGGATAGTTAACTCATTGAAAAGTTGGAAAGACAAGGTGGATGAAGTAATATTTTCAGAACCAACTTCCGTTGGAGAGACAGAAGCTTTCAAACTTGTACCTCCTCCTGGGAAAGCTGATGGTTACCACAAAATTAGTCAATTTAGATTCCCAGAAAACTAAAAATATATCTTGTACAAGAAATTACTGTGGAGAGAGCAATAAATGAGTGGTAATATATCGGGTTAGAGTCAGGCTGGCCAGGTGTAAAAGAATATGGAACCCCTTTTAACCCAAAACTATAATAAAATCCTCATTTTCCATATATTAAGTGGAGCCATATGTTCAGGGGTCAGGCAATGCCAGGAAACAATACTGAACCCTTGGAGTATAACTATATTTGTAAAGACCAGCTGGTGTGTACAGGGAATTTCTTAACACAGCACTCTTCAGCTGCATAGTAAAAAAGGGTGGACAATATGCATTCCCTTTAACTGGCTTTGTACTCTGTGGCGCTTTCGTCAAGCACAAACTGACCAACAGGTGGCTGAAAGCTGAAATTGTTATAGTGTAGCACGCACAGATGTTCTGACATTTGTTTTTATACTGAATTGAATTGGAATGATGTAATATTGAGATTTTTCATCCAACAGAAAGTTCTAAAAAAATTAGATTTGGAAATGTTGAAACGTTTCATTTTGTGTCAGTTTTAGCATCAGGATTAGCCCTGGCAGGCCACCAGAGGCTTTATTTACCTGCACATCTGCAAGTGTGGCCGCTGCAGCTCCCACTGGCCACGGATCCCCAATGGGAGCAGCAAGCGACCGGATCTGCTGACATGCGGGTTGATAAAGCATACAGTAGACCACAAGGGGATAGCCCTGGAGAACTGCGTCCAGCCCGCAGGCTGCTTTATTGCTCATCCTGCTCTATGAGCAGGACTTCTTAGCCCAACTACATTTCCCACGATGCATTACAGTGGGGTAACTATATTGCATCAAGGGAGATGTAGTCAAGCCTGGGAGCTCAGCCCACTGAGGCATCCAAACTTACAACTTCTCTGGAGCACTATAACCGCTCAGGTGTACGCAGATTAATGTCAGACTGATCTGGAATGAAACACTTTGATTCGATTCAAGACAACTCAATCCCGAAAGGCACATAGTTTGATTTTTCCATTGGAAAAACTGAAAAACAATTTCAGGGAAATCAAAATTTTTCACATTAAAACTATGATTGTGTGTAAACTGCACTTTCAGACAAAAAAAAAAAAAAAAAAAAAGAGAAAAAAATTTCTGACCAACCATACAAACCATTTAAAACAACAATATTCTGAATATTCAGACCATCATCTCAGCCATAAAGGGTTTTTTTTTTATGTACTTGCCAACTTGTCATGTAAGCTAGAGCTGGGCAAGGCTAGAATTTGAATGGGAGACATCTCAGAAAGACCTACATGGTTCAGGAGTGGTGTTGCTCTTCAAGAGGTGCAGGGCCAGCCCGAGCCATTCATGTGCCCTGGGCCCCAGGAGTGCAGCACCACCCCCGGGAGTGTGGTGCATCCACGGCCCCGCCCCCAGGCATGCAGCCCCGCCCCCGCCCAGTCCATCAGCCCCGCATGGAGCCCCCCTACAATGGAGCACCCTGGGTGGTAGCCTGGTCAGCCTGTAGCTTGGGCCGGCTCTGAAGAGGTGATGATTTTCTAAGGTCTAATCCTGCAAGGAGCTCTGCCCAGCTAGATCTCTGGCAGCAAGAATGAACTGAAATATTCAGAAATGGAAAAAATACCACCTTTTATGATGCTTTTCACTTGCAGAACATGAAAATATGACAAAATTAATGCATGGGTGCAGGAGTTTGTATCTGGCTGCTGTTTTTCGCATAGTCATGGAACAAATCACTATTGATCCTAATGCTATCAAGGAAATCTCTGATGACTGAGCATGATGGTCACTATGGTGCTAGAGAAGATATGAGTCCATGGTACATTTTGCAAGAATCATAGGGCTTGAAGAGACCTCAGGAGGTCATCAAGTCCAGCCCCCTGGCCAAAGCAGGACCAACCCCAACTAAATCAACCCAGCCAGGGCTTTGTCAAGCCAAGACTTCAACCTGTAGGAACCGAGATTCCACCACCTCCCTAGGTAACCCATTCCAGTGCTTCACCACCCTCCTAGTGAAAGTTTTGCCAAATATCCAACCTAGACCTCCCCCACCGTAACTTGAAACCATTGCTCCTTGTTCTGCCATCCACCACTACTGAGAACAGCCTCTCTCCATCTTCTTTGGAACCTCCCTTCAGGAAGCTGAAGGCTGCTATCAAATCCCCCCTCCCTCGTCTCTTCTGCAGACTAAAGAAGCCCAAATCCCTCAGCTTCTCTTCATAGGTCATGTCCTCCAGCCCCCTAATCATTTTGGTTGCCCTCCGCTGGACCCTCTCCAATGTGTCCACATCCTTTCTATTATGGGGGAGCCAGAACTGGATGCAATACTCCAGATGTGGCCTCACCAGAGCTGAATAAAGGGGAATAATCAATTCTCTAGACCTGCTGGCAATGCTCCTCCTAATGCAGCCTAATATTCCATTCGCCTTCTTGACTACAAGGGCACACTGTTGACTCATTTCCAGCTTCTCATCCACTGTAATCCCCAGGTCCCTTTCTGCAGAACTGCTACTTAGCCAGTCGGTCCCCAGCCTGTAACAATACTTGGGATTCTTCTGTCCCAAGTGCAGGACTCTGCACTTGTCCTTGTAGAACCTCATCAGATTTCTTTTGGCCCAATCCTCTAATCTATCTAGGTCACTCTGGACCCTATCCCTGCCCTCCAACGTATCTACCTCTCCCCTTTGCTTATTGTCATCTGCAAACTTGCCGAGGGTGCAATCCATCCCCTCATCCAGGTCATTAATAAAGATGAACAAAACCAGCCCCAGAACTGATCCTTGGAGCACTCCTCTAGAAACTGACCGCCAACCTGACATCGAGCCAACAGTCGAGTCAGCTTTCTATCCATCTTACAGTCCATTTATCCAATCCATACTTCCTTAACTTGCTGACAAGAATGTTGTGGGAGATGGTATCAAAAGCTTTGCTAAAGTCAAGGTATATCACATCCACCGACTTTCCCATATCCACAGAGCCAGTTACCTCATCATAGAAGCTAACCAGATTGGTCAGGCATAACTTGCCCTTCATGAATCCATGTTGACTATTCCTGATCAGTTTCCTCTCTTCCAAGTGCATCAAAATGGATTCCTTGAGGATCCCATCCATGATTTTTCCAGGGACTGAGATAAGGCTGACTGGTCTGTAGTTCCCTGGATTGTCCTTCCTCCTTTTTTAAAGATGGGCACTACATTTGCCTTTTCCAGTCATCTGGGATCTCTCCCAATCTCCATGAGTTTTCAAAGATTATGGCCAAAGGTTCTGCAATGACATTTGCCAACTCCCTCAGTACCCTCAGATGCATTAAGTCCAGACCCAGGATTTGTGTATTTCTAGCTTTTCTAAATAGTTCTTAACCTGTTCTTTCTCCACCAAGGGCTGCCCGCCACCAGGCTGGCCCGAGCCATTTTGGCACCCTGGTGCACACAGCCCCGCCTCCAGGCGCACGGGACACGCGGCCCCACCTCCGGGCACATGGCACATGCACGGGCCCGGGCCCGCCCCCACGGCGCGTGAGCGGATGCATGGCGCATGTGCTGCCCAGTCAGCCTGGCCACTGCCAATGGCATGCAGCCCGGAGCCACCCAGGGCGGGCTACGCCTGGCCGTGCAGGGCCCTGCAGCCGTGGGGGGAAGGGCACTGCTGGCCGATGCTGCAGGGGTTAACACTGCCCCCACCCTGGGGGGGGGCTGCTGCAGCCCGCCAGGAGATGGGCACCCCCTGTAGGTTGGCGCCCTGTTACTCCATGAAGAGTAACAGTTAATTCGAACTAAGGAGTTAGTTCAAATTAACGTTTAACTGCCGTGTCTAGGCGTGGGCAGTTAGTTCGGAGAAGGGGGATTTAAAAATGGCAGTGCCCGGGAACATGCAAATGAAGCCTGGGATATTTAAATCCCGGGCTTCATTTGCAACTCCAGTTGCCCTCATTTGCCTACCTAGCTCGAACTAACGAGCTAGTGTAGACATACCCTGGGTTACTGGATGAGGGAAGTAAGGGCCCCAAACCCTCTCTGATCACCCTTTTATTGCTAACATGCCTGTAGAAACCTTTGTTACCCTTCACATCCCTGCTAAGCTGCAATTCCAATTGCGCTTTTGCCTTCCTGATAACTCCCCTGCATTCTCGAGCAATATATTTATACTCCTCCCTAGTCATCAGTCCAAGTTTCCACTTCTTGTAAGCTTCCTTTTTGTGTTTAATCTCACCAAAGATTTCCCTGGTAAGCCAATCTGGTCACCTACTATATTTGCCTTTCTTACTGTGCATTGGAGTGGTTTCTTCCTGTGCCTTTAATAAGGCTTCTTTAAAATACTGTCAGCTTTCCTGGACTCCTTTCCCCTTCATGTTAGCATCCCAGGGAATCCTGCCCATCAGTTCTCTGAGATAGTCTAAGTCTGCTTTTCTGAAGTCCAGGGTGTGTCTTTTGGTACTCTTCTTTCTTCATTTGGTCAGAATCCTGAAATCTACCATCTCATGATCACTGCTTCCCAGGTTGCCACCCACATTTACTTCCCCTACTAGTTCCTCCATGTTTGTGAGCAGCAGGTCAAGCTGCTCATGGTCCCTGGTCAGTTCCTTCAGCACTTGTACTAAGAAGTTATCGCCAACATTCTCCAAAAACTTCCCAGATTGTCTGTGTACTGCTGTATTGGTCTCCCAACAGATGTCAGGGTGATTAGCGTTCCCTATGAGAACCAGGGCCTGTGATCCAGAAGCTTCTCTTAGTTGTCTGAAGAAAGCCTCATCTACCTCATCCACCTGATCTGGAGCTCTAGAGCAGACACCAACCACAACATCACCCTTGTTGTTTCCATCTCTAAACTTAACCTGTAGACGCTCAACTGGCTTTTCTCACCATATATACTGGAGCTCTGAGCAATCATACTGTTCTGTTACATACAGTGCAATGCCTCCTCCTTTTCTCCTGAACTGTTTATACCCTTCCATGACAGTGTTCCAGTCATGCGAGTCACCCCACCAAGTCTCCATTACTCCAATCAAAGCATAGTTCTTTGACTGGGGCAGGGCTTCTAATTCTTCCTGTTTCCCAGGCTTCTTGCATTTGTGTACCAAACACCTTAGATAACCAATTGATTGCCCTACCTTCTCCATTCGAATCAGGGGTCCTCCTTTGTTGCTCCTTCCTCCTTGTGTTTTTTCCCCAGTATCCAACTTCCCCACTTACCTCAGGGCTTTGGTCACCGTCCCCCAATGAACCTGGTTTAAAGCACTCCTCACTAAGTTTGCAAGCCTGCCCACAAAGATGCTCTTCCCTCTCTTTGTTACGTGGATCCCATCTCTTCCTAGCAATCCTTGTGCCCAGAACAGAGTCCCATCGTTGAAGAAATCAAAGCCCTCTCTCCGACACCACCTGCAGAACCACACATTTATTTCCACAATTCAACAATCCCTACCTGGACCTTTTCCTTCAACAGGGAGGATGGACGAGAACACCACTTGCACTTCAATTCCCTGATCCTTCTTCCAAGTGCTATATAATCTGCAGTGACCCGCTCAAGGTCATTCTTGGCCATATCGTTCGTTCCTACATGGAGAAGCAGGAAGGCATAGCGATCTGAAGGTTTGATCAGTTTTGGAAGACTCTCGGTCACATCCTCAATTCAAGCTCCTGGTAAGCAGCACACTTCTCGAGATTCCAGGCCTGGATGGCAGATGGATGACTCCGTCCCTCTTAGGAGAGAGTCCCCGACCACCACTACCCATCTTTTGGAGGGGGTGATCGTGGAACCCCCATCCCTAGGACTATGAATCCCACGCCTTCCAGTAGATGGTATCTCCTTCTGGTTTCTTCCCTCAGAGGTCCGTGCCAAAGCATTCTCCACGTAGTGCCTGTGCAGAGAACCTGAAAGTGGTTACTTACCTCTGGGGGATACCTGAGTTGGCCTTCCTCTCCTAAGAATGCTTAGGTTAGATGTTCTGGCCAAATTCAAGCTATAACAACTACCTTCTGCCAACCTAACTCATCTCTGGAATTAAAGTTGGATAAAATATTATTCTTCATTTATTTTGGCAAAATATGGGTTAGTGTTGCTGAGAGCTGTTAAACACCTGCTGCATTCCCTCAGGAGGAGGCTACATTTCAGTGGTGGATAAAGTGATTCCTGTATGAGGAAGGAAGGAAGGAAGACCTTACTTTATTGCTGTCTTTGGAGCTTTGCCATTGACTTCAAAGGGGAAGTTTTTCACTCCAGATATCTAAAGTGAAATCTTCTTTGCAATAAATTAGGTTACAAATTTCCCATATGAATATAAAGTATTATTGATGAAGTACACTTTCTTCAAAAGCACTTTGTAACCAAAATTTGTCAGGGGTTAGTTTACAGGACAAAGGCTTAATCATGCTCCCACTGTAGTGAATAGCAAAATTTTAATCTCTGTATTCTTCGTGCCCTCTTTGCTATGGAATCAAAATGCTTAAAACTTTATTTTGAAGGTTTCCACTTAATTTTTAGTATGGGTGAGCTAAAATTGTATTTACCCCCTCCCTCCCCCCCCCCCCCAAAAAAAAAAAAAGCTTGGGAAGCAAATAAGTAGTTGTTAGGCAGTTCAGAATTTAACATCTAGCTGAAAGATAGTTGGTGCTGGATTAATAAATATCACATGGCAGAAAATTAACATAATGGAGAGAAAAAAAAAGTAATGAAACCTTCCTCTGCTGGGTGAAGTGAAACATACACTATGCATTTAAGCCAAAAAGTTCAAAGTTGGGTGCCTACTTTTAGACTCTTCAGGCTACATTTAAGTGGCTAGAAATAAATGGTCTGACTTTCTGAAGTGCTGTGGACCCACAAACCCCTCTCACATAAGTGAGAATGGTGCCCAACAACACTGATAATGAGGCCACTTTTATTGATATGCCTACGCAGGTACTCAGGAGTGTAACTTTAGCCACCACATTGGGCAATCTTGGCCTAAACCTACAAAGCTATCTGATACTTCCAGACTAGGGTGTGTCTACACTGCATCGTTTTTCTGGAATAATGGCTATTATTCCTGAAAAAACAATATGAGCATCCACACAACAATTGCATTATTTTGAAAGAAAATTGAAATAACGGAGGGCTTTTTCCAATGTTGGTAAACCTCATTCCATGAGGAATAATGCTTCTTCCGAAAAAGCTTTTTCAGAAGAAGGTGTGTGTGGACGTGCCACTGCTGCTATGTTGAAATAGCTCCTCACCAGGGTCATTCTGAATTATTCCTCCCCAGTGCCTCCTGGGGCTCTCAATTGAGGTAGCATGTCCACATTAGGGGAGTCTGCCTTGGACTAATTTTGAGGCTTCCCTGTAGTGTGGATGCTCTATTTTGAAATAAGCTTTTCTGGAAGATATCTTCCGGAATAGCTTTTTCCGAAAGACGCTTGCAGTGTAGACTTACCCTACGTGTATTTATTTGCCTCTTACTAGGCCTGATGTGACACCCACTGAAATCAGTGGCACTCTTTCCACGTGTCAGTGGAATGAATCAGACTCTATAAGTGAATAGCACTCATTTACATGGGTGAAAATTATACAGAAGCAATGCAGGGAGAAGAGACATCAAAGGGTTTCAGTGAATCATCGTTAGAAACCCAAAGAGGATGTTACATTGCCTTTGGAAAACAATGAAGAAGAAATCAAACAATGCAACTATCACCCTTTAAAAATCAAATCTCCATTGGGTTAATTATAGATCCAGCAGAGCTCTAACAAAATAAAAAGGAAGCATGTGGAAGGCATCAAAGCTTACAATTTTCAACATGAGCAGCACTAATAGACCTTTTCTAGTGCCAGGCACAACCCCTATAATTCTACAAATTAGGCTAAGCCCCTGGGAAATGTCTGCCTGCAGCTGCTGCACAGATGAAAAATGAGGCAGATTCATCCCAATAAAAATGGAGGGTTTTGCAGTTAATAAAATTACCACTAATCGAGTGTTAACCTACTGGAGTCCAACATAAAAATCCCATGCATTTCTTTTTAAGGCAAACCATATATAAGGTTGAAAGGTAAAGTAGCATTAATGGGAAGAGCATTTAAATCTTCTAATTTCCAGCCTCTGATTATCGATTCAGTGCTTAACTCCTCTCCGTTGGGAAAATAAAGAAAGCTGTTGCTTATCACGTGCTTGGGAATCCTGGCCACTTGATAGAAATCCAAGACTTAGCCAGGCCGTACACATCTAGCAAGATGAATGCAAACGCTTTCCTAGAGTAATCTAGTCAAGATCCAAACACAAACACAGATTAGCACCCTTTATCCACGTGAGCTGCAGGAAATATCCTTAGCCAGCCTACGCTGCTAGCTAAGCATAAAGGCCAGTCCTGATGCATTTGAGAATGGAAAGGATTGCTACCCCTACCACCACCTCCTTTTTCTTCCTGTCTTTTTAGGAGGCAAGGGTCAGTTTGTTTGTTTTGCTTATAATTTCTGAGCTCTTTGCTGGCACACAAGGTGTGCATGCACGCACACACGCACGCACGGATTTTCAAAGGAGCCTTCGGCATCCAAAACCCATTACATTTCAATAGGATGTCAGTGCTGACGTCTTTTAGGCTTTTTTGAAGAAGCCGTCATGGGGCCAGTAGCATCTGGTTGTTACATCTACACATTTTTTTTTTTTTAAACAGGAATTCAAGACAGAGAGTAATCATAGCATCTTTTACTCACATGGATCCCACAACAGCTCTCCACATTCTACGAACTGAAAATATATATAAATCACTTTATACTCTGCTGAGGTCCTGACACCATGGAACTCAGAGAAATCATATTAAGAATAACCCAGTATCTAGAATATGCAGCCCATGCAAATAGCATGTTTGTAATTCTTAAACCAAATGGAACATCCCCTTCCCTGCCCTAAAGAAGGTGGATTCAAACTATGACAAGGCAAAAAACCACCCACACTAAGATGGGACAATAGTTCAGAAGGTGGGGATGATGTTAAGGATGAAAGGGATCAAGTGATGAGTTCAGAGGTAGCAAGGGAGTTAGAGGACAGGGGGAGCTAGATAGGAGATGAAGTCACATCTTTTCATTCCCTGTGAAGCATCTGCATTGGTCACTATTAGAAGCCAGGATACAGGGCCAGATGGACCATTGGTCTGACCAAATATGGCCTTTCTTATGGTCTTCTTAAGAAATATGGCAGGGGTGCAAAAGGTGACCTTGGAAAACAATAATTATTTTAATTTGGTTTTCATCCTCACTGAATACACTGATCTGTTCAGTTGTATAAAATCTGAGCTTCCTTGTATGCCTTGGTGCTTCATCAAGATATTTCCCTACTGGTCAAAACAAGCCTCATAAGTGTACAACGACACAGCCTAGCAGCAGATTCAAGTTTACGCTATTGTCTGAAACAGAGCTTTGTAGACATTATGGCTCAGGCTGGCGCTTGGCTCTGAAACCCACCTCCCTCCCCAAGTAGCAATATGGATACAGCTAGTTTTAACCTGGTCATGAGAGCCAAAGTCTGTCCACCCAGGCACTGAGATTCACTGCCATTTACTCAATGGATGTGTCCTTAAAGCTGTTATCTAGAAAGCTCCCGCTTGGTCTTGAAAACGAAAGTCTGCAGGCCATTACCAGTGTTACGTTTGGGATCTTATTAGCTGTCAGGAACTAGAGCAGTGCCATGCCTGGTATGTAGCTGGATAGAAACCTCTAAGAATACCCCAGGGGCTGCAAGGAGAGAGACTGGTGCCTTTGAGATGGCACTCCTCCCTATGAGGTAGTATTGACTTTGTCCTCCAACAGCCTGAAGGAGCATACCAGGGCTACGTCTACACTACGAGTTCTCAGCCAAAAATATGCTAGAGGGATTCATTTGCATGAGTGGTGATCTCATTTGCATATTTTCTGCCGATCCATTTTTGCGCAAAAACAAGCAGTATGGACGTTTTCTTTTTGCACAAAAACCCCTTTTTCCGCAAGATCCTTATGCCCCAAAAAAGGAGGTATACTGAACTTGCGGAAAAGGGTGTTTTGCTCAGAAGGAAAACATCCACACTGCTTGTTTTTGTGCAAAAACCCCTAGTGCAAAAACGGATCAGCAGAAAATATGCAAATGAGATTGCAACTCATGCAAATGAGTCCCTCATTAGTATAATTTTTGCCGAGAAAATTCGTAGTGTAGACGTAGCCTGGGATGTGCCTTCATTGGTGCTTAGCTACACTGGGGGCTTTTTTTTGGGGGGGGGGGCTATTCCCTAGCATAGTTGCACTGCACTCAGCCTGCTTTCAGAGATACCATAGCAGCTTCTACTAGGGTAAAGTTTTAACTGTGGCATCCCAGCCACCTCCCAATTTATATAATTCAATTCTACTATCTACCTTCACTGCCCCGTACTAAGCTGCCGTCGTGCACTGACAAAGCTGTGGTGTTCTTCCCTAGAGGGGCCATGTGCATTCCACTGATGGGTGAAAAGATTCATACCTATCACATGACGGTTGTAAAGCTCTCTGGAATAAACAGAAGACGGGATATTTAGTTTGTAAGCGCTCAAGGAAAAGCCAGCCTGCAACCAAAACATTACAAATTCTGACACCTAGCTCATGGGAAATGCATGCACAGCTGAAACCGAAGGCGGTGTTCGGAATGATATTGGAAGAGATGATTCTGTTGCTAACCTGAGCCCTGGAGGCAACTCCAGACACGTGTATCTGCTTCGGTGCACACGCCACAGCAGGCTTAGCTTTGAAGGAGACTATTATTGTGCTTGTTACCCTACTTTTTATGGCAGAGACATTGGCTTTAGGCTGCGGCTTCACTGCCACTCCCTCTTTTCTATTTCTTCTCCACAGGAACCACAATCACTAGGCTTGCCCAGGCATAAATGACTCCAAAACCCATGGTGCGGCTGTTGCTTCTCCATGCACCCAATGCTGGCTGCACAGGAAGAATGCTGCCACCATTGGTTCTTTAGCTCTGTCTGCCTCTTTTACGAGAGGAAAGTCTGACAGGCTAGATGACTCAGGGAAATGGTAACAGGATATAACACACTGTCCTAAACATTGCTTTTCTACATGCTTCTAACTGAACTTCCCCTGACATCATTCTGGGGCTGCAATAGATACAGAATGAGGCTGGCTGCTTTACTACATTACAAGGAAATAATAATAATAATGTCTAGAAGCCCCACCCAAAACCAAGACCTGATTGCACTGGTCACAGTTCTAATACATATTAAGAGAGAGACTCTGCCACTCAAAGTTTATCTAAAGAGAGGAGACAGATGGTGGGATTGAAAAGTAGACATTTCCTATTATGGGAAGTGAGAAACATGCCCAAAATCGAACAAGGAGTCTATGGCAAAACCAGGCTTTGATTCTCTTGTCTCCTGTATGCCAATCCCATGCATTAGTCACAACTCCTCCTGCTTTTCAAACGTTTGTATTATGACCTCAGTCACAAGCATCCATTAGCAATTGAACCCAAGACCTTCAGCACCAAAACTCAAACACTTGGAGGTATGTCTAGACTGCAGTGCAATTTCAGGATACTGGAAGTATCCCGAAATAGCAATGCTGCGTCTTCAAACACTCCTGCTATTTCCCAAAATAGCAGGCGCGCACTATTCTGGCGTCCCTGTAACCCTTGTTCCATAAGGGTTAAGGGACTTGTTGAAATAGTACCTCATTTTGAAATTTGGAAAATAGTCTTTCGACCTAGACTCGGAATAAGCTATGCAATGTGCATAGGTCAAATTGCGTAGCTTATTCCGACAAAACGGTGCTGTCTAGACGTACCCTGACACTGAAGTAGTGACTTCATGAGCTTGCAGCAGTAGGGAACTCTTATCCTCTGTGCAGACTAATCAGAGCATAAGGCACCTGCTTCACTGGTGGGTCAGCTGAGTGATTTTCAGTTAGTTCAATTCCTAAGGTATAGACACCCATGCCACAGATGACGCTCTTATTGGAAGTGCCAGCAAGAAACCAACTGACCAGTCAAAAAATGCAGAGACAGTAGAGCTCGGGTGTGGTCATGAATCAGGCCTTCTATACTGACACAAGATACTTTCTGTCATGGCTAGGGAACAGCTAAACCTAAAAACCTCACACCATTGTCTGAGCAGATCAGAAGATAATACCACGTATGAAAGGGAGGGTTAGGTTGGACATGAGCAAAAACTTCCTGTCAGGATCAGGCCCGGCAATTCAAAGGGGCCTGCACATCTGTGAGGTGGGGGGAGGAGGAGAGCACCATGGGGCAGGCAGCACTGAGAGCTGGCTGCCTCCAGCCCCAGCCCTTCTTCCCAAGTCTGTTTCCCTTCTGGGGGTAGGAGCCAGCCCCTTCCCATGTACCTTTCCCTCGGGCCCATGGTGGCTGTCAGCCCCACTGGTCAGGGTATTAAACACTGGAATAAATTGCCCAGGAAGGTTGTGGAAGAGCAGGTTAGACCAGTCAAGAATAGTCTGGACAAAACTTAGCCTACCATGACTGCAAAGGACTGGACTACATGACCTCTCAAAGCCCCTTCCAGTTCTATGCTATGAAAATGGGGATAATTATACTTACCATTGTATAGTTATTCAGCAACTAGGACAAGAAGATCACGTAAATCCCAAGTATTATGCCTGTAATTGAGCTAATAAAATATTTGCCAAATTCACAAGATGCTAGGTTCCCCCTTCAGACTACTCAATATCAGTCCCAGGGAAAACCTACCAATAAGCTCAAATTCGCATGTTATAACACACACTGGGTCACGTTCTGAGAGGCACTCAGAACTTGCAACCCCTATTGATTTCAATATGGGTGCTCAGCACCTCTCAAGGCCAGGCCCAAAAATTAGGAGAATGCTCCAACAAAGACATTAATTATTCACAGTACCCTAGAGAGATAAGGCTGGGCTCTAAACAGGCCCTTTTAAGAGTGCAATCCTAAGGTCAATGCCTTCTCTAGAGAACTCACACAACTCTTTTCCTAGCCCATATTAAAACAGAGGCCCTGACAGCCATGGGCTCCCATTAATTGCAACGCCTGTGGTAAGTACCCTGAAGTAAACTTACACTCACTTCATTTTAGAGTTTACACAAAACAATTATATATCTGTGCTATCTGTGCTTCTTTTTAGCAACTACAGATTGAGAAGAGAGAATGGATTCCCCCTGCTTTTTTTGTTTGTTTGTTTAAGGTTAAGAGAAGCCATGTCATTTCTTTTACAGTCATTAGGAAGTGATGTTGTTATGCAGCAAATGCTGGAGAAAAGTTAGGTGTGTGCTCAGATCTTTCATCTAGTCAAGCAGCTCAGGCTTGTGGTGTAAATGTTTTTCAACAAGTACAGAGTTACTTTGCATCTCAGTTCTCCCTGGAGCCTTGGGAAGTCTTTTCAGTTTTGTCTAAGATATAATAAATAGCAGGTTTCCTCCCATTAGCTACACTGCCTACCCCCATGAAACTGGTTCTGTCTAATAAGTCTGGTCTTCTGTGTACAATAGTTCATTTACTGCTGAGGCCAGGCAGTGGCTTGCTGAAAGCACATAGCAAAATATTTCCTCTGCTCTCTTCCCAGACATCTTAAACTCCAGGCGACCCAGGGGAAAATCCATTTTAATGGGGCCTCAGTTAAACTACTCAACTGACTCCTTGTTGAACTAGGCAACATCATGCAGAAATTAAAAGCACACGTCCTTGTTTTCTTCTTAGAATCTAGATTCTTAACTTCACCTTCCTTAGACAGTTAGGATAGAAAAAAGGAAATTTTATTATCACCTCTAATCCTCATTTCACAATAGTGCTGGCCAAAGATTATTCATATATTGCCATTATGTATTGAATAATGGTTAGTTTTAAGCCATTATTCATTAAATACTATTGCAATTATTCATTAAATAATGGTTAGCTTTCAGCCTGTGTCGTATTGAGCCTGTGTCATGGCCAGTCAGAACCTATTGGTCAACTGACTAAATTATTCAACAAATCTGTGATAGCGACTGAATAATTTATTTAATTAATAATTTCTTCTCATATTGAACCAAATCCAGGTGGCAGTATCAGGAGTTGAGAAATTATTAAACACTCTCTTCGTTCTCATTTGAACACCAAACTTTGGCATATTTTACATTTCTTTTTATCCAATGGCTTTCATGCAACATGTTTAACATAGGTGAATGATTCAGTTATGAAGTTAAAGAATATCAGAGGGAGAGGGAAATTCAGAAGTATAAGCAAGAGTGAAGAGAGGTTTTTAAAAGAAATGCAGTTTAGAGTCAATGAGGAGTCTGATTAGGGTTGCCAGATGGTTTCAGCAAAAATACCTGACACACTTGACATTACATCACAATCTACATTACATCTTATTTAGAAAATACTGGACATTTATATTTTCTCAATTTGTTTCCTGAACAGAAAGCTCAAATACTTGACTGTCCAGTTCAAAACCGGACACCTGGCAATCCTGTCTGACAGGTTTTTCCAGAGAGGAGGAGCTGCAGAGGAGAAGGCTGTCGCACAGCTGGTGATGTTTGTCTATACTAGAAAGTGTTGCAGTTGTAACTACACTGGTATAGTTATAAACTGGCCTAATGTGTATGCAGTTACATTGCTATAAAAGTGCTTACAGCAGTGTAGCTTATGCTGGCTTGGAAAAACTATGTTAGTCCAAGGCACAGTTATACCAGTGTCACTGTATTCACAATAGGGCTTATGCTAGCATATCTACGCCGCTACAAATAATTGCCCTCTAGTGACATCGCTATAGTGATACTGCTTTCCTATAGTAGCCTAGATCTGAGTGAAGAGACAATGAAAAGCCTAGGGAAAGGAGTAGAGAAGGGCCACAATGGAACTTTGGAAGCCCTGGGGGCCACAATGATACTCACAGCACATGCTGAGGGCTGCAAATTAAGTGTGGTTGTATATACATGCAAATATATATGCAAATAGCTTATTTCACTGACAGGCATGAATACAAAGATCAAGGCAAGGCTACACAATGTGCAGGCCTCATTTAAGTCAGTTCTGCTGATATTAACAAAATGCAAGATTTACCCAATTTCTAACCACAGGACAGCACTTTTAATGAGCAATGACAGTCCAGGAATTTAACTACTAAAACACATATCAACAGAAAACCATTATGTTGACTACATCTTAGTTTTGGCTCCCGCCCAAGGGTTGCGTGTTGAGCCCCTCGTAAATCCAAACTGCACTGTGGGCCGCAAACAAACAAACAGGCCGCAGGCCACATGCCTACGGGCCACATGTTTAGTAGCCCTGGAGTAGATAGACAAGTTCCATGAGGTCAGTTGGAAGACGGCCATGAGGACTTTTAAAAAAAGGAAGGTCAACTTTTAACTATATTCTATAATGCACAGGGAACCATCACCAATTTTTCAGATAACTGTGAGTTTCATGTTCTATCCATGATGCTTGTGAAAGTGAAATGATTGAATATGACCAAAAGATAAAGGCAAAATCCTCCAGTTTTGGGGTCTGCCCAATCCTCTGACTCTGTGTGTGGAGCCTGATATTTCATTGAAAGAAGCCAGAGATATTACAGTAGATTCATTTATTATTTTGCCTAAATGGTGCTTTCCCTAGGCAACTGAGCTAAATCCTGCTCATCCACATTGCTGATTGAGCAAGCCTGGGGCTAAGCTTTGGAACAAATGTATGTGGGGTAGATAAACCCTCTTCAGGAACAAGTAGTGTTATTAGGACCATGAGGTCTGTCCCCAAAATCAGCTTCCTGCAACTGCGAGGTGTGGAGTACATTGATGAAAAGCTTTCCTTCCCACCTTCATTTTCTGTAGCTTCTTCTTCAGCCTTCATCAGTTATTAGCCATATTCATTTGAGATGTGGACCACTCACAAGGACCACAGGGGTTGGCATGATCAGACTTTAAAACTTCAGTAGACACTACTCTGTCAGTAGAGTGTGAAGAGATTAAATCACTCCTGCTCTATTAGTTAACATGATCCTTCTTTCGGGACTCCACACCCAATTGCTTAGAAGAGACTGTAGGACTGTGGGGTTTAAAGCAATGAATTGCATTGTGGCTGACCTAAGGCACCATATGGCCCCATATTTATCTCCTGTGTTTCAAGGAAAGATCAGTAGATAGACTATGTGCCAATCCACAATGGCATAAAACATATGTCCTTTATGCTAATGCACATCTTTGGCCCCATTTTCAAAAGAGTTCAACTTTCAAGCAGGCATCTAAATGAAGCATCCAGTGGCTTAGTTTTGAAAATCTGACCGCTTTGTTGACATGCTTAAATTGTGAAGTCAGCCCTTTTGAAAATATGGCCACTGTGCATAAGCCCCCAGGCAAATTTTCAATGTATGGACAACAGGCAGAGTTCCCTTGAATATCAGTAGAACTTAAGAATTTAAGCCACCTCAAATGTTGCTGAAATTTAGGCCTGCTTGGTATGTTTCCTGTATCCCCATAATCTAGAACCATGATTTTAATCCCCTTTTACAAAGTCATTCTAGATTTGCTATACAGAGATTTTACTGGGTGTCAGAAAATGCCTCATAACCAATACCCCAACAGCAAGAAAAACACTATTTTGAATGATGAGCTGTAACTGGGGCCTGAAGGGTCAGCATTTTCACTAACAGGGACTCCCTTTCACACTCCTTGTATTTATTTATCAAACTAATTATTGGATTTTGCTTCAACAAAAGGGCACTGTGTTCCCCCACTCCTGCCTCTGTTTTGAATACTAGCCACTATGAAATTTGATGTCATATAGAAACAACTGGCTCCACTTAAGAAAATGCAGGCTTACTACAACACTAGCTGGGCTGTGTTTTGTTTCTTTTCCCCCATGCATAACTTAGATTTATTATATTTAGGTTAAACAGCCACAGTCCTTAAAATAAAATAAGATGCTTGTCTCCTTCTAAATGCTTTGTCTAAAACTGATCACAGTCCTCCCTCTTAGTGAGCTTTACAACTTGTTGGATTTTTCTTGAAATGTGTCTTTCTATTCTTAAAAGCCAAAGCCATGGAAAAATAACTGAAACCAAATGCCATGTCATCAGGGCCAACCATAACACATGGAAGCCCTAAAATAACAGGAGAGATACTGTGGTAATGCCTGACCTTCTGAACTGTACATACGGGTTGATGCAGAACAGCCTATATTCATTTCTTAAATGGGGCATACTAATAGTTTATTTGTAATGCAGAAGAACCCAGTTTATGCAGTCATGATTATGAAACTTCAGGGATTTGCTTCAGGTGCCAGAAATGACATCACTTTTTGGAATAAATTAAAATAGGGCCACAGTTAAACTTCATTAACTTATATAGTCAAAAGCAAACCTCTTCAGATGTATGGGGGAGGCATTTTTAATAGTTCCGCTCATCACCTTTTGTCTCGTGTTTTTGCTTCAGAAAAAAGCATACACTGACTGACTTTCAACTTAGATCATCTTTGGAAAACGGGGTCATTTTCACTGGCCTGACTCTACCTGCTCTAGGCTTCCATTTCAACCCACATAAGCAACCCAGTTTCAGCATGAAATGTCTCCTGCAGGTATGCCCTCAGCTCTGTCCAATTCTGTGAATCTAATCCTCATTTGGGCAAAACTTCTATTGCAGTGTTTCTCAAAGTGGGCCACAGACCCACTATGAGAAACACTGCTAGGTAAACAAAGTGGTGTGGGCCTGCTAGTGGCTTTCCCCAAAGTGGGCTGCAGGCCCTCTTTGGAAAAGCTACTAATGGGCCTATGGTGCCTTGTTTACCCAAAGAGTCTGTAGTCATGGAGTCGTGTGGCTCCCTTTGGCTGGAAACGGCAAACCGGAGCCAATGGGAGCCACAAGGCTCCATAGCTCTGGAGCTGTAAGGTAAACAAAGCAGCACGGGCCTATTAGCAGCTTTCCCAAAGCAGGCCATGGCCTACTTTGAGAAACACTGCTTTGTGGATTAAAAGTCTGATCCCCCAGATGCAAGTCAGATGAATATATTGGGTCAGATTTGTCAATTTGCTTCCAGTGGGCTAAGCAGGAAAATGTTATTGGTAACAATTACTGTAGCCTTCATTACAGCATGCAAATGATAAAACTATTAGAAAGCTTAACGGTGTGAAAAAGGGAGGATACAGTAAGAAGGAATGTTGTTTCAGACTTTGAAATCAACAATTTTATCCAACAAAAGAATGGCAATGTGTCAAACCAATAGTCATGGCTATTTTTTGGAAACAGGGAATCAGGCTATGTATCACATCAATAATTAAGGCTCAATAAGTGTTCAGACAATACCAGGTCTGAACACAACCAACAGCTTTCCTTTACACTCAACACTCAGGGTACATCTACACTGCAAGCTTATTTCAGAAAGAGCTATTCCGGAAGATATCTTCCAGAATAGCTTATTTCGAAATAGCGCATCCACACTACAGGGAAGCCTCAAAATTAGTCCGAGGCAGGCTCCCCTAACATGGCTGTGCTATTTCGATGTAGAGCCCCAGGAGGCACCGGGGAGGAATAACTTCAGAATGGCCCTGGTGAGGAGCTATTTCGACATAGCAGCAGTGGAGCATCCATGCATACCCTCTTCCGAAAGAGCTTTTTCGGCAGAGGCATTATTCCTTGTGGAATGAGGTTTACCAACACTGGGAAAAGCCTTCGTGTTATTTCGATTTTCTATTGAAACAACACAATTGCTGTGTGGACGCTAGTATTGTTTTTCCAGAATAACCGCTGTTATTCCGGAAAAACGGTGCAATGTAGACACACCCTAAAAGTGAAATTTTGACCTCACAGAGTTTTGCTGTTGTCTTTACTGGTGTTAGAATTTCACTCCTTATAGGATGTGCTTCATTATATATTAATTTCTTAAGAATTAGATACAAAAATAAAGCTATGGAAAGTATTTTCTTCATACA
The DNA here is from genome assembly GCA_032595735.1 of Pelochelys cantorii. NCBI lineage: Eukaryota > Metazoa > Chordata > Testudines > Trionychidae > Pelochelys > Pelochelys cantorii. Next base: position 41,918,987 of record CM064329.1, on the reverse strand, counting down.
TACAAAATCGGGCAGATTTGAAAAGTCTCCACAGGTGCTCACAACATATCTGGTACCAGCCAGCCTGAAGCTAAGCCAGGGTCTCAGAAGCGAGTGATGTTGACGGGAGAGAAGATAGGAGTAGGGCAGCCAGTGGACAAACTAAGGGCATCTTCTCTGCAGCCTCTGTTGGCAAGGCTCTGTGTCCTAAGAAGCCACCTGTAGAAACCCAATCTGCCATTCCGGAGAAAGTGAGAAGGCAGGTCCCCTGTACAGCACTGCAGGTCACACTGAGTCAGGGAAGTATGGTTGGAACCTCCTACACCAGTACATGTAAATCTGGCTCCGAACTTTTGCCGCATTCCATCCACACCCTGTTGCTCTGTAGATAAGGAGCCACTTATAAATTATACACAGAGGGCCTGATTCCCTTTTATACCAAGGTCCTTTATATCACTCAGTATAAAAAGGCTTTTTACTGTTAAGGCCTTTACATTGCCAGGGGTGTATAAAGGGGCCTTAGTGTAAATAAAAATCAACCCAAGAAAGAACATTAAAGTTGGGAGAGTGCAAAAAGAAAGGAAGAAGGATCAAAAACCCCTTAATTGGTGCAGGAATAAAAATGGAAACACTGTATACAGGGCAGTGCAGCTAAGGGGTAACCATAATTTATACAATTCTCTTCTCCAGATTCTAACAGCTTTCCCTGGCATTGGATTTTACTTTAATGTGCTATTTAGCCAAATTACTAACTGGGAGCTGAGCAACCACCTGATCAGAATAGCCTAGCACAACAAACATTTCAAATTGAACAGCAGGCCTCAAGGCTGATGACCGGCTCCTCGAGTCTCACGTGTGGATGTGAAAGAACCTCAAAAGTCATGTGTGTCAGATAAGTATGCTTAGAGGGCCTGATCCAAAACCCACTGAAGTCTAGGAGAGGATTCCCATTGACTTGAATGGCCTTTGGATCTAAGCTGTACTGATTAAGCTTTCATTATGAACATATTTTTGTTTGGCTTTGTTGTATTTTTACTTTCTCGTATCACTACTCAGTAATTTTCATTCTTTTCTTCCCCCTTTTGGGTAAAACCTCTGAAGAATTATAGTCAAAGCTCACAGCCAACAGCCTGGTTCAGTTTGAAAAGTGGAGTGCTTTTCCACCTCTTCCTACAAATAAGCTGTTTGATAGACAAATATTAACGGGATAATTTCTCTCTTCTAGGTTGTCAAGTAATTCTTTGTACCTTATGCCAAACTGTCATTCACCATGTGCGCCTAATGCATTCGATATGACTCTGTAAAAGACAGAAATGACAGAAATGACTCAGCCGCAGGAAAAATTAGAGGCAGGTGCCAAGTCTCTTCCTCCAGGGTCTGTGATTTATAACAAGAAAGTGAAATTATTGAATATGACCAAAAGATAAAGGAGAAATCCTCCAGCTTTGGGGTCTGCCCAATCCTACGCATCTGTGTGTGGAGCCTGATCTTCCCAAAAGCATACCCTCCCCCAGCCTGAGCTAGTTTAGCCCTTTCCCTAAGTATTTGTACAAAGTATAAGTTGAGCTGATATTAACCTTGTGTTCAATGGGCACCAAGTAATCCCCCTGTGCCCAGCATTGTATTTAACTTAGAAAAGAGGAAACTAAAGGGGGATATAATAGAGGTCAATAAAATCATGACTGGTATGGAAAAAGTGAATAAAGAAAAGTTATTTACTTATTCCCACAATATGAGAACTAGGGGTCACCAAATGTAGTTAATAGGCAGCAGGTTTAAAACAAAAGATAGTTTTTCTTCACTCAGTGCACAGTCAACCTGTGGAACTCCTTGCCAGAGGATGTGGCAAAGGCTAGAACTTTAACAGGGTTAAACAATGAGCTAGATAGATTCATGGAGGTTAGGTCCATCAATGGCTATTAGCCAGGATGAGTAGGAATGGTGTCCCTAGCCTCTGTTTCTCCAAAAATGGGTGACAGAGAAGGGATCACGTGAGGATTATCTGTGGTGATCATTCCCTCTGGGGCATCTGGGATTGGCCACTGTCAACCGACAGGATACTGGGCTAGATGGACTTTTAGTCTGATCCAACATGGCAGTTCTTATTGTATTCTTATTATGATTTTCCAAGTAATAAAAGTTACTTTATTCTTACCAATTGTGCATAGTCTACAACTTCATTCAAAGTAACTAGAGCAAACTAAGGCCTGTGATTCCAGAGCTTCTCATTGTTACCCACAAAAGTTTTAAAGATTTCCTTATTCTGATTTCAGCCAAGTCTTTTAGTATAGCTCAGCAGTTCTCAAACTATGGATCGGGACCCCCAAAGTGGGTACGACTATATTTTAAAGGAGTCACAGGGCCAGCATAGACTTGGTGGGACCCAGGGCTGAAGCTGATGGCTGAGCTGCACCCCCATGTAGAGCACTGCAGCTAAGGTTACAGCCTCCCTCTCCCCAGGGGTCACGCAATCACTCTATGGTCTGAAGGGGGCGGAGCTACAGTGCAATGGAATTTGAGAAGTCCTGGTATAACTGCATCCCACACACCTCTTGTCTCTGCAACAGCTTCAACTCATGGCCCCAGAAAGTCTGAGTTAGGTCAGTCACAGAAAGAGGTGGCCTCAAAAATGTTTCGCCTCCTCACCGAACTCTGAATCCTTTCTGCTGCTGGAATCGCCTCAGACAATAGTGAAGTTCCTCTTCACGTCCCTGGCCTGGTACAGCATTGCAGATTTTCCAGTTAAGAACACTGGTGGCATCTTTGGCTATAGCAGCATCTTATACTGTAAGATATAATGTAGACCCGTGCCGTGTAAAGCAGCCTTAGCCAGGACACGTATGTGACCCTCTATGTTTAAACAGCTCATTATGCTGTTTCTGGGTGAGCCAACAGACTGGCTGAGCCCCTGGCCTCCATGCTCCAGGAAGGGGTGAGGCCTCGGGTGGAAGGGACAGGGCCAGAACAGCCGGCCCTCAGCACCACCCGGGCCATGTCCTCCCCTCCCCCAGCGTTGTCCGGAGCACACAACATGTGGCTCTGCAGCATGCTGCACAAGGGCCCAGCGCCAATGTCAAGGGCCCGAGGCTCCAGGCACCACTGCTGCTGTAGGTGTGGTGGCTGGGAGCTCTGAGCCCCCTTTGCATTGCTGGGCCCCAGGGCAATTGCCCCTTTTACACTCCCACCCTTCCCCCATCAGCGGGCCTAGCTCTCACTCATCATGTACAGCAACTACTAGAACAGAAATTAATGTTAAAAAACCATCCACACTTGGTACCTGATCCAGCTGAACCCCCTTGCAGCACCATGTCCATCTTTTCTTTTGTTAACTTATGCTTCCTGAGGTATTAAACAGGTATCTTAAGAAGCTATTAAACATATTTGGGGATCATAATAGCTCATGGGTCTGCCAGAGACACTAACAATTTTTAGTAAGCTCCTTTTTTAAAGCTAGGTCTGCCTGCTTGCTAGATACACCTGTCTCTCATGGGGGAGGAGGGGTAGCAAGTCTGCTGTCTGCTCTGACCAAAGTCAGCTGGTTTTTTTTCCCCTATAGTTTGTTATTAAACTTCTCGAGAATGGAACCTTAGCAGGACACTTACAACAAATAGCCCCACTAAGAGACGCTGCTGCAGAGCATCTGGTTCTCATAACATAGGAGCAATAGTCTCCTGGCCCTCCCTGACTCGCATGCTCCTGCCTCGCTCACATCATTTGCTCACCAGGAGTCAGTCTTTATTCCTGGTGCAGAAACTGAGGAGGAGGAACTACGGATTGTGCAGTGACCAGAGGGTGTTTTTTAGCTGCTCTGTGCAAGTTAACACATCCCAGGTTTGATACTTGAAATGGCGAGAGGACGGCGGCCGTGCTTCTTATTGCTCTGTATACATGTTCAGCGGTAGAGGCACTATTCCCCACTCTTGTGGCACTGAGTGTCAGAAGCCAGGACTCCCCTCGGCTCCATTTCTGGTTCTTCCCTTTCGTCAATGTGTGACCATGAGCCAGGCACTAATTTTCAAAAAGTTACCATTAATTTTGGGTCCCTAGCGGGAGATACGTGGAAGCCTAAAATTAGACACCTAAGTCCACATCTAGGCTCCTGAACAAAAGTGTCCGCCTCATTTTCAGAAAAGATAAGTCCCTACAGCTCACCTTGATGGGAGAGGCCCGTTAACATCATCTTAAAACAAGTCAAATCCCAACGTGTGCACTTAAGTTCCTATAAGCATACGCCCCAGTTTGAGTCTGCATACTTGGACTTGGGCTATAAAAGTAAAATGCTCAGCTGTGGGATTAGACATTCTCCTATGCACTGTACAGATTATATTTTCATAGATAAAATTCTACCCTATTTGGATTTGGAAATCAAAACAGGCTTCTTTGCCAGCTTCTGAACTACTGAGCTCATCTGCTTTTAATTTATGGTACTTCTTTAAAATGTGCAGATTCACAGGTTTGTAGAGTACTGTCGCCTAGCACACGTATGCAGAATCGCAATGCTAACAAAGGACGTTGCGCCCAACTCCCCCGTCTTTCTTTTCTTCTCTCAGCAACAGTCCAAGTTCTTTCGGCATTCAATAAAACATTTTTATCCCTGAAAGTCTAACATCTGAGGCTGTCATTAGGCAGCTCCCTTGCTGCTTGTGTGGTGTTAAACCAACAAGATCCATCTTTGTGGTGGTGATGAAAAGAAACACAAATGCAAAATCTCAAGGTTTGTCTTATTGCTCTAACAGGTTTAAAAAGTTTTAGTTCAGAGCATATTGTGCAGATATTTTACTGCTATCAGTAATACCATCCCACCACAACAGTGAATGAAGCTTGAAAGATATAACATGACTGTCCAGTCTCATGTATGGTTTTTCTATATTATAGATATGTATTCAGTTATTTGTTTGGACTGTCTGGGTCAATCTAGACTGAGTTTTCTTAAGCAGGGCCACTCTGTTTTGTACCTCATTTAGCACTTGACTCACATCAAAAAAGTATATAAGTGTTTCAACCTGTTGAAACACAACTACTACAAATTCATGAATGCAGGACCAGATACCACACAGTGAGTTTAATTCACAGGTAGCCCACACACAGAGAGGAAAAGTGTGTTCTGCTCAGCCCTGCTCTACTCTGTACTAAACACAGCCAGGGTCACTATCTGAGCCCTAGTCACTAGGCTGAGTGGAATTGGAAGGCAAATGAAGACACAGTGAGGGGGGTTAAGAGGTGAGCAACCCACAAAACATTCTGGAAGGCTTGCAAACGGGTGCATTTTAAAGGCAAAACATTTGTTCTTCAAAGTATAGTCAGGAGGTTGAAATAACCATCATCGCTGATGGAAGATTTGAGAGAGGACTAAGCTCCCCCACGTGGAGGGAAATCCCACCCATTCCCATCACCACCTTTAGTCCAGACCAATTGTATGAGGAATAAATAAGTCTGGCACCTTCTTTTTCCTATTACATGTTTTCATTTTTAGTTTCAATTTTTTAGTCATGTGTTTCAACAACTCAAGACAATATCAATCAGTTCTAGTTTCCAAAACAATCTATTTACTTCTGCATATTTGTTAGCAAAAAGCTACCAATTTTATACACAGACCATCACCTCTTTCCTGATCATATACTGACAGAGATCTTTCAAAAGGAACAAACAAAACACGTGCATTTTCTCCTCCAGACCTGAAGAAGAGTGCCATAAAAATCAGAAAACTTGTTTCTCCCACCAACAAAAGTTGGTCCAATAAAGATGTTCCCTCATCTGTTTTGTCTCTTTCGTATCCTGGGTCCAACACAGCTAAAACAACACTGCAAACAACTAAAGATCTATAGAGACTAAAAGAGTTAAACCAAAGCAAGAAAAAATAGGGGGTTGTGACATTCCCCAAGTTGCAACCTGAACTCTGTACCCTGAGCTCGTCTGCCTGGGGTACTTTTTACACAGCTTTGTTAAAGCAAACAAACCTCTCCTAGTTCTGATCTCTCTCAGCCATCAGCATGCAAAAATCACTCCCAGCCGTGTACATGAACGTTATTCCTAGCCATCCATGAATAGAAACAGGGTGACACCTCCCCTCTCAAGGGCATGACATCTCCCTATGTCCCCCAGAAATGTGCATCTTGTACTGTCCAGCACTCTACTGAACAATGCAAGCTCATTAATAGTCCACCATTCATCAAAGGAAATGATTATACATTAGTTTGTGTTAACCTGAGTAGAGATTTCCCAACACTGTATGCTGTACCCCTTCCAGCACCCAAATTCCTTCCCAGAGTCCGCACCCCACACCTCCTTCTGCACCTGAACTCCCTTCCCTAGCCTGGTGAAAGGGAGTGAAGGTGGGGGAGAGCAAACATTGGCACGAGGGATGATGGAGGGAGCAGGTGGTAGGCCCTCAGAGAAGGCGGTCTCTAGTAGCAGCCTGCTAGGAAGAGTGAAGATGAAGAGTTAGCTGTTAGAGCCAGAAATAAGCACCGGCTGAAAGAGATCTCGACTTTTATATGTCAGGGCATGACTTCATCAAACACCTTAGGGTAGGTCTACACTATAAAGTTGTGTCAGAAAAACGGCCATTTTCCCAATAAAACGTGAGGAACGTCCACACTGTAACTGCGTTCTTCCACAAGAAAAAAATCAAAAGAACAGAGGGGTTTTCCAGCATTGGTAACCCTCATTCTACGAGGAAGAAGCATTTTTGCAAAAGAGCTCTTCTGGAAAAAGGTGTGTGCAGACAGGGAGGAGGGAGTTCTTTCAAAAGAAGAGGAAAGAGGAGAAAGCACAGGTGCCCTGGTGGCCACTCCATCCATAGTAATCACAGCTGAAATGCAAGAGCGCGTCCATTCAGTCTGGACGCTCCCTTTCAAAAAAGCAGATCGCTCTTTCAATGCACTTCTGAAAAAACAATTTTCAAATGAGAGCATCCACACTGCAGAATATCTCTTCCAAAAAAAGCTTCTTCTAAAAGAAGCCTGCAGTCTAGACATAGCCTTAGTGCGCTGTCTCCATCTGCTTCCACAAGGAACCATAACCCAAGCAAACAAACAATCAGTCCAGCAGCATGGCCATCCTCAAACATTCATAAGCTATGAGTCAGGCTTCAAAAGTTCATGCATGACACTGTCGTAGGACTTCTGAGATTGTATAAGAATACTGTATATTGGGTTCTTGCTCCTTGCTGCCTGTTTCCTGAGCCTTTAAAATGCACTTAGGAGATGATTTCAAGGTCTCTCAATCACTAAACTCCAGGAGATAGGTTTAAAGAAAAACACACCAATATTGGGGGCTTATGAAAAAATAGCCAAAGACGGCAGCACATATAGGGGTTCCCATACTTGCTTCAAATCCAGGGAGCCAGCTGCTGGGGAAATCAAGGTAGGCAGATGGGCATTCACTCACGCAGCTCACTCCGAGTAAACTCCGTTCGACTCAAGTCCTCCTGAGCGGCTGTGTCTGCCCTCTCTCTCCTTGTAAGAGCGGGGTGCACCTGGACAGCAGCGAGACCCATCCCAGTCTGCACAGTGAGGGCGAGGTCCCCGGGGCAGCTGCGGCGGGACAGCGCCACGTGGGGGAAGGGCACCTGAACACGTGCGGCTGACTGTGTGCACCTTATCAGCCAGGAGGCTTTGAATCCTCCTTCCTGTGCCTTGCAAGTGGCCCAGGCCCTTAGGCAATTGCCATCTTGGCCTCCCCCTCCCCGTCAGCAGGCTTGCTTCTCCATAAAGTTTCGTTTGTTTTCTTTTGCTGTTAAATCTGTGTTCACAATTCCAAGAAAAATTAATTTGAAGATGCATATTGCTAGACCACTAGTCTGCCTTTGGCAATCAGGGCTTTTAAAAGACCAAAACAATGAAGAGAGAAAAATATTTCTGATTGAGCATAAACAGGACAAGGAATGTTTGAAACTGATACTCTAAACCAAAAGGGCTTGTCTCCTTAAAACAAAAACAAAACAAAACAAAAAACAAAAAAACCACACCTTTGGCATTAGTGAAAACCATAACCAAATTGTAAAGGGTAATTTCTGCACAAACATGTAGCGTGTATGGACATATTATTTAATAAAGTTTCCTGCCCACTGTCCCTCACGCCCCAGAGTAAATCATGATAACTTGCCTGTTTTAAATTCCAAAAAATCCCCTTTAGGAGCCAGTTTAAGGAAATCAAAAGGAAAAGAAACCACAACTCGGGGAAAGAGAAAAAAACCAAAGCAAACAAAACCTAACACCACCAACACAGCATGAAATCCTGACTCACTGCTGCAACCTGAAGCACAGATTAAAATCTAGCTTTTTGGAAAGGCAAATTCTTCCTGCTGACGACAGAAGGAGGAGAGGGAATTAATGTTCATGTCCTGGATTACAAATGCAGTCACTCTGAGTGACATCTAGCCTCAGCCATACCAGTCATTGTTTTCAAATGGGACTAGGGGTTGTTCATGCCACATCTTAAAGGGGCTTGATTTGGACACCCAAAGCCACCAGTCACTTTGACAAACACTGGCCATAGCAACTCGGGCAGCTTCATCCATGAAGTAAACTGTAGATTACATTAAATTGGCCTTTATATTTGAAATTCTCCCCTATCACTCAACAGTTCAACATTCTGAACCCATTATCCTCTCTATCCACTACGTGGCAACCAAAAAAAAAAAAGTGTAGACTTATAAAAACCACCATCTTTCAGAAATAACTAGACACCAGCATCAGCCAATGAGACCTCGTTTTGGTGATGCAATGCTTCTGTCTTGCATTTTATTGGTCGAGTTCATAATTGGTCATTGGAAAATACTAGTCATGATTAATTTATTCATTTTTTATTTATATTGGATTTTGCATTGAAGCCAGACTATTTATTATGAGAAAATAAAATGTTAATATTATTAGAATAATCTGCACTAAAATAGTCCCTTGCATGATAAAGCACTTGACAAACATTTAGCCCCTGATATCTGGAAGCAAATAATTTGCTTCTTCTGTTTTGTGGGCACAAATCTCTGAGAGCCCATTTTACAACATTTAACTATCAAACTGTGCCTGTAAATTATGTGAAATGGGTTTTTAAGCTCATGGGAAGCTAAATTATTCATAATAGATCTGTGGACCGTTTGCATATCAACTATTTGTGGGTGCAAAACCTCAGAGATGGAAATCCTTCTCAAAATCATTGGTTATGTCTTCCTATTACAGAGGCATTGTATTATTATTATTCTCACTTAAAAATGAATCAGCTTTGGCACAGGGAGGTTGGGTGACCTGTCCAAAGAGTCAATAACAAAGCTGCAAATACAAGCAAGGAGGTCTAGACCCAAGGTCCATGATTTAATCACAAAGCCACTCTCCGGGCTATTCCCCACTCTGGCACTCCAAATGCAGAAGGTGAGGGCCTGCAGAGACCTTAAATACCTTGCCACTATAGGCTCTGCTTATGAAAGGCAAGCAAATACACACACAGAGCCCTCCTATATTCAGAACACGAGAATCAAATCATCACCTTAAAAAAGTGATTTCTATTAACAAAAAAGATATACTTGATAAAGCATACTTGGTTGCTAGGTGTACAGAGCAACTAAGGAAAAAAAAAAAAAGACACAGAAAATCTCTGGGAACAACTCTTAGGCTATGTCTAGACTCCAGCGCTTTTCCGGGATACCACAAGTATCCCGGAAAAGCACTGCAGCGTCCAAGGAACACGTCCACTTTCCTGAAAAAATGTTTGGAAAAGCAGACGCGTTTTCGCCATCTCTGTAAACCTCGTTTTACGAGGAAGAAGGGATGGCTTGAAAGAGCAGGTTTTTCCGAAATTTGGCACTGTGTAGACGCACCAAATTTTGGAAAAGCCTTTTTTGATAGAAAAGTGGGAAAAGATAAGCAAATTGCGGTTCGCAATTTGCGTATCTTCCTCCAACTTTTCTTTGCAGTCTAGACATAACCCTAGATAGCGAGGCTATGTCTACACTACAGTCGGAAAAAGGTACGCAAACAGCGATCTGCATAGCTTTTTCGGAAGAGGCTTTTCCAAAATTTGGCCCCATCTATACTGGGCCAAATTTCGGAAAAAAGTCTCCTCTTTTGGAAGAGCCCTTCTTCCTCGTGGGAGGAGGAAGACAGGGCTTCCAAAAGAGCCCATCTGCTCTTCCGCAAAAAAAGAGGAAGAGCAGATGTGTTCCCTGGACGCGGCAGAGTTTTTCCGGGATCCCGGAAAAACCCCATCATGTAGACATAGCCTGAATGGGGGAGGGAAGGCACAGATTCACAAAGAGAAGTTTAAGCCAACCAAAATAAAGAAAAATACCCTGATCGCGACTAGATACACTTTTTCCACCCATGACTCAGCACAATGGGTGTGGCCCGGCCTGGCTGGAGCAACTCACAGCATGGCAGGCCCCTTCCATGGTTAACCAGTTAAACATTATGTCCTTAAATAAAAAGTGCCCTGGTATTAGGGATGCAGGAAAGAAACCTTGACAAACTATGTTGTAGGCCGAGCTGTTAGAAAAGTCTTTTCTCCATGGTATGGTTAAGGACTTTTTGAAGATCTGAATTTTCTACAGTCCTGCCCCACTGTGATGAGCTTTAGTGTCCACTGCACCCATAGGTGTTGGAAGTACGGGTGCAAGGGTGCTACAGCACCCCCTGGCATCAAGTGGTTTCCATTATTCACAAGGTTTGCAGTTTGGTTCAATGGTCCTCAGAGTCCCCATTCAAAAAAATTGTTGCAGCGCTCCAACAGTACCTTTTAACATACACGACAAGATCATGGGAAATGGAGGGCAATACTTGCCTCGGATATAGGTGTTAAGAGAATGGTTAATCCCGTGGTACTTCCCAGCCAGTCACAATATCAACTATGTAAAGGCAAAGAGATCCATCTGGCACTGCTCTGCCTCACGGTGAGACTGAAGTGCTGAGCAGGGTCTTCCTTTCATGCGTCCTCCTCACCTGTCATCTGAGAGTATAGGTCCCAGAGCTAGTGGAAATGCTTCGAACAAGAAGGTGGCCACCCTTCAAAAATTAAGGTGAAAAATTGTAAGTGTGGAAATTTCATTTAGATCAAAACCAACATTTTCAACATTGACATTTTCAATACAAACATTGACTTTTAAAAAAAAATCATAATTTTTTAAAATAAAGTGACCTTTTTTAATCATGTAAAACTCTGACAAGTCAAACATTTTCTCAAAACTAGTTTTTCATTTTTTAATCAGTCCCAATGCCCTGGAACCAGGACCCTGTACACCATCTCCAAGGGGCCCAGCAATTCTGTCAGCAACCCGGTTTGTCTATACTTCACTTTGCACTGATACATACATCGCTCTTACCCGCCTAGTACGGTCACATTTTCTACCGCAAACGTGGTTCTATTGTATGTGTTGGATAATAAATACAACAGAACAGATACCAGCCCACACTGTGGCCCCTTTGGGCTGCAAATCTCAGAACTGCTTTCAGAGATTGACATGGCATAGCTAGCTGTAAAGCACCACCCCCCAGGATACACTTGCTCCCAGTTTACAGGCCCTGATGAAAGCCTGCTGCACTCCAACAATCCCCAGTCACTATGAGTGATTACAAGTCACTTGCTCTAAGCTTATGCTACTGGCAAAGCAGCAGAGGATCACGGGAATACAAAGGTAAGATACAGCCTCTTTTGCTCCTACTTCTGAGTTGAATCAAGCAAAGTGAGGGATTCAAACCTGAGATTTTTTTAAGATGCTGACATCATTCGTCCTGAACTTTAAGTTGTGCCTTTTCTTTTACCCCTCATTCTAGGTCTTTTGTCCCACACCAGGATCCATCTTCACAACACTTTGATTTGGAAGGTTTCTCAGATATGAGAAGAAATCTCAGGGGTGGGCAAAGGGAGAAGAGACATGTACCCCAGAATAGCTAGAGTTCAAGTCTCTTTTCTAAATCAGGAAGAGCAGCGGGGCCTCTCTCTCATTCCAGGGTCAGCCATTGGCTAGTGGGGCGAGTTGCTGTGTGAATTTCCAAAAGTCATGGTTCTATTCTGTATCAAAGGCTAGGTCTACTCTGCAAAGAAAAGTTGGAAAAAGACCAACAATTTGCATATCTTTTTCTGCTTTTCTTTCGAAAGAGGCTTTTCTGAAATTTGGCCCATCTACATGGTGCCAAATTTCAGAAAACTTCCTCTTTCAGCACATCCCTTCTTCCTCGTAGAACGAGGATTACAGGGATGGCGAAAGAACATGTCCACTTTTTCAGAAATTGTTCTGAAAGAGAGAACGCATTCCTTGGACGCAGCATAGCTTTTCCAGGATACCAGAGATATCCTGGAAAAGAGCTGCAGTCTAGATGTAGCTAATGTCAAAACCTCAACATTTTTTAATTAAACAAATATCTCTGGGCAGCACTAGCTGACAAAGGTCAGTTCCAATATTGAACTGCTCAACCTAACAGTTATAGCTCAGAAACGTAGGTGACTGGGGCAGGACCCAAGGTGTGGTTCCAGCTTTCAATAGTTTTAGGATACATAATGTTGCAGTTCAGTTCCTTTAATCTGTTTGAACGTTTTAATCTTCAAATATTCTCTCTCCGAAGCTGGTTTAGAAGAGTGCTACCAATTTTAAGAACATATGCAGTGACCACCTGAAACAACAAAAGCTAAAAGATTTTTTTTAAAGGATTTATTTGTCTTGGAATGCCCTGAGAGGCGCCAGCTAATTCGGAAGGAGATAATGTAAAACCTTACTAATCTCAAAGCAGTTCAACTTCACTAGTTCAGAAGCAAAAAAAATAGCTCCGTGGTCAGCATTTAAGCATGGATTTAACAAGTGACTCAATAACCACTTTGTAAACAAGAAAAAATCTTTTATGGTACCTGTAGCTAAATTTTCCCCCCAACTTGTGGGTCCTATGTCCTTTGTCTAACTAGCCCAATCCCTTTGGAAACTGTCCTTTCATTAGCCAAAGGAGTCAGCTTACCCACTTTCCCAACTCAGAGAATTTCACTGAATCCAGATGGGCTAATGGGAGTTCTCCATCACCCCCTTTTGTCAAGAGTACAACAATATGGGTCTGAAACAGCTGATCACGTCCTGGAAAACTGTAAATCCAGACTATACCCATAGAAAATTAGGAAACTTTGTATGGTATAAAATTATGCTGATGGTGAGATGGGCTCATCTGTAACATTCAGAGCTAAGTCAAAAGCTCAGTGCCAAGCCCAACAGCAGCTCTGGAATTCAATTTAGTAAATATCTGGGTATTTGAGTTTTACCGGGCAGGGAGTTCTGAGTGCTAATTCTGATCCAAACTTGGACATAAGGTTTTGGGTTCAGCCCTCTTCAACACATCATGGCACATTGTCTATCATGGTAGAGTCCCTCAAAAAAAGTGTTTATGTAGCACATTTTCCAGAGAGCTTTAAAAAAAAAAAATCTTTTATAAAGTCTTCAACTTCAGAGCTACCCATCATCCTACCGGAAGGCATAAATCAAGCACTAGGTCAGGCAGAATGTGCCTTGGCACAGACTATTCCATAATAGTCTGTTGGGGGAAGGGGATGGGGTTGCAGGTTTCTGTCGAAGTATCTGGTACTAACCACTCCTTGGGTATGTCTGCACAGTGGCTGGGCGGGTGCTTCTTTGTGTGGAGAAGCAGACAGATACTAGCTCTGCTCCAGCCAGCACCCTAAGAAGAGCAGCATGGCTACAGCAGCACAGACAACAGATCAGGCTAGCCACCTGAGGTTTTAGACAATCCCCTGAGTATGCCGGTGGGTGGTTAGCTGAAGCAGCCGCCTGTGCAGTGGTGGCTACCCTGCTATTTTCAGTGCGCTAGCACAAACAGAGCTTGTGTAGGTCTCTATGTGAGTCACAGTGGGTGTATAGGTACCTTCTGTGGCAGTATATTAGATGGACCACTGGTCTGACCCACTGTGGCATTACTCCACTTACATGCCTTGGAAAAGAAATATGTTTGCTCACTCCTTTGTCCTCATTTGCCATGTACGCTTTATACTTCAGCTCTCCAGTCCTTGGTATGGGCCAGATATCTAAACAGATGTAAACCGATGCAACTCCACTGGAGTATTTTTTTTTTTTTGCAGGCTTCATATGAACTTCCTATTGTTCATCTGAGTATGAGGAACTAGGAACATAGACCCCTTTTGCACCATACGGGAGGTGACCCCTGAGCTGCCCCATTGTGGGGTATAAATGATTTGGAGAGAGCTTTAAACTGCCCCTCTGCACCAGTGTATTTCATCCAGCATGAGCAGCCCTGAATAACATCCACAGCTACAAGCAGGAAGATGGGAACAGCTGGCCATTCCACAATAACTTGAGAAGGCAAGAGCCTGGCTCTGTATTGGGCAGTGCTGGAATGCTGTCCTCAGCAACATACACCGCATGGGTTTTCCTGCTGTCCTCCTGTGTAAGGATAAAGATTCTGTTTCCTTTGTATTGCTAGATTATCTACTCTGGACATGCATGCAGAAGTGCAGAGGGGGGCACTGAAGAGTTTTATATCTGCATTGACCTTATTTATTGATGAGGGTCTCTAACCTTAGGAGTTATGTTGTCCATTTATATGGTATTCTAGCCCTACAGACCTCATAACAAAATTACAGGTATTTATAAGTCAGTCAGTATCCATAGAGATACACATGCTTGTGTATCTATTAAACTAAAATGTAACACATCTAAAAATAAGGTCCAACTTACCAGTGAGTATAGTCCTTCTAACCTAGCTACCTATCCTACAACATAGCCAACTAGAATTCCCCCATCCTCACTTAGATGATGAATAATTAGCAATCAAGTCAAATTCCACACACACTACCAGTGTGCGCAAAACCTGAAACTGATCATCCCAACAGCCTTGCAGAGAAGGCACCAGACATACTGGATTCCCGTCATGCTCTTTTAAAAACATAAATAACTCTCTCCCCCCCCACACACACACTACTATTAGCTACAACAGAAAGTTCTCCATGTGCTGTTGCATTCTTATTACTGCACCGTATTGTTCCTTTGGAAAAACATTCCGATTTAATCTAGATAATGGTTAACACTCTGCCATTACTGAGTTACTTATTAATGCAGTGTTTACATTAATCCTAGGACACACAAACTTTACATTGTTTAAACTCATTACTTATGAAAGCCAAACACTCCTCCTATTGAAAGAACACACAGCTACAGTAACACTATAGAGGTTCTGCTGTAGCAGCCACCACTCAGTTTTGCACTAATAATTTAGCAGTCATTCCAGCTGACAGAGAAATATCAAGGTCGCAGTTCATGTAACAATATCCCCATCGTTAACATAATTTAGTCTACTATTGATTTCACACCACAGCATATAAATTCTGAAATTTAAAATTTGTAAGACTCCCATCTTTTGAGTCATCCATCTTGTGAATATGGCATATTAATGTGTCTGTTTACAATCCAACGTGCAGACTTTTGTTTGACTTGCTGTTTTGCAAAATCTTCGAGTGAACATTTAAGTCCAAATGGGGGGGAGGGGGGAGAGACATTATATGCATAGGGGAATTTTTTGCAAATTTGCATTTATATATGATGGTAGATGCTATTCTATTATTTCAAAGCAGAATTAATTACATGTGCAAAAAATGTGGGCATAATTTTATATATACAAAATAGAGGCCATGTACAAAAGCCAGCAAAATAGGAGTGTACCCGTAGTCCCACTGAAGTCAAATGAGATTATTCACGCGCTTAAAGTTTGGCAAGTTAAGTGATTTACTAGGTCAGAAGAATTTCTTTATTCAGAAGAATTTCTTCCTTAAAGTGTATTCCGGACCAAATTTGCTTTAATAAGTTGACAGATCACAAAAAGAAATTCATACGCAGGTATTTAACAACTAGCCGTGATTTTCAGGTCTCTCCTCCACCTTGGTCTTCTCTCCTGAGCCTCCGGTCTCTCTCTCTCTTCCTACTGCCTCCCCCTCTCAGCTCTCCTCCTGCCTCTCTACCCCCTCCGTCTCTCCCCGCCCCCCTTCCCCTTCCCCTCCTGCCGGGGCGCTCAGCTGAGTGCTGCCTGCTCAGCCAGGCTGCCACAAGGGAGGGAGCGGGGCAGTGACATACACAGCCAGGGGGCGGGGCCATGTACATCACCACCCCGCCCGCCCCTTCCCCTCCCACCACGGGGGAGCCCAAACAGCCCCTTGTGCCACTGGCTCCCCCGCGGCGGCCCAGCTGAGGGGCACAGCACTCAGCTGAGCACCACAGCAGGAGGGAAAGGGGGGGCGGTGACATACACAGCCCAGCCCCCTGGCCATGTATGTCACCGCCCCGCCCCCTTCCCCTCCCTCCATGGCAATTCCGCTGAGTGCTGCGCCCCTCAGGTGGGCCGCCGCGGGGGCTGCCAGGTATCTGGTATTGTACCTGACAGTCCGGTATTTGCGTGCTCTGTCCAGTAAAAAAAAAATCAGAAAATACCGGACATGTGCAATGTCTGGTATTTTCTGATTTTTCCAGCTGCGCACCAGACAGAAGCCTGGCATGGGCAAGGGAGCGGCTGGGAGTCCCAGCTGGGAGGCAGGGCCATGACTGCTGCCGGGAGCCCTCAGTCGGTTGACTGTGAGGAGGAGGGGAAGCCCCCTCCTTGCTCGTGCATCACCAGGAGCCTGCGCGGGACAGGCAGAAAGTGCTCAGGTCAGTCCTGCTCCCCGCTGGCCAATTTGCTCACCCCCCCCCCCCCTTCCCAGCGAGCCAGTTCTCCCCCACTTCTCCTCCTGATCTTCCCTGGCCCCCTGCACGCCCCCCCCAGCTCTGCTTCCCACCGGCCTGCTCCTCTTCCTGATCTCCCCCAGCCAGCGCCACTGCACCTTCCTCCGCCCCCGCCAGCTCTGCTTCCCACCCCCCCCTTCCTCCCGGCCAGCGCCGCTGCACACACACCCCCCCCCGCCAGCTCTGCTTCCTGCCCCCCCTTACTCCCAGCCAGCCCTGTCCCCTCACAGTTCCCCCTTCCCCCCCAGCCAGCCCCGTTGCCCCCCCCATTAGCTGTTTCCAGCCCCCCCCCTTCCTGGCCAGCATCACTCCCTTCCCGGTCCTCCCCCCACCCCACCCCACGAAGCGTGTCCAATTTTTTGCCCCCCCCCCCTTTTTTTTTTAAATGACTACCTGGGTAACCTAGCAGAGATCCAGGTTCTTGGAGTCTTTTTTTTTTTTGGTTTTGCTCAACAACTTTGGTTCTCCCCCCCCCTTTATTTTTCCTTCAACAAAATTTTTTCCCCAGTGGTTTTTTTTTTTGGGGGGGGGGGAAGGGAAGGAGGGGAAGCATTCAGTATTTTTGTTTCAGCCATCTGGCAACCCTAGGGAGGAGGGCAGGGCGGTGACATACATGGCCAGGGGGCAGGGCCGTGTACGTCACTGCCCCCCTTCCCCTCCCCCGCAGCGAGTC
The DNA here is from genome assembly GCA_032595735.1 of Pelochelys cantorii. NCBI lineage: Eukaryota > Metazoa > Chordata > Testudines > Trionychidae > Pelochelys > Pelochelys cantorii. The sequence continues at coordinate 41,901,624 of CM064329.1, read as the reverse complement.
TTTAAAGTGCTACATAGTCCTGTTTTTTTATTTTAACAAGACCAGGATGCCACATATTGTGTATTGCCTCTCTCTGCATTCAACTCTTGGGATTAGAATGTCAGAACCTGCCTGCTAGTTTGCCTTGCAAATAACATTGTGCTCTTCTATAGCATTTTTCAAAGTACTTAACAGTTGGACTTATTCAGCCTTCAAGCAACTAGATGGAAACTCCAGTACCTTGCACCATCATGCTATGCTATTCTGCAACTAGTGAGCAATTTTTCAAGAATAGCCAAATAAAGGAGAGAGTTGTACATTGGCTTCAGTGCAGTTTGTACCTGCTTACACTAGGATTGAATGGGACCCTTTTATAAGATAGCCATATTTCATACGTACGGAAGAGAAGAGAGAAAAAGTTACAGGATTTGGTCAAGGACACAGGAGGAATCTGTGTCCAACATCCTGAAAATTATATATGACAAACAATCTTAAAATCAGCCATTCTAGACAGATAAGCAAGTGGAAAAAGAGAAAAGGAGGGAAAAGCCTTAGATATGCTTATTTTAGTAGCATGTAAATCAAGACGCACAATTCCAGGCTGAGTGCCATTCCATGAGAGGAGAACCTTAGAAGGATGCTAATGAGAACCCACACAACATTCTATAAATTATACCAGAATTTTCTGATTTTATCTCTTTAAAACTTGAAGAAAAATGTAGTATAAGAAAATAATTTTCCACAGCATCATGAAATTATAGCTTTCTTCGGTGTACAATCTTAAATTATGCTATAAGGCCACAGCGTTCTCTGTGGTTTGGATCCTGTTGGAATCTAGCCAAGCAATATTTTTCTTCTCTGCTCAGCAAAACCATTATGTTGATTGAATTGGAGCCACCACATACACTCATGACCTATCTTGCTATAACTGTATTCATAATTTAGTTGGAACAAAACTGCATTTATTAACCATATTGATAAACCAGTGCAAGGGCTTCATTTTTAAAGTTGCTATTTTCGGGGATTTACACGCCCATTTAAAATGGTCTCTTTCCAGATTAAGCATGTGCAGATTCTTACAACAGGATACATTTTCACCCAGAAAATTTGGAAGAGCAATAGTTATATTAAGTCAGACACTTTTGGTGGAAGAGAAGACAAAACATATGCAATGGCTTTTTTTGATATTTTTTGCATATTGGTAAACCCAGAAAGCTGATGAATCCTTGAATGAGCACTTTCCAGTTGAGGAATTTATTTCTAAAGGGAACTACTGTACTTCAAAAATCTCTGGTGTATTGGGTGAGATGGGCCTGACCCAAATTCTCCTGCCCATACACCTTCAAATTTCATACATCTCTTCTACTCTATCTAGTGCACTCTAGGGTTTCATGGATCCAGGATACAACTTCATTTATTTTAGTGGAAGAGCTCAAATAAATTTGTTCCATGTTATGTCAATAGGAATTTTTACTTCAATGAGAGCAGGATAGAACCCTGAATCTGTATAGGGAAATGCTAACATATATCCTATCAACCCAATAGTTCTGATCCAGTATGTAATGTACTGCTACAGAAGAGTAAATGGTATAGCGAATGCAAGATTTTTCTTACATTACTACACTGGAATTCAGTTTGGAGCAGATTGCTTTGCTAACATCCACGTGCTATTTCTATAACATTGCATGGAGAAAATGCCACATTCGGGGAGGTCCCACAGAGTTACATAAGCATCCTAATCAAGTTCTATCTATTCATCCAGTTTCAACACTAACTTCAGTGTAAATACAAACTCTTCCTTTAATTTGAACAGGAGCAGGATTCTACTAGCCCACATAAAATGTCTGTAGCACATAGACAATTGTTCCACTACATGTCTTAAGAGTAGGAGACCTGTGTCAATGAGTACACCAATCCACCAAAAGAGCAAGCATTGACCCTTACTTTGTATGTATGGAATGCAGATTTCACCTAACACTTTATAGCCAAACTAGCATCAGATACACAGCAAGGAATTTTTCAAGATACATTCTGCTCTCCAGTGGATCTCTATAAAACTCAGTTGCAACAAACAAAGAGTTCCCACCCACAAATATAACACTCTACACAAAACATTAAGGGATCACTAACAGGCCAGCTTAGTTACACTGTTAGGTCTCTTTTACCTTGCTAGAGACCTGGGTTAGAGTCCTCCATTTATTTATTTTTAAAATGTTAGCACGGGTTGCAAAGGAAAGTTTTAATCAGCACTCTGTGAAAGCCAAGCAATTTTCACCCTATAGTCTTTATATATATATTTAAAAGGTAGGGGGATTGTATTTGCTCAGCAGAAACATACATTCATTAACACAAGGATTAATGACACATCACAATAATTTTTAGCCTATTTTTTCCTGTGCATTACTGTGGTTTCTATGGGCCAACAGAGAACAGTGCCCTGTACTGGAAGCGGGGGCCATATAATAGAGTAAATATGAAATGTATCAAACCAACCTATGTGCACAGACTCCATCAACAGCTAGTATATGTTCATATATACTATTATGGCAGGGTAACCCCACTCCTGGGTCCCAGTACCCTGCTCAGTCATTACTCTGGCAGTCTCAGTACTGTGCTATTAGCCCTTTGCAGGGTTTAAGCTCAGGTCCTTCAGTTACAAAAAGCATTGGGGCCAATGCCCCAGGGTCAGGCTGGGCTGTGAAAACAGTCCTCTCCAGCTCTCAGGCTGCCAGGAAAAAGAGGGCCTGAAACCCCTTCTTGGAGTTCCTCACCCCCCTTTGCTGTCTCTGGCAATGTTGCCCTTACCTTTCCTAGTTTGTCTGGTTCTTTTCCTATCTACTCTGGTCTCCTCTCCCTGCAGGGAGGCTTCCTTTTAAAAGGCTCTAGGGCAGCCTCAGGTGAGATCAGCTGGCTCTGATTGATTTATAGAGGCATCTCCTTTGCTCCTGATTAACTAGGCCTGTTGCTGCCCTTTAGAGCTGCCTTTCTCTCTATTGTAGTCCTCTAACCTGACCCTGTCACACTATATACAAACAAAATGGAGAGGCACTCAGAGGGAGATGATTGCACTTCCTGATTCAGGGCTACTTGGCCCCCCGGGATAACCCTAATGTACAGCACTTTGTCCCTGGAACACCTACAAGACAGCCTTTCCTCCCCTTTTGCTGGAGAAGAAGGTGAAAAGATGTAGAGGAGGCAGTGGAGCTGCTTCTGCCAATGTTACACCTGCAGAGAGCTCCCCTCTCAGAGGGACATCTCTCCCCCGCCCCAGCCATCTCTGGCTGCTCTGAGGCCACTTTGCACCACATTTCAGTGACCTGGCAAATCCAGCCCATGGGAGCCCCAGGCAGTAAAATAGTTACTATATTTCATAACATTAGAAAGTTAGTCTTAGCACTAACGAAAATGTAGGATGAATTGGCCTTGTCGACCCCGCTGTGTCTAGACTGCCGTGCTGTGCCGGATCAGCTGATTGTCAGCACAGCACAGTGGCCATTTTAATTTTAATGAAGTGGGGGTTATTTAAATCCCCGCTTCATTGACTATGTCGAGTAAACTACTTTACGTGACTCCATCGATGGAGCCATGTAGTCTAGATGCACCTCAACTGTTTAAATTATATCTTGAGCATAGGTATAGCGCTATGTCTCTATATCCATTGATATCACTAATTGCGATGATTTACTTTGTCTTTTTTCATATAAGTTTCTTTATGGGTGGCACAAGCATTAGATGTTGGTGACTCTGTCTTTCTCTTTCCATGATTACAGCGTAAGGGTATGTCTACACTACATCAAACCTTGTTGAATCAAAATTTCACTGTAGGTACATCAATGGAACCAAATCTAAAGTAAAAAAAAAAACCAAAAACAAAACTAAAGGAAGTACAGGTTGAAACTCTCAAGTCTTGTACTCTCAGGATCTGACCTGTTCCGAACTAGGAATGTTAAATATCAGTTAATTGAATAGTCTATTAACCTCAGGAATTCTTATTGGTTAGTTGACTATTCTATAGTTCCTGGGGGTGGGGCTGGCAGCCAGTGCGCTCCAGCCCCACTCCCAAGGAGCCTCCTGCCACTCCACGCTGCTGCCTCTGTATCAGAGGGAGCAGTGTGGGGTGCCAGGCAGGAGCTGGTCCACAAGGGAAGCTGGTTTAAAAACCAGCTCCCCGGCAAACCGATTGCCTATTGCCTGCAGCAGCGTGGGGTGGTAGCAGCTCCTGTTGAGGTGGGGGCTGAGCTCCCAGACCCAGTGCAAGCTGGAACTAAGCCAGGCTACCTGCCCACTTGGCTCCTAATACACTTTAAATGCAGAGCTGCAGCAGGGGTAGGTCCCGGACCCAGAGAAAGCTGGGACTGAGCTGGGCTGCTGGCCAACCTGCTAAAAAAATGTACTTGCATGTGTGTGTGTGGGAGGAGGGGCCGGGAAAATGCATGTAATCTATAGCATTAACTATTGCATCCCTATTCTGAACGAGAGAATTTTCTCGACCACAAGAGTTCAAGTTTTGTCTAGCAGCGTTACCGACACTTCCACTGCTTCCTGGGCTGTTAGAAGACACGTAGGGTTAAATTAGAGCTAAATAACAGCACAGACCACTGAGAGCCAAGACTGGTGGCTGTAAACAAAGTTAATGGGACCATGGGAAACTTGGTCACAACCATGAAAAGTGGACATCCAGCTAACTAAAATCATTCTGGACGACGGATGTTTCTGGGCAAGAGAGTTCTGGATTAGAGAGGTTCAACCTATACAACACTATCAAAATCCTCATGGGGTACAGACCCATCTTACTATCTTTTATAATATCCTCTTCTCTACTGCTGGGGACATGACTGACTTTACTTTTGGCTCAAGAATCCTTGGGTGTTGGAATAGCAGCACTTTATGTAATTCCTTAGGCTGCTCTTTACTTATAGCAAGTTTCTCCCTTTAACCAGATCCGAGCCTTGAATAGATCAGCTAACACAACTAGCATATGCTGCATTGCACCCAACTTCAGAAGAGACAAGGAAGTCTTTGAAATTTAGATACCATTAGACTCATCTCACCTTAATCTTTCATTAATTGTAACCACAAAAGATAAGATACAGCACAATTGGAAACGTCAGTGTTTTTGTAAGAGAAGCAGATTGCCTGTCAGGGGAGGCAATGATTATCTTCAATGTTAGGCCCAGCATGTTGTGGCTGCCTTAGAGTTGAACTCCCTATTCATGCACTTTTTATAGTACAAATTAATAAGCATTCATTAGCTATGACATATAAACATGCATTTTCAGTCTGAACAATGAGTCAGAGTATTTCTAGTCACATGAATTTTTTAAAAGCATATAAACCACACTGATAGCTTGAAACTTGGCTCAACTCATATGAAATCCATAAAATAAAGTTCCACTTATACAACATTCCTATATTCAAACAGGATTAACAGTGCATGACTATAAATTAAAAAACTAGTTGTTGTTTTTTTAAAAACACAGACTGGTCCTAAATCTGCACCTATTAAAATCAATGGAAGTTGAGAGCAAAAATAGAACTGTACTGACTGACTGCTTTTGAAAAAAATCCATCTTTCATTTAAAATTGGAAAGCAAAACCAATCCTGGCACTACTATTTATATTTACCAATGTTATTTATTTCTTACTATGTTTCCTGATTACCCTTGTGTAATTTCATTCTTCATTAGAGAGCTCATTTTGTTTGCTTGGTATTTTTTCCATTTCTTTGTGCATATGAATACATCAAATTATATGAACATAAGGCACGACGAACAAATTTTAACATGGCATATATTAAGAAGTTACTTATATATGAAAACTGTCTCAATCAGTTTCACAGAACTCCCATACATTAAGTCCAATTCACCCCTCACACTAATTTTGCACTAGCATTTAACACCATTGACTTCAATGTAAATCCTCAATGGTACTTTGACTGGGTGATCAACTTAAAGTCTGAGAATAGCCTTGTCCTTTAAGTCTAAGCAGTGGTCTTAGGAAGACATGTGACCATACCACCTGGTAGCAAGATAGCAGTTTGACCAGGTAATTTTCCATAGAAGGTGGGGGGTAGAGAACAAAACATTCCTGCCCAAAGAGAACCTATATGTCCTTTTGTCTTTGGCTTGCCTGGACAAGGACTTGGCACACTAAGGGTATGTCTAGACCGCGGCTCTATTTCGGGATACCAGAAGTATCCCGAAATACCAATACTGTGTCTTTAAAATCCGCCCGCTATTTCCTGAAATAGTGGGCACACTATTCCGGCATCCCTATAACCCTCATTCTATGCGGGTTAAGAGATTTGTTGGAATAGTCTACACAGCACCAAATTTCAAAGTAAGCTCTTTCAACCTAGACTTGGAATAAACTATGCAATTTGCACCCCATCACGGGATAGTCTAGTACGGAAGTTCCCAAACTTTTCTTATTGTGTATTCCCTTTCAGATCTATTCACTACCTGTATATCCTTACCTTTAACACTTGTACTTGAATTTTAACACAAGCTGTCTTTAGCTATCTGTATTACATAAGTTTGAGTGCAACATGCACAACCAAAAAAACCCAACAACCCTAAATGATCAACTCAGCCAAAATGGACCGTTGGTGGGCAACAACCTGCTCTGTACAGTGATTGTAGCTGAAGGCTCTAGTTATTGTCTCTGTTCTCATTGGTATATCAAAGTAAATGAATTAGCACAGTGTGTCTCAACCAGTGGTACAAGTATCCTTAGGGGTACTCAAGAGGAAGTCTGTGGGGGTACGTCAACACAACTGAAATTAGGAGAAAACTGAATTTTTGTTGAAGTTTTACAGTTTTATTATTTTTGTACTTTTTACACCCAAAAATTTCATTGCCCACCCAGCTACGATAGTTGTTTAAACAAATGTGTTGCAATGGTAGAAAAAAAATGTGTGTGTCTGAAAACTGTAGGCACTGGGGGTACATTTTTTTTTTTTTTTTAAAGGAGTACTTTATAAAAAAGGTTGAGAAAAACTGAACTAGCATATTTTATATAAAGGTTTTAAAGCTTTGTCTGAGTACTCTATTATGAAAATGCAATAAATTAATAAATAAAACCTACCATGATACAATTTGTCCTGCATACTACCCAGAGGTACACTTACCGCAGTTTGGAAACCCTGCTTTAGTGGATAGAGGTCTGGGTTGCAATTCAGTCTTATCTCAGACTAACTTTGGATAAATCACTTCACCTATAGGGAGTCTTTGTTTCCTTTTCTATCCTTTATCTGGTTTGTCACTTTAGATAAACTCTTCAGGGTAGAGACAGGCACTTATGTGTAAAGCACCAAGCACAAGGGGCCCCAACCCTGTAGATGCTACAGTAATACAAATATAAGGTTGCAGCATTGTTGTAGCCATGTGATCCCAGGATATGAAACAAGGTACTATCTTTTATTGGACACAATCTAAACCTCAATTGCCCTCTCCATATCAAATGGCTGCCTACAACATGCATGACCAGCTATCTTTAATCTGTTCCAACATGTATTTAACTGAGACACTAAGATTTCTGAACCTAGCCCTGAAGAAGAGCTCTGTGAAGATCAAAAGATTGTCCCTTCCACAAACAGAAACCGGGTCCACTAAAAGGTATTGCCCTAACCTACCCTGTCTCTCCCATACAAATATATATTTACTATTGAATTTGTGGAGGTACTTATGCAATTATTAGATTATCCCCAAAACAGCATTTATTGCCTAAAATAAAAGTCACTGAACTCTACAGCAATTCCTTTCCAATTCTATAAAGAAAAACATCTTATGTCCTTGATTCTAAAGTTTCACAGATAAATTAAATGGATTTTCAGGAAAACTTTCAATACTATTTAAAAAACAAGTCTTTTTCTGTAGGATGTCGAAAACAAACTTTCACAAACAAGGTTATGTGAACTATTATAACAAAATATCTATTTGCCCTAGCAACAGCATAATGTCCTAAAGGATGTATCTTTCACAACCATCACTCTTTAAGGCTATGACTACACTAGTAAGTTTACAGTGCTGTAAGCCAGGCAACAGGAAACCCAGGCTAGTGAGTGGCCTGCATGAACAGCCCTACTGCGTCTCAATGGGCTGCAACATTGTCATAATCAAGACAGTATCTGGGATAGGGAAGGTTTGCTAACTGCATTTGTGTGTCTAGGCTTTGCAGGGTCGGGATTTTCAAGTAATTGACTAATTGAATATTCAATGCATTTTACATCAACTATTCGATTAGTCGATAAGGCACCTCCACCTTTGAAGTTTAGCAACAGCCCCTGGGCTGTTGCTACACTTTAAAGGCGAAAGCGCTGCGTGGAGCCCAGGATCAGCTGGGGACTCCCCAGCTGATCCCAGGCTCTGTGTGGCGCTGCTGCTTTGAAATGCTGCGAGGAGCCTGGCATCAGGCTCCTCACGGCATTTCAAAGCAGCAGCACTGCACAGAGCCCGGGGTCAGCAGGGGAGTCCCCAGCTGATCCTGGGCTCTATGGTGCTGCTGCTTTGAAATGCCGCGTGAAGCCTGGGGACACCCCAGCTGGCCCCAGACTCCATGCGGCACTGCTGCTAATTTGAAGTACCCCCTTCCTGCCTCTTTCAGATAGAGGCAGTGAAGGGAGGGGAAGCGACTAGTCGACTAGCGTATCAACTATCCGATAAGCATTTGCTTATCGGATAGACCAGAGTGGCCAACCTATGGCTCTGGAGCCACCTGTGGCTCTTCTGAAGTTAATATGTGGCTCCTTGCTCAGGCACTGACTCCAGGGCTGCAGCTATTGGTGCCAACTTTCCAGTGCTCAACTCCTGGCTCCACCTCCTCCTGCATGCATATTGCACCCTTGCTCCTTCCCTCCCCTACAGAGCCTCCTGAGTGCCATGAAACAGCTGATTGTAATGGGCAGGAGGCATGGGGAAGGAAGAGGAGGCACTGATCGGTGGGGCTGCTGGTGGGCAAAAGATACTGGAGAGGAGGCACCTGATGGGGACTGCTGACAAATTACTGTAGCCCTTTGGCAATGTACATCGCTAAACTGCGTCTCCTTTTCAGGCTCAGGTTAGCCACACCTGGGGAGTCAACTAGTGGTTCACATCCCTATTGCAGGGTGTGCCAATTGAATCATAGCAGCACTTGGGATGCAAAGGGAGCACACGGTTCTCATGGTCAATGTTGAGTGCAAGCAGCACAGATCTCACTCACATGCCATTGCTTTATGTGCATGTGATTTAGTAATACTGGTAGGAAAAAAACCTATGTGGACAGAAGCCAGTGGAATCTAGTAACCCTATGCATGGGCAACGGTAAACAATATATGTCTTGTAAGCCACATGTAGAACCCTGACAGGCCACATGTTGAACACAGGATGCCTGCCACTGCTATAAATCCTGTAGTGTAGCCATTCTAAGCCATCGGGAGAGAGCTCTCCAGTCAACTTAATAAATCCACTCCCAACCAGCAGCAGTAATTACTTTGGTGAGAAAAGCTCTCCTGTTAACACAGCACTGTCCATACCTGTGCTTGGGTCAGTGTGACTTATGCCAGTTGAGAAGGATGGAGGGTGGCTTATTCACATGCCTGAGTACTACAAATTTTACCGGCATAAGTAGCAATATAGACATAGCCTAAGATGCTGCATTCCATTGCTGGCATTTGGCATTGCCTAGAAAATACTAGCTTAAAGAAATCATCTTACAAGTATACAGCACAAAAGGCATTAAAAAAAACAAAAAAACCACACACCCCCACACCCAAAGACCTCTCTGTCCATTGTAAACTGCCTTTGTGTGCACTTCAAATAAAAGTTTAACAAAGCTCTTTTCCCTCGCTCAGCTATAAGGGAGCTGAAGTGGACTATTATTCTTTGTTAATAGTAATTGTAAGAATAATTTTACTTTAAAAGAAGCAGAATTAGTATGTTGGGGTAGCACAATCTTGTTATTTTTGGCAACCAAATAAAAATCTAGGTAAATATAACTTAAAAAATACATTTTCTGGTTACACAACACTGAATTTGTAATATGTGTAATGGATTTTATGTTGATTTTGTAATACTTAACTTTTATTTTCTAAGTAAGTGCTGGTATATTTCTTCCCATAGCTTTAAGTTTCTGAGTTTGGAAAATGAAATTTCTTGGCATTCCTCCCAATCCATATTCCACCTCTCTCACCAAAAAATAGCTGTATCTAGCATGTTTAAAGCAATGAGCATAATAACCCAAATAGCCTCCGAAAACACATTTTAACAAGACATCATACCCCCTAAGAAGAATCACAAAAATTAATCACTAATGTTTTATTGATATCTAAGAGTGGCTGCAAGATAACTGGCTACATATAAAATTTTTAAAAACAAACATCACTTAAGTGACTAAAAATCTGGTTAAACAAATTTTTAAACACAATTTTCTAAGTGTTAAAACAACATTTAAAAAGTCTTTGAAAAAGATATTCCTTAGCTATCAGTAAACAATCACAACTGTTAGAGGACAATAATGTTGTCTTTCAATACCCTATTTGTAACATTTAAGGATACAGTTAACCAAGAAATAACTTTTATGCTTCAAAACCTAGTTAAATCAAGCCAACAGAAAGTTATTTTGCTTTTTACACTATCTTTGTTTTCTGTGCAATGATCCAATACAAAGATTGTTCTTGGGCTTATGAATAAGCATAGATGAGGATCGATATGATTGGCTAGATATAGGTCTCTTAGTTTTTTTTGTTGTAACAGACTTGTCTTCCTTAGGAGGTGGCACATGAATTGGTTTCCAGGGAATAGGATTACAATAGGCTGGAGCTGGATATGAATTTCCATTAGCATATCCTAAAATATTTAGAAAACACATCATTAGAAAGACAATACTTACACTGAAAACACAATAAAACCTTAAAGCGTACTAGATAATTTCTGGGTTAACTCAGGGCATTTCCTGACTGGCTACATTAAATAACTTGCTTATTATAAACAATATCATTTGGAACAGCTTTGAGATCTTCAATGGAACATGGCACATAACAGTTTAGCACAATTTATCAGTTTCTACACATGGCAATAAGTAATCCACACTTGCATTCACACAACCTGTTGATCCCCTATCTGTATTTTTAAAGAACTGCAATGTAAGTATGTCAAATGCTGTACAACATGAACAAAACTTGTCAAGGCAAACATTAAGAAGGAGCATATACACAGTGGGGAAGTTACCAGTCAGTATTATTTTTAAACTTAATTTGTAAGTTTTGTTTCTTACAGCCTTGTCTCTGGAATTCACATGTTTCTATTTCAATCTTTGCTTAATTGTTACCTTTCCTCAAACAAGGGGAAAATATTCACTATCTGCAATTAGTGGTTTATGTGCCAAACCATAAAGCCTAAAACCATGACAGCAAGAATGTATTACCCTTGCAATGGCAAGCCACTTGGTCTAATGAAATTTCAACACATACTTCACCAGGGTGGTCAAAACAAAATCTGGAACAAGTTCTATTGTGTGAACAAAACTAAGTATAGATTTATTTTTAATAAATCACTTAGACAAAGTATGACAACTATCAGCAAGTTATAAAGTTCCAACACAAAGCTTGAAAGCAATATGTATTACTATCTATAACCAGGTTTAGCCAAAACAGTGACAAGTGGTGTGTCTGGTGTGTAAGCTTTTTTGTTTACAGATCTTAGAGAATGGCAGTCTGTCAACAATGTTTAAGTTTGAATATATACTTCCTTTTTCTTTTTCCTTTAATTATAAATCACTTATATGAATTTCAATGTATTATAATATGAGGTCTGAATGGACATCAAGCCCCTCTAACAGTTTTCTATTTTGTCCTTCCTGCTACCTCTCCAACCATACAGAAATTGATGACAGTGGCCCAGGAAACTCCATGTCGTGACTATCATGGATATTTTGTCTAATATTTCCCTCAGAGCAGGAAGAAAATGAAGGCTGTTGAGGTGGACAAGGGTATGGGCTCCAAATCCAGAGATTCAATGGAAAGGAGGGTTAACTCTGCACAGGATTAACCTGCCAGGTTTCTGCCACACTTTCTTAGGAATTATACTTCCACTGGCTCCATCACCTCCACCAAACACCCTTTTCTGAGAAAACTGCATATGGAGTGAGAACATCAAGCTTTTTTCTGTAACATTACTTTGGGAGGGTGTCCATACACAATAACTATCCAGCAAAGCATGCTGGACTGTGGTGATGGCCCTCTATGCCTCATGGTCCATCTAGGGACTGTGAAGTGAGCACAAAGGAGTATCAATCAGGAAGGTTCTCTTATTAAGCCTCAACTTTCCTTTTCTGATTTTCCTCATACCTCAGTGTCCCCATCCTCTTTCTTCCTCCATCTCCTACATGACATCACTGAATTTCACTGTTCCCAGTGGACAAAAATGCAGAGTAAACAAAAAAAAGCACACGATCCTTCTTGTCTAATAATTCTGAATGAGTATAAAAATGCATATTTTAGTACAGCCCAATAGTGAAAAAAGTATATTTGCAATATATCTGTAATATACTGTACTGTAATCTTCTCACAAATGTGACAATATTAGATTCAGGATGAGACAGTTAAAACGACTTCCATTTAAATAAGCTGAAAACACAATGAAGCTTGAGATTGCCACAATATTTTAAACATGGCATGTCATGTGTCTAGTACAAGTACAAACCTGAAAGTTTCCCAGTAGTATAGCCATAACTGTGTAAAACTGGACGGGGTTTATTTCTGGCATTATGTAGCCAATCTCTAAAGATCTTCTCCGATTTCTCTTTTTTCTCCTGTAATTCAGCTATCCTTTTTTGTTCCTTTTCCTAAAAAGTAAAGAAAAATCACTGTTCATAGACAGCACGCTGAACAAAATATGAAAAAGTTCTTAACTACTTAACTCTACAAGCCATTTCCCTACAACCAAACTTCTATCCAAATGTTCAGCAGCTACTCATAACAGATCAATTCACCTCTCTAAGGTTTCACGTTTTTATACTAATGAAGTAATGAATATTTTCTCGTTTTGCAACTGCATCAGTGTTTGCCACTTAGCCGCTTTCAGAATAAAACTACTGTTGTGTAGAAAGGTATTTGTGTATTAATTTGCCATAGCAGAGTCATATACCCTAATGTTCAGACACTGAAAAAAAAAATCTCAAATGATATGGCCAATAAACTTGATCACAATGAATATGGACACACACACAAAAACTATTTCTATTCAGCTGCCAATAAATTATTAGCCCATGTATATCATTTGGGATGGGCAAGTGTAAAGAGGAAAAATACACCATGCATCAAGGATTGCTCTGTGATAGACTACCTATTTGCGCCACCTTTCAATTGCATAAAATAATTTAACATGGGACCTAGGCTCCCATCCAATTAGAAGTCTCTAATATTTAAAATGATTGATCAAATTACTATTTAGTCTGGATTCACAGATGACTAAAACAATAGTAAACACAGCAATACTGCAAATGGATTCCCAGACAATTGACTATTTTCCAGCCCAACGACAATGAGCAAGTCTTTATCCTGACACTAAGAATGAAAACAACCACCACTGAGTGATCCAGGGCAAGATCCTTACCCTCCTTCAACTCCTTAGGTAAGGAAAAAAGGTAAGTGTTGCCTTATATATTAAAAAAATGAATACACTTGAACTGAGGTGGAAATGGACATAGGAGACAGACTTGAGAGTTTCTGGGTAAAAGGGATAAAAAAAAAATGGTGACATCATGCTATGGGTTTATTACAGATCACCTACTCAGGCAGAAGAGATGGATGAGGCTTTTTTTAAACAACTAATACAATCATCCAAAGCGCAGGATATGGTGGTGATGGGGGACTTCAACTATCCAGACATATGTTAGGAAACTAACACAGCAGGGCACAGATTATCCAACAAGTTCTTGGACTGCATTGGAGACAATTTTTTATTTCAGAAGGTTGAGAAATCTAGTAAGGGGGAAACTGTTCTTGATTTCATTTTAACAAATAGGGAGGCACTGGTTGAAAATTTGAAAATGGTAGGCAGCTTGGGAGAAAGTGACCATGAAATAATAGAATTCATGATTCTATGGAATGGTAGAAGGGAGAACAGCAAAATAGAAACAATGGATTTCAGGAAGGCAGATTTTAGTAAACTCAGAGAACTGGTAGGTAAGGTCCCATGGGAAGCAAGACTAGGAGGAAAACCAGCTGAAGAGAGTTGGCAGTTTTTTAAAGGGACATTAAGGGCCCAAAAGCAAACTATTCCACTGCGTAGGAAAGATAAAATTATGGCAGGAGACCACTTTGGATCAACCGGGAGATCTTACATGATCTAAAAATCAAAAAGGAATCTCATAAAAAGTGGAGAGTAGGTCAAATTACAAAGGATGAATACAAGCAAACAACACAGGTATGCAGGGTGAAGATTAGAATGGCAAAGGCACAAAATGAGCTAAATCTAGCTAGAGACATAAAGGATAACAAGAAGATGTTCTACAAGTATATCAGGAGCAAGAGGAAGACCAAGGATGGAGACACCCATTTCTCGGTGAGGAGGGAGAAACGATAGTGGGAAACTAAGGGTGTGTCTAAACTACATTCCTCTGCCAACAGAGGGATGTAGATTAGGCACATCGCTATTGCAAATGAAGTGGGGATTTAAATATCCCACGCTTCATGTGAATAGAAATGGTTGCCACTTTTTGCCGATGCGGCACTTTGCCGGCAAAAAGCGGCAGTCTAGACGGGGATCGGTCGACAAGGAAAGCCTTTTCCGACCAATTCTGTAAACCTTGTTGCACAAGGCATAAGGGATCAGTCGGAAAAGGCTTTCCTTGTCGACCGATCCCAGTCTAAACCCCCCCCCCCTTTGTTGAAAAGCCACGTAAACCTCATTTTTTGAGGAAGAGCAGCTTTTCGACAAGGGGGGGGGGGGAGGTGTTTCACCAAAAAAGTCGCACCTAAACTACTTTAGAAAGCTCTGCTTTTGAAAGTGAGATCAGAAGAAGATATGCAAATTCCATAGGAATTTGCATATCCTCTTTCGACACTCTAGTGGAGTCTAGATAAGCCCTGAGAAATGCAGCAGTGCTTAATGACTTCTTTGTTTCTGTTTTTGTCAAGAAGATGGATGGTGATGGGATGCCTAACATAGTGAGTGCTAGTGGGAATGGGGTAGGTTAAAATGAAAGAACAAGTTAAAAACTACTTAGAAAAGTTAGATGTCACCAGGGCCTGATGAAATGCATCCTAGAATACTCAAGGAGCTGATAGAGGAGGTCTCCTAGCCTTTAGCTATCATCTTTGAAAAAGCATGGAAGTCGGGAGAGATTCCAGAAGACTGGAAAAGGGCAAATATAGTGCCCATCTATAAAAAAGGAAATAAGAACAGCCCAGGAAACTACAGACCCAGTCAGTTTAACTTCTGTGCCAGAAAAGATAATTCAGTAATTAAGGAATTCATCTGCAAACATCTGGAAGAAAATAAGCTAACAGCCAGCATGGATTTGTAAAGAACAAATCATGTCAAACCAATTTGATAGCTTTCTTTGATAGGATAACATGTTTTGTGGATAAGGGAGAAGTGGTGGATGCAGTATACTTGGTCTTTAGTAAGGCATTTGACATGGTCTCACATGACCGTCTTATCAATAAACTAGGGAAATACAACCTAGATGGGGCTACAATAAGGAGGGTGCATAACTGGCTGGATAACCATTCTCAGAGAGTAGTTTTTAATGATTCTCAATCATGCTGGAAGGGCATAACAAGTGGGGTTCCGCAAGGGTATGTTTTGGGGACGGTTCTGTTCAATATCTTCATCAATTATTTAGATGATGGCATAGAGTACGATTATTAAGTTTACAGATGATACCAAGCTGGGAGGGGTTGCAAGAGCTTTGGAGGATAGGGTCAAAATTCAAAATGATCTGGACAAACTAGAGAAATGGTCTGAAACAGGACAAAGTGTAATAAGGACAAATGCAAAGTACTCCACTTAGGAAGCAACAATCAGTTTCACACATACAGAATGGGAAAGGATTATCTAGGAATGAGTACTGCTGAAAGGGATTTAGGGGTCATAGTGGACAACAAGTTAAACATGAATCAACAGCGTGATACTGTTGCAAAAAAAGCAAACATGATTCCTTGATGCATTATGAGGAGTGTTGTGAACAAGACACAAGAAGCCATTTTTCCGCTCTACTCAGCTCTGATTAGGCCTCCATTAAAGTACTGTGTCCAGTTCTGGGCACCACATTTCAAGAAAGATGTGGAGAAATTGGAGAAGGTCCAGGGAAGAGCAACAAAAATGATTAAAGGTCAAGAAAACATGACCTATGAGGGAAGACTGAAAGAACTGGGCTTGTTTAGTTTAGAAAAGAAGACAGAGGGGGACATGATAGCTGTTTTCAACCATTTAAAAGGGTGTTATAAAGAGGGGGGAGAAAAAACTGTTCTCCTTAGCCTCTGATGATAGGTCAAGAAACAATGGGCTTAAATTGCAGCAAGGGAGGTTTAGGTTGGACATCAGGAAAAACTTCCTGCCTGTCAGGGTGGTGAAACACTGGAATAAATTGCCTAGGGAGGTTGTGGAAACGCCATCACTGGAGATATTTAAGAACGGATTAGACAGACACTTGTCGGGGATGATCTAGACAGTGCTTGGTCCTGCCATGAGGGCAAGGGACTGGACTTTATGACCTCTCAACGTCATTTTCAGTTCTAGTGTTCTATGATTCTATTATTCCTTTACACAGGGTAAAAGCAAGAGCAGTGTAAAGTGATCTTAAAAGCCATAGGGAAAGATTGCCCCCAAACAAAGGTACTATAGAAGAAAACCATAAAACCACCTCCTCAGGACTCTCACAAACCCTACTGTAGGGGCATTTGGGGTGTGTTGGAGGTAGGGGCACAGTCTACAGGCCAGAGAGGCTCCCAAACTTCGATCAGCTCCCCAGCACTGCTTAAGTTATTCCAAGGTCCTAACACAGGGACCTCCAAAATTAGAGGATTCAAAGGTAGCTTCCTACAAGTTCTGTGCTGTGCCTCTGAACTAAGCCACTAACAATCTCACCCACAGCTGCACAGCTTGGTGACATAAATAGCTCTAGAAGAAACTATTTGGTAGGCACAGGGTTTACAAGTTTGTTATAATAAACACACTGTACTCATTTAGTAAAGTGCTTTTTAAGTAGAATTAAATTTTTACAAATTATTTTTCTTCTTACTATGAGCTCAGTTCTCTCATGTCTCGGACATCAATTCTGCAAATCACTAAAAGATTAACTGAAATATTCCAAGTCTTCACAAGTATTTGGCTCTGAAATAGATGTAAAAATCTCACAAAAATTTGAAACATATCAGTAGAAAAGACTACATATCTATTTGCTGGTACTTGCAGTCAATAGCTTTGTGTCCTATTAAAAATGACAGAACTACAAAGCTCTGCCAGCCATAAGAAATACTGAAGGAGATGTTTGTCCCTGAAAGTAGAGGGTGCCACCATCTTCCTTGAAGTCAGCTTGACTTCATTCCTATTGGGAAGAACTGGAGATGGTAGCCATTTCAAAAGAGGTCTTAAAAAAACCCAACAACTGGTGCTCGCTCAGTTGCATTGCTCTCAGTGAGAATAATAGGAGATTGCAGATATTTTGAAAGAGGACATTTCTTTATGGAATTTTTTGTTAAAACACATTTATCAGACACTGTTGAAGGAAACATTTTCAGTACAAAGAGTGAAAATGACAATTTACCCTAAAAAAATTTGAAACTTAGCCAATGCACAAGATTTCAGTGAGTTTTAATTATGTGGGAAAGTTGGAGGGGGCTGCATTAAGATCATTCACGTCATAAAAGTGATCTGACAGCATATTAATTAAAAAATGGCCCTTTAAGAAAGTCAAACTAATTAACAGCTTTATTTATAAATTCTCACAAAATTCAGGAATAGGCTGTAAAGTAGTTAAATTCCTGCTTTAAACGGAAACTCATTTCAATCTTAACTATAGAATCACAAAAAGGGATCCCACCATATTCTTTTATATTTATAGACATGTTTCCATATATAAATTTTAGTAATGTTAATTTAATCAAAACAAAGCCACTTCACATGTATAACAGAACGGCCTGTCAAGCTGGTATCAAAGATGATGATTTCTACCTCCTCTTTCTTCTTTTTCTCAGAATCTTCAGATCTTTTCTTCTTTAGCCATTCTTTATATTTTTCTTTAGCTTTTTCCTGCAATTGGACTTTCTCTAGATCTCTCGCTGCTTTTTCTGCCATTTTTTTTAAGAGCTTTCGTTCCTTTTCCCTCCTTTCCTACACAAAATAGAAACAAAGAAAATCTTTTCAGTATTTTCAAAAGGTCATTATTGGCTCCTCCTTATAACGAGAAATTATCATGGATATCCAAGTAGAACTGATACAAGCTTGAGAAATCACTCTTGCAACAGCTTAGAATTTTGGTTTGAGAACAGCAACTATACAACATTTGGATATAATATAGTGTTAAAGCATAAGGTTGGTATAAAATGCAAGTGAAATCCAGCTTCAGCACTCACTGTAATATTTTATGTCTCCCATAAAAGAGAACTAAACAAATAAGACACATTACATGCCAAACACAAAATTACTTTGAGAAAGTAAATGGTGCAATTCTTTAACACTATAATGTAGTTATTAATGAAGAAACCTTTCAATGAATCTCCTAGAACAGGAACGGGTAAGCTTTCTGGCCTGAGGTCACACCGGTATGGAAATTGTATGGCAGGCAATGAGAGTGTGTCTAGACTATAGGGTTTTTTCGAAAAAACCTTCCCCTGCGTCTAGACTGCTGCCGTATTCTTTCAAAAGTAAATAGAAAGAACACGGCAGTTTTTTCGACCACGGAAACCTCGTTTTACAAGGAATAACGCCTTTTTTCAAAAGTGCTCTTTCGAAAAAAGGTGCTATGTAATGCAAACTGTGCTTTTTCAAAAGTACTGGTTGCAGTCTAGAGTCTCTTTTTCAAAAGAGGCTTTTTCTAAAGTATCTTTCAAAAAAGCCTCTTTCGACAGAAGCTTGCAATCTAGACGTAGCTTGAACGCTCACAAAACTGAGGTATGGGGTGCAGTAGAGAGTGAGTATTCCAGCTAGAGGTGTGGGCTCTGAGGTGGGAATAGAAATGAGAGTGCAAGCAGGGGTGCTGGGATGAGACAGGTGATTGGGATGTGGGAGGGTAGAGGGTTCCAGGTGGAGGGGTGGGCTGTAAGTGGGGCAAGGGATGAAGTGTTTAGAGTACAGGATGATGCTCTGGGCTGTGATGAGGGATTCAGAAGGTGGGAATACGAGGGGAGTGTGGGCTATGGGATTGGGCTGGGAATGAGGAGTCTGAGGTATAGGCGGATGCTTTGGAGTTGAAGGATTTGGAGGGCAGGAAGCCAATCAGGGCTGGGGAGCACTGGGGTACCTCAAGCAGTTTCAGAAGCAGTAGCATGTCTCCCTGGTCTGTCCTGCTCATACAAAGAGGTGTGGCCAAGTGGCAGTTCCCGGCCAATGGGAGTTGCAAAGCTTGTGCTTGAGGTGAGGGCAGTGTATGGAGCCCCCTTCTGCCCCTACTTTTGTAGCTACGTGGAGCCTTAGCACACATGGAATGGGACAAGCCTCTGACCCCCCACCCTGGTTGAAGCTCGAGAGCCAGAGTAGGCTGGATGCAGCCCATGGACCATAGTTCACCTACCCCATCTCTCGCCTCAGATCTATGACTGAGTGGAACCCAGGTTAAACTTAACCATTTTGGCTGGGAACCACTGAGATTTGTGGTTTGTTTGAATCTGAAATGCCAGCAATGGAAACTGATGCAGAAATCTAATTAAAAACTAAACCAAACCAAACCATGTTTATAATGAAAATTAGATCAATATTTCATGACACTCACCCATACCATCTTTTGTTCCCATAAGAGTATTGTGCAAGATGGTATCAAGTTAACTAATGAATGTATATCAATGACGGATTGCTTTATGTTGCATAAGTATCTGTCAGCATCTGATTAAAAGTGGACTACTGTGAGTCACTATGTATCAACAAAGTCTGGCTCCAATGTATTTAACTATAAATGAAAAGTTTCTAAGTTAAATACATAGTATGATGGTAAACAGAGGGAATATAGAACTTGTTTATACTTGGTGCTGTCAGATCCCGTCACAATTCCCTTTGATTCAGGTTCATGAATAGATAATGTCTGTTCCAACTGCTGGGAGAAGAGAAAAAGATATTTGTTGTGGGTGTCAGACTCAGAAAATCCCAGGGAAGGGAGTGTATTTCTTCAATACCTTTCGCTGCTCCTGTCTCCTCAGAGGGGGGGCAGAGAGCAGTGGGAAAATGGCGCAAGTGGGGATTGAAACAGTCCCGCTCGTGCCATCCGACTGCTGTTCCTCTCCCTTTGTGCATTTCAAAGGCCGCCTATGGCTCTTATACATTCCAAAGAAGAGGCACAGAGGGGAACCCATGCCAGCAGGGTCTGCTTTGGTCCCCCCTGGCACAGGTTCCCACTGTCTCTCTCCCTTTGAAATATACAAGGCCCATGGGCGGCTCCTGTACATTTCCAAGGGAGTGAGGCAGTGGGAACCTGAGTCTCTCCCTTTGAAATAAAGAAGAGCCATGGGTGGCTCCTGTGCATTTCAAAGGGAGAAGCGCAGTGGGATAGCGAGTGCCCCCTTATCGACTAATCGAGTAGTTGATGGAAATTCCATTGACTACTCGATTAGCTGATTAATCAAAATTTACCATCCCTAACACACACACATGCACAAAATCCTACCCTATAGGGCTGCACCATTATAGCCTATTAGTAAAAAAATTACAAGTCAGAAAATGCAAGAAAGAGTTAACGTTTTCTATTAGGGATGCAAGTATCACCAGTAAGGGTGATGCTTATCACTAACCAGTTAACCAGCACCTGGCCTGGCTGGAGTAGCCTCCCACCCATGTCTAGACCCATTGTGGCATGCTGCAGGTGGGAAGCGCTCCAGCCCAGCTGGGCCCACCTTACCATGCCATAGGGCGCTCCAGCCCAGCTATGTTCACCATACCATGGGCAGTTTGCTGCTCCAGCGGCCCTCCACCCACGGTGTGACATGGTGGGCGGTTAATCAGTTAAACATATAGTTTAACTGGTCAACATTTTAAATGCTGTTTTACATTTCTATTTTCCATTCAGAGCTTTTTGTGAACAATTACTCCATCATAAAATATTCGGGATACAATAATCAGTAATGTTGCTGTTAGAACTTGGACCTACATTTTCTGATTTTGTAAAATTTCTTTCACTCTAAAAGTCTATGATGTTAAGGGACACTGCATTGCTGTGCCTTTTGGATCAGTCGTAAATGCTGTATTAATATGGATTCTTGCATTTGATTACACAAGTTAAAGTTTTAATAATTCTATATTGCATGTTAAGTGCTAGGTTTATGATTTGCAAAGTAGTAACAATAATTATTCTATTTGGGTACAGTCAACATTTAATACTTGGAAGTCCAGTTCTTTTTAAGTAGCTCTACTGAACAATGAAAAAAAAAAGAGTTTTAAAAAGGTTAGATTGTCAGTCTACACTTAGCATAAGTTAGTTTTGAATATATCACCATTCTAAAGGCAAGTCAAAAGTAAGTTACATCGATGTATAGACATCACAGTAATTGAATGGTTTTACAGAACCACACTAAGCTCTGGTGTCAGTGGTGTGCATCCTCAACAGGAGCATTTGCACTGATTTAACTGTCAGTGTGGGGCAGTTTCTCAAAGGCAACAGCTGATGTCAAGCAATATAGTGTCTGACAATGAATCGACCTAACAGCATTGAGTTAAGTGCCAGTCCTTTCATGAAGGTGGAGTTAAGTTGGTATAGTGGGCAAGTTACATCATTTGGAGCTACATTTTAATGCAGACATTGACAGATTTAGGTTGACATACTCTGCCTTACTTCAACCTAACTTAGGCCTGGACATAATACAGCCCGCCAAGAAACTGGATCCGGCATGCGGACGCAGTGGGAAACCCAAGGCAGGCTTCCTGCTTGCCTCACCCCACCTGCACGCAGCTCAGAAAAGTGGCTGCCGGCCCATTTCTCTTTCAAAACTGTGAGCCCGGAGTGGGGGGAAGCTTCAGGAGCTGCTCCCGCCCCCAGCACAATCCCATTGGCCAGTTTCTGGCCAGAAACTGGCCAGTGGGAGCTGTCTGTTTGAATAATAGGCTACCACAAAGCACCACGCCTCCTCCCCTCCGGCTTGTAGTTATTCACACATGCATATGGCCCTGCAGCCTGTACGGGGCTGGAGTAGGCTGGCTGGGAAACATGATGGGCTGCTGGCTGGGAGTCACCCAGGTAGAATCTCCTGGACAGAGCCTGCCTCTGGCACCCCAGCTCCTCCCTTCCCCAGCCCTATGCCCCCCACTCCTGCCCCCCTACTCCACATACCCAAACACTCTGTCCCTTCCTACAATGATATCCCCCTCCCTGATCCAGCCCCAGATCCCCTGCACCAGACCACAATCCCCTCCTTCTTAAAGAAGGTAGAGAAAAACAAACATGCCACTGTTATAATTCTGGCAACTTAAAGGCAGTAACTCACATACAGCCTGACTTTTCCAAGAACAGTGTTCCTGAGGATAAATACGCTTGACACACATGCAAATCTTAGATCACAAAACTATCTAGAAACAACTACTGAGGTCATGTATGTTCCTAGCGAGGTCTGCATGTTTGGCATAAGACTATATAAAGCTCTCAATCTTTCAGTTCCTGAAGTATCATTTAAGACTAAAAATAAAAAAAAATAAGCAGAGAAGAATGATGGGCAAGTCTAGGTCTGCCAAGGCAATATACTTGGAACTTTTTTTGTACAGAGATAACTCTTTTGGCATCATGAATTGTCTTTGTAGTTCCCAATTCTTACGAGATGTCCCTTCTACCGGGATGTGACTAATGGCCCAAATATTTTCAAATAAAAGGTTTGCTCTGACAAAGCAAGCATCTGAATTAACTATTTCAAGAGTAATGGAGGTAAAAATTTGATAAACTTCATGTGACGCCTTACAGATTTCATAGAGAAAAGTGTCACAAAGTGATTTAAACCAAGCCTCTTCAGCTGTACTTCAATGCAAGGATGATATCTGCACCAAGGGGTTTCACGGGTGAGTTATTAAATGCCTGAGGAGCCCAATTCTTGGGCTGCAGATTTTCCCACAAAAGTGATAGGTGTGATCCTAGAGGCGACATAATTGTTGCTTGGAGGTTTGTGTTCCCTTTCTTCCCTCTTTTGTTGCTTCTTTCTCATAAATATATCTGTTCTCCTCAAAGTGAGCTGTGGCACCACTGCGTTCTGTTCTGTGACAGGTCCTCCCAGTTTGGTGGGTTGATGACTCCCTTTTAAGGTGTACTTTCAGTATGTCTTTGAAGCGCTTCAACTGCCCTCCACAAGCCCTTTTCCCCTGATTTAAGAGTACTTGCTTTGGGAGGTGAGTGTCAGGCCTATGTACTAGGGATGTCAATGTGTAGTTGTCTATATGATTTTCCGATAAGCCAGGTGTTTTGGTTAATCTGTCGACTACTCACATTCCCCTTCCCCTCTTGCTGCCTCTGTATCAGGTAGGAGCCAGTGCTGGGGGGAGCTGGCTTAAAAGTTGGTTTCCCCCCAGCACCGGCTCCACAGTGCCACCTGCTCCCCACCCCCACACTGCTGCCTCTACCAGAGACAGCAGCAACAGCAGTGAGTGGGGGGAGGGGCAAAGGGAGGCTGCTTATGAAGCAGCCTCTGTCCGCAGCAGGTCCCAGCACTCCACGGACAGAACGCAGCGGTGCCACAGCTCACTTTGAGAAGAGTCTGGGCCTGCCACGGACAGAGGCAGGCTGGTCCCTGGGGGGAGGCAGAGAAACCTATGTCTGCAGGGAGCTCAGACCTCTCGCGGACAGGGACTACTGCCAGACCAACCTCTGTCTGCGACTAGCCACGGCTGCTGAAGACAGAGGCTGCTTCACAGCAGCCTCCCCTGACTCCTTCCCCACCCCCCAGCAGCCTTTGTCCACAGGGAACTCAGACCCCTGCAGACAGAGGCTGCTACTACCTTGCACTACTGCCTCTGTCTGCGTGGGGAGCTGGTTTTTAAACTGGCTCCCTTCATGGACCAGCTCCCACCTGGCACCTCACACTGGTGCCTCTGATACAGAAGCAGCAGTGCGGAGTAGCAGGGGGCTCCCCGGGAGTTAGGCCAGAGTGCACTGGCTGCGGCCCCCAGCCCCGGAGCCTATCAAATAGTTGTGTAACCACTAAGATTTCATGCAGTTACACAACTGTTCAATTACCTGATATCTAACATCCCCACTATGTACACAGTGGCCAGCTGAGCAGAGTTAATGTTTCATAACTTGCACTTTTACACGGCTGATGTCGGTTGCAGCGAGAATGCCGACGTTAGCATGTTAGTCTTCCCAGCTGATCCTGAGAATCCTCCTGAGGCAGTGCTGCTGGAACCACTCCAGCTGCTTGAGATGCCTTCTGTAAGTTACCCAGGTCTCACACCCATAGAGAAGGGTGGGGATGATAACTGCCTTGTGAACCATGATCTTGGTGCCTGTCTGTAGATCACTATCACTGAAGACTTGTTTGAGTAGTCTTCTAAAGGACGCATGGGCGTCATTTTGGAAGGGTGGGTGAGGGCAGCAGCCATGCACTCTGGGACGCTCCCTTCACCAGCCAGGTGTGAGAGGCATTCACAGAATGCAAGTACTATCAGGGAGTGATAGTCCAGGGAATGGGATAGTCTTAGAGTGCATGGCTGCTGCCCCCTTCTACCTTCCCGAAATGGCACCCTTGGAAGGATGCAGCAGATCCTATATTCATTTTCTGTGTCAATGCTGACTATCTGTGAGAGATGGCTGCCATTCCCCCCCCCACCACATGTAAGTGATGAAATTGTGAAGGGTTACACAATTACATAATTAAACTCATTTTTACATCCCTAGTGTCAGCCCCGCAATACCCTCCCATAACTATTAATCAATTAAGTCTGTACCCAGTAAGTCACATACACACAAGATGCCATCCACTATGCAAGTCACAAAATAGACCATAGTCTCTGCATTTATGGAGTGCTTTTCATCTTCAAATCATAAAATCACTAATATGAGTTAATTAATCCGCACAATAGCCCTGAGAGGTAGAACTGCAATGAAAATAAACAGTTGTTAGATTACTACAAGCTATTTAAAGAATCTAAAAGTTGGATGTTGGACAATGACTTTTCTATATTAACTATTAACATTAACTGCTACAATTTAAACAAGGACTGATTTAAGAACAGAGGCATAATCTAGAAGGAAAAAAAGCTGACTATTATAGCAATGAAGCAATTTAGGAGCCAATACAACTTGCACACATACTTTATATAAATTTACCATATCCTTGCTTGAAACTAAATTTAGTCCTAAATTCATTTCATGTCTTACTTCCGCAAGTTTTAATAATCTAATATATAAAGGAGAATGTTTGTATGTTTGTGTGCTAATAACTTGGACACTGTAAGAGCTACCGCAACCAAACTTTGCATGGGATAACGTTTTATCCAGGAGAAGGTTTTAAGGTACTGTGGGAGGAAAGAGATGAGAGACCGACGCCTCTCCCCGGGGCTGCACGGAGCTTGGAAGCGGCTTCTCCCGGGGGAAGCGGCGGGGCCAGTCACTCACTAAGGCCGGCGGAGGGACAAGGAAGCAGCGCGCGGCTCCCTTCCCCCTCCCTCCTCTCAGGCTCCTCACATCAGTTATATCAACTGTCAACTTATATTTCAACAATGTATACTGACAAAGCGCAAGGACAGTCACTTAAAATAGTTGGAATTGATTTGGAGACATCTTGCTTTTCACATGGACAACTCTATGTTGCGTGTTCAAGAGTTGGAAGTGGAAAAAATTTGTACATATTTGTTAAAATAATGAAACAAAAAATACAGTTTACAATAAAGGTTGATGATAACATGTAAAACTGGTTGTTTTTTCCTTTTTTAAATATATTTTAATCCCTATAGAACACAGTGCAATTTTTCTACCATTCAAAAAACGATACTGGACTACTGTTTTTCTAAATTTTGTTCCTCCACTTTCCGAGCAACGCCGGGTAACTCCCACTAGTTTCCTTATAAGGATGGCGCAATATATTTTGAATAAAAAGTGGTCTGAGCTATGTCTGTTTCAAGTCAAAAAAATTATTCACACCACCAATGAACTTCACCCTTTTAAAAGTTGTTAGAATTATCAGAAAGAGAAAAGTTAAGATTCAAATACTTTAAAATTAAGGGAAAACTTTTCAGAAAGGGAATTTAAAATCCATGAAAAAGTGCAAGACTCAAGTTCTCTATTCACAAAAACAAATTAAGTCAAACACATAACTGTACAGCAAGTCAAATTTCCTTACAAATCAACTCTGACCAGGAGAGATAAGACACACCCACTCAAGTCTTAGGCCTCTTTAATAAGATGGCAAACAAGAATGTCTTTAAAAATGCACATGTCCACTAAGTACTGCCTCCGGAGAGCTTCATGTGAAACTGGGAGTTAAAGACAGTACTGGACTTGACTGACAAATGCATACCAAAACAAACCAGAAAGATTATAACAAAGAGTGCTCTCTAACTGCATCAGGTTATCAGAGCCATTAAAATCTATTTCCAATTCCTGTGCCATTCAGTTCCTCCTAAAATGAAGGCTATGTTAACATTGAAATGGCTTGTTGAGTGTGTATATTCATAACTAATCTGCTTGTAAATTTTACATGGAAATCGACAATACCTTATGTTATTTTTGTACATAAATCAGAAAGTAAAACAAAGATGAAAAGTGTGTCTGTTACACACAAAGGTCACGCTGTTATTAGTTTAAATCAAATGTTTTACTGGATTAAAAGTAGTATTCTATTGGGTTGTGGGGGGTTTTTTTGGGTTCGTTGGGTTTTTTTTCAGCTAGTGTGTTTTGATCTGTGTTCTTCTGACTGTAAGCACCATACTGCAGCTTAACCAACACAAGTTAATCTGTCTGCCCACAAATGACTCAATACTAACTTGACAGAAAAACAAGTTTCCATTTTAGCTCAATGGAGGCTCACACACCAGCCAAACCCCAGAGGGGATTTCAGAGCCCAAGCATCTCCATTGCAATCTTATAGATTAGCAAGCTACGGTCGTGCTGCAGGTCTTTTATCACAGTGCAGAGTACCCAAAGAGTGCTGTCTACTAAGCATTTGTTCCTACTGAACTACAAAATGCCATGTCAATATAAATATCTTTTTCACAACTCAACATGGTGCTTTTTGACAACTCAGTACCATATAAAGTGTTATTTTTAAACCCCGTAACTACCTTTAAAACTTGAAAATTATGTTTACACAGAAACAT
The DNA here is from genome assembly GCA_032595735.1 of Pelochelys cantorii. Taxonomy (NCBI): domain Eukaryota; kingdom Metazoa; phylum Chordata; order Testudines; family Trionychidae; genus Pelochelys; species Pelochelys cantorii. The sequence goes on along the minus strand of CM064329.1, from coordinate 41,874,226 downwards.
GCCAACTGGTGAAGTTAACTTTATTTATCTTCCTATGATAATTTAAACAAGATGACTAAGAATGTATAGAAGTCTCCATTGAGTAAGTTATTCTATGTCATTTTAAAACGAAAAAAAAAAAAAAAAATCCTTCGGTAGCAAAAAGCGTCTTGGAATTTCACATCCTAGTCATTTCACCAGAGTGCTACATTTTACAGGTGGGACATCATAACTGATATTAATATATGTGTGTGCTGTATATTAAAATGCAAGAAAAACAACTACAGCCCTAGTGGAATAAACTCTAATCTGTGCTGAGTACAGATTTACACTAGGTGGGAAATTGATTTAAGTTATACAACTTCCACTGTGTGAACTGTATAGCTGAAGTCAACATATTTAGATCTACTGACTATGGTGTCTTGCTGTGGTGTGTTGACAGATATCCTCCTGTCTACTCTGTTTGCACATCTCAGTAAGATGGAGTACCAGAGCCAATGGGAGAGCTATTGACGGTCAACTAATCGTGTCTGTATTAAACATGATCAATTGATCACCACCCTGTGATGGATGAACCCTGAGGAATCTAAACTGGCCTGCTCATAACAAATTTTGATGCAGTTAGACATAAGTTTAGCCTCTGACTTGAAATAAACTGGCACTTTAACCTGCCTGTAAATGCCACAATCTTGGAGAGTCTCTGAATGACTTGATTCTATGTAGAAAGAAATTCTAGAGAATGTAGTCTAGCCTCTCCTTGTTTGAAAAAGACTGACAAATGAGCCATCTAATTAAAATGAAAATTAGACTACTTTTGGTAAAAATCTGGGAGGCTGAGACTTAAAAGTGACCTTGTATCATTCTGTAATATAGCCACAAGTGCTTGTACTTCTCTTCTCCTTGCTGATGTGATTGTCAGCAAAAAGACCATTTTCGTGGACAAGCAATGAAAAGAATGAGTTGCTCAGAATTCAGGAGTGTGTTCCCCATTAAACCACCAAGATTATTTTTGTACTTAACTTGGAATCAAAGGTTTGTGTTAGCACGAAGATGAATTTGCCTGATGTGTAATATTATCTGTATTACTTGGTCAACATTGCTATAGCAGTGGTGTGGAAGATCACACCCATGGGCACCTTAGTTATGCCAACCTAAACCCCCGGAGTAGATACATCTAAGTCAAAGGAAAAATGCGTCTGTCAGCTTAGCTATTGTTGCTAGGGGAGGCAGAGTTCAGAGTAGGGATGCAAACAAATAGTCAAGTTGACGACTTGCTTCTCCCCCCCTTTGCTGCCTCTGTATCAGCAGGCTGATGCTCGCCATGGGCAGAGGCTGCTCCAGCAGCAGCCCCTCTCCCTCTCTGCAGGGGGTCCCCGTAGGGAGCTGGGCACCCTTGCGGACAGGAGCTGCTTCTGCAAAGAAGCCCCTGTCCACGGCGGCTGGGGCTGGTCACGGACAAGAGCTGCTGTCAGAAACAGGCTGGTGGACCGTGCTACGCGCCGGACCTACCCCACTGTGGCTCTGCCTTTTAAATGTAGTAGTAAGAGCCACCCAGCTACGGCTCTGCAGCGCGCCTCCCCTTAACTAATCATTTAGTCGGCACAAAATGTATCAACTACACAATTAGCCAAATATCCACTTCTTAACATCCTTCATTCTTGCAGCAATGGTTTATTAATTAGAAGGTCACATCAGACTATCAAATGCTTTACTAAAGTCTAAGTAAACCACATCTATCGCTTCCCATTTATCCACAAGGCTTGCTATACTAACAAAGAAAGCTATCATGTTGGTCTGATATCATTTGCTCTTTACCTTGTTTTTGCCCTTTGTGTGGTCTATACAGGACCTCTGGGCAACAAGCACATCCACAGTGGACTCTAAAGATGATGCCAATGGACACAGACAAAAAATATATTTTTGTCCACACAGCACTGGCGAGACCCGATGACACTCTGAAGTCCAGACAGCTAAAGTTTAAATATGGGTCACTGAACAAGCTCCATCACAAATGGACTTACTGCTGATTCATGGATTCAGGTCAGTTGTAAGCGCCTCACACCTCATTTATCCACAAGGCAGAAGAAACATATGATTTGCTTAGTCACTCTCATATTTACCTAAGTCTTTCTAGGCTCTTCTCTACAAGCTGCACAATAAATTGTATGTAATTAATGAATATGCTCTTCCCAAAGTTCTTCTGCAATGGAGTCGTAGGTAGTCAGCAAGTGAGACTGCACTTACCAGAAAAGAACCCAGGGCACATTTAGCAGGATAATGAGCCACAATAGTCAGGGCTAGCCAGGGCTAGCCATTAAACTTCTAAGTTTTCAAATACAATTTCCCTTATCAGTTATAGCAAAAGTGAGCCATAAAACTTTTTTTTTTTTTTTTTTAGATACACTCTTCAACTTCTGGGGTGTGGATATTAAAAAATTTCCTCCTAAAATGTGTACTCAGAGAAAGAAATATGAAAGAGTGAGTAAAAAGGGAAAACTGAATGAAATAACTGGATATCAGTATTGTGAATTAATGCAGTATTTACCTCTTCATTCTTTTTCTGCACCCATTCCTTGTGTTTCTCTTCAGCAATCTTTTTTTTCCTTTCAAGTTCCTGCTTTTCTTTTCTTTTCTCCAGTTGTAAATTCATTTCCTAATTTAAATAAATGTACATACATAATTTATTTTCAAACAAGCCAAAGTAATTTGAAAAGCATAAAGTTCAGATTTAACAAAATCATTACATGGCAGTACTTTCTAGCACTAGCTTATGATCTCAAATCCGTTTATAGAATACATAAATTTAAAGCAACAAGCAATTATTTGAAAAAAAATCTTTAAGATGGTGCAAAACATGGTTTTTCTGAGATGCACATTACTGGTTGACAAGACACTAGTCACTTGGCGTAAGCAGTTATTTCTAAGAACCACTTTCTGAAATCAACTTGATATATATATAGATATATATAGATATATATATGCATGCATGCTTTGGCACCAATGAAAGTCACTAGTACCAATTCAAGAGTTCTAGTGATTTTTTTTTTTTTTAAGTAGAAACTGTTTCAAATTTCTTGCAGTAACAAAGACTGTCAAATATACAATTTCTATATGATCAATTCTGTAATGTTTACAGACGTTATAGAACCAACGTAAATGTGCACAAAAATGCATCAGCACTGGATGTCCTAACACAGACAGGGTGCTGGTGAATGCTACCATTTTAAATATCATTTCAGCTACATCAGTGCTGAGCAGAATTAGATGGCTAGAATTTAAAACAGCAGTGACAACCCATTTACACTAGCACTTTCAATGCTGCCAATGGTGATGTTAAACCAGACAGGAAATTCCTGAAAGTTTTCCATAGTTTAGAGAGGGCTAAAAGTCAGGGAAGAGGGAGAGCAAGCAAAGAGGGGGAAATTCTTGACATATTTCCAATTTCTATTGTATGAAAATGTTTCCATTAATTTACAGTCAAACAGCAAAATGAACTCTGCAATCTTATCTTATTCCTCGGTACTCATCTGCATGTGCAGTGCCAGGACTTTGCTACATAAAAGGAACATATATGGTAGGGATGTCAACATGCAGACAACCACACGATTAACCGATAAGGCTAGGCTTATCAGTTAATCCTGTCAGCTCATGTATTCCTCCCCCCCCTGCATGAGGAACTGGTTTTAATCCAGCTCTGTGTGTGCTGGCTCCGTGGACCCACCTACCCTCTCCCTTGCTGCCTCTCCTACAGAGGCAACAGTGGGGCAGCAGGCAGGAGTTGGCACTTGGGGGGAGCTGGCTTTTAAGAGGCTATCAGAGGCAGCATCACAGGGAGGGGCGGAGGTGGGGGGGGAGACAGGGGAGGTTCCTATTAAGTAGCCTCTGTCCACAAGGAGCGAGAACCTCCTTCTCCCCCCATGGACAGGGCCTGCTGCCACCCCATGCTGTTGCCTTTGTATCAGAGGCAGCAGTGTGGAGTGGCAGGCAGAGTTGGGCTGTGCGGGAAGCCGGTTTTTAAACCCTTACTCATGCGGGGGGAAGATGTTCTGAATGTCTCCCCTCAGGACACAAGTTGATGGGAGTTGTTCATATTCAGTTAGGGGGGCTGATTAGGAGTAGTATGTGGGGAGGTTGGGAATGGAGAATGAAGTTTATAACAGGAATGTAAGTGACTAGTTGAGCAGCAGGAGGCAGGGCTGGGAAGAGCTGACTTTCTCACCCCAGCACCATCTTTGCAGGGAGGCAGGGGAGGGAGAGGCTGTGCCTCTGCTTTTTAAATGTAGCAAGAGCCACACGGAACCCTCTGTAGCTCTGCAGTTTCCCCCCCTCACTGACTAATCAAGTAGTCGATGGAAATTCCATCAACTACTTGATTAGCTAATTAAATGCAATTTAACATCCTTAGTTTATAATCAAGTCCAAAGAGTTTATTCTGCAGGCAGACTTCAACAGTTGTCTCAGGAAGTGTGAACAAGATTTCAATGTAAATTTGTCAAGTCTAATTTCAACACTAGAAAGGCTAGAATGCAACTATGTTTTTAAATGAATGGTTTATATTATGGAAAATATAACAGTATTATTCTTTCAATACAGTTATTTTCCCAACAAAAATGTTTAGGGTCTGTATGTTACATGCAATTTTCATGTGAGAATCTTCATTTTCAGCATCAGTTCTTGGATTTGAAGAAAAAAAACCCCAATATAGTCATTGTTTAAAAATACAATTAAGAGCTGTATTTTAACAAGATCCAGGCAATTACAGCCTCATAAAGGACCTGATGAATCTGCGCTGTAGGCATGTTCGTCTCCTAGCGTGATATCTAACGTATCCTAGAGCAGCAGTTATAAAAACAGGGGTCTGCACTCCCTGTGGGGCTGTAAGGCCCCTTGGCTGAAGCACAGCTACCTGTGGGACTAAACACCCAAGCCCAAAGCCCCAGCACCCCTGCCTGTATGGGGCACTGGAGTTTTTATAGCATGTGGAAAGTGGCAACAGTTCAGGAAAAAAAAAGTTTGAGAACTTCTGTCCTAGAAGGTATGTGCCCAACATGATTTGGAATGGATGTTTCTGTCTACACATTAGCTTTCTTTAGGATATCACTCACTCTGAAGTTTCTCAGAATCTGAGCCTAGAATATTTTTTAAAAACAGTGTTAACATGAAATTTTACAAACAAATATGCTTTTCTCTTCTTACAGACAAGTTTAGCAAAATCACTGAAAGTTACTAATGTTTAGTATTTATAGAATTATTTTCAATTAAATATATTCAGAATTCTGTTCTTAACCCCTTCTATTATTTCCTTTAGTGCTGAGAATTGTTTACTATATCACTGATTTTAAAAATCTATTTAAAACAGATAATGAGTCATTCCAAGTTGTTTACTGTATAAACATTTCATTGTCTCAAGTATATGGAAGTAGGGATTTAAGCGACTAGTCAATTACCTGACAAGCATAAGCTTATCCCCAAGGGAGCAGGAGCAGGTGCTGGGGGAGCCAGCTTAAAAGTCGGTTCACCCCAGCACCGGTTCTGTGGGGGCCCAGGGAGGCAATGGGTAGCAGGGACCAGGCACGATGCAGTAATCAGCTGATTCCCAGCTCACACCCAATCCCAGGATGCTGCACTTCTGCTTTTTAAATGTATTAAGAACCTGCTGGCCTGTGACAAATCCCCCCCCCCCCGTGCACTTCAACCTTTTAAATGTATTAAGAGCCTGCTAGATCTTAATACATTTAAAAGGCAGAGACGCAGTGGGGCTGGCTTCTGGGGCTGGAATCTAACCCCACTGCAACTCTCCCGCTTATCGACTAGGCAATGGAAATTTTGTCAATTAGTTGATTAAACTAAATTTAATATCCCTATGTGGCACTTTGGTTCTGATCCAATCTTGATGACTAAGATTGCATGTGAAACACATTTTTCACATATCACCAGAAATTAGCTTGAAACAAATATTTGGGGAAGGAGGGACAAATAGGGAGAAGAGATGAATGCCAACTTAATCTAAAAGGAAGTCCAAAATATGTGCTGAATGCTAGGGAACTCAGAACACATTGCTGCAGTTTACCAAGTAATTTCAACTTTCCTCTGACCTTGAACACAACAAAGTATTTTAAACACTTCTCTAGAGCCTTCGAAATGAAGACTGCAAGTACTTTACAAACACTAATGAGTTAAGCCACAAAAAACATCTGTGTTGTATATAGGGATGCAAGCAACTAGTCAACTATCTGATAAGCATAAGCTTATTGGATAGTCGAGTAGCAACTCAACTAGTTGCTTCTCCCACTCCTTGCTGCCTCTTTCAGAGAGGGGCAGCGGGGGGGGGGGGGGGGGGGGGGGGGGGGGGAGAGAGGCGCAGCGGGGAAATGGCATGAGTGGGGACTGAAGCAGTCCCCCACTCCTCCATGTTTCCACTGAGGCTGCTTCAGCCTTTGAAACGTACAAGCGCCCTGTGGCGCTGAGTCCAGCAGCCTCAGATTGCGCTGATCACTGTGCCTCTGCATTTTAAATGTAGTAAGAACCCAGCAGCTCTTACTACATTTAAAATGCAGAGCTGCAGCATGGGTAGCTTCTGGAGCTGGCACGAGCCAGGACTGCTCAGTCCCAGCTCAAGCCAGTTCCTGGAGCCACCCCCTCTGCAACTCTGCAGAGCGGTTCTATCGATTAATCGTACAGTCAATACAAACTGTATCAACTATACAATTTGCCTGATAACCACATTTTAGCATCCTTAGTTGTATATATCATACTAATTTTACAGATGGAGAAAATATGGCACAGAAAAGTGATGACATTCGCTTAATGTCACATGACTAGCCAGTAGCAGAGATTAGAAATGAACTCAGTGATCCAACTTTGATTCTATTGCTTTAACCATTATGCTATGCTTCCCTAATTTTTTTTTTAGATGTTGCTAATAGCTTAACCAACAGGACTGCACATACACCAATTAGGAAAAGGACAGAAGTGGTTCACTTAATTTTGCCACAGTCTTACTATTCAAGAGTAGGTTATTTATAAGAAAGCAAAAAAGTCTGGAACCTCTGATTGTCTCACTTTATTCTGCATAATTAAAGGATAAAGAAAAAAATTGGGATAGGAAGCACTTATTGTTAATATTTTGGGAAGAGGTATGAAATGGTTGTATAATACCACACCTTGGTGGCCGACAGTGTGCCTCATGTCTAACCATGTACCTTGGCGTGTCTATACACAACACACACCCTGTCATTCGTGTTTTATTGCTAAATGCAGGCGTATTTAACCATGAGGAAAATCAAGGTACCAATTACACAAATATGTTTTAATCCTTTAAAGCTGAACCACTACCAGACAGTTGTATAAGAAAATATGTATACCACAACTCCAATGAAGCGTAACAATTTAGTAAGGAGAAATTAATGGAACATGAATCACACTGGTTTACCCAAACAGAAAAGCTAAGCATGTCTAAAGACATTTAAGCTAAAGAACAAATCTACCTAGTTTTCACAACAAACAGAAAAAAACCCTTCATTTCACTGCCTGTTAATCTGATGTCAAATCTAAAGAAAAATAGAAATATTCACCTCTAACGCTCTGGCTTGTAAGCGGATGCGTAGCTCTTTCTCTTTGCAAATGAACCATTCTTCCCAAGGGGAGAGATTATCTATTGGAGAGGACTGCTTTTTCTTTTCTGTTACATTACAGTTTTCAGCACTGTATTACAAATGAAAGGGAAGACGTTTTAGTGGATACTACTTTCAAATCAAATTTATTTCAAAATTAACCAGTGCAACTGATATGAAATAATGACATGTTTATACTTTGGGTATTTATGATACCATAAACTCATTTACTTCTGCAATTCTGTGATAACATCTAGAATAAAGTGATAAATGGCATTTTTTGGAACTTTTGATTATGCGGAGTAAAATGAGACAATTAGCTCATTTTCTTAAGGAATAATTGTAATAGTCCAAACTATGGAGCAGATTCAAAAAGCTACCATTTAACAAGAAAACAAAAAAAACAGTTCACATGTTTCCTTCCTTCTCCTGAAGTATGGATCAGGGAAAAGCAGGGAATTAAAGTTACATCTGCTATATGCCCTCTGACCAGTAACAAGTCCAGTGTGTCAAACCCTTCAGGTCTAGTAACAGATTTTAATGTCACCAAGGAACCTGAACTTTGAGGAGAGAAACACACAAGCAGACCTAACAGGATTTTTTTTAAATATATTTTTAAAACTTTTAACGGTTAATTAGAATTTATTTCGGACACCCCATATAACTCACTCATGTTTTCTTCCCCACTCATCAGTAAGATAGCTATTCCAATCTCAAGTCAATAAAACCTGATAATACACCAGATACACTTGCTAGCTCATGTGTAAAAGTAAGCGATGTTAGACTCCATTTTGATCAAAACTAACTTATAAATGCCAATGAGCTCATCTGTGAGTTTTCTACACATCTTTCTAGATTACACAGAATCTTCTTTTCTTTCAGCCAATAAAAATGGAAATTCCCTCTTTCCAGCAATGTATGCTGAATTTTTTTGACATCTTGAGGATACTTACCTATACTTTTAACATTACTACTGTGAGTAGTCCCACTGATGTAGTTCAAGAGGCATACAGAAATGAATGTTATAGTAACATTGTAAAATAAATTGACTATTTAATGAAGTATATTTAAACACAGGATCTTTTTTTCAATATAAAAGACACTGAAGGTTGAGCAACTTCAGTATTTGTTCTTTATATCTAACATAAACCCGCTCCATTTATAATCAATAATAACCTATAAGGAGGATAAACATAATTATTATTCAAAGACAATACTAAACTGAGAATCATAGTAAACATTAATCAGAGCAGAGAAATAATATAAAGGGAACAGAATGATTAAACATATTTGTAGAAAATAATATGAGATTTAACTTGAAAAATGCAAGCTAATACACTTGGAAGAAAATAATCTAAAACTTAATTGTTCAGGTGAGGGGGGCAACCTGAGTCATCATAATGAAAAACACCCAGATCACAATGGCTATCGTGTGAGATAGCAGGAAAAGAAGCCAACACAAAACTGCGTAGACAAGTGGAAAGTGGCAGGGACAATTATTCAATACATGATTGTGGTTAGAGTGCACCTTCATTATTGCACTCTATAAGAAAGACTGAAAACTGGAGGAAGTTTAGAGCAGAACTACGAAGACTGAGGTCTACAGGAAAGGTAACATTAAACAAACAGAGCTTGGTGAATTAGGGAAATAAATACAAGTATTTGAAGGGTATAAAAATCAAAAACCACAAAAATGATTTAGGTTGGTAAAAGAGATTAGCTATAAGTTATCAGAACAAGTTAATCAGAGAAAAATATAGGCTGAATATCATCATTAGCCATTATAAGGGTTAATTAGGACTTTCAAAAGGACTCAGCATTAGCCTAATTTTACTCCTATGACTTCAACCTTCCACAGTCTCCTGAGAGATGGAGCAGAAGACATATCTGAGATATTTAGACTGCTATAGACTGGATAAAATATATATTAGCTGAAAAAAAAAAAAAAAAAAAAAAAAACACAGGAAAGTTTATGTATAGAAAATATGTAGGAAACTCATGCCCACTGGAATTTTATAAGTTAGTTTTGATCATAAGCAATCATAGTTTGGCAAGCATTTTGCCCTGGTAAGGATAGTCTTTTCCACCTTTAAGACTCTCCAACAAAGAATTCCCAAAATAGCAGCTGTGTGTGTGTCAAATCCAAAGCAATTTTGGGTAGTATGTTTTGTTAAAGTACAGAGTTTTTTTCCTGAAAACATCAGGCTCACTTTACAAAAACATCCTTTATAAGAAAACAAATCATAGACTCATAGAACACTAGAACTGGATGGGACCTCAAGAGATCATAAAGTCCAGTTCCCTGCCCTCACTGCAGGACCAAGCAGCATCTAGATCAGCGTTTCCCAACCAGGGTTCCATGGAACCCTGGGGTTCCGCAGACCATCATCAGGGGTTCCGCAAGAAATCGTGGAATAATTAAAAAAAATTTCTTACAATGTAAGCTGACAAATAAATTTTCTTACAATAATTTAGCAGTAATTGAATTGCGCTCCCCGCTGTCAACTTTTTCTGGCCAAGCAAACGTTTTCATAGGTAGGGGTTCCTCGGGATATGAAAAATTATTTTAGGGTTTCCTCCATGGGAAAAAGGTTGGGAATCACTGATCTAGATCATCCCTGATAGATGTCTATCTAACCTACTCTTAACTGTCTCCAGAGATGGAGATTCCACAACATCCCTAGGCAGTTTATTCTCCACCCTGACAGTTAGGAAGTTTTTCCTAATGTCCAACCTAAACCTCCTTTGCTGCAACTTAATGCCACTGCTTCTTGACCTATCATCAGAGGCCAAGGAGAACAATCCCCCCCCCCTTTTTTTTTTAAATAGGGAAATAGGTATCTCTCTCAGACCCTGAGAAGTCATCAAGTCCAGTTGCCTGCCCTCATGGGAGGACCAAGTACCAACCCTGACAGATTTGCCCCAGATCCCTAAATGGCTGCCTGAAGGATTGAACTCACAACCCCGGGTTTAGCAGGCCCATGCTCAAACCACTGAGCTATCCCTCCTTGAAATAGCAATTTTCAAGTATCAAAAAGGGTATCATGGCCCCCTTCAGTTTCTCTTTTCCAAATTAAACAAGCCCAATTCTTTCACTCTTCCCTTACAGGACATGTTTTCTAGACCTTTTTATTATTTTTATTGCTGTCGATGTAATGGAATCTGAAAAAGGGATGAAGTAGTCTTAAAGTTTTATGATCTTTATTTTATATGCAATATTCTGTATTACCAATTGTGATCCATTACCATCTAATGACTTTGTGACACAGATGCTCTGAATACTGCTTGCTGACATCTGACTCACCTAAAAGTTGGATGGAAAGTCACAGTACCATTTTTCTGAACTAACAGAAAAATGGTTTTCAACCTGTGGCCTGCAGGCCCTTGGGATTGGAAGATTATGCATAAGCGGCTGTGAAAGGTGATTATTCATAGTTTCAGATCCCAGAAAAGGCATGCTATTTTTTCTGATCAATCAAAAGTACATGAATACCTCCAGAAACAGGTCAAAACCTGTGGGCTTTTATGGTTTTGACCTGATTATATTGTTTTGACCTGATAATGTCACTGGTCCCATAAAAGCCCATAATTTAACACCCTCACTCACACTGCATCAAATGCCATGCTGAACATGTACAATATTTAAGCTGAATTCTGTTCAATCAATTTTCAGTCTACTCTAAGACATCTATAGCTGGGTTCCAAGAAACACAGATTAAACTTCCAAAGGAGTGAGCACCTCTATTTGAAAATGTTTGGAGGCCCACAAATGGAAAAAAGGTTGAAAATCACTGTACTAAAACATTCATAAGCATGATGTTTATTATTATTACTGTGCATCATTCTTAAGAAAAATAAATCAGAGAGTTCTGAAGGATCACAATCCTTAGGGTGAATTTTAATATTAGATTAACTTCCTAACTCAAGTGATATGTGTTGAGTCCAAGGGTGGAAGTAACTTAAGTTTCTTACAGATACTACTGTGTTGCACTCCCCTGGGTAGGGACTCAGGACCAGAGCATTAGGGGTGTGTGAGATACAGTACTTGTAAGAAATTTAAGTGTGGGGTGGAGTGTAGAGGGGCTCAGGGAGTGGGGATAGCACGAGTTAAGGCAGGAGCTTGGCAGTGAGGAGGAGTTCAGGGCAGGGGGTTAGGAGTGTGGGGTCCAGGAGTCAGGGTTGGGGGTATGAAGAGGGGCTCAGGTCAGAAGGTTGGGGTATGGGGTCACAGTTGGGGATGTGAGGGTACAGGAGTAAGAGCAGGAGGTATGAGGAGGGGCTCAGGGCAGAGAGCTGGGTGTAAAGGGTCATGGCAAGTGGCTAGGGGTATGGGGTGCAGGACTCAGAGTTGGGGGGTGCAGGACCCAGAGCAGGCGATTGGAGGTGTGTGGGTACAAGAATCAGGGCAGGGGTGAGGACGGGCTCAAGGCAGATGGGGTGTGGGAGTCAGGGTAGAAGGCAGAGTGTGAGGGGCTCAGAGCAAGGGGCATATAGGGAATGCAGGAGTTAAGGTAGGGGGCTGGGTGTTTGTAGGGGTGAGTGCCAGGGGGACCCAAGGGCACCATTCTGGGAGGGTGGGGCTGTAGCCATACGTACTAGGTCCCTGTTGCTTTTCTTCTCTTTCCCGGAATTGTCAGGAAGTAAGAGGAAAGCTCACAACACGCTGCATCCTCCTCTGCCCCTCCCCGGGGCAGCCAAGAGTGGGAGGAATACAGCACGCTGTGCACTTATCCCTCACTCCCTGACAATCTGGGGGATGAGTAACAGGGACCAGGTATGTGCAGCTGCAGGCCCCCCAGCCTTCCCAAAATGGTACCTGAAGGAGGGGGGCTCAGGCTGTTCCATACAGGAGGAGGGGGCACCCTCAGCCAGCCCCTTTCACCTGTCTGCTGCTTAGAACACCAGCCTGTAGGAAGCCTCAGAACCCAAACTAGGAGCGCATTGCCCCTCCCACTGCAACTAAATGCACATCAGCCCCCCTCCTTCAGGTGCCATTTTGGGAGGGCAGGTGGGCTTACTTTCACCTTTGGTTGAGTCAGAAAAACTGAAGTTTGATTAATAGAAAGTTTAGTGACTTTTATTAACAGTACATGCACTAAAGTCAATATATCAGAAGTAAATCTTTGAAGACGCACGCTGAAAGTAAGTAGCCCAGGACCATTATAAGTTGAGCTAAGTGGGCCGTTATAAGTGGAGCCATTATAAGTAAAACCTATACCACTGTCTATTTTAAGACCCTGGTTTACAGAGATTCAATCTGTATCTTGTTAACTGTGCCTATTCTTAGCCAACATGTAAATCTAGTATGCTGATCATTGGAAAGTGTCCTGGCTGCTAGGTCTTTTCAGCCATTTTTTGAGGAGACATATTATCCAACACAATCCTGTTCCCAACCACAGTGGTGGGGGACGAAAAGAAAAACAGATGAGGAGGTAAGAATTATTTGAAGAAAGGGAACAATTAAAGAACAAGAAATGGGAAGCCCAAAACCCTGGAAATAACCACTGGAACAGCTGATACTCTTCATATATCCCTGGGTTTGGATGTAGTTTTAATATTGGAGAGAAAATAACTCCTAACCCTCAAAGCACATTCAGAAGTAGGCAATATTATCACTCCCTTTTAACAGAGAAGGAAACTGAGATACAGAGAAGTTAACCATGTTCCCAAAAGCTTAGATGTTTACAGTCCCAAGTATACTATCTAGAAACCTACAGAAGTGGTTTTATACTCAAAGATGAAATATTAAGGACCTGAAACTCCCACTGAACTGAAAAAAAACAGAAATTATAATTGCTTGTTACCTGTGAAAGTTAGATTACCTTCATTAGGTGACTAAATAAGTATTTAGCTGTGTAACTTTCTACACCCACATTTGAAAATCTAGTCTTACAGGGAAGGAGCAAGATCACAAATCAGTGATGGGGATGAGAACAGATCCAGAAGTCTGAGCAAGGCTGCAGCTAATGTAGCAAAAAGACAGGGAATGGAGATTACCTATTGTGTTTATTCCTCTTGATGGTCATTTGCCCCCGAGCTGATGTTGCCGCTGCCTCCGCCTCCCTATCCTCCTCCTCATTGCAGCTCTGGAAGCTGTGGTGGTAAGTTGGGGAAAGCAGGGAGTAAGTAGAGGAGCTCAAAGGCTGTTCATCCTCAGAGCTGGTTGGGGATGAAATGCTGCAGTAGGCTTCCCTCCTCCTAGTCCTGGGCTGAGCACTGAGCATGGAGGCAGTAAGCACCTGTCAAAAGTTAATGGGATAAGAGCAGTGCCTGTCCATAGGCCCCACAGTTTCCAACACACAAGCCCCTACCACCCACCAACCTTTCAATCCACAGGTCCCTGTCCCCCTACCCCACCAAGGATGTGAACAGATAACTGGTTAGCCAGTGAGATTCACCCTTACCCAGGAGCAGTGGCCATGGGCAGGGGCTGTTCCAGCCTTGCGGCCGCACCTCACACCAGGGGGGAATGGGCTCCTGCTTAATTGGTTAAACCTAAGGTTTAATGGGTTAACTGATTAACTGGGATTTTACATCCCTACACCTCCACCTTCCAACTCACAAGTCCCTACACCCCAACCTCAAACTTCCAATTCCCCACTTCCAATTCACAGATCCCTCAGCATCCTGTCTCCACCGCTGCCAGTTGCCAACCCTCCAGGACAGTCCTGAAGTCCCCAGAAATTAAAAGATTTTTTTTTTTTAAATTAAGATTATGTCATGTGATAAAACCTCCATGCACCCGCACCCAAAAAGGGCAAACCCCCCCATGGGCAACACACGCCCACACCCAACACAGGCAACCCCCCCCCATGGCCAACCCCCCCATAGGCAACCCACACACTCCCAGAACGGGCAACCCCCCCCATGGGCACCCCCACACACAGGGCAACCCTGCCACCCCTCAGCTTCCAACCCACAGTCCCCACCCAGCCCCCGGTTTCCAGGCTCCCACCACCCCGCCCTTCCCGCTTCCAACCCGCAGGCCTGCGACACCCCCGACTCCCAGCGCACCCCCAGTCCGCACCGCCGCAGGCGCCAGCCCCGCCCTTGCTCGGCCCGGCCCGGCCCGGCCCTAACAGTCTCGCGCTTCCTGAGGCCGCCACTTTGAAACCCGCAGCCTCGGCTCCGCGCTCCCATCAGCCCCCGCGGCCCCGCCCGCTCTGCCAATAGCCGCTTGCACTGGGCTCCATGGCAACCGGGACGCTTCGGCCCTGCGCGACGTCTCCTGCCGCCCTGTCTCCCCCCGGCCAATCCCCGCCCCCCTGCCGCGCGCCCGAGCCCTGGGACAGCGGGCTCCGAAGCGCGCGCAGGCGCCACACGGGGAGAGCGCGGAGCTCACGCCTGGGTCCCAAGCTGCGGGACTAGCGGGAGGGGCGGTACCGTGCGCCGGGGGCCAGTCGATACTCCCCGCGCTGCCCCGAGTCTGAGGAATCCCGCTGGGCTTGGTGATGGGCCTTCCCAGCTGCTGCCCACCTGACCTCAGCTCCGTTGTCCCTACCGCCCTGCCGGTGCAAAGCCTGGGATTTCCCGCTGGTGGGCTCCCCTCCTGCTGCTCAGCTTCCCCCTCGCCGTTTGAAAACCAGCTAGCCCGTCCCGTAGAGCGCGCCTCTGCCTCCTCACAGAGAGAAACTGGGTCCTTGGGGCCGTCTGCACAGGCCCCCTAGCTCTTGCTGCTCCAGGCTACTGCTTGAAGGAAGCTGTCCAGCTGCTATGCATTTGGACTTGCAACCCAGGCCGCTTCCAGCCTCATCGCCATTACAGCCTGCAGATCCCCATCACTGCCAGGTACAGCACTTGTCCCAGGGCCCGGGCTAAACCTGTTCACTAGCCCAGTATGAGGTTATTCAGCATAGGGGAAGCCTTGTGACTTCTTACACCACTGTGGGAGGCTAGGCCTGAGGCTGCTTGGTGTGCGTGGCGTTGTGTATTTCGTGTGTGTGTGCGCGCGCGCGCACGCACGCACACACACACACACACCTCAGACCAGACCCACTCAGACAAAGCACCAGGAACAGGCTTTATTCTGTAAAAAACATAAAACAGGATCAAAGTTCAACAGCCCCTCCTCTCAGCAGGTGGTCTATGTGCTGCTTCTTGCACAGTCTCTGCTGAGATCCCGCTGAGGGCAGAGATTACAGCAGTAGTCTCCAACCTTTTTAAGCATGAGATCCAGGGGCAGCCCGTGAAAGTAGGCAGTTGCCTAGGGCACTGCTGGCCTGGGCACCTAATGATGACATCACGGGGCGCCCTGTGATTACATCATGGCCATTGACAGCCATGCAGGCGGGGGCGCTGATCACGCCTTCCGCCTAGGGCGCCAGCTGCTGCAGCCAGCCTCAGGCGCTCCTGATGAGATCAGTTTTTTAATTTAAGTGCAATCCAAGATCTATCTCAAACCCAAATACCCTTGTCCCCCTTCCTCTGTGCCCCTTCTCCGGGGCCCTGCCCCTGCTCACTTCATCCTCCCTCCTTTCCCCCCAGGCTAGGGCAGAGGGTTGGGGGTGCAGGCTCTGGTCTTGGATTGAGGGATTTGGAGTGTGAGAGGGGCTCTGATCTTAGCTTGGGGTAGGCAGTTGGGGTACTGCAGGGGGTTCTACGCATTTGGATTCAGGGGTACTCGGGGCTGGGGCAGGGACTTGCGATGCAGGAGGGGGTTCATGACTGAGGTAGGATTTTGGGATGTGGGCTCCAGCTGGGCACTGGTTACATCAGTTGGCTCCTGGGTGGTGGTGCAGTCGGGCTAAAGCAGGCTCACCCCTGCCCTGGTCTTGCATCACTCCCAAAAGCAGCTAGCAAACTCCCTCCCAAGTCCTGTTATGCCCCCTCTCCACTCTGTGGAAATGGGATACAAGGGGGGAAGAGGAGGCACCTTGACATGAGCACCCTTTCTCTCCCACCCCTGCCCTACCCAGAAAACAGGAGACTCCTGAGGAGACAGCTACAAGGCAAAGGGCAGAAGATTTACAGCAGTGTGGGGAAGAGCAGCTGAAGTGCCAGCACTTGATAGCCTCTTAGCCAGCCAGTCAGGATCACCTGTCAGAGGTGCCAAGATCTACCAGTAGATCCTGATCTACTGGTTGGTGACCACTGGGTTACAGCATACAACACAGCCCCCTTATAACATGTTCCAACTCCCACAGTAACTAAACCCCACAATAACCAAGTCCAGGTTCTCCCTTTGTGTCACTTAAACTCCTCTCAGGGTGCTCTATAGCCCTTTCTGGTCCTACCTGTAAAAAACATAAAACAGGATAATAATTCAGCAGCCCTTCTCAGCATGTGGTCTTGTGTGCTGCTTCTAGAAGTCCCTGCTGAGACCCTGCTGGGGGCAGAGGGCACATCCTGTCAGGAATCAGGAAGTTCTCCCAACATGCTGCAGTTTGTAGTCCCCAACTTGTAGTTCCAGGGCTGCTGCTTAAACACACTGGACCTTGGGCTACATAGGCAAGGGCAGATATGGATACAGAGGAGCCCACCATGGGTGGCTCTGTGGAATCTGAACTGTTTTCTCTCCCTTTTTAATGGCCATACCCAATTCTAGCATCATTTGATCTCAAAATGAAAGAAGGTGCAGGGGAAAAATAAGCGATTTCTTATCAATTTCTGTTTAGACATACTTCTGTATTAGCATTGCTCTGCTTATCAGAAAATTGGAAACTGAGCAGCAACAACAACAGTTGAAGGATAATTGATTTCTTCACAGTCCCTTTAGTCCACCAGTGATAAAAAAAAAGAGATAATATTCAACAGGTATAAATCAGCACCGCTCCATTGAACTCAATGAAAATAGTCATTACAGATGGGGTCAGAGTTTCACTATCATTGAAACATTCTTCCTGCACAAAGACTGTAGCAGTGGGTCCCCAATGTATTTTAACTTGAACACAATGGTAACAGCATGTAAATAAACAGAGACTTCTTGGCATTGGTAGGGTACCACAACATTCAAAATGTCACAAGTAGGATACTAAACTGGGGTTGTTCTCCATTTCACCTTCATGGTTAACATATATTTTTTCATAGAAACAGAGTTTATGCAATTTTTTATTACCCAGCCTGTCCCTTTGTCAATGCAAGATTGTTCCATACAGTATTTTCTAGTGCTTTATGCAATTTAGTTTTAAATGTGTCATACACTTCCATCACTTCCCTTAGAAGACTATTACACACTCTAGCAAATCTAATTCTCAAGATTTTGTTTCCTAATATGCAGCTTTTATTTTTCCTTTTTTAGTTACATCCCTTTACTACTAGCTATTCTGCCTTTTGGCTATCTTACTAAATTCCTCTCTTCTTGTAATTTTTATCACTTAAATATTCATAAAATTAGGGTCCAGTTTTATTCCCATGTACTCCACAGGGACAGGATTGGGCATTTACATTTCAGTGCAATTATCTTAGTCATGCTACACATATATAACACTTTAATCTTGTCTCATAAATCAGTCCTTCCTTGTGCTCTTCTGTGAACTCCCTTCAATTTGTCAATATATTTACTGAATTGATGTGCCTAAAATTGAATGCAATATTTTTAGATAGGATCATAACCAAACCTGTATTGAGTGATTGTTATCTCTCTAATCTATTGTGTCTATGACTTTATATATACAGAAATGCATTCCAATGTTCCTGCTACCAACTATCAGATGTTTTTTCAACGTTACTGATTTCTACTGCCAACTGAGTATCTGTTTCAGCTATTTCCCTGCAAATTTACTAGCAAGGTGAATTTTCTGCCATTTAAATTTGCTAAACAACAAAGTGACAGAATATGAATTTGGCATGCCTATAATTAAAGAGGTAGGAAACTAGCACTGGAATGGTCTAATAGGGTGCATCTATACTGCACCGTTATTTCAAGATAACTAGCATTATTTCAAAACAACAATATGAGCATCTACACAGCCATTCTGTTATTTCAAAATAATTTCAAAATAACAGATGGCTTATTCCAACTTCTGTAAACCTCCTTCTATGCAAAATGATACCTATTCCGAAATAGCTATTTCGAAATAAGGCATGTGTAGATGCTCCACTGCTGCTATTTCGAAATATTCCCTCACCAGGGCCATTCTAAATTATTCCTCCACAGTGCCTCCTGGGGCTCTAAATTGAGGTAGCACATCTACATTAGGGAAGCCTGCCTCGGACTCATTTTGAAGCTTCCCTGAGAGTAGATGTGCTATTTCGAAATAAGCTATTTTGGAATAAATATTCCGGAATGGTTTATTTCAAAATGAGCGTGCCCAGAATGATAGTTCCAACAGTATCCAGGACTGTGATTCACCTTGTTACACCCCTGTCTGCAGTAAGAGGCAGATTCAGTTGGGGATCAGTAACCCTACACCACTAGCTTTGTACCCACCAAAAACTACTGTGGACTCTGCCAGCGCTAACTGTGCCAGGTAAGTTAACAATAGGTACACATCATTCCCCAAGTCCCTTTGAAGTGTCCTTGTGATGGGTTACTTCACCTCTTGTGAGTATTGTGATGGTTCCCCTCCCCCCCATGCTTTATGAAATGGATTTATGAACATAAATGTATATAACTCAAAGGTGCTTTGAGCAAATTACTTCATGTAACCTATCAATCTTTATGTCTTAATCGTCTGGATCGGTTTATCTTATTTTGGTGTATGTATCATTCTTGTGTGTAAAATTAGACATATGGAGGGGGGAATTCTTTATGGATTTTAAATGTGTGAAAAAGTCATCAAGAGAGGCCTCAGTGTCTGAGCAATCATATGCAAATAGCCTTTTGCCCTTAAGTCTTAGCAGTAGTTAGTCTGGGGAAATCACATGTCTACCCTCAACTGGTCAGGTCACTTCCCATGGAAAAAGGGAATCTTTAAAAACAATAGGAAAATAGGAGTCTTATCTTTGACTGACACACACATGAGAGCGAACCAGAGACTCCAAGGGAAGTGGAGATTTCCCTGGTTTGAAGATGCAGCTGGAACAGAGTTTTAGGGTGAGTTTGTAGTAAGTTCATACTGAGGATTTAGTGTTAGAATTAGCTAACCATTTTCTTTTACTTTTAATGTGTAATCTACTTTGCTCTGCCTATTCTTATGTATAACCACTTAAATCCTACTGGTTGTACTTAATAAAATCACTTTTACTTACTATGAAGGCCCCTGTAAATAATTATTACCTAGAGGAGCAATCAGTGTGTACATTCCCCCTTTCATTCTTAAAGGGGGCTTACCCAAATAATTCAGTGGGGGTTTTGATCCCATTTGGGGAGTGGTATCCCAGGAAGCTGGGCCCAAAACTGCATTCTCCTTGGACCTGAATGGGGTTCAGTGTCTGTGCTGCTTCTTAGGGGGTCAGTGATCTCAGCTTGGTGCCTAGGTTGTGGGAGACCAGGAAGCTGGCCCAGCAGGACCAAGCCATGAGAAGCTCCAGAGAGTGGGAAGGTGAGTGGCAGTGGCCATGTCAGCACTCCGGGAAGTCTCCCCAGTGGGTCATCTGTGACCTCACCCTGTCACAAGTGTCTTCTATGGACAGGATCTCATATGGAGCTCTTATCTGGTCCTGGTATCGCTTGTAGGTTGTTGATCTTGCTAGATGGGTCTTCAGTGCTTTCCTCCTTAATTTGCTCATAACACGTGCAGCTCTGCATTAAGACGATATCTATAATTAAATCTTATCCTTCAGGGTTACAGCCAACATTATGCAGGGATCAGGAAGGAATCCACCCTGAAAAGCACAATTGACCACATATATGTGCTTTGGTCACACCTACTGCTGCGGGGGAGGGGAAGAAAGTAGGCAATTGCCTCCGGGGCCCAGCAATTCAAAAGGATTTGTGGCTCCTAGCTGCTTCCACCACCACAGAAACAGGAGCAGCCGGAGCCTCCAGCCCTTTAAATCACTGTAGGAGCACTGCATGGGCCCGCTCTGGGTACCTCTGAGGGCTGGCTGCAGGGAGAGTGCCAGGTGCAGCATGCTCTGGGGGGCATTGAGGGCTAGCTGCTCCACCTGCCTGAGGCCCTGTCCCTTCCCGAAGCATGACGTTGGGCATCCCCCTCTCAACTTCATCCAGGGGCCTGGCCAGTCTGTCAGCCCACTGACTGTGGTGTTTTTTCACATCATCTGAAGCATCAGAGATTTGCTACAGCTGAAGATAGGACACTGGAGAGGATGGCCACTTCTCTGAAATGGAAGAGAATTCTTTTTTCAGAAGCTTGGCCAATGCGTCTTGCTCATGTGTTCAGGATCAAACTGGTTGTGAAGGAATTCTCCTCCAAGTCAGACTGGCTAGGACCTTGGTGGGCTTTTTTTTTCCCTTTACATCTTCTGCTGCAGCATGCACCATGGATTGCATGATAGGGTCATCCAGACATTTTCCCTGATCTGATCTATTCTCTGCCATTGCAGGGGCCTCAGATATTGGTGCCCTTTTTGGTTTCTCTTCTGCGAATGTGATCAGGTCCCTTCAGCCCTGTAGCTCTATGAAATCATCATTGAAATGTAGCTGTAATGACATCGGAGGCCAGGTCTACACCTAAAACTCATGTCTAACCTAGGTATGTCACTTGGGGGTATGAAAAATTCATACCCTGAGGCCAGGGCTACACTAGACATGGAAGGTCGGCTTTAGATACACAACTCCAGCTATGCAGAAGTTTGGTGCTGTCCCCACCACAGGAGGCCAAAGGGAGCAAACACTCCCATCAGCTTCCCTTACTCCTTGTGACTGCAAGGAGTACAGATGCTGTCTGGAGCTGCCCTCAACATTTGATTTACGGGTCTATTCAAGACCCACTAAATTAAATGCCAGAATGTTGATCTCCAGTGCAGTGCTCAGAGACACAGTTAAGCCCTAGTACAAGGTACCAATAGATTTACAGAATTTTTCCATCAACCTAGCTACTACCTCTCAAGGGCAGTGTTTAACAATTGTGATGGAAGAACCCTTCTCTGCTGATGTATCAAGTATCTACACTCAGGCACTACAGTGCTATTGCCATGCCACTAACCCATCTGATGTCACCATACCCTAAGTTCCTGTTCAGCACTCACTCACTAAGGGGCAGTCTCTTTTGATGATTTAATTATGTTATGTTTTTCTGTTTACTGGGCTTTGACTCAAGCCCTATAAGATCAGGTTGCTTATTTTAAAAAATTATACACAAATTTTTAATTACAGCTATTGAAAGTTCTAACTAGAAAATTTAAAAAAGTTCTTATTAGATGCTAGAAAATGTATTCTGCTAAATAATCAAGAAAAAGCCTATGCATAAGGGAAGGGGGAAAAGAAACAGACAACCAAAATATTTATGAATTACAGCATTTATTACCATGTTGACACAAACTGATAATAAAAAGACATTTAAATTGTCATAAAAACCCTTTCGTGATATTCTTAGTCTCTTAACATAAAAATATGAAAAGTAGGCATCATTAATCTAATTCCCAGAAGATACTGATTTACGCATAGCAGATGTTGTCAATTTAGACATTTCTTTTGGCTGAGATTCATATATACTAATCCTCATTTAAGTTTGCAATTTTGCAGATTAAAAATGTGTTATCTGAACATCACTTTGAAACTCAGACAGAGCATTCATATTTTCTTTCTATAGATCTGTCTGATGAAGAATCTAGAAATTTGCAGGCTTCCCAATTTACCAAAATCTTGTTTCTGAATTCTCTAGCAATTTAACAAAAATAGAGGGCAAAAAGTTGAGCACGTTTCCCTGAAGCAGCAGCAAAATTAAATAATGCAATTTATTCTTGGCTGTACTTGGTAAAAGGAAACATTAAATTCACATTTTATAGTTTTCAATAGTTTCTCAAAACTAGGAAGTACATCTAAATTTAAAATTCCTATTCTTCATGTACTCCATGTTTTACTTTCTATTTTGTCTAAAAATATACTGTCTAATCCGGTCATTGTCACATCCTTAGTCAAATCTACAGATTGAGTATTTGGTCTTTAAACCTGCAGTTTCCAACAAAGGGAAGAATAGCAGAGTTTTGAGCCAGGGAGAACACCACTTAGCCTCATACCAAGCCTGAATAGACTAGGCACTCATGGGCCACCCTGCTACCACCTATGTTTGTGAAGATATAAAGGTTACTTTTAGTTCTTTTTGGTCATCTTTTTCCAGAGACTGTGGAATATGGGGCACCTTAATTACAACATTATTAGCATTCCTCATTCTTCCAAAATTCTTGTGGGCTCCAGCCCAAACCCTGATGTATATGCTGAAATTTTTAGCTGAACAGCCTCTCAGCTGCGGCCATGCCCCAAGTCTTTCATTATAGTGTAAATGTACCCTCAGCGTCTATGTTCAAGCCAAATTTGTGTCATTGTTTTTAAACATTATTTGAAGGTCACCATCAATCGGTCAACCGTGGGGCCCCTTTTTTCCTTTGCAAGAAAACTTCACTTGAATGATCATCTAATTGGAGTAAAAACTCCCATTAACAATATGGTTTCTGCTTTCTTTTTATAACCAATCATATGGTTAGACTGAGTCTTTCAGAAAAAAATGCAGGTAGTGCCTTGTGGCTTTGTAACCCAATGAAACATGATATTTTGATACAGTAAATCTCCACTGACCTACTCAGAAACAGGAGTCTACTTCATCCCAACTAAAAGCAAAGATTTTATAGTAAATGTGAGTTATATTTCATTTACAAAATCTATTTAATCTCATTTTATAATATAAATGTAATACATTTATAATTACATTTGTAATAATACATGAAACTCATGCATCCATCTAAGTCATTATGATGTATGGATGCCTCTACAATTTACCAAAAACAATACTTTGTGATGCAGTTTCCTCACTTCTCAATTGTTTTCATTCGTTCAAATTTTATAAAATTCAGTCGTTAGTAAAGACTAAAAAAACAGTCTTTAGTAGAAATTAGCAAGAGTCTTAAAAAAACCCTTCAGCAAAAGAAATTGAAACTTAGAAGCTAGAAGAGATCAAAAGCACCTAGGCAATTAAAAAAAACTGTAATTAAACTGAAAGTATGATATTTCAGACATGGATAAGCTTCTGAAGAAAGCTATACATGCTTTTATTAATTAAAAAGTATTAACTTGCAAATTAGAACAGAATGATATAAAAGTTGTTCAATAAAGTCCAAAGATAAAAGGATTTGTGTACAATTTTGAAAAATGTACTTATAATTATACACACACAAGATTAATCTGTAAGGCTGTGTCTATACTGGTGCGATCTTGCGCCAGAGCTATGCAAAGGAGGTTCACCGTGGAATATCGCCGAGCCTCATTTGCATAACTAATAAGCCGCCATTTTTGCGGAAGAGGCTCTTGTGCAAGACGGAGCTGTCTACACTGCCCCTTCTTGCGCAAGAAAAACCCTCTTGCGCAAAGCCGTTATGCTGATTATTTTCAGGCATAACGGCTTTGCGCAAGAGGGTTTTTCTTGCGCAAAGCCGTTATGCCTGAAAATAATCAGCATAACGGCTTTGCGCAAGAGGGTTTTTCTTGCGCAAGAAGGGGCAGTGTAGACAGCTCCGTCTTGCACAAGAGCCTCTTCCGCAAAAATGGCGGCTTATTAGTTATGCAAATGAGGCTCGGCGATATTCCATGCTGAGCCTCATTTGCATAGCTCTGGCGCAAGATCGCACCAGTATAGACACAGCCTAAGGGTATAGCTAGAACCAAAAACTTCAGGTTTGGAATTGACAGCTTGAAGTTTGAATAAAAGTTTTTTATACATAAACAAAAAAGGCTCAAATATCAGATTAAGAAAACATATTTGTACATGGTAGATTGGATTCTGCAAGTTAAACTAGTGTTTGAGTTTAATTTTTTAAAAGGTATAAGATAATCCAATTTTGTCTTTGATCTAACAATATTTTAAATGCTCTTAGAAAAGCATGGGCTTGCAGACATTACTTGTTTAAAACTTGCATTGAAGGAATAACTGCACAGAGTCTGCAGGAATGGACTCCCAGTTAGAGATTTTGAAGCCCAGGTGATCACTGAGGCATAACAGCAAGCTGCTAAAATATTTTAAGGAGCTGATTTCAGTAGGCGCCCAATATGGTAATGCTTTTTTTTTTTTTTTTGCCTTTTAATACATTTTAATAAATAGAAAAAGTTATTTCTAATGGAGACCTTATTACGTAAGAGATTAAGTTTCTTTCTTCAGTATCTTCCCATGGACAGCCTAACCCTAAACAAAGGCAGCTAGTACCTCCCACCAGCAGTAGACAAGAAAAAAAGCCAAAATGCTCATGATGTCACTCTACAGCAGTGGTTTTCAAACTTCTTCTCTTGACCCAGTTGAAGAAAATTGTTGATGCCCACAACCCAACATAATTATGTCTTTTGACTAGAGTGCAGGCTACAAGGTGGAGTTGGTGATAAAAGGTTTGGTGTGCAGGTGGGGGCTCTGGATGGGGGAGGGCTCAGGGGACTGGGGCATGGGCTTTTCTCTGGCTACTCCTGGTCAGCAGCACAGTAGGGGAGCTAAAGCAAGATCCATGCCTGTCCTGGCACTGTGGACCGTGCTGCACCCGGGAAGCAGCCAGCAGCAGGTCTGGCTCCTAGGCAGAGGCATGCAAGTGGCTCTGTGTGCTGATCTCGCCTGCAGGAACCTTCCCCCCAGCTCCCATTAGCCAGGACAGGGCAGGAGGCCTGCTAGAATACCCCTACTGGTCATCTACTTTCCCTACAGCAAGGTGATCCGCTACCTGACATTCCACAACCCAATACTTGGTCAGAACCCGTATTTTGAAAACCACTGCTGTCCAGCTATAGAATATGGAGGACAGATGACCTCCAATTGTTCTTCTACATCTCGAACGTTGGGTGAGTTCTCGGTTGGCCTAGGTCCAGTGTTTGTATGTGTTAGGATTTAGAAAAAAACCCTAATCCTTATCCTAGCTGTGAGGATGGCTTTAAGACTGGGTCTTAAAAATAAGGGTAGGAGTTAGAAAAATCATGTCATCTGTTTGTTGTGTTTCCTGCAGTGACTATGAAGGGCTCAAGGGTGGATGCTAACAGCTGTATTCTCTGTTGGTATCTCCTGTATCTTACACTGTGGCTGATTTACTTCTGAGCATTATTACTCCAACTAACTTGTGAGGCATAGGACAGTGCTGGCAGGTCTTTCCTACTGTTTAATTGGATTTCTTGATTTATTGAGCAAGCCCACACCTGCTACCCTTATCTTATGTTGGAGGAGTTGGGCCTCATCTCAGTTTTGCAGCCCACTTTCTCAAGGAAATGACTACAGAGGATCATTGCTTACATTCCTCCTCCCTTCTGTCTGATGGCAGAGCCCATTTCACACTGGTTAGCTTTGGCAGAAATTAGGGGAACACAATTAACAAGCACCCACTAAGTCACAATTGCAATTAAACATTACAAACCAGTATTTCCCAGCTTTGAAAATGGAAACGTTATTGTAGCCTCAGTTTAGCAATATCTGCTAATTTTAGTAACACTTGGGTATGAATTTAATGAAGACTTTAAAAAAATTCTGCTGATCAATTCCCTATTGGAAGTTTGACAGTAGTTACCTTTTCCCCCCCCTATTGGTAATATTTTTCCATTTGAAACTTACTTTTCAGTAGATCTGAAAATAGCTACATTGCCAACAGGCATGTAAAACTGTGCATCGCTCACATAAGTGACTCAAAAGTGATACAAGCTTGGGTTTTACAAAAATAAATATTTAGCATCTGGATGACCTTCCAAGTCATTCTAAAAATGTACAGGTAACTTTAGGCTTAAATTCTATATTTCACAATGAAAAGTGCTTTGTAAAAAGCCAATCACTTCTCTGGATGTTTTAACCTAATATTGTAGACTTGCAATACGTTTAGTTCATAATTTAAACCAGTTACTCTGTTATTCTGTTAGCACATCCCCTTCCAAATCTCCAACCATATGTAATACACTGTATCAGACGCCATATTTATGAGCATAATTTACCATGATGATTTTGTGCATCTGAAACATTTCCAAGATCTTATGCATTTTTTAAGAAGTGTGATTTCTAGCAATGTCCATGTATACTTTATTTGCTTTTAGTGGGACACTCTGTGCCAACTTAAAATGAAGTATTTATAACTATAAGAAAGCTAAACCTCTGGGATAGTTTTCTTTTGTCTCTGCTTTTGTTTGTTTTTACTTTAATAGTTTGGTTTACAAAAGTTACAGCATACAGTAAATGAAACCCACCCAATATTTTGTACAAATGACATGATTTTGATATACAAGGATTCTGTTTTATTACAGTGACAATGTACAACCATGTCTATTTACAATGCAAAAAAGTACATAAACCACAATTACTGGCAGCCACTATAGTTTTAGAGGTAGCTTTAATTAACAAAATGAATTGAAGCCATAATTCCCATCATGTGTTCTATCAAATAATTTACAATACAAAGATAAAAATTCATTATATGCACAGTATGTACAGTTTAATTCTCAAAACAGCAATCTAGCTTAAATCTTAATAAGAACATTTCCAGAGGAACTGGTATGGCAGTGGATTTGCTATTGATTCAGCATACTGTTCAAGAAACTTCTATAAAGTACTTTGATCATGCATTCATAACTTTATGTTGATCAAACTTCAAACTAAGTACAGATTAAAGGAAAATTGATGGTAATTAAGTGATAGCTGGGCCTTAAATACTTAAGAAAAATTTGGAATTAATTCATTGTTTTATATGAATCTGTCCATCTCACCACACTGTACTTTACTTTGAGAAAAATAATTGGCAGAAACACAGAAGTTTCTATACTGCAAAACTGCTTTTCATTGCCACCCTTTTGGTAAAGTGTCAAGATATTCACAGACATTGTGTGTATTAGCACTGTTGCAAACAGCAAATAGGGGTGCAAAATACATTAGCTTTTCTCTCTAAGCAAGCATGACACACAGACAACACTTACAATATACACTGTCTAGCCCAGAGGTGGGCAAAGGGACCTCCGCAAGCCAGATTTGGCCCGCCAAGTGAGTTGATCTGGCCCGCAGCCGCACTGCCCCTGCCCCCAGGCCAATCAAGACCTGGGGATGGGGGAGCACATGAAGTCACCTATCCCTGCCAAGGGCATGTGGCACTAGAGGGAACTGCGCACCCCTGGTGGGGTGGAGGAGACTTCGCACGCTCCCCCTGCCTCTAGGCCAATCAGGGCCAGGGGGTGGGGGAGCATGTGAAGCCTCTTACTACCCATCCCACCCTGCCAGAAGGGAACCATGTGCCCTTGGCAGGGCGGGAAGTGAGAGATTTCGCAAGCTCCCCTGCCCACAGGCCCTGATCCACCAGAGGGAACTGTACACGCCTGGGGTGGGGCACGAGAGCCAGAGACTATGTCCACTCCTCCTTCCCCAGGCCCTTTTCAGTGGCTGGGAGGCACGGCGCAGGAAGGGGAAAGCCTCCCTTCGGGCCCCCCCGGATGCTGTTGGACTCTCTCTCTTTCTTTCTTGGCTGGGGTGGGGGAGTGCACTCCCTGATTGGCCTGAGGGAGTCTGGGAAGTCTCCTCACACTACCAAGGGCATACAGCTCCTAGAGGGAATGGTCAGTTGTTCAGAACAGCTGGCAGTTCTCTCTAGATGTCTGGAGCGGGGGGGGGGGTGGGGGGGGGAGGGGCACAAAACTTAACATACCGCCCCCCCCCCAGGCCAATCAGGGTCTGTGGGCAGGGGCACATTGGAAGTCTCCTGGCCCCACCCCTTCCACCCAAAGCCCCGCCCCTTCTACCCCAGCCTTCCAGGGCTGCCCACGACCACTTCTGAAATTCCCGAAGTGGCCCCTTTTAAAAAATTATTGCCCACCCCGGGTCTAGCCCATGGTAACTCTTACGTAATATTGAAGAATGGTATCATGGTTTTCAGAGGAAGTAGTGTGTCTCCACTGAAAATCATGATCTGTTCTACCACTCCCAACAACTGTTAATATTCTAATTTCTAACAGTCTGCAGATCTTGAGGGCTGACAACTATTTTTTATTTTTTAAAAATTGTATCTTATTAAAATCAAATCTTAGTTTGAAATATAAAAAACAAAATGTTATACCTATATTGCTCTCACAGTTCTATATGGGAGACACAGTCCCTTCTTTTGGCCCTGCAGTAAGTCATCCTGAGATTAATGCTGAAAATACTATACAAAGCCAGCAACAATTTTCTTAGTTATAGAAAAATCACATTTAAAAATAATTTCTTAATATTAACAGCTGTCCCTTATATTGTGCTTAACCAGAAAGATTGACAGAACTTGCCTCACATGACAGTAAAAGCAATACACAATTGGAGTTCAACATGGAAACAGACCGTTAGCACATAAAAACTGTATAAAAGAAACCACTATTTCTTGGAAAGAATAAAAATACTGGATTACAAGTTTTGGTTTACAAATTATTTACAGTTGGCAACTTCCCCCCTCCCCTTCAAATGTATGGCTCAAGAAATTTACTGCCTACTTCCCTTGTTTATGAGTGACACCATATAGTGATTACAAAAGTGCTTCCTGGTTAAAAGGACAGAACAGATATGGTCTATGAAACTCTGTACGTCTTTCTGATAAGACTTTCAGTCTTTAATTCTTGGTATGTTGTAGGCATAACGTACCAAAGGGAATCCTCTGCTTTGATAGAAACATGCACGACCACAGGCCTGCACTTGGTCTGAACTGTCCGACACAAAAGAGTCGTCCTCATCTGCATAATCAGAATGGGCAGACTGCGTGCCGCAGTCTGACCAATACCCCTCTGGCCGTTGGCAAGGCACCACTGCCAACGTAGGACAACTGTGTGATTTTATTAAGTGTTTGCATGGTACAGGTTTGGAAAAAAGTAGTGATTCACAACATTCACACATGGTAAGGTTACCCTGCAAATGTGAATACATGCCACAGTCATAGTAGAAATCCTGTGTCACACAGCCACCTTGAGTATTGACAGCGATTGCCACTGCACCATTCTTTTTGGTGATATGCTGTCTAAGTAATTTCCAGTCTTCCTTGAACTTTGGGTTGAAAAAAACATATAGGACTGGATTCAGACAAGCAGGTAAAGGGAAAAATATTAGAGTAACAGACTTCATTATTTCAGGGCTGATAGAGATTGCCGTGATCAGTGGTGCAAATGAAAAAAATGCCACAGGACAGAAAAAGATGCAGTTGGTGAAGATTAGCCACGCGACATGCTTAATCATGCTGGATTGTGAGTTTTCAGAGATGTCCTCTTTTTCCAAGTTGCAATAAAGTTTAGTGTAGATAATAGCCATTAGCAAAAATGCTAATGAGTTTAGGAGCACTAAAGTTACTGTAAACCCTAATGAAGGTGTTTCTCCAGTGGGGAAAGGCAAGCAGAGGGGTGAAGCTGAATATTCTCCTTTATGGAAAAGCGGCAAGCATCCTGCTACTACAGCACACAGGAAAGCAAAAGCTGCAGCAATCTGGAATTGTTTTAGGCGACTGCTTTTCCCATTTTTAATGATCTCTTTTGCAGAAAAGCTTCGTTCAACAGCTGCCAACATCAGGAAAAAAATGGCACTTTCTGATGAAAAGACTGCAAGAAACCCAGCAATTTTACAGCCACTGCCAGTCTCCCACCATATGCCAAACTCAGCAAATCTTCCCCAAGAGACTGCATCCAGGAAAGTTAATATACCAGTATAGATTCCCATAAATAAATTAGAGATAGAAATCAGGCCTATGAACAGTTTGGAGGAAGACAGTGGGGCACAGGATGCAAATATTGTTAATAGGACAAGCAGGTTGAAGAATAAGGCAATCAAAAAAATAAACCAGACAGTAAGTCGAATCATCCAGCTTCCTAGTAAATATTCACAGGGCTTAAAAGCACCTAGAGGAAACACAATGAAAAGGACAAGGAATTAAGAAAAATAAAACAGCATTGAAAATCTTACATAATTAAACACCATTACAAGCACCCAACTCATTATTTCTGGAATAACAACATGCATATGAACTCCTAAATAAGTCAGATGAAAGTCAACAGTACTGCCACTGAAGCTATTTACAAATTAAGCCCAAAGAGATAGTTACTAGGAAGAATGGTAACTCAGGAATACTTTGCATAAGCAAAATCAATAATTAAAACCTATTCTTCAGCTAATGGTCTGAACCAGGATAGAGGATGGCTTGCACACTATCTTCCACCTTTTAATGACTTAACCAACCAACCAATGAAGGTGCTAATGGTTCTTAACAGCATCTTATAACTATTTGCACTATCTACTCACTGTCTCTCTTCTTCTTCCTCCCATCCCCTTTTTCCTTCTTCCTTCCCCCCCTCCTTATTTATTCTTGGATCTGGACTTCTTATACTCCAGTCATCTGAAGAAGTGGGTTTTGCCCATGAAAGTTCATGATTCCATCTACATGTTTTGTTACTTTCTAAGGTGCTACTAGACTATTTGTTGTTTTTAAAGTCTTTAATAGTCTTTGTTATTCAATAGAGTTCTCATTAGGGGTACCTACATTTTATTTTTACCGCCATACTTTTTATGAATACATTCATGGGAAAAAAAAAAAAAAAAAAAAAAAAAAAAAAAAAGATAGAAACACTTTACTGTTCAAACCATCCTGAAAAATTTGTCCTGCTCCTTAAAAGCCAGCCAACCAGCCAACCCTCCTCCTCCCCAAGTTCCTGTAGTTTACAAGGAGCTCTGGGTTACTTTAAGCCAGTGTTTCTCAAACTGTGCTCCGCAGAGCCCCAGGGCTCTGCGAGACATCTCCAGGGGCTCCGTGAGGTTGACAAACTGGAAACATGGATAGGTACAACACATACAATCAGTGGACTGCTGGGGCGCCGCATAAATTTTTACGCACGTAAAGGGCTCCGGAGCCCAAAAAGTTTGAGAACCGCTGCTTTAAGCTATCAATGTTTCTTCTTTTTTTAAAAAAAATTATAGGGAATGTGTAAAAAGCCAACAAACTCTATTTATTTGGGGTAGGATTTCACCCCAAGTTTTCTGTTCCTAGCCTTGCCAGTGACATACCATGTTACCATAGGGAAGTCAGAAAGGAAAATTTATTCTCTACATTTTTTGCCATGGAGATGAAGAAATGATGGGTAAATCAACTTAAACTATAAATCTGTCACAAGGAAAGAAACTAAGCGTAAGAGGCATCATTGCTCCTACACTCCCTCAAATCCCCTCCACATAAACTATCAGAGATCATATGCATATCATGAAGGTTATTTAATTAATGTATTTAGTGTATTGTGAAAGTGTATGATAAGATGTAAAGTAATATTCTTGGTGTCCTTGAAAACTTTGAATACCAATGTGAAGGGCCTTAGCCCTCCCTGGCACTGAAAACTACACTAAACATTGTAAGTGGCTTGGATAAGGGGAATCTCCAGGTGGCCCCAGCTTTATGTCACATGCCAGTGGGCCTCGGGTGTCGATAGTCTTCTAGGGAAAGGCACATGGGCAGAAGATGCTACCATCTTGAGTTAATAAAACAACTGATGGAGACTGATCCAACCAGCACAAGATAGCCTCAATTTAGAGTTTCAGGGGCTAAAAATGGCTCCAGGACCACACAGTAGGTGCAGTCTGCTCCAAACGCTGACAAACAATTATTGTGGAAAATAATCAAAGTTCTTAACTGCCTTTTTGAACTCTGTTTCTGAACCTAGTAGAATTTAATCAATCAACATGTTCTTCTGCATTGAGGCAAATATGTTTATTTCTGGGCAGGTTCATAATGGCACCAGTGGGATCCTTAGAAAATAGACTAAACAAAAGAGCTGCCAAATCTCCTTTTCTTGCAGGAACTCCCAAGTAGTAGATTCCGCACTGAACAATTATTTTCAAACCATAGTAGTAGTTTTGTTTTTTCATTTCACATGAACATTCTAATGTTAAGCAGAATGCTATTGAAAAGTAAAAAACTGCATACTATTTATGAAAAGAAAAAGGAAACAAAGTGTTGGTGGAAAGGAAATTCAAGATTTTCAAGACCAATTTGCAATTCATTTTCTAACAGCTGCAAGATATGCCGATGGCTGTCTATACCCGATGGCTGTCTCTACCCGTCAGCTAAAAAAAATCCCCTTCAGCTTTCAGCCACCTTGATCTGCTGCTTTCTCTGCCGCCTCATGCTTCTCATTTCCCCAAGAGAATGTCCCTCTTTTCCCAGTTGTCAGTGCCAGCGCATGGGTAAGGTGGGTTGGAAGAGTTGTTGATGCTTCTAATTGCTGGCTCCATTGCTTAAGTAATTGACAATCCATTTTCTGCAGCTAGGCCAAGTGGGGAGTGAACCTGACACATCAGTGATTCTGTATTTACTCAGAGGTCAGGTGTCCAAATCAAGATCAGAGCAACATCTTGGATTGGGAAGAGATTATGAGCAAGGGAGGGGGACTGCAGACAGGCAGTCAGCTTAAGAAACAAATAGTTGTGCTTAGCTCCTTAAAGGACTCAAGCCGTACCTGCATGTGCAAAATGAGAGCATTAAAAAAGGCTGTAAAGCTTTTACCATGGCACATGAATTAGAATTCCTGTGAGTAACCAAATAATCCAAAAGTGAATTTGCACACAAGGCAGCATAGGTTAAATTCATTCCCACTGTAATTGCTGAGTTCAGTGCAAGTTACACCAATGATGAATTTTCCCTTCTAATCAAAATGCTTTTCCTGTGACCCAGGAAATCCCTCTAATACTGCCCCTAAGAAAAGAGAAGCTAGCACAAAAGGCAAAGAAGCCAATTTGCTGAACCTGAATAATGGATTGCTATGAGAGGCAGATAAAATAGGTGCAGGCCCTCTTCTATCCTGTGGCAACTGCCCTGGCAATATGTCTTTGTGCAGGGAAGAAGGGGGCTAGGAGGGGAATGGGAAGGTGGCAGGTACAGGGCAGGAGCCCTGACAGACTGGCTGGAACAATATGCATTGGTTCTCAGCAGCTCTTTAGTGGGCAGGGACTTCAGTGGTATATCTAAATCTTCTGTGTAACCTGACGAGGAAAGAGTAGCTGCTACAGAGAAGGAAGATAGGTGGGCAGGAAGAGTAGTGATACAAGTGGCCTTTGGCGTTCCTTCGTAATATCAGAGAATTTCAGCAACACCACACGCACTGCAACCCTTTATAGTCAGAGCACTGCTAATGTGGAAAGTTGGTTCAAAGCATTAAAGGGCAATAAATACTGTCACCTCTAAATGTAAAGGCTAAGATGCTGATTGCACTGAGCTTGGGAACCACATCTAGACTTTTTCCAAAATGGCTCTCTACTACAGTGTTAAATTGGGCCAAATCCTCTGATATTTATTCACCCAAAGATACCACAGACATCAATGGGAATTTCACTCAAGCACTACAGAATTGTGTGTACACAGGCATCATGAGGACTTGGAGACATAATTCAGTAGATAGCTAAAGCACAATGACAAGCTAAAAGTTCAGAGTATAACTGAAGTAGCTGTTTTAATTACCTGTTGTGGGCGTACAATGAATAATTGTCTGACCCAGTTCTTCATTCTCATCAGGGTTTGGAATATCTGCATCTGCTGTAGCTGAGTAAACACAGGAATTTTAGGCCCTAAATAATACTCGTTTGATTTTTTTCAAATATTTTTAAACCAGACACTATTTTTTAAACCACCTAATTTTGCATCAAAGTATTTTTTCAAATCATTATCCCCAAAGCAATTAACTCAGTTCTCTGGGGATTATATATGTGCAATGCTAGTTTAATTTTTAAAATATATTTTCTGTCCCCCTCCCCGCCGCACTATTTAGATTCTATTTTTGTTTTGAGGGACTTGAGAAACTTCAAAAATCCTCAGGACAAGTTCCATGGATGCTAGAATCTAGCACAGAGGTGGGCAATAATTTTTGATGGGGAGCCACTCCAAGATTTTGGAAAGTGGTCAAGGGCTGCATTTTTCTGTGGGGGAGGTGCAGAGTCTAGAATGGAGGTTGGATGCAGAAGGGCACATGGGGTAAGGGACTGGAGTGTGGAGACAGTGCAGGAGACAGTGTGAGGTCTGAGAGGGAGTTTGGATCTTGGGAGAGGGGTTGTGACCTGGGTGAGAGGATAGGGATGTAGGGTAAGGGACGGAGTGTGGGTGCAGGAGAGGATTCAGGCCTGGGGAGCAGGGTAAGAGGGTCTGGGAGGGAGTTGTGACATGGGGCAAGGGGACAAAGAGTTTGGATGGTGTCCTTGGGAAGGAAGTTCAAGTGCGGGAGGGGCAGGGGTGCCAAAGGCAGGCTCTGGCTGGGAGGCACTTACTTAAGTGTCTCCTCGCTAGCAGCCCTGCAGCACCTTCAAGACAGGGTGAGTTCCTGCCTGCTGCAGCCCCAGATTGTTTAAAACTGCAGGCTGCTGCCTCCATGAGGTTCTCAACTCTGGGAGTGGGGAGAGGCTCGCACTACCCCCATCCCCCAAGCCAATCTCTCAGCTCCTATTGGCTGGTTGTTTCCGGCTGAGAAATTGGCTGGGGTCAGTTCCTATTGACCGGTTGTTTCTGGCCAATAGGAGCTGAAGATTGGTCTGCGGGTAGGGAGATCACACAAAACCTCCCCTCCCTCCAGAGCAGCGAGCACCAGCCCTGTTGCTTGAAACAGTGGCTGCTGTGTGCCCGAGAGTCCCGGCAGCGTGGTCTGCAGGCTGGATCTGGTGGCTTGGCGGGCTGGATTCAGCCTGCAACACGTATCTTGCCAACCCCTAACCTAGCAGGAGTTCAAGAAAGGGAAGGAGGAAGGTCAAATGCTCCATTCTCCCTGTTGTTGCTCTGCCCATACAGTAATTTTATTACATATCCTTGTTTCTTCCCTCTTTTATCCTTTCCCCTGCACAGTCAAGCCATCAGAAGAATTCTGTGTGGGGGAAGGATTGGGGAGATGCAGTCCCACCAGCCACCCCTCTCCTCTCTTTGCCCTCAGCACTCCCTACAACAACACACAAGCATGGGTTTTGTCAGGTTGTAATCCTTATTGCCCACAAAGAATTGTGGGATCTGGCTGGCTCTTGGAAAAGAAACACAGAGGGACTGTGTCCCCCATGAGTAGGAAAGGTTTAGAACTACTGTTGTAAGCCATGGCATATTCGAGAGGAAAACTTGGAACCCTGAAACTAGGGATTGAAATATCATAGTTCAGACCCTGGAATGTTAGATATCGTGTAACTGAAGTGGTGTAACCGAATGAAATCTTAGTGGTTCGATAGTCCCCGGGGGCGAGGTTGGCAGCCAGTGTGCTCCTGGTGTTAGGATTGAAAATTTTATTCTTTTTATATTTATCTTAGGTTTATTAAATGTATGTTAATATATATGCCTTATATTGCTATATTATTGCTACATTACTACTATATGATTATATATATTACCTTACATTACTAAACCTAAGATAAGAAATATAAAAAGAATAAAACTTTCAATCCTAACACTGGCTCTGCTCCCAGGGAGCCCCCTGCTATCCTATGCTGCTGCCTATTTATCAGAGGCAGCAGTGCAGGGTGACGGGCAGTAACTGGTCTACCAGGGGAACCAGCTCCCCATGCAGACCGGCTGCCTCTGATGAGGGAGCAGCACAGGGTGGCAGCAGCCCCTGTCCACTGGGGTCTGAGCTCCCCGCTGTTCCACGACAGCAGCCCCTGTCTGTGGGAGAGCCAAGCTCCCTGCAGACAGAGGCTGGTCCACAGCAGCAGCCTCTGTCCGCAGGGAGCTCGGATCTCCCACAGACAGGGGCTGTTGCTGCAGACCAGTCCCTGTTCGTGGCGGGCCCAGGCTTGTCGCAGACAGAGGCTGCTCTGTGGGATGCTGGAGCAGCTGTCTGTGGGGAGCTCTGATGAGGCAGTAGCGCGGGGGTGGGGAGCTGGTGGCACTGTGGAGCTGGTGCTGGGGGGAACCAGCTTTTAAGCCAGCTCCCCCCAACACCAGCCTGCCCCCTCCCGCACCCGACTCTATAAGAGGCAGGTGGGGAGGGGAGGGGGGTCCATGGAGCTGGCTTACTGTGCATATCAGCTCCTGCCTGCCTCTCTCACTCTCTGCACTGCTGACTCTCTATCAGAGGCAGCAGCGCAGGGGTGGGTGGGGGGAATGGGGTAGGCAGATCAGGTGCTCATGGGGAGCCTGCTTAAAGCCAGTTCCTCACAGGCACTGGCTCCCACTCCCCCCTTCCCCCCACACCTTGCTGCCTCTGTGCATGTAGTCAACAAGATTACCCAACAAGCCTAGGCTTTTCGGTTAATTGTGTAGTCGACTACACATTGACATCCCTAGTCCCTGGGGAGACGGAGAGGCTGAGACCAGCAGGGTATTTCTTAGAGAGCACTCTGAGGACCAAGTGAACAGCAAGGTAACTGACTCTGCCAATTTAGAACAATAGAAGATGAAAAATTTATTCTAAAGCCTGTTAGCCAAGCAGACTAATCCTTGGAATAGGAATTGGTTCACACAGAACCAACGTTTTTAGCAGGTTCTCATATAGTAAAATGTCTAAGTGAGTTTGTTCACCTCTTTGTTGGAGAACATAATTACCTCCCTGGTCTGGCCTAACTTACGCAATGCAGCAGAACACCTACTAGAATGGAGCACTTACCTCTCTCGTGATCTGTCAACACACTCTGATCTTGGTGGCTGGAATCTTCCATGTTCGAGTTCAAATAAGAGTCACAACCCCAAAATGCACAGCACTGGTAGGCATATGGAACAGACAAAGACCTGAAATACAGGCAATGAACAATATTAGCTGGCAGCATCTATAGTCTTAATTTTTAAAAGTGGCATACTTCAAAGCTAAAGCTGTTCAAGAGGATCATTTTGTCACTAGTAAAGACCAACTTCTAACTGGAACCAGTTTTGAGAGTTTCTAAAGAGCTTTTACTTTAGGATACTAAAATGGAGGGGGGGAAAAAAGAGTTCCAGTTTGATTTTGCAAAAGCAAGAACTAAACTAGAGATGGTTTAGATCAGGATCCCATTTTATCCAAGCCCGCAAAAGGCTTATACTCTTTTAGGTTTGGCTTAACTGTCCTTTGCAAAGCAAGTTATCACTAGTATTCATGTTATCATCAGTATGTACAGAAATGAAAACTAATCAAGCTGGCTGGAGACTAACTCTGTTGTGCAAGCAAGTTAATTCCCAGATGACTACGTTATTAAGCATGCGTCTGTCATTCTCATCGTTCATTTTGTTGACATGAAATCCTTCACAGTATAAGTCAGAATTTCCTGGTATGTATCTTCCCTTCTGAAAGCAATGGAACATGCCAAAAGACACTGCAGAAAAGGATTGCAGCAGCCTGCCACATATATAGTTCAGCACTAACTGATTGCCACAAAAATCTACATAAAAGCAGTGGTCCCATGGAGTTTTTTCTGAATTTTTCAGGTAAGATGATGTGGCCAACCTGATTGCTAACAATGCACCCGACTGTTTTGCCTGTCCTCAATCTATATGAAACAGATTATATTGCTAACATTAGAAGTTATTTTTCTTTCAAGATAAAAAGAAAGTTAAGGGGAGGGGGAGAATAGTACAGTAAATCACACTTGTAGCAGATGGGGCACTGAAGAGATTTAGAAAAAGGGTGCATAATCAAAGAACTACCACAAGATTGACTAGGTAGGCTGCACTTGAATTTCTGAAGCATGGTCTCTGTACTGTAAAACTGTGGTATTTCCTCACCATTTAGGTGATTGCTGCATCTGGAAATTTTGACATTGACAAAGGTCATGTCAAAATATGGCAAGTCTTACCAGTCCAGAATGCCCCTGTGCTAATCGATATTAAGCAATATACATAAGATCAATATTTTCGATAGGAATATGTCTAATTAGCCTGACAACAAAATCTCACAAGACCAACGTCATTCTAAGCCAAGGCTATAGTAGAAATCCTACAAGAATTGTATTGTGCCTGGATATTATTTATAAGCTCATCTTGGGGGGAGTGTCAGAATACTGAATGCTATACTACAGTTCTTGGGAACTCCTAGGATTGAATATTAGACTTCTTTGACTTTTTCTTGAGCAAGCAACACTGTCTGTGTCTCAGTTTCCCCATCTGTAACCATTCTTACCTGATTCATAGGGGGCATAAGGATTATGTTTCTAAAGTTCTTTGAAAACGAGAAAAGCTACACAATGGTTTGATCCAGACCTCGCCAAAGCCAACAAGAGTGTTTCCATTGACAAACAGGCTTTTGGATTTGGCCCTAAATGCCCACTGTTGTTACTGTGCTGGGCCTCAAAGAATAATCAGCATTTGTATAAAGGGTTGGGGTGGTAAAATCATAACCCTGTGCCCATTTTCCCGACTCTAAGGGCTCGCGTAAACCTCATTTTTTGAGGAAGAGCGGCTTTTCAACATGGGGGGGGAGGGGTAGGGCCGTGGGTTGCTGAAAAAGCCATGTCTAAACTACTTTCACTTTCGAAAGCCGCTTTCAACACTCTAGTGAAGTCTAGATGAGCCCTACGAGTGGACATGCTCAGTCACCGGCCAATGGGTCTTCATAGGTGTCCAGAACTCCATCTTTATCACTATTCCAATTCAGATATAAGGGATGGAGGAAAAGAATGTTAAGGATTCTAAGAGGAACAAATGAATAAAAGCCATTTTATGGAGTAAGAATGATCAAGATCCCCCTGGACTTATTACAAGACTCTGACACAAATGAACTTAGTTAACAGGAAGGCTGTGGCTTTATCTGAGTTGTCAATTTATTTGTTTTTCTGAATGCTATCTTTAATGTACATCTGAACAATATCTACCAACATACCGGAGCTTCACAAAGTCCTTTGCTGCCAATGCTTCTTTCAGTTCAGAGTTGCCTGCAAGCTTAAGTTGATTTAGTCCATTCAGTCCTTCAGCTGGAAATGAAGTCAGCTCATTGAAACTTAAGTCTCTGTAAGGTGAATATTAAAATGGTTACACATAGTAAATCTGAAGATCCCATGGCATTTTTCATATGAACAGGGATCTTCTCTAGTGTTCCCGTCTTTCAAAACCCTCATCAAGCAGCATGCTGCATATCAGTTGTCCTCCACATAGGTCAGAGGAAAGTGCCTCTTTTCATTGCTCTGTGTGTACTGTGTGTGGTATTTGGGAATCTATACACATGAGAAGTGATATGAAAGGCAAACACTCAGCAGTTTTGAGTGAGAAAGTTTTACCATTTCAGTAATTTAATACAAGGGTGCTGGTTTATTGCACACAATGGTCTACTTACAGATTAGTTAGGGCACCAAGAGTAGTAAACGCCTCCTTGTGAACCTGGTGGATCAGGTTTCTACTGAGATCACTACAATTAATGAAAAAAATGCCATTATGTTAGCAATTGCATTGAAATTTAGGAACAATCATTGTTTGGGAGCTCTGTACGTGGCAGTCACATTGTATCTTTGACAGGAATGCCAAGTAATCTGCTTGGTTTAACAACATTTTTGGTATCTATGTAACATTTTCCATACAGAATCATGTACATGGGTTTGATCCTGCTAGGTGCTGTGCATCTGCAGAGAGGTGAGAACATAAGCACTTTGGGACAAGACCATGTCTTATTTTATATCTGTATAGTACTTAACACAATGGGATTGACTGGAGCTTTGGAATGTTAATCTAATATAAATAAGGTGGAGAGAGCAAGTCAGTTTTCACAAGCAGGATCAAGTCTGGAGGCCTTACATTGCAGTGACTAACTGCTGCTATTATTTACTTAATAGAGCTGTGAATTTCTGGGATCCCATATCTCCCATTAATTAGCTCCTCTATGTACAGTTTCATATTATCAACCACATTTTAAGTCCTAAAGTTTACTGATAAACATTTCATATTATAAACCTGCCATCATCAAGTAAAACACAGATAGCAATGCTCCAGGAAAAACATTAGCATGACAGTGAATAGTCAGAAAAATCTCCCAAGAAATGTAAATCTATTGCTCTCAAACTCCTTACTATTTGTCCATTCAAAAGTCACATTTATATATCATGTTTACTAGGGATGTTAAATTTAGTTTAATCAACTAATTGTCTAGTTGATGGATTTTCTATCAACTAGTTGATAAGCAGGGGGAGCTGTAGCAGGGTTAGCTCCCAGCCCGGGAACTAACCCCGCTGCAGCTCTGCCTTTTAAATATATTAAGAGCCTGTCAGCTCTTACTACATTTAAAAGGATAAAGTGCAGCAGGAGGGACCCAGCACGAGCTGGGACACCTGATTCCCCGCTGCACAGGGTTCCTCCCTGCTGCACACCAGCCTTTTAAATGTATTAAGATACATTTAAAAAGCAGAGGAGCAGCGTCTGGTACTGGGCGCAAGTCAGCAATCAGCTGATTCCCAGCTAGCGCCTGGTCCTCGCTGCCTCCTGCGGAGATGGTGCTGGGGGGAACTGTATTTTAAGACGGCTCCCCACAGCACCGGCTCCTGCTGCCCCCCTTGCTGCCTCTGAGAGGGAAGCAATTACTCGAGGGACTAGTTGACTATCTGATAGTCAACTAGTCACTGACATTCCTAATATTTACTACTTTAGGTCTCGGAGAATGACATTTGCCCTACTTAACTTACACTGCTTTTTGCAATGTACTTCAGGTAAAAATAGTTAATTATTAAAATAACAAGAACCACTTTTTACCAAACATGGTATGAAAAATACATATTTCTCTGTGTGCGTGCTTACGTAAAATATTAGGAACAAAAAGAAAGTAATACTGGTGCCTAATAAAAACAGTAATTATTTGTTTGGATACAGAACATCTAGCCTATTAATACAAGAAATTACCTTCAAACTCAAATATTTAGTTATGAATCATAACTCAGTACTCAGAAAGTAAGTTAAAAAAAACACTTACAGGATGCGGAGGGAAGTTAATCCCTGAAAGATGAATTCCTTGATTTCTTGTATTTGATTATGTTGTAAGGAACTGGAATGTGGAGAGAAAAAACGTTATTTGGAGGCTAATTTCCTCCAAAATGAAGGATATTTGGCTTTTGCTTTTATTAGTATCTTTTCCTTTACTGCTTTCCCTAGTTTGTCTCTCTGTGGAGCTAAGCAAAATCAGAACAATGGGAATAAGTTAAGATACTGATCAATGCATTTGACAGATATGATTTTTCTGATCATCCCTCCATTTTGGGCCCACTGTTTAAATAACTGTTTTCCACTTCACAAGAATACACATGGTTATTTTAGTTTGAGAGATTAATTCAATACTTGAAGCCCTCTTATAGAGTTTCTAGCCAATTTGAATTAAGAACCCATTTGGCAGAGGCAAACATTGACAAGTGTGGTTTGAACTACCTCTATGCCAGAAGTGTCACTTTGTGACATTGATACACACTGGCATTTAACACAAACCTACTCACTTCCAGGTTGAGATGATTAAGGCCAAGCTCTAGCCCAAAGTGAACCATTTCCTTCTAAAATACAGTTTTATAAAAGGAAAACATGGAGAGACCCTTCACTGTGCAAGAGCTAACAAACAGGTTATATTTCCAATTCATTCATTTCTTATGCGTCCATCTGACAGTCAACATTCATAGACGTGCTCCTGTATTCTAGGCTATATATCTAAACTTTAAGGAATATTAAGGCAATGTAGCTTTAGCAGAAGACAACTGGTCCCAGAACTCACTGTCCTTGATAGAGAAAACAGTTTCTGTTGGACTGACAGTCGAGGCACAGGACAAGATTGATTTGTTTACTCCACCCTCTTGCCAGAGATTTGAGCAGGAAAAGCATGTTTTGGACAAGAAGAGATCTTTTAACAGTGCCAAGTTGGGTAGATGGAAAGGACTGAGCAAAATTGTGAGGCGAGAAGGAAAATGTAAAGAGAAGGTTACAGTAACCAAGGGATTGAGCAGGGGGAATACCAAGGATAAGGAGTGCACATTTATAAACACAACAATCTTGCTATGTAAAGCAGGATTATGGATTATTTCATTCCTTTCACATCTAAATAGGAAGAAATGTTAAACCTCCGACTATGGGAGTGAACTCAATGGGTGAAATTCTCTGGCTACGTTATGTAGGTGGCCAGCATGATCATAAGATTCCCTTCTGGTCCAAAAAAAAAAAAATCTAGGACATTTTCTTACTATTGAACATAATCCAATCCAATCCAATCCCCGCCCCTTCTCTTCTCCCCTCCCCCCCCCACCATGAACACAGTTTGGGGTCTGTGAACTCAGTACACGAAGGGCTATTCAAGATAATTAACATGCATTTCTACTTACATTTCTTCTAAGGAACTGCAGCCCTTAAAACTTGAAAGCTCTTTTATATTATTATAAGACAAGTCCCTTAAAAACAGACAATGGGAAGAGTAGGGTTAGTTTAATTCTGCCCTATTTGAGAAGTTACTTTACTGCAACCACAAATTAAATACAAATCAGCATATAAACTGTCCTGCTACCACAGTTCTA
Source organism: Pelochelys cantorii (assembly GCA_032595735.1). NCBI lineage: Eukaryota > Metazoa > Chordata > Testudines > Trionychidae > Pelochelys > Pelochelys cantorii. Next base: position 41,831,271 of record CM064329.1, on the reverse strand, counting down.
GATAAGAACTGAAGACCATTTAAAGGCACACAAAAGTCAGGAGATTCACAGCTATGCTCTCCACAGCAACCAGCCCCCTCTGTGTGTACTGACGATACATATCAAAATGTATGAAAAACAACCTAACGGTTGCCAAGTCAAGTTCGAAAGTGAGGAAATGCCAGAACCAAGGTTGCTCATACAGTATCTCTAATCCATATCCAGTACTTTAAGCACAAGAGAACATAGTGTCTGTTCTTGTAACATTGACAAACTCATCTATTTTTCACTCTCACTCTCTGAAATGGCTAAACTATTTTAACTTAAGACTTTTCAGAAATATTTAGCTTCAGACAAACTGCAGGCATCAAAAAAATAGCCCAAATAGATAAAGTTTGGCAAAATGAAAGTTTGGCAACTGAAATTATATAATGGAAAGTGTCAAGCAAGTGTTAATTGGAGGTGGTGCTATTAGCTCTGCATACAACAGTGCACAAAACAAGGTCAACTTATTCACTCAGTGGGAGCATAACTACTGTATAAAGCCTTTCAATTCTGAGACTTCAGTTTCTTGTGGGAAAAAATGCTCATTTAATTTTGAAGGGTGACCTCTGACATGTCGAGTAGATGCAGGTTAGGTGTAAAGGTGAAGATCGCTCCCCATCCAAAGCTGGTAAAGTTTTCAGATTTCGGGGGAGGGCAGAGAGGGAGGAGAGGACAGGGTGGCGAAAAAGGAGGCTGAAGACAGCCAAACTGCCATTAACCAGAGAATCGAAAAGGCAATGGTTGAGAGAAGCACAATGCTGTGCTGTCTTTTCCTTCTATCAAAGAGAAGACCTATCCCCCCCTCCAGTCTTTTTCAGTAAGAAGAATTTACCCTTTGTGATCATCTTTTCCCCACTCTTCCAATTTGCTCTCTCCCCATCATTTACCTTTGCCTTCTGTGTGCATGCTTGCTCTCTCTCATTCACCTTACCATTCTTTCCCTCCTCCCCTATTTTCTATTCCACATTGGTCTCCTCTCCTCTACCACAGCATTTATAAGGGTTGATGAGTGTGCTCTAGAGAGTGACTGGGTGGCACAATGAAACACAAATGCTGTTACACTCCTGTAAGGATGTCAGTGTAACTTCCTCAGGTGAAAATTCTCAGGAGTAGCTGTGTTAGTCTGGAACTGAAAAAACTTAAACAACGAATGGTCCTGAAGGACCTTAGAGAGACTAACAAAAAACGTTAGTTCATGTCTTTGTTCAAACCTTGATTAAAAAGTGTCACATAAGTCACCGCATCAGAAGCTCATACAACTGCACATCCACTAATGTAATCTATGCAATCAAGTGCCAGCAATGCCCCTCTGCCATGGATATTGGGCAAACTGGACAGTCTCTATGGCAAAGGACCCAAATCAAAATGATACCACACAGAAACCTGTTGGGAAACATTTTAACTTGCCCAGGCATTCACTAATGGATCTAAAAGTAACCATACTCTCACATAGCAATTTCAAAAACCAGCTGGAGACAGCAGCTGTAAAAAACTTGCCTTCATTTGCAAATCTGACACTTTTAATGAAGGTTTGAACAAAGACATGAACTGGATGGGCAGCTATACTCAACACCCTAATAACATCAAAAGCTAAGTATCAGGTACTCACAGCCCACTCTATTAGGCTTGTTTAGCACAGACATTCTAATTGACAATTTTTCCCCCTCTCTTTCCCTTCCCATGCCCTTTTTTTCTGCTATTTATTTGTACCTTTGGACCCCTTGCTCCATTCTTCTGAAGAAGTGGGTTGTGCCCACGAAAGCTCATGATGCCATCTACATATTTTGTTAGTCTCTAAGGTGCTGCAGGCCATTCATAATTTAAGTTTTTCCATAGGTGAAGAAACACTACATACTTCAGTAAACGCACCTCTATTTCAGGGGTGCAAGTAGTCCATTAACGCACTACTTTGTAGCAGCAGGACTTCAGATGAGTCAAAGAGGGATCAGACATTTGAACAATTCTGAGACCCAACAACTAACTTTGAGAGCATGTCTTTGAGCAATGATACTTTCTCTATCAAATTATTTTTACCATCAGTAAAACAGGATCAGGAAATATTCACTTACAAAGTCTGAAGCATCTTTTGTTCTTGACATAGGTTAATGGGAATACTGCTTATCTTGGTGCCAGTAAGAGCCCTGTGTTAAAAACAAACATACATACATACATACATGTTTCAATGCTCCAACAGTACATAGTAGATCTCAAATGTAGGACTGGGAGGAAACATCTGAAGGCTTCTAGTCTGAGCCCCTGCACTCTGTCAGGACCAATTAAACTTCGACCTCCTCTGACAGGTGTTTGTTTAATCCATCTTTAAATATCTTCAATGGTGGGGATTCCACAACCTCCCTAGGTAACCTAGTCCAGTACTTAACTGCCTTTATAGTCATAATTTTTTTTCCTAATACCTCTCCTTTGCTGCTGCTTGTCCTACTGAATTGTGGAAAACAACTGATCATCGTCCTTATAACAGTCCTTAACATATCTGAAGATTTGTCAGGTCCTCAGTCTTCTTTTCTCAAAACTAAACATGCTCTGTTATTTTAATCTTTCCTCAGAAGTCACATCTGCTAAACCTTTTATCATTTTTGCTGTTCTCCTCTGGACTCTCTCGAACATACCCATGTCTTTTACCATGTGAGGCACCCAGAATTGGACACAGTACTCCAGATGAGGCCTCAAAAGTCAGAGGCATAGCCACAGATGGGGCGGGGGATTGCAGCCCACACATTTAGCATCTAGGCTCAACTGTCCCCAACCCCGGCTTCCAAGCTTTGGTTCCTCCAGGGCACAGGGGCTTGGCCCTCTGTACCCAGTACTCGACAGAGCCCAGAGTTCAGGGCTGACAGCTTGCCACACCCCAATCCCGCTCCCTCACAGGAATGCCGGGCAGAAAGGGGGAGCAGGGCAAGCCCCCAATCCCACTCCACAACTGGAGCACTAGGTGTGCGGGGATAGTGGGGGCACAGCAAGCCCCTAATCCTTCTCTGTGGCTGGAGTGCTGGGTGCGCAGGGGAAGTGGAGCAGCTCTCGATTCCGTTCCCAGGCTGGAGCACCAGGCAGGCTGGGGCAGCAGGGCAAGCTCCTGACCCTGCTTGGAGCACCAGGCAGAGCAGCTCAAGCTCCCATGTCCCGACTGCACTCCCTCATGGGAGCTCCTGATGGGTGGAGCTGGTAAGTCCCCGATCCCTCTCCCCAAGAGTGACTGGTGGGCAGAGCTGGCCAATCCCCAAGCACTGGATGACGAAGTGGGTGGAGATGCAGGGCGCACATTTTTGTGGGGCCCCACAATTTTACTAGGGCCCCTTGCCAGAGCATCTCTTCCCCACCCTCTCCACCAAGGCCAGCTGGGAGAGCCCCAAGCAGCCGCATCACTATGACCCTGCCCTATTGCTTGCCCACCCGAAGTTGGGGTCTACCTGTCCCATCCTGGCTATGCCACTGTCACAAGTATATACATTAAAAATTGTGAGGCACTCAGTTACTTTGGGAACGTCAGGTTTGTAATTACCTAAAATAAATAGGCAGGAATAGAATCCAGATCTCCTGGCTTTCAGCCCTGTTCTCTAAGCTACACTTCTACTATTGGAAGTTAATGGATGACACTAATTGTTCCAAGAAGAGACAGAACAAGAAATTAATTTACTGACAGTGTTTCGAAGAAGATACTTACAGGCTCTCCAGATTACTGGTTCCTGTCAAATTAGGGAACCACTGCACCATGCTGGCACCCCTAATGACCCTAAATAAACAGGAAGATTATCTGTAAATTGTGGGCGACTGGGGTAGGGTGGGGAGGAGAAGAAGGGGATAATCCTGTTATGGAAGTTTTTATTAGAAAGTTATATACTAATCTCTTGATTACCTACAATGAATTTTGTTTACACTATAGATCTAAAGAAACTTTTTGACTACACCCGAAGTAAAACTACATTGGTGCTGTGTTCCAACTTTCACAGTTTCTCCATTCCAGCAGGTACGATCGGAGCTGATGTTTACACGTGCCATTCGAATGATCCGCACAAAGGAGACATCATCACAGTTGTTCTGCAAACATCAGCCCCCATTTAACTTACTAAAACATATTGGTCTTTGATTAAGATAGCCTGGAATTGGTGCCTAAGCAGAAGCCACTCACTTGAAAGTGCCACATAGATCTACATTCTGAATATAGTATAAAGTAAACAGTGTAGTATAAAATCTTTTGATTATGGCTCAAATCTTGAAGTTTTAAAGTTAATTTTTACTCAGAACTCCCAGACTAGACTTTTTTTGAAGTGTGCACGTACTTGTTTGCAAATACATTCCCAATGTCCAGCCATATTCAGAAATGTATACAGGCTCCACTAGCTTCAGTGGGAATTTGTCTGGGCAAGGACCTCAGCATTTGGCTTTAGTTTATTTTTCTTTTGCCAGTTAGTCAGGAGAACAAAAGATTTTAAGACTAGTTATCAGACTCTCAAGCTACTGGACATTTCAAGAACAAAACAGACAAGTTTTTTAAAATTAAGTGCAAATAAAAATAGTGCCTGAAGTAACCTCTGACCAGCAAAATTAGTTATTCAAAAGGCACAGACATACTATTTCAGTTCAGATATTTCTTTTATAAATTGAGAAAGTACTTACAAGGAATGCAGATCTGATAAATTCTGAAATGCCGAGTTCCCCACAAAAGAGAGAGGATTATCATACAAATGTCTGAAAAATTAAAAACAGATTTCCCATCAGTTCACATAATCACTATCCGATCATTAAACTACAAATACAAATATAAAAATACTTACATAGTTCTTAGAAGGGGATTTCCCCCAAATGCACCATTGGGGATTACAGAAATGTAATTACTGTGAAATCCCCTAAAATATATTGACAAAAGAGAAATAAATCTTAGAATATAGCATCATTAGAATCAATCAGCTGTAATTTTGATTATGTTCAAATAATATACAAGCTCAGGGCTCAATCCTGCAAACAGTTACATTGAAGTCAAATGGAACTATGCACAATTATAGGAGTAACTCTGAAGACTCAGACTTTTGTCTGCTATATATCAGTAATTAAAATGGAAACGTATCTGGGGGAGAAAGCTACATTCTGCATAAATCTATGATAAATCAAAAACCAACAACATATAATGATCAATGATTACATAATTTTGCTATTGGAAGCCCCAAAGCAGTGTCAAAATAGCTGATGGTTAGTATCTGTATTAATGGCTACTCAGAATAATTTGCTTACATTTATTACTCCAATAGCATTTTCAATAGGCTGTCTCACTAACTGCTTATTTAGCCCTCTTGTAATTATGGCATTGCTCAGCATAACCTAATCCATTTCAAATAATTGGGTAATGAGACAAGAGAAGCATTCCTAACTTTGGAGTCAGGATTGCTTTTTTTTAATTTATGAAAAGGATAAAGAAAATTGGTAGAAGAAGATGTAATAATACTCACAGTTCCTTTAGGTTTGGAAGTGCTCTAATGGCTTCAGGGAATTCTACCATGTTGTTATAATTTAAATCCCTAGTAGAAACAGCAGATCAGCAAACACTCAGTGCTAGCTACACATTTTCACAGGGGACACTTAATGTTATATTGCTTGATCTATATAGCCATAGAGCAAAGCTATATACTTCTTTAGACACTGTACTTTCTTAATGATGATCTTATCCTTCATAAGCCTTTATAACTAAAACACAATCTTTTAAAACAACCAATAAAAAGATGCAGATATGGATGACAATTTTGTCTAATCTAGTCAGAAACTCCCTTAAATTTTATAAAATATACACTAATATCAGTCAGGCACTAGAGAAAAGTATGAGCTATAGACTTTGTAGTAAAAGACAACTATTATAGTTGAACAGAAGAAGAGGTACAGTCTAGCAATGTATAACCGAGTACAACCTACAATACAAATCCTTGTTACAGAAGCAAAGTGGATTTAAAGGAAACACTTTTCAACTACACAGTCAGCTAACCACAATTGTCCTGTTGCCATTCTGGTACAAGCACCAGTCAAGCTCTCAGTTTTATGCTAGCTGTTTGTTTTATCAAAATGCACAAGGTAATATTAAAGGGCAAAATCATGCAGCTCGTCCATATTCTCCCACCCCATTGCCCCCGAGAAGGGCTGCAAGACTGGGCCCAAAAGAATATACATTCCTGCCACTGAGAGGGAAAAGATTTATTTTACCTTAGAAACAGGTTTCTAACGTTAAAAGATCTCAAATTACAATTTTACCCTGATAACTGACACTTGTAAATATTAAATAAAGATGTATGGGGTTTCTGGAACAAGAAAAGCTCCAATACTCCCCCAAACCCTCACAAAGTAGATGTAAAATCCCACACCTTCCTTTTAACTAATGGGAGCTGCCATGGAGTCTGTAGGGCCAACATTTCAGGATAGATACTTTTTGCAGTCTTTAAATGTAACACATTTTTAGTCAGTGAAATATCTTTGACTAGAAATTCATGAAACAAGCTGAAAGGAGATCTACAGCCCATGCAGTATCATACAAAACATTTAAATGGCTATAAATTTTGTTTGAGCCCTCCATCTTAAAAACTCAAGATTATTTTATCCAGAGACATTCAAGCGTAAGTCACTATTACACAAGGACAGACGTAATTAGCACTGTCAAAGACAACTGGCAACATATTTTTGCAATATATTTTAAATAAGTTTATTGTTTACAGTAAGTTGAGGTAACTATTTATTAGCTATAACACTTTAATTATAAGCTAGGGCTATCTTAACTAACATTTCCAAGTCTTCCGTCAGACTATTTTCCATAACTAGTGCAGTAAAGAGATTTCTACAAACAGTGCAATGAATTAAACACAAAAAATGTACTTACAAAGTTTCTAAGTTGTCTAATCCATCAAAACAATTTTTTCCTATTGTTTTTATTTTATTGTTATGAAGATGCCTAAAGAGACAACAAAATCAATTTCCAAACAATGAGTTTCTCATGGATAAGTTTTAAAATGAACATAAATGTGACTATTGGATACAACAACATCAAGATGTTTTGAAACCACCATTGAAGGATGAGGGGAAGTGATGCTTTACAAAAATATGCTTCTATTCCTGACGATGTCACAATCGAGGACAGTGGTGGGAAAGTACCATCACACGGGCCGGATTCAGGTCCCCAAGGTTAGCCCCTAGCAGGTTATCACCATTGTATATACATGTGCCTCTGCAGGTACAGGCAATGGCAGCTCCTGTTGTCCGCGAATTGCCGTTCCCAGCCAATGAGAGCTGTGGGAAGCAATGTCCTGGTCTGTGCTGCTTTCTGTCGCTCCCATGGGTCAGGAATAATGATCCGTGGCAATGGGAGCTGCAATCACTCGTAACTGCAGAGGCACAAATAAATTGAGTGGTGGCGGCCCACCAGGGGCTAACCCTGGTGACCCTCTGCCATTTTATTGTCCACCCTGATGTAGGATGAGACCAAGATATTGGATATGATAATGATTGCCTATCGAAGGCCGTGTTCAGCACTCCTGATTCTGACACAGCTACAATTAATTTCTAAGTGCTGAAGTAGAGCCTTCAGATTATAGACAGCTTTTAAACAGTATTCATTCAAAATGGTACCAACAACCAGAGCAGTTCAAAAACAAAAACAACCAAAAAAAAAAAATTCCAAAAAAGTCATGAAGGTTTAATTTTTTTCTGCCTTTTTTTTTTTTTTTTTGAAACTTAAAAACCTGCAACTAGCTTTGCAGCTAGTTAGGAAACCCCAAAAGTAATGAAATTTGAATTAAAAAATTCAAAATTTAAAAGATTTAGACTAGCTCTGGTATTAACACCAGTCCCAAGAACATTTAAGACTACATAAAGCATTAGAAAAAATATCACATAAGGATCAAGCCGGAGGCAGATGACCCTTTTGTCTCCAAAAATTACTATGCCTTCTTTTGCCAACTTTTTTCAGTTGTTAAAATTTTCAAGAATTACTAGGTTACCAAAAAAATCATTGAGCAACCTCTGTCACTGCATTTTTTATTTTCTGGGATACAATTAGCCACCTGAGTGAAACAGAACAGGACACACTTCTTACAACCCCGACTGAATTAGATCCACACACAGAGGATCAAATTAAGCTGTAAAGAGAAAAGCTGATAATACTCACAGAACAACGAGACTTGAAAGATTTGTAAATGCAAAGTCAGGAATGTGTGTTATTTTGTTGAGAGCCAGAGTTAAGGCTTGCAGAGAAGGAAGGTTGCTGAGTTGATGAATGGGGACTTCTGTCAAACTGTTGTCATCCAGCCACAGATGACGTAGCTGGACAAGACCCTCAAAACTGTCCTCTGGGACTGCAGTAATATGATTAGCATCTAAACGCCTAAATGAAATAAAAAATAATTGAGATTAGTGAAGTTCACAAGCCTTTGTTAAGTACAAGTTTGGATTAAAACAACATGCGAACATTTTTAAAAACTAAAATAGTTTCACCGGAAGAGTTAATTATTTTACGTTCTGAGGAGCAACTAAAAGGGGCTTGAACTTCTATTTGTCCAAATAGACACCTCTGATAACTTTAATACAAAAAGTATTTTTTTCCTGTCCATATTTAATAAAGTAAAATAATTTTTAGAATTACAATTATCTTTATAAAGAAACTGAATGGATAACAACTCTACAGAAGACTGCCACTAGGCACGGCAGTACACATTATTGGAAGAAATTTACAAAGAAATGGTTTTAATACACATTGTAGACATTATCTTGATTTAAATTCTCTCTATTGGTACCCAGTAAATAGTATTAGATACTACAGTATGAATGTGGTGCTTTGTTATTATTACTGTATTTCTCTCTCAAGTGACTCATGTCAGAGAATCGCATTATTAAAAATATAATATTAAACCTCATGTCAGCGCAATGAATCACATTGACAAATAAAGATTATATCACCAACTAAATTCAAAGACTTCCCTCTTTCTGGCAGACTTCCCTCCTTTCCACCATGCTTCAGGGAAAAAACACAACAACAAAGTTCAACACTATTATTGTAATCTGCACAGGATTAGCTCTGACATATTTTTTTCCAAAATTAATTCTGATCATGGAAATTATTAACACCACCACATCTTTATATAGAAAATTACTCATCCCTCTTTCAAAGAGTACCAAAGGACTTTCAATAATTATTTTTGCTTCAATTATCAACCTAGCTAAATTATTAGGTTACACAACATTTCTTTAGGTTTCAGGGAATTTAAAATGAGAACTTCACACCTGGAAAACCTAAAGTAGCTGAATGCCTGGCATCAGTTTCAGGCTCCAGACCTGAAGTACTTATACAGAAGGTGCAGCTTTTACTAGCAGAATCAAACTGAAAGATCTTTTCTATGTAAAAGGTGACAAAATGGTACTACTCCTTGAGCATGACAAGCTATGCTTGCAAACTGACTTCGTATTCTTGCACAAAAAATACTCTCTACCAACTTACCTTCTCACTTTCCATGCAATAGCTAAATTCACTTTGAAAGTTAGATTTTAAATACTATTTCAGTATTTAGTATATTCTATATGTCTGTGGTTCTCAACCTTTCCAAGGTATTGTACCTCTTGCAGTTTTAGTCGTCTTGGGTACACCCTAATCCCAAGTTACACCTCAAAATGACTTGCTGACAAAAATCAAACAAAAAAACAAGTGTCACAGCCCAGTATTACTAAAAAAATGCTTATGTTATTTTTACTATACAGGGATAAAACAAACCAACTGAAATATAAATATTGTACTTACATTTCAGTGTATGGTGTATAGAGCAGTACAAACAAGTCATTGTATAAAATTTCAGTTTGTATTGACTTCTCTAGTGCTTTTTAGGTAGCTTGTTGTAAAACTAGGTAATTATCTAGATGAGTTGATATATCCCTGAAAGACCTTTAAGTACCTCTAGGGCAACATGTGCCTGTGATTGAGAACCACTGCTCTATGTAACAAATCAGTGATTAATTCTTATTCTTGAGTTGTGAATCAAACAAATGCAGGAGTGGAAAGGACCACAAGAAGTCATACATTCAGTCCCCTGAACTGAGGAAAGACCAAGTAATCCTAGACTATCCCTGACAGGTGTTAGTCCAACTTGTTCTTAAATAGGTCCACTGAAAGTGATTCCACGACCTCCTTGTGAGCCTATTTCAGAGCATAACTCCCTTTCTAGTTATAACCTTTTTCTACCATCTCCCTTGCTACCGATTGTTCTATGATCCTACATTCAGTGGACATGGAGAACAAGTGATCATAACTGCTCAATGCTAAACATGCCTAGTTATTTTACAGGGAACACTCACTGTTGTGCACCCACCTTATAGTAATTTCATCTAGACCACATTTCCCTAGTTTGCTTATGAAAAGGGAGTTTAATACTGAAATAGTTCAATTTTTTAAGACTTTTTGGGAAAAGAATAGCAGACATTTAATTGCTATTAAAGGCCTAGAATTCATAGACTAGCAACTGCATATCATTGGCCAGCCGTATGAGCTGGCAGGTGTATACTTTTAGCCTGCACTGAGACTAGAACATTTAGGAGCAATTAAACATCTGGTGATTTTTTTAAAAAAGCCTACAGTTCCCTTAGGGTGAAAAATCAACTGGAAATCACCTGCATCTCTCCCCCCCCGCCAAACTCACACACCTCTCTGAAGATCAAAGAACGATTTTCCAGTGGAATAAACACCTCCAGCTCATTTCTTCAATAAATGCCCTCATTCTTTTATTTGTAAATCAACATACTTTTGAGACACATACAATGCTCTTAGTCCTTGTGATTATTCTTTGACAGCTCTTTTATTTCTGCTGCAGAGAGGTTTTTTATTTTCACTGTGTCTTTTCTAAATATCGACTAATAGGAGATATTAAAATGTAAAGTGAATTTAAGTGTCACTACCCTAGGTTTATCAGAGGTCCAAGGGACTGACTGACATAACACTTTAGAAATACAAGTATTACATACAGAATTTTCACAGTTATTCATTTTTATAGTGTTGGAGATAAACCCAAGCATTAACACGTGGTCACACAAACTGATGGATGGAGCTGTATCTGCACCACTGTAGCACTTAGCATAGATAATACCTACACTGACAAGAGATTTTCTCCTCTCAGTGTAGGTACTCCACCTCCCCCAGAGGTGATAACTAGGTTAACAGAATTCTTCGACTTAGTGATCAGGTGAGCACAGCTATGTCTCTTAGCAGTGTGGATTTTTTAATACACCTGAGGGTAAGCCTACACAGGAAAGTTATTTCGGAATGACAGCTGTTATTTCAAAATAACGATGTGAGTGTCTACACAGCAATTGGGTTATTTCAAAATTATTTTGAAACAACAGGTGGCTTATTTTGGCATTGGTAAACCTCATTCTGCAAGGAATAATACCTCTTCCGAAATAGCTATTTCGAAAGAGGGGCTGTGTAGACAGGGCAGCTGCAAGTTATTTAAAAAATAAGGGGCCTCCAGCCCTTCCCAAGGTGCCCTGCCTGGCTCCTTTGTCCACACTCAGCCAAACTCTTAAAGCTGCAACCTCAGGGGAAAGGGCTTGTGGCAAGCAGGAGGCCCTTGGCAGCCCTGAGCCACCCAGCAGCTGCCACTGCCTCAATTTTTACAAAAATGAGCCAGTCTGCAGCTCCCAGCCAGCCCTCCACTACTCTCAGGGAGCAGTCAGGCAGCTCCCAGGAGCCTGCACAGGCCTGAAAGAGCCATGTGCCTTCCTGATCTGGTGCAGAGATCCTGGACCTCACTGAGGTTTAGAGCAGGGAGGAAAACCTCCAGGATTTCCGCACTAGATGCAGGAACGCGGATGTCTATGGCCAGATGGCCGACAGCCTGACCACAAAAGGACACATCTGCACCCAGGAGCAAGTGTGGATGAAAGTGAAGGAATGTCACATACCCCTAAATATTTGGTAATTACCTTATAATATTCTTGCTAAAGACAATAGCCAATGCTCTCGCTGTTTGGAAGGTAGGATAGGGAAAGGTTTACTAACACTACGTAGCAGAAGGACCAACATTCCTTGCTGGTTTATAAAGATGGTCCTTCTTGCCCATTAAAGCATTAAAGATAAAACAAATTACAGCATGCAGCATATACTTAAACTCCTTAATCTTTTAGAAGCCACTCCAATCCCAGCTTCCTCCACAGGTATTGGCTTGCAAGAGGCCTACTTTAAATTTTAGTCTATAAATTCAGGGTTTACTTGCTGAGCTGTCATCTATACTTTTATTGCCTGTCAGCTTCCATTCTCACATAAGCTCAAACCTCACAAGTGGGGAGAGAGCGACAGAGAGAAACCCAGGTGTCCTGTACGTCTCATAAGAGCAGAACATTAAAACTAGGTTTAAAAGATAAACCAAACGTGTAGCTTAACAGCTTTCAGCTACCACACTGGCTTTGTAGAACCATGGAGAGAAGAACTTCCACCTATCTCTTGAGGTGGTGCTTCTTACTCTCTCAAAAATGGAGACCAAGTATAACCCACACACCCGCTGAGTGTGGCTCATTTTCCCATGCAGTGGCACTTCAACCACTTAGAGAGAGAGAGACAGACACAGAGAGAGAGAGAACGAGTGTGCTCTACAGCCTTAGCTAAGAGCCAACTGGCTTTTAGCTCATGCTGTAGACTCATATACTAAGCCGCAGAAGACCCAAGTTTGATTCCACCAGTTGACATTACCTGAGCTGATGATTTTGATTTTTTTTTATTATAGCTGCTGTCAGCCAAGTTATTATTCTGAATCATCACATTTACATTGCTTATAAGAATTCTCCACCAATCTCCTGAGGACGTGGCTGTCATGGAGGGTGCAACACAATTCTGGGAGAAACATGAAACACGGGCCACAACTTTACTGAAAACAGCAAGAAACAGCCTTTAGTACAAACACAGCTAACCCCTAAATAAAGAGGCAAATGTCGTGGCTCTCTGTAGCATGGGGAACGCAACCAAGTGTAAAGCAAAACACCATGAGGTTGCATGTACAATCCTTTTGGAAAAAATCAACCTTCATCAGCTGCAGCCTTAGAAACCAACCCTACAGTGAAAGGCTCCTCAAAATCAGTACTGATAGCTTGATAAGACAATGACTTTTTGAGACATTCAATGGTAGAGTATAAACTATCAAGTGTATAAACTACACTACAGGTTTACATTGGCATAACTGCACCGATACAGCTGTGTTGCTGAAGTATGTCTGGTGAAAATGCCTTTCAGCTGATGCCAACAGAGCTCTCCTGCCAACACAACATGTCTACTAAGTGTGGGGGGAGGGGGAATGGGCAAGAGATTGGCTCAGTATAGCCACGTGGATCTGGGTGGTGGATTTTTCAGATCCCTGAGAAATGCAGTTTTAATGAAGTAGGTATGTAGTGTACACCAAGCCCTAACTACAACCTCACAAGAATTAGCTGTTCCTCCAATAAAGCTGTAATAACAGGTTACTATAACATACAATAAGCACACACTGAAAGGCCACACAGCAAGCGCATTCCAACAGTAATGCTCTCCAGCGGAGAGTTCTGGGTAAGGATGTTAAGGACTAGTCGACTATCTAATAAGCAAATGCTTATCTGACAGTCAAGTCAACTAGTCTTTCCTCCCCCCGCCCCCCTTGCTGCTTCTATGATATAGAGGCAGAAAGGGGGGCGGGGGAGAAGAGGGTACTTCAAAACAGCAGCGCCACAAGGAACCCATACCCCGGGCTCCATGCAGTGCTGCCCCTTTGAAACGCCACCACAGTGTCACATGGAGCACAGGGTCAGCTAGGGACTCCCTAGCTGATCTCAGGTTCCCCACGGCATTTCCATGGAACCTGGAGTAATCTGGGGAGTCCCCAGTTGATCCCTGGCTCCGTATGGTGCTGCCACTTTGAAATGCTGTGCAGCGCCTGGGATCAGCTGCGGACTCCCCAGCTGATCCCAGGTTCTGTGGAAATGCCACACGGAGCTGGCTCTGCGTGGCATTTCAAAGCAGCAGCGCCGCATGGAGCCCGGGGTTACCGGGTGATTCTGAGTCCCCCACTGACCTCAGGCTCCATGTGGTTGCTTCTGCTTTGAAATGACATTTCAAAGGAGGAATGCAGAAGTGCTTATTGACTAGTTGAGTAGACGATGGAAATTCCATCGACTACTCAACTAGTAAATTAATCGTTATTTAACATCCTTAGTTCTGGGGAGCACAGGATCAGAGCTAGGGAGGAGCTCAATGGGCTAAAACCCCTTGGTCATCTGTCCAAATGGTGATGGCCTGGGATAGGCCTATTAAGATTTCTTCCTGCAGCAGGAGTGTCCTGTACTTGGGACTTCTCCGATGTGTAAGGGGACTGCTAGCCCCTTACTAAAACTCTGTGGGAGTTTTTGGTTTGCCAGCTCCCAGTATCAAAAGGGGAAGGGTCCACGAGAAATCAGGGCCCTGACAGACCCCAGAGCCAATGGAAAGCAGCCAACACCAGCTCGGCCTGATTCACAGGTTGGACAGGCCAGTGAGGGAAGTAAGAGGCCAGGCCCCGTCCTCCGTGTGAGCTGGGATTTTTCTGGGTCTCTCTGAGCAAGAAGAGAGCTAAGAGGAGCAAGCCGTGTGGAGAGGCAGTCCTGCAGCAACAGAGCCAGGCACACACAGCCCAAGGATCGCAGACCCTGTGTTGAGCAGCAGTCTGGCAGTGATCATAGAGCCAAAGGGGATAGAGAAGCAACACAAGGAGCTGGAGACTGGCAAAGCAGCACAGCCTGCAGCTGGGTGTGGTGAGCAGCTGGGACCAGCAAAGTGGGGGGAGAGGCTCTGGGCAGGGGGACACCACCAGCCAAGAGGCCCTGCAGGCCAGACTGGGAGAGGGGTCCTGCCACCTAGAGCCTGAGGCCATGTGGTCACTGCCAGAGCAAGCGTGTCCAGCCTGCAGCCCCTGCAGCACAGCCAGGATCTATAAAGACCTATAAGGAACAGACTGTGAACTGTCCTTACACTCTGCAGACTGCTGTTTTGATGTCCCCATGCTACAGAGCAGGACTGTGTGTTCTCATTTAACCATTCTCATTTTTTCTTATTCTTTTTTCTTTAATCAGTTGATGTTTAATAAATTGTATTTGCTTTGAACTTTATGAAATGATCACTGGGCCAAGAAAGCACGCAGTGTTAAGGGAGCAGCTCGGAGTGGGGACACTCTAGCCCCTGCCCCAAGTGACTACAAGGTCGGGGATTAAGCCCCAGGAAACCTGGGCCCAGCCTTGTTGGGGTTTCGAGGACTCTGCTACTCAGGAGGCGGAAGGGGAGCCCTCAGGATCAGGGAGGCCATGGGGTAAAGGAAGTGGGAGCGGGGACTCAGATCCTTTCGTTGGTCCATTTCACTGGGGTGGTATAGAAGCCAGGAAAGTTCCCCACAATAGCAGGACCATTCCCCCACTTACATAATTGGCGTCACGAACAGGAAATCCTATTCAAAGGCTCCACCCCATTGGTTTACTTGTTGAGTTCTGGTAGCACCATCCAGTCCTGGTCGAGAGCACTACCATGGCTGGAATTGAAGAACTACAGACCCAGGTTGCTGAACTTCAGCGCAGATTATCAGACTAAAGTGAGGCATTACAGCAAGCTAGAACTGAGCAGAGAGAAGCCTTATCACTGGTCAAGGCAGTTATAGACCAACAGGCAGCAGAAGCTAAGAAACCCTCTACTATTTATGTCCCACGGGAACAGAAGGTCACAGAGTTTGGTGGCTTCCCAACTAGGCCAGGAGACATTATGGTAGAGGAGTGGGTGAAGTCTGTGAAGGCAGCTCTGCATGTGCTAAGAATACCTGAAGAAGATCATGTGGATTTCATAGAAGAGCACCTCAAGGGCCAGGCCAAGGCCACAGTAAAGTTAATGGCAATGGCAGACAAGAAAGATGTGAAAAAAAGGTATTTGAACTCCTTCTAGAAGTGTATGGAGACAAGGTACCTATTAGAACCCGACTAAAGGAGTTCTTTGAGCGAAAGCAGGAGCCTGGTGAAACTATCTGGGCATATGCCTATGACCTCCAGGAGAGAATGAGCAAAGTGGAGCGGCGAGACCCTCAATGAGTTTCAGACCCAGATACAGTGTTGAAAGAGCAGATGGTGTTGGGGCTCCGGGACGACTCCCTCCACCGTGAAATGAAGAGAAGGTTGAAGGAAGAGCCTGGGAAGAAGTTCCCTGAACTCATGCAGGCTGCCATTATGTGGTCAGAAGAAGAGGAGACTCCTTTGGAAGAGACCGCCAAGCCTAACTCCCGAACACGAAGTGGGGGCCTAGTCAGTGCAACTACTGGGGAAAAGGCCCTGCCCCAAACACAGTTAACATTGGAAAGTTTAAGTGAAGCTATCCAAAAAACTGGCACTCCAGCAGGGGGAGATGCTGAAAGTAATGACTGAGGTGGTGAAAGAAAAATCCTCCACCTCCACTACTAGGCCAAAATACCCCAGGACCCCAAAGACCCCCACTAAAGGATGAGCTGGGAAGGTACATCTGTTACACTTGTGAAAGGCCAGGGCATACTAGCCGAGATAGTCTACTGATGAGGGGACTGGAATCCCGGGCACCTGAAATCCAAGAGATACCAAGATCAAGTAGCACATCAGGGGAAGGCCAAGCGGGGACAGAAGGGTTTTTACTGCTGTCCCTCGGAAAAGGGCAGCATGCCAGCAGTGAGGAAAAGGACCCTGATGATGCTAGTGCATTTGATGACTCCTGTGGTCGAGCTTTGGGGACTGCTTGACAGTGGAAATAACCATAGCAGGGGTGAGGACCCGCTGTTTGATAGACACTTGCTCACAAGTCACCACTATTTCTGAATCATATTTCCAAAACTACTTAAAAGAGAGAGATCTGACCATGCATAATACCCGGTTTGTACAGCTAACAGCAGCTAATGGACTAGCTATCCCTGTTGTGGGGTGCCTTGAAGCTGATGTAGGGTATATAGGTCGGATAATCCCGGGAAAATGCATCTTTATCCTAAAGGATCTAGCTTCGGAGAAGACTTTGATGGGGAACAGAGTACCAGGAATTCTCGGGATGAATATAATAAGAGAGCTGAAAGAATTACTATTAGTGGGGGGAGGAACCCAAGAAATGAACGAGCATGGGGAGCCTAGGAGGGATGCTGCATTGAAGCAGGTACTGGCCCAAGTGGAGAGACAAGGAAGTTTTCCTGGTCCCACAGGACAGATTGGCTATGTTAAGGTGGCAGGGAGACAGAAGGTAGTTATACCTCTCTGGAGTGAGAAGATTATTGATGGACGCTGCCAGGTGCTAAGCGGATTCGATGGATACCGGGTGCTTGTCAAGCCAACACAAGGGGCCAGTCTACCTCATGGACTCCTGGTTGCGAATGTACTTGCTAATGCCAGCAAGGGAAAAAGTGCCAGTCAGGCTGCTAACTCAAGTAAGAAGGCCATAAAGTTGTACCCCCGCACTAGAGTGGCAGAGGTACACAGACCCGAAGAGGTAGTGCCCCCAGGGGGAATAGTCCTGAAAGAAAAGGGAGATGAGCTGCTAGTGACAAAGTTGGAAAAGGGAGCACAGGTTACCACACCTCAAGAGGCACCTGATGGAGAGTTACCCATTCCAGTCCAAGTAGACCTCCAACAGTTAACCCCTATGCAGGTCGACTATTTACGGGCACTACTGGAGAAACATCAAGAGGTCTTTTCCAGGGATGACCGAGACTTTGGTTATACCACCACAGTGACACACCAAATACCCACTGGAGATGCTGTCCCAATAAAACAGAGACAGCGGCGGATTTCACCACGAGTGTTCCAGGAGGTAAAAAGGCACATCCTGGACCTAGTGGCTCGAGGTATCCTTAAAGAAAGCCACAGCCCCTGGCCATCACCTGCAGTGATTGTAATAAAAAAAGACGGTGGGGTGCGATTCTGCTGTGACTACAGGAAATTGAATGAAGTAACACACAAGGATGCTTACTCGCTACCCCGGGTGGAAGAGTCCCTGGATGCATTAGGAAGTGCCAGAGTGTTTTCAACTCTTGATTTGATTTCCGGCTATTTCCAGGTTGCAGCGGAAGAACAGGACCAGGAAAAGACAGCAGTGACAACTCTGTTTGGGCTGTTTGAATGGACACGTATGCCATTCGGCTTGTGCAATGCACCTGCTACATTCCAGAGCCTAATGGAAGGGGTGTTGGGAGACTACATCCTAGACACTTTGCTAATATACCTGGATGATGTTATTGTGTTTTCCAAAGATTTCGAGAGTCATATAGAAAAACTGGATGTGGTCTTCACATGACTGAAGGAACATGGTTGAAGTTGAAGTTGAAGCCAAGCAAGTGCTGCCTCTTACGTGAGAGAGTCAAATTTTTGGGCCATGTGATTTCTAAGGATGGAATCCAGGTAGATGAGGAGAAGACCAGGGCTCTGGAAAACTGGCCAGTTCCCAAGAATGCCAAGCAAGTGCGACAAGCTCTGGGTTTCATGAGCTATTATAGATGATTTGTTCTAAAGTTTGCACACATTGCTACACCACTATGTGGACTGGTGGGCCAACCAACTGAAAGGAAAAAAAGGGACCAATGCTTTGTGTGGGATGATGCCTGTCAGACAGCTTTTGATGAACTAAGACACCGGCTGATGACACCACCTGTGCTTGCATATCCTGACTTTAGCCTGCCATTTATAGTGACAACAGATGGAAGCCTACATGGCCTGAGTGCAGTGCTCAGCCAGAAGCAGGAGGGGGTTGAGCGTGTGATTGCATATGCAAGCCAAGGGCTGAAGAGGTCAAAGAAATGACAAAAACTACAGTGCTTTTAAACTAGAATTGCTGGCCTTGAAGTGGGCTGTTACTGAAAAATTTAAGGATTATCTAATGTACTCTAAGTTCACAGTAATCTCAGACCACAATCCTCTCTGATACCTGTCCACTGCTAGCTTAGGTGCAGTTGAACATGGGTGGGCGGCCCAACTTGCTGAATTCACTTTTGAGGTACAGTATAAACCTGGAAGGCAGAATATCAGTGCTGACACCCTATCTAGACTGCCTTTGGAAGAGGAATTAGAAGAGGGTGAAGACCTTGAAAAAGACTCTCGTCATTCCTGCAGACGTTGTGCGGGCCTGTTTGTGGCTAGAGATTCCGAAGCCAGAGGGTGAAGTAATGGTAAAAAAAGAGGTAGCACAAAACCTGGTAGAAGGGGAGGATGCAATAATCTCAGGGTACTCGTGGGAAGAGATTCACACCCTGCAAAGAGAAGGGGACCTTGGGCCAGTCTTAGAGGCACTCATGAACCAGATGAGGCCAGACCGGAGCTTTGGGGCCAAATATCCTCAGTCTAAGAAGGTGACCAGACAGTGGGAGCGACTTAGGTTGCACCATGGAGTGCTGTTCCGTGTAATCTGTCATCCTCGTTATGGCGAAGAAGTGTGGCAGTTAGTGGTGCCAGTGTCACTACGCCGACAAGTTTATGAAGCCAGGCATGACCATGGAGGGCATTTTGGAGAAAGAAGCACTCTTGAGATGATGAGAAGGAACTATTACTGGCCTACAACGGCTAGTGATGTAACAGCATGGATCCGTCAGTGCAAGCAGTGTGCCCTAGCCAAGGATGTGTTTCTGCCCACTCAAGCCCCTTTGACCTGCACTAACGTGACTGCCCCAATGGAGGTCTTAGCAATGGACTACACTTGGCTAGAGAGATCTTCAGAGGGGATGAGAATGTACTGGTTCTCACAGATATGTTTACCCGATTCACTGTTGCAGTTCCAACTAGAAATCAGACAGCGTGGGCAACGGCTGAAGCCCTCCTAAAACACTGGTTTATGTATTATGGTTGTCCAGCACGGTTACACTCAGACCAGGGGAGGAATTTTGAGTCAGGGGTGATATCAGCATTGTGTAAAGTGTATGGCATAGCCAAAAGCCGAACACCCTCCTATCACCCGCAAGGAAACGCTCAGTGCGAGAGGTTTAACCGAACAATGCATGACATGCTCAGAACACTCCCGCCTGAAAAGAAACGAGCCTGGCAGGAACATCTCCCTGAGCTGGTGATGGCCTATAACAGTCACATCCATTCATCGACAGGTTATTCTCCTTTTTATCTCATGTTTGCAAGAGATGGCAGGTTGCCACTGGATATTCTGAACAGAGAGGGCCCTGAGGAAGATGAGGTGACCAATCTGGATGACTGGGTCAAAAGTCACCATGACAGGCTGAAGACAGCCTGTGAAGTTGCTCTCAGTATGTCTAAACAGACAGCCCAAAGCAGGAAGAGGACTTATGATCGCAAGTCCAGGGGGGCTCTCATTGGGCCTGGTGACCGTGTACTAGTTCGTAATCATAGACACCGGGGGCATAATAAAATACAGGACAAGTAGGAGTCAAGTCCCCACATTGTAGTCACTCACAACAATCCTGACCTGCCAGTTTACACCATTCGACCTGAATGGAGAGGTCATGAGAGGACAGTACATAGGGATCAGCTAAAACATTGCACCTTTAGTTCAGTCAGGAATCCTAGGAGGCGTAGATCAGAATGGCCTGAAGAGACTGAAAGGAACTGGGGAATGGTTCTAGTCCCACAAACTGAATACCAAGGGGAACAGAGGGTGGCAAGTCCACACCATAACGAGGATGACCAGATCCCTCAGGCTGACCCAGTATTACCCAAAGACAGGGAAATAGAAAATATGGGTAATGAGCCACCTGTTGTAAGAAGGTCCCAGAGAACTAATAAGGGTGTATTGCCTGTTAAACTTAGAGATGATTATGTTATTGGTTCTACATAATGGCTTAATGAATGTTAGCATGTCCAGCAGACATAGGATATTAGGTATGTGAAATGTTTTTTCTGTTAATTGTTACTGTTTTTTATATGGTGTGAATTTTGTGGCTGTGATAGAATTTTAGCAAGGGGGAATGTAAGGGGACTGCTAGCCCCTTACTAAAACTCTGTGGGAGTTTTTGGTTTGCCAGCCCCCAGTATCAAAAGGGGAAGGGTCCACGAGAAATCAGGGCCCTGACACTGACAGACCCCAGAGCCAATGGAAAGCAGCCAACACCAGCTCGGCCTGATTCACAGGTTGGACAGGCCAGTGAGGGAAGTAAGAGGCCAGGCCCCGTCCTCCGTATGAGCTGGGATTTTTCTGGGTCTCTCTGAGCAAGAAGAGAAAGTTAAGAGGAGCAAGCTGTGTGGAGAGGCAGTCCTGCAGCAACAGAGCCAGGCACACACAACCCAAGGAGCGCAGACCCTGTGTTGAGCAGCAGACTGGCAGTGATCAGAAAGCTAAAGGGGACAGAGAAGCAACACAAGGAGCTGGAGACTGGCAAAGCAGCACAGCCTGCAGCTGGGTGTGGTGAGCAGCTGGGACCAGCAAAGTGGGGGGAGAGGCTCTGGGCAGGGGGACACCACCAGCCAAGAGGCCCTGCAGGCCAGACTGGGAGAGGGGTCCTGCCACATAGAGCCTGAGGCCGTGTGGTCACTGCCAGAGCAAGCGTGTCCAGCCTGCAGCCCCTGCAGCACAGCCAGGATCTATAAGGAACAGACTGTGAACTGTCCTTACACTCTGCAGACTGCTGTTTTGATGTCCCCATGCTACAGAGCAGGACTGTGTGTTCTCATTTAACCACTCTCATTTTTTCTTATTCTTTTCTCTTTAATCAGTTGATGTTTAATAAATAGTATTTGCTTTGAACTTTATGAAATGATCACTGGGCCAAGAAAGCATGCAGTGTGAAGGGAGCACCTCGGAGTGGGGACACCCTAGCCCCTGCCCCAAGTGACTACAAGGTCGGGGATTAAGCCCCAGGAAACCTGGGCCCAGCCTTGTTGGGGTTTCGAGGACTCTGCTACTCAGGAGAGTGGAAGGGGAGCCCTCAGGATCAGGGAGGCCGTGGGGTAAAGGAAGTGGGAGCGGGGACTCAGATCCTTTTGTTGGTCCATTTCACTGGGGTGGTATAGAAGCCAGGAAAATTCCCCACAATAGCGGGACCATTCCCCCGCTTACATATGGCAGCTTTTGAGCCTTCCACTGTCTGCCTCATCCACTCTGTTTTGTTTCTTTAGCCTGTTACTTTCCTTCATACTCTCTTTAATTTGCTCATCTCCCAAGCCTGGATGATTGTTAGAGCAGGGGGCACTAATAATTAGAGTGATTGATTGAGAGGTGCAGGATACCAGTTTGCAGGTGGCATGATGCCAGCAGCAGGATTGGGAAAAGGTGAAAAACTGAAGGGACAAATGTAAAGAAGGGGAGGGCACAAAAGCATGGCATGAGATAAAAAACTAAATTCAAGGCTTCTTCCAGTTCTATAGCTCCCCTTCCAACGCTGAGCAAATATCCACCCAGCCTGTAACTGGAATTTGGAATCTCTGTCTCATCTCTTAAAGGGAAATCAATCAATCAGATGGCCCTCTGTAATAAAAGCAGTCCCTGGTTAGCTAGCC
The DNA here is from genome assembly GCA_032595735.1 of Pelochelys cantorii. Lineage (NCBI taxonomy): Eukaryota > Metazoa > Chordata > Testudines > Trionychidae > Pelochelys > Pelochelys cantorii. The sequence continues at coordinate 41,808,795 of CM064329.1, read as the reverse complement.
AACAGTTTCTTCAGATCTCCCTTAACAGATCTGGCCCACATGCGCCTAACAAAATCCATCAGGCTAGGCTGGCCAACAGATCGAAATCTCATAAGCATGATTTTGGTACTGGACATGATAAATGTATTCCCAGCCACTCACCATACACACAAGTTGTTTGTGTTATTTCCTTAAAGACAGGAAAAAATCATGCCTTTGTGTCAAAACTAAGCTGTCAAAAAATCACAAGAAGCTGCTGTTTCCTTTTGCAGGGAGTTGTTTTCAATCACACTGCTCCTTTCCCATTCTTCAGTTTACATGGTTCTGGAAATGTAATGGCATTATACTCACAGTGAAAGTTAAATGTTGATATTAATAGAAAGCAATCACCATAGAGTGTACACTTGTGTTCAACTACTTTTGGTCAAATGCAAACAGTAGTGAACTTTGCTCCTTTCAAATGCTACTTCAAAAACCACAAGGAAAATCAAAACACTCTGGAGCAGATTTTAGATTTTCAGAGTGAAGTACTGTTAAGCCTGGATACAATGGAAATTCTATCAGAATGTAGAACAACTAAATCCACTGTGTTAAGAAAAAGCACTTTCAAAAATACATAAAATGACTTCACAAGTGCCATTTGCTCACTGCCTCTAGCAGCTGCTCACTATATCTGAAGTGCCAAGGGACACAAATACATGGATTTGCTCCACTCAAAGTGGGACGGTTGTAGCAAATATCAAAAAGTGTTTCACAAACTAATTTAATTCAACAGATGAGTTTTGCCAAGTATGTTTTTCCATCCCTATGATCTCTGAAAAACACCATCTGACGCCTTTAAAATTTGCTGAAAGTTATCTCTATAAGTTAGGGTTGTGTTGGGTGTAAATCTTTCACCCACATGCCCTATAAATAGAACCATAAAAAAAAAAAAAACTTATAATCCAATCTAAATGACTACTGCTGAAATGTGAGCTGAACAGTCAACTTTCATCCATGGATATAGTAGATTTTGTTAAAAAAAATTGATGCATTCGGTTCCTCAATCATTACTCCCTGATGCTTAACCCAAATATTTAGAATGTAATTCCTCAACCAAACCCAATTAGTAGACAAGGTACAACATTTGAAGGGATTCCTGAAGCTAAAAAAACCCACCCACTCAGTTTCAAGGGAAGTGGGTGGCTCCTGAACATACCCACTGAATGGAAAAACAAAGCTCTCCTCAATCAACAATTCTGTAAAATCTATGGAGTGCTACATTCAAACAGCTACATATTAAAAATCTTTTATTTCCTTCAGCACACAGCTCAAAAGATCACTCAAACATTTACTATTTCTAACAAATGCAGAAGTAGAAAAGCCAATTCAGCACATCTGAACTTAATATTTCTTTTGTAGGTTAAAAAACAAACATGCTGAATATTCTCTATTCCCCACCACCTTGCTTACAGTCCTTCAGCACAACTTTATAGTTTAATACAGATTTACACTTATGCACAAATCATCTTTAACTCTTCAGTAACAGTGGAAAAATGGCAGAGTGGGTCTGAAATCCTCGGGGAAAAATACCTCCTCCCCCAGATTTTTTTTTTTTTTTTTTTAAACAGAGGACTGCATCCATAGGCGCCAGCTCCATAGGTGCTCCACAGCTGGAGCACCCATGAGGAAAAATTAGTGGATTCTGCTGAGGACCCATCAGCAGCACCTCCATACCTCTCACCTGCTGGTGGCCTCACTTACCAACTCCTCCCCTGCCCTCCCAGTGCCCAGGGTGCTCAGGGGAGAAGGCGAGAAGATGTGAGGTGGGGGCTACAGGGAAGGAGTGGAATGAGTCGGGGCAGGGTGAAGCATGGGTAGGTCTTGGGGAAGGAGCAGAATGGGAGCAGGGGTTGGGGCAGAGTGGAGGTCAAGCACACCCTGGCTGAAGTCAGCGCTTATTACTATAAAATGCAGTGATGAGGATTACCTGAAAATAATTATCAGTGCTTACTGACGAATTCTTTAAATCCATCTGATTGTCCTTAGAGGTAATGATGTAATTTTGTATTCAAAGGTCTTTTATTCAGAATCATTACAGTAAAAGTTACACAACTAGTAAAATGTCAAAATAAATAAAAAATAAAATAAAATAATAATAATAATAATAATGGAATGCCTGCATTTTCAAACCCTCATTCATTTTCAAGATGAGGTTTCCTATCACTGATCATCTGAAATTGAAGCTTTTTATTTAAGATGTTTATTTTCATACCAACTCATCTGGAGAAGCCAAGAGGAGATGGGAAATCATTAGCTTCAGGAAGGAATTTATTGGGCTTCCTTAGATATTACATTGGGTATTTAAACATATTCCCCGCCCCCCTCCCCGCCAGCCCGCCACAGCCTTCATTCCCTATCCAGTCTTCCTGCTGCTTGTACCTGACAAGTCAAGATATAATTCTCTGTTTATGATGCAACATATATACATTGCTAGATGAATGATGGCCATATAAAAAAAAAAATCAGCACTATCACTAGAGAGAGAAGAGAAACAGGTATTTTAAAACAGAATTTTGGGGACACGTTGTGTCACGGTTATGCCCATCAGTTATTGGGACAACGTGGAACAAAGTACTAACCAACATAAGTCAGGGTGGTTGAATGTCACTTTAATAGGAAGTTAACCAGGAAACGATGGCATTTTAAAAATGATTTAACAAATATGCATTTGATTTTTTTCCCACACTTCTCATTAACTAAATAAGTAAAAACATTAGAGACTATCAGCAAAAATCCTTTACAAGCTACAGCACATTGCACCGCTTTCACGTACTACAGAATATTTTATATATGAGAAATAAAATATCTGTCTATGCAAGAACTTGGCCTAAATGGTAATAAGCTAGGGCCACCAAATTTGTTAGGCAACTTCCTCTTACCCTAACTTAAAGCAAGGTCAGAGTTTGGTTGTGCAGGAAAATGGGACGTGGCAGGAATGGGGCTGTTTTCCACCGCATGGAAAGGGAGGGGCAGAGAAGAGGGATGCAATCCTCATACTTACTACTGGGTGCGGGGGACGAGGGGGGAGATGAGATACTGCAGAGTAAGAACTGGGGAGAGCCATACCAGCCCGAGATGGACTGGCTGGGGACAGGGCTCTGCATGTTGCTGGCTAGGCTACCTTATATGAATAAGGTTCCCCTTTGCCTCTCCTGCACACCTGAGCAATGTGGGGTACATCTGTGTGTGTGACTGACGTGTATATATAAATATATATACAGGCCACAGAAGGAGTCTATCATTGTCAGGACAGTAACGGTAGCTTCTGTGCTGCAGTCACTCAAAGTCATCAGCACAATGCGCTTCTTTCTCTGATACTCTGATGGCTACTGGCTAAGATTTTAAAAGCCAACTCATGGATTTAGATACCCAAATTCCATTAAAATTAATGGGAACTAAGCATCCAAATTCTTTAGCAGCTCTGAGAATCTCAGCCACAGCGTTTATAAAACTGAAAGTCAGGATTTTAAGGGAAGGATGGCAATACTGTAGAACCAGAAAGCAAGAGTGAGGCTGCAGGAACTCGGAGCTGCATATGCAGAATGCTCTTTTCTTGTAACTGAAGGACATACTGTTCTAGTACAAGTGCAGTTCAGTTAATACAACTTGAACGTGCCTCTTGTCCCTCCACATACCATACTTGAACTCTTCCATTCCATGAACAATTTCATGCAAAACAGTGAAACAGGAACTTCTACTTAATGTTACTTTCAAAATACCAAAATATTTGGTAACAACAACATTCTGCTTACAACATTAAAAACTGCCAGTTTAATTTTCCTCTCAGGAAAATGTTAATGTCTATCAATGCTGTCTTTCTTTCTTTTTTTTTTTTTTTTTTTTTTTTAAGAACGGGTCAGAGATCAGCAAAATCTAGGTTTCTATTCTCTGCCGGCCTACTAAGCCAAGCCCTTCACTTTACTTCTCTCTGGCTAGGTCTACACTGCTGGGAAAAGTCGGAAAAAGATATACAAGCTGTGAATCGTGATTTGCATATCTTTTTCCGTTTTTCCCCCCCGAAAGAGGCTTTTCCGAAATTTGGTCCTCTTTCGGAACATCCCTTATTCCTCTCACCGAGAGGAATACAGGGATGCCTAAAGAACACATCCACTTTTTTGGAAACTGTTCAGAAAAAGCGGACGCGTTCCTTGGACGTGGCAGAGCTTTTCTGGAATGCCTCCGGTATCCTGGAAAAGCTCTGCAGTTGAGACACAGCCTCTGTGTGGAATGCAGGAGTAATTCTAATTTATAAAACGTTATGAAGTTTTTGGATAAAAAAATTATTCTATTTTGCATACATAAATGAGGCATACTATGGTTCATTACATACTTTGAGCATATCTGTCCCTCCAATCCAGGAAGAGAGTTGGTACAAGATTAGATTTTAGACTTTCCGGGGGAAAGCATGGCCTTCAGCATAAATCAGAGTAGTCCAGGGGTTGCTGTATTTACAGCAGCTTCCCAAGGGCTCCCTACAATATATATCACAGCTCAAAAATCAGCATCCATTACTAAATGCAGATGGGAAGAAGGTCACTTCTTGACACTTGTGTGGTCTATGGATGCCAAACACTGTAAGTGATAAGCATATACTATTAATATTTGGCAGTAAATCAAAAAGCAATAGTATCAATTTCAATAAGTGAACTCCACCTTTGTCAGGCTCCTGCTTTAGCACCAGCAGATATAATTTGGATAAGAAAAAAAACTAGCACATTTTGTCTTGCTAGTGCTCAAAGATATCACTGCATTTTGCTGTGTGAAAACATCATTCCAGATAAAGTATTCTGAAGTGTTGAAAAGCAGGTTTCTCTTCGCAGTAAACCCTCATTTTGGTAAACTGTTCTCTTCCTAAATAATGACTATATTCTAACTTTCCTCACGAAGAGAGACCTGGGAAAAAAGCCAATGTCAACAGAGAATATAGAGTTGCCATTGTGTATTCAGACCCACACTAGCTAATGTACAGCTATCATGCAAACATTAAGAATTGTAAAGCTTCTGTAATTATTTCATTTCAAACCAGGTACATTTACAGGAATCACGAACACATACAACGTGACAACTGTCTCTCTATGCAGTCTGCATCTTAGTGCAGTAAAACAAAGACTAACATAGCCAGGCAGGAACTGCAAACCAAATATATTCTGAAATTTTAAGGAAGGGATAATTTGTGTCTTCACCAAGAAAAAAATACCCTTTCAAGCCTCATTCCCAGCAAGTGGGGGAACTGCCAAGAGACAACTTGATGTTTAAATGTGTAGTTTTTGAACAGCGATTATATAAATAAATAAAAGTTAGCAGCAATTTTCTAGCATATATCATGCAAAGAGCAGTCTGTTATATACAAAGATCATCCCAGCTGAGGGGACCTTAGATTTTTTTTTTTTTTTCGGACAAATTCCTATGTTAAAGATCATGTTATATATACAGCAGCACATTACTGTAATATCAATGTTTCTACATTTTCTGACATGGAAACTGTGCGCCCAAGCCTGCAACCTCCATGCATGAAGTGCCCTCTTCGAAATCACTGTGAACTCTGAGTTGAGCGTTTGCATGATGCATCCCTAATTTACTCATCCTATTATTAATGGAAAATTTAAGAATCCATGAAAGAAGCATATTCTAAGCACAATTTGCCTTACATGTTTTTCCACATACACATCTACCAGTGCAGCTGTCTCAAACTAAAATATCATTACTGTGTTAATATCAGGTGGCTGCCAATTTTAACAAGTTGTCATGGGATAGATGTCCTCTTGGGAATGGAGTGAAATACAAATCAAATTTGAATTCATCTCTCTAGAAAAAAATAGTCTGAAAAGTTTCAAAGGGGTAGCCGAGTTAGTCTGTACAGGATAAACTTAAAAAACAACCAATAGTCTGGTAGCACTTTAAAATCTTTAAGGTGCTACCAGACTGTTGTTTTTTAAGTTTCGCCTGAAAAGTGTTAACATGTCATTTAGGGTTCCAATATTTATGCCCAATGACATCCAGATGCTTCACACATTCTCTGATAGTTCTGTACACTCAACTTGGTATCTGAAGAGGGCGGAAAATAGGTTATTTTTTGTTAATGTCTTCCTCTTCAAACTCTCTAACAATCACATCACCTACAGTTCATCTGTCACCAATGCAGCTGCTAGGGTAACTTTCATATCATCCAAAGAGTGATTCTGGACTAATTTGTTCATTCACTACTATTGCCTTGAGGTGTTTTTCCCTTACTTTTTGATCACAAATTGTTATCAAAATCATCAACTGCTGGGTTTAATCATCTAAGGCTTAATCAGATGACTGTTTAATCAGAGATGCTGTATGTATGTGAAAACAAAAACATATTTACTGAAGATCAAAAGGATAGATTCTAGACAGTGAGACTACTAATGGATACGATCTCTTCTGCAACACCATCAGATTACAGATACCAAGAAAAAAGAACTTTTGGTTGGATAAAGAGCATGTTACAACAATGAACTAATGTTTGAAGTGTTTTCCTCTTAGCATGACACCCCTCTGGATGCCAGCCTGTAGTTCCTCTAAATTCAGGAAGGTAACACATAGTGGAATGTAGTCTCTCTCCAGAGATACGTAGCTCCCTATGAAAATTAAAGTGACTCACTTGCACGTATCAAGAAAAGACCCCATAACTGACGGGGACAAAGGAAGCACAGATCTATCCGCCAACCCATACACCATCAGGGGAAGTTTCTTTTGGTTTCCAGAGAAAAGGGAAAAGGCCGGGGCATAGCACACAGACTGCATTGCCAGAGATCCCCCGCTTATGGAGTGGGGAAGCAGCTGTGCACAACTTGTACCTGGCCTACTGCAGAGCTGGAAGGAAGGAAGGAGATCTTTGTGCAGAAACCAGACCTTTGGCAGGCTAAGAACACAAAGGTGATAGGGAAAAGGGAGCAAAGTCCAGGTATTGTACCAAAATGAAAAACATTCACCTTGTGCAGGGGGGAGTGCAATAGGCCAACAAAGCCTGATCAAGATGGCCTGCAAGAGGAGCCAAACCACCAAAAGCCACACAATAACAAAAGAAACCCTCTATGAAAATTTGTGGGTGGCTGGAAATAACGATAGGGGTTTGCATAGCAGCCTATAAGATTTAAATGAATTTAATTAAAATGAATGATATGAAAACCGCAACCAGCTCTCCCTTTGGGAGGTGAAAGCCTCCTTCCCAACCACAAAAATCTCACAAACTTCTGCACAATTCTTTAAGTTGCTTCAACACCTTTGGATATGTGGAGCAATCCAATGTAGACTTCCATGTCTGCATTGTATCTACATTCTCTCTTAGGGAGGGGTTTATGAAAGTTATTCTTTTTTAGAGATAACATTATAAATTCCTTTCAATGCTTGGCTGAAATTTCTACTCCACTTCGTATTAACACGATACCCACAAGCATTATTTTACACAAATCATTGCATTTCAACGTGTTCCAGAATCCAGCAGAAAGAATTTTGAGGGACAGAGATCGATCAGGGATGGCCAAACTTCCTGACCCTCTGAGCCACATAAGAGTATCTTCAGAAGTTCTAGAGCTGGAGTGTGTCTACTAAGGCTCGGGCTTCTCCCGTACAGAGGGGTGGTAGGGCTAGAGGCTTCTGTCCTGCAGGATCAAGCAGCTTCACCCTCACAGGGTGCACCGGCTGGGTCAGGGCTTCATCCCCACTATCACTGAAGCCTTTAGTCCTGGCAGACACCTGCTGTGGGGCCCTACCACCCTGCTTCCAGATGGAAGCCCTGAGCTCCCCTGAACAGTCTGGTAGCAGAGAATAGAGGGAGGCAGGGGGATCTGGAAGTTGTACTTTAACTGTACATGAGCTGCAGTTGGCTCATAAGCTGCAGTTTGGCCAGCCCTAGTATACAGAGTTGTCGGGGTGGGGGCGGGGGGGGGAGAGAGAGAGAGAGAGAGAGAGGAGAAACAACAACAACAAAACACAACTTACAAGGATTGTAAACCACTTAATCCTCTAATGGCCTCATTAGGTACAGTCTTCAGCTGATTGTTCTGTAGGGTTCTGTAGAAGAAACTTTGTTAGTAAAAGATTTTCACAATGATCTTTAAAGTAGCTTCTATTTGACAGAGACCCTGTTCCTCATTAGTGGACTTTTTGCACAAGAAAAAGCATTTTGGAATTCTCAAGACAACACAAATCTTACTGAATATCAGCAAAAAAAATACCAAATGGTAGACAGTTAGGGTTGCCAGATGTCTGGTTTTGAACCGGACAGTCCAATATTTGAGCTCTCTGTTCGGGAAACAAATTGAGAAAATATAAATGAGAAAATATAAATGTGAGGTATTTTCTAAATAAGATGTAATGTAAAGTGTGTCCAGTATTTTTGTTGAAACCATCAAGCAACCCTATAGACCAGGGGTTCCCAACCTTTTTCGGTCCCCATGCCTCCTGGGCTTTTACTAAACCTTCCCGTACCCCCTATTCAATATGAAAGGAAATAAATTCTAGACTCTAGAATTCACAACTTTTTTCACTAACACTACTACTTTTGGAATATTTCAATTGGATAATCTAGTTATTTACCAAATATTCCCCATGCCCCCTTGACAAGCTTCTCGTACCCCCTGGGGGTACGCGTACCCCAGGTTGGGAACCCCTGCTATAGACAGTGTGCACTGAAATATTAAGGAATCCAGCCTGCTCTCTAAAGCAATATAATCCTTTACCATTTCTCTAGCCACACACACTCTGATTTTTGCCCCTCCATTTTGGTTCTAAAATCGTACCATACTGTAGGATATACATTGGTGATTTTAAAAAGAGGTTTCTAAAGAAAGGTAGTGACAGGCTACATCACTAAGTTACATCACACTAAGTCCTCAATATATTGGTAGTGGTAAAGAATATTTTCATCAACGGCATCTTAATGGCTGATCTGTTTGCTGTTATGAAGTGGGCCACTTAATGGCTTAAGCAAGCAGGTAACATATTTAGGTTTTAATATTATAAGAATTCACACACATTTTGGGCGCCCAGCTCGAGATACCTTAAATGGCCTAATTTTGAGTACCTTCCTCACATCTACCTTACAGAGCTTCCCATAAGCAGTGTTTCAGATGATAAGTTTTCAAGTCCTCCCTCTTACTCCTGGGACCTACACTTCTTTCTTCTCTGAGGAGCTCCTTTTTCCCTTCACTGGCTTTCTCTAAGACTCTTTGTATCCCTCCTCTATTGGGCCTATCTTTGTGTAAACACACCTCATTGCAAGAGCTACAAGGTCACGACAGAGTTTTGTTTCATCTTTCATATCTGGCTTATAACAGAAGGCTAGTTTCAGCCTTAATTATAGAGCAGCAGCTGTTGTGGGGACAAACAGGGCACAGGGAGAGAGGTACATTACTACTGCCTCACTTAGAAATCCTTCTAGTGGTCAACTTCTGTTACTGGAGTGGCTGCGTTACATTCTTTTCTGAGGGAATTAGAATGGCACCCCAAAACTAGTAAGGTTCTCATACTAAATACATTACAGTAATGTCTGAGCACCTGATGGGATAAGAGGAGAAAAGCCTCTGAACCCTCCAGGGTCCATTGTTTCTCTCGGTTTTGGACAGTCAGCGAGAAAGGAGAAAGATAGACTCTAAGCCTGACAATTAGTATTTCTCTACCACAAGATGTATCTGGGAGTCAAAACTAGTACTCCAATAAAATGTAATAACTACAGTTTAATCAAGGTGATGGCTGTTTTTATTACTGAATGCACATCATCTTCACAGTTAGCCCTCCCAAGGGATTATGCAAAAATAAAGCAGTAAGGATGTTCGTGTTGCTGTACTGTCTGAGCAAAAAAGTCTCCTTCTGTCCAGCCTACCAGTAAACACACTGACTGTGCAAGAAAAAAAGTACATAGCTAGCTGTGAAGCTCTAAAATGTGATTACTTACAGCACTTTGAGTTCTTTCAACCCAGACAAGGCCTTCGGATGGATAAAAGAAAGGTCATTGCCAGCCAATCGCCTGGAAAAAAAATTATTACAATTCATGTTTTGAAAATACAGTACATTTACCAGTGTCTAATAGATGAAACCATCAATGCACCAAAACCTGAATCATATTATATCTGTGATCCTCACATTTACTACCATTCATTTACAATTACACATTTTTAGAGAAGCATAATGCATTAAAATCACTTTGCTAGACCTAAATTTGTGACCTACCCATTTAATCATACACTTTCTTTTACTTTTACTATAATTATCAGATCAATTCAGTACACAGAGAAACAGCTCTCAGAAACTAGACCGCTCTTATGCAGATTTTTTCCAGCTTGATATTTTCCTTTATAAGAATATATTTATATTAGGGATGTCAAAGTGTATCTGTTTAAACAGGTAACTGATACGCTCCTTATCAATGGTTATACGTGGCTCCTGGTGTGGCTCCCATATAGCCGTCTGCCACCGTGCGCTGCTGCTTCCGTACCGGATACCAAGGCAGCAGTGTGGGGCGGCAGGCAGGAGCTAGTGCGCGCATGGAGCCAAAAGCCAGCTCCCTGGGGAGCTGGCTGCTGTCCTGTGCTGCTCTGATACGAAGGCAGCAGTGTGGGGTGGCAGCCAATGCATGCCGGGAGCTGGCTCAAAAGCTGGCTCTCAGTGCACACCAGCTCCTGGGGAAGCTGGCTGCCACCCCTGCTGCAGGTGCCTGTAACTATGTAAGAGCTGACATTTTTGAGCAGTTACAGAGTTAGGCCATTATCCCCATTCTAACATCTGAAGTTTATATTCCTACCCAGCCACCCATTCTCAGAAACCCAAGTCTGGTGTCACTCCAAGAACATAATCCTGTTAACAAAATCAGAAGATCTCCCATTCTTAAGCCCCCTATTTATTACCAATTTAAGGAGAGACTGACAAATTAAAATTAACACACCAATGGATGAGTTAGGATTCTTCTTGTGACCCTGGGTTTGAAAAATGTGTTATCTGTTATCAATATGTTCCTTGTAGCATAGCCTTGGTGAAAAGAACACTCAGTTATCTGTACGTTTTAAATTTAGCTAGCAGCTTCTAAAGAAACTATGCACTCAAAGCAGCAATAACTAATTGCTAGAAGGAAGGTTGAGAGAAAGTTTTGCTCTGAGCATCTTAAAATTCACATGATGTTTACCACTAGATTCTGGGTGATAACTTGGATCTACTCAAGTCAACCACAAAGCTCTCGTTGACTTTAGTGGGGCCAAGCCTCTCCTAGATAATGCAACACATATTAATAAACATTAATCATCACTACAATAGGGTGGAAAAGCTTCTTCAGAACACAAGGCATAAAAAAAGTCACCCAAGCAATTTCAGAATCTCAGCTACTTATTTTTTCCCCCTGAATTCTCTTCAAACATTTTACTAACTTCCAGGGTAGATTAGTACTTGCTGTGTGGTCTAACTTTGCTGAGCTACTAATATTTGTGACACTAGATGTTTTATGAAGATAAAAAACGATAATATGCAGAACACCTGGTACTCTCTAACTGCCAAAGAATGAGAACATTATGAGAAAAAATAATTTCAGCCAAAATATTAGCCCTCTTATTTGCTGTATCATCTAAATTGCAATCTGAAGAGGTTGGTGTAGATTATAGAATGGAAATATACAACGGAAACGTTTGCACAAAACAATCATTGTCTCTGACTACTAACGCTCATTCTGCTTAAAAAAGTTAAGAGCAGACTATAATTTATCATCTTTGAACTGTGAATTGATGTGGCATCAAGGGAAAAACCCTAGCATATTTTTTCTAGAGGGGAGAGGACAGTAATAACAATAAACACATCAACCTGATTAATAGTAGCTGGTTAAATACTTCTTCACATAATGCTCAGTCAACCTATGGAAATCTTAGCCATGAGATATGCCAAAGGCCAAAAATATAACTGGGTTAAAAAATGAACTAGATAAGTTTATGGAGGATAGGTCCATGAATAGCTGTTAGTCAAGATGGTCAGAAGTGCAATCCCATACTCTGGCTGTCCCTAAACCTCCAACTGACAAGCTGGGAGTGGACAACAGGGGATGGATCACTTGGAAATGGCTATATTCTGTTCACTCCCTTTGAAGCTTCTGGCACTGTCTGAGATACTATATTGGGCTAGAAGGACCACTGACCTGACCTTAGTGATGTTAACAAATGTTTATTTTTGTTAACATGTAACCGCTGATTTTTTTTTTTTTAAAGCAATCACATGTTTATATGCAGGGAAGCAAGTGGGAGCTGGTGCTTGCAGGGAGCTGGCTTAAAAGCAGGCTTGCCTCATGCACTGGCTCCCGCCTACTCCCCCCACCCCTTCCATCCTACACACTGCTGCCTCTCTACCCCTCTGGGCACTGGCTCCTGCCTGCTCCTCCACACTGCTGCCTCTGTGGAAGGCAGCAGGGGTGGGGGGGAAGAGGGAGGGGGAAAAAACAGCTCTGTGGGAGCCAGCATGCGTGGAAAGCTGGCTTAAAAGCTGTCTCCCTGCGTGTAACGGCTCCCATGTGCCCTCCCCCACGCTGCTCCCTGCATGTACTGACTCCCGCCCCCACTTGCTACTTCTGATACAGAGGCATCCAGGGGGGTCATGCATGTAACCATTAGGATTAACTAATGAGCCGAGGCTTATCAGTTAATCATGTAAACGGGTACACATTAACATCCTACCTCACCTGATGTGGCCTTTCTTATGTTCTTTTCTAGTCCCTCAGATTGGTAAAAAGGTAGCAAAATTACTGTTTTGTTCATCTCTCCATGTGTGTAAAAGATCACCTAAGATATTAATTTGGTTTTCTATGTAAATGTGCCTATGATTGAAGTGATGCCAAAATAAACTTCTGCGTGTTAATTATCTTCCAATCCACCTGACAAGAACAGAATTTTGGGTTATAAACAAATGGAGCAGTGACCGTGTTGTGTGAACAGGAAGGTAATGGTTTAACAAGTGATACCACTTTCCATGTACTATCAGGCCAAAGAAAAAAGGAATTTATTATGTTCTGTGAAGCTGTTTCACAGATGTCACTTGAGACTCTGCCGGCATGAAAACAAAGTAGGTGTAAGGCATGACAAGATGGTTTAGATCATCATGGTCAATCCACCAGAAGAACTGCGGTTGTAGATCCTGATTTGCCAAAGACTTAATAAGCAAGAATGTAAAAAGAAGCCCCACTGAAATGAATGACACTATTCAAGTGCACAAAGGACTCAACAGGCTTGGAGTTTTAATATGCATCGTTCAGGCACACTACTTTTTTAAACTAAAATAGTACCTAAAAGCCCAATCAAGGCCAGGGGCCCATTTTGCTAGGTGCTGTATAGAGAGCCCTACACAGATACACATGCTATATCCACATCTGTATGCGCAAAAGTGAACCACAGATATCCACACTGACATCCACAGGTGCAGATACGTGCAGATATAAACTGGATATCTGCAGCTTTACAGGGCTCTAGCTGGAGAATGCTTTCCAATTAAAAAAATAAAAATGTACTCTTTCCTACCCTCTCCAATACAACAAATTACAGAGGTGCAAGTACAGTGTTGCCTACTTAGTAGCATTTGCCTATCACTTAGGAACCCATGTCATGGGCTGGGACCCCATTATATTACGTACAGTAGACTTCCGATAATCCAGCACCTTTGGGACCCAGGGGGTGCCGGATTATCGGATATGCCGGAGTATCAGGAGGTACTCTGGCAGAGGGGGCTGTGATGAGTCTGCGGGGAATGGCGCAGCAAGGGGCGAACCCTCCGCCGTTTTGCAAGGAGGCAGGGGAAGCCCCGCGCAGCCGCCAGTGACAGGCCAGCTGGGGCTGCAAGCGGCAGCAGTGGACTTGGGGAAGCAGCGGAGCAGAGCAGCTGGGGTGCTGCCGGGTTGGTCCCACAGCGCTGCCCCTCACCTGAGCAGCGCTGCGGGACCAACCCGGTAGCACCCCAGCTGCTCTGCCCCAGGCGTCCCCAAGTCCGCCGCTGCTGAAACTGACGAGTGGCGGACTTGGGGAAGCAGCGGGGCAGAGCAGCTGGGGTGTTTGCCGGGTTGGTCCCGCAGCGCCACCCCTCACCTTGCCCTCTCTCCTCCACCGCCACTTGCAACCCCAGCTGGCCTGTAGCAGGCGGCTGCGCGGGGCTTTCCCCTGCCTCCCTGCAAAACAGTGGAGGGTTCGCCCCTCGCCGTGCCATTCCCCACCACCCCTGCCCCCCCGGCCGGCAGCAGTGCGGGTCCGGCAAACCCGTCACAGGGGCCCCTTCCCCTCTCCTCCCCTTCTCCTTCCCGGCCCATGAGCGGGGCTCACAGGAGCTCCACTTGTCCGGCTGGCTGGAGCACTTCCGGGTTCCAGTTGGTGCTGGACTATCAGGAGTGCTGGACCATTGGATGCCGGACAATTGGAGTTTTACTGTACTATGCCAACATGGAACAAAAAGATGGTCCTTGCCCCAACACACCTTCCACTTGTAATTTTATGGTGAGTCTGTCACTATGTTTTTGTTAAAGCCCCAATTCCTGGAGGCAGGTAAACACGTACAAAACTCTCCTGGTTACATGGAAAAATAGAAGATGTGACCCAAGCACAGTCTAAAAGATCTCATACCGAAGTCCAACCTCCCTCCCCAAGATCCAACATACATAACTATATTTTTAAATCTCATGTTTTTTGGGGAGGGGGAAGAGCTTGGCCCCAAGATGATTTTTGATGTTTTAGAATTCAAACAATGGAAAAACTTGATTGGCAATGAAAACCAAGTAAGTTCAGTACTACATTTCCCAGCTAGCTGTCCTAAATGGTTTGTATTTAAAATTTAGATTTCAATTTTTTCTTTCAAAAGTGCCCGTGCCTTTCTTTTTCAATAATTTCCTTTAAAAAAAAAAACCCTACACTGAGAACTAATAGAATTAATATGTTTAACACATGTTGGACTCCCTGCAGAGTATATAATGAATGCTTATGAACCTGTATTTTGCCGGTTTTCACCAAACACAGCTTCTTTATTTTAAAATAAAATACAAACTGATTTTTTTAACTCAAAATAGAAACTCTTAAATCAACACAAATGTAACATGAACATATAGCCCCAAATTGACTCAGACAACTACTGACATTCATAACCTGTTAAAATAAAGCACCACTCCCCACAAATGTATGAACAGCAGCAGTTATGGTTCTATGTGTTAGGATCTCTACCTAACTGGGCTGCTTTTGGAATGGGCCACACACCTGCTACAAAAAATTTTCTTTGAAGAAAATAAAAAGTTGAACACCAAGCCCATCCACTGTCACTGAAACAAGGTACTGTGCACTAGAAACAAGATACAACGCAGGCTTGCGTGACTTTAAACAGGAATACTTAGTCTACCTCAAGGCAACTCTTGTTTATTCAGCCTGTTGCAACCAACCAACCTGATAGAATGGCAATCCATTACATTTCCATTTAGCTTAAAGTCTGGCAGCCTTCCAGGAAACAGGATGCAACTGGCCAAGTGTGCAAAGGCTGTACTAATCAGTTTGCCAAATATACATTTATCATGCACGTACTAGCCTGGCGGGGGGTGGCTTCTCATTAAGAGGTTCCAACTACAGTTACCCAGTAGGCTCCTTAGCTCTTTGCCATGGATGCAGAGGCTGTGCATCAGATGTCCTCCCCCAGGGAACAGGTAAAATGGGCACTATGTATTCCATTGTCCCCCTGCCAGATTTGGCAACAAAGCAGGGTAGTTCTGTGGTGGGGAAAAGAGGGGCAGATGTACACCTTCAAATGGGCTGTAGCAAATTCCTCCATCCTAATAACAGAGGGGCCCAAGGAAGAACCAGGCCTCTCGGAAGTCCAGTGGTTTGTGAAGCAGCACATCTTATGCCCTGCCCTCTAAAGGCACAATCTATCCTAAAGCTATTTTTTGGCATCCCCTTAATTTCTCTGGCAAAAGACTCATGAAAAAATGCAGTTATGCTGCTAAGTGAGTGATGAAACAGAAAGAAATCAGCTATCAAAAGATCTTGATTAAATGCAAATATTTATACTGTCAACAGCAGTGCAGGGAACAGTACAGCTGCTAAAAATCTGAGTAACATTACCCAACTTCCCCATACAACCCTGTAAACATTTTGCAGATTATTCTGGCTGTCACCACTTCTGGCTCCAAACATGCGTTCACCTTTCATTTTCTGTAATTATTTTTAAATCGAGTTTGGCTATTTTATGTCCCACTGTGAGCTGAAAAATTGTGTGTGGAGGAAGGTTTGTAATCATGCACTTACTCAGGAACATCACTATGAAAGAATAACTAAGAATTTCTTGAACAGTAATAGAGAGGTAGCTGTGTTAGTCTGATCTTGCTAAAACAAAAGGAAAAACTATGTAGCACTTTAAAGACTAAGAATTTCTTGTTCACAGCAGTCTGTTCTCCCTACATCAAAATCTCCAGAATATCACACTTAGTGGTTCGGTTGTTCACCAATGTCATAAGACAAACTTAATTCATCGGCTTTTACTTCTCAGGAAGGATGCGTAGGCGCATTGCAGGGACTCAACCAGAAGTGAGAATTAAGTATCTTGCATTGTTCAGAAAAATCTCTCTAGCCAATAACTTCTTGGCTGGAAGTAAATAGAATTTTAAGTAAAATTATGTACCTGAATAACTTAGACCAGAGTGGGTAATAAAACGGCAGTGGTTTAGCCACTATATTTACCTGCGCTTCTGCAGATACCAGCAATCGCAGCTCCCAATGGCTGCAGATCACTGTTCCCAGCTAATGGGAGCGGTAGGAAGCGGCATGGACCTGGACACCGCTTCTCACAGCTCCTATTGGCCTGGAACGGTGATCCACAGACATCAGGAGCTGTGACCACCCATCCCTGCAGAGGCACAGGGAAATATAGCAGTGGGGTGGTCACATGGTTGGCTAACCCTGGCGGACTGGATCCAGCCTGCAAGCTGGTATTTGCCCACCCCGACTCAGACACTCTAGCAGAGAAACATCTGCCCCTGAAGTCTGGGAAAAAGATGAAATAAAACTGATGGTAGAGTCCCCAGGCTAGCCACTATCGAGCAGAGCAGGGACAGACAAGGATAGTTTCTGTGCATCAAGCTGTTAACAGGTCAGGTAGCCTGCATGGTACCAAGAATTCAGTGGATAGCAGCATTAAACAGTAGCAAATAATTAGCAACATGGGCTGGTCCCAATGGCCTTAAAGAAACTTTTGATGAAGGAATATGCAGGGCTACACCAGGCATTTTGATAACTTCATCTCTTATTATCCAAGTCACTCCTAAGAAAGTTGACTCAAGACACCCCCTGGAAGCCCGCTCTCTGTTCTTGTGTTTCAACTAGGGTTGCCAGGTGTCCGGTATTCACCCGGACAGTCCGGTATTTTTGCCTCCTGCCCAGTAAAAAAATTCAGAGAATACCGGACACCTGAGATGTCCGGTATTCTCTGAATTTTTCCCCAGCCAGGAGGCGAAAATGCCAGGCACCTGGCAACCCTACAAACACTCAGCGCCTGGCCTCCCCTCCCCCACCCCCCGAGGCCCCCAACACCCCCAGCCCTCCAACCCCCATGCTTACCTGGTTCCCCAAGGCTGTCGGCACACAATGGCTGCCGGCCAAAAGACCTAGGGGAAGCAATGCTTCCTGTGGGTCTTAGTGCTCAACCGCTCCGCTGTTCCTATCCCTGCACTTACTCATACCTAGGGGATGTGGTTTTATCTTAATTTTTCATTTTTGGCTTAAGTCCTTGGAGTCCTTATTTATTTATTTATGTTTGCTCAACAACTTTGGTCTCTCCCCCCCCCCTTTTTCCCCCTTCAACAGAATTTTTTCCCGGTGTTTTTTTTTTTGAGGGGGGGGGGGTGTTTGGTATTTTTGTTTCAACCATCTGGCAACCCTAGTTTCAACCCAGATGGTGGTGAGCCTCAAGGTATTTGAATAGACTATTAGGTCCCCTCCTCTCCCTGTGAAAATCTTCACATTCAAAGATCTGCGGTAAATTTCTCTCTGCGGTTTCCTGGGATGCTTCCCATCCTAGCTGTGTCTCTTGTTTCTGTAATAGCATGTTGACTTTTGTATGTCTGTCAAGTGTGTGCTGTATAAATGCATATGCATTAGAGTACGTTGCCTGCTGCTATCACTTACTGGAGTTCCTTGCTGCAGCTTAGGATACTGGTGAGGAAAGCAACACCTAGTTATTGTAATAAGTAATGTGTCCTTTTTTATGAATAGTTTTCTGGCAGTGCCTAGGGACCTCTGCAAGGAATCAGAGCCGTATTGTGCTAGGTGCACTGCAGACAGATACCATAACACGTATGTTGTGTATTAGCTCTGACTACAGAGGCTCTTTGTCTCTGGCTTCTGGGATCCTGGATTTTTATGTAAATGAAGGAATTATTCATTTTTTATTATCACATTAAACAACCCAGTACTCAATGACACTTTAGAATAGTATTAGCACGGCCTTTTTAAGCAACCCCAATTTAAAGGCCACATTCACTTAAATTCAATACAAAACATGTTTTCCACCCAGGGACAAGAAGGACGCCTCTTTTAGCTTAGGCTTCTTCTCATACTAGAAGAGCTCAGCCCTGGTGGCCTTAGTATAAGCTCTTCATGCTATTATTTGTAAAGCCAAACTAATAAACCAAAAAAGGAGGCGACTGAAGTTTAGTGCTGAGGAAACTGGAACAAAAGGGGCATCTAAATTACACCCTGAAATATACAGTATGAATGCAAGCAGCTGTGAAATTTCAGCCAGGTGGTCATCTGCAGCTACAACCAAGAGGTTCTTAATTCTCGTCTTTTTTCACAGACTGACTTTTCTTCCTGACTGCAGTTGTACAGCAAAATACCAAACATTTCATTTTCTACCATCAGTGTGCATTTTAATTTGTTCTTTTGTTCCCAAAACAAGCACTGCCCATTAAATGCAGCGCTCAGAAAATTCTAAAGATGGGTAATCAAGACCAGGAGCATTTTAATGCAGTAAATTCCAGAGGCCATTAAACATTCAAGTAGTTCTTCACTCTCCCTCTTCTGGTAAGTTACATTTACTTTTATAGAGCTCTTGATCCATTTGCCCTTCTTTCAGAAGAAGAGGTTAGCCTTCCTTCGACTCTTACGAAAAGGACAAAGTCCTTATTTGTCCTATTCTGATAATTCACCAGGCCACCCTTTGAACCACTGGCCACCGCATTACTACAATACTTATCCATGAAAGTGGCCTTCAGAGTGGCAATAACATCTGCAAGATGAGTGGGCATAATTGCAGCCTTCATGGCTGAACCACCATTCACTACTTTTACTAAAGGTAAGGTCATATTCAGGCCTCAACCTAAATTTCAGCAGTCTGCCACACACCTCCCGTTATGAACCACCAGGTTCGGGCCTGCCCTGGCTCTCTCAGGGTCCCCTACCTTGATGCTTCAGCACCTCCCACAGCTGAGTGTTTAGGGCAGCCTGCCAGTTCTTAAAACTCTCTGTCCCTGGGGGTGGCTCGCCCCCCTTTTTCTTAGAGTCCTTGGGGAGCTGTCCCTTGCTCTTGTCTGGGCAATCCTTGGAGACCCTTCTCTGGGGTTCCACCCTCCCTGGACCACTCTAGTCCTTGCTAAGGGGGTCCCTTTGTGGGAAATCCCCACTTGTGCCCAAGCATCCTTCAGGTCTTCTTCGGGAGGCTCCTTCGTTCCCTCCCCACAAAAATTATAGTGGAAGGGGCTTGGCCGATAAAAATTCAGGCCTTGCCCATAGAGCCACATACCAAATGCACCCCTGTTGGGGCCCTTCCTCCAATACTGCTTCAACCTGCACTGGGGGGGGTTAGGGTCCCTCCCCACTTTGGGCGGTACCATCTATGCCTCAGTTGCCCTCATCCAGGGTTGATGTCTCCTTTTCTAGGGAGCGATCCAATTGCACCTCCGCTCCTTGTGAGGGGCTAGGGTTACCCATTACCCCCAGACACGCTTCCCACCTGTCTGTCCCCACGGAGTTAGAACACTGCATTGGGACAGTGGGCAGACTCTGCCTCTTGTCAGTCACAGAATCATAGAATACTAGGACTGGAAGGGACCTCAAGAGGTCATCGAGTCCAGTTCCCTGCCCTTATGGCAGGACCCAGCACTGTCTAGACCATCCCTGATAGACATTTATCTAACCTACTCTTAAATATCTCCAGAGACGGAGATTCCACAACATCCCTGGGCAATTTATTCCAGTGTTTGACCACCCTGACAGTTAGGAATGTTTTCATAATGTCCAACCTAAACCTCCTTTGCTGCAGTTTAAGCCCATTGCTTCTAGTTCTATCCTCAGAGGCCAGGAAGAACAATTTTTTCTCCCTCCTCCTTATGACACCCTTTTAGATACCTGAAAACCACTATCATGTCCCCTCTCAATTGTCTCTTTTCCAGACTAAACAAATCCAATTCTTTCAGTCTTCCTTCATAGGTCATGTTCTCTAGACCTTTAATCATTCTTGCTGCTCTTCTCTGGATCTTCTCCAATTTCTCCAAGGTCCTCCTGCCTGAGTCAACCCACAGAACCCTATGTACCCACAGTCCATACTATCCAGGCAGTCCCGCTACCTATGCCCTGCCCTTCCGCATCGCCAGCAAGTCATTGTGCCAGCCCCACAGGTGCTCCTCGGGGATCCTCCTTCCTCTTTGGGCCTCTCTCAGGGTATGTCTACACTAGCCCCCTAGTTCGAACTAGGGAGGCTAATGTAGGCATTCGAACTTGCAAATGAAGCCCGGGATTTAAATATCCCAGGCTTTATTTGCATGTTCCCGTCTGGTCGCCATTTTTAAATGCCACTAGTCCAGACTAACTGCCTGCAGCTACACGCGGCAGTGAAACGGTAATTCGAACTAAGTCCTTAGATCCAATTAACTGTTACACCTCATTCCAAGGATTTAGTTCGAATTACCGTTTCACTGCCGTGTGTAGCCGCAGGCAGTTAGTCCGGTCTAGTGGCATTTAAAAATGGCGACCGGACAGGAACATGCAAATAAAGCCCGGGATATTTAAATCCCGGGCTTCATTTACAAGTTCGAATGCCTACATTAGCCTCCCTAGTTCAAACTAGGGGGCTAGTGTAGACATACCCTCAGAAAGGGGCTCTTCCAGTTTCCTCCCTGGTTCCTTGTCCCTGTCAGGTCAGCCTTCTCTCCAGGAAACCTCCGCCTCAGTATACTCCTTCGCCTGCCTGACCACTGCAGCCACAGTGTCAGGCTTATGGCACCTGACCCACAAGTAGATATTCTCTGGAAGGGCTTGCAGCAACTGCTCGAGTATGAGTGAGTCCATTATTTCTGGCACTTTCTGTGTCTCCGGCCTCAACCAGCAGGTGAAACGAGGCTTACCGGAGCGGGCGACCATGGAGCGTCTAGACTACCGCGCTGTGCCGATCAGATGATCGTCGGCACAGCGCGGCAGCCATTCTGATGTAAATGAAGCGGTGATTATTTAAATCGCCGCTTCATTTTCCTATGTCTAGTAAACTCATCTACATGGCTCCATCGATGGAACCATGTAGTCTAGACATATCCCATGTGTGGCAAGGTCTTCACCCTGGGACAGCTGGTTTGTGGACAAAGAAGGTGGAGACCCTTTCTGGTGCAGTCACCTGTGCCTTTTATTGTCAGTTTCCCACCACCTTCTATTTAGGCTACATCTATAGTACAAGCTTCTTGTGGAAGAGCAAACGCAAATGGAGCGCTCATTTCTGTAGGTCGCACTCATTTGCATTTCCTCTTCCTTTCCCTTTTGCGCAAGAGGTTTTTGCGCAAAAACCCCCCTTTGCGCAAGAGCCGTTCTTCCTAAAAAAATGGCAGGAACGTGCATCTTGCCAAGGCATTTGATGCAAAGGCAATGTCTGTCTGAAAGTGACCAGGAATCCTTGCAGTATAGAGACTTTTTAAAACCAGGCTTTCCTGGCATGTTGCATGTCTTGCGGGATCTCTCTCAAAGGAGAGAAATGGCAATGGGAAATATATATTTTTAAAACTAATAAACAAACTAATTTTTCTAAAAGAAGGAAATGATCTTAAATATTTGTATCTAAAATATGCTAATTTTTGTCACTGTCTCAGCACAATGCTGTATGTTTTCCCATCTTCAGCCAAGGACAACTGAGAAATAACTGAGGGGGGAAGAGTCAGGATGTGAAGCAAACAAATCCAGACATTGCCACGAGACATCAATTACACACACGTTCCAACTCAGCACTGCTACCAAAGATCTCCAATCAACAGCTCTAGGACGTACCATCACCTGGAATGGAGCATCCACAGGGATGTCACTAAGAACTAATGATTACTACATGAAACTTGGAGTCAGGGATACTAGATTATGTTCTCAGCTCCACACCAACTCACCCTGGGGTATATCTACACTGCAATATGAACCCAAACATGGTCTTGAGCCTAACACCCTTTTACGTCTACACTTCAACTGCGCTAACCCACTTATAAATCACTTACTTACCTATCTCCTACTAGCCCTGAAGTACTGATAATGAACTGGTGTGTTATCACTTAAATACTACTCACCAACCCAGAGTAAATAAGGAACTAGGAGTTTAAGAGGCTGTATGGGGAAATGAAAATAAGATAAAGGTCGTAAAGTCAAGGAGACAATGTGTTTTGAGTAAGTTGAACCTCTGCTTTCACACTATACAATTTTCTAACACCCTCAATATTAAGTCTTTTTGAAGAACTATGGGTTAGAGTATTTGGGTTAACTTGGTAAATCATGCAACAATAGAGGCAGTGGAAATCACATGGCTAAAACCCTGCAAACCATTGTCAAGAGAGGGTTAAATATCAGAAGTAACTAACAAGTCACTTGGAAATGCATCAGAACATCATTAAGCCCAATTTTTGGTTAAGAATTCGTATTAGCAAACGGTTTCTGTTTTTTCACAAACACAATGGTATCTAGCTGCAGTTCTCTTATAGCCTTCTATACATACTTTACAGGTGTGGTTAGGAAACTCTGGCCAAATTCTTTCAGGATTTTAAGTTTCCATATCAAGTTCAGGGATCTAGCATGTTCATGTTAACATTTTGTAGAGAAAGTACTTCATTAACTGCTGTGGCAAAAGCCTTGGTGGTCTGCTCCGCAGTGACTTTGACCATAGCAGTTTCAGTAACTTGTAAATTACTTCCAGATGAGTATCAGTTACAGCAAGATGGAGAATTTTTACAACAACATTTATAAATGTTGCAAGAATCCTAGAGGCATATGATAAGTGCACTGTGAGCTTCTCCGCAGTAAGCACATGGGTGTGTGTGAACAACAGTACATACACCCGGAGCCTGATTTTCAGATAGTTATTTGTACCTAAATTTGTATCTGCAATAATCTGCAGGTAGGAATGATATTTAATCTTAATTACCACCCAAACAGACTTGCAGTTCACATGCTTAGGGCAAGTCTACACTTACTGGGAGATCAGTGCTGTTATCGAGCTACTGGAGATCCATTTAGCGTAGGGGTGGCCAACCCGTTTACAGATGAAGAGCCAAAATAGCAGTGGATCCAGCGCAAAGAGCCGAGGGAAGGAAGTTGTTGTGGCCCAAGCAGGCTTCTGTCGGCCGCAGCGTCAGATCTCACTGCGCTAAGCAGCGCCCTACCCAGACAAGGAAAAAAGGTCAGAGCAGGGGACTGTGAGAAGAGCCGTGGGTGCGGGAGCCGCAATTTTTCCTTTGAAGATCCACATGCGGATTGCAAGCCGCGGGTTGGCCACCACTGATTTAGTGGATCTAATAAAGACCCGCTAAATCAACTGCTGATCACTCTCTGGTCAGCTCCAGTAGTTCTCCAGAATTAGAAGCATAAGGAAAGTCAATGGGAGAGTTGCTCCCTTTGATTCCGCACAGTAGAGACCCCACAACATTTCGACTTAAGATGTATATCAATTCCAGCCATGCTATTCAGGTAGCTGGCATTGCATACCATAGGCTGACATTGCCTTGTAATGTAGACCTGCCCTTAGTGACGTTGACTGCACCTGTAAATTAGTAGATACATTTTCAAATTCCTAGTACTAAGCGTCTTCTTTCCATTTTGTTAATATTTCTCTAAGCAGGTGAAAAAGATTCCTGTTTAAAAATCTGACAGGCCTTCAAACAATCCACCTCCCTATTGCAACAGAAATAGTTGTTTCAAGTGAACCTTGCTCCTTTTGTTATCCCCCAGCAAGGCTCAGTGACCTAAATTATGCATCTCAGGTGATGTCTACACTACCACCCTAGTTCGAACTAGGGTGGTTAACGTAGGCATTCGAAGTTGCAAATGAAGCCCGGGATTTAAATATCCCGGGCTTCATTTGCATCTTGCCGGGTGGGCGCCATTTTTAAATGCCCTTAGGTCGAACTCCGTGCCCGCGGCTACACGCGGCACGGAGTAGGTAGTTCGAATTAGGATCTCTAATTCGAACTACCGTTACTCCTCGTGGAACAAGGTGTACCAGTAGTTCGAATTAGAGATCCTAATTCGAACTACCTACTCCGTGCCGCGTGTAGCCGCGGGCACAGAGTTCGACCTACGGGCATTTAAAAATGGCGCCCGCCCGGCAAGATGCAAATGAAGCCCGGGATATTTAAATCCCGGGCTTCATTTGCAACTTCGAATGCCTACGTTAACCACCCTAGTTCGAACTAGGGTGGTAGTGTAGACATACCCTAACTGCCTCCATTTATGCATCAAAACATTCTGTGACATTATTTGGCAGTGTTAATAGCATATGAGATGGTACAATCACCTGAGAGGTTGTGAAATTGAGGAAACAGAAGGCAGGCAGCAGCAAGTGGGGCTGAAGCCCTGGAATGGTGGTGCTCTTAGTCCTGTACGATGTAGGAGCTGGGCAGCAGTAAGCAGCAGCTGCTATCCACAGTTCCTATGATCCATTAAAGAGCAGGTTGTACTGCCTCCTGGGACTCTCTAGTCCAGCAACATCCATGGACCAGCAGGACCACGGATGTTCCTGGAGCAGGTATAAGGGCTCCAGGACTCTGTGGCTGCTGCCGGCCCCCAACTACCATAGGTACGTCTACACTAGCTCGTTAGTTGGAGCTAGGTAGGGTAATGAGGGCAAGCGGAGTTGCAAATGAAGCCCGGGATTTAAATATCCCGGGCTTCATTTGCATGTTCCCGGGGGCTGCCATTTTTAAATCCCCCTTAGTCCGAACTCCGTGCCCGCGGCTACATGCGGCACGGACTAGGTAGTTCGAATTAAAGATACTAATTCGAACTACCGTTACTCCTCGTGGAACTAACGAGCTAGTGTAGACGTACCCATACAGAGTTCTGGCCCCTGCTGCTGTATGGTGGGGGGGGCTGGCAGTGGCCACAGAGTCCTGGCAGCTATGACAGCACCAGAAGCCTCAGAGCCCCAGCACCCAGGGAGATCCAGCCTGGGGAGGCAGCAACGGGGCTCAGCTGGAGTCCTAACTGGAGGCAGCCCAGGCCATGGTGGGAGGGACCTACCCTCGTTTGGCAAATCCCCTTGTTTGGGACCCAGTTAGGTCCCGAGGGTGCCGGACAAGGAAGGTTCAACCTGTACTACTCCATCCCTGTGTGGCTTAGAAGCTGCACAGGTGGGGGATTACCTGCCGTCTGGGAATGCCACACACTGCAGAAGTGCAGTTGTTGCCTCCTGCATGCCTCACTCTACTTCCTCTATGACAGTGCTACAGCCTGTTGCATCACTAGTGCCCATGAAAAACTTCCACTCTCCAAACTGGCCACTCCATCCTCCTGCTCCAAACATTCTGAAGTGGCTGGAGAAAAGCTGAGGAGCTAAAAAATGGTTTTGTCTGAATTTATCTGGCACAGTGGAGTCTTGCTCATTAGCTATTTAAACTACTTATGAAGCACCTTACAGATCAAAAGAATGAACATCCATGTCAGAAAGCAAGGGTCTTGCACCATTCCTCTCAACAAGGAGGTGCAAAGGGGGGGTTTTACAGATGCCATTCCTAAGTACCAAGTTAACAAAAAGGTGCATCTTGCACCTAGATCTCATCAGGTTTTGCCTCTGCTTCTCTTCTTCTGGCAAGAAGTTCCACAGGGCAACTGTTCAGCTTTCATTCACAAAGATTCTGTAAGATCTTGCTGGTTTTGTTTTTGAAGTGGACCTCTTTTCCACACAACAAGCTGCATTTGGGTTGAAGCATATTTAGACCTTCCAGTAGATTAGTTGCACTGGTGCATAGAGCGGTTCAACTGCTTTTATCTGCTCGCACAACTGCATGAAAAAGAATAGCATATGAGATGGCTCACTCAGTCACCATTTGGTCGTTAGTATTTCACCAATTCAACATCTACATTTCTTAGATGAGGAACCCGTCTCTTTCAAGATTGTTCTGAGGGGTGAATCAGTTCACTGAAGGGACAAGGATAGGTACAACAGTCTTCAGTAGTGGTAACGGATGTGACAGCCCTCCCAGGAGTGAGGTGTGCTGTGAGTGCTTACAAGTCCTAGGCTAGGCATGCATGTAGCCACTGTACATGCAGAGTCTGACATGGCCAGGGCAAAACCCTGATCCATCACGGCCCATAGCATATCTTGGGCTATTATGTCAAATTATGTTTTTCTACATGGAAGTTGCAATCTTCCTGGACAATGAATCTCTGTACTATGACATTAGGTTCAGTGGAAGCTTTACTAATTCTTCTAGAAATGTGGCTGACTCTTGTTAAATGAGTAAGTCTGATATATAAATTTGTTGTCACTGAATTCATATTCCGGCCAAACAGACTCAAATATTTTTTTTGGGGGGGGAGAGGGTCAAAGACTTGCTTGTTAACGTAAACTGGAAGGGATGATGAACACACAGCCTCCACTCTTACCCCTCAAAAGCCACAAGGTATCTCACTAAGACTAGCTCGTTTGGCTCCACCATCGAACCCAATTTTTATGTTGGATGTCAGGTCAGGAATCTTGTGATCAGTTCTCATATTAGCTACCACCTGGCATTCAATTGTACAAATCTAAGGTAACTGCTTGTCAGCTGACACAATTCTACTAGTCACTGTGGCATTTGACAGGCTTAGAATATGCAACAGTTGCCTGTTTGGTGTTTATCACCTTGGAGCTTTTTCCCTTGGGTGGAGTCTTGTATAAATGATCATTTGGACTGAGTAGGTTGGGTATGTGTTAGTTTCAGTGCTTCTGGGGATTCCAGAAGCTGCTCTCCTGATTCCCACGGTACAGCAATGGTGAGGAGTGCTTTTTGGGACAGGGAAAGAGTGATGGTGCAGCCAAAACAGTTGCTGCTTGTGTAGTGTGTGGGTGGTGGGAGGTGTCATCTCCCCCACTATCCCTTTGTCATCCAAAGCAAGGAATGGAGAAACTGGAAAAGAAAAACTCTCAGCTCTTAGGCCTTTGTGACACACACAAAAAGGACTCAAGGATTTTTTCATTTGCAACAAAGACTTGAATGTGTCAGAATTTTTGACACAAATACCAATTTTATTCAAATATTTTGAATTGTTTATTTCGATACATCATATAACCACACTAGCAAGGATTTTAAATATCCAGATGTTCAGAACTAGGGATATTAAATATTGATTAACCTCATGAATTCTTATCGGTTACTTGACTATTCTATAGTCCCTGGCCTTGGGGCTGGGGCCAGCAGCCAGTGCGCTCCCAAGAAGCCCCCTGCTACACCGTGCTGCTGCCTCTGTATCAGAGGTAGCAGCATGGGGTGCCAAGCAGGAGGTGGTCTGTGAGGAGCAAGTTTAAAAACCAGCTCCCATTGTGGACCGGCTGCCTGTCGCCTTGTGCTACTGGGTGGCAGCAGCCCCTGTCCAGGGGGCAGGTCCGACAGCTCCCGGACCCAGCACAAGCAGGAACTGAGCTGGGCTGCCTGCCTGCCTGGCTCCTAATGCACTTTAAATGCAGAGCCACAGCAGGGGTAGTCCTGGACCCGGCACAAGCCAGGACTGAGCTGGGCTGCTGGCCAGCCTGCGAAAGAGAGAGAGCGCGAATGTGTGTGTCGTCTATAACATTAACTGATAAGCTTTTGCTTATTGGTTAATCGACTACACTATTACATCCTTATTCTGAATTACAGCCTAATAATTTAAATAATTTTTTAAAAGGGGCCACTTCATAAGTTTCTGAAGTGGCCCTGGGCCACCATGGAAGAGGCAGGGCCTTGGGCGGAAGGAGTGGAGCCAGGAGACTACTCATGCTCACCCCCCCCAGAGACCCTGTTTGGCCTGGGGGCAGAGGGAGCATGTGAAGTCTCCTCCCGCTGCAGTGCCTAGACGGAACTGGCAGCGGTTGTAAAACAGCTGGTGATTCTCTCTAGGTGCTGGGGGGCAAAGATTTGACGTGCTCTCCCACCCTCAGGCCAATCAGGGTCTGTGGGTGGGCGGAGTGTGAGATGTCCCTCGCCCTCTGTCTCCACCCTGCCAGGGCTGCACAGCAACTCGAGAGAACCACCAGGTGCCATGTGGCCCTGGTAGGGAAGGAGACTTCACATGCTCCCCCCCACCCCCATTCCCAGCTCTTGACTGATCTGGGGCGGGGAAGCAGCAGGGGGGGCCCGCAGGCCAGATCTGGCCCACAGAGGCTGTCTTGCCCATCCCTGACCTACTTTAAAGCCAGGTCTGACTGTTTTTTCCCTCCAAATTCCGGCATTATGTTTACAATGAGATACATTGTAGAGTATGGTTCTTGTGTAATAAAGCACAAGTATAAGGTGGCTGAAGGCTCTGCCTTTTTGTCTCCATACTTCACGACACACCCTGGGTTTATAGAGATTACACAATGAAATGCACACCCACCCAGTTAGGTTTTATTGCTTCATTACTTATAGGGAAAAAATGAAGGATCCCACAGTCCGTGTGAAGGTAGGGTTTTTGGTTTTTAAATTTAGCGTGAAATATGAACAGACAAGGAATTTGAGAAAGAGTCCTGGACAGAAAACAAAATAAATAAGATATTGGAAATTTAAACACACACAACCCAGACACACATTTACATCTATTATAAAGCACTTAGGGAGGGGTCACACAAACTAAATCCTGAGCCAGCTGAGCCTTCTTAACCCTGTAATTTTCCATGTAGTGGGCACCTCATGCCATGGCACAAACTTTCTTAAACTGTTCCATTTTCAGTTTAGTGCTGCTACTGTTTTTGAAATTACAAGTAGGGGAAGAGTACACAGTCCAGAACCTTGCAAGCAACCATTTTACTTCACTAAATGGTTTCAGATGTTATTAATGTAAGGGTGTCCAGGACCTGGTGGAAGGGAACAGTTCTTTGGAGTATATTAATCCAAGGAAACTCATTTACAGTTAGCTTTAGATGAATAAACTCATCTTGGATTCACAGACCCATTGACCCAAAGCAGAATTATTCACAAGACAGTGAAAATCTACGCACATCATGGGGTCACGTGTACTTATATAGGGCATTTTGATCTAACTAGATCACCTTCACATTTTTGCACAATACTTCAGACCTACCAGGGAAACATGTGATGTAGCAATTGGAGTAGGCGACTGGGAGCCAAAGGATCTACAATCTATTCCAAACTCTGCACTGACTCACTATGTTATGTGTCCTTGTACAAGTGGCTTTTCCTTTAAAGAGTGCCTTACTTTCCTCATCTGGGAAGTAAGGGATAATGCTTCCTTACCTCATAAGGCCTTTTTCTAAATAGGGAAAATGAGTTGTGTTTGAAAAATATATTTAAAACATATTAACCAAGATGATTTTATTTAATGCTTTTTGAAATCCAATATCCCTACCAGTCTAGACAAAGCCACAGACAAGGTTAACACCACTTATCTCAAAGCACTTTTAAAACACTGAAATTATTAAGCAACTCCTAGTCAAAAGGGTAACAGAAATTTCTCTTAGACACTGCTTTTTATTAGAAAACCTCAAAGCTTTTTAAAAAGGTGGGTAGCATTAGCCCCATTTCATAGGTGGGGACACCAAAATAGAGTGACTAGGTGCAATTTATCACTGTGATTGAAGTGAAAATTAGGAGTAAGATAAAGACTTGCCCCTCTTCCTATTGAAACAAAAAATCAGAAATATTCAGAGCTTTAAAATAAAATCTACATTGTGACTTTTTTGCTCCATGTTTACAGGGTGCTTCAGCTCAGATGCCTGAATTAAGCCCCCCGTTCAGCAGAGTACTTGAGAGTGGGCAAGTCAACAGGAACACTGCTGTGCTCAGAGTTAGGATCATGCTTCAGTGACTTATTGAACTGGGACCTAAAGACGAGGCTGGATGTGAGGTAGCTGAGCGAAGGGTAAGGGGACAGGAGGCAGGACAAGGGAAGATGCGCTGCTAAAACTAAAAATTATAAAAAAGAAGCTGTAACACAAAGCCTCAATTTCTTCCCAGATACATCGTGACCAACACTATGTGGCTGCTGCTATGGGTAAATGGGGCGACTACATTTCCCTATGCTGAATACGGGACATTTGTTAAAATTACTCATTCACATGAGTTCAAACAGCAGTCAGCCAGAACTATGCAGTGCAAACCTTCAAATTAACATCAAGCTGACTGAGCTCCTATTAAAAAGAAATACTGCATAGCTGGATTCTTTGTATTTAGCTTTGTACCTTTAAGGCTTCAGGGTTCTCACAGGGAATGTGTCCTCTACAGACACACTCCCATACACCTCTCTCACATGTACGGGGTGGGGAGAGCGTGACCAACTGACCTGACCTTCCCTGCCTGGTGCTCTCTGCCCTCCATGCCTGGCTGGGCCCCCAGGGATAGACCCTGCCTCTCCTGGTATCTAGCACCAATCTTCCCGAGGAAGCACATGGGGGGGGGGGGGAAGGGGGAAGGCATGTGGGTGTCATATGCTCTCTTCCCCCTCCCCTGCCTCCGATTATTGCCAGGGTTCACACCAGAACATGGCCAACAGCAGCCTTCCTGCACTGTGCAAGAGGGAAGGGATGGAGCTGCATCCAGGCACAGGGGAGAAGGAGAAGGGGAGAGATGACTCAACCCATGTCTTTGCAGAGCTTCTCTTTTCCCCTCCTCCCCCAACCTCTGTGGCCCCTTCTGTCACGCACAGTGCCAAAAGGCAGCTAACACCTCCTGGCCGCAACTGGCCACTGACATAACCTAGCACAAGCAGGAAGGCCTAAGGATGCACTGTGCACCAGGGCCCAGGGAACCAGATTGCAGGGGGCTGGACTGAACTTGGCCAGAGATGTAGCTCATCAGGGGAGAGTGCTTAGGGGACAGAGCAGTCTCAAGCTCCCTGAGGGCAGGAAGTAGGGGCGGGAGGGTGAAGAGGGTACTAAGCACTTGCCCTGGGAAGCTGCTGTGGAGACTGCAGACTCAGCACAGGAACAGTTTGGAAATCACTTCCCGGCCTTCCTCTTGCAGCACTCCAGAGCTTAGCTGAGGGGCAGAGACACTTCCCCTTGCTAGCACTGTGTGGGGCTTCGGCTCCTCCTGGCCAGCAGATAGGGCAGGAGGCAGTGGGGGAAGGAAGGAGCCTGCCGGCCAGGCTGTTAGTGAGTTGAGCACTTCAAACAGCGGCTGATTCTCCGCACAGTAGTGGGATGGGACGTTCCCCACTGGAGGGTGGGCGGTCTGAAGGAGCAGCTGCAGACGAGAGGGAGGGAGACGAAGGGGCACAGCAGGGAGACGACAGTCAGATGAGGTGCACGTAAGACGACACAGAAGTGATACGTAACTGTGCCTGCCTGCACTCGTCAGCCACTGCAGTTCACAGTGCACAGCCAGTGCTGGTGGGAAACAGAACAGGAGGCAGGGCCCAGCTGTCCAAGAGCCCACACGCAGCAGCGGCTGTGCTGACGGACCAGTGGGAGGAGCAGCTGGCCCCAGGCACTGCATCTTTGCCCCGCCACAGTCAGCCACCAGACGTGCCCATTCATGCTGGTGGAAAGGCAACTGGCAAGCAGGGATCTGGCCATCATCAGGACCCACCAGTACGGATATGGGGTCAAAAAAAAAAAAATACATGACAATCTGCCCATTTTTAAGAAAAAGTCAGGACACCACAGTAGAGCTTAAATATAGGACTGACTCTTTAAAAATGGGAGGTCTGGTCACCCTACCTATTAGGGATGTTAAAACACATTTATTTGTGTCAACATGTAACCACTGCATTTTTTTAGCGGTTACACATTTACATACAGAGCGCCAGGTGCTCGCGGATAGCCGCTTTTATCTGGATCCCTACAAGCACTGGCCCCCACCTGTCCACTGCCTCTGATACAGTGGTAGAGGGGGAAAGGTAGTGTATAACTGTGAGGGTTAACCGATAAGCTCAGGCTTATCAGCTCACCGTGTTCACAGGTACACGTTAACATCCCTACTACCTGTCGGAGTGATGAGAGTTAATTGCACAGTAAATGAAAGCCTATTTATTGAAGCTGTGCAATAGCCATACTGTAACTCTACTGGAAACAATGGTAATTATTCTGCTCCTATATTATCTTTGGATAACACTATAATTCAATACTAAACAATGTAGTAATGATTAAAATAAATTACCATAAAAATTCTCCTAAGTAACATTCACCATTCTGGCTTCCAAACATATATAGGTCTTTTTTTTTTTTTAAAAAGGTATAATTGTCCTAACAGGATTTGCTTTCTCACCCATTTTCAGGTGAGCTACATAACCATACTACAGTACTGTAAAAATACTTACAGCTCTTCAAGATACGGAAAGTTCTTAAATGCATCTTCTGGAAGCTTTGTGATGTTATTCATACTGATATCCCTGGGAAAAAAGAAAATGCAAATGGGTCAAATGATAAGCAGTGTTACAATTTAGAACAAAGCAATTTTAAACAGATCAGTTGCTGGGATAATAGAAAAAAGCTTTTTTCAGTGCAATGTGGCATCTCTAAGAAGTTTGCATGCTAGACTTACATGATATAGTGATCTAAAGATACAGTCTTAAGAAAGCAGAGCATCCTGAAAGACTGATGACAAAGGCTTTCTTCTGACAGTCAGAAGGAGAAAATGACCTTGACATTACAAAACAGAATAGTCTGGGGGAAAACATATTAGAAGCCTATTTCCTGAGCCCTGATTTTACAGACTTCTTATACACACAATTTTGATGCATGTAACTAAAACTGCTCAAACCACCGCCTGTAAAAAATATGACCACCCAGAGTTTAAATATTCATCTGTAATATATAGGGTTTTTTTTTTTTTACATAAATACATGCACTGGGACTTGATAAAATAAAGACCTCCAGGCAAGTGTGGCTTTTGGAGCAGCTATCAACAATAGCAGAAACATGCCCCAGCTCTACCACAGTTATATTTTCTGCAAAACCTATAAAAGTCCTTGAGGTAATAGTTTTAAGTATAATTCATTTTTGGCCCATGAGCACATGCAAGCAGGCAGCAAGTGCTTACATGATAGGTATGCAGACTGATTCTTTTCTTGTTTTTTCATTGGCAGTAAATGGCAAACTAAACTCCACCACGCTTAACTCACGATGAGTAGCACTTTCCTATCACTCCATTACTCATGGAACAAAGAAATAAAACAAATTAGTTGAATTCCTAGCATGAAATCACAGCCCAACCTGAGCGAAAATGAGATGACAGGACCAGAATCAAGAATTTGATTTGACAAGTATTTGTTTCAAAAGCTGACAAATTTATTTTATTGTTTAACCTTTTTATTTTAGTTCCTGCTTTTGCTGCCCTTTAATTTTAACTTTTTTAAATTAAAAAAAAAAAAAAAAAAAAGGTTTAATACCATAGCTGCAAAGCTCTTCCAATCTCTGTTGCATCATCAGTCCTCTATTTAGAGCAAAGTCTCACTCTGGCATCAAGCTTGAGAAAATTTTTATTCCTTACGGACTGCACAGAAAAAGGAAAGCCTTTTTCGACTGATCCTTTATGCCTCGTGCAACGAAGTTTACAGAATTGGTCGGAAAAGGCTTTCCTTGTCAACCGATCCCCGTCTAGACTGCCACTTTTTGCCGGCAAAGTGCCATGTCGGCAAAAAGCGGCAGCCATTTCTATTCAAATGAAGCACGGGATATTTAAATCCCCGCTTCATCTGCAATAGCGATGTGCCTAATCTACATCCCTCAGTCAGCAGAGGGGTGTAGTTTAGACACACCCTGAGACCTGACCAGTCCTGAACCAGGGAATCTGATGGACCAGGGAAGGTCAATACCAGCCCTTCTGCTGCCACCAGCTGCAGGGCTCCACTCCAGTGGCAGCACAGGAGCCGGTATTGACCAAGCAGGGACTTAGGGGCAGGGGGTGCTCAGGAAGAGAGGCAGGGTGGCTGCCAAGCCCCATGGCTGGGGGCCAGAGCCCAGCCCCATGGGATTGCACTGAGCCCCGTAGTTGCTGGCTGCACTCCTGGCCGCCAGCTGCAAAGCTCTACAGTCACCGTGACTCTTCCCTCTGGAGCTACTTGCCATGCTCCCGAAACTCAAGGGAGGAGCGCGGGAGCGGTTGCTGAGCCAGGGCCTGGCTTTTCCCCAGGAGTGCTCCAGCCCGGGATGCCAGAAATCCGTACCACAGAGATCAAACCTGTACATGTGAGGACATTGTTTATTTTGACTAGTCATTCCACACATCCGTGTCACATCAATTCTTGGGAATGATATGTGTCTGGTACTAGTGTTTGCTACCTAAGGCAAGGCTGTTAAGAGGTGGGTAACTGGGTAATTGTGTAGTGGATACAAATTGTGTCAACTACACAATTAGTCGGTAAGGGAAGGCACTCAGAAGGAGCTATCCCCCACTGCGGCTCTGCAGTTTAAATGTAGTAAGAGCCAGGCGCGCAGGCAGCCTGGCTCCTACTACATTTAAACTGCAGAGCCGCAGCCTGCTCAGTCCCAGCTCACATCGGGTCCAGAGCAGCCGGAGCAGCCTCCCCTAGCTTCCCTGCACTGCTGCCTCTGATAGAAGCAGCAGCGTGGGTGTGTGTGTGCACGTGTGGGGAATGACACCGCACGGTACTGGGGGGAACCAGCTTTTAAGCCAGCTCTCTCCAGCACCGGTTCCTGCTTCTCCCCCCTTCTCCCTCTTCACCGCTGCCTCTAATATAGAGGCAGAGGGGAAAGGGAGGGATGCAAGTAGTCGACTTGACTACCCGATAAGCCTAGGCATATCAGGTAGTTGACTAATTGACTGCTCATTTACATCCCTAATGGGTTCCCTAGGGAGGTGGTGGAATCTCCATCCCTAGAGGTTTTTAAATCTCGGCTTCACAAAGCCCTGGCTGGGTTGATTTAGTTGGGATTGGTCCTGCCTTGAGCAAGGGGCCGGACTTGATGACCTCTTGAGGTCTCTTCCAGCTCTATGATCTATTTCCATCCTAGATCTGCGTAGTTTCAGATCCTGGCTCCGGCCTGTCCAGATAAGCATTTGTGCAGCTGCACAATCCTAGGATGGAATAAAACAAGAGGCACTGACTAAGTCAGACATTGAAGGGCTCCTCAGCCAGAGAAGAAAGAACTACAGGCCATGACCATTGCAGAACTCTGTAAACATGTGTTTATAGCCTGCACCATCATTACTTTTGAAAAACTCTCAACCAGCAAACCAGGGTCACTATTTCTGGATATAAAACAACTGAGCTGAGTTCACTCAGATACCATCCTAGAACAGGGAGTGGCACAAATCCCTTGTCAGCCATTTTAGGGGCAGCAAAAGAAAAGTATTCTGCTGAAGAATCAAAAACAGTTTCCATGGCCAGGGCTTAATCTTTCACTGTTTTCTCAGTAGGAGATTTGGCACTAACTTTAACAGATACAGGCTCCTAAAGGAGCGATGGAAGCCTTTCTGAGGGCTGGCAGCCACAAAGGGCATTTTCTGAAGAAATAAGTGTCAGGGATACTTGCAAACATATCAAAATCCATATAGTATATTGAGGGTATATTTTAATGTACACTAAGTAGCCTTGTCCTGAAAATGCTACAAGTAACTTCCATGCTATTTCTTCAATTGACAGCATAACGTCTCATTGTAATTCATACAGAAAGTAACAGCTCTATACTGGGGTGGGGAACCTGACATGCAAGGGCCAGATGCCCCCGCCCCGGCTTGCCTGGATCTGGCACCTAGGCCCAGGGCTCCCCCCAAGCCTTGAGGGGCCCACCCAGACATTCCAGCTCCCTGCCGCCTCCCTGCAGGGCTGGAGCACACTAAATCCACTAGTGCAGGCTCTCGTGTGCAAGGGGAACACGGGGAGTGTCTTTCTCCTTCTCAGTCAGGGGCCACATCAGTGAGGATCTGTTTTTTTCTCCCCTGCTTCTCACTTGTGAGAGGGCCCCCAACTGATTTTTCTGTGGGTTAGCAGCCCATGACCCAAAAAAGGTTCCCCACCCCGATTTATACCAACATCCAAGTACAGTGGAGTCCG
The DNA here is from genome assembly GCA_032595735.1 of Pelochelys cantorii. NCBI lineage: Eukaryota > Metazoa > Chordata > Testudines > Trionychidae > Pelochelys > Pelochelys cantorii. The sequence continues at coordinate 41,772,406 of CM064329.1, read as the reverse complement.
GATTATCCAACCTTCACTTATCCGACCTTCCGGTTTATCCGACACAGCCATTCAACATGCTATTTACGCGTCCATGCGTCGCATACCACCATGGCCGTAGCTTCGTTTGTTCCTTTGCGCCAGTGATTTGTGCTTGTGCTGTGATTGGGTTTCATTTTTCCAATTGCATTTTCCCCTTAGTGTAATATAATTTTATTGTTTGAGGAACATGTCATGTGAAAAGAGAAAAAAAGTGGTTCTTCCTATTGAACAAAAACTTGAAGCGTTAAAGAGAATAGACAAAGGCAAATCCGTGCTAAAAAAATTGCATCTGAACTCGGTGTGGGGCGAGTTACAGTTGGTGACTGGAAGAGGAAAAGAAGTGAGTTAGAAAAGTGGTGTTCTGATCGACCCTCAATTGCAGGACTGAAGGACAGAAAAACAATGAAAAAATGTGAATATGAAAAAGTGAGTGAAGCTTTGTTCTTATGGTTCACACAGCAAAGGGATAAGGGCATGCCTATCACAGGCCCAATTCTGCAAAAGAAAGTTCTGAGTTTCCAAAAGGAATTTAATGAAGGGGAACCTGATTTCACGGCTAGTGTAGGCTAGCTTGATCGCTGGAAAAAACGATACGGGTTAAGGCAGCTCAGTATATGTAGCAAAAAATTATCGGCAAATCAGGAAGGGTTTCTGAAATTTAAAGCAAATTTTCATTGTCTCATTGAAAATGAAGGATTATCATGTGAGCAGATATATAACTGCGATGAGACAGGCTTAAGCTATAAAATGCTGCCTTCAAAAACTCTAGCTTCCCGGGCTGAAGCTTCAGCTCCTGGGTATAAACGAAGTAAAGAAAGAGTGACGATTCTAGCCTGTAGTAACGCTACTGGTAACCACAAACTAAGACTCACATTTACTGAAAAGGCAAAAAACCCACGAGCTTTCAAAAACACATCACCTAGTGCTCTACCAGTTTCGTACAAGAATCAGAGGAATGCATGGATGGATTCAGCAATTTTCCGAGGCTGGTTTTTCAATGAATTTCTTCCTTCAGTTGAACACTTTTTGAATTCAATAAACCTACCAAGAAAAGCAATCCTTGTCATTGATAATGCGCCATCTCATCCTCATGAGGATGAACTGCTCAGTGGAGACAGAGTGATTTTTCTTCCTCCTAATACACTGCTCTACAGCCAAAATGCTTCTGAAATAAATGTAGTCAAACTTTACTAATTCTCGGTCACTGAGAACGAAAATGATGCTTAAAATTGTTGATTGGCTCTAGTTTTCAAGATATGCTATTGGGTCAGTATATACGACCCTTGACTTGGGAATGGCGGAGGATAAGTGAGTTATAAAGGGAAGGCATCTCAATTTAAACCAGAAATGACTAAAATACATCTTTGACTGGATCTATGAATAAATCTATGACTGGGTTTGGACAGTACTTGCTTTTTAGGCAAAACAATGAATGATGCAATCTGAAGCTGGTATTGTGTCATACATGATATGAATTGCATCATGTTATTCCTAGAAGTTATGGATGATGCAATCATAACAAAGCTTACATCACTCTGCTGAACAAATTGCCCTATATCAGCTCTAGAAATCATACAGTGTCGTGCTCTCTTATTTGTCAGTGTTTGATTTTGCAAAGGGACACATTTCTGTTTGGCCAAAGTGAGCAGAGATGCCTCGTACTTGTGTGAACAGTGCAGATAACTTCTGCTATGTTTGTGGCGAAGTGACTTTTGCATCACAGAAGCGCAGTATAACCACTATGGTCAAGAAAGCCTATCACCTTTACTTTGGCTGCAAAATTGGAGATCGGGACAAGAGGTGGGCCCCACACATATGCTGCAACACCTGTGCAACAAATCTTCGCCAGTGGTTGAACAGGAAAAGGAAATCTATGCCTTTTGCAGTGCCAATGATTTGGAGAGAGCCAACAGATCACACCAGCAATTGTTACTTCTGCATGGTGCCTCCAGTTGGGAAAGGTATGTCAAAGAAGAAAAAGTGGACTGTGCATTATCCAAACATTCCATCAGCTATACACCCAGTACCCCACGGAGAAGAACTGCCGGTTCCTGATGCACCAGAATCACTCTCACTTGAGTCAGACGAGGAAGAGGATGAAACTTCTGGTCCTGAACCATCAATGTCACAGGACCCACATTTTCTCCCATCCTCCTACTCTGAACCACACCTCATAACACAAGGTGAACTGAATGACCTTGTCAGGGATTTGGAACTACCCAAGAGTAAGGCAGAGCTGTTGGGCTCCAGACTACAGCAGTGGAATCTCCTGGCAGGTGATGTTAGGGTTTCCATGTTCCGTGACCGTCAAAAGGATCTTGTCCCATTCTTCTTCATGGAAGGTGATCTTGTAGCCTGCAACAACATCGATGGTGCGATGGCAGCCCTCAACATTGTTCACAATCCAGATGAGTGGAGACTGTTCGTTGATTCATCGAAGACGAGTCTTAAAGCTGTTTTGCTGCATAATGGCAATGTTTTGCCATCAATTCCACTTGGTCATGCAGTCCATATGAAGGAAACCTATGACAACATGAAACAACTTTTGAGGTGCATAAACTATGACCAACATCAGTGGCAGCTTTGTGGCGATTTGAAGGCTGTTGCTCTCTTGCTTGGTCTGCAGACTGGATACACAAAGTACTGCTGTTTTCTCTGCAACTGGGATAGTCGTGCAAGAGATTCCCACTATATCAAGATAGATTGGCCACTCCGACAGTCATTGGAGCCTGGGAGGAAAAGTGTTCAGCATCCACCGCTTGTTGAATCGAGGAAGATTTTGTTACCACCCTTCACATCAAGCTGGGTCTGATGAAGAACTTTGTCAAGGCCATGGACAAAACACAAGCAGCTTTCAAGTACCTCCGTGGAAAATTTCCAAGGTTAAGTGAAGCTAAGATAAAGGAAGGTGTCTTTGTTGGTCCTCAGATTCGTGAACTTCTTCGAGATGATGCATTTGACCATGCACTGCATGGCAAGGAAAAGACGGCATGGAAAGCCTTCCAGTTAGTGGCAATAAATTTTCTCAGAAACAACAAGGCAGACAACTACAGGTTGTTGGTGGAAAACCTCCTCAAGGCATACAAAAGCCTTGGTTGCAACGTGTCACTAAAGATACATTTTTTGCACTCTCATCTAGATTTTTTTCCACCGAACTGCGGAGCAGTGAGCGACGAGCACGGCGACCGATTTCACCAGGACATCGCAACAATGGAGAAATGCTATCAGGGCAAATGGAGCCCATCAATGCTTGCAGACTATTGCTGGACAGTGACAAGAGATGCTCCATTTAATGAATACAAGAGACAAGCCAAGAAGTGCCGAGTAGACACTGAATAGGACTAAACTATGTACATAACAGTTTTTTGCCTTTTGTTTCATAATAAATTTTATTTATGTAACCCTTTTGCTGATTTTTAAAGTGTTACATAAACAGGACAGGTGAAAAATTATCATGTAAAGCAACCATAAACACATGAAAAGACCTAGGTTTACAATTTATGATTAAAACTCTACTATCTACACAATGTACATAGACGTAAAATGTAAAAACTTAAATATCTTGGAAACAGTAGCCAATCAGTTGTTTTAATTGTCATATTTGAATTCAGCACATCAAAATACATAATAAATAGCACATTTTATCTCTGAAGCAGATGACTTCTAAAAAATTGTAGACCAGTGATATCACCTCCTTTTGTCAACTTATGGACCAGGGTGTGCTTGAAGCGTAAAAGAAAAAATATCATCGTAAGCTTTTAACTATGCTCATTGAGGCGATAGACGATGGAAATGGTATGCTAGATAAGCTAAGGACAATGAACATAAAAGATGTTATTTATTGGATCGCACAATCATGGGAAGAGATTGAACCACAAACTCTGGCAAGATCATGGGGAAAGTTACTTCCGAAAGACGAAAACACACAAGAAAAGGTGCAAGAAAATTGTGGTAACCTGCTACCTTTGTTACAACAAATTCCAGGCTGTGAGAAGGTGAATGATGATGATATACAGGAATGGATGGAGAAGGACGAGCAACAGGAACTGACTGACCGCGACATAATAGCTCTGGTGAATCGAGATGACAATGACAATGAAGATGATGAAGATGAAGATACAAATGACAATGACAAAACGGAGAGAATTAGTCATAGCGAAGGGGTCAAGGCTCTCGAGGCAGCACTGGCTTACGCTGAACAACAACGGGAGGCAACTGCTAGTGATGCTATGTTATTGAGACGCTGGTGCGACCTCGCCGCAAGGAAGAGAAACAAAGCTGGGAAACAAACTTCAATCACTAAGTTTTTTAAATATCTTTAGCGTTTTGCCATACTGCATACTAAATGTTCTGTACTCTATTATGTTAGTTGTTCTGTTATTATGTTAGTTGTTCTGTAGAATAATAAGTAATAAACCTGATTTCATACCAGTTTCCGTTTTATCCGACATTTTCATTAATCCGACCACCCCTCGGTCCCATTTACGTTGGATAATCGGGACTCTACTGTATGTTACAAGGGCAATATACCTGCTGAAATCACACACTACTTATTGAAAAACTACCCTATTTTTGGGCACAAAAAAAGAGACCAAGTTGGCCCTTGGTGGAATTTAGATCAGGTTTGTTTGCTCACCCAATGGATGAATAACCAGCCACTGATTTGCTGCTCCCCTACTCTTTAACTCCACACCTGTGCACAAAACATTAGCAAAAGGGTAGCAAATAATGTTAATATACACTGAGCAATGTCACTTTTACTGGCAATGGCCTCTTTCACCAAAATATTTGCCCAGTTCTGATTTCCCCCTTGCAAATCAAGAATTGCAACAGTGCAAATCAAAGGTAAAGGAGATCAGAATACGGTTCAAGAGGTGTAACACAAACCTGGCTGTGAAAGTGACTAAACCATGCACCTGTGCCACAGTTCAGACTCGCTCGTTAAAATTCATTGACTCAAATGAGACGTGCTTCATTAGCTCAACAACTTTGGTCCCCCGTTTTTGGGTTTTTTTGCTCAACAAGTTGGGTCCCTTTTTTCGCTCAACCAATTTTTTCCCCCCACCATGTTCGGTATTTTTTGTGAAAGTATCTGGCAACCCTACACAATTCTTGTTTTTTCAGTAGAGTCTCCTAAAAGAATATCCATGCAACATAGCTCTTTAAATTATTAAAAATTGTCTCATAATATGGGATGGCAATAATAATGTTTATATAGCGTATATTATCCAAATGCACTTCATATACATACAGGCAAACACAAAAGCCTTTTCATTATGAACTTAACACAGCCATCTCTGGGATAAAATGTGAGAGTTACTTAACTTGCATAGCAACCCTAAACAGTTTAGGATAGGAAAAGAATACTGTTTTGCATTGAAATCAATAGTTTCAGCAAAGCAGTGGACAGAATGAAAACGATTACAGCTGTAAGTGCCTGATTTTCAGAAGTGTTAAGAACTCATGACTCTAAGTCAATGACTCCTGGGATTTAATCACTAGCATTTTTTCCATTAAACCCCCAAAATATGTTATATACAGAGGCCTACTTTTAATGTAACTTTGTTCATGACAGACAAAGCCGAAAGTCTCAGATTGTTTCAACATTATAATGTGCAAACTTTAGCTCCAAGATTATGGAGTGAATCTCCAGTCAGAGCAAAGTTGTTCTGTGGAAAAAACAGATTTTACTACACAGAGTACCACTGCACTTTCAAGTTACTAATACGACAATGTTCGTATTCGAATTTAGTTCGTTCTCACGTGTCATCTTAGTTTTGCTCATCAATATGGTAATCACCTTAAAGGATAAATTTCTGGTGAGTACTCCAAATGCCCCAGAAAAACAACGCATGACAGCAAGCTGAAACACAGATATCAACCTTTTAAAGCAATCAATAAGAACATTTTGAGAGGAAAACAGGACTAAATTTTATCTCCCAACTAAACATGAAGTCAACAGAATTTTAGTTATAGAAGAAATATTTTCTCAACCAGAAAAGGACACACTACATATACATTACAGTCAACAGCTCTTTTAATCTTCTTATATGGAATAAGCAGTCACTGGGTTTAAAACCAAGAATTCACAAGCATTATTTGTTACATCAATATCTATGCTGCGAGTAGAATCCACACTATTGAAGTAAGAAGATAAAGCACTTGCTAATTAAAAGAGCAAATTTAAAATTAGCAAGGGAATTACAGGTTGGACCTCTCTGATCTGGCACCCTCGAGTCCTGAGCCGTCGCAGATGAGGGATTTTACTGGACCAGAGGAGATCATTTCTGGCCCCCCTGCCATCTTGCAGGGCTCCCCGCCACCATTGGGACGCTATGGTCCTGGAACAGTTGTGGTCAGGAGCGGCCCGAGGCCAGCTGCGGCAGCTGGCGCCCCAGGCGGAACGCACGATCGGCGCCCCCCACCTGCACAGCCCTCAATGGCGTGACATAATTATCGGGTGCCCCGGGCGCCCCATGACGTCATCATCGGGCGCCCCGGGGCACCCCGTTAAAGGCGGCGCCCTAGGCAACCGCCGAGTCTGCCTATACTCACAGGCCACCCCTGGTCGTGGTCTTGCCCGATCACGGATATTGATGGACCAGAGAGTCCCACTTCAATACATTTTCAGACTAGTTATTACTTCCAAAGACAATGCATTATTGAAAACTTTTTTATCTCTATGTAAAGCCAATGGACTTATGTCATCGGCCGAAGGGACTGAATGTGCAACCTTAGGGGCTAAATCTATGTGCAGTGGATGAAGGCCCAGCTAGGGAAGGCAAGCTGAAGCCCTACCCCTTCTGACCAAAGCCACACCCCTGCCCCCAGACCATGCCCTTTCAAACAAACGTCTCCCCTATCCAAGCCCCACCGTGGTTCCAGCCCCTGCCGGGAGGCTGGGCAATGTAGGCAGTTTTGGAAAGGCAATGCCCTCCCTTGCTTATATTATCCATTGCCCATGCCCTACTCCATAAGCTAAAAGCCAAGTGGCTCTCAGCTAAGGCTGTAGAGCAGACTTCACCCTCCCTTGTGAGTGGTCTTAGTGTCTCTAAGGTTTACATCTACGTGAAAAAAAAATCAACTGCTCTAAAATGGTATGCTAGAGACAGACTCGAAACTAAATGTCTTGAGAGGTTTATCTTAAGTTACTTGTTCTTTTACAAAACTTCAAAGAGAGAGCGAGAGCAATATTCTCTTTAATCCCTGCCGACGTGGACCAGCTCCATGAGGAGAGAAAATAGAGAAAAGAGGTTATGCTGTGGCCCTGGAACCTGGAAATGTGCAACCAGGCCTCCCTTCCTAAGCGGCCATTAAGAATGTGGGAAGAGTGAGGTTTGTCTTCATGCTTGATCTTTCCTGTGTGTGACACTGCTGCTGCTACTGAGCATTACTGCTGTATTCCAAGCTGCAAGCGTGCTGTCCCCATGAACTTTAGACCTGGTCTACACCCACAAATTGAAGTGGTTTAATTTACACCTGTTTTTAAAATCAACTTATTCAAGAGATTACACTTGGCAGGGTGAATTGATTTAAATCAAGGCAATTTAAATCACAATTTATACCACCAAGTGAAAAGTCTTAATTTAAATAATTAATTTTAACCAACTTTTCCAATTGTGCTTCAGTTATTTTCTAAAGCCATGGAGTTCTCGTACCTAGGGAGTCCACAGACTATGTCCAATATTTCCAAAGGGGTCTGCACTTCCATTTAATTTTTTTTTTAGGGATATGCAAATGAAAATCACTGTTCTAAAGAAAGGTTCATTCTTACTGACTGATATAACAGCCATTAAAAATGTTAATTTACAATTAACTAGAACCTTGATATTAGAATTAGTACATCTGTTTGCTACCTAGGCATGTATTCTGAAACTACACATATTGATTTAAACAATTAAGTAAAGTTTCATATTTTCCAATTCTAATTAAGTTTACATTTTAGTATGTTAGAAAATGGTGACTGATGTACAGTTTTTTTACTAGATAGTTAACCTTTTGCTTATGATTTGCATCAAGTCCTATAGGATGGAAAATGAAATTTAAACAAACACAGCAAACAGAATATAACATTTATATAAATCAAAACAAGCCCTCATTATTAGTACATGATCTATTATGTTGTATTTATAATGCTTGACTGAAAAGTTTGTATAAAGAACACATTTGGAGAAAAACAGAGAAACAGCCTGTAACAATGTTTTTGATAGAGGCTCATGAATTCTTCATATTTACTTTTTATATATCAGAAGCAGTGTGGGGGAAGGGAGCGCAGAGGCTCCCCTCAAGCACCAGCTCCCATGGAACCGTCCCCTCGCCCCCACATGTAATGTGTACCTGCTGAAAATTTTAGCAAGTACACGTTTACCAAAATAAACACATTTTAACATCCCTAAGCGCCCATGCAGCCTTGTGTATTGGTTTAACTGAAACAGATTTAAAAAATAAATTAAAAAATCACATCCCTGGTACTACCTTTTCAGGTAGGTAAGATGTGACTCCGCTAGAGAATAGTACCCATTCCTTCCGAGCAGCTGTGACCACAGTCGTGATCACGGCTGGGCTACTGAACAATAAAAGCCAAGTGACAGGCCTCACATTCTGTTGGAGTGTTTCTTCACAGCCTTCCTTTCTAGTATTTTTCTAGAAGTTCAGATGCAGCATCGGTTTCAGAAACACAGAGCTAGCTAAAGCATGACTTACGTCTGGGACTCCAATTCAGGCCTGAATCTGATCACCTTGGATGGCATAAGAGAACTATATCCACCAAATACAGATGACTAAAAGCCATCATTCTCCTTGGGGTTGTGATTCATTGCCAGTCAGAGAGAAATCTATCAAGGTTAACCTGACCTTTGGGGACATGCCCAGAAACTAGGGGTTTTGGTGAGAATTTTCACTGGCATGGGACTGAGGACAAATTCATTTATCATAACAATTCTATTTCATTTATAAATTCATCATCCACCCTATCTCCCCCCTTCTGTTCTTTCATAATATATTTTAAGCAGATATTAAAACAAAGATAATAAACTAAGATACACGGATAAATTCCAGGATACTCAGCACTTCTTGAACCTTAACCCTTTGTGTTGGGTCCTGGTTATTAAGGAGTTTGATTTTTACAAGCCACATCTAAATGTGAAATGAGGAGAATCAGCATAATTAACATTTTCTGTCTTTAGTCAGTTTCAGGATATTCTGACACTTTGTTTATGAACATTCTTTGTTTTGTTGAAATATTAATTGTAATGATGTCATTCCTTTCCATGTATTATGGGAATATACTTAAACATTGATCAGTTAACATTAACAGCTGTGAAAATCTGCCTGCATTTAAAATACATATTCAACCAGCTAAATTAGGATAGGAGAAAGAACAAACATTTACAACAGTGTCCTTTTGCAAAATACACTTTGTCAATGCAATCAGGACTCTTAATATAGACAGAAAGTAATCAGAAAATCCTTGGCTACGTAGCCATACAGCTAAAATGCAATGTAATGTGCCTCAGTGTACCTTGCCAGCCATCCTTTCTGATTAGCAGAAAGGAACAGTCTAGTGCTGTTTGTATTTGTTACGAATGAAAGACAGTAACCAATCGGAAGGGCTTTGTGACTTGCTGCTGTTACCCTTTTACTGTTATGATTGTTTTCTTTAATGTAAGGGTGTAAGAATGTTTTTGTATTATGAAAAAAATGTAATAGTAATAGCTAATTTAATTTTACAGTATTTTGTACTAAATCTGTTTTTACAAAAGCAACACGTAATCCTTATTTGTGTAAAGCAATTGTGTATTTTTTGCTTGTGTGAGTGAAGAGAGTGTTTGTTTTAAAAGAGATCAGCCTGAATGCTAGCACACATGCAGAGGGTCAGCAGAGGAGCTAGGGGGGGAGGTACAGAGGAACTATTGAATGTGCCCATAGTATTTGGTGACACAGATGAGGGCCAGATTGAAGACCCAGAAGTTAGATGCAAGCACTCCCATTATGTAAAAATAACTGCAGATTAAATAGGGTCTTCACTTTCACAATTGGACTATTCATCCCCAATGTTGAGCCAGTATATAGAAAATTAGCAGAACTACTTCCATAGTAGGAATTACTTTAAAATTATATTTAAAACACTATTTAAAATTGTACTGGATGCACTAACAACATGGAAGAAGTTATGGGAAGAGATGAGAGGTAAGTTTCCTGAATCCCCACTTAACTAATTGACATAATCCAATGGCAAGTGTTTCCTTCATTTCTCCCCCAGTTTTCCGGTGACTATATATGCCCGAGAAACAGAGGGATAAATCAATTCTTACATCACTCTACAGAGTGCATTTGAATACAGCTTGCATGACAGGTGAAGCCGTGTAGTAATGAATGACATAAAAACATGATTGTAAAAAACAGATGCAATAACAGTGCCACATCAGTGCCTTTAGGAAGAAGAATGTGTTTCCTTTGCACTAGACAATATGCTTTATTTAACAGTGTGACAATTAATAAGGATACTAGTTAAAAGTATCCTAAACATCTTATTGTACCAAATCTCAGAGGGGTAGCCATGTTATTGTTCTTAAAGTTACAGACTGAGTAGTCCCGTGGCACCTTAGAGACTAAGAAATATGCAGGATAAGTTTTTATTGGTAAAACCTACATCATCCGACAAACAAGTGGGTTTCATTAAGAAAGCTCATGATCTTATATATTTGTTAGTCTCTCAGCCCTGGCCTACACTAGGTCTTTATTTCAAAATAATCCCCCTTAGGTTGAATTTATAAGTGGACCGACCATCCACACTACAAAGCCCGTTATTTCAAAACTAGCCAATTAGCCCGTCATAAGACGGGATTTTCAGGTCTCTCCTCCATGTCGGTCTTCTCTCCTGAGCCTCCGCGCTCTCTCTCGCTCTCTCTCTCTCTCTCTCCCCCCCCCCCCCTCCTGCGGCCTCCCTCTCTCTCAGCTCTCCTCCTCCTTCTGCTTCTCTCTCCATCTCTCTCTTTCTCTCCTCCTCCTCCTGCCTCTCACTCTCTCTCCGCTCTCCTCTGTCTCCGTCGGGGATGCATGCTCGTCCAGGCCCTGCCCCCAGGTGTGTACGTCATCGACCCGCCCCCCCCCTTCGCCTCCCGCCATGGCACTCGGCTGACTTCTGTGCCACTCAGCCAGGCCGCCGCGCAGGAGCAAGCAGCACAAGTGGCGGTTTGGGCCCCGTGCTCCCCATGCAGCACCCCCCAAACAGCCGCTTGCACCGCTTGCTCCCACGCGGCAGCCCACCTAAGCGGCGCAGAAGTCAGCTGAGCGCCACGGCGGGAGGCAACAGCGCCGCCCAGAGGGTACAGCCAGCGTTACAGAGTCACAGACATTGGGCTACTAAATATATGATAAGGGTTCGCTTATTTCAAAATCTGTACTCCCGCTTTTCTTGGGAAATAACGCTAATTTTGAAATAGCATTAGTGTGGATGCTCCAGTGCCACTATTTTTAAATAACTACTCCCCAGAATAATTTGAACCAATTACTCCCCAGTGTTTCCTGGGGCTCTAAGGTAAGGTAACGCATCCACATTAACAGAGCCTGGCTCAGACTAATTTTGAGGCTTCTCCGTAGTGGGGACACGTTATTTCGATTTTAAAAATCAGGAGTTAAGCTGAATTTAGTTATTTCAAAATAGTTTCCTAGAGTAGACATGGCCTGAGATGCCACAGAACTACTCATCTTATTGTACCATGAGTGCACATTTATTCAGTAGCACCTCACTGCTAAATGTATATTAACTAAGCAAAGGGGGAGGAAGAGAAACAAAGTATGATTGAATTCTGCACATATCCAAATGAAGGGGAAAGACAGACTTTTTTTAAAGAGTGTTTAAATACAGCTAATTTGGAATCTACAGACAAAACTGAGTATGTTCAGAACCAGGGCTGGGAGATCCTCATGGAGCACAAAGTCTTGTAATCACAGGCATCTGGCAACACCCAAACTGAGAGAATATAGTAGAAGCCCTTACCCGACACGAAAGGGAACAGACAAGCCAAGTTTATCTGTTCCCAAGGGTAAAAGAGCTGAAGTATCCATCTCCCCACCACACACCCACCCATCTGCCTTCTCGAGGCCCCAAGCTCTCTTCCCCTTACCTGAGTTTACCTAACACACACATCACAACAGTGGAGTAGGTCCCACTGCACTATAGGATGGACAAAAGAGAAACCAAGATCCTTCTTTGGACTGGAGTGTGACAGCTTGGATCACAGAGATCCCCTTGAGACGGTCACTAGATGTGCTACCATTCCACTGAGCCCACCTACCTGCCTTCTGGGGCACCCCACTACCCTGTGCTACTAGGCCAAAAGCTCTGGTCTCCCCCAGCCAAGGCACAGTGTTGGGGTAACAGCCCCTCAGAAGAGTAATACACTGATAGTAGCTCAGCTGTGGGAGTGCCCAGTTACAGGGACTTATCAGCACCCAGGAGCACAGCCCCCAAAAGAGACCAAAATCCCAAATAAACCAGTCTTAATCTGTATAAAAGTTTTACACAGAGAAAGCTCATAAAAAGTTTGCTCTCATTATCAATAAAAGATATGCACAGCTGTATGTCCCCTCCCTGGTAACAAAAATTTCCATTGGCTTTGATCATAAACTAAGGTATTTTATTAGGTACAAAAAGTAGGATGTAAGTGATTATAAGTGAAAACAGGTTATAGTTACTAAGCTAAAACAAACAAAACACATACCAGCTAAGCCTAATACAATAAGAGAAATTGTTACAAAACATAATTCCTCGCCCTAGGCCTTATTTCTGGTAATATTCTTCACAAGCCAGGGTAGGAAGGCAGTTTCAAAAGCCAGCTGAAGACCAATCATTCTTTGCTTCCCATCACTTAAACAGATGGGAATCCTTTGTTCAATTCCCCCCTCCCCCACCAGAAAAATACCAAATTCAAGATGGATTCCAACACTAGGTGGCATGGTCTCACATATTTGTAGGACCAACCACAGTTTAGGCTTTACAGGAAAACCAAAACCATTCACAGGTCATTGTTTTGAGTATGGGGCCGTTAAGTTTCTTAAGCACCGCTAATGGCGTTCATTTGAAGATCTAGATTAATAAAACAAATTTCCACTTAATATTTCTAACTTCACATACAAGAATGACACATGCAGAGGATCACAAGCTCTTGAATAAGATTACTTGCCCAGTTTTGCATTCGAGTTATGCATATTCATATTAAAAACAGTTTCCATAAAAAGTGTGATGGTGTAAGTCACCTGGAGAGTGAAGGTTGGGCGCAACCAAGGAAGGGTTTTCTTTGTCAGCCCCTCCCCCTGAAAGCTAGAAGATGCAGAAGGGACAGCTTGGGAGACAGAGAGAGTCCAGATCACTCAGCAACTGCTCAAAACTGGCCTTTCATCAGCACTAAAAAGGAACAAGAGTTGCAATGCATGATTTTAGTGCTTGCTTTCAAACCCAAGATGCTCTAGTAGATTTGAGGTTGGGCCAAAAGGGTTCCTTCCTGCAATACATTAATGATATAGGAGGGGTGTGAGGCAAGCAAATCCTGCGTGGAGAGTTTTGCTGAAGCAATGTACTCATGGCCTGTGCTTACTAATAAAATCTATTATACGGAGCATCTGTCAAAACTCGATTAAGTGCATCTTAGTGATTGTTTGAAAGAGCTTCTAGCCAGCAAGGATGATTACCTAAAGGAGCAGAAAATGGGCAAAAGGGTGATGGGTAAGAGACTGCGTAGCAGTGATGCTTCCAAGACAATAAAGCCACAGCACTGGAAGAGAGGTATTTAAATGGAACCAGACTTTTCCTTTAATGTCTGCCTTCCAGTGGTCCCTTGTTCATGCCCCCCCCCCCACTTTTTCCCTACAATCTAAATGGCCAAGTAATAGAAAAGCACAATACCTAGAACAGATCCAACACTGCATCTATAAAAGACCCTGTATTTTATTTTTGTTTCAGCAGGAGATGGGATGGAGAGTGAGACATATTCCATGGAACCTCCTTTAACTTCCTTTAAGTGCTGTTGTGGGTGGTTTAGAGGAAGCTAGCCAGAAGGAAAAATCCCTATGCACTAGGAAAAGGGAGAACAGACATTTAGAGAAGACCAAAAAGGGGGGGGGGCAGAGAGAGACCCCCAAGGTATATCCACAAAAATTAAGTCTGAAAGCCAAGGCTACCTCTCTGGGCTTGCAAAGGAAAAAATTATGCTGGTCACAGTTGTGACAATCTATCCAGACTTGGACCAGCACTCCTGCCCCTGCACCTTAGGAGTGAAAATTTCCACATCCCAGTTAGTAACTGTGTCATTCACTCAGCATTAGGGGAGCAGGTATATGATGGGGAGTTTTGCCATGAGTCTCACACAGGGCCCCTGCTCTAGTACTTGCTACTACCAACATTTTCCACCACAAGGATTTATTCTAGCCTACAGCTGATTGCACTGAGGTAAGTGTCACAGATACTGTAATGCAACAGTTTTACACTGCATTTAAAAACATTTTGATTTACTTCAAACACAGCAGCTTGCAAGAAGGCACAGGAGTCTGACGACATGAAATGCCCAGCTATCAAAAAGGAGAACTGGATCCCAGCCAGAAAGTCTGCACTAACTGACTGACTAGAAGGCTCCAATCTTTAGAGCCCCTTACACTTCATGAATGCTTAACTTTTCCCTTTCGCCTCCAGTTTGTCACTACCTTTTGTGAAGTTTTAAAAGGTGGTGTCGGGGGAGGGAGTGTCTATTGAAGGGAAGAAGAACATCATGTTACAACAAGGCAACTTTAAAACCCAGTAAAGCACTCCCTCTGAACAAGCTTAACCTGTTTGCTGAAAGATAATAACATATAATACTGTAGGCTCCATTGAGTCTTTTCCAAGGCTTGGGCCCTCTGCCACTGAATTAAATAATTATAACTCTTACAAAATAAGCAAGGCAGAGTTATCTACGTTTGAATGAAGTCCTCCTAATTGGACAAAAACCATTAGCTAAGGCAGGGTCTCCGCTAACAAAGGCCTACTTATACCAGAGACAAACTCTAAATATCCCTCACATTTGCTGCTGTTGTTTCAGCCACAACAGGATCCCTAGTTTGGATAGGCTGCTCAGGTGTTTAAGCACCATGTCACAGTACCTTGCAAGAGCAGCTCTAAATCAACATGGAGGGAAGCAATAGATGTACGACTTTAGTAAGATTTGTCATACGGTCTTGTATGACCTTCTCATAAGCAAACTAGGGAAACACAACCTAGAATGATGAAGCTACTATAAGGTGGGTGCATAACTGGTTGGAAAACTGCTCCAAAGAGTAGTTCTCAGAGCTTCCCATGCAAGCTGGAAGGGCATACCGAGCGTGGGCCTACAAGAATCGGTTCTGGATCAGGTTCTGTTCAATATCTTCATCGATGAATTAGAGAATGGTAAAGAGGGTACACTTATAAAGTTTGCCAGAAAGTGATACCAAGCTAAGAGAGGATTCAAGTGCTTCGGAGAACAGGATTATAATTCAAAATCACATGACCAACTGAGAGAAAGGGTTTGAAGAAAACAGGATGAAATTCACTAAGGGAAAATGCAGAGTATTCCATTTAGGGAGGAACAATGAGCTGTACCCATACAAAATAGCAAGTAACTACCTGGGAAGGAACACTGAGAACAGGGAACTGGGAGCCATAATGGACCACAAGCTCAACATGAGTCAACAGTGTACACATAGTCACACAAAGCAAACATCATTCTGGGATGTTCTAGCAGGAGTATTGTAAGCAAGAGGTAAGTAGTAATTTTTCCATTCTACTCCACACTGATTGGGTCTCAGCTGGAATATTATGTCCAGTTCTGGGTGCCACATTTCAGGAAAGATGTGGACAAATTGGAAAAACCCAAAGAAGAGCAACAAAAAGGCCTAGAAAACATGACCTGTGAGAGAAGATTGAAAAACCTAGGTTTGCTTAGTCAGGAGAAGATAGGACTGAGGGAGGTCATGACAACAGTTTCCAAATACATAAAAGGTGGAGTTACAAGGAGGGGGGAGAAAAATTCTTCTAAAACTCTAAGGAAAGGACAAAAAGCAATGGGCTTAAAATTGCAGCAACAGCCGTTTAGGTTGGATATTAGGAATGATTTCCTGTCAGGGTGGTTAAGCACTGCAACAAATTACCTAGGGAGGTTATGGAATCTCCATTGTTGGAGATATTTAACAGCAGGTTAGACAAACACCTGTCAGGAGTAGTCTAGATGGTGCTTGGTTCTGCCGGGAGTGCAGGAGACTGGACTAGATGATCTCTTAAGATCCCCTCTAATCGTGTGATTCTATGACACTAGCTGAACACACTGGCAACAGTTAGCAGCCCATCTATGCTAGTGGACCCAATGTTGCCAGTGGCAATTGAGACCAACCTATGTTACTAATGTTGGAAAATTTCTGGAGAATTTTTTCAGGGCAGACTTGACAGAGGTTTTGATATTACTTGTCAGGCTAACAAGTAATATGGGACTACATTGTGGTAGTACTGGCGATTCAAAATGTTTCCCTTTTTTGTACCTAGCTTGAATACAGCCCAGGATAGGACAACAGTAACCAACTCTCAAAATACCTCCCTTTGAGGTTAGCACTCAATACCCGAATTCCCTGTGCCTATGTATAGCACCATGTTTCTCACTTATTCTAGTAAGTCATTTGTTTTACACAGCAGACAAGAATGACCACTAAGGTTACAGAAAGACTCATTCCCACATTTTGAATCTCCGGTATGAAATCTGTGCGTGCACTCCCCATTACAGGCCTTAGTAGTATACTGTGTCTCCACAGGTTCAAAAATACTGATGAGCAAAGGCTGTGCAGCAGCTGAGTTCAATTCCTAGTGGGAAATGTCCGAGTTCAATTCCTAGTGGGAAATGTGGACATTACTGAACTGAGGATGTAAATGGTTAACTGGCTAACTAGTAAGCATCCCCCTTAATGGGAGAGGCTTACCAGTTCTGGTTTACCGGTAGGGGCTCCAGCCCAGCGAGGCCCACTGCAGGCAGGGGCTGCCCCAGCCAGCTATTTGGAGCACCCATTGTCTGTGGCGGGCCCGTCTACTCCCTGCCACAGGTTACAGGCTGGCTCCTTGGCAGTGGGACGGCAGGCTCCCTGCCAGCTCTGCTCCCAGGGAGGCTTTGCTGTGGGCTCTGCAGTGGCCTTTCTAATGCCAGGCCCACAACGCGTGTAACTGCTAGGCTTTTGAGCGGATCCATGATACCATTTTTAAACCGCTTTTTACATCCCTATACTGAAACCACAACTTGATGTTAAATTGCTGTTATCTGGCTAATCGTGTAGTTCATACAATTGGTATCGACTATATGATTAGTCGATAAGATTGCTATGCAGAGCTGCAGCGAAGGTAGCTCCCGGAGCCAGCGCAAGCTGGGACTGAGTCACCCGCGCTGCGGCTCTGCATTTTAAATGTCGTAAGACTTGCCAGGCTCTGAGTACATTTAAAATGCAGGGGCGCAGCATCCTGGACCAGCGCGAGCTGGCCTGCTCGGTCCCAGCTTGTGCCGAGTCCAGCATACCCCGTTTGCGGCCAGGCACCGCAGGAGGCACCATAGAGATGGTCCGGGGGAACCGACATTTAAGCCAGCTCCCCTTCAGCACCGTCACTTCTTCTCCTCTCTTGCTGACTCTCATACAAAGCAGCAAGGGAGGGAAGTGAGTAGTTGAATACGCCACTCGACTGTTCTCTAATATCTCTATTTTCAAACTTAACAGACAGCCTCTGTAGAAGACAAACTGAATTTTTAAAATTATTTGTATTACCAGAGCACATAGGACCCCTAATGACTCGCTAGGATGTCATTGTGCTAGGAGCTGTACAAACTAGATCTCCATGCTAGAACCACCCTCCCATCTATTGGTCCCTCCTCCAGAGTGGAGCAGAAAGGCACAGGGACAGCATATGCAAAGTTGCACCGACACTGCTGTGCTTTATTCATGTTCTGTGCATAAAGAGAGGGTCTGGTAGCCTCTAGGACAAGGGTGGGGAAATAGGGATGTAAGCAACTAGTCAAGTAGTTGACTACCTGATAAGCATAAGCGTGGGCTAGTTGAGTAGTCGCTTCCCCACCCCTTGCTGCCTCTGAGGCAGCAATGTCTCCACTGGGGGAGGTGGGGGGGTGCGGGGGCAAAGAGGAGGGGAGAGGAAGGCAGAGGCGCAGCGGGGGACCATGCGCGAGATGGGATTCAGCTGTCACACATGCTGTGCCTCTGCTCTTGAAAAGTAGTAAGTGCCGCCCATGGCTCTTGCTACATTTCAAAGGCAGGAGCGCAGCGGGGAACCCAGGCTGAGGGGCAGAAGCCTCACTCCCTGCTCGCCCCAGGTTCCCCACTGCTCTGCTGTCTCCTTTATCTGGATTCCTTGCTGCGCCTCTGCCTTTGAAATGTAGCAAGAGTGAGCACAGTGAGCGCCCCTTCCCCCCTTATCGACTAGTCAATGGAAGTTCCATCGACTTCTTGATTAGTTGATTAACTGAAATTTAACATCCTTATGGGGAACCTCAAGCCCGATGTGGCCCCTGGATTTCCTGGATCCAGCCTCTGAGGCTCAGGGACCACTGAAGTATTGGGGAGCCACAAAATCTACTAGACTCGCACAGAGCCTATGGGGGTCCAGCATGTCTCCTTTGGGGACCTGGACTAGGCCTTTTTTTGGGGTGGGGGGCACTGCTCACTTGTGTACTGCCCATGACTGATTTTACTATGGGTCAGTGGCCCCCAACCCAAAAAAGGTTCCCCACCCCTGCTATAGGACCATCAACAAAGCATTGTTCAAAAACCTTCAATTCACCGAGTTAGGAAAACATGGAAGCAGACCTGGAATCCTCCAGATAACAGAGGCCAACAATTATCTTGGAGAGTCACATTACAGTACTTCCCTTCTAAAACTTCTATTTTATACAGTAATCATATATGTGAAGCAACACAGTAGTGTACCAAACTTGCAGGGATACAAAAGGATGCCCATCCCAATAGGTGAAATCACGGACAGTAAGGCACTGAAATATCAAGCTAGATAACGCGGGAAGCTCTATCATAAGCTTATACTTAGAATGCTTTGTTGGGATGCATTTTAAAAAACTGAAATATTATTTTACTTTGATCAACAAGAGGTGTCCTATTGTAGGGGGCACTGCAAATACATTTATAAAAAAAGAGTTAGATTCTTGGTACAAAAGAGCAAGCAAAGTAAAATAAAAATCAAAGACATTATGACAAGGTAACTGTTTTAATTCATAATCTTATTCCCTGGTGAAAAAGTCAGTGAAAAAACTGTCACTAGTATATTAAAATATAAAACTAAGTTTTATATCATTCCAGAGATTTTTCGTATGTCCATTTATCTCTCTAGTAAGCCACTTCATTAATCTATCTTAGGTATCTGCATAGTTCCTCATTACCAGAGTGTCTGAGCGCCTCACAGGTTTTAGTGTATTTATTCTCACCATCTCACTGAACTAGGGATGTGCTATTAGATTCCCATTTGACAGATGGGAGACTGAGGCACAGAGAAACTAAGACTTGGCCTATACAAGGAAATCAGGACAATATAACTACAGTGCTTAGGGGGTATGAAAAATCCACACACCCGAATGATGCAGTTAAACAACTAACATTTGGTGTCTCCTGTGGACCTAGCTATTGCCTCTCAAGGAGATAAAGTATCTATGTTGATGACGAGAGAAGCCCTCCTGTTCACATAGATAGCACCTTCACTGAAGCACATTTTAAGTACAGACAAGCCCTAAGTGACAATCACACAGGAAGTCTGTGGTAGAGTCCAGAAATACATCATGGTCAATGTTCCCTCTAATTGTTTCCAGACATGTGCAGAATACATTTTGTTATGTGCACCAAGGCACGAGCAGATGTGCATCACCAACAGAAACACGCTGCCGACCGTGGGCGTTCTGCTAATCAGCTTAGTGGCATCTGAATCTGTCTTGGGCAGCCGCCCAAGCGCTCAGCTTCCCTGGTATCCCAAGCTGCAGGCTAGCATCCTAAACACTGTACCATCCTTCTTCGATTTGTTAATGTGAGGTTCAGTTCTTTGGTGAAGCAAAGTAGGTAGTTATTAAAAAGCTTTAAAACGTGGGTACTCAAGTTAGGGCGAGGGGTTTCAGCTTCCCTGGGTTTTTTTTATGGCTGGATGACAGTGTATGTGAAGTGGGAAGGAAGTGGGGTTCTTGAAACAACTTTAAACTAAGACATTTAAAAAAAATAATCAATACTTCATTAATATAGTGCATCAACACCTAAAAGGAACATAAAACCTGCTTGTCAAAAGGCAAGCTTTTAATTAAAGTTATTACACTATTGCCCCCATCGTTCCATATTGGCGGCAGGGTAGAAAATGTACAGGAGGTTGTTTAAGTAAATAGTTCATTCATGAATTTATGAACGATTGGCAGCTGTGTACAGCAAAACACAACACTTTCACCAGTGGGGTTTAAAACAGGCACAAGAGAGCAGAACTCAGGAGCCTACTGGCAATCAAAATAGGCCTGGGAAATGGATTGAGAACGGCCCTCCCCATGATGTCACCCCTGCATGCCCCTCAAGCCCCGACCCCTGCGTCATGTCCGGCACGCGGCGCAGGAGGCGGGTCGGGCTCTGAGTGCCGCAAACAGCAAGGACGCGGAGCCGCTTGGAGCAGAGCCTGCCCAAGGCACGGGCCAACCGGGCTACCGCCCGGGGCGCCCCATCGTAGGGGGCGCCACGCGGGGCTGCCCGGCCGAGCAGGGGCAGCACCGCGCGTGCTCTGCGCGCCCGGGGCGGCGTCATGCATGCGCTGGGTGCCCGGGGCCGCGCATGCGCTGGGTGCCCGGGGGCCGGGGCCGCGCATGCGCTGCACTCCCAGGTGCGGTGCCGCATTCCTGGAGCCTGGAGCGCACAAATGGCTCGGGCCGGCCCTGGCTTGGAGTGAGGGGCAACGGCGTGCAAACACGACAGCCCACCAGACGATGGCCCACTGGGAAATTCCTGGTATCCCGCCGGGCCAGCCCACCCTTGGCAGAACTATATATATTAAATAAAAGAGGATATGTATTGGTAACCATAAATAGTCTAATATTATCCCCGCCCCCTTGGGAGCGGGTTAGTTTACTCAAGTCCTCACCATGAATTCTTAAGACATCACCTACAAATTTAAACAGGTTTGTTACTTTAAGCAATGGCACAGAGACAAAGAAATGTTCTTTTTGTATCCAGAGTCCACTTGATGCTGACAATCAGTGCCTTACATGCAGCTATTCATTCACATTTTTCATTCATGAGAACATTCTGAAAGTCTGGAACATGTATCCTTTCCTACAGTACCTGTAAGGCACTCTTGTGAGACAGGACATACCTAAACATGTAAACCTTTGTCCACATCTGCTGCGACTGTCTAAGTCTAAATGATTCATATTAAATACTTGGCCCCCACACCTTGTTACAGTCCTCAACAGCCAATGCCCTTGCCACTTCTCTAGCATGTCTATCTTTCAAGTGACCATGGGGATTTATTATGTATTACATTAATTCGGGATGCCTGGTACGATGCAAACGTAACGTGAGGCATTCCATACCTAGTCTAAATGATCGGAGGTGGACATAGGGTGGGAGAGGAAACAAAAGCACAGAAGAGATGAACTGACTTGCCCAACATTACCCAGCAGGTCAGTGGCAGAGTCAAGAGTACAACCTAGGCCTCCTGTTCAGTGTCCCATCCAGACTAAGGCTAAGCCCACACACAAAGCATTTTTTAAAGTGAAAGTACAGTCACAGCTCCCCCATGCTCTATATAAACCACTTACATGAGGAGCCTGTTCACCCCGGTGCTTTACAGTGCAGGGTGATGGGCAAATTTACAAAAAACTTCCAAAATAAAACATCTCTTCTGATGTGAAAGCATTTCCTTTGCATAGCTAAAGATTATTTACTATAGAAAGGACTGTGATGCATTGTTCAGGATTTTATAATTTTTTAAAATTAAAGTAGTGTTTAAAGGCTCCAATCAAGAGCAGGGACTCTCTGTGGTAGGCACCCAAAGAAAGAAGTAATCTTTTTCTGAAAAGCTTACAGTCAAACTAGACAGCCAAAGGCTGGGAGAAAAGAATTCTCCATTTTACATACAAGACCTAAGCCTACATCAGTTAAATGACTTGGCAAAAAAACCCTGAGGCAGAAAGGAGAATCAAGCTCAGATCTTCTGAATCCCAGACCTGCTATTTAAGCTCAACACCAAACTTCATCTCAAATCTTGCCTTCCCCTTTTCTATACAGATCCTAAGCTGGCTTTCAGTGCAATGCACCAAAGCTCCTCTCTGGTTTAAACAATTCATTTTCTTTTCTTTTTTTTTTTTTTTTTTAATAAACACAGTCAAATTAAAATGGATAACACCATTAGACACCATTTAAAATGGCAATGAAGTTTAACAAGGGACCAATTTGTAACCAAAACCTATTTTTGACCCACAGTTGCATTTGATTAATAAGAGCAGCAAGTGTCATCTAAGATATTGCTTTGATGGTTAAAAAATGGTTATGCACTAACCAAGTCTTTAAAAGAATCAACTTTAAAGTTGTTCAGCAAGAAACTCACTTTATCCTGCTTTTGAGGGGTCATGTGACCAATGTTGTGCAAAGAAGAGTGTAAGGGGATATGTCTAAAAATCAGTGAGAATAAGCCTGTTTTTTTATTCAAATTGTTACCAATGCTATCTATTTATGAGATGTACCAATACATCACATTACAGTTCCTATACCAGTGATGGGCAACCAAGGCTAGTGAGTAGACCACACAAGTGGCACATCTTCCTCTCAGTGGGCCACAAGATGGTCACAACCAAGAGTGTCTCACAGATAAGTAGTTTTGCTAACTATGCTTGTGTACCTAGGGTTCGTGGTGTGTGCCGATTGAACTGTAGCAGCACTGATTGGACGCAGAGAGTGCACTACTCAAACAGCACACACTTCACTTTACGTGTCCTTGTTTTACGGGTGTGTCACTAGTAATATCAGAAGGAAAAACAAATTACATGGGCACAAACCAGCGGAATCTAGCAACCCTGTGGATGGCAGCAGTAAACAATATCTCATGGGGCACACATAGAACCTTGATAGGTAACAGTTGCCAACCACGCTCCTATACTATGCAAAATGTTGTTACTTCTGTAAACAGGCATGGAAAAGAGAATGGGGATTATATTCTATCACCCTACTTAAATGTCACTGAAAAATTACAAAGGACTCAGTCCCATATTTCATGGCATGCAGAGCTCCTATGAAGTCAGTGGGGCTCTCTACAGATTTAGGATGTTCTATGATCGAAGCCTAATCATGCAGTGTGCTTCAAATATGAGGTTGAAACCAAGGCTCCACATTTTATCTCCTTTTAACATAAATCAATCATGTTAAAGATCTTCTCAATTACAGCATATGAATCAAGTTAAAATGTGTGTAATTTTAAAATCCCCCTTCTTGTGTTAGTCAAATCTGAAATCTGTCAACAGAAGAAATATTAAAATTCTTTAAAAAAAATATTCATTTTGCCATCTATCCTATCCATTTGCTATTTGCCCTTTGTTCAGCTTGCAAAAAAACCACTACTTGGTCTCTATAGTTTCTAGCAAGTTTCACACTCAGACTCTCATGTACTTGCTCAGTGGAACAATACTTGCACTACAGGAGATGGTTTAAATACAAAAAGTCTGCAGATTTTAAAAAAATCTGATTAGACATTTCTATTAATATTGGGATCCCATGTGTATTTGTTTTTAAATTTAACTTCTTCTTGACAAAAATCCCAATTCATTGGCTGAGAAATCAGCTGCCTGGGACAGATGTTGAAAAAGTGGGAATGTCTCAATCAATACTGGACTGCCAGCAAGTGTGCCTAGACTCTGTGTTCCTTTAATTTGTGGGCAAAAGGTAATTTGTCAGAGTAGCTGAACGTGAGTGGAAGTTTTCTATCAGTCTTGCTCAGATAAATCTCTGAGGACGGGGAGATGGCACTTATGCTTACATAAGTAAGGTCTAGTCTTGCTCGTAGTGAAGACAACAGCAAAACTTCGTAAGGGATTTTTGTGGATCAAACCATCAGTTCCTTCCTATGTAAAATTAACACCAAGTCTCTATTCAAATGCAAACAAACTAGGAAATAAGAGTTGGTCTCAGTGTCATATCTGAAGTACCGTAAAATTGCGAGTATAATGTGCACTTTTTTCCTGGTTTTTTTAGCATCAAAGTTTGGGTTGGGTGCGCATTATCCATAGGAGGTTTTTTTTTAAAAAAAGTTTTAAACTCACCCTCGGCAGGCGTGAGCTGGAGGGAGGGAGGGGGGCCCCCGGCAGGCGTGAGCTCGGCGTGCGGGCAGCTGGGCGGGGGAGGCCCCCCCGGCAGGCGCGAGCTTGGCGCGCGGGCAGCTGGGCGGGGGGCAGGTTTCCTTCCCATTCCTTCCCTCCCATTCTACTGTATAATGGGTGCGCATTATACATAGGAGTTCAGTTTTTTCATGATTTTAAGAGTCTAAAGTCAGGGTGCACACTATACATAGGTGCACATTATACTCACGATTTTACGGTAAACATTGCTTAAATACTCTATATTCCCTTTTCGGAGGCAGTAAAGTGGAGCCAGGTTAAATCTTGGAGAATTTTAATTCAAAGCACATTTCACTACTAAACAAGATGAGACATGAAACCAAATGAGTCATCCAACCAAGGCCCTGACACCGTGGTTTTCAAAAAATCTCAATTATGTTTTGCCTATCGAAAACTTGTGGGTGCTCATTGTTAAAGTATTGGCAAGAACATCATGCTACATAACATACAGAACTTTTTTTTTAAACCACACACTCTGGTATTTAAGTCTGTACCAGTGTGAAGTACATAACGAAACAAAGCATATATTGAACAGTTCTAAGCGTAGTTCTAAATAAATTAAGCTGCCTAAAAAAGGGTATGAAAACCCTGAGGCACTTCTCAATCCTTAGACGTCACCACATAGTCGGAGTATTTGCTACCATAAATGTATAAAAGCTGAACAGCAAGGATCTGAGTTCAGATCCTTGCTCACTCTGACACCTTAGACAAAGAGTTTTGCTTCGCTCTGTCTTTGCTTCACTCATCTGTAAAATGAAATTAATTTTTCCTAATCTCACAGTGGTACTCATTAAATGTTTGGGTAGGGTTTACATACTAAGGTACAGGCGCTGTATGATGAGACTGGCAGAATACTGTATGTTGCTACCGTATGATGCTAAAAATAGCATCTGATACATTTTCACCCTGTGGCAAAGAGGGATATTAAACATAGCTACAGTTCAAATTTTATTGACTGCCAAGTTCAGTAACTACGTATTTTAAATTTTGTCCATTTTCATCCCGTTTATTTTGGTCTTGTTGGCCCCACCCAGTGTTTAGAAAGTAACATGAGCCTGAAATGTTGGGTTAAGTTTTACATTTTGCCAAGCCAATACCAAAAAAATAAAAATAAAAAAATTGGCGTATAAGCACAGCCACTGATACAGTTAAGCCAGAACACACAATGTAAATACTTCCATCAGTCCAAGCCTACATACAGTAGCTTTTAGGTTTAAATATTTTCCCTGTTTGCATCTAAGTTATTCTGAAGTAACTAGGAATTATTTCTGGCAAAAGAAGCTGGTGTTGCAACAGAGCATTATAATTATCTATCTGCTGTGGGAAAACTAAAAGCATACTTCAACTTTCTAGCATCAAAATAGATTTCATGGCAACACCTGGAATACAAACTACGTAACATTGTTTTATATAGCATCTTCGAAAGCATCTCAAGCATCTGACAAAGTGCAAATTAATTTTTAATCAGATGTAAAATAAAGGTCTTGAAAACAACTGATCACCAATGATTCCACAACACTTTTACTGACGAGCAAAGTTTTGTCCAGAATATTGGAATCATTAAGTCTGCCAGCTGACATCTTTTGAAGAGTCCATTCTCTTTTCTATATACTGTTGTGTGCTAGTTTATAGCTGCTGTGTTGCACCCTAGAAATAGTGCAGATCAGTGCAAGGATGAAGTGGGGGGCTGTATATTGAAAGGAAACATGTCAGTGATTAATTCACAACAAAAATACGATTTTGTCAGGTCTAGATTATTTCCCCAGCTCTCTCATGAGCTTCTTGTAATTTTCAGAGTTCCATTTGTATTAATTATATTTTCTCCTTTGACTATAATGTGAGCCGCGGTCAAAACCTGCACATGCATGAAAATATGGACTGAGCCTCCAGTCTTACCTTGCAATTAACCCTATGCATGAATCAGAATGAAAGACATGTAAAATGTTTGCCAGAACACCTAAACTGCCTCTGACTTTTTAGGAGAAACATGGGACCCTCAACTTCCACTTCAACAAGAACCTAAACACAGGGCACAACAAGGGACTTCAAACGAATAGCCTGCAACTGCTGAAATAATTACAATAGCCCCCATCATCCATCTTTGCTCTGGAAGCATTTGGTATTATAAGCTTATGTCGCAGGATAGAACTCCAGGGCCACCTGTTTACATAGTCCATGCTGGCTGTTCTATTAAAAGCTTTGGATTTCATGGTTCTATAATGCAGCCATTTTAATTCCAATCTTTGCAAAACTTGGCTCAATTCTATTTAAAATGCCTGTTTAGAACTTAACTTGATACAGCACTTTGTTATAAAATCTTTAAAAACTATCTTGTTCCTAACTAAATACCAGACTACTGAGCTAACATTCCTCTTAAGTTGAATTTTATGGGCGCTTTTGCCTTATCACCAGCAAGTACAACTTCTTCTTCATAGTCAAAGTTATTTAACTTGTATGACTTCTTTTCATGCTGCATTAGCTTTGTTCCTTATGAAGAGCAGCTATGCACCAGTCCAGTGACAACAGTGAGAACTGAATCAGGCTGCCAGCTATATCATTTCACACGCAACTTCTAATTTCAACAAAAGGGGTTTTTATTCAGGATAACCAGGTTGCAGACTTGTCAGCTGTAGCCTGTTGTCATTCAGCACATCCACTCCAGCAGCCCTGGTGCCATGGTTATGTTTAGAGGCAATGTGAGCAACTCTTGCTCACTCTCCTCCTTTTATCTTTCCTTCAGTGGCAGCAATCAGCCAGTGAAATCACTCCTGAGGACATTACTGGTTGGTTTCCTAATCTTAAGAGAACATTTGATTGGTAAGCATGCTGTTGGGCTGCTGCTTTTTTTTCATTATTATTATTTTTTAAAGTCAATTGCACAAAAAGAGCTACTTCTCCTCTATCTCACCTTCCACTACTGACACAACCCCAACAATTATGGCACACACAGCTACACAGGACAATTCACCGTGTCAAGTTAGTCATATGTATAGGTATTTATGGAATCGTGGCCCCCGCTTGGCACTGCTGCTGACAGCAGCCCAATAAGTGGTAGCAAAATCAAAGAGCAAACTTCACGAGGATTCTGAGAATTTGAAATGACGCGAGTTATACTTGCCTGTCCTCTGGTAAATGCTATTTATTACTAGACATTAAGTGCAAAGCTTCTATATATATTAACACGTGCCAGAGATCTAAAAATCATGACTTGAAATGGTACTTAAATTGTATAAATTACACTTATTTGAAATTAATTAAATATTGAGGACAAATATACTCAAGTTACCTTGAATTCCATTTGCAAGTTCACCTTCAGTTTTTAAATTGTGACACACCCAATCTGAGGGGAGGGGGAAAATCTCACCTTGGTCTTTCTGTCCCTGTAATGCCTCCACGCAGAATTCCCCTTTTGCTCCTATAGTACAGACAGATCGAACTCTAAGCCTTTCATAAGTATATCCACTCAGTCTTCTGTAACAGTATTGTCAAGGGGAAAAAGGGACAAGCCAATAGGTACACAGCTCAACTCTAGTTTTGTGAGAGTCAGAGCTATTCTTTAGATGGGGAATGGCTGGGCAGATACAGCAGGGGACTGGAATGAGTCAGATTTGGAAGGACCAGACAAATTTAATCCTGCTTTAAAGGGACCATATCCAATGATACGTGGGGCAGTCTGTGCACTCTGCTGAGAGACAACTGAAGTAGGCACAGCCATTAGGAACTGGATTGAGAGCACAAGTTCATTCCATGTAGGCCACATTAGCTCAGACAGTAATGATATTTTGGCTACCACTGACCAAAGCCCATACAGCTCTGCATTCCACTCACTATCACAACAAGCAAGACTGCCCTCTTACACTTAATATTTGTAGGCAGCTTCTATAACTGGCATCCAGCTGTCTTAGAAACATAACAGGAACTGGCAGGGACAGCCAGACCTGAGTGTTTGGGATATGGGGTGGTAACAAACCTTCTATTTAAAATTTTCTTCCTATAGATTATTTTTCCCACACTTTCTTTATACCTTGAAATGCTGCCTACTCTACAACAATGAATACTTCCCCAGATGCTAGGGCAAACCCCTCTTTCTCTAGCAGTAGAGGAACTTTTGACACAGAGCTGCACTAAAAATGAGATGATGGTATTTTGTATGCCAGTACGAAGGGTCTTGAAGGTGTAGACTTTAAAAGCCCCTTCAAAACATTAACAACTCAAAACCAAACTTCTGTGCTGACTGATGTCTGTGTCCCAGCTAGTTGGATAATCTTTAGAGATGGGACCTGAATCAAAGCAACCTTTGGCCGTGGGAAGTAAGAGAAATGAGGACAAATCCAAAAGGCAAATGCAGAACTTGGTTATATCTCTCTGAAGAGCCAAGCTAACATTAAACACAAAAACATACTAAATTTTTGGTAGGGAGAAGAGAAATAGATAGAAATCTAGATGCAAATTTATTTTGCAGCTCAAACTTATAACTAACCCCAACCCGGTTCACATATATGGAAAACAGACAAAAAGCAGCTGTCACAGTTTGAGCGTGCAGCCACGAAAGGGTTAATGAATGCTGCAACCCTATTTAAAATATACACTTAAAATTAGCCTTGATTGCAAAAAATTAACATGCACATGCCATACATTGATAGTGTGGAGGAAGTCCAAACAGTTTTACCCAACTCCATTCCAACCCAGTATATTCACAATATCTTCTAATAAACATCTACACAAGTAGCAGGGAGGACAATATCTGCTTTCTTTCATACATTTCCACAAGTAACTGTCATCACAACCATCCTTGTGACAGAAAAGTTCATATTTGCCTGCAGTTAAATCTGTCTGCAGCTGCCATGTGGAAAAAACAGCCAATAATTGGCTTCTTTCACCTCTGTTAACTACGAACAAAAGTGTCATTGAGTTTCAAAACGAACAGAATGCGCCAATAGATGATCAGCTAGCGGAGCCAATGGGGTGGAACAACAATAACCCTGTAGCATTTTCTTTTTCCTTTTGTTTAGTCTTTCAAAGCCCTTAATTAAGACCTGCACAAAGCACCCCTACAGGCTTTTTTCAATGAGACATTACATGCCTGTTTTCTTGTATTAAAAGAAGCAACAGGGATTTCTGAAACAGATTAAGCAGTATACACAATTTCCATGTATTCACAACTGAAATACTGTAACATTTTACCTCTTAATATTATAGCCATTATCTGAAGTTCAAGTTCACTCCCACCCACACCTTTGCAAAATATTTTTTAAAAGCATGCATCCATAAACTGGAAATAACCAGAATAGCTCCTTCAAATCCAACAAAGGCCAACACTCCCAAACTGAAAACAGGAATGCACGTTGATAAAACATCCCGAGGCATCCTGAAGCAGACAGCTGAGAAAGTATTTGGTAATCCAGGGAACTAATTTGTTGAAACAAAACACAATTCTGTAGCACTGTCTAATAAAAAAAAAAAAAAAAAAAAATCAGTGGTTTTGAATGCTGGGTATGGAAAACAAATTTAAAGAGAGACTTTTCATATAATGAATATGCTTGAAGCCGAACTGCATCTGTAAATGTATTACCATTAACCTAATGTAATGGACATATTTTCCATGACTGTCTCTTTCAGTAGGAAGGCTGGTGTAACAGAGATTCATGTTAAGATAATTTGTGGTTAAAAAGAAAAACAGAGCAGACAATCACTCTATAACTTCCTATTAATAGAGACAGAGACCAAAAACAAAATGCATTTGGATGAAAACAAAAATATTTAGAAGATTACAATGAAATATGATCCTTGCAGTCCCAGACTAGTCTGGCAAAACCACAATAGTCTCTATCCTCCTTCCCACTCTCAAAAAAACCCTCTGGATGACAGATTAATGGTGATAGCTTTCTTTCTTTAGGTCACCAAGTGTGGGGAAGATGGGGGAAGAAAAGGGTCATGTAGAACAAATACCTAACAAAGCCATCATCCTGGGGAGCTGCTTTCAATTCTTCAAATGCAATGCGGTCTCTCTTCTTCTGTAAATGTGTTTATTCTGTGTAAAGCAGCACATGGGCAGCTTCCTTTCAGGGGACTGGCTGAGCAGTAGAGGATGCAGTCAAAACTACCAAAATGATTATCAAAGGGCACTTTTCATTGGAATCACAGGCCAGTTTGGGTGTTTGTAATAGGTTATATGCTTACTAACTAGTAGCAATATGCCAACAATATTTTTTTTTTTTTTTTTTTTTTTTTTTTTTTTATAAATTGACGCACAAAGTTGGGAAACAAAAACAAAAAACGTTCTGACTAACATCCATTTGAACCAGCTAGAAAAGCAAGTTTAAACGTCTCAAAATTTCACAACAGTACCCAGAAGTAGCTGCTTTCTACGGCTCCACTGTATCCAAGTTAAAAATAAATAATTTTGAAGTTGCCCCCAGGTATACATAAATTTCACAGACACAAGTCAAGAATTTTAATAAAACAACAGTCTAGGGACTGAGCTTCTGAGACCATATTTAGACATTTTAAAAAGGATCCTGACTTTCAAAAGTACTAACCTTTCAGCAGCTCCCACAGACTTTCAGAAAACCTCAGACCACCTGTTTGGGTGCCTAAATACCACAGCCTATCATAATAAGGTTCTTATACTGCACCAGTCCTCACAGAATCTAACCACCTTTAAATAATGCATTAAGTAACGTGACTTAACCTGTCCCGAGTGTGAAAGGAGTATTTGTAAAACTTTGATTTAGAAGCGTAGGCACACATTGTTCATAAGTCTTGTTCATACGTTTTCTATTAGAATCCATTTTATAACTAACCCCGCTACAGTTTCAATTCCCAAGCAAAGTCTGCTCTTGAATTTTACAATGTTAACTGCAGAAATGCAGTCATTTGCCATAAGACTGAAAGAGGAGATAGTTAAATCTTGCACTTCCCTGTTCAGGATGAAGTTAATGCACAATCACACAAAATGAATTTAACAAGTAAGTGGTAAGTCAATATTATATAGTGCTAAGTAATAAAATGCCTAAAGTGAATTTAAGACAACATGCTTCAAAACACAAACCTCACTAGAAACGTTTTCATGCTAATACTACATTTTTTATTGGAAATCTGACATGCTCTAAAATAAGTAAATGGTAGTTCAAAGTGTCATAAAGCAACACTTAAGAGAGTGGGTTGTTTCTTGTTACAGGTTGCATCTTTGGGACCTGACTGATTCTGAACAAGGGAATTTGCTGGACCCCTGCAACGGGTTCCCCAGACCACCTTCCCGCCACGGCAGCCCGAACTGCCCCAGCTCCAGCCCCGCTATCGGGGCTGCTGAGACTGCCACATCTCCGGCCCTGCTACTGGGGCTGCCGCAGCCCCTGCTACACTACCAAGGGCTCCAGTACTAGTCCCAGCCCCACCGGGCTCTGACTCCACCAGCTCTCTTGCCATTGGGACTCCCAGCCAGGATGCCCTTGTCCAAGAACACCCCGTGGTCCGGCCAGATGAGGGAGTCCAGGTTTTGGGAGGACCAACCTGTATACGTTTGTGTACACTACCCAGTAACAAAGGGCTGCCTCTCAACTGGGACAAGGGGTATGTTGCTAGTATAGCTATGACAGTATTGTATACTGGTAAAACATTCCTAACGTGGGACAGTAACAATTCACACAGGGATTTCTGGGGGCTAGAGGTCTAGTTCCCAGTAGGCAACTTTATCCATCCCATAACACATGCCACATCTCAATTTTCATGACACTTTTTAAAAATCCCCCAAACCCACATACACACGGAGCCCGCAGAGCTCAGCACTCTTCTCATGAACATTGCGAACACAGCATGCATAATTATACTGCATTTGCAGACCTTTAGAACGTACCCAACAACTAGGACGGGGTGGGATCGTACCCAACAACTAGGACGGGGTGGGATCCCACCCACCAAGCATTTCTCTCCAGCCTGCCCAGCTGATTAACAGAGCCTGCAGACTTACAGCCCACACTGTGTGTTCAGCTGCCCCTCCCCCCCCCCACCTTGCTCCCTCCTGTAGCCCAGCTGCTCCCTTTTCCTGCTAGCTGGGGAGAGGGAACTGGGGGCTGGCAGGGAGAGGGGAGTGCTGAAGTCAGGGTGTCCCCTGTCCATTCCCCATCTCT
Source organism: Pelochelys cantorii (assembly GCA_032595735.1). Classification (NCBI taxonomy): domain Eukaryota; kingdom Metazoa; phylum Chordata; order Testudines; family Trionychidae; genus Pelochelys; species Pelochelys cantorii. The sequence goes on along the minus strand of CM064329.1, from coordinate 41,739,849 downwards.
GCAGAGCAAGGGTCGGGGAGAGGGAGATGCAGCAGAGCTGCTCCCGCCTGAACCATGGATGGTAAGCATGGGCGGCGAGTTACATGGGCTCATGGTGCCCATGCTCCAGCAATATGCAGAGCCAGGGACCCTGCTCCAGCAATATGTGGAGCTGGGTCTCTCCCCCGGCCCTGCCTGGAGCGGTCCCCGGACCCCACCTGCTGGCCCCCCCGCACATCCTCCCACCCCAGCCCCAGAGCGTCCCCCCCGGCCCCGGCCCCAGCCCCAGCCCCAGCCCGTCCCTGCCATGCAGAGTTTTCAGTCCGGCTCCCCACTGCCGGCTGCTGCTGCCATGCGCGGCGTTTACAGGTAAGCGGGGAGACGCCTGGGCGTGATGTGACGTCACGACCCGGGACTTTAAAACTGCTCGGCGCGGCGTTGCACCATGTGGCCTAGCTCCAGGTTCGGAGTCTGGGGACTTCTGGGGCCCGAGCGCAGACTCCGGCCCCGCAAAGTGGAAGGCAGAAGGAAAGGTAAGGGGAAAAGTAAGGGGAAGGGTGGGGGAGGAAGGGGCTTGTGCGGAGGGGGAGGGGGAAGAAAGGGGAAGGCACCAAGGGACAGGGTGCAGGAGAGACAAATGCCAGGGGGCCAAGTGCAGACAATGAGGAAAAGGGCAGGAAAGGAGGTGTTAATGGGAGGGGGGGACATGGTGATGCTGCGAGAGGAAAGGGTAAGGGCATTGGGAGCTAGAGAGGGGAGGGGAGGTGCTGGGAGAAGGCTTGAAAGAAGGGGTGGTCATGAGAAAGGTGGGGATGGAGCAAGTCATGTATGAGGGCACAGAGGGGCATGAGGGGAACGGGGGCAGAGGGTAGTGAGGGGGCGGGCATCAGGGAAGAAGAGCACAAAGGGGGCAGTGCCAGTAAGGGAAGGGGAGGCACCAGGAGGGTGCAGGGCTAAGGGAAGGTGCAGGTGCCAGGGGATTCTGGGGGTGAAGCAGAAGGGCCGACACTTGCAGGGGAGGGACCAGCACCCGAAGAGAGGCAGGGCAGGTGTATAGAGGGAGGTGTTAGAAGAGGGGATGAGGAGGGGTAGCTCACATGATCAGAGTGGGGTTACTGGAGGAGTGGGCACAGGGGGCAGAGAAGGACTGGTGGAAGGGGGCAGGTTGCAGGAGGCTGAGGGCAGTGAGAAGGGCAGGAGTCAGGACAGCAGAGGAAGGTGAGGAGTTGGGGGGCAGCAGGCACCAGGGGAACTGATGGAGCAAGGGGAGGAGACATGGCAGCAGAGAGAAAAGGTAAAGGTTTATAAAATATTTATTAATAACTTGGGTGCCACAGTGGCACATCCAAACAAGCCACATGAACTCAGTACTGGTGCACAACACAAAATTCATTCTACTCATGGGAGGAAACTCTTAGGCTATGTCTACACTGGCGGCATCTTGCGCAAGGGTTCTCGTGCAAGAAGTCTTGCGCAAGAACACGTCCACACTGCCATGTGCAAGCTGTGCTTTTGCGCAAGAGCATCCATGGCAGCGTGGACGCTCTCTTGCGCAAGAAAGCTCCGATGGCCATTTTAGCCGTAGGGGTTTCTTGCGCAAGAAATCCCTGCGGAGCATCCACACTGCCCTCTTGCGCCAAGAGAGCTCACACCTGTTAGAAAAGAGCACAGCTCTTGCGCAAGACGCCCTCTCTTACCATGCCGTACTGTAAATTTCCTTGCACAAGAGCAGGCGGGCAGTGTGGATACTCTGCGGGTTCTTGCGCAAGAATGGCTGTACTTGCGCAAGTAGCCATGAGTGTAGACATAGCCTTAGAGGGAACACTTCCCCCAGCCTCTCTGCCCCCGAGTTAATGTCATACACATTGGGTTAATGCAATTGCAGGATAGTTGCATGAGGGGGGTTTGGTGGGGGCCAAACTAATCCCTGTTGGTAGGAGGATGGTGGGAAAAGTCGTTCGAGAGGGGTGACATGACACCTTTTACTTCTGGTTATGTGTCCATCTTGCCCCGAGCGTGTTACCTCCAGAGGCCTCGTTAATAGGGGTCAGGGGGCGTGGTTAACGGGGGCCAGGGGGCGTGGCTAATAGGGCATCACCAAAAATTAAACAAACCTGCCGCCCCTGATGGTAAGTGAATCAGGAGGAGTGCCTGTCTTAAGAGGCAGCGAACGGTTTCTAAGATTTCAGCACACATGCTCCCTCCCCACTGCATACTCCATCTTGAGTCTGAGCAGGGAAGGGGGGAAGCCAATAGAGCAGGACAGCTTTCCCTGTCTTAAAGAGACAGTGTGACTTCTCAGAAACGTACTGAGCAACAACCAGCACATCTCCCTCCTCCCCCATCTGTGCCACACAGTGTCACTGTCTCACACACAATCTCTCATCTCTGCACCACACACTCAATCTGTGTCACAAAGTCTCTCTCTCACACACACACGCGCTGTAGCCTCCAGGCCCACCCCTCCCACTCAAGGCTCCGTCCCTTCCGGAGCCCCTGGAGCTGACCTGTGACCATGTACCAAAATTGACGAAATAGCCCCCGTGCGAAAATTATTGCCCACCTCTAGGATCACAATGATAACATGAGGATTTCTTCAAGGAGTTTGTTGAGGGACATGGATTCCAGGTTGCTGATGAGAATTCACAGAGCAGCCGCATGTGGTAGAGAGCAACTTTAAGAGCCAGGGAAAACTGACTGGCAAAACTGCATTGTAATTCAGATTTGGAACAACCACCAGTACCTGCAGAATTTATGAATGCCAACTGCTTCACTCCTGGATTTAAGCACTAAGCTTGCTCCAGCCATTCTGTGTAGGGCACCAGAATGGGACCTTCATCAACTGTGACGGCAATGCTGGAGTTGGAAAACCCACACTGAACGCCAAACATGCTGGGCCATTAAGAGTCTCGTGCGACGCAGGATTGTGACTCCTGGCCATGTGCATAAAGCAGCAAATGGATTTGCAGCATTGGGTTCTCAAACTATGGTGGAGCAATAGATAGAATGCAGCTCCCTATTCTGACACTGGCTCACCTCACTCCTGAGTACACAGACAAGAAGGGATACTTTGCCAAGCGCTAGTGGATCACAGGTTATGCTTCACTGATATCAGTCTGGGTTAGTTTAGGAAGGTATAAGGACTATTCAGAAAGCAGGGACATTTTCCACAAAAGGGGATTTACACTGGTGATGAGGAAATAACCAGAGTGATTTTGGAGGACCCAACCTACCTCTTGCTCCCCTGGCTCATGAAGCCCTGCACTATCCATGTGGATAGTACCAAGGGGGGAAAAAAATCTCAAACTACCAGCTCAGCAGGTGCAGAATAATTTTGGTGCACTGGAGGCTGCTTTCAGTAGACTGGAGGTTCACTTGCATAGTTTACTCATTAGATTAGACCTCAAAGAGAAAAATATCCCAGTGTTACAGTTGCATGTTGTGTGCTGCACACTATGTGTGAGGCGCAGAAGGAAAAGCTGCCCCCAGAGTGGAAGGGTAAGGTGCAATGGCAGCCAGACTGCAGTGCTACTAGAAGATCCTTACGTGAAGCTGTGTGGTTGAGGGATGTTTTAAAGGGTTATTTTCACAACCAGCCACAGTAGCGGCTCTGATGTCTGTCTTGTGTAATTTAAATAATGTATTTTTTGGTTTTTACCGGCTGGTATAAATTCAGTTGTGCCTGCTGCAAATTATAAATACGGCTTGGTCTGTGGCTTTGCCTGACACTATGAACAGTGTGGTGCTTGCTATACATTTATAAAGACAGCTCGGTGTTTTTCTGCAGTCTAAAAGTTCCAATCTTCAGGGCTCAGTGTGCATTTGTAAGTACCATTTGATTTCCTGACTGATGCTATGCATTCGGTAATATTTATTGTAAACTAAAAAAATATTCTACAAAAAACAGCTTCGAGTGCAGGAAATCAGGGCACAAAAATCAAAGTGAAAACAGATATACCATTTTATACAAAGCTTTCAACAGAACTTAAGGTGAAACTTATGAAATTTCTATTGAAAAGTAAATGCTTATGTCCATTAGTGGGGGGGGGGGGGAAGGGGGAGGAGAAATGTAGTCCACAGTGACCTATGAAAACCATAGTGTAGTGTAAATGCTGTGCTTTTCCTTGCTGAACCGTGACATGGGATGATAGGGGTCTGTGATTCCAAGTGTATGATAAGAGATGCAGGGAGCAGCCACCACGGAGCTCTCAAGGACCAAAAAGGCTGACAAGTCCAGGATTTGTAGACCAGTAGGTCAACACGCATTTGCAGCATTTGGGTTTGGAACCTAAGACGACCTACTATGTCCTAGTGCATTTCCTGTTCCTTATCCTGCTTGGACACCTGGGCCTTTTGCCTATGCTAACTTACTCCATACTTTTGCAAATTGGCTCTACAAGCCCTTTTTTCCCCACAGCCCAATGAAGCACAGATGTCCTTCCTCATCCTCTTCCCTTGCCTCTTCATCAGGGGCAGGCATTCTGCCGGCATGCAGGGAGTGCCTCTTAAAGCCACCGCACCAGAAGCCACCAATAAAAAGGCAGGTGCGTTATTAGATTTATAGTCACACCAGAAAGAAAAATGTATTGAAAAACTCCCTTCCTTTATTCCCAAACATGCTTTTATGAAAAATGCTTATTAACACTACAGCTTTGGCATGCCTCAACACAGAATCTAACTCCAGCTCCAACCGTGGTGATGATGGCTAAAAGAGGGGAGGGAAGGCCATTCATCATCTCCTGTCAAGAGAGACAATGTGCATGAAACAGAGAATGAATTTGCAGCAAAGGGTTCTCAAACTATGGGGGGGGGGAGGCGCAGCTGAACTCACTGCTGAGAGGCAGGGAAAACATCCTTTCATTGAAGCAAAAATAAGGCACTCATCCCTAGAAAGCTTCAGGAGACAACTTTTTTGAGCATCTCCACAAATTTTCATTGAGATCTCTCAGGAGGATAAAGAGAGACATCCCTGTTCACATAAACAGGGTCCCCCTCAACCCAGCAAGGGAACGAAGCACTGGATGTTGACTCTCTCTCTGTGCTAGCACAGGACACTGAACTGACACATACTGTGTAATCAGACTGTCTAAGGTCACATTTTCACGTCCTGGAAGATCAATGCTGTGGTGGTTATCTTCTAGAGTTCGATTCAGATCTAGTAAGGACCCTTTAAATTGAATGCTGAGGGCACCCCCTTGAGCATACGCCTCAAAACAAGTAAGGGAAAGTTGATGGGAGTGTTAGCTCCCGGTGACCCTCCACTGCCGAGACAGTGCTGAAGTTCATTATTAAGGTACATCAACTCCAGCTATGCAATTAATGTAGCTGGAGTTGTGTTCCTTAATTTGAACTTCCACGTAAGTATAGACATGGCCTCGGTACAGGTTCAGTAGTGTGTTTTGATTTTACTTACTAACTTTTAATTTTTTCCACACTTGGTCAGTCAAACCCCTTGTCTTCTACACTTGATAATGGGCAAGACACCATCTTGCAAAGGCAGGGGGAAGACAGGGAGGAAGGAAAAGCAAATAAACATTGCAGAGAAGTATCAGAGGGGTAGCCGTGTTAGTCTGGATCTGCAAAAGCGACAAGGAGTCCTGTGGCACTTTATAGACTAACAGATGTATTGAAGCATAAGCTTTCGTGGGCAAAGACCCACTACGTCAGATGCATGCATGTTTTCCAAATAAGCTTACGCTCCAATATATCTGTTAGTCTATAAGATGCCACCGGTCTTCTTGTTCTTACAAGGAAACTTATTGTCAACCTAACTTCATAGCACATAGATCAGACCATAGTTTGACACAGCTTCTTGCAGCAAAGAGCCTACCATCATTCTGTTTTGGAAAACAACATTTACCACCCCTTCAACATTCATGCTGGTAGCCAGACACCAATTCTGCAATTGAAGTGTAAGAGCAAAGAACAAAAAGAGTGAAGTTTACTGCACTCTTGGAGGAAAAAAAAAAGTTCAAAGTCTGACACCTTCCACACTAGGAATATAACAGTGTAACCATTTAAAACAGTTAATAGATAAGCATAATGGTTGGCCGGCTCCTGGAGGCAGCAGCGTGAGGTAGCAGCCCAGCTCCCTGGGAGCGGGGCTGAGAGCTGGTGTGTAACCATTACGGTTTGTGCCTCAGACCTCTTTCCTTCCCTTATTTTTTCATAGGTTTAAAATAATTAAATTTCAGTGTAACCACTAGGATGTTTAACAATCATACAGTTACCTAAATAACTGCTTTTTAACACCCTTACTCCACACAAACCCTCACCGAAAACAGTGGGCAGCCTTCACTTGTGACTATAAAAATCAACTCATGTCAAAGAAGCACTTTTCATTGCCTTTATTTCAAAGCTAAGGCTGCCCCTTCATTTTAACACTGCTTTAATTTCTATGATGGCTGTAAGACAATTAACACCTTAAAGTAACGAATTTCCAAGCCTAGACAGTAGAAAAACAACATTTTGTACAAGTATTGACATGAGCGAGCTATACAGTGACTATTCAGCTCTGTTCTCTTAGGAATGGACTTTAAGGGTTGCCAAGTTTAATCAGGTATATAGTGGCAGCAATACTTTATATACACATACTCATTGCATATGTATGGAGAGAGAAAAAAAGCCCAAATTAATCCATAAGTGATAGTCACTGATATTTAATTATTTTAAGCCTATGAAAAAATAAGGGGGAGAGGTCTGAGGAGGGGCAAACGTCCCCAGTCTATAATGTCCCTGTCTGCAAAGAGGGGGGAAATGGTCTTGTGAACAAATCGTTGGGGTTTTGGCTCTCTTTTTACATAAAGATTGCTAATTTGAATTAGCGCTCTCTCTCTCTCTCTCCCTCCCCCTCTCTCTCCAAGACCCTAGTGGAGACAAGGCACAGCTCGTTTTTAACTCAGGGCAGTAAGTTAACTCAGAAATATATTTTTAAAAAGCCAAGATTCACATGCAATAGCTTAGTGCTGCTTCTTCAAGTTTTCAGAAAAGTAACAAATCTCAAGATTAGTGATCAAAATGGCAAGATCTGGCAATTCTGGAATGATGTTGATAACATAGCATGATTAGACCATCCATTCATAGATCGTACAGGAAACAGATACATACGGATGCCCTCTCCCCTCCCCCATAATCATATACCCAGATCAGCCACTGGTTTTACCCTAGTCTAGAAGTTCAAATGCCACATGCTGATTGTTGTGCTGTCAAGCAAATTTTGCTAGGCATTACTGACTCAGCCTTCCAACTGTGGAATTTTAAATTTAAAAAACCACCCGAAACTTATCAATTTTAAGTGATGCACATTCATCTTTTTCATCATAAGGAGAGCATAGTGTAAACCAGGGGTCCCCAACGCGGTGCCCGTGGACGCCATGGTGCCCGCCAGGGCATTTATGTGCACCCACCTACTGACCAGGGCCGGCCCGAGCCATTCTTGAGCCCCCGGCCCCGGGCACCCGGCAGCCCCAAAAGGTTGGGGGCCACTGTTGTAAACAAATATTCTGAGGAACCAAATGTAACCATCTTATTTTAAAAAATACAAATAAGCAGATCCCCTAATGCTGGTCGAGTCATGGATATGTTATTTTAGCACAAAGCATTTCCATAGGGCAGAATATAATCCAAAGCAAGAGATCTCAGAAACAACAGATACAGAATTTTGCTGTTTCATGAACCATCAACTTGGCAGTGCTACACTATGTTCTTCCTGTAACTAGGCAATTCTGGTTAAGATATTTCATGACTAAGAAAAATTAACAACAGAACCACACAGAAGAGTTTTGCAAAATAATTTCTCATTGGTAACCAAAGCTTCCAATATTTTTGTTCCTAGCACTGCAGCATTTTTGCTATAGATTAATAAACCAAAGCATGTTACAGGTTAACATTTCACAGCCATCTCTAATTTCTTTAGAGAACAGAAAAATTCTCTCTCACACACACACACACACACACACACACCCCCCCAGTAGGCGTGTTTTAGGCATAGGCGTGTTTTAGGCACTGAGGCCTAATGTACTATGTCACAGATATAAATTATGTTTCCAAGACAGCTTTAGGCAATGCCTTGTTTGGAATTGCTTACTGAGCAACAATGTTTCTCCCAACAAACCAATGTACAAGAGGCTAAAGGACAGTGAAGATAATTATTGGAAGGAAATCTCTCACAAGGCCAGAAAGGAATAATTAAGCCAGTGAATGCTAAATCACACCATGGAAATTAACAATGAAGTCATTAAGTGTAAATGATGGCAAAACTTATCTACACAGTTCTTGGACTGAAATTAAGGCAGTAGGTAATCTAACTATGGTTGCTTAAGCAACACAAAAATAAGATTCCCAAACTTCATTCACTATTCTTTGTAAGATGAATATGCTGAAGAATAAGTGGTTAAACTGCATTTTTCAAGTCTAGCTCCAACACAGTTTACTTATTGCTCATTTGTCTCTATAGATAATCTCTTCCCAATTAAAAATGGATAAAATGTGACCAACGTTTTCCAGCATTTAAAATGCATGTTACGCTTTCAGACCACAATTGAATTTTGAGAGTTATTTTGCTTAATTAAATCCAACACATGAAAATAAATGCAGAGTTCTAATCAACCCCTTCCTCCAATGCTTTGGGCTACCATGTGGAAACACCAAAAGGCACTTGTGTAACTCTGGAAAAATCCTGAATAACAGCTGAAATAGGAGTCTCTCATTTTAAGTGAGTCAGAGTTCTGGTGCAAAGAGGTCTTTAAAAGGTTTAACAATACACTACCCATCACAAGTAATTAATGGTTATTGTCACAGTCTCAGATGCTGTTAGCTCCTGTTACCTTTGGAATAATTTGCAAATATTTAAAAAAAAAAAAAACCCCAATAACAAACAAGCAAAGAAATAGGTGCAAAATGTTCCTAATGTACAAAACAAGAGGAACACATCTCCATATTTCTAGTGTCCTAAGCATTTGATGGGGGTTTCAAGCAAATGGACTACATAAAGTTGTTCATAAGGAGTATGATCCAAAAACTCACCGAAGTAAATGGCTTTAAATCAAACTTTAGAAGAAGTTATACAAGAAGTTTATTGAAAAGAGAACCTGCAGATATGTATCATTCAGAAACTGAAAGATTTAAGACTCTTAGCAGAGAAACTATGCAACTGGATAGCACTGCATAAAAGAGTTGGCTAATAGCGAGTAAAGACAGAAATATAAACCAGGACCACTGGGCTTACCCTGTACTCAGTGGAGTTCATATTCCATGGGATCTCAAACATGGTCCTGAATAACTATCAGATAAAGGCAGAAAAATCCTCCACTCACCACAGGATAAAGATTTTCTCCACCACACACACAGGGCATGTCTACACTGGGAAATTATTTTGAAATAAGTTATTTTGAAATCACTCCCGAAATAACATTTTCAAAATAGCATGTTCACACTACAATGCACCATCAATATAGCGCAGAATTATATTGAAATAGCACGTCCCCACTCAGTGGAGCCCATGTGCATCCTGGGCAACACACCCTACCCCTTGCTCCCCTGGCTGATGAAGACCTACACAGGCAGCCTGGACCCCTGCCAAAGAACACTTCAACACCAGGCTCAGCAGGTGCTGCATAGTGGTGGAGGGTGCCTTGGGCCACCTCAAGGGGATGTTTGGAGTCTCCTCACCCCTCTGGACCTCTGCGACTGGAACATTGCCCAGGTGGTGACAACCTGCTGTTGCTCCACAACATATGAGCGTGCAAAGGGGAGACTTTCCTGCCAGGGTGGGGGGCAGAGGCTGATTAGCTGGCCAGGGCTTACAAGCAGCCGGGCACGGCTGCCATTCAGCAAGCACATCAGGGGACTGTGCTCATCCAGGAGGCCTTAAGGGAGAGTTTCAGCCAAAGCTACCTGTGAGACTCTCCCCCAGGCCTCCCCACAAGCAGCCCCTGCATCGCCCCATGTGCCTTTGCTCCCCCACCTCTACCTTCCCCAGCCCTCTCTTCCCACCTTACACCCCCCCACCCCGAAGACCAAATAATAAAGCCTTTTTGTTTGGAAAAACAACTTTTATTTTTTATTTGAGGGATACAAAACAAAGGAGGGACTAGGGAAAGAATCTGGGAGGGGGGATGTAGGGAATGGAGAAGGCAGGGCTTCAAGGAGGGGGCAGGGACTGGCACCTGCCTTGGTACCTTGTGAGGCTTTGGCTGCCTGGGTGGTCCCACCACCATGTGTGTGCAGGCCCCGGGGGGGGGGGGGGGAGCTATGAGGAGAAAGCAGGGGGGCAGGTGTGGGTGCTGGAAGTGGGGGGGGGGGCGGAAGTGGCTGGTGGACTGCTCCAGACAAGTGACCACGCGCTCCATGATAGATGTTACGAAGGAGCACATGGCCTCATGCTGGCATGACAGCTGCTCCCACATGGTCTTCCTCAGCTTGCAGTCAGCCTGGTACTCCTGGCAGTCCTCGTTGAAGCTCTAGCTGAGGGAATGGAAGCAGTCCAAGTGTCTCTGCACCACATCCTTGCAGGTTCGCCTCCACCTGTGGATCTCGTGGGGTTGAGAAGATGGCGCAGCAGGTGGTGGACGTGCCACGCACGCTGGCCCAGCCGTGAAGACAAGTGACAAAGGCAGTCATCCCAGGAGGCTGTGTACATGAAGCCTAGCCCTCATCTCTGAGCAGACACACCAAGGTCTCTGTTCATACGGTGGTGATGTGCTTTAAGCAAGGCCATCTGCTGTCTAGACAGTGGGCACGATCCTGCAGGGGCACAAACATCCCAGGGAAGCCTTGCTACCCTCACCTCCTGGGGACAAGCAGGCATGGGAAGGTGCTGGCCAGGCCAGGAGCCTGCGGCTGGGAGGAGGGGACAGAGTGGCTCAGCTTTCTTCCGTGTCCCACACATGCCGGGTCCAGCAGAGAAAGAACTTCAATCCTTGTCCACGGGGGAAGAGGCTGCTTTCTGGAGAGTGTGATACTGGGGTCCCCTCCTCATCCTTCCCTGGCAGGTTCCCACGAAGGGGACTGGTCTCCTCCATATCACCAAGCTTGACCAGGAGCAGATGCTGCCCAAGCGTGTGGGCATTAGCGTGTGCCGTGTGGTACTGCTGTGTTTTTCCATGACCCCAGCCTCTTAAGTGGTGACTTGTTGTGGGAAAGTGTCCTACCACGGAGTCCGTGGGACGGGTCTGTGCAGGAACCTTGTGAGAAAGAGCGAGGGGTTCCTGTGGAGAGCTTGATGGAGCAGAGTGCTCCGGACCGGCGCTTCATGTGCACTAGGAATGTGAAGGACCAGCTGACTATGCGATAAGCAAATCCTCATCAGATAGCCTGTCGACTAATCGCTTCCTCCCCCGTCTTGCTGCTTCTATCAGAAAGAGGCAGCAAGGGTGGGGAAGAAGTGGGGGTACTTCAAAGCGGCAGTGCCACATAGACCCTGGGGCCAGAACTCAGGCTCCACACAGCGCTGCTGCTTTAAAACACCACGTGCAGCCCGGGGCCAGCTGGGGTGTCCCCAGGCTGCATTTCAAAGTGGCAGCACCGTGTAGAGCCTGGGATCAGCTGGGGACTCCCTTGCTGACCCCGGGCTCCATGCAGCACTGCCACTTTGAAATGCCGGGAGGAGCCCAACGCCGGGCTTCTTGCAGCGTTTTCAAAGCAGCAGCACCACATGGAGCCCGGGGTCAGCAGTGGAGTCCCCAGCTGACCCCAGGCTCCATGGGGCACCTCTACCTTTGAAGTGTAGCAACAGCCCTGCTGCTACACTTCAAAGGCAGAGGCACCCTATCGACTAATTGAATAGTCGATGCATTAGTCAATTGCTCTCTATTTAACATCCCTAATGTGCACCCACATGCACAAACTGTTATGAGAGCCCCAGGCCAAGCAAGGGGCACGCAGCCCCTCGCCACCCGCCCCCACATGTGTAAATCCCTGGGAGACATCCTGGGAGGGGGCGGGGGGGGGGGGGTGGAAAAGGTCCCAACCAGAGCACAATCTCCTGGCTGGCCAGCAAGGTGTCCAGGCTAGCCTGCTGCTCCTCCTCCTCCACAACCCCACCCTTGTAGAGGCTAATGATGATGGGCATTTCCTGTCCGGAGTCAACGACAAGCGGGGGGAGGAGGGGGAAGAAAAGTGACCAGCCCACCTCCCAGGGTGGCAACAGCTGCTCATAGTGAGGTGCTTCCCCAGAGCGGGAACTTTCCTCCCCAGCCTTTATGTAGGCCTGCTGGAGTTCTTAGGCTCAACACAGATGGACTACCTGGAGTTCTAGAAACTACCCAGAGGCTACAAACACTCATTTTCAGTGATTCCAAACCCTACTTAAAATGCTTGAAAGATCAGGCTACTAGACACTACTGACCAGGAATTTTGAGCACCACTATCTGTGCTATATTGTCTCCATTTTACCATATTTTTTGGGAGGAGCTAGAGCTTTTAAAATAAAACATTTCAAAGAAGAGCAGGTCAAAACAAAATAAATGATTAATGACCTGGGTAGCTAAGGGATGTAGTGTCGCCAGTAAACACTCAACACTGTTATTGTGCCAGCAGATTTGCCCTTGGAGCAGACATGACTTTTCTACACCTTACCAGACTCAACACACTAGTTCTGTAAAATATTAACAGTTTGGTCAATATTAGCCATTTAAAAAAAAGCAAGTGTTAAAATCAATAGCAGTAAGAAAGTATCAAAAGGTAGGAGTGTGCCCAAATCCAAACCACCGGCTGCCACATTTCAATAGTAGAATCCCACAGTACAGTACTGGGGGAAAATATCCTTGAGTAAAATTTCTAAAGTATCTAAGTTCCACTTTCACAAAAGCAACTTGTCTGAAAACATGACTTATCCACTTTCAAAAATAAAGACCCCAGGCAAAATTTTCAAATAGACAACTGTACATGAACGACTTCTTAAACTACAAAGCACTACTCTTCCAGATTAAAAACAAATTATAATGAGCAATAACGTCACAGGTTTTTTCTCCCCCCTCTTGTTTTCCCCTGAGGAATTTACAAAATCACGACCCACTGGAGGAATTAGCAAGAGCAGCACTGTCAAATGAACGTTCATAAGACATTAAGAGGAAGTGGGCTTTGTACAATTTTAAGAATACCTAATAATTCAATTATAAGGCCTATACAGGCAGTGAGCTTTACCCTGCAATTTTGAGCACCATGGGAAGTGTGCATGCCAAGAGCCAGCAAGACAAGCCTTGTGTGCACATATACATAATTTACATGTATTGATCTTTGGTTCTCTTCTATTTCTGGTTTCTAAGTTCCCTCCAAGTTGCACTGCCATGCAGCATCCTGGTAAGGGCCATGCAGGTACTTAGGCTTGCGACAGGGAGAGGTGCCTCTTCACCAAGCCCCAGCATAGCTGCAACTGGGGAAGGAGAATCATCTCTCCCAACCACAGCCCCAGAGCAGCTGGCACCCCAAATCCCTCATCCCTACCCCCACCACCTCAGAGTCTGCACCCCCAGCTGGAGCCTGCAACCCCCTGTATCCTAATCCTCTGTCCTAGCCCTGAGTCCCTTCACACACACTGAACCTCTCGCCCCATCCCTGCCATACATTACCTACATATAGGTGCATATAACAAAATTCATTCCATACAGGCATAGGAAAAATTAGAGGAAACTTTGGAAGAGACCCTCACTATCATTCAGTGCAATCACTGGAAGAGGTTACAGAATTGTTCACCTCTGGGGATGTTAAATCCCATTTAGCTGACTAACCAGCTAAAACATATTGTTTAATTGGTAACTGATTAAAAGTGGGGTGCCCCCCCCCCCCCACCTGCTGCTGGGCTGGAGCAGCCTTTTGCTCCTCCCCATGCCCACCCCAGGCAGGGCCTGCTCTGGCACCCTTGCCAGAGCAGCGCCTGCCCATGAGGCACCCAGGCCCACCGCGGACAGAGGCCCAGGCCCATCGCGGTCGGGACATTAGAGCAGCCCCTACTCATGGGGCACCTAGGTCCACTCAGGCAGGGGCTGCTCCAGCCCGCACTGGTTGAACAGTCACATCCCTATTCCCCACATGATTTATTGTGCATGGTTTTAATAAGAGCTTCTAGTAACAGACTTCCAACGCTTCTCTTGACACCTTTCATGTCCACTATTCAAAAGATTATACAACTGGGAAATTTTTCCCAATATCCAACCCCCATTTTCTCCATTCTTGCCTTTAAGTGCATGTACGTTCAGCATCCAAAGGAACTACCTACAGAACATGTATAACAGAACAAGCCACTATCTTTGAAGTTGTGAGGTCTAGTTATCATTCCCTTATAAACTCGTCAAAGGGAGTTCCTAGCAGGGCCGGCTCTAGGCACCAACAAACCAAGCACATGCTTGGGGCGGCACATTTCCAGGGGCAGCACATTTCCAGGGGCGGCCTTACCGCCTGATGCGGAAGGGGCTAGAAAGAAAGTTGATGAGTCAGAAGGAAAGGCTGCTGCAGCGTGCCCGGCCAGTGCGCTCTGCCCCTGGCCCGCTGAGTGCGGGGGATGCTGCTGCCCCGGTGAGTACTGGCTCCTGCCCCTAGTCACAGCTCTGGGAAACCACTTCACGGCGTGCTGTGGGGCTGGAGGGAGCCACAGCAGAGCTGGGCTGGATGCACCAGCTTCCTAGAGCACACTGCTGCAGCGTGGGGTTTGGCTGCAGTGGCAGCACCAGGCCAATGCGCCTCTTTCTTCCAGTGGGGCCACACGGCCGCTCGGGGGAGTCTCTCGCCGCCCCTGGGGGAGGCAGGGCTGGGGAGCGGGGGCATTGGTAGCAGGCTGGGCAGGAAAGGGGCGCACTCGCAGGCAACACGTTCTACACTGCAAACTTCCCTCCAGCCAAAGCACAGGTTCTGAGGAAGGTTGCAGGGTGTGCTCCGCCTACCGGCCAGCTCCAGTATGCACACCCCAGCCAGCCGCACCGCATCTTCTGCTCAGACACTGAGATGATTGTCCGCGCGTTGCCAGAGGGGCTGGGGGGTTGGTGCTGTGCCACTTTCACCCCTCCCCCAGGGCGCTCCGATGTTTCCGCATGTGCTATGGGGAGGGGACACGAAGGTTTGGTGGGGAGAGGGAAAGGAGACAGAGTTTGGTCAGTGGGGGGAGGTGGGAGCAGACTGGGTCCGGCGGGGGGGGGATCGGGTTTGGCTGGGAGGGAAGAGAGGGCACAGGGTGGATTAGATGGGGGAGATATATGTGGAGGGGAGACAGGACATCAGCTGGGTTTGGCTGGAGGGCATGGTGGGAGTCAAAGAGCCGCAAGGTGAAAGGGGTGCTTTCCTCCTCAGTGCCTGTCCTGCAGCAGCAGGCCAAGGGGCAGAGGGGGGCACCAAAAATTTTTTTGCTTGGGGCGGCAAAAAACCTAGAGCCGGCCCTGGTTCCTAGCATAAAAGACAGCCTCATCCAACTCTCGGCCACTCTACTCTTCTGGAAAGCCAAAGTTTGGTATAGAAAATAAAGCAATATCTTGGTTACTGAATGATCTCTGGCTTTCTGTGTTTTGGTCTGACTAGAATTACACCCTGCTTTTAAAAAAACCTTACAATTAAAGGTTTCAGACAATGAACATGAACTTGAAAGGTGTGAAATTAAAATAAACCACCAAAGCAAATGACACTGAATTAGCTTCACCTTGAAGAGAAGCCACTTCACAGGACATCTTGATGCGTCACCCCCTCCAGTTATACTTGGAAAGAGTTCAAAGTTCTGCAAGGGAAGCATTCCAGAGGGTGCAGTCCCTGGCCTTGAAGGGATAGCAACCTGGGTAGGGTGAGGGAGGAAGGAGACTAGCAGGGATTTCTGTAGGATGCAGTTCAGGCAGGAAAATTCCAACTTGAGAGACAGAGACAGAGTGTGTGTGTGTGAAGCTCACAGTTCATTCAACTTCTAAGGCAAGGCTCAACTCAGTGAGTTCAAGGGTCCATATTTTGGCAGTTCTGATTAATAGGACTATAGGCCCTTTCCTGGTCCAATTTTAGGCTTTTGCTAACCAGAAACTGATATAGGATTCTAGATCTTCAATCTTGTAACCTGGGAAACAGGACAGCTTCTTCCCAGTTTCTAGGTGTAGGAAAGGAATAAATAAAGGATCAGTCAATCTTGCCTCACCTAAAAAGGATCTAGAGAAGGGGGACTGGAAGCAGTAATCCAAATGGGATTCGTTTTGAGATGCAAGCATTGGTCTGCACGCACAAACTGCAGGTTAAATAGGCTCTTCACTTTCACAATTGGACTGTTCATCCCCAATGTTGAGCCGGTATATAGAAAATTAGCAGAACTACTTCCATAGTAGGAATTACTTTAAAATTGTATTTAAAACACTATTTAAAATTGTACTGGATGCACTAACAACATGGATGAAGTTACGGGAAGAGATGAGAGGTAAATTTCCTGAATCCCCACTTAACTATTTGACATAATCCCGTGGCAAGTGTTTCCTTCATTTCTCCCCCAGCCTGACAATGGCTTTTCTTTCCCTTTGGCAATGAAACAGCAGTGTTGTCTTGTTTTCTTTCTATGCTCCTGATGACTGAACAGTAACCCACTGGCTAGAGTGGAATGCAATAGCAGATTCTCACTTTGTTACCAGACAAGAGAAACTTTAGAGTCAATACAGTGCGGTGTTTGGGTCAGATGATAGGGAACAATTGACCCCATTTTGTGGTTTGAAAGGGGATGTAATGAATGCAAGGAGAAATAGCCCCATGACTTCTTCCATGGGAATCACGCATCTGTGTTCATATCTTGTGTATCTGCCAAGCAAACATCAAACACTGACAGCTAGAGTGTCCAAATATTTCAGGAAAATTGTCACTTAGTATCATGTGTCGTTAAAATGTAATGCAACCATGGAGCAGTCTGCTGCTCCTTTCCATTATTAATACTGAATTTCTGAAATAGATTTGTTCTACATCTGGGATTCTATTCCCACAGCAACACACAGTGTCATGTGAAATAACAGGACTTTACCAAAAGCACTTTGATTACTAACAGTAAACCTCCTTGTGGTTAGCATACCAATTTACCATGAAGTTTGAAGCTTGTAGCCCTTTGCCCTTACAGCCCCACGCCCTGTTTGCAAAGGCAGCAATGAAATATTCCATATGTTTTCTTTGTCAGCAACATGGCTATCGAAAGCAGGGCCACATTAGTCTCCCTGCTGAGGGACTGGGTCATGCTATTCATGTGTAACCATGCAGATGTCAAGAAAGTAATGGGAAAATTCTTCAACAAAAACATTTTCACAGAATGAAGTTATAAATACTCAACTCCATTTGTAGCATTATTCAGTTAAGCTAAATTAAAGGTGAGCAGCTCAGAGGTCATATGGTATCTTATGATTCAATGCCAACTGTGTAACATTTAGAAGTCAAATGCAATTTCCTGAAGTTTCCTGATATTCAACAGGCTTGTTGTTTTGCCATGATTAGGTTATTCAAATTTTAAAATAAGCTCTTTTAAATTTTAAAAAGGAAAGGTTAGCTTCACAGCCAGAGAAACAGTGTAGAGCCATTTAATCATTTAGGGCCTGATCCTTGAAGGCACTGTGTACTCGCAGAAGGTGCTCAGCATCTGCAAACTCCCCTTGGAGCTAGTCTTCATGAGGAAAAAAATTAGTAGTAGTGTGTTTTTTGTGGGTTTTTTTTTTTTTTTTTTAAATACAACCACATCCTTTTTCTCAACAAAAACCCACAATCCTATTATGGATAGTGCCCTGTGCCTCCCAAGTGGCAGCCAGCACTATGCCTGTTTAGGTCTTTATGGCATGAGCCTTCCTGTACATTTTTACATACAATATGCAAGAACCAGTTACTAATTTTAAAAGGTAATAGGACTTGATCCTATTTTCACACACTATGTAAAAGTAACAAGTATTTTAGATCACAAATCAGATGATGCAGAAGAGTGGTTTCAAAATAGAAATTAACCTTCACAATGCAGATTCTCAAAATCGACAAATAACAGATTGCAGAATCTACTAGTTCTCAGCAGATGTAATTATTAATGTAGTTGTCACTGATTTCCATCCTTATCAAACACTCCCTGAAAAGCTTAGTTTTTCCTCAGTCATTTCTCCAACTTTGGGGAGCTTCAAAAAAAACCAAACAAACCCATCACACCCCTTTTCCTCCTCTGAATGCCGAGTTGTGCTCAGCTCCAAATGCTGCACTAACTGGCTCGTATTCTGTAAGGGGGAGGAGTTCATAGACTGGTTTCATTTTAAAAGCTCAACTGACTTGATATGGTTTTACTAAGCCCTGGGACACCACAGATAGGACAATAACACAAGAAAAACGTGACTTATCTATAATTCCCAGTGGACAAAGGCAAAATACCAGTTATATGAGGTTGACAAACATATCAAATTATATTTTTGCTTTTAAAAACCCTGTCTTTCAGATATTCCAGCCAACTGGAGACAAATATGTTAACACCAACACCTGTTCAGAAACAATTCCCTTTTGTTTTTTAAAACTTGTGTTATAATATTGCTATTGCATAGTATATAATGTTGCCAGTAATCTGCACAAAAGACCCTTACCACGCAATAAGGGAAATTGATGATGGGCTACACAAACATACACAAAGTATTGTCACACGCATACAGTAAAACTGAAATACAGAAACAATTTTCTTCTTCCAATCTTTCAGTTGTAGTAATCAGTGTTAACAATCAAATGTAAAATCACTGAAGTTTGGCCATGTCTGACATGGAAGTCAATGGGAGTAAAAGTAGCTCATTACCTCTGAAAATCAAGTCCTTTCTTTTGCTGAGCAAACTATGTGCCATCTCAGCATTATTCTCACTAGGCACTAATGTCTGCAGTGAACTACATACATACAGAGCCATCCTTCCCCATGTACAGAATATGCAGTCGCATAGGGCACCTGAAAATTTCGGGCACTACTGGGTCTTAATCTCAAACACCTGCCTTTTCTTACCCCTGTTCTATGGCTCAGCTTCCTCCAGAGAGGATCCAGTTAACTTAAAGGGAAAAAGCCTGCCAGACATCAAACCTGTGAAAGAGCTTGTACTGGTCTCTGCCTGGAGGGAGGCCAAGTTGCCTCACTACACAGTGTTCAGACCAGTCAGAAGGCCTGTAGAGCCCTGCTTCAGGACCGGCCTGCCATAGTCTAGGCCAGGGTTCCAATCTACAGCCTGGCTAAATAGTAGACCAAGTGCCCTGGCCCTAGCTCAGGGCGAAGCAATCAAAAATTTTAGAGCTCAGGCCAATGCTCTGGCCAAGCAGCAATTCACCGGCCCAGCCCTTGCTCAGGGCAGGGCTGCAAACAGTTTAAGGCAGCGGTTCCCAACCACTGGGCCACGGACCCCTGCCTGCTGGGCTGCAGCATGCTGTCATGCCATGCCCCCAGCTGGGCTCTGCTGGGGAGCTCAGCAGTGTTCCCTCTAAGGTACACGCCTGCATGGCATGCATCAAGAACGTGAGGCCCGCCTGGCTACTCAGTTGCTCTGGGGCAGGGCCACATGTTGAGCGGCTGCCCCCTCCCAGGCAGGGCAGCCACCACATGGCCCTGGACCTAGTGTCAGCCCTTCCCCAGCACTGGAGCACTGGAGCTGTGGGCTGCACAGCAGGCAGCAGCTGCTCGGATGGCCCTCGCTGAGAGCTGGAGCTGCGGGAAGTGCGGTGAGGGGGTCACGTTGGCAGGTGGGGCGGAGTGTGCCGCACGGGCAGCCCGAGGCCCACCTGCTGCTGTAGGACAAACCTCCAGCCCGAGAAAGAGGCTGAAGCTGCATTGCCTGCCCTGCACACACTGAGCGCAGATTCCGGCCCTGCCAGGCCACACCATGAAGGGGTGAGTGCAGTTCTTGCCGATACCCTGCCGTGACCAGCAGGGGAACCCAGAAGCCACTGGGTCCGACATGGGCCTGGAGTCTGGTGGCACGTTTCTCCCCTGCAGCACCACCACCGGGGGTCACAGCTGGGTAAACACCGAGTCGTTAATCCCTGTGCACCTGCCCCCATGCACTAGGACCTGCCAGTTTCCACTCAGTCCCCTCATGGGTCACTCCAAGCAACTTCCTCCCCCTCTCCCAGCTCTCTCTGCCTGGCCCTCGGGCTGCTGAACTGTGGCTTGTCCTAAGGAGTGGGGGGCTCTAAGAGGCAGGGGACTGACACTGGGGCATCTGGATGGGGAGATGGCACTGGGAGGCTCCGGAGATGGGGCTATAGTGGGGGGACAATCGGGGCAGGGCTCGCACTGGGGGGCTATGGAGATGGGACTAGTAGTAGGGGCTGGCATGGGAGGCATTTGGGGGGGGTTGGGTGCAGTGGGGTTCTGGAACCAAGAGGTGGCATTGGGAGGGTCTCATGGTGGGGAGCTCTAAGCCTTAAGGGATGGGGGCCGGCAGAGTTGAAGCTGGCTGTTTGTGGCAGTTTCACCTGCCCCAAGTTCAGAAGACAAGGTGAAAATTAATCTCTCTCTAATTTCACTCTATTGAGGCTTTAGCAAAGAATAGATAGGAGCAAGGCACTAGAGCAGTCTGCAGAACCTCCAGCATACAAATACTGTACCAACTTAAATTTGCTAAGGTGCTTCGTCCTACCGTGAGGGCAGGGGACTAGACCTCTCAAGGTCCCTTCCAGTTCAAGTGTTCTATGAATCTATGATTCTAAGATAGAAGTCTTAACTAATGAAGGCTAGACATTCACAGCCTAATTTCCCAAGGGACTAAGAACCCAGTAGCTCCCCTTCATGTTACTCGTTAACTTTCTCTGTGTACATTTAAAAAATAAAAACAGGAACAGTGTCTCATGAATTTTTGGAAGGCCTGAATTGATACCTGCAGGGTTTTTCACGTGAAAGACATATTTACTAGTAAAACCTATCAAGGGTTAAATGGAGTTATTTATTAGTACATACTTGTTTTAAACTAACGTGCTGAAATTTTTCACACAGCAAACTGATTTCCATGCTCCCTGAAATCACAGTAATGAGTTCAAGGTGCAAAAAATAAGAGTCAAGTTCATGACAAATTAGACGCTGTGGTAGGGCATTGATTCTTGCAGGGCAGCGGGCGAGGAGGAAGAGGGAGGGAGTGGAGACATACAAGCTGACAATTACACATTTTACATACTTATTCCTTAACACCTAAAAAGCATCAAAAGTCTCTACCTTCTCGTATAGTATCCATGACTTCATATTTCTTATAGAAGAAAGAAGACTGTCAGATTAAAAAAACCCCAGACATACTTTAAAAAGCCCCAAGTTTGCAACCAGATCAGCATGAGACACCTACCCTGAAGTTAGTGTCACTTCCCACAGCTGCAAGGATCTGTTCATCTGGATCCAGCTGCAGGATCTGGGTTGATGTATCCACTTCAGTGTTGTTACCTAGTCCAGACTCATGAAGAGTCTTATACTCTGCATGGATGCTGAGCTCCATGGTAGCAGATCAAGATGCAGAGTCAGGGCCTAGAACATTCTGACTGGTTTTTCTTTTGTTTCATTTTTAAAGAGTCCTTTCAACTCCTCATCATTTATGCAATTTGTTCAATTTTGTTAATGAACAACAAAAAATAGATTAGCCATTTCATTTCACTCTTGGTTCTCATCCATTAACCCAAAGCTAAAATGCTGAAGGTGGGGAGATGAAAATATTTCTTTCTAAAGCAAAACAACACTTTTTGTTGTCAAAATTATTTGTTATAAGTGTGTGGCCTGTCTTTTTTTTTTTTTTTTTAAGCCTTCAAAAAGACAGCAACTTCCAGACACTGCCCTTTTGAAGGAAAAAAAGAAATTAGTCTAATGCCAGAGGGGGGGGGACAACAATTTTTCGTGGGGGGCCACTCCAAGACTTCAGAAAGTAGTCAAGGGCTGCACTTTTCTGTGTAGGGGGTGCAGTGTCTAGGAGAGAGGCTGGGTGCAGAAGGGCGCACGGGGTGAGGGACTGGGGTGCAGGAGAAGGTGTGAGGTCTGAGAGGGAGTTGGGGTGAAAGAGGGGGTGGTGACCTGGGTCAGGGGATCAGGATGTAGAGTCAGGGAGGGGGTGTGGGTGCAGGAAAGTATTCTGGCCTGGGGATGGGTGCAGGAGGGGATACAGGGTCTGGAAGGGAATTGTGACCTGGGGCAGGGAGGTGCAGAGGGCTTGGATGGTGACCTGGGGCAGTTGGGGTGCAGAAGGGTAGGGGTGCCAGAGACAGGTTTTGGCTGGGAGGCACTTACCTAAGCATCTCCCAGTCAGCAGCCCTGCAGCACCCCCAAGGCACACTGGACTCCCTGTCTGCTGCAGCCTCAGAGCACTTAAAACTGCAAGCTGCTCCCTCCATGTGAGACTCAGCTCTGGGACAGGGGAGAGGCTTGCGCTGCCCCTGTCCCGCAGGCCAATCTCTCAGCTCCTATTGGCTAGCTGTTTCCGGCCTATAGGAGCTGAGAGATTGGCTAGGGAGAGTTCCTAGTGGTCAGTTGTTTCCAATAGGGCTGGGGGTGGGGCGGTCACCCAAAGCCTCCCTCTCCCTCCACAGTAGAGAGTCACACGGAGCAGGCCTGCGATTAAAACAGTGGCTGCTGCGTGCCTGAGGTTCCTTGTAGGGGAGTCCGTGGGTCAGATCAAATGGCTTGATGGGCCGGATCCGGCCCGTGAGAGGTACCCTGCCCACCCCGGTCTAATACATGACTAAAGGAGGACTTTATCACTTATGGTATATGGCACAGGCAAGTTAAACAACACCTAACTGCAAAACCTTCAAACCTCTAATGAGATGAAGCTTCTCTCTTAAAGGAAAATTGTAATTATGCTAATTTCTCCAGACTGATGGTCATGCCCGGACATTCAGCTTTTTCAGCATATTCTCCATTAGACCATGTTCACTGCACCTCAGCAGGCTTCTCACCATACTAATGCTCCTTAATGTTACAAAGCAGAAATAGCCCTCTTGTACCAGATTCAGGTACAGCTGATAAAATATCTTTTCTGAGATTAGTTCAAGAATATTATAAATCTCTAAGAATTAATTAACTCCTTACAAGTGCAAAGACATCAAATAGCTAGACCTTGCTCATTTAAAAAAAATGGATTATGTGCACTATAGAAAACAGTTCTAGCCATTTAATCCAATTTGGGCAAGTAGAAAAAAAATGTGTTTGGAAAAGTTCTTGAAAAGTAGGGGGAAGGGCATACTTGAAATTTTAAGCTTTCTAAATGCTTCGGCGAATCTTCAAACAAAATACTATGTGTCCTAATAATCATTACCAAGAACAAGGGTTATATTTAAGGCTAGGTAATATGCAGGGAAGGTAGGGAAGTCAGAGGGTGGGTCCCAGTGGCTTAATGGATATGGCATCAGTCTCTGGAGTCAGGAATTGTGTGTTCAAGTCTGGGGTTGTGGGTTTGAGTTCCCCCCGACCTGCTCCAGGAAAGAGCTGGGCAGCTTGCCCAATGCTGGGAGTGGAAGCAGTGGGGCAGAGCAGCCTCTGTCCGTGGGGAGCTCAGAACCCTCACAGACAGAGGCTGCCAACCGCATCCCACAGGTGAAGGATACAGTCATTGTTTATCTAGAGAGATTATTTTCTTCAAGCTTGGGTTAACAAGGCAGCAGCACATCACCATGGCAGTTTTTTGGACAAAACAAAAATGAAAACTTAATGTTGTTTCTAAATGAAAAGCATAGAACTTATAGAATATCAGGCTCAGTCGATGCTTACTGAATATGCTGAATTTTCTCTGACCTACAGAACTATCATCCTGTCTTTTCCCCATATCCAAAACTTGGGAATGGCAGTGCTCCAAAATGGAAATTTGAATGCAAAGTTTCAAAAAACAGCCGTGAAAAGGGGAGTTACAACATGGAACTATCTTGCAAGTTGCTAGAGACACTCCCACAATCTGAGGCCATGTATCTCCACCCCTAGGTTGCACAGTAACTCAGTAGCAGAGTGAGATCGCAGCCCTCCTAAGTTCCAGCCCCCTACTCAAATCAAAGAGCGAGCCAGAGCCCAACATTACATAGTAGGGCTTTGTGGTCTTACTGTACAATACGCCTGAGTGCAAAGTAATATTTATTCAATGAAATATGCAACTTCCGGCTAAGTAAAAGACTTGTAAGATCTAAGGCTCAGTAAACCACTCTACACCACCCAAAATAAATATCTGCACACCTGATACACAAGAGAAATGGGACATGTTTTGTTAAGGTACAACTGTTGAACTAGTACTAGGAAAACCCTTATAATGCATACCAAGAACCCCTTCGTATAGCCATGAATAAGAAAGTAAATGAAACACACACACAAAAAGACAATTTCATCCCAAAGTGTATTCTGCTCATTTCCTCTGATGAATATACTTCAGTATAGTACACATCAGACTCATCTGAGAAAGTGGGTTTTTCCCACGAAAGCTCATGATACTGTGTATATATATTTGTTAATCTCTAAGATGCTACTCTGAGCACTACTCTTTTTTAAAAAGTTTCAGACAGGTAGCCATGTTACTCTGTGACTTTTAAATAGTTCAGTAGTGATTTATGAGTCATCATAATTTACTATAATATGCATTACCACATTTTGCAACAGTAGTGAAGCTTTAGTAATACAAAACCTCACTACAGCTTTCTGCTATTAAATCTTTGCTGAGAAGTAGGGTGAGAGTATTGTGAAACTCAACAGGTTTGTGGATTAGCGAAACTCTACCATATTGAAAGCTATAAATCCCTCTTCAGCCACCTCACTACATGAGGGAAATGTTCATTTTTCAATTAAAAGTCAATTAAACTGAATATTTAACACAAATATCAACTGGCAAATCTTGCCTATTGTGCCAACTTTCAAAATGACAACTTGAGAGTTTGGTTAGTTTCCTTTCGTAGTAATTGAAGAGACTATTAACAAAAGGTAAATAAAGTAGTTTTGGGGATAAAAGTTCTCATTCCATGTTTGTACAAAATATTGTCTAAATTAAGGTTTAGTGTGCTTAATCAACAACATCTGCCTACACTGTAGACAAGACATGATATTTTGGCAGACAAATGGCTAGAGTTGTTTATGGATGAACTATTTAATTTACCCTCCAGAAAAAAAGGAAAAAAAAAAACCCTGAGAACTTTTGCTGGAAGCAGCACTTCTAATTAACTTCCTACCTA
Organism: Pelochelys cantorii; assembly: GCA_032595735.1. Classification (NCBI taxonomy): domain Eukaryota; kingdom Metazoa; phylum Chordata; order Testudines; family Trionychidae; genus Pelochelys; species Pelochelys cantorii. The sequence goes on along the minus strand of CM064329.1, from coordinate 41,714,778 downwards.
ATAAAATATACTCTGAATTAATATGAGAATGTCACAAAGGATACATATACTATACACATTGTCTTTCTGTATTTTAAAGTGACAGTCTGAATTAAAGAAGGTCATGCTGTTACCTACTATACTTACCCCTACCTATATTTATATAGGTTTAACATTTACCTATTTTCAGATTCTTTTTTCTCGTTTTTATGCACACCATCTACTCCTCCTTATCTTTGCAAACCTAAACAAAAATTAGCATTAACTCTTAAACTACTCTGCTCCTTTGAGCCACACTGTACCACTACATAATTCCATTTTCAAATTAATAATTGATGTTTTTCCTCTCACCTCTAGTCTTCACATCTGGGCATAATCTCGACATACCTAAACAGTACTTCATTGCCTAAAGTCTCTATATCGGTTATAGTTTCTTTATTTCAGTTTAGATCTTGCAAAGGCAATTTAAAGTAAATTAACCTGCTTCAGAATTTCCAATTGGGAAAAACATCTCCTGCACTTGATTGATACCAACAGACTTGTAGATTTCTACAACATTTTTTCAGAAAATCCTTCTGCAAGCCCAAACATTTATAACCCATACATTCAACAGGAACATCACAGATGCTTAGGCCCAACACACTTTAGACAGAGAGTTCCTAAGAAAAAAAAACATTAAATGTACATAGTATTGCTTATTTTTTAAAATACTGTGGTCTATTCATAAGGCTTTGCTTGACAGACAGAAGGGTTGGAGTTTGCTGTATTAAGATTTTAGAGCCAGCAAAAATCGAGATATTTGCTCAGTTACCACATCTGGATTTTTTTTTTTTTTTTTTTTACACTGACACTGCTTGAATCCAGGTGTTTCCTCACTCAGCATGCCCAAATTTGGCAGTTCAAAAATACTGTCTCATTGATTCTGTCTTGCCCTTGCCAGTTGATGGTCTTTGCTAGTGGATTGGGAATGTACACGCACCAACCAGCAAAGTCAGGGGTTGGTTTGTTTGACACCCAATAAAAAAGGTGCCAACTTTTACCCAGATCTGCAGATCCTTGGACTCAAGATACCAAAGGTCTGTAGGAGGGGGACAAGGAAGCAGCACAGGACAAGGGGGCCATTTCTCTAGGGAAGGGGCTCTATTAAAACAAGACCCAACATCTCCTCTACCCTTCCTCCATCGGGGCCAGGGGTAATAAGGCAAAGGTCACCCTTGTACCCACCGGACTTATCAAATAGGATGCAAAGCTGGGGGTATAAAAATCACCCGAAAAAAAAGACTGGCGGAAGGGCGGGCTGGGGAAAAAAAAAACCCACACCTTCCCCCCCCCACACACACACACAATTCCCAAGTCTGTATTGGAAAGCACTTGGCATTAACCTAGCCCAGTCCCAAGTGCCCAGGGAGGTGTCCGGATCCTACCCCACTAACAGGTAGGGCAAGTACCTGCCCACGCCGCGCCGCGCACACCCCCACCCATCCCGGACACCTGTCTGCGGCGCCCCTGCACTTACAGAGCGTGGGTGAAGGCGCTGAGTCCCTCGGGCACGGCGGTCAGCCCCCTGCCGGAGCAGTCGACTCCACCGTCCCCATCGCAGCTGCAAGACGCCGGGCAAGGAGGAGGGGAGGCTCCGCGGCTGGGCCCCGCCGAGCTCCCGAAGCCCCAGGCGAAGAAGCCGAGCAGGGCCAGGCACCGCATCGCGAGCCCCCTGGCGCGCACGGCGCGGGCCCCCTCCGGTGCGTACGGCGCGGGCCCCCTCCGGTGCGTGCCGGGAGCCCGGCTGCAGGCAGCGGCGGGGCTGGGCGCTCCGGGCCGGCCCCTTTGCCGAACGAGTCCCGCCGCAAGACGCCTCCCCGGCTGCCCTGGCCCCGAGCTCAGTCCTGGCTCGCGCGGCTCCCTTCCCCGCCGCCGGGCCCCACGCAAGCGGAGCCTCTCGCCGGCCGGCTCTACCACTCCGGCTTCTGCTCAGCGGCGTGCGCAGGCGGGCAGCGCCTCGGCCTCTCTGCCGCCTGCCTCCCGCTCCATGGACGGGCAGCCGCTCCCGTCCCTCTCCGGGCGCGTCTCAAGCCAGCAGGCACCGTGCGCCAGGCTTGGCCGCTGCCATCACGCGCTCCCTGGTGGGGCTGCCGCCGGGGCTAAGGGGCGAGCCCCGCAGCCATTCTCGCGCCCGTCCCCTCCGCTCCCCCGCAGCCAGCCCCGCTCCGCAGCCTCCCGTTCCCTTCTAGGGCTGCCCGGCGCCCGGGCCCCGGCTGCGGCTCCTATGCAAATCCGCGAGGTGCGTCCGCGGAGGGCGAAGCCGGCGCTGCCATTGGCGCAGGAGCCGTCTGGGATTGATGCATATGCAAAGCGCAGCCCCTGGCCGCAGCCAACGAGCGAAGGGCGCCGCGGCCTCTTCGGTAAGCGGAGCGCTTGGTGGGCGTTACCCCGACAGATGAGTGACAGGGCGGGGCTGCCCGTGGAATCCCTGAGCGGGCGCGTCGCGGTTGCGCGCACGCCGGCAGAGGTGAAGGAGGGGGGAGGAATGACTGGAAGGTGCAAGGTGCTAGTGAGCAGCCGTGACCCCATAGAAACGCGATTCACCTTATGTATGGCAAAGAGACGCTTTCAAAGCCGTACTTTACAATGGATCTCCACTGCCTCCCTGGCACGGCCACTTGAATCAGTAAAACCAAAATTGTGGCTTTTGTAAAAATCTGATTGTTTCAGTTTTTGTTAGTTTGAAAACATGCATCAGCTCTGTGCCAACTGAAGCCCAACCCTCCAAATACTTACTTACCTCTTTAAGGCCTCCTGTGTATGAGCCAGGCCTAACTTTACTCCTAGGAATAATCTCATTAATTTCCCTCTGTATAAACATTTGGGTTTTTTTGTGGGGGTCTTTCATAGGGCGACAGGATAAAATATTGGCTTCAATATGGAAAGGTCATCATAAAACCACAGAAAAATCAGCAGGCAGCTTCAGGGGCAGATTTAATACTCAAAACTATTTTGAAATCTTTTTAAATTAACAGTATTTTAAGTTTATGGTGTCCTTAAATGTTAAGGTACTGGTATCATAGGGGTGTATAATATAAATGAGCACCTTACTAGTCTATGTAATCATGTGTCTATCACTTGTCTTACATTCTCTATTCCCTTGGGGCATGTCTACTCTTGCCATTTAAAGCAAGAAAAAGTCCCTTTTTTGCACAAAAAACCATGGGAGCGTCTACACTTTCCAATAACATTTTGCGGTGAAACTCAGAAGCAGAGTTGTTGACTCAAGTCCCACGACTTGAACTCGAGTCCGACTTAAGTCACCTAGGTGACTCGACTTGAGACTAGACTCTGGTTCATTGTTTGTGACTTGAGACTCGACTTGCTAATTTTGTTAAATCGACTTGGTGAAAAAAATGTCCGAAAATGCCGATATTGATGGCTTGTACAAAAGTGACTTGACATTTTTTTAAATTAAGACTTGAGACTCGACTTGAGACTTGAACTGTGGTGACTTGAGGCTCGACTTGGACTTGACAATGACGACTTGAAGACAACACTGCTCAGAAGTTTCTCTGCAAAAAGAAAGCCACCTCCATGAGAGGCATATAGCTGTTACAGGTGATGCGCAACTGAAGTATACAGAGCTTTTAGCCTCCACAGGATATGGCAGGATGCCTAGGTGACCACTCTATTCAGTAGTTCTGCATCCAAAAAAATAGGTGTCCGCCTCCTCCCTGTAAACTCCCTGGGGACTTTGAAACTCTCCTCCCTGTTTTCTTGGCACGTGCTCAGTTATCATCTGGCCAGGTGACAATTGCTACTGCATAAAGCAAATGATCCCCTGGTTGGAGCAATGCTGAACTCCTGGTGCTCATCAATGTTTGGGGAAAAGGGGTTCTGAAGGGACCCAGAATGCCCTGTGATGGACCTCCCATCTGTTCCCCACTTCTCACAAGAGCTGCACAGTAGGATGGCTGCCCTCAGGGCACTGCTCTCATCAGTGATGGAAGTGCTGCAAATGTAAACACTGTCTGATACCTGTGATCCTGAGTACAGAAACTAGCACTTTTCTATTACCAATTCCCTATCGCTGATTAAACTGCAAAAACTCTGCAAGTGTAGACATAGTCTTGGTTCATGGGCAGTGGGTGAAGGTAAGGCTAGGGGAGGCAAGCCCCCACCCCCCATGGAAGCCAAGACCTTCTCCCCACCTGGAGCACCATGGGGAGAGTGGCTGCCCCCAGCTTTCTCAGCCCTGGAGCATGGGGAGGGCAGGCACTCAGGGGCAGCAACACTAGAGTAGGTATTCTGGGTGTGGAATCTGGGTGGGGCCAGGCTGGCTGTTTGTGAAGGCAATGCCTTTCCCTGCCTATTCTACTCGCTGCCCCTGCCTGGCTGGTTTATTTCCCTGGCTTTGAATTAAGCCATATCATTCAATGAGCTCCACCTGCAGGAACCTAGAGCCTGCACTGAACAAATTGCAAGATTGGAATTTTAGATCCTAAGTTCTGAGGGACAGGAACTTTCTCTAGTGCGCAGCACCTATGCAAAGGGTCCTCACCTGCACATCTCCTGTGATATACGTCATCATGTGTCAGCAATGCTCCTCTGCCATGTACATCGGACAAACCAGACTGTGTCTATGCAACAGAATAAATGGGCACAAATCAGACATCAAGAACAGTAACATACACAAACCAGTAGGAGAGGACTTGAACCAGTCACAGACTTGAAAGTTACCATACTTGATCAAAACCAAACTGCAGTATTGAAACTGCTGAGGTAGAATTCATAGGCAAACACTGTAAAGAATTTTAAAATAAACATTAGGGCTGTTGAGCGATTAAAAATAAACAATAATAAAATACCATTATTTAAATATTTGTGAGTGGTTTTGATGTTTTCAGATATATTGGTGTAAATTACAAGACAGAATACAAATTGAACAGTATATAACCCTTTATATAAGTACTTTATACAAATACTGTAGTGCAATAGTGAACTTACAAATGTACATACAAATACCTGCATTCAAAAATAAAACAATATAAAACTTTAGAACCTTCAAGTCCACTGATTCCTATTTCTTGTACAGTTAATCACTCAGACGAACAAGTCTGCTTACATTTGCAGGAGATAATGCTGTCTGCTTCTCATTTACAGTGTCATCTGAAAGTGAGTACAGGCATTTAAATAGCACTGTTGTTGCAAGATATTTATGTACCAGATGTGCTAAGGATTCATGTGCCACTTCATGCTTCAACCACCATTCCAGAGGGCATACATCCATGCTGATAAAGGGTTCTGCGCAATAATGGTCCAAGGCAGTACAGACCAATTTATGTTTATTTTGATCATCTTGTCAGATGCCACCAGCAGAAGATTGATTTTCTTTTCTGGTGGTTTGGGTTCTGTAGTTTCTGTAGTGGAGTGTTGTTTTTTTAAGACTTCTGAAAACACGCTTCATGCCTCGTCCTTCTCAGATTTTGGAACACACTTCAGATTTTTAAACCTTGGTCAAGTGCTGTAGCTGTCTTCAGAAATCTCACTTTGGTACCTTCTTTGTTTTTTGTCAAATCTGCAGTGAGAGTGTTCTTAAAAATGAACATGTGCTGGCTCACAATCTGAGACTGCTATAGCATGGCAGAATGCAGATAAAACTTCAGTCATAAATTTAATTAACATCTTTCCATTTAACGTAATGGAATTCTGAGTGTAAGAAGTATGTCCTCTGGAATGGTGGCCGAAGAGGCATACAAACTTTTAGCATAACTGGCACAAATGCCTTGCAATGCTAGCTACAAAAGAAGAGGTGTTAAATTCCTGCTTTCAGGTGACACTGTAAATTAGAAACAGGCAACATTATTTCTCATAAATGAAAATAAACTTGGTTGTCTTACTTGTGGCTGGGGAACCTTTGTTGGCTCAGGGGCTGCTGACCCACAGAAAAATCAGTTGGGGGGGCCACACACAAGTGAGAAGTAAACAAACAAACCCTCACTTGACATGGTCCCTGACTGAGAAGGAGAAAGACACTCCCCACATTCCCCTTACATATCAGAGTCTGGGTGTGGGTGGGAGGCTAGTGAATTTTGTGTGCTCCAGCCCCGTGGTGGAGCAGCGGTGTCAGGGGGTGAGGGCTGAGGCTGGGGGGGGAGCCCTGAGCCTCAGGGGCTGGTTCCAGGCAAGCTGGGGGCCGCATCTCACCCCCGAGCCTGATGTTCCCCACCCCTAGTCTAAGTGACTGCTTGAACAAGAAGTAACACTGAGTACGCATAGGCTCTAAAGCAGTGTTTAGGAGGAACACCAAGGATTTTTTTGTTCAGCAAAAAAAAAGGGTGTGGGGGGGAAGTTATTGAGCCAAAAAAAAAAAAAAAAGGTTGCCTGCCCCTTTAAGGGCAACCATTTTGAACTCTGTTGTTCTCCACAGCACACCAGTGTCCTGCGGAACACAGTTTAAGAAACACTGCTTTAAAGTTTTACATTGTTTTGTTTTTGAGTGCAGTTATGTAATAAAAGTTGCACTTTCACAATAGAATACAGTACTTGTATGAGATCAATTGAAAAATTCTATTTTTATAATTTTACAGTGCAAATATTTGTCGTAAAAGTAAAGTGATCACTGTATTGTTAGTTACTGTTTGTATTCCGTGCTTTAATTTAAATATTTAATACAATTCAAGAGATATTTTAAACAGTGTGAGTAAAACTGATTAATAGCGATTAAAAATTAATCATGGTTAATTTTTTTAGTTAATTGCATGAGTTAACTGCAGTTAATGGACAGCTCTAATAATAAATGTTTCCTCTGGCATGAAAGTAGCTTGTTTTTATAAAGCCTACAAATGTTGGCTAAGTTTGCGCTGGCTGGGGTCCTGTATTGTTCATTTCTCACTTCCTTCAAAAACTTCTAAAACTCCATTTAGTCTTACCATAATGACCATATATGACTGTGTGTATTCTGCATTCTATTTACTTTTTACATGCTGTCTTTTTGCCTTCAGACTGTAAACACATCCAGACAGGGATCTGTTATTCATTTAACTCAATTCACCTATTGTATACCACTGTGTATATTCACTATATTATTAAAAGCAATAATAAGGATTGTAAGAGCATTTAATAATACTACTTTACAGTTTTCATCCAAAATATTTCACATACTAATGTCCTGATCCTGTTATGTACAGTAAACATCCTACAACTATGTGGAGCTCCACTGAAATCACTGTGGGTCTATGCAGACGCAGCCATCTGCCCAGAGAGTACATTGCAAGATCAGAGCCTTGTTAAGCATCACAAGACATCTCTAAGGTAGGTAAGTATCATTATATCCATCTTGCAAGAAGGGAAATCGAGGCACAAAAGTGATTTCCTGGCCCCCACTTAGCACCCAATTCTTAGGCCAATAAAATACACACAGGTGGACCCCAGCCTCTGCTCAAAGTCTTGCTCTAACAGACTAAGAATGTTGAGGTTCATTTTTGGAAGCAAAGCATGAAGCAGATGACAGGCCTACAGACAAGAGGAAAGCAGGACCAAGACAATGAGTTGTTAGCCAGGTAAGGGAAACAACACTGCAGTAATTTCTAGAAGGCTGGCATTACTTGGGATGACCCATTGAACAGGTTACAAATCTTTTAGGGGGACCCTGATCACTTTCCTGAAACTATCACAAGCAGAATAAATCTGCCATTGTACAAATGAGATGCCTAGGATTTAGAATCTAATGTGTAAAGAATGTGCCTGTGAAGCATTTGCCAGGAGATTGCTGAGAAGGCATTAGTGAGAGTTTTGAAGCCTGAAAAATTAAGGGAAAAAGTTACAAAAATCTGGCTATGCAGTTTTTCTTTCTTCCCCTACCACAAAACTATGTGGCAATAAAGTTACTTCCTGGACTCCACTAAAATTCAGCTTAAAAACGGGTATTTCATTAGGATTTGACAGGAGCATGTAGTCAAAAGTGGAATTGTCTAATAAAGGAAGGAGAGGATACTGTAGGGCAGGGGTGGGCAACATTTTGGCCTGAGGGCCACATTAGGCTATGGAAATTGTATAGAGGGGCCATGAGTGACCACAAAATTAGGGTTGTGGTATGGGAGGGCGGGAGGATTCCAGCTAGGTGTGCAGGTTCTGCAGTAGGGCCAGAAATGAGTGCAGGGTGTGAGAGGGGGCTCTGGGCTGGGAGAGGGGGTTGGAGTATAGGAGGGCGTGAGGGTTCCAGTTAAGGATGTGGGCTCTGAGGTGGGCCAAGGAAGAGGGGTTTGGGGTTCAGGAAGGGGCTCTGGACTGGGACTGCGGGGTTTGGAGGACAGGAGGGGCTCTGGGCTGTGGGCTCAGGAGTACAGGCTCCAGGCTGTGATTGGTCCTAAAGCAGCTCCTGGAAGCAGCGGTACATCCCTCCCTCTGGTTCCTATGCAGAGGTGCAGCAAGACACTGCTGTGTGCTGTCTCCCCATCCACAGGCATCACCCCTGCAGCGCCCATTGGCCATGATACCTAGCCAATGGGAGCTGTGGGGGTGGTCCTTGGGGCATAGTCAGAGTGCGAAGCCCCCTGGATATCCCTCTGTGTAGAACAGAGGTTGGTAGTAACACAGTGGCTATTCAACAGGGTTAACCCCTGACACTGCATGCCACAGGTACCGGCGATCACAGCTCCCATTGGCTGTGGATTGCCGTTCCCAGCCAATGGGGGTGGGATGAAGAAGAACAGACACGGACACCCCTTCCCACAGCTCCCATTGGCCAGGAATGGCGATCCGCGGCCAATGGGAGCTGCAACCGCCCATACCTGTGGCTGTGCAGGTAAATGTATGTTGGGGGCCTTCCAGGAGTTAACCCAGGTGGACTGAATCTGGCCTGTGGGCTGGTATTCGCCCACCTCGGCGTAGAAGCTAGGGTGGAAGGACACACTGTTGCTTCTGGGAACCATGCAGTCTGGATTAAAATGTCTGATGGGCCAGATGTGGCCCACGAGCCATGGTTTGCCTTGCCCCTGCTGTAGGGCCTACACTACACAAAAATTGCTCTGCATGGCAGCTTTCTTTCTCATAGGTTGTCAACAAACATGAGATGTTATGGAATATGTGCAGTGTTCCTTGTGAGCCGGGCGCTTGTGTAACTGCTCGGAAGAGATTCAAATGCCGCCCACAGCTAGGTTTTGTTTCTATCTGTGGCGCACATTTGCACATGCCTCAATGCACATACAGATGGAAAAGATTAGAGGGAACACTGAATGTGTGTTGTACAGCCATCACACTAACAACACGATGCTCTAATTTCTTTTGCATCATGATTTTGCTGGCTGGTATAATGAAAGATGTGTAATTTAATGGTCACGGTCAGAATAATGCAAATTCTTAATGTGCTTCAATTTTGTAATTTCATGAATGTGCTAGACAGCTCTGAAAAGCCTCTATGCACAGATGATGGTTTTGGATTGTGAACATCCTCCTCTAAGACCATTGCCAGTTTCACACAGGCCAACAAAGAGACATCATATAGAAACAACTTTCAAGTGCAAATCCCCTGATCTATTTGATCTGTGTTCAGCACAAAATTGAGGGAAGTGGGAAAAGTGATTGTAGGCCCTGTACTGTTGTTCCCCTATATTCTCAGGCTGATATGGGACTACTTTGATCCCTGTATGTTCAGATGGGGAATTATCTGAATGCAGAATAACCTGGTCATACTCACTCCACGGAGAATGGAGCAAGGGGGTTGAGCAATGGAGAGTTGGCAGCAATGAATATGCCAGTTTTAGGTCAGCCCAATTGAAATTTAAAACTTGCACCAAAGATTAGATTTTGGTCTCTACACATCTAGCCTGGAATAGAGCCAGCAATTTAACGCATAAAGATCCATAATCCCCTTCCCAATATAATTCACACTGAACCACTCTTCATAGTGAACCATTACACATAATTGATTTTTTTTAAAGCAGGGTTTTAAATTAGATTATATTGAGATTTACCAACAATAGGAAATGTGATCTATCAAAAAGTTGCTGAACTGACTCTCGAAGGGTCATTTGAGTTACATGCTGCCAAGAACTTCATTAGCACTTTATTTTGATTTTCAAGAGGAGATACTATGGTCCAGTTAATTTAAATGGAGACCATTTTAGGCCTTGGAGCAGGGGTGAGCAAATTCTGGCCCACAGGCCAGATCCGCTCCGCACGGTTAGTCCCTGGTGGGCTCCCATCTCTAGTGTTAACCTGTACCTCCACAGGTATCAGAGAATCACAGCTCTCATTGGTGGCAAATTGCCATTCGCAGCCAATGCAAGTGGTGGGAAGTGGTGTCCCGGTCTGCAACGGTGCAGCCCTCCGATACCTGCAGAGACGCAGATAAACATAGCAGCAGTGGCCTGCCAGGGACTAACCCTGCGGGCTGCTGTTTTTTATTGCCCACCCTTCCTTAGAATGTGTGTGTATGTGTGGGGGGAGATAAAGTCCAGTATATTTGTACCAATGAAACAAGTTGTGGTTTAAAACAAAAATCCCTCAGAAGTATGGTTTAGTCAAGTGTATGTTATAGACACCTTTAAAATGGACCAATCACGCAATCATATTCTTCAACGTGAGTATGTAAGAGGATTTGGACATTGTATAAAGAAAAATTAATAGCCCTTGAGAGAGAAGCTCGACATTAGTTCAAAACTTTATGCAAGACACATTTGAAGTCTTGCATAAAATGGCTTGATTAATGAAACTCAATACATACAGGCTGCGTCTAGACTGGCATGATTTTGCGGAAATGCTTTTAACGGAAAAGTTTTTCCGTTAAAAGCATTTCCGCAAAAGAGCGTCTAGATTGGCATGGGTGCCTTTGCGCAAAAAGTGCTTTTGCGCAAAAGCATCCATGACCAGTCCAGACGCGATTTTGCGCAAGAAAGCCCCAATCGCCATTTTCGCCATCGGGGCTTTTTTGAGCAAAACAGTTCTTCCCTGTCTACACTGGCCCTCTTGCAGAAGTATTCTTGCACAAGAGGGCTTATCCCTGAGCGGGAGCATCATAGTATTTGCGCAAGAACACTGACAATCTTACATTAGATCGTCAGTGTTCTTGCGCAAATTCAAGCGGCCAGTGTAGACAGCTGGCAAGTTTTTGCACAAAAGCGGCCGCTTTTGCGCAAAATCTTGCCAGTCTAGATGCACCCACAGAGAGCTCTATCGGAAGAATAAAAACTGCTTAAGACAATGAGAATTCTGAGAGAGAAAGATCAATGTCAGTGCATGTTTTTAAGCCTTTTCAACATAGTAAGGGAAAGGATGTCGGAGAACAGCAAGGACACTGATGCCTTCAAGAATAATCAGTGAGAACAGTACCTTGAAGTTAATATGAAGCAAAAGAAAGGGGGACATATGACTTTACCACTGGATAAAACTGGGGAAAGTATCTGACTGTGCATTTTGAAAAGAAAAAAATAACAAACATCTTTGTAGGAAGTGAATGAGAAATGCATTTAGCAGTATACACCAAGATAATCCTGTTTGCTTTCATCCTCACTTGTTCACCATTATCTCCTTATAATATGTATTTGTCTATGCATGCTGTCCAGCTTTTAGCTTCTCCTTTATCTTCTTGACCATTGTTCCTCTTTTTACCTCATTCCGTATATTGCGACTGGCTCTGTGTTAGATGCCAACTCCTTCTGGACAATAGCTTGCTCTTTATTCCTTCAAAAATTTCTGCTAGGACCATTATGTCTTCTCTTCAACTGACTTCCCTGGTTTCAGATAATGTATTAGCCATGCCAGGCATAAACCCTTATCAGATCTGAGTTATTTTTCTTATAGCGAACTATTCTTTCTTCATCCTTGGAATGACCCAAAATTTTTGTCTTCAGACCATTGTTTCTGAATACTTTACTGTTTATGTTTAGGTGTCTTAGGGTTTACAGGTGTTTCACAAAAAAGAATAATGCCAGCCTAAAAGGAGAGACAAATTCTCTACTAATGCACTCATCATTCAGAGTTTCAGAAGACCTTCTACACAGAAGAGCTGAAAGGGCTCTGGGCAAGACTACCTACAACAATTTGAAATTCAATGTCTGGTCTGAATGAAATTCCAACATTTTTGAAACACACAGTTTCAAATCAGAACAAAAATTCAAAACATTTGAAATTCTCTATAAAATGAAATTTCTGCCCCACAATGTTCAGATCAAAATGTTTCACTTTGATACACTTGTTTCATTTCAATTTAGATTTCTGAATAGAGCTTATTTTATATTTCACAGAATATAAGTATGATTAATTTCAGTATAAAATACAAAAGATCAAAACAAACATTTCAGCCTTGTCAGAATGACACATTCAATTTTTTGTGTGGATCATTTCCACACAATAAATTGAAACAAATATTTCATTCTGTTAAAGGTCAAATGGAATGCTTCAAGCTTATCAAAATTGTCTAATTTCAATTATTTTTCAAAATGAAATTTCTTTGAAATAGACATATTCCTTCCTAACCCTTTTACTCAGTTTTTCCAGACAGGAGAACAGCTTATGAGAACATTGTCTATTAGCTCCAATTGTCACCTTGAAATGAACTTAAGCTTTTTACTATCCTGATCACAATTAAAGCTTACTCCATTATTCATGTATATTATAGTTGTATTGTGTGTGAATCAAATAGTTCCAATTTCTCACCCCTCCCCAATGTTTCCAGCATTATTTCCATAGCATCCATTGTTTTTATCATTTAAATTGTGTACAAAGGCTTGTATTTTTCAGAAATAGATTGACAGTCAGATTCTGATCAGAGTGACCTTCCCCCCCAACAGCTATCTTTTGATTCTAGTGGAGTTGTTCAGACTTATACTAGCATAAGATTAAAATGTGTTCCTCCTTTCTACTCCAGATTTTTAGAACTGATTAATCTCTCAGGCATTTCTCTGCTCGCAAGTCCAGAAATGCCTTCAGTCTAGTCATCCGTGCTTTTGTGACAGTGAAGCTCTCTCTAGTCTCACTGTCAATAACATGACTGGTCTGTAGTTCTTCAGATTTTCTGTATTATTGGATAGTATACCTGTTGCATGTACCATTTTGATGGTACAGGTTGAACCTCCCTGGTCCGGCACTCTTGGGACCTGACTGGTTCTGGCCCTTGGAATTAATTAAACTAATCAACATTGGAGACAAAAATGGCATGATAGTCAAAAGGAAAGAGACTTCAATGGTGTCAAAAGACTAGTAGCTAGTCCATGAAAACCTAAAAGGGCAGGGGTGGTAAAAGAAAAAAATACTTTTAATTCCATTCTGTCATATAGCCTCCAGTGCAGAGAAATGGAAGGGTAGGAGATCATCATTGCTATCACCAATGGAAAACAAGCACCTAACAAAATATGATGACACAAAAACTGCCTGCCCTTTTTCCTTCCTCTGGGTTCTAGAGCAATTAATATATTTTAAATACTTTTGTATAGCCATACAATTTGAAACTTATTAAACCAACTCTCAAAAGGTAGAATAGACTTTTATTTGGAAAAAAAAAAGCAGAGGGAGGAGTAAAAGACCAAGGAGAATGACAAAGTAAGTAATTGTATAAGCATTGTCAGCATTCACTGTTAACTACCAGATTATCACTAGTACCCTTTGAAAACATCCCCACAGTAGCACTTTGGCAACACCTAGTGGCAAAAGGTAATAAAAGTTTGCATATGCTTTGGAAACATTTTGTTCTGAATGAAACGTTGCTCTGAAAATGCTTTTCTTGCAAGATCCACAAACTTTTGTTTTTAATAAATATTTTGCTTGTTTATGAAATTAACCAGCATGGTTTTATCATTTGTTCTTTGTTGCAGATGAGGCACTGTAGGATGAATTAGTCTAGTAAGACAGACAAGAAATTTTACTTATTCCATATGGCAGCAGCACAGTGAAAGCAGTGGCATGGCGACACTTGGACTTTAAGGTCTCTTATCCAGTCCAGAGCAGACGGGGTAGTCTTTGTGAATAGATGCAAAATGAACATGAATTGGGCAGGCATCCATGATGTGTCCAGCAGTTTGCACTATGCCACAGTTGCAGTTTGGCAATTCAGTCATTTTTCATCTATGGAGTAAGTATGCACATCTTCCTCGTTGGGTGCAGATAGTTTAGAGCCATATGCACTTGCACAATTGGGTCTTTGATTAAATTGCTGTTTAGTATGTTGGCAGCCACCCAGGCTTTAGACCATCTTCTGTGAATCTCCTTAGCGTCCACACGGAGGGTTGTAGAATGAGACCAGAAGAGTTTTCTTCATTTTGACTGGAGAGGGGGAGTCTTAAAAGTCACTGTGAAGCAATAGTGTGGAATTTACCCTGCTTTTTCAGTACTTTCTAATTGTCACTGCCTCTCATTGGATATTTACTGGTGTAGTGTTAGCCAATACTTCTAACCATGGACATGGAGTTGATGTGAGGGTGCCACTATGAAGAGCAGCACTTGTTTTGGTGTCCACTAAAATGGTGTGTAGGCTTCTGCTCCAACTTGAGGCACAGTATTTCACTGTGGAATGGACCAGGGCTAGTCTTGATATTCAGTGTGTGCAAGCATCACTTTATGCCTGGTGCTTTTGTCAACTGAGACTTTTGAGTTGGCAGTTAGTTGCCTGACACCTGTGAGAGTTTTTGGGCTAGAGGTGCTGCTCCGCCAAGGGCACGGAGGAGACACCGACCTTTTGGCTTGACTTGTGAAGTCAAGAGCCAACACAGTGAAACTGCACTGCCAATTTAAAATCTAAATACTATAAGGGCAAAATTATCCACTCCAACAGAGGGCTGACACCAGGATTATGTAGAATTTATATAAAAAAATCACTCATAGCCTATGTGATCTAAAGCATTTTAGTAAACTATGAATAAACGTATTCCTAAAGACGCAGAGGTTCTGTATAATATAGAATAATCCTTTGCACTGTTGATGTGTCAAAGATGAGAAGCATGGCATAAAATAGAGCTTTGAAGAAAATGAGAGCATAACCTAATGAACAGGCAAGGCCTCTTAATTAAAATGGGTTCTGTGGTGAGAGCAAGCTAAACAACTTCGCCCAGATTTAAGCAATGTCTACAATGAAGAAATTCCTTGTTGTAATTACATCAGTGTTGTCATACCATTGCAAATCCCTCACAAAGAAACACCTGAATCATCCAGATTCAATATGGACTTTACACTGATATAAACTTAATCCAGTAACATGCCAGATGAAACTGCACTCAAGTAAGATCTGCTTTGCATATGTACATTAGGTTTTTCATACTGATGTAGCTACACAGAGGCTAATTTCCTTATTGTAGACTGAATTGAGAGTTACTAAGATTTCACACTATTTATGTGTATGTAATTCCTCATTATGATCTGCAGTGTAGCCCCACCGTTTCATCTCTTCTGCATTCAATGGCTGTAGTGAAATAGTATTAATACAATAATATTTACCAGTTATTAAAGTTCAAACTTTCTGACATGGCTATTAATCTGAGGTGCCTGTTTCTGAATGACCAAATTTAGACATGTAGGGTAGGAATTTCAAAAGTACATGAGGGGATTTTATGTCATACTATCATTGAAACTCAATGGGACTCTGGCTTCTAACTGCCATGGATGACTGAAAATGGTAGCCATGGAAACTCTGGGGTTCAGCATATCTGAAAATCAGCCTCTGCACACCTAAAAGTTGGTCATAAAAAAAAATCTGATGCTCACTACAGCCTCTAAGTGTATTCTTTCCTGTGGCTCCCGTCTGCACCATAGACCACACATGAAAAGGGGCTTTAAAGGGAGTAGCTATTGAGGGAAGCATTTAGTAAAGCTGTATCAGGGAAGAAAGAAAGAATATAGAAGCACTGGTTTTGTGCCTGTATCTCAAGCAGTCTGAGGGGCCCAAAACACTCATTCATTTTTTTTGTGAAGTGAGACAGAAAATGCTGTGACTAAATGATTGGGGGAAAACAAGGAGACAATCTGGTGTTCATTTACGAAATTGGACACTCTCAGAAACACCCACCTTACTAAAAATACAAATATTAGTATCTCTGATCCCCATGTTACAGAGTTAACCTTTGGGTGGGGAGGGGGCAAAAAGTGACTTTGTTCTGTTTGTGCAGCGAGGTTCAGGTCCATGACTAGGACTCTGAGATGCTACAACACAAATGATATAATAAATCATTAGCGCCTTTTATCTATCACTTGAACTAGGCCAAAGGCTCAGTGACTTGCTATTGACCCCCAGCCATCCTATCTCCTACACAGATTAGATTTCATTAAGACCATACTACTGTTCTGCTCATGCAGAGGAAAACCTGAGCTGTAATTAGGTAAGAGCTACACAAAGGTGGTTTTGCTTACCATTTAGCACACACAAATTAAGGCTCTTTACTGTTCAGCAAGTTCATTCCATATTTCCCAGTCCACTTCATTAAGTGGAAGATGCTGGAACCAAGACATGGAAGAACCCACCACAGAGCACTCAGGTCACACGTAAAGTCACTCAGTGGACAAACATTCTGTAATTTAAAAAAGAAAATTACAGTCCCCATACCTTTCAACCAGATGCCTTTGCTTTCTCCTTATTAAACTGAATTTGCTAGTTTGAGAAGAAAGTTAACTCTAGGAAAGAGTGTAAAACAAAGGAGAGAATAGTAAAAAAAAAAAAGTTAAAATATTTTTTAGCATTCTGCTACCTGTAATCATTTCACTACAAAAGAAATTTTGGAGAAACAAGAATCTTGAGTATGAAAGCCCAGTAATATTGAGGGGAAAAATTAGCTTTATGTTAACACCCCAGGTTTGGCTACATGGCAAACAATTACGGTTATATTTATTCAGGTGTATACATAAAGACCTGTTTATAAGACACATTTGAGCCCTTTACTTTTGGAATTCATAGCCCACATTTGCTGATCATTAAGGTAAACTGCAGAGCACATATTTCTCAACCCTTGGTTTTTTTTTTTTTTGGAAGTGGGGGCTGTGGGAGAGATGTGTGAGAATTTGGCCAGTAGTGAGGGGAAAGGATGGTTGTAGAATTTTGGTTTAGGTTTTGCTGCTCATCAAAGTACTGATTTTAAGAAATAATAGCAGGCAGGAAGGGATGGAGGCATGCAAATCTTAGGATAGATGCTGTTTTGCAATAGTATACATCAAAATAACTAACTTTAAAATACATTTTAAACAGCTTTTCATTGAACTGCTAGATCATCTTAAGTGTGCAGTAGCAGACATTATTTAACAGCAGGCTCAGAAGAGCCAGTGATAATTTGAGTGTAAAATATACTGATTACCTTTAGAGAGACGCATCAGTATGCCTAAGGAACAAAGCACAGAAATCCATGATGTTCCTCCATCCAGTGGAAGATGATTCCAATGCCTAGGCTTCCTGGACTCAGTACTCCTTGTTCCATATCAAATTGTGGTATCTCATGCCCATGAGGTATTTGTGGCATGCTCAGACTTAAGACTGAGGTTTTTTTTTTTAAATCAGTTTTAAACAGAACTCAGGCAAAAATAAATATTTTCAGGAGATCCCGTAGAGATTCCTTGTGCTCTCAATTCATTTTAAATAAATATTAACAATACAATTTTGGTCCATTAAGCATTTTAAAGATCTCTGACTGTGGAAGAGTGTGGGTCCGAGCACCTGATAAATCTTGGACCTGGGAGAGAATTACACTAATAATCATGCAAAACCCAAGACAGCTCTCAAGGAACAAATTTATCTTAATGATAGGGAATGACACTGATTGAATTCCGCTTATTAAAGGTGAATTCTGCAGAGCCACAAAACAGTATAAGGGCATTGCAATCTAAGGAGTCCACTGTATTTTCTGGTTATATTCTGAAATATGAGCATTAATTTACATTTTCACAAAGAATACATCTCCATTATGGGTCTATCCAATCCCCACAGAAGGCAGAGGGCCTTGAATCAGATGCCATGTGTTTTGTACAACTAAATGTTTTGTTTTTTGCTTGGTTTGTTAAAAATGGGGCATGGTCACATATACAAATCTCAGTTTGAGTGTGGATCATATTTGGGAATGTAATTTTCCACTGTGACAAACATGATATTACACATTAGCTCAAGAATTCAAGCAGAGACAAAGCTATGATGCTGTTTTTAAGACATACTACAGAAACTATTTAGCTTCATATGAATTATTCCACTCTCAGAAAAGGCAAGCTTTCAGAGTAAGTTATCCTAGAAGAGCTACAAGCCAGATGTTTTACTGTGAAGTAGAACGTGACTTTAATAGTAACCTAACTTGCATTAAACTGAAAGGTTACTTGCACTCTTGACCTGTAAGAGGGAATTAAAGCAGCATCTCCTGTTCACATTCTATTATATATCACTGTGATAGTAATAGGTAGATAGATCAGTGATCACTTCTGAAATGTTATGACAATTCACAAAAGTTCGTTTTAGAGAGAAGCTATTTTAGCTATTAAATCTATTTTTCAGATTACAGACTGCATGACTAAACGATGACTCAACAGGAAAAAAGAGATAAGGAATTGTTTATTCAGGAAGTATAACTGACTACAGTATATTTTTGATCAATCCCCCCCCCCCATTTTTTCCTTGTAATTATGCTAATCTAGGACTCATTCATGCTATTTTTCTATTCACATGAAGACAGTATCTACTCTATTAATGGCTTGAATGTCAACATCACACAAAGTGGAAATTAAGGACTGATGTAAAATATTTACTTGAACGCAAAGTCCAGTCTCGTAAATACCAATATCTTTTTAATAGATAAGACTGGACACACAGGCTTTGTCTACACTGCATCATTTTTGCAGAAGGGAAACTGCAAATGAAGTACTCATTAGCATTTCTCGCACTCTTATTTGCATATTCTCTTCAAATCCTTTTTCTGGAAGCGGTTTTTGTGGGGAAAAGCCTTTTTGCACAAGAACCCTTATTCCTTATTTTTTGGAATGCCGCCTCCACCCGTTTTAAAGGGACAGTGGAGTCCAGAGTCAGCTGGGGACTCCCAGCTGATGCCAGGCTCCCTGCAGCAGTGAAGCCTGGATTCCCCAGCTGATCCCGGGTTCTGGGGAAATGCCGCAGGGAGCCCAGGGTCCACTGAGGAATCCCCAGCGGACCCCAGGCTCCACAGCAGCTGCATCTTTGAATCATCACAGAGGCAGTGTTTTAAAGGGGCAGCCCTGGAGCCAGCTGGGGACTCCCCAGCTGACCCCAGGTTCCCCACGGCATTTCCCAGAACCCGTGATCAGCTGGGGAGTCTCCAGCTGACCCTGGGTTCCCCTGCTGTGGGGAGCCCAGGATCAGCTGGGGAATTCCCAGCTGACCCCTACTTCCGCTGCCACAGGGAGCCCGGCATCAGCTGGGAGTCCCCAGCTGACCCTGGGTTCCGGGGAAGTGCCACACGGAACCCGGGGTCAGGTGGGTAGTTCCCAGCTGACCCCAGGCTCCACTGCCCCTTTAAAATGGGCAGAGGTGGCAGTTTCAAAGTGGCAGGGGAACACAGGGTCAGCTGGGGACTCCCCAGCTGATCCTGGGTTCTGGGGAAATGCCACAGGGACCCTGGGGTCAGCTGGGGAGTCCCTGGGCTTCAGGGCTGACCCTGGACTTCAGGGTCAGCTAGGGAGTCCCCAGCTGATCCCAGGTTCTGGGGAAATGTCGCAGAAAGCCCGGGTTTAGATGCGGAGTCCCCAGCTGATTCCAGGCTCCACGGCTGCCTCTTTGGCGCACAGGCGGCATCAGTTGTGCAGCAGCTGCCCCTTTGAAGCCCCCAGGAGACTTTTCAAAGTGGCAGTGCCGCACAGCAGCACTGTCACTTTGAAGTATGCCGTTCCCGCCCCCCCCCCCTTTTGCTGCCTCTATCTTGTCTTATAGAGGCAGCAAAGGGGGGGGAGGGATATCGACTAGTCAAAATACTATCCGATAAGCAAATGCTTATCGGATAGTCGACTAGTCTTTGACATCTTTAGGCTGGAGTTGGCAAGTGGCTCAGCTGGGCTGCGGTGGGAGACTGGAATTCTATGGAAGGGGAGGCGGGCTGGAAATGACCTCCCCAGGTCTGGAAAAATCCCTCATCCGGAATCAGTCAGGCCTGGGAAGTGCTGGACCAGGAAGGTCCACCCTGTAGTACCTCCATAATCACAAGAACTTTATCTAGTCTTTCTATTAATTTTTCTTATTTTGCTGTCTGTCTAGAGTTAAGTTAGACCCTCAAATCCAACCCAATCGGCTGTTAAGACAGCAGAGCAAAACATACACTGGATAGGATTAACTTCCACACATGCATTTTAATTTGTAGTCATATGTATGTGATATGAATACTCTCAATTCTGCGAGTGATTCTGAATTGCCAATCAGCATCCTTTCGTAAAGCTCACTGGATGTAAAATGGCAAATGAGGAAACAAAAAAACTGAACACAAAAATGTGAAATTCCATCTCTTTATTTTATGTATTCCTAAAATCAAGGACCCTGGTACATATCATCCACAGAAAATATATCCGTTCTTAACTCATGATGGTGTGTCCAAGTATTGCACATGTAGGGACTGTGTACTAACATAGTGCAGCCACTACACCACGTAGTAGTAAAGAATGTAACTTTCTTGGTGACTTTTCAATTTCCTTTCAATTAACCCATAACCCCACATACAATAGCATGTATTCTAAGCAAGAGTTTTTTGGAACAGTTGATATTCTGAATTCAAAAGCCATAGTTTAAAATGGAAATGCTAATGCACTTACCTATAGCAGCTCTAGCTACACTAAAGTAAATATTTCTTTAGGGTAACAAAACACATTGCTTTAGCCAGTAACACAAAGTATATGAGTTTTATAATACATATTACTATCTTTACTTGTACCCATACTTCTCTTTAATATATAAAGCTCTAAAAACAATTCTTCACTATTTTACAATTACATTAAAACACTTCCGTGATTGGTCTAACTATTGATTTTGGTCTCAATATTTTAAACATTAATCATTCCATAAAAATATACAGTTGATAACATGGTCCTACCAATAATAAGAAGCCTTCCAAAACAGGCTAATGACAGATACTCAACCATGCAATTCAGTGCTCAGAATCATCTAACTGATAAATATTCATATTGCTTTTCAGACATTACTCTCAAACATCTTTAAAATATTATCTTTACAGTCTTACAATGCTTACAAACATCCAGAAAGGGTTCACATTTCTAATTTGCTTGTAGCAGCCATGCAAGTGTTATTACTTTTACACTGGGCCAGCTAAGCATAAGCTTCATGCCATCTTTTTGAAATTTTTTCCTCTTGGACCATCTTTACACAGTGAAATTAACTTTACAACTGACTTTATGTTGTTCCATGTGAACAGAGATTAGAGATGAGCCAGACACTCAGAACTGCACTTTTCAGTTAAGTCTTTAAGAACTAACTTGTTTACTTTCAGTAGGATGCACTTATAGCTGCCTTTCAGTTCAACAGACACTTAGTGTACTGTCAAGCTAACTCCAGAAGTATATTAAAAGGTGAAGTTATTACAAAAAAAAAAAGCACACTGCAATTCAAAAACATCTCAACCATGTTTAAAAACAGCACTGCGCCACAACTGAGAGTGTCAATAGCCACATCTGGAGGCATCTTATCTGCAGATTTCCTTGTTCCTATCTCAAAGTGGGTAACACCAAATCTTTCATATTTTCTATTCCTTGTATATTATGATGCTACTCATTCTGGACTAGGAACCGGAAGAAACAGTTTTCTCCAGCTTAGAAGTAGCTAATGATAAATCACTTAAAAAAAAAAACGTTATAGGTATTTTTCTTCTTTTGGAATCTTACACACAATTCTGTGAGTTTTGTTAACTTTTGCAAGTTTTAGATGTCCCAGCCAGGATATTCCACACCACTGTTTACTCTTACAGAAATGAAAATTTTTATTAATGTCAGTATTAACTACCCCCAATCCTGTGTGTCTCATCTCTATAAACGATAGAATTGCAATTGGACAAATTCAAATCCCAGTTCGGACAAATACCTTTTGAAACAAGAAGTGGAAAAATCAGGGAAATACATATGAAATTCTTAGTTCACTGCATTCAAGATACTGTTCTTTCTTCCTTAATATAAATATATATGGACACAATCATGATGACAAGCAATCAAATTACAACTTCTCTCTAACTGCTCCAAAATTAGTATAAAATATAAAATACTGTTCCAGATCTTTAGATGTCAATTGTTAAAAAAATCAAATCAGTTAAGTGAATGTTCATTGTAAATTATTTACAGAAGAGGTAACAAAATTTCCAGGTTAACATTTATCATGAGTTATGATTCAGCACATAGGTAAATACAATGCACTCATCGAAAATACAAAATCCAGTACTTATCAACTACACAAGAGGTCATGATTAGCTTTATGTAGCTGATGTACTTGTAAGAAGAAAAGTGCCAAAAGCTTCATAGGTAAGTCTTTGATTTTTAATCAGTAAACATACACACAAAAATTGAAGACTTTAATCAATTTTAAAGTAATGTCAAATAAAAATATTTAGAAAAAAGATGTTACAAATGTAGAAGTACATCTTATTAAAAATGCATTTTAAAAGTCTATAAATTTGTCTGGTCAGTAAAGATTTTATTTGCAAAAGATCTGTAAGAACAACTGGATAGAAATGCTTATGTAAACTCTGGTTTCAAGAAGCATGTGTGTTTTAGAACTAAATGATGTAAATATGAAGGCATTTATAAAATTCCAAACAAATAATTTTTAAAATGACAGCATCTTTTATAGTTCAGAGCAGTTCATGTTAGGTCACAAAGAAACTGTTAACTGTAAAACAGAATATAATTTTCTCCATAAATTAGAATGTTCAGTATTAGTTCTGTTGCCTTCGTTTTGCTGATCTCATTTTTTCAAATCGTGACTCCATCTCTTCCAGGACCTTTGGTGTGTAACGTACAACTAACTTAACCTTTCCTTGAGCTGCTTTCAGCAGTTCTACTGCTTTTTCATGGTGTTCTCCTTCAACGCTCTGTAAAGCATAAACCATTAAATATCACATTAGCAAAGAATGCAAGTTTTGCAGAAGATTCTTTAGCTCCTTTGTTACTCAAAAAACTTCCATTATAATAAAAAACTAGAAATATGTCAGGTTTGAAACTGTAATGCAAGGGGCTCTATCACCCAGTTGAAGATCTGAGGCTTCAACAAGTCTCTAAACAAATGGTGACGTTTTCTTTTCTAACTAGCATTTAAAAAAAGTAATGTGGAAATGAATGCCAAGCAACAAATTTATCACGGAAGACAAGGAACAAGCAGACATACTAAGAATCACTAGATTGTATACTTCACACACAAAATCAGAACAATAATGA
Organism: Pelochelys cantorii; assembly: GCA_032595735.1. NCBI lineage: Eukaryota > Metazoa > Chordata > Testudines > Trionychidae > Pelochelys > Pelochelys cantorii. The sequence goes on along the minus strand of CM064329.1, from coordinate 41,691,474 downwards.
CAACATTTTAAAACATGTTCCTTTAGGTTTTAGAGACTACATTTAATAGACTTCATAAAATTTGCCCTCCAGACAAATAGTACATAGCAACTTCTCCCCACCACTTCCTCTGTTATAAGATCCAGGCACCATGGTTTATCATCAATCAGCAAAAGTTTATTCTCCCAACTTTATTAAAATCATCAAACACAATGACATTACTATCCCAAGCCTACCTCCCACTGCTGCTATTAGAAGCTAGAAGGCAGGTGATGTACCTGTTGATTGGAGGGTTTCCCCGTTACTATAAAGTTACTTACAAAAAGAAAAACAACAGTTAAAAAAAACCAAGTAACTTCTCTTCCATCAGATTTAGAAAATGTGCTTCGATATTTTCATTTTTTGTTATTCAGTTGGATGCACAAGTCGTTCTCTTTTAAAAATGGCATGAGAAGCTTGTAAGGATCGATGGTGTAAGTAAGAGGTTTGAAAAAATCAATTGCAAAATAATGAGTTTAGAAACTAAGCAATTTTTATACAAATATAGATTAATTCTGTTATAAACAAACAAAATACAATCAATGTTGCTGGTATAAAAATTCTGGAAAGACAATTAAAATCTTTTAATGGACAAAAATCTAGTTTTCAAAATATTTCTATTAGCGAAATTCTGGCAAAGGCATAAGCAATATTAAGTGAAGCCTTTGCAATAATACACAGAAACTTTTAATTGCCAAATGTGACAGATATTGCAGCAACACACCATGTCTTTGGGGAGCATATTGAATTATATTTAGGACTGTTAGTTAATTGCATGCGTTAACTGCAATTAATCAATTTACTAAATATTTTTGAATTTTTCCTTTACATTTTCAAATATAAATTGAGCACTGTACACTTTGTAGTCTGTTTTGACTGATATCAATATATTTTATTACAAATATTTGCACTGTAAAAACGAAAAAAGAAAAAGTATTTTGCTATTCACCTCATACAAATACTGTAGTGCAAATCTCTTTACCATTAAAGTACAACTTACAAATGTAGATTTTTTTAATCACATAATTGCATTCAAAAACAAAATAATGCAGCACTTTAGAGCCTATATGTCCACTCAGTCCTACTTCATGCTTAGCTAATTACTCAGACAAACCAGTCTGTTTACCTCTGCAGGAGATAATGTTGCTTGGTTCTTGTGTACAATGTCATCTGAAAGTGAACAGACATTTGCATGGCATGCCTAGATTGCATGATATTTACATGCCAGATGCGTTAAAGATTCATACGTCCCTTCATGTGTCAACCACCATTCCAGAAGATGTGTTGATACTGATAAGGGTTCTGTTCGATGATGATCCAAATCAGCACAGACCAATGCATTTTCATCACCTCCGATATCCTGAAATAGCTATTCTGAGTGTTTAAACGTGCCCGTTATTTCGAAATATTTCAAAATAACGGGTGCGCTCTTCCAGCATCCCTGTAACCCTCGTTCCACGAGTGTTAAAGCACTGTTTAGACAAATCCCTTATTTCAAAATTTTCTAAATAAGCTATTTCAAAATAACCTCGAAATAAGCTTTGCAATTTGCATAACACAAATTGTATATCTTATTTCAAGGTAAGGGTGCTGTGTAGATGCACCCGAAGTGGGCAGCATTATCTCCTGAAAACGTAAACAACATTGTTTTTCTGAGTGATTGTCTATACAAGAAGGACAGAGCGAACTGTAGGCTCTGAAGTTTTACGTTGCATTCAAAAATAAAAGTTTATTTGTACTTAATTCTACATTTGTAAGTTGCACTTTCACAGTAGATTGAATTTTTATTATCTGAATTGCAAAATACCATTTTTTTACGGTGCAAATATTTGTAATAAAAAATAAAGTTAGTATAGTACACTTTATATTCTGTATTGTAACTGAAATTAATATATTTGAAAATGTAGAAAACATCCAAAAACGTATATAAATAGCATTCTTTATTTTTAACAGCACAATTAATCACAATGAATTGTGATTAATTTTTAATCACTTGAGAGCCCTAATTAAATTTATTCCTTTTGGTATAAACAGATGAGTTTGAACTGACTTGGGGTCTTTTTTGATTCAGCAAACAGGTAGGAATTTGGATTCAGGGGAACCTCAATCCTCCAAGTGTGACAGGGAATGGATCACTTAATGATTACCTGTTCTGCTCATTCCCTCTGGAACATCAGCATTGGCCACTGTTGTACAACAGGATCCCGGGCTATATGGACCTTTGGTCTGACCCACATGGCCGTTCTTATGTTCTTGGATTGAAACGCTGGAAAGCCTTTGACCTACTGTGGCCCCATAAGACTGACAAGCAACTTCTGGTATGGTTAGCATGAGGTTTAAATCTATTTATTGTAAGGATTCTTTTAAATGTTTTCTCTGTAATGCTTTTGACCTAAGAATAAATTTACTTTACTTTGCTACAACTGTGTAGTTACTGGTTAATAAAACTAACCACCAAAAGACAAACACACTGCCATTGTCCTGAGAGAAAGCAATACACAGGGCAGAGCCTTAGACCTGGTCTACACTAGGAGTTTAGGTCAAATTTAGCTGCATAAGGTCGATTTTCTAAACAGTGAGTCCACACCACCAAGCCCTTTCTGTTGACTTTAAGGGCTGCTGAAGTGAATTTCGGTGCTTCTGCTTTTCACAAGGAGTAACACAAATTTCAACCTTGCATGGTCGAATTCACGGTAGTGTAGACCCAGCGTTGAGAAAGTTTAGGTTCTTGGCTTCTGGGAGGCATCCTGTAGTGCCCCACTCTGACCAGAACTTGTGCTTCTATTGATCTCCAGGCGAACAGGAAAAACCCTGGGAAAGTTTGAACTTCATTTCCCATGCGGCCAGTGTTTCAAGTGCTCCTCAGAGCAGGTGGTACACCAGAGCAACACATGTGACCATGACTTCCATAAGTTCAGTTCCATTAGCTCTAGTTCCCAGGTGTGCAAAACAGCACTAGTCATGGAGTGTGCAGGAAACCTTGGACTTCACTGAGGTGCGGGGAGAGGAATCCATTCTCTTGGAGCTTTGAAACAACAAAAGAAACGCCGATATCTATGCAAAGAGAGCAAAATGCATGATGGAGAAAAGACACTCCAGGGGCCCCCAGTAGTGCCATGTTAAAATAAAAAATCTGAGGCAGTCTCATCACAAGACAGAGGCAGCGAATGGATGTCTAGTGCATCGCCACAAACATGCCACTTCTATGACCAGCTGAATGTGATTCTAGGGGAGGACCCGACAAGCTTCCCAAACCAGACTGTGTAGTCCACCTAAGACACTGAGGGCAGCAGCATGGAGGACAGTATGGTGGTAGTGGGAGGATGACAAGAATGGCTAGCCAGCAAGCCCTGAAAGCCAAGAACTTTTCATCACTTGGAGCCAATCCCCTCCTTCCAGGACATATTACAGTCGAGCATTGATCCTGAGGGCTCTTCTGGTGATTGCACAATTTTTTTCTTACTGCAAGTGGGTTAAGGCAATTGGATGTGATCTGTGGCATATTCTGTGCCTACAGTGTGTGCCCGGGGCCCGGAACAGCTTGTTAACGTGTCTAGAGATGGAGGGGGAATCCTCCCTGCACATCTCCACAAAGCTCTCAGATAAGAACTATTTGATCCTTGTCACAAGGTTTCAGGGGAGGCCTGTTTTATTCCACCCTCCACAGTAGGACACCTTCCTACAACAAGCCAGCAGTAAGTGATCTGATGTCATTGCAGCGTAAGGCCCAGGTTTCTGGCCACATTCAGTCAGCATCAGCTCCCTATCACTCCGTGAGATTCAGAGAAGACTGGTATCTCATATGATAACCTGTATGGCAACCGCAGGCTCCTGCGGGATGGGGAAGTAGCACTCTCCCAGGAAGTGGGGAGTGGCAGACACAGAGGAAAGAAGCCATGTGAGCCACTGCTGTGCCCCTACCGTCCCTCCTCCCGCCTGCAGGATCATGCCTGCTTCAACACTGCCATGAGTCCAGATGCTTCCTTTAGAACTCTGTTGTGTACCTGCTGTACAGTAGCCGATTTAAAGCATAATTTTGGCCTTGCACAGAACACATCTCCATTGTCTTTAGCAAGATCTTCACTGTATGTCAGCAGATTACGTTTTAGGCCCCACAATGTACCTCCTATAATGTGGGCTCTTATAACTTTTCATTAGAGCGAGAACAGCAGGCAGCTTGCTGTGTACTCCCCCAGCTACAAAAGCTGTCCAGCTAGCCCAAATCTGCAGGCAAAAATGGACAAGAGAAGACATGTTTAAGGAGCAAATGGAGTGGAGGAATAAGTTCCTGGAGGGGAGGAGATGCGAGTGCAGTGGCAGGACAGGAAAGAGTGCAGGGAATGCAAGCAAAGCAACAAAAGAATATCTTTTTGCCCTTGACGGCTGTGATGGAGCACCTGGCAGACAGCCTGGAGTGGGACCCTCCCACCCCATGCAGAACAACTTTCCCTCCTCTCCCAGCTCCATAGTGTTCACCCCTAGGGACCACAGGGTGAGGGGGACCTCAAGGGCAGCCTCACACTTAACCTACAGGGCCTTGGGAGGCAAACGGTTGTCCTCCTTGTATTTCTGATTCCCCCATCCCACCTTTCAGTTCCTGCCATGGACTTCTTTTATGTCTCTACTGTCTTCCCTAAATAAAAACACATGAACTCTGAACAACAGTCTCTTTATTGCTTGTATTACCGGAGTGGGGTAGGGGGATCATAGGCTAACACACTGAATGCAGAAGCATCTTGTTGAGAGTAATGTGCATGACTCTCAAAACTGGACATTCATGAAACTTTCTTTCAAAGCCTCTCTGATTTGCACTGGCCTGTGCTGTGCTCTCTTATCGCCTGGTGTCTGGCTGCTCAAAATCTTTCCCCATTGTGCTCTGCCTTAGTCCCCCACCCTGCCAGATAACTTTCCTTCTTGCTCTCACAAGTATTAGAGCGCACACAGCAGGCTGTCACCACAAAGGGAATGATGCATTTGCTGAGGTCTAACCTAGTCAGACTCCTAAACCTTCCCTTTAAAAGCACATTCCACCACCATTCTGCACTTGCTCAGCTGTAGTTGAACTGCTCCTTACTGGGGTCCAGGCTGCATGAGCCACAAGAGCAAGAGGTACACTGGGTCACCAAGGATCACTATTGGCACATCCACCTCTGATTTTGATTTTCTCATCTGGGAATAAAATTCCAGCCTACATCTTTCTGAAGACGCAGGAGTTCCTAAAGATGCAGGTATCATGGACCCTTCCCAACCATCCCACATTGATGTCGGTGAAATGGCCCTTGTAATCCACAAGCATCTGCAGCACCATGGAGAAGTACCCCTTGTGATTTATGTACTCCGTGGCAAGGTGGTACAAGATGGGGATGTGCGTTTCGTCTATTGCCCCACTGCATTAGGGAACCCCATTACGGCAAAGCCCTCCGCTATGATATCTACCTTTCCCAGAGTCACTACCCTCCATTGCAGAATGGCATTGATTCCTTTGGTTACTTGTATAACAGCCTCCGCTGTAGATTTCCCCACTCCGAATTGATTCCCAAATGATTGATAGCTGTTTGACTTTGCAAGCATCCACAGGGCAATTGCCACATGCTTCTCCACTGTCAGAGCGGGTCTCATTCAGGTGCCCCTGCACTTCAGGGCAGGTGAAAGCCATTTTCAAAGTTCCAAGAAAGTGGCCTTGCACATTCGGAAGTTTTGCAGCCACTGCTGACTGTCCCATACCTGCAGCACTATGCGGTCCCACCAGCCTGTGCATATCTGATGGTACCAGACCCATCAGACACTGTTTCCAGAGGACTGACTGCTGGCTGTGTTTCCAATTCACTCAGCCTAAGTGCTCACTTGTAGAGTGCCCATGGCACCCCAAGAAGAAGATTCGTCTTTGTCCTCTTCCTGATTCCTCCTCGTCCTCTTCCTGATGGAGTGATGTGCTTATGCTCTCAAAATACTGCACCATTAGGCGCATCAAGGTAGATATCAACATCATAAGAAGTGCCATGTTCATACTGCTACGGTGTCTGCGTGGGCAACCAGGGCCAAAAAGATTGTTTCCTGTTGACCTCAAGAGTAGATGAGCGCATTATAGGACACTGATGACATGAACCCATAGCCACCTGCTGCAAAGTTTTGGTCCCAGCATGCACCAAGAGTATAACCCAGAATGCAAAGCAGCGCAGGTACTGTGGGATAGCTACCCCACAGTGTATCGCTCTCAAAGTTGACAGCAGTCTCCCTAATGAGGACATGCTACTTCGAATTATGTTGAATTCTTGTGCACAGTGGGACATGGACCTTTGACTTTGCAAAATCAGGTGACCAGAAATCAACCTTAATAGATTTGACCTTATCTCATAGTGTAGACATGGCCTCGGGCAAACTAGCTTGCTGGAGAAATCACAGTGTAAGGCTGGCAGCTGTACAGCCTAAAACTCCCAGTCAGAAAGGAGAGAGCCTTGAGACCTCCACTTAAAAGAAGTGACAAGTGGGAGCCTAAAATGGTAAGTAGGCACTCTCAAGAGGCAACATAAGTACAGTTACTCCTCAAATAGCAACACTAAGTTAATTCTGAATACAGTTATTGAAAACAAGTTGGTTGTATAATATATATATTAAGATGTTAAGGATATACTTAGATATATTACTTCATTTAAAATTGGAACATAAAAACAATACATCTTGGGTGTGCATTAACACATATCCCAGTATTATTTATTTTAAAACTATATTTTAAATTTATGTCCATTGTCTGCTAAGCATAAGGGTTTTTTTGGAGTGTCTGTGGATGAGGAAGGCAGAAGCAAGCCAGCTTAGGCTCATGGATTCTGCGGCCAGTTCTATCCTAGCCTCAATATTTTTTAAGAGTATGTTTTATTTTGGAAATTTCTATAGAGGCACACTGGCTAGCCCAAGGAACCCTGGTACCAGCAAACAAAAGTTGTAGCACTTTGACCATGACCTCTTCCTATTCTATATGCTGGGGGCTGCAGAATCAGGTGTCTTAAGACACCCCATGCAAAGGGCATCTACTAGCTCTACTATGGCTACAAAAAAAATCAGTCACCGAATTTAAAAATACACGCTACTTTTTACAAGAAGCTGGAGGAATGATTTTTAAAATCTCAGCACTTAAGTGAAAAAAATCACAGCCTTTGCCAAAATTATTCTATTGTTTGCACTTTGTAACTTTTCCATTTCCAGCAGCATTTTTATCAGGACAATGACAACATCAAAGGACCTTCACTTCATTATCTTGCCTCACATTGAATGGTTTTGGTACCTACCTTACCATCACATTATTAAAAGTCTGCAACATCAACCACTTTAACACCACTATAACTAGAACTGAATTAATAATTATTTATTACAGTGGATAAAAGCAAAAAATAAATTTAAAAAAATCAAACTAAAACTGATATTTTTCTCCATTTTTCTTGCTGAAATGAGAAAGCAAAAAAACCTCTTTTCAGTCAGTTCACAATGACATTTTGAAATGGCACATGCTGATTACAAATAGTATGTTTCAAAAATTTCAAAACAAACCATTCTGACTTTTAATTGTTTCCAGTTTTTATTCAGCTGAAGCTATTCACTGAATTTAACCCCAATTCACAAACAGTTTTGGTTGAACCAAAACAGCTTTTTCCAGTATTTGTTGAAAAAAATATGTCCATCTATAACTGTAAAACTATTTCGCAGGGCAATAATACAATTTGCTTCAAAATAAAGTACCTAACACTGTGCCTTATTTATCTTCCCAGGCTCTGAAATATTACCTCAAGTCATGGTATACTTGTATTATCGTTTAGTGAACTCATGTACAACAACAAAGCATAGTCCAAGAACTCTCACCATACTTAAATTTTGCCCAACGTCCTTGTCTCGATAATTATGAATCAACTACAAACAGCAGGATAAGATTTCTATCACACTGCAAACCCTAAAAAAAGCACCAGATTTATGCAAACTACAGTCTCTATGCACCCTCAAGTGGACATAAGCAGTTACTACAACTGAAAGTTAAAACCAATCCCTACCACTCCGTTTACAGAAAGAAGCTGGTCTCCACGTTTCAGTCCCCCATGTCTATCAGCTATACCGCCTGGGATAATTCGAGAGATATAGATTGGAGAGTTTTGCTCTTTGCCTCCCATAATGTTGAATCCAAGACCTTCTTCTGTTTTAGGCAACTCAACAACCCTGGGATGGGAATGACCTTCACTGGCGGCAAATGCAGCAACGGTGGCCTGAAAGAAACAAAACTATTTATTTTTTCTTAAAATTGGAACCTTAGAAAGTCTCCGCCTCTCATAGTCAGAGGTGGTAAATATTTGAAAAGGTCTTGCTAGCTATTCTGAGATGGACAATGAAGTAAACAGTAATGTGTATTCTATATCAACATCAGAATACGAAAACGAAGAGGCATTTTAATTAAATAAAAATGAATGTCATTTTAAGTAACAAATCTTTCATGTCTTGTTCATACAACTGACAGATTAACAGGTCATATCAAGAGGAGACATCTAGCTCACCCTTTTTGAGACAAACTATAACATTCCATTCTAGTTATAGACTTTTACCTTTGCTGTAGCATTAGCTCTCACTTCAGGGCTACTGCTGATGTCCACAGTTTCATATACGTGCTCATATACCTTTAAGACAAGGTTATTTAGTAGGTACGTAATTTAATAGGAAAAATGAATACATACTTTTTCTGCTTATATGATGTGACAAATAATCTGCTATGCTAGATGTGTGACAAAAGATCAAAACTTCTGCTGCTACTCTCAAAACTGCATTTCCTAATTTATAGAGAAAAGGGGTAAGTGCATGAAAAAGAAACAGCTTGCCCTATTGGAAAGCCACCTCTTGCTAAGGCTACGTCCATAAATACAGCACTGCAACAGCAAGCTGTAACACCACAAGCTATGCTGCTGGAGTGCATTTCGTGAAGGCGAACTTTGTTGCCAGAAGAGCTCTCCCATTGACATAAAAAACCCACCTCCCTGAGTGACAGAAGCTCTCCTGCAGATATAGTACTGTGCAAAGAAGCACTTATGTCAGTGTAACTTATGTCTCTCAGGGGATGGAATATCCCTAAACTGCTAAAGTTTTGTGGCTATATGCTGCAGTGTAGACACAGCCTAAGACAGGATTACAATAATAAGTCACATCTTCTCCTGTGCCTTCTGAATGGACCATTGAAGCACAGTGAATATCACCAATAAAACAAACAGCACTGCTCACTGAAACCAAAAGCAGTAGCTGGATCAGCAGCAACTCCTGCCCACACCTGGAAGAACCACTCAGAGTTCAGGTAAGGGGTGAAAGCCTTGGGGAAAATGCTAATTAATGTTGGAACAGTGTTAATTTTAAGGCAGAAACAGAAGAGCGTTCATATTTTTACTGACTCAGCGCATGTCTTTACTACTTAAAAAGATGCATTCTTTTATTGCAGGGTAACTACAATAATTTTTTTTATTGCAGGGTATGGGAATACATAAAGACAAGACACTTATTTCACTGCAAAGTATACTCACTGAGATTACACTCAAGTGAGTTTACCTTGTAACAAAACTGAAGTGCCTTTTCTTCATGGAGTCTTTAGCCTGTGATAGCTCATGGGTTAGTTAACCAGAAGGCTCGAGCTGGCTTCTGGAACTACGCCCACTGCAGCTCTGCAGAGCAGTCCTATTGACTAATCATATAGTCAATACAAATTGCATTGACTATATGATTAGCTAACTGCCATTTAGCAATCTGAAAAATTGGGTTGTGCCCACGAAAGCTCATGATATCATCCTACATGTTTTGTTAGTCTTTAAGGTGCTACTAGACTATTTGTTGTTTTTTAAGTTTTTCCTGTTACATACTAACTTGGCTACCCCTCTGAAGCTTTTGAACAGTACATATGTTAGAAGCAGGCATATATCTGGTATTTATTTGTTTATGTCAGGATAACTTACCTCCCTTACAGCATTACAGAACTCACTTTGAAGGACCCTTTGCAAAGCCTGCAGTTTTTGTGGTGGTACTTCTCCACTCCTCTGCAATTTTTCCAGTAACTCAATAGCTCTGCAGATGTCTGGGAAAAGATAAAATATTGGTAATGATCAACTCAGAAAATGGTATTTTAGCATGTTCGTCTACACACACATGCACACAATTTTGTAAGTCAGAATTAAGGATGCTTAAATGCACTTCCTTTAACACAATCATGAACTATGAAGGAGAAGACACCAATTAATGAAGGGGTTGATGAACCTCAGGCCCGGGGGCCGGATGCAGCCCCCAGCTTGCCTGGATCCGGCCCCCCAAGCCTCAGCATTGCGGAGCCCACACTCGCGCTCTGACCTGCTGCTACAAAATCTACCAGCCTAGACCCCACTAGGTTGTGGTGTGCAAGGGGAATGTGAGGAGTGTCTTTCGCCCTCTCAGTCAAGGGCCTCTCATTTTACTTTTCACTTGTGTGTGGCCCCAACTGATTCTTCTATGGGTCAGTGGCCCCTGACCCAAAACAGGTTCCCCACCTCTGAGTTAATGCATCAACATCCAGGCCCTGCCTCCTACAATGACTCCTTCAATATCTCAGCCTCATATGTTGAAATCTTCTTGTCTCTCTGATCCTTTGAATCCCTTTATAGTGGTATGTACCACCTTCGATGCTCCATCAATGTGTCAAATGTTATGGTCTCTCTTATTCTCCATCCTTTTTTGTTTAAAATAACACTGATCAATATTACCATTCACAGATAGAATAATGAAGGGGACTACACAAGATAGAAAAAAGAAATGAGTAGAAGTGCTGGTGTCAGTATACTGGATAACAGTGCACAGATGCTTTATCCACGCTCCTTCACTGGCATTTCTGGCTTCCTTGCCTTCCTGGCTCTACCTGCCATCCCAGTTACAGACCCTACCAACTCCAACCCCTCAGTCCTACTGTCTTTATGACGCCCTTCAACCCATATTTACCCATTGTGAAAGAATCTACTAATATTCACACCCTACACACTACTGTAATAGTTTTGTACAAAGCATGATGTACAAGGTATCACCTGAAAACTGATAATTTACTGGTCAATATCATCTTATTAAAATATGTATAGAACCTTGAAAATAAAGCTGTAAGATTTCCCTGTATGATGTTATTAACACATGTTCCAGCCCCCAGACCCCTGCCCAAACTGAGGTTGGCAAACAGATCTGTCCTAAACAAAGGAATATATACCTTGTTTAATTTTAATTTTGGTAAATAGAGCCATCACTCACAGAGGGGAAACAAAACTCAAATGGGTGAGGAAGAAAAGCAACAGGGAACATCCTTTCACACAGACTCTCTAACTTCTAGTACCCAGTTGAAAATGCTTTTCAAGAAGGGGACAAGGATCCAAAGGCACCCTTCTTTTTCTCCCTGCCCATGACATGCACAGCACCTGAACTGAAAAAAGAAGCTAATTCCAGACTCTGGACAGAGTCTATTCAGCAAGGCTGCTGAAAGTATGTGATGAGAAACTTTGCTTGAATCTTGAAACAGTGTGTTAAGGTGTTTTACTGTATTTTTCTTGTAGCCCATTTCTGACTTTTTGTCTCATTCCCTGTACTCTCTCTTTGTAGTTAATACATTTGTTTTATCTAATACAATGTCTTAAAGCTCAAGTGTCTCGGTAATGTCATTTAGGTGACAAGTTATGTGCATATTATTCTCTGAAAGGAATAACAGCCTTAAATATTTGTACGCTCTGGGAGTACAGCAGAATAGTGGTGCAAAATTCCCCCACGGTATCTAGTTATAGAACATACATCCAATGTGAGGAGTCTGCCCTGCTTTTTGACACGCTGCTCTGTGGTTGGCACTCAGTTGTGAACCACTCCAGACAGTTTGATGCTCTTTTAATAGGGATGTGTAACTGCTTAAAATTTCAGTGGTTACATGCAGGCCAGCAGCCACCTCCTGGGGAGCTGATGCACCCCAGAAGCCGGTTTATAATGCACCGGCTGCCACCTTGCACTGCTGCCTCTATTAGAGGTAGCATGAGGCAGCAGTACGGGATGGCAGGTGGCTTTTAAGCCAGCTCCCCATGCGTACCGGATCCTGCCCGCTGCCCTGTGCTGCAGCAGTGCAGGGTGGCAGGCGGCTCCCAGGGAGACGGACCAGGAGCCATATGTAGCAGTTTAGGTAACCAATATATCGGGAACCCTTTTATACAGCCACACTCTAGGGAAGTAAGTGAGTAGTCGACTAGTCTACTTGACTACTCACTTCCCCCCTCCCTTGCTGCCTCTGTATCAGAGGCAGCATTAGGTAGCAATGCGGGGTGGTAGGTGGCTCCCCAGGAGTCTGTGTGTGTGTGGAGCCAGTTTTTAAGCCAGCTCCCTGCATGTATCAGCTCCTGCCTGCTATCTCTGCAATGCCGCCTGCTCCCCCTCAGTGCTGCCTCTATTAGAGGCAACAGTGTGGGTGGGCGCAGGGGAGGCTGCCACACAGGAGACCCAAGCTGTCTGTCCACAGCAGACCCAAGCTCCTCGCTGGGACCCCCTATGGGCAGGGGCTGCTGCTGGAGCAGCCTCTGCCCATGGCCAATCTGGGCTGCTGTGGACAGGGCTGCTCCAGCCAGGCAGGCAGCCCAGCTCAGTCCCAGCTGGCACTGAGTCCAGGACCTACCCCCGCTATGCTGCTGCAGTGGGTTAGTTCCTGGACTTGGCATGAGCTGGGACTGAGCGCCTTCCCTTATCGACTAATCGTGTGGTTGATAAAAATTCTATCGACTACATGATTAGCTAATTACCTGCCTCCTAAAATCCTTACCACACTCTTGCATCCCTATTTTTTAGCAAACATTTAATGTTGCAAAACAAGTACTAAAATGCCTGAAAATACTTTTTTTTAAAATGCAAACTTGATTTGATTGAATTTTTTTCAAATCTCAAATCAGGTTCTGTTAACAAATTCCTCTGCAAGTATTTTCCAACCAAAATCAAACACTGCAAAAATCATTCTATTATATAACCATAGCAGTAGTAATGTTCTGTGACAAGATTAGACACTATTACATATGCTGTGGAGTTATTCCTTTCTATAGCAAATCTTCTATTGTTTGCACTTCACACTGAACTGGAATGAACTGTCCACCCCATCTAAAGCATTTATAATCTGCTGATTACTAGTATGTGGATGACAAATAGCATATTTTGAAACAAAAGCTTTTTGCCAAATAGATGTCATGCCAGGATTTGGCTACCTCACCTCCATTCTTCAGTTTCTACTATTCAAGACAGGAACCTGTTCAAAGTGTTTTGTTTGCAAAAAGCTCAGTAAACAGCCCAGATCAGTGGTTTTCAAACTAGGGATGTTAAATTTAGATGAATCAGCTAATCGAATAATCGATGCAATTTGATTAGTCGATAAAGGCGCCTCCGCCTTTGCAGCGTAGCAACAGACCCAGGGCTGCTGCTACACTTCAAAGGCGAAAGCATTGTGGGGCTCATGGGGCCAGTGGGGGACTCAAGCAGTCCCCTGCTGGCCCCGTGCTCCCTGCAGCATTTCAAAGCGGCAGAGCCGCATGGAGCCCGAGGTCAGCGGGGGAGTCCCCAGTTGACCCCGGGCTGTATGCGGTGTTTCAAAGCAGCAGCGCTGTGTGGAACCCAGGGTCTGGCGCCGGGCTCCATGCGGTGCTGCCTCTTTCTGATAGAGGCAGCGGGGGGCAGCGACTAGTGTGTCGACTATCTGATAAGTATTTGCTTATCAGATAGGGATGTGAATGACTAGTTGGCTATTTCAAACTATGGGTTGCAACCCAGCACTAGGGTGTGGAATGTCAGGTACTGGGTCTTACTGCTGCAGGGTGAGCAGGTGACCAACAGGGGTGCTAAGGCAGGCTACCTCCCTGTCCTGGCACTGCAGATTGCGCTGTGCCCCAGAGCAGCTGCCGACAGGCCCAGTTTGCAGTTTGGGGGGGGAGGGGGGGAAGCACGCAGGGCTTCTGGGGTGCAGCATGGTCTGAAGTGCCAGGAAAAGCAGGAAGCCTGCCTTAGCACCCTCGCTGCACTGCTGATTGAGTCTCGTTCAAGGTAGCCCCTCCTGACCCAGCTCTGACCTCCACCCCCAAAGCCAGAGCTCCCTCTTATACCCTAAAGCTCTCCTCCTCAGCCCCACTCTGGAGCCCACACTCTAGTCAAATAAAGTTGGGTGACAAGCATCAACAATTTTCTTCAACTGGATCATTAGGAAAAAAAGCCCGAAAACTACTGGACTAGACAATTTCGATCTTCTCTGGTAAGGTATTCCACAGTCTAGGATCGTGGTGTCCTACACGCTAGTCACATGTGGCTATTTCGTTGGTTAACTTGAACAATATGGCTATTTGGCCAGTTGAGTGTAACTAGCTGGACACCAGGGGTATAGGAGCTGGAACTGAGCATGCCTTATTTCCAGCTCTCAGAAATTTAATTACTAAGAATTCAATTTCCATATCCCTCTGAATGCAGCTGTATTGGTCAATTACAAAACAAAACAAACAAAAAAGGCACTATCTGACAGACTCTAGCCCTAGCCCCAAAGCATTTTAAAGAGTAAGCTCTGGAGACAAATAGGAAGCTAAAAAGCCAGAGGCAGAGTGACCAGGGGAGGGAGGTGGACAGGGAGCTGCAGACAGGGGAGTTTAAGAGGGAGAGCAAGAGATCCTGCTGCTGAACAGGCTACCAGGTGAGAGTACTAGCTGTTGGTGTGAGTGAGTTTGCTCGACTGTTTGAATTTTAATTTTGATTCTGATTTCAGGTGACTTCAGTTTCAGTTGCTGTGGCAGTTGGGACTGAGTGCCTGACCTTTGTTCCCTTGATTGTTCTTGATTGCCTCTGGTCAGCCTTCCCCTGTGTGACTCACGAGGGGGCAAGCCTGACCTAGGCGAGCAGGCTTTAAAAGCCAGAGGCAGAGCGACTAGGGAGCTGCAGACAGGGGAGTTTAAGAGGGAGTTTGAAAGAGGGAGGTCTACGATGCTTAGGAAGACCCGCAACACCTGTGCCAGCACTGCTTCTGTCTCCTCCACCTGCATCTGTAGCCAGACAGAGCACCTGAGCATGGATGCCTCTACCCAGATCCTGGTGTGGTTTTGCAGGGACTGTGGCTTGCAATTCCCACTTACTGATATCCAGGCTGGGGGGGGACCATCCAATGCAAAAGGTGCCCGCTGGTGGAATCTCTCAGGGAGCAGGTAAGAGAGCAACAGGAGGAGGTGGCTAGGTTGAGGACCATCCGAATCCACGAGCAATTTCTGGACAGAGCTCATGTGGAGGCAGCTGAGGTAGATGTCCCAGTACACAGGACTGCTGACACATCACTGGTGGAGGAGGAGACGGCTCAGGGTGGACACTGGCAGCTGGTTACTTCTGGCAGCAGGCAGTGCTCCACCCCTGCTCCGAGCCCTCCCGCTTTGGTACTAGGAAACCGTTATGCTCTTCTTGATACAGGAGATCAGGAATCACCCCCTACAACAGAGGAGGAGAAGCCTCGTACTCCCAAGGCTGGGAGGTCTGCTGCCACCACTACGAATAGGAAACGTAGGGTAGTGGTGGTCGGAGACTCTCTTCTGAGGGGGACGGAGGCGCCTGTCTGTCGCCCTGACATTTCATCTCGGGAGGTATGCTGCCTGCTGGGGGCCCGTATCCGAGATGTTACGGATGCATTGTCGAGGATTATCTGGCCCACTGACTACTACCCCACGCTACTCATCCATGTGGGAACTAATGATACTGTGAGGTGTGACACTGAGTGGATCATGAGTGACTACAGGGCTCTGGGAGTACGGGTGAAGGAGTTTGGAGCGCAGGTGGTATTCTCTTCGATCCTTCCTGTCAAAGGTAGGGGCCCGTGCAGAGACAGGTGCATCCTGGAGGTGAATGCCTGGCTGCAAAGATGGTGTCGCCAGAAGGGCTTTTGCTTCCTCGACCACAGGATGCTATTCCAGGAAGGACTGCAAGGCAGAGATGGCGTTCACCTTTCAAGGAGGGAGAAGACCCTATCTGGACACAGACTGGCTAACCTACTGAGGAGGGCTTTAAACTAGGTTCGATGGGGACAAGTGAGCAAAGCCCACGGGTAAGTGAAGAACATGGAGACCTGGGAGATGGGTTGGAAATGGGAGGGAGCGTGGGCTATAATGGCAGAGAGAGAGAGGAGGGTCAGGGCAAAACTGGGAGGCAAGATCAAATCAAGTATCTCAGATGCCTCTATACAAATGCGAGAAATATGGGTAATAAGCAGGAAGAACTGGAAGTGCTAATAAATAAATACAACTATGGCATTGTTGGCATCACAGAAACTTGGTGGGATAATACACATGACTGGAATGTTGGGATGGAAGGATACAGCTTGCTCAGGAAGGATAGACAGGGAAAAGGGAGGAGGTGTTGCCTTATATATAAAAAGTGTACACACTTGGACTGAGGTGGAGATGGACGTAGAAGACGGAAGTGTTGAGAGTCTCTGGGTTAGGCTAAAAGGGGTTAAAAATAAGGGTGATGTTATGCTAGGAGTCTACTACAGGCCATTTACCCAGGTGGAAGAGGTAGATGAGGCTTTTTTTAAACAACTAACAAAATCATCCAAAGCCCAAGATTTGGTGGTGATGGGGGACTTCAACTATCCAGATATATGTTGGGAAAAATAACACAGCAGGGCACAGACTATCCAATAAGTTCTTGGACTGCATTGGAGACAACTTTTTATTTCAGAAGGTTGAAAAAGCTACCGGGGAGAAGCTGTTCTAGATTTGATTTTAACAAATAGGGAGGAACTGGTTGAGAATTTGAAAGTGGAAGGCAGCTTGGATGAAAGTGATCATAAAATCACAGAGTTCACAATTCTAAGGAAGGGTAGAAGGGAGAACAGCAAAATAGAGACAATGGATTTCCGGAAGGCAGATTTTGGTAAGCTGAGAGCGCTGATAGGTAAGGTCCCATGGGAATCAAGACTGAGGGGAAAAACAACTGAGGAGAGTTGGCAGTTTTACAAAGGGACATTGTTAAGGGCCCAAAAGCAAGCTATTCCACTGTGTAGGAAAGATAGAAAATATGGCAAAAGACTGCCTTGGCTTAACCACGAGATTTTGCATGATCTAAAAATAAAAAAGGAGTCCTATAAAAAATGGAAACTAGGACAAATTATGAAGGATGAATATAGGCAAACAACACAGGAATGCAGAGGCAAGATGAGAAAGGCAAAGGCACAAAATGAGCTCAAACTAGCTACAGGAATAAAGGGAAACAAGACGACTTTTTAAAAATACATTAGAAGCAAGAGGAAGACCAAGGACAGGGTAGGCCCACTGCTCAGTGAGGAGGGAGAAACAGTAACAGGAAACTTGGAAATGGCAGAGATGCTTAATGACTTCTTTGTTTCGGTCTTCACTGAGAAGTCTGATGAAGGAATGCCTAACATAGTGAATGCTAGTGGGAAGGGAGTAGGTTTAGAAGATAAAATAAAAGAAGAACAAGTTAAAAATCACTTAGAAAAGTTAAATGCCACCAGGGCCTGATGAAATGCATCCTAGAATACTCAAGGAGCTGAGAGAGGAGGTATCTGAGCCTCTAGCTATCATCTTTGGAAAATCATGGGAGACAGGAGAGATTCCAGAAGACTGGAAAAGGGCAAATATAGTGCCCATCTATAAAAAGGGAAATAAGAACAGCCCAGGAAACTACAGACCAGTTAGTTTAACTTCTGTGCCAGGGAAGATAATGGAGCAAGTAATTAAGGAAATCATCTGCAAACACTTGGAAGATAGTAAGGTGACAGAGAACAGCCAGCATGGATTTGTAAAGAACAAATCATGTCAAACCAATCTGATAGCTTTCTTTGATAGGATAACGAGTCTTGTGGATAAGGGAGAAGCGGTAGATGTGGTATACCTAGACTTTAATAAGGCATTTGATACGGTCTCGCATGATATTCTTATCAATAAACTAGGCAAATACAACTTAGATGGGGCTTCTATAAGGTGGGTGCATAACTAGCTGGATAACTGTACTCAGAGAGTAGTTATTAATGGTCCTCAATCCTGCTGGAAAGGTATAACAAGTGGGGTTCCGCAGGGGTCTGTTTTGGGACCGGCTCTGTTCAATATCTTCATCAAGGATTTAGATATTGGCATAGAAAGTACGCTTATTAAGTTTGCAGATGATACCAAGCTGCAAGTGGTTGCAACTGCTTTGGAGGATAGGCTTATAATTCAAAATGATCTGGACAAATTGGAGAAATGGTCTGAGGTAAACAGGATGAAGTTTAATAAAGACAAATGCAAAGTGTTCCACTTAGGAAGGAACAATCAGTTTCACACATACAGAATGGGAAGTGACTGTCTAGGAAGGAGTACACCAGAAAGGGATATAGGCGTTATAGTGGACCACAAGCTAAATATGAGTCAACAGTGTGATGCTGTTGCAAAAAAAGCAAACATGATTCTAGGATGCTTTAACAGGTGTGTTGTGAGCAAGACACGAGAAGTCATTCTTCCGCTCTACTCTGCGCTGGTTAAGCCTCAGTTGGAGTATTGTGTCCAGTTCTGGGCAACGCATTTCAAGAAAGATGTGGAGAAACTGGAGAGGGTCCAGAGGAGAGCAACAAGAATGATTAAAGGTCTAGAGAACATGACCTATGAAGGAAGGCTGAAAGAACTGGGTTTGTTTAGTTTGGAAAAGAGAAGATTGAGGGGGGACATGATAGCAGTTTTCAGGTATCTAAAAGGAAGAGGGAGAAAACTTGTTCTTCCTGGCCTCTGAGGATAGAACAAGAAGCAAAGGGCTTAAACTGCAGCAAGGGCGGTTTAGGTTGGATGTTAGGAAAAAGTGGTTAAAGTGGATGTCAGGGTGGTTAAACACCGGAATAAATTGCCCAGGGAGGTTGTGGAATCTCCATCTGTGGAGATATTTAAGAGTAGGTTAGATAAATGTCTATCGGGGATGGTCTAGACAGTACTTGGTCCTGCCATGAGGGCAGGGGACTGGACTCGATGACCTCTCGAGGTCCCTCCCAGTCCTAGTATTCTATGATTCTAACAGAAGGTATAAGGCACTGATGTAATGTTCTTTTGGTTGTTAGTCCCCAAAAGAATGGGGACACCACATGCTGCATTACAGTATGTGGAGCAGGATTTAATATAGGTCTGTATGCACAGAACCTTCAGACACTTCATGGACTCTAACGCCAAAAGGGACCATTGTGATTATCTAGTCTGATTTCCTGTATAACACAGGCCACAGAATGTCTGCAAAATACTTCCCAGAACTGGAGTAAGTCAATTATTTTTGTCAAGTTTCAAATTTTTTGGCAAAGGACAGTCAAGTTCCAGACTCCAGAGAAAAATAATAAAAAAACCCAATGATAATAAGTAAAAAAGATTTTGGGATCTTTTCAAAAGCTTCTGGTGATCCAGAGTAGGCCTGTAGAGTACCTCTGTAGAACTTATCTTTTAGAAAAACATCCAATTGACTTAAAAATTGCCAGCAATGGAGAATTCACAATCATTGGTTAAAGGCTGTAATGGTCAATTACCTTCACTGTTAACAATTCACACCTGGGGCCCAGAATTTCCTCTAAGTTGCACACCTGCATGAGCGCACACAAAAAAATTTCCATCCCTCCCACCTCTAACGCAGAACCAAGCAGCTGCATGGTGGGCAGTAGGTGGCTGCTCCAGGGGCCAGGGCTTGAGGAGCCATGAGCCAGGTGGCTGCTCCAATGGCTAAGGGAAGCACAAGCCACGTGGCAGGAGGCTACTCCGGCAACTGGGGCCACTGTGTGGGAACCCAGGTGGGAAAGCGGAGGGGCAGGTACCAGCAAAGAAGGCAGGGGGACCAAGGACAGTGGGGGCCCAGCACAGAAGCCAGCCAGATGGCAAAGGCACCAGCCATCTGTGGTGGTGGGAGGTATCAGGTACAGGTAAACTCCAGCAGGGGAGGAGGGTGAGATATAGGGCCAGGCATAGGTCTCTGGGCAGTGGGCCCCTAGGCCCAGGTACTGACTGTTTGTATTGGGGGGGAGGGCACATGCAGATAGTATGGCTCTGGCATATGGGGGAGGGGGAGCAGATTGCAACTACAGGGTAGTGTGTGTGGGGGGGAAAGGAGGAGAGGAAGGCAGTTAGCCAGGCCTATATAGATACCAGCTGGATGTGCCTGCTCCTGATGGGGGCACAGAAAGTGTGTGCTGAGGGTAGGGGCCAGCAGGCAGGGTGGTTTTCAGGGTGGGTGGATGGATGCAGGGTCATATAACCTCATCAAATTTTAATGGTTATACATCTATTCGACAGTCCCTAGGGCAGGCCCCCCACTCTTGGGGAGCCCCCTTGTCCACACAAGGCCTGGACATATCCCAGAAATACGCAGGGGTCCTGTACTTCTATTCCAGGTGCACCAACTGAGGGGCGGGCAGGCTCAATCAGTCAGGATCCAAGTGTGAGGAGGCTCAGAATGGAAGTCCAGGTGGAGGGATACAGGCAGCAAAAGGGGGGGGGGGGGGGGGGGGGGAAGAGAGAGAATGCATGTAGTCAACAAGATTAACCAATAAGCCCAGGCTTATCAGTTAATCCTGTGTTTGCTTACACATTGACATCCCTACTCTGCACCTATTTATTGAGAAATAAAACTTGCAGTTTTAAAATACTGTGTACAGAGTTTTATTTCTTTTTTTATTGGTTGCAGAATGCTTTCAGGAGTAAATGCTCCAGCTGAATCCTATCCTAGCGGGCCAGGATGACTGGAAATAATATGAACTGGGAAAGGAGGTACAAGAGTATTACTTAAAGTTGAAAAGTGGAATGAGCAATGCATAAATGTTCATTAAATGGTGTAAATGTCTATTTCCGTGTTTATTGCCTCTTTCACACATTATGGCACTCTAGCAAATTGAATGCAGAGTCAGATTTTCTATACAGAAAATTCCTATGATCCTTACTGCATCTGGAGCTCCTCCTCCGCACCCAGACTCAGACTTGTACAAAACACTGTCCAGCAAAACAAATCCAGTACACAGTTGATGGGGAAATTCTTGACAACATTTTAAAGGGGGAAGTCTAAAAAGTGTCCCGTCCCCCCCACCGCAAACCCGACTGCCTGGCTGACCCTTGCAAGACGTTCACTGAAGTTAGGAAAGGCAAGGGGGAAAGCGGGTCTAAGAACGCACATCTGAGGCAGAGGCATCCCCGGGAGCGCCTGCCGAGAAGGAAGTACAGTGACTGCGGGCCTTAGAGGAACCGAGGGGAGACCAACGATCCAAAGAGCCGTGTCAAGCCTCGTTCGCCTCGACGACGCGCCAGGAACATGCCCAGGCCCCACCCGGAGAGCGCAGGGAGCCAATGACGCGAGATGCCGGAGAACACGGGCCCGCCGGGTAGGCAGCGCCTAACGCCCGGGGACGCGCCCGGCACCCAGGTGCGGGGCGGGGGGGGAGGGGGGGGGAGAGACGGGTGTCACTAAACTACTGCAGCCAGGGCGCGGCCGATCCCGGACAGCACCAGCCCCCCCGCCGGGCAGAAGCCGCCCGCAGCTCCCCGTGGCAGCGGCGAAGGGGCTGGAACGACGTAACCTCGCCCGCCCCGCGCGCATTCACCTCGCTCCAGCCGCACAGGTTCCCCCAGCGCCGCCATCTTCTCCTCGCTCGGAGCCGGAAGTGACGCACGTCGCGCTCAAGGTCAAGCCGAGGGGGGACGATTAGCGCGAAGCTGCCCGCGAGAGCGGCGGTTGGGGAGCGGGAGGAAGGGCAGTTCGCCAGCGAGATCGCGTGCGCCTGGGGACCCCCGCCCCGGGCGCCCACAGCTCCTCCTGGCCCTACGGGGTCTGTCCGCTCACCGGAATCCGCCCCGCCCAGTTCCCTGCCGCGCGCCCGCCCGCACTGCCCTCAGCCCGGGCTGTAAAGCCCCCTGTGCCTGCCCGGGTGTCCCCGCGTGCCCTGCATGGACGCGCGCCTGACGTGCTGCGGGCGCGCCGCTCGGGCCTGCCAGCCGTTTAATCCGAGTGTGGGGGCGGGTAGTGAGCGAGAGGCGCACGCAGGGCTGGCCCGAGGGCCCGTTCGACCTCCGCGCCTTGGTCTCCGCCTTTGATGTTGCGCTGGGCTGGAGAAGAGCGCTGCGCACGGCAGGGCCCTTTAAAGCGCCGGGGCACGCTCCGCTCTGGGATGCATTAAACGGCTGCCCCTCCCCTGGCGGGCTGGGAGGCTGCTCCGTGCGGCCCGCCGAGCCGTGAATGGAAATAGTTTGAGCTTTGCAAGTGAACAAAGTAAAACCCTTATGGGCATGTTTGGAGTCGGGGCGGGGAGGCGACTGTTCCAGCAGCTGCGACTGTAAAAGTTACAGAACAGCCCTGGAATAAGAGCCAGATGTTGGTCTTTCTTCATGTCGCTGAAAGCCGGGGCTGCTGCTCCCAGCAGTGGCCAAAATGTTTAAGCGCCGTCAGGTGACACTTGGCCAGCAGCCATGTTTATGAAACATAAGAGGAACAGGTCCACGGTGTGAAGAGATGACATTTTGAATAGCTCTTTAACAAGATTTTGCCAGTCGCATCCTAAAGGAGAATCAGGAGGTAAACCTGGTACTCCATCCTTCATGGAGCAGTGGTCACCAACCAGTAGATCGGGAGCTACTGGTAGATCTTGGCACCTCTGACAGGTGATCCTGACTGGTTTGGCCAAGAGGCTATCAAGTGCTGGTAGTTCAGCTACCCCCTTCCCCTACTGCTGCACATCGCCTGCCCTTTGCCTTGGAGCTGCCCTTCCCTGGGAGCCTTCTGCTGGCAGTACAGAGCAGGGAAGGGAGAGGAGGGGTGCTTATGTCAGGGTGCCCCACCCTGTATTTCATCTCCACAGAGCAGAGAGGGGGCACAACAGGGCTTGGGATGGAAGGAGTTTGCTGGCTGCTTTTGAGAGAGGGGGGGCCGGGACAGGGCAGGGGCGAGCCTGCCTTAGGCTCACTGCACCACCACCCAGGAGCCAGCTGTGGTAAGCAGTGACCAGCTGGAGCCAGCTCCGCTCCCCTGCCCCAGTTATGTACCCCCTCCTGTACCCCAAACCACTGCCCCAAGCTCAGCTCAGAGCCCCTCTCACACTTCAAATTCCTTAATCCAAGACTAGAGCCTGCTTGGTGAAAGGGAGGGAGACTAGGGGTGGGAGGGAGGGAAAATGGAGTGAGCAGTGGAAGGGCCTCAGAAAAAGGGGCACGAAGGAGGCAGGGCAAGGATATTTGGGTTTGAGGTAGCTCTTGGATTGCACTTAAATTAAAAAAGTGATTTGGGGCTTTAAAAGGTTGGAGACTACTGTCAGAGCCACGCTGTCGTGTTTTGACAGTACATTCAAACCTGATGTTCTATTATGAAAGCAATAGTTGGAAAAGAATAATTCTGTTTACCTGCAGAACTTTGGCCTCCAGAAATTTGTAGTGACGGGTAGCTTCTGGACAGGCAACATAGAAAAAGGTTTATGTCCCTGGGTAACTTTTTGTAATGTATGAAGCGGGTTGTAAAGATTTACTACTGGTCGTGGCTTGGTTCCAGGATAAAGGGGGCCACTGAGCCACATAAAAATCAGTTGGGACCATACACACAAGTGAGAAGCAAAAATAAAAATACCCCTCCCTCCAACTCACTGGTCTCATATGTTGGGATGGGGGCACCAAGGCTCAGGGCTTACCTTAGGGCCAGATTAATTCTTTTGGGGGCCCAGGGCTAATAGATTTTGGAACTCTCCTAGGCTTTAGGGTGGGGCCAAAATGAGCGGTTCAGCGTGTGGGAGGGGCTGCTGGGAAGCAGGATGGAGATGCAGAGCCTGGGTAGGAGATAGGGTACAGAAGTGGGCTGGGGGTGGCATTACCTGTGCAGAAAGTATGGTGCAGGTGTGGGCTGAGGCATAGGATGCAACAGTCAGTGTCTAGATGGGATAGGTTTCAGGGGGTGCAAGGTAGGGTGCAGGAATGAGGTGGGGATGCGAGGTCTGGGCAGAAGGGTATAGGAATGGGCTGAGGGGGGACTGGGGAGGTTTGGGTGGGAGGTAGGGTGCAGGACCAGGCTGGGTGTGTGCAATCTTGCCAGGAGCTAGGGTGCAGGGGTGGGAGTCTGGGTAGGAAGTAGGCTGCAGAGTGGGGTAGGGTTGTGGGGTCTGGCCAGAGGAGGGAGCAGGGGAATGGGGCAGTGAGCTGGCACAGTTCCCAGGGCTGGGCAGCAGTGGCTCCATACCATGTTGCACTTGCACGCACTGCCCCCCACTGCTCCCAATAGCCACTGTTCCCAACCAGTGGGAGTGATGGTGGTTGAGCCTGCATGCAAGCACAGGGATAGAGCTTCCCTGCACTGCGGTTCCCCCAGCTGGGGTGGGGGCAGAGGGAACTGCAGCATGCAGAGCTACTTCCTCCAATCTGCAGGCTGGATCAAAGCAAGCCATGGGCTTGCTTTTTCTTTTCCATCTGATTATATACTTAAGAAATTCGGTTCTTAATTATTCAGGAAACTTGATGAATTGAAGACTAGTGGGATTATGGTATAAAAAGAGATTGAAAGATGAGCAATTGAAGGAAAGGCAGAGGTGAAAGTAAGCAGGTGCACCCTGGTGAGCAGCTCCGGCAAGAGCTGGATGGGCTGCGGCAAAAGCCAGCAGGGAGCTATGTAAAGAGCTGGCAGGGACCCAAGGTGCTATAAGAAATTTTAAGGTACTTTCACTGCTGAGGAAATGAAAAACAACCAAATTTTAAAAAGTTTTAAGCAGTCTACCAGAGAGCCCCGGCAGGGAGCAGCTAGCCGCAAAGCCCCAACAGCCCCTGAGTTGTGGAGTTTGGAAGCCCTGGGACTGGATGCAGAACCCCAGCAGCCCTGGGTCAGCGGAGCTCAGTGGCCTGGGGCAGGGTACCCTGGCAATCTGCTGACAGACCCTGGAAGAGTTCAGAGTCCATCAACAGAGGGGCAGAACTTGCCTGGTCCAGCAAACTCCCTCCTTTGAGACCAATCAGATCCTGAGGGTGCCAGACCAGGGAGGTCCAATTTGTTTTTATAAAGTAGAAACATGGAAGCAAATTCTCCCCCTCCCCCCCCCCCCACACACACACACAATTTCAGCACTTTCTGTGTAATAAAAAGCTATCCTATAAGGCCCATACTCAATTTTTTCTATAGCATGTCACCTTTAAGCATTGTGCTGCATTTCTTCATGGTTTACAGTATTTTTACAATATGTTGTGTTATGGATGTTGGTAATAAGGTAAAAATAAAGTGCATTCTCTTTTTCCAAGAAAATAGTAAAAGTATTTGTATCACAAATCACAACTTTTACAATTATGAAGCCTGGCACATTCACCATAAGGAGTTTAGCTACTGCATCAGCAGTGTGGTGCAGTTTGTTCAGAGTGTACAGGTGGATACTAAGGCTTTATCTACATTTAAAACTTTCAAGCGTAGCTGCAGCAGTGCTTTAAACTGAAAGTGTGACCACTTTCTCCCAGCACTCTAGGTAAACCCAACACCATAGCCTGGTTCACTCTGGTGCTTTACAGTGCTGTAACTTTCTGGCTCAGGCTGTGAAAAAACACTTCCCCAAGTGCAGCAAGTTCCAGACGTGTAAAGTGCGGTGTAGATTTAGCGTAAGACGGGGGTCAGCAACCCCCAGCACGCGTGCCACAAGTGGCACATGAGCTGATTTTTCATGGCATGCAGGAAGGGAGCTCAGCCCCTCCTGCCCCCCGCTCCAGCTCCCTGCTAGGGGAAGGGGCAGAAGAGGCATGTGCACATCTCTGATGCTTTTCCAGCCTTGCCTGGGCGTGCAGCTCTCAGGAGCTAAGCGGTTAACCCCCCTCCCAGCTACAGACTTCTTGCTGGGGACACGGATGTGGGGGCAGGAGGAAGGGTGAGGAGGATGGGAAGGGACAGGGGTTGCACTGTTGGCATGGGGCAATGCAGGGGATCAGGCTGGGGGGAATCATGGGGCTGAGGGGAACGAGGCTGGAGCAGAAGGAAGATGCGAAGGGGGGGGGAGGAGAGATACAATTTTACTTTGCAGAAACTGCACTTTCCTTTACTCCCCACGTCTTTGCCTCCCTCCCAACTAGCTATTCTCACCCTCTCTACGTTCCTGCCCCAACTTCCCTCTCGTAGCCCCACCCCACGCCCTCTCCTGCCGCCAAACTCCCTTCTAGACCCTGCCCTCCTCACCCTGTCCTGCACCCCACTTCCCACCCAGATCCTGCATCCCTATCCCACTCGCTGGCTGTCCTGTCCCGCACATTGAACCCCTCATTTTTGGTCCCACCCCAGCGCCTAAGGGGATCCACAAAATCCACTAACTCCGGAACCCCAGAAAAGTAAATCTGGCCTATTGGAAACCCTGAACCTCAGTCCTCCCTGTCCCTTTCCCTTACCCCCTGGGGGCTGGAGCACCAGAAGAATGAAGTGTCTCAGTTGGGGGCCACATCAGTGAGGGTTGGGGGGTTCTTTTTGCTTCTCACTTGTGTGGTCCCTAACTGATTTTTCTGTGGGTCAGTGACCCCCAACCCAAAAAAAGTTCCCCACGCCTGCCATAATAAAACATTGAAACCTTGTGTTGGACATATTTTAACTTTATTTAAAATGAAGTTTGATAAACATGAGAAAGTTAAAGCGCTTAATCTGTTTAATAATTTAAATTAAACCGTTCTCCCCAGCTGCAGCACTGGCAAAATGGCTGGGGCGTAATTATGTAATTAACAGTGAGTTTCCATTAGCAACTGGTAGTCCACAGAAAGGTTTACATTGACTCACGTGGTCCACTGGGCGTGCGGTGGAGAGACTCCTTCCCCCTCGGAGAGCGGAACGGCTCAGGACAGGAGGGCTAAATCTTGGCACGCCACTTTGGAAAGGGTGCTGATCCCTAGTGTTAGACTTCAGAATTTAGGTGACACAATATGTGTCACTGCCTGCCACCTAGTGGAGAGTGCAAATAAAGCACTGTCCGGGAAACCGGTGTGGAGTGGAAATGAATCAAACAAAATGTAATCAAACAAAATGAAGAAAGGCAGATGGAAAATATCAGACCTATCCAATTTAGATTGTCGATGGCAGCCATGATAGTTGAAGATCAGATGTGTACAATCCTTTCTGCTCTTTCTCTGCCTAACATACAGCACTTAAAAACATAGCTATTGAAAATGTTATTAAAACTTCCTATAGTACAGATTCCAATATGGTATATACCAGTTTTCCCTCACCTCCTAGCTAAGCAATTGCTTCAGTTATGTTGCGGCTACTCTCTCACTCAAGGCTATACTTTTGAAAAGGGGAAAGTATTTTCCAAAAGTGAGGCATTTTGGTGCACAGAAATGTACCTGGAATATTTTATGGGTACTGCCACCCTTGCAAGTATAGCTACTGTGTCAGATGCTGTTTGGCCTGATTTTTAGAGATGCTGAGAGATGTCAGGTCCTACCAAAACTAAGAAGAGCTGCAGGTGTTCAGCGCCTATCAACAATCAGACCCTACAATAACTATTAACAGAAAGTGTGCTCCAGCCTGAGGTACTTGGATCACATCATTTAGAATGGAGGCACAAAGTCTGGGTTGTACCAGAGAATGTGCTGTTACTTTGAATATATATGCAAATTCACAGAAATTGGAAGGATCCTGAGGCACTTTTCAAACTAATAGCCAAAACTTGCACTGCTAACTTTAAAGGAAACCCCAGTTGACTTAAAGGGAATTTTGCCTAAAGACTGTAGAAAATATGTATATACACATCACCACCTCTGGGCAGGAGGCTGGCAGCCATCTATCACATAGCATACCAATGCAGGGAAGGGAAATTGCGGACAACAGTAGTACAAGAGCACACCCTACTCTTACATAAAAGAAGTGCCCTGAAATCTTTACTGTCCTCATAAAGCAAATAACCTTAACGGTTGCTTTGGAAAGCTAAATTAACCATGGTAGGGCTTTAAATTATGATTCCAGTCAGTGAAGACAGTCTAAGAATTGGATTTGGACCATTAAGATATCTGTTTTGGCTCAGCACAACCCTAGTAGTAAAGTTTTATTGCTTAATACAGCTGAATTTTATCCTTAAAATCTTTAGCAGTTGCATGAATGTTTTTATGTTAAGCTATAGCTTGACCCATTGGCAGAGCCCAGAATGAGTTTCATGGTCTGCCACATGCTAATTGCTGGTGTCTCCTGTCAGAGTCCAGAGCTTTGTATGTGTCACACAACATGTTCCATGATTTCTTATGATAAGATAAGGTCAGGGCTCAGGATACAGAGCAGAGTTTTTCTTTGTCACATGTGACAACGTGCACCGTAATCAATCTCTTGCATGCTGATTGATTTGCTTGTAGGAGTCCAGCATTATCAGCTGTATCACACAATGTTTCCCCTGATTAATTTTTCCACAGAGTCTAGCTGGCACAAGTTCACACAAAGTTTTGTAGTCACTTCTGGCAAGCCTGGAAGCATGCAGCAGACATATGATATGGAAGGACCTTCTGCTGTTGCTGCTGTTCAGAATTATGATTTTTTCCCCCTGTTTGTGCAGATCAAAAATGACTTCTATTGATAATGCTGACAGAGGTAAAACTAGAATTCCAGTTAACTCCCTGAAACAATTTATTTAGCACTTTGTGTTCCTTTCTTGATTTTTAAAAAGCAACATACATAGTTGTATTGTTCTGTTGAGTAAGAGGCCTGTTGGTATATATGGAAGGAATCTATATATTTTGAAAGTATGTATGAATTGAGACAAAGCTTAGCCTTATTCTGTAATACCCTAAGTGCACATGTATGTATACACATAAAACTACAGTAATTATTTTAGACAATGCCACAAGAGCTCTTGCCCCATTACCTTGGACTGTTTACTAGACAGCAGCAGAATGTTGTTCTGAATATAGGGTAACAGGAAAAAAAGCCACAGAAATATCTTACTTTTTAAGGGTATGTCTACACAGCAGGGCTAAACTCGAAATAAGCTACGCAATTATTTGCGCAGCTTAAGTCAAAATAGTTTATTTTGAATTTGGGCATTTCTACACAGCACTTATTTTGAAAGAGAGCACTCTTCCTCTGACTTCCCTTACTCCTCATACAACAAGGTTTACAGAAGTCAGAGTAAGACACCTGCTTTTCAAAATTAATGGGCTTGCTGTGTAGATTCACAATATGTTATTTCAGAATAACTGACATTATTAAATAACACTGCTGTGTCGACGTACTCTAAGTAAACAACTCCATTAAAAATAAAGGACAAACTTGACTCCATTCCCATTTGTGTATGGATGATGGTCCAAATTTTAATTACGTTTTGTTCCCATACAGAACTACTATTGCCTTCAGTAGTACACTGTTTGAAGGAGTGCAGAGAACAAGGCATAAACTGAATAGTAAGTTTAAAAAGATAGAAAGGAGATACTATCCTGAATGATGTAGGCTGTCCTCTGGAAAAGACCAGAATGATATGCTATTATGTATACATAAAGTTAATATTGTGCAGCCATCTTTGGTATTTCCTGATTTTGGAGCACTTGACTTGGCAATCTTAGTGTTCTTTTAACAGTTTTGTTTTCTATCTTAATTTTACTTTAGCAAATGTTAGCTGAACACATTGAGGATTTGGAGGTGTAGTTTAATATAAAGAATTGGTATAGGAAAGATTCACAAGTCTTCATTTGCTTATGTGATTTGTTCTCATTCCACCCACAAAAAGGTCTGTCAGTTAATTTCTTTGGTAAAAATGTATTAGCTTTTTAAAGCATTCCTTGTTTTCATAGGTGCAGGGGACCTGTGTCCCAGGATCACTTCCGGGAGTGGGAAAGGTGCCAAAGGGGGAAGTGGTGCCTGTTTTCCCCCTAACTTTGTAACATCTCCATGGAACCTAGTCTCCCAGCTGCAAGAAGGTAGAATGCCTGATTTTTTTCCCCCTGGATTTGCCCCACAATAGAAGAGGCCAGTGTAAATTATGACAGACACAATACAGTAACTGCCATTGCTTCCCCATCACAGTTCAGAATCATCAAGACAGAGGTTCTGGGATCAGGTGCAGTTGTGGGAGTCAAGTTCTCTTGGAAATGGTAGAAGCCAGAGGGGCTGGGAGGCTGTGCAGAGGCAAAGAAATTCTGCATGGAAGCATATGATATCTATGCAAACAAGGCCCTGTGTCCAGTGGAATGCCTCTTGCACCCCCACACTCCCACACACTACTCAGTGCAAGTGTTAGGGTATCTACAAGTTTAGCATATGAAACCTTCAGTTCATTCTGCACAGGAGCAAACACAACTTAGCAGGAAATTCCAGGAGTCATCACTTGTGGAATTAACATTCCCCTGTATAGGGAGAAGATTTTAACTAAGAAGTATGATAATCCCAAATAGACACCTCTAAAGGATCTACTTCTTAGGGATCCTAGGGAGTTGTGTTATTTTATCTATACAGTGTATAAAACTTACAAAACTAATCTTTCATATTTTCAAAAACATTTATTGACACTGGAATAAAAAAAAACCCCCACAGCCATCATGGTAAAAACATCTTTAGTTACTTAGAGTTAAAGGTGATCTCACACCACAGAGTAGACCAGCATGGCCAAACTGTGGCTCTTGAATCACTTTTGGCTCATTTGCAGTTAAAGTACAGCTTGCAGATCCCCATGTCCCTCTCCCCATTCTGCACTTACCAGGCTGAGGGGAGAGCTTAGGATTTCTGCATGCCATAGGATGATAGGTGCTTCTTTGCTCAGTAGGAGGGGAAGTCTTAGGCAGTGTTCCCTCTAAACTGGGAGGGCAGTACAGCTTCAGAGGTGATTAATCAGCCCCACCCAGCAGTCAGCTAGCTGCCTGTAGGGAGCCCAAAGCCTCTGACTGGGCAGGGCTGATTAATCATCTGTGAAGCTGTGCTGCCCTGCATTTTAGAGGGCACACTGATCTCAGGGCTTCAACCCCACAAAACACACCTGCCAGGGCTCAGAGTTTCAGTAGGAGCAGTGCTGAAACCTCAAGCTCTCAAACTTCTGAAGATTGTTGTATGCAGCTTGGTGGGTTTGTAAGTTTGGCCATGCCTGGAATAGACTGTATATCCTTAGTATTTTGATTAAGACATTCTTTACTGAGAAAAAATAACAAATGGTCTGGTAGCACTTTATAGACTAACAAAACATGTAGATGGTATCATGAGTTTTCATGGGCACAGCCCACTTTTTCAGATGACCAGAGTTTTGAGTTTAGGATGTGCAGACCCAAAATAAATGAGAGAAGTGGGGGGAGGGGGAAAAAAAGGAGGGGGGCGGGAGACAGGGAGCTAGAAGGAATCAGTAAGTATCTGAAGATTGGGTGGTTAAAATGAAGCAGATAAGAATCAAAGTCAATTGATAGTATCCTTCCTGACATAAGGGTCCTGGATACTATCAATTGACTTTCATTCTTCTCTGCTTCCTTTTAACTACCCAATCTTCAGATATTTATTGATTCCCTCTAACTCCCTGTCTCCCACACCCCTCCTTTTTTTTCCTCCCCTCCCCCCCCCCCCACTTCTCTCCTATTTATTTTGGGTCTGCACATCCTAAACTCAAAACTCTGGTCATCTGAAGAAGTGGGCTGTGCCCACGAAAGCTCATGATACCATCTACATGTTTTGTTAGTGTATAAAGTGCTACCAGACCATTTGTTGTTTTTTCTGTACAGACTAACTCAGCTATCCCCTGAAGCTTCTTTACTGACAAAAGTTAGGGAACCAAATAGCTCAGAATTATGAACTATTGCATCATTATACAATACACATTTTGCTGTTTCTCATCCTTTGAGACTAACTATGCTGAGCAGATGAACTGTTATGATGATCAGCATGGGGCATCATAAAGAATTAGCATCTGTGCAGTACAGGCTCTTCTGTGTGTTTGGACTGGAATTTAATTCCACCTTTTGGCTGTCTTCCCTTTGCACTGAATTTCTCTTTGAGAGAAAAAAAAAACACAACAGCACATTGACATTCTCAAGCTGAGTTTGAGACTTTCCATTGACTTCAAGGGGCTTTGGATCAGGCACTTTGTTTCCCAACAGAAGCTATTCCTGTGTATACATTCAAATACAACCATCTCAGACAAATCTCTACAGGATCAGATAAGGCTGCAGAAAGCGGTGATTTGGCTTGTGGAATCAGAATGTAGTATTGTGTATGTTACTATGTCCTCTACACTATAGGGTTTCAGCCCAGCTCTGCTGAAATCACTGAAGGAATCCCATTGGGACTTCAGTGGGATTTGGATCAGGCCCCAGAAGACTGGTCAAGTTAAGTGGTTCCTGCTCCCATCCCATGCAAGTCAGGCAACTCTAACACAATTCAGATTTATCTTCAGGGTGCAGGACTGAAGAACAGATGGACCTGACTACATGATGGGTAACACATTTCTGGCTTCATTCAGAAATAATGGCAGTGCTTCTGGCCAAAAATGAAGTATAAATACAATTTCTCAAAGGTCTTATTGTTATAAAATTGATACAAGCAACTAGCTTAACATTAAAATGACACTATCAAACTGTTTATCACACTGAAGTCAGCATCTTCCAGGGATCCTGAATGGAACTATTTTCATTATTAAAATAAAAATAACAGGCCCTCCACCTTCTGAGTGAAGTTTAACACCAAATAATGTTTTTAACTGATTGCAATCTTTACAACATACAGAAAACAAAAAAATATTTACAAAGTGTGTGAAAAGTATATTTCAGCTTGGATTTAAATCTATACCAATAAAATTTTATTTTATACCTTTTAGAAATGTAAAGGGCCCCATCTTAAGACGGTGCAAATCAATATAGCCCTGTTACATTCAGTGGAGCTACACCTTGTAAATAGTACGCACATCAACTGATTATCTGGCCCATAGAAAATACTGGAACTTTAGAACTGGTATATAGAGCTTAGTTCTGGTTCCATGCTTCCAGGAGTTTTGCCATTGATTTCAAGGGGAATAACACTGAGCTGATATTTGGTCAAATATGTAGGTACATTATACGCATAAAACCAACAGAGTTAATGCAAGTGTATACTTTTAAAGAATGGATTAGTGCTCATGTGTCTTCTCATGGCTAGACGTGGCAGCTCTCCTGTCTAGAGCCTCCTGCAGACAGTTGATCTTTTTTCTTGCAACTTGACCTTCCAGTGAGGTTTTGGTTCCTTTCTCCCACCATAACAAGAAGCCCAAAAAATTCCAAGACCTCATTAGATCTCCAGCATCCAATCCTGTGCCCAGGCTTTTTATGCCCAGGCTCCCACTGTGTCAGCTTCCAATCCAGGAAACCTACAACTAGCAGCCAACATGCACTCCACCTAGCTGCTTCTTACCACAGCCTTTCCTTGGGCTCTCCTCTCAGGTTCTTTCAATGAGCCAGGCCTCTCAAGGATTCTCCCTAGATTATGGTTCCTGCCCTTGGCTGTATTCTCAACCCAACACAATCCTCCCATTAGGACTTCTCTACAGTAGTACACTCCTGAAGTCTCCCTGTCTGCACATCCTACCTTCTGCTGAGCTCCTCCAGGATCCAGGGCTGGCCCACAACGTTTTGGCACCTGAGGTGGGGAGCTCAAATGACGCTCCCATGCCTCCTCGCTTGGGCCAAAACTTTGAAAGGTCTCAATTCTGCCTTCTTCCTGTTCTACTCGCATGTTACTGCTCTGCTACCTACCCCAATAAAGGAGAACTAACAACTTAAAATGCCATGTTCAAAAATTTTAAGTAACACTTAACTTTCAAATGCCTGAACAGCAAATGTAACTTTTCTTGTCTGCATAGTAAACACTGGCCTTTTTATCTCGTTGAATAATCAAAGTGGTGCTTTCCATGCCTTCTTGGTTGCAAAGATTTGAACTGCTTCCTGAAGGTCCACAGTCTGGGCCAGCTCATGCTCTGTTGAGATGGTTGCAAGGCTGACCAGCCTCTCCTGTGTCATTGTAGAGCGTAGATGTGTTTTTATTAACTTCAGCTTGGAGAAGCTGCGTTCTCCACTGGCAACTGTTTCAGGAAGTGAGTGTTAGAAGTATGCGCAGAGCAACAAAAGCATTTGGAAAGATGGTGGTCATCTTATTTGTGCACATATATTCCAGAACAGCCTTTGGAGTTGATCCTGCTGAAATGTATCTTGATGGGCTTTCAGTTCATCACCTAAATCACTCACATCAATATTGCGCATGTCATCATGTGTCAACACTGTCTCTAGTGCCTTGCATTGCTGGTGTAGGTCTTCTTCAGGTATAGTGAGGAGTTTTGTAATATCATGCTGCATGAAACATTCTTCAACTGTGCAATACAGTCAATCTAGCACCTGGTTAAAGAATTCAACTTTTGAATTGTTGTTTGGGGTCTCTCATGGGATTATCCCGTGCCTCGTAATCAAAATGTCTTCTTCTTTGGTAACTCTTGTATTCTTGAATGGGTGGGAAAATAGCTTCAGTGTGAAGTTCCTCTGCCAACTTCTGTGCACTCTTCAGAACGTTTTGAAATCCCTCATCTGACTGGTAAGACTGTAGGTATGACTTTGTTTTGTCCAGTTGTTCCATTGCTCCAGATATATCAAGGTCAACACCTTGGAGTCTCTTGCTTACAACATTTATTTCAAACAGTATGTCATGCCACAACACTAAGGCACACAGAAATTTGAAGTTATGTATGTTTCTGGTGATTCCGTTTCCCTCTGCCACTGTTCTCCCACGAACAGTTCCTGTCATAGCGTTATTCTCCATAATGGCAACTATGGCATCATCTATCTTCCCAATTTGGTGTTTGATAGGCTTTATTGCCTCCACTCGACTTTCCCATTGTGTGGCACTCAGTGGTTTCAGTGTCGAAGAGGATGTTCCCAGATGTTGCTTCAAAATTTGCCATCGATGAGTTGATGCAGAGAAAAATACATAGATGCTTTGAATTACATTAAAAAATTCAGCAGCCTAACTAGAAGCTGATGCTGCATCACTGATCACCAAGTTCAATGAATGAGAACTGCATGGGACAAAAAAAGCTCGAGGGTTTAACTCTCATATCCGTGTCTGCACTCCTCTGTTCTTTCCTCTCATGTTGGTACCATTATCATAGCCCTGGCCTCTCCTGTCAGCTATCGCAATTCCTGTATCTTCCAGCTTTTTAAGAAGCACATTTGTCATACCAGCTCCTGTAGTATCATCAATGTCAATAAATTTTAGAAAATGCTCTCTGACAGTCACCATTGCAGGGACATTTTCACTAGGTTTTGTTGTTGTTACAAAATGCACCATTAAAGTAATTTGTTCCATATGGCTGATGTCAGGTGTGCAGTCCAGAATAACAGAGTAATATCTTGCTGACTTCAGATCTGCCACAATCTTCTGTTTGACTTTTGTTGCCAGTAACAGTATGATTTCATTTCGAATGGTTTTTCCAAGGTAGTGGTGTGTGTACATTTCTTGGGTGGTGATTCTTCTTAGAATCTCCTGGAGTACAGCATCAAATTCAGCCATCAGCTCCACAATTTTAAGGAAGTTTCCATTGTTTGGCACATAGAGCTGATCTGAAGTGCCACGCAGTGCTAGGTTTTGGGTAGCAAGCATTCTCACAATGGCAATGAGCCTTTTCAGAACATTTTGCCGGTAAAGAGACTTTGATGCAATCTTCTCTTGATGCTGATCATCTATGGTGGCCTTTAACCTTAGTCTCATCTCAAGTTCTTTCTACCTATGGAATGCTCTCTGGTGATTTGCTGCCTTCTCATGGCATACAAGATTTCTAGCCAGATTTTTCCAGTCCTTTGTTCCTGTAGAACCCAACATGGCTAGAACATTAGACTGGAAGAGTTTGCAATAAAAACAGTATGCAGCATTCTGGATTTTTGAGTACATAAGCCATGGGCTCTCCACTTTGTCACCATTGGGGATTTCACGCCAGTAATATGTTGGATGGAAACTTCTATTTTCATTGTCTTTGGGGAACATGAAGTTTTTCACTTGCTGTGGCCCATGCAGTACAAGGAAGTCCCTCACACTACTGCTCAAGTGGGTCCACAATCCTGGATCATCTAGACTTAAGGAACTAAACTTAGCAGCAGTGGTTTCTTGCGCCTCCACCACACTCTTCTCTGAGCTACACTTTTCTTCAGGAATGTGCATAGTTACATCCATTTGAGATGGAGATATGGCTGCTGCAGTAGCTGCCAGGTCACCTGCACTCTGACTAACTGGAAGATCAGGCATCTCCTCACCACTCTCATCCTCACTGGGGCTGGAAGGCTCACCGTGAACATTTGTGTCTATGGATCTCAGGAGAGCTCCTTCCTGCTTCGATAGAAAAGCTTCCTTTGCTTGCTTTCTTTTTCGGAATGCTGCCCCAGAGGGGCGTTTTCTTCTTTCACTCATGACTGCTGTTCTGTGCCAGCTATAGTGGCTCTCAACACTCAACTGAAGGGGACAAATAAGCAGGCTAGTAGCAGGGCCTGAGTGAGGGAAGATATCAGCGTCTTAAGGGCCTAACTGGCTCCTACTACTTCAGTTGACTGCCTGTTCTCCTCAAATGGATTCAGGGAAGCAGCAGGAAACAGGAAGCTCCCTGAGAAGCTGGTGTTAATCAGTCCAGGCTCCTGGGGGTGCTAGAGAGGTACATAAGAGGCTCTTCCTCCTCTCTCTCCCTGCAGCTCCTGCTGCTTTCTGTTATTCCCTTTCACCTTTTCTCCTGCCTGCCTGTTTTGTCTCTTGTGCCCTCCTTCCTCCAGTGCAGCACTCCACCATCTCTGTGCATCTAGAGCAGAGAGAATACATATGCACCAGCAGCAGACACAATTTTCTACACTCTGGGTCCTAGTGGCACCCCCCCGCACAGTCTGGCACCTGAGGCGGCCGCCTCAGTTCGCTTCATGGTAAGGCCTGCCCCGCCAGGATAATCCTCCTGCTCTTTCAGTCAGCCTCTCTCTGGTTGCGATGGTTCTTTCCATGTTACCTGACAATCTCATG
Organism: Pelochelys cantorii; assembly: GCA_032595735.1. Lineage (NCBI taxonomy): Eukaryota > Metazoa > Chordata > Testudines > Trionychidae > Pelochelys > Pelochelys cantorii. The sequence goes on along the minus strand of CM064329.1, from coordinate 41,654,511 downwards.
TGATCCTTCTAGCCATCCTTGGCCCTCAGTTTGGCCAAGTCCATGATAACTTTCGCCATCAATGCCAGCTGTACCCATCTGTTAGTACTAAGACAGTGGCTTCTGAGTTCTTCCCTTTCACCCTTCTGACCCATACAGATCCAGACTTCCTCTTTGTAAATTATACCCACCCATTTTTCTATCAGAAGAAATTCGATGAGTTAGAGATGGCTGAACCTTCCAGATGAAGCAGGATGCCTTAATTGAGCCCTGCAGTCTTGTTTATTTCTTTATTACCCATGTGACAGGAATATTCCTATGCATAGTGTTTCTAATGTGCTTATGTGTGTAGGATCACATCTCTAGCTTGTTGGAAAGATTTTCATTCAGATTGCATTCACATTGCATTCAGAAGTGTTGGAGCAGCTATTTAATCAGATATCTGCATTAAGGTTTGTTTCTTTCTTTTAAAAATGCTTATTTCTCTGATTACTGTGTCTCATTTTTCTCAGCTGTTTTGTAGTTACATATACAAAATGTGTGATATCCTTAGCACAGTGGTTCTCAAACTTTTTTTGGCGGACCACTTGGAAATTGCTGGGATGGGGAAAAAAGGTCCTAGTCTCATCTTCTCTCCCCCACTGTGGCAGTCTCCAAACTGGGACTGGGAAGGACGAGGTCTCTCCCTGCAAGCTGCAGCCCTGGAGCTAGGGAAAGTTGCCTCTTTGTCTGGCTGCCGCAGCCCTGCATATCCCAAATTACCCCACTTGTGCCTCACCTCACTGCCCCTCCCACCGACCCCTTATTCCCCACCAGACAACCATCTCACCTTACATGGGCATCTTCTTCAGGGTCCAGGTACCTAATTAATGGAGCCACACCAGCACAGCACAACACATTCTCTTGTGTTTGTCTGCCCAGGTGTGCACCTCAGAGGAAACTATTTATGGGCCACCTGAATGAAGTTTGTAGACCACTGGCCACAGTTTGAGAACCTCTACTATAGTAGAAGTGTTTAGGTAATTTGGTGGTAAAAATATTCTGTATATATAGTGCTGCAGTTGGGTTTGATATCCCTGCCCCAAATCCCAAAAGTAATTAGGTTTTACATTCAGATGTATTTGCCAAATTGTATTTCACTAGTAAGTGCAGAATGAGATGTGAAATTGTTTGCATCGGTCCAATTTAAAAACAAAACCAATTTCCCCAGATTTTTCAGTTGTGCACTTCCTATTGAGAATGCATGTCACATTTCAACTCAGCGATAAATATTCCCCCTCTGCAGAAAGCTAGGGCAATGTGTATGCACAACGTAAGTGCCATTTGTCTTCTGCATAGTGTCACTGACAATGACTTTTCATAACAGATGCAGACCCTTAAAAATAAGGACTTAGAATAAGCAATGGGATTTAGGTTCTTTCGGAAACGTTACCCAGAGTTTTTGATCGTGTACACATTTACACAAGGGCTTATTTTTATATTCAGGTGCAAAAAGTTAATCTGGTGCATAATGGTTACATCATGGGGGCCTATCAGTCCAAGTGAGAAGTGCCTGAATATTTGTAATTCCCATTGAGTTGCACAAGCTTAGTATCTTACATGTAGGGCCCGTGGTTGTAGCTGTGTAGCCGTTAGATCAATGAGCATCTTTCCATAGGGCTTGATCCAAAGTACAGTACAGTCAATCAGAAGAATATTTTTTGTCCTCCTTGCATGAGCTTTAGAATAAGATCCTTATAACAGAAACCCATATCATAGCAGGGCACAGTCTGCTCCTACTTTCTTGTACCACAGAAACCTGTTCAGCCATCACTAGTAGAATATTCACAGTGTCCCCTGGACTTTCAGCCCTTTCCGCACAGCTCAAAAGGAGCAGAGATTTCCCTTCTCCAATATAGAAGACAGAGCTCAAAACACCCTATTTATTCATCCTTTTTTCCCCCCTCTTGCTTTTTTCCTGTGCCCTTATCAGTTGTGATCTCACCCAGCTCCTCCCCCACCTGATTAGACAATTAACTTCAATTATCTCAATTAGCCCTCTCTGGGGAATTAATTGGTGGTAGAATGATCAGGGTGCAATTGCACCTATTAACTCCTGCACTCCGTCATAACATGTGTTTACATTTTTATGCAGAGAGGCCCTGGCAAGATCCAGGGATTTTCTATCAGCTTTTCTACAGTGCTTGACTTTTGTTGTGACAAACCCATGGTCCCTGGCTCCACCAGAAATCAGGATAAAAATACTGCTATAGCCATAATTAACATGCTGAGGAGCTCAGAGCAGTATGTTCTTCCCAAGCTCCCAGCAGATTATGGCTATTTAAGAGCTGTGCCGCCAGTCTCCCACTCTCAACAGTCCAAACCTATCACCTCTTCTACTCATCTTGATGTTTCTGTTCACCAAGAAACAGAAGATTGTGGGAATGAACCACAAAAAGAAAATAAAAAGGGATGCTGGAATTTATACATAAAGAGGGGTCTCAGATCTAAAATTTCAGCAACTGCTTGAATCTAGGGATGTGAAGGACTAGTCAACTATCCGATAAGCAAATGCTTATCGGACAGTCGACTAGTCGCTTCCCCCCCTTTGCTGCCTTTATCAGATAGAGGCAGCAAGGGAGGAGAGGAGAAGGGAGTAGTTCAAAGCAGCAGCGCCGCATGGAGCCTGGGGTCAGCTGCTCCATGTGGCACTGCCGCTTTGAATGCTGTGGGGAGCCCAGCATCGGGCTCCTCATGGCATTTCAAAGTGGCAGTGCTGCTTGGAGCCTGGGATCAGTTGGGGAGTCCCCAGCTGATCATGGGCTTTGGCACTTTCGCCTTTGAAGCATAGCAACATCCCTAGGGCTGTTGCTATGCTTCAAAGGCAGAGGCGCCGTATCGACTAATCAAATAGCTGATGCAAAAATGCATCGACTATTCAGTTAGTCAGTTACCCGATACTTAACATGCCTACTTGAACATCCTACTTACTCTAGTGCTCTCCTCTGTCAGATTGTCCCGCTCCACCTGGTTAGAGGACAGACAAGAAATCCCCTATTTCTGGCCCCATGGTATGGCCCTTACACCAGCAAAAGATTGGATTTTCTTGTTTGCTATGTACTCTGTGCTGCTTGAGCAGTACAAAGTGGACCTAAAATGGCCAGTAGAGAATTTGTCCTTCTCAGAGCAGCTCTGAAGGACCTTGTACCAGTAATATAAATTAGGCTACTCCTCACCAGATTTCATTTATTCTGGAGCTGATAGCATGGAATCATGGGGGAGCCACAAGTTTTCTGTGGTCTCCACTTTCCACTACATCCAAATGGAGCTTGGGCAGGGCGGAGAATGTAGACCTTGGTCTTCTAGCAAATTCCCTTCCTGTTCATACCTTTACAGCCTTTTGAATCTCCTCATGTAAGTGTAAATTAAAGCATGACTGCAGAAAGTCTGCAAGTTAGTATTCTCTAGACTTGCTGATAAAAACTTTTAATAGACACCATTGTAGTTTGGAAGAAGAGCACTACATGCAAAAGTTTATGGACAGGGAAAAACTGAATTGGACAGCAACAACCCAATGGAAAAGGAGTTAGGGTATGTCTACACTACCACTCTAGTTCGAACTAGGGTGGTTAATGTAGGCATTCGAAGTTGCAAATGAAGCCCGGGATTTAAATATCCCGGGCTTCATTTGCATCTTGGCGGGCGGGCGCCATTTTTAAATCCCCTTAGGTCGAACTCCGTGCCCGCGGCTACACGCGGCACGGACTAGGTAGTTCGAATTAGGATCTCTAATTCGAACTACCGTTACTCCTCGTGGAACGAGGTGTAACGGTAGTTCGAATTAGAGATCCTAATTCGAACTACCTACTCCGTGCCGCATGTAGCCGCGGGCACGGAGTTCGACCTAAGGGGATTTAAAAATGGCGCCCGCCCGGCAAGATGCAAATGAAGCCCGGGATATTTAAATCCCGGGCTTCATTTGCAACTTCGAATGCCTACATTAACCACCCTAGTTCGAACTAGGGTGGTAGTGTAGACATACCCTTACAGTGGTAGGAAAAAATGTAAACAGAATGAATGAAGATAGGAAAGTCCTGGCAGAAAAGGCTGCATTCCCCCAATAAGTGCAAGCATTTGGTGATCATATATCACAATTCCTGCATTTAGTGTTAATAGTTTGTGACCCCACAACAGCCAAATTGGTTACAATGGGAAAAACACCACTGTAACTACTGAATATCTAGTGAGACTAAGCAAACTGAGTGAACTGTATTTACATGCACACACCCAGAATCTCATTCTTTAAGTGGAGAATGTTTCCTTCTTTGTGCCAGGTAAAGCACAGACTTTCTTTTGTATTCCCCCATAATTACAGAGATTGCTATTAGTATTAACACAATTTGTGACCCAAGACCAGCCAAATTGATGAGCAAAACACCATTGTAACAGTTGAATATCTAACATCTAAGCAAAGTAAGGGCAAACTGCATTTACATAAACACACCCAGGATTTCTTTCCCATTCCAGCTGGCTGTAATGGAAGCATTGATTACAGGAACATTGGCAAAAAGCTTAATGCTGGTATGAGTAGATTGGTTAAGTGGCTATATTACAGCCAGTTAAGGAAAAATGTGCTGTTTGCATTTCTGCTGAGCAGATAAAAATGAGAGATCAGTTTTCTACCAAGCAGATGAGGGGAACACAATGATCTGATGCTATTGAACAAGTGCTGTGTCTGGAGTATTTCTTATTCAGACAGAACGCTAAATGCTTTGGGAGGGAGACTGTATTAAAGGTAAAATTATTATTATTATTATTATGTCATCCCATTAACAATTTTGCATGCTATGGTTTTTCAGCAACACAGATATTGCTAGAGCAAGTGGATTGACAGAATGGCAGTATTTTCTTTTTATTTCTGTTGAAAGACATTGTGATAAAAATGAGGTATATACATATCCTTTGAAAGTCAGAGTAGAATGTGTAGAATGTACTTGTTTATAAGGCCTCTGTTCTAGAAAGGATTTTCAGGTATAGCAATGCCAGTTAACCTGATTAGTAAAAATCCAGCTGATAAAAATTATTTTATCAGTATAGTTTAAACCAGTTCCCTGTATCAAATAAGCTAAATCAGCAAAAGGACTTTGGAACCAGTATAACTGTGTCTACATTAGGATTTATGCCAGAAGAGTTACGGCAGTCTGGGGTGTGATTTTTCCCCCCCCCCCCCCCCATGTTTAGCTGATGTAGCTATGCCAGCAAAACTTTTAAGGATAGGCCAGGCCTGAAGCTTAAAAGAATAATTATGTGCGCACCAAATATATATTCCACAAATCACTGATCTAAAAAAAAATCCATATAAGGAATTCAAGAGCTGCAAAGGTCTAGTAGCTTTTACATTAACCTATAAAGTCTGATCCCAGAAACACTACTGAATGCAAGGCTTGCTACAGAGAGCTGTCGCCTTAATTTCAGCTGACTGCATTCAGTCCCCCTCAGTAGTAGGATGGCATGGGGGGGTAGGGAGGACGGGACCTTCAAAGCTGGGTGCCTGGTCAGTAGCTGCTACTCTCTGGCCATCTATCTCTGACGGCAGCACAGAAATAAGGTTGGCAATACCACAGCCCTCCTAAAACAACCTTGCAAACCCTCTGGATTTGAGAAACACTGGTGAAATCTGAACCGTTTCTGGGTCAGGGGCCAGTCACTCACAGAAAAATCAGCTGGGGGAGGCCACACAAGTGGGAAGCAACCCCCCCAAAACAAAACACCCCTCACTGATGTGGCCTCCAACTGAGAAGCAGAAAAACACTCCCTACATTTTCCTTGTACACCAGAACCTAGGGGGCCCAGGCTAGTAGATTTTGTGGGTCCCCCTAGGTTCCAGGGTAGGGCCAAAAATGAGGGGTTCAGAGTGTAGGAGGGGACTGCCAGGAAGCAAGCTTGGGGTGTGGGGTCTGGGTGGGAAAGAGTGCAGGAGTGTGTTGGTAGGTCTGGGAAGGAGGTAGGGCGGGGGAGCTCCCTGGCTGTGGGAGGGCTGATAGGGTATAGAAGGGAAGTGGGGGTGGGAGTCTGGCAGGAGGGGGTGCAGGAGTGGGCTGAGGTGGGAGGGTTGAGTGGAAGGTAGGGTGCAGGAACAAGGCTGCATGTGGGAGGGGTCTGGGTGGGAGGTGATTCTGAGAGATCTGGGCAGGGGGTAGGGTGCAGGAGCGGACTGGGGGTGGAAGGGCTAAGTGGGAGGTAGGGTGTAGGCTGGGGTGGTGGGTCTGGGCCATTGGGGTCACTTACCAGGCACAGCTCCCTGAGTACACACATGGCTCTGAGTCCCCCAGTGCTCCTAGGCACTGCCCCCTGCTGCTCCTATTGGCCACAACTACAGCCAAGAGGAGTATTTGGGGGAAAAGCCTCCAGGCAGCACTTCGCTGCACTGACTGCCATTTTCTCAGCAGGGGGGAGGGAGAGGGAGAGCAGCAGCATGCAGAATCGCTTCCTCCGTCCAGCAGGCACAACCCATGGGTCAAATCTGGTGTCAGCTTGCTTGACTCCCACTCACAAGGCTTGGGCCTCCCAGGCAAGCCCTAGGTTCCCCACCCGTGGATGCAAAAAGTACACAAAAGACCAGATTTTTTTATGCAAGACAGGATTTCATGGCCCAGCACGCATTTGATGGCCCAGCATGCATTTGTCATAGCCATGAATTTGGTAGGGCCCTATATATAATCATACCGGCATCTCAGAGTTTGTGTATAGTAATGTATACTGCTACTTTGCTTTTACATACCTGCTTTAATACAGAAAGATCCTGGAGTACTTCAGTCTACAGATGGAAAGTTCAAATCATCTTCTACTAACTCTGAGGTGGCAACTTACAGGCATTCTATTCAAGTGACACTACAGAGTAGTATTTTTGAAGGGAACATGAACAACTTATTTAGTTGCAAGTATGGTAGAGAGGGCGTTTAAATACTTAGAGCCAGTGTACCAGGACTAGTCATCCTAAAAATCACACTAATCATGGCAAAGTGGGTAATAACTTTTACTTAATAGAATCCATAGGTCTAATTTAGGGTGTTGGCAACCCCCGGCACGTGTACTACAAGTGGCACGTGGGGCGGGAGTTCATGCTGCGGCTCCAACCTCAGCTGCGCAGCTGCAGGCTGGAGCAACAATTCCACTGCCCTGCTGGGGCAGGTGGCTGGAGAGGTGCATGCGTGTGCCCCTGGGGCTGCCCCTGCTTGACCTGGGCATGCAGCTCCTGGGAGCTAAGGGGTTAACAGTCTACAGGCTTTGCATCAGGAGGTGGCGGGGCTGGGCCGGCTCCACAGAGCTGAGGCAGGACGGCCTGCAAATGTGGCAGGCTGGGGCCCACGCTGAACCACGCTAATCCCCGTGGGCTGTGCGCGGGAGCAGGGAGCCCCTTCCCAGCACCTTGTTGCACCCGGCCAGGCTGGAACCAGCCCCGGGCTCTGCCTGCCCCATCCTGCAGGCAAAGGGCTGGGCTGGCCAGAGAAAAGACTCTGCCAAACCCCTCTCCTCGCCCCAGCGCTGCTCCCTGTCGGTGAGTGCACTGGGGGCACAGGGATATGGGGGCAGGGAGCGGTGAAGGAGGATGTGGGGACAGGATGGGAGGGGGCAGAGGTTGCACTGAGGGGGCATGGGGCAATGCAGGGGATCGGGCTGGGGTGGGATCATGGGGCTGAGGGGAGCGAGGCCGCAGCAGAGGGAAGATGTGAGGAGGAGGGGGATACAATTTTACTTTGCAGAAGCAGCACTTTCCTTTACTCCCCACGTCTTTGCCTCCCTCCCAACTAGCGATTTGACTGCATTCTCACCCTCACCTTTTCTGCATTACACTCCCAACCCTTCCTGCGCCCAAACTCCTCTTGTACTCTCCTGCTGCCAAACTCCCTTCCAGACCCTGCCCATCTCCCGCCCAGATCCTGCATCCCTATCCCGCTCACTGACAGCCCTACCCTCACACATTGAACACCTCATTTTTGTTCCCACCCTAGAGCCTAAGGGGGATCCACAAAATCCATTAACTCTAGAACCCCAGAAAAGTAAATCTGGCCTATGAGAAACCATGAACCTCAGTCCTCCCTGTCCCTTCCCCTTACTCCATGGGGGCTGGTGCACCACAGGAATGAGTTGTCTCAGTTGGGGGCCACATCAGTGAGGGTTGGGGATTTTGGGAGGAGTTTTTTGTGTGGTGTGGTTTTTTTTTTTTTTTTTTTTTTTTTTTTTGGCTTCTCACTTGTTTGGTCCCCAACTGATTTTTTTTTTTTTTTTTTTTTTTGTGGGTCAGTGACCCCCAACCCAAAAAAGGTTCCCCACCCCTGCCATAAATAAAGAAAACATTGAAACGCCACTTCGGAAAGGTTGCTGACCCCTGCACTAGAGTATACGTACAAGTGCAGGACTTGCTAATACATGTGGTTGCGTTCTCAACGTGTTCAGAGAACCCCTTACACAGCTCCAGAAATGCTAGTGAATAACAAGGTGATGCTGAGATGTATTTTGCAGCAGTTTGTGGAGCTGCCATTTATTGCCTGTCTGAATACCATTACAGTTGTACTATGGGAAAATATTCATGTGCCTGCATATTTCATAAGAGGGCCCCTATTCCAATGAAGTGACAAATGGTTGCTTAACATGGCATCCCCAAATGCATTAATAATCTTTGCTTATCTTGTTTTGCTTCTGGCTTTGTATAATAACTTAATGACTAAGCACTAATCCCTACCATACTCTGACTTGTATTCCATCTTATTTTATATGTTATGAAACCATTTTCTATTTCATATTCATTCCATGATGTAATTAATAGGCTTGACTCTCATGATCCAGTAGTTTGTGCAGAACATGATCAGGGAACTCTCCCAGCCCAGGGAAAGGTTTACCTGAGTCATAGGAGTCATTTGATGCAATAATATAAGAAACACTTAACCAAATACTCTGCAGAATCAACAAAAACCTTTTAAATAGTGATCTACAAAGGTTAGTCTTTGAACAAAACACTACGTTTCCTATGCACTGGGAATGAAATTCACCATGGTGTGGAGGGTCAACAGAGCCAGGTGCACCAATAAATGGAATCCTGCAAATCCACATGTATCTGCTTTATATCTGCAGATACACTTTATCTGGGACCCAACAAATTTGTGGATGTCCGTGGATCATTATTGCAGACACCGAGGCAGATACTAATTTTGTAGCTGTGCAGGTCTCTATGACTAAAATTGGTAGAGATTTTGAACAGACTTTGCAATGGGGTTGGACAGGCAAGAGTTATTTGAACACAGGGCTGGAGTGTGCACACCCTAAAAGGTGGTCTACTCTGGCTTTGAATAGGCTCATCTAGACTTGGGGGTTGGAAGGAATAGTTACTGTACAGTTAACTAGGCATATGCCCCTCCTGCATGGAGGGCACAGAATGGGAAGAGGTGACTATTCTAGCCTATTTACTCCCCAACATGGCTCTCTCCATGGTTCCCAACATGAACTGTCCATCTCAATGTACAGGGAACTGAAAGTGGGACACTGCTTTACTATAATGTAAGTAGTTTGGGGTCTTATTTGGGAACTACATCTGGAATGAGGCAAGATGGATAGAGGAAGCATGGTTATATTTGTTTTATCTGGAAAGCAGCCATATGTAAATACTATAATTAGCTTTGGAAGGTGGCGAGTTGGATTTAATTGTGTTCACAACCACCATTTCACTAGTTAAGTATTTGATACCTTTCCAGAAAAGCAGCCGGAAGGTATGGAAAACATTTCTTATTCTTCACCTGATACATTCCTACTTCCACTTGAATGGGCACATTTCACCTTCCTTGTAAATATACCCATCTCTCATGAGTTTTATTTATTTATGAATATGTGTGCTGGTAGGGTTAAACTAAATCCCTTTTCCTGAATTTGTATAGTGGTGGGTTTTTTTTTTTCAGTCGAAACACATTGGAGAAATGTGGGACAAAACAGATTGAACTATGTTGGTAACTATCTCCTATGGTATGCTACATACAATATGGCAGACCACAAGGAGAAAGAGAGAGAAGTCTTATTGCCCTTTATTAATTATTATTATGTTCTTTGTATTATCCTAGTACCTAGGAGGCCAAGTCATGGACCAGGACCTTTTGTGATAGGTACAGTAATGACACAAACATGTCTGTGTGAATTCATAAGGAATAACGACTCTCTCTCTTTGCAGGAGAAAATGTTGTCACGCTGCTTAAAAAAAGGTATGTGGCAAAGGTCTTCTCTCTCTAATGCAAACTCTTATGATGAATTTACACTGCAATAAAAGACCTGTCGGCACAGTTGTTTTTGGCCTGGGTCAGCTTATTCAGGTCCACATGGCTCAGGCTGCTAAAAATTTCAATGTAAAAATTAGATTTAGGCTGGATCCTGTGAGGGATGGGTCTGACCTGGCTTTGGATACGCAGTGCCACAGGTTTTTTATTCACATGCAGACATACCCTTAGAAGCATTTTAGCAAAGTGAGCATATTTTTCATGCGATATTTTCTTACTGCAAAATCTAAATTACCTTAGGCCTGTGGTCACCAACCAGCAGATCAGGATCTACTGGTAGATCTTGGAGCCTCTGACAGGTGATCCTGACTGGTTGGGCCAAGAGGTTACCAAGTGCTGGCACTTCAGCTGCTCCTCCTCCCACTGCTGCTCATCTCCTGCCCTTTGCCTTGGAGCTGTCCTCAGGAGCGCCCTGCTTTCTGTGCAGGGCAGGGGAAGGAGAGGAGGGGTTATGATGTCAAGGTATCCCCTCTCCCACTCTGCATCTTATTTCCACAGAGGAGAGGGGGCACAAGAGGACTTGGGAGGGAATGTGCTGGCTGTTTTTGGAGTGGTGCAATGCTAGGGCCAGGGTAGGGGTGAGCCTGCCTTAGCCCCAGTGAACCACCACCCAGGAGCCACCAGCAGTGCCCAGCTGGAGCCTACATCCCAAACCCCTACCCCAGTCAGAACCCCCTCCTGCACCTCAAGCCCCTGCCCTAGCCCCGAGCACCCCTGCATCCAAATGCCCTCCCAGAGCCTTCACCTAGAACCCACTCTGGCACCCCAACTGCTCACCCCAAGCTCAGCTCAGAGCCCCTCTTACACCCCAGATCCCTGAATCCAAGACCAGAGTCTATACCTCTGCCCCTGCCTGGTGAAAGTAAGGGAAGATGGAGGAAGGAGGGAGGGTGGAGTGAGCAGGGGTGGGGCAAAGGTATTTGGGCAAGAGGTAGATCTTGGATTGCACTTATATTCAGAAAGTGATCTTGTGCTTAAAGGTTAGAGAGCACTGCTTTAGGCCATAGTTTGCTAGATCTAATTGCCCATACACAAACAGTTAGAAAATTCCATTTGCATCCAGAGGAACAAATTTGGCTCCCAGTTACACTATTAGCTTACTGTTCTCATAGGTAGGGATGCATAGATGTAAATGGCAGCATAATTTGGCCCCTAGTTTCCTAGCACTTTCTGGTTTCCAAGTATAAATGGAAAGTGCTCAACTATGCCTGTAAAATTTTATGCACAGAGGTGTACCTTCTTTGGTTGCACGTTTACATCCTTATGACAGCCCAAAATCAATGTGTATGTTTAAATGGTGTCTTCTCAGGTGCATGGCTAGTGGATAGCGCCTTGTATATCTAGACTAAAAGGTGAGAGCTAAGTATACATAAGGTCCATTGAAAGGGATAGTTTATCACAACACAATAATTTTAACTTGATTTCCCCTTCCTAAACAGGTTGAGAAACGGTTACAAGTGATTCTAGATTATTAGTTTAAGGTTTCCAATGGTTTATTGTTAGGAAAAAACATGATGATTTTGTCAGCTTTAGATAATATTTTATACTGTTCAACATCTGCACTTTATGGGTGTTTAAACAACTTTTTCAGTGACTAGAAGTTTGGCAACATTTGTAAAATAGTCCTGCATTTAAATTCTAAAGTTATAGGAACATGATACTGGACAGATATAGTGTAATAAGTACATTTTTCATATTGAAATATATATTGCAGGATGTAAAACAATAGTACAATTGCTTTATATCAGCATTTTATTTATGAGAGCCCAAAACCCTGAGTCTTTACTCAAGACCTAATTCTGTCATCTGTACTTGCATTGCACACTACCCTATTTTATTGAAACTATGGGACTGCTAGCATATGAGGTATTACTAAATAAGAGGAACAGCAGCAGAATTGATCTTTTTGTTTTCCCTGAGTCCTTCCTCAGGCAAACTCTCATTATTTTCAGTGGGAATATTCCTGTGTTAGGACTAAGAACCTCAGGATTAATGACACATTTGAAGAGTTTTATGTAATTTTGGAATGTTTTCTCTCTTTAAATGGAGAGAGCCAGGAGAGTGCAAGATACACAAGATCGATAGGCAGGTGTTGTAGAAATCAAGTGGGGAACATAGGAGTTTGGCTTGGTAAAACCTTTGTTCATTACTTGCCTAGCGTTTACTTTTTTCTTTTGAATCATTGTTTTGAAATAAACAAAGACATTTACAAAATTATCTAAGAGATATATCTGTAGCCACACAGCTGTCCAATGTATCTCATATGTTATTACCTTGTTAGAAGCTCCTGCTTTGCCTGATATAAATCACTTAAATAATAAGTGGAATTTTGTTCTCATTACTCCAGGGAAAGCCAGTCAATACAAAGCATATCAATGCATTACTATAAAAGCAGAAGTCAAAGAAAATTTATATTAAATGGAAATTCAGGATCCATTACATTGGACATTACACCTCAATTTCCTGAACTAGACTTGACAGACCACCAGTAAATACTCAATAGGGAATAGTTTTGCACTGGCTACACGAACTAGACGATTTAATAGGCCTTTTCTATTTCTATGAACATATGAAAATCAATGACAGCCCACTCAGTGAAAGTAAGTGCCCTGTTCTGCACAGATGATTTCCCCTCTACCTACATTCAAGCAAAATCAAAGAACTACTGACTGAGTTTTGCTCTAATGAGGATTGAATTAAATCACCATACAGACTCCATGCTTTGGGCATTATTTTTGGCATTAGATGTTCAACTTTTAATAGTGCTTTCTCTGTGCCCCAAATCCTCCAGGCTTTCATCAGATTTTACTCTGGCAAAACTCCTGCTGATGACTAAATGAGGCATTTGAATCACAGCCTTGCACAGAGAAGTGGGAGGCAGGGGTGCAAAGCACAATAGGATAGAGGGCATTGTACCAGGCCAAGAACAGTGCCTTCAAGAGTTCTGAGAGTGCAAAGGAACTTAGTCGCAGCCCCTCAGGGCACATTGTCTAATCCCTTCCACAGGGGCCAGGGGAAGTCTGCCCTCATCACCTATATCATAGAACAGTGAAGTGTTTAAAGGATGTAAGCAGCATACTTTAACCAGCCCGCGCATGGATGTGAAGAGTGGGGAAGTTGCGCACACACACTCTGATCTTGAGGAGCATGATCTTGACCTGGCTAGGGATCTTCTTTGCATTTGTAACATGAAAAAGGTATGGATTTACAAAAAGTATCTTGGTAATAAGCAAGATGGAATTTATATGTGAATTTCCATGCTGACTTGGCAGCTCCCATTATTCACGGAAGCAGAACATAAGAACGGCCATATTGACTCAGACAAAAGGTCCGTCTAACCTAGTATCCTGTCTTCCATCAGTGGCTAATGCCAGGTGCCCCAGAGTGAGTGAACAGAACAGGGAATCGTCAAGTGATCCATCCTGTCACCCATTTCCAGCCTCTGATAAACAGAGGCAAGGGACACCATTCCTACCCATCCTGGTATTGATGGACCAGTCCACCATGAATTTATCTAGTTCTTTTTTGAACAAGCAGTGAAAGTAAATTAAAATTTCTTGCAGGTCCTGTCCTATTGCAACCTAGATCCCTGACAACTCTTTAAATAGCTCCCTGCTGGCTTTTGTTTCAGCTCAGCCAGCTCTTGCTGGAGCTATGCACCTGGGTGCACCCACTTACTTTCACCTCTGTTTTGAACCCAGTTAAAGTCCTGGTCTTCACAACATCCTCTGGCAAGAAGTTCTACACATTGACTGTGCTCTGTGTGAAGAAATACTTCCTTTTGTTTGTTTTAAATCTGCTACCTATTAAGAACTAGGGGTCACCAAATGAAATTGTTACGGGAACAAGTAGATAACTTTTCCTTATTCACTTTCTCCACAGCTGTCACGATTTTAGAGACCTTTATCATATCCCCCCTTAGTCTCCTCTGTTTTAAGCTGAAAAGTCCCAGTCTTTTTAATCGCTCTTTATACGGCACCCGTTCCAAACCCCTAATAGTTTTTGTTTTCCTTTTCTGAACCTTTTCAGAAAAGACACCTTGGCATCGGAAATGAGGGAACCACATCTCTACACGGTAGTCAAGATGTGGGTGTACCGTGGATTTACTAGAATCAGTAAGATATTCTTTGTCTTTCTCTATCCCTTTTTAAATGATTCCTAACATTCGGTTTGCTTTTTTGACTGCTGCTGCATATTGAATAGTTTTCAGAGAACTATCCACAATGATGCTAAGATCTGTCTCATGAGTGGTAATACCTAATTTAGTCCCCATCAATTTGTGTATATATAGTTGGGATTATTTTTTCCAATGTGCATTAGTTTGCATTCATCAGCATTAAAATTAAAATTAATTTGCCATTTTGTTGCCCAATCATTTAGCTTTGTGAGATCATTTTGAAGCTCTTCACAGTCTGTTTTGATCTTAACCATCTTGAGCAGCTTAGTATCAGCTGCAAGTTGTACCACTTCAGAAGCTTTTAACTGAACATGCTCATACGGTATGTAGGCTGGGGTAACCTTGCATGTTTGGTGCAGGAAAGATAGCTAAAACCCCCCATCTATTTGATTGTATTTTTATTGCCAAGTTGTTGTGTTTCATTCACAAAGACAGTCTACTTCTGACAATGGCTCTCTGACAATTGCCATTCCTTCTCTAAAAACAGATCTCTGCAGCAATTTGAATGTGTGCATTTCCAGAAGATAATGAAAATAATCTTTGCATCTTCAACTCTTGATCACATTGATTAGTAAGACAGAAGACCCAGGAAAAGGGTCTAATCCTGCATACTTCAGGGCACTGAATACCATATTGTGTAATCACTGCAGAGTCAGATCCAATTTTTGGTAGTATTTTTTGCAAAAACAATGGGAAAATGTCATGACTTCACATAACTTATCAGCAGGGCTGGTAGGAAAAGATTTCAGATAAAGGAGCAACTGAAAAAGAAATTAGAGCAAAATTCTATCAGTACTTCCCTGGCTATGCTTGAACATAGGGAGAGGAAAGGCTTTATGCATGTGTTCAAAACAGAGCTAAACATTGTCCATAAACAAAGAGGAGATACGCTCCTACTTTAGAGGATTTTATGATGTAAGGACCCAATGTAATGTCAATATAAAACAACAAAGATCTTCCAAAGTTTTAAAAATATACTACTCCTAGTGCAAATGCTCCTGTGTGTGTTTAACATTCACAACTTGCAATCTTAACATTCATCTTTTGGAAGCATCCATGTGAGAAAATCCTATCATTTGAATAAGTGCAGAAACCAACACAAGTCATACAAGCTTGCCTCACATTGGTTCAGGTTTACATCTGAACAGTGACTAGAGCCAAATCCCTGCAAGCTGCATGGAAACTTCTTAAAGACACCATAATAGAGGCCCAACTTAAATGTATACCCCAAATTAAAAAACATAGTAAGAGACCTAAAAAAGAGTCACCGTGGCTTAACCACCATGTAAAAGAAGCAGTGAGGGACAAAAAGGCATCTTTCAAGAGGTGGAAGTCCAGTCCTAGTGAGAGAAATAGAAAGGAACATAAACACTGTCAAATCAAGTGTAAAAATGTAATAAGAAAAGCAAAAAAAGATTTTGAGGAATAGCTAGCCAAAAACTCAAAAGAAATAGCAAAATGTTTAAGTACATTCGAAGCAGGAAGCCTGCTAAAAAAACCAGTGGGTAAACGATCGAGATATAAAAGGAGCAATCAAGGACGATAAAACCATTGCGGAGAAACTAAATGATTTCTTTGCATCAGTCTTCAGGCTGAGGACGTTAGGGAGATTCCCAAATCTGCATCGTCCTTTGTGGGTGATGAATCTGAGGAGCTGCCCTGGATTGAAGTGTCATGAGAGGAGGTTTTGGAACAAATAGAAAAACTTAATGTTAACAAATCACCGGGACCGGATGGCATTCATCCAAGGGTTCTAAAAGAACTCAAATGGGAAATTGCTGAACTATTATCTGTGGTTTGTAACCTATCCTTTAAATCGGCTTCCGTACCTAATGACTGGAAGGTAGCTAACGTGACACCAATATTTAAAAAGGGCTCTAGAGGCGATCCTGGCAATTACAGACTGGTAAGTCTAACTTCAGTACCGGGCAAATTAGTCGAAACAATAGTAAAGAATAAAATTGAGAAGCATGTAGAAGAACATAATTTGTTGGACAAAAGTCAACATGGTTTCTGTAAAGGAAAATCATGTCTTACTAATTTATTAGAGTTCTTTGAAGGTGTTAACAAACATGCAGACAAGGGGGATCCAGTAGATATCGTATACTTAGATTTTCAGAACGCCTTTGACAAGGTCCCTCACCAAAGGCTCTTGTGTAAATTACATGGCCATGGGATAAGAGGGAAGTCCTTTCATGGATTGAGAACTGGTTAAAAGACAGGAAACAAAGGGTAGGAATAAATGGTAAATTTTCAGAATGGAGAGGGGTAATTAGTGGTGTCTCCCAAGGGTCAGTCCTGGGACCAATCCTGTTCAACTTATTCATAAATGATCTGGAGAAAGGGGTAAGCAGTGAGGTGGTAAAGTTTGTGGATGATACTAAACTGTTTAAGATAGTCAAGACAGAAGCAGACTGTGAGGGACTCCAAAAAGATCTCACCAAACTGAGTGATTGGGCAACAAAATGGCAAATGAAATGTAATGTGGATAAGTGTAAAGTAATGCACGTTGGAAAAAATAACCCCACCTATAAGTACAGCATGATGGGGACAAATTTGGCTACGACAAATCAGGAAAGAGATCTTGGAGTTATCGTGGATAGTTCTCTGAAAACTTCCACATAGTGTGCAGTAGCGGTCAAAAAGGCAAATAGGATGTTAGGCATTATTAAGAAAGGGATAGAAAATGAGACACAGAATATCTTACTGCTCCTGTATAAAACTATGGTACGCCCACATCTTGAATACTGTGTACAGATGTGGTCTCCTCACCTCAAAAAAGATATTTTGGCCTTGGAAAGGGTTCAGAAAAGGGCAACTAAAATGATTAGGGGTTTCGGGTCCTATATGAAGAGAGGTTAAAGCAACTGGGACTTTTCAGTTTAGAAAAGAGGAGACTGAGGGGGGATATGATAGAGGTATATAAAATCATGAGTGGTGTGGAGAGGGTGAATAAAGGAAAGTTATTTATTAGTTCCCATAATAGAAGAACTAGAGGACACCAAATGAAATTAATGGGTAGCAGGTTTAAAACTAATAAAAGAAAGTTCTTCTTCACACAGCGTGTAGTCAACCTGTGGAACTCCTTGCCAGAGGAGGCTGTGAAGGCTAGGACTATAACAGAGTTTAAAGAGAAGCTAGATAATTTCATGGAGGTTAGGTCCATAAAAGGCTATTAGCCAGGGGATAGAAATGGTGTCCCTGGCCTCTGTTTGTCAGAGGCAGGAGAAGGATGGCAGGAGACAAATCGCTTGATCATTGTCTTAGGTCCACCCCCTCCGGGGCACCTCGTGCTGGCCACTGTCAGCAGACAGGCTACTGGGCTAGATGGACCTTTGGTCTGACCCAGTACGGCCATTCTTATGTTCTTATAGAATGGTTACACATATATTGTGCAAAGACCCCTCTTTCCTGACCTGCATTTAGGCTGGCAGCCATCCCTCTTTTGCCAGGGGTTGGGGCTTGCAGCTTGTTTCTGAGGTAGAGAGCCTAACCACTCCTTCCCCACCCCTGCTCTCTCTAGCTCTGTAAATGGTAAAAAATTTATTATTTATTCTTATTTCTTCCCCCCCACCACCCTACTTTCTAACTGGGGAGGCTTTTAAAGTCCTCCAGGAGGCCTGAAGTGGAGTCAGGTGGCCCCAATCTTCCTTGGCCAGCTCCCAGCCAGGTGCTTGTAATTGACTTGCAACCCTTCACTCCTAATTAGCAGGCCTTTTACCCTTTTTGGGCTGTCTTTTCCCCACTCTGTAGCAGCCCTCTGGCCTGACCTTGTCACAATGTATATATTGTGTATAGTTTTTGATGATGGTTTTGTTTTGGTTTTTTTGAGAAAATCAAATGAAAGTGTGGGAACGTGGAGATTGATTTTCTGCTTTCAGCATCTCTTTTCTTAAGAAAAAAATTTATGTGCCCTCCTAAAATCTTTTTTCCCAAAGGCCATAACTCAACTCATTTATCTCAGGCTTTCCATCTATATGCCATTTGTACGCTATCTGCTACAGGCATAAAATAGGGTACGGTTACCTTTAAAACTATCAGCCATTTGAAAGTATGGGAAAACTCCTTTTGTGATGTGGCCAGGCTGGTAAGACCAGAGGGAGATCTTTACCCAAGGTTGTGTATATGGTGTATATATAGTTATGCTGTGTGCATACTAAAGCTGAAAACAAACATTCAGCCCTGGTCTACACTAGGGAGTTATTTCGAAATAACTCCCCTTATTTTGAAACCACAAGCAGAACATCCTCACTACCAAACTTGTTGTTTTGAAATAAGGGGCTGGAAAATAACTCCTGCTTTCCTTGGGGAATAAGCTTATTTTGAAATAGTTATTTTGGGAGTTATTATTTCCAAATAAGCTATTTTGAAATAATTTCCTAGTGTAGATATGCCCTCAGAGGGTGAAGATCTGAGGCCAGGGGTCCGAAATAAAATGAGTCTAAGACTACATCTAGACTGCAGCGCTTTTCTGGGACACTGGACGCACTCTTTCGCCATCCCTGTAAACCTCGTTCTACAAGGAAGAAGGGATGTGTCGAAAGAGCAGGTTTTTCTGAAATTTGGCACTGTGTAGACATGCCAAATTTTGGAAAAGCCTCTCTCTTTGGTTTGCAATTTGCGTATGTTTTTCTGACTTACCTTTGTAGTCTAGACGTAGCCTAAATTATTGTTTAATACTGAAAACAAAACTCAATTCCTGTTAGAAGCCTGCCTGGGCATAAGACTCTATATAGAACAGATGTTCTAATACTGAGTTCTACAACACAGAGGTCAGTAACTTATGTCTTGACTGATCTCCCCACTCAAAACTCTGCCTTTGAAGGGTATGATCCAAATACTTTTGATGTTAAGGGGCTCTGGATTGGGCCCCAAAATGTACACTCAGGACAGGTTCACACTTAAAACACTGGCTGGGAACAGTGATCTGTGGCCAACGGGAACTGCGCCGTGCAGGTAAATGTAGTGGTGAAAACCCACTAGGAGTTAACCCTGGTGGACTGGATCCTGCCCACGGGCCAGTATTTGCTCACCCCTGCTGAGGATGCTACTATGCTGACAGGAGAGCGTATCCCGTAAGCATAGTTGAGCCCTTCCATGAGAAGTGGGAGCTGTGTTGATGGGAGAAGCCCTCCTGTTAATATAGTGCTGTCTAGACCAGAGTGTAGTCTAACTCAGTATAGCTCAGGGCAGGGCAATATGCTGTCGGATAGGCCGGAGCCAGCCTGCCTAGCACTTTCATCCGGCCCATAGCAGCTCCCGGCTCTGCCACTAATGTGTTGCCTGGGAGCCACCTGGGAGGCTCAAGCCCTTTGAATAGCAGGAGTTGAAAAGGCTCATGCCTCTCCGCCAGCTCCCAGGCAGTGTCACAGCGGCAGGGCTGGGAGCTGCAAGCCCTTTCAGTTGCTTCTATTTAAAGGGCTCATGCCTTCAGTGTGGCTGCCAGGCAACACAGTAGCTACCACCCGGCAGGCATGCTCCCTTTAAATAGTTGGAGTTGAAAGGGCTCACAGCTGCTGGCCCCCCGCTTATGTGATGCCTGGGAGCTGCTAGGGAGGCACGAGCCCTTTCAACTCTGGCTATTTAAAGGGCTCGTGCCTTCCACCTCAGGCCCTGCCTCTTCTGAAATTTGTGAAGTGCCCCTCCCCCCTTCAGAAATTATTGCCCACCTCTAGCATAACTGCATTGCTCAGGGGTGTGGATTTTTCACACCCCTGAGCAATGTATTTGTAAGTTCATAGTGTAGATCTGCTCCAAGAAGTAATGATATAAAAGTGGCCCTTTAACAAACTCTTACATGTGTGAAATCAGGATCATATCTATTCACTGTAGAACAACTGGCAGCCCTCCAGAGCCAATAAAGCTCAAAGAGAACAAACTAGGTTCTTTTCTGACTCATGAGTCATCAGCAGAATTGTTAACTAAGTTTCGATTGCAGAATGTCTATATTATCTTTAAATTATACCTTCGGTTAACCCATAAAGTGGGAGGGGAAGAGAAAGTGGATTTCTAAGCAGCGTATTCCACTCATACAATAATTCTGGCGCAATAGGCCGTATTTTAGCTGCGATTTTTTTGCTTGTATTTATGTGTTGCGTCCATCATTGTTTGAATGGTATGTGCTTTGATGCCAGAATTCAACCCCTGCTGGGTAAATGAGCAGTTCTCAGCAGAAGTGGTTCAGGCAATCCAATTAATAAAGCGTACAGATCTTTTATTCATTTATTGCAAAAGTAGCAAGAGCAAGAAAAAGAGTGCAGGTTGTGGCTGTATTTAAGCAGCTCCATACTGAATAATAGTAGCAATGATGACAACACTTACAGTAATATTTTGTATGTCTCTCTCAACGCTTCCAGGGATCTCTTAGACATAAATTAATTAAGATTCACAACGCCCTGGTGTGGTAGGTAATTATTTTTTCTTATACCTTCATTACAATTTAGAATAATTATTAGCACCAACTTGAGTTTATACTTGGCTGTCAGGGAAACATTTAATTTGGGTCTTGGTTAGAATATTTTTTTAAACTGCTATAAACTGGGAATCACATTGTCGAATGCTTGTTTCTATAGAATCACAGTATTGCCAAGTCTTGTGATTTTATTATGAAGCACACTAGTTGAGGTTTTTCTTAAAGCTCTAGCTGCTGGAATCATGTCATTACATGACACATCTCAACTTTTATTTAAAAAAATTCTAATGCCTATGGCTGCAGCGCAAATGTGAAATCTAAAGGTTCCCCAACAAGAAAGCAAGTCAGAAGAAATCCAAATACACTGTACCATTATTTTAACAAATTTCATGGATTTTAGCGAATCTTATGATTTTTGGGGCTTACTTCATGCATTTTGAATGTTTGGGACTGACAGTGTTACAGTGGTACACACTGAGTTACCGAAGCCCTCTGTAAACTGCAGTCTGGAGCCAGATATAATTCCAGATAAAATATTTATATGGTACAACCATTTACCAAAATGAAGGATGAGGATTAAATCCTTGGAAAGTGTTTAACTCTGCTGAGGTAGGATTAGTTTAATTGCAGTAGAGTTATTTATGCATTAAAATAGCCATTTAACCCAAACATTTCAACCAAGGCCATAACCTCACTGTAATATGGTGGTTTCCTCCCTCACCCATAATCAACATGTTTTTGGTCCTTTTGTTGAACTCTTTCTCCTCCACCTGTATCTCAAGACAATTTGTTTCTCATTTGAACTTTAACTGCCTATGAGATAATGTTTAAAGCAATCACTACAGAAAAAAGCTTGCACAAAAGCTTATGCCCTTATAAATTTGTTAGTTAGTGTTTAAGTGCTTTATTTTTTCTGAAACAGACTAACTAACAAAGTGCTTTATGCCCTCTGAAACTTATAAGATAGTGTTGCTTTTAACAAAAGATACTCTTTGTTGAACATTCCACATGGGAATGTTTGATGCAGAACTAGGATAAATGTGATTACAAAAGCATTCCATAATGCAATCTACACAAACTAATTGCCATTTGTCACAGTAGCAATCTGATAGCTACAACAAATGCAAAAATGAATAGCGTAAAATGTCAAGTGCTGCTATTATGGGACATGATCTGCTAATTCTTGCATGGCAGGCAGAAGGAGGTGCAATTTTATTGCACTCCAGTACCCTGGTGAACAAAGACAGCAAATGGGATTAAGCACTTCACTTTTGATCTTTCATGTCCCTGTATCATGGGCAGCAGAAGGAATGCAAGGTTGGTGTTCTCCAGCAGCAGATTGGGGGAAAAGGGTAGCAGTCCACAAGTGGTAAAATACTAGACCTAACTCTGCACTGAATACAGCTTGGTTTCCAGTTCCCATATGCCCTCTCAATAGCCCAAAGTAAATAAAATAAAAGAGAGAAGGAGGTGGAGAACAGATGTATCCGAAGAGGCATGGATTCAGATATGATCCTTAAGTGGGCAATGCTGAGATATATCTTAATGCCTCAGTCCTTGCTCCAGATCTTAAAGAGGAATACCGTAGAAGCCTTTATAGCAGCAGAACCAGGCTCCCAGATCCAGAACAAAGCTCCCATGAATGCCTTGTCTTTAGCAACTCTCTACACCTGCATGTTCATAATCAAACCCTATTTATTCTTTAATTTTTCTTGAGTGGTTTCCAGCCTATGTGTAACATTAGGAGGGGGTGAGGGTGAGGGTGGTGGAGAAGACTGGAAAAAAAAATCAGAGCTATTGACCTGAGATCACATCAGGACTCCTCTGTCCATGCCAAACTCTGTCTCTTATTTCCTTTGTGACTTTGGACAAGTCATTCAACCACTCAAAGCTTTAATAAAATCAGGATAATGATACCTGTCTCTCTCAGGTGTTGAGAATTAGTGTGCTCTAGAGTATTATTTACTGATGACTTCCTTAGCCTTTCATATCTTCCACAGACTATAATTCAGTCAGGAAAGAAGCAGGATGCGTTGCTTGTGATCTTTCCCTTCATGCAAATAATAACCTAGGTGACATGCAAAGGAATTTGCTCCACCCAAAAGAAGTTGTTTTGACTTTCACTTCATGCCCATTCCTGTTTTTATACTGAGAGAATTACTACATCAGTTAGAATTACTTGGAATAGGGAAAAATAGTGTACTCCTTCAAAACAGAAAATAAATCAGTGGAGATTTTGGTTCTATTTATACAGTAACACATTTTCCACTGTATTTTTGCAGTAATTTGACTTTTCTACTTTACTGAATAGCTCAGTTTCTGTGGTGTCCCTATGAAACAAACAAATCGATACTACATTACTACCATGCGGAAAGTGAAACATATTTACAAAAAGTGTACTTAATACAGCATCAACTACAGAGTCTATAGTATTCGTGAATTCCTAAATTATCTCATTCTATCCACAGGCATATTCAAGTTTCTTATGATACAGCTTGCTGCTCAGACATAAATCAAGTCCCTATACCACTGCTTTTTGGTGCACTTCTGTATTTGTGTGCAGCCAAAAAGGTGGACTTTTTTTTAAAGGTTTTGAGACCCAGTTACACTATACCTGGATGAGCAGGTGCTCCTGGCTTTCAGGGTTGTAAGCAGAGGACCTCCAATCAGCATTCTAGCTGTGACACAGGTTTATAAATCCTTCTCTTTGCTTGTGTTTAAACACTTGAGTCCTGGTCTTGATCTCCCTGTGAGGCCTGCACTCTCCCCCGGGTGGGTCTGCTTTGTTTCCTTTGCTCACTGAATTTGGGCTGACCTTGCCAAATAGCCCCTGAACCAGTTAAGAAAAAAGTACACAAGAAGTAGCACCAATAGGCCGTGGGCTAGGAATGAAAGAGTTACACTGGTGACCAGGGATGGCAGGTTTTCAGAATTTTTGGTGGCATCCAGGACAGTCCAAGTCCCTCCACACCCTGCCTAAGGCTCTGGGAGGGAGTTTGGGTGGAGGAGGGGAGCTGGGGTGCAGATTCTGTGACAGTTTGGGTGTGGGTGCAGGCTCTGTACTGGGGCAGGAGAGTGGGGTGCAGGAAGGGCTGCAGACTCTGGGATGGAGTTTGGGTGCAGGAGGGGTGAGGGTTCAAGGACAGAGTTTGGGTGTGGGCTCTCGGCTGGGGCAGAGATTGGGGTACAGGAGGAGGTTCAGGGGGCACCCAGGGGCAGCAGGCAGGGCTGTGAGACAGACCTGGCCCCGAACTTTGGTGGAGCTGGACATCTGGGCCCAGAATATTCTTGGAACCCAGGCACCATATAACTTGCCATCCCTGCTGCTGACTGAGGAGCAGAGACCATGCAGTTAGCTTAGTCCAAGATTTCACACCTTCCATTTTTGGGAGGTTTTAGCAAACCCTTTTGGTTCTGGTTTGCATGGACCTGTACCCCATAAGTTTATTTGGCCTTGAGGTCTGTTCTGAAGTGGGAATTGTTGCATTCATTTATATTGAGAACTGCATTAAAAAAAGTTGTCCCTGAGGAGAACTCTGTGTGTCATTGTAATGACAACAGAGAAAATATACGCCCAACTGTTCAGTAGTGAAATTCTGTGATTTAAGAGAGAGATAGGGCTGCTGAAAGCCCCAGATTTAAATACTCAACGTTTGGATTCAGATCCAAACCTTACTGATGGTCCCTATTCTTATTACAGGCTGAATCAAAACTTTACTCCTAAACACCTTTACTGCTATTCACAGTTGAGGCTTGGCTCCGCTTCAGTGGAGAACAGGGGTGATTGAAACAGACATTCTGAGTTGAACAGGCTGCTTGGTCCACAAAAAGCTGTGTTCCCATTTCATAATCCCAATTAAGTATTTTCCATTGGACATCTTTTCCCCCCTTTTCTCTCTCTCCTGCCATCCCACCTTACTTCCAAATTCATATGAAATGTGCCACTGCTACATGTGAATCTCCCAAAACATTTCAGAAAAATCTTTATTATTAATGTTGTATTCTTTGGAGTTTAGGAAGAAATTGTTTGAAACACAGAGAGCTGCAGCAGTTGCAAGTTTCCATTTTATTCCATACCACAAAACTAGCTAGAATCAGCCTAAACCGGTGGGGCTAACCCCTAATGACCTAACTCTGTTAATATAACAACAACAAGATCTATCACTTCAACAACCCAATACACAAAATCTAACACGCAAACATTAAAAAATCTAAAGAGTAAATCAAATTTTCAGACATATTTATTAGTCAGTATGTGACCATTCACATTTTTTTTTAATGCGATCAGCTATCCTGTAGAACTGTTACTACTTGTGAGTTTCATACAGGTATTAAATCTCAAGGCAAATATCCAACCAGGTCACCATATTGTGGGACCTTTTCATAGGCAGGAGTTTCTCAAATGCGTTGGTGCTACATGTTGGTGTTAGCTGACAGCTATGGGAATTACAATATCCATCACAGCAGTAAAAACCTATGAAAGTGGGATTCTGCTACAACACCAACTCTATGGAACTGAAATGTTGATGTTTTTTATTGCTGAGTGGGGTGAAAGTACATTCTTTACACCTGAGTGAAACTTTTGATCCAATCTTCATTTAGAATGAATAGGAGGGAAAAGGGGATAATAAGTGACTACAAATTGGCTAGCAAGTTTCCATGTGTGGATGATTGAGGATTCAGTGTCCTCTTCCTGGAAACAGCTTACATCAGACCTATTGGTAGAAGACTGTCAGAAGCTGAGCCACTGTGGACTATTCATGGAGAGGCATCTCTCTCAAAGCCCTTTGGTTCCACAGCACAGCACAAAACCTGAGCAGGTAATACATAATTAACTTAATCCAAGACATTTTACCTGATATTGCTTCTGTTCTCTGATGGGATGAGTGTGCAAACATTTCCAGTACAGACCCTGTTTTCTGGTAGTACTTGTGTGTGACTTCGAAAATCCTTTTCCAAAAACAGTTGTGAATCATGTGACTATCTTTGGAAGGGATTGGAAAATAGAATCATAGAACACTAGAACTGGAAGGCACCTCGAGAGGTCATCGAGTTGAGTGCCCTGCCCTCACGGCAGGATGCAGTACTGTCTAGTCCATCCCTGTTAGATGTCTGTCTAACCTGCTCTTAAATATCTCCAGAGATAGGAAAGTTGCGGAATCCCCAGGCAACTTATTCCAGTGTTTCACCACCCTGACAGGTAGGAAGTTTTTCCGAATGTCCAACTTAAACCTCCCTTGCTTGCAGTTTGAGCCCATTGCTTCTTGTCCTAGCCTCAGAGGCCAAGGAGAACAATTTTTCTCCCTCCTCCTTGTGACACCTTTTTAGATACCTGAAAACCACTATCATGTCCCCTCTCAGTCTTCTCCTTTCCAAACTAAACAAGCCCAATTCTTTCAGTCTTCCTTCATAGGTCATGTTTTCTAGACCTTTAATCATTCTTGTTGCTCTTCTCTGGATCTTCTCCAGTTTCTCCACATCTTTCTTGAAATGTGGTGCCCAGAACTGGACACAATATTCTAATTGAGGCCTAATCAGTGCAGAGTAGAGTGGAAGAATGACTTCTCGTGTCTTGCTCACAACACTCCTGTTAATGCATCCCAGAATCATGTTTGCTTTTTTTGCAACAGCGTCACACTATTGACTCATATTTAACTTGTGGTCCACTATGACCCCTAGATTCCTTTCTGCAGTACTTCTTTCTAGATAGTCGCTTCCCATTCTGTATGTGTGAAACTGGTTGTTCCTTCCTAAGTGGAGCCCTTTGCATTTGTCCTTATTAAACTTCATCCTATTTACCTCAGACCATTTCTCCAGTTTGTCCAGATCATTTTTAATTATGACCCTATCCTTCAAAGCAGTTGCAATCCCTCCCAGCTTGGTATCATTTGCAAACTTAATAAGCATACTATCTATGCCGATATCTAAATAATTGATGAAGATATTTAACATAACCAGTCCCAAAACACACCCCTGCGGAACCCCACTTGTTATGCCCTCCCAGCAGGATTGTGGACCGTTAATAATTACTCTCTGAGAATGGTTATCCAGCTAGTTATGCACCCACCTTATAGTAGCCCCATCTAACATGTTAAAAACTCCTCTTTGTGATTTGTCCCTCTGGCCAGGTCAGCATGGGGTTTCTCCTTTTGGAGTATAGAATCTCATTGGATCTGCTGTCCAGGTACTACCACTCTGTCAGTGGCTGATAGGGAACCTGGGTCCACACCAGAACTCCAGGTTCCAACCCAGGGACCTAAAACATGCAGCCAAGGCCTACTCTGTCCTCAGTCTTGCTGTTCTCATCCTAAGGCTACTTCTTACTTGACTCCCACAGGCTCTCTTCCTCACTCTTCTCTCTTTCCCTCAGGACTAGGTTTCCTCTCATGCAGAGAGTAATTGTAGACCAGGGGTAGGGAACCAAAGGCCCAGGGGCTGGATGCAGCCCCTGCCTTGCCTGGATTTGGCTCCAGAGGCTCAGGGCTCCCCTCCAGTATTGGGAAGCCCACACTGGCACTCCAGCCCCCTGTCACTCCTCTGCAGGGCTGGAGCACACAGAATCTACCCTGGTCCCTCCTAAGCTCTGGTGTATGAAAGGAATGTTGGGGGTGACTTTCTCCTTCTCAGTCAGGGGCTATACCAGTGATTTTTTTTTAAATTTTTTTGCTTCTCACTTGTGTGTGGCCCCCCCAACTGGTTTTTCTGTGGGTCAGCAGCCCCCGGCTGTAGACACTGTTGTTGCCAATTTCCTAGCTTTATACTAACCCGGAACACCCCTCCCCCGACTCAGTTGAGCTCCATCTTCCAACTGGGTTGCTTCACCAGCCTTAACCTCTCAGGTGTGGGCCTACCTCACTAATTGGCTCCTTTCTCCATTTCCTTCACTCTTTTGGGACCAGTGTGTGTGGTGGACACCCCCATTATAAAGGATAAACAACACTTAGTTTCTTTTTTTTCACATCACACATGATTTTATAAACCTCTTATCATATCCCCCCTCCCCCCCCAGTCATCTCTTTTCAAAGCAGAACAGTTCCAGTCTTTTTTATCTTTCTCATATGGAAGCTGGTCCATACATTTTGTGTCCTTCTCTGTACCTTTTCCAATTCTAATATGTGCTTTTGAGGATGAGGTGATCAGGACAGCATTCAAGATGTGCATGTGTCATGGATGACTATAGTGGCATTATATTTACTGTTTTATCTATCCCTTTCATAATGGTTCATAATATTCTGTTTGCTTTTTTTGACTGCCACTGCACATTGAACCAATGTTTTCTGAGAGCCATCCACAATGACTCCAAGATGTCTGTGTCATAATAACTAATTTAGATCTCATCATTTTACATGTTTTGTTGTGACTATTTTCCAGCGTAGATTACTTTGCATTTATCTACTCTAAATGTATTTTGCCATTTTCTTGCCTAGTCACCCAATTTAGCAAAATTCCTCTTTATCTCTTCAGTCTGCTTTGGATTTATCTAGTTTGAGTTATTTTGCTGCCTCAAGGTTTACCTCTTTTTCCAGATCATTTATGAATGTTTTACAGCACTGGTCCTAGTATAGACCGTTGGGGGACCCTGCTATTTACCGCCCTCTATTATTAAAACTGACTATTTATTCCTACCCTTTGTTTCCTGCATTTAAACCAGTTATGATCCATGAGAAGACTTTCCCTCTTATCCATAATAGCTTACTTTGCTTAAGAGCCTTTGGTGAGGGACCTTGTCAAAGGCTTTCTGAAGTCAAACTGCACTATATTTACTGGATAATCTTTATCCATGTTTAGGATAAAGATTACAGGTAATGAGGTCTACTCACCACTGTGACACCGCCTGCTGGTTATGAGCTCAGTTTATGGAATGCACCACCTTCAGATCATCTTACCTGTTGTCTGTTCCGCTCTCCACCATGTCTTCCCGTGAACCTGCCTTCCATTATGCCCACCTCTCCATTCTTGCCTCCTTCCAGGTTTTGAGCAGTCCTCAGTCTTGCACCTGCCACCAAGGCCAGTTGCAGCCCCAAAAGTTTAGTTCCTTGCCTCAGGGGCTAGCTGCAGTCTATAAAAGCCATGCTCTGTGTGGTGACACCCACTGCTCTAGGTCCCAACCCAGGGACGCTCTGGTGGCAGCCATGTCCTGCCCTCCTTTACCCCCCTGACTGCTCCCATTCCCTGGACTACTTCCCTGTGACCCTTGCACATTCTCAGCCCTTTCGTCAGGGACCACAGCTTGGCAGGTATCAGGTGGGAGCTTCTCTCCGGCTCCCCTGAGCCTACCCAGCACTGCTCTGTCTAAGGTGCTTCCTCTCCACATGGCTAATCCTTCACTCTTGCTGGCCAGACAAGAGAGTGAGCTCCCTTCAGTTCTTCAGCCTTTTTATAGAGCTCAGCTGATTGGCTGTCTCTAGCTGTGTCCTAATTGGCTGGGTTTGCACAGGCTCCCTCTGGCCTGCTTTTAACCCTCTTCCTGCTGGAGTGGGCTACTGTGCCACTATGTCCCCTCTAGGAATTTTAATTCATTATGAAGATTTATTGATCTTTCTATGACTCTGGTATAATTAAGCATACAAAGGCTGTGCAGTTATTAGCAGAGGCTTATCCTTTTAGAAAGGTTAACAACACGTGAACCCATGGAAATTCCAATCTTATATAGAACTCTACGGGCTCATATGCAAGTTTAGTGTAATGGATATAAATGTACATGGCACCATTTCCAAAAAGCAGGTACATGCACTATTGAATGTTTGTCTCATGCAATGTTAATACATAACTAAACAAATAACTTTACACTCATAAGTCATAACCCAACACTCTACACTGATGTTTAGATCAAATCCTTGTTAAATTTACTTAAGCAAATAGTCTGACTGAGTCTATTCCCATTACAGGTTACACTTTGTAAATGGGAAGTAAATCCATTAAACCTATGAATTTATTCTGGATTTGCAGTGGAGTAAATTAACCTGGCCCAATAAAACTTCACTGGGGCTACTCAGGAGAGCAAGGCGAGTAGAATTTGATCCTCAATGATGGAAACTTTTAGGTTTAACAGCCACAGATTCATTAGTGAGTGCACCATTAACCCAAAAGGGATAATCACCACTTTGGCAGAATTTATTTTTTATATATTAGCCCAATAGCAGATTTACAGTTGAAATTTGCAGAAGTAGACTATCTGCTACTATCAGGGATCCATTCCTGATAGAGAAGCAAAGCCACAAATTACTTAGAATATTCAGTAGCCACTCACAGAAAAACATTTGTTTAAAAAGAAATCTTACACAAAGATTTAAGAAAGATGGTTAAGTTTACCTGCCACAGGGAGACTTGCCAAGTTATGCTGCAGTCTGCACCCCAGTAACTTCACGTTATGTCTCTTTAAAAGGTCACTTTCTCTGACAGGCATATTATTTTGGATCCTGTTTGGTGAAACGTGATGAGCTTTGAACATTTTGGATTGGATGCTAACTATTCAGAACTTTTTCTCGGTCATTAGAATTGTGAGTACTGAAATAGCCTGTCTATCCTCAGGCTGGTGCCAAGTGCTTGTCTCATTGGTACCTGATTTGTGTTCCAAGCACCAAGCGTGTTTGTTTTTTTTACAGTTTTTTTTTGTGCAGGACAAAGGGATGAGATCAGATACTTGTCAGTCCACAGCACAAACAGCTGAGCAGTGGGATTAGCACATTAGTGTCTTCAGAAGAGAGCCAACTAAATAAGATTAAAGCATTGGCCAGCCTTATCCACCCCATCCTGTAACATGATGGCCTGCTATGTTGCTGGAAAGAATGCCAGTGAATAGTTTTAGCTAGTAGACAAGAGTTAAGGAGAATTATTACAAGCCTGCAAAAAAGATCTGAGACAAAGCCAAAAGATCAAAAGCGATACAAAGATATAAAGAGCCTATGTGGAGACCATAACACGTTATGTGAGATAATTGCTAGTCCAAGTGGTGAGAGTGCAGCACAGACCCACACGGGTATATTCTTTTAATTCACACATACACTTAATCCTTTGAATTGTGAAACTCCCTGAAAGATTGTGCGCTCACAAAACCCGTGAAAGGATCATATTAAATATAGATCAGCACAGCTTAGAGGAAGTTCTTCACCTGATCTGTAGGAATGGAGACCAAGTCTTAATCTTAATTGGCTGTGTTCTAGGGAATGTCATGGAGGAAGGACACCACAGCCCTAGGCTGTACAGAACCAGTCCCTATGTCTCTGATGTTTCTCCCTCCCTCCTGGGGAGAGCAGTCAGTGGATCTTGATTGCTGAGTGTGTCCACCAGCTCTTCCCACTATCGCAACTAGGGTTCAGGGAGCTCTCCCACAGCATAGATCCATGCTGCATATTATATAGGATTCCAGCATCCCACCCTTGTAGCATGTGGGTAGGATTTGCCTTTTAGTTAAAAGACTCAGGGTATGTCTACACTACAGCACTATTTCGAATTAACTTAATTCGAATTCAGCTAATTCGAAATAACGCATCTATACACAAAACCTATTTCGAAATAGCGCGTCCACACTGAGTGGACCCTGAACCAAAGTTAAGGCTGGCCGGAACCAGTGCCGGCAGGGCATCAGGTTAGGACTTAGTGTGTGGGGCTGCTGCCTGAGGCTAACTGAGCTCCTACCCCCACCCCGGACAGACAATTCTCAGAGTTCCCCGCTTGCTTGTCTACCTCGATGAGGGACAGCAAAGCAGTCCTGTCTTGGAGTGCCCGAGTGCCCACACTCGGGACACCACAGCACTCGGCCACATGGAGCCAGAGCTTCCCCGGGAACACCGGTGCATCTCGTGGGGTCGTTGCCATCAGCCCAGCTGAACTTGCTGCAGGCTGCCATCCGGGGGAGTCCATCAGGGGGCTGTTAGGATCCAGAAGGCCCTGAGGGAGAGCATCCACCCCGAGGAGCCCTCAGAACCTCCCCGGTCCTCCCCACCAGGGGCTCGTGCCCCATTCTTCCCTCATGTCCTTCCACTTACCTCTCCCTAGCCCCCCTTCCTGATGTCAAATAAAAGACATGTATGTTCAAAAATTGAAATGGGATTTATTGAACAAAAGTGGGGGGGGGGGCGGATGAGTCTCTGGGGAGACTGTGAAAAGGAGGTGGGAGAGGGGAAGAGAGAGGGTGGAAGAGGGGAGGGGGAAACCTGGGAGGAGGGAACTGGAAGGGGGAAGCAAGGGGAAGAAGGGCGAGGAGAAGCTCAGGGCTCAGGGTTCGGGTCTCGCCGGACCAACCTGACTTTCATGCAAACCTGCTCTTGGGTTTGCATGTGGCCTTTGGTGGCCAGGCTGGCAGCTATCCTGCCATAGATGGCCGCATTCCTCCGTCTAGTGCGGAGATCATGGACGTTGGGGGCATCCCCCCCCCAAACCTGAATCCACTCTGGATCAGGAAGGCACCCGCCTTCTCTGGACCCTAGCAGGCTCCTGGGAGCAGGCAGACTGCTCCTGGGGAGTGGTGGGGGGCTGGCTGCCAGTGGCTTGCTGGCTCATGTTTTGGGGCCACTGGGTCAGGGGCCCCAGTGGCTACTGCTGGCTCTGGGCTGGCAGGCTTGGAGCTGGCACAGGCACTGTGGCCAGTGTCTACCCCTTTAATATCTCCGGGGCTGGGGGAGAGGAGAGTAAGATTTCCTGGTTGTGCCCAGAGTGGCCACCAGGACTCCCTGGGAAGGGCTGGAGGCCCCCTATTTCGAATTAATTGTCTACACAGCACTTAATTTGAAATAGCTATTTTGAATTTGGTGTTAGTCCTCATAGAATGGGGTTTACCAAATTCAAAATAAGGGCTCCACTATTTCGAATGTATTTCGAAATAGCGGTTTGCCTGTGTGGACGCTATTAAAGTTAATTCGAAATAACTGCTGTTATTTTGAATTAACTTTGTAGTGTAGACATACCCTCAGATATAATTCAATAGAAATAATGACTACTGCATGTTAAAAGTATTCTTTGCTTCCTGTATCCCTCCCAGGCCTCCGCGTGTGATAGGACACAACAGCATCCAAGCTGCGTATGCAACATGGGTGAGAGGGTGCTCCATGATGTGGAATGTGGCGTGCAGTCTCTCAGCAAAGTGGATGGCATGTGACACTCTGGCTTTTTGGCAAAGAGACATCGCCTAGGGAAGCCAGATTGAGACATGCTTTTCACTTCACTCACTTGAGAGAGACCAAAAATATTCTGCCTCCCATACTGGAAAATGAAGCAATATGCTGGCACATCCTCAGGTACTACTAATGCAACGTAGCACTTAGGCATCGTTTCTCATTTTCAAAGCACGCAACATACCTGACTGAATTAAGGCTCCTATTTAGGAAAGTATCTAAGTATGTGCATAACTTGAAGCATATGGAATTGGTGTGTTCCACTGAAATCAATGGGACTCTTTGGGTACTTAAAATTATAGAATCATAGAATCCTAGGGCTGGAGGAGACCTCAGGAGGTCATCGAGTCCAGCCCCCTGCCCAAAGCAGGACCAACCCTAACTAAATCATCCCATCTAAATCATATCTTCTGGAATAGTGGCCTAAGCCTGTGAATGTGGTAGGTTAAGTATTATTACCCCATTTTACAGATGGAGAAACTGTTTATATATATATATATATATATATATATATATATATATATAGTTTTATATATAATCATTTTTAGGTACATCTAACCATAGAAGAGAATCTGAGCGTGATTTGTTGGGGATTTGCATCTGTTAGCTGGAACCAACTAAAGCAAGCTGGAGACCCTTGAAGAGTAGAACAGCTGCAGAACATCTGCCTGGCCCTGGAGCTCAGAACTGCAGATTTTAGCAACCTGTTAAAAATAAACAAAATTAAAAAAATCTAGACCAAAAAAAATCCCAAACCTAATAGGGATACAGAGACAATTTAATGGTTTCACGAGGCATGAAGGATCTGATGACAAAGGGTGCTGGGGTCAGCTGATCCCCATCTAGAATACCGGGCTGTGCCAATAATCAGCTGATCGGCACAGCGCGGCAGCCATTTTCATGTAAACGAAGCGGCGATTATTTAAATTGCCGCTTCATTTTGCTACGTCTAGTAAACTCATCTACATGGCTCCGTCGATGGAGCCATGTAATCTAGACACACCCAAAGTTATGTACAGGTGTCAGTCTTTGCAGGATCAGGGCTTTAGTGTAATTGATAATCAAACCCAAAATATGTTGTTTTGCAATGTTCTGTATGAACAAAAAATTCGACACTATCAGGATAGTATTTTATTAAAGTTCAAATTCAGAAGCCAAATCATATGAAACACTATTGGCCAAATTCAGCCCTTAAATACTTGAGTACAATGCCCACAGAAGTCAATAGCCCCGGACCTTTTATAGATGGAAGAAAAAATTAGACTTCATGAATGAAAGAGAAAAATGTGAGATCTGTCAAAGGTCACAAAGCATCTGAACTCATCAGTGCACTGGTCTTAGTAGTTAGGGGCCCAATCAGGAAGCACTGACTAGCATATTTGTCTACTACCCTTCGTGAAATGGTCTTGCTATGGAGCTTCATGGTCCTGTGGTTAAAAGTGAGTGTTTAATAGCTGATATTCTCTTTACTGGGGACTTCGAGCCAAATCATAGCGCTTTGTACTACGATCCATACTAGCAATATACTACCGTGGTAAAAAAGGGAACTTTGTGATGGGACTCTTGATGGACTAATAGATTGCAGGCCCCTGAAAACATCTAAGGCTTCAGCCACTCTTTGTTTTAATATCTTCTCACACAAACCTCCTGCATATAAAGCTACTAAAAACCTTTAGATTGTCAGGCTGTTCATTACATGTATTTCAGTAACAGCCAGATCTTATTATTTTGTGTAGTTATGATTTGCAGTACTTTTATCTTCATTGTTTTTCAGATTTGCTGGCAAATATCCTAAAGCCCTAAGGACATGTAGTTATGTTTGTAATCTATGTTTTAATTTAGGAAAGGTCTATAAAAGAACAAAAACAATGCAGATGCTTTTGTGAGTGATTTTTCTATTTTCTTTTTTAGTGTTCAGTGAAACGTAAGCTGAATTGTAACAGTAGGGTAATAAAATATGGGCTCAGTCCTACATTTACTGTGCTCCCTAAACTGTAATTTCAATCAAGGAATAGAAAAACAGGCTCTGTGTCAAATGTGACATAAAACATTTCAGCTTGCTTGAAGATCAGAGTTCATGCATATGTCCTAAGGCGACAGCTATACATAAAACAATTTCCTTTGGGCCAAGGAGAAAGCCCATGTTCCAGAAAATTAGGTGAATTTCCTAAATAAGTAAAAATAGGATATGAGCAGTGTTGTTTCTGTGTGAAAATATGTAATAAATTCTAGTGGAGGCTATACAGGAATATAACTGCATCTGATTTTAATAGGCTCCACTAAGAAGTTGTTGCAGTTTTCTATGGAAACTGAAGCAAGATTTTATTTAGTATTTATGAATTTTCATTTTTTAAACAAGTATTTAACAGAAGGTTTTTTTAAATGTCCAGAAAGCTGAAATTTTATGCACATATTTAAATATATTCATTCTCTCATTTTTATGTTTTCTCTTTTTGCTTTCACTTAAAACTTTTTTTTAATTTTCTACTCCCGGCCCCCCTTACTCTCTGTTGCTCTGCTACCATGACAGGAAGGCTATCAAAGTCAGTACAAATAAATTATGTTACTACACATTTAGGTCTTGTGAAATACTGAAGCAGAAATATAAATGTAAGTTAAGTTATAAATCAAAATGTTATATTTATCTAGAAGACTTACCCAATGGTGTTCGAGTCGTTCAGGGCATGGGGCTCAGAGTGTGGGGGGGTGTAGGAGTCATGGCAGGGGCTTGAGGATGGGGGGGGGCCCTCAGGGCAGGAGGTTAAGGGTGTTTGGGGGGGTCCAGGAGTCAGGGTTGGGGGGTGAGGAGGAGCTC
Source organism: Pelochelys cantorii (assembly GCA_032595735.1). Classification (NCBI taxonomy): domain Eukaryota; kingdom Metazoa; phylum Chordata; order Testudines; family Trionychidae; genus Pelochelys; species Pelochelys cantorii. The sequence goes on along the minus strand of CM064329.1, from coordinate 41,618,717 downwards.
AAGGCAGGGGGTAGGAGGCACAGGAGTTAGAGCAGGAGGTGGGGGGGGGCTAAGTATATGGGATTTGGAGGTTGTGGGGAGGCTCAGCAGAGGGGGGCTACGTCTAGACTGCAGGCTTCTTTTGGAAGAAGGTTTTCCGGAAGAGATCTTCCAAAAAAACTTCTTCTGAAAGAAAGCGTCCACATTGCCAAAGTGCATCAAAAAAGCGATCTGCTTTTTCGAAAGATAGCATCCACACTGAATGGATGCTGTCTTGCATTTCAGCTGTGATTGCTATGGACAGAGTGGCCAACAGGGCATCTGTGCTTTTTCCTCTTTCCTCTTCTTTCGAAAGAACTCCCTCTTCCAATCCACACATGCCTCTTTCTGAAAGCGCTCTTTTGGAAAAAGGCTTCTTCCTCATAGAAAGAGGTTTACTAGGGTTGGAAAAACTCTTCTGTTCTTTCTATTTTTTTTTTTTTTAAAGAACGCGGTTGCAGTGTGGAAGTAAGTAAAGTTTTTTGGAAAACCGTCCATTTTTCTGAAAAAACTCTGTAGTGTACACATAGCTGGGGTGAAGGTGGCTGCCAGCTTCTCCCTGGGCCCAGACTGCGTGGGGGAAGCCCACGTAAGCCACCTTCCTGTTGGTTTTTCCTCAGGGCCAGCCCGGGGCAGTGGCGGTAGAGCAGCACAACCAAACCCTGATCTTGCATTGTTATGATAAGAGGAAGCTGCATATAAAATATGGTAATCCTTGCTCTTACTGTTTATGAGGAGTTGTTGAACAAATGGACTCACGGACGGGTGTACATATAGATGCACATTTCTACAATATAGACTAAGTTAAATTATTATTTGTTGATCACTTGAAGGGGCCCCATCTATGAGAATAAAGAAGGCAAGGAGCCCAGATGCTTTGGTGGAGCAGAAGGGGAAATGCTCTGTCTTGCCCAACCAAGGAAAAAAACACGTAAACTTCAGTGATGTGACAGGGCCCATATTATCTCCCACGTAGAGGATCCCTGAGGACCTGGCTTTTTCAGGGGACTTCCTCTGTTTCTCTCAAATTCTGTTTCAGGTTCAGCTCTTGGCGATACAGGATTATCTCCAGCCCTTGCCCTGCTATTGCTGATGGCCTGGTTGGTGCAGCTCCCACTGTGACTGTATTATCTTGGTGCACACAGGCAGCAGGAGGTGCTCCACTCCTATGCACCTGTAGTGACACTCTGAAGCCTGACAGGAGGTCTGGGAAAGATGCTCTACTCATGCAGATACAGACTGCAGAAACCTGGTGCACCTTAGAGATACGTAGAGATGAGGCATGTGTGTGGGAATCTGTGAGAAATACATGAGATCTAGAGCTCTCCAGGAAGAGAGGTTCCAGTGGGCCCCAAAACAGGGAACTGGTGTGCCGAGAATATAGGGGCAAAGATACAGAAGGGAATGAGAAGAACCTGTGCTGGCCCAAGAATAGGTCCCAACATGTACCTTTGTCCATGTGTGCTTTGATACTTTTATAGAGCGACTTGTATCACTGGTGATTTAAATTGGGCAATATCAGCTCTAGGGTTGCCAGGTGTCCGGTATTGACCCGGACAGTCCGGAATTTTCGCCTCCTGTCCGGTAAAAAAGTTCAGAAAATAGCGGACACCTAAAATGTTCGGTATTTTCTGATTTTTTTTCCCAGCCAGGAGGCGAAAATCCCAGGTGCTTACCGGGTTCCGCAGGGGAGCTGCCCAGCCTGGAGCAGGAAGGCAAGATAGCAGGAGGCTGCCGGCAGCCTGTTAGGGCCAAAAAGCCTCAAAAGCAAAGCGTTTATTAAAGGGGCCACACTGGAGTTTTTTGGGCTTTTTTTTTTTTTTTTGTTCAACAACTTTAGTCTCCTCCCTTCTTTTTCTCAACAGAATTTTTTTCTGGTGGGTTTTTTTTTGGGGGGGGGGCATGGTTGTTAAACCATCTGGCAACCCTAATCAGCTCTTTTATTAGATCTGCCACTTCACAGCTTGTGCTTTCTTTCTAAACACACTCAACATGTGACAGTGTCCCCTCAGGAGTTCAAATTAACAGACCACCCAAGACTGCACATGTGATTGTGGGTGACAAATTCCCACACATCCCTTCCTGGACAGCCTGTCCTATACCAGGTTTAAATGGTTTACAGAGCTTGACTGCCCATTTCTCAATACTAGATTTGGGTGGGGTTTTTTTGTTTTTACGTGTTTTTTCTCTTGCAACAACTAATGTGGTTTCATCAGTGTTAGAAAAGGCAAATATACTAATGAAGACAGATCACTGTCAATCACCGTTATTTGAACCACTGGTAATTTAGATTCTGCTGTACTTTTTATGACAGCAGCAAGAACTTGTATTTAAACATTTTTATTGTTTATAGTCTATTAGAAAGGCCAAGGCACAAGACAAGATTACTAGGGATATAAAAGGTAAAAAGAAAACATTCTACAAATAAATTAGAAGTATGAGGAAGACTAATGACTGGATAAGTCCATTGCTCAAGGAGGCAAGGAAAAACAACAGAAAATGTGGAAATGGCAGAAATGCTAAATGACTTTTGTTTGGTTTTCACAAAAAGGGTAGTAGCAATTGGATGCTTAACATAGGGAATACCAGTGAAAATGAGGTAGGATCAGAGGGAAATAACAAATGAAAAATTACTTAGACAAGTTACATGTCTTCAGGTCACCTAGGCCTGATGAAATAAATCCTAGAATACTCAAGGAACTGACTGAGGAGATATCTGAGCCATTAGTGATTATCTCAGAAAAGTCATGGAAGACAGGGGAGATTCCAGAGGACTAGAAAATCGCAAACCATTTGCAAAAACAACAATTATATCTAAATAGCAATACACTGTATATATACACATGAGAGAGAAAGCAGAAGGGGAGATTTTATTTGTACAACCAGAGCCGTTCAGGCTAAACCAGTCCTGATCCTAGTAACTAGTCACTGCCTTTAATTCACAAAAATTGCTTCATTTAATCCTAGTAGGTAGCTACTGTCTTTAATTCAGGAAAAGTCAACCATTTCACATGTAGAAGTATATGTTAGCAGCTGCATAGAAAGGCTACCCAGATGGAAACCTGTTTTCATTATTAGCATTCCTGATTGTTGTGCACGTTACTATACACGTTGAACTATTCTGTTATGGTGAAAGGTTCTATTTTTTGGTGCCTTTATGATCACAGATGTATAAGCACCCAGGATGAACCTGTCCATGGAAAGAGGTAGGCTGTGACTTCACTACATCAGTAACACGACTGATGAAGATGCTCTATGGCAAGGGGAGATGGCTCTTCCTTTGGCTTATTAAATCCTGCTGTGGTGGCCGTGCTGGTATGAGAAGCTCTCCTACTTACATAGCACTGTTCACACTGGTGCTTAGGTCAGTGTAACTTACATTACTCAGGGGAGTGGATTAGTCACACTTCTGAGTGACAGAAGTTATACCAAAGTAATGTGTAGAGTAGGCATAGCCTCAGATACCTTGTAATAATCCACTTCAAAGTCCTTGCGGGTATTTTGTGAGTTAAAACACTCCTCCTTGTCAGGCCCTTTTGACATTTTTTAGCTGACTTTATGTTGCGCAGCAGCAACAAAGGAAGCTGACATGAGTTAGATTATATTAAGGGGTGGGTATGGTCAGCAGGAAGATTATGTCCTGATTGCTAGAGTCTCTGTAAGTGCCTTCCCCCAAAAAACAGGAGAGTGCAAGCAAGCAAACAGAGGTCTTTGGGATGCCCTTGCTCACCCTTGTAGTATGATCTAGTAGTTGAAGTAGATTGGGCCGCCTCTTCTCCTCCCTGCCTCAGTCTCGGGCTATGTCTACACTATAGGGTTGTTTTTTTTTTTTTTAAAAATGGCCCTTTTTCTGAAAAAAATTCACTTACGTCCACACTGCAATCGCATTCTTTCGAAAAACAATTGAAGGAACAGAGGAGGTTTTCTGACATTGGTAAACCACTTTCTAAAAAAAAAGGAAGAAGCCTTTTTCTGAAAGAGCTCTTTTGGAAAAAGGCATGCGTGGATCGGGAAGAGGGAGTTCTTTCGGAAGAATCATAGAATACTAGGACTGGAAGGGACCTGTAGAGGTCATCGAGTCCAGTCCCCTGCCCTCATGGCAGGACCCAGTACTGTCTAGACCATCCCTGATGGACATTTATCTAACCTACTCTTAAATATCTCCAGAGATCGAGATTCCACAACCTCTCTAGGTAATTTATTCCAGTGTTTAACCACCCTGACAGTTAGGAACTTTTTCCTAATGTCCAACCTAAACCTCCCTTGCTGCAGTTTAAGCCTTTTGCTTCTTGCTCTATCCTCAGAGGCCAGGAAGAACAAGTTTTCTTCCTCCTCCTTGTGACACGCTTTTAGATACCTGAAAACTGCGATCATGTCCCCTCTCAATCTTCTCTTTTCCAAACTAAATCAGTCCAATTCTTTCAGTCTTCCTTGATAGGTTATGTTCTCTAGACCTTTAATCATTCTTGTTGCTCTTCTCTGGACCTTCTCCAATTTCTTTACATCTTTCTTGAAATGTGGTGCCCAGAACTGGACACAATACTTCAACTGAGGCCTAATTAGCGCAGAGTAGAGTGGAAGAATGACTTCTTGTGTCTTGCTCACAACACACTTGTTAATGCATCCCAGAATTGTGTTTGCTTTTTTTGCAACAGCATCACACTATTGACTCATATTTAACTTGTGGTCCACTATAACCCTTAGGTCCCTTTCTGACGTACTCCTTCCTAGACAGTCGCTTCCCATTCTGTATGTGTGAAACTGATTGTTCCTTCCTAAGTGGAGCCCTTTGCATTTGTCCTTATTAAGCTTCATCCAGTTTCTCAGATCATTTCTCCAATATGTCCAGATCATTTTGAATTATGACCCTATCCTCCAAAGCAGTTGCAACCCCTCCCAGCTTGGTATCATCTGCAAACTTAATAAGTGTACTCTCTATGCTGAAGAGGAAAGAGGAAAAAGCACAGGTGCCCTAGTGGCCACTCTGTCCGTAGTAATCACAGCTGAAATGCGAGATAGCGTCCAATAAATGTGGACACTATCTTTCGGAAAAGCAGATTGCTTTTTCGATGTGCTTTGGCAGTGTGGATGCTCTCTTTCGAAGAAGTTTTTTCGGAAAATCTCTTCCGGAAAAGCTTCTTCCGAAAGAAGCCTGCAGTCTAGACGTAGCCTTGGGAACTTAAGCAGGGTAGAGCATAAAATTAATAGTCTGGGTTGCTCAGGGCCTCAGATAGGGCAGAATGGCAAGCCGACAGTCTCAGAGTACTAGTGACTCAAGTGACTGATAGACAACTGCAAGCCTCTCGGTGTAAGGCAGGGAGAAGCTACCACTCTGGTGAGGTGTTGGCAGTAGGACACAGGATCTAGGCCCATTCACTCCACCAGGTCACTCCACTGGGTAGCAGGGCTCCCACCAAAACATGCTGATGAGTCTCCTGGTCCCATGACCAGACTAGTATCTATTTCTCTTGGGCTACTTCTTACCCAGTCTCCCAGGACAGCAGTCCATGGGCCTCCTGGGTCTTTAGGGTTATTTGCTAGTGAAGTCCATGATGACTCAATCCCTTCCTAGGTCTTTGCTGGCTGTCCAGTGTCTGCCCGGGGTTTGGCATGACTGGCATCTGTGAACAGTGGCTCCTGCAGTTCTATAGAAGGCATTCACAATATGTATCCATCCTGCTCAGTGGTCCAGCCCAACTGAGCTGGGCTCCTTCTCTTTATACCTTGTCTTCAGGCTGAGCATGCCTATCAGGGATGGAGGGGCGTGGCTTCCTCAGCCTGCCATGCACAATTAACCCCTGCAGGGCCAGTGTGGAGTAAATATACACCTGCACAGAGTTTGGCCAGGCCACATTTCTACTCTATGTAAAAACCTTGGACTAGGGATTTCCCTGCTATAAAGTTCAGGGCCTGAGGAGGAGGAGGAGGGAAAAAGACAAGTGTTTTAACGGTTGGAGCTGTCTCCATTTTCTGTGAGTTGTGAGCAGGGCCAGCAGCTACTTAGAAAAGAGCAATGGCATCTTACATGAGGGTTTTGCCAGAGAGGAGTTGCTTACATGCCGTGTGTTATGATCCCTGTTGAAGAAAAGAGGATAGGTGAACCTTTTGTAAATAAGCAAATTAAACTAAGGAAACACCTTATTTTGTATCCTTGATTCCTTCTTCAAAAAGAATATTGATCTTGTAGTCCTCAGATTTTGCTATTGCTCAGCAAAGAAGCAGAAATGCATTCTGCATTGCTGTTCTTATGCTGCTGTATCTGTATTATGCTTTGTACAAAGCTTCACTAGATCTCTGAAGAATAAAACATATAAATCAATTTGTGCACATAAAACATATGGCTGAAGTGAGTATTCAAAAGGGTCTTTTAGAGTTTTGCCATTTATAATTTGCTCACAAATATTGACTCCTGCTGAGCCAGTGGAGGGATTTGGTGGAGTAGGGGGACCCAGGCCCACCCACTCCACCATCTCCTGCTGCCAACACCTCACCGGGGAGTGGGGGGGGTAGCTTCTCCCCACCTTAGACCTAGAGGCTTGCAGTTGTTCACCAATCACTTGTCGGAATGCTGCTCAACTGAGACTATAGGTTTGCCATTCTGCCCCATCTGAGGCCCTGAGCAACCCAGACTGGCAGAATCGTGGCCAGCATGAATTTAATACTTCATATATATTTCCCCAAAATGTAATTTGGCCATTTGTTAGTGATATGAATATATGTGAAAGGGAATGGGAGATACAATAAATGCACTGGCATTTTTTTTTTTTTTTTGTAATTGTAAATGGCAATGTAAGCAATAGTAACTTTTTCATATCCATACAAACTTTAAACTGAGTTCTTATGATACAATCAAAGTACAGTAAAACTTTCATGAAACAATCCAGGGTATGAACAAACATATGTTTCCCAACAGAGATGTTCTTTGGTTAAAGGTCAGAGAAAATCTCTTAGGGTAATTTAAAGTAGTCATTTGTAGATTGGAGGGATGCCAATAAGAGAGGATCCTAAGACAATTTGAGCAAATATAATATAGCGGGGGGAATGCAGTATAGTCTGCATTTATGAGCTGGAGTTTTAACTTTGAAATGTCAGTTCTTCATGAACATAAGTCAGAACTGATTGCTTACAAAGGGTCTATATTTGGAGTGTGGGGAGGGAGAAGAGGGGAAGAAGGATTTCTGTATAAACGAGGGCTTATTTTATATGGAACTAAACATTTTCTGATGTCAGATGTGACACGATTACTGGGCTCACTGTTCAGGAGTCTATAGAATCTGCAAAGCTTTCAAAGCCCTTTGAATAGTTATCCCAGCATTTGTAATTCTATGTTACCTAGAAATAACGAGAGAGAGAGAGAGAGAGAGAGAGAGAGAGACTGTTGACATGAAATAAGCCAAAGCAGTTTTGGAATTTATGCTCTGGTACATTAGCTTCAAAGGGAGTTTACAGCCAATGAGGCGGCAAATTGTTCCTTCTTAGACAAGTTGGAAATATTGCTTTAAGGTATCTGTGGTAAATATTTTTATTCATGTAGCTTGTCTGTATCTTTTAAAATTCCTACAGGCTTAAAGTTAGTTAATTGGGGTTTCCACTTTTAAAACACAATGGCTTTGTAAGAATAGCACTTGTCATAGAAGACTAGCGTGTCTGCTATCTATTGTAACCACATACAAATGATTTTTTTTCATTTCCAAATGCTAAACACAGGCTCTGTTTCTATGAATCTGTCTTTAGCTAGGTGATTATATGGCTGTTGTCACTGCAGTATCTGAGGGCTGAAATGACAATGCAAACTCTGAATTCCCTTGTCTTTTAACATGCAAAGTCTAAATGTATTTGTAATGTTACAAACCAAATGATTCCCCTTCTCTTGGGCAACAGATTAGAGCCTGAAGTTGTATCTCTTGGCAGGGAGCGGGGTGCAGGTTGGGAGTGCTGAAGTGTTCCTTTGCCACAGTGGCTATAGAGTTTGCACTTTAGGGTTAATTGAGGGAGAAAACTGAGATGGGGACAGGAGGGCCAGCAGCACCTCCCTCTCCCCCAGATTGTCTCCATCGCCCAATAACTCTGTATAGAAAATCCAGCATCACTTAGTACTGTCTGGGCCAGCATTTGCTTGTGTGAGCCTCCCCTCTATACTGAATGTACTCATCCTCTTCTTTATGTGACAGGGAACCTCCATGGCAGCAGGGAACTTGTGTTCAGCCTAGTTCTGTACTGTGAGGGACTCTAGAGGAGGTGACACTGGCCCTCTGTATGGTTCCTCTGGTGGATGTAGATGCACGTTTCTAGTCCTCACCATAGATTATTTCCCCATGATCAATCTATGAAAGTTACATCCATGTTACTGGGGGCCCAATGCAAAAGACTAAAGACAATGGGGGGCGGCGGGGTCTCTCCTTTGACTTCAATGGGCTCTGGATCAGCTCACTTATGTTTCGTCCTTATACTGTGTTCCTTGCCATGGTTATTGAAAGACAGAGCTCCAGTAAGCACAATTTGTGCTCATATACAGCTGGGGGTTGTCTTTGCAGGCGTTTGGCTAGTAGGACTGCTTGTACTGATGTTTTGTCCACACCTGAGCAACAAATCAAGCCAAATTTTAAAAACTGCCAATATGTGTGTGTGTTTGTTTTAAATACAGATGACGCTTTCGTGGTTTGAATTTTTTTGGGGGGGAGGGTGGTTGATAGGTGTGAGGAGTGCTCAGATTACAGAGCAGGTCTCGTGACTCATTCTTTACCCTTGATTTGTATAGTCCTTTAATAATGCAAAACTACAGCAGCTGGATGATGTTTCTATGACAAACCAAAACACTGGGAATGCAAATATAAGCTTAGCTTTGAGTTGAATTGTTTTTTCTAGCATCACCCGTGAACAATCCTGTACCTCAGGCTGCAAGAATGAATTTTACAAAGCTTGATTCAGAGAAGCAATCAAAGTCCCAGTGCTAATCCACACTTTTTTTTCCCTAAATCTCTAGCAAAGCCAGGCTGTTTCTTGAAACTTCCAGTACTTCCTCATTAGGGACTTGCTGGAAATACCACTATGGAAACCCTTTTTGCTATATTATCATACTTCTCTCTTTGGTTAACAGGAGGGGGTCTGAAAAAATAAACAATAAAATGAACTCTTTTAAATCTCAAAGATAGTTTGTGGTTTGGGTGAGATTTTGATTCTGTTTATATTTTATCCAAACCAGTGCATTCCTTTCTAATTCAATAGTCTTGATACAATGAGACTTTATTGGCTAATTTGCATCCTGTTGAGAAATTAATTGGAAGAGGTAGGCAGTGAAGCAATGGACTGCACATACCTGGGACTGAATGAAATGAATGTCAGAGCCTTCTCATTTCCATTTAATTTTGCATTTCGGGCCAATTCAAAACCTCCTTTTGCCATGGTTCTCTAGCTGAATAATTTAAAATCCCTTGAGTGTGACTCCGAGATTCCAAGTTATATAAATCTTTTGTGTCTTACTAGAAAAAAGGGGAAAAATTGGATAATGGTTGCTAAAGCTGAATTTTAGTCTCTGCAGTCTTATTATCATCAGCCACTCAAGACCTGCTTTTCTAGTTCATCAACTGGATTATTTACACTGTCATATTTCAAAAGTGTAACTAGAGGTCCTGGTTGCCTAGCCCATATGTTAAAATAACAAAATAAGCCTATAAATATATCCACCTCAGTCCCAACACCCCCTCAACAGCATTTGGAAGGAGGAGAGAGAGAGAGAGGAAAAAAAAAATGATCACCGCAGCTTGCCTGAAGAGTAAACAAAAGTTCCAAAGCCAAGACCCACTTGCAAAGAACAGGATTAAAGCACGGCAGGAAGAGCTCTTTCATATTATTCCACACACTGTAACCATTTTAATATTTGTTATGGCTTTTGTTAGCCTTATTTTTAAGACAACACTAAAGGGTATATGCATGTGTGTTTAATATAACTGATAATCTGCAGAAGTACAATTTACTAGGTTATGTGAAGGAATTATTGGCACTGATCTCTTGGGAAAGTTGCAACAGTGGAATCTAAAAAGTTTTTTTTGTAACTTATTTGAAAGTTTTCCATTCATCATGAAGATTTATTGATCATTCTGTGACTATGGTATAATTAAGCGTACAAAGGCTTGGCAGTTAAAGCAGAGGCAGATCCTTTTAGAAGGGCTAACAGTATGTTAACCCGAGGAAATTCCAATCTGAAATAGAACTCTGTGGGGGTCAGATACAAGTTCAATGTAATGGATATAAATATACATGGTACCATTTCAAAAAAACTAGGTACATGACCAAACTATAAATATCGAATGTATGTCTCATTTGTTCAGTTATTTATTAACATTACATAAAAACCCCATCACCCTACTTCAATTTTTTTCATACCTGAATAAAATCAGCTGTGCCAGATTCATAGATATTCATGGTCCTGGAATTCATGAATTAAATGGAAATATATAATTCTAAAAAGAATCTTCAAGTTTTTGTGGAAAATGACATCTTGACATACCCCCCACCAGCCCAGTTATTAAAAGGAGTTCTGTATCACCTTGAAACTTGTCTTTCACCAAGAGAAGTTGGTTCAGTAAAAATATATTACATCATTCATCTTGTCTCAGCTACAAAACAGGTGGCTATCGGCTCTCTAAATGAAGTGTTATTGCTAAAATAAACAGTGTTTTAAAGCAAGGAACACACATCTTCATAGTAAAACTCAAGCTCATTTTACAATTAAGGAGAAGTGACATGGTCCTTATCCCTTCCCCTACCCAAGGTTTTTTTGTATATAGATATGTATTGAAAATATTTTAAAAGAATACAAAATGTTATACTTAAACATATATTATTAGTACACTTAAATATAGCTTAATTATATTTACAATATGATGCAGATACTATTAAGTTTTAATGCCAACTTCAATGTTTCCTCAAAAACATAACATTATATAAATATACAATAAATATTTGTTACACATCGTGAATAATAGAGAACAAGTCCACAGACATTAACTTACATTTGCACAAAAGTCTTTACTTTAACAAAGCAATAGGCCTGCTGACATGAATAAAATACCTTTGCCACAAACAGACCACAGCAAGACTTCAACTGAGTGACTTAAAATAAAAATCTCATTTCAACCAAAGCTGCCAAGCTGGGATCATGTATGTGTTGGACCTGGCATTTGACAGCCATGGAAACATACTCTAATTAATTGTCTGGTTCATCTTATAGAAATTATAAATATCAACACCTTAGGGAATAATGTTTAATGTAGTAATATACTTGCATAGAAGATTCATTTGCTATTCCTATCCCCCCCAAAAAAGAATCTCTGGATTTTTTAAAATATACAATTATTAAAGAAAAATAGAAGTCAGATTCTTCACCTTTTACTCACTTTGTTTAATGGGTCTACTCATGGAGTGGCTTATTAATTTCAATTACTCAAGAATAAGAATCTGGCAGAATCTGGACATAGATCAAGGTACAGTATTTTTAAGAATCTGCAACATATAGTTCCCACATCTGGCCTAATCCTGGTGAGAGTTTTGTTTGAGAAAGGACAAACCGAAAGATAATTTTGCAAATTCACTATCATTATGTTTAAAGAAACAGACACTTCTCTCAAATTTATTAAAGTCAATTAGAAATTCTTATTTTACACCTATGTTCAGATAGCCTTCTATTGCCAAGTTAAAAAATTGGCTATAGACCTATACACTAATTTTCACTAATGAGAGATAAAAAAACCATTGTCACGTCTAAAGTTAGACCTCAGGAGAGTCAGTTGCTCTTTTGGCTAAAACTCCAGCGTCTGGCAAAACTTTCATTAAAATTCCATATTAAATACCATTGACTTCAGTGAGGCCAAGATTTCACCCCTTCTGTCTATAGAAAGAGTATGGAAATATTTTTGAGGTTGTAATTGCTTCATACAGTATTATCAGGGTTATAAAAAATAAAGATATTTAACACACACAAATACTGAACAAAATCAAATTCTCGCCCACCCAACCCTTCAGTGCATAAAACAAATTCAAACTGGAGCTCTGAGATCTTCAGGTGAGTACTTTATTTGTAGTTCCCATCTGGGAGCAGCATGCCTGAAGTCTCTCCATAAAGCCTGAATTTTGTAACTTCACAGGGATAGAGAGAGATATCTATCCGAACCTCTTGGATTTTCATTGTTAAAGCAGCAAACTCTTGCTAGCAGGCCCTACATTTAAACATATTGAGGATGGCAGAAGAAATTGTCATTTAGCAGGTGGAGCAGCTAAGCGGAGTTTCATTTTTTCTGCTGCACTGAAAGATCCAGAGTCTGTTTACCTTTAATATAAGGACAATTTATTTAATCAATCCCTGGCTGACATGGCTCGTTGGGTTAATTTATGGGATAACAACTACTTGTTGGTGGGTTATGTGTGTTCAACATAAGATCAGGGATCAATTGTGAGAAGAAAGTACATTTTACAATACTCCTGATCTCTGGGGATTTAGAATAGAGATGCAAAGTTTTGCTAATATTAAATTCTGGATGAATATTGTGAAATTTAAGTGTCCTTGTTTGAACTATTTTCCAATGATCTTGTTTTATCCTACCTATCTGAATTGCATATAAAACTGAACTATTGGACTCATTCTAGAAAGCAAGTTTCTCCCACTGTATTCACTGCAATTCCTGTACATAGTCCATACCTACATTTTGCCTTTATTTAATCATGTCTCTCTGTTTTGAGTTAAAGTTTCTAACTAAAAAACACTGATTGTGTGCTATTGGACTACTAGACGACAGCTGCAACTGGATAGTCGCATCTAACTGGATTTGGTGTTTGTTATTCCAACAGTAAGTATCACACCTACTTTCTTACCCTCTTATTTATTCATAATGCTATTTGTTTAATGGATTAAAGCAGCCATGGGCTGCACCTGAAGATTTAGAATCTCTTGAACATATCCAAAGATATTTGGTACTTAAAATCTAGAGGTAGAGCCCTCTTTCTAGCTCATTCCAGATCCAGTCTTCAGGAGTCCTTCAGGCCTGAATTCTCTCAATTTCTCACATGCCATAATTCTATTTCCTTTGTCATCAATGGAGAATTAGGCTCCAGTACATGCATCAATATGCAGGGCAATGGCATTGCTCTGCTGCTGAACACATGTTGCCAAATTCATTGCAGATTTACACTCATGATGCCCCACTCAAACCAATGTGTTGTTGAAACTCATCATTGAACTGGGCCCCAAGTGTGCAATCTTGTAGTGTCCCTGAGTTGGGTTTACTGTTCTCTGTTCAAACCACATTATCGTGACATTTTATTGTGCTTCAACAAAACGTTTGATCCAAGCACAAAACTTCTTTTATTACATTTTAAGTAATTGCTCTTTAAGTAAAACACTCTATATGATGTTTTCAATATGACAAGCATTAGTCATATGGGGAGGCATGAAATATTTCAGAGATTGCAATCAATTTCCTGCCCAAGAGAGGAAGGGGAGAAAAACTCCAAACACCCGCCCCTGCCAGAAAAAAAAACACACACACAAATGTCATATAAGTAAACGCAGTTCTTTCAAAATATAGTCATTAAAAAAGAAGAGAAACAAGCAGCCAAGCAGCTACATAAATTCTGTCCTTGAGTCTGAAGTTCAGCAATGTGAAGCGGAACATTAGCATTCTTTTTCAGTTGCCTCTTTTTTTTTTTATTTATTTAGTCAATAGCCTGATTCAATATTGCAAACACCTTCACAACATACAAAAGAAAAACCAAATTTGTTTTATCCAGCACATGTATCATAATGCTTTTTCCCCTTTTCCAACCTTGTGGGAATTTAAAAGTAAAAAAATAAAACAGTAAAACTATGACAACAGCACCTTGACATTGTTTTAATTCCAACGCTATCAGAAGTTAAAAGCAGTAAACAGATATAATACTAACAGGAATAAAGATACTTACTGTGTAAAATGTAAACGGAATGTTTTGGTTCAAATTATTTGTCTGAAAGAGAACAGTTTATCATCAATTCACAATTGAAGCAGCATGCAATTTTATTATTTTTTTAAAATTTTATGTTTTCAATTCTTGGCAACGGCAACAAACCACAATGTTATCGAGGAATGTAATGCAGAGAGACTTATTTGTTTTAGTTGTGCGCAAATGACATTTGTTCCCCTTCAGGTCATGGATATGTTCAATAAATAGATTGTGGAACCACTGTACTGTATAAACTTCAGTTATACATGCAGTCCATAAAATTATTATTTTACCGAATAATTTACCCTGTTATGTATATATACAAATAGATAATTTTGTCTCAATATAATCTATACAACATGAATCCACTATCTTCCTCTTTTAATGGTCAATGTACATACACAGGAAGTGTCTATTCTTATAAACCTCCAGCCAACTCTCTTTTTGTTATCCATGGTGAGAGCTCGCACATAAGATTGGGTAGTTCGGCACTGGGAATTCCAGTGCCTCTTGTCTATGCCCCTGCAACCCTCTTTCGTGTAACCTTTGGGATTGCATTTGGTCTCATAGAAGTATTGCTTCAGTTGGCCTTTGGGTACGGGAACTTTTTCCAGGACCGTGACCGTTGCACCAGACATGTCCACTGCTGTCTTTTTTTCTGCTGCTGTTACCCACTCACTAGTACTGTCACACACGCTCAGCTCCCCACGGCGAGCAGGGTCAGAGTGGCGCCGGACCCTCATGGACATATTTGCAGCATCCAAGTAATTTTTGTACTCCTCAAGCAGAAAGAGCAATGGGGGCTCCAAAGGCACTTGACTGCTTAGCATAACCCGAGATGTGTACAAGTCTGCATCTTTGTTTTCCTCACTGGGCTGGACATCCTGTTCCTCATCTAGAAGCTCCTCTATGACATGTTCAAAAGTGTCTGCCAATGATGTCAGTCCTCTTGAACCAGTATTGGGCCCACTTAGGCTCTCCAGAGTCCCATGGGTCCGAAGACCTGGGTAAGCCAAGCTGCCTTGTCCTCTGACACTTGCTTCTTTCATAGGGGCAGCTTTCATGCAACTGAAGTATGAAATAACCATAGTAAGGAAAAGGATGGTCATCACTCTTCTTACTTGGTGGAACTGTTAAGAACAAGACAAACAAGAAACAACAGAAGTTTAAAATTTCATCAGTGCCAAAACAACTTCAGAGCTATTTAGTTGACCCAAGAGAAGAAAAGTTTACTTTGTAACAGCTGTTATGAATATCTGTGGAACAAAGGTTCAGATTAATATCAAAGGTGCATTGTTATTTCTGTTTCATAAAAAGACTCAGCATTTGTCCCTTGATTTAGATCTTCAGTCAACACATAAGCCAATGAATAGGCAACCCTACCCAAAGTCACTCGATAGTAAATGTCACACTTCAAATACTATTGAGGCCTACGATTTAAGGACCTTCCATTTATGGCACAACTGTAACAGCAGATTAGATTTTAACATGGATGTAGCAGTCGTGCTTAAAGTAGGGCTCTCTTGGCTACTAAAACAATTGGACATTGTGTAGGTCACAACATGGACATTCTGGGCAAAAAGTAAGTAAGCTATACTTAAACAGTGGTCGCAACAGCCGCACTAAGTAAAGGTGGCTCTACCAGAACCCACACCAGCAACTGTTTTCCTGTGTGGCTCAAACAAGATTTCCATTATGAGTGTACACGTAGGCATTTCATTCTGAGGAGTGCTGTGGCCCCAACCATGTCACAGCCTGAGGTTGTCTATAGCATATGCAGACACAACGGCCATAAGCTGTACCTATGTTTTGAAAAATACCTTCTGTCACCTATGGAAGATATACAATTATAGAGTGTTAGCAGGTCTATTCCTGGCCTAGAGGTAGGTGGTGTACAGAAATGGACAATGCAACCCGACAAACCACCCCCAGAGTTGCTACTGTAATAAACACCTTAAAACACAGCCTAAGTAAATAAACTGTAACCTGGATGTGATGGAAATTTTTCAACACATATTATATTGAAATGACAATAATAAAACTGCTGTGCAGTACCTGCCCAGGACCAAATCCTACAGTCGTTATTCAGGCAAGCTAGCTGGTGAACTCGCCTGGATTTCAATAAAAATTTTGCCTGAGGAAGAATGGCAGTGTTTGGCTTCGGCTCTTGAGCACAGGAGCTAGCATGAGCGTCAGAGGCAGGCCCAGCTGTTAAGGCCCAACCACCACCTTGGCAGTGACCTGCCAAATTTAAATATCATGACTGTCTAGTTTGCCTTTTGTCACTCAGCCCACAGACGGAGGTGTGAGGCGGGCAAGGTAGGAGAGATGTTTGCTTAGTTTGCTTGCCAGTGCTTAATTTACTTGCCCATCCACAGAGACAGCAGATCCCACTGCCTGCGAATCACTGTTCCCAGGCAGTGGGAGCTGCGGGAAGCAGTGTCCCGGTCCATGTCACTTCTTGCAACTCCCATTGGTCAGGATCTGTGGCTAATGAAAGTTGCAAACAGCCATACCTGTGGAAGCACAAGTAAATAAAGTGCCAATGGCCCACCAGGGGCTAACACTGGTGAACCGCTTCTGCCTTATTTCACATCCCTGTTTTAGATGCTACACTGCACATCTGAGGTGCTCCTATAAGCAATCCACACAATCCTTGAAAACCAGCAGTGACAAAGAGAGCTGTGTTTGCTGATCTGGAAATGCTTCTTCAACATCCTCTAAATCCACTTGTTACTTCTTCCCCCTTCTGATCCCTGCTCATGCCAGTCCACAGCTTGCTAGAAAGCAAGGGCATTATTCACATATTTGAAGCAGCAGTTAATATTCATTTCAGTGTTTTTGAAGTTCATTCGGAAGTACCTCATATTTGGCATGTACTGCACACTGGAGTAAATGCTGTATTTGTCTGGCAACAGGGTGCTCTGTAAAAGTCTTACTTCATTTCCTACAAATATTCTGTGGGAAACAAGTACTCCCAAATTTGCAAGTTGAAAACAAACCAAACTAGTAAGGTCAGATGCTAAAGGGACACTGTCCAGGTTTTAGGGCCCAACACTTAGTGAAGGTTTATTTCTTTCAAGGGCAATTTACTTGTGGATCTCACAAACTCAACTCACCCCTCCTGTCCAAGTCATCCCTCTTGTTTTAAGTGTGCCATTGTTTCACGGATACGTTGACATTAAATAAGACTGATGGTTGTGACTCACAAGAACACAGTATTTGCTTTAATGATGAGGAATAATAATATTTTGTACATGAATGGTGTTTTTCATTCTTGGAACTCAAAGTATCTTACAGACTGGGTATCATTAATTGAAGGGGACGTCTACACAACAAGGCAAAAGTTGAATTAAGCTACATAACTTCAGCTACGTCAATTGTGTAGCTGAAGTCGAAATAGCTTAATTCGGCTTTTGGTGCTGTCTACACAGCAAGAAATCAAAGGAAGAACGTTCTTCCTTTGACTTCCCTTTCTCCTCATAAAATGAGGGTGACAGGAGTTGGAGTAAGTCCTCCATCTCGACATTATTTCAAAATAATGTCAGTTATTCCAAAATAACGCTGCTGTGTAGACATAGCCTTAGTGACAGACAGGGCTCTTGAAAAGCTGAAAGCTTATGCTCCTTTTGGTTCAAGTAGCACCCTAAAACTAAGACATTGAACAGTATGTGGACAGTTTGAAAAATCTGCCCTAATTTGTCCAAGATCACACATTAAGTTAACAGCAGTTCTAGGTACAAAACCAAGATCTTATGGCTTGCATTCAAGTATTCATTACTCTTGTTATTTGTATTACAATGGTATCCAGAGGCCCCAGCCAATAACTAAGTTCTGTAGTGCTGATAGCTGTACAAGCATAAAATAAAAAAGGCAGGCCCCTTGCCAAAAACTTTACAGTCTAAATCAGGTGGGGGTAAAACACAACAGGTGAGGATGAGTGAGACAGAGGTAATAGGGACACAAGTTTGTACACACAGATTGAACCTCTCTAGGCTGGCACTCTTGGGACCTGACCAGTGCTGAACCAGAAAATTTGCCAAACTATGGGAGGTCAATATTGTCTAGCAGTATTACCAACACTTCCACTGCTTGCTGGGCTCTTTGAAGACATTTAGGGGTAAATTAGAGCTAAATAACAGCACAGAACACTGAGAGCCAGGACTGGTGGCTGTAAACAAACTTTTTGGGACCACGGGAAACTTGGCCATGCCAATGAGAAGTGGACGTTCGGGTAACTAACATCATGCCGGACCATGGATGTTGCTGGACCAGAGACTGCCAGACGAGAGAGGTTCAATCTGTATTAGTTAGGTGTGCAATTTGTAGGCTTCTAAGTTTGTTTTTAAATTAGGAGAGTGAATCATGAGCAGGCTGCCTACCTAGCCATTAATATTAGGCAGTTTACAGTGGGCAACATGATGACAACAGGTCTTCAGAAGGGATTTGAAGGTGACCAGAGTAGTGTTTATGAAAAAATGATTTAGGATGGGCATTTCACTCAGAGTGGCCCTAGCTGTTGTGCTGGCCAAGATGGAAAAAGTTTTTGTACCTTCCTCTCCCACAAGGGGCTGGGGTCGGGGAGGCCAACCAGAACTCAGTGGCACAGCCATTCATTACTCCTAGAAGTTGGTGCCTGCCTCTAGCCACAGGAAGCCATAAGGAATAGTATGGAATAGAGGCAAGACAGTACTTCTGGGAGACTGAAAGGTTCAATCCCTTAGTTTACAGGTATCCTCTGACAGCTGGCCATTGGTCCTTCCAGTCTGTCAGTACGCCATACCACGTACTTCAGAGCCAGTTAGCACACAGTGCACCTAACCAGTTCTTCCCCATGGCATTGTAGAAAAGCATCCACCTTAATCTTGATCAGTTTACACCCCAGAACATGACATCTGATTATAGTTATCATGCATAAGTAATCTGGAGAGATGGAGGCTGAAGTCCAATTAGGCCTTCAATCCCATTAACAATCCTCTCAGCTATCTAGCCTCTAAACTGCCAGAATTGTATAATGATAGCATACGTGCAGATTTATTGTTGTAAAGGTCACCATACAATGGCTCCCCCCCCCATTCTGTGATTTAGGCCGGCAGCAAACAAGAATTATATTTGGAATCCACTTTAAAGCACCACAAACCCATGTTTCTAGTATGTGAATTTTGGGACCTAAAATTTCAAGTCTCCCCTTTAAATGAGTTATGGGTCAAGTTACATATCCATCGATCCATTGCAAAAGCTTGGACTGTATTTCTTAATATAGGAAAGAGGCTGTTAGTAACTTGTGCATTGGGCATAATCATTATCGCTGGCACAGAATGAAGTCCAAATGTGCTAATATGGCAGGACACCCTTTTAACACATACAAAACCTTTTCATTTCATAGGCAACAGTGAGCTCATTCTGGAAGCACAGATGCAGTGACACAAAGTCACTAAACTTGTAATATGAAGTCACAATGGTATGACAGTGTTAAGTCTCCGTTTGTAGATAAAAATATTTTGGTCACTTTCAAAAACTGAAGACTTTCGCTTTGTTACTTTAAAAGTATTACCTCAGACACTGCAAATTTACTGATGGATGCAAGGTTCATCTCTCACTTAATGATTGGCACAAGATCCTTAATACTGTAATGCAGTGTCAAAAAAGGTCACTGGAAATAGTTATTACAGTTTGAATGTGAGTTTTCAGTTCTTTTCCTTCTGCCCCCAGATCACTAAAGTTACAGCCTGTTCGTTACCATATATGTCTTGTAAATCCAAATGCTAATACGGATTACATATGCATTTCTGTTTGGTCCTTAGCTACTGTGCTAGCACCTAGAGGAGAGAAAAAGGGGAGCGACCTGTATTTGCCTACCTTCCAATCTGCTTTACTAGTAGAATTTCTAAATACCCTTTAGTATTGTATCTGTGTAGGTGGGGGAAAGCAGTGTTTCCAGGATCGGTGCATTGTCTTTCCGCATGGAGAGGGAAAGTACCATCACCTCCATCAAACCTTGCATGGAGGTGGCCTCAGCAATTCTAGGAATCTGCACTCAAAGGGAGGCCCAGGCTATGATAATCTACTCTCCCCCCAGAGGTAAACAGTGACAAATACACTTAGAAATGAATGCAGCATGCCCTATCACTTTCCCAGGAGAGCCCTGGGGCACAGATAAATGGTGTGAAACAGGACCACAAACCCAGTACAGATGCACAGGGCTCCCCTGTAGATCATCCTTTCTCTTTAGCATATCCATGGAGATCTCTGCGGGTATTCCAGGATTTGAGGACAGATAGAACTTCTGCCTGTTTTGGTGGGAAAGGGTGGTAGCCAACTTCCTGCAATGAAATAGTAACTTATTTTCCCTCCCTGCCACAGCCTTCCTGCTTCTGCTTTTTCTTTTGCTTAGCCAGGGCAAAATCTTCCTCCTTCAATTCAAATCACAGACTGGTACCTAATCCTGCATGTTCTCTAGCGTTGCTGAAACTTCTTTCCAAAGTTTATGCTCTGAGATGATGTCTTAGGCTCCAAAACAAGCTTGACACAACACGCTTGTTGTTATTAGTTTGTACTGTGGTAGCATCAACAAGCGCTGACTGAAACTGAGCCCCATTGTGCTAGGCACTCTACATGCACAACGTAAGAGATGGTCCCTGGCCCATCGAGTTTACAGTATAAATAGCCATCATAAAGGAGGTACTATTTTGGAAGCGTGAGTCCTGGGACACATAGAAATTAAGAGAATTATCTAGGAAGCCTGTAGCAGAGCTAAGGAATTGAAATGAGGTCTCCTGAGTCTTGTGTTATGACCATAGAAACGTCCTTCTTCTCTAATACAGCATGGCAGAGCAGAAGCAACAAAAAGTGATGTCCTATACCATGGGCTGGAGCTCAGATAAACCTATCCTGGTTTGCACTGGTGTAACACCACTGAAGTCAATGGAATTACACTAATGTAAGTGAGATCTGAACTAGGCCACATAACAATGGGAAAGCAACTGGTTAAATGTTGGTCTTGCCAATCATCCAGAACTAGTTTACATCTCAAGTTCTATGATTCTATGATTGTATATCTGTATACTCATTCAAATAAAAATAAAGAGTCCCCATTAAAAGTCTAATTTAATGAGACTTCATTGAAATATTTTTTACACATATACACACACAGAATTTAAGCAGGTTCTAAAAAGATTAACAGGTCCTATTTCCAACAGAGAGACCCAGTCAACAGCTGTGTATAAAGAGCATTTCTCCACTGGATCTTGACACCAAAGCCATATGGTTTTGAGAGTTAAAGGGAACAAATTAGGCAGTGAATGGTACAGTAGGCCTTTAAATGATCAAAATGGAACCCCAGGTGGGCAATAAAATTAGCAGCAAGTAGCTATTCAGTTTCTGTCTTGCCATTTTCTAAGACTTTTTAAGTTCAATTTGCTAAATTGTATTGAACGGCATAGGCATGAGTTCCTGCTCTATTTATCATTATAGAAGTGTGTGAACAGATACAAAAATGAAATGCGTGTCAGCACATGATTTGCAAAGACTAAATGTACTGAGAACAAACAAGATTAACCTTTAACATATGCATAACTGGATGTTTGATGCATGTAGTTTATCCTTAGGGCTATTTGTGCATTCAACTTTATAATTATTTTTATTGCTGAAAACAAAGGAATAAACCACATGCACAAGACACAATCTAATGAATTAGCGTGTTCATAAACTGTTGCGTGATGTGAGGGAAGAAGTATGCCCTACTCTTCCCTACTCTTGCTGGTGCCTATAGCTTCTCAGGTAATAAAACCAACCAGCTATATTACCAGAGATGGCAGTGACTGAACCACACAAGAAAGTCAGATTGGTTTGCAAACTACATCTTATCAAAATGAGATATTTTTATTGTCTCACGAGAGTCTATCACAGCTGCTATGGCCATGATAGTAACATGTGGCTCTGGAGAAGTACACATCTATTCAGGGCACCACATGTCTAGAAAACATGAAATATGAGGGAAGATTTAAAAAGCTGGGTTTGTTTAGCTTGGAAAAAAGAGAAGACTGAGAGGGAGCATACAGTACCTAAAAGGGTGTCACAAGGAGGAGGAAGAAAAATTACTTTCCTTAACCTCTGAGGATAGGACAAAATGTGATGGCTTTAAACTGAAGCAAGAGAAGTTTAGGTTGGACGTTAGGAAAATTTTCCTGTCAGAGTGGTTAAACACTAGAATAAAATTGCCTAGGGAGGTTGTGGAATCTCCATCCTTGGAGATTTTTAAGAGCAGGTTAGGGAAACACCTGTTAGGGATGGTCTTGCTAGATGGTGCTTAATCCTGCCAGGAGTGCCTTTATGACTTCCTGAGGTTCCTTCTGGTTCTATGATTCTTTATGTTTTTTTATGGAGTCCCCAAGTTTGACCAGAGCTCTTGCTCCCAAGAAGGAGGAGAAATGCCAGCAGCGATCAGGGTGGGGTGGGGCGGGGGAGGAGAGGAAAAAGGCAAACCGAGTCGCAGAAAGCCACCAAACATTTGTGCCAAGATGTCCTGACACTACATTGAAATATTAGCTTGGTGATACCGCTGGGAGCACTTGTGCTACAAATTCCTTGGGCTGGAAAAGCTATGGGCCACGATGATGGTAGGGAGATTGAAATTTGGGGGAACAGAGAGCCATGCCCAGCTGTTCCAACAGACACCCAAGGTCTTCCTCACCCTCGGAAATACATGAGGCAGGCGCTCCTGGCAGCATCTCTACTAAGCAACCTACGAGAGGCCCACTATCCCCACAATGGGAGGTGGAGACAGTGCCGAGGTGGCAGTATAGGAAGATGAAGAAATGGCAGGCCAGCCTTCCAAGCCTAGCAGCTCAGTGACATCCCAACTCTTGTTCATCTTCATTTCAGTAGAGGAGTGCTGTCCGTTGGGTGGTGTGTGTTTGTGATCATGCACATTATTTTAATACCTCGACAATGGAAATGATTGTTTAGTCCAGCACACACACAGCCCCCCCTCAATGTTTGTATGATACCCAACACTATGGAGACCTGATCTGGACTTCCACAGTGAATAAAACAGCAGCTTTTCAAAAAGGAGTTCACATTCCAGTCCAGGCCAAAGGTAGAACACTGCTCAGAAGGGGAATGATTCAGAAACTTGTGAACATGGGACTCTCACTGAAACAGTGCTACGGACTGAGCTACACAAAGTGCTAATGAGCATGCACTAATACAGTTTAATGCACTAACCAAAAAACAGCTTAGAACTGAAATACCCAACTGTACAGAAAAAGCATCACTCAAATAGTATAGCCTCCAATAGGTTTACTTACCAGTTGCCGAGTACAGGGATGGGGTGGGGTAACATGCTATATTGCTTGCACCATTGTATAAGAACTATACAGAAAAAGCATGTCTTTCAAAAGTGATGTCCAAGCATCAGCAAAGACTGCTGACTGGAAGTAACCTTGATTTCCAAACTCAAGTAAACGCTGAAAACTGCATGCCGCAATCTTAGCACCACTTACCCTTGTGGTGTTTACATCAGAAGGATTGATTCATCAGCAACTTCTAGGAGGAGACATATTCTTTATGGAACTGACCACTTACTCTTTTTAAGTCTGCAGCAAAATGTCACCATTCTATGTCAATAAGTTAGCAAGTCCTGCAATGCGGGTAGGTGTTTCTTCTCACTCATTTAACAAGCCACGATTTGCTCAACCTGCTCTCCTTCAATAGTTAAGGCTGCCAGTCCTCCAGGATTGTCCGGGAGTCTCCAGGAATTAAAGATAATCTCTAATTAACGATTATGTTGTGATGCAATCTCCAGAAACACATCCAACCAAAATTGGCAACCCTAAGAGCCATTAGTACACAAGCTCTTGCCCAGCTGGATTGCAGCCATGATCATGCTGGCACACGAGTTGTCATACAAGTTTTGTTTGGGGTTTAGGTTGCCTATCAGCAATTGGAAAGCTTGCAGAATCTCCCATACAAGAACATTGCTGCAAGCAGTAATTCCTTTCTAGCCACCTACAGGGCCACATAGGTGGCAGTTTGGATCCGATGTAAGCAACAGAACACATGGCTCGTGTTGCTAGGAGGACTAAAAGTTAGAAAGTATAATGCTCAGGTGACACACTCACCTCATGACATGGGCAGACACATAAGGCTGTAACACCTCAGCTGGTCCTCAGTGTGCTTTCTCGATCAGAAAAAGCAAGAGGGACACTACGAAAATTTGTTCTATGCAAGATACCTTTGAGGTCTTGCCTGTGTGTAGCGTTAATGTAGGTGACAGAATAGCTGACTGGATACCTTGCAGTTAGACAAAGTCAGTCCTCTAACAGCATGCTGTGATAATCACGAACCAGAAACCGTAAATGCCTGCTATCAGAGATCAGATGGGTATTAACATAAACTATGCCTGTATTTTTGTTAATGGTGTTGTCAGTCATTTTCTGTCCATCCACACTGTGTGTGGGCTTCTCTCAGCACATGCTAAGTCCATTCTTCAGCCTGGCATCTCTATGGAAATACTTTCCATACATGGGCAAGGGATAAAGCTTATATTCAGGTTCCATAGTGGCTGTATGTTAAAGGCAGGAGTCCAGAATTCCATAGAATGTAAAGGACGCTATTGGTTTGTTAGTAATAATCTGATTGGTTAGTGGTTGAACTCAGGAAGTTTGAAAAGTCTCCATGATCTATGCCATGGTGGGGAATTTTTGTTGAACACAGACATAAATACTCATTAGAAAGCTAAACCACCACTGTCACAGCACTAAAGCATCATGCTGGGAATTGCTGCATATAATTCACCCTTTGATTCCATGCTTTGAATCTTTCAAGCTAACATACTATATTAGTATATCAGTACCTATAGTAACACATTAGCAAAATTGCACTGCAGAAGGTTGGATATTGAGCATGGTCTTTTTTAAAAATAATTTGTGATGACAAGAATCATGCAGTAGAATCTGCAGTATCATTATGGTAAATCAAAGTTTTTGTTGTTGTTTTTAATAGAGCCCAGTGCATACAAAACAGTAACTTTACAGAAAATATGGGGTAAGAATCAGATAACTCTTTTGTTAGGCCTCTATCTTTACTCTAAAATGTGAACAGAATGACATTTTCTTGAAGGAATATTCTGCTGGTTTGTATTTCTATAAAGAGGGCACACTTAAATGATCACTTTCCCTACAAATTAAAAAAAGTTTGCCCTTGCCTGAGCAACTGTTTTTGTATCCTTTATTAAGAAATGTACATGTGTTTTTTTCAATTTTCCACGGTAGCTTGTTCAGCAAGTGATAACACAGCTTTATTTCATACTTGTCACTAGATCTCATGATAGAAATAATGTCTCAGGGTCAGGGAGCTATGGTAAACCCCAGAAAAGTATAGGAGGCCAAATCCTTAGCTGGTGTAAATTGCTGAGTTAAGCTATACTGATTTATGCCAGCTGAGGTGATTGCCCAGTCAGTATTTCCATGGACTGATCTTGTGGGAATGAAATTAAATGGGGTCATCACCTGAACAGCTGCATCAGAGCAGCAGTCTTTTGCCATGCAGAAGAGAGGTTCCAGCGAGATAGATTCCTCACACACAAGACTCCTCAGGGACAGACGCATATTTGGGAGTGATTTTATATACAGTACAACTATAAAATGAAGGAGTGTAGATGGCTTCCCAAACATACCTCTTCCCTGAAATGTCTACTATAACTGTTTGAAGACGTACACAAGTAGCACTCATACACCAGTGACACATAAAAGTAGCCTGCTGCCAATCTAATACTCCACCCTTCACTTAGAAATGCTTTGCTTCTGGGAAATCATCACACAAACACAGTTGGGGGAGGAGGGAAGTGGGTTTGCTGCCAAGATTCAGCTCTTGTTGCAAGACCCCTCAAGCTCCAAATGGAGGTAAGCACATAAGTTACATATCTATGAAGCAACTACAGGACCGCTCCTTCCCACAGATTCTGCTGCCTTGCAGGGAAGGGGAGCCTCTGATCAGTTAGCTGAAGAGAATGAGGAACCAAATAATGGTTATGGAGGAAAATATATTTGTTCCCCATTCCAAACAAAAACGAAACAAACCAAAAAAAAAAAAAAAAAAAAAGGTCACACAAAAAGGTGCCATGACCTTTTCAACTTCCTTAGAAATCAAAAAAAGCTCTGTATATGGACAGATAGACAAAGAACTAGAGAGATATTACTCCTCAAAAGATTAAGTGCAAGAGAACACAGATCTAGCACTTGAATTGTGTAGTGCCGACAAGTATAAATTCTAAGATTTTTATAGCGCTTGTCATCTGAGATCCCACACTTGTCCAAGGGAGGACTTGTATTAAATGTCCCATTTTCCTGATGGGTAGACTGAGAAATGTAAGTAACTTACTTAAGATCACACAGCTAGTCAGTGCTAAGCCAGGAAGCCAACACAGGAACCCCTACTCCCAGTCCTGTGCTCTAACCACTACAGAATGTTGCCTACCTGTTCATATTACTCATACTTCTTGCAGAGCAAAGGTCTCTTTAGCAACCCAGTGTTTCTATCTCACTAAGAGGCAGGGCTGCTGATTAAAACCTTAGGGGTATTATTTTGAATATATATGCTAGCTTACTCCCATCTGTGTTGTTCATTAGTTCCTGACTGTGGGTTAAACGTAGGGCATGTTGTCATAACCCAAGGTGGGGTGGCCAGACCTCCTGCTCTTGCCATATGGCTTTTCCCCTCTCCCCTCTTCAGTTTTTAACCCAATCTCTGTGCTTCTAATATGGGGGCTCAACAACAAATTATATGTTGTCAAAATGGAAGTGACATGCTAAAGTAGAAACATGCTCCTCCATGCTGAGGCAGCCCTTCCAGAGGGTGAGACGCATCACAGCCTCCATGGCTCATACACAGTGATTATGCTGCATATGAAAGCAGCTTAAGAAAAGCAGAAAATAAATATTCCCCTGCAGAAAAACCACTGCACAAGTAGGCAAAAGCCAAGGCTGCAAAACTCCATTGATCTAGGAGGACTGCATAATATATTGCCAGGCACGCGTGTCTCCCCTTAATAGGTTTAAAATGGAGAAGAATGGAGCTGCCCCATCTGGAATACAGATCCATTGCCCTCAGAGAAGAGGAGATCCGGGAAGCAGAGCTTCATCTTGATCCAAGCGATCGGAAAGAGGCGGGCAGGCACAATGGATTCCATTATCTCCAAGGCCACATCAAGGCACGAGGGCCTTGGGTCATATCACAGAAATCAATGGCTCATATTTTGGGATACACTTGAGGATTATCAGTCATCATTAGTGCTAAGAACTTGCAACTATCAGTGAAATCAATTCCCAATCAGCTGAAGTGGACTGCAGAAGCAGATTGCAGAGGTGTTGCACCAGTCAGCATTTGGCCCCAAATCTGTTTGCTTCAGAGCAGCCTTTGTTTAAACTTCTTCCTGACTTTACTCAGTACTGTTTTCCATTTCTCATTTAATGGCTACTGGTCCATTAGTAAGGAGGTTACAGAAGAGCTTTCCAAGAGCATGGTTTTAATAGTCTGATACAATCTGGGGGCTCTATTCAGAAAAAAAGGCAATATTGAACCAAGCTAAACCAAATCCAGATGAACAAGCTTTCTGCACTACTGTGGAACTGCCATCCCTAGATATGCCAAATCATCAGAAGAGACTCCATAGAGGTTTAGTGCTGATCTCTCTTACACCCTTACTTTACTGTATTATTCAATGTAGTCTTGCACAATCTTATTCTCTCACTGATCCTGCATGAACTTTTGGTTTTGGACAGCCAAATAAATCATCATTAGGTTTTGTTTTAAACTTACCATTATCATTGTAAGGCTGGAAAAGTAAGTTCTGTGCCAAGGTTAGTAAATGCTATGACAATTTTATAGGGCAACTTTAAGAGGGACTTAAACTCCACACTGTTTGGTCTGTGCCCCAAGGAAAACATGTTGCAGAGGTAAGAAACAGGGCTCTTCAACAAACCAGATTCTGCCAAGAGAAAACAAGTATATTGGTTTACGGATATGACACCATTGCAGTGTTGAATGTTTCTGCACTATTACATGCAAGTGTATTGGCCTGATTTTTGATCCCTATTGTATCCATGTGGATAAACAATTGCTTAGGGCATCCTTTAAGAGCATCCTGCATACCCCAGGCTGTGTCCCTCATACAGAAATAATTTCTCTTTGTCTCTCTTAAAAAAAAATAAGAACAAACCCTCCAAAACAAGGACCTCCTTTTTGACCAATCTGCACAATACACCTGTTGTGAGCTACCCATATTTTGCAAAGAATAAGATAATCTGTGATTTTGTCACAAGCCACAAAGTTTAAATCTGGAGCCAAACCCTGGAAAGTTCAGAAGTATTCAGATCTGGTTTAGGTTCAGCCCACTAGGGCTGAAGGAACAGTCAAGAGAAAGGATACCCCTGAATCCCAACTTCACCATAGTTCATCTGTGCTTCGCTCTTGGGCACTAGTTTAGGCTCATTGCCAGCTTGGAGTTGTGTTTTTTCTTCCCCCTTTAATTCAGTTGTCAGGATTCAGAGTGAAGACTATTGTAACCATGCATCTTTCAACATTTATGTCCTACTCAGATCAGATGGTCAATTCAAGAGGAGCACATATACCAGTTGAAGATCCAAGTATGAGAGCAAGATGCCAGAAAACTCTCATTTATCTGAGAGCACCAAGAATGAAGACATACTATTGATTAGAGCCTTTTGGCAAGAATATCCGCACTATTTGGGGGGGGGGGACAGTTTTTCTTAAGAGGGAATGACTGATTTCATTAATTCAGTCCTTGAATAAAGCTAAATACATGTAATTAATTCCTTCTCATTTCAGGATCTCAAGCACTGATCCACTTCACAGGATAGATGTCCATTTTAGAGATGGACAAACGAAGCCCCAGTGATGTACCCAAACTTAAACAGTCATTGACAAAGCTAGTTAAAGAATCCAGAGATTATGATGTTTAGTGCCCTGCCCTAAACAATGCTGCATTACTTCAGGAACTCTTATGTTCAAATAAAGCAGCGTTCTGATCATGTTGGATAAAGCAATGTTTTGATTTTGATCATGTCACATAAGGAATAGCAGGTACCAGGGTTGAGAGGAGGTTGTACAATGGATTCTACCATTTCCGTTAGCCACTTAATATAAGATCCTATACACATTGGGTAGTGTGAGAGGAAATTTATTATAGTCCAGATGCTTGCTGCTTATATAAATGATTGTGATGTGGAAGCATGTTTTCAGGTCTTTTAAACCCATGTGTTTGTATAACAATATTTTTGTTCAAAAAAACCTCCTTGCAATTTAGACATATGGTTTTGCTAGCAGTCTACTCCTACATAAGACTGCATACATTTGTGGGATTATATGGCTACCTGAACTGCAACAGACCAACTTCTGCTCTCAGTGTGTGTGCATAACTCAAACTGTAATCAGTGGGAACCTCTCCAATATCTGAGATCATATCTGGTACAGTGAATACTCACCATATAACTCTTTTTAATGTAGCATAGCATCATATAAGGCTTCTGCATCTGGGGTCCTAACTTGACTATAAAGGATTGCCTTCAATCATAATAACTCCTTGAATGGCAACAGAAATTTAAGGAACACAGATTAGTCATCCACCATAATACACTGTGCAACTGTAATTGTAGGTTCTGAAGAGTCTTAGAAATAACCAGAGTCGGCACTGAAAAAGACAAGGTGCTAAGTAAATATTATAGACTAATGGCTGAAACTTAAATTTGCTTACGAGTTAAAGTCTCATCTTCCATTGCAATTCTGTGGGAGCTGGGGGCCTCAATCTCCTAGACATCTACCCTAGCTTGATGGCTTACGTCTACTTGTAAGTCTCTGGTCTCTTATGTGAGGTCAGGGAGAAATAATCAGAAAAACGACGAAGAGTTCTGGGAGTCAGGAATGCAGAGAGACACACTAGTGTTCTGTATGAGCAACTCCTGATGGCTGCACCAAGGAAGGGCATATTCCCAAATGGAAGGCAAGTACTATAATTTCCACCAGACAGAAGGAAATAGAAGATATTTAAGAGGGGAAGTTGTGGTACCCAGAATAAAGGAGGGCATTCTCTGAGGCAGTCATGCATAGAATGGAAGCATCCACTCTTCATTGTCATATTTGGAGGAAATAAACACACATCTGCATAGCCTTTCCTCAATTCAATTTCAAAACTGTATTGAAATATAGTGGCTGAAATTCTGAACCCAGTCCGATCAATGGCGGAGGTTTTCAATTTACTGTACTTCAATGCAGAGAGGACTTCATAGCCTCAAAAAAATTCTTAAAATTCCTATCAAAACACCCTTACTTTCATGCTCAATAAAATGTTTTAAAATAGGTTTTCATGTATACTAAAATAAAATCTCTGAAGGGATTTTCCACTCATCTATTTGGTGTACACTTTGGACATGCATTGAGTCTCAATGACACCTGCAATAAATCCAGAGAAATTTAACTTACAAATATTTCCCCAGCAATAATATAAAGCAGGCATTTGATTTACTGAAAGTGATCCTTCTTTGTTTATTTGTTTACTCCACACAAAATGGACTGTGTGAACATTAGTTATCTGCCTCATCAGAAAAGTCATAGACACAATTTTATTGCATAAATATTTTAAAAACAAGACATTATGCACAGCTAAACCTAGATTCTGTCTACTCAGAAGCAGTTAAGATTAATAGTCTCATCACTAAGTTCAATCTTCAAGAGTTGCACACAAAAGAAGAAGCTGTTGGCATACCTGGCAAATGTGTGGGACTTATCTCTAGGTGGCGGTAGTAGTTCAGATTTTGAGCTATTCAGATCTACAAATATTTATCCAGAATTTAGTAATAAGTGTTCCTCTTAACTCCTACAGTTACCTTTTACAATTATTCTACTCTGAAATTAAAACATCATACCTACTTTTCTGTAAATTTATAATACAGTCGGAAATTAAGTTAATAGGATTTTGGCATTTTGCTGTCAGAGTGTATAGAAAAAGGCAAATAGATTTAATTGCCCCCAAATTAAGGCACATTTATGGAACAAAGAGCCATTAAATTTCAAGCATTTTAGAGGATTTACATGCTTTCAATTCTGTACACACTGCCATGGTAAAAAAATGACAGTTTCAATTAACTAGTTGAAAAGAGAGTTAGTTCATGCAAAGAGACTACATTCTAAATGAAGTAAATCTACAACTGCTACAGCATGATGACAGCAGTCATGGACTCATGAAAATGTAAATATTTAAGTAAAGTCTTATTTTACTTTTCCTAGTGGTCCAATGGAACTCATCTTCAGACAGTTGTATCAATTAGCGATGCCTAGATTATGCTGTAATGGGATGTTTGGGACTAGTCAGGGTAACTAAGGGACTATAATCACATCTAGTCAGTACTGTCCCAGCAAATCCTTTGTTTGTATTACAAAATATAAACTACCGGTTTTCCCCTCCCTTCCTTTTCACTTCACATATTTGAGTGATTTATTAAGAATTGGAATTAATACTTATTGTGATTGAAATTAGGATACTTTTATTTTGTGCACCTCCTTTAACAAAGCTGATCTAGCACGATTAGCAAATACGTGGTTAATGTCATCATATCTTCAATATGTTAACAGATCTGCTCAGCTGAAGTTAATGCAGCTATTTTACACCCGCTGAGGATCTGTCCCAGTATTGTGAAGAAAGTGAAATATTAAGACCCTAAACCAGCAAAGACACTTTTGCACAAATTTACTCATGTGAATATTCAGAGATGTTGGTGAGACTTAGCATTTGAGTACAGTTACCCATATCCATATCTGAAGGATCAGCACCTAAAATTATAGCAATACATGTCTAGCATAAAATCATTGTAAGTGGTATTCCAACAGAACAGCTGTCCTATTAACACACCTGTCTAGTCCAAAATTTAAACAATTTTCTTCCCTCTGATATGGTGTCTATTAGTATTTAGTCTGCCTCCAGGTGGCACCAGGATTTAATCTGGCAACATCATTTAATACACAAGTTAGTATAAGAGCAAGCTGTTGAACTAACTGGGTAGTTAATGTACATTATTACTGTGACAGCATCCTGGAGTCTCCATTGTGCTAGGTGCTGTGCAAACATGGTACAAAGCCACTCCCCCCAAAGAGTTTACAATCCAGGTATCAGACAAGAGACAACAGATGGATAGTCAGACAGGAGAACATAAGGCAACAATGAGTTAATAGTGGTCAGCATGATTCACAGGAGTCACAATTTACCAGCTGTCAGTCTCAGATCCAGCTGTACACCAATCCGCTTGTTTAAAAGCACATCTGTACTGCTTGTTCACTGCAATAAGATGCCTGAATGGAGATATTACTCACATTTTTCCTTTTTTGGAAGTAGAGTCTGTAATTTATTCCACCACGTCTCATTTCAGAAGTATTTTTTTAAAATTACTAAGCCAGTACTCAACTTTAGCTGTTTTTAAAAACACCTCTTTAAAATACAGTTTACTGTTTGATATAACCAAGCATGCCAGCATATGAACTGCTGTTAATGATTGAGAGTCTTTCAATTAAGCAGCAATTTTGCAATTAGGAGGAACTGAGTGCTCATAACAATCATTTGAAAACAAGTCAAGACAAGTTAGTAATTACTCTACTAAAAGGATATATCTGCTTACATCAGAGCCTCTAGTACCCCACACAGTGCCAATATGAGATTTTCAATGTAGGCACACAACACATGCTTAAATCTCCACTTCAGACATACATATATAAATCTATAAGGCAAACACTTAAAGTAAAATTTGAGGGCCTTTTATTTTTAAAGCAGTGGTGTACTGAGTATAGAAAAGTGTGAAAGCTCACTGATCTCCATTCTCAGGCTAACATACCCAAAGTTTGAAATTCTTCCACCCATAACTTCTCCTTAGCTTCTGCTTTTCTATGTGCACCTTTGAGGATCTATTCACTGAGCTAATAATGCAACACCTTCTACTTCTTCAGCTATTATGTCCTATTGTTTATAGTGAGAAAATCCTGTCGAGATAATAAGTTAAAACTGCAGACTACTTTCAGTGCTGGATCTTCATTATGCATGCAACTATAAAAAAGATTTATTGGATGTTTATTTTCCTACGTTTGTCTTGACTGAACATTAGAAAAATGAATTTAAAAAAATATATCTCTGTACTGTGTTTTCAGCTGGGTCCTTCAGTCTTCTGTGGCAACATATAAACTAATGTGTTTTATGTTTGAAAGCATATTGATGAGAGCCAGCCTTTTCAGTTTAGCCTCCTCAACCCCTTACACATATAATATACACTTCTTGTCCTCTCCTTCACACCTCTACGCCCAGTCCTCCATTTCAGCAGGATTATTCAGATAAGAATTAAAATGTTGAGCCTGAGGGCCTACTTTAACCTGACTTTACAGCCTTATAACCATAGGATCCTCTCTGCAGTGTCAGAAAGCCAAGAATGCAGTGGCTCTGAACAGAAGGCATTATATTTATATTTGGGGTTTCCCAGCTGTGGTTTGGTGAAGTTGAACTTTAAGTGATAGTATGACAGCAGAGAATTGGTTCATTTACGGAGCATAGTAGAAAGAATCTTCCTGGATGTGTTAACTAACAGTGACTAGCAGCACTTTTCAAATGCTTTTATATTGGAGGAGGCCAAGTTGTGGTTTTGTCCTGAGCCCAGAATAAGGGATGACATACTGTTGCGCCACCCCAGGAGTGTACCAGAAGAGTCTCAACCTCTCTTGCAGGTCCCCTCATAGTCTGAGGGACAGGTACCCTGCATATGGTCCATCCGCACAGCTAAAGCACCACACGTGCCCAGTGGGAGGAGATATAATGCCTCTGTGAAGACTTCCTCTTCCTGCACGTCTGTCTACCCATGGTTCAGATAGCTAGCAATTGGATGCAGAAAGCCTTATTCCTGCTTACATCACTGCATAGCACAAACCAGGCTACCATTGGACCCATAGTAATGCAAATGCTACAGGGCCAATTTTGATACCCTTACTTGCATTAATTAGTATCTTACTCTGCAGATAGATCTATTGAATTTAGTCCAATTCAAGGACTAAATTACTATTCATTGTGATTAAGGGGTGAGAAATTGACCCTAAATCAATTGACCCTAAATCAATAATACGACCTTTTATTGTGAGGTGACTGATTAAACACATTCAAATAAAGGACCAAGTTACAAACTTCTTATTCATGTTGGTGAACAACTACCAACCCAAAAATCAGTGGGACTTGTTGAGTGACTAAGTGTTCACATGTATAAGCAGGAGGTTCACAGCCTGTCCCTCTATGTGTGGATGTATATGAAATAGCATAGATTTTTCATGTATATGAATTTTTATCAAACCACAAATGACAGATACATAAATACTTGCTGAAAAGAAAATATCACCAGGATAGATTCCCTGCATACATTAAAACTCAGTTACTAGAAGCATAAATAAGTAATGACTATTGATCTCACAATGGCAATAACCTCAAAACAGCAACCTATAATAAAGTGAAAGTAAATATGTACATTGTAAAAAAACTTTACTGTTCAAGTGAAGACACTAATAGCATCTCTGGAATTAAAAATTATGTCCATAATTATAATACATTATAATATGACAATTTTTTTTTTAAAGTCAGTGGCAAGGTATCCAAATAATTAATTCAGTTTTTTGGCCATTCAACATAGCTTACCACTTAACACTAATTCCTTTTCAAAGGAAAGAGAAATATTTTCAATGTAGCCATGAAACAAGGACAGAAAAAAACCTTCAATCTTTACCATCTTCCCAATTCTTAAAAGAAAGGACACATAGCTATTATCTAATTTACTTAAAGAGAGAAACTTTTGCCCCTTGAAGAGTTCCCTTCTTCATTGAATGCACCCAGAGTATAATCAGTTTAATTATTTACTGGAAGTTTTCATATTCTTTCTTCAGTTTAACAGAAAGTTGATGAACAGGACAAAGACTTTATGACATTGGAATTCCAGTTATGGTAACCAGCATGTTTTAAATTCCAGGAAAGGTTACATTTCAACAAGCGAATCTTTCCATTCACTAACTGTACCTCAGTTGATAGTATAGATACATTATTGTGAGCGGCAGTCAATGAGTTTCTTCTCCTTATACTCAAACATTCCATTTACCATTTCAGGCAATATGTTACACATACACTTGTGTGTGCCCCTTGCCAAAACTACACCGCTTAATTCCTTCAAGCTATGATAGCTTGAAGCTGTCCATGTCATATCCAAGTAACTTTAAATCTGGAGAAAATCTAATGTCGCACAAAACAATGAAAGCTCACGCGTTACTTGTATGACTATAGAAAAAAAAAACAGTCCTGAATGTGAGCATGTAAAGTATCAACTTTTAGCAAACAAAAGATGTACAATGTTGGAACACAAATGTATTCACTGCGCTATGTTACAGCTTTTCTGCAGGGTGCTGTACTGTTTAGCTGTTTAGCAGCTAGAGTTACAGCAGTGTAGCCAGCAAACTACCATGGCAGAAAGAGATCCAGTACTGGGGAGATTACTCTAACACCTAGAAATCCACTTGGCCTTCACTCCTGTGCAAGTGCGCGTCTTTCCCCTCTGTTCGCCGGGCAGTGCGGATACCGACTGGGGGAAAGCCCCCCACAGCAAGCTCAGTTAAGACAACACACACACGTTGGCAGCGATGGCAGATGTGTCACGCTCTGCCCCGCTCGCTACGGCTTGCCAGTCTCAGCTACCCATCCCGCCTTCACTGCGGGAGCGTCTCTCCCTACCGACGACACTTAGCAGACAAAGCGGGCTCAAGTGGCTCCTAAGATCCGTGGAAGACCTGCCAGCCTGCAGCCGGGGACGGAGCTCGCTGGCCACGGCTCCAAGCGGCTGCGCCAGCACCGGCCGGCAGAGGGCCGCCTTTCCCACCAGACCTCTCCCGGCTTCCACCATTGGCACCCCGCGCGGGGGGCGTGCGCCCAGGGGCGGCAGCCTCCCTCCGCCGAGCCGCGCTCCCTGCCGCCCGGGGGCAGGCGGCCGCGCTGCCCGCCCGCAGCGCTGGGCAGTAGCGTGGGGGAATCCCGGCCCCCGCCAGCCTCCTGCGCAGCTCCCGGCTCCATTAAGGTGCGCGGGGCCCCGTGCAGCCCGCCCGCCAGGCTCTGGCCGCCAGGGAAGCCCGGCTCGCTTATCGGGTCCGCCTGGCACGTCCCCGCCCGCTCCAGCTCCCACCCGCCGCCGGGGTGCCCCGGCTGCCCGGAGCGGATTCCAGCACCCGTCCCGCGCCCCGCGGGGGCTGGAGAGAAGAGAGGCGGGGAACACTGCCCCGCGGCGCTGCCTGGTACCTGCCCAGCGCGCAGCAGGCAGACAGGTGTCTGCGCGCCCGCGGATCCGGCGCGGAACAAAGGCAGCGGCGGGGCTGCTGAGCGGGGAACCCCAGGACCCCCTAATTAGGCCTGGCTCCGCAGCTCCGGCTTCGGGTCGCCCCCCCCCCCCGCCGCCGCACAGCCCAGCTCCCACCCCTCCCCGCCCGCCCGCCTCCTTTTCCCCCAGCTACAGAGCCCCTAACCGCGCCCCCCCCCCTCAGTCTCCCTGCCTGCCCACCCTTCCCCGCTAGCCATGCGCTCCGCTCTTCACTGGATCCGCTCCTCTCCCTGGCCTGGATCTCCCCCGCTCCCCCGGGCACGGGCTGCGCCTGCCCCCGAGGACTGGCTCAGGGGAAGCGCGGACAGAAGTTGCTCTGGCGGCCCCCCGCCAGTGCCCAGCCCTGACACTCAACTTTCCCCGCCGGCCGGCCGCGCTGGCGGAGAAGAGTGAGTTAGCTGGGGCCAAGAGGCGCCTCGTACCTTGTTGTCCACACAAAGCCTGCTCGGGTCCCTCCGGAAAGTCACATCCTCTCCCAGCCGCCCAGTCCCACCAGCCGCCTCCTGCAGCCCCAGCAACACAGGAGGCAGCTCAAGTGTCTCATCAAAGCTTTATGAAGGGTGGGAGGGCAGCAGAGATGTTGTGAGGCTCGGATCCCCCCCACCACCCTCCTGCTGGTGCAGGAGCCTCTCACACAAGCCTCTGCCTTGGCTTCTTCTCACTCAGGAATTATTTAGATCTCCGTTTGGGCTTCTATTGGTCAAACTGTCTCCAACAAGCAGCTCCAGCAAGCCCGAGACACCAGCGCTGGGCTGCTTGGCTTAAAGGAACCGCACGCCTTTTCCCCTCCATCCAGCCGAGTGGGAAAAGCCCCTCGGCCAGCCCTTCGCTCGCAAACACCCTCTCTCCCGAAACTTCTTGCCCTGAGAGGGGTCTGAGCCACAACCCCCCTGGCCCCTTCATTCTCTTTTTGTAGGTAACACACCCTCCAATGAGTTCCTGCTCGGGGGGAGGGGGGACGCACCAGAATTCCCCTCCGCCAAATTAGTCTGATCCACACACTTCGGGTTCCCCAGCGGCTCCCTGCTGCCCTTCGTGTGCCACTTCGGAGTCCCCGCCGCCAGGCAAAAGTCCTGTTTTATTTTGCTACAGAACACGGAGAAATCAGGCAAGGACAGCGAAGAACCCAACACAAATAAAAGCCACCGGGAGCCTGAGTCTGCCCCTAAATCTGTGAAAAGCGTGAGAATATTAGTTTACTTGTGAATGCATTACACAAACCAGATCCACTTAAATATAACTCCCTGACTGACCCCTTCATAGTTTGCTATTAAGAATGCAATCAAGATAATAACAAGCATTGTTTATTAATGAACGCTCCAGATAACGTTACGCTAGTCACTTTCTGGAGGCACGCAGGGGCATATTTGCACAATCTAGACAGCAAAGACTTTCTCTGAGGCATAACAACAGACGGAAATCCAAAACCCACCTGGCTTTTTTTTTAGTGGCTACTTGTAAAAATCAGTATCAACAGCGCTGCATGGGGGACCTCTGACGAAACTCCCAAATTGACTCTGGTTGGTTTGGGGGCGGCTTTTCTTTCCCCTCCAAAAATATGTCTTGCCGGTTTCCCCTTCTGTTTGTGCAGCAAACCGATTAAATTATTGATAGTGGAAATTGCATAGTGGAGGTAATAATGGCATCCCCTGACTCAGTAGCTCCATTTGATCTTGGTAAAGACAGAAAGATTTCATGCTCGCTCGCTCGCTCCCTCGCTAGGGTTAGCTCAAGCCTCATCAGACCTCTAGTGCTCTGAATGGGAGTGTGGGTGGGAAGCCACACTAGCGCTTGCTCTACACTCTTGACGTGTATGTCATATGATACCCTGGCTGCCTCTAATAGACACACTACTGCATGGATTACAAGAATCAAAATACCATGCATTGAGAATGATGCATCTTTTATTAACGTGGTTTAGTTTCATGTTTATAATGTTCTCATTGTAGTTGCTCTTATTTTCCCAAAACAGGCACGGTGAGATTTAGTTTAATTTCAAAAGGGGAGCATCTCTCTCTCTAATAAGTTGAAGCAAATACATTCGGAAACCTTAAGGCTGGTCAATGACAAAAGTCACATTGACTTCAGTATGTCATTTTTGCCTTCAGACAGCCAGTGTGCCTTTACTATGAGGCATTTGCCTTCACTAGGCCAGAAAAGTAGTGATTGTGCCAGGCCTTTGAAATCTGGGGATACCTAAGACTTTCTACAAAAAACAACTTTTGATAAATGTTAAGGCAAGCATCACAACTTACACATGGTTAGCACGGTTTGTTTCCCTACTACTATTTTTAAAACTGTTTTAAAAATCCGATTAAAGTCTCACGTTACATTCAGTCTTGGAGGTTGGGTTAAATAAGTTTGGCTAAAAGTATAGTTGCACCCTGGAAAGAGTTTCACATTTATTGTTTCAATGATTTCTAGATCAGACTAACTAAGCCTACAAGTAAAAAAAAAAGATGCCATTTCAAACTGTTAGCCCTGCAAACTGCCAGCCCTCTGCCTGGCCTCTAAAAATCATGCTCTGTTCTTTCCGTCTGGCGTACAATTGCATGTAATAACAATTCCACTGGCCAAATACTGCCCTCAGTTGCACTTGTACAAACCCACTTCCATTTCTGCGTTCAAAGATATCCCTTCCACCCTTTTGCCTATTTTTATGTCCTCATACTTATACAACCATGTTTCTCTCCGTGGTGTTGCACAGACGTACTTGAAGGCAGAACTTGCAGACAGGAGGATGTCACACTATTGGAACGTGTTTACATGAGTCAGAAGTTAATACATCTATTTTAAGTTTGATCACTCTTCAGTAGGACCATTCAAATTTACAACTGTAACTGCACAAGTATGAGTGTCTTGTCTCTGCAATTAGGGACATCCATACAGAAGGGCTTTTTTAGATAATGATGGGAACAGAACAACATTCTTTTATATTGCATATTCAGAGCAACAACTCTGAATGGGTCACTATGCAAATGTAATAGCAGCAAGCTATTAAAAAGTTATATATTAGCTATAATTTAATTATTATATTTTATTTCTACAGGGAGATGTGCACATGAACAGTATCAAGAACCTTATTAATTGGTTGCTGGAAGTGGCGGTGGTAACAGAGAATCTGTAAGACATTTGTGATTCACACTGAAGGGTTTAA
The DNA here is from genome assembly GCA_032595735.1 of Pelochelys cantorii. Classification (NCBI taxonomy): domain Eukaryota; kingdom Metazoa; phylum Chordata; order Testudines; family Trionychidae; genus Pelochelys; species Pelochelys cantorii. Next base: position 41,579,129 of record CM064329.1, on the reverse strand, counting down.
ACTGTGTTTAAACTCTGAAGGGTTTAAAGTCAAACAATTTTTTAAAGCAGTTCAATGGCACACCTGCACAGCAATTTTTCCATATTGAGGGCTGGTTTGATAGGACACTATAACTTCCCAACTGTGTTACGACTTGTTTTGGTTTTGTCTGCATAGGTATGACCAGTGTTTTTAACCTGGGAAATGAACCACGTTACAGCGCTTTAAAAACGATGGGATCATTAATCATGCTACATTCATTTGCCCTGTGCTCTCGTGGTGAAAAAAAGACCATAAAGCTGATTTAACGAGGCAGCTGAGGATTCCCCCTGCATGCAGGACTCTCCAGCTGGCTCTGCCTCCCCCACTTGTCTTCTGCCTTGGCATAGGACATACCTGGGGGGGGGGGGGACCAGGGCATGGTCAGAGTACCATTGTGCTCTGGTAATGTCTAATTGGCATAACCAGCCCCTTGGGGAGCCTTGCTAGCCAGCCTTTCAAGGCCCTGCTTACTGGGGAAATGAAATAATGCTCTGTCTTGGTTTCAGTATTGAAGTTTACCATACAGTCTATGTTCCTGATTTTCCAAGCCTTGGCATTACCTTCAATGTGGGCTTTGCATGAGAGGATCAGGCCTGTAATTTATTAGATTTTTGAAACAACATTCAGAATACAAAGGCAACCCCATGGGCAAATCTACCCATCATTCTGAGATGTTCTGTCAGCTTTATGAAATATAGAGCCTACTGCCTACAAAATTCCTATTGCAAGGATTATCCCTCCTGAGATTTCCCACTGACTCCCAGGTGAACCCATAAAGAGCACGCTTATTGCATTTTCACCTCACTATCATCTGAAAAATGATGTCTCATAACCTAACAGTATCAGGTGAATACATTTTTCCCCAGTGGGATTTTCCAGCATCAGCATACAAAGATACTTTGAACAAAAACCAAAAAATGCAGGCTGCATGGAAAGGAACAAAGTGATAAGAAATTATTTCCTTATCAGATAAACTTCACTTTCAATCAATTTGCCATCTCTTAGTGTTCTCCAAGGCTCTTGGAGTCATTATCATGGCACATCAACAGATACTAAGTTTATTTTGACCCCTAAATAATTAAAATGGTTTTTCCTGTACATAAAATAAACTTTTCTCTCTCTCTTTTTTTACTCAACAAATAGAAAAAGAGTGTACAAATAAAGGTTGTCAATCAATGTAATGCCGATTTATCCCTGCAGCAACAGGAGATTGCAAAGATCAGTGCTGTCTTGCTGACTTAAATTTGAACTATACCATAAGCACCAATGATGCAATAGATAGCACATAGAAGAAGGGGAAACATGTACTTCTGGTTTCTGTCCAGACCAACCCTAAGGCTGTGTCTACACTGGCGCGATCTTGCGCAAAAGCGGCTGCTCTTGCGCAAAAACTTGCTGCCTGTCTACACTGGCCACGTGTTCTTGCGCAAGTAAACGGACGTTCTAATGTATAAAATCAGGGCTTCTTGTGCCAGAACTCTGATGCTTCTGCTCAGGAATAAGCCCTGTTGTGCAACTGTTCTTGCGCAAGAGGCCAGTGTAGTCAGGCAACATGAATTTCTTGCGCAAGAAAGCCCTATGGTTAAAATGGCCATCAGAGCTTTCTTGCGCAAAAGAGCATCTACACTGGCATGGATGCTCTTGTGCAAAAGCACATCTCTTGCGCAAAAGCACATGCCAGTGTAGACGCTCTCTTCTGGAAGAGTTTTTGGACAAGAACTCTTCCGCAAAAGAGTTCTTGCGCAAGAAGCTGCCAGTGTAGACATAGCCTAATAGGCTGTAGTTCCATGATATAATAGTTTGCAAGTTCTTAAATTATCCCTTTCCAATGCTAGTGGAAGCAGTAAAACTCCACTATTTAAAAGGAATACTTTTCTTTTTAAAAAATGTGTATTTAATTAACACTTAATAGGTTTTGGGGTAATTTTTCTCAACAAAGCATTTCTTGCTATCTTTATACCATCTGTTTTATTAGCATACCACTATCCCAACCTGTTTTTCAAAGAGAAAAAGGTCAAGACGCAACCATTCGGATTCCCATCTCTTCTTGTTGTCAGGAAATTTAAACTAATCCTGATTATACAAATGTATTCAAGTTTTGACACTAGAGTATTTTTTTCTATTAATAATTTTAATTGGCTGAGGTCAATATTAATACCACTACAAGTATTTTATGTTTAATTATGTTTATTCACATCTCCTAGTTACCTATCTTTGATATTTTTTCAGATGAAAGGAATGGTCAATTGATCAGAATCAACCTGACCAATTCATGTGATGCTAAAAATCCCAATGAGCTATAAACATAATTTGAGTTTGCAGACAAGCCACATTTGTAATAGAATGACTGAACTTTGACTCTTTTGTATGATTATATGACAATCATAGCACAGGAAACGCAGCAATTTAAGGTCCCAGAGCTTGATCCTGTGGTGGGAAGGTTCTAAGTGCCTTCATTTTGCTCTTTGCAAGTTCTCAGCACCTTGCAGGATTGAGCTATATTTGTCTCAGGTATATAAATACTGAGTAACCAAACTTTATGAGAATGAAATCACCGTAGTGGGGTTCCAAGAGACAAAACTGACCCCTTCAGTCTAGGGCCAGGGTGCAGCCAGGAGCCAATCATCTTGTGGCTATTACTCCCCTTTGTCTACAGCCTCTCCATGACATTTTATATGGTGTGTTAAGACCACTCAATCCATGTCAACTTGAATGATACAGCCCTGCACTGGGCCTACACTGTGGCTAACCCATGGATACTTCCTGTGAGTCTGTTCCTCTGGTGGTCTTTTGTGAAGCTAGAATATGTGGGTGTCAGAGGTGCAGAAGGATCATCATCAAGCTGAATTTCATCGGTTGTGTGCAAGGTCTACTCAGAAATTTAAGTGCCCCAATCACTCTGCCACTAAAAATGCAATTAACGGCACCAACAAAAACAATAACACAGGAGCATTTGTACTTTTTATAATAGCCCCTCTGCTACTACAGTGTGCATGTGATAAATCAATTAAATCTGCCCTCCAAGCCAGGTAATGATACCTCAGTGTTGTTAGAAAGGAAGACATCATCTTCATCTTCAAAGAGTACTACAGAGCAAGAGAATCGGCGGCTTTCCATGAGAGCAAAAGGTGCAGTGAATGGTTAAAATAGCTATTTGCTAATCATGTCTGCTAGAGACACCAACATTTTAGTTTACAGGTGTATAGCACCTTCTATCCAAGGATCTCAATACACTTTACACTAAATAATTCACTCCCAACTCATCTGTAAGGTAGATACGTATTATTGGCTTCATTAATTTTTGCAGATGAGGAAACTAACTTATGGCAAATCTATTAGCAATATGTGCATTTAAAAATATATATAATGCATCTCGTCTGTCTTTATGTTTGCATTGTGCAGACATTTATATCGTATTTCATTGGCACAACTGTTCATGGAAAGTGAATTTTCAATTCACATATGCCACTTTTCACAAAAGCTGACTGATAAATTTGTACACGTGAGTATGTAAAAAAAATGAGACATATTTGGCCAATCACCACTAACCAACACGATCAAATTTCAAACACTAGTGGAGAGCCAGGCTGTACTCCGTATAGGACACAAAGGTGGGGAAAGGTGGCAGCATGCCACCTTCCCATTCCTCTGTCCCCAGGGCTGCTTGGTGTTAGTTTGGTAGGAGAGGCAAGTTAGAGCAGCCTTAATGCCAACTTGCCTCTCCTACCAGGGATCCATTGCAGAAGCCAGGGATTGTTATGCTCTGTTCACATCTCCAGCACTCCTTATATGGCTGGGGGGCTAGGTGGCTTAAAGCCAGCTGTACCGGCTCTATGCCAACTTGAGATTCCCCATGGCAGAGGCATCAATAACTACCCTGTTACAAGTATGGAGGGGGTTCACCATCTGGATTAGGATTTGGTCAGTACGTATATAATGGTTTCTTGGTCTTTTTTTGGTATTTTAAAATAATCTAATTTACTGCTTAAGCAATGTACTTGGTAACTTATAAGCAGGGCATGAAATAACTTTTCAATATGTAGAAAATACCTGCAGGGTATCCAGTATAATAAATATACTGTCTGCATTGACTCTTGTAGTACTGTACTATTAAAGTTGCAGTAATTTTGTAGTACTGCATCTGCTCTGCACAGGGCTTGACATGAGAGGAGAACAATCAAAGACACCAGTACAGTGGAATACAAGATAAGGAAGGCATAATTCAGGAGACAAGGCCTGGGAAGAGCAGGAACAAAGGATATACACAACTTAATATAGCTGCACAGCACTCGAATGGCAATGCACAGACATAGAAAGGAGGATGTACAGCAAGACTTGTCCAGAAGGAAAATGTGTTGTATTTCTACCCGTCCTGCACTCAGAAAATGCATAGAAACTGGGGATTAGTTTAATCGGTGTCACTGCCTTACTCCCATGTGCTCTTGCAGGCATTAAAAAGTTAGTGCCTGAACTGAGAGCAAAGTATCTGGGTTGTGCATCGGAGTATCTGGTGACTACTGTGCACTATCTGAGCAATTCTAATGTTCACTGTATGACCCTGGTGACTAACAAAGAAAGGTCCTGAATGCATATCTCTTGGTGATGATGGGGAAGAGTGGATGAAATAACAAAAAGAGGGATCAAAGGCAGTGGCAGATACTGTAAAGAAAAAGAAAATCCATCCCCCGCCCCCTCCAAAAGAGGCTGTATGTGATTCTGCAAGGCAGGGGAAACATGAGCCATAGTCAAGTAGATTAGATAGACAGAGAGAGATGTAATTCTGAGATGAATCCTGCTATTGGAGCTCTATGATTAATGGAGATCAGAAAACTACTGCTGCACTTGAGGGTGAAAGGTGTTGGGATTGAGTCATCTCCCCTTTCCTGTACATGTTCAGAGTGTTCAATTAGATGTGTTATAATGAATTATTTTTAAATAGATCAGATTCTAGCAGTATAATAAATTAAACCGATCATCTAGTCTATTCCTGCAGTGCACGTTTCTTACCAAAGATGTACCAGTTAATAATCTACTTATAGCCTGTTTTTGATAGCGCTTAAAAATAACACTGCAAATCTTAGGATCAAACAGCTGTAACAGACCTTAGAAAGCTCTTCTTCATGATAATATTCTTTGTATTTAAAAAAAGAAACACATCCTCTGGCTCTGGGATTCCTTTGATATTAAGAGGGGTCAGAGCTGGGGCTGCATATGTGAGGGGAGGCATCTATGTGTGTGTCTGAAAACAGAAGATTGCCTGTAGATTTTCCTTTGTAGGATGTGTAACAGGGCAGCCTTACCACCAAGGGCACCTCCTGCTGGTCACTCATGGAATTAGCATTTTTAGTGCCAGAGCACCCCCTTCTGGCTGGTATCTCACCTGCTGTTACTTGTTAGTCTCCACCACTCTATGTCAGGGCCCACATCTCTCCCAGACCATGGCACCTCCCTACCAGGGTACTGCCCTACCCTAGTGCCCCCACACACTGGAGCCCTTCCCCTCTGGAAACCCTTAATCCCCCTATGCCCACTTTGACTCAGTGACCCACTGCCACTCTTCATCTAGCCCCTGCGTCAGGGGCAAACTGCAGTCTGAAATGGCCATGCATTATTGGCAAGGGGGTGTGGACCCGCTGCTTTTGCCTACTCTGGCTGCCTCCCCACAACCCTAGCACTCTGAGGCCTCGCTTCAGGCCCTGCAGCCTGGGAGCTTGCCTGGCCAGAGCTTCCTCAGCTCTACTCTAAATCAGGAAGCCTCTAGCTTTCCTGGTAGTTAGGGCCCTCCTGCCACCCCAGCCAGACCAAGAGTGTCTCTTCCTTCTTCTCTCCTGGAGCCCTTATTTATACAGCCCACAGCTGGGCCCTAATTGGCAGCTCTCTGCTGCAGCTGCTTGCTCCATGGCTCCAGCCCTCACTCAGGGCTGGGTTTTAACCCCTTAAAGGGCCAGTGCAGGATAGATGCCCCATCACAGATGTCATGCCAATAGTTTTGTAGTGTTGCTGTATACTTTTAAACAGCTGCCACATTCCGAGCTCAGAAGTGAGTTCAGGGGATTCCTGTTCAGGTAAATGTCTATAAAGCTCCTTGAGACTCTTGAGAATTCGGTGTGTCACCTATTATAATTATTTCCAGTAACCCGTCCTTTTGCCACTTCCAGACTGGGGCTTCCTATACCATGCACTGCAATGAGTCTTGATCTTTCTACTGAATTTAGTGGGCTTTGGATCATCCCTTTAAAGCAAAAGTACATGTAAGGTGCATAATCCTTTCAGTTTTAACTACTCAGTGGGAGTTTTTAAAGATGGAGTCAGGATTTTTTAAAATAGCATATTCAAATAGCTCATCAAAGAGGTACTTCTGTGAAGTGCACTGTCCATGTTCAAGTGTCAGAAAATGAAAAATCTGACACAATATGGAAGACAGTTTAGTTTCAGAGTGTGAATGTCAGTGCTTTAAGACAAATTAAATACCATACTAGAAACTAACCCCAGGCCCACACCTCATTCTTCTCATTCCATGTCTATAGCTTGTGGTGAGAGAGACCTTTTTTAAATGACTTGTGGATAGGACCAAGACTGGTCTTAATACGCTTTTGTTTTCTGGCTTTCATTTTATCAAATACTTGGGATTGTAAATCTGCCATTTATTCAGTGAATGGTATCATTGTGGATGAGGACATCAAAGCATTCTTCAGCCGAGCTCTACAGAGAGACAGGTATCAGTCTTACAGATTTTTAACTTTTTCTTCTTGATAAAATGAGATGAGCTCTTGATTGTGGCTAAACAATACTTGGTACAGCTGAGGGGATGCTGTGTGTACATGTAACCCATGCACCTAGTGTGGTTCACTGTCCAATCAGTGGCACCTAGACCACAGCAACAGTTAAGAACAAGAGATTTCTACAGCAGGGGTTGCGAGCCTGCTGGCTTTTAGCTCAAAGGGTAGATGGTTCTACACTAAGCTTCAGAGACCCCAAGTTCAAATCTGCCTGGTAGAGGTTGTATATTCTCTTGATCCTTGATATACTTTGGGTCTATTTCCTCATGTATTTTACCTCAGCCAGAAGGATGCCAATGCCTCTGCAATGGATACCAATATCTGTGTGAAGTTAGTTTCACAGGGACTTTGCAGCAGCTGCTGTTAGTTGGGATGTTGGGGATAGTCTAGCTATACCTTCTTTCCTCCAGGTATATCTCCAGTGCGGGCCACAGGGAGCAGAAGTTGGCATAGAAGCCACTATGACACAACTATGCCCAATGAGAATACCAGGGAGATGCTCTGGGTAAATTGATGTATGGGCAGCTTTGCACTGGCAGAGCAATTTGTATAGTCCATTGTTTTATTAACTGTAATTGTGAAGCTCTCATGAGTTTTTTCCTCCCACCAGCTTGTACATTTCATGCTTCTAAACTTTCAAACTTTAGTGCATAGAGTATGTGTATGAGCCACCAACTGAATCTCTGGACAGGGCCCTACGTGATGACTATGTTCCTTGTGCTAGAATAGATTAATAGAAATTAGAAATTAAAAGATGTGTTAGATGTAGCCCCCCCCCACACATACCTTACAAAAGGAAGTTGTAGACCCCAATCAGCTGTGGTCAGATGTAAGTAACTACAATATGATTTATATTTTAAAAATCAATGTCTGCTTTTTATGACATTTTTTAAAATAGCCTTCTATGTGCTGTACAGCATTTCCTGGATGAAACCTGTTCACTTCTGTGCACCAAATCCTGACATGCCCAGCTAGGATGTTCAAGGCCCACATTATGCATGTGGTCTGCCATTTGGGACATGGCTAATGTGCTCACATATAGTATGGACCCACTTGACCGCAACTCCACACATAGGCTATGTCTAGACTGCAGGCTTCTTTTGGAAGAAGCTTTTCCGGAAGAGATCTTCCGAAAGAGAGTGTCCATACTGCCCAAGCATATCGGAAAAGCGATTTGCTCTTTCGAAAGATAATGTCCACACTGAATGGACTCTATCTCACATTTCAGCTGTGATTGCTATGGACGGAGTGGCCACCAGGGCACCTGTGCTTTTTCCTCTTCTTTCAAAAGAATTCCCTCTTCCCCATCCACACAACGCCTTTTTCCAAAAGAGCTCTTTCGCAAAAAGGCTTCTTCTTCATAGAAGGAGGATTACCAATGTTGGAAAAACCCCTCTGTTCTTTTGATTTTCTTTCTGAAGAATGCAATTGCAGTGTGGACGTAACTGGAGGTTTTTTCCAGAAAAACAGCTGTTCTTCCGAAAAAAAATCTGTAGTGTAGACATACTCATAGAAACAAGGCATTAAGGCATATCTACTATGTTCCCACTAAGCTCAATAGCACAGTGCTTCTCTGCATTACCCCAAGCACATCTGAAACTTGCAATAGTTACCCTGACCTGGCACATATAAAGGAATGGAGGATTCTCTTCCTTGGCCCTGATGTGTGTTTCAGTGAAATTTCAGTTGGCTATACTCTTAGTCTGAGTTTGGAGTGTGATCCAAAGCTTACAGAAGTGACCAGAAATGCACATGTTGACTTGAGGATGACATTGAACCAGGCATTTTCTTTGCTGGTTTGAAGGTTGTGATGAATGGGAGGGGTATTACCCTTTTCTGGACATCCCAGCCATTCTTAAATAAATTGCCTTTAAAGGGTTAAACCCAGAGACAGTGGGTCCTAGCAAGGATGGAAGCGACTAGTCGACTATCCGATAAGCATATGCTTATCGGATAGTCGACTCGACTAGTTGCTTCCCCCCCTTGCTGCCTCTATCACACGGTTTATTTCCTGTTCCCTTATTATTCTGCTGTACTGTGAATGCTTTCAAGGATCAAGTTTTGGTTTTATACTTTTTCCTCACATTGCATTTGTGATTCTTATTAGCTTCTGCTTTCTCTTTAGCTGTAACTTATTTCTGCTATATGCAATACACTGACCTCATTGTGTCCTTAGTTGCATGAATGTAGCCACCATTGAAGTCAACAGGGATACATAGAGTATAAATTGGGGCAGCAACGAGTGGTTTTACTTTAAACACTTTTTTTTCCTACAGAGAATGTAGACATTATATATATTTTCTTTCTGTTCATTGCTCTGCCATACTGTATTTTCTAAGTATGAGCCTTTACCTTCTGGGCATGTATAGCTTTTTCCCCTTTGGTTTAATAATTTGGGTTATATCTCATAATATGAATAATATGCTATGATATTGTACCTAGAGCAAATTGATGAGGCCTAAAGAGCTCTTCTGTGATGGGAATTAAGATCAAAAAGGATATAGAACGTTAAATATTCAACATTTTTCTTTGGATTTTAAATATAGTAGAAACAATTTTGATGCAAAACTCATTGCAACAGAACATATTACTTAGACTCTCAGATCATGTCATCTTTAAATAGGAGTTGCATTGAGGGAAATCCCTTCATATGTAAATTATGACATTTTGTTTATGGCTTCTTGTTATTAATATTTACTAGCTATTTTAAATAAGTACCTTATAAGTAGTTGTGTCAATGTAAAAAAAAAGTAAATGAGAACTAATAGACTTTAAAGGTATATTTTCAGTCAGATTTCTAACTAGAAACCTATTAATTTTATACAATTAAAAATAAAATTGAACTTTTTTTTTTAGGAAGCTTAACTGTTAATAAAGATTACTTGAGTGATCTGGAACTACTCTTCTTAGTGGAAGGATTCCTAATTTTAATTCTATTAACACTTTGTTAATTAAGTGTTAATGATTTTATTAATTTAAAGAAAGAGCATTGTGAAAGGAAGGTATAATTTAAATATCAAGCTCAAATAAAGATGTAATAAATGTGACTTATTTATGAGAAAAATATATTCACTGGTTAAAAGATAGACTTGGTGTAAGTAGTCACAGCATCAGCCAAATTTGTCTTTTTATACATCAGTGGATTCCTCATTCATTGAATGCACGATGTGGCCCAATGTGGGTAAAGTCTTATTTTAAATACTGTCACTTTGCTGGTCACATCCCAGTGCTCCCATCCATAAAAAACCCTCTTTGACCACCCTTCCATTGCCCCCACCTCCCACTTGCAATGGTATTTATATTAAATAGCTTGCAAATAGTCAAAATGCTCTTTCTGTTCAAAGCTTGTTTGTAGTAACACTGGTGCGTGGAAATAGAGAGAAGGTTGGAAATGCTTATGAGCACATGGAGTTCTTTTTACCATGTGCACAGGGTCAGAATTTGAAATGATGTCCCTTCTTTTAGCCATAGCTCTGTTATGCTTGGGTTGTACCACACTTTCATTCAGTCTCTGTCGTGCTACATTTCAAATGGCACTTAATGGCGTGAAACAAGTTCAACAGTGGCTCCAGTTTATAACTGCACCTTGTTACTGCATTAGATGTAGACATTCTGAAGAGTGGGGGGTGGTCATTTGCATGGGGCTTCTACCTCACAGCTGGATTGTGTCACACCAGTGCTGGTATCTATGCTCTGGGACTATGAACTAAGGAATACTGATAGGTGCACAGAGGGCATTTTTTGTTGTGCTCCACTACTTGTCAGGGGTTCTGTTTGTCCCCTCATCAACATATCAGTGTTTCTCTTTCCCCCACTGCTAGCACCCCGTTCCCTCCTACTGTGTTTTTCTTTTTCTTTCTGTCTGGGACAACATTTTAAACTCTATTGGAGACAATGGGCAGAGCTGCAGCATTCAAAAGTTCTCATGTTATCATCAAGGTGACTGTAGGACCATGCTTTGTTGCTAACATTGTTGCCATTGTGGCCTGCAAATGCCATTTGGGAAGCTTAATTGGAGACAGTGACATTGAAGGATCAAGAGTCACAGGCAAACTTAGCTGAAATAGTTTCAGCTCTTTGGCTGCAGTTTCCCCAATAGCTTCCTAGGGGAGCATGTACTGAACTCTAGCTGACTGCTAGTTTCCAAAGGGGAATAGGCATTGCACTCAATCTCCATGTGATCAGTACTGGCAGAAGAAAGCCAGGAAGTTATTCTGTTAATCAATGTGCCAGGCAGCTATCATGCAGAAATAGCATCTGGTGAAATAGCCACTTGTGGGCAGGGAGGGATGTCGTCACATGTCTCTGGTCTTGCCCGACTGCTTGCTGTCAGGCTGGCTTGCCCATTTTATGTTGTTAGTGATTGGCATGGAGATTGAGAAACACTGTTCTAAGTGGTCCGTGAAACCACTTTGAGAAAACTGCTAACAGACTGCTCCGATTTCTTTATTTACTGGCTCCACGGCCACAGAACCTTGTGGCTCCCATTTGCTCTGGTTCGCCATTTGCAGCCATGGGGAGCTGCAGGAAGTGGCAGCCCAGCCCACACCCCTTCCTGCAGCTCCCATTGGCTGCAAACGGCGAACCAGAGCCAATGGGAGTCACAAGGCTCTGTGGCTGCAGAGCTGGTAAATAAACACACTGGAGTAGCCAGTTAGTAGGTTTCTCAAAGTGGTTTTGTAGACCACTTTGAGAAACACTGGTGTAGAATTATTATTTTGTGCCAAGAACAGCAGATTGGGGAAAACCTCTGCAATTTTAAGAGACAGATGATCTAGGAGAGAGCTCTGCTACAGCCAAGATAAGCCAGGAGGATTCTGGAAAATGTCTCTGGGTGGGAGACTGATGACTGAGACTAGGTAAGCATGAGGACGGAGAACAGAACAGCAGACGGTGGGTTGAAACTGTTATTGTCAATGAATATCATACATAACTGGGGACTGGAAAGTACTATTGTGTGCAAGGCAACTATTGAGTGATGAGAAACAAATGGATTTCATATGGAGTGGGAGGAGAGAGAGGAAGAGAGAGATTCATGGTTGGATTCATCTCTCTCACTGTCCCATGGCCCAAATGTACACATATTATGACAAAGACCCAAAATGATGGGCACAAAATTGTTATGAAGAAATTAAAAAATGCTGCGAGATGCATTCCTTTGGTATGAATGACTCTTTCTGTACTCTTGGTTTCATTATGTTGGATATAATTAATTTTCTACCATAAGAATGAGAGGATATTACATGTGTAATTCAGGCACCCTCTGGACTACAATGTGTGACATCCCTTGCAATGAAGGATATTTGCAAGATCCAGCCAACCTTACATTCACTGGAAAATACCAATGCTAGAATTTAGCCCGGCTTAGCATCACCTTCTCAATAGAGCTGGTCAGATTTTTTCCAACAAATAGGTGAGGGGGACTTAATTATAAAAAACTGTTCTTTTAATTAAAAAAATGGCATTCCTCATTTAACATCTTTGTAATATTTTATTCTGAAAATTTGATTGTCAACATTTTGATAATATTTTCAATAAAATATATTAAAATATTGAAAAAAATGGAAAATGGATCTGTTTTGAGCACTTTGAAACAAAAATAACTTTGAAATGTAACCTCTTTTTGGCAAAAAACCAACCATTTCCAGAGCAGCTCTAGTCCTCGACTTCAAGGACCAAATTTGCAAAGAAGTCTTTAAGTCCAAGGTCTGCATGCACAAATCAGGTGCAGTTGAAAACTGTAATTTATTATACACATAAATCAGGTGTAGTAAGAAGAGAGCCTGAAATATAAGCCCTTGTATTAGAGGCATGCTATGAGGCCGAAGCTGTTTACAAAATCTGACTATGAAGTGCAAGTCAGAAAGCACTTATGCAAATGCATTCAATATTAAGGATAATAGGTACACACTGAGTTTTTTTCTAAAAGATAAGGTTAGGATAACAGTAATCAATAAAAATGTTTTCATAAACCCAACATGTACAAGTTGATGTTGGGGGCAGTACTAACTTGTTTGTATTAGGATATAAAAATGTCTCAGCGGAAGTAGCTTTGGTCAGCTTAGAGGGCAGTGGAAAATCTCACCACTAACTGAATAGAATCCATTGTCACAGGCTTATGTGTCTTCGTATTGTTGTAAAGTTTGCCAGGTGCTTTTACCATGTTTTGTCAACAATAAATCTGGTCTGGTGTCTTTGTCCCTTTACTGATCTTGTGGTCATTGGGTTGTTTGCTTTAGGTCTGCTTTGCTAGCTGTCTGTGCAGGTCTGGGGTGGCACACAGAGGATACACACACACAGCCAAATATCTGTCAATATCTTGCCACTTCCATGCCTATTCAGATGACTAGTGAGTTATTTGCACATACACACAGATATAGGCTATAAATTATAATTGAATGTTTGCAGGTAGACTTTGGCCTACTTTAAAAAAATGATTCTAAAATTGAAACACCATAATTGACTGTGGGAGAAGACGGGAAGACAAGCTAAGCATAACAAACTTTATAAATGTTAGACACAAAGCTCTAACCACAGGACTGGTTGATACAGGCTGCAAGTTCTGCAGCTATAATATACTTATATGGATCTTAAAGTACATTATACCCTGATATCAGATCTTCAACAGAAGTAACTATCTAGAGGGACAGTTTACTCCTGGTATGGAAGTGAAGTAACAGTTTAGTTTTACATACCCACTATATGTGGCGTAAGTGGGGTTGAGCTAATCCCTCCCATACACCCACTTTTCTTGCTCCTTAGGGATGGGCTGGATAAGTGTTGGATAAGAGTAGAGTGAGCCCTGAACAGCACAATGAAGAATATGCAGTGAATAGCCACTGCTCCACTTGTGTGCACACTGAACATTGTTAACAGTATGTGCAACGAATACTCCCAATAGCCATCTGTGTGTATGATTGGGTCTGATGTGGGTATGCTGAAGTTTCCATAGCTTTATAATATTATGGCAACACATTAGAGAAGGTTATAGGTAAACCTATATTGTTTCATCCTATTTGTTCTATGAATAGGTGCTATAAGTTTCCAGAGTCACCAGTCTCAACATTCTTGAGTATTTCTTAATAAATCTTAATTTAAAAATAAATCTGGCATATAAATATAGATACATGGCTCATATATGACTTATCAACTTGTATCTCAAAATACCTTGGAGGGGCAGTACTGTTATGGGAACTGTTGTTCATGGGGAAACTGAGACATGAAATGATGCTTTGACTTGCCCAAGGTTCCATGGCACAGTTCCATGGCACAGCCACGACTATACTGAGATCTCATCATGCTCTGTCCAGTGGCGATGTGTGTGCCTTTCCTTCCATTCTTCCTTTAAAGCAGCTCAAACAAATTTCTTACATATTGATTGAACCTCTCTACTCTGGCACCCTCAGGACCTAAGCAGTGTTGAATCAGGTGGTCAGTATTGTATAGCAGCATGACCAACACTTCCACTGCTTACTGGGCTCTTCGACATTTAGGGATATATCAGAGCTAAATAACAGCACAGAACAAAGAGCCAGGAGTGGTGGCTGTAAACAAACTTCATGGGACGATGAGAAACTTGGCCACACCCATCATAAGTGGACATCCAGCAACTAAAATCATGCCAGATCCCAGATGTTGCCGGACCCTGGATGTTGACGGACCAGAGAGTGCCCAATTAGAGAGGTTCAACCTGAAGTGTAAATTTCCTCAGATTCACATTGCCCAGGGGCTGCTTACAGAAAGGCACATTCTCAGATCTCTTTGTGTTTATGCTGACTTAAGGGATCATTTGCTATTCAACTCTTGATGCGTGAATGTTTTAAAGGTTTAAAGGTTTCTTGAATACTTCAGCACGTATTTTGACATTTATTGTAATGACCGAATTCTAGACAGAAGCCTGTCATCCAATAAACTTAAGACATCATTTTAACTATGGCATCTATAAAAGTCAATAACTGCCTCATCAAAGGGCAATCGTGTCCAATGTGGGTGTCTGTCAATTGTGTTTTGAACTGCTGCAATAAATCTAGGTTTTTACACCCACATTTCCTCATAATGATCTTCATGAGGCTGAGGTACTTAGGCCTGATCTTTAATGTTTCCTGGATGTCAGAATACCCACACACCTTCTGTAATCCTTGGGCTACCAGCCCCCTTTCATATCCTTCTCAGTTGGTCCATCTAATTATTTACTGAATGGCTGTTTAATGCATTATTCATGACAGAGTGAATTTCAAGGTATAATGCCTTCTATTTTAAATAGGAAACAACTTGCAGATGTTTGGAGTCTACTTCCTGTTTCAAGTGGGAATTCATTTTTTCCACGTGTTATATTCAATAAAGGTTTTAAATGGCAAGTGAGAAAGTTATAAATGGCATAGTGAGAAAGTTATAAACCTAATGAATATGTTACTTAATCATTCTTATTGAATGTCAAAATAAATTGAAGGGTACAATATATGGCACAATATATGGCTTAACTCTCCAGCTTGTTAAATTGTGTTTCTCTGTGTGTGCTATGTCTGAAGAAAGACAGATAGACTGGAGCTCTCCAACCACCACCATCACAAAAAGGGCAGGAGAGTGTGTGGGGGGGGGGGGAGGGGGAGGGGGGAAGAATGGAAGAGGCTTAGTGAAGAATTATAAATTTAAACTCATAGGGGCACATCCTAGCCCAATAATGCCTGTTGGCTAATATTTTACACTAATGCACAAAAGGCCTATAAAAAATGTGTGGATCCCTATAGTTGCCATAGATCTGGTTCTACAGAAATTTCTTTTAGCCCCTGACACACAGGAAGTGTATTGTGGTTGGAATGGACATGGCGATTGTTAGCCAGCATGGGACCATTAGAAACCAGCCCCATTCAGAGAAGACATTGCTTTAAGGTTTGCCAAGGACAGAAATGACCCCAGATTTTCTGAGAAGCAGGAGAGCCCAGTGATAGCTCAAAAGTGAGAGTCAGACCCATGTCCATCACTATGTCAATAGGAGGAGTTTTTCCTCAGTAGTCAGAAGATTTTGTCCTTTGTTGTTACACTCAAATAGAAATAAAAAATGCAATATACAGCCAATGGGATCAGGCAGTACTCCCATTGCAGTCAATTGCAAAACTTCTATTAACCTTAATAGCAAAAGAGTCATGTCCAGTTTAGCCACAGGGTAAAGCTCATACAGAGTTAAGTTATATATAGTATGGAGAGTCTTCTGCTTGCCAAAGCCATAAGTTCACGGACAGATGAAGATTTGAAAATGTTTATGCAGCCAAGGTCTTAACCCTGCAAACACTCAAGCATGTGAATAACTTTATTCACACAAGTAGTCCCATGAAGACTGCCCTAATAAGGAGCTGAATGGGACTAAGCAAAATTAGTCATGTGCATACATGATTTACAAAACTGGGCCTGAAAACTGCAAGCTCAAAAGGAAGCCAAAATATTACCAATGGACACTGCATGTTCTGCAAGTGTAAAAAAGCCAGGCACTAGTATTGTTCCTTTGTGACAGGAGTGGGAGTGGTATTTCTGAACTAGTTACTCTATGTGCCAGGAAAGGACTTCTTAGCAGCACACAAAGGCCCAAACCATGCGGTCTTTATTCAGGCAGACTCCCATTAATTCACAGGTTTGGTCCAGAGTGTTCTCTATTTCACATTGCCCTAGTCAAATTCACAAATCATGTTATTTTAGTACTTGGCTCTCATTTATTCTTTTATGAAACCCAGAAAGGGGAAAAGTCCTTTACAGACACCTACGCCCAACATACATCAGCTAAGAATAGAAACAATACAGGAACAGATGGAAATGTTAATGCTGACACTCACAAGCATTGCATCACACATTTGAGAAATAAATAATGCAAACGGGTGGGCAGTTGTTATGCACACTCCATGCTGGCTAGTATGTTTTTCTGGTGACAAACTTGCAAGAGAATTTCTCAGAGATATTTTCAGTTAAGCAGAGCAAGTCGCTCCATGGTCTCTTTCTGACACGTGGGTGTAGGACGTCACAGACACTCATGTTTTTTGCACTGCACTGGTGTTAATTAGTTAGAGCCTCTTTCAGAGACATGTGGCATGTCCAGTCATTGGTGGCATGCTGTCCACTTGCCAATGGTGCCCTCTTATTATGTATGATGATGGGGCTGCCACAAGATGGAAGGGGCGAAAGTGGTGACAGCTTCATTGGCTGGAACCTCATGGAAATACAAACCTGGTAAGTGGGGGGAGGATAGGAGAGAAGAAGAAGCTAGTTCTGAAAACAGATGTGTCCTCTTGGATAGTCTTGCACTTCTATAAGTTGTTATTCTGAGAAGTGATATTAAAAGACTACAATGTCTTTTAATTTCTCATGTGTTCACCCCTTGCATGGCTAGGTTGACTCACTCAACATGAATGGTAATGGGAACTACAAATTCAATCAAAATTACATCTCAAGCTTTCCTTTTCTGGATAGCATATTTCTATATTAAAGACAATGATATCATCTTTGCTGCCCTCAGCCCCCAATCTGTTACCCTAAATTGTG
The DNA here is from genome assembly GCA_032595735.1 of Pelochelys cantorii. Lineage (NCBI taxonomy): Eukaryota > Metazoa > Chordata > Testudines > Trionychidae > Pelochelys > Pelochelys cantorii. The sequence continues at coordinate 41,561,802 of CM064329.1, read as the reverse complement.
CATATGGGGTATATTAATTTCACAAAGAGCATAACATGGAAAATTCTGCATTCTGTGATCTCAGCCTAATCTTAGGTCCAAAAGGAAGGAACCATATGTAGCCACATGTCTAGCCATATGCAGAAAGAACATATATCTCTGGCTGATGCTACCTACATATTTTACAACTCTAGAAAGGGCATTTGGAAACCAATGGGGAATGAGAAACCTACTTACAGAGTAATAGGTTGCCCAATGGGAGCAAGAGATCTGTATCTGGGCCAGTCCTGTTTGTTAGAGACATCCTGTGCCCACTGATCTTTACCAGGAATGCGTAAAACATGGCAAAAAAATAAAAAATATTCCAAGAACTAGAAGTAACAGTTGCACAGTTAAAATAGATGGAGATATATACAATTATCCATGGAGTAGAAGAATTATATCAATATAAACTCCCTGGCAACTGGAATCTGTTATTTTTGGAATTAGATGAGTTTTAGCAAGGAGCACAGCAACTAATTAATAATAGAGGCATTCATACAGTAGATGAATACAAAGAAAAAACTCTAGTTGGGGAAGGGGGTTAATGATTATTTTAAATTAAATGAAATTGCAAATTAGATGAGAGTGTTAAACATAACTGATAAAGAGAGAACACTTTTGATGTTGACCTTTCCTTATCAGGGCTCCCACCATTTTGTGTTTGCTTAATAAATGATTCTTATTTGGGGTTGACTGGCATTCCACATAAAGTTAAGTTTCAGCAGTGCAGGGAAATGGGGGGGAAACATTCAGATCACAACAAATCCCCCCCCCCACTTGCTTATCCTCAACTCACAACTTGCATAGTAATCCGGGCAGCTTTCCCTGTGCCATTATGCTATGGAAGAACATGGAGATTTTGGCTGACTTGTCTACAGTCAAGTCCAGGATTCCCATAAGGGTTTCTCCAGTAGGGGAGCTAGATTAAAGATTATTAGAGTTTAATGATTGAAAATGCAATAAACAATAATATGCGGGACATCTCAGGAGACTGCTGTCTTGTTTTCTGAGAAGGAAGAGGTGTGTTTTCCTATGCACATTAGAACAATGTACTTCCATTTTAGCGTTATTTGCGGATTTCGGTGTCAGCACGGAACACTTGGTCTAATATTTACAGAGTACCTTTCCAGAGAGGCTGTTTACCAAGTCCCTGTATCTCACAAGCGACAAGGGACAAGTTGAGTAAAGAGTTAGATGACACTGCTTTGAATTAGCCCGAGGTGTATCGCGCCAAGCACGGCGAACGATGTCTCTCGTGGAGTAAACCAATTCCTTCCTCCCAGAACACCGCAGCCCTGCAATTTTCTCGCTTCAACTGTCAGCTAAATTGGCATCTGCACTAACTGGATAATGCCTCCCTTTACAAGGCTTTCATTGGAAACCTTAGCAACTGTATTAGTCTGAGGCAGGGATTTGCCACACACGACAGCAACCTCTGCAATCGAGGCTGACAGCTGATTTTTTTCATATCAATCAAGGCTGCACGAAAGTGTCACAATATTTACTCCTCTTCCCTGCGCGTGAATCGGCTTTGGGGAGGCAATCCGAGGCGGGGGGGAGCGGAAAGGGAGCGCTGCGCCTTTAACGGCGCCCCCTCCGTCATCAATCTCCTGTTGAAGCCTGCGAGCCCTGCAGATCCGTATTTAAAGCAGCACCATCTGGGCAGGTGGGAGGTGGCGGTGATGCTGGCGCCGCGGAGTTCCTTTGCCGCACGCTTGGGATTGCATCAGCTGAAGCAGAAATCCCCCCTCCGCCCCAGCTGGGAGAGGCGAGGCGGCAGCTTCCGAGGGGCTGGCTGGCTCCTTCCCCGCGGGACTGTGTGCGCGCGCGGGGAGGGGGGATCCCAGCGCATCCCTGCCGCCCGCCTTTTGTTCCCAGTTTGCGTGCGGAGCCCTCCCTGCCCCGGGGTGTGTGTGTGTGTTGTAACCACACCCTGTTGCGAAATCGCCCAGCCTGGGCGGGCTGCTCCCTGCTTCCCCGAGCTACGTGAGCGCGGCAGCGCCGGGGGTGGAGGGGAAGGCGGCCGGGCTCCGGGGAGGGGCTGCGGGCAGAGCGGCTGGGCGCGCCCCCGGGGGCGAGCCAGAGGCAGCAGGTGAAGCGAGAACAAAGGGCTCCGGCGAGGGGAATCTCCGCGCTGCGGGGGCGAACGCATCGGCCCGGGCGGGCGCCTAGGCTCCGGCTGGGGAGGGAGCCGGGGGCTGCGCTTGTAGCGCCCGCGGATTCGTGACTCCCGGAGATTTCCCCCCCTCCGCCCCCGGCCCTGCACTTTGAGCCGCAGCGGCCGCCCCGAACTGCCCTGCAACAGCGCGGGGGAAGCCGAGGCGAGCGGCCACCGCCGAGCGAGGCTCTGTCTCCCCGCTGAAAGCCATTGCGCGCCCTGGCTGGGCCCCCGGGGGCTAGGGGCCTGGCAGCGCCCTCCCCTCCGCCAGCACTGCCTCCCTCCCTCCCCACGCTGCCTTCTCAGCCCCAGCCAGCGGGGCTCCCTTTGCTCCCCGCGCCTGGAAACCGCCTGGGGGCGAGAAGGCGAGTCCGGTCCGCTCCCCGTGCGCCAGGGTAATGCCACCCGCTCCGCCAAGTGCTGGGGGAGGGGGTCAGACAAATAAACTCTGCGTGTGTGTGTGTGTGTGTGTGTGTGAGAGAGAGAGAGAGAACAGTCCCCTTAAAGAGCCGGAGAGCCTCCGAGCCTCGCTACCTGCGAGAAGCTTCTGCTACTGCTACTGCTTTTCCAAACTGCTGACTTCCCAGAGCTTATTTTTAGCCCGGAGACTAAATATTATTAGCTACATTTCTACGTAGGAAGAATCGAAGGGGGGAAAGAAAGAGAGAGAGAGAGATGAGCAGAAGGCTCACCAGAACGGTCTTCGATTGTTATTTGCGTTAAGGCTTCGGTGGTGGTAATTTCAGAAGCTTCCCGTTTTAATTATAGCAAAGTACAGATCTTGATTTAGCAACACTCTAAGCGACATGCACAGTTCTTCCATACTATCCTATGTAACATACATAGATGCATCAGTGATCTGTCTAGAAATCAGTTAATCTCCACGTAGCTAAAGATCAATTACATCTCTGGCTTTATCCGTTGCAGCCCTAGAGATCAGCTGTATCTCATGATCTGAAGATCAGTTTGATCTTCATTTAAAACATGCAGAGAGAGGGAGAGAGAGAGAGAAGCGATTCTTAGATTAAATCAGACATAAGTAAACTTAACTCTCAGAGAAATCTCATAAAGATTGCCCTACCTTTTCTATTCCTTTCCACACACAGGTCAGCAACATAGGGAACAAAACTAGGCAAAGAGCAGGAAACGATCCCCACATAATAGACGGAGTTAGCAGCTAGAGGTGTTGTTGCTAGGGGTTAGCACCCCTTCGCTTACCTTAGTCACAGCTAACACCACAAGCAGTGGCTAGATCTTGGAGATAAACACTTGCATTTCCCAAAGTTGACACCGCTCTACCAAACCCCGGAGCTTGCAAGACTCTCCTTGCCCCCTCTTCCAGCCTGCACCGTTAGGAATTCAACTTCAGCCGGCTCCAAAGAGACGACAGAACTGGGGCTCGCTTACAAGTGCGATCAGCTTCCTAAACGAGAGTCTCTTCTTCAGCCTGATCTTTTAGTGTGAGCTGATGTTCAGGGATAGCCGCCTTTTAAGGGCTACAGGATTCACTCCGGAGTCGAGGCAGATACCTGGGGTGCTTCCACCTCTGCCTAACCCAATGCCCCTGTCCAAGGTACTGAAGGAGCCCCCCCTTTCCCCAGCGCTCCCAAAACTGCACAGCGTGCTCCAGTAGGAAAAGAGCTACAATCTATACTTTAATTAAGTGACACTTGATACCGCTTTAGACAGTTCCTTGCATTTCCCACGCCTTGTCACGTGAATATTGCCGTGCCAAAACCGTCCTGTTAATAGATGATCACATGTTGACTGGACCTTTTGCTTTGCAAGAGCCTCACCCATTTCGTTACCGGCTACATTGGTTTACGGACTTCTTTCCCTTCCCCCCGCCCCCTATCATCTGTAGAGAGACCTAGGGTTCCTAACATTGGGTTCCTGCTCCTTGTAGCCATTACATTTCCTTGTCTTAACTCTCTATCAATAGTGCATACAGATGCCAAGGAAATGCCCACAGGTGCCACACATAAATCAATCTCTATGCCCACATAGAAAAGATGAGCGAGAAGAGAACTTGATAGAGCCATCAGCACTCAGATATTCCAAGTCCCCAGCTCCAAGTTTGTTCTACGCAGTCTTTGCATCGCAGTCTTAAATCAAAGAGCATTTCAATTAAAGTTATACGGTCTAAAACACAATTCATCCGGCCTCAATGGGTTGTATTCTTGGGCATATTAGATGCTAGAAAGCTGAGCCATGATAGGGGAATACTGTTGTTAAGCAACATATCAAACATTTTTGCAGTTAGAAAGAGAGGATTTTTATTGGTACTCACCATTGTTTCTTTGCTGTCCTGGAGACAGAAGTGCCTTAAAATCCAGTCTCTCCAACAGATGCTGGAAGGTAATGTGTCTTGTTTGAAGTCATCATGTGAGAACTTCTGCTTTGCTCAGTGGATCGCCCACCACTTGGTGTGACTTATGAATCTAATAACCCTTTGCAATATCCGCAAGCTTAAACTCTCCACCACCTTGGTGACTACAGAAGACAGAATGCAACTGGCAGGGATTTTTTAAAACCTAAAGATTTACGCAAACGCCTTAGCTCAGAGACACGTTTCACTTTGAGTTCTTACGTGATTTTAATGAATGAGAGGGGTTACCAATGATTACAAACTAACATGGTATAAAACGTGACTCTAACCGCCTCCCAGTAAATTGGGAGTTTGATTGAAAGTTCCCGAGGAAAGTCTTTTCTGGACGCACTCTATATAATAAACTCAGCTTCCAGATCACTTTCTTACAACCTCCTGGCTCGCACCTGGGGCTGTGCAAGATGAGCTGGCTCTGGAGATTTGCATTGGTGGCAGGTAAGGAAACATTTGGCTTTTTAATGTCACGTTTACTCTAGCTAACACGGAAAGCACTCCAGAGACTTGTTGCATACTAGCTTCTGCAGAGCGTAGCCAAAAGAGAAATATGCAGTTGTCAAGACTAGATCACTTGGAAACCCTTGTAATTTACAAAGCAGAACTTCCGAATAAACTTCTCCGTCCCATTCCCTTTTGAGAAAGCCTTATAAAATAAGATAGGATAGTCCTGGGAAACGTCTGGGGGTAAGCAACGCTCGACTACAGGACTTTAGAATGAAGGGGCTGATTTGTGTTTTTTCAACGCAACAAGAAACATTCTCCCTTGATCGCGAGTGTTTTAGCTTTCTTAATTAAAAAACAAAAAAAAGTTGCAGCCAGAAGTATGGGGAATTCAGCCCCCGACTAGTGACGGAGCTTGAATGAAGTTATCGCTGCATCTAGGAGACTGTAATGGCTTTAAATGTGAGTAACGACACTCGGATAGCCAACTTGGCGTCTTGTGCTGTGAAATAACCCAATTGGCGCTCGGAGCTAGCTCCGTGGAATTACCCAGAGAAACATCTTCGCATCATTCAGTGTCTCCTCTTCCAGTAAATTGATTAGCTGCAATTTAGTTAATCCAATTATGGGTATTGTTTGAAGTCAGGGCTACTGAGCCTGGGGAAGCTGAACAGGGATGGCTGGTGGCTATCAGTCAAGGGGCTTTCAGAGCAGAATGGGCACAAGATTGCAAAAGCTTTAGTCAGAAGGTATAAAAGCATCCAAGCTAATGGATAACTCTGATATAGATGAAGAGTGAAGGGATTATTGAAATGAGTATACCCTTCTCCAAATGCTAAGGTGGATTCTTTGATTGATAGACTCTTAAGAAACAACCCTAGCTACACTTCCAGTTATGTATGTTGCACCTGATATGATGGCTACATGCCAACCTACTTTCATTGACATTGCTCCATGTTACCCCAAATTCACTTAAGTCATCATGAAGGTCTGCCAAAGAACCCCCCTATAGTTTATGTACTAAGAACAACATATGGAGTGGCATGAATCTAGGGAAGTCTATTAATTCAGCAGAAATGTGGGTGGATTGCCCTCTGTCATTTGCCACTTGTTGGCTCCTAATTATATATATAATCTACCACTTGTTCCCATTGGTCACTCTGGTGCTGCAACAGGAACCCAGCTGCAGACTGTGTTAATAAACAGCCAGTGCCTGCCATGTCAACCAGTGCCTATAAATTGTTACATCCCTTTAATCAAAACTAACCTGATTAGTCAGTGTTCTATTCATCTTGATTCACATCAGGATGCACAGAGCAGAAAACTTGTTGTCCTTTATTTAAGGAAAGAAACCTTGTTAGGTTATATGATCACATAAAATACAAGACTATGCATTATTCTCTAAAGCAGCTTGATATAACTGCAATTTCTCCGCACTAGAAAATAAATCCCAATTATCATTTCTATAAAGGCTTGCATGTGTTAAAGTTTTATTATTTTTCTTGCCATAGCTGTTCACTCGTTTGGGATTTTTCCAACCCTAGAGCTCAAAGTGTGAGAAAACCAACCCCTTTTAAATATAGGCAAGTCTCCCTAAAAAACACAATTTGAGTGAATATTTCTCTGTATTTGGAGTCAAACTACTGACTGATCAGGCTGAAGTTGAGAATCCAGAGACGGTGTCTCTAAGTTTATGGCTGTTGTTCTCTAATAATGTTCAACTGAAAGATGCAGAGGTGTTAATTTGATCTAACACTCATTGGGCCTCCCCCATGTTTATCATGATGGCATGTTATTTTAATTCTGTATGGTTGTTCTGGTGCCTCTTCCCTACTCCCAACACAGCTCTTAAAAAGTCATGGATTCAACAGTTACTTTTTTTCTGGAAGACAAAGCAAACAGCGTCTTCCATGACAACCATATATGTTGATCCATGGAATAACCAGCAGATGCTGCCCTAAGACTGGTACAGCTGGTATCTTCCCCTCTACCTTGTCCTGGGTGCAAGACGTTGTAGAAAAACTAATGGGGTCTCTAGCAATGCTGCCCGGAAGAGTATTGCTGAGACTCTTCCTTAGGATCCAATCAAGTATTTTTTTCCTCCCTCAGCAGGCTACAAGAAGCAACTATGCATAAAATCTTGTGTTGGCATTAGACTGTAGTCAGTTTATGATTATACCTACTTCTCTCATTTGCCTTGTAAATTCTCAACCAGAAAAATATTCTGATGTGCCAAACATTTCTTTTTTAAAAAAATGCAAGTCATATTTCAAAGATTAATAGTGTTGACTATTTGGTAGGGAGGTTCAATTTTCAAAAATGTATGTATTGTACTGAATGTTTTGATTTTCAGTTTATAGAAGGAATATCTTTAGACATATAGAATCTTAATTCAATAGTTGCTACATTTTAGATGAAAACACAAGAAATCTTATTTTTGATATCATGAAACTATGTATAGGCCTAAAAATTCTAGTCCAACTATAGATACATGATAAATTCCTCAGTGATCTTAGTTGGATAATTTTATTAGTGAAGCATTAGTTTTAGCAAGTCTTTCCATTTTCCACTCACTTCCCAGCTCTAGAAATCCAGTCTCTCATTTCAGCAAGGTGTAGCCATATCACAGGGAAGGGGACAAATACAAAGCAGGGTACCTACAATACTCTTCTGATTATCTATTTGGTCCTTAGTTCTCATTTCATCAATATATAGGTAGCCTCATTTCCTCTTTAAGGTTGCAAGTTATTTTGAATGTCAGGAGCACATGATTCCATCTATGTTGTAACGTTAAAAGTGAGCAAATTCCTAATTACCAGAGAAGGTAAGAAAACCTGTTCAATGAGTAGGCAATATGGGGAACTAATACTGCCTTAGAACATAAACTAAACCCCAAGTGTCAACTCTTTCAGTAAGACTCCATAGAGTGAATGTATTTGGATATTCTTGGTTTTTTTCAAGCCCTTGATTTTATTATTTCCTGAGGCAAATTAATAAGGTATACTGCCACACACACACATACATACTCATTTAGAAAACTATCTGGAGAAGTTTCTGAGCCAGGCCCTTATTTATGGTAAATCAAGATAGATCTATTGATTTCAATGGGGAGATGTTGATTTACACTAGTAAAAAGTGTGGTCTTTTCTTTCTGGGTCAAATTAGGCATAGAGTAATTATAGACAGAATTTGGTCTACCATTTGGATCCTATCAACCCCCAAGAATTCAGGGCAGATCATACAGCACAATCAAGGAAATAACGAGAATGTTGTTAAAGTATATAAAAGAGCAAAAGGACATTTGTGGAATCAGTAGGGCTTGTAAGAGGCAACAGGAATTATTTAGGCTGTGTCTACACTAGGAAACTATTTCAAAATAACTAAACTGAACTTAACTCCCAATTCTACAAAATTGAAATAGCGTGTCCCCACTATGGGGAAGCCTTGAAATTAGTCTGAGGTAGGCTTTGTTAACGTGGATGCTCTACCTTGACTTAGAGCCACAGGAAGCACTGGGGAGTAATTAGTTCGAATTACTCTGGGGAATAATTATTTTGAAATAGCAGCACTGGTGCGTCCACACTACTGCTATTTTGAAATAACTATTTCAAAATTAGTGTTATTCCCTGAGAAAGCAGGAGTACAGATTTCAAAATAAGCAGCCCCTTATTTCGAAATCACGGGTTTCCTAGTGTGTATGCTCTGCTTATAAATTTGACTGGGGGTGTGTTTTATTTTGAAATAAAGCCCTACTGTAGACCAGGGCTAAGTGATGGAGGAAGAGGAGAGGAAGGCGAGAAAGTATGGAACATTGCAATAAAATTCCTCACATTAGTGTTCACTGGGAATATATTGGTCAAAATTGTTTACACGCACACATTTTCTATGTCAGGAAAGCCAGTGAAGAAATTTCAGACCATATTAGAACAAGTGAATAGAAATCAGCAAGGCATATGGATCAGATCAGCTTTATCACAAAATGTTAAAATGATATAGGTGAATCACTGATAAAAAGTTAAGAAAGGTTCCTGCAACAAAGATTTTATTTGAGAACTTTCTATCTGGTTGGATAGAAAGTTGGATAGTCAGCCTCATAAAGCAGACTAATAACATATTTGATATGAAAGAGAACTTAACAATGACATTGCTTGATTCATTAAAGAACACAGACTAAACATAAAAAAGTATCACCTAACATTTATGCCTCCTCCCATGCTGATGAAATGTTGTTCTATGCAGTACTTTCTCTAGCCTAGATTTAAATATTCCATGCAATGAGGGTTCCCTCTATTCCCCATGATTTAATATATCTCACAAATATCTCCTGTTATTCAGCTGAAAATTTCTCTTTATTTCATCCAGTTGCTATTATTTATATCTCCTTGTAATCATCTATATAACTGTGGTCCTTCTTTGTTTGTAGCCTTCATATATGCATCAACATTTGCATAGTTAAAGAGGACAGCATTGCCCTTAATTGAAAACCCTATTTTGCCTATCTTTGTTTTAGAGAATTAGTGTCACCTGAAAACTGTCAAATTTACTTTGAAGGCAAAAGAAGAAGTTTCTGCAGAGGTTGAGGAAACTTCCAATTGTTTCTGAATTTTATGTCTCTAGAAATTTCTCTGATTTAAGAATCTGAAATTGTTCAACTCTTCTTTATCTCCCTCTGGCTCAAAGGTGGCTTGTTACTAGTTCTTCAACTTTCCATACAGTTACTTCTCCTTTAAAACTCTTGTGCAGCTATCATGAGATACTAAACAATGAAGGCACTCATTTTATTGTTGTTGTGGATAATTTGGGACAAAATCCCATGCACCTGCTGATTTCAGCTGTAGTTATAGGCCCAGTCTTGCTCTTGTTTTTGTCAATGGGAATTTGTTTTTGCCATTGACTTCTTTGGGAGCAGCCTTTGACACATATCTCTGTCTGAGAACTAGCCTCTGTTGGCTGGTTGCACCTTAGAAAGAACATAAGGTGTCATTCTAGAGCTGATAATTAACAGAGATCTTCCTCTGTAGTAATTTCAGAGCTGAAAGACTAGGATTCAAGTCTTGGGGATGAAGACATGGAGGATCTGGCATGGGGAGGTAGATTTTCACAGTGAAGGTTACAATTTCAGTCTTATTAGAGGGCTTATTTGATTCCACCTGTAACTCCAAATACATGAAGAAGCTTCATTCTTTCATATTGTTAGCTTTACAATCTCACAATTAGATCATTTCTAAGCATTTGGATTAGACAGAACAAGTTGTAATGGGCTGAATCACACACGTCCCCTTGGAGTTGTCCCTTGGTGTGCTGATCATGCCACTAAAACCTGCCTTCCTGCTCTCTGGGGTTCCCCACCACCTTATCATGCTGGGCCAGATCCTCTGGTCTCCCCCAACCAAGGCACAGAGTTGGGGTTACTGTACCCCTTCAGAGCAACACCGACACTGAACCAATTCATCTTTAAGGGCTCAGCATCCAGAAACAAATCCCCAAAAGGGACAAAAACCCCACATAAATCCATCCTACTCTATGTAACAATTTTATACAGAGAAAGCTCCTAAGATCCGCCTCCTTTATTAATAAGAGATACGTACAGTGGTTGCTCCCTCTGAGGTAAGAATTACTTACACTGGGCTTGATAATAAACAGAAGCGTTTTTATTAAGTACAAAAAGAAGAATTTAAGTGGCTGCAAGTGAAAACAGATCAAAGTAAGTTACTAAATTAAAATGAACAAAAACTAATTCACTAAGAAACTTGTTACATGCAAATTTTTACCCTAAATAGCTTTTCTTATCTCAGGTAAAGAGCTTCAAGTGAGAGTTGTTCTTTACTCTAGCTTGGGTCTACAACTTTTCAGAGTTCTGTTGTCAAGAATCCTCTTAGGGTGGGTCTAGCAGTTTAAGAGGCCAGATGAAGACAAAAGACTGATTTCTTCCCATTGCTTAAATAGTCTTTCCTCAGGACAGGAACCTTTTGTTTGGCACCTCTCTTTCCCCGGAAAAATACCAGGTTCAAGATGGATTTCAGTAAGAGGTGGCATTGCCACCTGTCTTTCTAGGACCAACCACAGTTTGGGCTTATAAAACAAGATTATTCATAGGTTGTTGATTTGATCACCGAGTCATTACATTTCTGGGGCATCAATAATGGCCCTCATTTAAAACATTTAGAATTATAAACAGATCCACATTCATATTTCTAACTTCCTACAACAATGATACGAGTACAAAAACAGGATATACACATTCTGCAGATTGATATGTTACATGAGGTATTTTGTCTGAAACATCTTTGAGTTGTGCATATTCATAATCACAAGCCCGTTTTCATAAGGCATGGGAGCCCTTCTGACAAGTGTATTTTGGAAGACTAAAACCAACTTTAACATTTTGCAAAACATCATGTGTGTGTGTGTGTGTGTGTCTTCAATGTGTGCAACACAATCAGAGCCCACGAGGTATCTAAGGTAGTAAACCATGACCTCTTGGAGTCACAGTGCCCCAGTTTGGGTGGTAACCTCATTTCTTTTCAGTAATAGATTTAGAATCTTGCCCTATTGTGAGGAATGAATAAGATTTCTTTATCCTTTTCCATTGCAAAGGTAGTTGCCCAACAACATAAAGGATTTTATTCAATGACGTCTCTCCCCATAGTCTATCCTGTCCCGTTGTGTTTATCTTTACTATGCTCAGCATGAAGGCAGAGTTAGCAATCTCTATTCTCCAGCTCCTTTTATCCCTGATGTAATTTCTTTTTCCCCACCAGCATTAAAACCAGTCTGTTATGTATATTCATTCCTATCTGTACTATGCACAAGAAAATCAACAAGATCCCTCATCCAACTCAGACACTAGCTACCTCTCTCGCCAACACACAGTGTTCCTTCAAAGCACCAGTATAGTTTTGTTTTCTTACAGTCGCCCTGAATATCAGAAAATATGATGTATTAAGAAGCCTCAGGCACTTCACTTGTTCCATTGACACCTTGGGGTACAGAGGGAACATTTTTTAACAGATGCACAATTAACTCATAATGTGAAGAGAAGTTAGGTTGTATTTAATAACAAAATAGATCTTTCAAGAAGACTTTATACTAGCTATATTTTGTGTTTATTTCTATCATTCTACTCCAGATAAAACTTACAATAAGCAATACAGAACCAGGATATTAGTTTGTGTCACTCTCAGCTGGACCTGGGTGTATGAAGGAGTTCAGTGTCAGAATGCAAGTGAAGTATGATTCATTTAAAATTTCATGTTGTATGAAATCCTCTCTGCTGCCAAGCTCATGCTGACACTTGGCACATCTGGGCACGGGACGTACAAAGATGGTTCACTTTAGGCTACCTTTCCAATTTTCTCAATGCTGAGACTTGCCCAGGGGCCAAAATAGCTCTGGGCACATGTCATAGTAGCCTCAGGGCTACTCTAACCTAGACTGGTTGGAACAGTCTCGTAGGGATTTTCCCTTATTTGCGTAGGCTTGCTGCAGTCTAGATCTAGCTCTACATACTAGAGCGAGGACAGTTGGTGTAAAGAGGCTTTGCTGACTTTGTGTTAGCTGAGAATTTGCTCATATGGGTGGGACTCCTCAACTGCCCACTTATGACTGTCTTTGGGTTCCTTTGCGCTGCTCCTCAAGCACAAAGGGACCCAAGAGAGGGTTTAGGAGCTGGCCTGGTATTTTTACATCAAATATTTATTTTCCTGACAGCTCTTATAAGCTGTTTAAACTTTTTGTGTGTGTCTTATTCAGGTAGCAAACAACGTGGCAGGCTTCTACGATGCAGTTTAAATAACAGGCCATAAATTTGTCCTGGTGTAACTTCACTTACTCCAGTGGAGTTCAGACCATATCATTTCATTTGGCTGCAAAAGACAAGAGAAGAGGTAAATGTAATGGAAACTATTGGCCCATGTAAGTTCTCTTAGATGACCTGAGCAAAATGAGCCACTAGGTATCTCTTACTAGAATAAAACCAGAGACAGGCAGAGAAATCAGAACCTGGGGAAAAAAGAAACATGACAGCAGTAATCTGTTACTATTGCAACTTGATTACTGCATTCTTTGAAACAATAGTGGACTCTTTCATTTGGCATTAAGATAAATATTTTTCTTCTTGTAACCAGAGTGCCAATCATACAAAGACATAGAAAGATGAGACAACCATTTTCAGCTGGTGCTGGATTCAATTTGCTTCTTTTAAAGGTACAAATAGTCTGTATGTAGAAACAATGGGATACCTTAATAGGAAATTAAATGAACAACTGATCTGCCATGCAGGCTTCTTTGGGGATGTTCAGTAAGGTCCTGGTTCAGTAAAGAGCTTTAGTACTTGCCAACTTTATGCACATAATTAGTATTATTGAAATCAGTGGAACTGTGCTTGCTTATAAGTTATGCACATTACTTAGTTTTTGCTAAATTGTTTAAAAGACAAGATATACGCAAGCCTGATACTACCACCGACCTACAGTCAAATAACCCTCTGACTTCAATGGGCGTTCTGAGTAACACCTGTAGGTTTGGCTCTTCAATTATGGAGAAAAGAAGCATGTGGTACTTGGGAATAAATACATCCATTGAAGAAATCATACACTGAAAATATGTCTACATTACAGAGTCTATGTCAGCATAGCTAGAATGGTGTAGCCTCCTACACAACATAAACTGACAGGAGTTTTTCTGCTGCTGTAAGAATATCATCTTCCTGAGTGACTTAACATGCTGACAGAAGGACTCTTCTGTTGGCATGGCTGTGTCTACACTGGGAATTTTGTTGGCATAGCTATGTCAGACAAGGGTATGCATTTTTTTCATATCCTTCACTGAGGTCATGTTTTCACTACAAACTTTGATTGATGCAAGCTACATCAGCACAAAGCCACTATAGTTAGTATCACTTGTGTGCAGAGCCATTAATAGTCTGATGCTATACAGGACTGTGACTCTCAGCAATGTGCATAATATAGTGGATAGATTTTTGGCACTGAGATTCCTGAACAGCACTGATGCATCAGACATCATGCACATCCCTATTTTGGCATTAGACTATGTTGACACAGAGTACAGCAACAGAAAAGGCTACTTTTCTGTGGTTATGCTTGCATTGGTGAATCATCACTGATGCTTCACCAACATCAATGTTGGCTAGCCAGGGAAGGTGCATACCACTCTCAGCTTTAAGACCATAGGCCTGTTCAGAAAGCTTCAAGCAGGGACTTTATTTCCTGACAAGTGTATTACCCATTGGTGATGCTGAAATGTCATAGTGATCCTAAGGGATCCAGTCTCCGTTATTCCCTGGCTCATGAAGCCATTTGCTGGCCACCTCAGTAGCACCAAGGAAAGATTCAGCTATTACCTTAGCAGGTGCAGAATGAAAGTGGAACATGCTTTTGGTAGACTGAAGGGACACTAGCATTGTTTACTCACAAGACTGGATCTATGTGGGGGGAAAAAAGCCATCACTAGGGTTATAGCTGCCTGCTGTGTCCTGCATAATATCCATGAAACAAAGCATGGAACATTGCCACTATGGTGGAGAGTGTAGTAGATGTATGCTGAGTTTGAGCAGCCAGACATAAGAGCAATTAGAAGAGCTCAGTGTGGTGTTAGACAGCTCAGGGAGACTTTGAAAGAGAACTTTAACATTGAACCACAGTAACATGTTATAATATACTGTGCTGTACCTGTGCTGGTTTGGGGCCTGTTAGGAAACACATTAAAGAAATATTAAAGAAAACCAGAAAAGATAAACTCAGTCCTTTACGTTTCCTTTGTATTAAAGTGATATAATGTTCCAGAAATACCGACTTTCTGTTTGACTCTCCTGTGCTAAATAGGAAGATGGAAAACAGAGGAGGACAGAAAAAAGAAAAGGAAAATTTAAGAAGAAATACTTAAATAATGTAAAACAGATATCAGGAAAAGTTGTTCTGATGTGAACAACGAACTAAGGATAAAAAACCAGTAACAATAAATCCTCCAGCACAAATAACCCACCCATGTTTAGGGGTTAACTCACCATTTTTTACTAACACTTGACCGGTGTTTCTGCCTACTGTCACTCTTTTTCCAACAAAACATATTTCCCAACAAATTCTCTCAAAAAAGGTGGACACGTCATCAGGTAATTATAATCTAGCACTTTTCAGGTCCAGTGCAGAATGGGTAAGAATTTCGGTATCAGGTCCATCAGTACCAGGACACTTCATAAATATTCATTAAGAAACCCTCAGAACTCTCATGATCCAAGCAACTCACTAAATAATTATCAAAACATTACAACCCCATTATACAGATGGGGAAACCAAGACAATGTACTTTATAAATGGGTTGCTCAAGAACACACAACTAATGAGGGCCAGAGATGAGATGTCAGAAGTTCCAGATTCCCAGCATTAGACCTTTCTGACAGAGCATCAGCTATTTACCATGGATAGAATGTCATTATTTTGTAGTGATCATTGCCCTTATTCAGTAAACTACGTGCATAACTTTGAGCATGTACTTAGTCCCTTTGAAGTGCTATGAAACTTTTTATTGTCTTTTTCCTGTCTGCATAATGGGTTTCCACTCCTACTCCTCATTTTCATGGAGTCAACTCATTTAAGTTCATGGGACTACTCACAATCTTAAAGTCACATGTATTTAAATGCTTTCCTAACTGGGATCTGTACCATGTTCTAGATCTACTGTATTTTTTATTAATTACAGGGGACTCTAGCTACAAAATTCAGATCTGGATCAAGACTGCAAACAACCCAAAGAACCGAAGTATTAATATCCAGGATTTTTGTGCAGGCCTATTCAGGAGCGCTGGAACAATTTGTATAGTGGGGGTGCTGAAAGCCACCGAAACCCTGTATATTGTGGAAACTGCTTCAAGCCAGAGGCTTCTATAGCACCTTCTGCACCTGTAGTTGCAGCCTATTATAGGTGAATGCTAAATAGAAGTTTACAAACATTATTGCTAATCATACCTTCCATTTTCATCATGCATTTAAGGTTTCATTTGTTCCACTTCCATCCCACACACAGCATCTCTGCCTTTGTGCTATCAGACTGTTCAGTATTAGGTCAGAAAGATACATTTTTACCAGATCCACTGCTAAGTAGCAATTAGTGATTCCTTCATTCCAAAAGAGGTTATAAAACTGGGTTTTGTTTTTCCAAGGTTAAATGCTAGTATGGCAAAGGAGCATGATTATTTTTATTTTATTTCCGCCTTAACTAAGCTTGCCTATATCAAATACTGCTGTGTTCTTCACCATGGGCTCTATGACTCAGTATCATCTACACCTGCAAAGTAAGTATGAATCTTTTAAGTGTGAAGACATGTCGTTGTGCATCCCACTGCCTTTTTTGCATATTACCAGCTATCTGATTTGAGTGAAACATCATCTACTCCTTTTTACTTTTCTTCTGCTTTTGACACACTTTAATTAACGTCTCATAACTTTTGTTTATGACCAAAGCATACTTCAGTATAACATTTGAAGGGCTATAGCAAGAAGTACTATTAACACTGAACAGTATGTACTGTACAGCTACATTTTATGCCTTTTATTGAATTGAAAGAATGTTTACAAGATAAAGGACTCTTCAGTGAATAGGGCTGGATCTATACATTTTATGGTATATTTAAATATTTTTACATCAGTATCCAAGACTGAATTCCAATATTTTTTCTCAGTATCTCAGAGCACTTTAATGCACAGTTGGGAACTCTTACCTTTTATGATTAAAATAATATTTCCTAACAAAGTCATTATTTCAGTTTACTTGTAATTCTGTATATCTCAGGGCCATGGCTTTTGGTTTTAAACAACTGTTGAATTTTGAGGATTTTTAGATATGGCATCAGTGCTTAAAATGTAAAAAAATCATACACTAATGCTTTTGGAATAGCTAGGGTAAAACACAAACCAGCAGAAATGACATAGTTAAGCACCTTTAAATACAGTTGTGAAACTTTCTTGATATAATTTTGTTAAAATATGTATCTGAGATATGGCAAAGGCATCAAACAAGCCAACCTGATTTAAGTATGACATGCCAGCCACTCCTAAAACATGTTAGATTGTGCCTTGGATCAGAGTTTTCTGTTCTGATCACTGACAGATAATTATGCTGGTCAACTTAATTCCATAAGTCTTTAAAATGCACATCCTTAACTATATATTGCATATATCCCTCAGTGATACAGTAATAACACTTTTCATATGAATAGTATGTGTTATTCCAAGATCTCAAAGTCTTTACCCATGTTAATCAGGTCTAGGACTTCTCTATTAAGTTTGTATTTCTATTATTGTGCCCATTTTATAGGAAAAGAAATTGAGGCAGAGGGAGAATAAGGGTCCGCTCTTACTCCCGCTAAAACCAATGACAAAACGATAATGAAGTCAGTGTTTCAGGATGTGTGATGCATCCCTCAGCAACTCACCCAAAGTCATACAATTCCACAATGCCTAGGCTAGCCTTTGACAGTCCAGACTTCCTGTGGCTCCCCTTGGCTGCAAATGGCGAACTGGAGCCAATGGGAGCTCCAAGACTCTGTGGCTGCAGAGCTGGTAAATAAACACACTGGAGTGGCCAGTTAGCAGGTTTCTCAAAGTGGTTCCATGATGCACTTTGAGAAACACTGGCCTGGGGGAAGCAAGCAAGGCTCCACTTCCACTCTGGTTCCTGCTGCCATAGGGAATGCAGGGAAGGGGGCTGAGAGGCAGGACCACTGCCTCCATGCAGTGCCAGGTCCTCCCCACCCGGTGATCCCCAAAGCCATGCCCTTGGGGGCAGATTGCCATAAGAGGGGGGGAGAGGTTGGGGACACAAGGGCTAGTAACGGACAGGCTGCCTCCTACCCCCCCATAATCCTGGGCCAGATTGTGCAATTGCTCCAGCTGGGAATGACCGATGGGCTGGGATTTTGAGACCCTTGCCATAGAACTTCCCCAAAATAATTCCTAGAACATCTCTTCTAGAAAAACATCTAATCTAGATTATAAAAATGTCATTGAGAAGAGAATCTACCGCAACACCTGATAAATCATCGCAATGATTCAATTTCCAGCCACTGGCGTATGTTATACTTTTCTCTGCTAGTCTGAAGAGCCCATTATTAAATATTGATTCCCCATGTAGATACTTATAGACTAAAATCAACTCACTACATAACCCTCTCTTTGTAAGGTTAGAGGTGGGCAAGATCTGGCCTGCTGGCTGGATCCAACCCACCAAGCCTGTGGCGCGCCCCACCAAGACTCTCACATAGAAAGCAAACCCACATTGCTTAAAGCAGCTGGCTGCTCCATGTGCCTCTGTGTGATGCATGCCAGGGGGGAGGGAGAAGCTTTGCACACTGCCCTTGCACCCAGCACAGTTTCTCAGCTCCCGTTGGCTGAAACCAGCCAATGGTAGCGGAGAGACTGTGCAAGAGGTGGGGGCAGCATGCAAAGCCTCCCCCACAATGCATGGCACAGAAAGCACATGGAGCAGCCAGCCGCTTTCAGTGGTGTGGGGCTATGGCAGGCAGGGAGCCTGCCTCAGGGTCCTGCTGAGCAGCTGGCTGGGAACCACCTAGTTAAGCACCTTCCAGATAGAGCATGCCTCTGGCACCCCACACCTTCCTGCACCCCAACTCCCTGCCCCAGGTCACCATACAAACCCTCTGCCCCCTCCTCACCCCAGGTCACAACTCCCTCCCAAACTGCACACCCTTCTATACCCCTGCCCCAGGCCAGACTCCTCTCCTGTGCCCATACCCCCTACCCTCCCTACATCCCCTGCTGCACCTCAATCCCCTCCCCAGGTCACCACTTAAACCCTCCTCTCTCCTGTCCCAGGTCACAACTCCCTCCCAGTCCCTGTACCCCATCCTACACCCCTCTCCCAGGCCAGAATCCTGTCCTACACCCATATACCCCCTCAGAGCATGAACCTCAGTCCTACCCCAAGCTCCCTTCTGCACTCAACCTTCATCCCAGACCTCACAGCCCCTCCATAGAAAAGTGGCCCTTGACCACTTACCAAAATCTTGGAGTGGCTCCCCATCAAAAAATTATTGCGCATCCCTGAGTTAGATTGATTGGGCTTCTTGAGTCTATTTCTATAAGGCACGATTTTTAATCCTTCAGTGAGACTTGTGGCTCTTCTTTGAATCCTCTTCATTTTATTACCCTTCTTGTTGAATTGTAGGCTCCCAAACAGGACACAGTACTCCAGCAGTGGTCTCACAGTGCCAAATACAGAGGTACAAAAACCCTCTTTGTTCCTATTCAAGAGTCCTCTGTTTATGTATCCTAAGATCGCATTAACTCTTTTGGTTAAGGTGCCACACTGGGAGTTCATGTTCACCAGATTATCCATCACAAACTGCAACTCTCTCTGAGTCACTGCTTCTCAGACAGTCCCCCATCACGTAATCATGCCTGACATTCTTTGTTTCTAGATGTATACATTTATATTTAGCCATATGAAAACACATAATCAGTGACCAGTCCTCTTTGTTATGTATCACTCCCCCCAGGTTGTGTGTCATCTGCAAACTTTGCCAGTGATAATTTTGTATTTTCTGCCCTCTCCTTGATAAAAGTGTTATATAGCATAGGGCCAAGAACTGAAAATAGATCCACTCGATGATTCCCTTGTTTACAGTTATATTTAGCCATTTGTTAATCCATTTAATGTATGTCATGTTATTTTTATATCATTCCAAAGTTAGTTCATACAGACAAGTCAGTTCTGGTGCCAGCAGAAGATATAGTGGGATGTGGGGTTGCTACAATCATATTACAATGAGCCCCATGCCCCATGCCTGTTCTCTGTTTACCTCTGAGCACATTTCAAGGTGTTGATTATCATAGCTAAGCCCTACCTGGCCTGAGATCTACAGTAGTTAGTAGCTAACTGACAGACTGACTTATCTCCTAACATTTTATCATGTTAAGATCTGCTGAGACTGTGTTGCTGTTGGTTCCTTAAACTGAAGTATTTAGGACTAGTGCCAAGGAGCAGTGTGGAACTTGCTCCCTCTGATGTTTTGCCAGACCACCAGCATAACAGGGCATGCTACAGGGCTTGCCTTTTTAATAACACTTCTAATTAATTGGCAACTGTGACAATATCTGAGCCTGGTGAGCAGATAATGGGCCAATAGTTTTTTATAGTTTATTTATTACTCTTCTTTGTATAATCTGTTTTACATGTAATGTAAAGGTAACCCAGGTGCTATCATGATGGGTGTGGTATAAAGAGTTAGATAACATCTTTCAGGGATGTTTGACAGGAAAATTCAACAGATTATCAAGGTGGTTATTAATAATAATCTCTGTGGTGCTGTGCAATTAAGTGAGACTAAAATGAAACTAGGTCTATGTTTTCCCTGGCTTTCAATTTATTTGATTGTTGCCATTAAAGATACAGTTGCAGTGAAGATGTTGTCTCAAATTTCACTTACTCTCACCTTTCTCTCACCTCTCCAAGGACCAATTCCGCATCTTGTACCCATTGTACCCATTGAACTCAGATTGCAAGATTGAGCCTCTGATGTAAACATCTGGGGAAAAAAGTCTAAAATGGAAGGCACAGTGTGGAAGAAAAGTGGAGTGGGGTAGAACTAGAAAGAAGAAAACAGTAAAATATTGGATCAATAGAATGAATACGTTGGAACTTTAGTGACCCAAAACAAAACAGCAGTTTATAAGTGCCATAATTTACTCCAAAACATTTGTTGCTCAGATACATTTTTATTTATTGATTTTGAAAATTTCCTACAAGAGTAATACCAGGGAAAATAGTGGTAGGATTAAATGATACAGAGAAAATGGCTTAATTAACAACATAAAACAACTTTAATGCAGGTTGAAAATGTGCAGGCCAGATCCTTAGTTGGTGTGAATTGGCCTCGGTCCATTGACTATAGTACAACTATGTTGATTTGCCCCAGTTTGCATATCCTGTCTTGTGGTTTGGTTCTGTTAACGACCCCCCCCAAAAAAACAAAAAAAACCCAACTAACTACCCACACCTCAGTCCGATTACCCTAATAGTTACTTATCTCAATTGATAAAGAATATCTACAACTTCAGGAAGGTAAGGAAGTATTTATGTCTCTAAATAATTTGTATTGGATGTATACTGTGCAAGGCAGTTATTAAATATTATTCCATGTTATATATTTACTCTACAGGTTGGACCTCTCTACTCTGGCACTGGTCAGGTCCTGAGGGTGCCGAACTAGAGAATTTGCCAGACCACAGGAGGTCTATATTGTCTAGCAGAATTACCAACACTTCCACTGCTTACTGGGCTCTGAGAAGACACTTAGAGCTAAAGAACAACATACAACACTGAGAGCCAGGACTGGTAAACAAACTTTATGGGCCCACGGGAAACTTGGCCACATCCATGATAAGTGGACATCTGGCTAACTAAGATCATATTGGAACACAGATGTTGCCAGATCAGAGAGTGCCGGATTAGAGAGTTTCAACTGTAATACAAAAATCTAGTAATATGTAACACAAGAATTTTGATTGGGGGGGAAAACCCAAACCGCAGCCCTGAAATCTAGGTGTTGCTGAGTGGTACACACTTTTTGTAATACACAGCAAATAAATATGATTTGTCATGTTTTATTTCTCATTTCTCTCTAATCTGATGTACCATAACAGTGTATGAAGAAATATAAAGGTTCACATTTCTTTTTATCGGTGCAAATACTTATGTAGTGTTCAAAGGAGCAGTCTCTGAAATGAACTGGAATTGGCTAGCATGTCTTCACACCCATTCACCAAACACAGAGGAATCATTTGTCCAGGGGGCTCAGTCTGGCACCTGTGGAGAGGGGCTTTTCATTTTTATTTTAATGAATAAACTAAAGGTTTTATTTTATGAATAAACGAGGGGTAAACTAAAGGTTCAATACTTGGTTAGTGTTATGTTGGGGTGAATCGCATGCAAATAGTTCTGAGGTAAACCACCATTTTCTATGGAGCCAATATGTAGCTCCCGAATTCTGACCCCCCCTCCCCCCCCCCACCGACGCCATTTTGTCACGTTGCCTGTAAACAACCAGGGCACCGCGTCTGCACTAGCTCTGGCTGGCTGGCACTGGTTTTTCCCACCAAAGCTAGTACCCAACATTCCATCACCTCAGAACTTTTCCTACCAAAGTGATTGTATAAGGTGTTGCTCAGCACCTGCGTGCTGCTGTCCATCTGAGAGAAAGTGTTTGCGGTACAGACCTCTGAGCTGTCCAGACAGATCCTTGAAGAAACCAGCATTCCCAAGATGAGGTTGAGGAAGGAAAAGCCTGTGTAGAACATCAATAACATCTTCCTACAGAGAGCACAACCTACCTGTAATGAATCCTGCACCTGAATGACCATCTTCCTCGAGGGCTTCTCCACTGGCAAAATGACCATCATTCAGTGGACTCTCCAGAGTTTTCTCCTCAAAGGCTTGAGATTAGCCTGAGAGTTATAGGTCCCAGGCCTCGTTGCCACATTCTCATCAGCATGTGCATTTTAAGTAGGATAGAGGTTTCCATTGGGGGGCATTGGTTGTTCTTTTACAGAGCCACTGGGAAGTTTTATATGGTTGGGAACTGAGCTTCATGCTTTGGGCATCAGTCACTGTTCATTATAGTGTGTGTTTATTTTCCCCTTTGACCCAATGTAGTATGAGTACCCTTAATACAGTTCTCTTGTTTATAGTTTACCTACCATCTCCTCTTTATTTATATTTTTATGTTAGTTTTGTTATTCCACGGGTGATAGATTCTGAAAAATAGGTGGATCTGCACCTTCTGAGAAAAGGGGCTTTTGTATTTTTATTCCCTCTACAATTTTGTAGGTTAAAAAGCAGTTATCCTTGAAGTAACACCTCCTTCCCTGTAAATAGGGGCAAGCTACTTCCTGAGCCCCACTAGTAGCAGGTGACAAACCAGGCAGATGCCTCACTTCCTGATGCTATGTAAATATTTTGAGAACAACAACAGATCTCATGATACCTAGAATCCCCACTGAACTATAAGAAGAATCAGGTCTCTAGGGTTTTGTTTCCAGCCCCAATTCCCAGGAACAGATTCAAATCTGGGGCTCCAGTTTGGTCAAACCCCCTCTCCCCCCATCCCCACACTGCTTCAGGATATCAGGGTGTGGTCCAGATAAAAGACATTCCAGTTTTGCCCTGTCTCTAGAAGTGAATCATTCATGTGTGTCAGGTTTATTTTCAGCTGTCACTAGCCTCTAGCGCTTCCCACACTCCAGTTTTCTATCACAGTGAGCGGCTTCCTTTGGCTCCTGTGTTTTCTGGTCAGGAAGCCTTGGACAAGGAGTGGGGATGGGATGCTCTGTGGTTGATGAAGTCAGTGGAGAGGGCAGTCTAATATCTGCATCAATAGGAGAGGAGACTGACAGATGGAAGTGATGATACCAGAGTCTAACAAGGCTTGATTTGTAGCTCTGACTGGAGGCAGCGGGGAAAACAGGGCAAAGTTTGGGGGGGCCTGGCTCCATGCCCTCTGGAAGGGGCAAGGCCTCAGGCAGGCAGGGCAGTTAGCCTTTAGCATCATACAGACCACAGTGCACTCCACTACCAGCCCTCAGAGCCTTAAGGAGAAGCAATTTGAAGGGGCCCGGGGCTCCAGCCCTCACTGCTGCTGCAGTAGCAATGGTGAAAGCCTGGAGATCCAGGCCCCTTTGAATTGCTGTAGTCCTGTGAGGAAGGCCTATTAAGGCAAAAGATTAGGATGAAGAGATGGTCCTACCTGCACCAACTCAACACGCACCAATTTGAGGACTTGACTTCATGAACAACAGAGATAATCTCCTATCTTAGATGACTAAAAAATATCAGTAACTTTGAAAACCTTCTCACTGTGAAAAAGCAACATGACAAGAGTTATAATATTATATAATGACTGAAATCATCATCTTATAATATTGACTCACCAGCAGTATCAGAAATGCTCATTTTCAGATGCTTACACCTCATAAAGTGTGAGAGCAACAATCTGAAATCTGCAAGTAGGGAGAGGCAGTGTTAACAAAGATCCCAGTTTTAGTGCATTGCAGAGCAGAGTATTTGCATAGTGCAGGATAGGGTAAGAAAAGCAAAAAAGGGCTTTATCCTTGTGTTGTCATTGTCTGCTAAGAGCATAATTCTTTCACATGCAAAACACCTACTGGTTTACAGGGGTTGTTCTGTGTATGATATGGCTCTCAGAATAAGAGGTGAAATAGAGGAGCAGTATTTAGTTTGTGTTACTAAAAGCAGAGATATATGAAAATGTTCAAATTAGGTTTTGGAAATAATTGTAATAGATGGTGGTTTTCCCCCACACACATAATTTTAATGGTCAGATTTGCAAAAGTGCTCTCACTTAGCTACTCTCATTGCAAATGTATAGGACATTATCTAAATTGTAATGTCAGTGAAATATAGACACAAGAAGATAAGAAAAGTCTATTAAGAAGTTTACTAAACTGCAAGGTTTTACCAAGCAAATTTCAAGTTCCCAGGCTTTATCCTGTACATACTCACCCTTTGGCCAACTTCATGATCTCTTTACTTCCCATTTGGATCTTCCAGGCTTTAGATGAGTCCATTTCAGGTTGATTAGGAGAAGGCAGGTGGTAATGAAAGGAACAATCACAGGTGCACATGTGCATACACACACACACATGCATGCACGTGTGTACATACACACGATCCTTGGTTCAAGAGACAGCAATCATTCAGAGGCGGAACAGCAGGCAGCAGTATGGCCCAGAGATGATAGCTACTAGCAAGATGCTAGAAGGGTGGACTTGGAATGATTTCACTGCATGATTGGAAAAGAGTGGGAGAAAAGGTTACATCTTGTCTTTATCCAAGCAGACAGTCCCATTGTAGTCAATACATCTGCTCATGAAGAAGATTTGCTTTTCTGTTGGTGGGATGTTGAACTAGGAAAATGGTTTGCCTATGAAAGAAGAAAGACGAGTTGAACTGTGAAATTCTGAAGTTTGGCTTCTGTTTAGTCTTAATCTATATATCTCCCCCCATCTGCTCTAAATAGTACACAATTTTTAATTCCCCTTGCATATAAGTAACTTTGAGCTGGAACAGAACATGGTTCAGGGAGGAAATTGTTTTTTGAATGGCTATGTAAGGATTGTGTAAAATGAGTGAAGATGCAGGCAAATAGAGACATACAGGGAAGAAGCTGATAGAATACTATGGTAAAGAACAGATATTCTAAATTGTTCATACAACATGCCAATAGCAATTTGCATGCCTGGTATTAGATGCTAAAAATACAGTTCTCAGGGATATGCTGGGCGGGCTATGTTTTGTGTATGCACTGATGGAAGTTATTCAACAAGGAAACTAAACATATCAGATCTTTGCAGAGTCAGTCTCTGGGAAGCCATGTTTGATTTTCAAATTTTAAATAAATGTAAAGTCCTAAATTCTGGCAAATAATTGATGCTACCTATCCAGTTACATTCCCTAGCAGGATCTTACAGTATACTTGATGTGCTACATCTTTTCTACTGATTGTGTCATGGGACTAGGAGGATGGCAAAATACTAGAGTGGGCTACATGTAGAGTGAATAACTGAGCGCTGGTGAATCATTACACAAAAGGACCTCCTGTTTTAATCAAGGAAGACTGAAAGTTAAAAGTGTTGATTTATCATACTGAAGCACAGCAACAGCTGCCTCTGATACTCTAAACAAAATCTACGATCTAATCCTTTATTAGAAAATGATGGTGTTAATGTCTGACAGTCACCAAAGGGGTGAGAAAGAAATCACATATTTACCACAAACATGTCTCACAAACAGGAAAGTCAATTTGAAATGAAAGCTCTTCAGTCACTGAAGGAATTCCTCTGTAAGATCAGCTTTTTGTTCATCTCCTGCTTAAACTGGTCTGGTATTTCAGAATATCCTGCGACTACATTCAAAGAAACATAAAGAAGTACTTTTTCACCCAATGCACAGTCAGCCAGGGAAAATCATTGCCAGAGATTGATGTGAAGATCAAAATTGTGACTGGGTTCAAAAAAGAATTTGGTCGGTTCATGGAGGACAAACCCAGCAATGACTATGAGCCAAGATGATCAGCGATGCGATCCTATGCTCTGTGGGTATGTCTACACTACAAAGTTTTGTCAGAAAAACAGCCATTTTTCTGACAAAACCTGAGTTACACAGTGCAATCACATTCTTCCGAAAGTAAATCAAAAGAACAGAGGGGTTTTTCCCGCATTGGTAATCCTCTGTCTACAAGGAAGAAGTCTTTTTCCAAAAGAGCTCTTTCAGAAAAAGGCGTGTGTGAACGGGGAAGAGGACGTTCTTTCAGAAGAAGAAGAAAGAGGAAAAAGCACAGGTGCCCTGGTGGCCACTCCATTCATAGTAATCATAGCTTACATGTGAGATAGCATCCACACTGAGGCTATGTCTAGACTGCATCCCTCTGCGGACAGAGGGATGCAAATCAAGCACTTCGGATTTATTTTCTAATAAAGGATTAGCTCATAGATTTTGTTTAGAGTATCAGAAGCAGCTGTTGCTATGCTTCAATATCATAAATATTGAAGCACTTCCAAAGTGCTTCAATATTTTTTGAGGCGTACAGGAGCTGCCGAAAAAGCTCCCCGCTGTCGGCAGAGCCATGGCTACACTTTACTTTCACTTTCGACACTGAGCCTGATCGGCACAGCATCGGAACGTGAGTATGCAAATGAAGCCCGGGATATTTAAATCCTGGGCTCATTTGCACTTCCGAAGTGCTTGATTTGCATCCCTCTGTTGGCAGAGGGATTCAGTCCAGACACAGCCTAAATGCACGCTATCTTTTGAAAAAGCAGATTGCTTTTTTGATGTGCTTTTGTGCAGTCTAGACATAGCCTTAGCGTCCTAAATCTCTGACTGCTAGCAGCTGGGGAACTAGTGACAAGGGGTGAATTGTCCTGTTGTGTTCACTTCCTCTGAAGTATCTGGCATTGAGCGCTGTAAGAAGACATGATCCTGAGCTAGATGGACTATTAGTCTGACCTGGTATGGCCATTCTGTTTTTATCACTAGGCGCACACATCAGTAGGCTGCAGCTTCTGCTAAAGTTAATACTTTACAAAAGCTGTGTTGACTGTTCTCCCATATATTGTATTTCTGTATGTCTTTTATACTCTGCAAAGAAAAAATATTAAGATTTATTTTTTAAAATATTCAAACGTTAAAAAAAACCAAACTAACAGAATGGATGTTGGGCACCACAGTGAACAAATTCAACAGTTTCCGGGACCAAACTTGAAAGATGTGTGTGTGCGCATATGCATCTTGATGAGCCACTCTTCTGGCTTTGAACTGCTTATGGGTTCCTGAACATGGACAGAGAAGAAGTATAGTCCCCGTGGACATTCTTTAGGGAGACACAGGCATTTTCTGCTGCTTGTGGTCACGTACAATTTGACCTTTAGCTAGTACTGTGCACTAGCTATAAGCCATCCTTTTATATAACCTGAAGAAGAGCTTTGTGTAAGATGGGAAGCGTGTCTCTCTCACCAGCAGAAGTTGGTCCAATAAAAGATATCACTCACTTGTCTCGCTAATATTTTTTTGAGACCAACGTGGCTACAACAATACTGTATGTATCAGTTTTGCATACTCACTTCCCTCTATCCCAGAATAAGCAGATCAGGGTAACCAGTACTGTATTTTTGCTATTTAAAAAGAGAAGTCCCTGTCTTGATTTTCATATATGATTTAATCCTATGGTGTAAGAGCAGGCAAAAGCATTAACTACCCATTTCGGGTGTCTTTCTTCTTTATTCAGGTGGATCTTCAAGACAAACACACACTTACATGCAGATAATCACTTAAGGGGCTAAATCCCCACAAACATCGAGCATAAATAAATGTAGAGAGTATAAAACAGGGTCTTTTCTGACTGTATTGCCTTCTGTAGTTTGTGGAAAGTTAAAAGCATGATTGGTTCATGACTTGTACCCATTTTGTCATCACAATCATACTGACAGCACATTTCATTTACAGATAACATCGATGAAGTTGAATGTTAATGGTCTCCTGATGCTGCTAAAGGCAAAGTCAAGACATTTTGTTTCCAGAGCAGAAGAGTTAAGATCTTGTGACAATGTCCTTTTACAATACCATTATATCTGTGTTGATTTAATCCTTTTATTGTGATGAATGCTTGGAAAGTGGAGTGACAGCTGTTCACAGAGCAGTTAAGGACCTAACAGAAATCCCAATAGGGGAGAATAAACTAGCTCAAAGCCTAGGACATTTTCCAGTAGATTTCATTAGAATCCTGCACCATTCTCTATTTTTACTAGAAACGATCCAAATGTTTCATATTTTCAACATCTGAAAAAAATATTAATTTATTAGCTGTTTTTATTGGCTTATAGAACATTTTTACTGTTTTTTTGGCCAGCTATAATTTCTTCTG
Source organism: Pelochelys cantorii (assembly GCA_032595735.1). Taxonomy (NCBI): domain Eukaryota; kingdom Metazoa; phylum Chordata; order Testudines; family Trionychidae; genus Pelochelys; species Pelochelys cantorii. The sequence continues at coordinate 41,533,326 of CM064329.1, read as the reverse complement.
AAAAACTAACAACCCCAGAAACAGTCCACCAAATAATTAGTAGAGCCACTGCTCTGTTCTGTTTACCCAGATGTCAATCAGAATTGGTTGGAATTTTTCATCTCATAGACTTTAATGCCAGAAAGGACCATCATGATCACCTAGTCTGACCTTGCCCACCCACTCTGTAATAAACCCATCTGGAATCACCCTTAGAGATAAAGTACCAATCTGTATAAAAAAGCTATTGAGGTTTGAAGAGTACAAATAATATTTTTCCTCCCATTATTTGTATTCATACAAAGAGACCCTGAAGCTTAGTACTCAAGCAAAGCAGATTGTGTGGAGCCAAAGACTGAGCCCTAGATATCCCACCATTGCTCTCTCCCATGGAACTGCACTGGTGTTAGCAATGATAGAAAACTGTTGCCAGAAAAACTAAATAGCCAATGACTAAGGAAAAAATTAAATTGGCATATATACAGTATTGTTCCCTTTTTTCAGACTAAGTAGCTAGTCAAAATTTGAGGCCCTGGGGATGTTCTAGTTGGGAGTAAAAATATGGTTATAGTCTATTTTTTGACAGTTTTGTCTATTTACAAAGAGCCTACAGAAATAAACAAAAAAGGAGCAGTTTCTTAGTTTACAACTAGAGCCCTGCATGAATACAACATTTGCATCCTTATCCAATCTGTGCTCTGCAAACATGATCGGTGGATATCAGCAGATCTGCAAGGCTCTAGATATAAAATTAGATCTGCATCCATCTATGACAGGGGTGGTCAAAAGGGCCTCTGCAGGCCAAACAAGTTGATCTGGCCCACGGAGGCCCTACCAATCAGGGTCTGGGGGTGGGAGGAAGCACGTGAAGTCTCCTTCCACCCTGCAAGGGGCATGGCGCTTCTAACCCTGCCAGTGGCTCAGCACTTAAAATCAACTGCCAGCTGCTGCCTACGTGCTCCCCTTCCCCAGGCCCTGATTGACCTGGGGGCAGCACGGGGAGCATGTGAAGTCTCCTCCCACTTCCGGGGCACGGATGCCTAAAGGGAACTGCCAGCTGTTCGGAACATCTGGTGGTTCTCTCTTGGGGGGGGGCGGGGAGGGAGAAGCAAAGACTTTGTGCGTTCCCCCACCCACAGACCAATCAGGGTCTGTGGGTGGGGAAGTGTCCTGGCCTCACCGCTTCCTCCTGAGACTCTGCCCCTTCCGTGGCGGCCTGGGGCCACTTCAAAAATTTCTGAATTGGTCCCTGGTCAAAAATTATTGCCCTCCCCGATCTACGATCTGCAGACATAAAAAGCAGGTATCTGCAGATTTGAAGGGCTCCCTTTACAACCCCAAACCTTTTTAGCCAACAAACCTCAAAGTTCTTTCACTAGTTTATACCAGTGTCACACACGCTGCTGTTTGGCTTTCTTGCTTTTTTGCCTCTACTTTTTTAGATCTCTGCATCCCACCACCAATAACAATATTCACAAAACCCCACTGCCCACTCAGTCAAAACTCCTGGGAAGGTCCAAAATCATCTTTTGTTTTAGAATGAATTATTCAGAAGTTCCCACCTAGTAGTAATGTTGGAAGCATGCATTTACACCCAACCTCAGAGAGCTTTGTGATCTATGATCTCCTGACACCGTTATCTCTTATCATAACAAGATATTTAATATTCCCTTATCAGACAAGAGGACAGAAGTTATGGAATAGCAAATCCAAACTTAAAATATCCAGAGCACTGGTACAGAAACTTCAGTGAAAAATCCCGATCTTGGCCTTCCTGGAGCAAATCATTCCCTCCATATTAGAAATAGAATGCATGATGACCATTTATACTGTCTGTTGTTAATTACTATAGACTTCCTGTTAAAAGATCAGATATCATGAACAAACTAGAAAATATAATTAATGCTGCAATTTCAGACTGCAGTGACAGAGAGAGAATTTTAGCAATAGCCAGAGCAACTGAACATTTGACGGAAACAACAATGTTAATATTCTCAGATGAGAACTGGTGGAGTTGAGAAAAACTTTGAAATAAAACAATGAAGCTAACAACTCAGTGCCCTGGACAGCTCTCAGCATATTATCGAGTTAATAGCTACATTTCTGAGGACACTTAGGGTATGTCTAGACTACATGGCTCTGTCGCCAGAGCCATGTAGATTAGTTTACTAGATATATCCAAATGAAGCCGCGATTTAAATAATCGCAGCTTCATTTACATGAAAATGGCTGCCACGCTGTGCCGGGGATCAGCTGTCCCGGCACAGCGGGGCAGTCTAGACGCGCCGCAGTCGACAAGGAAGCCTCTGTCGACCGCTCCGGTAAACCTTGTTTCACGAGGCACAGTGCGTCAGCCATTTTCATATAAATGAAGCTGCGATTATTTAAATCGCGGCTTCATTTGGGTATGTCTAGTAAACTAATCTACATGGCTCTGGCGACAGAGCCATGTAGTCTAGACATACCCTTAGAATGCAGTTGCTCTGGGTTAAGCAGGGAATGAAATGAAACAAAATTTTCTGAAAACGAACACAAGTAAGAGTCTTGTTTCTAAGACTGCTTTCTATTTGAAAGTACGACTATGATAGCTATGTAATTTGCTGCATTTGTTCAATGTTTGGTGACATGCCTGAGTAGTTTTGTTTCTGACTCTCAACCTGAGGGTAGACAGACACTTAAGATATGTCTGGGGACCAAAGAATATGCAATTGTATACCAATGAAGATATACTGCCAGGATATTATTTATATCCAAAATGTTCAAGAATGAGTCATGATTTTAGGTGCCTCATTTTTGGGGATTCTACCCTGGAACACCTTAAAAAGATATTTTTTTTTCTGAGAATACCGAGTATTTGCCCTCAGAAAATCAGAGCTCTCAGTTGGGTGCTCAAAAATAGAGATACCTCAAATAACTGATCACTTTAGAAAATCTTGGTCCTACCTACCTACCCACCTACCAATAAAGAATATTTTGTAATCCAAGGGTAGTACCTTAGTGCCAGACTAGAGAGTCATTGAGTTTAAGGCCAGAAAGAACCTCAGTTAATCTATTCTGACCTGTATCTCGCAGGACACTTTAATTTAAAAACAGCCACATGTGAAACCCAGGAATTGAAGATAGACCAAAATATTACAGCCCGTAGGAGACTAGACTATTATGTGCTACAGAACAGGAGGGTCTGAGGTGCACCAATGCTGGAGGTCCCTCCAATGGTGGGAAATGATTAAGTGAGGTATACCCAGATAATCCTGGAAAGTGAATCTGTACCCACATACTGCAGAGGAACGCAACTCTCCTCCCCCCATGGTTACTGCCAATCTGACCAGGGGGAACATTTCTTCCTGATACCACATAGGGCAATCTGTTAGACCCTGATCACATGAGCAAGAACCAGCCATTCTGAGAAAGAGTGGTTGGTACCATTTTAGACCCCTGGTCCTCCCTGTCTCATCTCCAGCCAGGGAGATACTTCAGAAGAAAAAAAATAAACAAAGGCTCCTAAAATACATTGTATGTATGGATGAATCCTTTCCTGACCCTCATAAGTGGTCTGCTGAAACCCTGAATGTTTAGGAACAATATTTGTGGATCTTGGAATCTACTATATTAGCATCTCTAAATAAATATTAAAATACTAAAAATGATGAGCCTGAAAGAGAAAGGAAGAGTGAGGAGGATTTGGAAGGAGGGGAAGAAGGTCCTGAGATGCCTACAATCCATTTGAGGTATACACTCACTACAATCAGTTCAAGTAGGTATGAAAGTGATTTGGGAGATTTTGTGATGGATTACAGATCATTAGCAATAGCTCTGAGGCTGCTCTTGCCAGCACAGAAAAAACGATTTTTAAATTCCAGCAGTTGAAAGCCTGCCAGTCAGTGGCACACAGCCACCCACCCACTTGGCCAGTGCTGAAGTTGAAATGATAAGAATAAGTCACAATCATTTTGTTTGTGCAAAACTGTGGAGATGGTGAAGTGTCAGCCAACGCTTTGTGTACTGTGTGTGCACTTGTATTTGTATTTGCAAGTACATCTGTGTGTGCACACTGGCTCCAATGTTCACAGTTTATTTTGAACCGAAATATTGCACAAGGTGCATCTTTATCACAAAATGAACCTTGAACCAGAGGAGTTTTCAACCCTTTATGTTGAGCAGCCTCTTGTTGCTGGGTTTCTGGAGTTCAGTAAATATTTACTTACGGTTTCATCTGACACCTTTCAAATGACCGGTGTCACCCAGGATTGCATTTGTAAACATTCAAACATCTTTGTAATAATTTTTTTTTGTTGTTCTTACTCTTAATTTTGTTTTGTTCCTTAACCCCTAAAGGTTTTAGTAATTCTTTGCTTGAACTTTAATAGAGAGTTAATATTTAATTTAAAAACAAAACATAATATCTTATCTCATGCTTTAAGATCGAAAACCTAATTCTAACCTTCAAACCCTAAATGTCAGATAGATTTAGGTTCAGATTTCAAACAGAAATATTTTGGACTTAGTTTTGAGTGGTTCCAGATTTTGCATAGGTTTGGAAGTGTTTTCTTGTTTGTTTTTAGGATTTATGCCAGATTCACTGTCCACTTAGAATGTTTGTGAAATATTGTAGCCTAGAGCTAGATTAATCTTTGCATATCTATACTTCTTTGTCAGAGAGCTTAATAGCTTAGTGTGGCTTTCATACTGCACACACTAGTTAAAACTCAGCACAATTTCCAGTGAAATGAATATTTTGTACTCAGTACACTAGTCCACATTATAAAATCACTACCCGTGGATATAGTTTATATTGCTAGAGTCAATAGTGGCCTAAGGATAAGTTATTATGAAAATCTACCCTTGTTTCTAGTAAATATAGTGATTCCATTTGAAAGTATTTGCCTCCAAAACAAGGCATTTTTAGTTGCCAAGAAGTGAGGGTTTTGTTGTTGTTTTTAAGGGTGGGGCAGAAGAGAGGGTTTGCTATCTGCACTTGCTTGTGAAAGTGGATAGCACTAGCCATTTTTCACATCCATAGCAACCTGTCTCTTCCCTTTTACCAAACTGATATTTCTTAGAATGACATACCAGAAAGGTATGCTGATCAGCAGGACAACATCTGCCTGAGGAAACACCACTTTCTGGAGGCAGAACTCCTGAAACAAGTAATTAATCCTTACCTCTGACACATCATTTTTTGTCCAGAGATTTCTACGGTGATACAAAAGAAGATGCATATCATCAGCCACATTTTACAAAGGCAAAACTAAGGTACTGTTTAGCATACAGAGCAGCAGCTCAAAGTGCTAAGGAGGTTGAATCTCTATCACTGCAGATTTTTAAGAGCAGGTTAGACAAACACCTGTCAAGGATGCTCTAATGCAGGGCTACTCAACTTTGGAAGCCCCGGGGGCCACAGTGGTACTCACAGCACATGCTGAGGGCCGCAACTTAAGTTTGGTTGCAAATACATGCAAGTATATATGCAAATAGCTTCTCTCACACTGATGGTCATGAATACAAAGATTAAGCCTTAAGCGGCAGTGCCGGACCCAAACATGGCCAGTGTAAAAGCCATTCAGAACTTCTTAGGCTCTGCTCACAAGGCTAAGCAGCCAGCACTTCCCACAATGCCCTGGCACTTCCAGCACCTCCTCCCTGGGGGCTAGAAATGCAGACATCCTGTACCCATCTGCTCCAGCCAGCCCATCCGCTTGCGTCTTTCAATGCTCACCCTGCCGGGAAGATGCCTTGCCATTCAGTGGAGGCAATGTTCAAAGGATGCCACCCGCGGGCTGCGTGTTGAGTAGCCCTGGTCTAAATCATGCTTGAGCCTGCCATGAATGGAAGGGACTGGATGTGATCACCTCTCAAGGTTCCTTACAATTCTACAATTCTAGGATTCTGTGATTTTGTTTGGGGGGATAACTGCAGGTAAGTAAAGCACGAAGAAGAGAAGCTTTGTCTAATTAATGGGAATGGGAACAGTTTGTGTTTCAGTTGTTTGTATATAGTCCTCTTCTAGAGGACTGTCTTATTTAGGCAAACAGTCTTTACTTATAGAAACAGCCCATTGGAATTTACAAGAGTTCGGCATCTGAATAAAGGCCTCTTCCCTGAGTAATGGCTGCAAGATCAAGCCCTATAATTCTAAATAAATAAAGCACTTCACTGTCTGGCATATCAGTGTGTTGCCCGTGAACAGCACAAAATGTACAAACACAAGGAATCTATTATTGGCACTTTGTCTTGGTTTGCTATTATGACACTCAACCTGAATAAAAGTGTTAATGCCCTTATAAGGATCCCAGCACAAATGTAAATCTGTTATCCTTTGGCCGATGATACAAACTGCAATCTCAGTAGCATACGGTAAGGAGAGGTGGGAGATTTTCTTGGCTCTGTGGTAAGAGAGAGAAATTAAAAAGGAGCCTACAATGCTGAGTCACTAAGACAAACAACTTACTATGGAATACATTCAGGGTTTAGCAAAGAAGCAGCTGATAGTGAGTCAGTGACTAGTGCCTCCTAGATTTTCCTCATTGGGACAGATTCAACGTGGTGTAATGAAGCAACAGCAAAAAATAATTTTCAACTTTACCATTTAAGTTCATATAATTAATTAGGTATCTAGATAAAAATCTCCAATTATGTCATATATTATATAGATACAGGTGGGACTATTGTTAAAGTTGCCCAACAAGTCCCATTACAAGGCCTGCTTTCAGTTCCTTGTAACTTGGCCAAAATATAATTGTTGCGGAACCTTATTTCTCCCATTTTCTAACTTGTGTGCTTGGCTTTTGCAGCCTCAATGTTACTGTAATGTAATTTATTTATGCATAATATTATAGGGTTTAGTTTATAGCTTGTTCTTCAGTGTACTAAGGTCATCACCCTGTAGAGCTTGGGAAATCGACCAGTCTGCATATAGTCCACACACTGCTTGATTCTGCAAAGTAAAAAGTGTGTAGAGCAGCATAAAATGGATGGAAAACTTTCCAGCAACACTTCCTACAAAAGTGTTTAATGTGATTTTTTATTCTCAAATTTTTGTTTTTCCATGAACCAACATATGGCTTGTTTGCAGCAAATACAGGCATATAGCTTTCAAACCTGGAAAAAACAACTATTTTTGCTTGGAATGGGCATATCTTTGTTCAAAAATGACCTCTTTTTCTGGACAACAGCCTTGAGCCAAAAAGGGCACAAAGGCCCCAATATAGCCTACTGAAATCAAATTTAGCATGTTATTAAGTGCTTTGCTGAACTGGGGCCAAAATTTGAGAAGTTGTTTTAATGAAATAGACCCGTGTTCAAGTTAATAACAAATCAACCTCACATTTAAAGTAGGTTCACCTTTGCCCACCTGCAGTGGGGACACATGCCCGTAGAGCGGAAGACAGGTTTGATTTCCTAGATATTCTTCTTATTCTTTAAGCATGCAGTGTCACTTAGCTGCCAGTGAAAAGTAAGAGCAGAAATAGGAAAGAATTAAATATTATTTGCTGAGAATTCACAGAAAGAACTGTTTTCCTATTTGCATACAAAGAGCACCCTGCATTCCCACTGCTTATCACAGCTGCTAGATAAATCCTCAAGCAGGTTATGTGGTTTACTGGACTAAAGTTACATGAACTGTGGACTGGATAATTGGTCCTGAGACAATTGTCACTGAAGTTGAGCATACACAATATCTTTCAGGATCAGGCCCTTTAATTTAAAACCATTTCTATTTTGATTGTATGCAAAGCAACTAGGAGCTATTTGGCATAGGGAACTAGCAGGGATTTCAAAGGGAGTCATGTATATAGATCAAGGACCTGATGTGGCTTTTTGTGTTCGGTGTAGTCATTAGTCCCATTATTTTTATTCATTTAACTTTAAAAGGGAGATTAAATATATAATAGACTAGTTCAATGTATGAATAAATGGGGGCTTCCTAAATGGGGGAATACAGTATAAAAAACATGGATCGTTTTTTTTTGAGGGAAGGGGTTAGGCATCCTGGATCCTGCATCCTGGATCCAGGATGAAGGGTGTACTGCCTCCAAAAACACCTCTCCACTGTGGTGTGTGGTTGCACGGGGTCTTGCTCCCACACACAGGGAGAAGAGGTGGGATTAAGGGATCCAGGATGCAGGATCCCACACGCAGGGAGAAGGTCTCCAGAATGAGCTCTGAATCAAGCTCATGCAAGACCATGAAGGCAGCCTGCAGAAACTAACCAAAACCAAACAAATAAACAAACAAATAACCACCACACAAAAGACCCCTATTTCTGAAATATACTGTAGTCTTAAAGTTTTGACTTCTGTGTGCAGGAAAGAGAACATAATAGGAAGGAAATGTTACAAGAACAATACTTCTGGCTCAAATGTAAATAAAGGTTATCTGCATAAAGATGATAGGAACAATTATAAAACACACTAGAAAGGGATGCAATTTACAAACATGCTGGCATATGTTTCTGTAGTAAAAGCAAAAAATAGAATAACATGTAATTTATTCATATCTGCAAAGGAAAAATTAATTAAGGAACATGCTAAAAACAATTAAGAGTGATTCTATGTTTATGAGTTCTGAATTTTTATCTTTAGATATTATGCTTTCACTTTTTTAACCAATACTTTCTGATTTGGTTATTTTCCACAGTGTTGTAAAGAAACTCAGGTGTTGAGTACCTGTACCTGTCAGATTCTCAGTATTTGGGAATGTGTCAAGTTCCATTTGCACTGGTGAAGCTGAACTGAACACTTTTCTTCTTGGGGGCTAGGTGGGTGCACAGTTGGATCTCTTGTGCTGGAATTTCTTTGTTAAGAATAAAATGTTACTTTTCATCTCATCCAAATGGAGAGTGTTCAGACAAGGTTTCTATTCTTACACAAGCTGTTTAACATATATGAACAAAGGGTCATTAAGCATGCAAGAAGTGTTGTGTGCAGGATAATTTTCAAATGGGTGTGCAAGAGGAAATTGAACCATTTGGATTTAAATGCTTTTGAAGTCAGAGATTTTCAAAATCAGAGGATGTGTGGCTCAGAAATTTTGGCAATTTGACTCATAGTCTAGGCTCCCACACTGCCTGGCTGCTGAGAATATTTGCTGAGAACAGAGCCTCAGAGATTTGCAAATGATGGCCATCACATCCGACAGGTACCACTTCGCTAACCAGCTGATAAATGCAAGATGGTTTTGCACCACCTCTGGACCCTCCGATTCAGTGAAAAGCCAGACAGTGTTCAAGCAGTGATTGGTGTGCAAAGCAAAGACTGACATAGACCCAGAAAAGATGTAAGATATTAGAAAAGCAAATACCATCCTGAAGAGCATCAGCATTTCACTCCTTAGTCAAACTATGCCCTCGGGCAACCCTAACGGACTTCCTTTTCAAATAAAAATGCAAGATTATGTCAAGAAATATCCTTGTCTTTATCTTCTCCACTGGGCATCATAGCAAGCCAGGAAGCCAGGGGACAAAGTCACTGTCATATTCTGATCTATACATGGAGAAAGGGCAGCAGGGGGTGGGGAGGAGAGGGGAGACAAAGGGGGGGGGTTGCTCTTTGTGATATGGACAGATATCAAGGACTCCTGTCTCTTGTTGTATACTCATAGATACCACCCGCAGAGAACTCTGTTCAACATTTCCCCCATCCACAAGAAACCAACTCTACAGTGCAGAGTAACCATGTGCAATGAATTAGTAGCCGCATTTTCTCTGGATTGGCTTAAAAGGAGGAGACCACACCACATCATGGTAGGAGTCAAACAGAGCGCAAGCTTCTTTCAGAAGAAGCTTTTCCGGAAGAGATCTTCTGAAAAATCTTCTTCCGAAAGAGAGCATTCACACTGCCAAAGTGCATCAAAAGAGCGATCTGCTTTTGCGAAAGGGAGCATCCACACTGATTGGCTGCTATCTTATATATAAGACCACCTGGAACCACTTCAGGCAGGGCTTTAGGTCACCAGTTGCTTCCGAGTGCTGGTACCAAAGCCTAGCTGAGACACGCACTTAAAGGGACCCCCTTGGACAGCTGTTTCTCTGCTTCTGCTGCGTACTTGCTACCTCTTTGAGGGACAGCAAAGCTCTTGCAGCGTCTGCTTTGGTTGCCCAGCTTTTTTGAACACCACAGCTTTTCTCTTGGTGCCATGGAGCTGGAGCTGCCCCGGGCATGTGATGGCCCCACATGGCCAGGCTGCAGTTTCTGCAGGCTGCCTTCATGGTCTTGCATGAGCTTGACTCAGAGCTCATTCTGGAGACCTTCTCCCTGTGTGTGGGAGCAAGACCCCGTGCAACCACACACCACAGTGGAGAGGTGTTTTTGGAGGCAGGACACCAGTTCCGACTGGTGGGACCTCCTGGTTATGGAGCAGTGGAACGACCAGAGGTGGCTCCAAAACTTCCACGTGCAGAAGGCCACCTTTTTGGAGCTGTGTGCCTGGCTTGCCCCTGCCCTCCGGCGATGCGACACCCACCTGCGACCCACCATCCCCCTGGAGAAGTGGGTCGCAATTGCCGTCTGGAAGCTCGCCACCCCCGACAGCTACCAGTCAGTAGGCAACCAGTTTGGCATGGGGAAGTCCACCGTCGGGGCCCTCCTCATGGCGGCAAGGCACTCTCAGGCTGTAGTCCCTGCAGGGTGGGGTGGAGGGGGGGAGTCCTGGAAAAGGGGGACCCTCGGGAAAGAGGTGGTTGCGGTGTGTTGTGTCCTCCACAACATTGTGGAAAGGAAGGGGGATGCCTTCCAGTTGGGATGGGGGGCAGATGCTGGCCGCGAGGGGAGACCCTTTGAGCAGCTGTGGACAGCTGCCATCTGCCAGGCCCATCAGGCCAGGGTACGCATCTGGGTTGCCCTGAGGGAGAGTTTCCCTCAAGGACCCCAGTAACTCTTCCCAGGGCCTCCCCGTTAGGGGCCTGTGCCTTGCTCCACTATCCCTTTCCCACCACAACCCCTCCCTTCCTCCCTCCCTGACCTCCGAATAAACACACCTTTTTGGATTTCAACGCAACAAATTTTGTATTTGTCTTTCAAAAAATATAACTGGGGAGGGGGAGGGTGCTCTTAACCTGGATGGGGAGGGGGACTTAGGACTGGAAGTGGCGTGGGGGCAGCTGGATGTGCCACCTTGGGTGTGGGGACCTTGTTGAACTTGGGGTTGGGTGGGTCCGGGGACCACAGGGGGGTATGCAGGAGAGGGGGCTGGAGCAGGGTCAGAGATGGTGGGGGGGGCAGGGGGAAGGGGCAGGTCATTGCTTGGGGATGTAGGAGGAGGGGGAATGGGCTAGCAGGGAGGGCAGGAGGGTGGTAGGCAGGACCAGCAACAGCAGGTGGGTGTGCCATCATTTCGCGTATGATGGCACACATGCTATTGCAAACTGCTGCATGAGCTGTTTCCATGCGCGGTTCCACCACTCTGCGTCCTCCTGGACCTTCTGTGCTAGGGTCTCCTGCATGTTGTGCAGGATGCCCACATGCTGTCACATCAGCTCCTCCTGCACCATGGAGTGCTTTCGGGTGCCCGAGGGTCGGGCGGCTGGCTTTGGTGGTGTGGCTCGCCCCTCAGTCCCGGATGTGGAGAATACAAAGAGGGAGAGGTGCTCAGTCATCCAACAGTGGCCAATACCAGATGCCCAAGAGGGAGGGGATACAACAGGTAATCCTCCGTTACCCACCTCTGGAAAAACAGAGGCTATGGACACCATTCCTACCCATCCTGGCTAATAGCCATTGATGGACCTAACCTCCATGAATCTATCTAGCTTACCTTTGAACCTTGTCAAAGTTCTAGGCCTCACCACATCCTCTGGCAAGGAGTTCCACAGATTGACTGTGCACTGAGTGAAATAAAAAAAGAAGAAGAAGAAAAGAAAACTAAATCAGTGTTGGAAATTTATACTTTTGCAGACCTGTTACTTCCAGTGCAATGCTCCCACACATCCATCACATGGAGCAATACCAGAGAGAGGGCTAGGGAGAAATTCTGTAATTCTCCAATGTGAAAATATGGAGAGATAAATGAGGTTTGCTTACTTTACAAATCTGCTTTCTGTTTGTATGTTAAATATCGCTGAAGGTGAATTAACAAAGTGGTCAGGGACACTGAAAGAGAGGTAGCATGTCTAGATGTGAAATGGGTGAAGGAAAGAAAAACATAACTCATGCTGGGTACCAGCAAATCATCCACAATGAAGCCCTAATATTTTGGGGAATAATGATCTTGATAATTAGTCAAGCTGGTTGGGAAATGGATTTTTCTCCTGCATGAACATTTTTTGACAAAAAAAGCACATTGATATTGTACGTTGAAGGGTTTTTTTAAGGTTTCCATAAAAAAACCCCCCTGAAAACCCAAAACATTTTATTTTTCCTTAATGTTTTTAGTTAAAAAAAAAGACTTTTTTGGGGAGGACTATATTTTGCTGAAAAGTCATTTCCCTTCAAAAAATGTTTTGCTGAATTTTTTGGACCCACTCTAGCAATTAGGCAGCAAAACTAACACGTTGGTGTTTACATGTGTAGAGGTTTGGACTTACCTCAAAATATCCCAACAGCCCACAAGGCACTTACATTCTTATACCCAGTACTTGCGTATTTCTCTGCCCTCTCACCGCCCCCTCACAGCAAGTATGCTTTACTGGCAGCACAGTAATAGTCAGTGTGTTCTCTGCTGAATTTCACACAGCTGCTTTGTCAGAAATCCAGAGAAAGTCACAGCTGTCTCTCAACTAAGGCATGAGGTCATATTACTCTCCTGAAGACCTTTCTCTAACAACCAGGTAACTCAGACATTGACTGCAGGTCAGGTGACTTGAGCACTAGCATTATTGCTCATACCTTAGCAGTCATATGTTCTGCACAGTCAACTCAGGAAGGGGCTGAGCAGATGATAGAGCACTTAAATAGGTACATGATTTTCAAAATCTGACTTACAAATGCTTCTGGTTAGCAGCTTTGTGTTGTTCTACCTCCACTAATCACAGACCCCACAACACCCAAGATAAGGACACTACTAACCAGCTGTTTTCAAAATCCCTACAGCCTCCAAACCTATGCCAAGCCTCTGGCCATTTATGCCTGAGCAAGCTTCTGTGGACCTGTCTGTAAGAGGACACTCAGGAAGATTAATGTAAATTAACTGAAGGTGTGAATTTAAAAGTGGATTAGTTAAACTGCATTAAAACTCTGTATGGACACTCTTGTTCAGAACTGAAGTACCCTTAAAGCTAACCCAAGTTAAGTCTTCTTTAATTCTGAATGAGTGTGTCCACAGAGGAATGCAATAGTATATATAATCCATATTCAATTCACACCTTTAGTTAATTCAGATTAAGTTCCCTAAAGGTATGCTTACACTACCAAATTATTTCAAAATAATTTATTTTGAAACAACAATTCCCAAAATAACTATTTCAAAATAGCATGTCCACACTACAAAACAGCATCAAAATAGCGCAAAATTATTTTGAAATAACGCATGCACACCAATTGGATTTAAAGCCCCTGGAAGCACTCTGGGGAGGGCACTAGGGGGGCAGACACTTCCTGTAGCTGCTTGCTGAAGCTACCTGAAACACGTGCTTACAGGGGCTCCTCTCTACAGTCACATCTCACATGCCGCTCCTCCACTGCCTACCTCCTTGCGGGACACCAAACTCACGTACTCTGGTTGCCCTTGCGGATGTGTAGCCAGACATGAACCCCATCTTGTTTTTCCCCCCCCCAGAGAGCAAGAGAAAGGCAGTCAGCCTTTGATGCCTGGGAACGCAGGTGTGCTGCTTGTCCCTGACTCTAATAAACAGAAACCAGACAGTAAATGGGCTAGCTGATAACCGGAGGGGCCCCCCTCCTGCTGCCCTGATGGCTAGCACCAGTAATTGACACGCCTACACTGTCCCAGGAGAGGAATCTTCGCCCATCACATACTAGAGTGCCCATTGTCTGCAGTTTCCCAGGTGTGAATTATGCTTTGCACCCTTCCGTGAGAAACTTGGCATTCAAAGCCATTTTTCCTAATTGGCCACTTGAGACCAGGAAGAAGCCTACGTGACTCAAGGGGTATAAAGAGGGGTTCAGTAGCCCACCCCATTTGAGCTCCAATCTATACCTGCTGGCAGGTATATGTTGTCTCCCGAGGTCTGTGGGACGCCCAGCCTCGCCCTACTTCTTCCCGAGGGATTGAGAGAAAGACGCTGGCCACGCCAAGTCTGGAACGCAGGGGTGAGAATTATACCTGCAATGTGTTTCTTATGTGTACACTTTAATTTAGTTACTCTATTATAAGTTTCTCTAATCAACTCATGTTTCACTTCTACTGTAAACAAGAAAATAAGATTGTGCCCTCATTCACTTTATAAGTTTAAATATATATATTGAACCAAGTTTTCTTTCTTCTTTTCTTTTCTTTCTCCTACAAATAAGCAAGTGTGGTTTGAGTTTCTGACTTGAACCCATGCTGCTGTACCCGAACCGAACACAAACAAAAGAACTCCAGCTGGTCATAAGGGACAGATATAGGGAGAGCTTGAGCGTTGGATCGTGTCGCTTCCAGGGGACAGATCCGTTGGGGCACCTCTCAGCCTCCCCAGGCTGCCCACTGCGACGGGACTTTGTGTCCTAGCAGTCAAAGTCTGAGGTGTAAAGCTCTCCCTGTTAAACTCTGGGGCGTCTGTCAGCCTGTTGGCTGCCCACTGCAAAGGATCCCGATCCTAGCAGTAAAGACACGGACGTTAAACTCTTTGGGGCACCTGTCAACCTCCTCCAGGTTGCCCACTGCTAAGGGACCCCACTCCTAGCAGTTAAAGTCTCGGGTGTATAGCTCACACACACCACTCACTGCCCTGACCACCGGCTGACAGGATGCCACAGCACTTACAACATGGAGCTAGAGATGCTGCAAAGCAGTGCCAGGCTCTTGGGCCACACCTCATGGCACAGTTTGTCCAGACTGCCCACATGCTGCTCCAGCAGGACGACAACCAGCCCTAACTGGAGGACCCCTTTACCCAGGTCCTGGTGCTACTGCTGCTGCAAATGCCCCTCAATCTCTTGGACACCATCAAATGCCACTTCTGGGGAGGGAGACCAGTTCTGACTGGTGGGACCAAATCATCCTACAGCAATGGGATGACCTGCAGTCGTGCCAGAACTTCCGCATGCAGAAAACCACCTCCCTGGAGCTCTGCGAATGGTTCACCCCCGCCCTCAGGCAACAGGACACCTGCATGAGACCCACCATTCCCCTGCAGAAGCGCAACGCCATCACCTTGTGGAAGCTCAGCATGCCAGATAGCTACTGCTCCATGGGGAACCAGTTTGGTGTGGGGAAATCCACAGTCGGGGCCATGCTCCTGCAGGTAGTCAAGGCCATCTACACCATATTGTAGTATGGTGCAGAGGTAGTTGCAGAGGTCACTCTGGGGAATGTCAACCCCATTGTGAAGGGCTTTGCCCCCATGAGCTTCCCCAACTGTGGGGGTGGGGCATAGACAGCACACACATCCCCATCCTGGCCCCGACCATTGTGCCTCAGACTGTATAAACAGGGAGAGGTACTTCTCGATGGTGCGGCAGGCCCAGGTGGACCAGTAGGGATGGTTCACAGACATTAATATTGGCTGGTCAGGAAAGGTGCATGACACCCACATCTTCCAGAACTCAAGCCTGTTCCAAAGGATGCACACCAGCACTTTTTTTCCCAGCTGCACCATGAGGGCAGCGTGGGCCCCACCAGGGAGAACTTCAATGCCAGGCTCAGCAGGTGGCTCATGGTGGTCAAGCATGCCTTCAGCTACCTAAAGGGGAGGTCCAGGAATCTCCTCACCTGCCTGGACCTCAGCAAGTGAAACATGCCCTGTGTTGTGCGGCCTGTTGTGTGCTCCTCAACATATGTAAGCTCAAGGGGGAGACTTTCCTGTCAGGTGGGGGCAAAGGCTGATCTGCTGTCCAGGGCATACGAGCAGCCAGATACCAGTACCATCAGGAGAGCACATCAGGGGGCTGTGCTCATCTGGAAGACCTTACAGGAGAGTTTTAGCCAAGGTCACCTGTGAGACTCTATCCTGGGCTTCTCCACAAAGGGTCTCTGCATTGCCCCATGTGCCTTTCCTCCTCCACCCTTCCCTCCACATCTTCCCCCCTCCCCTGCAGACCAAATAAAAAAGCTTTGGAGCTCTGGGGTTGGCCATGGCTCCCTACAAGAGGGAGCTGTGTGTCACGGGGCTGGCAAAGCTCTCCTTGTGCCACAAGCCCTTCTCCTGCAACCTGCATGTTTAAACTCTGCAGGAGAAGGGGAGCATTCGAGTTTTCAGGGGTGTGGCCACAGTGGCCACAAATGCAACTTAGAGAGGCCTCTAGGCCAATTATTATGAAATAGCAGCAGCTGAACATCCACACGAATGTTATTTCAAAATAACAATTTTGAAATAAGCGTTATTCCTCATGGAAAGCAAAAACAACAGGTGTGGACGTGTGGGCATCCCGCATGTTATTTCAAAATAAGGGGAGTTATTTTGAAATAACTCCCTAGTGTAGACCAGGGCTAAGTGTCCCCATGTAGAAAAGCTCTGAAGATTCCATCATGAGTCCCTGAAAATGCTGGACTTTCCCTACAGTTTATTTTGAAATAGGGGGGGAATCCCCTCTTTTTTAGAAATGGGTCCCCATTTATCAGTACGCTCGCATGAGGGGAAGGAAAGTTCTGATGAATGCGAGTTACATCTAAATCACTCTTTGTATTAACTTTGTGCAATAAAACCCAGTGGATAAGGTGTTACAAAACCAAAACCATTTCCATTTCCCCTCCTTTCTATTAGAAGCAGAGATGGGCCAAAGCCACAAGTTTTTATTTGAAACCCCAAAGGTCAATGATTCAAGAAAATCAGGGTTTCCAATACAAACCACATTTTTTGGCTTTGAAAAACTAAAACCACAACTGGGCTTTGTCCATCTTTACATCGAATAGAAAAGCACATGAGACCTGACCTGCTCGATATTTAGAAGTCATTGGTGGCTCTAAAATGTCCCCTGTGAATGACAATATAAAGGATTCAATGTGCATGCCTGAAGTGTCAAACAAACACTGTCTATTAAATGTTTAAGGGGAGGAAATGCTTTCCAGACCCAGAAGTCTTTTCTGGAAAAAATACTAGTCTATAGTATGTTCAGACATATAGTGCTGATACCATAAATGTCACTATGCAGCAGTTTTTATTCAGAAAATAAATGATTACTGTGAAATGAACCAAAAATATATGTTAGTTTTAATCCTCCCCCCCCCCTTTTCCCTACTCCTGTCTTCAGTGCTATAAGAAACAGGTTTCAGGGGAACCTTTGAGATTAATGCAAAGTCACCTTCATGAATTTGAAGGGTAGGGGCAGTTAAAGAGAGCTGGGTAGGGGCAGGATATTAACCAAGGACATAATGCAACTACTACAGTTAATTCTCAAGTCAGCTTCTTTCATGTGGCACTTCTCTAGTGCTGGTCATCAGCGGTTATCAATTCTGTTGGGGCTTGATAGAGCCATTTAAGCCCCATTGTTTGGGTGCTGTGTACTGCTCCAGGGAAGCACTATCTGTGAGGAAAGCTTCCAAAACACAAAAGTTACCCAAAACCAGTGTTCTCTGTAAGCTGAGTGCTTGGGCGGTTACCTAAGAGAGAATCAAATGCCGCCAAACTGATTAGCAGAACACCCACAGCCGGCAGCATGTGTTTCTACTGCTGGTGCACATCCACACATGCCTTGGTGCACATAACAAAATGTATTCCACACAGGGATGGAAAAAACGAGGGCACACTGTTCCAAGACCAACTCATATAGAAAAGTTGCTGGGTTCCATTATCTCACAGAAAAGCATTATGCTCAGATTTTGGACATCTTTGAAAATCTCTTTTCCCTGGCAAGTGGTACATAGCAAAGAAGGGGGTTAAGTCAAAGAGGGCTGCTGATGTCTAGGACATGAGCCAGATAAATCCAGTTAAATACCCTAACCATGTGGATGGCTGAGGTTCCGTGGAAGGAAGGCGGTATGTTTAGCAGTACTCCTTACAACCCCTTTAAAATGGAGCATGTGGGGCTATGGAGCATTGGCAGGGCACATTAGGCGACTATCTGTCTAGCACAGTGCACCCAGGCAACACAGAGCACGACAGCAGATGTAATATAGCCACCATTAGGGCAGATTAACTTTTTTCCTTATCTGAGTCTTCCCAAGAACTTTGTCATGTTTGCCATATATCATATTGTCATGAGTATCTTTCAAGGCACCATTGCTATAGAGATGTGCTTACTGCCTTTATTATTATTGGTATTATGGTACGCACTTGCTGAGATCACGGCCCTATTATGCCAGGAACTGTACAAACATATAGTGAGAACCCCCAAAAGCTGACATGCTGGACAGGCAAAGGAAGTAGCACTGTTATCCTCATTTTGCACACAGAGAAAGTTGACAGTTTGCTCAGATCACATGAGAGGACTGTAGTGGATCAAGGAATGAAAGCCAAGTCTTCTGAATCCTGCTCAAATGCCTTCACTCCCAAGACCATCTTCCTCCTCCTCCTTGCTCCTGCACCACTATTTCCCTTTGATACGCTCTGAAAGTGGTATTCTTTATCTTGCACATGATTCCCCAGAGTGGGTTGTTTGTCCTTCTGAAAAATAGAGAGAGAGAAAGGGTATAGTCACTCCAGAAGCAGAGGGTGTGGGGGCAGCAGCTCTCTGGGCATCAGAACTGGCAGTTTTTAGAGCATCAGAATGAGTAGGCGACTGCTGAGGTTTTTCTCCCACCATAAATAACAAAGCCAAATATCTTATACGCACTTCATGTTTACAGAGGCTCCTCCACTGACACTGGACAGGGAGCAAAGAGTTTTGTTGGCATGAAGACCATTCCTGAGTGGGGTCAAAATTAAGGAGAATCCACGTGTTTGCATTTGAAATTCACAAATCTGCTGTCTGTTATAATGGTATCTGATTTCACAAGGGTTGTTGACAGAAGAATCAGGCCCACTGCATGCAGACAGCCAAACTCTGCACAACATTTACAGCATATTTGATTGCTTTTGATTTTCATCCACCTACTTGGCTCATGCATGAGGGCCCATGGTTGGTGGTGGGGAGAAGAAACAGGTACCTATGAGTATCTCAGAACATAGGTCTTTTTCTGAATAAGGTTTTCTTTTAGAGAAGTGTGGAGGGAAATGCTTTACATTAAAGAAAATAGAGACAATAGACATACTTATGACTAATTCACTGGCATCCTATGCCCCATAGTTGATCCTTAAAAGAAAGCAGATGGGTTGAAGTTCCATTTAAAATAACTCCTCTTTACCTAAGGAATCCTTACATGAGCTTTGCTCATGGATTATGTAAGGGATTTATATAAGATATTAATCACAAATGTGTAACACAGATTGAAGCCTTCACGGTGAACGCAGAATCAAAGGAGTCAAAGAAAATAATGGCTGAGAGGGCAAAATAGCCCATATAGCCTTGAAATTGCTGCCAATCATGGACTTCAAAAAGTCTATGTTAATTTGGGGAGGAGGGGAGATGACAGCAAATTAATCCCTGACTATTCTGTAATGCCTCTATTTTTTTAAAGTCAGGTGGGATAATCTTTTGGTTTCCCTCTCAGACACAGGAGTGATTCTTAAATACATGGGAGCTGGTCTCCATTGTTTCCAGTGAATTCTAGTTTTACACTCAGACCCTCAGATAAAAGTACATACATTGGATGGAACAATGAAGGATGTTTCACCACTCAGCTACACCTAATCAATCAGAAAATGGTATAATGGACATTTATGACAGCTATCTAAGCTTTGCAACAGCCCGAGAGACATACAGATTTCACCAGCGACTAGCATATGTGCTGCCTTATCTGCTTTGGACATTTCCTGTAAAAAGGAAAAAACTTCAGGACTTTCCTGAAGCCCAGTAACTAGAGAAGAAATTTGTTGGGGATCAGTGTTCCCTCTAAGCTGTGGGGCATCACAGTTTCACAGGTGATTAATCAGCCCCACCCAGTCAGAGGCTCAGGGCTCCCTGCAAGGAAGGAGGTAACTGACTGGGTGAAGCTGATTAATCACCTGTGAAGCTGTGCTGCCGTGCAGCTTAGAGTGAACACTGGTGGGGAAACCTCCCAAATTTGACCTTCCCATTTGTCTCAACCTCATGGCAATCATAGAATAATTGAACCATAAAACTAGAAGGACCTTCAAGAGGTCATCAAGTACAGTCCCCTGAACTCATGGAAGGACCAAGCACCATCTAGACATCTCTGACAGGTGTTTGTCTAACCTGTACTTACCTGATAAGATAAACATTTCCAATGATGGAGATTCCAAAACTTTAAGCACTATAATAAATTGCCTAGAAATCACTCTATCAGTTAGGAAGTTTTTCCTAATGTCCAGCCTAAACCTCCCTTGCTACAATTTAAGCCCATTGCTTCTTGTCCTATTGTCAGAGGGAAAGCAGAACAATATCTCCCCCTTCTTCTTGTAACAACCTTTTAAGTACTTGAAAACAGTTATCGTGGCCCTCTTGGTCTTCTCTTTTTCATACTAAACAAACCCAATTCTTTTGATCTTCCATCATAGGTCACGTTTTCTAGACCTTTAATCATTTTTGTTGCTCTTCTCTGGACTTTTCTGAATTTGTCCATATCTTTACTGAGTTGTGGTGCCCAGAACTGGACACAATACTCCAGCTGAGACCCAGTCATTGCATAGTAGAGCAGAATAATTACTTCTCATGTCTTGCTTACAATACCCCTACTAATATATCCCAGAATGATGTTTGCTTTTTTGCAACAATGTTATACTGTTGACTCATATTTAGCTTGTAGTCCACTCCAGATTCCTTTCCACAGTACTCCTTCCCAGGTATTTATTTCCCTTTTTGTATGTGTATAACTCCTAAGCGGAGTACAGTAAAACTTGTGCTATCTGTCACGCTCGGGGATTAGGGCATTCTGGTTATCTAAAAATTCTAGTTATCTGAGTGTCCCATCAACCTAGGAAAAACCAATGGACAATAATAGTAAAACTCAAGTTTTTAATATTGGTAGTTTTGTAGTGTGAGGCAGTTGGTCACACATTTCTATTTTGAGTTAAAGATGATTGGTGGTACTTAAATAAAAAATTGTTAAGCCAATCATGGTAAACCAAGCCAGGCCTGTGCTCCTGAAAATGTGACAGTATTGTGTCTGGGGGCAATGCCGGTTAACAAAGTTTTCTGGTTAACAGAATGCCGGATAACAAAGGTTTCACTGTACTTTGCATTTGTCCTTATTGAATTTCATCCTATTTACTTCACACTATTTCTCAAGGGTATCTAGATCATTTTGAATTATAATCCTATTCTCTTTAGCACTTGCAACTCCTCCTTGCTTGGTATCTCTGCTAACCTTATAACTATACTCTTTATGTCGTAATCTAAATAATTGATGAAGATATTGAACAGAAATGGACCCAGAATTTATCCCTGCAGAATCCCACTTATGCTCTTCCAGCATGACAATGAATCATTCATAATTACTCTCTGGTAATGGTTAGCCAACCTGTTATGCACCTACCTTATGGTAACTATTGAGGCTGTATTTCCCTAGTTTGTTAATGAGGTCATGTGAGACTGCATCAAAAGACTTACTAAAGTCTAGATACACCACATCTACTGCTTCCCCCTTATCCACAAAGCTTCCCCTTTATCTACAAGAAAGCTATCTAGTTGGTTTGACATGATTTGTTCTTTACAAATCCATGCCAATTGTTACTTATCACCTTACTTATCATGTACATGGAACCTGGCTATTACTTGGCTCATAAACAGCACATACCTTCTGTGTGTGCGCACCAGAGGTAACGTTTGTTACGCTCTACTTCTCACTGGTGCTCAGTGCAAATAGGAAATGGAAGGGAAAGAGGACAGAAAAAGTTGAAGATTTTTTGTTTCCAGTTTGAGCACTAGAGTCTGACAAACAATATGAACAGTTAAAAAAAAAGGCTGGAGAAAACAGTTAGTGTTTGTTGGAGTGGCAAATAAGGATAGATAAATTAATGAAAGTTAGAAGAGAACTAGAAATGTGGTGCAGGGATCAGAGCTGATGGCATCTATCACAGATACCATCTTGTAAAACACACTGGAAAGCAGCCTTTGAATCTCCAGAGCTAAAAGCTTGAGCTGCTACAGTTTGAGCCAAAGAGCAAAGCCACTGTAGTGAAGAGTTGTAACAACTCATCTCCTCTATGGATTGATACAGAGGGCAACCTGGAACACATTCACCAGAGGGTTATACTGCTAGTTCTTTTCTCTGCTGTCATTTCAGAATTGGCAGATTCAGAGCCAGGAGCACTTCGTAGTGCTAAGCAGAAGGAGACACATAGAAGCAACGGCTGACTACATAAATGTAGAGTGAACTAAAATCCTATAAAACACAATAAAATTAGAATGGGCCTGAGCCACAAAATTTCAGATCCAAAGTTCAAAGGCTTATGATTTGTGTTCATCTCCTTAAAAAATTAAAAGGTAACAGACCCTTAACTACTGTGACACTGCATTGAGAAAAGAGTATGGGAAGAATATGCACACAGCTAAAGATCACCAAGTTACACAAATTCATCTCTCGCATAAAGAATATTTTTGATTGTTTATTTCTGATTCTGCTTACATATCCACTATAAGTCACTTTCTTACCTTCAAACCTAACTGCCAACAGAAGAACCTTCAGCTATTCCACTATAAGATCTGACATCTCTTTTTTGTAGTCATATTCACAATGATCATACTTCTTTGATACTCTTGTCTGGAATATGGATCAACAGGCCTGTAGTGAACTATGTGCAGGTCTATTCCCTGCATCCTTTGGTAAGCCAGCCAGGCACCCCTCAAGATATTCAGCCACTTTCCTTGCAGTATCATTTGGGGAGTACAATAGCAATTGCAGCACCAAGTAAAAGCTCTTGCTTCATTACTACTTTTGCCTCTTCAAGGTCAGTTTCCATCTTTCCAAATTGCCAATAGCAGATGTTTGCAGTATAAGAGGCCATGCAACCAACTCCAGTACTCTTAAATAAGAGTGAAGTTGATTTGGCCCAGGGTAGAAAAGAAAAGAAAAGAAAAGAAAAGAAAATCACATGCATAATTCTAATTGTGAATAAACCTTTCTGCTGGTAACTGGATTCTATGACACATGCACTGGTAAATAGGCACAAAGCTTTTGTTACAAAACACAGGCATATCTACAGCACTGATGAAAAAAAATTTCTCATGTATTAGCGACTGAAGTAACCTAAACTGCACCTTGTACAAACACCTGCTGAACACTGGTTGCTAGGTAAATGAAAGATTCCAATAATGTTTTTGATAAAAAAATGTATTGAAATACTGGAATTAAATGTGCCAGGGGTTTTTTGTTTTTTGGAGGGGAGAAATGGAAAATTTGATAATGATAATTTTTTCACAAAACTGTTTAATTTTCAAAAGAGAGGGGACATTTTTCAATGAAATAATTTTTTAAATGAAAAATGTTGTTCAGCTCTGTTAGACAGACAGATTCTGATCTCTCTTATATTGATTTCACACTGGAGTAACTCTACAAACTTCAGTGGCATTTTGCACCCCACATAAGATTAGAATCTGGCATATAGGTGAATGGGATCAAGGACCGCAAGTAATCCTGTGACTTTTTTAACAAGCGCTGGGCAAGTAACAAAAGTAATTTTGATGCAGTAATGTGCTCACTATACTGTACAAGTTTAGTTCAAAGTACAAATACTCCACCGTCCATTTAAACAGCATAAAAAAGAATCACTGAGAGGATAAAGAAGGCAGTAGAGAAGCCTATAGGGTCAGTGCATTCTATTTGTAAAGCATAAGCTTAAAGCAAATATTTGAACCACAAACTAGAATTTGTTTAGCTCAGTATTTTATTCAAAGAGAGGAAATGAGAGATAGGTAATGTTGGCATCAGGGTAACAGACAAAACCAAATGAAAGGAGAGAGAAAAAATAAACAAGGACATTCACAATGGAACAAGGGGTTTATGAAGTGTTTGGAACTCAGACAAATCCACATCAAAAGTGTAAGAAATAGATCTCGGGACTGAGAGTACATATGTCTGTATTTAGTTCAAAAGGAAGGTCTGAACAAAATTGGAGGGTGATCGAAATTAAGGCTCAAAAAGGCGAACCTAACTGCCATCTCAACTATGGAATCACAGCGAAAATATGCCGTTCAAAATGTCGTTGTCTTATGTTAGAACTGTTTTTTATCCCCAAGTGCTGCAGGTAGGTACATCTGGTAGCTTTATGTCATGTGTTCAAAAATATGGGACATGGAAACATGAAAAACAAATCTGTAGAGAACAAAAAGGAATTGAAGAACAGAGAGAGAGAGAGAGAGAGAGAAAGAGATGGGAATGACACTAATCTGAAGCACTATTACCCTCTTTAAATTGCAATTGCAAACAAAAAAATCCCATTTATCTCAAAGAGATCGGGTTCCGGTCCTACTTTGTGTTTGTCTATAAACTCACATTCAAATTGGGAGCATTTTCCATGGTATTTAATTACGTCTCGGTGGCTGTGCTATTATTAACTCAACCCTTTTTGCTCCTGGGTTGTGGAGAGAGAATTGGGTGTACACATTTATTTAGTCATTGCTGCTAAGTATAAAAAAGTCTGAACTTAGTTGCTGCTGTTGTTCTGTTTTGTGGTGGGAAAGACATGATTGGATTTTTTTTAACATAAGAAATGTTGAGTTATTAAGTCAGATCTTCCTTGATTTCTGGAGGCTTTCCTTGCAAGACCCAAGAGTGTACACTTGGAGTTCTCTCAGTCTTTAAGTGTGGTAATAAGGGGATTCAATTTTTTAACAAAAGAGCTTTTGTTCCAGATACTCAAGCATTGGAATTAAAAAGTTTTAATATTAACAGAGTTTTAAACCGTCTCAATAAAAATCCTTCTTAATCAATCAGATTTGTTTCCATGGTACCTCTGATGATGTAAACTTATTAAGTCTCCAGTGAGCCCTAGTGTCTTCCAGGAAAAAATGGTCAGATAGCCTGTCTAATGTAAAACACAACCTGAGAAATAAGTATTCTTTCTGGAAAGGTTCAGGCCTTCTTCCTAGATCATTAATCAGTGGGGGGGAAAGCACAATTCCCCCCCTCTTCCAATCTCACCTGCAATGTTCGCAAAGCACTTGGAAAATGTAAAGCATTGTAAGTGTATTATTAAACTGGAAAGGAATGTATAAGGACTGCTATTATACAAATAGCCGTGAAACACTTTACTCACGCTACAGATGCAAAAGCTCAAGAAACATCTTTTTTGTAAAAACTGAAACAGATTGTGATATTCAGCAGCACGCATCTTTGCTAGGAAAACATTCCTACTACACTATTTTTGCTTTTCTTCTCATGTTTTTTCCAAGGGTTTCCTAATTCATCACGGTGCGGATGGATAACAACAGCCACACTACAGGGTGTTATTGGCACACAAAAAGCCTGTCAGAATGAAGATAGAGCTGGTATTACTTGCTTTTACTGAAATTTCCTTGCTAACCAATACCTTTAAGGCCTGGTCTTGCAGTTCTTACCTAGGCAAAATTCCCTTTGCAGGAAAACCATAGGATCTCATCCCTATCCAGTTTTATATAAAAGAAACAGGGTCAGATCTTCAGTGTATGCGGCCTTGCTTACCCAATTAGTGCCTTTTTGACCAAGGTTAGATACATGAGATAAACTTGATGCATTTTGGTATGCCCATGGGAATGACTGACATTTTTTTATACAATTTCTTCTGGAAAACTATTATTGGAGAAATTTATTACCATGAGATATATTGAAAAATCAGATACCAGTCCTGGTAGATTAAGTTTGTTTCTTGGAAGGTATAAGTAAAGGCTGCTGGTCATGTTTCCAGTGAAGAGAATGACCAAGGTTCTATTAACTTTAATGGAATATTTAATTTAATAGCTAAATATTCAACTTCCTCTTAAATAGTAGCAATATGCAGAAAATGTTTAAAATTGAATTTCAGAGATTCAAAGTATATAGGCCAATTCAGAACTTTCTAAAATGTGACATGTTACCCAAATGGTGATTACATCATCCCCTGATGGATTTGGGGCAGGAACTAGATGAATTCATCACACATTCCATTCTCCTCGGCGTACTCTCAGGAATTAGCAAGTGGTGTGTTGTGAAGGGAGAATGATTCAGAAAAACACCTTAATCATTTCAATGTGATCTACTGCACTTGTTATCTGTAATTAAGGACTGATTCACAAAATGAAGTGAGCATATTAATCCTTACAATTTTAGATTATTTCTAAAAAGATCCCAAACCCTGTGCATGGGCTATCCAATCCGTGAGCCACTCTGTTACCTATCTGCCTCAGTAAGAGTGAATTTTGTTGGCAATTAGACTGTATGCCAGCTCCCTGTCACACCAGTTTGTCCTCTTCACCAGCAAACTCCTCATGGCTCTCCTGGCCCGAACCTCATCTAACAGGTATCAGTACTACCCAACCCCTAAGCTCTTCAGATGTTTCTTTGCAATGCATGGCCCCTCCCTTTATGTATTCACAGAATATATTAATTATGCAGCTCTGTTAAAAAGAGCATCACAACTTATTCATTTAACTGGGGGAAATCCCCATTTCCTTCCAACACAGCACTGAATAGATTTATAGTAAAAGTAAAACAAGTTTATTAACAAAACTGCAGGGATTTAGTGATACCAACTAAAAAAAGATAAAAGTAGAGATGGCAACAAGCAAAGTGAAAATATGTATCTAAAAGTCTAAAACAATCTGATAAGATGGCAGTCTTTGTTCAAGACGATTTCTTTTACCTACAGTCTCCTTTCAGTGCTTTACTGGCCAGCCTGGTAACAGAGATCAAAACTTTTGATTTCAAAATGGAGTCACTCTCTGTACCTTAGGGCACATCTATGCTGCAGGGCAAAAGTTGAATTAAGATATGCAACTTCAGCTACATCAATTGCATAGATGAAGTCAAAATAGCTTAATTCGGCTTTTGGCGCTGTCTACACATCAGGAAGTCAAAGCAAGAACACTCTTCCTTCGTCTTTCCTTACTCCTCGTGAAATGAGGGTTACTGAAGTCAGAGTAAGAAGTCTGCCATCTAGAAATTATTTAAGAATAAAGGCTTGCTGTCTAGACTCCCACTTTGTTATTTCGAAATAATGCTGCTGCATAGACATATCCTTATGTTCCCAAAGGGATGCCTTTGTTCTACCAGTCAGGAAGACCTCCTGGGGATTCAGTCTCTCTGTGGCTGCAGATAAGTTAGTTAATGATGTTAGTAATGCAAATTCGTATCTAAAAATTATAGATTACCTATATTCATCTGGAATAAATGTAGATTTGCCTTTTTTGGGGGGTTCAGTTCCTATTTATTTTTTTTTCCTTCTTACTAATAGTTTTCTTAAATGAGTCAGAAAGGACAGTATCTTAATATATTAGTTAATGAAAAATAAAACTAAAAGCTCCCTCATATCGTGCTCTATGTAATGCTATGTTATGAATGTGTTGTATTTGCTGATGTCCGTTACATTTATGAAAGATTTAGGAGCATTTTTGTTTGTTTTTAAGATTACACCATGATGATGCTAAAGCAATTGATATCAGCTAATTTGGGGGAGTTTTAAACAACACTGGGAACTTCACTCATGAATAGCTTTGCTGGCTGACTTTTCTCATCAAATCAGAGCTTAAAAAAAGTCAGATCCATCCTAACATCCCAATTTGTTTCCATTAGATCCTATTTAAAAAGGAAAAATAATAAACAAAGAGATTGATAAAGACAGAAGCATGAAAGATTACTTTCATATGCTTTCCCAATTAGCAGGGATCTATAAAGTGCAATATATAATGGAACAACAGGAAATGCTAGATTCATGGTGTAGGAAGCTTTGAAATGTTGCTTCCTGTGCATGAGCTACATGCACTCAGCATTCGTTACATATATTTTAAACAGAAAGATGACGGACTAGAAAAACTGATCTTTGTGATTAATCATAAGACTATTTTCTGTAAAAAGTAGAAATATCAAAGAGATATTTTAAGGCTATCTTAACTCCAGGGCAGCAAAAACCCTTGTCACTCCCAATTACTATGTCAACAGGAAAGTTTATTTATGCTAAATTATACACACATAGACACTTGCTTTTTTATTTAGACTAAGTTCTTTGGTGCACAGACTTGTTTTTGGTCTTGTGGTTGTATGGCAACTAGCACAATAGAATCCTGGTCCAGGTCTTCGGTTCCTAGCTAATACAAATAAATAATAATTATCATCCTATATACACACTCATATAACTTGTAATGGGAAGTCTCCTTTCATCTATTATGGCCTGTAGAAGCAATGTTGAAGGAAATGAAGGGAAAAATGGTTTCCAGACTGGCTACGTTGACAAACTATTACAAGTAGGAAATGCTGGAATTATATGGGACTAGTAGACCCTAGGGATTAGTAATGGAATACTCTCCCTTTCATCTCTACGTCATCACTCCAAATCAACCCCAGGTTGGTAATGACCAGAAATTATCACTATCAGACAGTATTTTAGTCTTCAGTATTTCTTGTGGCTCCATGCTAGGTATGGAATTTGGCAAAACTGGTTCATCCTCCCCTTAAAAGGGGCATTCATAACAATTGTACATCACTTTACTTCATTAAAGTTCTTCCCATTTCCTTTTCAAACAGAACATTAATCTCCCTTCTCTGTTCAAATCACCCTTGCACTATTGACAGTTATTGACCCTTTGTTCTTGCCACTGTTGATGGAATTACGGTATCTTTTTACTTCTTCACTTCATCCCATTTTATCTTTTTGTACACAAAAGAACACCACTTTGCCCTTCCACAGAATATTCATTTCAAAGACCTCTACACACTTAACAAACATTCATTATTAGTTCACAACACCTTTCAGAGACAGTTATTACCTTCTTTTCCACTTCCCCCTGCCAGTAATGGGCAGAATACCTCAGTTGTTAAGTAACTTTCTCAAAATCACAACTGGGTGCAAAATCAAGGTCTCTTCCCTTCTAATTCTGTGGCTTACTCTTTAAACTGCCATTATGCCCAGGCAGTTATCTTCTACATATAGGGTCTGATTTTTCTCCAATTACTTTTTCATCTCCACACATTAATGTAGAGTCAAATACTGAGTGATGTGGAACAGCTCCTATTGGCTTCAGATTTACATTGTTGTGACAGATAAGAATCTGGTCCCAAAGCCCTGATAAATGGCTTGATGCAGTTGTAAAGTGCATGGCATGAATTTTGTTGTTACTCTCATCTACCCCAGCATGCCTTTTAAAGAACAAATCTCTCTCATTTGCAAAGTGGCATCTAAAAGTAGAAATGACTCTTTTTCCAACAGAGGCACATGAATAAAAATAGCACTTTAGAAGAAAGAAACAGGCCAAGTGTGGCATAAAAATGAGCACAACAGGAGAGATCATTGTTTGAACTCAGCAGTTATTGATGTGTTCACTTTAGCGGGCTACAAGTAGTGAAGAAATAGGAAACTCCACTTACGGGTCACATAAGCTCAAATAAGACAGACAGAATGCAAAAGAAGAAATTCAAAAGACATCTTAGAAATATTAAAAATCATAATGAAAACAATTTGGAGAGTTTATATTTTGAAATAAAAAATAAAGCACCTACAAAACCAACACTAAATTCAATCAAGTTAGACTCCAGATGAATGTATTTCTCTATATTACACTGCACACAGAATTACTATAATGAGTTCTCAGCACCAGGATTTTTTCCACTTCAGTATAACAAACAATGAGTGTGTGAGAAAGAGGGAGTGCAAGTGAGAGGGGGACCATGTCTAATAGAGCATGGAGCTGCAAGTCAAGATCCCTGGGCTCTATTGCTGGCTCTGGCACTGATTGACTACAAGGGCCTAGGAAAGTCACTTAGGGTATGTCTACACAGCAAAGTTATTTCAAAATAACACCTGTTATTTTGAAATAACTTTCCTAGCGTCTACACAGCCAAACCGCTATTTCAAAATTAATTCGAAATAGCGGAGTGCTTATTTCAAATTTGGTAAACCTCATTCCACGAGGAATAATGCCAAATTCGAAATAGCTGTTTCGAAATAAGTGCTGTGTAGACACTTATTTCAAAATAGGGGGCCTCCAGACTTCCCAGGGTGTCCTGGTGGCCACTCCAGCCTCAACCAAGAACGCTCCTCTCCCACCCCCCTCCCTGGAGCCCTTAAAGGGGTTGACTCTGGCCACAGTGCCTGTGCCTGTGCCAGCTCCAAGCCTCCCCACCCAGAGCCAGGTGTCACTGCCCCTGACCCAGTGGCCCCAAAACATGAGTCACCAAACCACTGGCAGCCAGCCCTCCACCGCTCCCCAGGAGCAGTCTGCCAGCTCCCAGGAGCCTGCCAGGGCCCGCAGAAGGCAGGTGCCTTCCTGGTCCAGGGTGGAGATCATGGACCTTATTCAGGTTTGGGGGGGGATGCCCCCAATGTCCATGATCTCTGCACTAGACCGAGGAATGCGGCCGTCTATGGCAGGATAGCTGCCAGCCTGGCCACCAAAGGCTACATGTGAACCCAGGAACAGGTTTGCATGAAAATCAAGTTGGTCCGGCGAGGCCCCCAACCCTGAGCCCTGAGCTTCCCCTTCCCCTTCTTCCCCTTGCTTCCCCCTTCCAACTCCCTCCTCCCAGGTTTCTCCCTCCCCCTCCCACCCTCTCTTCTCCCCTCTCCCGCCTCCTTTCCCTAGTCTCACCAGAGTATCATTCCCCCGCCCCAGTTTTGTTAAATAAAGAGAGTTTGTGTTCATGAAAATACATGTATTTTATTTGACATTAGGAAGGGAGGTTAGGGAGGGGTAAGTGGAAGGACGTGAGGCACAAGCCCCCAGTGGGGCAGACCAGGGAGGCTCTTAGTGTTCCTCAGGGTGGAAGCTCTTCTGCAGGGCCTCCTGGATACTGACAGCCCCCTGATGGACCTCCTGGATGGCAGCCTGCAGAAAGTGCAGCCAGGCTCGCAGCAACGCGTCCACGAGAAGCACCAGAGTGCCCGGGGCAGCTCTGGCTCCATGTTGCAGAGTGCTGTGGTGTCCCGAGTGAGGGCACGCAGAGACAAAATGCTTTTGCTGTCCCTCATTGAGGTAGGCAAGCAAGCAGGGAAAGCTGAGAACTGGCTGGCCGGGGGGGTCCCTTTAAGCCCACGCCTCAGATAGCCTCAGGCAGCAGCCACACAAAGTAACTCCTGACCTTATGCCCTGCTGGACCTGGTTCCAGCCAGCCTTAAATGCAATTCAGCGTCCACTCAGTGTGGACACGCTATTTCAAAATAGCAAAACACTATTTCAAAATGCATTTTGTGTGTAGACGCGTTATTTCAAAATAACTTATTTTTAATTAACTAGTTCAAAATAAGATATTTCGAAATAATGCTGTAGTGTAGACATACCCTTATACAGTACACTCCTATGTCTCACTTATCCAGTCAGATAATATTACAGACAATTCACCATTTTATGCCTGTTCACACTTCCTAACCATTAAAAATATATTGGGCTAGAACCTCAGTTGAGTAAATTGTCATCACTCCACTGACTTCAGCAGAGTGACCACAGTTTATATCAGCTGAGTAGCTAGATAATTAACTCCACTTTTACTGTTTCTAAAATGTTTTTTATTTATCTGCCATTTTAATTAGCACAGAGCACCTCGTTTGTGTGCTTTGTAATTTGAGAAGAAACAGGCATAGCAGTTGGCCATTTCATTGCAAGTATCATATTATAGATCTGGTCACTCCAAACTGTTTGCTGTTACAATTACCCATGGCAGATGTCTGCATAATGCTTTAAAGTGAGGAACACCTTTCTCAGGCAAATATAAAGGTGATGAAATATAGGTTAGGTTCTATTAAGATAGTATTTTTGTGTAGAGCTGTGAAGAATATTCTTTTCTGAAAGTGGGGTTCTGATTCTGTATTCCTTGCTCATATGCACCTCCCTCATTAAACACCTCAAGATTGTATTGTATTTCCTCAGCTATTAGACCTATACAGCTCCCTAAAATGGGGAACTGGGGCAGGGGAAATGTTTTTGATCATTTGAACCAGGACTATCAGACAACCACTAAGTGCTAGTTGGGAATAATGTACCCTTTTGAAATTGTGTGATACATTGTTTTAATACTAGTAGCTTCATCCCACATTATTTACACAAGTAGAATTATGATCCCATATACTCTATCCATTGATTTAACAGTTGCGCCTGCTAGCCCTGATTTACACTAGAGAGTTATTTCAAAATAACAAGCAGAGCATCCATGCTACCAAGCCCGTTATTTTGAAATAACAGGCTAGTTATTTCAAAATAACAACTCTTGCTTTCCATGCGGAATAATGCTTATTTCGAATTAGTTATTTCAAAATAGCAGAAGTGTGGATGCTCCACTGCTGCTATTTCAAAATAACTACTCCCCAGAGTCATTCAAAGTAATCACTCCCCTGTGCTTCCTGGGGCTCGTCAAGGTAGCGCGTCCACATTAAGGGTATGTCTACACAGCAAAGTTATTTCGAAATAACAGCCATTCCATTATTTCAAAATTAATTTGAAATAGTGGAGGGCTTATTTTGAAATTGGTAAATCTCATTCCACGAGGAATAGTGCCAATTTCGAAATTGCTATTTTGAAATAAGCACTTTGTAGATGCTTATTTCAAAATAGGGGGCCTCCAGCCCTTCCCAGGGTGCCCTGCTGGTCACAAGGTAATTTCTGACCTGATGCCCTGCCAGAACCAGTTCCGGCTGGCCTTAAATGCAATTCAGCATCCAATCAGTGTGGACGCGCTATTTCAAAATAGCAAAAAGCTATTTCAAAATGCATTTTGTGTATAGATGCATTATTTTGAAATAAGCTATTTTGAAATCAGTATTTCAAAATTAGATATTTCGAAATAACATTGTAGTGTAGACATACCCTAAGACACCCTGCCTCGGACTAATTCAGGGTTCCCTGTAGTGTGGTCACGCTATTTTCATAGTTATTTCGGGAGTTATTATTTCAAAATATGTTATTTCAAAATAATTTCCTAGTGTAGACATGCCCATAGAGAAGTGTAAATAGACCTTACTGTAAATAAGCATTCACGCCTAAGCCTTTCCAAAAAATGACAACCTTTAGATTCACTTCTATAGATAGTCATCAATGCTAGCACAGCACTCACAAGCATGAATTTAAAAAAAATCATACCGCTGTTATGGACAGTGCTTTTCTTGTAAAAAAAAAAAAAGGTGCCGGTACTTCAGGGGAAAAGTTGTTGAGCTCTGACTGGAGGTGCCGGTACTGTGTCTGGAGGTGCCAGTACTGCGTACCGGGCAGTACCGTCACAAAAAAAGCACTGGTTATGGGATTGTAAGTAACGCAGGTAGCAAAACACTATAGGTCAATGAATAATGTTAAATTTGGCAGCATTTGACTCTTAGGGTGGGTACTTATTATCCAAACTATATACAGCTACCACAGGACCAAATACTACTATGGGGCTGGAGAAATGTAGAAACTGTTATTATTAATGTCTTCATTGTACTTGATGTCTTTGTTTCTAAATTCTTACCAGTAGTCATGAGAGTACCTTTTACCCCTACTGTTAGCATCTCTACTGCCTACTTCTAATTTTTGGAAAATGTTAACACATTTATAAATCACATTAAGGGCTTTGGGTGAATGGTGCTTTATACTCTAAATGCAAGATATCAAACTGTATAATTTCAGAGTAACTGATACATAAATTGCACCAAATACAGTCCTTGGGCCCAGTCTGGTTGTGGGGATGCTGCACTGCCTTCTGAACCTAATTACACAAATGGTTTTCTTAGCTATTTTACGAGAGCACTTTGAATTTGAATATACCATTTGCATTCTGTTTACCAGGACTTGTAGGCTGCTTTGAATCAGATACATGTTCTCATGAACTAGTCCATTCAATTTGCATTTAGCCACTGTCATGTGACTGGAGCTATGAAAAAAAAATCGAAAAGGAGGTGGTGTTTATTTTGAAATGTTGAAGTGCCTAATGAAAGGGAGAGGGGAGGACTTGGTAAGCTGGCTTTGTCATCTGTTTTACTAAGGAGGCTTAACTGTAGACAGGCAGGCAATGCAACTCCTGAATGCTGGAGAAGGTCACAGCTTCTGTGTTCATAAACTATCCTGGACATCTGTTTGATAATATGCTTCAACATCTGACTGGCGGGGGGGGGGGGGATAGGAAGGCAATTTATGTTCTCCAACTGGCAGTGCAGACAATAGTAATAATAGTGCCCTTCTGCATGTCTCTGATGTGATTGCTGAGTGATTTTCCCTTTCTTATGGAGGGGGGCACTTGAGGAAGGAGGGATTAATGACACAGTTCAGCAGATGTTGAGATCCTGTCCCCACAGTCCAAATGAGAGGCTGCTTAAATGAATATTAGAAGAATTCCACTAATTTTAGAGTGCTTTTATCTCCTCTTCCTACTCACAATTTTATTTAGTAGCTCTCCAAATTCACTATCCCACCTTCACTAACTTCCCAAACTTTTCCCGGACTCCTTATGCTGCAGTAAGGACTGGACAAGAAATGCTATTAACTGCCTGAATCAGAGCTAGAGATGGAAATTTGCCTGAGTTACTTATCAATAAGCAGCTCTAATTTTAATACCCCAAACTTTTGAAAGTGTCACATATGGAAGAAGTAGCGATGGCATGGAATCTTTTCCACCATTGAACTGATAGACTTCGGACTAGATCTGCTGTCGTGTTTTACCATGAGCCAAGGCTTTCTTGAAAACTTGTCACTAACTTTACCCTAAAGCATATGTCAATGGTTCCTATTTGACTGGGATAGTTGTATGTATTAGCAAAAATCTATTGTCCTATTGGTTCTTCAACCCCCAAGATACTGTTCTTGTTTGAGATTCCAAATATGAAAAGACTTACTGTCAATGATAAGCAATGAGAGCTAGTCAGGAAATATATTTTTACCTATAAAAAGTTTAGATAAAAACAAAAGTTATATTGTTGAATTTTTTTTTCAAATATTTTTGTTTGTATTAATCACAAATCTCTGTTTATGTTGAAAATGTTCATTAGACGTTTAATTTATGATGATCTATTTTTCAACTAAAAGTCCTTTAATCAAAAACATTTCTATCAGTTCTGCTCAACTTGGAGCTGGAAAACCTGGCCAATCTAAAAGTAAAAAGTGATATTGCCAAATCTTCTGCTGGTGCAAGTGGGTGTAGCTTCATTGTCTTAAAATGAGTTTCATTCACTTACATCAGCAGAATTTGATGGTGTTACTTTTCTGCAGCAAGCAAACAGTCATTTAAAAGTCCAAGTTGTAAATATTTCAACATGACTAAAAATTACAGATTGAGCAGCAAATTATTATTGGAGAGTCAGGGAGAAGTTGATTTAATTTAAGCAGGGCTATTAATTATTACTGGCCCAAATCCTGAATGGTGCTAAGAAACTAAACTTGATGTCAATGGCTCAGCTCCTCTCAGGATTTGTTCAATTACTATAACAGTAATTCCAGTAGATGTGAATAATTCAATCTCTCTCTTGCTCCCTCTTTCTGACAACTGTTGGAAGGCAAGATGGCTGTAAAATCTGATTACTGCTTGCTAGGGCATGGCTGGGCAAGAGCCTGTCATTGGGCTGGATCTGGCCCATCTAATTCTTTTATCCGGCCCATGCGGCAGCTCCCAGCCCCACACCTTAATGTGTTGTCTGCGTGCCCTCTCAACTACCTCTATTTAAAGGGCTCCTTCCCCGCAGCTGCCAGGCAATGAATTATAGCTGCGGAGAGGGTGTGAGCAACATGTTAGTGGTGGGCCGGGAGCAGTGAGCCCTTTCAGCTGCTTCTATTTAAAGGGCTCAGGCCTGCTAGTCAGCTGCCATAGTGCCAGTGGTTCTGCAAGAAAAGGTAGCGGAGGCAGTTGGCTTTGCTGGATCTAGAGATCTAAGCAATTCCAAATTGCTTCTTGTTGCACAAAGAAAGCAGAAGAAAACAAAATAAATGTCCTGTTAGTTTCCAATGGCTGAGACTGCTGGTGACATTCAGTGAGCCCTATCCCTCACTGATGAGGAAGAGAAAGAATACACCAGAGTGAAAGAAGTTTTTGTTGCTCATTTCACAAGTGGACAGAATACTATGTTTGAAATGAAGACATTTTTATAGAAGGTGCCAGGAACAAAAGGAAGAGGCTAAGACTTTTATTTTTACAGATCATTGTCTTGCTGATCATTGCCAATATGAAACATTAAAATAACTTACAAGCAAGAAAGTTCATAGAATCATAGAACCATAGAGCTGAAAGAGATCTCAGAAGGTCATCAAATCCAGCCCCCTGCTCTAGGCAGGACCAATCCCAACTAGATAAACCCAGTCAGGGCTTTGTCAAGCCGAGACTTAAACACCTCTAGGGATGGATACTCCACTACTTCCCTAGGTAACCCATTCCAGTGTTTCACCACTCTCCTAGTGAAATAGTTTTTCCTAATATCCAACCTGGACCTCTCCCACCACAACTTAAGACCATTGCTCCTTGTTCTGCCATCCGTCACTACTGAGAACAGCCTTTCTCCATCCTCTTTGGAACCTTCCTTCAGGAAGCTGAAGGCTGCTATCAAATCCCCCCTCACTCTTCGCTTCTGCAGACTAAACAGACCCAACTCCCTCAGCATCTCCTCATAGGTCATATGCTCCAGCCCCCTAATCATTCTGGTTGCCCTCCGCTGGACCCTCTCCAATGCGTCCACATCCTTTTTGTAGTGGGGGGCCCAGAACTGGACACAATACTCCAGATGTGGCCTCACCAGAGCCGAATAAAGGGGAATAATGACATCTCTGGATCTGCTGGCAATGCTCCTCTTAATGCAACCTAATATGCCATTAGCCTTCTTGGCTACAAGGGAACACTGTTGACTCATATCCAGCTTCTCATCCACTGTAACCCCCAGGTCCCTTTCTGCAGAACTACTACTTAGCTGGTTGGTCCCCAGCCTGTAACAATGCTTAGGAGTCTTCCGTCCCAAGTGCAGGACTCTGCACTTGTCCTTGTTGAACCTCATCAGATTTCTTGTGGCCCAATCCTCCAATTTGTCTAAGTCACTGTGGACCCTATCTCTGCCCTCAAGTGTATCTACCTTTCCCCCTAGCTTAGTGTCATCTGCAAACTTGCTGAGGGTGCAATCCATCCCCTCATCCAGGTCATTAATAAAGATATTGAACAAAACCGGTCCTAGAACCGAACCTTGGGGCACTCCGCTAGAAACCGACCGCCATCCTGCCATCGAGCCGTTGATCACTACCCCCTGGGCCCAGCCTTCTAGCCAGCTTTCTATCCATCTTACCGTCCATTTATCCAATCCACATTCCCTTAACTTGCTGGCAAGAATATTGTGGGAGACCGTATCAAAAGCCTTGCTAAAGTCAAGGTATATCACATCCACTGACTTTCCCATGTCCACAGAGCCAGTTACCTCATCCTAGAAGCTAATCAGATTGGTCAGGCATGACTTGCCCTTTGTGAATCCATGCTGACTATTCCTAATCACTTTCCTCTCCTCCAAGTGCCTCAAAATGGATTCCTTAAGGATCCCTTCCATGATTTTTCCAGGAACCAAGGTAAGACTGAGCAGCCTTTAGTTCCCTGGATCGTCCTCCTTCCCTTTTTTGAAGATGGGCACTACATTTGCCTTTTTCTAATCATCTAGGATCTCTCCTGATCTCCACGACTTTTCAAAGATAATGACACCAATAAGAGATACCAATTTATCAGCACACCTTCAGTTAGACCCAGATCCCTAGCTATAGGAACTCTAGCAAAAAAAAAAAAGAATGCAAGAAGCCATAAGGACTTACTGCACAAGTACAACTTCATCAGGCACAACTGACAGAGTAAAGCAAAGAAAGTCACACATTCATAAGGAAACTGTCAGATCAAATTTACATCATAAGAACAATTCATGATAATCTTTGGATACTGTTCATTATTGTTAAAATGTAATTACTTTGCGTAAAAACAAAGTGGTGTCTTTTTACAATACATGGCCTTTTGCCTGCGACCACTTCCGAAATTTGTGAAGCGGCCCTCCTTCAAAAATGATTGCCCACTCCTGTGCCAGAAATCTGTCTGGACAATCTACTTGATAGATTGTCATGTATTAGATCTTTTATTTCAGTGGATGTCAATCATAGGATGAGCAGACAGGGTGCTAGTGCAGAACAAGCACTAAAAAAAGAAGAATGACCATGGTGTCTTATATTATCACAAGAAGAGATGAGGCACTTGAGGTACAATGCAAGAAGAAGAGAAGGCTTTCTCTCTCTGTCTCTCTCTCCCACACACCCCACATTACCAGTTGTTTAAATTTGCTCAGCAATGGCTTCCCACGCTGTAACCAGAATGAGGTATGTCAAAGTTCCAAGGTTATTCTTACAAACTAGAGTGCAGAAAATGCCACACTTTTCCTTCAGCTCAATTAAAAAAGCCACGTTTTCCTTGCAACTGATCTTCCATCTCCTCCTCTCCTTTCTCTGCACTCATTTTCTCCTGCATTCTATGGAAGTGATGCTAATGTTAAACAAATGCTGATTTCTTGGGTACTACTATGTGCACTAAGCCCACTCTCTGTGGAACTTTAGGAAGATGTGATTATGTAATTCTTTTCTATTCAGATTTTTACACCTCTCCTATTACCATGGCTTCCTCAGATACCCATAGGGTATCCGAGGAAAGCACCAATTTTATTTTTCAACATGTGTTCACAAGCATATATAACCCATTATCTGCTATATCTTCTCCCACTACAAAATTGCATTCCAGCTAATTTATCAAGGTAAAATTTAAACCCATGTAGGATCCGGCACCATAATTTTCCATCAAAGGTTCCATGAAAGACCTCTTTATGCTGTCTCAGCCTATTTACTGGTATAGCGCTGTAATCTCTGAGAACACATAAATGTTTCAGTATTAGTACTAAAAAGACACGAGGGAGCATTTGGAGATTTGAAATGCTTTCCTTGTATCAGTGTAAATAAGGAAGGGAATCAAAGTAGATCCCTTTAGTTAGGATATATGGATTTAAATGGATCTAGCAGATATTACCCATTTGTCATCTCATCCACAGTTTTAAATTATATTATCCCTTCTTAAAGCAGAATTTTCAAAGGCAAGTCTTTGAATGGTGTGAATCATACAATTTATTACCCCAGCCAAAGTTTACATTCCTTAAATCTTAAAAGAAACATCATTTTTTAAAATTCTGATGAATTAAACATGAATTACGGTTTAGATTTTCTCTCACTGACTGTGACAGTGTTGCAATTTATCACCAGTATCATGCTATTTGATGTTTTGCATAAAGCCCTAGATCTTGGAGTCATGTGATTAGGAGAAAATCTCATCTTACTTTTTTTAAATGTAAGCATCTAGCCTTTGTGCTTGGAAGTATAACTTAAAAACATGAATCCTAAAGACTCAAAAACAGAAGACAAATAAAATGAACTCAAAACTTCTTATTTTTAAAATCTCATGATTCTGGGGAGACTCACTTATGATTTTTAAATGTGTGAAGTTGGCAATATTGCTGCTAATCAAATAGGTAACACCTTGAAAAATGTCACGAGAACTAGGTGTACTCTGGAAAACTACTTATTACTTCAATTACATGATAAAGACAGATCCTTTTGCAGTGTTTCCCAACCTTTCTGATACCTGGGACCAGCAAACCCATTCACAAACTTTTGGCAGACCAGCAACATTTTATTTGCATATTTGCTTATTCATCATGTGATTATACAAATATAACATATATAATTATGCAAATAACAAATATGCAAAAAATATTTCCAGTCCGCCAAAAGCCCTGGCTCCCAGACCCCACCAGTGTCAGCCCTAACCTCTAGAACCCTCCACATCTCCACCACCCCCCCTCCACTACCAGACACTGACCCCAGAGTCCCCTGCTCCCAACCCCCCCAATGCCAACCTCCCACCCCCAGAGCCCCCTAGGAACAGCCCCCAACCCAAATACCTTGGTGTCAGCCTCTCACCCCTTAGAGCCCCCTGCCACCAGACCCCCCCAGTTCCAGACTCCTGTTTCCAGAGCCCGACTGCACCCAAACCCCCTAGTGCCAGCCCCCAATATTAGCCCCATTCCCAGAGGCCTCCTGTGCCAGCCCTGCTCCCAGGGCTGCTCCCCATTCCCAGAGGCCTCCTGTGCCAGCCCTGCCCCTCCACTACTAGCCCTGCCCCTTAGAGTCCCCTACCCCCAGAGCTCCCCACCTCCAGAGGCCCCCAGCACTAGCCCCACTTGGAGCACCCAGTGCCTGTCCCCTTCACCTAGCCTTGCACTGCCTCCCAGCCCCCAGCTGAGTGAGGCTACCCAGGTCATGGCTGGTCTAAGAGCCAGGGCCGAGGATCACCATCCAGCACCTCCTCTCCCACCACGACTGTTGGGAGAGGTGTGTCCTGCCTCTCAGCCAACCAATGCCAGGCAGAAGCAGGGTCTCTTCCCAGCTGCAGAAGAATGGTTCCCTGCACAGGTTGGCTGAGAGGTGAGGCAGGACAAGCCCCTCACAACAACCTCAGCAGGCGGGGAGGCACTGGGTGCCCCTAGAGCTGCCAACCTGGTAGCCAGTGGTTCATGGCCCACTGCTGGTCTGTGGACTGGTGGTTGGGAACTGCTGCTTTAAAGTGCTAAATAAAATTGTGAGCGAGGAAGAGACCACCACAGCTAGAACATATGGCTTTCCGATAAAAAACTTAACAGCACACTTGGACTGGCCTCATAAAACAGAACTTTCTCAGTCAAAAAAGGGCTTATTATTACCAAGCCCTAAACATTTGTGCTGGTAGTGCACCAAAGTTGTGTACAGAAGACTAGCACTGTGACCCCAAATTATATGTTCCATAGTCAATGTTGTCAATGAAGGAATTTCATATCAGAGGTTAGTTAGGTTGCTTGTTTGACTGTTTGCTTGTTCTTTTCATACAGGCTGCATAGCTGGGCCAAGGGCCCCTGGGTAAATAGCCAACACAGGTCTGTTTGTTGGTGCCTTGGCAAAGAGAGGCAGCTACCAGGAGAGTTTTGGAGGCAAAATGAACAGCTTTCCTTCCAGAGGCAATGCTATATGCAATTGCAAGATAGCCAGCAATGGAACAGAGGTGGAGACTTGCAATACATGTGCCATTTTTTTCTTTCCTGCCTGAATCCTTCATCCTGGGAATGAAGTATAAGTTAATGGCTGTACTGTAGAAGACTCTTGGATTGGAGGGGCAAATAGAGATAATAGAGAGAATCAGAGAAGCTGAAGAGTTCCTAGTCAGCCAACTTCAGGAAATATCAATAGCCCAGGTTCAAGGAAGAAAGGAGCTGGCCCCCAAAGAGTTAGAAAGGTAGAGTTATCTCTTGTGTTTGCAGACACAAGAGATAAGCAGTCTACACAGCTGGAGATAGAGGAGGATGGGAAGGATGTGACCACCAGAGAGAAGAGGACTGGAAAGAAGTCCACTCAGCTAGAAGTTCCCTAATGATACCAGTTCCCCAGCATGGAAACTGGAAAATATAGTGGAAGATTCAGCTTCTCCAAGGGCATGGAGAGATGCACAGGACACACCTGTGAATGGCAGCCTGACACAATCTGTAAACTAAAAAAAAATGCTGACAAAGAGTTCTCCAACTGTCCAATGAAGGCTGACTATCCTTGTTGCAGATTCAATACTTAGGAGACTCAGAAGAATGTTATGCAAGGAACTGGCAAAGAACAGGATGGCATGCTGCCCTCCCGGAACCAAGAAGTGAGATATCACTCTAAGGGTATGTCTACACTACAGCGCTATTTTGAATTAACTTATTTCGAATTAGTTAATTTGAAATAAGCTAATTCGAAATAACGCATCTAGACACAAAAACTAATTCGAAATAGCATTTTGCTATTTCGAATTAGCGCATCCACACTGATTGGACGCTGAGTTGCATTTAAGGCCAGCTGAAACCGGTTCCAGCAGGGCATCGGGTCAGTAGTTGCTTTGTGTGGCTGCTGTCTGAGGCTTGTGCTTAAAGGGACCCCCCTGGACAGCCAGTTCTCAGCTTTCCTGCTTGCTTGCCTATCTCGCCGAGGGACAGCAAAGTGTTTTCCTCTCTGCCTGCCTGTTTCAGTCGTTCTCATTGGGGACACCGCAGCAGTTGGCACCATGGAGCCAGAGCTGCCCCTGGGCATTCTGGTGCAGTTTTTGGATTTGTTGCTGCAAGCCTGGCAGCAATGGCTGGAGGCTGCCTGGCACCATCTGGTGCACATCTGACCCCTGCCCCTCCCCCTGGCCTCCCTGGGAGCCATGGAGGAGCCACAACAGCTCCTGGACGCCAGCAGTGACTGGTGGGACTGCATCATCCTGGAGCGCAGGGGGAGACCAACAGTGGACCCAGAACTTCAGGATGAAGAAGGACACCTTCCTGGAGCTCTGCGAGTGGCTCACCCCTGCTCTGCAGCAATGGGACACTTGCATGAGGCCCACCATTCCCCTCCACAAGCGGGTGGCCATCGCCCTATGGAAGCTCTCCATGCCGGACAGCTACTGATCTGTCGGGAACCTTATCTAGAAAATGAGGTAAGCAGTGAGGTGGCCAAGTTTGCAGATGACACAAAGTTGTTCAGGACAGTCAAAAGCAAAAGGGATTGTGAAGAACTACAAAAAGATCTCAGCAAACTGAGTGATTGGGCAGCAAAATGGCAAATGAAATTTAATGTGGGTAAGTGTAAGGTAATGCATGTTGGAAAAAATAACCCAAATTACACGTACTACATGATGGGGTCAAATTTAGCTACGACAGATCAGGAAAGGGATCTTGGAGTTATAGTGGATAGTTCTATGAAGACATCCACGCAGTGTGCAGCGGCAGTTAGTAAGGCAAATAGGATGTTAGGAATTATTAAAAAAGGGATGGATAATAAGACAAAAGATATCATACTTCCCCTATATAAAACTATGGTACGCCCACATCTCGAGTACTGCGTGCAGATGTGGTCTCCTCACCTCAAAAAAGATATATTGGCATTAGAAAAGGTTCAGAAAAGGGTGACTAAGATGATTAGGGGCTTGGAAAGGGTCCCATATGGGGAGAGGCTAGAGAGACTGGGACTTTTCAGTTTGGAAAAAAGGCGATTGAGGGGCAATATGATAGAGGTATATAAAATCATGAATGGTGTGGAGAAAGTGATTATAGAAAAATTATTTACCTTTTCCCATAATACAAGAACTAGGGGACACCAAATGAAATTGATGGGTAGTAGGTTCAAAACTAATAAAAGGAAATTTTTCTTCACACAGCGCACAGTCAACCTGTGGAACTCCTTGCCCGAGGAGGCTGTGAAGGCCAGGACTCTATTAGGGTTTAAAAAAGAGCTTGATAAATTTTTGCAGGTTAGGTCCATAAATGGCTATTAGCCAGGGATAAAGTATGGTGCCCTAGCCTTCATAACAAGGGCAGGAGATGGATGGCAGGAGATAAATCACTTGATCATTGTCTTCTGTTCTCCTTCTCTGGGGCACCTGGCATTGGCCACCGTCGGCAGATGGGATGCTGGGCTCGATGGACCTTTGGTCTGACCCAGTATGGCCATTCTTATGTTCTTATGTTCTTATGTAACCAGTTCGGCATGGGGAAATCCACCATCGGAGCAGTGCTCATGGAGGTACGGCACTCACCGGCCACTGGGCCGGGGGGGAGGGGGGGCTGCAAGGAGGGGATGGGCTGCCCCAGGGAAAACAGGGGGGAGGAGGCGAAAGTGCCCTGCCCAGGAGGGTTTGATCTGTCCCAGCTGTACTACACACCGCCCACGGTGGCCAGGATTGCAGCGGGGGTTGCTTCTGGGAGTGGGGCGCAGGGCAGTGCCAGGGAACGAACACTCCCAGACACCCGGGCACCCCAGTGATTCTCGGTTTTGTGTCTCTCTCTGCAGGTGGTCAAGGCCATCAACAGGGTGCTGCTCCGCCGGTTGTCCGCCTCACCGACCTGGATGCGGTCATCCAGGGGTTCAGCGCCCTCGGCTTCCCCAACTGCGGGGGGGGGGCAATCAATGGGACGCACATCCCCATCCGTGCCCCGGAACACCAGGCCTCCCTGTATATCAACAGGAAGGGCTACTTCTCAGTGATCCTGCAGGCCATGTCTGACCACTGGGGCCAGTTCACGGACATCAATGTGGGCTGGTCCGGCAAGGC
This sequence comes from Pelochelys cantorii, assembly GCA_032595735.1. NCBI lineage: Eukaryota > Metazoa > Chordata > Testudines > Trionychidae > Pelochelys > Pelochelys cantorii. Next base: position 41,489,061 of record CM064329.1, on the reverse strand, counting down.
ACGCGGGTGTTCCACAACTCCTCCGTGTGCCAGAGGCTGCACGCCGGGACCTTCTTCCCCGACCGCCACATCAGGGTCGGGGATGTGGACATGCCAGTGTGCCTGGTGGGGGATACGGCCTACCCCCTACAGCCGTGGCTGATGAAGCCATACACGGGGCACCTCAACCCCTCCCGCCAGGCCTTCAATGCCAGGCTCACCAGGGCCCGCATTGTGGTGGAGGGGGCCTTTGGACGCCTGAAAGCCCACTTCAGATGCCTCCTCACCTGCCTCGATCTCGCCGAGCACAATATTCCTCCCATGGTGGCAGCATGTTGTGTGCTGCACAATTTATGTGAGAGGAAGGGGTGGCTTTCCTGCCAGCCTGGATGGCTGAGGCGGAACACTTGGCTGGCCAGTACGTGCAGCCCCGCACTGACACCGTCCGGGAGGCCCAGCAGGGGGCTGTCTAGATCCTGGAAACCCTGCGGGAGAGCTTCCAGGTGGAGGAGGACTGAACTCTCCCTGGCCTTCTTCCACTCTCCCCTCCTTCCCCTTTCCCCTCCCTAACCCCCCTTCCTAACGTAAAATAAAAACACCTGTTTTGCCAACAAATATGTCTGTTTATTTCACAGAACTGAGGTGGGGCAAGGGGGGAATGAGGGTGGGAAAGGGGTGGGGGAAACTTGGGAGGAGGGAGCTGGAAGGGGGAGGCAAGGGGAGGAAGGGAAGGGAAAGCTCAGGGTTTGGGGTCTTGCTGGCTCTCCCGTCTCGCAGCACTGCGGGTGTGGGGGTGTCGGGGAGGGGGAGTGGGTGTGGAGGGTGGGGCAGGAGGGACGGGGGGGCGGAGGAAGTGGGAGGGGGAGCAGGGGTGGGAGGAGGAGCGAGAGCTGGGGCGGCCGCAGAGGCTGGAGCAGGAGGAGGCAGGAAACCTGTCCACCAGGGTCTGGAGGTGGCCTCGGAGGGCATGGCCCTGCTCCTCCAGCGCCTGCAAGCTCTGCTGCCGCAGCCGCAGGTCCTCGCGGACCCACTGCTCCTGGTTGCGGAGCTGCTGCCCCAGTAGCCACAGGTGCCGCCGCTGGTACTCTTCCTGGTTCCTGGTGCACTTGCTGGCATGGGTGCAGGTGGCTGGTCCAGGCAGGGTGGTGCGCCCTACACTCGCAGGTGCTGCGGCTATGGTGAAACAAGAGCAGTGGTCAGTTCTCCCTGGGGACACAGTGGGTGAAACCCAGCCCCCCTCTGCAAGGCGAGGTCGGCGTGTGGGGAATGAGCCAGGGCCCCTGCATGACACCCAGCTGCTGCTCCACGGTGGGCAAGGCCCAGGCGCATGGTCCCTGGGCACCCTCCCCCCCCCCCACATAAGGGGACCATGATGGAACTCACATGTGGAGCCCTCCCCGGCCTCAGATGACACAGCTGATGGGCTCTGTGGGATGACTCAGGGGTCCTGGGTGCTGGGCAGGCTCCCTGCAGGCTCCTGCAGCTCCTGGCTGTTGTCCTCCTTGTCTTCCTCCTCTTCCCCTGTTTCAGGGGCTGGGCCCTCTGCCCCGGGGTCGATCACCACCCAGGGGGCACGGACTGTGAGAGCCCCCAGGATGCGGTCCAGGGCCTCATAATGAGGGCAGGTGTCTGGGTCAGCCCCTGGTTGGGAGCCCCTGGCGTAGGCCTGCCGCGGTTCCTTAATCTTGCAGCGCACATGCTCCTGGGTACGCATGTGGCCTCTGGTGGCCAGCTGGCAGCCATGCAGCTGTAGACAGCCGCATTCCTGTGCCTACTGTGGAGATCATGGGCATTGGAGGCCTCCCCCCAAACCTCAATGAAGTCCACGATCTCCTCACTAGACCAGGCAGGCGCCCGTCTTTTTCGGCCCCTGGCAGGCTGCTGGGAGCCGCCAGCCTGGTCCTGGGAAGACGTGGAGGGCTGGGTGGCAGCGGGTGGCTGGCTCATGGTGTGCTAGGTGCAGGGTCTGCTGGCTGGATGCTGGCAGGCTTGCAACTGGCACATGCACTGTGGCCAGAATCTGCCCCTTTAAGGGCTCTGGGGCTGGGAGGGGGGCAGAAGAGTTTTCCTGGTTTGGCCCAGAGTGGCCACCAGGGGAACCTGGGAAGGGCTAGCCTCCAGATAGTTCGAATTAAGTGGCTACACAGCACTTAATTCGAACTACTTAATTTGAATTTGGCGTTACTCCTCGTAGAATGAGGTTTACCAAGTTCGAATTAAGCGCTCTGCTATTTCGATTTAAATTTGAACTAGCGGTTTGTATGTATAGCCGCTATTAAAGTTAATTCGAACTAACGGCTGTTCGTTCGAATTAACTTTGTAGTGTAGACATACCCTAAGGCTGAATAGGCTTTCGAAGTTGATGGGAAAGGACCCCAGTAGTGATTCATATTGACACTAATAATACTGCATCATGGGATAGCTCACCAATAATAGATGACTTCAGAGAATTTTGAAAAGTTCTGAAGAAAAATGTCCACATGAACTTCTCTGAGATTGTTCCTGTTCCATCAGCAAAAAGACAACAGACGGAGCTAGACTGAAGATTCCTGACGTGAGCCACCAGCTAGGCAAGTGGAGTAGAGTTTTAGTTTGGAGGAAAACTGGTCCACCTTCTATGGGGAGTAGGGGCTGTATAGGTTGGATAGCCTCCACCTCAGTAAATGTGGAACCAACATTCTTGGGGACAGCCTGGCAAGTGTAGCCAAGAGAACATTAAACTAATAACAAAAGGGAAGGGTAAAAAAGGGAAAGATATGAACACTCAGAGCACACACCAAACCCTACCCCACTCAAATCCTGAGATGTTGAGAACAAAATCAATCAAGGAATCAAAAGGACATGAAGGAAATGATTTAACTGTTTATACCATGATAAGAACCAGAACAACATAAGAACGGCCACACTGTGTCAGACCAAAGGTACATCTAGCCCAGGGTCCTGTCTTCTGACAGTGGCCAATGCCAGGTGCCCAAGAGGGAATGAATAGAACAGGTATTCCTCATGTGATCCATCTCCTGTCTCCCATCTCTAGCTTCTGGCAAACAGAGGTGAGGAAGACCATAGCTGCCCATTCTTGCTAATAGTTATTGAAGGATCTATCCTTAAAAAATAACTTACCTAGTTCTTTTTTAACTCTGTCATAGTCCTGGCCTTCACAACATCCTCTGGCAAGAAGTTTCAGAGGCTGACTGAACATTGTGTGAAAAAAATACTTTTTTTTGTTTGTTTTAACAAAAAGCCGTTCCATACCCCTAATAATTTTTGTAGTCCTTTTCTGAATGTTTTCTAATTTCAGTATAACTTTTTTTGAGATGGGGTGGCCAGATCTGCACACAGTATTCAAGATGTGGGCGTATCATAGATTTATATAGAGGTGATATTATATTTTCTATCTCATTATCAATTGCTTTCTTAATGATTCCCAATGTTCTGTTCACTTTTTTGACTGCTGCTGTGCATTGAGTGGATGTATTCAGAGAACTATCTGCAATGACTCCAAGATCTCTTTCTTGAGTGGTATGAGGATGGACAATCACTCATTACCAAGTATGATCATCTTCCAAGGGAGCTGTGGACCCTCAGGTGCTGATAAGGCCGATCCTTGAACCACAAGTTGTATTACAAAACAATTAGAAGATGCCTATGTGGGACTTCTTTTAAAGTGGGAAAACTGGTACACAACAGTCACCACATTGTCCTTGATAGATGGAGGACTTGAAGCCAATGGCATGGACACCACAACAACTGGAGATTCCTTAGCTGCCATAGCCTTCATCCGCCTTCACAACTGTTGTAACATTACACAACAGTTTCACCTCCATTGTGTAGTTATCCTCCGTCTGCTCTGCCATTGAGAACTTCTTGGATTACACTTTGTCTGGAACCTTGCCCTTGACCTTTCTGCCGTGGGTGACCCTAAGGGAGTACGTGACTCCAGGCACTGCACACTAGCCTCTCCACCACTACAAGGTGATGATCCATGGATAGGCTTGAGTGGTAACAGCTAATTTAGACTCCATCATTTTTATGTATGGTTGGGATTATGTTTCCCTATGTGCATTACTTGGCACTAATCAACACTGAATTTCATCTGCCATTTTGTTAGATCCTTTAGAAGCTCTTCGCAGACTTCTTTAGGCTTAACTATCTTGAGTTATTTCGTATCACCTACACATTTTGCCACGTGTTTACCCCTTCTTCCAGATCATTTATGAATATGTTGAATAGACTGATCCCACTACAGACCTATTGGGGACACCACTGTTTACCCCTCTCCTTTCTGAAAATGGACCATCTGTTCTTGCCCTTTGTTTCCTATCTTTTAACCAGTTACCCGGGCATGAGAAGATTTTCCCTCTTGTCCTATGACAGCAAGCAAGAAGAGGAATCAGTTCTGAGCACAAATTTGATATAGCTGGTATTACTGAAACCTGGTGAGGATAACTCTCATGACTGGAATTTTAAATAGGTCATAACCATTGATTTTAGGACATATTGAGTGGGCAAAATGGGAGGCCCTCAATGCCAAAAGTGGTGTTACTTGTTTGTAAGCCACTGATACTCAGAAGAAAATGATTTTGGATGCTTATGGATTAGTGACATACAAAGCACAAGACAGGGTATAAGTTGATGTCTGCTTCAGACCCCCAAATCACACTAGAATGACTGGCTACTTACCCATTTATCTATAATGTGTAGGAATAAAAGCTGCTTAATTTTGGTCAGGCCCATTGACAGGGAAGTGGGGGGGGGGGGGCACAGTGGACAATTACACCGGGGCTTGACCATTCAAAGGGGCTCATGGCTCATGACTGCTGCTGCTGCTGTTATTGTGGAAACAGTGGCAGCTGGAGCCTCGGCCCTTTAAATAGCCACTGGAGCACTGACTGCATGCTCTGGGCAGTTCAAAGATCTGGAGAGAAGGGGGATGCACTCTGGATGGCGTGGAGGGGTGACTGCCCCTGGTCCTGCCCTTTCCACCTGAGACATTGCCTCTTTGGGAGCACAGAGCCGGACTCCCTCCCCTCACCTTGCCCAGGGGCCCAGAGAGGCTGCTGGCACTCCTAATCCTAGTAGACTTTGGTTTGAGAGACATATGCTGAAGGTCTCATGCTGCCAGTACTAAAATGTCCTCAGATTTTCCAAATATCATAGATGACAACCTCCTAACTCAAAACATTCAATGTTGCAATTCAGTGTTGCATTCAATAGGAGGAATTTCTGTATGAGACCTTGTCTTGACCGATTAAGAGGAACCGTCACCAGAACTAAAAATTAATGGCAACATAGGTACAAGTGATCATGACTCAATCTCGTTTGTAACGTGGAAATGGATTGGACTCCAGACTTGTGTTAAATATATCCGATGCTTTAAAAAGGTCACAAAGCGGAAACCAATTCTGAACCAGATCAGCTGGAAGGAAGAATTTAGTCAGAAAAATCTGAAAGATCATTGGGATGGGTTTAGCAACACAAATCCACAATTCCACAATCAAAAAAGGAAGGCATATTTTAAAAACTGAACTGGTGTGGCTGTAAAGCAAAGGCAACTATGAAAATAAAATGAAAACATAACAAATAGAAGAAAGGAGAAGATAATAGCAACAATTATAAATAAGAAGCTAGAAAATTAATAAGGGAAACAAAGAGCAGAAAGAACAATCTATGACCAGCAGCATTATGGACAATAAGGCGGCATTTAGGTATATTGGGAACAAAAAGAATCGTAATAGTGGTATTGGACCATTCTTCGATGGAAATGGAGGAATTAACAATAGTGCAGAAAAGGCAGGTATGGATAATTTGCATTCTTCCAAGAGTTTTAAAAAAGGTGACTGAGGAGTTTGCTGGACCATTAATATTGATTTCCAATAAGTCTTGGAACATTGGGGAAGTTCCAGTAGATTGGAAGAAAGCTCATGTTGTGCCGATATTTTTAAAAGGGTAAATGGAATGACCTAGGTCGTTAGAGGCCTGTCAGTCTGACATTGATCCTGGGTAAGATAATGGACCAGCTGATATGGTACTTGATTAATAAAGAATTAAAGAAAGGTAATATAATTAATGACAGTTAACATGGATTGATGGAAAATGGATGCCATCAGACTTTCTTATAAATTTGGCTGACAAATGGCAGTATTAATGTAATATACATAAATTTCTGTAAGGCATTTGACGACACAATATTTTGATTAAAAAACTACAAAATTAACCTGACACACCTGAAATGAATTAAACCTGGTTATATAATAGGTCTAAAAATGTAACTATTAATGGAAAATCATCATAGAATGGATGTGTTTCCAGTGGGGCCTTTCAGGGTTTGGCTCTATGTTATTAAACATTTTTATAAATGTAAAGACAAAGATGCTGCTGACTGGTAAAGTAGTTTGCCATCATTCCATGAGGAAAAGGAGGTGTATTTGAGGCTGTAATGCCAGACAGCCTGTAGTTACTTCCCAGGAGGAGGTGTTTGAGTTGATATGTCCAGAGAAGAGGGGAGACAGAAGGTAGATCTGAGGAGTAGGTAGGAGTCCAGAGGAAGAGCACATGGTTTGGAAGAGAGCAGACCACTGCTACTGGAGATAAGGTCCCTGGACTGGAACCTGGAGTAGAAGGCAGGCATGATTTCCCCCACCAGCCATTGGAGGTGTGGCACAGTCAGGGCAGTGAAGGGAAGAATGCCATTTTGTAAAGAGGGATTTTGATATCCTGGAATGGGAGGACTACAGTGACCTGGCCAGAGGGCAGAATGGCAAAGTAGCACCCCAAGCCCAGGGTTCCTTCTAATTTTTTCCATCCATGGGCGGAAAACAAATTTGTTCTGTGCACCAAGGCATGTGCAGATGTGTACCACCAGTAGAAACACATGCTGCCGACTGTGAGAGCTCTGCTAATCAGCTGAGTCGCACCTGAATCTCTCCTGGGTGGCCACCCAAGTGGCTGGCTTACAGGGAACACTGCCCGAGCCCCCAAGAAAAAGAAAGAGCATGGGGAGAGGAAATGATAGAAGTGGCCATCAGATCTGTGAAGAGTTAATCCCAGAGCAACCAGTGGTCTTTAGGCCCCATGACAACATTCTAATGGCTAGAACTGAAGGTAGGCAAACTGACCAGAAATAAGGCATAACATTTTAACTTGCACCATGTTTGTGGTGAGCGCTCCATCACAGACTATTTTTAAGTCAAGGCTGGGTGTTTTGCTAACAGATCTGCTCTAGGAATTATTTTGGGGAAGTTTTATGGCCAGTGTTTTACAGGATGCTCCCACTGATCCTTTCTTACCTTGGAATCTATGAATAAACAGAAACAGTTCAATGGTGGGATTCCATTTTTTTCTTTTTAGGTAATTTTAAGCCACATCATTTGCCCCAGAAAGCACAATTAACTGCATCATGGCAAACCTGCAACTATTGTATGATGGAAGCACCTGTATTAATATAATATGCTGTGTCTATCTGGCTTAGTGTGCCTTATCTAAGAAAAGAAAAATCACGAGTTTACTTTAAGGGACTAAGATGTTCCATCCCTCTAATCCTGCATACAACTTCTTATAAATCAGACCCTACAGAGCACAACCCCACCAAAAAAAGTTCAGCCTCTAAAAATTTGTGATTGCACTCAGTCTCCCTCAGACATGATAGTCATACATATCAGCTCAGCATTTAGGATCAGTACCCTCTGTTTGGTATACTATTCTCAGGAACTATCACCTGATAGTGCAGTAGAAACTGACATTCAAATTGGTGTAAGTTTTACTAAGGTTTTTGGTGTTTACATGTTTGCTTTATTTTTCATTATATGCAATTATCTGATCATTTTTAATAAAATGATGCAAGCCTGGAAGACTGATATTTTCCATCATTCTCATCTCTAGAGAACCGTTCTTTGCAGCTCCAGTAAATTGGACTTAAAAGGCAAATGGTATTATAGTGTTAATTTCAAAGTGAATTATTCAAAAACTGCTCCATATGTCAGCAAGCATCATTTTGTGGAACTATATTAATGTCTTCCTTAAATACAGTTCACCCTTTCTAAAAGCTGTTTTATAGATCCAGGAAATATGTCTTGTATGAAGAAGTGCTTATTGTAAAGGATGTTTTAGTAGTTGGGTTCAATTAATGAGAAAGCCAGGATGTAGCCTCCTATCAGGAATAGCTTAATAGCAATAATATGGGGCACTGGAATTCTCACACTTTCAGGTACTGTGTGGTTATTTATTTAATTATTTGTTTATTTAAGCCAGCTGATCTACCCATTACAGAACATTTATTTCATGTCTAACGGACAATGTTTCCTTTTGAAGGGTTGTCAGTAAGGAGCTAAGGAACAAAAACAAACCTGTTTCTTGTCAAAGGAGATGACTGAAGATAAGTGATTTGCCCCCCCCACCACACACACACACTCTTTCATCATCAGCATAATCAAAATGATTGGTAAAGAAAAGCCCAACTGAAGACCAACCTCTAAAGCACCACTTCCATTTTTCAGGAAAAAACACCAAATAAGCCTACAAAGGTTTCTTATATTTACAGGGTTGCAAAAAAAATGTATAGCAACTAGAAGCCTCCTCAGGTTTTCCCGTATTGATAGCATTTATTGGCCTCTTCTAAGTGATGGGACAAAAGTCAGCTTTGGTTTCATGACAGTGTGCCCACTTTGAAAATGTAAAGCAGTAATGCAAGTGCTAAGTTTTGTTAATAAATGCAGTTTTCTAGAGTGCGGTTACTTGGTTCAAGAGAATCATATTGGGGTTCATTTGTGTTGCACGCCCCCTTTGAGGCACTCTAGCAAGCTGAGGATTAAAAAGGCAAAAAATACGAGGAGGATTTTAAAATGCATTCAGATGGCTGTGCCTTAATTCTCTTTGATAAAGAATGGCTGTATCTGATCTTATCTAGAGCACAGAATAATTTAGAGGCCTCTGTCAATACTGGAGCTGGGCACTGTTGCAGAGAGTGGCAGAACCCGAATCAGGTTTATGCTGCGGGGCTAACAATAGCAGTGTAGATGAACCCAATCAAGATCTGAAATGCAGTGACGAGGGACAGGTGTCAGGACCTGAGTGGGAATGCCTAGCCTGCTATTTTTAGCCCCATAGCATGAGTCCGACTCAATTGACCTAGGCTCTGAAACTCACTGCCTCAGGAAGGTGTGTATATGGGGAAGGGAAAGACCAGCGTAGATGTACGCACTGTTTGAATAGCCCAGACAGAAAAAGGGTGGTAGGAAAAATATTAACACCCTTTTATGAGGGTGGAGGGCTGAGACACAAAGAAATGACATTACTTGCCTAAGGTCCACAAGAAGATTACAGCAGAATTAAATCCAAATCTTCTGAGTCAGTACCATAGCCACAAAACTATTTCATCTTCATCTACACTGGTCTTTTCTCCTTGAAATTCCCACCTCTGCTACCATGCATGCTACTGGTGGTAGCAATAACGTCAACACTAGTGTAGATTGACTTCAGGTATTTTAACAACTGTGTTGTATGAGCCTTGCTCAGTATTATTTGTATTACAGTAGCACTAGAGGACTCAAACTGGGACCAGGGTTCCATGTCACTAGGCATTCTGCAAACACAGTAAAAGCTGTATTATTTGAATGAAAGCCCTGACTCTGAGGGTGCGTCCAAACTGCACCCTTAGCTTGAAAAAAGCTATGCAATTTGAGCTATGCAAATTGCATAGCTTATTTCGAGTTCATTTCAAAATAGCTTATTTCATAATTTGGTGCCTTCTACACAGTGCCGCATTTCAAAATAAACCACTATTCCAAAATGTCCCTAATCCTCTTGGAATGAGGTTTACAGGGATGTCGGAATAGGAAGCCCGGTATATTTCAAAATAACTGGCTTGTTTCAAAGACATGGAATAGCTATTTCAGGATACCGGAAGTATCCTGAAATAGTGCCACAGGGTAGACATACCCTCAGAGTAGCAGGAGCACTGAAAGCACTTGTTCTGTTCCTGTTCCAGTGCCATTGTGTTCCCCCTCTGCTGGGAAAAGCAAATGCAAGGGTAGTCCTGTTTCGTCCATGCTTCGCTTCCCTGGACTTTGAGCACGCTCAAGGATGACAAAAATCTCCAAAGAATTTAGCTGCCAAACTCTAGCATGTCTCTCTTGAACATGTGGAAACTGAGATTTTTTTTTGACACTCATCAATTGGACAAATTTGAACAGATTTTTATGGGGACAGCCAAAGGTAGATCCCTCTCACCAATGTCACTCCACTGCCAAATTTCAAATCTCTGCTCTAAAGCAGGGAGGTACTAGAGCTTCTCAATTAAACAGTTGTATGAATTTTTAATGTGTGAAACAGTGTGTTTTTCCTGCCTTCATTCCAGGAACTAGCTGAATTGTATTTCTTGAAACATTCCAAACAATTTGAGCCTAAGGCAGACACCTGGCATGGAAAATTTCGGCCTGAGTGATTACATTTTGGCAAAGCTGTAAGCAACTGAAAATGGACTTATAATTGGAAGTGACAGGCTATCGGTGTTGCTATTAGCTCCACCTAAAATATCTCTATCTTTATTACCATTTCAGAGAGTAAATCAGTGAGAAGAGTAGGAATGGTACATAGAAAGTAAGCCATGGAAGGTCAGCTAACCAACTGAAATAAGACTTGAGGGGGAATTTGAAAGCTAGAAGGATTGCAAAGTACTTTGAATCAGGGGAGTTAAGTATGGGTGAGGCTCTTATTGTTTTAATCCACATGGACTCCTTCTCATGAGTTCACTTCTCAGGAACTAGCATGCTAGTTGCAACGCTTGGGTTGCAATCTATAATGCACATAGCCGAATTTGTAATTAGTCACTGTATAATTGCTGCTCAAGCACACCAATGGGGCCATGCTGAAAATGGGAGACCACCATGCACATAAATAGACTGTTTAGTTAAAACGGGTTTAAATGAAGTTCACAGTAATTTTAAATATCATTTGATAGAACGAACTTCCAAGAAGACTATTGAACGTGGGAAATAAAATCTCAGAAGTTGTATTTCTGTTCTGTAAATTGCTGCTTAGGGAAGTCAAGCGCTTGCATAAAACTCTAGCTCTCTGTGTGTCTGATCAGTTTCCGCTTATCCAACACAACAAGAAATTCATTCATAAATTTAATAAAAAATCCAGCACTGTAAAATTTTCCTAAAATATCACAAAAAAGTGTGTGTAAACCTCCCCATGAACCAAAAGTCAGTAATTCTGCATGATCATTCATTTAACCCACAAACACAGCAGTAATATATATGGGTATGTCTACACTAGACACCCTAGTTCAAACTAGGGTGGCTAATGTCGTCATTCGAACTTGCAAATGAAGCCCGGGATTAAAATATCCCGGGTTTTATTTGCATGTTCCCGGGCGCCGCCATTTTTAAATGCCCGGTAGTTCGAACTCCCTGCCCGCGGCTACACGCAGCACGGGCTAGGTAGTTCAACTAAAGCCCCTCATTCAGACTACCGTTACTCCTCCTGCAATGGAGGCAGGGAGTTCGAACTACCGGGCATTTAAAAATGGCGGCGCCCGGGAACATGCAAATAAAACCCGGGATATTTTAATCCCGGGCTTCATTTGCAAGTTCGAATGACTACATTAGCCACCCTAGTTCGAACTAGGGTGGCTAGTGTAGACATACTCTATCATATTTAGGGTATGTCTAGACTACAGGCTTTTGTTGACAGAGGCTTTGTCGACAGATACTACTGAAAGCTTCTGTCGACAAAGAGCGTCTAGACTACAGCCAGTTCTGTCGACAAAGCAAGCCACTTTGTCGACATGAGAGTGTAGACGCAAAGGACAGTGCAGATGCAATAGCACCTTCTGTCGACAGAACTCTGTCGACAAAAGGCATTATTCCTCGTAGAATGAGGTTTACCACTGTTTACAAAACTGCCGAGTTCTGTTGATGTTATGTCGACAGAACTCGGCGGTAGTGTAGACACAGGTATAGTTTTGTTGACAAAAGTCCACTTTTGTCGACAAAACCCTATAGTCTAGACACACTCTTAGTCACTAACATTCCAATATCACTTGCAAGCATGCCAGCCTTCATTGACTAGTGCTACAGAACCAATCAACAATGAGGGCCTTGCTATAGATTTCTTTTTAAAGCAGTCTATTTAATTCTGTAGCAGGGATATAATGTGGTCACTAAATTCCATAGGCTGGGTTAAAAATTTTGTAGAAGGGAGGGTTGAGTCACCTCTATATTTGTTCCCCTCAGCCAGTGCTGGATTTATTCACAAGCTAAGTAAAATACAGTTTAAGGCCTCAGATTATGAGGGGCCTCTAAATTAAAAAATGACTAGTTAGTTGCATCCTTGTGTATGTACTGTCTTGTGTGTGTGTGTGTGTGTGTGTGTGTGTATGATACTTTATTATTTCTATTTTCATTGTCCTTTCTGTTAGAATAAGACACATTTTTTTGGTAATGCTATGGGGCCTCTTAAACTTGACATAGTTTAGGGCCTTAGCATGTCTTAATCCAGCCCTGCCCTCAGTAAAAAGGAACTGGTTCCTATTCATTTCATCATTCTCATCCTGCCTGGTCCCAGTGTAACTTACATCATCTCAGTATAATCCCTTACCGATTTTCGCTGCACTTCCAGCATGCTCTCTTTTTTCCCCAGGATGCTATCTATGCCATCATGGTCATGGCCAGCTGGAGCAGGAGCCACATCTAGTGGCTTTAGGCCAGCAATGAGTTTTCCTCTGCCAGACAAATCCTCTGCTGGTGGACTGCAGCCAAAATCTGGCCCCTTTGCACTGCCTGAGGGTCACAAAAAGGTCAGTAAATAATACAGAATTTAGTCAAATATCTCATTCTCTATTACATTCTATAGGACTTTGGAATCATTTTTGTAGAACCTTATTGATTTCATCCCTGTTAAACTTTCCAGATTTTTTCATAAGGGAAATACATTTGGTTTGTTATTGTTTACCAAAACAACAACAAACCCACACTGGGATCTCCCCGCTACCTCAGTTTGATAATAAATGAAAACCATGTTGGGCATTATCAATCAGCTATTGGGAATTCTGCCATACTAGTTTTTGTTAACTAGATCTTCAGTGTCAGAATGACTTCCCACTGTATTGTCCAGCATTATTGTGCTAACTTTCTCAGACCAGCAACCAATGGAATATTGTGCATTTCAGTATATTCCAAGTGGTGGCTAACCAGTTCTAGATTCAATCTGTCTTCATATTGAAATCTCTCCGTGCCACTATAATTTTTGTCACCCTCCTCCAAACCCCTTTTATTTCAGTTATCTATATTTGGGTAGTGTTCCCATAAATGAAAATAGTATTCCAGGTAAAGGGAACCATTGTTTTATAAGTGGCATTATGTTTCCAAGTATTACTTTTTATGCCATGCCTTACACGCATTCTTGCTTTGCTCGCATTTTTGGCTACTGCTGAACATTGAAGAGAGGTTTTCCCTGAATTGCCCCCAACAACACAAGTCTTTTTCTATAGTGGTTACAACTAATTAATTTGAAACCCAATTCAAAATTATTTTCTTCCAATATGCATTGCCTTGTAATTCTCAACAATGAATGTAGCTGCTATTGTGCTACCCATTCACCTAGTTTTCTTAGGTCCCTCTGAATTTCCTTACAGCTGCTGCTGCTTTTTTTTTTTTTTTTTTTTTTTGTTTTAAGCCACCTCTTCTGTCTCCTCACATACTTCCTTTGCCAGAACACTAAGAAGCATATTAAACAACAGTCCTAGTAGGAAACTATGGGTCTCCCTAGCATCTGCTTTTTGACATGTTGAAATTTTACTCTTTATTGCTACTCTCTGGTTTGTCGATTATCCTGTTTGAAAATGGAATTACTCTACTTCTCATCCAGTGGTTGCTCAGGTTTGTTAATAGCCTAATGCGAGCTGTCAAAGGATTTCTGAAAATCCAAATAAAGCATAAACGGATTTTCCTTATCTACAACATTATTCACATAATGAAAAAATTGTAATGAAGAGGTACAATTTTCCTTCACAAAAGCTATGCTGGTTCATTTCTGTCATATCATGTTTATTTAGGCATTTTTTAAAGCTATTTAATTGTTGCTTTGGTCAATTTTCCACTTATTGAAGTAATTTGCAAAAGTCACCTCTATCTTTTATAAAGAGACCAGTAGATACAACATTTGGTACTTTCCTGAATAAATATATGTATCCACTGTTCAAATATTATAGCCAATGATTATAAGAAAAGACATTGTTAGCCATTCAGTCACTTCATATCTATACTCTTTCAAAATGCTTGAAAGTATACCATCCACTTCTTCTGTCTTGCTTCTCTTTAATGTATTTATTTGTTCCAACATGTCCACATTCAACATCTCTGTCCCTGACAGTAACCAGAGTGCTTCACCAGCACTTTCTGGCTACGTCTACACTGCAGGCTTCTTGCACAAGAAGCTTTGCACAAGAGATCTTCCGCAAAAACTTCTTGCACAAGAGCGCATCCACACTGCAAAAGTGCATCGGAAAAGCGATGTGCTTTTGCGCAAGAGAGCATCCAGACTGCATGGACGCTCTCTCGCAAGAAAACTCTGATTGCCATTAACAGAATGGCCACCAGTGCACCTGTGCTTCTTTCAAAAGACTGTTTTTGTGCAAAACTCCCCGTTTTCCGTCCACACACACCTTTTTGCGCAAGAGCTTTTACGCAAAAAGGCTTATTCCTCATAGAAAGAGGCACACCTATATATACACCTCAAAAACCCCTCTGTTCTGTTGATTTAGTAAATTTTCTTGCACAAAAATGTGCTTGATGTGTGCACACTCCATGAGTTTTTATGCAAAAATGGCTGTTTTTGCACAAAAACTCTGCAGTGTAGACATAGCCTCTGTGATAGAGCTGATAAAATAATATTGTTTAGTTCTCTGCAGTCTTCCTTAATTACTCCCTTTACTTCTTGGTAGTCCATCTGATACACCTTTTTTTTTCCTGATACAGAGAAATAAGAAATTTAGTGCATGTGTTTGGCTATTTGCTACTCACCCTACCAATTTCCCACCTTATGTTTTCACCTGGCATAGTTTAGACTTTTTCATTTGGCTTCACTATTTTGTTCAAATAACCTCTTTCAATTTGTCATTTAGCCCATACTGGTCTTCCTACTCCCCTTTTTATTTAGGTGCATGCATTCCTTCTGTGATTCTATTACAGCACATATACTTGTGTACTTCACTGTACTTTGTTACCCAAACTGTTCTGGATGTTTTCCACCCATCTTTTCCTGGCCCTTCCTTTCTGCTTTTTTCTCCTGCTTCCTCAGCATTTCCATTTGGTCTCTACTTCTTAACATAAGTCCAGAAAATTCCAGTTTAAACTCTTTTGCTCTTCCCCAACACAATACTCTTCACTCAGCTTCACAATGATTTTTACCGATTTTTAAATGACTCTCAATGGCAGCCCAACATTTCCAAACCTCATCTCATCTGCTGGTTTTAGGATTTGAATTTAATTCCCACTGATAACAGTCTTCAAAGAGATTAACCCAAAGTAATAAACTCTATGGAACAAGACATTCCAAGTTTCCCGCCCCTCTAAGGCAATTAATTCTTTGAAGCGATGCTAAGCATACATGAGGAGTTGCAAAAGAGATCATGTTTTCAATAGGGAGGGATTGAGTTAATGTAAAGAACTTGTCTCGTTAAATCAAAAATCACTGAGGTCTTCCCATCCATCTCCAAAAAAGACAAATAACTACAAACATCAATCACTTTGGCTTCAAGTTTAAAAAAAAAATCCATACTGCTTCTAAGCATAAACTACCATCCAAAACCAATACTATAGCCAAAGGATTAGGGAAGAGTTCCTAAAATGTATTCCAGACACAATCATAATGAATCTCCAGATCCATGCGGCACAGTTCACGAACAAAAATAATTATAGTCTAAAGTTACATTTAGTTAGAAATGTTCTTTGTTTCATAAGTAGTCTGACCTAACAAGATTATATAATATACAATTCATGTATTTTTCTATCAAGCTTATATTAAATTGAGTAACAGAGACCCAACAGTTTAAGACTCGTTGCTATTAGGAAAGACAATTCAAAGTCTAAAATTCCGTCCTGTAATCAGGCTAGTCAGAAAAACTACAGTGTTGTTGTTTAAATGCTTTGATGGTTTTCCCTGACAAAATTTGATCCATACTGACTTTTAATTCAGTAGGTTGCATGAGCAGAACACTTAATGAAGGTGTTAATTAAAATAGACTAGAATGTGAATTGCACTGGATATTACATGTGTTATTGCACTATTCAGCCTCCGCACCTAAAGTTACCAATAGGTGGCAGAAAATAAATAAAATTAAAGTTCCACCTCTTAATAATGATTTAAATACAAGCATCACCTCCTTTTTCTTCACACATCTGCATGGAATTAGAAGTAGGGAAGAAAATATTTGTGAAGGTAAAGGATTACTTGCTAGGATTTACCTTATTTTTTAATAATATCAGCAATTTCCCTAGAGTGTGTGAAAAGCCCATAGTGCAAATGATTTGATCCTTGCTATTGTTTTTATAATAAGCCATAAATGCCTGTAACCTATTGAGGCATTTACTCTGCTACATGTTCTAGGATCCAATTCTTTCATTGTCTGTTCACAAACAACATTGCTGAATATACTGACACTATTTCATATCTTCAGAATGTGAACAAAACCTGTACATTTTGAGCAATTAGCTGAGGAGAACTGGCTTCAAACTATCAGTAGACTTGCTAAACAGAAAGTTTCTAAATTTCCTAAAAATAGATAACTAACGAGATTTTTTGAAAAAAGAATTAGGCTTTGTCCTGTGTTGTCTTTCAAATTACAAAGACAACTTAGAAGACATAAATTGCATTAATGGCAATACCTCCTAAGCAACAGCTACCATCACAAGAAGATAAGAACATAAGAATGGCCGTACTGGGTCAGACCAAAGGTCCATCTAGCCCAGTATCCTGTCTGCCGACAGTGGCCAGCACCAGGTGCCCCAGAGAGGGTGGACCGAAGACAATGATCAAGCGATTTGTCTCCTGCCATCCCTCTCCAGCCTCTGACAAACAAAGGCCAAGGACACCATTTTATCCCCTGGCTAATAGCCTTTTATGGACCTAACCTCCATGAAATTATCTAGCTTCTCTTTAAACTCTTATAGTCCTAGCCTTCACAGCCTCCTCTGGCAAGGAGTTCCACAGGCTGACTACACGCTGTGTGAAGAAGAACTTTCTTTTATTAGTTTTAAACTTGCTACCCATTAATTTCATTTGGTGTCCTCTAGTTCTTCTATTTAGGGAACTAAGAAATAACTTCTCTTTATCGGCCCTCTCCACACCACTCATGATTTTATATACCTCTATCATATCCCCCCTCAGTCTCCTCTTTTCTAAACTGAAAGTCGCTTTAACCTCTCCTCATATGGGACCCGTTCCAAACCCCTAATCATTTTAGTTGCCCTTTTCTGAACCCTTTCCAAGGCCAAAATATCTTTTTTGAGGTGAGGAGACCACATCTGTACACAGTATTCAAGATGTGGGAGTACCATAGTTTTATACAGGGGCAGTAAGATATTCTGGCTCTTATTTTCTATCCCTTTCTTAATAATTCCGAGCATCCTATTTGCCTTTTTGACCGCTGCTGCACACTGCGTGGAAGTTTTCAGAGAACTGTCCATGATAACTCCAAGATCTCTTTCCTGATTTGTCATAGCCAAATTAGCCCCCATCATACTGTACATATCGTTGGGGTTATTTTTCCCCGATGTGCATTACTTTACACTTATCCACATTACATTTCATTTGCCATTTTGTTGCCCAATCACTCAGTTTGGTGAGATCTTCTTGGAGTCTCTCAGTCTGCTTCTGTCTTGACCATCCTAAACAGTTTGGTATCATCTGCAAACTTTACCACCTCACTGCTTACCCCTTTCTCCAGATCATTTATGAATAAGTTGAACAGGATTGGTCCCAGGACTGACCCTTGGGGGACACCACTAGTTACCCCTCTCCATTCTGAAAATTTACCATTTATTCCTACCCTTTGTTTCCTGTCTTTTAACCAGTTCTCAATCCAAGAAAGGACCTTCCCTCTTATCCCATGGCCATGTAATTTACACAAGAGCCTTTGGTGAGGGACCTTGTCAAAGGCTTTCTGAAAATCTAAGTATACTATATCTACTGGATCCCCTTGTCCGCATGTTTGTTAACCCCTTCAAAGAACTCTAATAGATTAGTAAGACAGGATTTCCCTTTACAGAAACCATGTTGACTTTTGTCCAGCAAATTATGTTCTTCTACATGCTTCTCAATTTTATTCTTTACTATTGGTTCGACTAATTTGCCCGGTACTGAAGTTAGACTTACCGGTCTGTAATTGCCCGGATCGCCTCTAGAGCCCTTTTTAAATATTGGTATCACATTGGCTACCTTCCAGTCATTAGGTACAGAAGCCGATTTAAGGGATAGGTTACAGACCACAGATAATAGTTCAGCAATTTCCCATTTGAGTTCTTTTAGAACCCTTGGATGAATGCCATCCGGTCCCGGAGATTTGTTAACATTAAGTTTTTCTATTTGTTCCAAAACCTCCTCTAATGACACTTCAATCCGGGACAGTTCCTCAGATTCATCACCCACAAAGGACGATGCAGATTTGGAAATCTCCCCAATGTCCTCAGCCGTGAAGACTGAAGAAAAGAAATCGTTTAGTTTCTCCGCAATGGCTTTATCGTCCTTGATTGCGCCTTTTGTAGTTCGATCGTCTAGGAGACCCACAGGTTTTTTAGCAGGTTTCCTGCTTCTAATGTACTTAAAAAACATTTTGTTATTTCTTTTTGAGTTTTTGGCTAGCTGGTCCTCAAAATCTTTTTTTGCTTTTCTTATTACATTTTTACACTTGATTTGACAGTGTTTATGTTCCTTTCTATTTATCTCACTAGGATTGGACTTCCACTTCTTAAAAGATGCCTTTTTGTCCCTCACTGCTTCTTTTACATGGTGGTTAAGCCACGGTGACACTTTTTTAGGTCTCTTGCTATGTTTTTTAATTGGGGGTATACATTTCAGTTGGGCCTCTATTATGGTGTCTTTAAAAAGTTTCCATGCAGCTTGCAGGGATTTGGCTCTAGTCACTGTGCCTTTTAATTTCTGTTTAACTAGCCTCCTCATTTTTGTGTAATTCCCCTTTTTGAAATTAAATGCCAGGGTGCTGGACTGCTGAGGGGTTCTACCCACCCCAGGAATGTTGAATGTTATTATATTATGGTCACTATTCCCAAGTGGTCCTGTAACGGTTATTTCCTGGACCTGATCCTGCACTCCACTCAGGACTAAATCGAGAATTGCCTCTCCCCTTGTGGGATCCTGCACCAGCTGCTCCAAGAAGCAGTCATTTAGGCCATTGAGAAATTTTATCTCTGCTTCTCTTCCTGAGGTGACATGTACCCAGTCAATATGGGGATAATTAAAATCCCCCATTATTATAGAGTTCTTTATTTTGGTATCCTCTCTAATCTCCCTCAGCATTTCAATGTCAGTATCACTGTCCTGGTCAGGTGGTCGGTAATATATCCCTACTGCTAATTTCTTATTATTGGAGCATGGAATTACTATCCATAGCGATTCTATTGAACATGTTGATTCACTTATTTTTATTTCATTTGATTCTACACTATCTTTCACATACAGTGCCACTCCACCACCCACCCGGCCTGCTCTATCCTTTCGATATATTTTATATCCCAGTATGATTGTGTCCCACAGATTTTCCTCATTCCCCCAGGTTTCAGTGATGCCTATTATGTCAATCTCCTCATTTAATACTAGGTACTCTAGTTCACCCATCTTGTTAGTCAGACTCCTAACATTTGTGTAGAAGCACTTTAAAAATTTGCCACTGCTTATTTGTCTGCCCTTCCCTGGTGCATTGGATTCCTTTGTATGCGGTTGTTTGTCTGCTCTGGCCCATGGTTTGCCCTCTCCCCTCCTCTCTTTCTGTCTACAGCTTAGAGAATCTCTATCAATGGATTCTCCTCTAAGAGAAGTCTCCCTCCGATATACGTGCATCTTCGCACCCATCGGCTTTCCCCCATTTCTTAGTTTAAAAACTGCTCTACAGCCTTTTTAATGTTTAGTGCCAGCAGTCTGGTTCCACCCTGATTTAGGTGGAGCCCATCCTTCCTGTATAGGCTCCCCCTCTCCCAAAAGTGTCCCCAGTTCCTAATAAATCCAAACCCCTCTTCCCTACACCATCGTCTCATCCACGCATTGAGTCTCTGAAGCTCTGCCTGCCTACCTGGCCCTGCGCGTGGAACTGGAAGCATTTCCGAGAATGCCACCATAGAGGTCCTGGATTTCAGTCTCTTTCCTAGCAGCCTAAATTTGGCCTCCAGGACATCTCTCCTACCCTTCCCTACGTCATTGGTACCTACATGTACCACGACCACCGGCTCCTCCCCAGCACTACGCATAATTCTATCTAGATGCCTCGAGAGATCCGCAACCTTCGTACCAGGCAGGCAAGTGACCATACGGTTCTCCCGGTCATCACAAACCCAACTATCTATGTTTCTAACAATTGAATCACTCACTACTAACACCTGCCTCTTCCTAACTGGCATTCCCTCCCCCTCAGAGATATCCTCAGTGCGAGAGGATACCGCAACATCCTCTGGGAGGAGGGTCCCAACTACGGGATGGTTTCCCTCTGCTCCCATTGGATGCTCTGTTCGCTTGAGACTTTCATCCTCCTTAAGAGCACTGGGGCTCTCAGACTGGAGGTGGGACAGTACTACAATGTCCTGGAAAGTCTCATCAACATATCTCTCTACCTCCCTTAGCTCCTCCAGTTCAGCCACCCTGGCCTCCAAAGCCCGAACCCAGTCTCTGAGGGTCAGGAGCTCCTTGCAACGGGCGCACACATATGCCACCCGCCCACAGGGCAGGTAATCATACATGTTACACTCGATGCAATAAACAGGATAGCCCCCACTCTGCTGCTGGGCTTCTGTCTCCATTTTTCTAATGAATAAGTTTAAGTAGAAACTGGGATTCTTTTTAAACCTCTGGAATATAGATTATAATAAGAGTTGTTTTAAAGAAGGTCAGAAGTCCCTAGTGCCCTCTAACCTCCCCCTCTAAACTCCCTCTCCAAACTCCCTGTTAGCTGTTCCTGTTCACAAGCTCCCTGGTCACTGAGTCACAGGCTTATATAGCTCTGGTAGCCCCTCCCCCTGACTGAGGCTCAGCCAATTAACAGAGGCTTCTAGATTTCAAACCTTTTAGAAGCTCCTTCAAACAAACCAACCAACCAAACAAACAAACACACAAACACAAGCTCAGCACACAGCAAATAACTCCCACACACACAAACACACACTCCAGACAGCCACTTGCCACAAGGGTCCCGCTTTTACTCCTCTTTTACCTGGAGAACTCCCTCTCCAAACTCCCTGTTAGCTGTTCCTGTTCGCAAGATAAAACTGAACAAAGGTATACATATGTATCAACCAAAATATCAGTCCACATTCTTCACAGACTTCTCTCCACTTACATTAGCAATGAGTTGTAGGCAAATTTGTTAAGAGGGATAATTCCTGGATAACCTAACAGGAGGTCCTAGTATTTACAATTTATTTCCAAAAAGATAGTAATTATATGGTGATGCTAATTCAGTAGGTGAAAAAGACCTTGATGGAAGAGGCAGCAGGCACTGCATTCTTCTTTTCCTTGGTGATATTGTCACAATTACAGGATTAAAGTTCTCATCTACCTAAATAATTTATTGGGACTGTGAAAAAGCAATTAAGGCAGCATTGCCAATTAGAGGGCTTTTTCAGGTTAAATTGATCATGATATTTTAAGAGTGAAAAAATTTGGCAGAGTTATTTGCAATGCACTGGAATGGTCACAATGTACGGAGATCAGCCTCAGCTCAGCGAGGCCTTTAGAAGGTCAGATGCAAAACATAGATGTCCTGTCTCAAACACCTGGCTACCCCAGCTATCTTAAAACTGGGCCAAGGGCCTTGCAGAAAAAGACTGAGTGAGATCTCTAGCCTACACCTACAACAAGGTGAGACTAGTTCAGTGTAATTTTTACTAGCAAATACTAAGTGATGCCAGAGTAACGCTCACCACCACGGCCACACCTTGTCAGCAGGTTTTAACCCCAGGGTTTTAAGCACCAAAATACAGACCCTACAAGCAATCACTGTCAAACAGTAGATGACTCATGCTTCATGAGGAACAGCCACTAAAGAGGCAATATGGCAGCCAGCCATGCAGAAGTGATGAAAAAAAATATTGGAACATTATAGAAGTGATTCAGTTTGGTTCTTAAAAAAAAGCAGAGCCCCATTCAAGTGTTACCAACTTTCATCCTGAGGAGAGGCCCTTTCTCCTGTGACCCCTTTGCTGGCCTAGTGGACACTGCAGCAGTTAAATGAATTCTGCTTCCATTCCTCCTCCTACAGCTTTAAAAATATGTAATATAAAGAGAATTTTCTTGCCACGGGATTTTTTCCAAACTCTGAGAGTGCTGTTGCACATATGAAAAAGAAAATGAACGGGATATATAACAACACTAAGAGTGTGAAAAAATAACACCAGGAGATTTTCCCTGTCTGGCTTTGTGTTCATTCAGAGACTCAAAGCCAGTAAATGTCAGGCAGTTAGGGCTAAATCATCTCACAGGAGTGGAGGGGATAAACTTGATTGCAAGCAGCATCCAGAAGTGGCCAGTGAACAGAAAGGGGGGGAACCTAGGAAGCACAGCACCTCTTCTTTGCCCCTAAGGCCTGGGCTACACTAGGCCTTCACACCAACTTTAGAGGCATATGGTCAATTTTCTAAGTGTTACGTCCACACTGCCAAGCCAGTTGCATCGACCTTACGGGCTGCTGAAGTCGATTTTAGTACTCCTGCTTTTCACAAGGAGTAACCCGACCTTGCATGATTTAAGTTACGCTAGTGTAGATGCAGCGTTGCCGGAAAGTCGATGGTATTGGCCTCCAGGAGGCCTCCCACAGCTCCCCACTCTGACCACTTTAGCCAGAACTTGCCCTTCTACTGCTCTCCTACTGAGCTCAAAAAGCCCCGGGGACAGTAGAAGGGCCTGTCCCATGTGGCCAGTGTTGCCAGCCCATTGCAAGCAAGCAGCACATTGCAGCACATGTGGAGATGACTTCCAACAATCCTTTGAACACTGCAACAACTTCAAAAACGTCTGCTCCCGCGGTCTCCAGTTCCCAGGGGCACAGAAGAGCGCCAGAGTGGAGTGTTCAGGAGATCTTGCACCTCATTGAGGTGTGGGGAGATGAAGTCATCCTCAGTCATCTGAACCAGGAAGAGGAACACTGAGATTTATGGGAGGATCGCAGGGTGCCTGGGGGCTAAAGGCTATGCCAGGAAAGCCCCGCAGTGCAGAGTGAAAAATCAAGGAGCTGCACCAGTCCAACCATAAGGCAAAGAGCAGAGGGTCTGGTGCAGCATGTCACACGTTCCACTTCTAAGACCAGCTGGATGTGATTTTGGTGAAAACAGGAGAATCAGGAAGGGAAATCACATGGAGCCTGTGGCATCTAGTTAGGACACCCTTTAGCATCATCTAGGCCTGCAATCATCCATATAGATCAAACAGCTAATGGATAGCAGCTATTAACACTTTTCATCATCACCCCCCATCTCTACTCTGCCCATTGTCCTTGTAATGGCGCTCACTCCCCATTGGAATGCACCCACTGGCCAGAACAGTCCATGTCCAGGGTTCTTGCACTGTAGTACCCCCTACTGTTCTGTTTTGGCAGGTGTCTACCCTCCTGCCAGGTAACCCTCAAAGTATAGTCCCCTTTTAGGATTACAAAAATCCAAAACATAAAACCCAAAGTCCAACAGCTCTTATCGCCAGCCTTCAGCCCTGTTTGGGTGTGCCAGTGTCTCTTTTAAACCTGAGATGTGTACTCCTGCTGGCTGGGGGCAGGATAGATGTACCAGGCAACCTTCTCTTCTGTATTTCTGTCCTGTATCAGGCAGTTAAAACTTTTCCTTACCATTTTTCACCACACCCTGGGCTGTTCCTACTTTGTCCCAGCTAGGCAGTGTCTCTCTCAGATCTGCAGACTCTAATATTTGTTCTGGAGCACTTGTGTTCTTATAGGACTTCTTATCAGTTTGTCCTATGCCCTTTCTGGCAGCCTCCTGATTGAGGAGACTTCCCCTACTTTGAAGCCCTAATCCTTCTCAGCTAACGGAGGGTCTACACTACAGAGTTAGGCTGACATAAGCTGTCCTCTGTCAACCTAGCTGTGAAAGTGTCTTCCCTCAAATTTGGTTCCTACTGATTGACATTTTCCTTTGTACTGATTTAGTAACACCGCCTCTCTGAGTGGAATAGAGACACTGGGTTGCTTATTTTAACTAGTACTGGCTTTTAGGAATCATCCCACAATGCCCTGACAGCACAATAGAGACCAGCGCTCCTGGTGAGACCAGCAACAAACGATTTAATAACTGTGTTGCTGGTATGTAGTGCAGACATGGCCTGAGTCTCAGAGTAAAATGGCCTTGCCCCCACCCCCTCACAGGTGCAACCTGTGGTGAGCTAATTGGGCCCTCACTGTTCTTTAAAGTCTATTTGACAGAATGGGGTACATACCCCATCACTGACTCTGGAAGGGTTTAAAATGTTGACACCCCAAATGACTTATTTCCAAGACAGAAAGAAAAGAAATAAGAGTTGTGAGGGAGAAGGGGAAGTGGGGGGCACACAGAGCACTTGGCATGCCAGAAAAGGATGAATGGGGGACACAGAGAACTCCTGACTTGGCTAAAAGCACTCAGAACTTAATGTGCTCCTTGCTCTCCCTAGTGCATGAGTAAGAAGCAGGGGGTTTGTAGGGGGTTCCTGAAACAGGAAGAGTTGGTGGGAAGACAAACTAGAAGCTTGGAGTGGAGAGGGAGATAAGCAGATGTAAGGAGCCCTTGGCGCAGACGGTGCACTTGGCCTATCCAAGCAACACACTGAGTAACACTCTAGTACTTCATCAGCAATAACATTTCCTCTCCTTTCTTATGTTTTTGGGATATAACTATGACAGGCTAAGAAATTGCCTCATTTCAAGAAGGAGGGTAAAGAGATTATTCCCATTTTTATACAACAGAGCTGAAAAAAGCCAAAATACTAGCTTGAGAGCCAATCAGAATGCCCCACTTGCAAGTGCTGACCTGGATCACTACCTTCATCGTTATACGGAACAGAAGTGCTTAGGTCAGCGGTGGGCCACATGCGGCCCTTCAGGGTTCTATGTGTAGCCTGCAAGACATTTTGTTTACCGTTGCTCACGTGCAGGGTTGCCAGATTCCATTGCTTTTCATCCGTGTTGTGTTTTTCATGCTGGTATTACTAACGTGACATGCATGTAAAGCAAGGGCAAGTAAAGTGAAGTGAGTGCTCCTTGTACTCAACATTAACTGTAAAAGCCATGTGCTCCCTCTGTATCCAGTCAAAGCACTGCTATAATTCAATCAGCACACCTCACAATTTCTAAGTCACAGTTAGCAAAATTACCTTATGCCAGGAGGCTATGTTGGTTATGAGAGTCTTGTGGCCCATTGTGATGAAGAAGGGCCATTCATGTGGCCCACTCACTAGCCTAAGTTGCCCTCACTGGCTTAGATTCAGATCTCCCACACCCTAGAAAGAGAATCAGGAGTACCTGCACTGAAATCAGTGAGAATTGCACCAGTGTAGAAAACTGTATGGTTACGTCTACACTGCAGGCTTTTTGCAGTATGGACGCTCTCTTGCGCAAGAAAGCTGTGATGGCCATTTTAGCCATAGGTGTTTCTTGTGCAAAAAACCCCTGTTGCCCATCCACAGTGCCCTCTTGCACAAAAGGGCTTATTCCTCGTGGGGAGAGGAATAACTCTTGTGCAAGAAGCCCTCTTTTCTGACGCTTTGCTGTAAATTTACTTGCGCAAGAACATGCGTGCGGTGTAGACGATCCGCAAGTTTTTGCGCAAGAACAGCCGTTCTTGTGCAAAAAGCCTGCAGTGTAGACATAGCCTATGAGGTCAGAATCAGCTGTACCAAGCATAGGTAAGAGGCACAAAGAAAGGAAATGTGGCTGCTGCTTCCTCACTATTTATATAACCGTGCCACCTAAGATCAAGGCTGAAGTGTACTACTCTTGGGGTACATCTACACAGCAGTGTTATTTCAGATTAACGTCAGCAGTGTTATTCCGAAATAACATAGTCTGCATCTACATTACAAGCAATTATTTCAACATAATGTCAAAATAATGTCGAGCTGGAGGACTTCTTACCCCAACTCCTGTAGCCCTCATTTTATAAGGAGTAAGTGAAGTCGGAGGAAGAGTGCTCTTTCTCGGACTTCCTGCTATGCAGACAGCGCCAAAAGCCAAAATAAGCTATTTTGACTTAAACTATACAACTGACGTAGCTCAGGTTGTGTAGCTTATTTTGGCTTGAGCCCTGCCGCGTAGATGTACACTTGGTGTGTAAACACATAGTAAGAGTTTGCAGTCCAAACAGACAAAACTGATGAAGTTATGGCAAAGGTAATGTTACTATCTCAGTTTTACAAGGTGAATTGCTTGTCACCCCATGAAGGATCCTAAATCCACCTAAACCTTGACAAAAAAAACTTGTCATTTATCAGTGAAGAGCATGACAAACTGCTGAAGTATGTGAAAATCAGCTTAAGAATACATTAAATCAATGCCAGAACTCACTCTTTCAATGCAAATCTCTTGGTATTTGGTGACAATGTCATATTTATTGTAAAAATAACGTTTTTGTCCTTAAGGTCACAGAAAAAAAACCTTTAAAAGAGATTCAACTGCACCTAAGAGATGCAAAAACCAAAAAGCTAATAATTGCTTTCCTCCCCAACAAAGTGACTAATTTTTAGAATCTCATGACTACTTGAGATCTGACTTTTGCTTTTTGAACATGAGGGCTGGCAGTTTAAATACAAGCAATGTTTATAAGAAGATTTCTCAATGTCTTTCTTTGGGTGGAGCACATGTTAATAGAAAGATTTCTCATGGATGTCTGCCCTCAGCCTCAATTCTCATTCACGATTATAAACATTCCAGTGGCAACTTTAGCAAAGCTTAGTTGGAAAAGTGATATTAGACAGTATTTGCCAGCCCTCATGTTCAAAAGGTAGATCTCAAAAAGTCATGAGACTTTTTTAAAATATTTTTTTGTGGCAGAGAGGCTGGTTACTAGCCTTCTGGCTTTGGAATCTCTCGGGTGCATGTAAATCACATGTTTAAGTTTTTCTCTGCAACCCCAAGGGCGAAAAAGTTTCTTTTCTTTTTAAATGAAAGCTGACATTCTCTCTTAATCTGAGTTCCAGAACTGGGGCTTTAAGAAAACCACCAAATATCAAGAGATTTGCAATGAAACAGTGAGAGCTGGCAGAGATTCTGTAAATTCTTCAACTCATTTTAATATAATTCAGTAGCTGAAAACAAGGAAGAGAGCTAGTTTCAAGTGATCAGCTAGATCTTTCTGAACAGTCAGTAAATATTCCATGGAACCTCTGCTCTAAAAAATCCTAAATTTCTCCAGTTTTCCCACGATGTCGTGTCTTAAGATATTTCATGTGCGAGACATAGGGTGCAATGCTGCCACACTTGAAACCTGTAATAAAAAACGGTTGCCCTACCATGTTAAAAATAAAAGGAAAAATCATGGATAATCACAGTATACCTGAGGTCAATAAAAAAGCTCTCCCTTGATTTAACTGGTCTTTGGCACAGGTCTGATGTGAACTCATGAGATTTTTTTTTTAAATGAGATGTGACAATACTGTTGATAAAAGCCCTTATAATATGCACATAAAAATGAATGTTTCCAGATAATGATGACTTCACTAGCACCGTGTAATCTAATATATAAAGAAGAATGTTTGTAAGTTTGTGTGCTAATAACTTGGACACTATAAGAGCTACCGCAACCAAACTTTGCATGGGCTAACCTTTCATCCAGGAGAAGGTTTTAAGGTACTTTTGGACCTGATCAGGCCCAAGCTCAAGCTGTAAAAATAAAAAAGTAACCCACCATGCTGTGCTGCAGGGGCCACCCCGCCCATCCTAGGTCCCGTGCCCGCCGTCTGTGGCCCCCAGTGCCGTCCGGGACTTGTCCCCTCCCACCTGTGAGGTTACATAAGCGACTCTCCCCCTCCCCCCCCGCATGCGGTGCCCCGACCCCCCCCACGCACAATGGCTCGGGCACCCGCAACCCTGAGTGGGAGCTGGGGCACCCCTCCCGCGTGTAACCTCCCCTCCACCTGGGGTTGCAACCCCCCCCCCCCCCCCGGGGATGATGCGGACCTATATTTTAATCCCTATAGAAATCAGTGCAACTTTTCTACCATTCAAAAAAAAGATAACGGACTGCTGTTTTTCTACATTTTGTTCTTCCGGTTTCCTAAGCAACGCCGGGTAACTCCAGCTAGTTCATAATAAATTACACATTACAGCCACTTTAACAAAAGATGAATTTGTCTTTATTGATATAACTACAATGAATCTCATGGGAATAATTATCACTTTTTAAAAAATGTTAAAATGTTACCCAATAGAAATAACAAAGATGGGAAGCCAAACACTGTGGATGGAAATGGGTATTTTATCTGCTAGCAAAAATACAGGTTGATACATGCAGACGACCAGCCAGACTCAGCTTCTGCAAGCTTTCCATATACCCTCTTTTGTAAATTTACTCCACAGCACTTTGATTTTAGTTTGCTTAAAATAAACTAAGTTTTATACACTATTGCATGCAAGCACTGCGTCAAACCTCATGTAACTGCACTTTGTAACTAACCCATAGCAGACTATTTTTTAAGGGTATGTCTACACTTGCCCCCTTGTTCGAACTAGGGAGGCAAATGAAGCATACCAAAGTTGCTAATGAAGCGCGGGATTTAAATATCCCGCGCTTGTTTAGCACATCCGCAGCTGGTCGCCATTTTAAAAAGCTGGTAGCGCGAATTAACTCTCCGTGTGTAGACGTGGTAGTCCGATCCAAAACCCTTCCCTCGAATTAACTGTTACTCCTCATGCAATGAGGCTTTTTAAAACGGCAACCGGCCACAAATATGCTAATCAAGCACAGGATATTTAAATCCCGCGCTTCATTAGCAACTTCGGTATGCTTCATTTGCCTCCCTAGTTCGAACTAGGGGGCAAGTGTAGACATACCCTCAGAGGGCTCTTTGTTTCCATTTTGACTTACTGAATTCCAAAAGATAATTGTTGCATTATGATTTTGTGCCATTCTTCATGACAATCTTCAATTCATCTGATTTGCTGTTGATGATATACAATTATTTAAATGTAAGTCTTCAGCCATGACTTTATGGCTTCTATGATAAAGTGTCTAAAATTAAATACATTGGACTTTTGTCCTTGACTATGGTCTATCCAGATGTGACAAAGGAATTACCATGTAACTAAAGTTGCGTAACTTAGGATGACATTTAAGCAAGCAATCAGGAAGGTTAGAGCCTCATTATGGTAGGCACTGTACAGACATAGAAAATTGCAGCAGCATCACCCAAGTTGACAGCTGATGCTCTTGCATCAACTCCACTTTTCTTCTCATTTTGGTGCAGTACTGGAGTTGATGGGAGCGAGCTCAGCAGTCCATTTATTGTGTCTAGTACAGACATGATAAATCTACCTTGGTTGTATGGATCACTGCCTGTAGATCCAGCCTGTAGTGAAGACATGTCCTGAGATAAAGAAGTATCAATCACATTTTACAGATGGGAGGTAAAATCCTGGTCCAACTGAAGTCAGTGTGACTTTTGCCATTGGCTTCAAGGGAGCCAGGCTTTTACACAGGGAAATGAAGGCAGAAAAAAGCCATTTGATTTGTCTTCCCTATGTCAGATAGGAAAATCCTGTCGGTGCCAAAACAGAGTTGCTGATCACTGAGGTCAATGGAAAGACTGTCAGATCACGTCTACGCTATGAGGTAAGGTCAAATCTAATAAGGTGAATTTTTAACCACCAGATTTTGAGAAGTCAAAGGTCTGTGTCCTCAGTGAGGGGAAGAATCAATTGTTGTATAAAATAGCATGTCCCCATTAGGGAGCCTGCTGTTGGCTCAGAGAGCAATACACCCCAGGTAGCACTGCAATCTGGGCTATGCTTCTGGTGCCCGCTGGGACCAAAACTGGGCAGTGGGTGGTTAGGGGCTCATGTTGCCTGCATGTCAGAATGCACTCCTCTATCCTCTCTCCCCTTAAGTGAGATAAAGGGGAGGCAATGTGCTCACACCTTTTTGTGCCCTGGTCACCCATGCAGACACCAGAGCACTGCAAGGATGGAGCCCGGTTTGCAGGAAACTGTACTCATGTCTGTCGTGGTAGGGATGTTAGATGGTGTGTAATTGAATAGTCATGCAACTGCATGAAATTTTAGCAGCTACATGACTATTAGATAGCCCCTCAGAGGTCGGGCCGGCAACCAGTGTGCTCTGGAACCACTCCTGGGAAGTCCCCTGCCACCTTACACTGCTGCCTCTGATACAGCAGGGTGGCAGCAGTTCCTGTCCATGGTGGGGGGAAGAGGGGGAAAGTCCAAGCTCTCTGCAGATGGAGACTACTCCATAGCAGCAGCTGCTGTCCACAGGGAGCTCGGACACCCCACAGACAGAGGTTGCTGCTGTTGACAGAGGCTGCTCCGTGGGATGCCAGAGCAGCCTCTGTCCACAGTGAGCCCGCGTACAGAGGCTGCTTTGCAGCATCCTCCCCTGTCCCCCCTCCACACTGCTGCCTCTGATAGAGATGGGGGTGTGGAAGGGGGAAGGCAGCACCATGGAACCAGTACTGTGGGGAACCAGCTCCTGCCTGCCCCTCCCCCCCACCCCTGTAGGAGGCAGCAAGTGGGGGCAGGTAGATCTGCAGAACCACACATGTGGGGAGCTGGCTTAAAAGCCAGCTCCCCACACCTATCGGCTCCTGCTTGCCCCCCTCACCCTCTGTGCTGCTGCCTCTCTATCAGAGCACTGGCTCCTTGCTGATACAGAGGCAGCAAGGTGTGTGGGGGGGTGAATGCATGTAGTCGACAGGATTAACCAATAAACCCAGGTTTATCAGTTAATTGTGTAGTTGTCTACACATTGACATCCCTATGTCGTGGTGCACCTCATGGTGCAGTACTTGGAGAACGTACGCATAGTGCTCCACCAGGAAAAGGACAAGGACGAAGCTCAGCTTGGCATGGAGGCATTGCTCCTGCAAGGCCTGATGCTCCTGCTCGCTCACCTGCCAATCAACCCTCTAGACACAGTGGAACACCGGTTTTGGTGCTGTAAGACAAGTTCAGACTGGTGGGGCCGCATTGTGATGCAGACATGGAATGATCAGCAGTGACTGCAGAACTTCCGCATGCACCAGGCCATGTTCCTGGAACTGTGCACATTGCTTTCCCCTGCACTCAGGCACCAGAATACCTGCATGTCATCTGCTCTGAAAGTGGAGATAAGTGTGGCAGTTGCCCTATAGAAGCTTGCACGCCAGACAACTACCGGCCAGTTGGGAATCAATTCAGAGTGGGGAAATCTACAGTGGGGGCTGTTGTCAAACTAGTAGCTGAGGCCATCAGTAACATCCTGCTATGGAAGGTTGTGACTTTGGGGAACGTGGACGCCATAGGGGATGGCATTGCCGTGATGGACTTCCCTAACAGCGGTGGTGCCATAGACAGAACACACATCCCCATTCTGGCCTCCAAACACCTTGCCTCAGAGTACATCAACCACAAGGGGTACTTCTCCATGGTGCTGCACAAGGGCTGTTTCACTGACATCAACATGGGATGGTCAGGAAAGGCGCATGACACCCGCATCTTTCAGAACTCCTCTCTCTTCCAAAAGAGCTTTTTTCCCAGACAGGTAAATCACAGAGAGGTAGAAAGGCTCATTGTGATCCCGCGTGACCCATCCTGTCCCTTGTGCCTGTAACTCATGAAGCCCTACATGAGCAGCCTGTGGACTCCTGCAAGGAGGAGTTCAATAACAGGCTGAGCAGGTGCAGAATGGTGGTGGAATGTGCATTTGGACATTTAAAGGAGAGGTTTAGGAGTGAACACAGCATTCCCTTTGTGGTGGCAGTGTGGTGTGTGCTCTATAACCTCTGAGAGAGCAAGGGGGAATCTTATCTCGCAGGGTAGGAGGCTGAGGTGATGCGTTTAGCCAGAGACTTTGAGCAGTGAGACAGCAGCGTGATCAGGAGAGCACAGCAAGGGGCAGCGCAAATCAGAGAGGCCTTGAAGGACAGTTTTATGCAAGGCCTTTTTGGGGATTCTACCACAAATTGCCCCTGCATCCCGTGTTTACCTTGAATCTCCCACCCTACCCCAGCAGTTCAGTCAATAAAGAGACATTTTTTTCAAAGAACAGGAGTTTTTATTGGGGGAAAACAGCAGGAGAAGGAATGAAGTGGGAAACCAAAGGGAGGATTGGGGCCCAGGAATGTGAGTGGGACTGACTTCTGGCTCTCGAGGCCCTGGAGGATCTGACTGCCCTTGAGGTCCCTCCCCAAGTCTTGGGGCCCTGGCAGCCCCTGAGTCCATGGAAACGTCAGCCACTGGGCTGGAGGAGGAGAGACCGGGGTGTCATCAGGGTGGGCAGGGTTCTAGGAAGTGGCCCTCTCCAGGCACACCATCAGGTGCTCCATAACAGCGGTCAGGGAGACAAACACGGTTTCCACCTGTCTTGCCCGCTGCTCCCTGACAACTCACCTCTCCTGTCACTCAGAAATCTGGTCCAGCTGTTTGGCCCTCATCTCCTCTATGAGGGAGTGCAGGCAGTCCACCTGTTTGCAGAACATCTCCTCCCTTGTCCACTTTGGCCTGTGGATTTGTGTCAGGCAGTCAGGTGCTGCAGGAAGGGGATGACACACTAAGCTGGCTGCTGGCCCAGCTGCACAGAAAAGTTACAAGGGCAGACTTTACAGCAGATATATTGTGTGAAGCCTACCCCAATAGGCTTCACTTTAGCATTCACTGGAGGCATCTGTAAAGACAATGGAGATATGTCCTGTTCAAGGCCAAATGTTTGCTTTAACGCAGACACTTTACAGCAGGTGCCCAGAGTTCTCTGGGGAGCACTGGGATACACTCAGTCTGGAGGCAGACAGGCATGGTTATGGCCCAGCCAGGGCAGGAGCCTGCAGGCAGGAGGGGTATTGCACCAGAGGGTGGCTTCCCTCTGTGTCCAGCACACATGGCCTCCTGGGACAATGCTACTTTCCCAGCCTGGGCAAAAGCCTGCAAACGGGAGGGAGCAGAAAGGGCAGGTCAGCTTCCTGCTGCATCTGGCACAATCCAGGTCTGATACATGCGGCCTCCTGGGGGGAATGCTAATAGATTTCCCCTCCTCCTTCCTGCAGGTTGCCATGTGAGCGATTGGGAGCAAATGCTGACTGAATGCGGCCATAAACCTGGGCCATATGCTGCACTGCTTTGTGGCTCAAAGATACCAGACCATTTACTGATGGCTCAGAGTGAGAAGGTGTCTTATTGCAGAGGACAGTATAAGGCTGGCCTCCCCAAGAACCTTACTCCTCTGTGAGTACTTCATGGATCTGAGCAGGCAAGACCCTCACTCATCTGCAGACACATGAACAAACTGTTCTAGGCGTCCTCCCCCCCCCCCCACACACACCATGTAGGTATAACACCAATAGGTGGAACGAAATTTGGGACCTCTGGCACTTAGTGTATGAGCCTCTACAGCATGAGCCTTAAAGGCAGCTGGCTATCTTTCACTGTAAGTGGTGTAAGTGCCACTACAAGGGACAATGAGCCACACCCAGTAGATGTGTGAGTTACATACTTCCCCTAGCTGAGGAAGCATATTCCAAGCTTCAGAGACGAGGGTGAAATCCCGGACGAGTCCGCAGTTGTCACACAGACAGACAGAACTGAACCTGGGATCTCTGGACCTTAGTGCATGAGCTTCTACAGCCTTAGCTATAAAAGCCAGCTGGCTTCAGCTAAGGCTATAGAGCTCACTCATTCTTATCTCTCTGTAAGTGGTTTATGTGCTGCTATATGAGAAAATAAACCACACCCAGTGGGTGTGTGGGTTACATAGGCACAGACCATGCTGCACATCATATCCCATTGCTTTGCCCCACTTGTAGTTAGAAAAAGTTTGTGGACTCACCCTGGAGTCGGTGCTGTAGTGGGAGACATCCTGGGATGGGCGGGAGGGGGGACTGGCTCCATCATCCTGACTAGATCCTGGCTCTTGGGGATCAGTGGCTGGCTACTCTCCTCCTCCTCCTCATCCTTCCCCTCTACTACCACCGTGTCCCACATGTTAATTCCAGGTATGTCTTGGCCAGACTCCACCACCACACTGGGGGAGCTGGTCATGCCCACCCCTCCCCCCGCCCCCGAATGGCATCCACTTGCCTCCTTTACCTTGTGATAGTACTGCCTGAGCTCTTTGATCTTGACCCAGTACTGCTGGGCGTCCCGGGAATATCCTTTAGCCGCCAGGCAGGTTGTGATCCTGCCGTATATTTTGGTGTTCCTCTTGCTGGTTCTGAGCTCTCAGAGAATGGACTCATCTTCCCGCACCTCAGTGAGGTCCAAGATCTAGACGCTTCACGCTGGTGCTCTTCTGCATCCCTAGGAACTGGCGCCCATGGGAACAAAAGTATTCGCAGTTGTTACAGTGTCCATTTTAGACTGTTGGAACTCATTTCCATGTGTGGCATGGCATGCTGCTCACTCAGACTGGGCTTGCAACAGTGGCCACATGGGAAAAGCCATTGTGATTTCCCCTGGACTTTTTGAGCTCACTGGGAGAGCAGTAGAGGTGCAAGTTTTGGGTAGAGTGGTCAGAGTGGGGAAGTGCAGAAGGGCTCCTGGAGGCAGCATCGACTTTCCAGCAGAGCTGCATTTACACTAGCGTAAATTTGACCATGCAAGGTCAGGAATAGTGTTACTTCTCATGAAAAGCAGGGGTACAGTAATCTACTTCAGCAGCCCTGAAGGTCAATGCAACAGGCTTGGTAGTGTGGATGCATCACTTGGAA
Organism: Pelochelys cantorii; assembly: GCA_032595735.1. Taxonomy (NCBI): domain Eukaryota; kingdom Metazoa; phylum Chordata; order Testudines; family Trionychidae; genus Pelochelys; species Pelochelys cantorii. The sequence continues at coordinate 41,453,979 of CM064329.1, read as the reverse complement.
AATCGACCATATGCAGCTAACATCAATGTAAAGTTTTAGTGTAGGCCAGGCCTCAATGAGCACAGTGAACTTTAGCTCTGGCCAAGAATCTAGATCTATAAATTCCCAGTCCAGTGGGGAAGCCCAAAGACTCTTCTCTTTGGAGAGACAAATTTACTATTTCACAAATGCAATGATAAACTGTCTTTTATCACCTATTCAATTTTTTTTTTTTAAATTCAGATGTGTTGATCTTCACTCCAGGTATAGAGAAAATATAAAACAATTCCAAGTGGAACATGATTTTTTTTAAAATGATGACTGTATTTGTATATTTTTAAATATACAAAAGTTTTAAAATAACTTTTGAATTCAGACGATTTGTTAATGTCATGAAATGTAAGTATGTCACACATGCTTACATTTACATGAGTAACACTCTTAATCCACAGAAGCATGCAGTCCTACACTAGTCTAATACTTTGTCTCCTATCTTCATAGTAGTATTTAATCTCCCTATGTTAAGCTGTCTGTTTTCCAACCCAGTGGCTTCATTCTAGTATCTCAACTCAAGCAAATTGGATTAAGGAAGGCCTTATGATAATATGAGCCTTATAGTCTGTTCTACTGCCTTGCAGCTCTCTCTGTTATCTGCTGAGTGTGTGATGTTCATGAACCACAACAAATGGAGACATATCAAGATGAAATGAATAATACATGGAATTAAAATATTGAGGTTCTACTTTTTTTAAAAGATCAGTTGGGAATAAAGTGGGTTACAAATTTAAAAACAACTAAAATGTAAGGGAGTCTATTTAAAAAAACCCAAACATACCAATTTCCTTTACTTGATTGATAGTCAATAGACTTTTTTACATGTTTCTTACGTGTTTTATGAGTGTCAAAAACAGTGAGTATAAAAACCAGCAAAACGACAGCATTTGGAGCTTGACCCTGCTCTAGTGACCTCTTCGGGAGTTGTGTCATTGGTAGGGGATTTGGTAGTAAACTTTCAGACAGACTTGAGGGTGGCTGTAGTCAACTATTTTTTGTCAAGGTCCAGATTCCACAGAAAATAATTTAAAAAAAGATAATAAGTAAATAAAAAGATTTGAGTCAATTTTAAAACCTCTGGTGTCTGGATTTTGGCCCACCAATTGACTATCCGCTGCTGTAGGAGATACTACAAAGAAGATTGATTCCATAGCAAAAACTTTCTTGGGGCTAGTTTAACCTTATGCAATGAACTCCCCCAGGATCTCAGGACAATCACAAACCTCACCATCTTCTGCTTTAAGTCCAAGGCACGTTCCTTTGACCTTGTTTCTTCTAACACTGTGGTTCTCAACTGGTGGTCCCTGGATCACTGGTTGTCCATGGTGACTTTTTCAGTGGTCCACAGGAACATTGTCCAAAGTCACATGGCATGAGCAGGCACCGCTGTTAGGCTGTTTTACGCCGTGTTCACAAGCACGCGGCGCATCATCCATAGCGTCACCTAGGATGCAACCGTGTTGTGTTGCCAGTAACTTCCATCTGAGGCTCTGAGCATCAGCGTAGCTGCTGCCGCCGTCATGCTGAGCAGTTGCTGTGTCGTTCATCCTGTGCTACGTGTGCTGGAGGTGGTCCACGAAAATTTTTTGATTGGCCTGGTGGTCCGTGGACTGAAACGAGTTGAGAACCACTGTTCTAACAGAAGGACACAACAACATGTGTTAAAAAAGCACTCAAAAAGGCTGCCTCCCCCACCACCAAAAAAGCCCTTCCAAAATAAGACGTTCTGTTGCACATGTTTCTCCGCTCCAGGGCAAGGCTGAGAGAGCAAACACATGACAGATGTCAGTCACATTGCTTAATATATTACTGGAAGACACTCATACCACAGTGAGAAACATGGGATAAGAACCTGTATAGATTAGAAAAGTACCTCACCGCATCCAAACCATATACATGTAGGAGGTGTAGGACTATCTGGCAGGCTCAGTTTATCTCATGTTATGTGCTGTGAGATTAATGTGTCTGACACAAAGGGTATCACTAAGGTCCTGTTTCCAGAGAACACAAAAATTCAATCTGGGATTCACCTGTGACTGTCATAGGGGGAAAGTGTTACCTTATGAATTATTCATAGTGAAACTGAGAAAATCCTCTACCCTGGAGCAGATTTTGTTAGTTAGCACTTTTCATCTCTCGCCTTCACAGCAAAATCCCAAGTCGAATTTTAGGCTCCCTGAAATATGCTCAAGGAATTCCCCCCCTTCTCACTGCAAAAGCTGTTTTCAGAGTGATAGCATGCAAGGAAGGAGGAAAAGAAAAGAAAAATGGACAAGCAAGGGCAAGAAAAACTGAAGAGAATGAGAAGAGGAGAAAATATCACTAAGGAAAGTCCTGCTGTTGTGCATCAGAGAAATCAAGGAGAAAAATCAGCATATCAGGGGACTTTATCCTAAATTTTTCCTTACACAGCAAATCCACTATATGACTATCTGGGCATGTTAATAGCTAAAACCTTTCACTTGAGGATCTAAAAGAGCTTCACTAGATCCCTTTGAGCCACGCTCCATGAATTAGGAATAATTTTACCATTTCAGAAATGTGTCATTTGAAATGTAGGTGCCTAAAATTGTGCACATGCTATTACCATGACTATGACTGCAAAGTGATCATCTGCACATATAAATGGCCGGCACTGAGCATTTAACTGCTTGTTCTCATGGGCAGAAATTTGATTTGCACAGGACATGCAGGACTTTCATGGATTTTAAGAATTTGTATGTATGCAATGGTGCATGCAGAATTAGAAACATTGAATCCCAGTGATTTGCAGTAATCATTAGACAGCGTTAACAATTTTGTAATAAGTAATTCAAGAAAAATCTGATGAGTTCTTGTCCCTGCAATGACTGAGCTCAGTTTAGATGTCTGTATCTTTTCTCTCCTCATAGCCAATTCTTATTTTTTCACATTTATGCATTTCCTAAACAATCATAACAAGGTAACCATTTAAACAAGTTACATTTTGACTTTTCATAAGTAGCTATCACAGTATTGGTCCCTTATATAGGTTTGGAACACAGGGTTTGTTTATCACATATGAAGACACAGTGCTTGGGAATGTTTTAATTCAGAGAAATGTATAAAAACAGAACTAAGTTACATCTCAGTTTTACTATAACAAAGGGTGTGAGGCAGTTCACACAACCTGAACTCTTCCAGAAAGGAGACACTGAAATACAAACTACAGAATATTAAATATCAAATAGTCAAGTTAAATATTAAATTTTAATACAAAATACAAATAAACAAAGCTAAAGGGTACAAAATAAAGGTTAAAACAAAGTCAAGAAAGAAAGGGTGCAAGATTCACCAGTTATTGAAAGCCAGAACTTTCAACGTGTTTTTAATTATTCCTAACATTTTGTTTGCTTTTTTGACTGCTGCTGCACATTGAGTGGATGTTTTCAGAGAAACAAGAATTCAGAAAGCGCAGAAATTGCAAGATTGAAACCTATGAGATTTCTAAAATGATAAAGAACATTTGGGGCAAACATTTACACAGTTTCCCACAAGTCTATCATAGGCAGAATCAATTGCAAGGTAAAGTAGTAATTATGTTAATTATTGTAGAGGGTTAGCTATGGAAATCTATAATTTGCTATCATTCCCCTATAGCTTATATTAAAATCTGAATGATTTGGAACCAGTCAATGTTTTGGAAATGCTGCAACAAACAGCGTAGAGCAAATTGTGTAGCTTATTTCAACAGAAGGGTTCTGTCTAGACGCACCCATAGTGACCTATTTCCCCCACTCCAACCAGCTCTATAAAAAATTACATATCTAGTTGTAGAGATCACTGCTTGGCCCCTTTGAAAATAGAACTCTTTCTCCTTGTCCATGCACCACGTTTGGAAACTCATATGAAAACACAGAGATGAATTTTTTTCCCTTAAAAGTATCTTTATCAAGGAACAGGAGTTTTCATGAAAAGAAGTTGATGACCCCAAAACATTCTGGGTTTTGTAAAGTTTTCTGCAACATTTTTACTGATATTTTCATCAACATTTTTTGCAAATTATTTTGTCATTATTTTATCACAGTTTTTTTTACTTTTATTTTTCAGTAAACAGAAAATTTTGATAATGATTTTGGTAAGAACTTTGGCAAAATTAAATGAAAAACTGCTGAAAATGAAAAAGTTTCCATTTCAAACTCCATGAAATGGAAACAGTTTTGACATTTTTTGTAAAGTTATTTTCTGTTGGGAGCCGATATTGGCTTGACAAATTTTTTAAAAGGAAGAGATTAAAAATATATGTCTGCCCTGGGTACCATAAAGAGCCCCCCCATGTAGCCTACATCCTGCTCTTCCTAGCACTGATCCATAGATTAGCAATTCACATTTGCTTGGCATAAGAGCATTCTTTGAAGGTCAGTAAGTAAGGGCTCTTGCAGATCATCAAGGAGCAGAGATCCTTCACTGCATACACCCTGCACTCAGTCCATATGAGTGCACAACGAGAAACAGTCAAGCAGAAGCATCTTGCTGGTCTCAGCCATTGAGAAAATTACATGACAGATGGTTTCTAAGCCCTAGTCTACACTAGGGAGTTATTTCAGAATAACCCCTCCTTATTCTGAAATAAGTGGAGCGTCCACATTACCAAGCCCATTATTTCGAAAGAACCAGCTCGTTATTTCGAAATCCTGCTTTCCTCGGGGAATAACACTTATTTTGAAATGGTTAGTGTGGATAATCCGGTGCTGCTAATCTGACATAATTGGCCTCCAGAGGCCTCTCACAGCTGCACTTGTAACTGCTCTGGCCACACCTGCCAGCCCCCCTGCTCCCCTTCTCCTGCAGAGCTTAAAGCAGCAGACTGCTGGAGAAGGGCATGTGGTACATGGCCAGCTTGGCAAGCCCCATGCCATACAATAGGAGCTGATGGAGTGATGAGTGACCCCAGCATTTCCCTAAACCTCCCACAGCTGTCAGCATTCCCGTAGCACCCTTAGATGCCACTGGACAAGGATGCAGGAGAGCTCTGGCTTGGACTCATGTGGAGATCCTGGACCTCATCGAGGTCTGGGTCAAGGAGACCACCCTCCAGGATCTCCGTACCAGAAATCACAACACTGATGTCTACAGCCGGATGGCTGCCAGCCTGCTGACAAGGGACACACCCGGACCAGGTCTGGATGAAAATAAAAGTTCCAGCAGGCCTACAACAAGGCCAGGGAGCAGAATGGACACTCTGGGGTGGCACCTCACACATGCTGCTATTATGAGACGCTTGATGCCATCCTGGGAGGGGGGCTGGTCACCTCCCCTACCTCATCGTCGAGTCTGTCCAAAACACATCAGCCTCCAATGAGGGCAGAGTTGCGGAGGAGGAGGGGGGAGGAGCAGGCCAGCCATGTGACCATGCCTGCAAACCAGTAGCTGTTTCTCACCCTGGAGCCAGTGCCCAACCCACCCCACCCCACCCCACCCCAGGATGTCTCCCAGGCGTTGGACGAACCCGAGGAAGGCATGTCAGGTGAGTTCTATAATTTTCCCTATGCACACACGGGGGCAGGCAACAGGCCTAGGCCTACCGGGTAGTCAAGTCGACTACTTGCATCCCCCCCCTTTCTGCCTTTATATCAGAGGCAGCAAGGCAAGGAAGCAGGAGCTGGTGCTGGGGGGTGCTGGCTTAAAAGTCAGCTCCCCCCAGCACCATCTCCATGGTGTGGGGCAGGCAGGGGAGGCAGAGCACTGTGGCTCTGCCTTTTAAATGCAGTAGGAGCCACCTGGCTCTTATTACGTTTAAAACGCAGAGATGCAGGGCAGGACCCAGCTCGCCTGCACTGCGCCTCTGCCTTTTAAATGTAAGAGCCCGCGGGCTCTTACTACATTTAAAAGGCAGAGGCATAGCGGGGTTAGCTAGGGGGGCCAGGCTCATACTACATTTAAAAGGCAGAGATGCAATGGAGTTAGCTCCCGGGGCCAGCATGAGCTGGGACTACTTACTTGCGGCTCACACTGCCCCCGGGAGCTAACCCTGCGGCGGCTCTGCAGTTTAAATGTAGTGGGAGCCAGGCTGCTGTGCATCCGGCTCCTACTACATTTAAACTGCAGAGCCACAGCAGGGATAGCAAAGGCCCCCCCCTTATCAACTAATCGAGTAGTCGATGGAAATTCCATTGACTATTCGATTAGCTGATTAATCGTAATTTAACATTCCTAGTATAAGGTCATGCCGTATAAGAACAAAAAAATTATGCCTTATTATATGATGGGAGGACTCTTTGGAAGCAATGACCCTGAAAAAAACTTGGGAGAGTTGGTGACTCATCAGTTGAATATGAACTCAAAGGCCAAGTCTACACTAGCCCAGGCAGCTCAGCTTAAAGGGCGCAAATCCAGTTGTGAAGAGTATGTAGCTGGTGCTGGCTTAAACCATGCTTGGCAGTGTCCCCAAAGCAGGAGGCAATGGGATCAAATGCTCCCATCAGCTTCCTTTACTCCTTGCAAAAAGAAGAGTACCGGACGTTGGCAGGGGTGCTCTGTGAGTTCAATTTAGCAAGTTTGAACTAAACTTCCTAAATCAAACTCTGGAAGATTGATCGTGGCAGTGGTGAGCTTCCTTTTAGTGTAGACAATGCCTTAGCATAGCGCTTGGACAAGAGGGTTAAGAAAATCCTTGGATGTATAACCAAGGGAATACCGAGTAGGAGTAGAAAGTTTACATTACTTCTGTGTTTCGCAATGTGTTTTCCACACTTGGAATTCTTGCTTGTTTCAACATCAATTTAAGAAGGATGTTGAAAAGGGATCAGAAAAGAGTCATGGGAATGATTGAAGGCTTGACAAAGGAGCTCAATCTAAATAATTTAATCAAAGAAAAGATTAAGATATGACTTGATCACAGTCTGAGTATCCACATAAGGGGAAAAAAAATCAATAATATGTGAACTGCAATCTAACAGCCAAGTTAAACAAGTTCTAATGGCTTGAGATTGTAACTAGAAAAATTCAGACGAGAAATATGCTTCTCATTTTTAACAATAAGAGTAAATTGACTACTAGAGCAACTTACTAATGGTTGTGGTAGGTTCTCGAGTACAGGAAATTATAAAATCAAGATTGAATTTTTTTCCCTAAAAGGTAGACATTGGTTCAACCAGAGCTATTGGACCTGAAGCAGAAATTTCAAGGAAATCCTACGATCTGACTTGTGCAGCTCAGACTAGGTGATCACATAGTTCTTTCTGGCCTTAAAATCCTTTGTATCCATGAAATCAGGGGAGTAAAAAAGTACCCATAAACTTCTAAAGCTCTTTGGCAAGGACTGGACATATTTCACCAACAGATAAGGACATTACAATCCGTGCTAGTTTCTTAGCTCTAACAGCAATCTTCACCTCCATCTTACTCAAATTAAACATCAGCCAATTGGTTCTCATCCATTTCTTTTCTGTGGCTGGGTATTTGGAATGCAAAGAAATGACATCAACTGAATTGAAATGAAAATGAAACAGGGATAAAACATCACCATATTGGTGGCACTGCAGACCAAATGCCTTACTATCTCCTCTAGTAGCCTTACATACTCATTGGTGGTGGAATGGGATACTGCAGGATTCTCCAGGAAAGGACAATCAGCCTGATTGAGCAGTTACCAAAGACCAGTCACTAAGATCTGTCAGAAAAGAAGGAATGAAGCCATTGAAGAATGATTCCAATACACTCATCAGGGTCATGGACGGACTGGCCACAGCTCATGAGCAACAACATCAAAGACCACCAATGGTACTAATAAAACTTCTCTTTAGACAGACAGTGTTGACCAAACATGTTAATATCTACTGGGCTGTGTATCAAACTGTCCTGAAGCCACGCTAATAAGGACATATGAACATACAAGAATTCAGATGATGTCAAGACTGAACCATAACAACCTCAAAACATTTTCCCCAGATGGGGAAGTCATAGATGGGAAGCGTCTGCCAAGATCATTGTCAGATACCGGCTATAATTAATTTGACTGATATTAATTTTTTCCCCAGTTCTACCACAAAAAAACTGCAACCTCTGCTCAAGAGAGATATAGTTTTGGGACAGCAGAGATTATTTTTTGAAGTTAGAACTAAAGATACATTGGTTCACCAGGCCAACAAAATGTATTTGCTCACAAAGCTTACCGCTTCAAATAACAATTTTAAAACAATAGTTTTTACTATCTCCCCTATCTCTGTGGAAATACAGCTGGAAACAAATACCAATCAATATACAAAACTTGTGAGAGCACATAAAAAACATCCATACATGTCTGTTCTCTATTAACATAGCTAGATGACTTTCACTAACATATGATTCGTTTATCAAAACTACACATAAAACAAGATAATGAAAATGTTCACAATCACTGATACTGGTCTATGAATCTTACATATTTATAAACATACTAGAAGACTTCGAGGGTGGGGGGAGCACTGTGCAGGGGCACAGCACTGCAGCCAAGGGCTGTGGGGGAGGAATTTTGGACAGGGGGGCCCACTTTCCCATGCTGGTGGCTGGCCATGTGGCGCCCCATCCCCAGATGCTACAGCTGTCTCCAGCTGTCGCTCTGCAGTATAGCTGTACCCCATGCTTGCTGCCCCCAGTGGTCGCTCTGCAGTATAGCGTCCCTCCTTTCTGTTCCCTCCCTTTCCGTGTTATTGAAAACAATCAAATTCCAGGCACATCCAGTGTTCCTGGCACCACCAAACCCTGACCTTGCTTTAAGCTAGGCTAAGAGGTAGCTGCATATCAAATTGGTGGTCCTAGATGTTAGTGTTTAGGAGGAGTTCTTAAAACAAATAGACAGACAGACGACAGACTCATAGACAGATGCACAAATTTCTAATAGCTATAGATATAGACATACGGATATAATATATAGAGACAGATGTATAGAGACAAGCTTACTTGATGTGGCTGATAGAGCTGCCATCAGGCGCCCCCCATAGGTTGGTGGCGCGGGCAGCTGCCCGGCTAGCCTCCCCTTAATCCGGCCCTGATCACACCCCAATGGTTAGCGAGGTATGAAAGACAAGAAGAGTCTGACCATAAACCTTTGAATTTCTGAAATTTTTCTTTTGAAAAATTATCTGTGTGTTGTGGGGGGGGGAGGGGTGCTTTTACAGAATAGCTGATCCAGTACTAAGGGGCGCAGCACGATAGGGCCATGCATGCGCCGTGCGCCTGTGGATGGAGCCACGCATGCGTCACACACCCGCTGCCCAGGGCGCAGGAATGGCTCGAGCCAGCCTTGGTACGATTTAGCGTATGTAGCAGAGTTTCTGTCCCTTCCGTAGTATGTTCAGCCATTGAAATGATTCGTAAATGATACAGTGCTAAGTGAAAAACAAAGCTGAAAGGCTCTGGGAGTCAGTCACTCATGAATTTCCAGTAAGGACTAGGGAACAGAGCTGGTCTCCCAAAGGGGGAGATCTGGAGGAACCCACGTTCCCACCTGCCACTCACACACTGGCCTCCATGGCTGGGTTTGTAGAGAAGCAGCACATGATCATCCCCATCAGACCCTTCTGATCTTAAAGTCTGTAAGTCTATGAATCTCGTAAATGGGTGTAACCCCAACGACCAGATCGGAGCCCTTTCCCATATTTGTCCCCAGCTGAACGCGTCAGTCTTCCCATGGGATCACAACAGTGATCAGTCTGAAGTGTGATCATTCAGCAGAGTCCAGACCATTCAGAATTAGTTCTTGCTGCCTGCTGTTGGCATCTTGATCTGTTTGAACACTCCCTGAATCAGTATCTTGCTGTGTGATATTTTGTTGCTCTAAGTACAGAAGCTTGCAAAGCATTCCTCCTGGTGTTCAGTCCAAATGAGAGCTGGTGTGGAACCATGAATCATATGGCAGTGCTTTGTTAGTATGTATGATGCATTCATATACAAAAACTGACACAGTGCACCATTAGCATAAAACTCCTTTTATTTACAGCATTATCCCCATAGTATTATTCTCATTAGGATAGCATAAATCCAGTACATGCAGATACATTAGCAATATTGTTACCATGGGAATGAGATGACCTACAACACTATATGATTCATACTTCAGTAGCATTATTGATATTACCCCACCTCTTGCTATCAAGATTACTAGGCTCAAAGACCAGCAATAAATGTACATAAATAATGTTAAGTGTCATTTCTTATATTATTGAAGAGTGTCTGTCTTCCCTATTAGCTCATAGCTATGACTTTTATCCACTTTATTTCATTTCTTGTAGTGGTGGGTAACTGGAAACAGGTACCAACAGCAGATTTTATTTTATTTTTCTAATGTCTTTATCATGACAGTCACTTTATTTTAACATCATTTGTTGATATGAGATCAGTGTGCTCAATGTTACAGAAAAGTGCCTTATGAAGGAGCAATTACCCAGAGTAAATGGATTTCTGAGACGATTCAAAAGAAAAAGATAACAACAAGCAGCAAGATGTACATTAGTGAAATAAAGCTACAATCAAATAAGGATTAGAAGGAGCTGAATGATCTTCAAATAGTGAAATATTCTAACAAGTTAATTAAAAATGGTTTTTCATACACAAGAGATTGCGTTGCTTTACAGCTTACCTGTAGTAAGCACAAAGGAACATGGCACAACTGGGACCCAGTACACTAGATTCCTCAAAGTACAATTCTAATACCGGTTGGACCTCCCAGGTCTAGCATCCTCAGAACCTGATTGGTCGCTAATGAGGGAGTTTGCCAGACCAGAGGAGAATTGCACCCTGCCCCCACAGCCTGGCTCCACTCCTAGCCTCAGTTGCTCCCCTGCCACCTTAGCCATTGGCCCTGGGCTACCCACCCCAACAGGGCTCCCAGTCCAGCTGCTGCCACCGGCCCTGGCCAGGATGCCGCTGCCAGCCCTAGTTGGGATGCTGGCCCTGCTGCTACCACCAGCCCTGGCTGGGATTCCACCGCAGCCCAGGTTGGGACACCAGCCCCGCTACAGCCCTTAGGCCTCAGGCTGCCCATCCCACCTGGGATCCTGGCCACTGGTTCCACTGCTGATGACCAGTCAGACTCACAGTTGCAAGCCCTCTTGCCGTCCAGGTCTGCTGGGGGCCTTGGGCCCAGGAACATCTGTGGTCCTGTCAGATCACAGCTGTTGCCAGACCAATGAGTCATGGATTTTAGAGGTTCAAGCTGTACAAATAAAAATAAACAACAACAATAATAGTGGTAGAAAATATAAAAGTCATTAAGCAACGTATTCTGCATGCATTGTGTCTGGATAGGAATGAAGGCCCTGATCTTGCATGATTAGACCACATGGAGTCAATGGGTCAAGACTCTGCCTATGCTATGCTTATTGCAAGATCCAGATCCAAATGTGTTATAACCGGGAACAGCCTGTGTTCTAATAGCTGAATTATTTTAGCTTGATATATAGACTTTTTTCTAGTAAAACACTAGATGATGTCATCAATTCATTGCAGAAGCCTCAAAGACCTATTGGATGAATCAAAATGTTTAGCAAGTACAGTAAAACCCTAATAGTCAGGCATCCAATTGTACGGTGCTCCCAATAGTCCGGCATCAAAATAGCAAGAGCCTAGTGAGTGAGCTTCGGCAAAAAACGAGTCACAAGATAGCAGCGGCATCAGCTGAACTAAGCGAAACCGGACGGGACCGAGTCAGTCTGCCACTGGCATTGTGTGACGCTGGACAGTGCTTGTGCTACAATAAAAAGGGTTAAAAACACTTTATATACCGTGTGTGTGTTTGTGTGTGTGTGTGTGTGTATATATATATATATATATATATATATATATATAAAAACATTGTATAGTACCTCCTGATAGTCCGGCATACCCAGCATAATCCAAAGGTTCCGGATTATAGGAAGTCTACTGTATTATAATTGTAGAGATTCAAGGGTGATCAGAGTTGGAAAGATCATTTCAGATAGTCCAAATCTAAACCTTGCATTGTAAACTCCAAGAAATGGACTCATATTAGGAATTTCCCTAAAAGAACATTAGATGCTACTATTGTTAAAAGAAAGCAGCATTTGGCTGATTCTGCTTTATAGGCCTGGGCACTGGTTCTGTAATGAGTTCTATGGAGGAGGACACCTGTGTACATGCAGGGTTCACTGCAGGATCAAGACCTTAATTTATTATTGTAAACAATGGCATGCACATCCTATGGAACTGGAATGAAATCCCAGGCCTATTGAAGGTTACTTTAATGCAGTGTTTTCCTTTGTGGATAAATGCCATTATTTTAGACTGGGTGGGGATCTTTTATATTAAATAAGGTTTTATAAATAAGTTGTCATGTGTAAATAAGTTCAGTGATTCACATTTAAGGAGGCACTTATTCAAATAACACAACATCCTGACAACAGCTGTTTGATGTACTGCTCAAGGCCTCAGCATGCTTGTGTGTGTTAACTCTAGTGGAATCGTGTACATTCGCAGTTTGAATAACACATTACAGATTAGCTAGGAATTGGAAAGCATTGTTCAAAAGTGAATTTCTGACTACAAAAAGCTTAGTTGCATCAGCTGGTGTCCTTGATGTTTGTCAACTGATGAGAAGAGGGGAGAAGAAAAAAAGCACTTTTCTCTCCTCTCAGGAGAGAATTCTCCAATGGAGTTCTAAGTAGGCATATGAGAAAATGCAGAGCATCCAATAGTGGCATATGCGTAACAACATCTCATCACCAGCGTGAAAAACTAAAGAGGAAATGACAGACTGATCCTGCTATTATTGTATTACAGTAGCATATAGACACTCCAACCAACTTGGGGTCTCATTGCTCAAAGCACAAGACAGGCATAGGAATTTTAGATTTCAGCACAAGCCAAGTCTGATCAGCACCTCATAAGCAGCACTTCACACTCTGGTTCCTATGGTTTGTCCTCAAGTTCCATATTAAACGGATTGGATGCAATTTGCTGAACTCAATTTTTCAACAGCAATATTAAAAGGAGGCTTGCAACAGAGAAGTTAGTCAAAATCAATTATAGTTTATGAAAACAGCATTTCCAAAGCTGTCACCATTGCTAGTGATGGACTGAGAGGGAGATAGGAACAGACATTTGTTCATTACTATTCACTGCCATTTTACATCTCCTAACCACCTAGTCTGTGAATTCTCCTATTTTTCCTTTTGACTCCTCCCCACTTTGTCAGTCTAAAGCAATACTCTGTTGAGACCTTAGGATTACTCTTTTTCTTCTGTAACATATTTTAAATGGATGTCTTTGAATAGTGCAGTATGTTTTGGTGCCCCAAATCTCATGAAAGATCACTGGTAAGGGTGCCATTTATGGGGGCTATGGAGGCAGCAAGCCCCCCTCCCAAATTTTGTATTTGATGTCTGCTTAAAGCTGCATGCCCTGACTCCAGAGGCAGTTCTTAAATGAAACAGAGTTTGAGCTGCTTCTAGCTTTGTCTTGGGGCAGGAAGTTTGTTATAAAAAGAGGAAGGCAGAGTGATTAAGAATAACAAAAGGTTGGTCATTCCTGTAATTAATGGATTATTAGATCATCATGAAAACTTTGCCAGGTACTCCATTTTAAAGATAGGAGGGAAAAGAGTAGGAATGAGTGTTGTGCTGCAGGGATTTGCATTTAATTACTGTGTTAAACCTACGAATGTTCTTGAAAAAGGGGTGAACAAGGACTAATCCAAAGCTGACTGCAAAGATCTACAAAGGGATTCCACAAAATTGGAGGACTGGGCAACACAAAGGCAGATGGAATTCAGTGTTGATAAGTGCAAAGTAATGCACATAGGAAAATATACTCCTAACTATAGATACAAAATAACTGTTACCACTCAAGGAAGAGACCTTAGAATCATTGTGGATAGTTCCCTGAAAACATCTGTTCAGCATGCAGTGGCAGTCTAAAAACTAAAAAGCTTACAAAATATTGGGAATCATTAGGAAAGGAATAAATAATAAAACAAAACACCATATTGCCTCCATAAAGTCATTGTATGCCCACATCTTGAATACTGCATGCAGATCTGGTAAAAATATATATATATTGTATTTGGAAAAGGTACAGAAAGGGTGACAGAAATGTTTAGGGGTAAGGAACAGCTTCCATATGAGGAGAGATTTACAAGACTGGGACTTTTCAACTTGGAAAAGAAATGACTAAAGGGTGGGGGGGAGGTCTATAAAATATTGAATGTTGTATAAAAATACAATAAGGCAATGTTATTTATTCCTTCACTAACATAACGCAAGAAGCATCTGATGAAGTGGGTCTTTGCCCACGAAAGTTTATGCTCCAATACTTCTGTTAGTCTATAAGGTGTCACAGGACTCTTTGCCGCTTTTGCAGATTCAGACTAACACAGCTACCCCTCTGATACATAACGCAAGAAGCTGATTCAATTAAATGTATAGGCAGCAGATTTAAAACAAACAAAATAAATATTTTTTTCACAATCAGCTTGTAGAACTCTTTGCAAGGAGATGGTATAAAGGTCCAAACTATAACAGGGTTCTAACAGGAATAAAATAAGTTCAAGGAGGACAGGTCCATCAATGGCTACTAGCCAGAATGGGCAAGGATGGTGTCCCTAGCTTCTGTTTTCCAGAAGCTGGGAATGGGAGACAGGGGATGGATCATGATGATTGCCTCTTCTGTTTATTCCTTAGTGTTAGAGCTGAGTGGGTCTAATATTTATTTTATTTTATTTCTTTTATATAGGAATTAGATACAGTGTTCCTGTCAGCTAGCTGCTAAGTTGTCTGCCAAAAAAAAGTAGAGTTTTCCCAATGCCTTAGTAGCCCCTGGATAGAGATGAGGCATATGCGGGGGAGGGCAGATAGGGTTAGTTCCCCCTTCTCCATTTGGTGCTTGGCTTGTACTGAGCACACTCAGGAACACTGCTGAAGCCTCTGTCCTCAGTCTGCCCTCCCATGCTTTCACACACACCCTATCACGACATGCACAGATCTCCCCCCCCCCCCCCGCAAAATATCTGAAATTGTGCCCCCGATTACTGGTCTCTCAGGGTGTGTCTACACTTGCTCCCTCTTTTGAGAGAGGGATGCAAATGCAGCTGAGTGAAATTGCAAATGAAGTGTGGATTTGAATTTCCCACGCTTCATTTGCATAATCATGGACCGCCGCTATTTCAAAATACCCTATTTCGAAATAACAAATGCTGTGTAGACACGGTTATTTTGAAAGAATAACCCTTCTTTCAAAATAACGAATAAACCTCATTTTTTGAGTAAGGGTTATTTCGAAAGAAGGGGTTTCTTTCAAAATAACCGCGTCTTCACAGCATTTGTTATTTCGAAATAGGATATTTCGAAATAGTGGCAGTCCGCAATTATGCAAATGAAGCACAGGAAATTCAAATCCGTGCTTCATTTGCAATTTCACTCAGCTGCATTTGCATCCCTCTCTCAAAAAAGGGTGCAAGTGTAGACATACCCTCAAAGTTAATCTTATCCTTTATTGATTGTTCCAGCTTTTAGTGAAGTCATAACATGAATATCATAGCTTAAAATCTACTTATTTCAAATTTAGTAAACATTCAGTCTCTAAAGACAACTTTCCAGATTTTCAGTCACATAAATCTTTTCCCACCAGCTTTCAGTGGGCCTCCCTAAATTAACCCTTACAGCTTTCATTTCAAACTGGAACTCTAACTCCTTTAAGGAGGTATCCTGGCCTAGTGAAACAGTACACTGTCTCAGGAACACTGCATGTAAGAGATTCAATTTTAGCTGTTTCTGTCTTCAGCAATGGTCATTCTAAAAATAAAGAATTTTCATATGTAGAAAAAAGGTTCTTTCAAAAAACATTATGACATAGTCTGTGGAAACCTTTAAATTAATTAAAGCAAAGACTTTGGATTATTTGAGGCCAACGTATTAAGGAAATTAATTTGTATATTATTAATAAACTCTGCACTCAATGTTTACAATTTTAATTACTGTCTTCAGTAATTTAGACTCACTTGCACTCTGACCACTAGATGGACTGTCATTCTACCCTTTTCATTAAACTTACATACAGTATTTATTCCCAT
Source organism: Pelochelys cantorii (assembly GCA_032595735.1). Taxonomy (NCBI): domain Eukaryota; kingdom Metazoa; phylum Chordata; order Testudines; family Trionychidae; genus Pelochelys; species Pelochelys cantorii. The sequence goes on along the minus strand of CM064329.1, from coordinate 41,437,925 downwards.
AAAAATAGCCCAAACCACAATGCACAATTTCCTACACATAGTGAGAAGGTAAACTTTTCAAAAATGCCTTCCTGACTCAGCAACTTATGTCCAATTCTCAAAAGATCCTTTAGGAACCTAACCCCCAATGACTTTAATGAACATTATCCACCTATAAAAATGAGCAGTCCTGTAGCACCTTAGAGACTAATGAATATATAGGATCATGAGCTTTTGTGGGTAAAACCTCTTCCTCAGATGAGAAGAAGTGTGTTTTACTGGTCAGCACTCCTGATTATGACAGTCTCAATCAGATCAGATCAGATCCCATCGGCCTACAGGAGGCCTGAGTTGCAAAGTATGACTCTATTGAGGTGCTTATTTGGGCCCCAATCCTAAAATACCTGAGCAACTTAATATCTTTATGGTATGTAATCTCACAGCATCCCTGGGATGAGAAACTGAGTCAGCAAGCGACTGAGGGTATGTCTACACTGCAGAGTTTTCCCAGAAAAACAGCCATTTTTCTGGAAAAACAATACTAAAGTCCACACTGCTATTGCATTCTTTCAACAAAGTCAAAAGAATGGAGGGGTTTTTCCAACGCCAGTAAACCTCATTCTATGAGGAAGAAGCCTTTTTTCAAAAAAAAAAAAAAAAAAAAAAAGCATGTGTGGACGTGGAAGAGAGTGTTTTTTCGAAAGAAGAGGCCTCTAGGAAAAAGCACAGGTCCCCTCGTGGCCACTCCATCCACAGTAATCACAACTGAAATGCAAGATAACATCCAATCAATATGGACGCTCTCTTTCGAAAAAGCACATCACTTTTTCATTGCACTTTTGCTGTGTAGATGCTCTCTTTCTTAAGAAGTTTTTCCGGAAGATCTCTTCCGGAAAAGCTTCTTCCGAAAGAAGCCTGAAATCTAGATGTAGCCTGAGCGACTTCCCCATGGTCAGACAAGGAGGCTGCAGTGGAACAGAGAATATAATCTGGGACTCTGAGTTCCAGACTAACACCTTAACCCACTAGGTCACCCTGCCTCATCAAATCTAAACATCTACAAAATCCAAGCACATTTCCCTATCCAAGCATCTCATAATGTTTAGAAAAAGCCAGAGCCACCAGTGCAAAGATCCAGAACCTCTATCACATCTGCAGGAGACTCTTGATCCCAACGTTTGGAGAAAAGTTTTCAAATATTCAAATCCTCAGTTGGATCCCAACAGGCAGCCAACATCCACATTTTCTAACACACAAATTTATTGTGATGTTTCCTTTCAAAAGTCCACTAATTGTCAGTCCTTTTTTGAAGTGGTGACTAATAGGCAGCAGCAATTAACATGAATTAATTTGATATTAAGGTGACTCTTGAGTGGGTCTCTGGAGGTGTAGCCTGCAGATTTAGCAACAAGGCATTAAAAAAAAGCATATGTATTTTTAAAACCATTACACCACTCAAAATATTATTTCAACATATGCCACTACATTCAAACTTTACTTTTAAAGAAGCCGTGTTATATTGAACAGGAACATCTTCATGCTTCAGAATTTATCAGCCATGTGTACACTTACTGAAGAGCAACACTCCCATGATCAATGCAGCGGGGGTCAATTTAGTGGATGATGAAGGACCTTATCTCCAGTAGTTCACCAGAACAAGAAGAGTCAAGTAAGTCAATGGGAGGCATCTCCTGTCAACACAAAGTGGTACAGAACCTAAACTATGGCGACTCAGTTTTGCTAGTCATGATGCTGGAGTAGTGTGACTTAGGTTGACTTACCACAGTAGTGTAAACAAGGCCTTGGTGAAATTCACGGTGTTGCGAGACAGTGGTTCACTGCTCTGCAAGGGCACCATTTTGAGGGGAATAGGGGGAAATAGCTCCCCCTAAAGTTTGTAGCCCTGGATTTCAGACCTGAGGTCTGCTTACAGCTGCATGCCTTGACTCCAGAGGCAGTTCATAAATGCAAAAGAGCTTGAGCTGCTTGCAATTTTGCCATTGGGGCAGGGAGTGTGTTACAAAGAGAGGGAGGTGGGTGATTAAGAACAACAAAAGACTGGTATTTCAAGTAATTGAAGAATCGTATTATTAGATCATCATGAAAACATTGTCAGGTACTCCACTTAAAAGATAGGAGAAAAAGAGAGTAGGAATGAGTGTTGTGCTGCTGGGATTTGCATTTGAACCAGTACTCTTAAACTTAGTAATGTTCTTGAAAAGGGGGTAAATAGTGAAGTGGCTAAATTTGCAGATACTACAAAATTAATCAAAACAGTTAAATCCAAAGCTGACTGCAAAGAGTTACAAAGGGATCTCACAAAACTGGTGATTGGGCAACACAAGGGCAGATGGAATTCAATGTTGATAAATGCAAAGTAATGCACGTGGAAAAATATAATCCCAACTATACATACAAAAATGATGGGGTCTAAAATAGCTGTTACCACTCAAGAAAGAACTTAGAATCATCGTGGATAGTTGCCTGAAAATCTGCTCAATGTGCAGTGGCAGTCTAAAAACTGAAAAGCTAACAGAATATTGGGAATCATTAGGAAAGAAATAGCTAATAAGACAGAAAATACCATAATGCCTCTATATAAAGTCATCGTATATCCACATCTTGTACCCTGCATGCAGATTTGGTCAACCCATCTAAAAAAGATACTGGATTTGGAAAAGGTACAGAAGCGGCAACAGAAATGATTAGGGGTAAGGAACAGCATCCATATGAGGAGAGATTTACAAGATTGGGACTTTTCAACTTGGAAAAGAAATGACTAAAGGGTAGGGGGATATGTTAGATGTCTAGAAAATCATGAATGGTGTAAAAAATAGAATAAGGAATTGTTATTTATTCCTTCACTAACATAACACAAGAAGCTGCCCCAATTAAATTTATAGGCAGCAGATTTAAAACAAACAAAACAAATTATTTCTTCTCAGTCAACCTGTGGAACTCTTTGCCAGGAGACGGTGGAAAGGCCCAAACTATAACAGGCTTTCATTAAGAACAAAATAAGTTCAAGGAGGATGGGTCCATCAATGGCTACCAGCCAGAATGGGCAGGGATGATGTCCCTAGCTTCTGTTAGCTAGAAACTAGGAATGGGAGACAGGGGATGGATCATGATGATTGCTTCTTCTGTTCATGCCTTCTAAAGCATCTGGCATTGGCTGCTATTGGAAGACAGGATACTGAGCTAGATGGACCATTGGTTTGACCCAGTATGGCTGTTCTGATGTTCTTATATAGAGCCCAAATGTATCTGCCCCCTGCTGTAATTCACCAGACCACTCTCCACTTCCAGAGCAGGGGTCCTGACAATGTCTCTCCCCCTGCAAAGTTAGTAACAAAGTAAGAATATATATTACAATTTTAAGGATAACCAATGTCACTTAAGTGACTTGCCAGAAGATGTCAGAACATGTTAATATTAGCGCTGAGTGGGTCTGATATTTATTTCATTTTATTTCTTTTATACAGGAATTATATACAGTGCTCTTTTCAGCTAATTACCAAGTTATCTGCCCAAAAAACCCCAAACCAAACAAAAAACAAATGAAAACCACCCTTGAGGTTTCCAGTACCTTAGTAGTCTCAGAAAGAAGTGATATGTGTATGGGGGAGAGGGCAAATGGGATTCCCTCCCCTGCTCCAGTTTGTTGCTTGGCTTGTACTGAGCATGCTCACCAACACCACTGAAGCCGCTATCCTCAGTCTGCCCTCCTAGGTTCTCACTCTCTCCCTCCCCCTCATCACGGCATACACAGATCTCGGCATGCACAGATCTCATCCTCCCCCCCCCCCGCCAGCAACCAAAATCTGAACTGGCGACCCTGCTGCTCTGGAATCACTTCATGTTGTCAAGAGGAAAACTTAGGAGCAGGACACTTTTCGTTGGCCGCCCGTATGTGAATTTGGATTAAAGGAGGTCACAGCAGGTTAGCAGGATATTGGTGAAATCTGGTATCTTATTTATTTACGCAGCATAGTGTGATCCTTCTCAGGAGGAGTTCTGGGATGCTTTTCACTATCTTATTTTGTATCAAATACATTAAAATGCATAGAAAATCATTTAAAAGAGATGTTCACTTACACAGAGCTAAGATTAAGTTGCTAACAGAAGAGCTCAAACTGGCAAACTTAAAGGATCCGTCTTACAAAAGAGGCTTAGGGTCAGACTGCCAAAGGCTCACAGCCTATAGTCAGGGCCAGATTTTCAAGAGCTCAGGTCCCATTTACACACCTAAATAAAAGATGAGATTTAAAAAAAAACTGCTTGTACCGCAGCCCCTCCCACTGTGACACTTGCACATAAAATTTTCTGAGGAGCACCTAACTCTTTTGAAAATTTGGCCTTAAGTAATTGAGTTTCATGTAGACACTGAAGCTACTTGTGGCTGTAAGCACTATGCCCTATAGCAAATGTTTTCAGGATTGGGTAATAAGAAAAAATACATTGGAGACAACAGCTTTGACTCCCCCTTTGAAAGGCAGAGAGGGCAATAGGACAAAAGGAAGTGTGTGAGATAGTAATATAGGAAGCTGCATGATAAGAAAAGCACCAAACTAAGTGTGGGTTGGATAAAAGAGGGAGGAAAGTGTAGAAAGGAAGAGGAAATTATGTCAAAGATATAATCAGAGTCAAATTTTATATAGGTAAGGATGAGTAATAGTCACTGATGGCTTGTATGGTTGGAGTGGAAGACAACTTTAGTAGTATCATTTTGATTTCTACTGAAGCCATTAGAAGATCTGTACAGAGATCATATTATGGGACCCTAAGAGCTCCTTGGTTAGGTCTAATGCAGAATGTTTGCTTATTTGTGACACAAGACAAAGAATTGTAGCAAACCAGCTTCACCCATACTGGCGGATGAACTTTGTGGTCAGATCCTACTCTTCAGCTTATTTTCTACCACACAGAATACCAGATACACAGTATACCACATATACAAACCTCTTTTCAACCACCATTTACTTGAAAACTGACATTGCCTGAAGTAACTAATTCACTAGAGCTAGTCTGAAATGAGAATTTCCATTTTTAGTGAAATACTGACATATTGGGGGTGGAGGTGGGGACTTTCTGAATTAGAATCTGTCAAGGCTGTTTCCCACTCTGCACTCCGAGTACAGAAGGTGGGGGCCCTCAAGAGATCTTAAAAATACCTTGCCTCTATCAGCTTCTGCTTAAAAGCTCCCCCAAAGTCACAGATTCCCTGGCCTTGGGAGGTAGCTGTCACCACCAAGCGGAAAAACCCCCAACAACCCTTTCTTCTTGAACCTAGGAAGAAAGCACTTGGACTTCTTCCATAGGGGTCTCACCCCCAAGCTCTTTTTCCACAAGACAGCATGGAATAAAAAAGAGAAAACAAACTGCAATCTCTGAGATGACCTCTCAGTCTTAGGCAGGCACACACAGAGACCTCCTATTACCTTCCAGGGCACAAGAATCAAATCATTGCCTTAAAAAAGTGATTTTATGCACAAAAAAGATATACTTGATAATGTATACTTGGTTGCTAGGTGTTACAGAGCAATTGAGAAAAGAACAGATTAAAACACAGAAAAATTGTATCTCTGTGATACCGCTTAAAATACAGTGTATGGGAGAGCACACGGGAGTGGGAGGTCAAGTCTGTCAGTGGAGAAGAGAAGTTTAACCAAACAACAAAACAAAGAAAATAACCTGATCGCGACTAAATAGACATTTCCCTATCTACTTACCATCCATGCTTCAAGATTCAGTCCTTTTCCATGCCCAGTATTCTTTGTAGGCATGGTAGTTCTGCCTGGTTCAATTCATCTTCTTCCCTTAACTCCTGGCTTAAAAACTCACACAAAGAAAACAGCAAGCAGGTATATCTTCCAGTTCAAATCGAAACACCTTCTCCCATTGGCTCTCCTGGCTCCCTTCCAACACCCCCTCGCTACCTGAGTTTAATCCTTTAGTCACTGAATGCTGGCCAGCACTCCTCCTATCCATCACAATCCCCCAAATCACTGCCAGTGCTGGACAGACTGGTCCACACTGGCTGTGATTTCTTCCTGGAGGTTCAGGAGAATACATAGTTAATAATATACCTGCTCACATGAAATTCATTACTGAATATACAAAGAACTAAACAAGCTCCCTTACATGCATGGAATATGACGACTTAGATACAGGGAGAGTTTGAATTGGCTTAGTCTGGGAAACTTTCACAGGACAGTGCATCAGCCACTTTGTTAGAAGTTCCTGAGATGTGTTATATGTGAAAGTCTTGGAGAGCCAAACTCCACCGAAGGAGTTTCTTGTTAGTCTCTTTGACTGTGTGAAACCACTTCAAAGAAGAATGGTCAGCCTGCAGATGAAAGTGTTGTTCCCAAATATATGGCTGTAGCTTCTCTAAAGCATATACAAGAGCATAGCATTCCTTCTTGGAGATAGCCCAGTGGCTTTCCCTCTTAGAGAGTTTTTTTTTACTGAAGAACACAACAGAGTGGAATTGTTGATCTGGCCCTGTTTGCATCAAAACTGCCCCCACACCATGCTCGGACGTGTCCATGGTGACAAAGAGAGGTTTGTCATAGTCTGGGGCCTTTAATACAGGGTCAGACATAAGAGCAGCCTTACGCTGCTTAAAAGTGTCTTGACACTTCCCAATCCACTTAACTGCATTTGGTTGAAACCAGCAACTAGGTAAAAAATGATGGCAATAAAGACTGCAGACATGGTTGGTGCAATGATACAACCCTGTGTGACTCCTGTTTGTACTTTGAAGGGTTCACTCAGAGCCAGTGCTGCTCAGAACAGTCACTTTCATGTGGTCATGAAGCAACTTTAGGACATTGATGTATGTACCAGGACATCCAATCTTCGAAAGTACAGTCCAAAGGGCACAGCAATTCACTGAGTGAAAGGCTTTAGTTAGATCAATAAAAGCCATGTATAGTGGTCAGTTGTGCTCCTGAAACTTCTCTTGCAGCTGCTGTGCAACAAAGATCATATCTGCAGTTCCATGACATGGTCAGAAGCCACTCTGTGACTGGTAAAATTTCTTTTGTCAGGGGCAAAAGACAGGTTGCAAGGATCCATGCCAGAACTTTGCTGGCAACAGCAAGGAGAGAGATACCACAATAGTTTCCACAGTCTGCTTTATTCCCATTTTTAAAGAGAGTAACAACCAAGGCATCCCTCATTTCACTGGGTATCTCCTCCTTTATCCAGATTTTAAGCAAACTAAGCTGTTGAATTCACTCTGATCCAGCATCTTTAAAGATTTCAGCAGGGATCCCATCTGGACCTGCTGTCGTCTTGTTCTTCATCTGCTTGATGGTATTGTATTCCTCATACAAACTGGGAAGGTCTCCAAGCTCATCCCTAAAAGGTCGTCAGGGGATTTGCTCAAGAACTTCATCTGCAACAATGGAGTTACAATTAAGAAGATCTTCAAAATGTTCTTTTAAGCAAAAATTAATAGCTTCATTGTCCTTCAAAAGTGTGGTTCCAACCTTTGAGCGAAGGGGGTTCATGCTATGACAAGCTGTCCCATTAACAGTTTTAATAGCACTAAAGAAAGCACATGTATTATGGGTATCCACACAATATTGGAGTTCTTGTACTTTATCAGTCCACCATTTGTTCTTGAATTCTCTAGTTTTATGTTGGACTTCCACCCTCACCCTAGCATGGGCTTCACTCTTTGTCTTGCAATTTATATCATTCTCCCAAGCACAAAATGCCATTCTCTTCTTATTGATGAGCTTCTCGATTTCAACATCATTCTCATCAAACCAGTCCTGATGCTGTCTGGTGTAGTAGCCAATGGTTTCCTCACAGGTATTGATGATTACTGCTTTCAGCTGGCTCCAGTGTTCCTCAATTTCTTTCGGAAACTCTGATGAAAACTCTTCTTCTAAGATCTCTTAGAAGTGGTCAAGCTTGTACTTGTCCTTTTGTTGAAAAAGGATGTTCGTGATGATAAATTCATGTTCAGCATACTTGGTCAGGAGCAGGATTCCATTTGAGTTGCTTTTGCCAGCTCCTTCTTTCCTGATTATTCCTTTCCATGGGTCTGAGTCTCGTCCAACACGTGCATTGAAATCTCCCAGAAGAATGATCTTGTCTTCTTTAGGGGTCTCCGATAGAATGGTTTCCAGCTGAGAGTAGAAATCTTCCTTCACATCCTCATCGGCATCCATTGTTGGCGCATAGGCGCTCACGATAGCTACCTGTTGGTTTTTGGTGAACCTCAATCGGAGTGTCATAAGCCACTCATTGATGCCAACTAGCAGCTCAGAGAGGCATCTTACAAGCTTATTCTTAATAGCAAAGCCTACTCCATACAATCGAGGTTCATCTAAAGATTTTCCCTTCCAGAAGTAGGTATATCGTCCTTTCCTCCCTCACCTGTCCTTCAACTGCTCTTCTAGTTTCCAACAAGACAGCATTATCAATGTTAAACCGATTCAATTCACGAGCAATGATAGCTGTACGTCCCTCTGGTTGTCACTGAGTTGTTCATCAGGGTACGTATGTTCCAGGTTCCAAAGTTGAAAAGTTTCTTACATTTTCAACCACTGGGGTGGTGATCCTACTGGATGCGGCTATGCAGTGAGGAGGAAAAAAGACAAGACTATTTTTAGGTCACTTTTTCCACCCCTCTCCCCACGTGGGGTGAGCAGAGGGGGTGCCTGTGCAGGGCTTCTTTTAAAGTGGGTAGACTGGTGCATAACAGTCATCACACTGTCCTGGTCAGATAGAGGGCTTGAAACCAATGGCATGGACATCACAATGATTGGAGATCCTCTATATGCTGTGGCCTTAATCCGGCTTCACAGCCACTGTAACTTTACACAATAGGTTTAACTCCATTGTGCAGTTATCCTCCATCTGCTCTGGCGTTGAGAACTTCTTGGATCACACTTTGTCTAGAACCTCACCCTTGACCATTCTGCCATGGCTGACTCTAAGGGAGTATATGAGTCCAGGAAGCGTCGCTCTCCACCACTACAAGGTGATGATCTATGGAGAGGAATGCCCTCTAGGAACAATTCGATTTGCCTCAGGAGAGAGCGCTCTTCCATAGTCTCAACATTTGCTCCTGATGTCCATGTGTCCCCCCCCCCCCCTTTTTTTTTTTTTTTAATTCTGGTAGGCATGTTGTTGAAATGCCAAGTCTGGTTCCCACCTTAGGGCTCTGAAATGGCGACGGGCAAATTTGGCAGTGAGCCCCATCCTAATTGTGGCTTCTTGTTTAAAAAGTTCATAATCATTCCTGTTTTCCCCAGGCATTTTAGCTGCCACTTCTGCTAAGGGTCCACTGAGTTGTGATCTGGTCTTTGGGGTTGTTGTACCCCAAACAGGCCCTTTCAAAATTCACTGGGAAGGCCTCTGCATAATAACCTACCTTGAACACCAGGTACTTCTTAAATTGGGGATCATTAATTGGAGCAGGGTGGTTAGTCAGTGTAGTTGCAGTGCCCAGCTTCTTACCTTTCTACAGTTAAACTTCAAACTGCCTCATTTCGACTACCTCATGCTTCATCTGTAGGAGGAACTCCATCTTGCCCTTAGTTAGAGGTTCACCTGCCTTAAGGACACTCTCCCACTCTAAGAATGGTGGTACGGGAGGGGCATGGCTGACACCCTCTGCTTCTGCCCCCACAAGGTTACTGCCTCCTGGTTTCGCACGGACATTCTCCTGTCCCTCCCCCTCATTGTACATGTTTTCCCTGAAGGTGGACATCTCGCCTGATCTGAGACTGTTTTCCCCTCAGTGTGTCACTTGGGAAAGGTTGGTTGCTCTGGGCTCCCTGCACTACTCTAGTCTAGCTATCCAGTTGCCCCGAAAGCTAGGAAACACTCCCTCCCAAAACAACTATTTGGTTTGGACTCTATGACTGTGCAGGTTTAATCTTCTGTGGGCCTTTTCTCCCTCAGGCACATGAGAAGGGGAAAAAAATCCCCAAAGCTTCCAAACAGCAAAAGAGGAGGAAAAAGTGTCCTTTTAAAATCCTGAGGTCTGTGTTCCCGGTTCAAAATGATCCCACCAGTGCTGCTACCATGTCAAGACTGTTCCCCGCTCTGGCACTCCTAGTGCAGAAGGTGGGGGCCCACAAGAGACTTGCCTCTATTGGCTTCTGCTTAAATGTTCCCCAAGATCACAGATTCCCTGGCCTTGGGAGGTAGCTGCCACTACCAAGTGAAAAAAAACCCTTTCTTCTTGAACCCAAGAAGAAAGCACTTGGACTTCTTCCAGAGGGGTACTCCAAGCTCTTTTACCACAAGAAAGCATGGAATAAAAAGAGAAAACAAACTGCAATCTCTAATAGCTGATATCTCAGTCTTAGGCAGGCATACACAGACCTCCTATTACCTTCCAGGACATAAGAATAAAATTATTGCCTTAAAGACAACTTTATTAACAAAACAAAAAGATATACTTGATAATGTATACTTGGTTGCTGGGTATTACAGAGCAACTGAGAAAAGAACAGATTAAAACTCAGAGAAATTGTATCTCTGGTATACAGCTTAAAATACGGTATATGGGGGGGGGGGGGTACATGGCCTTAGCACAGATCAATGTAACCAAACAACAAAACAAAGAAAATAATCTTATCATAATGAAATAGACATTTCCCTATCTACTTACGATCCGTGCTTCAAGGTTCAGTCCATTTCCGAGCCCAGTATTCTTTGTAGGCATGTTAGTCCTGCCTGGATCAATTCATCTTTCCCCAACTCCTGTCTTAAAAACTCACACAAAGAAAACAACAGGCAGGTATATCTTCCAATTCTAGTCTCAACACCTTCTCCCATTGGCTCTCCTGGCTCCCTGCCAACACCTCCTAGCTACCTGAGTTGAATTCTTTAGTCACCGAATGCTGGCCACTCCTCCTACCCATCACAGAACCAATAGTGGAAATTTCAGCATTTCTGTTCTGATCATGTTGAAACAGTAAAACACAATGTAATATATGGAATGTTACAACAAATATTAAAGTAAAAATGAAACAAAATTACATTTATTTCATCTTTTTTCTGGTGCAGAGTTAGTCAAAATAGGCATGCTCCCACAATTCTTTTTGAATTTTGATGAAACTGCATTTTCCAATGAAAAGAGGTTTAGCTGGAAAATTTTGGACCAGCTCTACTACACAGTTATTAAGAAGCAGCTTGGTTGAAGACTGGGAATGGAGAATCAGGAGACCTAGTTTGTAATGCCATATGACACTTGTTTGGTGCATTGCTATAGGTAAAGTACCTAATTTGACATCTCAGTTTCTTCCTTGGTAAGTAATCTAATTTCTTCACTCAGAGAGTTTTAGTTTTTGGACTATTCCTTGCTGTGTAGTTGCACTGACAAAGTATATTTTCCCAGAGCATTAGATGGATGCATTTTAACAAATCTAAAGTAAAATAATTACAAATTCATATAGAGGATGAATGAAACTGAAATAGCCTCCTGCGGATATCCTTGCCATACATTATGTTTAGCGAAAGAAATACAATTTCCCCAGTTACTCACAAACTGGGAGAGATTCAATGTTTCCTGAGCATCCTTTTCAATTTGCACCAATTCACAAACCATCTTCTACCATTAGAATTTGAGATTATATCTCTGTGTCTAAACTTCTACCTGATGAAAAGGCATGTTACAATTTGATGCAGTTAGCATTTTTTAAAAAAACTTGCTTATAAAGAAATAAGGAAGAAAAATGCAGCCTTAGCTCCCATCCCTCAAAATACTCCATGCAGACAGAAAGCCTGCCTGCCTATACCCCCATCATCTTCATGGGAGTATTTTGTGTACTGTACACAAAGGTCACCTAAAGTTGCAGCCTATGCTATTAGTGAATCCGGTCATAGCCTCAAGGAAATCTCAAGCCGTAGGATTTGAACTGGTCACTGCTGGGTTAGAACATCCCTTCTTTATGCACAAGATTAAGCCACTACTTTAAGCCTGGTACTGGCCCTGCGGTTGACTATTTGTCCAGCTAGAAATTAAGTCTCTTTCTTGTTATGAGACGTCAGTTTGATTTAAAGTACAAACCATGTATAAAGGAAAAGGAAAAATGAGACAGCTGTGGACTATGTATTATTTATGGGTATGGAATGGTATAAACATTCATAATTTAAGAAAAACAGGTAATGTGTGGAGGTGGATTATTGAATGTTCTCTACTAAAAAACAAGAAAGGAATGAAAACCCCTTTTAAATGGAGAGATTATTTCTCTCTCTGTGTGTGTGTGTGTGTGTGTGTGTGTGTATAAAGTCAAGTTTTAAAAGTGTGATTTGTTTGAGTATGAGTCATCTCTTCAACATTTGATGGATATGAATCAGATGACCTTCAGCATATGTTGAAAACAGACTAAAGTTTCTGATGGTTTAGAAATCTTCAAAGATAGTTCTCACAGGCAGCAGGATCATGTTCACCATTTATTGTTTTGGGGTTTTTTCCATTAACCACAACCAAAAAGTAATACAGTCTTATCCCTCCAAGCTGGCATGAGCTAGGCACTTAGCTGATACTGCACTAGACCCTGGGATAAGAAAGCAAGAAAAGAGGATTCCAACTGAGCTTGTTGATGGCTGACGTGATACCACTGTGCCAAGAAAGAAACATTTCAGGGCACAGAAACAGCATGAGAACACTTGAACAAACAAGTAAATTTCCCAGTTAAAAAAATGTTTGATCTTCAATTTATGGACCAACTCACAGAGCGTGTCCCTGAAAAAGATCTTCCATTTTTATATGTGTGCTACCCAGACAATGGATGATGATGGCGCAGATTTCTAATCTGTCCACTTCTTTTAGACATGTTACACTGAACTCAGTCTCTCATCCATGAAGTAAGACGATTGGTTTTAATGAAAAAATCTGTAAATATTCTTAATAATCCCCACAAACAGCTTAATTTTCTTTTAGATTTTGCTGGAACTCAGCAAAGTCCCAGCCACTGAAATCTGTTTATAGGTGAGCAAACACAGAAGACCACAGTTTGGGACTAAGCTCACGAAAAACACGCCTTCGTACAAATTCTGCACAGAGCACAGGTATTATGAACTCGAAGAGGGTAGGGAAGTAAAGCCATGAATACACTAGGAAACTATTTCAAAATTAGTAAATTGGACTTCATAGCTCCCAATTTAACAAATTCAATCTAGCGTGTCCACACTGCAGAGAAGCCTCGAAATTAGTCCGAGGCAGGCTCCATTCATGTGGACACGCTATCTTAGAGGTAGAGCCCCAGGAAGCAGTGGAGAATAATTAGTTTGAATTACTCTGGAGAGTAGTTATTTCAAAATAGTAGCACCAGAATGTCCACACTGCCGTTGTTTCCAAATAACTATTTCGGAATTAGTGTTACGAAAAGCAGAAGTACAGATTTCTAATTCCGTGGCCCATTATGTCAAAATAACAGGCTTGGTAGTGTGGATGCTCCACTTATAAATTTGACCTGGAGGGGGGAGGGGTTATTTCGAAATACAGTCCTAGTGTAGACAAGGGCTGAGAGAGAAATTTCCACTTAATAGGTGGAAAGCCACTATCAGGCTTTTTTCACACAGCTGCATTCATCTGTCTTCTGACATTAGGAAAAGAGATGCAGTGATATCCCCTTGGCCAAATCAGGTAACTCCTCTTATGTCCCTCAGTTATCCCAATTGTAAAATGGAAATTCTACTACCCTCAGACCTGTGAAGAACTTAAAAATAACCAGTTTGAAACAATAACAAGTGGACAAAAATAGTAAAACAATGATTTTTTATAATATGTTGGGAGAAACCTGGAAAACACTAAGGCTTTGTCTATACTGCGAGTTTTTGTGGTAGAAAATATGCTAATGAGGGACTCATTAGCATAAGTCGCTACATCATTAGCATATTTTCTGCCATTTCTTTTGCGCAAAGGGTTTTTGGACGGTTTTTTTGGTGCGTCTCCGGGACAGGCATAAGGATCTTGCACAAAACAGGGTTTTTGCGCAAAAAAAAAGGTCCACACTGCTTCTTTTTGCGCAAACACCCCCTGCGCAAAAACGGCTCAAATAGATTATGCAAATGAAGCACAACAAAATGCTAATCCGCACTTCATTTGCATACTCTCTGCCAGCAAAAGCCGGCAGTGTAGACATAGCCTCACAGTCAAGTAGGTCTAAGGGTAGCAGTGGAGAGCCAATAAGCTGTGAGTTTGCCATGTGAGGCAACAGTAAAATTATAAAATCAATGCCATTCTCAGCTGCACATAACACTAGAGGCATCACATCAAGGAGCAAAAACCCACCAGACTTGATGCTGCAAGGAGTTTACAGAGTATCTGGAATATTCCATTGCATTCAGAGCACGTTAGTATTCAATATATCTGAGCAAGATGGAAAACATTCAAAGAAAAGCAAGTAAAATGGTTAGGAAACAGGAGGGCCTGCACTTATGAGGAATTATCCAGTGATAGATGATGAGTCCCTTACTCCTATAGACAAGCACTTAATCGCTGCAATCCAGCTGGACAATGAAACTGATCATGTGAGTACATGCTCACCGCTAGGAGTGTCTGGGTTGCACAATCTAGTCCTGGGAACAGCTTGGCAACATAGCTTACAAATGATCAAAAGGTGAAAACACCATGGAGGGAGGGGAATTACTTGAGCAACACAAGGGGATGCAACTAGCAGTAGTCAGAGGGGGGCATGTCCCTGACAGCAAGATCCACCAGGCTCTAGCATAATCTCCCCCCGGGAAAGGGGAGAAAGCTCACCACATATTTAAAATATAATTGGACAAGCCACCCAGGAGAATGTTTTAGGGAACAGTCTTCCATTAGCAGGGAGATCGACTGGATAACAGGCTTTTTTCCATCTCTAAGGTGGACACATTTACAGGAGGAAGTGCAGCGTTCACCTACAGTGATGACGAGGAGAGAAAAAATGTTGATTAAAGAATGGTTCTTAAGCAGCAGTTCTCAAACTATGAGTCGTGACCCTCAAGTGAGTCGTGACCCCATTTTAATGGAGTTGCCAGGGTGGGTGTTTGATTTGCTGGGGCCTGGGGCTGAAGCCAAAGTCTGAAGCCTCCCAGGGCAGCAGGACTCAGGTTTCTCCTGCCCAGAGCTGAAGTCCTTAAGCTTCAATTTCAGGACCTGCAAGGGTAGATGATATAGTAGATTGGTGTGGAGCTAGTCTACAGAAACTAAGCCACTCTGCACTGGACAGGGAAAAATGGAAGGAAATAGTGAGGGAGGCATTGGACACCAACAGGCATTGAGCCCATGGTGGTGGTTGTTGATGATGATGATGAAGATGATGAAGGGCAGCAGGGGGTAAGGCTTCAGCTTTGGCCCACCCACCTGGGACAGCAGGGCTCAGGCTTTGGTTCCTTTTCCCAGTATCCTGTAGTAATAAACAGAGAAGAGGGTCCCTGGACAATGGCATTTGAGAAACCTTGTTCTAAAGGAATGATCAGAGATTATTTCACTGCTTCTCTGACACAAAAGAAAACACCTTTGGTTATTCATCTGTGACAATTAATGCCACAGCAAATTCCAGAGGGTCACTTTGTTACCTGTCCTCTCCTCCTCCTTTGGGACAGATTCTACCAGCACCCCAGTACGTTGCTTGTAACTGATGAGATCTCACAGGAAGCCCAGGAAAATAATTTTATAAAAGAATTTTATAAAATGTTTATAAAAATGTATTCTATAAATAATTTAGAGCCAAAATAACACAAAGCGATTTCTTGGATTACAATTCAGGAAACTCAAAAGAAACCATTTAGATCATAAGGATAAATAGATTAGGCAACTGGCTTCATCCAACTTTGAGTCTACTCTTCACATGGTTAGCCACCTTTCCCTTCCAGTGTATGGCTGAATCACAGAGCAAAGAGACCAGCTATTTCTCATAAACACATGAGTTTAAATTACATATTTCAGGAACCCTTGATTTTTAAAAAAGAGGCTCTGTCCTGTTGAGAGAGAGAATGGTTTACTTTAAATAAAAGTTTTAATCTTAATCAAACCCTATGGTATGGAGATGGGATCTTTTCTTGTGCTTACAGAGCAATATCTTAGCAAAGTGATATCAACACAGGAAGATAAAGGCTGCATTATATGAGCAAATATGGCGCAAGGCAGAACTGCACTACCCCTGGGAACAACAGCGTGCACAATGCACAAGAGCACAGGTGTTTCCCCTTTACACATGCCAGCTTTTCTGACTGATGTAGAAGGGAATGGGGCAATGGCTGATCACCTTTAAATCCCCTAACATGGATTGTGCTCCAGATGGTGCTAGCAGGAAACAAACCCTAAACCTATGAGAAATTGTGTCTGGTCTCTAATATGGGGGACATCAAGCTGGGGAAAGCTCCTTGCACCTACTCACTGGTGCACAAACACAAGTTTCAGGGATAATTTGGCCATTAGTGTACACCACTGCATTCACTACTTCTGCATCTGCAGTCAGAGTGAACAACGTACACTGGATCAGATGATCATTGCTGGAAATAATTTTTTGTCCTTTGGCATTTATTTTTTTGCAGATCTGAGACTTTGAAAAATGCCACTCCTGCAACTTTGCTATTTATAGATCCTTCTTATCCCAGATAGAAGCTTGAAACTTGAGATGATTTAGGAGTTCGTTTTCAAAACACTGTGGGGTTTTGAGCCGTATGACTCCCTTTGACTTTAAGGAGCCATACAGATAAGCATGCTGCACAATATTTTGTAAACTTAACGGTTATCGTGCAGAATAGTCCATCGTCCTTTGAAGTGACAACCCAAATCACTGGTTGCTTTTCAACATGAAGGCCAAAGGGATTAAACTGAACGAAGGAAAAGTCAGGCTGGATGTCAGATAATATTTCTTAATAGTGAGATCTAGTTGACCGTGCAACAATATTCTGTTGGAAATGGATGTGTGGGAGTCTTTTAAAGTTGGCGTGACCAATACACCTGTCAACTCTCAACTCAAGTGATCTTTCAACTTCTTCACTCATGTGCTCTTTGCCACAGCTTTTTGCAGCTCATCTAATTGAACGAGGACATCCACAAAACCAGTTGGATTAACCTAACTTATTTCACATGTCTCATAAGCGACAGGAGGCAATTTTATTTTCATTATAGACCAGTCTCTGCCCATCTAGGCCACATCCAGTGTTCCCTGTAAGTTGAGCTCTTGGGCAGCCACCCAGATGAGATTCAAAAGCCACCCAGCTGATTGGCAGAGCACCCACAGGGCTCACAATCTGCAGCCTGTGTTTCTACTGGTGGTATACATCCTAAATGCTTCAGTGCAGATAAAGTTTATTTCACACAGAGATGGAAAAAATTAGAGGGAACACTGGCCACATCCAATTCCTATATCGGCCTATATTGTCCTTTCAAAGAGGCAGACTGGCCTTTTTCTCCACAGTATCCTGTAACTATGGAAAAGGAATATGAACAATAAATTTGGAACATGAGACTAGACCCTCTGTCATAGATGCCCTGGAAAACCACTTGAAAAAAAATCTATACAATACAGTGGCAAGGAGAAGGACAAGGTGAATTAGTAAGGATTTCCATCAAAAGCTATTGGACTTAATTCTAACTCTCTCTGTCTTAAAAGTACCTGCTTTTCAAAACCACATTATTTCTATTCATTCCTGTTATGTACAGGTTGGACCTCACTGGTTCAGCACCCTCGGGACCTGATCAGTTCCGAATGAGGGAATTTGCCGGACCAGGGAAAGTCCCCTGCCACCAAGCCCCTCGGCCTGCTGGCTCCTTCGGCCCTGCTGCCAGCCAGGGGACAGGGCTGTGCCAGCCCCACTGCAACAGCTACTGCTCCAGCCCCACAGCACGGAGCACTGGCCCCTCTGCCACAGCACCGGCCCCTCTGCCAGAGCACCAGCCCCACTGCCAGCCGGCATGCAGCCCTCTTCGGGCTTCTGACCTGCCACAGCCCCAGTTGGGTTGCCACGGTCCCAGCTCTACTGCCATGGCCTTAGCTGGGCTTGCCCTGAGGGGCTGTCGCAGCCCAGCCTTGCTGCCACAGCTCTGTCCCCATTGCCAGGCTGGCGCACAGCCCCTCTCAGGCTACCATGGCACAACCCCGATGCTAGGCCAGCATGCATGGTTGCCAGGCTGCCTCTGCTCTGCTACCACCACCGGGTGGCTGAAGCCCTGTCCCCCTCCTCCCACTAGCCTCGCCATGCACGGGGCTCTCAGCAGCTGGCCCTCCTGCCCCAGGTCTCTCTCGTTCAGCAACATCCATGGTCCTGCTGGAGCATGGTTGTTGTCAGATGAGAGAGTCCCAGTTTAGAGAGGTGCAACCTGTACTTGTCCTCTAAAGGAGAATGTTGAAATAGGTGGTGAGGTCACCTAGAATTCTTACCCCTTTCCTGACATCTGCCCAGATCAGTAATAGGTTTGAATTTAGAATCCATGAACTATGTTGTCACTGAAAGAAAGTATGGGCTAACTTCTCCCTTTAACAAGAAGGTTGGGGATTAAAAAAAAAAAAAATCTCTGTCACATGCAACTTTGTGTGAATTTCACTGTGGCTTTGTCTTCACTGTGAGTTTTTGTGGCAGAAAATATGCTAATGAGGGACTCAGCATAAGTTGTGACCTCACTAGTATATTTTCTGCTGTTTCTTTTTGTGCAAGGGGTTTTTGTGCAAAAAATCAGTGTAGCCACTTCCGTTTTGTGCAAAATGGGGTTTTTGCACAAAAAAACCCCATCCACACTGCTTGTTTTTATGCAAAAATGACTTGAATAAATTATGCAAATGAAGCATGGCAATATGCTAATCCATGCTTCATTTGCATAGGCTCTTGTGGCAAAAGCCTGTGAGTGTAGTAGAACCAGCATCTGAGAGTCCTGGAGAAGGGAGAGGCATGGCAGCTTATTTCAATCCAACTCTTTTTGCTCCATAGGACAGTCTGAGTCAACCCTCTGAGCACAGTCACAGTCAATCACTCGCAGAACAGGGGAACTTGGGGAAAAAAAAAAAAAAAAAAGAGCCTAAAAAATATGGCAAACCTTTGTCTGTGAAGTTACTGCAACTTAGGGATATAGAATAAAATGTTACTTAGCACCTATGTGGCATATTCCATTATACTGTGAAGTAGGTAGATGAATATTATTATCCCTCTGGAGCTAATGGAAGCC
The DNA here is from genome assembly GCA_032595735.1 of Pelochelys cantorii. Lineage (NCBI taxonomy): Eukaryota > Metazoa > Chordata > Testudines > Trionychidae > Pelochelys > Pelochelys cantorii. The sequence continues at coordinate 41,418,805 of CM064329.1, read as the reverse complement.
TGCACATACAAGAACACTGAGTTTATGCCAGGCTGGTTTTTCTGTTTTAGTTTTTACTAGAAGATTTGTGTGGGGTTTTCTTCATTTAAATCATTGTTCTGGGCTGGGGCTGGGGATAAGGGATTTGGTTTGCAAGCTGCCCTATGGAGAGAAGACAACCCCAGCCCTCTCTCACCACAGCAGCTTGGGGCCAGGTCAGAAGTGCCTGTCCGTGGCCACTGCAGTGGGCACAGCCGGGGGAGGAGTGAATGTCCCCTGGTTGGGGGACAGACACAGACACAGACACACAGACAGAAACTCTCTGAAATATATAGTAGATAGCTGTCCCTTTTTCCACCCACACCCTCTGCTGGCCCAATGGTGTTATAGCTGTCCTGGTCCCCATCTCTGGCTCCTTGCTGCCCCATTGTGGCCATTCTACACTATAACTTTCCAACCAGAACCCTCCCTTTCCATTTGATGAGAAACAATTGCATTCCAGGCACATCCCATCGTCTCAGTGCCACCAAACCCTAACCTCATCGTAAGTTATGATAAGAGGAAGCTACCTACCACATTTGGTGGCCCTAGCTCTTACTGTTTGGGAGGAGTTCTTGAGCAAACAGACTCAAAGATGGACAGACAGACAGACACATACGCATTTCCAAAATGCGTATGTAGTAAGATGATGCAAGAAGAAAGGGTTTGAGGAGGTTGTATTGTCTGCAAGTGGTTTTTTTTGGTCCTGGATTTTACATTAAAAATCTAACTCTTGCCTCCATTCTTTTGCTGGAAGAGGATGAAGAATTAGCAGCATTATGTCATCACAGATAGCAGTAAGAAAATTAAGTGACCAGGGTAGTGTGAAAAGTACCAAACACAGGATTACTGAATAATAAAAGAAATCTGGCCACTGGTGATATACCAGTGCCTTGGCACCGGCAGTAATTGTGTTTTAAAAAGACTCTGTAAATCAGGGTACTTGGAAAATTAGCCAAAAGAGTATCTGTGTATCCAAGGATATCTGTGTATCATTGTAGTATCGGAAAACCTTCCTCATAAAATTGATTAGAATTAGCTGTATTCTGTAACACTCTAAAAATGTACAGTATTTATTTGTAATTTTAAGTCTACAGTGGACCTATATTTTAAAAATAAACATTTCAATAGCTTTTTTTTTTAAACATCTTCAACTGCTGTAAACTAATCAGAATTTAATGTAAATTCACGGATTGAGGATCTGGCCTTGTATCTACTAAAAATAACTTAACTTATTGAAAAAATAATTTTTCAATTTAGACTAACAAGGGGAAATTGAAGGGGATGTAAATCTTTGGATAAAAATTAGACAAAATTTTTCTTAATTTTCCTTTATTTGCAAAAATTACTGCTCTCTTCTCAGACTCTTAGCCAGCAAACAATTTTCTGTTTGATAGTACTCATTATCCTTATTTTTAATACTTGTTCCATGTTCTATCCATCTTGTACCTTGGAAATTGTTAGAAATACATTTTTAAGGGTGTCATCCTTCATTTACAGTTAAATGAAATGGTTGTCATAATTGATCTTTTCAGGTTCTAAATTCTAAGACCCTCCCCCTTATTTTTGTTTTAACTCCCCAGAGGTGTTGTAGTCTTCATACTAATTAAAGAGATTGTCGTTTGAACTGGCCTTGAATTGCTCCTTTTGGAGTTCAGTAATGATTTTTTTTTTAAATGGTTGTAAATCCAAAGGTAAACTTCATTGTTGTTCACCTCACTGCAGGAGTAATAGCTCAGATCGAAGTTTATCCTTAAAAGAGGGTGAAATCATTTCCATTCAGCTGACGGTCTGTTAACACAGTGTATGATTACTTTATTGTTGAGTCCCCCTGCTCCTCACTTCTTGTTCTTTAGATTGTTTTGAAAATGAAAAAAGGTGATACAAAGCAGCCATAAGTATTTCATGTTGACAAAATGTCGGACAGAATACAGCATTTTACGTCTATTGGACGTCATACAATTTCATCAATTTAAAATACTCTCTAGAACCAATCTATTAGGAAGGCATAGCAGTGTGGTTAAAGCTGGGACTGGAAATGAGGGCTCTACTTCTGGTTGTGCCTCCCCCCCCCCACCTAGTTTTGTGGCTTTAGGCAATAATGACACCTTCCAATACTTCAGTTTACACTATGAAAAGATGAAAAGTAGTATATACGGCACCTAATGCCAAGGGGTACTGTGGAGTGCAGCAAATTCAGTTTTGTAAAGCATTCGCTCTACTGGTAATAGCCCCAGAAAGGTCATAGCTTCTGATACCCCCAAAACCCAAGTGTAATTCATGTACCTGTCTACAGCACAATACAGCTACTATGAGAAGCTGAGAAGAATCTGAGCCTGCTATTTTAAAAGCAGCTTAGTCCAAAGGCAGAGAACTGGGAGTTAGATACAGGAACAATAGATCACATGTTTCTTACCCCTAAATCACTATTTGGCCTTGATCAAGTCTGTTAAGCTCTCTGGGTAGCTCATTTTCCCCACCTGTAAAATAGTTAGGATAATGACACTTCCCCACCCCTAATGTGCTTTCAGCTCTATGGAAGAAACGCTCTGTGTGAGCGCCAAGCAATATTATTTGCTCCCCCATCACAACGCTGCTCTCCGTGCAAGTGAGGATCTCCTTGCCAAATAAGCCCAGTCCAGGGCTCACTAGTAGGTGAGGGCAAGTTTTCCATTCTGACCGTAACTATTTCTTTTTGGTCAAATGTAGGAATGAAGAAATACATAAAAGTATAATGAAGTTAATTGAAATCTGAAAAGCCCTGCCAGTGATGGAAAGAGACCAGGTAGAGTTATTAAAAAAATGAATTGACATTTGTCAGGCAGGCCTTGGAACCTGGCTGGAAGCCGATCATAGGTCTGGTCAGCAAATCCAGTTCAGAGATGCAGTAACTATTTTTAAATTTAATTTGCTGAACCCAGGTGGAGACCCTTCTGTACATGAATTGCAGACTCATGCATACAATAAAGTTCTTTAACTCCCACTTCAGCTCCCCACAGTTCAGACCTGTTCCATAGAATAGAAAGAAGCCTTCTGCAGCCTGGCTGAATTTCTGACTGACTCATTTGGCTGATGCAAAAAAAACCAACCTCCTCCCCCTCCCCCTAGTTCATAAAGTGGTTTCTAATTGGTGCAACGATTACCACTTCCTTCAGCACAGACCTTTGGCTTCTTTAACAAAAATACTGGCATGCTGTGATTCTCGGTGGAAGATGATATTTCCTGTAAGCTACATGTTTAAAAGCAAGGTGGGGGAAAGGATTGAAATGCTGTATTGATTTGTTTATGAAGATCAAGACACCATATAGGGCATATACACTCCTTTCTACTGTTAACATGCAATTTCTAATGCACTTCTTGCTCCCACTGTAACAACATTCACTTACAAAACAGATGTCCCTTCTCCCTAAATCTTTCCATGTACCATCATGGTATGATATATTGTCAAAACACCCCATTGACCAGTTTGCCTTGACAAAACCTTAACTTCTTGTAGACACAAATTCAGTAGTAATGCATTTCAGCATGGCAGTTATAGATAGAAGCAGATTAGCATTGAAGGAGTGCTGTCACCATGGACTAGAACAGGAATTGTGGAAATGAGAGTGCCCTCTCCTTACAGAAGTGAATAAATACCACACTAAGACCAGTTCTCGGACATTCAGTATGTCTGTATATACGTACGCATGGAGCTTTCATTTTTAAATAGATCACATGCCTGAAACAATACGGCAGCTTTCATTGTAAAAGGTCCAATCCTTCTCCCACAGAAGTCAGTACAATTGACTTGAATGGGAAGTAGGATCGGGCCCGATGTTAGAGACTTAGCCTCCAAGGTGAATGTGGGGCTACATTCTCTCCAACTTCATCATTTACAAGAACCCAATTCTGTACTTCTTTCTTGGGAAAAGCCCTGTTAACTCCAGCAGGACAGCACCTGCATAAAGGAGTGAGCGTCTGACCCAAGAGAACTGCACAAAACTGAGACACAGATTCTTCCAGTCCATTTTCTTTAAAAAATACCTCCCAGATGGACCATCATAGACTGCAGTGCTCCATGCTCAAGCATGAACATATCTGAGTGGGGAAATAATGTGGAGATGTCCCACCTTGAGGACATCTGCCTGAGAAGCACCAACAGGATTACTCTGGGAGAGTATGCAGGAGTACCTTTTAAAAAGGTATAGCAAGAACTGCTGGCCATTCTCTCCTCACTCCTGGAGGCCATATGGTTTAAATAAGCAAAATGCCCCTCCTGCCACAGCAATAGGGCACTGAAGGGCCACCCCCGCACTCTCAAGTACAGAACTTTAGCCCATTATATTACTGGTGTGTGACTCTCTACGCAGCTGTCTCCTGGTGGGTCATGTGAAACTGAGGTAGGGGATCAAGCTTAGTTCTGCGCTATGAATGAAGAAACTAGTTAAACTTTTATTTTAATGAGCAGTTATAGAACTTGCAGTCTCCACCTTTCAACCGTGCTAGATGAGAACAACAGCTTTACTGCCTATGTGCAGAGTATGGCTCAACACATAGGCATTTTCAATTGGCAGTAGGGTCAAAAGTTAAGTTCATTTCCATTACTTTGCAAAATAAATCATCACTACCAACACAAGAGAATTCCATTCAGACAACTCAACTTAGAGTGCTGCCACAGACTTTTGCTTACATATAGCCAATTTTCTTACTTGCTGTTGAATTGATAGGTCCACAAATAACTAAGTACAAAGTTGGCTGATGAAAACTGAAGTAAGCCCAAGGGAGAGGAGCAGGAAGCCTGCAAGGTTCCCCTTGACTCCAGCAGAAAAGTCAGAAGTTTCTTGCTCTCTCTTCAGTAATCAGCATAATGTAGGTTTACGTAAGATATATAGGCAACAGGGTTCTACAGGTGTCACAAGAGGCCTGCTTGCTTTACCTAAAGGATATAGTTGTCTGAGTTGGAGGGTTTTATTGATGCAGTTTTTTTATTTTATTTGTCCAACTATTGTGACGAGGTTGGATCCAATGCACTAATTATACATTATGAGCACAATGATGAATTTGCCAGTATGAAACAGTGCAGAAATAAACTCAGTGTTACTCCAGCAGGTTGTGATCGTAGCTCAGGTACAACAATGGAAAGCGGGAGGTGTTAGCTTTTAGAGAGCAAATGCCAAGGCAGCAGGCAGAAAGAAACACAATATAGAATACAGACAAGGAAATGATACCAAAGCATGATTGTATCAAATTCACTTAAGAAGAGGTTAGAGCAGGGGACCTGTAGTGTTCTGCAGTGTTTAATGTTTAATAAAGTCAGTCTGCAACTTTGAAGGCATGAAGCAATCACAGCTAGCTACCTCCAGAGGTCAAGAGATTGATCTATAAAGCATAGGCCTAGTCTTCAGCGCAAAAAGATGTTCAGAACTGGAGTTCGCTAACACAAGATAAAATCCCAGGGAAGACAAGGAAGTCTGTAGTTTTCATATAATTTGGCAGGTTGAATTAAAACTTATGGGGAGCCTAATATTTACCTAACCTGTTAATTACCTTGTGACCACTAGGATTTCTCCTTGAACTTATTAACTCAAGTTAAGAACCCACCTTTCCTGCAGTGAAAACAAGGTCTTAGTGATCTATAGCAGCTGCAAAAATCTCAATGGATACTACTTGTCATCAGTTCTATGTTGTCCAGGACAGGGACCTCACTTTCTTACCGATCCGCAAAAGTGCCTACCACAATTCTGGACCTATACAAATAAATGAGTGTAGTATAAACACCATAGGTTTTTGTCCCAATTCTGTCACTGGTTCAGTATGTGACTGAGCAAGTTACTTATATTTTTAACAGATGAATACCTGCAGTTTCCAATCAGCTGTAAAATAGGAAGAACAAGCTGCAGATTAAGAGGGATATAAGTTCAAGGTATTCTTATGATTACCTCTAAAATATTTGGTATACTTATAAGGAAGCCAGACACGTTCTTGGAGAGGAGTTCTTAACTACAGAAATGCAATATCAGTTGGTGGCAAGTAACCAGATCCAGTGCGCTGATATTGTAGCATCAGGCTACCAGAGATGTTTATGATACTGTAGCAAGGCACAAGAGTGAGGGGGTGGAGGGGGGCAGAGGAAACATGGCAGCAGCTACAAGGGCTAAAGTAAATCTGACAAGAGAGTGACAATCTCAAGTGTTCAAAAATTAGTCATGCACTGAAAAATCATGTCATTGCTGTACAAATAATGAGTTTGTGTATAAAATAGTAAATGTTACATTCCATTTCCTTTGTTTCTGAGCTCTCAGTGGATCCCATTTTTATATTTCACTCTGCAACCAGGAAGGTTGAAAATCATTTTTTAAAAATGAAAACTGAAATTCTCATGCAACCTCTTAATTCCAGCATCTGGGACTTACTTCTTAATATGAGCGTTGGCAACACTGTTAACAGGGCGTTAATATCACAGGCTCAGGCTGCCTGCGCGTGGAACCAGAAAGCCAAGACTCAAAGCTAGAAAGGAGCAGAGACAAGTTCTGTGGAGGAAGGAAAAAGACATCTCTCTCTAAAACAGTAGTCACCTACTGGTAGATCTTGGAGCCTCTGACAGGTGATCCTAACTGGTTTGGCCAAAAGGCTCTCAAGTGCCAGCACTTCAGCTGCCCCTCCCCCTAATGCTGCACTTCGCCTTGCAGCTGCCTGCACACCCAGGGAGCCTTTCTGCTTGCAGTGCAGGGCAAGGGAGAAGGGGCACTGATGTCAAGGTGCCCCCACTCCCACCCTGTATCCTATTTCTACAGAGCACAGAGGGGGCACAGCAGGACTTGGGATAGAGTTTGCTGGCTGCTTTTGAGAGTGGTGCAGGGCCAGGGCGAGCGCAGGGCTGAGCCTGCCTTAACCCCACTGCATCACCACCCAGAAGTCACTGGAGGTATGTAGTGCCCATTCGGAGCCCACATCCTGAACCCCTACCCCAGTCATGAACCCCCTCCTGCACCTCAAGTCCCTTCCCAAGCCCCTGCATCCATACGCCCTCCCAGAGCCTGCACCTAGAACCCCCTTCGGCACCCCAACTGCCTGCCCCACGCTCAGCTCAGAGCCCCTCTCACACTCCCAATCCCTTAATCCAAGACCAGAGCTTGCACCCCAACCCTGCCTGATGGAAGGGAGGGAAGATGGAGTGAGCAGAGGCAGGGCCTCAGAGATGCTTACACCAAGGAGGGGCACGAAGGAGGCAGGGCAAGGGTATTTGGGTTTGAGGTAGATCTTGGATTGCACTTAAATTCAAAAAGTGATCTCGTGCTTAAAACAGCTGGAGACCCCTGCCCTAGATCCTCTCACCCAGGTTACGTCTAAACTTTGTCAGTTCTTTCTGCATAATGTTTTAAGGCTTTCTCCACACTGCCAACTGAGCAACAAAACTTTTGTCATTCACAGGGGCTTAAAAACACCCCGGCCCTGAAAGACAAAAGTGTTGCGATGGCAAGTGGCAGCATAAACAGCACATCTGCAGGAGCACTCTCCTATCAAGAACCTTACGCATCATGCAGTGTTTCGAAACCTGTTAACTGGCCGCTCCGCTGTGTTAACTTACCGGCGCTGCAGCCACAGAGCCTCATGGTGCCCATTGGCTCCGGTTTGCCATTTGTAGCTAAGGGGAGTCGCAGTAAGCAGTGTGGGTTGGGCCACTGCTTCCCACAGCTTCTCTTGGCTGCAGACGACAAACTGGAGCCAACGGACACTGCGAGGCTTCATGGCCACAGCGCCGTAAGTTAACACATCGGAGCGGCCAGTTAACAGGTTTCTCAAAGTGGTTTTGTAGCCCACTTTGAGAAACACTGTCCTAGTGGGTGTAAGTATGTTTTCAGCAAAAGTGCTGACAAACAATGTTTACAACTCCCAATTTTTAATGGCAGGGCATGACGGTGTCACTAAAAACTGTGCAGTACACACAAAGCCTAATGTACAGTCTTTCCTACCCATACACACAGCTAAAACTCGCAGCCACAGTCTTATGCTGTGTTTGGATTACTGCACCATCCTTCTGTCTGGCGTTGATCAATGCAACCTTGCCTGGATCACATCCATTCTGAATGCTGCTGCAAAGATCATTGTCTTTGCCCTCTCTTGGCATCCTTCCCCTGGTTCCCCTTCTCTGTCACACCAAACTCAAGCTACTGAACTCTCACTTTCAAGACTTTGTGTGGCCTACTTCTTAGCTATCACCTCGTTCACTACTGAGCTGTTGACTCCTGCCTCTGATTGGCCTGTGATGTCATCCTCTATCACCCACTCCTTACATTTTCCAACTCACACCTTTGTACTTTCTCCCATGCCACCCCTCATGCTTGGGAGGAGCTCCCTGCAAACAGTGGCAAGCCACCTCATTATCCTCCTTCAACCTTACTCTCAGGATGCTTTGAAAAAGGCTCGACTTACGGGTGGGCGCAGTCCACTGCCCACCATGCCGACCAAACTGCTTCTTTGTTCCCTTGTACTCCCCCATTTGACTACATCTTGTCGCCTTTCTCTTAGATTGTAAGCTTTTTGGGGCAGAGACCATCTTTTGATTTCTATTTGTATGCTTGTCCATGACTAGGGTTCATATGTGCTATATTAATACAAACAAGATAATAAATAACCAAAGACATGTGTTAAGTATTTAAAGGCATACATTGACTCAGTGACAGACTACATCCTATAGCTTACTGTAGGAGACACACTTGTGCAGCATACAGCCCAGTGCCAGCATCCTAATGTAGTGTGTGTGTGTTTGGGGAGAGGGGAGGGTGCCCTCACATATACACTTGCACATGTTCAACTTCATTCATCGAAAAAATTTTAAACATTAATAATTGTAAGTGTTTTAAGATCCTTGGCTGGAAGATGCTATCACAGTATATAGTGTTGGGCATCTATTAACAGATAGCAGCTGAAAATTACTACATTCATATTTGATTTGTTTTATGGTTGGTGATATCCTATGTGCACCTACTGGAGCACAAAAACACTGGACATTCTTCTTCTTGGGAAACACATTTAGCAAAATAATGTATATTTTTGTCATCTGTTCACCATAGATTAATTTCTCCAACTCTAGTAAGGATGCTACTAAATTAACCAGCACTACATCCTTTATGCACGATGATAAATCCATAACAAAGCACTGACCTTAATTATTGTCCAGGAACTGATATTAGTTATTGTTCTTGTTATTTACAGCTTTGATACTTAAAGTAGCCCTTTTGCATAGGGGTTTTCCAATATTTATTGGGGTTTTTTTGGGTGCCAAATTACCTACCAAATAGACAACACAATGGAAGCAGAGATAGGATCAAGCAGTGAACTTCATATTTCAAGCACCTTAGAGCTCAGGAATCTTTGGGGTTAGGCTTACTTTGCTTGCTATTTGGAATTTTGGGTTTCAAGCATTCCCAGAAGTTCTGAGGTGTTTGGATCTGGGGTTTTTGCTGGAGGACAGCCAAAGAATGATTTTCTGTGAAACAAACTTACATTAGAATACAGTTCTGACTGGCAGGTTCGGGTCATGAAAGGGTGGAAATGAGGTTTGTGAGAGAGCAATGCTGAGCTTCAGTAAGGCAAGATGCTTTGCCACTCGCTATCCAAGAGGAGTGCAAGAAGCAGGCTGCTAAGCTAGGAAGAATACCATGCCCTGAGCATATAATGGAGCACTGAGCAGCTGAATATGTGTGTGGCTGGCATGTGTGTCTGTGGCTGGCCTTCATAGATGCCCAGCTTTAATTCCAAAAGATTAGACCCTCTACATGCTGGGGTAAGGCAGCATTCTAGAATGACAGCCGAAGTATCATGAAAAATTAATATAGGGCTATGCATCTCATTGCACAGGCCTGCACTTAAGCCACTGTATCCTGTCTCTTACCCATTGCCCTGCCTAACCCACTGTCCTCCCCTACTCAGCACTGCTCAGGCATAGAGGTTTAACTCATTTCGTTGAGCACTGTGTCACTTGTCTGTCCCTTGGCAGGGGAACTTTTCTACTGGTGCCAAACACAGGATGCAGACATTCCAATGAGTTCAACGACTGGATGGGGAAACCCCGCTAATTAGTGAAAGAATGCTCTTGGGTCTGGCTATTCTTTGGCAGGCACTGCACAATCCTTACAAGCAGCTTCAAGCACACATTGAGCAGAAAGCCAGGATAAGACTATAGCTCCTGATAACGAACAAAAAGTCTGTCACTCATGTCAGATGCAGGAAATCAGCATGTAGCCACAATCCTCTAGACCCAAACAACAAAAATTAATTCCACACCGAGAAATAAACTGCAGTAGAGCCCGAGAGACAGCCCAATCCAGAGGTTACAGACTAACTACAACAACCCAAACCAAGATCCTTAATATCTATATTTGAGACCTGTATTGTTACAGTTGTGCTTTTTAGTTCTGGTGTCTGAAATTGATTATCCTCATCAAAGTAATATTCTAAGACAATGGCAACATAGCTGTACAAGAAACTGAGATAAAACTCAGGTTCTTAGCAATAGTTTTCATTCTTCTCCTCCTCCTCTACTTACCTTCCTTTCCTTCCCTATATGCATGCATGCATGCATGTATATATTATTCATATAAACACAAACACTATATAAACTAGCTTATTGTACCCTCAGCTCTCTTAATGGAGACAATAGTCATACTATTCAATCAAGGCAACTAAGTACGCCCTTATCTGAGTCCTTAGATAAGTTGCTCTTGGCCTGTCAAAACATCAGGGACTTCCATAACTTTTGCTTGTGTTTCTTCCTCAAAGCCCTTTCCCCTTTGCACAGTGAGCATTTTGCCTCCAGGCAAAATCCCAGCAATAGCTCCATCCTCAGGCCATCAGTGCCAATCCCACATGAGAGAGAGGATTAATAGCAGCCCCTTCTCTACTCAAAACACATCCTGTGTCTATGCCTAGAGCATAAGGCCAGCTGCTTAGTCTTCCCTTGACAACACAAAACTGCCTTAAAACAGATTATTAAACAAGGACCAAATGCCACTGCTGCATTTGGCCCGAAAAGCATATCCAATAACAGAGCACTGCACTTCTATCTTCTCCTGTTTCTTGTGTAACCCAGAGGCACTGAGACCACTGACAGGGCAGAATGAAGTCTGCTATACAGCGTTAGGTGAGAGGCAGCTAGCTTTTAGCTCATGCAGTAGAGGCACATGACTTTAGCCCCAAAAGCTGCAGGTTCAATTCCTCCTGTTGACAGCCAGGGTCTATTAGCTTTACACTGGCTTGTTAACCTACCCAAAATATTAAAGCAGCTAATTCTACAAAATAATTTTATAATAGGCCCCCTCACTTCTCTTAGGGTATGTCTACACTGCGGAGCTATTTTGGGATACTGGAAGTATCCCAAAAAAGCTAATCCGCATCTATTGAAGCAGCCTATTATTTTGAAATAGATTTTGAAATAAAGGGAGGTGTATTCCAATGTCCCAGTAACCCTTGTTCCATGAGGGGTAAGGGGAATTTGGGAATAGCGAGTTATTTCAAAATACACTTGAAATAAGCTGCGCAAATTGCATAGCTTATTTCGAGCTACGGGTGCTTTATAGACACACCCTTAGTCATAAAAAAAATCTCAGCCTACAGAAAGATAAATAGATCACTGAAGGACAAACTTAAATAGTAATAAACCTATTATACTATCTAAAGCAGGGCTACTCAACTTTGGAAGCCCTGGTGGCCACAATGATACTCACAGCACATGCTGAAGGCCGCAACTTAAGTGTGGTTGCATATACTAGGGTTGCCAGGTGTCCGGTATTGGACCGGACAGACTGGTATTTGAGGCATGTGTCTGGTTAATAAACACACACACACACACACACAAACACAAAAAACTGGCCATGTAAAATGTCCGGTATTTTCTGTTTTTCTCGGGCGGAAGGCCGCTTGAGAGTGTGGTAGTGTGTGGGGATTTAAAGGGGACATGACTCTTTTTTGGTGCCATTTTGGTTTTTGGGGTTTTTTTTTTTTTTTTAGCCTCAACAACTTTTGGTTCTATTTTTTGCTCAACTAATTTTTTTTCCTGCCATGTTTGGTATTTTCTGTGAAACTATCTGGCAACCCTAGCACGTACATGCAAATATATATGCAAAAATACTCAAATAGCTTCTTTCACACCGATGGGCATGAATACAAAGTACTTCCACAATGCTCCAGCGGTCCTGGCACCTCCTCCCTGGGGGCTAGTAATGCCGACACCCGTCTGCTCCAGCCAGCTCATGCCTGTGTGTCTTTCAATACTCATCCCGCCTGGGACATGCCTCGCCATTGGGGAGCGTGTTCCCAGTGGAGGCCATGTTTAAAGGATCCCACCTGTGGGCCATGTGTTGAGCCCCACATAAACCCAAACTGCACCAAGGGCTGCGAACAAACAGCCATGGGCCGCATGAAGCCCACGGGCCACATGTTGAGTAGCTCTGGTCTATAGTATTTAAGGACTTGTCTACACTGGGAAATTGATCAGCAAAACTATAGCAACATAATCATATCACTATAGCTGTTATTTTATTCCAATAAAACTGCATAAGGTCACTTTTAGTCCAGACTAGTATGTTCACATGGGGAATTATTCTGACATAAGTATAACTATTCTACTGTAGTCCAATTTCCCAATGTGGACAAATCTTAAAAGGGAAGTAGGAAGAAAGGTTATGCAAAAATACGCCACCCAGATTTCAAGGAAACTCAAGAGTCACCACCAATGTTCCTTCTAATCTTTTCCATCCGTGTGTGGATTTTTTTCCATCCATGTGCAAAATAAATTTTGTCATGTGCACTGAGATGGGTGAATGTGTACCACCCGGAGAAACATTAGCCATCGGTGCTCTGCTAACCAGCTGGGCAGCTTTGGAATCTCTCCTGAGCTGTTGCACAAGCCCATAGCTTACAAGGAACACTGGCACCATTCTTTTCTGTGCCCCTTACAGGCTGAATGACAGCACCAGTGCTTGGCATGTAGGACCCTACAAAGACGACAGAAGCACAGAAATGGGAAACTTTTATATTCTTAGCTATACTAAGTACTGTAATTAAGTAAACTGTGCCAAACCCTCTGTAGCAAAAAAGCTGACACTCTAAAGGCACAAACAAGTATAACTACAGCCCATTCCACCTTGGGCAGGAATATCTGTGGCTACACAGGAAGGGATAAGTTTCCCTTAATGTCTATGCTACTATTGCTCCCAGAGGCCCAAATCAGGACAATTTCCTCGGTGCAGTACAAATGCACGAGAGCCCGACCTATGCTCCAATGAGCTTACCATCTTGGAATGCTATGCTAAGAAAGCACATCCTTGTGCATATTTGGATCATCTGTATTTGCAGAGAACAAAAACAAAAGTTTGCTGGGAAACCACACACCCACACTCGTGCCCACCTTCCAGTGTATTGGTAATGGGAATCTCTTTCCAGTGATGTAGACCTTGTCTTGCTTCACACCACTGGAGGCTGGTGACATCTAAAAGGGGGTAAGCAGAGCTAACACAGCAGAATGGGCAGGTTCCACTCGCTGCCAAGGTCAACACAGATAGCTTTAAGGGCTAGAAATGCTTATGTTCCGGCAGTTGCTCAGATTACCGACACATCTGATCTCAAAAAAAGAGGAGATTTTTCACTGTGCTAAGTAGAGGGGTAGATTACAGGTCACCTGCAAGTATTTCACAAACTGAACATGTAGAAACTTGTTTATTCTGCAACTGAGTAATACTTTTACTCCAGATCTTTCAAAAGACTATTCTGTCAACTCAGCGATTGTCCACAAACACAGATCATTACTGAAGGTAGAAAAATCCTGCTTTATTGGAGCTAGGTATGTCTGGGTGTTTTGTTCTAATATTGAAATACTAATGAACCCAGTATAAAAATGTATTAAAGCCTAACTTTGGAGGAGATACACATATACATTGTTTTAGTTTTCTATCCAATGCATTCTTAAACTTCTGAGAACTCTGCTTAAGTGCAGAGACGGTGACATTTTGTTCTCAGAATTGCGGCGGCCTGTTACAGATGAGCTGTGCACACATAAAAAGCCTCTGGGAAACTTTCTTTATGTTCATTACTGTTATTTTTTTCCTCAATGGAAAAATGAGGAACAGACTGAATGTGTATGGTTGCTCTTTTTGACCTGAAAAAAATACAATAGAGGATAAGAACTTACCTTTACCTCAACAGGCAGATTACCTTCCCTGTAGCGGACCAAATAGTGGGGGTTCATCATCAGCACAGTGCATGCTAGGATGTCACACCAGAACCAGTCTAGTCATTATCATGCAACTGTTCTTCACAGACCTAAATGTGTATGAGTTGTTGGGGTAAGATATGAACTAAAATACCTTCCTTCCTTCCCCTGTTTATTTGGGGCACTCTACGCATATAGCCTTCATGTTCACATTTTCCAAGTACTATTTGTGGATCACCTTTTAAAGAATGAGTCCTGGCTCCAGTAGCTTATTAAATGTTGCAGGAGGTTAGCATATACTCTGTCTTGTTTGCAATAAAGTAGAAAATAAATTTGCTATGGAATGCTAACCCCAAAAGAAATGAGATAGTACCTATTTAGCCATCTTGAGAGTATCAGATGCTAAGGTGTAGTAACTGGCAACCAATACCTGTAATTGGAGGAGTGTGTAACTCTATCCACTAACCTGAATCTGATCAATTGTTTTTTTTTTTTTACTGAAGAAATTAAAAAAGTAAACTTAAGATCTGAACAGTTGCCATGGGTGAGCCATCTATCATTATGCTATGGCACAATATCAACACTGCAGATGTGGTTTTAGGATAAAGTGAATGCTTTGGGAATGTTTTAGCAAGACCTGAGCTTCCTCAGAAATATCTGCTAGTTTTTGCGAGTATTCTACATTTACTGTCCTTTTCACAGAGGATATGTTCCTCGTTTATCCAACCACGTTGGAGAGTTATGATAAGGGGCATTTTAGGGTCAAGAGATTTGGTTCCTATTCTTAGCACTATTAGGATACAAATATTCAGGCCTGCCTGGAAAGGCCGGCTGTTAAGAATGTAGGTATTTTTTTTTTAATCGCTTAGCAAGTTATGGGGGTATAAAAACAAAGAATCAAAATTGCAGTATATTTGTATATAGGCGCTCGCTCTCTGTGATTCTCTGTGGCCTTGTTCTTAAGCTAAGACCTTTGACTAAGTAGCAGGGACAGACGTAAGCCGAGAAACATACAGTCATTTCCTTCCCCCCTCTCTCCCCAACTAGTCGCATTGAAATAAGGCAGTTTTGGGCTGCTAAAACGGGGATCCAATCTATCGCCCGCAAATAAAGGGAAGGCCATAGAAGATTTAAAGAAAACTTAGGTTGATAGCAAGGACCCACTTATCAATAGTCGGGGTTGTAAAATGCTCATTTCTTTATTGTTCTGTCATTAAGGTCCCTACTTCTCTATTTTTTATCTGTGTGGTCTCTATATGGTTCTTTGATTATTTCTGTCTGCTGTATAATTAATTTTGCTGGGTGTAAAACAATTAAGATGGCGAGATGATCATTTTACAGGATTGGTTAGTTAAAGTTCAGTAAAATGATTGGTTAAGGTCCAGCTAAGAATATTAGTATATAGATGGGGGCAAATAGGAAGTAAGCTGAGAATAAATGGGAAAGAAAAAAGAAAAAGAAAACTGGATTCATGCTTGCTGGAAGCTAACCCCAATAAACATCAAATTATTTGCATCTCTGGACTTTGGGTATTGCTGCTCTCTGTTCATGCGAGAAGGATCAGGGAAGTGGGAGGGTGAAGAGATAAGCCTATTAACATCTGCCATAGACTCAGTGTGTGACACTGGCCAAGTCATTTAATCTTGTTGTGCCTCAGTTTCCCCATCAATAAGAGAGAGTTAATACTTAAATTGCCTCTGAGGCTTAGTACATTATTGTTTGTGAAGCACTGAGATTCTGCAATAAACATTGCTGTAGAAATACAAAGTATTTTTATATGGGGGAAAATCACCTTTAAATACTTGGAGAGGATATTGCAGCCCCTTCTCCCCCACCCCCCCTTAAAAATAGTGCTTGTCCTTCCTAACCAGAGACAGATGTGTGTGTGAAATCCTTCCTGGAAGTAACATAGTATGTCCTAGAGGCATTACTCCTGGGTCCTAGGAACAAAATATTCCTACTAGCCAAGTATGATTTCCAGAGTGGTTAAATCTCTTTGACGGTTTATAAAGCCACAACAGAGTTCCCCCTGGTTTAGAAGGCTCATAAGAAGCCTGAAAGATTTGTAAACATTTGGCATGTCTGCATTTAAGCAATAAGAGAGGATTTAGTGTGGAGGAGAGGTGCCAGTTTCTGCAGGCTGCAGACCTCTGTCTACCAAGCAGCCACAACAAAGGCAACGTCACTTCAAGTTTGCCTCAACTGCCAGCCCACAGTGCCTCTATGGTGGCCAGAAACAAAGATGCCAGTTAGGGCATGCCAAGAGCAGCAGGAAGATTCTCCATGAGAAACGGCACACTAGGCAGTGGTCACAAAAGGCACGTCTACATGACACCTGGGAGGGTGCTTCCCAGCATGGGTAGGAGCTATGCTAACTCTGCTCAAGGCAGCATGCTCGAAACAGCAGCGTGATTGTGACGGCATGGGCAGCAGTCCAGAGACACACTTGAATACGCACCCACGGGCCTGGGCATGATTGTACTGTGGTGGCAAGGCCAAGCCAACCACCCCTCCTGCCATCCCGATGCTGCTCTATTTGTCTGTTCGCTTGAGCAGAACTAGCATGTCTGCCTACTCACAGTGGAAATCCCCCTTCCAAACACCATGTAGACATACCTTCCATTTCAACTGTAATAGTGTGGAGGCTTTATGTTGACACTTCCAGCTGCTTTCTCTTTTTTAATTAAATGTAGCCCCTGGGCCACCCAGGGATATTGGATCGAGACTAGCAATCATTTTCACCTCACCTGCAGTACAGCCAATGTTCGTTTTAATGTTCAGTCACTTCTAGCATGCGCTGGCGAGCCTGTGACCTCAAGGTGAACAACTCCTGCTTCCCATATTTGTATGTTGGCTCTGAGAAGAGAAGAAAAGTTTTACGGGGTCCGTAGATCAGGGACAAGATTTTCACATGTGACTAGTGAATCTGAGCATCTCAACTTGGGTGTCTCAGCTGGAAATAGTTAGGGGCCAATTTACAGAAAGTTCAGGCCCCTTTTTAAAAGTGTAAAATGGGCACAAAATAAAAGTCACCCAAGACCATTTGGGCCAACACAATAAATATCTGTTAAAATTCTGTTACAACGATCAGAATGCAAGTTACCTGAGAGCCGCAGTATCTTCCAATGTCAGGAAGCAAAAGTCGAGGCAAAAAGTGCAGGTTGCAAAGATAGAACAGCAGTTCTGAGAAATATGAAATAATGAAACATGTGCAGATACGTGTATCATCCAGCCAAATATTGTGGATGTACAAAGTGGTACTGAGCATCTTCAACTCCTACTGAAGTCAATGGGTGGGCAAGCGCTCAGCATCATTCATGAACAGGCCTTTTGAGAAGTCCGGAGCAACAAGAAGAGAAACTACCTCTGCAGTAGCATGTCAGCAGCTTACTAGGATCTGGGGGGAATCTCAGATATACACCTTTAACATGTGTAACAGATCAAAACAGAGGAAGTGGACCAGAAAGAAAGGAAAAGTTCAGAGAACTTCTTTTTAGGGGAAGGTTTTCTTATTACAAAGAGAGAGAGAAAAGAGGCTATGGCACATCAAAATAAACAGTTTATTAAAAGGAATAATAAATGGAAGTGAATGGTTTACATTGATTTAGTTCTGATAGAGATTTTTATAGTAATTGAAAGTAATGTGGTTTTTATTCCACTAGGCATTATGCCATTCATTTATTTTTCTAAAATAGAGAACCCTAACTGTTTATAAATGCTTTCATTTGGAATGTAAGGTTTATGCAGTATATTTTAATTGATAATAGTCTGGATGAATTTAACTTTTATATTAGCCATACACAGTAAAATATTGGCTGAATTGCCCCAAAAGTCTCCTAATATGTCTTTATGTTCATTTCCATTAGAAAATCAAGAGGTTAGCTCAAGTAAAGAACAGTCCAAATGCTTCAAATTCCAGTTTCCTTGGCCGTTCTAGAGACAAACAGGTAAAAAATGTTCTGGGATATGGAACACTATGTTTCAAAAATAGGAAAGAACTGAGAATGATTAAATGTCTGCTTGGGAACGAAGAAATATTCAGCCCTATATGCACACAAGGAACGCATACGGGTAGCAGCAAACACTGATTCCATGGGGTTGGTATTTAAGCAATACTCTGATTGGAATGCGAGAAATGCAGATAAATTAATGAGATTCATCTGCACATTTCCTTCGTCTGTATGTTGTTTATTTAGAGTATAAGTTTTTTGGGGCAGGAACCTGGTCTTCGTATTTGTCTGTAAGGTGACTAATATACTTTGGATGCAGGAGCATATGTGTGCATGTACAGAGAATAGATAGATTGTACTGAGTTTACACACAGTATTTGAAATCAAAACCCAGGTATTCATTTGATGCGTGGAAGGCGGGAGTAGATTTTTTTTTAATCTTTGTTTTTTGATTTCCCTCCCATTGGAACATTTTATTGTTGTAGGTTTTGTTTGTTTGTTTGAATGTAGTCAGGAGGAAGGATTTGATCAACACTCTTAATGTGGGGGGAGGAGAGGAGGAAGAGAGAGAGATCTATTGAGACCCCTAATAGCTCATGTCAGCTTCATTTGAAAGATGACACCCATAGAAGCACAGTGCCTCTACAGTCCGTTTTCAACCTGTTCTGGCTCATCAATGACTCAGACGTGTTCCCCCTATTAAATCACCAACATCATTTCCTCCAGCACCTCTGCTTTCTAAACACATTTCCCATCAAAGTACTTACCAGGCCTGACTCTGCTTCACTTATGAGATCTGTTGGGACTGCAGCTTGTAGAAATACAGCTACAGGCCAGGAGAGGGGAAGTATCCAGCACTTGCACTGCAGCTAGAAATGTCTCAGAATTGGGCAATCAGCCAGTTTTGCAGTCAAGCAAACCTCAGAGAGACAGCTTGACCAGATACCGTGGTTTGTTTAGTTAGGTTCTAGGGGAAACAACCACCACAACAAATTGGAATGCTACTTTACAAGATTTAAAACTAAATTTGGAACT
Source organism: Pelochelys cantorii (assembly GCA_032595735.1). Classification (NCBI taxonomy): domain Eukaryota; kingdom Metazoa; phylum Chordata; order Testudines; family Trionychidae; genus Pelochelys; species Pelochelys cantorii. The sequence continues at coordinate 41,399,614 of CM064329.1, read as the reverse complement.
AAAAGTAAATTTGGAAAGGGATGGGTCTGAACCAGGGTTTCAGTCCATCTTGTAACAGAGATCAGATCCAGTCTGGAAGTTTGTGACTTAAAACCCAAAAGTTTGGCTCTGGACTATCTCTAAATAGAATGCGCCCGTCCCTGCTCCAAAAAGCTTAACATTTTATAAAGGTAAAATAGACAAAAGGTGAGGGAAAGGGATACAACACAACTGTGGGTGATTAAAAGCACAACCAATCATTTTAAAAATACATATTTATATATAAACTTGCTCACTGCATATCTATCTTGCCATGTGAGTTCCCAGGTTCTCTCTCTAGTTTACTGCCATTCATAAAAAATAGCGGGGATGTGTTCATACATTAGGAGAAACTAGATATTTAGGGGCAATAACCAAAATTTGCAGAGGGCCTTGTTGTTCAAAATGCCTTTTTTATTGATCCCGGTGGAAGAAAGGAAACTGGAACAGTGTCTCATACTGCAGAAATTTTCTTTCTAAATGAAAACATGCCTATAAAATACACTGGCATGTGGAGATTCTAGGAAGGAGGAGAAGAGAACCCAAACAATGATGGGAATTATTTTCCCACCAACTCCTAAGTTTTCCTCAGAGTACCACTATATTTCTTTTAGCCTGGAGCCCCATCCCAAGCCAATGGTTCATTCTTCCCCACTTCCCAGCAAAGAAAATATGTTTTCATTTAGAAAGAGAATTTTTGCAATATGATATGGTGCCCTGGTTTTCTTTCTTCCACTGGGATCCATAACACCATTTTGAACAACAGTGAGGCCTGCTGCAAACTTCTGTTACTGCCACTCAATATCCAATTTCTCCTAATGTATAAACATATCCCCACCAGTTATTTTCCTTTATGGGAATAAACTAGATAGGATTCTCTATAAAAGCATGCCTGTTTGCTAGTTGGCAAATACAATTCTCAGGAACTTTAATGCCACTTATAGATTTGTTACAGGTAAATGCCAAGACACTTACTTCCACAGATGTTTCTCATCCACTTTGCATATAGCACTCTGTATCCATTCTGATTGGGCATCCCACTGTGCCACAGCAGTACCCTGACTAGGAAGTTCAGTGGCGGTCCAAATTCAGTTAAAAATGCATCTGAAGACAAGACCACCTGTTAATTACAACTAGTCTCATGTTTTCTAGATCAAATACAAAAATAACATAGTAAAACAACAGTCAAGGCCAAAGATGACCCAGAGAAGCCCTCATGGCTACCTGGCAAGGAGGTTACAAGAATATCCTGATCCATCAAACAATATCATGCGAGGTCTTCAAGAAAAGACAGGGCCATACTGATGATGAATAGTGATGCGAAATATAAGTAGTTATGTATGTGTGCTGAAAATGTGCTCCTGAAGTCTGTATCAGTGCAGTGCTAACAAACAGGTATCCTGCTAGAAAAGAGATGTTTATTCACCTGTCTCGCTGTTGGCATGTAAATTAATCACTGTAAACCAACACAGTGGAGAGTAATTTACATACGAGGTCAATGGGGCTGTGATAGCATCAGGGGCAGCACACTGGAGAATAAGTTTGGAGGGAAGGATGTTGACTGAAAGCACCACTATATTCACACCCTACATACTACTATAATTATCTTTATACTACATACATCTTGTGAGGTATCATTTGTAAATTATCCAGCTGAAGGTCAATAGTATCATGGTGAATTGCCTATTAGCAACATTATATGTAAAGTTATGAACTTTAGTTGAAATTATGACTGAAATGTGTTTACCAAGCAAGTCTGGGGAGCGAGCAAATCTGTTTCTCAAACACAAAGGACAAGTTAACAATGCTAACCAGATGTCATCAACTCAGATCATCAGTCGAGTGGTGATTTTTTGGCAACGGAGTGGGGCAGGAACAGCTTGATTTGCATTTTAACAGACAAACAGCAACATGGAACCTTTTTCTCCTCAAAACGCCATTGTCTCTGTCTTTAGATTGGCAAGGAACTTTATTTAATCCTCAAGAATATACATTTCAAAGGATGACAGGACTATAAAGGTGTGTCTACACAGCAAAGTTATTTCAGAATAATGGCCGTTATTCCGCAATAACTTTGCGAGCGTCTACACGGCAATTCTGTTATTTTGAAATAATTACAGAAAAATAGATGGCTTATTCCGAAAACTGTAAACCTCATTCTACGAGGAATAATGACTATTCCAAAATAGCTATTTGAAATAAAGCGTGTGTAGGCACGCCACTTCTGCTATTTCGAAATAGCCCTTCACCAGGGCCATTCTAAGTTATTCCTCCTGGGGCTCTAAATCGAGATAACATGTCTACATGAGGGAAGCCTGCCTCGGACTAATTTTGAGGCTTCCCTGCAGTGTAGATGTGCTATTTCAAAATAAGCTATTTCAGATTAACTATTCCGAATAGCTTATTCTAAAATAACTGTGCAGTGTAGATGTACCCTAAAAGTGAGGGGGCAAAAACACTCTCTCACACATCAGAAGACAAGCAAACCCAGCCCTTTAACTTTGGGGAGAAAGAGAATCCCGAGCTAAGAATTAGGTCAGCCATGTTATTGAGAACATATGGCAAGGATTTTACCATGAACTGACTCTAATTTGTTCAATTTTAGTTACGAGAAAAAGTGTTTTATCTTTATTTCTCTTGTAACCATTTCTGGCTATCATGTTTTAGGCTTGTACTACTTAAAATTTATCTTACTGTAATTAAATGAACCTATTTTATTCTTTAATCTAATCAATCCAGTATTGTGGTTAAACTGAATTATTTGGTAACTTTATTTGCAGTAGCAAAATGGTTGTGCATTGACACCTTACAGGGGCCACAGACCTATAATAGCTGAACTGGCCAGAAGAGGGCTGAATTATGCGGAACACAGGTTTGGGGCAAAAATTTTGGATTGGAAGTGTGTTAGGATCATCCTCTGAGCAGTAACCAAGGCTGGTGGAATCCAAAAATGTTCACAGGCTGCTGAGGTCTGAATTGCTCTACCAGGGCTGAAGTGGTATCCAGACACACATGGTATGACCCTCATGCTGATGGGTTTATTGTGAGTGACTGTGATTGGACGCTACAACAACAAAATGTTTTGAGGCACTGAGATTGCAGGGCAAGTAGCAACATCTCTTTACTGCTCCAGATTGCACCGTGGAATGTGTCAGAAAGTCATCCTGGATCTGGAAGTACAGCCTCTGGGCAACAGCAAGAACACCCCTTTATCATGCCCCCCGGCAGTAATTGGGCACTGGAATGGCACCACAAGCTGCCTTTGTTGAAATGCTGCTATGGACATTTGGCGTGAGAGAAACTTCTGTGTGTCAGACTCATGTTATGGTTTTTCATATAAAAACCTTTTTTGTTTCTGTTGTTATCCTTAGTTAGTATCTTGTGAACCTTTGATACTAAACTTATCATTGTTTTCACTAACAAAAAACCTCAGCATTGTGGCATACAAGGAGCTTATCCTGAATTGAATTGTGCAGGCTGGTGTGCAGTGTTGCTTTGGGGACACCAGATGCGGTATTCCTGTGTTTGTTCAGTAGATAAGGACACTACAGGAGAAAAAAAGAGCTCAGACACTGGGGTGCATTGATTGTTAGTCTGTAAGGCAAAGGAAGAGCTAACAGAGTCCAGAGGACTTCTTTTTTTTGGCGGATAATAGACTGGATTCCCCAGTTATGTTTAAGCTGGTTTTCCTCTCTTTGGAGGCAAGGAGTAACAAGTTGATTCTCAGTGATGGGTAATCCAAGAACTGTCACTCCACTATCACTTCTGTGGATAGTTTAATAGTGCAGTCACACGGTATCTGTCTACATGCAAAAATGTGGATAATCGCACATGCAAAGTCTGATCCGCCTATACAAATGTGAGTTTTGCAAGAGAAAAATGTAGACTTATTATTTCTACTTATTTGTATTATGGGAGCTTGTGACAGTGGGCAAGGGGCTTCTTGGCATGCTACAGTAAATCTCAGCAGGCCTGAGCAGCTCAATACACCTCACATACTGTCAGATATTTACTTAGAAGGTGTCTTGGAATACAAGGAGGTGCATAAGGGGTAAGGAACTGGCCAGCAGCTGTCAGGGCGAGAGTCCCTGGATGACCAGGAGGATTAGCAGGGGGAGCTGGTGCCCCCAGCAGGGGTCCATCCTGTCCCCCCTCCCCAAACACTCATAATGAGTGACAGGGGAACAAAGCAACATGGCCCCAGCTCGCTCTGCTCTCCCAGCATGTTGCTTGTGGGTGGGATGTGACTGCCCTCCCCCCACCATTGGGGAGCAGAGTGACAGGGTAGTGATCAACGGCTCAATGTCAGTTTGGTGGTCGGTTTCTAGCAGAGTGCCTCAAGGATTGGTTCCGGCTCCAGTTTTGTTCAACATCTTTATTAATGACCTGGATGAGGGGATGGATTGCACCCTCAGCAAGTTCACAGATGACACTAAGCTAGGGGGAGAGGTGGATATGCTGGAGGGTAGGGATAGGGTCCAGAGTGACCTAGACAAATTGGGACAAAAGAAATCTGATGAGGTTCAACAAGGACAAGTGCAGAGTCCTGCACTTGGGATGGAAGAATCCCAAACACTGTTGCAGGCTGGGGATCGACTGGCTAATTAGCAGTTCAGCAGAAAAGGACCTGGGAATTCCAGTGGATGAGAAGCTGGATATGAGTCAACAGTGTGCCCACTGACCCAGAGGTGGAGGAGCCCCTCCGGGAGCCACTTTGGGTGCAGCCTAGCCCCTCCTCATCACCTGACCAGAAGTCAGTGGGCGGGGCTAGCACTATAAGTAGCCAGGCTGAGGGCTCAGTCTGGACCCAGCCTCTGGAGGAGCCAGAGGCCTGCCCAGAGCTCCCTGCCTGGGAGACAGAGACCTGGCTCGGGCCTCCAACTGTCTCTGACCCAGAGGCTCACACCGAACTCCCTGCCTGGGAGGCAGAGACCTGGCTGGGCCCTCCCACAGGCCTACCCTCTGACCTAGAGGAACCAGAGGCCTGCCCAGTGCTCCCTGTTGGGGAGACTGGGGCATGGACTGGGCCTCCAAGGGTGACGGACCCAGAGAACCTGCCCAAACCCCAACACCAGCCAGTACCCTGGGACCCAGAGGACCAGCTGGACCCCGAGAACCTGCCCAAAACCCGACACCAGCCTGGACCCCAGGACCCTGAGGACCAGCTGGAGCCCCAAGACCTGCAAGCAGCTGAAGCCTGGATCGGGCCACAGAGACTCCTGCTGGAGGAGACCTTCCTTGACTTCCTGTGGGACCTGCCTGAGACTCAGGTACCTGATGAGGGGGAGAAAGGAAGTGGCCTAGGGGATAGCACTGGCTGATAAATGCCCTAGGCCAGCGTGTTGTGGGCTGGAGCCCCCACTGAGCCAGCAGCAGCTGCTCTGCTGCATCCAAGGCCCTGGACTGGGACGCAGTGGAGTGGGTGGGTCTGCGCTCCCCCCGCCCCCACCACCCACGTAGCAGGTGGCAGTCTCCCCCTCACCACCACCGCAGGTGAACTACCTGCCCTCCTCCTGAATAAGGAGACCCCCAAACCTATATTGTGTTTGCCGCCCCACCCTGAACCAGGGCCTTCCTAAGTAAGGACTTTATTGCCCTGCCTGATACAGGCCAGGGCCTCCTGAACTGGTGAACTGTTTGTGTGCTGCCCTGCCCTGCCCTAGGGCCCGGGCTTTCTGAACTGCTAGCCTGTCAAGGTTGCTTGATTGCCCTGCCTGAACCAAGGCTGGGCCCTCTAAACTCTTGGGTAAACTGAGGGACTCCCTGTGGCCCCGCCCTGAAACAGGGCCAGGTGCCTGAACTGACCCAGGTTTGCCACCCTGCCTGAATCAAGGCCAGGCCTGGGAAATGCTACTTGTCGTCCCACCCTGAATCAGGGTCAGGGCCTCTCAACTAAGGGTTTATTGCCTCTGCCTGAGGCAGACCTCGGGCCTACTGAACTGATACTTGGGTTGTTTGCTTGTTGCCTCGCCCTGACCTGGGCCAGGCCTCACAAACTGTATTGGACTCTTTATTTTGGCCCAGACCTGAAGCAAGGTTAGGTGCCTGAACTATTTGTCTCTTGCCCTGACCTGATGTAAGGCCGGGAGTTGGACAAGTGGGACTCTGATTTGGAGACTATTTTCAGTAGCTGTGCAGTGGGGCAGACTGGCTGCCCACTGACCTGGAGGCAGAGGAACCCCTCCGGGAGGCCTATGGTGCCCTTGTAGCCAAGAAGTCTAATGGCATATTAGGGTGCATTAGGAGGATCACTGCCAGCAGATCTAGGGAAACGATTATTCCCCTTTGTTTGGCACTGGTAATGATGTATCCAATTCTGCATCCAATTCTAGGGCCCCCATTACAGAAAGGATGTGGACGCATTGGAGAATGTCCAGCCAAGGGCAACAACAATGATTAGAGGGCTGGAGCACTTTAGCTCCAGCTAGAGGAATTTGGGTTTATTTAGTCTACAGAAGAGATGGTTGGGGGAGGGAGGATTTGATAGCAGCCTTTAACTACCTTAAGGGGGATTCCAAAGAGGATGAAGAGAGGCTGTTCTCAGTGGTGACAGATGATAGAATGAGGAGCAATGGTCTCAAGTGGCAGTGGGGGGAGATCTAGGTTGGAAAAACTATTTTACTAGGAGGGTGGTGAAGCACTAGAATAGGTTGCCCAGAGCAGTGGTGGAATCTCCATCCCTAGAGGTTTTTAAGTCCCGGCTTGACAAAGCCCTGGCTGGGATGATTTAATTGGGGTTGGTCCTGCTCTGGGCAAGGGGTTGGACTTAATTACCTCCTGAAGTCTCTTCCAACCCTATGGTTCTGTGATTTCATGAGCGTTCAATAAGAGCAACCGGCTATCACGGGGAAGACAGTTTTGAAGAGATTTGAAATTGGAATTGTTGTTGGGGTCTCCCTACAAAGGGTAAATATTCTGGTGGAAGCTGAGGATGAGACGTTTGTGCTGGGAGCATGCTGCTGGTCTTAAGATTCTGAGCCAAAAGGTGCATAGCCTAAAAACACCCAGATTTACAGGCTAGGCTGTGACAGATACCCAAGTGGTCTGGACAAAACCCCAAAGTATCACATAGCTCCCAGCGGATGGGGATTGCAGCTCCATTGTATTGGGCACTGTACTAATAATCTCTGCTCCATAGTGCTTATAGTTTACATAAAGAAGGCAAATAACAAAGTGGGGGAAAACACAAAAGGCCAAAAAGTGAAGCATTGCCTTAAAAAAAAAAAAAAAAAAAAAAATCACTCAACTCAGTAGGAGAGACATGACTTTCAGTCTGTTCTCTATACAATCCATTTTTTGAAAGTTTTGCCGTTAGTGACTTGTGACTAATTTTCAATGGAGCTTTATTGACTAACAAAATCGTGTTGGCCATCATTTCTGCAATTACTAGGCACCAAAAAGAAAATGGAAGTGTTGAAGGAGGAGTAATACTTTCCTATCATCTTGACTAAGGATCTACTTTTACTTGAAATGGGAAATCCTAGATAAAAATCCCTGAGATCATGATAGCATTCATATGGACATTGGAACATTTCACATAACATATCTATTTTAACTATCAGTGATATACAGTACTTGTTCCCAAAGGGATATTAGGTTACGATGCAAGAGTGTATGGAACCTATCCTTTGGACAGAAATAAAGCCTCCAGTGGCACCATATCATTTGGACAGATGTCACGGAAACTGTCATTATTGAGATATTGTATGAGGCGTATCAAGTGTTGAAATGTTAAAAGAAGTCTCAACTTCTTATTATGTCCAAAGATTTGCAATGCAAAATACTGTTGGAAGAAGCTACCGTGCATTCAGTTTGTTAATGTTAAAACAACAGCTTAAAACCCACTGGAGAAATAGCTGAGGATGATGCAAAAATACATTCAACAGAATAAAGGGAAGAGTCCTAATGAATATTGATTTGTATCTGATCCAAAGTTATTTGGAGCAAAGCGATACTGACATTACCAAATAATAATTATATGTATGCATCATACATGATGATGGGTGATCACTCTTTACCTAGTATGATCATCTTTCACAGGAGTTATGGACCCTCAGGTGGCTGACCAGACTGATCCTTGAACCACAAGTTCTATTACAGTGAGGACAGATGTTTCCAGGTATAACAGGAGGCTGTTGACCATGACTAGAAGGCAGTCTCTTCCTTCCTCCTGCCCCTCTTCTCCTCTTCAGCATGTTGGTGGGCAAATTCAAAATGCAGCCATTGCGTAGGACTTGTCTCCATTTTGAGTGATCCCGGACAAGTGTCTCCATCAATATTGCATTTCTTTAAGTTATACTTTAGCAAGTTCTTATAATGCTTCCATTGTCCTCCCACATTACAATATCCTTCTTTCAGCTGAGAAAACAGGACCTGTTTTGGGAGGCAATGGTCTGGCATCTGAACAATGTGACCAGTCGAACAAAGTTGCTGATGGATGATCATTTTCTCAATATTGGTGGTCAGTGCTCCCTCTAGACCAGGGGTGGGCAATAATTTTTGCCCGGGGGCCACTTCAAAAATTTTTGAAGTAACCCGGGCCATCCAGAAGGGGCGGGGCCTAAATAGGGAGGGGTGGGGCTTAAACGGGAAGGGGCGAGGCTACTCCATTCCCAGACCATGGTTGGTCTGGGGGTGGGAGAGCCCCTTTGCCCCCCTTTCTCACTAGGCACCCATGCCTTGGAAGAGGCTTTGGCATGCTCCCCCACCCCATGGCCAATCAGGACCTAGGGGTAGGGGAGCACGGGAAGCCTCCTCCCACCCTGCAAGGAAAATGTGACACTCTGAAGTGCCACGGGCTCCTCGCAGGGCCGGAACAGAGCGAAGGACGCTTCACACAGCTCCTCCGCCCCCAGGCCCTGATTGGCCTGGGGTGGGGGAGCAAACGAAACCTCTTCCGCTCTCCTCCCCCCCCCCCGCCCTGCGAGCAGCGCGCAGAGCTTGAAAGCTCCACATGCTCCTGGCAGGGTGGGAGGAGGCTTCACACGCTCCCCCACCCCCAGACCAATTAAGACCTCGCAGGGTGGGGGCAGACCAGAGAAGGCTTTGGGCACTCCCCTGCCTCCAGGCCTAACTGGCCTGGGGGCAGGGGCACAGCAGAGCTTCCGCGGACTGGATGTGGCCCACGGAGGCCCTTTTGCCCACCCATGCTCTAAGTTGTACTGCAGCACAGCTTCACACAGGTGTTTATCAGCCCCGCCTAGTCAGAGGCTCAGGGTTCTGTGCACAGAGCTTAGACTGGGCGGGGCTGATCAATTGCCTGTGAAACTGTGCTGCTGTGCAGCTTAGAGGGAACACTGCTGGTGGTCTTTGCCTCTTCTAGAACACTGATGTTAGCGTGCCTGTCTTCCCATTTGATCTTCAAGATCTGGCGGAGGCAGCGTTGGTGATACCTCTCAAAGACTTTCAAGTGATGTCTGTAGGTTGTCCAATAGTGGTGGGAGAATGACAACTTGATAGACAGGAAATTTGGTTTCTATTCAAATGTTGTGATCTTCAAAAATCCTGTGCTGTAAACAAGAAAAAGCTGGACGGGTCCTGCTGAGATGATGCTGGATTTCCACATCAATGCCTGCCCTGGATGAAAAATAACTTCCAAGGTAGAGAAAATGATTGACATTCTCCACCGCCTCTCCGTTGATTTTAATAGATGGGGCACATGGTACCTCATTTGGAGAGGGCTGATGGAGTGCTTTGGTCTTCTTGATGTTGAGGGTGAGACCAAGACATGCGTAAGCATCAGCAAACACATTCAAGATAGTTTGAAGATCCTTCCTCAGAGTGGGCAAAAACTGCATTGTCATCAGCATACTGAAGTTCCACAATAGATGTGGTGGAAATCGTACTCCTAGCTTTCAGCCTGCTAAGCCTAAACAGCTTTCCATCCATTCTGTAGAGGATTTCACCACCAGCTGGGAGCTTCCCAGCAATTAGGTCAAAAATGATGGCAATAAAGACTGCAAACATGGTTGGGGTGATGATACAGCCCTGTTTCTACTTTGAAGGGTTCACCCTGGGAGCCAGTGCTGCTCAGAACAGTCACTTTCATGTTGTCATGAAACAATTTAGGACACTGATGTATGTACCAGGACTTCCAATCTTCGAAAGTACAATTCAAAGGCCACAGCGATTCACTGAGTCAAAGGCTTTAGTTAGATCAATAAAAGTCATGTACAGTAGTAAATTTTGCTCCTGAGACTTCTCTTGCAGCTTCTGTACAATGAAGATCATATCTGCCATTCCGTGACATGGTCAGAAGCCACTCTGTGACTGGTAAAGTTTCTTGTGACAGGGGCAGAAGACAGGTTGCAAGGACCTATGCCAGAACTTTCTCCTCCTTTATCTAGATTTTAATGATAAGCAGATTAAGCTGCTGAATTAACTCTGATCCAGCATCTTTAAAGATTTCAGCAGGGATCCCGTCTGGACCTGCTGCCTTGTTGTTCTTCATTTGCTTGATGGCATTGTATTCCTTAAACAAATTGGGAGGGTCTCCAAACTCATCGCAAAAAGGTCATTGGGGGATTTGCTCAAGAACTTCATCTGCAATCATGGAGTTACAATTAAGAAGATCTTCAAAACATTCTTTCAACAAAAAGTTACTCACCTTGTGCAGTAATGATGGTTCTTCGAAATGCGTGTCCCGTGGGTGCTCCACTGTAGGTGTTGGGCTTGTCCCAGCGCCGCAGATCAGAGATCTTTTTCAGCCATAGTTCGCCAGACAGCCCATGTGCGATGCGTGTCTTGTGCCTTTCGCGCCATTTCTGAGTGCGCAGTCCAGCACCCTGCCAGTTCCTCCTGATTCTCTAGAGTCTGAAAGACATAATAAACAAGGTACTCTGAAGAGAGGAGGAGGGCGGGTTGTGGAGCACCCATGTGACACGCATCTCGAAGAACCATAGTTACTGCACAAGGTGAGTAACTTCTTCTTTGAGCAGTGTCCCGTGGGTGCTCCACCGTAGACTACTTCAAGGAGGCGGGATTCGGAGTTAACGCCCTACTGTCATGAAGAGGACGGCAGAGGCAACTGCTGCATCAGTCATAAGGATGTTAGGGATAGCGTAGTGTTTAGCAAATGTAAAGCCGGAAGACCAAGTAACTGCACAGCAAATATCTCGTAGGGGAACTCCCTTGAGGAAGGCAGTTGACGTTGCCATCGCTCTTGTTGAATGGGCTTTCCAAGTTTGTGGGAGAGGTTTGTTCTGCAGTGAGTAATATCCTATGATACATGTAACGATGAGTCTGGATATGCGCTGTGCCGACAAAGGATGGCCTTTGGAATGTTCTACGATGGATAAGAAAAGGCTTTGAGATTTTCGAAAGCACGGTGTCCTGTCAATGTAGAAAGCCAACGCTGGACGGACATCCAAGGTGTGGAGTCATGCATGTTGTGTCAAGGAATGTGGCTTAGGGTAGAATGTGGGGGAGAACTATTGGTTCATTTATGTGGAACTCTGAATTAATTTTTGGTAGAAAGGCTGGTTCAGGGCAAAATATTACCGCCTGGGGGCTAAACACTGTGTTAGGTGGTGTTGCCAAGAGGGCGGATAATTCCCCAACCCTCCACACTGAGGTTATTGCCAACAGAAAAACCACCTTCATGGCTAGAGCGGATAAGTCACAAGTTGCCAAGGGCTCGAACGGGGGCCGTATTAAGGCATCCAAAACTAGCTCCAGGTTCCATGGATCCGCGGGGTGCCTGTGGCATGGAAAGAGATTAGCCAACTCTTTCATAAATCTCTTTGTCATTGGGTGGGAAAACACAGAATAGCAGTCCACAAAGTGGTGAAAGGTAACAATTGCCGCAACGTGAATCTTAAGGGAGGAACATACAAGGCCAGAGCGTTTGAGATCTAGGAGATAGTCCAAAATGCGGTGAATAGGGACCAAGTAGGGGTCCAATTGTGCAGTAGAACACCATGAACAGAATCGCCGCCATTTATGCAGGTAAGTATTGCACGTATTGGATCTCCTACTGTGTAATAGGACATGTTCAACCGATTGGGAAGAACTCATCTCTGTTTGTCGGAACCAACTAGGTACCATGCCGTCAGAGTGAGGTGGGGTTGAGCTGAGGGTGTATCAAGCATCCGTGGTTCTGCGTCAGCAAGTCGTGGCATCTGCGAAGATGGTATGGAGGATGGACTGACATGCGAAACAGATAAGGGAACCATGTCTGTCGTGGCCAATAGGGGCCTACTAGTATAACTCTGGCTCCTTCCATTGCTATCTTTTCCAGAACTTTGGGAATGAGAGGAGTAGGTGGAAAGGTGTATTGGCTCCAGTTGCATAGGAGAGTATCTCCCATCAACTTTGGTCCAATACCCGCACGTGAGCAGTACTGAGGGCACTTCGTGTTGCGGTGCATGGCAAAGAAGTCTATGGATGGATATCCCCAGCTGTGGAAAAGGGTGTGAAGCACATCTGGGTTCAATTCCCATTCGTGATTTGTCGAGAAGTGCCTGCGGAGGGCATCAGCTGTGATGTTCTGCTCGCCAGGGAGGTACGCTGTGATAATCGTAACTCTGTGTTGCTTGCACCAGTTCCATAATTGCATCGCTTCCATGCAAAGGGATTGGGATCGAGCCCCACCGGTCTGTTTATGTAGTATATCGTTGTCATGTTGTCAGAACATAAATGACACGACTACATATTAGGGGAAGGAAGTGTCTGCAGGCGTTGAAGACTGCTCTCAACTCGAGCAGATATGTTGCAAAGACTCCCGAGTGGACCAGCATCCTTGGATTTGTTGGTCTTGTAGATGTGCGCCCCATTCTAGCAGTGATGCATCGGTGATAATCTGCATAGTTGGTTGAGGTCGGTGAAAGGGTATGCCATCCATCAAGTTGTCAGGGATGGTCTATCATGCCAACGATTTTCTTACACAACAAGGTACTGTGACCCTACTGTGGACGTCATGACCGTTTGGTGCATATATTGAGGCAATCCAACGTCGAAGGCACCTGAAGTGAAACCTTGCATGTGCTACGATGTATGTCGTAGACGCCATGTGCCCATGAGTTGTAGACAGGTAAGCATGGGGGTTCTGGGGCTGATGGAGAGAACCTGTATCAAGTCTTGGATAGTTTGCAACCTGTTTGTTAAGTATGCACGAGCCATGGTGGAGTCGAGGCGTGCACCTATGAACTCTATGAATTGCTGAGGTGTCACAGATGACTTTGTGAGGTTGATTATACAACCAAGTGCTTCAAAGATGGTTCTTGTTATGTTGGTTGCCTGAAGTGCTTCGTCAAAAGAATGCTTTGATCAGGCAATTGTCGAGGTAAGGGAATATAATAATTCCCCCGCGCCGTAAGTAAGCTGTCCCTACCGCCAGTGTTTGAGAAAACCCTGGGGGCTGATGATAGACCAAAAGGCAGGACTTGGTACTGGAAGTGCTCTGAACCAACTTGAAAACGTAGAAAGTGTCTGAGAGCTGGATGAATGGTCACATGAAAATAGGCGTCCTGGAGGTCGAGGGACATAAACCAATCTCCGCTGTACAATGCTGGAATGATAGTCGCCAGGATCACCACCTTGAAACGTTTGCGAAGGTCCTTGAAGGTCTAGGATTGGCCTCCAACCTCCTGATTTTTTCTGGGTCAAAAAACAGTGGGAATAAAATCCCTTGCCGTTGAACTCGTCCAGTACTTTTTCCACCGCTCCGATAGAAGACGAGTCACCTCCTGTTTCAAGAGAGACTTGTGAGATGGGTCCCTGAAGAGGGACGGGGAGGGAGGGGCAGGAGAAGGAAGTGACATAAAAGGGATGGTGTAGCTTAATGCAATTAGCTGTAGGACCCATCGGTTGGTGGTAATTGAGGCCCATCATTGGTGGAATGGTCTCAGGCGATGGTGAAAAAGTGCGTTTGTAGTATGATGGTGATCGGTCAGCAGAATGGTCTGTAGTCCCTCGACTGAGTCATCAAACCTGTTGTCTGGTATTCTGTTGGTTAGGTGCTCCCATTTGTGGTTGTTTTTTCTGCTGTTGTTGCCTGGTCCGTTGGTGCTCCTGTTGTCTGTAATGAGGCATTGGGTGCGAGAATGGCCTCTGCTTTTGGTAAGGTGTGTAACCTTTCCTGAGATATGGCAGTGTATACATCCCCAGTGTCCTAAGTGTTGTCCTGGAGGCCTTGCCAGAATGGAGGACTTGGTCTGTCTTTTCCGCGAAGAGGCTCCGTCTGTCAAAGGGAAGGTCTTCGACCTTTGGCAGGAGGTCCTTTGGCACTGCCGCCTGCTGCAGCCAAGATGTTCTGTGCATGACCACCGATGTGGCGGTGGTTCGTGATGCCGTATCTGTGGTATCTAGGGCTATGTGGAGGGCTGTTCGGGAAGCTGTGTATCATTCCTGTACTACAGCTTTGGGAACATCACGCTTACTATCTGGCAGATGTTCGAGAAGTGGGACCAATTTCAAATAATTGTCAAAATTGCGGTTGGCCAGGAGCGCAGCATAATTTGCCATCCTTAGAGTTAATGTGGCCAACGAGTAACCTTTTCTTCTGAAAAGATCCAGACATCTGCTTTCCTTGTCAGTATTAGCACTCTTGTATTGAGGAGCTTTAGCTCTCTGTTGTGCTGCATCCACAAGAGAATTTGGTTGTGGGTGCGCAAAGAGGAATTCCATGCCCTTAGCGGGTACAAAGTATTTCTTGTCCGCTTTCTTATTTGTAGTGGGGGTTGACGCCGGTGTCTGCCATATATCATCTACTATTTCCAAAATTGCATCAAGTGGGAGTGCAACTTTCGACCTCTGGGGCAGTTCTGGGTTTCTTAGTAAATGCTGTTGTTTCTGTTGGACTTCCAAGAGTTGCACTTGTTGGCTATCAGCAACTCGCTTGAACAACTCTTGGAACTGTCGGATGTCATCAGTGGGAGATGCATCACTGGGGAAGACGTCATCGTCAGGTGACGAAGATGAAATATCTGTGGGAGAGTGTCTTTGTGGCTCCTCATGATCTGACAGTCGACCCTCCTCTATTTCCGATTGATGTGGAACAGGGGGCGAGACTCCAGTTGGAGTAGGAGGTCTTGTTACTGATGGAGCTGGAGAGTTTGTTCCGTTATCTGAAGTTTGAGGCTGGTGACAGGAAGGCGATCTTACTGTGTTGTGCTGAGGGGAGTATGAATGACATCTGTCATAATAGTAGTCATGTCTGAATGAGCAGTCATAGTGATGTGCAGGAGGCAGAGAATATCTGGAGAAGTATCTGCTCCTATGAGCATCACTGTGTCTGTAGTAACTGGAGAGTGTGGGAGACCTTGGTGACCGCAATCTGCATGCGTGGAAGATGCTGGGGAGTCTTGGTGTCGACGATGGTAATGTGGTGAAGTGTATGGTGGCGAGTAGTATCCTCGTCTCGTGGTCTGGTGCCTTGCCAAATGATCGGACTGAAAAGATCAAGCTGGAGATGGAGAAGGCGGTTCTGGAGAAAATTCAGCGTGGTCTGGACCGGGTGATGGGGTTGGTAGCGTGCATGATTTTTGGTGCACTTTGGTCAGTGCTGGTGACTGTCCGTGTGATGATGTCGGCGTCAACACTGGTGTCGGGTCCGAGTGCATAGTCGTGTGCAAGGTAGGTGCCGGCAATGAGTGGTGCGGCGGTGCTGAGTGTGTTCCTGGTGCAGACACTTGGTGGCACAGCGGTGCCAGCTGTATTGTTGGCGCCGCCACAGTCGGCACCGGAGGACTCGATGCCGCTGTCGGTGCCGCAGGTGGCCAAGTCGTCATCAGTGCCGGTGGCGGCGCTGATTCAGGACTCGGTGCCGGACAAATTGTGGCAGAGGTTTTCGGCACGGACTCTCTGGGTGGTACCAGGTTTGGTGATGAGGTACTCCGGCCCTGCTTGTGTTTATCGGGCCGGCGGCAAACAGCCTTGCCTGATGTGCCCAGTTTGTCCCCTGTGCTGACATGAGTCGGGGGCAAAGAGCGTGAGGGAGAAGGCCTCCTCTTCGCGTGGGCAGGTTTGGGCAAGGCAGGTCGACGTCCACTGGCTACGGCCAGTTCAGGGGTCGGGAGGAGTCGGTCTCAGGTGGCTGTAATGCTTTATCAAACAGAAGCAATTTCAGCCTCATCTTCCTGTCCCACCTAGCTCGCGCTGTGAGCTTTGAACAGTGGGGACATTTTTGTGGGATATGTCCCTCACCGAGGCACCGTATAAAGAGCGAGTGCCCGTTTGAGGCGGGCATGGGCTTGCGACATTTGCCGCACTTTTTAAAACTGGGTGAGCCCAGCATGGCTCAATTGGAGCGCATCTTCTGTCCTCAAACCGAGAAAGAACTATAACAACTGACTACACTACGATATTACTTAAAAAAAAAGTAAGTGAAGCTAACACTAGAACAAACTAACTACTACTACGACTGTAAAACTAATAACTGTACAACTAACTAACAACGAACAATTTCCTCTCTCAATCCCTGACAGGATTTTATGAGAGAGCGTTCACTCCATCCGTGGCTGAGGATGGTCAGGAGGAACTGGTGGGAACCGGACCGCGCACTCAGAAATGGCACGAAACGCACATCACGCATGCACAGTCTAGTGAACTACGGCTGAAAAAGATCTCCGATCTGCAGCACTGGGACAAGCCCGACACCTACAGTGGAGCACCCATGGGACACTGCTTGAAGAAGAATTAATAGCTTCATTGTCCTGCAAAAGTGTGGTTTCATCCTTTGAACAAAGGGGGTTCATGCCATGACAAGTTGGCCCATAAACAGTCTTAATAGCTCTAAAGAAAGCACATGTATTATGGGTAGCCACAAAATGTTGGAGTTCTTGTGCTCTCTCTGTCTACCATTTGTTCTTGAGTTCTCTGGTTTTATGTTCGACTTCTGCCCTCGCCCTAGGACGGGCTTCACTCTTTGTCTTGCAAGTTATATCATCCAGCCAAGTACAAAATGCCATTCTCTTCTCATTGACGAGCTGCTCGATTTCAACATCATTCTTATCAAACCAGTCCTGATGCTGTCTGGTGTGGTAGCCAATGGTTCCTCACAGGTATTACTGCCTCCAATGTTCCTCAATTTCTTCCAGAAACTCTGACGAAAACTTTTCTTCTAAGACTGCTTGAAAGTGGTCACTCTTAATGGGGTCCTTCAGATTTTGAACCTTCAGCTTGCGCCTGATCTGTTTCTTTTGCAGCCTCCATTTTGTGGAGCGATCGTAATTTTCATTGTGGATTGAATGAGACGATGAACAGTCCAGTGGTCATCGGCACTTGTCACTGCTCTTATGAGAAGTACATCCCTATGATCTCGAGCATGAACCGTGACGTAGTCAAGAAGATGCCAGTGCTTTGAACATGGGTGTCTCCAAGATGTTTTGAACTTGTCCTTTTGTCAAAAAAGGGTGTTTGTGAAATGTTCACGTTCAGCACACTTGGTCAGGAGCAGGATTCCATTTGAGTTGCTTTTGCCAAATTCTTCTTTCCCAACTGTCTGAGTCTCGTCCAACACGTGCATTGAAATCCCCCAGAAGAACGATCTTATCTTATTTCGGGGTCTCAGCTGGTTTTCCAGCTAAGAGTAGAAATCTTCCTTTACATCCTCATTGGTGTCCAGTTACCTGTTGGTTTTTGGTGAGCCTCAATCAGAGTGTCATAAGCCACTCATTAATGCCAACTGGCAGATCAGAGAGGCATCTTACAAGCTTGTTCTTAATAGCAAAGCCTACTCCATACAATCGAGGTTCATCTAAAGATTTTCCCTTCCAGAAGTAGTTGTATCCTCTTTTCTCCTCCCACACCTATCCTTCATCAGCTTTTCTAGTTTCGGACAAGGCAGCAATATTGATGTTAAACTGATTTAATTCATGAACAATGATAGCTGTATGTTGCTCTGGTCAGTCACTGTCTGAGTTGTCCATCAGAGTACATATATTCCAGGCTCCAAAGTTGAAAAGCTTCTTACATTTTCAACCACTGTGGTAGTGATCGTGCTGGATGCGGCTATCCAGCCAGGAGGAAGAGGCGCAAGACTATTTTTAGGGCACTTTTTCTAGCCCCCTCCCCATGTGGGGTGAACAGATTGGGTCCTAAAGAGGACTGCTCAGTCATGGGTGCAACAGCCAAGATGGTCAACCCGCTTCTGTCCTCGAGCAAGATGACTGAATCACACACCCCCCGCCTATGTATTGGTCTGTGACTTGAAACTTCCGGATCTCACTGTCCTGTTCCTGCCACCAATCGCTGATCGCTACCAGGCTTTTGACTTGTGCCAGTGTTGTTTCCCCAAAAACAGTACTGTGCAGGACTTCTTTTAAAGTGGGGAGACAGGTGCACAACAGATAGAGGGCTTGAAACCTACGGCATGGACACTACAGGACTCCTCGTTGCTTTTGCAAGTTCAGACTAACACAGCTGCCCCTCTGATACTTGACATGATGATTGGTGATCCTCTGTCTGCTGCACTCTTCATCTGCCTTCACAGCCGCTGTAACATTACACAAGAGTTTCACCTCCATTGTGCAGTTGTCCTCTGTCAGCTCTGGCACTGAGGACATCTTGGATCACACTTTGTCTGGAACCTCGCCCTTGATTGTTCTGCCATGGGTGACCCTAAGGAAGTACTGGACTCCAGGCACTGCATGCTAGCCTCTCCACTACTACAAGGTGATGATCCATGGAGAGGATTTTCAACATATGTAGCATTTTAAAGACTTATCTAATGACACCACATTGCCTCTGCAAAGCTCCCAGCCGTTAGACGTTGGTGCTCTCCCAGAGTTGCAAGGAAACCTAATCACAATATCATTATGCTGGCCATAACAGAGGGCCAAGTTCACAGTTACACACTTTTTAACTTGGAGATTGAGATGTGCCTGCTCGCCGGGGCCTCATACAAGCAAAAGGAGCAGAGAGCGATAACGGGCACCTAAAAATCCCAGAATCCCATCAAGATAGAATGCTCTTAGTGCCATATGAGTGATGCCTTGGGGGTTTACCCACTAGGGGTTCTAGCACTACCTGTCCTGTAAAAACTGAAGGTGGCAACCACAGGGCTTACTTTGAAGGCAACCCCTCCCATCTCCACTCCCACCACATCCCTGCTTAGAAGCTGAAACAAACTAAGCCTTTTTAACATTAACATTTAACTTTGATGTAATCTTGTAAAAAAGCAGTTGTTTATTTAAAATAATTTCAGCTGGCTTCAAATGCAAGAGAGATTTTCCCTAATACCGGTAATGAAGAATTAAATTTGATATTTGTAAAATAGAGAGAGCCCACTTACTGGTCTGTATTTCACATAGCCTTCAGGTGATGACAAATGGCAAATCCTTTCATTTAGAATACCAGGAGGCAAATGAGATAGAGGGTAGCTGCAGAGGAATTAACATGCCATTATCGTTTTAGACATTTGATAATTACTTAGTTCTCTTTTACCCCACCTGCTTAAATAAAAAATTATTATGTGTACCCCAGTTTGTTTTTACAGTTCAAAGTACTATGGACTAAGGTCTAATGAGCTATTGTGGTACAGGGTGCATCCTCAAATTATCCTCCCATCACAATTAAGCTAATGCTATGATACAGAGTTAATTGGCAACACTTTAAGACAGTGACTCTCACTGAAGATATGAGAAAACAGCTAGCGTAGAAGCAAATGGAAGCTGATAACCCCAGCTCAGATAAAAGTTACGTTACCACTTCAACTGCTTCTCTTTCAGGGCTTCCTACATCAGCTGTACCATTTGTGCTGGACTGCTAGTTGGCACTCGACCCCATAAATTACGCTTCCCATCCACCTGACAATCCCCCCAACTACCCACTTTAAAATGTGGTTTTCAACAAATAAAACTCAATAATTTGTAAGCTTTTTAAAGTTTTTTCACCCTCCCAAAGGTATTTGCTTTATAAAGACCAAATTTTGCCGTTAACCCACAATGTGGACTATTCAGCTGTAGTATTTTCAACTGAAAGAGATAAAGAACATGAAAAGCTATCTGGTGGGCATGTAGCACTGTATAATTTTATGGCCTTGTTAAATTTTTGAACTGCTTAATTACACATTGACGATGACTAATTGCATGTAATTAAACTGATTAAATAAATATAGCATCATTATGTGGAACATTCAGACAAAAGCTGCATTAAAATGTAATGGTGATCACATAAACCTACGAAAAAGCAAGGCAATTCACAGTAAAGGATCATAGCACTATTAACACACCTCCATACATTATTGTTATTACTTCTACACACTTCATTAAGAGTAACTATTTGCTGTTTAACTGTTTCCTTGCCTCTGTTTAAAAAAATTGTGAAGATCTGGCAGCTTAACATCTATTGATATCTCTGCATAGGAAAATTAATGTAACTGAAATCACTTTGAAAAAGTCATTCAGTCTTGCAAACCATAGGCTAGATTCTCAACTGGTGTAAATTGACATAAATCCAGTAACTTTAGTGAAATATTTACACCAGTTAGAGATCTGGGCAATGTGTTTTTATACATGCTCAGACTGGTGTTACGTGCTCTGCTTTACAAAAACTTTCTATTACCTTATATACATGTATATTATGACCCAGGTTTTTTTACGAACATTTCAAAATTCTAAAATTTCATTTAGAAAGGGTTGAAATGATCTGTTCGTATTTTAGATATTTTAACTTTTCACAGAGTTAATGGAAAAATACTGCCAATGTGATTAAAAATGTTTTTTGAACATTTTGTTTTAATGCAAATCCAGCTTCGGGCAAATTTAAAAAATTGAAAACCATTTCAATATTATTTTTGACTTTTTAAAAAAACAATAAAAATATTAAAAGATGAATTATTTTAAAAATAGAAAAATTCTACAATATCATTTTTGCCAGAATTTTACTTCAGAAAAGGCCATTTTGCAGCAATGGATCTTTTTATTTATTTTTTTTAACCATCTCTATTATTTAGTAAGCATACCAGGCATTCATAATTTATTTACATGAGTTATAGATGATATTACAACTCACGAATGTCAGACACACAGATAAGTTACGAAAGGTCATCGGTAACAAGTAAAAATGCATAATGTATGTTCAATGAATCCATTGATAGGTACATATTTTATGCTCATACGGAGAGTAAGCAACTCGCCCAGGATTAAATAATGTACCTGGGTCTCCACAAAGACTCACACACGATTAACTTTACGCATTGTGGTGAGTTACATTGACTGCAAGCTACTCAGCAGATGCAAAGTTAAGCATTTTGCAATATAGAGGCTTGACTCAGGTGGCCTCGTGGGGAATAGAGCCCAGAACTCCCAATTCCCCTACCTACAATTCCCCTTGCTGAAATGACAGCATTGGCCTGACTGATTTTAAACAGTATTTCCCTCACAACATTTTTCTCCTCCTAAAGCTTCTGGGTTCTGTTAAAAAAATATAGTGAATAATATGTGTGCGCAACATAAAAAGCAGAATTAAATACGCTGTACAATCCCCAAAGAAGCACAATGTGCTGACACCACACTTGTGCACTCTCAATTATTACTGGAATTATATTTTGTGGGATTTTCTTAAAAATTCATCAGCTGTCACGACCAAAAAATCATATGCGATAGGATCATTTCACCTGCTTAAATGCACACTAAGACATATAGAAAACTTTGATGCTATCTAATTTGGTTCAGGAGGAAAAGCAATTATTCCTCCCTGTGTCTCCCTCTGTTGTTCTACTTCAACAAACTCACAAAATGGAAAATCAAAACATCAAAGAACGTGAACCAGACAGGTGCCACAGTCACTGACTTTTGTTAAAATCTAGTTCCACATGCTAGCTATCATGAAGGGGTGCCAGTAAAGGTATATCCCCTCACTTATTAAAAGATGACAAATGTGCAGAATAGTGTGGGACTAAAACCTCAATCTGAACATTCCTGGTCTTTGGAGAAATTTGGACCAGATTTTGGGCTTTAGTCCTTCTCTACTGTTATATTCTTATGCAGTCCCTCCCAAAAGCTATGCCTGGTGAGTATGTAGGTCAAGTGACTTTACAAATGGGGCTGCAGCATGTAGGGAGAAGATGATTTTTATAAGGCAAAACCAGTCTGACTGCTTGTGCTCATTTTACCTGTGAACTTTAGTAGCTCTGGAGGGTACAATGTAAGTCACTCTTGCTCTGGCCTTTGTAAGCCCAGATCCCCAAGGACTGTAGAAGTCTACTTCATTATCCAGACATCTATTTCATTATGAATATCTGTCTAGACAGGAGAGAGATCAGTATACAGTATTACACACGGATGGTCCTGCAAATGCTATGACAATAGACGGGAAAAGCACACAGTGGCCTTAACTAACCTTTGTTAACTCAAATTTGCAGTGGAAAAATATCAGCAAACAAGTTGCAGTTTCCAGGCAACATAAATATTATCTTAAAATAAGAGACACTACAACTTAGCAATTTGTTTTTTATCTGTTATCAAGGAAAGGGATTTATAATATTTTTCTCTACATAGCTGAATACTACTGTTTTGTTTTCAAACAATCTGAATTTTATTGAGTGGGAAGCAGACTCCAGTGCCTTACTACATAAGTCAATAGATATTTCACTTTTGATTTGTTACAGAGAAAAAAAAGTAATAAACACGGGATAATCATTTATAAGACAAGAAAGCATTAGTACCTTCTTGGAGTGATAACATTGGTCACATTCATGCTTTTAGACTACCTCATGTGGGCATAAATGTAATTCTGCAGAAATTACACTGCAGTTTACTGGTATTCCTTGCTCATACATTGTCCCTGAAATACTTTATAGGACATTTATGCATTTAAACTGTCTATATGCTTTTTTTCCCCTAGTGCACAATTTTAAAAAATTAACTGTTTCAAACGTGCTTATTTATTTATTATAGTGTGTGAAAATCTAATTTTTAATACATCCTGCTATAATAGCTTATTGAAAATGCAAATTAATTAAATAAATGCAAATTAATTAAATACCACCCTTTCTCTAAGTGTCAGAAGTAGGTTGGCACTAATGCAAGTCTATATTTATAAATTCATAATTAACAATTGTTGAGGGCCTCTAATCATTTAATATAAATCTACTTTTTAAAAAAAATCACCTTTCAGAGGGAATAGATCATTCTCTCATGACCAATGTGCTTTATATTGGGTCAAGTTTCTGTTAAGGGATTGGTGCTTCAGGATGGACATTACAAACCTCTTGGTACATGAACTCTGTCTTAAAAGCAGAGCCAGACAGTAACTAGAGAATTGGGAAAACAGAAAATGAGAGGTATTTTACTCTTGCTAAAGGGTAGAAAAGGATTGTGAAAGTGCCTTACTTATTGAAGCTATGGGGACCAGTAAATTTTGCTCAATCAGGGTCATATATATGATTTAGTTCCCTAACGTAACTGTAGGTAGTTATCAGAAAGAATCGATTATACTTTTGTTTTCCTTTAATAGATCCAAAGCAGTGAAAAAAAGTTATTTCACTCCAACTAGGTTTTAATCAAACTATCTTGCTTAATGAAGTTAACATTTAAACCTGTCCCAGCAAGGTTCTGACGTTAACACTTCAGCTCTGATTCATAACTATTGCTATTTCTATGGTGAATTCAGAGGCAGTTTTCCACACTGCTGCCTTCACAGGTCTTACACTGACATAGGCAAGGCTCTCCGTGCAACAATAAGAGCTAACCATCTTCATAGGTGAAAGAGAAAAAACAACTATTGCAAACACACACACTCTTCAAGAAAGTCGAACAAGCCACAAAGGCTATAATTTCACTCTACTTTAAGTCAAACTAATCATTATATTGCTTTTAAACAGATGAGGAAGTGGTATGTTCCTTTGCAAAGTACTCCGTAAAGTACCAAAACAAATCAGATTTCACATAAATTTCTAAACTGAGAAGATGCTTGGAGTGTTGTTTTAGCCATGTTAATCACAGGATATTAGAGACACAAGGTGGGTAAAGTCTTATTTTTTTTACTGGACCAACTTCTGCTGGTGAATGAGAAGTTTTTGAGCTTACACAGAGCTCTTCAGCTCTGGGAAAGGCACTCAGAGAATCACACCTAAACAGAAGTTGTAACAGATTGTTAAGTCTGTGGAGATAACACATGTTGTAAGAGACTCCTCAAGGTAAAATGGGAGTTAACATCTCAAGTTAACATCTCTAACACAATCAACCTGTGGAATGCCTTTGCCAGAGGATATTGTGAAGATCAGGAATTTAACAGGGTTAAAAAATGAGCTAGATAAATTCATAGAGGTTAGGTCCATCAAGGGCTATTAGCCAGGATAGGTAGGAAGGGTATCCCTAGCCTCTGTTTGTCAGAGGCTGGAAATGGATGACAGGAGAAGGATCACATGATAATTACTTGTTCTGTTCACTCCCTCTGGGACATCTGGCATTGGTCACTGTTGGAAGACAGGACACTGGGCTAGATGGACTTTTGGACCCAGTATAGCCCTTCTTATGTTCTTAGTTATACCACAAAAGAAAGTTAGGTTGCAGATTGTTGTAATCGATATAACAACAACCGAAAGCCTTAGGAAAAGGACAATTTTCCATAACATGCAAAGGGCAGGGCTGCTGATTTGAGGGATGTAATATGAGAATGACTATGGGGGCAGCAAGCCTGCAGGGGAGAGCTATCCCGCAGTGTCCACTGGGTGTAGCCATACTACTAAGAGAGTGGTAAGCTGGGGGAAGTGTTCTGGGAGGCCATTTTCACAGCAACCTTTTGCTTTAAATAGGAGAAGCTATTTTATTTGAGACACTTAAGGTCATTTCTACTCTACAAAGTTATGTTGTAGTTATTAAATCACTTGTGCGCGCACACACTTGGCTTCATGTCAACAGTGAGCATCCTCACCAAAAGCGCTGGTATCCATGGTATTCTCAGAATGGGGCATTGTGGGATGGCCCCTGAAAACCGGTAACGATGACATAAGCAACACACTATTTGCACTAGGACTGCATCAACCTAATTTTATCGACCATGACACGCCGCTGCTCAGGTAGGAGGTGTTAGGTGCATCTCTATACCGATGTAGTAAGTCAGAAGGAGCCAAATATAAGCGAAGAATTTCACAGCTGGGTCAATGCAGGGCAGCTCACATTGATTTAATCTTTCATGTAAACCAGGCCTAGGATGCATTGAACAGTAGACTCATGAACATTATGAGATCAATCTCTCTCTTCAAGTTGTATTACACAGTGAAGGATTCTTTTCAAATAGTGCTGACTTAGGGGTATGAGTTCAGTAATTCTGAATTTCTAATCCCAGCTGTGACACTTGCTGTTTGCGGTTAAAAGCAAGTTACGTAGGATCTGAGTCTGAAGTGAATGGGAGCCTTTGCATTGACCTTTGGCTCAGGCCCTTATCTTTCTGTATTTTTCCATCTGTGTAATGAAGACTGTGGAACAAATTCACTACTGGCACAATTCCCATGGCTTCAATAGAGGTACATTACCAGAGAACTGGGCCCTGTGTTTATCTCCTTCTTGTCTATTGTGAAAGTTAGTTTGTGAGAATGTAGTTGGGTTAAATCTTTATCTATAGAAAGTTCCCCCCCGCCCCACACACACTTTTATTTGCCTGCAATCCATCTCTACCTTTATCTCTTTACTTGGTATCAAAATCTTGCTCATTTGTTACTAAACTTGTTTTAATTTTACTACAAACCTATTCAGTGTTATGCTTTCAGGAAAGGGCATTTAGTCCAATTAAATTAAGTAAGATGGGATTTACAGACTAACAAAGCAGCCAACTTTATATGTTCTGTCACTGCATGATGATAGGAGGGTTGCATCGCAGAGAAACATTTCTGAGGAACTTGGGGGTTGGAATTAATTGTTACCTTCTAGGAGAAGTCTGAACTGAGAATTCTGAATAAACTGCTTATAAAGAACAACAGACTAGCATAGCAGTGAGTTTACACACAGTCTAATTGCCAGGAAACCGGACTTTTGTTGAGGTAGAAAGGTAACATGACACCTTACAGCTCTAGCTACCCACTACCTCTGGCTTCATCTACTAGCATCCACACACAGACAGCAGAAGTTCACCAAATATTAAGATTGTATTTGTTAAAGTCCACATTATTTCCAACACTAAAGCTTTTTTACATGCTGTTTTCTCAACAGAAAGTGATGGCTACCCACTTTTTAGTTTTGGCCAGGAGAATATATTTAATCATTTGACAACAAAGCATTGACTAACTAATGAGAGTTGAGAAAACTGTACCACTTTTCATGTGCAAAACCATGATTTCTTTATATAAATGGATGCAGTAGCTGAAAACAGCAAAGCTGATGGTCCAGTAGAAAGTCTGTAGACAAACTACACCCCTGGTTACCATATATACTGATAGCTGAAAAGCTAAATAATCACAAACTTGTTTAATTCGGTGTTACATTTTTCTTGGCCTAAAATGGTACTGCCATTCTAGTATTTTAATTCTTTACCAACATTAATGAATTCATTTTCACAATACACTTATGAGGTGAGTTGGCATTCTTACTCACATTTTACACTGAGAATTGAAGCAAAGCAAACTAAATTGTTAATAGCACCAACTAATTTGGGGTGAGGCGTCTCATTTTTCAGAGCATGCAGTTTTTTTTGTAATACTCCTCATGTTCAGAACAGTGCTGCCATTTACCTCAATTGCCGCTTTGAGTCCTCAGCATTTCTGCAAGTTAGACCCCAGGTGGGAGCAAACAGTGGCCAACGCAGAAAAATTTATTTTAAGAGTTTTGCCCAGAATCACATACAAATTTTAAGGCAGGGATAGGATGCAGTTTGCAGGATGGCATTCAGCTATTTTAATCATAAGACAGCCTCTCTCTTCCTGCAGTCCCTGCCTCATACACTACATAACTTTTAGCTTCCACAACAATGTAAGCACCCCACTGGGAGCTCTTTAACATAGCCATGGCTTCAGATCACTCCTACACTTATTTATGGATCATAAAACTTAATAGCACCCAGTAACAACAATTCGCCAGCTCATTCTGTGGCAATGGGTGTCACAAACTAATTCTTTGATGTATAGACACGTGCAGAGGTGTTTGAAGCTGTGGCTGCAATAAAGAACTGAGAGGGGGCTGTCCCCTGTCACAGGGTAGATGATTTCTGTGAACAGATTAAACCCAGCTTCCCTAGTCAGGAGCAGGTCAGCCTATACACCTTGACCTATAAGGGCTGCTAGTCGGAAGCTGGAAAGCAGGAAGGACTGAGGCAGGTTGAGCCCTGGTGAGGGAAAGCCAGGGTGGAGTGGAGCTAGCTCCTATGGTGGTGTCATGATCATGAGGGATAGCCAGCAGCCTGGGGACACAGGGGTTAACTATGTCCCTTACCTAAACCAGGTAACAGGCAGCCAATAGAAATGTAGGTAGGAATTTCAAACTGGGACAAAGGAATTTTTGGTTTTTTCCCTCTTTTGTCCCTGGGCAGTTTCTCTCCAGCCACTGAGGGGGACAGACAATAGGACTCCCTCCAAGAAAAGACTCTTCACTATCTGTAAGTAGGGTAAAGTTTAGATAAATCCGTTTTATTGTTTTATGGTTTTGGAATAGGAATCTGATGTCTGTGCATTTAAAAATGAGTTTTCCTCTACTTTGTAACTAAGTTTTGGCCCATGGTGGAATCCCCCATGAGTATATTAATTGGTGACTTTTCCATCTAGTCATTATCCTTGCAACAGGAATATTGTGGTGATGATAAAAGGTCTCTCTGTCTCTTCTTTTTATTAACCTGGTATTGGTTAATTTGTGTGTCCTGGTTTTACTTTTGGGTCTGAGATTTCCCAAGTGATCTCTCCTGGGTTTCTTTATTATTACTTGGGTGGTGGCAGTGGATTTTTTATCCCCAAAATCTAGGTTTTTAAGATTTTGGGGGGAAGCTTTATACCAAAGCCTGGAAAGATAAGGTTTTGGGATACTTTTGCAGGCCCCCACTTCTGCATTTATCGTGCCAGAGTGGGGAAAAAGCCATGACAGGTGGATTGTAAGCTGGTCATCTCTGGGAAGGATGCCTCCCCTTTGGGGTCAGTGGGTGGCCACCCCAACACACTACATCCAGTTTAGTTTCTGGGGGGGAATTAGCAGTGGTCCAATAACCAGTCTGGAGTCCCACGCCCTTACTCATGCGGGGTGACAAAATAAACGACACTCAATGCAGCTTAGGTTTGGGGCAGGTCAGCAAAGTAACAATCTGAAGCCCGGCCCTAGTTCAGGGCGGGGCAGCCAAGTCCACAGTTCAAAAGCCCGTTCTGGCTCAGGGCAGGGCGACAGGCAAACAGTCTAGGAAGGCCCAGCCCTAGTTCAGGGTGGGGCAGCAAGCAACAGTTTATAAGCCCAGCCTTTCGTCAGTGTGGGGCGGCAGGCAAACAGTTTGTACAATTACACAATTGGGGTCTCCTTGCTCAGGAGGGGTGCAGGCAGGTTGCCTGCAGTGGCAAAGAGAGGGAGACTGCCACCCGAGCGGTGGATGGCGGGGGGAGGGGGGCGCCGGCCCATCCACTCCACTGCGCTCTGGCCCAGGGTCCTAAAAGCAGCAGTACTGACTGCTGCTGGGTCAGCGGGGGCTCCAGCCCGAAACACACTGACCTGGGTGTTTAAGCATCTGTGCTGTTCCATGGGCCACTTCCCTTCTCCCCCTCAGCGCGCACCTGGATGTCCGGAAGGTCTCTCGGGGAATCAAAGGGGTCCAGATCCAGCTGCCAGTCCTCAGCAGCTTGCAGGGTCTCCGGGAAGCCTGGTGCGGTCAGTAGTCCCTCCCGGTTGCCGTTCAGCAGGGGCTCCAGTGGCCCAAGCCAGTTCTCTGCCTCCTCCGGGCCTAGCTCTTCCCCTGGGTGCACAGGGGAGGCTTCTGGCTCCTTCAGCAGCCAGCTTCTCACTGGCCTTGCATCTCTCTGACCCCGCCCCCGGCTTCCGGCCAGGTGGATCATTAGGGCCAGGTGCAGCTCACCACAGTTCTGGGAAGGGTGCCTCCCCTTTGGGGTCAGTGGGTGGCCCCACTTCATGGGTCCTTAGAGCAAGGGCCTCAGGGAAGCAGCGCTATAGCTACTGCTCCAGGGAAGCAGTATAGCGGGCTGAGGCTACATGGCTGTCAGAAGCTGGAGTGCTGGTGTCCCCTGGGAGGAATGGGCCTGAAGCCTGGGGTTAAGAACTGACATGGGACTGTTATTTTCAGTTGTTAACCTCTGTTTAAACAAGAACACTCATTGACTGAGACTGGGTGCGGCAGTGTCTGCTGGGAAACTAAGGAAAAGCAGTCCCCTTCTCTACTCTTTTGGTTTTCCAATTTTCCCCCCAAATCATTAGGATTCTGGGTCACTGATGCCTAAAATGTTTCCTGAAATTTTGGTATTGATCTGATGCCCTTGTAAAATACTTGTGCTACAGCCAAAAAAGCCAAAGAGTTAAGTCTTCCACCTTCACAAGCTTGGCCAAATAACTTGTTAAGATTGTCCAACACTTTATTGCAGGCATTGCTACCTGTGCTGTCTAAAATAAATAAATTTCTTATTGTGTATTCATGCTAAAATCTTTCTATCCTCCTTCCCTTCAAAAGTACAACTGATGTGGACACCTATTTTGAATAGCTGCATCCACAGAGAGAGAAAGAGAGAATTAAATAATTACATATGCAGAAGACCATTTTGCAGTGTAAATAGATATTTGTGTTTCAAATTTGAATTAGAAAGTCAGGTGCATTCCCATATTTAGAGGTTATAATTAAGGAATAACTCTGAAAATATAGCCTTAATTATCACAGGCCCAATTAATAAGAAGGTTCATTAGAATGCAAGATGAAGCTCAACGCTAAACAAAATTTTTAAATAATCCATAAATTGGATCAATGGAATTTATAAAACAACTTATTGGCTACTCCATCTGCAAATTTCAATCCTGTTAAGAACTTAAAAATAGCCATTTGGTCAGGCCAGTGGGACCCGTATCCTATTTTGTGACAAATGCCTGATTCTTCAAAAGTGAAAAAACAGAACATGGCAATTTCAAATAATCTGACATCCAGTCCTAGCTTCTTGCAGTTGGAGTTTTGGGGATACCAAAAGCACGAGGCTGCTCCCAAAAATCGTAGGTTTTGTTTTGATTTGGTTCCTGCGATTAGCACTTTGTTCTTGGATTTTGTTTTCCAACGCATTTCCAAATCTCCATGAAGGAGACTCGCATATGATCTTAAAGTAAAAAAGGAAGTAAAAAACTATGCCATAAATTTCGTATTGATCTAAGAACGCACAGACACACACACACAAACATCTGCAAGATGTGAGGGAGAAAAAACTTTTGGCAGGGTTCACCAGCAAGGTTTCCCACGGTCAATCACAGTAATCAATGGCAGGTAATAGCAAAGTTTTAGATGACCTGGAAATAAATCCACCCTCTCAAAGAAAATAGAGGCTTTAATATTAAGGGTGAAAAACCCTGGCCCCCTTGAGTGACTGTGAGTTTTGCTATTGCCCATAGAGCCAGGATTTCAGCTCAAGTATATATTAAATGACAGTGACAACTAGAGAAAAGCTGGTTTAAATAAAAACCCACTTCGCCAGAAAATTATAGCAACCACTGTTGCTGTTACAAATAATTGGGTTCATAGATTCCTTGAGTTGAAGGTCAGAAGGGAACAGTAGATCATTTAGTCTGACACACCCCCTCCCCCGTATAACAGGGTCTTAAATTTCACTCAGCTAACCCTGTATTGAGCTCAGGAACTTATGCTTAACTAACACATACCTTACTAAAAGGAATCCAGACTAAATATGAAGATACCAAGAGATGGAGAATCCAACTTGCAATTTATCACTGCCACTGTTAAAAATGTGTGCATTATTTAATTTGAATTTGTCTTGTTCAGTTCCAATCGGTGGTTCTTTTTATAACTTTCTGTGCTATGTTAAAGAGCCCCGAAGACAGTACCCAGTATTTTCTGCCTGTAAATGTACTTAGATGCTGCAATCAAGTCATTGCTCTCTCTGATCACCTCAATCTTTTGTGATAAACAGATTTTAGCTTTTAAAGTCTCTCACTCTAAAGTATGTGTGTCCAGCCTCAATAATTTTTGTGGCTCTTTCCTGCCCCTTTTCCATACATCATATTTAAAACAACAGCAGTGGTCCTACTCCTATTCACTATTCCCAGTCAATGCACTCAAAGTTCACGTTACCTTTTTGCCACAACAGCCTACTAGGAACTCATGTTGAATTGTTTGTCCACTATAGTCCCTACATTCTTTTCACGGCTACTGCTTTCCAGTAGATACAACTGGTGTTCTCAGGTCGTATCTACAAACTGAACAGCAATAGGCACCAACTCCATGAGTGCTCTATGGCTGGAGCATCCACTGGGAAAAATTAGCAGCCAAGCTCCCCATCCCCCTCAGTACACCTCTTGCCCACCAGTGGCCCTGTCATGTGATCTGGATAAAATATGACCATATAGATCAGAGTTGAAACCACTGTGGTATATTTGCAACCAATCTTGTGCAAAGTGAGCCTAGTGAGGTGTCTAGGAAAAGCGTACGAGTCACTGGATAGGATTATGCTAGGTGTATGCATGCATCATTTTTGAATTTGAAGTTATGAACTTTGATGGTGTACTTGTATTGCAATATGTTTGACTAGAGGAAGGAGTGGAGTTTGGAGTGGGGGGTTGAGCAGCCCCTGACTAGAAGGGAAGTCCCTATGTGACCTGTGGTCTATGCATCCTCGATACATAACTTTGTATTTGACTGTTTTAAAACATATTTTGCTTGAAAAGGCTTAGATCTCCAAGTGATCCAGATTGTTCTCACTGACTGTCCTATTCTCATTGTTATTTATCGCTCTGCCAGTCTGTCATTCACAAATTTTATTTAACGCTAGATCGTTGCTAAAAATGTTGAATAGCACTGGACCTGTAACTGACCTCTGCAAAACCTCACTAGAAACACCATCAACCAGTGATGATTCCCCATTGACAACTACTTTGAGATCTGTCAGGTGGCCAGTTCTTGATCTATTTAAAAAGCCAGCTTAGTTGATATTGTATTGTACTATTTTTTTTGGTCAGAACATCATCTGGTACTTCATAAAATGCCTTACAAAATATATTACATCTGTGCAGTTTTCTTTATCAACCGAAACGGTAATCTCTTCTAAGAATGGAAACAGGTTTGTTTGACAAGTCCTATTTTCCATAAAACCATGTTGACTCTCAGCTATATTTCTATTCTTTAAGTCTTTCAGTTAAATTTATTTCCATATTAGCGCTCCCATTATTTTTTCCCCAGGAATGAGGTTCCGCATCTAAACAGAAAAAAAATGTCAAAAACTCAAATTTTATCATCAACAGAGTTTTCTTTGCAAATCTTCAGCTTCCACCATTCGTACAACCAATGATTGATCTCCCATGATTTGCCGCCTTCCAGTCCAAGGAGGACCAGAATGAAGTCCAGGAAGTTCACTTAGGCTTCCTTTCCTTCACTTCTCTTGCTAAAATTGCTGAAGTTTTCTATAATCTGTGTAATTCCATGTGATGCTGTCTCATTTGTTCTAATGTGTGTCATCACCAGTAGGTAATGTCACAGTTCAGGGCAACTGCACCTGTCTTTCCCCTTTGTGGCCAAGCAAGGGCATCTAGTCCTAGGCTTCCCAGCTGATGCCCTTTGGCATGAAGAACGGTCTCTCCTTTCTAACCGTGTTATTGCCAAGCTCACAGTTCCCTGCCTTCACTATGGCATTCCCAGCCAGACCGGCTGCCTAGTGAGACTTAACTGTCTTTAATAAAAAAGCAAGTAACAGCTATAATTGCTGCAGTTATATAGTACCACACAGCACCTCTTCTGCAAGTTTACCTTATTCTTAAAAGAAAAAGCACTACCAGAAAAAATATATTAAAACCAAGAACCTACACACACATGCTAGTACACTTACTAGACATCAACCCAACATGGATTTTGACAGGAGCAGTCATTCAACTCCCCCAATCAGGGGATTCCTTGTGATTTCAAGTTCATCACAGCCTCAGGTCTGAACAAATACCCAGTCTGACACACCATCAGTAGGCATAGTCCTTCCAGCCCTCTGAAAAGGGGCTCTCTGTGGACCACTCTATTTACTAGATTAGAAAGAAGGTCCAGAGCCAGTTTCAAACCAGACTCTTTATCCAAAACCCCTTTCTTTGTCTGCTGTACCTGGAGAATCTAGTGTGAATTAGTATATATGTACTGTTCTCTGGAGATATTACAACCTGAATAAATTTTGCCTAATCATCCTCTGCTATTCTCCTAGTTACCTTTCCCATGGAAATACATACAATTCCACAATAACATAAACACAACTGCATTTTTAATACCATGGACCCAAAGGTCTTAACATTAATCTTTAAAGTTTATCTTAATTCCATAAGGTTTCTTCAGGATATTACAGGTTATTATCGGTCTGTTATAGAGACTTGCTAGGTGACTTCATAGCTCTATCCAATTTTGCAGCTACGTCCCTTCTAACTTTCTATTCCATTCTTTTAGAGCTAGATTCCTCAGCAGTTGACTTGCTGAACATCTGATAGACTGAATGCCTCCTGCTTCTCTTTTCCCTCCTTTCAGAATCTGGTAGTCTAAAATATTTTCATTTTCTCAGATGCTATGAAGTGCTTAAACATATGCTTTTAAGCCAGGTATCTTATCTTCCACGAAGGCCACCAGGTTCCACTTCATGCATCAGAAATCTCTTCCATCTTCTGGCTGAAAGGAAAACACAGCACTTCCACGTCAGGTTACAGCAATTGTTCTCTCATTGTTTATATCCATTACCTGGTGTAAAGCCATGCACAAAATACACACTTCCTCTTGTGAACTCTCTCCAAAAATCTCACTGTTGGCTGCTCCTGTTGGCCTATGTGGCTTTCCATTATAAATGCCTCTGTGAACAAGGCTAAAAATGCGAAGTGGAAAAAAAAATCTTAAGGCTGTTTGATAATTCTATTGTGAGGAATCTAAAACACCCTGTCATTTTCCAATTTTTTGCATTGCTTTTCTATAACTGAAATGAGCTCATTTTTAAAACTAAATTTGGCCAGAATTAGCTGGTAATTGACTAACTATTAGTCTATGTGGCTGTCAGGCAATGGAAAACCAATGCAGTGACGCTTAGTGGATAGGGCATGACGCTGGAAGTTAGAAGATTTGGTTCTAACCATACTTCTGCCACCAACTCACTGTCTCACCTTGTGCAACTGACTTCTTTTCAGTTTTTCTATTTGTAACACGGGATGATAATACTTAGCCAGCTTTGTAAAGTACAATGAAATCTACCCCACTTCAGTCTATGAAAGGTTCCCATTATCTGAGTAAGTGATGACATTAATGACCCACAATATTTAAGAAGCAAATATTCTGACACGGAGTACTATCCTTTGTGAGTTAGCCAGTGGAGGTAACATAGGAAATGAAGGTAAGCTCTTGGAGAAGAAAAACAAATCCAATTAGACAAAACAGAGAGCGAATTTGCATTCTAGCTTGGAACTTCCTGAGCGAGCACAAAGGGCATATATGGATTTTCACTAAGCAACACAACATGAATGCATGCAAAGTGTAATATAATAAACATGGACAAGTTTTGCTACATGCAGGGATAACAACCAGATCTGGTTATTTGATTCTCTCTCTGACTCCACTGGCTGATTACAGCTACTTTCTGTTTCCAGATATTTCTTTTCACAAACTCATCAGGAGTTAGAGAGTTTTGATTAACAGAGCATAGGACCAGGAGTTAGGAAATCTGGATTGTACTGCTGATTGTGTCACTAATTTGCTGTGCAACTTTGAGGGAGACATTTATCTCCTCTGTCCATAAGATTTTTTGCCTGTAATATGGAGGCTAAGCCCACCTTAGCTAGCTTTAAAAGAAAAATGCTATCCCATTCCATTTAGTGAGTAATAACAACAAGCATAATAGTTAACATGAATAATATACTTAGTTACAATTTTTTTTTAAAAGTGTGTATTTTTTAACATAAAAACACTTTGTCTAATGACCTAAATATTATTTTTAATCACTTTGAAGACTTGGGGGAAATTGCATTGATTTATCGGCCTCTGTGGAGAGGGTGTTATTGAAAAGCAGTGAGTCAGAGTGTCTGCACAGCAGAGCTGTGTACCGAACATATCTCAAGCTGGGTTATCACAGGATGAAGAAGAGTTAAAGGAACACAAATTACTATTCTGTATTTTAAACAAAATGAATGTGCTCTGCTCAAAGGCTGTGTTACGCTGGGCTGAGGCAGGAGGCAGACATGAAAGCTTTAAGCTTTTAAACAAATCACAATAATGTGTTACTCTGACATCCACCCACCCTGACTGTTAAACTTTTACTGGTTTTGATAAAACAGAGCATTTTGCTCATTGCATAATTGGCAACATCATTGCACTGGGTTGAAATGACAAAACAAGGCTTTCATATTAAGGCATGGGGGGGGGGGTTGATTGAGGGTGGGGGAGAACAGTAACAATTTGCAGGGGCAAAAGGAATTAATGGAAATGGCTAGCAAGTGGAAATAAGTACAAAATAATGAAATCCTGCACTTCTCAAAAATACAGCAGTAATGTCTTCTTCTAAATTTGTTTTAAGTTTATAAATGAGATACAATATAGACAATCCCTTTGGAAAGTGAGAAAACAGAAGGGGAAAGAGCAGGCAACAGAGTGAGGGGAGTACTCAGGTACTCCCCTGGAAATATCCCATGGCATATTCAGATGAATACAAAGTGAACCACCATTTCCCAGAAAGGAAGAAAGTCCAGAGGGCACCAGCATGCAATCATGGATTATTGATCATACACGTAAAAAGGATGACAACTATATTTTCTCCAACTGTTAGTCTTGTGAGCTACCAAGGGAGTTTACAGAAGGAGCCTGGATGACCGATTCTGGGAATAAGAAGTTTTCCACACAAATATATATTCTTTTATATATATATATATATATATATATATATATATATATATATATATTCTTATTCCCGGAACAGATATCAATATGTTCAACAACAGGAATATCTTTGATTCTCAAGTTCCAAGTTGTACCAGAAGTGATCTCTGGAATATTCACTATCAAGCCACTTCTAGATTTTTATATGGTGAGAAATACTGAAATTCTTGCTCAGTTTCAATTCATTGCTCTCCTGTGATGATGCTTCTTGGAATGCCTGGGGAGTTTGCCTACGTAAGGACCAGCCTAAAATAAATAACAGCTACAGGAAATAAAACTAAGGATCCTATTTAACTAAAAACCAACAAGATACTACACAATATTACGTGACCATATTTACACACAAATGGC
Organism: Pelochelys cantorii; assembly: GCA_032595735.1. Classification (NCBI taxonomy): domain Eukaryota; kingdom Metazoa; phylum Chordata; order Testudines; family Trionychidae; genus Pelochelys; species Pelochelys cantorii. The sequence continues at coordinate 41,363,308 of CM064329.1, read as the reverse complement.
CTATGTACCAAATTCAAGAACATGCTCTTGATGTGCAGCAACATGTGTGGAGAACATACATTTACCTATAAGAAAACAACACCTGAGAAGACAGAAATTGCCACAGCTTTAATTTCACATCATATTGAGACTTTTTCATTGTCCCTCAGAGCAGCAACAAAGCATTTACACTGCAAGATAGGTTTACTTTTATATGTAAAACCAACCCGCCTCTGCACAAGGTTAGATAGTGTATTCTCACATGAATACTAATGGCTATGCTGAACAATGGTGTTAGTCCTAACACATAAATATGTGCTTAACTCATCTCTCTCCAGCCTATGCTTCAAAAATCCCATTCAAATCAACACAAAGTCAGGAGGAGAAGCCCATGAATACAATACAGGATATCTATTTTAGAGATGTATGGCCTGCCCCTTTTATTACAGAATCTGAGTAGCTCAATATTCAGTGAATCTCTCATCGGAAGTGATGCTGTCACTGTTGTGCAATTTAGATGAGCCCCTAGGAACTCCAAGCATTGAGAAGGAGTCAGAGTGCATTTTTGAAAGGTTAACTGTAGATCTAGCTCACTGACTAGGGCTCTGATGAGGATAGCTGCCTGTTCTGTCTTGTGGTATGTAGGTCATTCAGGTATGGGAAGATGGGTGAGCAGCCACCACTGCTAGGACTTTGGAGAAGATTCGTGGTGCTGTTGAGAGCCCAAACAGGAGCACTCTGTGCTGGAAGTGGTAATGATGTATAGCAAATCAAAGATAATGTCCACGTGCAGGATGTGTGGAAATATGGAAGTATGTATCCTTTAGGTTGAGGGTAGACAGCCAGTCTCCCTTCTCCAGGGTAGGGACTATAGTGGCTAGAGTCACGATCTTGAATCATTGTGTGTGAATGAACCAGTTGAGGTTGCACAGATTGAGTATGGGTCACCATCCATCTGTTTTCTTGGTTGTAAGAAAATAGTGGGAGTAAAACCCTTTGCCCCTGTGGTGTTGAGGTATGTACTCTATCACCCCAATTGCAGGAGGTGGTTCCATTTCTTCATGAAAATGGCTTTGTGAGAGGGGTCCCTGCAGAGGGGTAGGTGGGGAGGGAAGGTAACGTAACTGAGGAAGGGATACTTTCTCTAGCACCATCTGTCCGTGGCGATTTTGTTTCGTTTCATGCTTGATAAAGAGAGGCTAGCCTGTTCCCAAATGGTGTAGGGAAGTTTAGCTGTTGCATTGGAAAAATCGGGGCTGTCTGACCCTCGACTAGCCCTTCAAAAGGTTTGATGTGAAATAGAAGGCTGAGATAGCATCTATTTTGATGATGCCGACACTGATTGTTGTAATGCCTCTGCAGTTACGTGAATGGAATTGGAATTTTTCAGATTTTTGGCTGAAAAATCTGCCTTGTTTCCTTCTTGTTACAGGTACATGGATCCCAAGAATTTTAAGAATAAACCGGGAGTCCTCCAGAATATGGAGGGAAGCCTCAGTGAATTTGGGATACAGCTTTGACCCCTCAAAGGGCAAATCGTTCACCCTAGCTTGGACCTCCTTCAGAAAACTGGACAGTTGTAGCCAAAATGCTTGTCCCACGACAATTGTGGTAGAAATGAACCAACCTGCTGTATCAGCTGAATCAAGGGCAGCATGTAGTGCTGTGAAAGAGATGAGCGCACCTTCATTGATATTAGTCCTAAATTGATCCCATTTATTGTCCGGCAAGTTTTCAATAAAATATTTCATTTGGTCAGAAATAGTGTGTGTGTACTTTGCCAGAAGTGCTGCATAATTAGCAATGCACAGTTGAAGAGTAGCTGAGAAATATGCCTTCCTACTGAAGAGATCTAACCTCCTCCAGTCTCTATCATAAGGTATTGTTTGCACTGCTTCTTGTCTGCCCCTCTGGTTCAAAGCCCCTGGTTCACAATTAGTACATTTGGAGCAGGGTGTGAAAACAAAAAGTCTGCCCCTTGCAGTGCTACATAGTACTGTTCGTCAAACCTCTCTTACAAGACGGAGGTATAGTGGCTGGGGTTTGCCAGATAGTTTGTCAGATCCATGAGCACAGAGTTCATGGGCAGGGCTAGCTTGGCATGGGGAATGTTCATCAACTTATGCTGGTTCTCCAGTAGGCTTACCAGTGCGATTCCCATGGAGTCTGCCAGTCTTTTGTGCAACTCCTAAAAGGGCTTGAAATCATCCCTGGCCATAGGAGGTGGGGGTATGATATCATCAGATGAGGAGAAGGATGTGTGTGTAGAGGAGACATTCCTCCACTATTATGTCAGGGTCCTCCTCTTCAATCTATGGTTGAAGATTAGGTGACTGGATGGTAGCCATTTCGTATCTGGGTACCAGGGACAGCTGTGGGAGTGACTGAGGTTGTTGTGCCCGGTATACAGCCCAAGGGTCCCATTAGGGCCAACTGGGAGACATTGGTGGTGGTAACCACTGAGGAGGTTGCCTCTGCAAAGGCTGGTTAGTCAATCTTGGTGAGGAATGTCTCAGGGTATGTACTCCCAGGGTTCCTCTTCCTCTTTGAGAAAATGGAGGCGTTTATCCCACTGGTGTGGATGAAAGGCTAAAGCAGGAAGTATGCGGGGTACCATCGGTGCCAAATAGGGGTGTTCTCAGCACTGCGGTTACTAACAGGTCTGCTCTAGTTGTGAAGGTCTGCAATACCGGTATGCTTATTGTGGATGTCGGTATTAAGGAGAGCTGAGTTGTCAAACTCAGTACCAACAGTGCCAAATGCTTGCTCTGTACAGACTGTGTGGCGGATGGCGACATGGAGGTGCTCAGTACAGATGCTGCATGAGGTCTCTCCAGCGCTAGTGCCTTAGACTGTGCCAAAGTAGTGGTCTTGTGCTTAAGTTGAGATTGTGCCTTGGAGCTGGTCCGTGCCCTGTCCTTTATATCTTGGCCTTTGGCAGCACCAGATTTGCCCAGTGCTTTTCATTCCAGTGCCTTAGGTGCCAGGGCTGATTTCTTCATGAGCATGTGTTTCCACGTGGAGGAATCAGCTTCAGAAGAGGAATGGGAGTGTTTCTTGGAGAACTGTGTCTTAGTAGAGTCCTTTGAGCTTTACCGTGAGGGAGCTGCTCTCTCAAACACAACCACCACAGGAGAAGGGTGCCTTGGCGGTGTCGTGTGTTCTAGGTCCACTGCCCGGAGAATAGACTTCTTGAGGAGCCTCATATTTAGCTGGAGCTCCCTAGTTTTCCTGGTTCTTGAAGTGAGTTTTTTTCCAGTGAGGACACTGGCTGGTAGAGTGTGCCTCACCCAAGCGTCTGTTGATACAGACAAGTATGAACATTTGGTACAGATAGGTATGGACATCCTGCAGGTTATACACCTTTTAAAACGTGGGGAACCAGGCATATCCATTGAACCGTTACTGCGAAAGCAGGAATCCCGAAGAAAAATATTTCTACCTTTTTTTTTTTAAAATGGCAAAAAAAGAACTATGTTAATTGCACTGTCAACTGTGAATAAGTAAACCTATCAAAATTCACTAACTAGCAATCTAACTAATGCTTGAGGGCGACTGCTGAGTTCTGACCGAAGTCAATGATGGTAGAGAAGGAACTGTTGGCTGCACACGCAGAGTAGACACTTGCAACTGTGCATGCCAGCCGCCCCATTTGCACAGCCTACTAAGGGCACTGCTATCATAATTCTTTGATATAGAAGTACAGCGGTGCTCAGATACCTAAAATGAAGCACCCACAGAGACACTTCTAGAAGAGCATCCAATATGAAGAAGGCAGGAACCAGTTGCGGAAGTTTGAACAGTAAAAGGGCAATTACTTTATCCCATTTTTTAAAAAAGCTTTGATTTATGCTACTGTAACTTCTGTAATAAGATTAGGCAGATTCAATCACTCCCCAGTAGAACTTAAATGTACAATATTCATGCTACATAAAATTTTAAGCCCTGGTAACTGTAAGGAAATTAAATTGGCAGCAATGAACATTATAGATATTTTTTGCACAGAGTATCTCACAGCTAAGAAATAAAATGGGTCATTTACCTTTACAAAACATCTATTTCCTATTAAATAAACCTTTTCTATTTCCCATAGGAAAGACCAAATATGTTTTACATTTTCAGTGAATTAATTTTCCAGGAACGCACACACTCTGTACTTGTTAATTCTATAATTTCTGGTTTTGTTTTTAGACAGGCACTTGAAAGAATTAAATGAAAAGGCAGAACGATGTATTGCTAATTCCTTTTAAAACCTTTTGAACCCATCATGAAAGGAATCCATTATAATGGGTGTTGAATTCTAGATCAAACTCATAGCTAATTTTTATTTTCACTTTGCATGATCACCACCTCCCACAACACCTGTGATCCTCTGAAACAATGGAAGTATAAATCAGAAGAATGAGATACATGAGACAGAGCATTCTTCGCAGCTGGATCGTAGGTCCATAAAAGTGGAACTAACTTCCAAAAGCAGCACAAATCTCACTGCATTCAGATTGAAATGTAAAACCCACATCTTCAAACTCTCTTTCCTGTACCATCAGGAAAATGTTATTGACAGGAGAGAGGGTGGAGATGGACAAAATATTCTGCTTGGTTTGTTGACAGAAAAGCATACATGTCCACACTTATTCCTTCCTTTCTAAGATGTATGAGTTCAACAAAATTCTATTGTTTCATTACTGGTTGAATTATAAATGCAATATCAAATACAGCTATGTATCCTTTGTTCGTTCTTTTCCAGGCTATACACTGGACACATACACACAAATCACTGAACTTCTCAAGTCTGGTTCACAAGTCCATCACGCTGTGGCTCAAAGTCTTCCTAGAAGATTGCTTTTCCTAACATGCCAAGAAATGGCAAGCTAGTCACAGAACAGACCTCACCCTACAATCTTAATAGCATTTCCTCCTCTGGATTTCCCTTTAGATTGCAAGAGGCAGATTTTCTAAGGAGCTCCGAACATTGGAGCTGAAATATGGCCGTAAGTGCCACAATGGGAACTGAGTTCCTTTGAGAAGCTGATTCCACTTGTGAATGCTTCTGAGAACTTAAATCTTGGAAGATTGAACAGATTACATCTGCTCTGACAGACCACACGTGCACCATGAATGTCCTGCTGATGGCATCTGCTAGAGTATTTTGCAGGCCAGGGAGGCATTGGGCCTCCAAATGAATTGAGTGCTCTATGCTACGAAGCCCAGAGGTGCTGGGCTTCGTGGCATAGGCATGACGACTTCGCTCCTCCCTGCCTGTTTATGTAGAACGCAGTGTTGTCTGTGTTGGAGTAAGAGGGTTATATCTTTTTATATTTGCATTTTAGGTTCAATAATGTAGTAATGTAAGGTAATATATTTAACATTTTATTAATCAAGCCCTTTAGTTAAATATATATTTCTATGTTTTAAAGTTTAGCGAGTTTAGTAAGTAAAGAGAGTGTTTTGGTATTGTATCTATGTTAATGAGATTAGAGGAATGCTGAAGGCTGGAGTATTAATTGTTTGATTTACAATGTCTTTTGCTTTGCCCAATATGAGACACTGTTTATGCTTTTCTTTGAAGGTCCTTGTAAAGATTTTTTGTGTGTGAAAGTGTTAGGTATGTATCGAGATAGAGCGAAGGTTATCCTCAGAGCCAGATAGCCAAGAAAGGAGGGGCGAGGCATAGGTGAAGACAGACTTGTCGGCGTCAGAGGAAGCATCAGTGCGTACCCATGGTCAAGGATTGATCAGACTGACAGATTGACGACTCTAAAGTGAAGCAAGCACCCCCAAAAGACAATTGATTATAGGATGATCTCTTGGAGATGTTTGGAATGTCAACATCAAAAGATAACAATAACTGGTCACAGACTGACACAGTGAAATCCATAGACTTCAACAGGGAAAGAGGATTATAAAAAGCAGGGCACCTTGCTTTGGGACTTTGGGTTCATCTTGCCACCAACTCCAGGAGAGCATCGGATCACGACCGACAAAGTCCGGCTCCCTCTCTGTGATCGATCTGGCTGGCCACTAGATTGATCCAGACTCTGGACTGGTAACTATAACATCGTCTTGTGGGACTGTGTGTATGGTGTTTGTGTGTGTGAGTGATTGAAAAGCATATGCTACTGTTGTATTCTCAATAAATGCGGCGTACTGCCTTTTCCCCTATAAAAGATCTTGCATGCTTTGTTAAAGCATAACATCTGTGCACACTGCCACACAGTGGCCCCGTATTTGCAAGCGGAATGCGTGGCAGGCAAGCTGACTGCGTGAATCTTTCATGTAGATATGGAGAGCAAAGTCTGTGGGACTCCACATGCCATGGAGGCTCAGGATCCCCAGATTGGCCCTCATAACACACTTTGGACATCAGGCAGGGAGCCCATGTGAGAGATCAGGGAGTATAATTGACCCCTTTTGCGGGCATTGCCCAAGTCCTTATTTTCTAGGGAATCGAGACCACCGTGTCTAGACTGTGTCGCATTGGTCAGTACACTGAGGCTAACCAATTCTGGAGAGGCCTGAGGTAGAGTCTTGCGTACCTGAAACTTGGCAGCATGTGGCCCAACAGACGCAGGCAGGTTCTCACTTTTATAGTGGGGTACTGGGTGAGTGGGGATATAAAGCCAGTCATCATTTGAAACTAGGAGTTAGGCAACTGGCTTGCACCTAAATCAAGTCTAGTCGCGCCAATGAACTCTATTCTTTGCACAGGAGTTGGTACAGATTTTTCCTCACTGAGGAGACCCAATGTTCGGAATAGGTTGAGAGTCAGGTGCATGTGTGACTAACTAGTCTCTCAAGTGTCCTTTCAGTATCCAATGGTCCAGCTAAGGAAAGACCTGAACCCCCTCCTTGCGAAAGAATGTGGCCACTACTGACATGCACTTGGTGAACACCAAGGCTACGTCTACACTGCAGGCTTCTTGCGCAAGAACTGTTTTGTGCAAGAGTTCTTGCACAAAAGGTCTTGCGCAAGAGCGTGTCCACACTGCCATGTGCTTTTGCGCAAGAGATGTCCTTTTCGCAAGAGCGCCCATGGCTGTGTGGATGCTCTCTTGCAAGAAAGCTCTGATGGCCATTTTAGCCATAAGGGTTTCTCACACAAGAAACTCCTGTTGCCCCTCCACACTGCCTTCTTGCGCAAGAGCCTTTATGCAAGAGGGCTTATTCCTCGTGGGGAAAGAAATAACTCAAGCATCAGAAGAGGGATGCTCACACTATTGTAAATTTACTTGAGCAAGAACACGCGTGCAGTGTAGACGCTCCGCAAGTTTTTGCGCAAGAACGGCCGTTCTTTTGCAAAAAGCCTGCAGTGTAGACGTAGCCCAAGCGTGTGCTGGACAGACTGAAGGGGAGCACTGTGAACTTGTAGTGATTATTGAACACCACAAACCTGAGGTAGCGCCTATTCATTGGAAGAATTGCAACGTGAAAATACACATCCTTTATGTTGAAGGCAGCGTACCAGTCACCCAGATACAGCGAAGGCATAATGGTGGCATAGAACTCTTGCAACAGTGCAAGATTTAAATCCTGGGGCATTAGGCATGCCCCAGTGCCCTGGAAGGGCAAAAAGTGGGGGCATTATTACCCACTCTTAACTACTATCTAACCAACTGAACACAATTTTATAGCTAAACTAGAAATTGCCTAAGTAAAATATCTAGATGTTCCAACACAGCCACAGCTGGTAAGAAGGAACTGATGGAGGGGCAGAGTCAGTAGTAGTATATAAGGGCTGATATAGCAACACCACTCTAGGGGTCTCCACAACCAACTCGACAGGAGCTGCGAGGGGAAAAAGTTTTTCACACTTGTGCACATGGCACACACACACCTGATTGGAATCAACATGAACAAGCACTCGAAGAAGAACTGGCATATATATCTTGTGGCATTACATTATAAATGGATGTGTATGTACATTTATGAGTTCTTTCCTATCTCTTTGCTTCTTGGTCCTAAAATTTACAAATGAAGAAAACAGCACACGATGGCTGTAAATTGTTTCATCTGATTTAATTCTGAGTGTGTCATTTTGAGTTCTGTCACAACAAATGATCTGATAAAATAAGAAATTGTTGGCAACTGAAATACTGACTCAGAACAATCCCAGCTTCTGCCATCAGGAGGATAAGTTCTAAGATGTGCTTTGCTTCTAACATTACTAGACAACATTTTACATTGAAAGATTTATTCAAAAATGTCACTGGCTAATTCCTAGTGTTGGACTCTAAAATGTCCATCATTCTCAAGCTATGGTATGGACTTTACATTTGCTTTAGGTCAGCTGGTGGTATTCTTGCTAAGCAATTAGGGATGTTAGATGTTGTGTATTTTAGTAAGGGTTTAGCTGCAACAATTTTTAGCAGTTACAGAGTTACTAAAATAACCCAGGAGGTGGAGCTGGCAATCAGTGTGCCCCCAGTTCCTGGCCCCACTCCTGGGGAGCCACCTGCACCTCTGCTTCTCTATCAGGTGAATTAGCTTCCCATGCAGACCGGCTCTTACCTGCTGCCCCACACTGCTGCCTCTGAATCAGTGCAGGGCCCAACCTCCCCACGAACAAAGGCTGCGGCAGCATCCCACCTGCCTTCCCCCACTACCTCTGTGGGAGGCAACAAGGGGCAGGAGGCTCCGCCAGCTTAAAAGCCTGTTCCCCACATGTATCAGCTCCCATGTGCCCCTCTGCTGCCTCTGATAGAGAGGCAGCAGTGTGCGGGTGTGGGGGGGAGCTGGCTTAGTACAGATGACAGCATGTAGTGGTTTGGATTTGCCTAGGCTCATCAGTTAATCTCTTAAACAGCTAAACGCTAACATCCCTATAACTAATATGCTAATCATTCTTGGCAGTACCGTAACAACTACTTCATTTACTATTAAAATAGTCAACAAGGCCAGGAATGGACAGACAAAAGTAGAGGAACATCATAACTAACCAGTAAACAAATTACTTAAATCACTGTTTTGAATATATGACTTAAGGACTTCCCTATTCTTTGACTTAGTCACAACTCCAATTTATGTGTTAAATACTCTACAGCTATCATAGCATTGTAAATATAATACATATACTATGAAAAGAATGATATATGAAACCACTAAGACCATTATGAGCCATTACTACCTTAGAATACACACTTGGCGTTTCAGAAAACTGTCCTGTAGTTATGATTATTCTAGCATATAATTTATGTCTGTATACAAAACAGTATTTTTATACCTCTTTATATTTTAGCCATATATTGCAATGAAAGAATGAGTATTGAGCGCTAAAATGAAGGCTGTACCAAAAGCAGAATATCTTCATATCCAAACTCCACCCCCCACACACAGGAAAAAAAAACAAAACAAAACCTTACATTCTTCTTACAAACAAGATTAGTCATTCTTTACTGGTGAGGAACAGAACACTATTTATTGTACACAAATCCATTAAAATGCATCCTAAAACACTTCAGACATACTAAGACACATATTATGTTTAGAAAAAAAAGCTTTTTTATCCCTTTCAAAAAATCACAGCATTCCACATATTTGAAAGACTTTCATAGCATGTATTCCAAGTGAAATATTTTATGAAACCAAATGCAACACTATTCCAATCTTTTGCACAGGCATACATCTTTTAGCTCTGCATGGCAGTGCTAGAGAAGTCACCACCAGATAATTAAGAGATGGATCTCAGTCCAAGTTCTGATCTGCAATTTTGGTTTAGGACCATCTTTAGTTTTAAATAGGCAAGACATTCGTATTAAATGAGAAAGCAAGATGAGCCAAAATCAGAACGTCTACATGCCAAACCACCCAGGCATCTGAAAATATTGCCATGAATCTTACACAGCAAGCAAGATGACTCATTCATTACCTGTGAACCATCAGGTATCTAAGATGTCATGCTGTAAATAATTTTTTGAGCATCATCACAACCCTTTTTTCAAATATGGATTTTAAACCAGTGTTATTTTAAAACTAAGTAAAGTTTATGGATCCAAGTCGTTCGCATACTTGATTTCAGCCTGAGTCATGTTATATTGTGCAATATTATGTTACATACCATCTGGCACAATTTGACACTACATTGCATAGAATAGTCAATTCATTTAAACCTGTATTTCAAGTATATGCCAAATAAAAATATTACTCAACATTTAGGCTGGAAAGCTAGATTAACAGGTAACAAATATGTGGATGTGAAAAAAAATGTAAATATCTGTAATAAAGAGAATCTTTCCCCACCTCCATATTGCCTTTTCACTCTCTGAGAAAATATGGACATTCAGATGAAGACCTGGTTATGTACTGAAAGAATCTGTACTACTAAGTATCTGGAATATGCTTTGAGAGAGCATCGCTAACATGTTTGTAATTTGTAAGAAAATTAAGAATCATGCCTTATAAGCATATATTTTTCAATGGGCATTTCAAAAACAAAAATGCTGAATATAATTTAGTGTGGTAGCTGCTGAAAACAGTATAGTTTCATAGTGGTTGTTTAGCTGCCTTGCCATAGATCAACACGCATGGCTAGCAGACAGTGGTTACAGGGCATTGGGTGAGCTCTCTCTCTTTTCAGCTTAATCTTACCCAGAACAGATGGTTTTAAACAATAATCTCTGTTTTGCGAACAGCACCTTCCACAATTCTGGAGGTGTGAACGGCTCTCCTCCCTTTGCAGCTCACGGAGTGGAACAGCATTTTGGCAGTACATGGCCTGGCCCTGCCCCCTCTGCTTCTGCTTGCTGCCAGATGAATTATTCTCAAGATGTAAAATTTGTGTAATGTTATTAACAAGTATTGCAGTATTTAATGAAATAACAATGGACATTAGACCAAGGAAGACTATCTTATGGTATCGATACTAGTTAATATTTGACCCTTGACCCATGGACTGACTAGGAGTGGTAAAATTGTATGAAGACTGCTTGCAGAAAAGGAATTATCTGTAAAAATTAGGGCTGGCAAACAATTAAAATTAATCTCAAGATTAAAAAAATTGTCAATTAACCACAGTTAAATTGCATTGCTAAACAATAACAGAATACCATTTATTTAAAGTTACTTCTGTATTACTGCTGAGGCACACGATTGGCACTTACTCTGCAAGCCAAAGCAGGCTCCATGTTGTTGCACAGGGACTGCATCTTGTCAGAGTCCACAGTCCTCCTGCCACCCGCTGCCCGAGCCCGGCTCACCCTTTCAGATTGGAGTGTGTGCGCGTGTTGGGGCTGGGAGGAGAGTGCTGTCTTTTTAAGCAGAGCACTGAACACATTTTTTGCTGGCGGCAGCACTCATTTCTGAACCAGCATCAGCAGCTAGGTCATTCCCTTCCTCAACCCGCACTCAGCAGCAGCCAGGTACTTGTGTGCATATCCAAAAGATAAGATATTTCATTCCGGATCAGATTGTGTTTTCGGGGTGGCTGGAACTGGTTGCCTGACAGATGACTGAAGAAAAGATCAAGTATAGCCCTCAGCTCAGTAGAGTATCCTTGACTACTATTTCCCTGGTGTACTCATCTGTGGTCACCGAAAACCATTATTTTAGGAAAAGATTGTTACTCAATTTCTCACAAGTTGTTACCATAACTTGTGACAGTGGTGGTTGGGTGTCACCTGAAATCTTAGTTAATGTTCGACGTTGCTTGGAATTGGGCCTATGGCAAGAATGCCCATGACTGCACTTTGTCTAGTACCAAGGTCTAGGTTCCCATCCTTTTCCTTAGAGATTGGATCTTAATATTTAGAGCATGCCCAGTCCTGCCAACAGGAGAGTGCAAAGGGGGCAATTGCCCAGGACCCAGTGATCTGGGAAGGGCTGAGGGCTGGCCACCCTCTGGCCCTGAGTCTTCTGGAGGAGTGGAGCAGGGTCCTCCCCACACCTTACTCAGGCCAATGTCTGTCAGCTCCACTGAGCATGGCCATCGTTGGGTGTGTAGCTCTGCTGTAGCTTTGGTGAGGCCTTTTGTGGCTTGCCTTCCCTAGGGCTTCTAAGGCTGATTAGACACTGTGTTTCTCTCTCTCTCTGGGGACTCAGAACATGCTTTAAGATTTGGGGAAATTTGTGGCCCCACAGGTCTCTCTTCTTTATTCTACATGGTTCTATAAAATTTATCCATAGTAGAGTGGTCAGTGTTTTCCTCACTTTTGGAGCTTCTCTCTGCTCTGCATGAAGGTTAGCGGCCCATTTTCACACTGTTGGAGTCACAGCTGCCTTGGTGGGTCGGAGACCTGCCCCCCGCCCACCTGTCTAACTTGTAATGCCAGGACTTAATGTAGTTATTTGCTCCATTATCTTTCAGTATATGGAAAGATAATGAAGCAAATAAAATAATTAATTTGCAAACACCTAGAAGATAAAGTGATAAGTAACAGTCAAAATAGATTTGTCAAGTACTAAGTGTATCAAACCAATCTAATAGCTTTCTCTGACAGGGTAGCAAAGCTTTGTGGATGTGGGAAAAATAATAGATGTGATATAACTTATCAAAAGCCTTGCTAAAGTCATTATCTCTCATCACCTTCTCAAACAAATTGGGGAAATACAAGCAAGATAGAGCTACTATACAATGGATACATAACTGGTTGGAAAATCGTTTCCAGGCAAGCTGGAACAACATGCAGTGGAATCTTGCAGGGATCAGTCCTAGGTGTGATTCTGTTCCACGTCTTCAATAATTTAGATAATGGCATAAAAAATACACTTAAAGTTTGAGGATGATACCAAGTTGGGACAAATAAATTAAGATATATTGTATTAAGACCACTTTAATTCTGAATGAGTGGGGGTTCATACAGAGATTTAATGTTATTTAACTAATCCACTTCAAATTACACCTTGATTTAATTGGTATATACTTTCCTAGATGTCCATATGTAGAAAAGCCCTTACTGGTTTATGTTCACTCAGGTATTGACATAGATGTCATTACCATAGCACCACAGATAATTATGATACCAAAAGTCAACACCAAGCCCTCTTTCCATTTTTATTCTGAATTATGAAGATCATATTTTCTATTTTGGCATGCTAAAGCTGGAGTGAACAAAATCTTGTAAAATCTGAATGCATCTTTGTAAATGAGAAAAGTCAAGATTTTAGAAGAGTCATTTGTGTTGTTAGGTTTGCTTGTGGTATTTTAATTCTCATGACAGACATTATATAAAAAAATTAGAGAGAGAAGACAACAGATTCAGTTTTAAGTATCCAACATGTTCATAAATTAGACTTTCTTTTAGATGACTATGAAAATGATAGTTTTATTAAATGAAACATTGTTGGATTCACCTATAAAAAAAAAAGTGATTTTTTTCAAAACAAATGATTTTGTCCATTCTTGGTATGTTGGCCACATCTGTCATCATGGGACTCTTATGGTCCATATCCATCTACTGTTCCATCTCTCTGCTTCTCTTCACTTCAAATCTTCAGAATTAGTCATTTGCAAATACTGTGTGCAACTCCTCTCCTTATAGTCCTCCTGCTTCTCAACTAGGCTTTTGCTTCCTTCCAATCTTGCCAAAAGAGCTCTTACATAGGTCTCCAGCATCATCTGGCTTAGCATTGGTAAAGGACCATATACCATCTTCAATCTTTGATTTTCCTTCTCCTTGGGACATTGCAGATTGCATCAGCTTCTGTTCTCTGACACCCACATTATCTCTCTCTAATATGCTACTAACATCAGTATCTTCATTCATCATTCTGATTGCATCGACCCACATCCCATTTTGAATTCTTCTGCTTCTTCATGTTACTTCTGTCCATCACATCCAGTTCAAACTTCAACCCTTAAACTTCAAGGTTCTTCCGAACTCTCTTCCTCATCTTTTATGAATCCCGCCTGCAACAGCAATACCGACTTCTGCAACTTTTTTTCATCATTTTACGAACATACTTCCCTGAATTAAACCATGAAAGTTGACATTGTTCCCTTTTTTCAAAATCCCTTCCAAGGATGCATTTCTGCATGACTATAATAAATCAATCCACATACTATGACATTGTGAGGGGCAGTTGAGGAAAGATTATATTTACTTGCTTAAAATATATATCGAAAAATGTAGACATTTATAAAAGTGTTTGATAGTCTTCTTCTCCCTCTTCCCCCTACATATGCTGCTTGGTTTCTTGGAATGGAAGCTCTTTGTGTCAGAGACCACAGGAGAAATCCCAGAGTCCCTCAATCAAAAGCAGAACCTCACTGATGTCAAAAGGTCATCCCAAAAGGGCTGGGTCACCGCTTGCCTAATTTTATGTTTGCAGAGACATACAGGGTCATGATCCTGGATTAAATAATTCTTGCTAACCTGATTAAGGCATATGACAAAATGTCCAGCACAGTCTAAAATTATTAACACACTACCAGGAAAACAAATGTTCATTCAGATAATCTTTAGGTTAGAAGAGGTAGCCACAGCAAAATTCATTTTTTTCTAAACTTTAAATTCACATGACATTTCTTCCCTTTGTTTATAGCTATAAAAACTTTATTCAGAACAATTACTGAAATTGACCCATTTACAACAAAATTAGAGTTTTGAAAAACTATAAAACATCAAAATACAAAGGAGCATTTACCTTTATGTTGTTCAAGCAATTAGGTTAAGCAACCAATTAAAAACTGTCAGGTTAAAAGTCTGAGCTCAAAATATTACAGCTACCATTTAAAAAAAAAACGATTATACATTTTTCCTATCTCCTGGTACCACGTTGGTGCTAGCACCCTGTGTTAGCACATTAATATTTTAGAACAAATTGACATCCTAATGCTTAAAGTATGAATGTATTAACATAAGGGACTATTTCATTTACTTGTAAGTTTAATAGTAAAAAATTTCAGTGAAAAGCATAAAAGCAATAATCTCAATGTTCTAATTACTTGAACATTTGGTGTACCATAATAAAGAATAAGAATTTGTGAGTGACATAAAAATAGGATTTCTTTAAAAAGATGACAACATTGGCTCCTGACGAGTTTGAGTACTGCAAAGTATTAATTTATTAATATGTGTGCAAGAGTTAGAGAAACATCACTGTCTCCCCACTGACTCATTTCTATTCTCTTGCTAAAACACAGTAGAAGAAGTCTGTATTGTGTTTATTGGAAGATAGAATGCAAAAATATATTTTAATGAAATCCTCACTGGAAAGGTAAATGATCATTCTAGAATTGTGTAATACAGTGACAGACATGGTTTGATAAGTCTCAGACTTATCCTCAGACTTTCCTGCAGCAGGAAAAATCAAAGTCCGTGCTTTACTTGCATGCTTTCAGTCTTGTCTGAAATGAGGATGAATCTCACACCTACAACTTACTTTTTCTTAGAAACACAAATTAAAAGGTTTTTTGAGGTCCTTGATTTCATACTCAATGTTACATTTCCTTCAGAAAGGCTTCTAGCAAGATTTCTCTGCATATCTGATTCTTGTTTCCGGCTCCTTGTTCCAAGTCCTAATGAAGAAATAGATGTTTAAAAAAAACGCATTGAAAAAAGAATAAGCATAATTCTTTGTTTTGTTTCATGTTGGGGACAACCTGAATCCCCCAGTGAGAGAGAGTGGGTGTGTTCTACAGCTATTTCTACATTAATCAGAATCTAGCTTCCATTATTAAAAAAAGTCAGCCCGCATGTGAGAAGATAATTTGCTCTGCTAAGATTGTAGTGAAAAATACAGAAATATGGCCAGAAAGAGAGGCATAGGACTCCACTCAACTTTGTGCTTTACTGACAGTGACTGTATATTGTATACATAATATGTACAAATATTTATGTATACTTTATGCACCCTTTTTTGATGGATGGGAGGAATGGTGTCCTTCTCTAAACATCCCAGAATTCAATAAGTAAAGGGTTAAACTCGGGTAGCTAGGAAATGTTGACAGGGAGCCTGGAGAACCAATGGGAAGAAAGCATTGAGATTTGAATTGAAAGGAAATCTGCTTGCTGCTTTTCTTTGTGGGTTTTTAAAAACAGGAGCTGTAGGAAAAAGATGAATCGAATCACAGGGATATTCATGCCCAGAAAAGCAATAGCCATGACTAGAAATTGACTGGACCTTGAAGATATGGATATGTAAGTGATAGGGAATTATTTAGATGCAATCAGGTTATTTTCTTTGTTTTGTTGTTTGGTTACACTCCTCTGTACTGAGTCCATGTCTCCCCCCCCCAATATACTGTACTTAAAGCTGAATCCCAGGGAAGTAATTCTCTGTACTTTAATCTGTTTTTCTCAGTTGCTCTATAACACCTAGCAACCAAGTATGCTTTACAGAGTATATTTTTTTGTTTTGTTAATAAAAATCATCTTTTTTAAGACTATGATCTGATTCTTGAGTCTTGGAAGGTAATAGGAAGTCTGCATGCATGCCTAAAACAGACAGGTCAGCTATCAGAGATTACCGTTTGTTTTCTTAATTTTATTTCCAAGCTCTCCTGTGGTAAAAGAGCTTGGGATACCCCTCTGGAAGAAATTCCCAAGTGACTC
The DNA here is from genome assembly GCA_032595735.1 of Pelochelys cantorii. Classification (NCBI taxonomy): domain Eukaryota; kingdom Metazoa; phylum Chordata; order Testudines; family Trionychidae; genus Pelochelys; species Pelochelys cantorii. The sequence continues at coordinate 41,346,842 of CM064329.1, read as the reverse complement.
CTCCTGGGTTCAAGAAGAAAGGGTTTTTGTGTTTTTTTTCCACTTGGGTGGTGGCAGCATACCTCCCAAGGACAGGGAATATGTGACTTGGGGGATTTTTTAATTTAGAGGCACTGTATTTTAAGGTGTCTTGCGGGCGTCACTTTCTGCATTCGAAGTGTCAAAGTGGGGAACAGCCTTGACAATTCAATTCATCTTCCTCCCTGCCCCAGCTCCTGTTTCAAAAAATACACAAAGGAAAAGCAGCAAGGAGATTTCCTTTCGAATCTCAATACTTTCTTCCCATTGGTTCTCTTGGCTCTCAGCCAATATTTCTTAGCTACCTGGGTTTAACTCTTTCGGTACTGAATGCTGGGATGTTTAGAACAGGACAGCACTCCTCCCATCCATCACATCTCTATTTTCTAGTAGGATGAATACTCTATTCAAACATTGAAAATGTGTTATTTGTCTCTCTCAGTTTCGGAAAAAACCCTGAACTTACTGTTAACTATTCAGCACCATCACATTCTTTCCCTGAAAGCATGTTTTTTTGAAAAAGTGGAATACTGCTACTGCAGTAAGAACTGAACTCTTTCTTCTTACCCACAGAGACATGGTATTTAGTATGTTACTAAGCATAATGTCTGAGAAGCAGGGAAACTAATTTGTGTTTATTCCTTTTCTTCAAAAATTTTTTTTGGCATGTCTAATATTTTGCAATATTAAACTAGATGGTCAAATACAGGATTCCTTCACAATACAGTTACAGAAATTGATGCGGGTATTCTCTTTTCCCCAGCACTTGGTAGAAAAAGGTAACACTGAGATAGCACTGTACACAATACTGGAAGTACAGAAGCATGTCTGTCTATGATAAACTTTCAAAAAAACCTATATATTGCTAGGTTTGTCTGTGGGATAGGATGTGTGAGACCAAGCCTTAAACCTCAAGTCAGCATAGTAAAAAGGAGAGCAGCCTTCAATGTACTCTAAACTGCACAAGAAGATTGTGTCAGCCCCTGGGAAGGACTAAGAATGGTGAAGGAGGGAAAGTATAGGTAGCTTAAAATCATTTTTGCATCCTCTTCTGTGGTGCAGATTTCAGTTTTGATGTAGTAAACAACGTATCTCTTCCCTCAAACAACAAAGATAGAGAAGACTCAGCTTTCTTTTTAGATTCTGCTAAAGAAAGGGACAACAAATCTAAAATTCTAATTCCCTTTCCAAATGAAAGACGATAGTAGCGCTGGTATGAGGTTGTTTTCCACAAATAAACACAAAACTGATGTTCTGACAAAGTACACCATTATGCAAGATGTTGTAGACCTGTGGTTCCCAACCTTTTTTATACCGGGCACCAGCAAACCCATTCACAAACCTTCGGCAGACTGGCAACATTGTATATGCATGTTCATTATGCAAATAACGAACATGCAAATATGCAAATACAATGCTGCCTAATCACCTAGCCCCAACCCAGCCCCTTACTCCCCAGTGCCCAACACCCTTTGCCCTCCAACCCCATGCACCGGGCCCTTTGACCCTTTAACCTCTGACCCTTATAGACCATACCAACACTCTCTTGCCCCGTGACCCTACCATGCCCTCACTCAACACCCCTTTGTTCCCCCCACCCCACCCCTCCTCAGAGCAAGGATTGCCCCCCCCCCCGGAGGCGTGGCTGTTACTGCCGTGTGGAAAGGGAGAGTGACTTTGGCAGCACATGCACTCCCTCCTCAAGCATGTCTTGCACCCCCATGGGTAGAGGGGGGAAGCTGGAGCCCCAGCTGGCTGCCACTACCAAGAAGGTAGGGAGGCTCCTCCTCCTGCCGCCGCCTCAGCCCTAGCGCCATTGCCGGCAAAAGTAGCCATGCAAACAGGGGGAGCGGTTGTTGGTGGCATGCGCACTCCCTCCTCCTTCGTGTCCCCTCCGTTCCCAAGTGCAGAGGAAGGTGCCTCCTGCTCTGTCTCCTCCTGCTGTACCTCAGCCACCATGAACAGCCGGATTGAGCTTCGGCAGTCGCCGCGGCCTCACAGCCATTGGGTTGTGGACCAGCAGCGGTCCGCGGCCTGGTGGTTGGGAACTGCTGTTATAGACTACATCCTGTAGGATTATGGTTAAGAGCTGTCCAGAGAGCAAAAATGCCATTTCTTGACAACTTTTGAAATTTGTGGAATGAAAACCCAACCCTTTAAAGATTTTTTTTTAAAAGACAATTATGTCAAAATGTCTGTTTGGATGAAAAAAGGACCCTGGAATTAACCTGTCTCCACCCTAGACCTCAGTAACCTTATGTAGAAAATTTAACTGAAATAAATACATTTTGACTTTGATCAAGCAACACATTTTCATAAAAACAACGAGAAGTCCTGTGGCACCTTATAGACTAACAGATTTATTGGAGCATAAGCTTTCGTGGGCAAAGACCCACTTCGACATGCATCTGACGAAGTGGGTCTTTGTCCACGAAAGCTTATGCTCCAATAAATCTGTTAAGTCTATAAGGTGCTACAGGACTTCTCGTTGTTTTTGCAGATTCAGACTAACACAGCAACCCCTCTGATACATTTTAATAAAGAACATTTAGTTAAAATGTTCTGATTAGCTTTAGTAATGGTCTTGCTAAATGGGCTTCACAAATTTTTGGGAAGATTATAGTGAAATTACTTAGGCTTTGTCTACACCAGAGGGTTCCCAATCTTTTTTATACCGACAACCTCATTCAAAAACTTTTGGCAGACCAGTAACATTTTATTTGCATCGTTGCATATTCATTATGCAAACAACAAATATGCAACGATGCAAATAAAATGTTACCAGTCTGCCAAAAGCCCCACTTCCGAGAGCCCCTGCAGTGCTAGTTCTAACCTCTAGAGTCCCCCATCCCTCCACTACCCCCATCCCTCCACTACCCCCCAGCGTCAGCCTAGAGTCCCCTGCACCCAACCTCCCCAGTGCCAGCCCCCTCCCAAAAGCCTCAGTGCCAGTCCCCCCACCCCTTAGAGCCCCCCCCACCAGATACCCCCAGTGCCAGCCTCCTGTTTCCAGAGCCCCAGTGCACCAACCCCTCCCCCCCCAGAACCTCCAGTGCCAGCTCCCCACCCTGGACTCCCCAGCGTCCCCTAGTGTCAGCCCCCGACTCTTAGAGACCCCCCCCACAATAATCCTGCCCCCCACAGTGCCAGCCCCCTGCCTCTTAGGTCCCCCCATCTCCAGAGCCCCCAGCACTAGCCCTGCCCCCTCAACTAGCCCTGTACTGCCTCCCAGCCACCAGTTGAGTGCTGCTGCCTGGGTCGAGGCTGCTCTAAGGCTGCCCTGCCAGGATCTGCACAGCCCTCCCACTGTGCAGCAAAGCGCTTTTCCATGTCAGGAAGAGACCCCACCCCAGCCTGGTGCTGGCTGACTAAGAGGCGGAGCAGGATGTGCCTCTCCCAACAGCTGTTTCGGGAGTGGTGTACCCCAGCCCCGGCCCCCTAGGCCATGGACCAGCGGTTGGGAACTGCTGCTCTACTCTATGCAGCTTCCGAACAGCAACTGCCAAAAGCTTCTCCATCGATAGGGCATTTCTCATTCTGATATCCTTGCGCTGCAGGTCAGGGGCCAGTTCAAGCACACAACTTCAGGAAGGTACCTTTACGCATCCTAAAGTTCTGTATTGACTTCTCTTCCTCCCACACCTGCATGACGATGCACTCCCATACATCAGTGCTGCTTTCCCTCGTCCTAAAGGGATGATCTACACTATGCACCTGCTCTGTGAATGCCAAAAGCAATGCTAATTTGCTGCTGTCCACATCATGTAGCATGTCAGGCACCTGAAAGTCTTCCTCTGCCTGTATTTCACAAACTATGCTGCCATGTGTGATGTCCTCATGACATTTAACAGAACATAGGAGAGAAGTGCAGGATCCATCTTTTCTTACTGCAAATGCTGAGTGCATAGCAAAGACTGGAAGTTGGAAAAATGGCACAGAAGGAAGCCAGAAGTCACTGGGATATAAAGCCATGCCTAATGGGATGTTTTACACAGTCCCAATACGTGCCATGCTCTGTTCTGTGTTCCCACATCTAGTGACAGATCACGTCACCAGACACTGCAGGATACATATGCATAGTGCATTACTCATGCTGTCAATCATGGTGCACCAATGTGGACACAATTCATTCACAGAGGGAGCACAAGTGAACATGCTTTAGCAACTTTGCTTTTGTAGATTTTTTTCATGTCATCATTAGTTTCTTTGACAAAACTTTGTAGTGTAGACAAGCCCTAAAAGTTGGGCAGTCTAGTTACTGTTTAGTCTCTTTTCCCAGCAAAAAATTTTAGCCCTAATGAGGGGTGTTAGCTTTGTCAGCAAGTGAGCTCTCCTGCCAACAAAAAGCTGTTCATACCGGCACTTGTAATTGGCAAAACTTTTGTCTTTCATAATAGTGTCATTTTAACACCTCTGACAAAAGTTGTGTTGGTCAGTTACCAGTATAGACATAGCCTCAGTAAACATTCTTTTGGAGATTATGACCAAGAGTAAACAGGACCCTAAAAGACGGTGCAGAATCAAGAGTGATCTGAGATGCCAAAAGGACAGATTAAGAGAAATGTGTGTGAAACATTGGCTGGGGAGAACGAGATTAGGGAAGATAATGCTTAGAAGCACAAGTAAAAGATCATTAAATTTGAGACAGACTTGCAGAATACTTCGGATTAACCCGTATGTAACAGCCAGCAATGCCAAGAGACTAATAATAATTCAAAATATATTAGTGTATGCAAAGGGCACTCTGAGCACACACAGAGACTAAGTGTTAAATTAGAACTTATTTTGGAAAATTGTGGGACAAATGCTCTTCATACATTTTAAATCTGTAATAGAATTTGTTATAACACAACGTTTTCTATATCTAAGATAGGAGTTTCTTGCGAGCCACTATTGCAATCACCTTTTGCAGACTTTTCTGGGAACACCACTTATAGTATTGTAAACAATTTGCTAGCAGATAAAGAATCCCTCAAGATTGCTTGCAAATTTCATTTTCTCAACTTCACTGCTGTGTTTTCCCAAATGGTATAAAAATGTATCTAATAAATCTCTATTTGGAAAAAGTAATCAGCGCTATGTTAAAAGATGAAGTAAGCATTCAAGACAAGTTTGGCAAAGTACTTAAGATATTATTTTATTTCTCAATAAAAGCAGATATGGAAATTCCATAGGAGGCACTTAAATTTGATGCCAGATCAAACCTACTACCAGTGAAAAGTATGCTTTTAGGGTGATTACAATCATTAAATTACCTATTAAGATTAGAGTTTTATCATTTACATTTGTTATGAACTTGGAATATTGGGAACATGTCCAATCAAGACCCAATAACTGACTAGATCTATTCCAAGTTGTATTTTTTGGTTTGTGTTTTTAAATGAATGGACGCACCACATTCAGCAAATAGCTTAGTTGACTGATCACAGCAGCAAACCATGAAAATGAAAAATTGTAAATGTCAAAATTTAATCTTGGGCCTCCTACACAACCAGCCATTACCACAAATTACAGTTTAATATCGCAAGTTATAATTTTGACACTTACCTACTGGTTTGGGCACTCGTAAAGGTTTCTGACTTAACAAGGTATCTTGTCGTATACGCTTTGCAGACACAGGATTTTGCAGGCAACTTAATTCAGTATTTGTCCCAGAACTTGAAAAAAGGCAAACAAAAAAGTTTACTTTTAGTGAAGTTACATTAAAAGCCTGCTCACTGTACCTTTGGTATTTCAGAACATGCAGTATGAAAATATAGTACACAGTATTATCCATTATTAAGTATTTTAGTAAGAAAATGCAACAGAATAAACTCAGTTTTCTTTCTGATGTCCACACATCATTTCAAACAGTTTTCTTTTAAAACTTTGTAGTACAATCTTGTAGGAATGTATTAATTGTGAAAATAAAAACTCCCACAAATGTATCATTTCATGTTACAATATAATCCAAAATTCCACTAATATTTGGGAAGCAATGCATGATAGTTGGACGGTTACAATTAAGGAAATAAGCACACTAAAAAACAACATGCATAAAGAATCATTGGCATGCTCAACTTGTGTATACTGCTCCAGTCAATTTTTAATGAATATAATACTTCTCCCACTGCCACCATACAGTTGCAGCAGTTGGGTGGAGGAAGACAATCATTTCATAGCTAAGCTTTAAGTAAGGTAGTGGTAGCTGAGTTTACTAAAAGAAGAAAACTACTATTGTATAGTATTTCAACTAATGATAATGAACTATAATGAACATGAAGCTGTTAGTGATATATCACTCTCTTATCACATTTGTTCCCCCCACCTTCCATGACGGGATTCGTCAAGACAACTTTGAAATCAAGGCAGTCAGTTTTAAAATATAAAAGACAGCTACATTTATACGTTTTCTTGTTTCTCTAACAGGATTTTATAGTATTTATCCTTCATATATTATAGAACTCAAGTTTAAAGACTCTTAAAAACAAACAAAACAAAACAAAAACTTGTTTTCTACTCAATTACACCGGAAACAGAACACTGATGAAGAATAGGACGAGCTTCCTGCTATTGCCGAGACCCCCATGTCCCTGAAGCCTAGCTCCTGGGAAGAGGATCCAAACTCAGCGAAGGCAGCTTTAGCAAGGGACTCTTCTCCCCCCTCTTCATGTTACTGGCTGTCTGTCTTTCAGTCACTGACCTGTAAACTAGAGTTACTTGTTACTATGTTTATCAAGGGTCTCTGTGTGAGTGTGTGTACAGTATGGCGAAGGTTTAGATGCTGTATTTCAATGGTAAATTGGGAGAGATATATTTGGTATAGAGAAGGCAAGGGGGTGGGGGAAGGGAAAGAGAAAATAAAGGATATAGTTCCTTTCTCTCTCCTCCACCCAGATATAGATAAGGGACGGTGAAATAGGTCTCATCTGGTCTTAGGAATATGTGTGTCGCTTGTGGTCTGACAGTATAATTTTAGGGAGGAAGAAAGGAGTATTACTGAGAGAGCAATTCATAGAATCAGAGAATACTAGGAGCTGGAGGGGACATCTGAGGGGTCAAGTCCAGTCCCCTACACTCAGCAGGACCAAGCATCTAGACCATCTCTGACAGGTTCTTGTCTAATCTGCTCTTAAAAAAATCTCCAATGACGGAGATTCTACAACTGCCTTAGGCAATTTATTTGTGGTTGACCACTCTGATAGTTTGAAAGTTTTTCCCAATGTCCAACCTAACCCTCCCAAACTGCAATTTTAAGCCCACTGCTTCTTCTCCATCCTCTTCGTAAAAAACTTTTAGGTTCTGCAAAGCGGTTATCATGCCCTCTCATAGTCTTCTCTTTAACAGACTGTCACCGATTGCTGTTCACAACCAACAGGAGCGGCGGGAAGCAGTACAGACTGGGACACCATTTCCATTGACCACGAACAGCGATCTTGCAGCCAGTGAGAGCTGCAATCACCTGATCCCTGTGGTGGCACAGGCAAAGATAGAGGTAGGGACCCACCAGGGACTAACGCATTTCTTTCAGTCTTTCCTCATAGCTCATGTTTTCTAGACCTTTAATCATTTTTGTTGCTCTTCTCCGGATCTTCTCCAATTTTCCCTGAAATGTGGTGCCCAGAACTGGGCTCACTACTACAGTTGAGGCCTAATTAGCGCAGAGTAGAGCGAAAGAATTACTTCTCATGTCTACTTAAAACAATCCTGTGAATATATTTCAGAATGATGTAGGGATGTTAAAATGAACTTAGGTAAGCATGTAACTGCTGAAAATTTCAGTGGTTAAATGTTTACACACGGGAGGGTTGGGGTAGAGGGATATCAGAGGTAGCAGCACAGGGGCAGGGTCTGCATGTAACCAGAAGGTCAGTTAACGTGCACGTTTACACTTTCACATCCCTAGAATGATGGGTTTTTTTTTGCAAGTGTCACACTGATGACTCATATTCAACTTGTGGTCTATTAAGATTCCTTTCTGCAGTACTCCTTCCTAGACAATCATTTCTCATTTTATAGGTGTGCAAAGGATTGTTCCTTCCTAAGTGGAGCACTTTGCATTTGTCTTTATTGAATTTCATCCTATTTACCTGAGATAATTTCTCAATCTTGTCTAGATAATTTTGAATTATAATGCTATCTGCCAAAGCAATTGCAACCTCTCCCAGCTTGGTATCATTCAAAAACTTTAACTACTTTCTGAGAATGGTTATCCAACCAGTTATGCATCTACCTTATAGTAGCCCAGTCCAGGCTGTATTTCCCTAGTTTATTTATAAGACTGCCATTCCTGAGATTTCCTCTAAAGTTATCCTGGTTTGAATAGCAGGAATACATGTGTGTGGGAGGTGACGGTAGGGAGAGTGAAGAAACTGTTTTATCTGACTTTATTGGTTCAAATGGAAAACTCTAGAGGGCTCCAATTCTAGAAAAGATTTTACTGTTACACAGTTGCATCTAATCAGGAGGAAAAAAAACCACACCCCAGAAACAAAAAAGGTAATTATGTACATTTCTAGGATTAACTTCAACTTTTTGAATTAGTAAGTAATTTTGTAACAAAAAGTTACTGAGGCATTTCATGTACTCTGAGACAGTTAGGTATTTTTCTTTAAACTGCTGTGCAGTGCTTTGATTAAATGCCACATGTTATCTGGATTGTTTAGCTCAATTCACTCTTCTTTTTAAATTTAAATTCATGTCAACCAAAGCATGAACATGGATGTTCTTCTTGGACTGAGTGAGTGTACTGAAGTTACAGGAAGAAGAGACCTGTTTTAAAAAAGGTACCCAAACCGTGATACAGCCTGTGCTTTTGCTAAATTAGGAATAACTAAAGATTTATTTTTAAGATGATATACACTCATAAAACTAGGGTTGCATTTGTCACTCGTAAGTGCTAATAATATTAAAAAAAAAATACTTGAAACTTGATCTCTGGATTCATGACCTCTTCAGAAGCATTTTAATGGACAGAGCCTTGATTCATATATAAAAAATAACTTAACGCCAGTATGTATTACTGTCAGTATCAAATAATGCAACTTTATAACAGCAACGTATTTAAAGAGATACCTTTTTTGGTTATAAGTTTAATTAAAATTTTCTGCTTAAGGATACTTTAATAGCATCTCTTGCAAATTAGATATACTTTCTCAAGTAGTAGGAATGTCTGTGTAAGAGGAGATTTCTACTCTCTTAATATTCAGAAGTGATTTTTCACAGGCCATTAGGTAACTCTACAAAACATAAGGCCACCCTTTCTCCTACATGCGCTTCTATTATGTACAAACCAGCTTGCTGCCCTTTCAGTTCCAGCTTCACTGCTGCTATTACTAATAAACATTCTCTTTCAGGTAGGGATATAAGAGTTTAATCAGTTAACTGATAAGCATCAGCTGGCTCTCCAGGAGCAGCGGGCATCAGCTCTTCAGGAGTGGCAGGGGCATCCCTCCACCATCCTTCCCTCCCTAGGCCCATGCGGCTGTAAATCCCCAAAACGTTTAACTGTGTAACTACTAGGATTTTTAATGGCTACTGTTTCTATAGCTTTTTTTACATCCCTACTTTCAGGATCTAAGTAGTGCACAGTCCATAAGATGAGATGATGCAACTGGCCTCTTCTAAATCAGAAATAATTTTCCCCACAGTATAAGACAATTATGGAAAATGCAATGTTAATCTGTATTGGTTTGACTAAAACTAAAAAAATAGTCTATATAAAAAACTTTAAGAAGAGATTCTATGTAATTTGGGAAGTTTATATACTTAAATATGAATTGTCAAACCCTTTGTGGGGCACAATAAGTTAATTTCTGGATACCTGACCCTTCTTCACATTTGGGAAAATGTTACACATCATAATTGTAATGAAAATTAAAACTGTAGGTAAAAGCTCATGGAACGGACACGGTTTTTTAAAATTACCTTAATAACTTCCTTTTCCTCTCAGCAGCAGAAGTCATTGCCATATACGATGGCTGCTCGTGTATTGGACCAGGATTTCTATTCAGCAATGAAGGAAGACCAAGTCTGAAATCCAATTAAGATACTAATTTAAATTATGAAAAACATATCCTGGATGAAAACAGTTACTTTTCTCTTTATGCCAAATAAGTGTTCTACAACTGAAAAACTCAGTACTGGTCATAAAATAAACATTCCAATAAAAGTAGAAACGGTTACAGCTGCTCTCTGAGTTACGAACAAGTTACGGACCAACACTTGGTCCATAACTTGAACTGTTCGTAACTCGGATCCCATTGAGTTACACGTGACTGCGCTGTTCGTAAGCGCGGGTCACGTTCGTAACTAGGGGACCACCTTTACGACAGCTCCTTGGGAGCATTGGTCGTAAGTGCGAATGGTTGTAACTCGACCGTTCGCAACTCGGGGAGCGGCTGTATTTCTTTTTTGAAAAGTAAGGACATTAGAACTTTTATTTTGAAAGCCACAGCATGGTACTATGAGATTAGTAGCTAACCTTTACATTGCAGTTTTTTTCAGGGGACTACAAAAGTCTTCTGAAGGAGGATCAGTACTTCTCCATTTAACAGATAGGAATATTAACTTCTCTGAATCTCAGTTTGTCTAAGGCCTCATAGAAGCAGTACTGGTAATAGTACTCAATTTTCTGACTTCCAGTAAGTGCCCTCTATATCATTTCTTAGTATAGGTACCAAAGTAAATCCAAAACGTCCAGGATAATCAGCAAGTTAATTTGAATTTTGTCTTTAATGTCGTATGTAAATTTTACTATTGACTTCAATGACAAATGTTGACAACTTAAATAACTAATGGTGTAATTTTTTTCTGTAAGTTTACTAGAAGAATAGAAAACAGCACAACAAAAACAGATCAACTACATGAAAAGAAACTGTATAAAACAAAGCATGTCAGAAAAGAATGGGGACATCTCCTTATGCATGGATGTACATAACTACCTTTGTAAAACACTGCTGCTGCTGCACAGGTGTGACTCCTTTTCAGACAAGTCAGCACAAGGATCATTTGTGTTACTTGTACCTTCGTACAGAGTCACTGTTGAATTCATGTCTATCTGTTCACACTGTGGTATCACATTATATGTGACGTCCATGTCACACTCTTCTTTCAAAGGGAAATGAATGTCTGCATTACAGCTGTTCACTTTGGGAAGGCTTGCCACTTGTAATGGTTGCTTTACCACAGTCTGTGTACAAAAGATCGGAATAGATTTTCTACCAACTTCTGGCGTATACACAATAGGACGGACATCCTTGCTGAGGGAATCCTCCAGGCGATTAAGGCTAGACTGTTCAAAAGCTTCAGGACTTTGTGCTGTCACTGGAGAATTCATTAGCTTCCGCCTTGTTCTTTTTTGTGGAGGGACTGCACATTCGTTTACATGTTGTACGTTTTTCTTGACTTCTTCTGAAGGTACTCCTGAAGGTGTACCTGTCCAGTACAGATAAGATTGGTTAGTAGTTTACCTAAACTCCGTTCAGTAGAGCACTGTTTTCCCCTCTCGCCCACAATCCAAAGTAGCGTAGCTGGTTTCATTTCTTTACCCTTCTTTCCTCCTGCCTTTGCCAAGGAAGTAAACTTCTATACAGCAAAAAAGCTATTCGAAATATTTTCTGTTAAACGAACACATTTGTATTTAAAGGAAAGAATAAAATTATTTATATTATGGCAGTGCCTGTATTGCAGAATTTGGTCTTTGTTGCACATATGCATGTACATACAGAGTCTATCCCAAAGAGCTTCTGATCTCATTTGGGACAAAATACACCAGATGTAACAAAAAAAAAAAAAAAAAAAAAAAAAAAAAAAAAAAGTGGGGGGAGGGGGAACCATGACTGAGGAATGGTGCATAAGGATAACACAAGTAATATCAGATGATTACACAGATTTAGCTATTGTACAACTTAGTGGTTGCTGGAGGTTTTAAGTCATAGGTTATTATTTTTCCTTAAAAAAAACAGCTGGCTCCAACTGCTCCCCGCCCAATATAACCCCCATAAGTGTAAAGACTAAAGCTTGATTTAAAAACAACAAAAACAGCTGAGGAGAGAAAGAGAGGAAAATGCAATTTTTGCTTAAATTCTTTAACAAAGGAGCATCAGTGTAAGATATATCTATGTATCTAGATCTCCCTATCTCTTTAACTCTATCTATACATACAGAGAGACATATACACACCATTGTTTAAATAGCTGGATTAGTGATGATTTAGGTTAATGGGTAATTTATAAGTTTAACAAGTTTCATGTTACAACTGAAGATAACAAAGGCCAGTCATAAAAATAAAATGTCATTTTAATTTTTAAACTGATGAAGTAAACTCTGCTATGCTTAAACTTACAGGTTGTACCTCCCTTAACCAGAACTCCCTGGTCCGGCATGGACCACGGGTGTTCCTGGATCACAGACTCCAAGAACAGGGAGGTCTGGCGGCAGGGCAAGAATGCGTTTAGGGGGCACTGGCGTGTGTGTGTGTGTGTGGGGGGAGGGAGGGAGACAGGCAGCTGGAGTGGGGAGCTCCAGCCCCAGCAGCGGCCAGAGGATTCTGTCCCTGACAGCAGAGCTCCAGCCCTGGCTGCACAACTCCAGCCCTGGTCACGGAGCCAGGTGGCTGCTGAGCTGCTCTGCTCCAGCTGTGCAGCTCCAGAACTGCCTGGCTGGGGAGCTCTGCCCTGGCAGCAGCAGGGGCAGGCTGGAGCCCTAATCAGATGGCAGCATGGGCCAAGAGGGAAGGGACATTCCCTGGTCCTGCAAATTCCCTCATTAGGGACCAGTCAGGTCCCAAGGGTGCCAGACCAGCAAGGTCCAACATGTACTATGGAATGGCTTCCGTTCAGTGTGCAGTCTCGGAATCAGACTTTACCTCCACTCTGCTTGCTTAAGTCTTATGATGATCAGGTAAATAATGAGTAGCTTGCTCAGGAAATAATCTGAAATGTTAAACTGCAGTATTCATTCAGGAGGACTGACTAAAAAACTTTTGACTGAGGCAAACATGGAATGCAATCTTGCAAGTTAATTTTGCTATTATCAACCTGAAGTGTTCTTTAACTTGTCTTCCACAGAGATTACCTTTTAGCTTTTAACAGCTCCAAAAATGTGTGAAGAATGGATAGTTGATTAAAAAATAGTAACAACAACTATTTTTTCCAACAAAAATTACAGGATATACAAACTACAAGACCAGACAGCAAAGCTAAGCCACTATATCTTTTCTGTGCAGTAATGGGGAGAACAGTAGTGAAATGTTAATAGAGGAACAGTCATTATGTTGTTTCATTTCACAGCTGTGAAATTTTTGTTTGAGCATAGCATAAATGGGACACATGTTTGAAAACTATTTTCCCAGTCTCTAATATGGCATTTCATTTCCCCGACCACTATCTTTTATAGCCATACTGTGGTACAGACAGCTATTTTTCTCAAAACCCATTGGCCAACAATAAGCAAGGTTTTTTTTTTTTGGTTTATAAATTATTTTCAATTGGCGCACTTGCAAGAACACTAATGATTCCATTTATAGTTCACTATAAGGTCCACTCTCATCCTTGGCCTTTTGTCAAGTACTGTGCACAATTTTACTATAAAACTAATGCCATTTTTTCAGAATACGTACCTTTTGTCACAACTAAAAATTGTGACCAGCACTTTCATTTAAAGGTTTTTGGATAGCTTATATTATGAAATCCAACAAAGCTTTATCCAGCAAATCCATTTCTAGTCTTTGAAACAATTATCCATTAAACATTTTCGGACACATTTTTAAATATTAATTTATGAGGCTTTGCTGTAGCTTATATGCATCTGAAAGCGTGTGTTTCGGGAAAAAGCAGTGGTTAGTGTTCTATTTGTCTGCTGATACATTCCGACAATAAGGTTCCAATTTCAGAAAGTTTGCTTACTGTAAGATGCTGGGTTATGCAAATGTCCTAAGAATGACCAGGAAGGAAGTCTGTGATACACAAACATCTTGGAGATAGTCCCAAGTTTTAGAAGCTTCTATAAGACTAACTACAGAAACACTTTTAAATTAACAGTAAATGTGAGTATTTAAACCATGAATTAGATAGGTGGAGAACACAAAATTACTGCCAACATGAATAATGTGCTGAATTTCATCACAGTAAGAAATATTTCATACTGAAGAACAAGTCCATTACTAAAAAGCAGACTGCAGGAGTTTTATTTGGGCAAATATAAGCCAGCAATAAAAATATCAGTCCTTTAAAACATCTAATTACTATAACCAGAATGAATTTCATAGTAAAGAACAAGTTAAAATAAATCAGAGTACTAGCAGTTTATCTTGCCACTACGATAAAGTGCCCAAGATACTAGAAATAAGGGGAATGCCCTAGTGTAATTTCTTTATTCAAGCATGTGAGGCTTTAAGAACACCCCCCCCCACCCCCCCGCAATTGTGAGATTTCATGAGAAAATTATAAGAGCTGTCAATACTGCTGACTATGTAATTGTCACATTAGTCTAGCTCTGTCTGGGTCTAGGAAGCAAAGAGTCAAAGCCAGAAATGAGAAAAGATGCAGGAGCTATGGAAGAACATAAGTACAGCCATGCTATGTCGGACTAAGTTCCATGCAGCCCACTACCCTGCCTTCTGACAGTGGCCGACTGCCAGATGCTTCAAAGAGAATGAACAGAACAAGGCAATTATCAAATGATCCATTCTTTCATCAGCATCTGGCAGTTAGAGATTTAGGGATGCCCAGAGAGTGGGGTGGAACCCCTGACCTTCTTGGTTAATAGCCATCAAAGGACCTATTCTCCATGAACCTAATTATTTTTTAAACACAGATAATAGTTTTAGCCTTCACCATATGCACTGGCAATGAGCAGCTGTGTGTTGTATGAAGTAGTACAGGTTGGACCTCCCTGATCCAGCACCCTTGGGACTGGATAGGTCCCGAATGAGGGATGTTGCTGGACCAGGGGAGGTAATTTCTGGACTCCTTGCTTCCAGCCCCCCACCCTGGCCCGCTAGCTTCCCCACCAGCACCTCACCTCCTGCTGGCCCCGCTGCCCTGGGGCTCTGGGACCCACCCAGCAGCCATGGATCCCGGCCCCACCAAGCTACCGTAGCTCCCAGCCCCGCTGGGCAGACCTGCTGCCATGTGCTAGGCAGCCCCGCCCTCAGCTTGCTGCCTGCAGCCTACTGCCCTGCCACTGACCCTCCACCAGGACTCTCAGGTCCTGCAACATCCATGCCGGACTATGGATATTGCCAGACCAGAGAATCTTGGTTAAGAATTTCAACCTATACTTCCTTTTGCTTCTTTTAATTTTGTTGTCTATTTATTTCATTTGTTGATCCCCCGTTCTGCTATTATATGAAGGGGCATATAAAATTAATGCTGTGCCAGGATGACTGAACAAGGGAATCTTGAGTAAGAGTAGACAAGACATTTTACCACTATATTTGGGAGTGGAGTACTGTGTCCATTTCTGGTGACGCCCATTCAAAAAGATGTTGATAAATTGGAAAGGGTTCAGAGACGAGCCATGAGAATTATGAAAGGACTAGAACATGTGCCTTACAGAAATAGACTGAGTTCCTTGAGACTATTTAGCTTAACAAAGGGAAAGTTAAGGGGTTACTTGATTATATTTTATAAATACCTACATGGGGAAAATATTTAATAATGGGCTTTCCAATTTAACAGAGAAAGGTATAACATGATTCAATGACTGAAGATTAAATTATTAATGTAGTTTAAGGAAAGTCTTGTGTAACAACTCTTACTACGGAGGTTGAGGGTTCCCACAGAGTCCATTGAATGTCAGGCTTGTTCTATATAAGGATAAGGTAGTAATTTATGGGGATTCCTGAACCAACAACCATTTGTTAAGATATAGTGTAAGCGCATGCATTTCAGCTACATCTCAACAGTTTTGTCCAACAAACATTCCTTGAGTCTATATTTCTATCATACAAATCTCAGTGTTTCTTTGTATACATATTGTCTAGCTTTTGCACTATAAAAAGACAGAGCTTCTGTAGTTTGGAGAAAGCCACTACATCCATCAAGTGCTATGAACTTCTCTTTGGGTTGGGAATAGCAAAAGCAACTAGGGTTCTATCAAACATTGTTTTTTAAGCAGTAATTTCTGTACAGATTCAGCACCACACGAAAGAGTCTGATTGTGTCCTGTCCTTCTAATATGGCGCTATCTTACCTGTCAGGGGAAATTTACAGGCACATTAACAGGGCTGACAAACGGTGAGCTTCAAATATTTCCAAAGGAAACATTTCCATACATAGTACATTAGGATTTTTATTTTCCAGCTATGCCAAGGCTATCATTTCTAACTAAAGCTGAAAAACTAACAAGTGAAATTGCAAAGAAAACTGCATTTAAAATCTGGTCACAATGCAAAGAAGTTAGTGGTGAATGGAAGCCTTTTTGCAAGGACTGTCTTCGACAGGACTTCAGTACAAGAGGAAGATTTTAGTATTTTGTTATACACTCTCCCAACATGATGAATCTCATAGAAAGCTACAGTTTGGTACAACTGTTTGATACTTAAAATACTGTGTGTCTAAAATTTAAACATTTATGTGAGCTGCTTCTCTTCATTTTCTGAATGGTAGAACGCTAAATTCTACAAAAATTTTGTCCTTCTAATTTTGTCCAAATAAGGGATTTGAATACTTAGGTGTTTTTTTACAAAGACATATTAAAAGAGAATCATGTATGTAACATTGTCAATTAACTTGCAGTTGACCCGGTTCACATTGATTGAATGCTACTTCTCTGCAATGGTGTTGAACTGGCCTATTTTTCTATTAATAGCCCTCTTAGAATCTGTTCTTAGTGTATGCGAACCCTGCTCTGTGGGGCCATACAGTTGTGTGCTCAAAGGAATGATCCAGGTGATTGTTCAGGCATATGGTCATTTTACACAGACTTTTTTTTATACTAACATCTGCTCATGGAGAGGCAAAACAGTTCCAGAATTATTTCAGACTTAAATTTTAAATTTGTTTCTTATTCCTAGGCATATAACTAACATTTAATCAAGGTAGATTTAATTAAAATTTAATTAAAGAAGGCCATCCAACATGGCAAACATTTCTAGCAAATAAAAATTTGCATACAAAATTTCTTCTTTGAAAGAAGAAATTCCACCATCTGACTGCATTTATCCCGTAGGGCCATCCAGACCACAAACCTTTTAATTAGGCTTTGTGATTGGAAGGTAGGTATCAGGCACGCATATGGTAAAGTAGGTTATCAGCTGAAAAAGACAATTTGTAAAACTGGTTGAATGTTTTGATTTCTATGGATTTTTTCCCTCCTGCTTATTATACTGTAAATATTTTCTAATAGTCCTAGTCATCTGATCATTAGAGCTCAGGAAATCTGTGTGTGCTGTATGAGAATGAATCATGAAGTCTACAATTAGTACTTTCAACATACACAGATGTTTGATATGCAAGAGAAATATTTACACTAAAGGTAAGGGACTGGGGTAAAGTATATTTTACCATCACCAACTGTATTTTCTAAAGCAAAATGCTTATTTCTAAAAACAGAATTTCTCGTTAAAAATGGAGCACATACCTATTGGACTGACATTTTAGTGGTAGGTTAATGAACGTTAAGCCTCTAGTTGCCAAATTTTGTTTTTGATCAACCCTTTGTTTTATCAAATGTTTTTATCTACTATATATTTGAAAGAGTTTGTCTGTCTGCGTGTCGGCCTGTTCAAGAATTCTTCATAAATGGTAAAAAGCTAGGACCACGAAATTCGGTATACAGTTTCCTCTTATTATAACTTAAAGCAAGGTAAGGGTTTCATTATGCCAGGAAAAAGGGATTGCTTCTCATAAAGCCATACAGAAGAGAGACAGAATCACCAGGCATGTGAAAGGGGCTGGCTAAGGGCATGTTCTGCTTCCCCACCCTCCTGGTCCAGGACCGCCACAGCCTTGAGCCTTCCACCTCCCATGTGCCCTTCAGGTAGGGTAGGGTAGGGTAGGGCAGGGCTCCCCTCCTCCCTCCCCCATCCCAATTCATTGCTGGCTGCTTTCCTTCATCAGGGAGTGAGGGGAAAGTGCAGTTTGCTGCTTTTCTCACTCTAGCTGGGGAGCACAGGAGGAGGACTAACCTGGACCTGCCCCAGCTGGGGGACATGCACCCCTCTCCCAGCTGTGCCCACTGGAGCTGCAGCAACCATGGAGAGGCGCGTCTCCCCTGGCCCCTTGTTGCTGTGCTGAGAGAGGCCTGGGGTAATTCTCTCTCTCTCTCTCTCTCTCTCTCTCTCTAGGGCAGCCTGAATACTGAACCCCCTCATCCCCAACCCCACGCTAGAGCAATGATTTAAATGAAGCATGTACATTTTCACTTAATTTCCAAAAAACAAAAATTGACTTAAAGACCTGCACAATTCTGGGTAAATCTTCTAGTATATAAATAATTGAAGTGCAAAAGTGATTTATCAAGGAGTTAAATATGTCACTTCAAATAAGAGACAGGAGGTTTTGGTCATCTTTGGTTTGCCCAAAAGACTTTACCCTAAGAAACTAATTTATCAAGAGGTGAGTGTACAAGTGTAAGAGATTTGCAGAGGTATAAGTTAATGTGAAAAAAGCAGAACACAGTATTTAGCAAACATGACTCACAGCCCAAATAAATAGGGTTTGTGACAAAGAGACACTGATGAATGGGATTAGTACTAATTGAAGTTTGGGACAAAATAATAGCTAGGATTTTTCTTCTTCTACAGCTCATGTTAATACATGCATGAGGGGATATTTCTGGAAACTGTGCTAAATTAAGTCTGCCAGGTTGTTCTGCTAAAGTGAAATCAAATATTAATGTATGCATTTCAATAAACATTTCTGGGCTACAAATGATTGATCCAATTACTACACTAATCATAAATTCTGATTCTTTTAACAACTTTCTGACTCACGGAATTCCGAATTGCAAATTATGTGTAGTGAATGAATTTCAGCTATTGAATATTCATGTGACCCAAAGGGATCATTATGGTGGGCAATTTAATGTCATTCTTATAACAATAGCTATGATGTGAAAAGGCTAGAAAACAGTTTGTATTCATGGGACTGGCATGGTGGTCATTATTAATATTTTATTCAACACGAAGGAAGTAAGTTGTATTTGGATAGTGTGAACGAGCTCTAGAGTATATAAGTCGTCTCTTAAAAAAGGCAGAAAAATGTTTTTCCTGTTCTAATCCATTTTGTTACTATCATACAAATACACCACAATTGTCCCTGCCCCATACAGTAGTAAATTGACTTTACTTTTCAATATTTGTCACAAAGGAAAGTAATGGATGCCATTGTTTTCTGTAAATCAATTTTGTTCTCTCACTACTAATGCACACTAAAGCTTCAGGAAATGGGATGCCTGAATGCATGCCAAGAATATCTTCATTCACAGAAATACTTGTGAATACCACTTATGGCCCTCTATCCAGCTTTGTGCATTTCTTCCCCGGCACACCTCCCTACTCTATATTGTGAATAGTGTGGGCCATGTTGTTAACCAAGACCCTAAAGTGATGGAACCTTAAGGTTATTTTCATGAACCTTACCTTTTTCCATATCTTGAATTTTACTCATCAGTTATGTTTTATTCAGTGAAATCTCCAAAGAATTTTAGATTCCATTCAACATACACTAACTGCAGCCAGATAAAAATATTTTCTAACTTATTGCTAAAACTCTCTTAGCTCATAGGAAGATGACAAGATGAACACAACTAAAACTGGAAAAATGAAGAAATATAAATTATTATAGATATTTCAGTAGGATTTAGATGAGAACATAAGAAAGGCCATACTGGGTCAGACCAAAGGTCCATCTTGCCCAGTATCCTATCTGCTGACAGCAGCCAATGCCAGATGCCCCAGAGGGAGTGAACACAACAGGTAATCCTCACGTGATCCCTCTCCTGTCATCCATTTACAGCCTCTGACAGAGGCTAGGGACACCATTCTTACCCATCCTGGCTAATAGCCATTGATGGGCCTATTCTACATAAATTTATCTAGTTCTTTTTTTAACCCTGTTAAAGTCTTGGTATTCACAACATCCTAGGCAAGCAATCCCAACAGATTTACTATGTGCTGAGTGAAGAAAAACTTCCTTTTGTTTATTTTAAACCTGCTTCCTAGTAATTTAATTTGGTGACCCCTAGTTCTTATGTTATGGGAAGAGGTAAATAACTTTTCCTTATTCACTTTCTCCACATCAGTCATGATTTTATAGAATTATATTATATCCTTCCCTTAGTCTCCTCTTCTGTAAGCTGAAAAGTCCCAATCTTTTTCATCTCTCTTCATATGGGACACGTTTCAAACCCCTAATCATTTGTTGTCCTTTTCTGAATCATTCCCAATGCCAATATATCTTTTTTGAGATGAGGTGACCACATCTATAGTATTCGAGTTGCGGGTCTACCCCGGTTTTATATAGATGCAATAAGATATTTTCTGTCTTACTCTCTATCCCTTTGTTAATGATTCCTAACATTGTGTGCTTTTTTTGACTGCTGCTACACACTGAGTGGATATTTTCAGAGAACTATCCACAATGTCTCTCTCTCTCGAGTGGTAATAGCTACATTAGTTACCCTCATTTTGTATGTATAGTTGGGATTATTTTTTCCCCCATGTGCATTATTTTGCATTCATCAACATTAACATTCATTTGCCATTTTGTTGCCCAATCACCTAGTTTTGTGAGGTTCTTTTGAAGCTCTTCACAGTCTGTTTTGTTCCTAACTATCTTGAGCAGTTTACTATCACCTGTATATTTTGCCACTTCACTGTTTACTCCTTTCTCCAGATCATTTATAAATAGGTTAAATGGGATTGGTCCCAGTACAGACCCTTGGGCAACATCACTAGTTACCTCTCTCCAATCTGAAAACTGACCATTTGTTTCTTCCCTTTGCTTCCTGTCTTTTAACCAGTTATCAATCCATGTGAGGACCTTCCCTCTTATCCCATGACAACTTACTTTATTTAAGAGTCTTAGACAAGGTGAGGGACCTTGTCTAAGGCTTTCTGGAAGTCTCAGTACACTATATCTACTGGATTCCCCCTGGTGCACATACTTGTTCACCTCCTCAGAGAACTCTAGTAGACTAGTAAGGCATGATTTCCCTTTACAGAAACCATGTTGACTTTTCCCCAACAAATTATGTTCATCTATGTGACTGACAATTCTATTCTTTATAATAGTTTCAATTAATTTGCTCGGTAGTGATGTTAGATTTACCGGTCTGTAATTGCCAGGATCACCTATAGAGCCCTTTTAAAATATTGGTGTCACATGAGCTATCTTTCAGTCATTACGTACAGAAGATGATTTAAAGGGTAGGATACAAACCACAGTTAGTAGTTCTGCAATTTCCCATTTCAATTCTTTCGGAACTCTTGGGTGAATGTCATCTGGTCCCAGTGACTTGTTACTGTTAAATTTATCAATTTGTTCCAAAACCTCCTCTAGTGACACAGCAAGCTGTGACAACTCCTCAGATTTGTTACCTAAAAAGAATCGCTAAGGTTTGGAAATCTCCCTAATATCCTCAGCCATGAAGACCAAAGCAAAGAATTTATTTAGTTTCTCCAAAATGACCTTATCTTTGAATACTCCTTTAGCATTTTGATCATTCAGTGGTCCCACTGGTTGTTTAGCAGGCTTCCCTGCTTCTGAGGTACTTAAACATTTTGCTATTACTTTGAGTTTTTGACTAGCTGTTATTCCAGCTCCTTTTTTTGCCTTCCTTATTTTATTTTTACACTTAATTTGACAGTGTTTATGCTCCTTTTTATTTTCTTCACCAGGATTTAAAGTCCACTTTTTAAACAATGCTTTATCTCTTGCTGCTTCTTTTACTTGGTTGTTAAGCCATGGTGTCACTTTTTTTGGTTCTCTTACTGTTTTTTTTTAATTTGAGGTACATTTAAAAGTTGAGCCTCTATTATGGCGTCTTTGAAAAGTTTCCATGCTTCTTCCAGGGATTTAACTTTTGGCACTGTACTTTTTAATTTCTGTTTAACTAACCTCCTCCTTTTTGTGTAGTTCCCTTTTCTGAAATTAAATGCCACAGTGTTGGGATGCTGTGGTTTCCTCCCCCGCCCCCCACAGGGATGTTAAAGTTAATTACATTATGGTCACTATTTCCAACTGGTCCAGCTATAGTCACTTCTTGGACCAGATCCTACGCTCCACTTAGGACTAAATCGAGAATTGCCTCTCCTCTTTTGAGTTTCAGAACCAGCTGCTCCAAAAAGCAGTCATTTAAACTGTCAAGAAACTTCATCTCTGCATCCAGTCCTGAGGTGATTTGTACTCCGTCAATATAGGGATAGTTAAAACCCCCCATTATTACTGAGTTTCTTATTTTTATAGCCTCTCTCATCTCCCCTAGCATTTCATAGTCATTATCACTATCCTTACTGCTATATTCATATTAGAAGAACATGGAATTACTATTCATAAAGATTCTATGGCAGTTTGTCTTATTTAAGATTTTTACTTCATTGGATTCTACATTTTCTTTCATGTATAATGCCACTCCCCCACCAGCACAATCTATTTTGTCCTTCAAAAATAGTTGGTACCATAAATGAGAATAGTAGTGTGTACATATGGGGCTGTGAAATCAATGTAAGGAAAAGAGCTGACAAATATTTGAATTTGCTTTGGAAAAGACGATGAAAGGCATTACAAGCTTTAAGGAAAAACATGAAAGGATGTGGCACTGAACATGGAGAAAGAGGTTTCATTGAGAAATAGTGAAAAGCTATCGGCGGTGGTAAAATTATGACAAGTTTTTATGAAGATTCCTTAAATGCCCTGAACTCAGATCTTGTATTGTGACTTCTGTGGCCACAGAAGTTTGCCTCCACTGTTCTTCCTGTACATCTAATGCTTTTGAGATGGGAGGGCAGTCTCCCAAGACAGATGTCTTTAATAAGGAGCTTTCTTAAAGAGACTGATTTACAGAAATGAGGACAAAGTGGATAATAGACAATCTGTGCATGTGTTAGCACAAGACATGGAGACAGCAGGAGGATGAATAGAGGCTGATGTGGCTTCTCATTATTATGATTGTATTCTTTTAAATGAAATACTTTCCATTTCTTGATCTTGAGGATTGCATTAACTTTGAGAGTATAAAAAAATTGATGTAATCCCTTTTCTCTCTCACTTCCTCCCATATTTCCTTTTTTAAGGGCTTATCTATAAGAATACACAGTCCACATAATATTCCCAGGAATGATTTCAAATTACTCTTCAACAAACTGATTATGAGTTTCTCTTATGAGGAATCTAGGCACAAAATTGTAAAGGGTTCTCTTGCAATCAGGAAAGTGAATTCAAGGAGGCTCTCTATACTTCCTGGATCTCTTCTTGGCCATTTTAGAGACTTTACCATGGGTACTGTATTCTGATAAAAATAGAAGAGTAAGAAAGTCTCTCCACTTCAACTTCCTTTTACCAGGAAAAAAAAAAAATCAAGCTTGAGAAATCTGCGTAGGACTGATTCCTGCAGTCTGAAACTATAGTGCATAAAAGTGCACTTTCCTTCCCAGTTCCTCAGATTTATAGGTGAAGTGAGTGTGTGTGCCTGCGCAACTAAATAAATTATCTTCTCAGGATTCAACCACTGAACATAGCTTGATTTATGGGGTTCCTGCCTCTATTTCTAGGACAAAGTGAGGATGTCATGTATCATACTATCAAATTTTAAATCACTAAAGAGGAGATTATGGGTAGAGTCCTATGCAGATACAAAATTTGTATTTGCGCCTGCAATAACGATCCGTGAATATTCCCCCTCCGCATCTATGGATACCTGCAGATATAAATGGATTAGCAGGGCTCTAGGTATTAGGGGGCAGAAGCGGAAGGGAAGACGCAAATCTGCCGTGTGCCACAGAGATAAGCGTAACGCTGGGAAGGTTCACTCCTTTTAAGATTATCCCCAAGTTTTTTTTTTTTTTTAAACTTAACAGTTGCTCCCAAAGCTCCTACTTAAGGAATGGGCAGGGAAACCTTCATATGGCATAACCCTTTTGTCTCCAAATCAGTCCTCCATGTTACACAAGCAGCCATGCAACTAAACCTTTAATGTTACTTCACTCTGTAGTTAACGGAGCAGTATTATAAAATTAGCTGCACAGGTGCCTCCGTCTCACTGGAACCTTTAGTGAGCCAGGCAGAGCTATGCAATACCCATATGGCAAACCCACGTTGCCTCACTGAAACCTAGGATGAGCAAGGCAGGTTTGTATAAGGCTGCCTCATACCTTGTTAAAGTGAGCTGAATAAATTAATCTGAAATAAGTGGTAGGTCAAGGGACACTTTAATGCTTGCTTGTTCCTCCATGTCTGCATTGCTCACCATCTCTGGCCTCCAGGGAAGACTGGCAGGCAACATGAAGAATGGCTGACCCATAGCAAGTAGGGTCCCATTTGCCCAGCAGGTAAAGCATGACTCACTTGCAGCACAAGCAGGCTTTTGGTTAGGCCGGTAGTTGTGGCATGGCTGACCACAGCATGAATAGATTTGGTGAGTCTGGTCATTTTTGTACCTTCTGCCAACTTCTTTAAGCTACTGATTACTTGTGAGAAGATCTGCCAGAGAGCCTACAATGAAAGCTGCTGTAGCCAACAACCTTTGTATCAGAAGGATTAAAAAAAAATCCTGATGCAGGGCCTATTGGAGATTAAACAACAACTTGCTAACACACAAAATCCTTTTTTTGGCTGTTTTGGTTTCCTGTTGGCCTGAGCAAGAGATCTGGTAAAGTCCTCCTGCAAGCTGCTGAAGGCCGTTTATATTTGCTAGCTGGCTAGTTGTTCAGGGGAATGGCCATTCTAAGTCTGCATTGACAAATCTGGTTACTGCTCCTAAGAAACTGTAAGCAAGAGTAAGAATCATTGTAATGCATCTGCAGACTAGTCCTGTGAATTAGTTGGCATGTGATTTCTCTCTGAACCATACCAGAACACTTTATACATTTTGTAAGAAAGTCAAACTGGCTGCTCCTCTTGACCCAGATAACTCAAAAACAGGGGAGATAAAGAGAAAAGAGGAAGGAGTTTCATTTCCCACAGATACTTAAAATCGATTGTCTCCTCATTTCCAACAACCCTAGTTTAAATCCAACAGCAACCTATGAAAAACGAGTGGCCTGCAGTTGTAATTCTTTCCTTGTCCTCCATAGCAATGCTTCCTCTGCTTCAGATATCCAGGGATCATGATCATTTGTGAAAAGTGGCACATTAGAGCTTGACTCATTTTAACCAGACCATTTTAGTTCCATATAACAGTTACTTGATAAATTAATGCTGCAGCAGCATCAACTATTAATTGCCAGTTCTTTAAAACGGATAGCTTCCCTATTGTTTGTTGCATGTATCAGATATTGAAATCACATTAATTTGAAGGCTAACTTACTTAAAGTTTCATATTTCCATTTTCTGAATAGACTGTCAACAAAAAGATAATGTGAAAAAAAAAAAGTTTTCCGACATGAAGTTTTAGGATGTGAGAAAGTCAGCAATTTCCTTCATGGCCACAGACACTGTTTTTCTATACTATAATTTTACACTTACATTGTCCATAATTACTTGTATATAGCTAGTGTGACATATTTGGAAATTTCATTAATGGAGAATACATGATAACGAGAATCTTCTTTGTTCAGTCAAACAAATGTAATAACTTTATAAACAGAGACTGAAAAGGAAGTTATACTTCCCTAATATATTTTAATATATGGCTCATGAGTGATAGCACAGCATGATTAGCATATTAAGTCATAATACTATTTCATTTCTGCAGGAAGACATTTATAATTCCCCTCCCCAAACGCTCATTCTTTGAAAGTTATCCATATTTAGATGCAAGAGCAGTAAATTACATCTAATAACAAGCTGACCTAATACACACCCTTCCTGTTGGACTCCCCAGACTCATAATACTTTATTTAAGCATACTGTATACATAATTCAATTTAATGTCAATGAAACACCAATTAACTTCTCCAAAAACAAAACATTTAAAAACAAAACTCCAGAAACATTTCCAAAAGGAAATATATTTATGAAATATTATAGATTTAAAAATTATTTCTCTCAACTTATTGTAACAAAAAAATCAAGTGCCAAGAAATGAACAATTACATTTTACTGTTGACAAGTAAAGTCCATGCAATTATGTTGTGTGTGAAATATGGATTTTAAAATAAGGAATAATGACCATTGTGTAACAGGTGGTCAGTGTTGTTCAGTTTTCATGCAAAACCCTATTTCCTTTCCAACATCTTGAACAAATTATGAACTAAAAAAATATAGAATAATCAAATATACCAAATGCATCTGTATAAATCTTCCTTTAAATTTGTTTACTAAAGATATTAGTCAAGTCATGTCTTGTTAAATGATTGCCAAACATAGTTTTAAAGTTACTTTGGTGAAAAAAAGAATTAATTCTGAGCAAACTTATTTTTGAGAATAAAAAAATACTGCATTCTTCCCATTTTTATCTCACCATTTTGTTCCTTCTTTAGTAGAGAGAGAATCAGGTTTTTCTATGCTAACATTGTACTTCCAACTTACTTTTTGTTCCTTAGCTTTGGTATCCACATTTTGTGACAAAAAGATTGTGTCCTCAAGCCTCAGCTTGGAACACAATTACGGGCAAAATTAATTCTGAAAAGCTTTCTAAAGCATAGCCATTCCTAACAGCTTTGCCTTTCTGAATAAACCTGTTAAACACACACACAGTACAGACCAACAATAGAGGAAGAACCATTTTCTCCATGAATTTTGGAACCATGCAGTGAAAGTGCAGAATAGACAAGCTACTTTTCAGATAGGAGAGTAATCTAGACTGTGATGGATGGTGCTCACAGGCAATGTCTCCTAATGGTTAGGGTACTAGGTCTCTCCTCACTCTACCTCCAATTTTTCTCATTGCCCATTATGTCCTGTGGCAGTTTGCCTGTTGGTGGTTGTCAACCCAACTCTCTGGTCAGGTCTTCAATTAGATGGATTTTTTTTCTGGGATAACAGAGTCTTAAAGAAGATAGTGGCTTCTGCAGCTTCTCAAAGGCATGGGAGTGGGAGAGAACCTTCAGTCTGTTTAACAACTCCTGTGGATGCTTTGTTCCAGTTGTGCAGCTTGCAAAGCAGGTACCCCCTCTTTGGGTTTCCCCAACAGACAGAGAGAGTTTCCATGCCCTCTGTAACAAGATGCCTGGTAGGGTGCCCTCTAATTGGGAAAGCTCTGGCTCACACCCCATGAGAAATAACAATGCTCAACACCTAGGATCACGTTAAGGCTGCTTCCCTGGGCCATTTTCTACAATGTGCTACCTCATCAAAGTCTTACAGTTTGAAACAGTAGCAAAAAAAGCTGAGCCTTCATGTCTGCTGGGTTCAGCAGGCCAGCTTTCTACTGGAGAAAGGATTCTGTAGCATTCTTTTACAGGAGTTTTCAGGGTAGGTCTCTCTCTCTCTCTGCCCAGTCAAGCCTCTGCTGTGCTGTCTGCCTCTTAAAAGCAACATGTAGCTAAAGCATGCACTGCATTTGGCCCAGAGTTGTTCCTTAAACCCTTCAGTTCTGGTATACGGTTTATACATACAAAGTTTTCCAATCCAAACACAGCATTTTCCCATAAGCATCAGGAAGTGCCAGAGGTATTTGAAATAATTATTTAATGTCCAAAGGAAAAAGACAATATAGGCCCAATACTTTCAAAGATGGGGATGCTTTTAAGTGATGTATCAACTTTACGAGGTAACAGCAGACCTATTAAATAAGAACCCCATTCATAGGCTCATAGACTTTGAGGTCAGAGGTCAGGAGGGACCATTTTGATCATCTAGTCTGACCCCCTGCACAATGCAGGACACAGAATCTCACCCACCCACTCCTAGAATAATCCTCTCACCTATATCTCAGATATTGAAGTCCTCGAAATGATGGTTCAAAGACCCCAAGATGCAGAGAATCCTCCTGCTAGTGACCTGTGCCCCATGCTACAGAGGAAGGCGAAAAACCTCCAGGGCCTCTGCCAATCTACCCTGGAGGAAAATTCCTTCCCAACCCCAAATATGGCGATCAGCTGAACCCTGAGCATGTGGGCAAGACTCACGAGCCAGACACCCAGAAAAAAGTTCTCTATAGCAACTCCTATCTTCCCACCATTGGCCTATATACCACTGATAGTGAAAGGTCAATTAATTGCCAAGATCATGTTACCTCATCAAACCATCCCCTTCATAAACCCATCTAGCTTTATCTTGAAGCCAGATAGGTCTTTTGCCCCCACTACTTCCCTTGGAAGGCTGTTCCAGAACTTCACTCCTCTGATGGTTAGAAACCTTCGCCTAATTTCGAGTCTAAACTTCCTAATAGCCAGCTTATATCCATTTGTTCTTGTGTCCACACTGGTATTGAGCTTAAATAATTCTCCTCCCTCCTTGGCATTTATCCCTCTAATATATTTAAAGAGAGCAATCATATCTCCCCATAGCCTTCTTTTGGTTAAGGTAAACAAGCCAAGTTCCTTGAGTCTCCCTTCATAAGACAGGTTTTCCATTCCTCGGATCATCCTAGTGGCCCTTCTTTGTACCTGTTCCAGTTTGAATTCATCCTTCTTAAACATGGGAGACCAGAACTGCACACACTATTCCAAATGAGGTCTCACCAATGCTTTGTATAATGGCACTAACACCTCCTTATCCCTACTGGAAATACCTTGCCTAATGCATCCCAAGACCGTATTAGCCTTTTTCACAGCCATGTCACAATGGCGGCTCATAGTCATCCTGTGATCAACCAGGACTCCGAGGTCCTTCTCCTCTTCCGTTACTTCCAACTGATGTGTCCCCAGCTTATAACTAAAATTCTTGTTATTAATCCCTAAATGCATAACCTTACACTTCTCACTATTAAATTTCATCCTATTACTATTACTCCAATTTACAAGATCATCCAGATCTTCCTGTATGATATCCCAATCTTTTTCTGAATTGGCAATACCTCCCAACTTTGTGTCATCCGCAAACTTTATTAGCACACCCCCACTTTTAGTGCCGAAGTCAGTAATAAAAAGATTAAATAATAATGGTCCCTGAGGAACTCCGCTAGTAACCTCTCTCCAGCCTGACATTTCACCTTTCAGTACGACTCGCTGTAGTCTCCCCTTTAACCAGTTCCTTATCCACCTCTCAATTTTCATATTGATCCCCATCTTTTCCAATTTAACCAATAATTCCCCATGTGGTACTGTATCAAATGCCTTACTGAAATCGAGGTAGATTAGATCCAGTGCATTTCCTTTATCTAAAAAAATCTGTTACTTTCTCAAAGAAGGAGATCAGGTTGGTTTGGCATGATCTACCTTTTGTAAAACCATGTAGTAATTTGTCCCAATTGCCATTAACCTCAATGTCCCTAACTATTTTCTCCTTCAAATTTTTTTCTAAGACCTTGCATACTACAGATGTCAAACTAACAGGCCTGTAGTTACCCGGATCACTTTTTTTCCCTCTTTCTTAAAAATAGGAACTATATTAGCAATTCTCCAGTCAAATGGTACAACCCCTGAGTTTAGAGATTCATTAAAAATTTTTGCTAATGGACTTGCAATTTCATGTGTCAGTTCCTTTACTATTCTTGGATGAAGATTATCTGGGCCCCCTGATTTACTCCTATTAAGATGTTCGAGTTTGGCTTCTACCTCGGATTTGGTAATATCTACCTCCATGTCCTTATTCCCATTTGTTATGTTGCCATTATCCCTAAGATCTTCATTGGCCTCATTAAATACTGAAGCAAAGTATTTGTTTAGATATTGGGCCATGCCTAGATTATCCTTAACCTCCACTCCATCCTCAGTGATTAGCGGTCCCACTTCCTCTTTTTTTGTTTTCTTCCTATTTATATGGCTATAAAACCTTTTACTATTGGTTTTAATTCCCTTTGCAAGATCCAACTCAACATGACTTTTAGCCTCTCTCACTTTGTCCCTATATGCTCGAACCTCAATAAGGTAGCTTTCTTTACTGATCCCTCCCATCTTCCACTCCTTATATGCTTTCTGCTTTTTCTTAATCACCTCCCTGAGATTCTTGCTCATCCAACTTGGTCTAAAACACCTACCTATACATTTTTAACTCTTTCTTGGGATACAGGCTTCTGATAGCTTCTGCAACTTTAACTTAAAATAATCCCAGGCCTCCTCCACTTTTAGATCCATAAATTCTTTAGTCCAATCCACTTCCCTAACTAATTTCCTTAATTTATTAAAATTAGCCCTTTTGAAATCAAAAACCCTAGTCTCAGATTTATTTTTGTTTATCCTTCCATTTAGTTTGAACTGAATTAGCACATGATCGCTCGAGCCAAGGTTTTCCCCTACAACCATTTCTTCTATGAGGTCCTCGCTACTCACCAAAACCAAATCTAAATGGCTTCCCCCCGTGTTGGTTCAACAACTACTTGATGAAGGAATTCATCAGCTATCACATCTAGGAAAATCTGAACCCTATTATTATTACCAGTATTTGTTCTCCAGTCTATATCTGGAAAGTTGAAGTCTCCCATGATTACACAGTTTCCATTAGTATTTACTTCTTTAAAAACATTAAAGAGGTCTCTATCCATATCCAAATTAAATCCTGGTGGTCTATAGCACACCCCAAGCACTATCCCCGGGGAGGATCTAATAGTTTTCTTCCCCAATGTAATTTTTGCCCAGACAGACTCTGTCTTCTCCATTCCTTCACTTTTTAATTCTTTGCAGTCTACCTCATCATTGATATACAATGCTACTCCACCACCTTTACCTTTATTTCTGTCTTTCCTAAACAGCACATACCCTTCAATACCTGTACTCCAGTCATGCCTTATATTCCACCATGTTTCTGTTATTCCTATAATATCTGGTTTCACTTCCTGGACCAGTAGCTCTAGTTCCTCCATTTTGTTACCTAGGCTCCTCGCATTGGTGTACAAACATCTTAATTTTTGCTGTTTCACCTCACTCACATTCTTTACCCAATTTGGCACGGACATTGTACCTCCAACATGACCTATTAGACTAGTATCCACTCTGCCCTTCCTCCTTATGTACATTCTCCTACCCCCCCGGCTATATCCTTTCTTACTTTGTTTTCCTCCCTCTCAATGCTAAAATCCGGCATACAGATTACCTGGACATCTCCCAACCATCTCCCCCAAATTCCTAGTTTAAAGCTCTCTTAATCAGTTGTGCCAGCCTCCATCCTAGAAGTCTGTTTCCTTCCCTACTTAGGTGAAGTCCATCCCGAGAGAACAGTCCTCTGTCCGTGAATGCCTCCCAGTGGCCATACATCCCAAAGCCCTC
This sequence comes from Pelochelys cantorii, assembly GCA_032595735.1. NCBI lineage: Eukaryota > Metazoa > Chordata > Testudines > Trionychidae > Pelochelys > Pelochelys cantorii. The sequence goes on along the minus strand of CM064329.1, from coordinate 41,315,431 downwards.
CTTATAGCATCACTGCCTAAGCCACCTATTGAGCATCATAATCCTATCACACCTTTGTTGCCCTTCTCTAGGAACAGGCAGAATCCCACTGAAAATCACCTGAGCCTCGATTTCCTTAAGCGTCCTCCCCAACCTAGCATAGTCTCCCTTGATTCGTTCCAGCGAGAATCTAGCCGTATCATTTGTTCCTACATGAAGGATGATCAATGGATTCTTTCCCGCTCCCTTTAGGATCCTCTTCAACCTTAGTTCCACATCCCGTATCTTAGCACCTAGCAGACAGCACACCCTTCTGTCCTCTGGATCAGCTCTGGTTACAGGCCTGTCTATTCTTCTCAATAAGGAGTCCCCAATCACATAGACCTGCCTTTTCCTGGTGACAGTGAGATTCTCTGGTCTATCCCTTGTTTCCTCTGGCTGCAAGTCCTTTCCATTCCTATCGTCTCTTGTAATCTTCTTCAACCCATCCTGTATCCTCCTGGTGCTCATTATTGGTGTTGTCTCCATTGACTCTTCCCCTTTATGTATGGGACTAGCCACTCTTCTCTTCTTCCTTGCCTTTCCACCTTCAGTGGCCACCTGCTGTATCCCTTCTCCATCTCCGCATACCTGTTCTTGAGCTCTATTTCTCCTTCACTGGCCCATCTTTTCCTCTGCCTGGTTCTCATAGTCACATGCTTCCACTGTCCATTTTCTTCGCCCAGCAGTCCCCCCTCAGAGGCCTTTGATCCTGCTTCAGTCTGCATGTCTAAGCTTTCCCCTTCAGCCACCTCATGCCTTTGCTCCATCATCTGCTCAAACCCCCTTCTAAACTCGACCAGAGTTTCCACCTGCATCTCCAATCCTCGGATCTTTTCTTCCATCAGTTCTATTGGCGGCATTTCATACAAACAAAATTCCTTTCAGGTACCCCCTCCAGAATCATATACATACCACAGCTGCCACATCTACTCAGTCTCATTGTGTCCTCTACTGCTTGGGTTATGGCCACTGCTATCTCTGTGTTAATCAGCCTTCTCACCTAAATCCTGGCAAAACCAAAACCAAAACCAAACCGAAACACCCCCCTACGGCAAAAACAAACCCTAAACGAGTCCTACAATCCAAACTCCTCCAACAGAACTCCCACTCAAACTCTCCTGTTTACAGCTCTGTTTGCTGGCTCCTGCGCCGCTGCTGCTGTCTGTGATGGTTTCTTTTTTGAAGGGTCACTAATAAATTACATGCTCTCATATTTGTCTTCGTACCATCTCAAGTACAAAGATAAAAAAAATCTGACGTGTCACCTTTTTGATTTTGTGTACTTTTTGGAGTTATTTCATCAGCACAATGAAAATCATTTAAATTAGTTTAACTTTTATGCATAGTCAACTTGACTTTCAGGTTCTTAAGACAACAATGATTGGCAGTTTTATGTAACGTTTTGTGTGTTGACTAATTTTTTAAGCTTTTGTAGAACAGCGCCTAGCTGCTAAGCCTAGATAATATATAAATAACCAGAAGAAAGAGCCCATTAAAACAAGCGGATGATCTTCATATGAAGAATAATAATTACAGGTAAGGCTGCCAACAATTTAGCTGCTTATGGGAGAGAGCATGGTTGTTGGTGAAGAATAAAAGTCTCCAGTAGTCTGGAAAGGAAACTAGGGACATCCCCTACAAGCTTTACATCATAGTTACATAACTGATCAATCCTCTAGAGGAAAGAAAAGAGTGCATTCTTAGTCAGATGAACAATGTGAAAAACATGTGTTGCTGGAATTGATTGCCTTTCAGGGCAATGTTACAAAACTCTCCCATTAAGGCAGCAGTTGTTTCTTCCGTGTTTTGCACAGAGTTTACAGAAAAGCACTGAACAAGATCTACTGGAGATTTCCCAGGTCATGCACCATGCCTGAATGAAAAATGGTAAGACTGGTGTAAAAAAGCATCACCTCAACTGAAATAGATGGCTTGCATTTGTGCAGGTAAACCTGTAATCCAACAACAGAAATGGATATGTTCACCAAGAAACACTTGAAGCCTGTGAACAGAAGACAAATTGAGAAGAGGGAACCATCCTCAGCGAATCCAAACACAATCCTGAAATCTATTCTTATGATTTCAGTTCAGTGAACAGGTTTTACTTGGTCACTGAATTCAATAGGAGCAAGACCATATTCTAAATGCATACGCAATACTCACAGAGTCTGATCGTCAGAACATGGGACTGAACCAGAGACCTGAATAGTTCAATGCACGAGCCTCTACTACATGAGCTAAAACCACCTTAGTGAAGGCTGTAGCAGACTCATTTATCTCTAAATGGTCTTGGTACCACTAGAGGGGAGCAGAGTACCTCACCCAGGCAGTGTGGGGGCTATACAAAGGAATAGTAGATAGGTGGATGAAACAGAAGCAGATATGTTTTGTTCCATAAGGGAAAAGTGTTGGAAATCCATTTAGCTTAGTAAGGAACAGAAGTTACAAAAAATGATAGCCTAAATCTGACAAAACTCAGCCCCTGTAATAAGTACTCCAAATATGTCAATTTTAAAGATACACTAAAAAACAAGTGGACACATGAGTACAGGTGCATGCCCAATTATTTAAAAAGATTGTAAGGCTTGGAAAAGTTGTATGCACCTCTTATTTCAAAAAGTTGTGTCTCAGACCATTTATATGAAACATTTGCATAGCTAATCTTAATCACATTGCCATCTAAACAAAAATCAATGATTTATATGCATAGTGAAAGACAATAATTTAGTTTGAAATGAGAAAAAACAGTTACTTACCTTCGTAACTGTTGTTCTTTGAAATGTGTTACTCATGTCCATTCCACGTAGGTACGTGCACACGTCATTAGAAGTTTTTTCCCTTAGCAGTACCTATTGGCCAGAAGGGAAGCCTCCTAGAGTGGTGCCGGTATATCAGCTACGATATACCCTGGCTGGCCCTCTACCCCTTTGGTTCCTTCTTACCAGACTACCCCAAGAATGGGAGGCAGGTGGGATTTGGAATAAACATGAGCAACACATCTCGAAGAAACACAGTTACGAAGGCAAGTAACCGTTTTTTCTTCTTCGCGTGATTGCTCATGTCCATTCCATGTAGGTGATGCCAGAAACCCAAGGAGGTGGGGTCGGAGTTCTAACCTTCAACTGAGCAGAGGACAGCCCTTGCCAGGGCTGCATCCTCCCTAGCCGATGGCCCAGCGTGTAATGATTGGCAGAAATGCAGACTGAAGTCCATGTGGCAGCCCTGCAGATGTCCAAGATAGGGACCTGGGCCACAAACGCTGTAGAGGAGGCCTGGGTCCTAATGGAGTGGGCCGGCACCCCAGCCAGCTCATAGCACCCCTTGATACAGCATGTAATCCACGAGGAGATCCTCTGCGCAGAGACTAGCTGTCCCTTCAGCCTCTCCGCAACTGCTGCAAAGAACTGTGGGGACTTACGGAAGGCTTTGTTCTTTCCAAATAAAAAGCTAAAGCTCTCCTAACATCTAAAGCATATAATGCCTGTTCCTTACCTGAAGCATGGGGCTTGGGGTAAAAAACGGGGAGAAAAATATCTTGAGACACATGAAAGTGAGACACCACCTTCACAAGGAAGGCGGAGGTGTAATCTGACTTTATCCTTAAAGAAAACTGTATGGGGGAGGGGAGGTGGCGAGGTGAGGGCTCGCAGATAGCGACCAAGACAGACACTTTCCAAGAAAGGTGCAGCAGCGAGCACATCGCCAGGGGCTCAAAGGGAGGCCACATGAGTTTGGACAGTATCAGGCTGAGGTCCCACTGAGGGACAGGCTGACAGACATGCGGATAAAGACTGTCCAACCCTTTCCAAAAACCAGTGTACCATGGGATCTGCAAAGAGGATCTTGCCCTGGGAGCCCAGGTGGAAAGCAGAGATGGCCACCAAGTATATCCTAATTGAGGAGGAGGATAACCCCTGTAGCCTAAGATCCAGGAGGTAGTCCAGGACCAGGGGGATCTGGGCATCCATGGGTAAAACCCGCTTCTGGGCAACCTAGAAAAGCACTTCCACTTGGCCAGGTAAGTGGTCCTAGTGGAAGGTTTCCCACTCCCAAACAGGACCTCCTGCACACGCTCCAAGCACTGTAGCTCTGCTGCTGTCAGCCACAGAGCTTCCATGCCATTAGGTGCAAGTATTGCACGTTCGGATGGCAAAGCCTGCCAAAGTCCTGCTTGATGAGGTCCGGGTCCAACAGGAGAGCGATTAGTCTCTCGCAGGACAGGCTCAGGAGAGATGTGAACCAGTACTGCCTGGGGTCATACCAGCGTGAAGAGGATCAGGGAGGCCCTGAACTCCCAAACCCGCAGCAGCATTTTGTGAACCAGTGGGAAAGGTGGGAATGCATACACTAGACCCTTGGGCCAGGGAGTAATGAGCACATCTCTTAGGGAGCCCCATCCCAGCCCCATGAGGGAGCAAAACTGTGGGCACTACATGTTCCACTGGGTGGCAAACATGTCCAGAAGAGGAAACCCCCACCTGCGGATAACTTGGTGGTCCACATCCCCTCTGAGAGACCACTCATGGCTGGAGAAGGAGCCCCTCACCTGATCTGCCAGTGTTCTGGGATCCAGGAACAAGAGGCAACTGGGTGAATATCTGCCCCAATGCATAGCTCCCACAGCTGAAGAGCTTCCTGACACAGGGGAGGGAAGCAGGCCCTGACCTGCCTGTTGGTATAAGAGACCGCCAACCGACAATAAGAAAAAAATGAGGACTGTTTTGCCCCTGAGCCAAGGGAGAAAGGCCACACGAGTGGTGTTCTCGTCTATCCTCCCTGTTGAAGGGAAAGGACTGGGCAGCGATCGTCGAATTGAGGAAGTAAATGCGTGGTTGCGCAGGTGGTGTCGCAGAGAGGGCTTTGGTTTCTTCGACCATGGGACTCTTTTCCGGGCACAAGGATTGTTAGGAAGAGATGGGATCCACCTAATGAAGAGAGGAAGGAGCATCTTCGCGGGCAGGCTCGCAAACCTAGTGAGGAGGGTTCGTTGGGGGACGGTGACCAACACCCTGAGGGGAGTGGGAAAGTCGGATACCGGGAAGGAATGCAAAGAGGAACGAGCAAGAAAGGAGGACTCCTGATTCGAAAGGAGAAGATGGGGCGATCAACTGGTTATCTGCGGTGTTTGTACACTAATGCGAGAAGCCTGGGCAAGAAACAGGAAGAACTGGAGGCCCTGGCCCAGTCCAAGAAATATGATTTAATTGGGATAACAGAGACTTGGTGGGATGAATCGCATGACTGGAGCGCTGTCATGGAAGGGTATAGACTGTTCAGGAAGAACAGGCAGGGGAGAAAAGGAGGAGGAGTTGCACTGTACTTGAGAGCACGATTGCTCTGAACTCCAGTATATAGAGGGAGAAAAACCTGTTGAGAGTCTATGGGTTAAGTTTAGAGGTGCAAACAACAGCAGTGATGTTGTGGTTGGTGTCCACTACAGGCCACCGAATCAGGTGGATGAGGGAGATGAGGCTTTCTTCGGACAACTGAGAGAAGCTTCCAGATTGCAGGCCCTGGTTCTGGTAGGGGACTTTAATCACCCTGACATCTGTTGGGAAACCAATACGGCAGTACACAGGCAATCCACGAAGTTTTTGGAGAACGCTGGGGATAACTTCTTGGTACAAGTGCTGAAGGATCCAACCAGGGGCCGTGCGCAACTTGACCTTCTGCTCACAAACAGGGAGGAACTAATAGGGGAAGTAGGGGTGGGTGACAACCTAGGAAGCAGTGACCATGAGATGGTAGATTTCAGGATCCTGACCAAAGGAAGAAAAGAGAGTAGTAAAATACACACCTTGGACTTCAGAAAAGCAGATTTTGACTCCCTCAGAGACCTGATGGGCAGAATCCCCTGGGATGCTAACATGAAGAGAAAAGGAGTCCAGGAGAGCTGGCGGTATTTTAAAGAAGCCTTATTGAAGGCACAGAAAGAAGCCATCCCGATGCGTAGCAAGAGAGGCAAACATGGTAGGAGACCGGATTGGCTTACAGGGGAAATCCTTGGTGAACTTAAGTACAAAAAGGAAGCTTACAAAAAGTGGAAACTTGGACAAATGACCAGGGAAGGGTTTAAATGTATAGCTCGAGAATGCCAGGGGGTTATCAGGAAGGTGAAAGCGCAAATGGAATTGCGACTGGCTAAGGATGTGAAGGATAACAAGAAAGGTTTCTACAGGCATGTTAACAAGAAGAAGGTGATCAGAGGGTGTGCGGCCCCTACTGGACGAAGGAGGTAACCTAGTGACAGATGATGTGGGGAAAGCTGAAGTACTCAATGCTTTCTTTGCCTCTGTATTCACGGACAAGGTGGGCTCACGGACTAATGCGCTAAGTGACGCAAGATGGGATGAAGATCGACAGCCTTTAGTGGGTAAAGAACAGGTTAGGAACTATTTAGAAAAGCTAAACGTATACAAATCGATGGGTCCGGACTTAATGCATCCGAGGGTACTGAGGGTGTTGGCAAATGTCATTGAGGAGCCTTTGGCCATTATCTTTGAAAAGTTGTGGAGATCGGGAGAGATCCCAGATGATTGGAAAAAGGCAAATGTAGTGCCCATCTTCAAAAAAGGGAAGAAGGACGATCCAGAGAACTATAGGCCGGTCAGTCTTACCTCGGTTCCTAGAAAAATCATGGAAGGGATCCTTAAGGAATCCATTTTGAGGCACTTGGAAGAGAGGAAAGTGATTAGGAATAGTCAGCATGGATTCACAAAGGGCAAGTCGTGCCTGACCAATCTGATTTGCTTCTATGATGAGGTAACTGGCTCTGTGGACATGGGAAAGTCAGTGGATGTGATATACCTTGACTTTTGATACAGTCTCCCACAATATTCTTGCCAGCAAGTTAAGGGAATGTGGATTGGATAAATGGACTGTAAGATGGATAGAAAGCTGGCTAGAAGGCCGGGCCCAGCGGGTCGTGATCAACAGCTCGATGTCAGGATGGCGGTCGGTTTCTAGCGGAGTGCCCCAAGGTTCGGTTCTAGGACCGGTTTTGTTCAATATCTTTATTAATGACCTGGATGAAGGGATGGATTGCACCCTCAGCAAGTTTGCAGATGACACTAAGCTAGGGGGAGAGGTAGATACGCTGGAGGGCAGGGATAGAGTCCAGAGTGACTTAGACAAATTGGAGGATTGGGCCACAAGAAATCTGATGAGGTTCAACAAGGACAAGTGCAGAGTTCTGCACTTGGGACGGAAGAATCCTAAGCATTGTTACAGGCTGGGGACCAACCAGCTAAGTAGTAGTTCTGCAGAAAAGGACCTGGGGGATACAGTGGATGAGAAGCTGGATATGAGTCAACAGTGTGCCCTTGTAGCCAAGAAGGCTAATGGCATATTAGGTTGCATTAGAAGGAGCATTGCCAGCAGATCCAGAGATGTCATTATTCCCCTTTATTTGGCTCTGGTGAGGCCACTTCTGGAGTATTGTGTTCAGTTCTGGGTCCCCCACTACAAAAAGGATGTGGACGCATTGGAGAGGGTCCAGCGGAGGGCAACCAAAATGATTAGGGGGCTGGAGCATATGACTTATGAGGAGAGGCTGAGGGAGTTGGGTCTGTTTAGTCTGCAGAAGCGAAGAGTGAGGGGGGATTTGATAGCAGCCTTCAACTTCCTGAAGGGAGGTTCCAAAGAGGATGGAGAAAGGCTGTTCTCAGTAGTGACCGATGGCAGAACAAGGAGCAATGGTCTTAAGTTGTGGTTGGAGAGGTCCAGGTTGGATATCAGGAAAAACTATTTTACTCGGTGAGTGGTGAAACACTGGAATGGGTTACCTAGGGAAGTAGTGGAGTCTCCATCCCTAGAGGTGTTTAAGTCTCGGCTTGACAAAGCCCTGACTGGGTTTATCTAGTTGGGATTGGTCCTGCCTAGAGCAGGGGGCTGGACTTGATGACCTCCTGAGGTCTCTTTCAGCTCTATGGTTCTATGATTCTATGAGGCGAACTGCCTGCAGCTCCCTGACATTGATATGCAGGGAGAGGTTGTCCCTAGACCACATACGTTAGGTCTGCATATCTCCAAGGTGAGCCCCCCCAACAGATGTCAGGCATGCCCATCACTAACCGGAGGATCGGTAGAGGTCTGGAGAACAGGAGAAAGGCTGTTCTCAGTAGTGACGGATGGCAGAACAAGGAGCAATGGTCTTAAGTTGCAGTGCAAACCACCTTCTCCTAGGTTCACCAGTCCAGAGAGCACAGGACATTGGGTGGAACTGTCACCACTCTGTACCAAGAGTACAGGGACTGATTAGGAGCATCCACAAGCAACATCTGTAATGGACGCATGTGAAGCCTGGCGTGTTGAATGATGTAGGTGCAAGCGGCCCTCAGCCCCAGGAGACGCATGCCCTGGACGGCTGCTTTAATTGCCAGGAAACAGGATCTGAGGAGGGAGGCTGTGGCCAACACCAACTCCAGGTGGGCACCCACAAACTCTAACCTGGGTGGGGACCAGGGTCAATTTGGCTACATTCAGGAGCAGCCCCAGCTCTTGAAAAAGGTCCTGCACTAGAGCAATGTGGGTCAGCAGCTGATCCAAAGAAGAGCCTTGGAGAAGCCTGTCATTCGGGTACGGGGCCACCTGGACACCCCGCTTTCTCAGAGCAGTGGCCACAACAGCCATGTACTTCACAAACACTCGAGGGGCCATAAAAAGGCCAGAAGGGAGGGCCGCAATCTGATAGTAGTCCTGGACCAGCATAAAGTGGAGGAACTGACTATGGTGCAGTGCAGACGCCAGAGTCACTACCTTGAATTTGGCTTTGGTGATGAAGGCATTGAGTTCTCTGAGGTTCAGGATAGGCCGACACCCTCCTATGGCCTTGGGAACCAGGAAGTACCAGGAGTAGAAACCCCTGCCCAGGAACCGCTGGGAAACCTCTTTGACTGCCCCTAGGGTTAAGAGCTTCTGGACCTCCTCCTGGAGGAGATGCTCATGAGGAGGCTCCACTATCTCTCCAGTGCCAGTGGTGCCGGGGGAGTGGGGTGGGGGGTTGGACCTCTGGAGGTCTGCACACTGACTCCAGTGACGTGGGGAACCGTGCGTCATGCCCTGGCCTCTCTCTGATGCACCTCTGGGTTCTTCAAGATCCTCTCCTCTCAGATGCCAGAAGAGAGCGGGACCGAATGGTACCTGGTGACTAAGGGCCAAATAGCAGGTTTTCCATGAGCAAAGGTCCTGTTGGTGCTGGGGTGGAGGCACCGGAATGGTATGAATGTCCTGCACAGCTGGAAAGCCTCCAGTGTGGAGGGAAGATGAAGCTCCAGCACCAGGGAAAGTAACCAGGTAGGAGGGCTCGGCGCTGTCTGGGCCTTTTCCTGCCTGTCAGCCGATTGGTATCCTGCCCCCCCCCCCGCCATGTCTATGTGGGGAATTCTCTGTCCACCATTCTAGCTTTCTTCACTGGGGCCGTAGGTGGCGAATGATGCCGAACCATTGATGACGGTGGTGCACTCCACACCAGTGCTGAGTTTAACCTTTGGTCTTGTGGAGCAAGTGCAGACTCCACTAGAAGTGCCTGGAGTCAAATGCTGCTTTCTTTAATGTTTCTGGGATGGAAGGACCTGAAAATTCTACACTTGTCCAAGATACATCCTTCCCCCAGGCAGCAAAGGCAGTCAGCATGTGGGTTGCTGACTGGCATAGGTCTCTGGTGGGTGGTGTAGGCTTTGAAGCCAGGGGAGCAGGACATTCCCCATTCCCCAGGCAAAAGTCTCTAGGAGAATCAAGAGTCCAACTATTGACAGGTACTTCAGCTAATGACAGAACTATTTACAAACAACAGGATCAGGGAATTGCTAGATACAGCTAAGGCTGAAGCATGCTGTTCCAAGTAGTGTGACTGGTGGTAAAAAGAACTGAGGAGGGACGGGTTGGGGAGTGTCCTACATAGCATAGCATGTGCACACCACTCCAGGGGAAGCTGGGGACCTCAGTCCCTACAGGTACTGATGAGGGAAAATCTTCTGGCACCGCGCATGTGGCAGGCACATACACTTATGTTAAGTGGACATGAGCAAGCACTCGAAGAAGAAGAAATATAAGAAAAGTAATACTACCACTATCACCACCACCACAACCACCACCCTAGATGACCTGCCAAAAATTGCTGAAGTTCCACCAACTTTAGCAATACCCGCAAAATGTCTGATTCATGTCAACACACAGAGTAAGAGGATTTGTCAAGTTAACTTAACATTCCATTGTAGGCTTACCAAAAGCTTGTGCATTTTGGTAACTGATTAACATTCTGATAGGACACCTCAGAATGCACAGTGTAGATTACACTGCAACTATGGACATTTAATCACATTAAAGAAATAGAGCAATTTTCAGCCCCAAACCACATGAAGCCACGGACCCTCTGATTTGGTCGGAATTAAATGTAAAGGGGGAAAAACCTATGCTTTTTCTTTAAAAAGGGGAGATTTTTAGTTCTTTTCCTTGCACAAGTAGCTCTGAAATGTAAACCAAGCTTGAAAGGAACTAGGGATGTAAAATCCCGATTCATCAGTTAATTGATTAAACATTAGGTCAACCTAACATTTAACTTGTTAACTAAGTGGGCTCCTGGCCCTGGGGTTGTTGCTGCCACTGGCAGCGGGAGGCTCCCGGCTCCAGCGCCGTGGTCACTGGTAGAAGGCTCTCAGCCCTGGATTGCCATCACCGGCAGGCTCCTGGTCCCGCCATCCCGTGGGGCTGCTCCGAGGCACCAGTTAACGAGCACCCGGTAAGCATCACCTAGTAAGGGTGATGCTTACCAGGTAACCGGTTGCGCATTCAGAACCCTAAAAGGAACAAGCATGTATTCTGTGGTAGGAGGTTATGCCTGTATTTTTTGTGGTGAACTAAGTTTCCTAAATTGCCATCTATCCCCAAAAAAAGTCACATTAACACTACCCAAACTTTTGGTGCACAATGATGGTCAAGAATCAGCTACTTCTCTGGATACAGAGAGAAAATGTAAATGCAGGAAAGAATTTCCCTTGGTCTCAGAATGATACAAGATGGGTCATTATGTTTAAGCACTTGGTTTCAGTTTTTGCCTAGATTTAAGTAGCTCAAATACAAATGTAAGTCATCTATCCCGATCGTTCATGGCTTTTTGGGGCAAGATTTAAAATTATGTTTATTAGAAATGAATTATATACTTACGGCAAGGAGTATTTGGGTGGCTTGCAAGTTGTGGAAATGCCAGGATAACAGACATCTCTGGCTGATCATTTTGTTTTGGTTCCTCTTCAACAGATTGGTCAGCCCAAACTACCATTTTTGGTCTCTGAATTAGCTGTTCAATCTCCTTGTAATTAGCCTCTATGATACCATTTGCCATCCCGGCTTCTTTTAAGGTGAAGTACTGTTTTCTTAGAACTGGAAGCAAAGCATTTAGTACTCTACAAACAAACAAAGAAAATCCAAGATAAATGTCTTGATAAACTTAACAGTAACAAGTCACCGGAACTGGATGGCATTCACTCAAGAGTTCTGAAAGAACTCAAACGTGAAATTAACTATGGTTTGTAACCTATCCTTTAAATCGGCTTCTGTACCCAATGACTGGAAGATAGCTAATGTAACACCAATATTTAAAACGGGTTCTAGAGGCGATCCCAGCAATTACAGACTGGTAAGTCTAACGTCAATACTGGGCAAATTAGTTGAAACAATAGTAAAGAATAAAATTGTCAGACATTTAGAAGAACATAATTTGTTGGGCAAAAGTCAACATGGTTTCTGTAAAGGGAAATCATGTCTTACTAATCCATTAAAGTTCTTTGAAGGGGTCAACAAACATGTGGACAAGGGGGATCCAGTAGATATAGTGTACTTAGATTTCCAGAAAGCCTTTGACAAGGTCCCTCACCAAAGGCTCTTATGTAAATTAAGTTGTCATGGGATAAGAGGGAAGATCCTTTCACGGACTGAGAACTGGTTAAAAGACAGGAAACAAACGGTAGGAATAAATGGTAATTTTTCAGAATGGAGAGGGGTAACTAGTGGTGTTCCAGGGGTCAGTCCTAGGACCAATCCTATTCAACATGTTCATAAATGATCTGGAAAAAGGGGTAAACAGTGAGGTGGCAAAGTTTGCAGACGATACTGAAGTGCTCAAGGTAGTTAAGACCGAAGCAGACTGTGAAGAACTTCAAAAAAAGATCTCACCAAACTAAGTGACTGGGCAACAAAATGGCAAATGAAATTTAATGTGGATAAATGTAAAGTAATACACATTGGAAAAAATAACCCCAACTATACATATAATATGATGGGGGCTAATTTAGCTACAAGTAATCAGGAAAGATCTTGGAGTCATCGTGGATAGTTCTCTGAAGATGTCCACAGTGTGCAGTGGCAGTCAAAAAAGCAAACAGGATGTTAGGAATCATTAAAAAAGGGATAGAGAATAAGACGGAGAATATCTTATTGCGCTTATATAAATCCATGGTACGCCCTCATCTGGAATACTGCGTACAGATGTGGTCTCCTCATCTCAAAAAGATATACTAGCGTTAGAAAAGGTTCAGAGAAGGGCAACTAAAATGATTAGGGGTTTGGAATGGGTCCCATATGAGAAGAGATTAAAGAGACTGGGACTTTTCAGCTTGGAAAAGAGGAGACTAAGGGGGGATATAATAGAGGTATATAAAATCATGAGTGGTGTGGAGAAAATGAATAAGGAAAAGTTATTTACTTGTTCCTATAATATAAGAACTAGGGGCCACCAAATTAAACTAATTGGCAGCAGGTTTAAAACAAAAAACGGAAGTTCTTCTTCACACAGTGCATTGTCAATCTCTGGAACTCCTTGCCTGAGGAGGTTGTGAAGGCTAGGACTGTAACAGGGTTTAAAAGAGAAATAGATAAATTCATGGAGGTTAAGTCCATAAATGGCTATTAGCCAGTATGGGTAAGGAATGGTGTCCCTAGCCTCTGTCCGAGGACGGAGATGGATGGCAGGAGAGAGATCGCTTGATCATTACCTGTTCAATTCACTTCCTCTGGGACACCTGGCATTGGCCACTGTTGGCAGACAGGGTAATGGGCTGGATGGACCTTTGGTCTGACCCAGCATGGCCATTCTTATGTTACGTCTTTAAATAAAAATGTTAGTCTAGTCAACAGTAACCTAGCTATGAACTACCACTGTTAGAACATATAAGCTACTGTTGGCAGAACCCCTCAAAGTTTTCACCTACCTTTACAAATTGGGGTCCAAGTCATGTGCAGGTTTAAAATAGAGAGTGGGTGGGCAAGGTTCAGTGTCCCGCAATATGTAGCAAGTTAGACATGACCACATTGGTTCCTACTGGCTTAAAGTCTATAGTTGATTGAGCAGCATTAGTGTTTGATTGAATTTGAAAGAAGCGTAATTAACTTGTGTCAAGTACTAAAGCCCCATACAGAACTTCATTACTGATATAGCTCTGACATTTATTTTTCCAATTATGTGTCTCTTCAGATAACCAACATAGAACTTTTTTTGATTCAATTATTTTCAATCATGCATCACAGCGGTAGTGTTCACTTTTTGTATAACATCGAAGACGTGAACCAGACTTGCAGTCTATGTTTTGCAGGTTTGCTTAGTCAGCATTGCGTTTGCTGAAGTGGCAGTTTACATGGGATAGCTGATTTTATCATCCAATGCCTTAAGTGTAAGGGAATGTCAACATAACAAAACCTATATGCAAGCTAGCTTACATTATGGAGACAGCGAAATGTGGGCAGTATGAGCCCAGCACAAATCCTGGTTGCATACTCTACTTGATAACCTGTCTCTACTGCTATCGTTACCAGGGATAGCTGAATTAAGCCAGCTCAGGTAGGTTAGCCATGTAAGCCAGCTTTTGCTATGCTGATGCACCTTAAGGCGCAGGAATATTACAAGTTAATACAAATTTATAAACATTAATCTTATTGTTTGGTATACATATGGAAATTATATAAGCATCCTTTACCAAGTCTATGGGTACCACTGCAGTCTGCTCCTATGCTACACTGAACGGGGGCAGAGTGGAACAAGGAACACCAGGTACAGAGCTAGGGATCCTCTGGAATGCATGTACTCAGTAGGGAAGTGATAAAGACTGTGTGAATTGTAAATGAATGTAACAACATAAAATGATGGCTGTACTGGGTCAGACCAAAAGTCCATCGAGCCCAGTCCCCGGTCTGACAATTCCTTCAGAAGGAATGCACAGAACAGTAATCATCAAGTGATCCACTCTGTCATACTTTCCCAGATTCTGGCAAACACAGGCGAGGGACACCATTCCTGCCCATCTTGGCTAACAGCCATTAATGGACCTTTGCATCAATGAATGAAAATATCTTACTCTCACACCTTTGTTAAAAGTTTTGCGCTACTTGGAGGTAACTGTACCTTAATCTTGGTCTTAATATGTAATACTCTTTACTCAGCTCCTGTTTGCTGTTGTCAAAAAAAGCAAGCATACTACAACATATGAAATCTGACAACAAAGAAAGGAAAAACTCTGGTAATTCAATGGTAACAAAATAAAAAAAGCTATATTTTAAACAATTCTCTTTTGGAAGTATACTAGTAATTTGGGCTGACTTAATAATTCAGTGGCAACCCAACCTTCAAACAGAAGTGTCAACAATATTTAGTTCTTTAAAAGCTCTTTATGCTTGCAATACCAGAGAGATTTACAAATAAGAAAAATAGGCTGGATGCAATACAATCTTAGAAATTTGACCATTGCAGCTGAATATAATCTTAATTGTTTACACACCAGAATACCTGATTATTAAAGGAGAAGTCTTATATTAAAGGAATACTGGAGGGAGGAGGAAATTTTCAACATCTTTGTTGAACATTACAAGAATACTATGCTAATGATATTCTCCATATACAGTAATTTTTTTTTTGTTACAGAATTTACAACAGTTTAGATATAAGTCTGGAAAATTATGAAGCCATTTCCCCCTGAAACTCACTGAAATCTGTAAATTTATTATATATGTTTACAAGATTGGAGAGGAACACACATGTCAAGCATGATATACAAACACAGACTTACTTTTCTGTTTGCTTATGTTGCTGCTCTTGAAGTGATACTAGTGACATCATATGCTCAATCTGCATTTTCAGATCCTTGGCCTCGAGCTTTAAATGGCAGCAGTGAAGATCTTTACGGAGCAGCTTGAGAAATAAGTTACACAAGATATTACTTCAATTTCACTACAATACATACAAATTCAGTCTAAAAAGAATTTTAAGAGATTAGCATGCAATGCCTTGAAAAATAGTTTTGCAATTTATCTGTAACAGTGTTTCTCCAAGTGGTACGTGAAACCACGCTGAGAAAACCTGCTAACTGGCCATTCCGGTGTGTTTATTTACCGGCTCCGTAGCCACGTGGCTCCCACTAACTCCAGTTCGTGTTTGCAGCCAAGAGAAGCTGCGGGAAGCGGCGTGGGCCGGGTTGCTGCTTCCCATGACTCCCCTTGGCTGCAAACGGGGAACTGGAGCCGGTAAATAAACACACCTGAGTGGCTAGTTAGATGGTTTCTCAGAGTGGTTTCGCGGACCTCTTTCAGAAACACTGATCTATAACTATGCCAATACTAACCTTTAACTTAATAAATCTTACAATAGAAGTAAAATTGAATTCATGTTATTATTTCACTGCTATGTCTAACTATTGTCTTATAGAGGTCCATTCACAAACAGATTTGCGTGCTGCACATAGTTAAGACTACATATATGCACAATAACACTTACCTTCTCTATATCAAATTATTCTAGATTTTTTTTTAATTCACTGAATTTAAGGACCACTAGGTCATCTATTCTGAACATTTTGTATATGACAGGTCACTTACCACCACCCAGCATATGTATACTAAACCCAAAATGAAAATTATACCAAAATATTACAGTTCACAGGAGGTTAAACTAGGGCTGTCAAGCAATTAAATTGCAATAATTGAGTGCGCTGCCCTTTTGAAACACTGCAGCAGCGTTTCAAAGGGGCAGCGCAGTGGAAGCCTGGGATCAGCTGGAGTCTTCAGCTGACCTCAAGGCTCAGTGCAGCTGCCTCTTGGAAAGGCCGCCCTGATCCCAGGCTCCTAATGCACAACATTAATGCCTGAGATTAACGCGTTAAAAAAATTAACATGTTAATCCTGCCCTAGATTAAACTATTATGTGTCAAATGCCTGAGACCCTTGCAATAGTAGGGAATTACCATATGTACTCATTCATTAGCCAGTTCATTTATTAACAGAACCCTCCCAAGATGAAGATAAAAATGGCAAACTGTTATGACCTTTTCATAAGCCAAACCTATATTTCAGAGGTTGGTAAACTTCGGTTTCCAGCTCATCAGGGTAGGCTGCTGGCGCACTGGGATGTTTTTGTACTTGGAGCTAGGGATGTAATGGGCAACCGGTTAACCAGTTAAGCATCATCCTTACCGTGGCAGGTGGGAAGGGGGAGAGGAGGAGAAGCTGGGTTGTAATGGGCTCCTACCCAGCTCTGTTTAATATTTTACTGGTCGACCAATTAAATGGGATTTTACATCCCTACTTGGAGTGTCCTCCGCCATAGAGCTCTTCAGCTCCCAGTTCACTGTTCCCGGCTAATGGGAGCTGTAGGAAGCAGTGTGGGCTGAGGGATGTGTTGGCTGCCACTTCCTGCTACTCCCGTTGGGAACAGCAGCCACTGGGAGCTGAGGGGTGTCATCAGCCACCCCTGACTGACGACACTCCCTCAACTTACTACAAGGGGCTCTGTGTGCTGACCTAGGTGCACCCTGGGACTGGTGATATGCCCAGGGGGTCCAGAAGGGCCACTGAGCTGGTGGTGGCCAGTGCTGTTGCCACTGTGGTGGTGGGTGCCTTGTACTGCATCGAGACCGGTTGCACTAGATCTGGATGATACCACATCCGATTCAGATTGACTGAGAAGACCACGGCGGTGCCGATGATCTAGGTGCTGGGGTCGGTGCTGGGAGTTGGGACCCTATCTGGAACCTTGAACAGTGCCAAGAGGGCCTGGAAAGGGAGCAGCATCTTGGGCTTCTGGACCACGACCTCGACCTGGAGGCCAATATCTGTGCCAAGTTTCAATCCCTCAGTGCCGGCCTAGTGCACGGTGACGAACTCTCTCGGTGCTGGTGGTGGAGGGCATTGTGCTGGTGACGGCAGACCCTCCAAGGAGGAAGACGTGTCCCGGTACCAATCCGTGGGATTGTGGTTGACGGAGCATTGACAGCTTTCCCCTGAAGTGGTGCAGTCTCGGTGGTTTATCACACCCTGGAGGCCTCGGCCTCTAAGATTTCTATCAGATCTCTGGCTGCTTCAAAGGTGTCCGGTGTCAAAGGGGACATATCTCTTGGTGGATGGTCACATGCTGGATTCAAGGGCGCCAGTCCCAGGACCAGAGCTGACAGAACATCCTGGATCTCCTGCGCTGGTCCTGTCTTTATTGGGGCCTATGAGAGGATCTACCCCAATCCTCTCTCCTGCCCCGCGGTGCCGGTGAGGTAGATCTAGGTCTTGGCACTGCAGTCTTCGGTGCCAGGGAACCCTGGCACCAGTTCTTTGCCATACTTGGCTTCTGTGCTGCGTCTCTTACCGAGGATGGGGCTCTCTGCACCGAGCTGGCTCCCGGGGCCAATTTCTCGGCCTGAGGGGTTTTAGCTCTGCTTCCATCAGGAGCTGTTGGAGCCTGTGCTCCCTGTCCTTTCTAGTATGGAGCTTAAAGCTTTGACAGATCTTGCACTTTTCGGGTGCAGTGTTCTTCACCCAGGTGGTGAAAGCACACACCGTGCGGGTTGCTGTTGGGCATAAGGTGCTTGCAAGCTGTGCGTGCTCTAAGCCTGGGGCATTAGGCATACCCCAGCGCCCCGAGGGACTGAGATTTTTGGGCACTTGCCCACTGTCTCTTTATTTGCTTGAAGTTCTTGATCACAGAGAAAAAAAATAAGGCGAAGACAAAAAAAAAAAAAAAAAAAAAAAAAAGAGCTATCACTAGGAACTAGGCACTGGCTAAGCAAGAGCTAGCTACAGTTCCAGTGTTGCCACGGACGGTCAGAAGGAACAGATCGAAGGTAGGGTCGGCAGTGGTATATATGTGCTGATATAGTGAGGCCTCTCCGGGGGTCTCCAGAACCGACCCCAAGGGAGCTGCTAGGGGAAAAGTTTCTGATGTTTGTGCACGTGGCACGCACACACATGAATTGGAATCAACGTGAATGATCACTCGAAAAAGAACTGCTGTATTTGTAAAAGGGAGACTATACTTGATGACCCTGCTCTCAGAGCTGAAAGATTTTTTTCCCCTATAACAAAATATATCTATGTCTATATATCTCCAGGAAAGAATCTATAACAGGGGTGGGCAATAATTTTTGATGGGGGAGCCATTCCAAGATTTTGGAAAGTGATCAAGGGCCTCATTCTTCCATAATATTAATGGAGGTGCCTGGTCTGGGATGGGGGTTGGGTGCAGAGGAGAGCTTGGGGTAAGGGACTGGGGTGCAGGAGGAGATATGTGGTCTGGGTGGGAGTTTGAATGAGTGTATGAGTTCAAGAGGGGGACTGAGTTTGGCTTATGTGGGGTACAGGGACAGGAATTGGGAGAGCAGAGGCCTGGGAGGAGGGAGAGGCTGGAGTGCCAGAGGCAGGCACTGGCTAGGGGACTTACCTGTGTGACTCCCAGGCAGCAGCCTAGCACATTTCTCAGGCAGGCTCCCTGCCTGCCCCGCTCCCACACAGGATGCAGGGGCCATGTGCATTGGTGAATAAGAGCCTGAGGGGAGATGGGGAGTGGTGCTTTGCGCGCTTCCTGTTCTTCAAACAGGCAGTTCCCACTGGCCAGAAATTGGCCAATGGAATTATGCTGGGTGTGGGAGCAGAATGTGAAGCACCATCGCTCCCCCCGGCTCACAGCTGAGCAAAAGACATGGCTGTGGCAGCTGCTTTGCTTAGCAGCATTGTGGGAGAGGGGACACGGGGCAAACAGGGAGTCTGTATCCATGGGCCAGATCTGGTGGCTTGGTGGGCTGGATCCAGCCCGTGAAGGGTATTTTGCCCAGGCCCATATTATAAGCATGTTTGACTACAATATCTGAACTCTACCTTCGAAAAAGCCGCCCTTTTACCTGTGGAATACGGCCATCATGACCCAAGAGGCGCATTTCATTTTCCACACGATGCAGCCAGCTCGTATTCTCCTCAAAGTGTTTCATCTCTTCCTCTCTCTTCTTCTGTACATGCAAACGATGAGTTTCGAGCATTGCGAGCCTATGATCCCGTTTACAAGTGGCCTGAAATAACAGCATATTAAATAATTTAATGGGAAACTACCATATAATATTCATTGAATTCTGTTATGAAAGAGACTTTGCAGGCTTCCGAAATTGGGTAGATGTAGTCAAAACAATTTACACAGTTTTTGATCTATGTAATATTTGTAAAGGAGCACACTCTTCTTAAGTGCACTACTCAAGTCTATTTGTAGCTCTTTTCTTCTAAAGGCTTTTCAGTGGGACTTTTGAGACTAAAGTAAACTGTTTAACATGGCTAGAAAAATTGCATAGGTAGCACTGTCTAGTTACTAGTTAATGAAGAATGAAAAAAAGAGCCAAGAATTTGTGCACTCTTACCCTTGCTCCCTATTTGACAGCATAATTTTTAGAACTTGTCTTCACTACAGGCTAAATTGGCGCTGCAATTGATGCAACCGCGTCAATTTAGCAGGGATGGTGAAGATGTAATAAGTCTATGAGACAGCGCTCTCCTGTCAACTTCAGTACTCTATCTGCCTGAAAGGTGGATGCTAAGTTGGTGGGAGAGTGTTTGCCACTGACATGGCGTTATGTAGACATCACTGCAAGTTGATCTAAGCTCGGTCAACTTAAAATTACATAACTTAACTAGTGTAACTTAGACTTACCTTGTTAGTATAACCAAGGCCTTAGATACATAAGAAAAAAAGCAGAAGGACAAAACCAATAAACAGGGCTAGACAAATAATGCAATCTACTCGCCCGTGGTGAGTAGATTACAACCCGGAAGAGCCGGGTTCGGGCGATCTGCGCATGCGCAGATGGCCGGACAGCGTGGCTGGCAAGCAGGGCTCGCCACGGTTTGGCGAGCCCTGCCAATAAAGTTTCAACTCCAATTTCTCAAATGCCGTCCCTAATTTAAGGGTGATGGAGGGAAGTGATTGAAAGAAAAAACTATATAGGGCTGAAAACAAGGAGATTGAAAAGGGGACTGAAAACAAGGGTAAAAGAGATGGAGGTGTACCCTCTTGCCACCTCTTCCTATATTTAAGTTTCCTGTGCTCTGAGCCCAGGGAAGGTATGTTGGACAAGGGACACAGACCAGGATGGTGGTTAAGGCTTACCAGAGAGGAGCTAGTATGTAGGTGGATGCAACAAGTGGCTTAGACCAAGCCATTCTAAGCTCTGGAAGTTAGTGTTATATTGCTGACATGTCCTCTGAGACCGGAGGAAACACATACAAGTGTGGAACTCAGTGGAAAGGCTTTTACAGGGCAGTTAGAGGAAATTCAGTAAGGAAATATGCAAAGTTTTCCACTTAGGAAGGCACAATGAGTTGCATAAATACAAAATGGGGAAATGACTGCTTAGGAAGATGTACTGCAGAAAAGGACTGGGGGGAGGGGTATCTAATAGAAGATCACAAGCGGAACATGAATAACAAGTGTAACACCAATCATCATTCTGGGATGTAGAGGTTGGATATCCCTGGTCCAGCACCCTCGAGACCTGACAGGTCCTGGACAAAGGAGTTTGCCAGACCACGAGAGATCTGGGCTCTCTCAAGGGCCCTGGCCGCCAGGCCAGCTCCCTTTCCGGCCACAGCCTTCGCTCTCAGCTTCCTGCAGTGCCAGTCAGGCTATGCTTCTGACCCCAGGGCAGCCAGGCTGAATAGCTAAACTGCACTCCTGGCCCCTAATGGCTGCTAGGCTGTGCTGCCGGGTTGCACTCCTGGCTTCCGGCAGCTTTTGGGATGGCCAAGCTAAATTGCGTGGCTGTGCTCCTGGCCCCCAGCGGCTTCCGAGCTGGCCAGGCTCTGCTTCGCTGGCAGCCCCCAGTGGCTGCCAGCTGGGGTCCACTGCCAAGCCCTGGGGCTGCCAAACTCCCAGCCGAATGCCGCTGGGGCGCTCTGGTCCAGCAGCATCCGTGGTCCAGAATTACAAGTAGTAACTCTTCTGCTCCACTCTACCCTGGAAAGGTCTCAGCTGTATTACTGCGTCCAAAAACCACATTTTAAGAAAGATGTGGACAAACTGGAGAAGGACCAGAAAAGAGCAACAAAGATGATTAAAGGTCTAGAAAGCATGATCTATAAGGGAAGACTGAGAGAATTCGGTTTGTTTAGTCTGGAGAAGAGAAGACTCAGAGGGAATATAACAGATTTCAGGTACATAATAGGTTGTTACAAGGAGGAAAAAAAGTTGTTTTCCTTAACTTCTGAGGATAGGACAAGAAGCAATGGGCTTAAATTGCAGCAAGGGAGGTTTAGATACTGCACTCTCACAGCAACTGGATACAACAACCAAGAGAAAATAAAATACACATTACATAAATGTAAACAGTCCTTTAAGAAAAGTGACCTTTTAGACACTCACTTGTCATCCCAAAGTCTATTTTGCAAGAAGAAAACAGAAGTAGTTACATAACTGGATTAGAAACAAGAATACAATTTGTTCCAACCAAATTAAAGGTGACATTCAATTTCAAGGTTAGAGTGGCCACGCGGGTTGATTCGGCCTGGGGACACCCTGCCGCTCCCCGGCTCCCAGGCCAATCAGGGCCTGGGATGGGAGAGTGCACAAAGTCTCCTCCCCCGCCAGGAGCATGCAGTGCTTAGAGTCAACTGCTTGGGTTGACTAAGCGCCGTACGTCCATTGCAGGACAGGGGCAGGGCGGAGTGCACAAAGTCTCCTCCTACCTTGCAAGGGGCACGCGGCTGGTGGTTGACCAAGTGCAGTGCCCCCTTGCAGGGCAGAGGCAGAGAGTGAGAGACTTCCCGTGCTCCCCCACCCCCAGGCTCTGATTGATTTGGGGCAGGAGGGAGCATACAAAGTCTCCTCCCGCCACCAGAGGCATGGGTGCTTAGAGGGAACTGTCAGCTGTTCAGAGCCCTGACAGTTCCCTCTGAGGGGTGGGGCAGGGGCAAAACACTTGATATGCTCCCCCACCCCCAGGCCAGTCAGGGTCTGTGGATGGGAAAGCATGGAAGTGTCCTGGCCCTACCCCTTCTGGGGCAGCCCAGGGCCACTGAAAAATTTCTGAAGTGTCCCCCCCCCGCATCTACAATTATTGCCCACCCCTGCTCAAGTCTACCAAGATCAATATCATAAACTGAACTGTAATCATAAAGGTACATTTAAGAGCACAAGTATTAAATTTCTAAGCAGATCTCATAACTAAGGATGTTAGATATCTGGTAACTGAATAGTCATGTAACCACATGAAATCTTTGCAGTAACATGATTATTCCACAGTCCCTGGGGGTGGGGCTGGCAGCCAGTGTGCTCCCAGCCCCACTCCCAAGAAGCCCCTTACTACTGGGGGAGCCAGCCCATGAGGGGAGCCAATTAAAAAACCAACTCCCTGCACAAACCGCCTGCCTGCTGCCCTGCATTGCTGCTTTTGATACACAGGCAGCAGTGCAGGGTGGCGGAAGCCTCAGTCCGTAGGAGGTCTGAGCTCCCCACAAACAGAGGCTGCTCCGCGGGGAACTTGGACCCCTCGCTGACAGAAGCTGCTTTGTGGCAGCCTACCCTGTCCCACCCCTCCACTGACTGATAAAGGCAGCAGTGCATGTGGGGAAGGAGGGGGCCGCTGGCAGCTCTGCAGAGCCGCTGTTGGTGGGGGTGGAAACAGTTTTAAGTTGGGTCACCCCAGCACTGGCTCCTGCCCCCTCCCCCCCCACTACCTCTGATACAGACGTAGCAAGGAGGTGAGGAAATGCGTGTAGTCAAGAAGATTAACCAGTAAGCCTAGGCTTGTCATATATAGTTGAGTACATGTAGACATCCCTAATCACAACCAGTTTAAACAAATGTTTGACCGAAATAAATGACTGAAAAACAAAACACCTTGATTAAATCAGAGTTAAGGCTGTCTGGTGATATCTCATGCCCCTTCAGAACACAGAGTCTAGCAAACCTCAAATTTGTGAACACCAGGAAATACAGAATTAAGGTAAGTGCCCACACTATTTTAACTCTGTACTCCTGAAGTTAGCAATAGGCTTTGGGAATTTATCTTCCAGAACTACATGTGCATTCATTATGTTAGGTGTAGTAGTTTTGAATAGTGAAGAAATAAACTGGGGCTGTGTGAATGAGCTGTGATTTTGATCTGAGCAGCTCTGGGTCTGAGAGCACCCCAGGTATGTCATCAAAGGAAAAGGGTTCCAGTTTACATCTGGCCTGTGTTATACAAGAGTTTGGATTAGATTATTATAATAGTCACTTCTGGCCATGGAAAACGCAGAAATGTCTGACCGGCAGTAGCAGGGCACCGGGACCTTTTTGCTATTGGTATGGTAAGCAGTGAGATGGGATATGAGAGCTGTCTCTGGATGTAATGATTGCCAGGGGAAATATAGATTTAGATGGTACCTTGTGTTCAAGTGTAAAAGGGTTATAAGAGTATGAAATGGTTGTTAAATTTTTAACTTGACATCATTATCCCCATTTTAGAGATAGGAAACAGATACAGAGAAGTGAAATGACTTCCACACAGTCCTCCAGGAAGTTTTAGTCTTTTTTTTTGGACCACACGCTAAGTATATGTGATTCCTCAGTGCTCTTTACCCCTCCTGTGTATTTTGCTATTGTGCAACGGCGATAATGGTCATCCTTTGAAATGTTTGCAGTGTGTAGCTGTTAATAGGTCTTGTGAGAGAAATTGTATTCATTGTCTGTTTGTTCCAAAATATTTTCACTTTTTGGACATGATTGTTACAGTCATTTTAAGAGTAAGAGAAGACTGGTCTACCTATATGGTTCTTCACCCTCTGCCTCACCATTCACTGCAATATGTAGCCCCTGCCACCAACATTTCTAGTTCTCTCTTCCCTTTCCATTCCATTAATGACTCCTGCATGCCAAGTAATGGCTTAACATTTAAAAAATTGTTCCTTGCTGTCCCCTGCCTTATGCTACTGAATATATATATCAATATCACAGGTACTAGCTTAGGCAGGCTGCATGCTGCCATGGGTATGTAGCCTGAACTGCCCACTCAGTCCCTACACAGGAGTGATGTGTCCTGCAACTATTTGTTTTCTGGATTTCAGATATTTAAATTTGTGTTAGTCCATCCCCTGATACAAACTCACATGCAGAGCAGGGAGAAGGGCTCAGGTACCCACAAGAGGAGCAGATCCTAGGAGACACATCAGGCAGGAGAGGGATTCAGACTCCTGAAGAGGGGTAGAACTCCCCCACATTCCCATGCAGAATTGGGAGAATCCCTCCTATCTAAGTGCTACATGGGAAGTGCTACACAAACAGTTGTGTGAGCTGCTTCATTCATGTCAGTGGAGGTTTCCTGCTCCCTGTCCCTGCCTTTGAAATGTTTCTGATGTGTCATGCCTACCCATTCTCAGCTCCTCACCTCAGTCTCAGCAGTGCACTCACAATTCTGAACTCCCCACCAGGAGGGCAGGAATTCCTCATGTACTGGCTCACAAAAGGAGGTAGGGAATTTGAGTGCCTGGTGTAATAACTGAGCACTGGTTTGATCTCTGAGCAAAAAAACCAAACACAGTCAGAAGGTTACAGCCCCTGACGGGGGAAAAAGCTGATCTTGGAATCCCTTTGGTCAAATGGCCCCATATTTGCATCACTGACTATATCCCCTACAGCATATTAAATTTCAAGACTAATTTGATTAATTGCACATATCTTAGAGCACTCACGCTTCAAAAGCAAAGCAAGTCTTAACTTTATCTATTGCTCTAATAATGGAGAGCCATACTGTAAATATTTCACTGTAACAGGGGCTTGAGAAATGATGATACAGGATAAAATAATGTTTTAGAGTAGTACTTCAAAATTCAATTCACTGCAAATTGCGGTGTGAAAAACTTTTGGAATACATTAATCACTTGAAACATTATTTGTGACAAGCACAAGATTTCTGAAATAGCAGTGTATTTTTTTCCTAGGACACTATTTATAACAACTGTAAATTTTCAAGCGAATCCCTGCACACAATGGAAACTTGAAATTGTTGTCAGTTAAATTTTGTTCTAACAACTAATTAAATAGAGGAAAAACTAAATCTCTATTCAGAAACTAAATTAAGATTGAAGGTTTTCAGGCTTTATTGCCTATTCTTGGATTTCCTGTAAAAAGATTAGGATAGCAAACTCTGAACAGGATCAGCCATTTGAAATACAGGCCAAAGGATACTGAACTTCAAGGCCACTGACAGAACTGCTTTAAAATTTTTTACCTTTCCTCTGTCAACCTAGTGGCAGAAAATTGGGATCGCTTTAAGTTTGATATGGAGCTTGATCATGCTTGCCAGTACAGTGCTACAAACAGACTTTCCAGCCAAGTAGCTATGCCAGGTGTGCTGCCATGTTGTTAAGTTTGTGGTTGCACAGAAGCAGCATGGATATGTTCTGTCTAGTCAGATCTCGAAGTAGCAACTGTATATCACATCTAAATTGAAACACTAGGAGACTTTTCATGTTTAGCTGCAAAGTAAGCCTTAACACGTTCCCTTATTCAGTGGAAGAGCCACCCTAGACGGGCCTTCCACATTCAGGATATCCACCGTCGGGTCAGAGTCTTCCAAGACTCATTCAACCTGCACTCCCAGGGTTTGGGCCAAATGTTTTAGTAAATCCTGGTGGGTCTGGGAGTCCAACGATGGCATGGAGAGGGATAACACTTCCAGGGCCTCATCTGGGGAAGATGACGAATACTCCCTAGAAGCAGGGTCCTCATGCTCAGGCAGATGCTCAGAGTCCTGGGATACCAGTGACTGGTCAGGCAACCCTTGAGGGCACAGCTCAACTACCCCTTCCAGAGAAGGTGTGGTGGACTCTGTGTCAAGCGCCCATGGTCCTGTGCTGGGGCGCAAGGCAGCTCCACTGAAAAGGTGGAGCCCATCTTGGAGGGGACACCACCTCTGGGACTGATGGTAGGCCCATGGGGTCCAAAAAGGCCACTGGGCTGGGGGTTGCCACTGGGGGAAGGAGGGGCATGTGTGCTGCACAGACTGCACTGAGGTACTATGGTGTCAGGAACAGTGTCCTGAATGAAAGCAGTGCCCGAGTGGGAACGGTGCCAGGACTGGGAAGGAGAGGCCATATCCCGGGACCAACGGACCCAATGTCAGAGTCTGACAAATAGTTCACCCCCTAGCACAGCAGTGCAGACGATGGGTCCAGAGACTTGCTGCACCACAGCTGCAGGCTTGCTCCGGTGCCGGGTAGGCAGTGATGGCACTAAGTGCCCCGGTGCTGTGGCTGGTGCTGCCGACGCGGAGGTGCTCGGTACCATGCCCTCTCCAGAGGCAGAGGTCGTGGCCAGTGCTGATGGATGTGGCACGGGCCAGGGTGTTGGAGCCACTGGTGTCGAAGCTGGTGCAGACTTCGAAGTGCATCGGCTAGCCTCAGACGCGGCCAACGTGTCGGTACTGGATTGAGCCTTGAACCCCTGCAGTGTGCCGGTGCCGGCAGGAGAGGCAAAGGAAGAAGTGAGTTCTATCAACTCCCCAGCTGAAAGGTGTCCAGGGTCAAAGGGAGGTTCACCACTACGGGATCCTCTTCAGGTATGGGATCCCGGGCTGCGCTCAACTGGTACTGAGAGAGCCCTCGAGCAACAGGCCTTGAGGCTAAAGTGGAGGCAATAGAGTGCCCTGACTGAGGGCATACTCTGGATGCATGATGTGACAGATCTGCCTCTGTCCGACCTCTTCTTTTCCACCACCAGTGACTGCGAGCAGTGCTGGGAGTCTTAACACCCAAGAGGAACCAGTCAGCCCTGGTGCCTCCTGCACCGAAGATGGTGTGCTATAGGAAGCAGGTGCCAAGTCCATGGCCAGTGCTGGATGGAGTGCCGATTCCATCAGAAGAATGTTGGGGTGTGAATCACTCTCTCGCTATGTCTGGGGTTTGAAGCTCCGCTAATTGTAAAAATCTGTTGAAGATACGAGCCTCACCCAAATACTTAAGGCACGAATAGTGTGGGTCCACACAGGGCACAGGCTTAAGGCAGTCTGTGCAGGGCTTAAACCCTTGGGGCCCAGGCATGCCACAGGGAAGGGGAACGCAGCAGGCGAACCCCAACCCTACAGAAACACTAATGCTAACTCTTACTAGAAGAGCTGAAAACTTGAAAAACTGGAAGTGAAAAACTAGCTACAACTACCGCTGGTATTGCATGGGAGGTTCCAATGACCATCACAGGCAGTAAAAAGGAACTGAAGAGGTTGTGGGCTGACAGAGGATTATATGATTGCATATGCAGGCACCACTCTAGGGGGCTCCCTGTCAGTCTGACAGGTACCGTTGAGGGAAAAACCTTCTGATAACCTGTGCATGAGACAGGCGCACACCTACATGGAACAAACAATCACTCGAAGAAGAACAGTCCCATTCCTGGCACTTTGTGTTTTCCGAGCACAACCAAACTCTGACCTTGGTTTAAATCTGTGTAAGAAGCAGCTGCATACCAAATTTGGTGATTCTAGCTCTTATAGTTTAGGAGGAGTTCTTGAATAAAACGGACTCACTCACATACACTAAAACACACACACATATGGATTAAAAATTATACAATTTTTGTACTAAAAGCAGATATACTTAACATTCATAAGGTCCTGACTGAAGTAATACATTTAAAACAATTCAAGTGATTTAAAAGCCTACATTTAATTTAAGCAAGCAAATTAGATTTCCAAGTCTTACTGATCTTTAACAAGTCTCTGATTCTTAGAGGTCTCCATCACTTTTAAAAATGCAATTCAGAAGCTGAAGACACTTGTACACAAAAGGTTAGATAGTTGATCTAGATTAAAGATAAAAATGTCAAAATAGAGGTTCTGTACAGTAACATGGCAAAATGAAGTGATACCTTTTCTACTCTGTCTTGAGAGCACACCAACTCAATTTGTTCATGGAATTGTTTCTGGTAATACGTTTTCAAAATATTCTCTTTAAGTCGCATTTCTAGCTTGAGGTATTCCTTTCTGATTTCCTCCCGGTTTATGAACAAACTTTTTAGAATTTCTCGGAATCTACTAAAAAAAAGGGATAAGTTAAGAGAAAATGATTACACATGTAATCCTTTCATGAATTACTGGTTTACTATGATAAAATAGAAGCAAATAAAAATCCAATTCTGAGCTAAGAAAGTAAATATAGAAAAATAAGGAATCAAAATTAGTAAGTGATCACAAGAAAAGTTTTATTTCTATTTCCCAAAGTGGTAGTACAAAAAGCAAAGATTCCATAATGAAAATTAAGATCCATATGAACAAGCAGCACATATTCACATTTCAAAAGGGATTAAACTATCCTTGTTTAGATTAGGAAGTCATTAAAAGGGCGAATTTATTCCCCCATCATCCAAACAGCCGCCACCACCACCATCCAAGTACCTTCATTTTCAGTAAGAGTTTAAACCACATACAATCCTGACATACATATAAGACAACTGACTCCCAAAAGCAGAGAATTTAAGTTCCAAACATCTAAATACTTTCTGGTTTCTTCCTCCCCCTGCAGCTCTCAAGTTTTCGTTTTACAATAAAATGCCTCACCCTTATAGTGACTCCTACAATTATTACAAAAGGCCCCCTTCACCCTTTTGAAAATGAAGCTCCACCCTCTCACTTGTTTAATTCTTTGCCTGCAAGAACTCATGCATGCTTTGCAATTGTCCAAAGCTAGCGGAAGCAAAACTATACTCAAACACAGTGAAGATTTAGGTCCTAATATCTGTGAGGTTGAGGATAGAAAACTTGAGATGGAAGGATATTTGGAAGAAGGGGTCCAATGCTGGGGAGACCCTGATCTCTTTGTAGATCATAAGAGTGGCCATACTGGGTCAGACCAAAGGTCCACCTCGCCCAGTATCCTGTCTGCCGACAGCGACCTATACCAGATGCCCCAGAGGGATGCAACACATCCGGTAATCCTCACGTGATCCCTCTCTTGTCACCTATTTCCAGACAAACAGAGGCTAGGGACACCATTCCTACCCACCCTGGATAATAGCCATTGATGGGCCTAACCTCCATGAATCTATCTAGCTCTTTTTTGAACCCTTTTAAAGTCTTAGTCTTCACCAAATCCTCTGGCAAGGAGTTCCACAGGTTGACTGTGTGCTGAGTGAAGAAAAACTTCCTTTTATTTTAAACCTGCTGCATATTAATTTCATTTGGTGACCCCCTAGTTCTTATATTGTAGGAATAAATAAATAACTTTTCCTTATTAACTTTTTCTACACCAGTCCTGATTTTATAGACTTCTCTTAGTCTCCTCTTTTCTAAGTTGAAAAGTCCAAGTCCAAGATCCAGAACTTACTTAGCCTTAATCCATCACCATCCAGGATGTGAATCATTATGTAAATACATTACATTTTAGTCTACGAACACTAAAAAATGGCCAGGGAATTTGCTGGACCAGGGAATTTGCAGTGGTCTGCTGCCACTGGCTTCCCAGCCTGCCTCTCTTCACTGCCACTGGCTCTGCTTCTGTTCCGGCTGGCTCCCCTGCGTCCAGCCTGGCTGGGCTGCCGGATGCAACCTCCAGCTCTGGCCGACCCCTCTACCGCTGGCTTTGCTGAGCTGCAGGCCCTCAGCCAATCCAACAGGGCTGCTAATTCCCCTGACACCAGGCTCCCAGCCCAGCAGCTCTCCCAGTCGCTGGCTCTCCTGCCACTAGGCTCCTAATCCCAGGGCTCTCTGGTTCAGGAATATCCATGGTCGGGCAGGACTATATGCATGTTGTCAGACCAGAGAGTCCTGGTTTTGGGAGGTGCAACCTATAGTAACAGTAATAATTTGTTCAGAAGCTTTTGCAGGATTATGACCCAAAGGTATAAAGAAACAACAGATTTGAGGACTAGTCAACATGCATTTTAGGAATATTTATTAAAAAAGGATACCTTATCATTAAGCTAACAAAATTAAAAGTTAACATCTAGACATTTGGAATAACTGAGCTGACCAAAAAAATCATCATCAGGCTATACAACATCTTAAGAATTATTTATGAAATTCTGCAAACTCACACTCATCAGTCTGTATAATTTTAGATACAGAGAAAAATTGCACTTTTACAGAAGCATAGAAGGTAAAAACAGCAGCTTCTAGATTAAGCAGTCAAACTTTGTGTATGTAAAAGAATCCAAAGTCTTTCGGGACAAATCCAGAAACATACAACTCACATCTAGTATAAAATATTTTATTGTAAATTCCCCTCCCTTTTCTCAAAAATGTTTGAGAAGTACAATTAGGGTAAGTACAAAACAAGGACAGACATACCCTAGTATTTATTGGTTTAGATCCAGATCTTTGATGGGAATTATAAATTCGTAAAGATAAGACAAATTTATCTTCCTTTAAAAATAGTTTCTCACAATCAGGAGCCTCAACATTAGGTTGTTCAGCTAAACCTCATATACATACTGATTACATAATCTCTGGAAATTCTTCTAGACACTAATGTATTGCTAAAAAAAGTTTGTTTGTAAACCTAAAACAGATTGGTACTTCCTAATTCATTTTGAGTACATAAGACAGACCATATTCCAGACCAATGCTCCATCTAGTCTAATATCCTGTATTCCAAGAGTGGCCAATGCCAGATGTTTCAGAGGGGGATGAACAGAAAGGAGCAATTTTGCGTAATCCATCCTATTATCCAGTCTCAGCTTTTGCAAGTTGGAGGTTTAGGGATACCTGAAGCATACTTCTTTGACTTTCTTTGCTAACAGCCATTATAGACTGATCCTCCATTAACTTAACTCATTCTTTTTTGGACCTAGTTATAATTTTGGTCTTCACAACATCCCAGAGCAACAAGTTTCACAGGTTGACTATGCAAACTTCCTCTTGTATGCTTAACTTGCTGCCTATTCATTTCATTGGGTAGCCCACAGTTCTTGTGTTAAGAGGCACAAAACAAATAGAATCTTACTTTGTTCTTGTGACTAACCCTCAGTTTATCTTGTTAGATGTAATATTATGCAATTACAGTAATTTAGTGGCATAAGTATCCAATTCTGTCTCTAGAGTTTTCCAGCTGAAAGAACAGCAAGGGCCAATTGGAGTAACCCCAGCTAGATAATCTTCAGAAACCTGATTATGGTTCTAAAGGGATGCATCCAAGAAAAAAAAATGCACACATTTCTGACTATTGTATTTTCCTCCATTATAGAAGAGCCTGAACTAGGAAAATGATAAAAAAAAGTTATTCCAAGATCTTAGCTTTATTTATTTATTCTCTCCTGGGCATATCACATCAAAAAAAGAAATAGAGGCGGTATAGCCAAACTTACTGATCCTCTGAGCTGCATATGACTATCTTCAGAGTCACCGCACACTTGTCAGGGCTCGGGGCTTCACCCCCATTCCTGCTGAAACTCTGAGCTCCAGAAGGCGTGCCCCAAGATGCTCCTCCTTACTGGGCAGAAGTCCCTATCGCACCCTCCATTGCAAAGAAGAGGTCCTCAGTCCTTCCTCCCCCACTTCAAATCTTATAGGTGGAGAACTAGGGTTGGTGGAGGCAGCTCTGTGAGCCCCACTTCAATGGAAAGCCATAATTTGGCCATCCCATGTAATAGACCACCACTCAGAGAAACAAAACATCCTTCCTAAAAACAAAATGCATTAAACCAAAACTATTCAGTTTATAGAAACGAAGATGCTACATATACAAAGTCCAAGTGCTTCTCTGAAACCTGGGGAAATACAGGACCCACTGTGCAAAAAGAACACTGTCAGAGGTGTATTTGGCAATGGCATCAACTAAGTCATGGTATGCAGACTTTATACCATCTGACTACCTGCAAAAATAACTTTAGTAAGTGGCTGTGCTGAAAGCTCACCCAAATCAACTAACAATAGGATCTTCTTACTCTACTCAAAATGGCTGTCATCAGTAGTGCAGGCTGGATGGCACTAGAGGCTGGATGGCAAGCAGGAACAGAAGTAGCAGAAGTAAAGGCTATAATTATAGCCAATTTCATATAATACAAATAATCAAAAAGTAAAGTTTGATTTCTTAGCACAGATCCCCAGATTCTAAAATAAAGCAGAGCCTTCTATTAGCACAAAGAGAAAACTAGTCCCATTCATGAAAATACTATTTTCCCCAGAAGTTTAAACCACATTCCAAACTTTTAAATAACTAGATCTTGAGCCGTTTCCTTGTGCTTTTGATAAAATCTCGATAAATTTTTATGCTGTTGTATAAGAAACTTAACAGATCTATTAGATCACTTAGACCAGCTTACTGCCAGGACAGGATTGTTGTCTGAAGTACGTTTTTGGAAATTTTGCCTAGCCTACTAGTCAATGTCCCATGGAATGGACTTCAACTACTTTCCCCGGGAGACTATTCAACACCCTAATACATCCTTCAGAAACTTTTCCTGTCACTGTGCTTAAATTTTCATTTTCCCAGTTTCATTCTACAGCTCTTAGTGCTACACAACACTGTAACACCCCAAATAATGCCACTCAGTGCTTTGTGTTAAAACATATCTGATGTGTCTACATGTTATGTACTATTAAGTCAGCTAAACTGCAAATGTATGTTTTAGTTATTTAAGTTTCTCTGTTTAAGTCTATTTCTCTAGCTTGGGGGTTGTTTGCTGAGAATTTAGAGAGAATTAACACAATCTCAATATTTTCCTGATACAATGGTGCCCAGAACTGAGTAATCCTCCCCCTACTGTGTGACTCTGAATGGAGCTCTGAATTACTTCAGCAAAAATGACCTTGCAAACACCGTCTAATCTGTTATCCTCTATGAAACTTAGGTATGCTTCAGCATTACTAGAGAGTAGTTCATCTATTGATCAGTGTTTTCAGATGTTGTGTCTCCCATTTTATAGGGAATTTTGTGAAATCCTAAAGCAGGGGTTGGAACCTAAGGCCTGGGGGCTGGATGAGGCCCCGGCTTGCCTGGATCTAGCCCCCGAGGCTTGGGGCTCCTCCACATAGGGGAGCCTGGGGTGGTGTTCCAGCCCCCTCCCCCTCGCCCCCCCGCCATTCCCCTGGAGGGCTGGAGCACACAAGATCTACTAGCCTGGGCCCCCGAATACTCTGGTGTGCACGGGGAGTGTCTGTCTCCTTCTCAGTTGGGGACCACACCAGAGAGGATTTCCCCCGCCCCCTTCTCACTTACGTGTGGCCCTTGATTGATTTTTCTGTGGGTTAGCAGCCCCCAATCCAAAAAAGGTTCCCCACCCCGTCTTAAGGTGGGTAGGCAAAATTGACACATGGGTTAGAATCACTTTACAGCAGGAATAAAATCAATACCTGTTTGACTCACCTAAAGATAGGGAAAACAAACCTTACAGAACTAGTGAAACTGCCTTTTGTTAAGTTTAGTTTCACTATACACACCGTAATTAAGCACTATAATTAAAACATGTAGATTCAAGGGGTCTACTTTTATCCATTCTAAGTATATTGTGAGATTGTCTTAATATAGTTGTTTTTCAATATTAAGGAAGAATTCCATTCCATTACATGAATCCTTGCCTAGGAAAAGAATTGTGTGTTAGTGTGCAGATAAATCCCCACCTTTAACAGTACAACAGAATCTAGCGCAACATATATTAGTAGCTAAAATGACAAAATTACCTTAAATGCATTGAACTTCAGTACCTCCAACATGCATAAAGCACAGATGACACAAACTGAATAAGTTGTTAAAAATGCATAGAAGATAAACATTTTAAAATAAATGCTGAATGGTAAAATTCAGATTTTTGTAAGGCTCAGTGGTAAACAAACACTGCTAACCAGAGTAAATAGCCACACTTTTGTCAAACTGGTGACTATTTAATAGGTAAATATCTATAAATCTCAGAACTTCATCTTTTTTTGGTCTTAATGACAATGTACGTGAACTGAGAGGGCACTGCACCTTGATTTCCACAGAATCCGCATAGTGTTTTACCCATTAATTTAACTAGATAGTTAAAGCATCAAAGGCTTAATTCTTCTGTTTTCCTTTTTTAAAAAAGGAGACATATCAGCTGTCACGATTTTTTTCTTTAAAATCTTCTTATTTTCAAGTTTTCACATTCTTTACAAGCATTTCTTAATTCAGACATGTCTCAATCAAGTATCGCCATTTTACAGGTTTATTAAAAGATCCAACTGCCTCCTTTTTTTTCATCTGTATAGTTGAATGGTTTCTGAACCTTTAAACTGGAAAGCTCAATATAATGAAAATTATACCCTGTTGCTACTTGCCTTTGCTGAAGCACTAACTCCAGTCTAACACAAACTTGTTTTAAAACAGAAAAACTAGAATATTCTTTTATAGTAGTATTTTTGAAATCAGAATATTCGAAATGGAATATTCTAAATGGACCTTTAACATATAACGCTATATGTTATAAAACTCATAGGGCCATACTGAAACTTCCTAGCTAAAAGTTTATCATTGAATAGGACGTTAAAAAAAAAAAAAAAAAAAAAAGGTTCATTAAGGTTGCCAACTGATAACTTTAACTTACTTAATGGTAGGAAAACTATCTAGTAGAGTCAAGAGAGACTAGTTAGAAAATCTGCCCTGAGATTTTTATTTTAAATTCAGCAAGCAAAGTGTACTGTAAAACAATAGTGTGTATAATGTCACATCTACTTTAGAGAGAGCAACACAAATCAAACTGAAACCAAGATTTTTAGAAAGTATAGAACTGATTTTAAAAAGTTATGGTAAAATTCTGTAAACCTAATTTTGTCAAAATGAAACCTTAATATGATTTTACCTTTGTATTTCTGCTTGCTGCTGGTTTGAAAGAACGCTTGTACCACAATTTTCTGAAATGGCTGCTTTTTCTTCTTCATATGCTCTCAGTTTCTCTTTCAGCATTATGATCTGAAAAACAAGGACAATACGATTGAAATACAAAGCTTGCCTCAAATATCCTTATTTTACCATCCTCTTGAAAGAGGCATTTTTAAATTTAACAGTTAGGGGTATCCCCCTGAATAGACCATGGAAACTTTTGCTCCTTAGGAAAACTACAGATAAATCTTACCTCATGCTTTCACTCACTATATACACTTTTCTGTTTATACTAATTATAGTGATCAAGACTGACATACCTCTTTCTTTTGTTCATTGCAAATCTTAACATATTGACTTATATGACTGTCCAAGCTAACAACATTGCTTTTCAACTGTTAAGGAAAAGAAAAAAAAATAAAATTTAATAAAATTCTTTATACATCATACACAATAACTGTATTAGTTACAAATATCACTAATTACATTTGAGCTGTATTACAAGAAGAGACAAAAGTACACTGTTAGATCAGATTGAAAGACAGAAGATCATGGTTATATATGTAGGTCTGCCAGTGGTTACAGGCATGGTCTGCATTACAAAGGACACATCTTTCTCATATACAGAAAATTGGGGATAATGATACTTAACTACCATTGTAAAGTGCATTGAGATTTATGGCATCGCTGGGGGAAATAAAGTTTGCAGTCTTTAGGACTAGCTTTGGCATTTACCTTAAACACATGACATTTTGTTTCTAATGTAACTAATCTGAACATTTAAGAAGTGGAAATTATAATTAAGAAAATAAAGGATATTAGACTAGATGATTCAACAGAATTCTGATGCAAAAGCCAAGTAAATTGTATATTGCTCTAGACACAAATATCTGCATCATTATTTGAATACTGTGCCTCTTTAATTTTGTACACTCCAATACTTACAAAATAAGCTGTATAAATTTACTTACAGAAGATTTAATATCTTTTGCTCGGTTTGCATACTTAAGAGTGTTGTAAGTGTCATCATAGAACATTGAAGAAGGACTAACAGCAGCTATCATTATAGTCCGACAATTCCCTCCAAGAGAATCTTTCAATAAACGAGTCAGCTTGCTGTTACGATAAGGAATGTGTTGTTTCTTGCTCTGAAAAAAAGAAAAGAAAAAGTGACAAGTGTTT
Source organism: Pelochelys cantorii (assembly GCA_032595735.1). Lineage (NCBI taxonomy): Eukaryota > Metazoa > Chordata > Testudines > Trionychidae > Pelochelys > Pelochelys cantorii. Next base: position 41,279,200 of record CM064329.1, on the reverse strand, counting down.
TTGTGGATTACAGAAGTTAGTACATTTGACCTGCCTTAAGAGTCAGTTTTAAGACTTAATCTCACAAAGACAGCAGTGCATTCACTAGTGACAAGTGGTAAAGCTTTGGAATCTCACTTCCATTAGTAAGCTTCCTCCAAGCCACAACCCCACACACAAATCACCCTGTCCACTTTAAAACTTTCCTCACAAAAATCAAGGCTCAGTGCATTTATTGCTAACATTTTTGAAAGTTACCAATTTGCTTGCTATTCCCTAGATAGCCGACAATGGTGATTTTTATGATGCAGACAGACTTGTATGGCACAGAAAATGGACTACAGTATGGTGAATCTCCATCATAGAAATTAAAAACAAATGACGACAAACCCCTTTCATAATATTAACTGAATTGCCATGATATGATAAGACTGCAATGACTAAGGACATCACCCTGAACCAAATAAATCTATAGGCATAGGCCCAAATACCGCAGGCCTTTCTAGGCTTAGAAATTAGGTGGCTTTGTTTGGGCCAGCAAGGGAATTCAACCTATTCCACTTCTCCTACTGGGCTTAAAGTAAGTTCTGTTCCTGAAGGATGAAACCTAAATATATTGGTTCTTGTGCATCTAAGAGGATTTATACCCTTTTGCCTGCTCAGGGCTAGCATTCCATGCCAGAAAGGAATGCTCCCCACTCATGAGGGTTAGAGTAAAACCAGGTATTTTAGACCTTGCTGAGAGCATCATGCTAGTCATATTTTCAGGACTAGTGAAGTAATTTTGCCCAGGTCAGTTTGGCAGTGAGGAAATGTGGATAAATACCAGCTTCCCTGTGCAGATAGCCACTCAATAGCAGAATCTCTAACAGATGAGAAGAATGCTGGAGCTCCTGTTGTCTGGTACAGCAAGGAAACAAACCTCTCTCTCCTCTCCTGACCCTTGTACTGTTGAGGGGACCCTGAGGGCAGTTGGGACCCATCAACAGTATGGCACTAGGTCAGCTGGGTGGGGAGGGGCCGAGAGGGGGATGACAGCAGCCTTCTGCCATGTGGTATGAATTACAAGGGAAAGATAACTTGTAAGGATGAACTTAAAAAACAACAAATGGTCTGGTAGCACTTTATAGATTAACAAAACATGTAGATGGTATTATGAGCTTTTGTGGGCACAGCCCACTTCTTCAGATGACTGGAGTTATGAAGAAGTGGGCTGTGCCCACGAAAGCTCATGATACCATCTACATGTTTTGTTAGTCTATAAAGTACTACCAGACCATTTGTTGTTTTTTAAGTTTATCCTGTACAGACTAACTCGACTACCCCCTGAAGCTTGTAAGGGATGAGTTATTGTTGGATAGTTCACAGATGTGTAACAAAGATGTGGCCTAGTTAGCCATATTCCTGAAGTCTAGGGTTTTTTTTAAATGGGGTTTTGGATAGAGTATGCAGCATGGTGACTTATTTCATGAGAACTCAGTCAGTAACTAAGAGCACCATGGTGTCTTTGATTCAGCTCTAAACTACAAAGCACTTTTCGCAATCCAAACGGACACCTAAAATAGATTTGGTATAGCTTGAAGGGGAAAACAAAAATCCCCTGAGAAGAGCCAAGAGAACTGGGTACTCAGGGGGAGAAGACTGCTGACCACCTGGGGCAGAAGACAGTGTTTGACCCCACCCCCAACAAGTGTCCCCCTTCCAATAAGGTGCAGAAATGTAAACCGTAGTGGCAACAGGAGATGAGGAGCAGCCACCTGCTCCTGAAGCTAGCAGGCTCAGCATTCAAAGGAAGTGGTGTAAGGTACTAGTGGACTCTCTTCAGAGGGAGTCAGAAGAATAAAGCTGCTGACCTGACATGATATCCCAAGAAGTCTTCTGACTGCCTGAGGCCCATATCTGAGACATCACAGAAAAGTTGCTGAGGCTCATCCGACCCTCTGACCACTAAGATGGGCACTAATAGTACTGTGACGTCTGACACTGAGCAGGCCAGCAGTGACTACAGAGCTCTAGGAGTAGGATAAAGGAGTCAGAGGCACAGGGTGTGTCCCGATTAAGGAAAGAGCTTAGACAGGAACACATGCAAGCTGAAGATTAATGCATGGATGCACAGATGGTATTGCAGGAAGGCTTGGACTTCCTCAGTCATGGGAGGATGTTCTGTGAAGAAGCTCTGCTTGGAAGAAATGGGTTCACTTAACCAAGAAGAGAAAAGCATCTTTGCACAACAACTTGTCAGTCCAGTGAGAAAGGCTTTACATTAGATTTAAAGAGAGTAGGTGAGAAAAGTCCACAGACATGCAGTAAAAAAGTGATTTGACAGAAGACTATATATTTTAGGGAGAAGGAGATCATAGGAACAAGAATGAAATCATTGGGAGAATCTGCTGAACACCTTATATCGCTCTACAAAAATGCAAAGAGTATGGGAAATAAACAGGAAGAAGAACTGCAAGTATTAGCCCATAAGCTAAATAATGACTTAACTGGCATTAGAGACTTGATGGGATATCTTGTGACTGGAATACTGATAGAAAAGCCTACAGCTTGATGTGGAAAGACAGGTAGGACAAAAAGGGAAGTGGTATTGCAGTATATACACATTTGTTCTGCGGTCCAGAAAGAGTTGAAAGCCAAACCAATTGAAAGTCTCTGGGTAAAAAATAAAAAAGGAGTTGCACTCTGCTAGTTGTCTACTATAGACCACAAAATAGGAAGAGGAAGTTGACAAGGCATTTCTAGAACTACACAAATTCCCAAACATGAGACCTTTTCCAAATGTAGCTGGATAGTTAATGTAATATAGCAAAACACAAGATTTCCAGTAAGTTCATGGATATATTGGAGACAATTTTTTGTTTCAGGAATAAGTAATGAGCAGGACAGCTATTTTAGTCTTGATTTTGACCAACAGAGAGGCATTTTAGCAAACCTGAAAATAAAAGGTAATTTGGATGAAGATATGAAATGTTAGATTTAATAATTCTAAGGAAAGGAAAGCATGAGAGCAACAGAATGAGGACAACAGCCGTTAAACTCTGAGAACTGGTAGGTAAGGTCCAATGAGAAGAAAATCTAAGGGATAAAGTTGTCCATGAAAGCTAGCAGTTGCTAAGCACAACTGAAAACTATCCTAATACAAAGGAAAGAGAAGAAACGAAGAGGCCAGGGTGTACCAACCCTACACGGGCTTAACGGGGGCAGACCAACCATTGTGGGCCAAGGAGATCACACACTCTTTTCCTTGTTGCTCATGCAGCAAGTGGAAGAGCCAGATAGAAGAAGGCAGCCCAGCTCAGTCAACAGTAGCTGCAGAAGAGGAAGGACATGTCCTGTGGGCTCCTTCTGAGGTACAAACACTCCAAGCAGCAGGGCCCATGCACCTGGACCACCGTGTGGAAACCTCCTTGGCTACAGAGACTAACAGAGATGCTGGCTCGCCTTCAGCTGAGGAAGTGCCCAAGATACTATTTGTGGTACAAAGTGACCCAGGAGATATAGTGGAAACTGCTACCTAAATCCTTAACATGGAAGTCCCCAGCTTCATAGGGCCCTGGGTTGGAACCCAGTGGAGCAGGAGAAGCTGGGTTCCCCTACCCTCCACCCCCACTTGCTACTGCCTGCTCCAGCTAGGAGGCTGCAGGAGCCTAAACTGTTTGTTTGCTTTGCCCACCCAGGGACAGCAGTCTGAAGGGCTGTTTATTTGGAGTCTCAGAGACCACCAACTATTCATGTAAAGATCCTGCAAAGGGGACTAAAACCCTTGCGATCAAAATTACCCACTTAACATGGAATGCCAACAACAGGGCATACCAAGCCTGCAATGGGCCAACAGGGGTGCCTCAGCTTTATACACAGGATCCCTGTCGCAGGCTCCATCAGGAGCTCTTTAATGACCTGAAAGTCAAAAAAGGAATACTGCAAAAAGCAGGAACACAAATTGCTAAGAAGGAACCCATAAAAATAGCACAATCACGTAGAGACAAAAATCAGAAAGGCTAAGACAACCTGAAGGAAAAGGAAGCACTGGGAGCTAGGACTCCAATTGTGGCTGAAGAACCACCTCCACAAGGAGAATCTTAAGCTACTGCTCTCTTTCCTTAATTGTCCTTGGTTGGAATTCCTGACACATTTTGCAGTGGTCCTTCTCCTAACCCTCATCCAGGCACCTCAAGCAGGAGGCATGACAGTCGCTTTTCAGCATGCATTTAGCACATGACTAAAAAGCTCTGAAGCCTGAGGAACAAAGCATGCCCCAGAAAATGGTAGGAAAAAATGGAGGGAAGGAACGACGTAACGGAAATTTATAGAACTACTAACACTAAAACTAATCTACTAGGGCTATATACAAACAGTTGATCAAAAACTGCTAGTCTGCTTACCGTCACTGGTAGTAAGAAGATATTAAGTAGGGAGCAGGTCGGGGCAAGGCTCTATAGTGGGTGCAGTGAAGGCGCCAGTCCAAGGGGCACCCCGGCCAACCCTACAGCTAGCTGGAAGGAGGGAAAAAAAAAAAATCTTCCAGTTACTGTGCATGTGTGTGCACATACATCTGATTGGAATGCACATGAACAAGCACCTGAAGAACAGATTAAAGAATATTTAAATAAGTTGGGAGAGTACACTTATAAAATTTCCAGATGACAGCAACCAGGAAGGGGCGGGGAGAGTTGCAAGCGCTTTGGACAACAGGAGTAGAATTCAAAACATGCTTGACAAATTGCACTGAATTCAAAAAGATAAAATTCAATATAGGTAAGTGCAAAGTATTATACTTTGGAAAGAAAAAATATAAGGTGGCTAGAGGGGGTTTAAGAGGATCTGGGGGTTACAAGTGGATCTCAAATTGAATACAAATCAACAATGCGATGCAGCTGCCAAGAACCTAATGCATTCTGGGATACAATAACTGGTGCATTTACGTCAGACAAGGGAGGTAATTGCCCTTCTCTATTCGGCATTGGTGAAGCCTCAGCTGAAGTATTCTGTCCAATTCTGGACATATTTGAAATATGTGCACAAATTGGAAAGACTCCAGAGAAGAGCAATGAAAGAAAACCGGATCATTGAGAAAGGAACTGGGCTTGTCTTGAGAAAAGATGACTAAGGGAAACTCAGGTAGAGTTTTTAATATGTTAAAGGTTGTCAAAAGGGATGGAAGTCAATTGTTCATACCACTGAAAGCAGCAGTATCAATGGGCTAAATCTATAGCAAATCAGATTTAGGTTAGATATGAAATTTTCAAATTATAAAGGTAGGAAGCCTATTCCAGGGCTTAACACGTGAGGTTTTCAAATATCTCAATCATGGAGATTCAAAAAACAGTTGGACAAACACCTCTAATGGATGGTCTGGGTTTACTTGGTGCTGTCTCAGGGCAGTGGCTGGACTTGATGCCTTCTCAAGGTCCCATCTAGCCATATATTTCTACGATTTTATGACATGCGAGGCACATTTTTTTTTAAATTATTATCCTCTGTGATAGAAGGGATATCTTCACTAGTCTTTCAGCAGGGATCTACTCCTTTCTGCTTGTCAGTTGCTATTACTGAGCTGACTACTTCTAACAAGCTTCCAGAAGGCTCTTCAAAAATTATCTAGCAACCCATTTTATACTATGAAGCGAAGACTGAACAAAAGGGAAGCATTTCCCTTCCAGATAACAAAAATAACTGCTGTTTACTTACTCATAATAGAAAGCAACTCAGTGCGGTTTTAATAATGAATCTGAATACATAGTGCAAGCAGTAGTGTTAAAAACGTAATAACTTATTTTAATTCATAAAAGTGGATTATTTTATGGAATATTCTGTAACCCCATGATAAAATGATTGCACTGAATTTTTGTCACCAAGACAGACATCATCTGGAACGTTAAGTTTTTCTTCCTTCACGTTTCCTGCTGGCTAATTCTATAACTAATACAAAAGAGTGAGATGAAGTAACTAGTGCCATATGCTAATGCCAATACTTTAACTATTAAAAGCATTATTAAAAGACCTAACTAATGTAAAAATATTGAGCTGGAGCATCAGGACTCCAGCTTAATGGTGACAGGGCAGCAGGCACAAAGACAGCAAGAAGCACTTTACCTTCAAAAAGATTGATGCTATGGCTGTGCTTTTATGATTACAATAGACGTGACTGTTTTGGGGTTTGCCATTAAATATGCATTTTAGGCTTTTTCCAGGACTGCAGTTATGCAACAAACACAACATTGGAGCATTACCAACTTTTAGTTCTTGCCCCATCAAGAGTACCTTTACCATCTAAGAACCAAAGTGGGTGAAATATCATCAGGTCTAGATCTGTAAAAGAGCTCTGCAGAGCTTGAAAGCTTGTCTCTCTCACCAACAGAAGTTGGTCCAATAGAAGATCATACCTCATCCACCAGGTCTCTCTCACATTCCAGGAGTGACACATCTACAACTACACTCAATACAAACTAAGAATCAGATAGATAAGACTAGTTAATACCTGGCTCTTAATATGGCACTTTTCATGAGTACATCTTAAAGTGCAGTCAGGAGACCTAAGGAAGAATGCAAGCTTTCCCCCCCTCCCCCCATTAATTAGAATTATTTTTTCCTGATTTCACTTAATGTCTTACTGCAATAGAGAAGATAAAATAATTTTTACAGGTATTGAGGAAGAAACAAGTACGTTAGAGTGATCTGAAAGAACAGCAGAGGTGCAGCATGTTAGACATAAGCCTAAAGCAGGGATAGGCAAAAGGGCCTTCGCGGGCCGGATCTGGCTCATGGAGGCCCTGCAGCTCCCCCGGCCCAAGATCATAATTGGCCTCGGGGTGGAGAGTGAGAGAAGCCTCCTCCTGCCCTGCCAAGAGCATGTGGTGCTTTGAAGCACTGTGCGCTGCTCGCAGGGCGGCAAAGGGGGGGCTGGGGGTGGGAAGAGGAAGAGCGGAAGAGGCTTCACGTGCTCCCCCGCCCTCAGGCCAATCAGAGCCTGGGGGCGGGGGATCTGCATGAAGCTTCCTTCACTCCGCCCTGGCCCTGAGAGGAGCCCGCGGCACTTCAAAGTGCCATGTGTCCTCAAAGGGCGAGAGGAGACTTCCCACGCTCCCCCGCCCTGATTGGCCTGGGGATGGGCAGCCCCGCCCCTTCCTGGTTAGGCCCCGCCCCTTCCAGGGTGGCCCAGGGCTACTTCAAAAATATCTGAAGTGGCCCCCGGCCAAAAATTATTGCCTACCCCTGGCCTAAAGTATGTACTCAGCACAATTCTGCAGCCTCTGCTATTGTGGCTACCATGCTATATGCTTGCATTCCAGCTTAATGAAAGCTAGTGAGAGCGCATATGTGTAAGAAGGGAAATCACAGCACTAGCTTCAAGTGTTACTCTTGGAGTAATTCTGCACTGCTGCACACGCAGAATTTGTACATAAAGAATTTCCTTTTCTGCAGCAGAAATGGGCTGAAGAGCTGCTGTTAGGACACAGATATTCAGGCCTGCCTATAAAGGCCTACCAAGAGCAAAGAATCAAAAATCACAGTCTGAGACCTTGTTCTTAAGCTAAAGCTTTTGGTACATCCCATACCAGTAAATCAAAGCATTCACATTGAAATAAGGCACATTCCAACAATTTGGGGCTGTTAGAAAGGCCATCCAATCTATGGTCTCCAGATAAAGAGAAGAGCCTAGAAACTTAGGTTGATAGCTTTCTGTCTGGCAAAGATCCACTTATCAATAGTTGGGGTTGTGAAGTCTTTGTTTCTTTATTGCTGTATGGTTCTGTCTGGTTCTTTGATTGTTTCTGTCTCCTATCTAATTAATTTTGCTAGGTGTAAACCAATTAAGGTGGTGGGATACAATTGGTTAGATAATCATGTTACAATATATTAAGATTGATTAATTACATTTCAGTAGAATGATTGGTTAAGGTATAGCTGAAAATACAGCTATATATATTATATTAGGGACAAACAGGAAGCAAGTAGGAAAAAAACAAGGCAACAGGGGAAGAAAGGAAAGCAAACTGGATTCATGCTTGCTGGAAGCTAACTCCAATAAACACTGAGTTGTTCACATCTCCAAACTTCAGGTACTGCCACTCTCTGTTCACGTAAGAAGGACCAGGGAAGTGGGAGGGTGAAAGGATAAGCCTTTAATATTGGCCACCACTAGTGTCAGATGGATCCAGCAAAGCCCAGGTTTCAAACAGAAGATATTGCCAGGAAAATCAAGAGGGAGCTGGAGGGTTCCTGGCTGCTGCAGTTCTCAGCACACCTTGAAAGATGTGGCATGCAGGAAACCTGGGATCCAGTAGGAGGCTGCTTCTCCCTCTGAATCCATGGGCTCTAGTTATGTATGATATGAGTGAAAATATCTGGTCTGATGGTCTGCTGCTGGATGGGAATGGGGTGTCAGTGTCTGGCCTGGGGGAAAAGAGGGGGCAGAGAAAGAGGGCATGACTGTATTTTAGAGGTTTCCTTAATGGTCTGCATGTGGAGGAATTTTTTTGTCTCTATTGTTATAGGCAGTTACTGATAGTTATTTTGAAATAAATTATGAAAACAAATGCAATGGTGTGATAGAATGTTATTTTGACCAACAAAACTGGCAGAACTTTGTGTCAAAAGAATTTCCCTGGGAGTAAAGGGTAGACATAGGTAAAGGGAGCAAGGAGCCAGAGGAATGATGTTAAGAGAGAAGTGATATTGAACTTGAACAGCTCTATTTTATATGTATTTTAGAGGAGTAATCTAGATTGTAGTGAGTCCGGAGAGGAGGAAGGGTTACAGTAATTAAGTCAAGAGATGCTTAGACAACAGGAAATTTTTTTTTAAACTGTTCAATAGAAAGACAAGGCAAGATGAAGTAACAGCCTAGAGTTAATTTTGCTCCTGAATTCGTCTATCATCTCCTTTGACAGCTATCTCTTTATACACAAACAGACATATGTACATACAAATTAGATACAGTCACATCATCTTTGTTTTAACTTCCTGTCACACAAGAATGAGTGTTTCTTTGTCCAATTCACCAAAGGTAACTGGGCAAGAGGAGGAAGGTAACTACATGTTTGTGTCTCTGCTTGCTCAGAGTGGAGAAGGAATCTCTTTAGTAATGACACTAACATGTGCTGCTCCTTCAGATTCGGTATCTCGTTGGGTTTATTTTTTTTGCATAAGTTTCTTTATGGTACAGCTTGCTGAAGGGATTTGATAGTTATTCTTCTACAGTGTACCTCTGCAGTTTTCTGGTGCTGTTGATGTTGCAATGCATTTTCTGTCAGATGAAATTTACAAGCACATTACCCTGCTTGACAGAAACAGTGAGCCACAAGGATTTCCTAAGGAGAAACTCCCACATGCTGTGTGTGACATTTTGCTGGCTTTTCTTTTGGCTGGAGTAGCATTTTTCAACTATACCAATTACATAGCCACCCTGACAGAAACTTTCAAAAACATAAAACATTGAGTGAAATGCACTTTGACTCCAAAAGGGAAAAAACATACCCACAGTCTTTTTTCTCCAATTATTTAGAACTGTTAGGCTGTATATCATTAGTCCCAGGACCCACAATTCTGTTGCTAATGTAAGATTTGTTCAACATAGCATTTGTGGCAACAGAGGACAGGAATCTAAAGTTTTTAAAGCTCCAAATTGCAGGATTCAGTTACTAAGAAGAATGGGTATATGGATCTTTTGTTCAGTTGCTGAAAATTCAGCATGGGGTAGCATGAAAACAACAAAATATTAAGCTTCTAGTGCAGGGGTGGGGAACATAAGGTCCAGGGGCCCAGATGAGGCTCCTGGTTTGCCTGGATCCAGCCCCCGAGGCTCAGGGATCCTCCACAGCATTGGGGAGCCTGTGCTAGTGCTCCAGGCCCCTCCCCACCCATTTCCCCATGGGGCTGGAGCACACAAAGGGTATGTCTAGACTACAGGGTTTTTTTCGAAAAACGTGGCCTTTTTTCGAAAAAAACTTCCCCTACATTTATACTGCTGCCATGTTCCTTCGAAAGTAAATCGAAAGAACTCGGCAGTTTTTTCGTCCGTGGAAAACCTCGTTTTACAAGGAATAATGCCTTTTTTCGAAAGTGCTCTTTCGAAAAAAGGCGCTATGTAATGCAAACTGTGCTGTTTCGAAAGAGAGCATCCAGACTGCCTGGGTGCTATCTTTCAAAAAAGCACCTTGCTTTTTCAAAAGTACTGGTTGCAGTCTAGACGCTCTTTTTCAAAAGAGGCTTTTTTCTAAAGTATCTTTTGAAAAAGGCTTATAGTCTAGATGTAGCCATAAGCTACTAGCATGGGCCCCGCAAGGCTCTGGTGTGCAAGGGGAATGTGTTTCTCCTCAGTCGGGTGACATTAGAGAGGTTGTTCCCCTCCCCCCCGCCTTTCATTATGTGTAGCCCTGCACTGATTTTTCTGTGGGTTAGCAGCCCCCGACCTGTAAAATGTTCTTCATGCCTGTCCCAGAGCCTCTGTCAACATTTAAGATGCCAAGCTTCTTGAAAGGTTCAGAAAGGAAAAGCTGAAGTCCAAATTAAAGCTATGGCTTCCCCACTGTATTATCTGATTTATCATTTAAATTACCAACTTCTTAGTTGTGTAACAGAGACGTCATGGTCCATTAATAGGGCACCGTGCTAGGCATCAGGAGATGAGGGTTATGTGACATAAGCCAGTCTCTGTAAAATGGATACTTACAAACGTTTGTCAAGTGGCTGGATAAAAAGTAGTATACTACCAAGTTTTATATTAAGAAGCCATTACTGATACACTGCAATTCTCAAATATTTGCATATAATTAAAAATCACACCTATAGCATAGGGATTATGAAACTTAAGAACTGCCAACAGCTGTGATGTGTAACTTTTAAAATTCTGTGCTCCATCATTTAGCTACATGCGCCAAGCTGTAACCACCTGTTCTCTGAAACACATGGCATTATTCTGAAAAATAATACGAGCATAGGAAACAAATGCATAAAGCAAAACACAAACCTAAAAACTATATTCTGCTGTCTCAGGTGCATCTCTCCTACTAATGTTAACACAAGCCATACTAAAACTGTGTGAATAAAAATATGGCCTGCTTTGTCTTACAGACACTCCCACTCTCCCTTATGTTTCTCTCACTCTCCTGTATTTAGATTCATTGATATAATTAACTCCCATTTTCTTTCTGCTATCTTAACAGATTAATGATTCCGTAAATTCCACTCTTTTCTCAGTACATCCTGAAAGCTTAGTTGAATAAAGTCAATTAACTTTGGTTAGGGAATTCCCCATACATCTGACTCACAATACGATGCCATGAAATAACTTTGTATTCCACAAGTGAAAGTACCAAAAGTAGCAGTCATAAGCAGTATGCTTTTATCCTTAGTTTTCGCTCCATTTTGTTACACTAAATCTGTGTTACAGTGAAATGCTAGGAGAGGTGGTGGAAGAAAATCCAATTGTCACATCTACAGTAATTATGGATCTTAAAAAACCCATACCATTTATACATAAATAGGTTACTAATTGGGAGAGATTAATTATTTTGGAACATGTCCTGAACTACCTAACATGAACGCGAAGCGCTTAGCGTATATCAAATAGCCTAAGCATAAATGAGTGAGGAAAAAAATCAGAGTAATTTGCAGCATGTTGCTTCAGATTTCTGTAAGTTCCTTGCCTGAGTGTAGGGCCAAGAGAAAAAAAAGTGGTCATTTAATAGCATCGGTGTGGGGAGGGGAGAGAAGAGACAAAATAGTTCTAGTATAGTTCAAACTACACAAGTGAAAGGACCCAAAATACTTAATTTGGAATATGGACTATTGTTTGCAATGTGGCAACTCACTATCTGATAATTTTCAGACAATTTGCAGGTTTGTTTTTGCCTGTGTTCCCATTTATTATAAGTACTAGGATTTTGGCTCAGAATGTTATGTCTATAAAAATAACCTTCCAATGTGAACCAAATATAAGCTTATATGCATTATTGTCTTCCTAACATGCAGACAGGTTTTATGTCTCTGTTGCTATGCTCATAGCTTTGCAAGGCCGCAACAACAGAATGGAATTAGCAAAAGCAGGGTCAGTGTCTCTACTGTTGTTCAGAGAAAACTGAGCAGTGAAACTGTCAAAAACACGTCTATTATTTACTGATGCTGGAACTCAAAAACCCAAAGGCTCAGATGAGTAGAATAGAGACCAGTCTCCCCTAACCACCAGGCAGGCTGGAGGACAAGGGTTGAAAAAGGTGAGTGGAAGAAGGGAAACTTCCCACCCCATTCACAAAATAACCTTTTTTCTTTGTTCTAGCAGATGGAAAGAAACAAAACTTCACAACTGAAGAACAATCAATAGTCAAGCGTGATGAGAAATACTGAGCCTCTGCAAGTCACGGCACACAATGTCCAGACACAGCAAACAATGGAAGATAACTAGGTATATTTCCTGTGACAAGCAGCGGGAGTTCTGATTTAGGCTCTCAAGACACTGTTGCAGATCTTATTGCTTAGTGGTCTCCATATTCACATTGTGAATTGTTTGCTGGCAAACATGTCTTACTCCCTAGCTAGTGAGTTTATATTATGGTTCTCCCCTCCCTGATAAAGAGACACTTCTAATTTGCTTTTGTTTAAAAAAAGAAAAAGGATGGTCCCAAGGCACAGAGTGTGCAGGACACCAACATCAAAGTCTATCCCCCTGAAGTGTAGACTCACTAGATCCTGCTCTAGGAGATGCCTCGCATGTACTACAGAACTATGCTGGATTTGGGAGCAGTAATGACTAGGGATGTTAACTAACAGGTATTTGTGTAACTGCTGGATTTTTTAAAGTGGTTACACATTTACAGGAGGATCCTGCAGGAGCCAGTGCTCGTGGGGAGCCAGCTTTTAAGCAGCATGGGAAGCAGGCAGCTCCATGGGAGCCGATAGGTGCCGGAAACTGGCTTGAAAGCTGAGTCCCGTGTGTACTGGCTCTCGCCTGTTCCTCCTCCCCACCCCCAAAACTTTTGCCTCTCTATCAGAGGCAGCAGCACAGAGGGGCATGGGGGGAAAGCAGCTCTGTGGAAGCTGGCACACACGGAGAGCTAGCTTAAAAGCTGCCTCCCCCACGCATACTGGATCCTGCCTGCCCCCACTCTCTGTGCTGCTGTCTCTGTGGGAGGCAGCAAGGGGGGAAGAGGGGCAGGTGGCTCTGCGGAGCTGACATGCATAGACAGCCAGCTTAAAAGCTGAATCCGCACAGGCACTGGTTCCTGCCTTCCCTCCCCCTTGCTGCCTCTGATGCAGAGGCAGCAAGAGTGGGAAGCATATAGTCATTAGGAGTAACCGATAAGCCCAGGCTTATTGGCTAATCCTTTAAATGACTATACGATAACAACCCTAGTAATGACAGTATTTGAAAAAAAAGTGTGTGTGTATTTTTATTAGTACATTTCCACCTTACATTACATCAACATCCATAGCCAGCTCGCCCAAGTTACCACCCCCTAGACATCTCTAACATGGCTTGGCACAGAAAAACAGGGCACTATAAGAGTTTGTTTCTTGACTATTGCTTTTTCCCCTCTCCGTTGTTGGGTGACAGTCGGAAGGAGTGAACAGGGATTCTGCAACAGGCACTCCTTGCACTCAGTTCATCTCATTACTTATTCTTCCAGGGACTCCTACATCCTCGCAGGGAAACAGGTAATAAAGTAGCCATTTATTCCCTAATGCAGGGGTTCTCAAACTTTGTGATACCGTGACCCCCCTCTAAGTTGCTCGCGACCCCCTGGGGGGTCAGGACCCATAGTTTGAGAAATGCAGCCCTAATGCATTCCTTGTCCCTCAGCAGATGGCCAGCAGTAGAGAGGTGGATCAGCCTCAGCACAAACTGAAGAGTTGCTGTTCAGAGTGCTTTAGCCTCCCATCCAAGTTGCTTTGGGGGACGCAGGAAAAGCAGTTCAGATTCCAAGGCCAGAGATGACCATTATGACCACTTAAGGAAAGGGTCTCTTACTTGCTCCATGTTGCAACTGGACTGATCCAGACACTAAAAGTTACAATATAGCTCAGGAATCTACAGTTCACAATCAAATTAAAGCTTTCTTAATATAGTTGCCCACAGAGATCATAAATGGCTCCAGCCCACACATGGCCTTCCACTGTGGTAGATGTTACAAGCACTCACAATCATGCAAAGATTCTAAAACAGTTTAACTGGACACAGACCATGTCTGTTGGTCCACTGTAATGACAGCACAGACAGACACACAACCTTCAATTCTGAATCCTAAGTTTCAGTGCAGTTATAAACAATCCTGTCCATAGCCACCCTCTCTATTTTATCACCATTACCAGTAGCAATCCAACAAAGCAAGAAAGAGAAAGCTAGTAGGGACAGGAAATGATAATCCATTTAGACAACATTAATAGTAACTTTTTTGCCCCTCCTTCATGAATGGGCAGTAGCACTGTACACTTTTTGTATTTAATTTATTCATATAAGCCTCCCTGAATATCCTGGGAGGGTTTGGAAAAGAGATAGGAAAGATAGTTTGTCATGGTCATGAGGCATGGCCAGCAGCATGGGGACGAAGGGGTTAACTGTACCTAAGCCAGGTAGCAGTCAGCCAATAGAAGTGCAGATAGGGATTTCAAACTGGGAGAAAGGAATTTTTGGTTTTTTTCCCTTTGTCTCTGAGCAGTTTCTCTCCAGAAACTGAGGGAAGACAGACATCATGTCTCTCTCCAAGAAGACTCTTCACTATCTGTAAGTAGGGTAAAGTTTAGATAAATCCATTAGGTTTTATTGCTTTATGATTTGGGAATGGGAATCTGATGTCTGTGCATTTAGAAATGAGTTTTTCTCTCTTTTGTAACTAAGTTTTGTTCCCCATGGGAAAATTCCCCATGAGTTTATTAATTGGTGGCTCTTATCTAGCCAATCCAACTATGCTTGTAACAGGAGTATTGTGGTGATAATAAAGTTCTTTCTTTTTTATTAACCTGGTATTGGTTAATTTGTGTGTCCTGGTTTTACTTTAGGGCTGAGACTTCCCACGATCTCTTCCCTGGTTTTCTTACCATTTCTTGGGTGGTGGCAGTGGATTTTTATCGCCAAAATCTAGGTTTAAGCTTTCTACCAAAGCCTGGAAAGATAAGGTTTTGGGGGTACTTTTGCGGGCCCCCACTTCTGCATTCATCGTGCCAGAGGGGGGAAAAGGAGCCTTGACATCGTTCAAAATTTATAACAAAGATGAATCAAACCGAGACATGTCATTTCTTCATTGAGAAAAGTCCTTCAGCTATGCATGGATTTCACTAAGCTACCTAGATGAGATGGCTACCGATAAAAATGCTAAAGGAAAATAATATAATGAAGAAATGGTCAAACAGCATGACCACAAAGGTTCAAAAAGAGCAGCCAAGAAGCAGCAGGATCACATCACAATTGTGAACAGGTTGTAGGATACAGACCTGACAAACCTTTCAAGTAACATTTTATAACAAATGGGTGAAGAACCACATTTGCTCAAGAATAAAACACCAAAAGCAGTAAGACATTCATCACATTCTGAACGTGTTTATGATTTGTTACTTATGCCTTACAAGCTCTGTGATTCTCAGTTATACTCTTTAACAGCAGCATTACAAATTTTATTATTGTTAAGTCCCCACCAAATTCATGGCCCACTTGGGTCAATTTCATAGTCACAGGATTTAAACAAAAAATAAAATTCTAAATTAGGGCACATAAGACATATAGCACAAGGTTGTATTCTTTTTAATTAGAGGGAATATAATATTAAACAGTGTAAGGAAAAGTTGAAACACATGCATGTTTATTGTATTTAAAACAAAGCAGTACTTACCTTTGGATCTGCCAAGGCATTAATGACATTTCCAAGAGCTAGCAGCGAGCGGTTAATGTTGGTACCTTCTCTAAAACGAGCTCCTTTGGAATTTGTGACACTGGCACGTTCAGACCCTGCCAGGTCAATGAGGGACATTTTGGCAATACGAACATTTTGACTGATACTTGCAGTTTTATCTTGCTGCCTTAAATAAATCTATAAAGAAAGAAATGGCAAAGATTAAAAAACTACAACCTCTCTCCAAGCAATAGTTCTAATTTAGAGGACAATATAATTCCACATCATAAAGATAGTTCTATGAAAATGTTTATGCAGTTGTTTACTCCTGCCTGAAGTTGTTAATCAGCACATAATGGAATATTAAGCAGAAACTGCCATTTAGGGGAGAGGGACAGAGTAATAATTAAAAAGACTATCTATCTGCTTCTGTCCAACAAGTCACATAATATTGCCTATTCTCCTACTTTATGTAATAATGGGAGACAATTCAAGTTTACCAGCTAAAGAAACAACACACCTTCAAATCAGTTTTGCAGGCTTCAGACTAAAATAGCTTTTCCATCTTATAACTGAAGATATACTAGGGGACTGCGCCCCATGCTTGCTACACTCGCCAACCTCCCCCCTCTCTGGCAGCTTTCACGGCCAAAGAGTGTAACAACTATGCTCACCAATCCCCCTTTCTCTGGGGGTAGGTGTCTGGCCAAGGGAGAGTGTGCAGGAGGGGGCTGGAGGTAGGTGTCTGGCCAGCAGGGGAGGAGGCATGAGTGGGCTGGGGATGTGGGGTCTCAGCTTGGGGGATATGAGTGAAGAGCCTGGAGCTGTAGGGTCTCAGTGGAATCGGTGAGTGATGAGGTTGGGGATGCGGGGTCTCAGCTTGGGGGAGTGGGGGCTCATACCTCGAGCCACCCTGCTGCAGACATTTAAAACTCCCCCAGACCCCTAAGGCAGGCACGGATCCATTGCCGCCCCAGGGATTGGGTGAGCGGTGTAGGGTGCAGGGAGCACCATACACAGCAGAGGCACGAATAGCACTGAGGAGGCCACACATCTGCCACCTCCCCAGAGCACCGGAGGAGGAGCGGGGGCCAGAGGAGCTGCCTGGAGCGAAACCCTAGCTGGGGGCAAGGCAATGCTGGTGACATGATGACATCACTTTGTTATCCCGCAGGGAATTTTTTTTTAATATAGAGAGAGATACAATGCGATTGTCATTTTAAATGTAATGTCTCTTCCAAAAAGACAGCACACTCATGTGGGATTCTAAGGGTATAAAAAAAGGAAGGGAAACCAAATCCTTTTGGTTCCTCCTGCTAATTCAAGGAATACTTAACCCAGGTGTCTGAGAAAATGGGGACCATGAATACGCCACAATAGGCAACACTAAGAACTACAACTGCTGGTTAGTAACTTCCTTTGCTTTTGATGCCACCTCTGCAGTATTTCCCCTTATGGGAAACTTACACTATGTCTAAACAGCATCCCTCTGTCAAAAGAGGGATATAAATTAGGCAAATCGAAAGTGCAAATGAAGTGGGGATTTAAATATCCTGCACTTCATTTGCACAACGCCATCCAAACACTTTTTCAAAAAAGGGTTTTTCCAAAGTGAAAGCGCTGTCTAGACACGTCTTTTTTGAGGGAAAAAAAACCCCTTTTTCCAAAAGATCCCATACTCCTCATTTTTTGTACCACTGCAGCTTTTTAAAATGTAGACCTACTCTAATGGTTTCAGCAATCCAAAATACTAGTTGCAGATCCAAAAAGTTTCTGACATGGGTGGAGACACTTCAAACATGAGATTCAAGTAAACCAGAAAGCAGGACTTACAGGTCCAAAATCAATTATTGGATGTCAGGACAGAACTGCAAGCTGCCACGCCGGAGCAATGGACAGCACCTTGGGTACTTATCAATTCACTTTCAGAAAGATGTCCTCCATCAACAATATCAGAGGGCATTCACAGAAGAATTTCTGATCCAAGTCCAAAGAGAGACAGTCAGTGATTTCAAGTCTTGCTTGACCCTTGAGAAGAACTGGATGCAATGGGCATTACCCATCAATGGAACCTGTGATTCACTTCACTTGTACAACACAGACTTTATAAACATCTTGTGCTGTTGATTATAAACTCTACTAAAAAAGATAATCCAAACATATGTCCATGGTAGTCGTGTCATTTACGGAGGCTACACTCCCTGAGCAGGAAAACGCTGACATTTCTGGCTAGATCAAACCATTCTTTAGTAGCTGGTGAACACATGGCCTTAATCTTGCCTACTGAAATTTGGACAAGTTTGAAAGATTTGACCAGATTGTACAAAAGATAGTACAAAAAGTAGAAGACGGTAGTGGGTGTAATTCTAATGCAAGTAATGACGACACTGAATACTTAGAATGTTTACCCTCCCCCCCCAATCTTCCCTCTGCTCCAGCATTGCTCTCCTCAGCCCCATAAACCTCCCCCCTGCCCGATCCCCTGCATTGCCCTATGCCCCTCAGTGCAATCCTTGCCCTCTCCCATCCTGCCCCTGCAGCCTGAACCCCTGCGTCGCCCCATGCCCCTCAGTGCAACCCCAGCCCTCTCCCCTGCATTGCCCCATCTCCCCTCAGTGCAACACCTTCCCCAGCGCACTCATGGGCAAGGCAGCAGTGCTGGGGTGAGAAGAGGCGGGGGCAGAGTCTCTTCCCAGCCTGGACCGTCCCTTTGCTTGCAGGCTGCGGCTCTTGGGCTGGGGCAGGTAGAAGCCCGAGGCTGCCCAGGGCTGGCTTCAGCTTGACCGGGCACAGAGGAGCACTAGGGAAGGGGCTCCCTAACCCCGCACGCAGCCCTCGGGGAGCAACCTGCTTCCCAGCCCCAGCTCTGCAGAGCAGGCCCAGCCCTGCCCCCTCCTGAAGCAGGAAGCCTGTAACCAGGAGGGGGGGGGGGGGTGTTAACCCCTTAGCTCCCAGGAGCTGCATGCCCAGGCTGGGCAGGGGCAGAACCAGGGACACGTGTGCATGTGCCTCTCCCACATGCCCCCCCTCAGGAAACTGGAGCTATTGAAATCGGCTCACATGCCAGTTGTGGCATGTGTGCCGGGGTTGCTGACCCCTTGTCTGGTGCACCGCAACTGGTTTCAACAGACTGGTCAAATTCTATGCTTCTAGGCAAATTCCTTGATTATGAATTATACTGACCCCTCTATCTTTAAGTTCTGTCTAATAATCAGTCACAATCAGAAGATAATGTGGCTGATTTTTAACATATATTTCTAGGCAAGTCATTTGATTGTTCCATCTTGTGTCACTAGAAATGAAGGTTTTACAGAAGCTTGGAATTCTTTTAACGAGGTTCCAGGCAGATGGTGATTATAAAAATACTTTGGTAAATCTACACCCCTGTTCAAATCACTTGGAGTAAGGTCTTGTTCAAGGAGAGTTAGCCAAAGTGATGCACATCCATACATATGCAAAGTGTTGTCATCTTGTTTCAAACCATTTCTCATCCTCTGCATCTTTTTCTCATTGTCCATTAAGTAGTTCTTAAAAACTATTGTCCAGCTCACTTGCTAGTGCCTTGACTTTTGTTGCCAGCATACCACAGTAGTTTCTAATCTTATTGCCTTCAGTATC
This sequence comes from Pelochelys cantorii, assembly GCA_032595735.1. Taxonomy (NCBI): domain Eukaryota; kingdom Metazoa; phylum Chordata; order Testudines; family Trionychidae; genus Pelochelys; species Pelochelys cantorii. The sequence continues at coordinate 41,259,779 of CM064329.1, read as the reverse complement.
AACTGCTGACACATAAACCACAGTTTTTCATGTATGTGCAGTTATTTATCATTGCATCATTATACACATTCTTCAATAGATTTGGCATTAATGTAATGCTTTCCCATGTAATTTGTTACTGTCTTCCACCTTCAAACATCAGTAACCACATCCAACAGTACACCTGTTATCCTTTCCAGTGGGTGCTTTGTAACCTAGCCTTTGATAGATGACTGTTGATTGACAGTTGGATGCTCAACTGAAATATTATAGGCATAAAAAAAACCCTCAGTAAATTCCTAGTCTTTTTTCTTCCCCAGTTCTGGAGTTTTTTATTACAAGCATATCCATTTATGGTTGAAAAAGCAAAACAAAACACGACACTTTCTTCCCAGTCTTTGACCAACTCTTTTCTTGGACTTTCTTTAGATGTACATAATAGTAGCAATGAAACATTATCAATACTTTCATCCTGATTCATATTCTAATATTTGCATATGGTTAACCAAAGTCAGTATTTGTGGTGTCTGTTCCTTCAATTGCTTTTTGTAAAGTGGGTCTTAATATGGTCTGTTTTCCCACTCTCTTTGCAAATTTTTGCATTGAAGATTCTTTGCCATATACTTAAATTTTCTCAAAATAGCTATGATTTCGGTCACTTAGTCTTCCACTTTCGCACTTAGTCTTTCCCACTTTCTTACAGTTTGACTCAAGTCACTGTACTTACTGAGTTAATTGAGCTGCAATTTCCCTCTAGACAGCTACTATGGCAGTTTACCTCAAGCAGAAACATCTAAATCTGGAAATGCCACTTCTGTGTTTAGCTTTGACATTTTTTGTTTGCTAAGCAAAGAAGGGGCATTTCCAGATTCAGAAATTTCTGTATGAGGTAGTCAAAACAACAGAATACAGCTTAAGGCTTTTTTGTTTTATTTAAATTCCTTTAAGTTAATTTTAAACAGACCATACATATTACTGCAAAAATTATCACCAAATTACTAAAAAGTTTTCAGGGAAATGTTGGTTCAATAAAAAACAAAACAAACACACAGCCCGTTACCTCACCTTCTTCTAAAGATTTTGTGGCTGACCCTCCACAGGATTCCATCTAATGTTATTAAAGGACAAAAGGGAAAAGGCACCATGCCACCTTCCCTCTACCTTCTGCTGAGCTAATGTCAATACAAGTCCATGTGGTGCATACTGAGGAACTGCTTGAAGAGAGTAAAGAGAAGCTGATATAGACAACTTTTCTTTTTTTCTTCTTTAATAAGGTTGCACGTAATCTTTTGTAAGAATGGCCATACGAGGTCAGACCAAAGCTCCATCTCGCCCAGTGTCCTATTTTCTGAAAGTGGCCAATGCCGGGTGCCCCAGAGGGAATGAACAGAACAGGTAATACTAAAACTTTGTAAGTTAATGGGGTAAATTGAGGCATTGGTGAAACAGGTCAAAGTTAAAGTTGCTTATGCACTTGCTGGTTGAGTTTTTCCTCAACTCAGTTCTGGAAAGGGATGACATACAATCAAGCAACCATAACTCTGCATTAAAGGTTTGTTCCCTCCCCCCCATAGAATTTCCAAGGTGTTCTTTTTTAATAGGAAAACATACATCGTTGGTAGGAAATAGTAATCATTTAGGCTGTGGTAAAGGTAATCCCCCTCACGCAGAAGACTGGGCCACTTTCCTAATCCCTAATCCCCCTCTAAAAAATAAAAACAAGAAAACCCCCACCACACACACCAACAAATCCACAGACCTCCGGCACATCCTTCCAGTAAAGAACTCATCCCCTTTAAGTCTTCATTTCCACATACACAAATGTTTCTATTGCAGAAAATTGACATAGCTGACACAATGGCATTATCCTTAGGAGACCTTACTGAATTAAACTTAACTGTCTTTGGGGTCCACTGTATTAAATGGGACCTGTTCCAAACCCCTAATAATTTTTGTTGCCCTTTTCTGAACCTTTTCCAATGCCAGTATATCTTTTTTGAGATAAGGCGACCATATCTGTACACAGTAATCAAGATGTGGGGGATCTGAAGGACTGACACCTACCAGAGCCTAATATTGGAGTTAGGGTGACCTCTGGTACCCTTTTTTACATGTGTTTAGGTTCTTTTATTGTTTAATAGGTTTTTGCTGTAATGCTTTCACCTGAAGAACACATGGTTGCCTATAAAAGAGCTGTGTGGTCATTACGCTGTTAGAGAAAAACCCCAAGAGAGCAGATGGCTGAATAGCCAGGAGTCTAGAGTCCATGCCCTAGGACCATATAGAATAGAAACAGAGGTAACAGCTTTCCTGAACTGTGACCAATATTACTACCCCACCTCCTATAACCTGACTCACATGTAGTGCCTGAAGTGAAGGATAACAATGTTGCAGAGGAAGAATGTTTCTATTGTGTTTTACAATGAAGGGGAGGCAGTGTTCCCTCTAATTTTTTATGTCCATGGGTGGAGTACATTTTGTGATGTGCACCAATATTAGGGATGCAAGACCTTAGGTTTAACCTGTTAACCGATTAAGTGGGATCCCACTCCCACCCTCCCCATGCACTGGGCTGCCACTGCCGCCTTCCCCCGCCCCCACAAGCAGGGGAACAGACTTCTGCTCCCAGCCCACCCAGTGTAGGCTGCTCCTGGGTACCAGTTAACTGGTACTCAGCAAGCATCACTCAGTTACGGTTCACATCCCTAACCAATATAAGAATAATATACGACAAATCATCTCTATATAAGTGTACATCACACAAATCATTCTGCAGATGGACAATCAGTGGCAGGAGTGGGGCTGAGAGGTCTGGAGTGTGGGAGGGGGCTCAAGGATGGAGGGGATGAGGACTCTGGCTGGGGCTGCAGCTAGAGAGGAAGTATTTGCAGTGCAGGAGGCTTGGGCCAAGGGGTTTTGGGGGTAGGGTGCAGGGTCTGGGCAGGAGTTCGGGTGCAGGAGCGGGCTTAGGGTTGGGGTGTGGTATCTGGTGCGTGGAGATCGGGTGGTGGAAGGGGCTTCGTGTGCCATTTCAAAGTGCCAGCACCGCATGGAGCCCAGGGTCAGTTGGGGAGTCCCCAGCTGACCCTGGGCTCCACGTGGCATTTCAAAGCTGCAGCACAGCATGGAGCCCGGGGTTCAGCGTGGGACTGAGTCCCCTGCTGACCACAGGCTCCATGAAGGCACTTCTGCTTTGAAATGCCCAAGAACCTCCACTGTGGACTCTTGTACATTTCAAAGCTGGCACACCCACATGCAGCCCACAATCACACCTGCATGCAGCCCACGATCCAGTGGGAGAGGAGTGCTGTGAAGAGAAAACACTCCTGCGGTCCTCATCCCTCCAGGACACTATGTTGCAAAAAGACAGAGACCACCTGATAAGGCCCAGAGAGCTGCGGATCAATGACGGTGTCAGGGATGGATCTCTAGTGACAGGGCAGGAATGATTGTCTCTGCTATAAACCCCCAGTGCCAGTGGTCCTCGGTCAGGTGCCACCTGTGCTGAGGGAGGTGTGTGAATTGGCTTTTCCTCTGGTGATGCTGGAATGGAAGGTGGTGACATCGAGCCCGATGCCGAGCTCGCCAGTGCCACACAAGATGTTTCTAGGATGCTGGCTTAGTGGTTGATGCTGAGGTTTTTGTTGGGGCTGGGTCACTGCGAGTTGCCAAGGTCAGTGCTGAGGCTTGTTTGAGAGGCCTAAATGGTGCCGAAGAGGCCCAGACTAGTGCCAAAGGTGGTTCCGGTGGCGTCGAGCCCACACTGGAGGAGGGTCTTGGTGCCGTGGTACCAGATGTACTGGGTCTGTCTCCCTTGCTGACTCTGGGATACAACATAGGAGGAAGAGACTGTGCCAGGGAAGCTCTCTTCTTCGAAGCCTTCCTGGACAATGGAGAGGCAGTTCTTTTCTTGGCAGACCCTCGAGGGGACTGAGGAGAATGTAGAGCCTCAGAATGCTGCATGGCCTGTGTAAAGAGGATCATTCTGAGACAGAGCTCTCTGTCCTTTCTGGCTGTCAAACTGCAGCAGTGCTCACATTTTTGAGATATAGGACCTCACCCAGGCAGCAGATGCAAGATGAGTGTCCATCTGAGACTGACATGGGATTTCGACATGTGTCACGGTTTTTAAACCCCCATGAGCCCAGCATGTTGTTCATGAGTGGTATTCCTTTTTTTCCCCAATAAGGGAAAGCAAAACAAAGTAATGTGGGAGAGGAGAACCAGGAAAAAACAAGGGCTCTTGTGGCCTCTGAGTGATCAGAGTCACATTGGTGTCCCTCAAGGAATTTTTTTTTTTAAATGAAGGATAATAAGCTAATTATGAAAAACAAGAACTACATATATGAGGGAAACAACTAACAAATTACTTTAACTGCAAAGTTAAATATGCCGTGAGGTGAGAGAGTAAGCGCCGTCTGCGACGGAGGGCAGTTAGTTAGTGAGCAACTGAAGGGGGGTGGGGAGGGGCTGGACTGCGCACACGTGGCCCAACTGAACACTGCTTTGCCAGGCTCTGATCTGCAGCTCCGGGATGACCAGTCACCAATAGTGGAGCATCCACAGGGACATCACTTGAGGAAACCTCAACTTCTCTTACCTCATGTTCTATACAACACACTCTCCACAACCACCTTTCCTCACTGCAGCCCTGAATCAGTCATTTCCCCAGATATACCCCTCCTTGCATGAAACATTCACATGTCTAATTCCTCTTCCCCACACTATTTTGACTACATTCCCCCCAAATGAAATTGACACCAAAGAATCACAAATTGCAGCAGCCTGCAGACAATCAGTTCAGAGTTTATTTTGCTTTAGGTGGGGGTTTGTGATTAATTTATCCTTAATTATGTTAGTGACAGAATAAGTTCATGGTCATCAACAGGTCTGTGATTTATCCAGTCACTAATAGCTTAATTTTCTTAAACTGTTCTCAGTTTGAGTCCCCCATAGGGATGTTAAATTTCAGTTAGACCAGTGTTTCCCAAACTATGGGCTGTGGCCCGGTACCGATCCATGGGAAAAAAATAACGGGCCTCAGCATGGCTGCTGGGGTGTTCCGGGCTCCCGGAGTGCCTGTGCGGCACCAGGTCCTCCAATCCCTGGGCCAGCCTGGGTGGAGGATGCAGCTGGATGTTCCGGGCTCCTGGCAGAGGTGTAGCAAGGGGAGAGCAGGGGGGACAGTTGCCCCCAGGCACCATGCTAGGGGGGCGCGAGGCTGGGCTGCGGAGGGAGGTGCTGGACTCACCTGGGTTGCAGGAGGAGGGAGGTGCCGGGAACCCGGTGCTGGACTCAAGGGGGAGGGAGGGAGGGAAGGAGGGGCAGGAAATCAGAGCTGGGCTCAGCAGTTCTGCAGGGCTTGCAGGGAGGTGTAGGGAAACAGGGCTCAGCTGTGCTGTGGGGGGAAGCATGCAGGGAACCAGTGCGAACTCAACTGGGCTGAGGTAGATGGGGGAAGGCATAGGGAACAGAAGGGCAGTTCAGCTGGGCTGTGAAGGGCTGCAGGGAACTGGTGCTGCACTCCCTTGGATTGTGGGGGGATGGTTTTGGGGGACATGCAGGGAACCAGTGGGGAGGGAGGAACCAGGAAGCCTGAAATAACCTCCCCGGTCCAAAAAAAATCCCTCATCTGGGATCAGTCAGGGTGCCAGACCAGGGAGGTCCAACTCCTACCCAAGTTCCCTCATTGCACCCTCCCTCCTAGCCAGATACCCTACCCCCAGTCTGCTCCTGCTCCTGCCTCCCGGAGTGCCCATGTGCCAGGTCCCCCAAGCCCTGGCCCGGGCTAGGCGGAGGATGCAGCCGGATGTTCCAGGCTCCTGGAGTGCCCGTTCAGCGCCGGGTCCCCCAAGCCCTGGCCGGGTGGAGGATGCAACCGGGTGAAACAGTGAAAATTTATTCGTTTTTCTTATATGCATTTATATTCTTGGGCTGCAAAAAATAGTGCTGAGGAAAAAAAAAAAAAAACCCACCGGGTCTCAACTAAAGTAAAAAGTTTGGGAAACCCTTGTCTAGCCAGCTTTCTATCCATCTTACAGTCCATTTATCCAATCCATATTCCCTTAACTAGCTGGCAAGAATATTGTGGGTGACTATATCAAAAGCTTTGCTAAAGCTGGCACTGGGGGCTTTGGGAGTACCAGAAAACTCATTTGCATATTTGTCATTTGCTTAATGAATATGCAAATGAATGTTACCAGTCCTCCAAAAGCTTGTGAATGGATTTACTGGTCCCCTTGTCAAAAAGTTTGGGAACCCCAAGTTAGGTGATAGGGCGCCTCCACCTTTGAAGTGTTGCAACTGCCCTAGGATTGTGGCTACACTTCAAAGGTGAAAGTGCTGCAGGGAACATGGGGTTAGCAGGGGACTCAAGCAGTCCCCCACTGGTTCTGTGCTCCCTTTGGCGTTTCGCACGGGGTCAGCTGGGGACTCCCCTATGGACCCCAGGCTCCATGCGGCGCTGCCGCTTTGAAATACTGTGGGGAGCCCAGCGTAAGGCTCCATGCGGCGTTTCAAAGCGGCAGCGCTGCACAGAGCCTGGAGTCAGCAGGGGAATCCCCAGCTGATCCCGGGCTCCATGCAGCACTGCCACTTTGAAATGCTACGTGCAGCCTGGGGACATTCCAGCTGGTCACAAGCTTCATGCGGTGTTTAAAAGCGGCAGCGCCGCATGATGCCCAGGGTCTGGCCCCAGGCTCCACGCAGCACTGCCACTTTGAAGCGCCTCCTCCTCCTGCCCTCCCCCACTTGCTGCCTCTTTCTGATAGAGGAAGCAAGGTGGGGGGGGGGGGGGCAGGAAGAAATGACTACTCAACTATCCAATAAGCATTTGCTTATCAGATAGTTAGCTAGTCATTCGCATCCCTAGTTCCCCAAAGAATTAGTGTGTTTCATGCACTAAGATCTTTTGGACTTGCATCACATCAGCAACTTGATCTCTAACTCTGGGCAAAAAGCTACCTAGAAACATTCTTAAATGGTTATTCCCTTCCCACGTGCCGTGCTTATATCACTGGAACCCAGCTCAAACTATTCCAAATTTGGGTCATTAGTCCTACTCCATAAACTCCTGAGGCATACCCAAGTTCAAAGAAATTGAAGCATACTGGCTTTAGAGGACTTAAGTCTATCTTTAAACTGATGTCGTGAATCAACTTTAACTTAGTGGTGCTTCCACAGTGTTGAACTATCCCATTTACTGAGACTCCCAAATGATTTAACCTTTTATGCTTAAAAAATGCAGACTTGTTAAAAACCAGTCAATTTATTTTATGCACACGTGCTTCGGTGATACTTTTCACCGCCGATCGCTCAAGGGCATCAACAGAATTCAGAATGTTTTTTGGAAAAGACAGGAAGTACCACAATGATCCGCCTTGTTGTTGTTGTTGAAGAACAAAAAAAAAAAAAAAAAAAAAAAAAAAAATTAAAATTGCCTCAACGGGTGAATTCAAAAGTAACATTTAACAATGAGGTACTTGCTAAACAAGTGGAGGAAGCATACACGGGCATGAAGTCATGTTAAGAGTTAATGTTTTGTCAAATGCAGTAACTTACTTTTACCTCACTTGTTTGCATTCAGACATGATTTATCAGTATTGCATATTTTATGGCTTTTTGGTGTGGGCGTGTGTGTTTGTTTGTTTTCTCATATCAGTTCTTTAAAGCATCGCGGAAGCTTCAAGCTATATGTTGCAAAATGTATAGACAATCTATCCCAGAGGGAACTTTCTTCGAAGGGGTCACGGGAGGAAAAATGAACAATGAAACTTTATTTTTTTAATAATGTGTTGTGCACAAACTATACCCCAAAAAGTTGCAAACTAGACAATATAGACCAAGTTAAAATAAACTTAAAAGCAAATAAACTGAAAACAGTAAAAACAGGCAGTACTTCCGTCCTCTTACCCAAGCTAATATAACAAGATTACCAGTCAGCCATTTTGAAGCTTAACTACTTTAAAAATTAAATTCTCTCAAGCTCATTAAGTCTCAGATATCAGCCACTAAACTTGCTTACCTGAAAGACAGCGTGAGACCGAGAAGAGGAGGCATTCACATCAGTGGGGTGCTGTGTTCTATTTTTGTTTCCATAATCCAGCATCTGAAGGATCTCCTCTGCACATTTAGGCTACAAAGTGTTGAAATTATACAAGAAATTAATAATTTTTATAAGATTTAATTAGGGAACAGATTGTACATACAGTTGGTAAATAATTAATGTGCTTAAAATTTACCCCAACAGGAATTACTTGAAGTAGGCATGCCCGCATGCACACACACACACGGGAATTTTCTTTTTGAAACCAAGTCACGTATAAGAAAGCTTTTTCTTAAGGAAGAGAAAACCTTTGAATTTCTGAAACATAAGTACTGTATATCTATTTTAATAAAAACAGAGTAAGTTTACAGATGTAGACAAACTTCTCCAGTCTTGTCATTACGGGAATTTGTCCATTCTTCCATTACTGCACAGCCAAGGCTTCTTCAGCAGAAGAGCTTCAGCTGAAGGCAGAGTTGGGAGGTGGAACTTGTAGTACTCCCCCATACCCTGTGAAGGCTGGCCCAGTCCTGACTGCACATCCCACTCCCAAAGTTCCTTTGTGCCCCCAAGGGGGACGTGTCCCACAGTTTGAGATAGACAGAGCTCATTACAAACACAGAACTACATTAAGGAAAGTTACAGCTGCAAAGACAATTTCTCAAAAATTAGAACGTGGCAATTTTAAGGGTTCCCATGTGACCTAATTTCACTCCTTTCTGCATATGTATTATGATAAGGTCTTTAATTACAGGCTCACATACTATTTTTTTCAAGAGGCTCTTGCTTCATTCATGGCAGCGAGAAATGAATCTAGGCATCTGAATGAATCAAATGAGTCTGTTGGCTCTAGTACCCCTGCCTCATTTGCTGCAGAAACTGGGGGGTGGTTAGTGAATCAGGGAGGGAACTACAGGAAGAGAAAGGACATGCCTATGGTTTGAATGCCACCCTGAAAACTTTGTTCAAACCCTGCATCTGCCATAGAGCTCCTAGGGGATGCTGGGCAAGTCACTTAAACCAAACTTTTCACAAATTCAGTGTTCCTCATTTTCTAGATGTTCCAACTTGAGATATTGGGGGAGATTTAGAGACATGTTAAGCAATCACAGATGCAACTGAAACCAGTGACAGCTATGCTCTGAACAAAAAGTACTATAAGCTCTCTGAATGGGAGGGTGGGGAAATCAGACAATCTTAAATTGGCCACCCAAAATAAGCCATATACGTTTGATGCTAAAGTATCCATACATTGGTTCCCTATACATAAAAAGAGACTATGCCATTTTAATTTATCTTTATTATTCCCCTGATGTCTAAGAAACACTCAGATACTTTCATGAGTGAGTGTGATAGGAAAGCCCTTGAAGAAATTAATTCTGCATTCAAAGCATGGTTTGAATAGCACGCAAACGAACAAGGCCCAAGGCCATACACTTAAGAACGAGGCAAATAAAAATATTAGCTACTCACTCAATCCATTCATTTAAAAGAACTAGGCAGGGGTCCTGTGGAGAAGTATGGGATCATGTAAAGACAATCATAAAGCATATACACAACAGGCATGCACTAAGCTTACAAGGGAAATCTCACTAGCATTCTTTTTTGTACATAATTTCTTAAACAGAAATTCCATTAACCATCTTGACTCCCACGTGGGTAATTCTCACCTGTGAATGGTTACACCTGCAGCTCAGACCTCTGCCACTTAAGGCAGCAGAGTTAATGATAGCAATTAGGGATGTAATAGTATAGCTGATTAACCAATAAGCAAAAGCTTATTGGTTAATGCTATAGACTACACACATTGCCCCCAAACCAGTAAATTTTTTTAGCAGGTTGGCCAGCAGTCCAGGTCAGTTGTGGTTCATGCTGGATCCAAAACCTACCCCCGCTGTGGCTCTGCTGTGTATTATGAGCCAGGCAGGCAGGCAGTTCGCGCCGGTTCTGGGAGCTCAAACTCCCCCCACCCCCCGATAGGGGCTGCTGCCACCCCTCACTGTTACCTCTTTATCAGACGCAGTAGCACAGGGCGACAAGCAGTGAGGATGGTAAAGTTAGGGTAAGCAGTGAGGTGGTAAAGTTTGCGGATGATACCAAACTGTTTAGGATAGTCAAGACAGAAGCAGACTGTAAGGGACTCCAAGAAGATCTCACCAAACTGAGTGATTGGGCAACAAAATGGCAAATGAAATTTAATGTGGATAAGTGTAAAGTAATGCACATTGGGAAAAATAACCCCAACTATACGTACAGTATGATGGGGGCTAATTTGGCTACGACAAATCAGGAAAGAGATCTTGGAGTTATCGTGGACAGTTCTCTGAAAACTTCCACACAGTGTGCAGCGGCGGTCAAAAAGGCAAATAGGATGCTAGGTATTATTAAGAAAGGGATAGAAAATAAGACCCGGAATATCTTACTGCCCCTGTATAAAACTATGGTACGCCCACATCTTGAATACTGTGTACAGATGTGGTCTCCTCACCTCAAAAAAGATATTTTGGCCTTGGAAAGGGTTCAGAAAAGGGCAACTAAATTGATTAGGGGTTTGGAACGGGTCCCATATGAGGAGAGGTTAAAGCGACTGGGACATTTCAGTTTAGAAAAGAGGAGACTGAGGGGGGATATGATAGAGGTGTATAAAATCATGAGTGGTATGGAGAGGGCCGATAAAGAAAAGTTATTTATTAGTTCCCTAAATAGAAGAACTAGAGGACACCAAATGAAATTAATGGGTAGCAGGTTTAAAACTAATAAAAGAAAGTTCTTCTTCACACAGCGTGTAGTCAGCATGTGGAACTCCTTGCCAGAGGAGGCTGTGAAGGCTAGGACTATAACAGAGTTTAAAGAGAAGCTAGATAATTTCATGGAGGTTAGGTCCATAAAAGGCTATTAGCCAGGGGATAAAATGGTGTCCTTGGCCTCTGTTTGACAGAGGCTGGAGAGGGATGGCAGGAGACAAAGCGCTTGATCATTGTCTTCGGTCCACCCCCTCTGGGGCACCTGGTGCTGGCCACTGTCGGCAGACAGGATACTGGGCTAGATGGACCTTTGGTCTGACCCGGTACGGCCGTTCTTATGTTCTTATGTAAGCAGCTGGTCCACAAGAGGAGCTGGTTTTTAAACTGGCACCACTTGTGGACTAGCTCCCACCTGGCACCCTGTGCTGCTGCCGGCCCCACCCACAGGGACTATAGAATAGTCCACTAACCAATAAGAATTAATGAGGTTACCTGACTATTCAATTAAATTATATTTAATATTCCTAATAGCAATACCACAGAACAGAGGTCTCCCACCATTTTAACCACAAGATCACTTTTTCAATTTAGGAGCAATGCAAGATCTACCTCAAACCCAAACACCCTTGCTCCACTTCCTGCTCCTTTTTTGAGGCTCTGGTTGGGCACCACTTAACTGAGACAGCTTTCGGGCGGTAGAGCAGTGGCATTAAGGCAGGCTTACTCCTGCTCTGGCCCTGCACCACCCCTGAAAACAGCTGGCATGGACAGAAAAGGCTCCATGGCACCACGTGCTGGACTTCATCTATAGGCACTGAGCCCACAGCTTCTACGGGCCACGGTGTCCTGTTATTGATCAGTGTGGAGACCCCTGCTCTGCCTCTCTCAGGGGGTGCAGGGACATGCCAGCCACTTCCAGGAGCAGCAATTACCATAGGGATAAGTATTCCAGTCACGACAGGTTGGGCATTTTAGAACTCACTGCTTAAAGAATTAAATGTAAGCATAAAGACAGAAATGAAAATGATGAAATGCACAGACCAGTCAAAAACCTAAAACAACCCACTTTGCAAGCAGTAACAGAAATAACAACAACCCCCCAATGTATGTGCTGGGTCGGGAGATGAGGGGGAAGGACAGTGTGTGTTGTGAGAATGACAGAAACACACCCAGTGTGAATGTGAGAGATTTGCATTGCCAAGCTCCCATCAGACTCTTCTCACTGTATGGAGATAAGGTACAGAAGTGGGGGGAGGAGGGCTACCCTGACATCAGCGGCCCCCCTTCTCCCTCCCACACCGTGCACAGCGAACAGGAGGCTCCCAGGGGTGCAGCTCCAAGGCAGAAGGCAGGAGCAGTACAACAGTTGGTGGAGGGGCAACTGAAGTGCCAGTACTTGATAGCTTCCTGGCCAAACCAGTCAGGATAACCTGTCAGAGGCTCCAAGATCTACTGGTAGATTCCGATCTACTGGTTGATCATCACTGCTATAGAACCTCAGTTGGAAAAACCAGAGTTATGAACTTAACTGTCAACCACATGCCTCATTTGGAATTACAAGTACACAATCATGCAGCTGCACAGACAAAAAAAAGCATATAGAGTACAGGAATGTTAGATAGCGTGTAACTGACTGGTTGTGTAACCACATCAAATTTTAGCAGTTTACACATCTATCGGATAGTCCTCTGGGGTGGGGCTGGCAGCCAGTGTGCTCCCGGCCCACTTCTGGGGAGCCCTGTGCCAACCTGTGCTGCTGCCTCTGATATAGCTCCCTGTGCAGACTGGCTCCTACATGCCAATACAGAGGATGTTTTGCGGTAGCTACTCCTCCCTCCCCCCACTCCATTCAGAGGCAGCAGCACAGGAGGTAGGAGATAGGCAGCTTTTAAACTGGCTCCCTGCCCCAGCACTAGCTCCTGCCTGCTCCCCACTGCCTCTGTAAGAGGTTCCAAAGGAAGGGGATGGTAGACGGGTCCACGTAACTCTAAGATTCTATTGACACGTTGAATCTCTCTCGTTCAGCAACCTTAGTATCTGACCAATGCCGAACCACAGGTCAGCATTACCAACACTTCCACTGCTTACTAAGCTCTTAGACGACATTTAGGGTGTAAATGAGAGCTAGATAACAGCACAGAACAGCGAGCCAAACTGGTGGCTGTAAACAAACTTTATGGGACAGCAGAAAAATTGGCCACACCCACAAGTGGACACCCAACTAACTAAAATCATGCCAGACCACAAATGTCGGTGGACCCAAGAGTGCCAGATTAGAGAGGTTCAACCTGTACTAAGTTGTCATCCGTTGTGTAGATTAGTCATGAGAGGGACACAAGGCACACATTGTACCTAGAGATGTAAAATCCCATTCAAATTTAACTGGTTAAACTTATGTGTAACTGGTTAACCAGGATCCCGCAGAAGAGGGACTTCTTTAAAATGGTTGGTCCCGCCATGGGTTGCTTCAGCCAGGCCAGGCCAAGCCCAATGCACTGTGGGTTGTTTGGACCAGGCTGGCCACACCCTGGGCAGGTAGATACCATGCCGGCCACACCAAACTGTAGGCTGCCCCGGCTCGACAGCTACCCCAGTAAGCATGCCGGTAAAGCCAACGGTTACTGGGTAACTGGTTAACCCTTTACATCCCTAATAGTACCTATGGATTTTGTAGCTATGTGCAGACAGCACAGATATTAGACTCAGGAACCCTGGATTCTATTCCATCTTCCAAGGAGATGGCTCTGAGGTAGTCACATACCTTTCTCCTCCCATCTCCACACATCCTTTACCCTTTCAGTTCCTGACCTCACTAGTCTGTCTCATCCCAGTCACCCCTAAACCTGTCCATCCCTAAACCCAGCTCTTTACCCCTGAGTACTGTAGGCTGGCTGTGTTCTCCTAATCCTACAATTGGTTGGGCCCAATGCAGAGAAGTAGTAGTTGTGACATAGTGGGGGTACCTTGCTGGTTGCTATGCTGGGCAGTGGGTTGTCAGTGACCTCCGCTGGCTGCAGCACGGCCCAGCAGGGCAGGGGATGAGTCATCATGCAAGGGGGCTTCGAAACTCGTCAGACAGGTATCTCCCATGGAGCGGAACAATGGAGAGGAAGGGGGCAAGGCCAGCCCTGGCTGGGGGGCAGGGCTGGAAGGAAAAGTTAGTTTCTGTCTGGGATCATGGAGGAGACGGCCTAGGGAAAGGGGCTGGAATTTAGGGGCCCAGCATCCCCCATCTCAAGGGGGGCTGAGGCATCCTAGGCCCGGTTCCTGTAACCAGATGACATCTGTGCTGTGCTGTATCCTGGAGAAGCAATAAACTCCCTCTATTCTACTGGCTGGTGGAGTCTGATCGTGCCATTACGGGGGTGCAGGAGTCGGGGGACCCCGACGCGCCGCCACAGTAGTATCTTCACTCTTAGGCTATGTCTACACTACAGGGTTTTTGTGCAAAAACAGCTGTTCTTGTGCAAAGACCCGCGGAGCATCCACACCTCAAGAGCGTTTTTGCGCAAAAAAAAAAATCTACAGTCAATCGACAGAACAGAGGACTTTTTGCGGTGCAGGTATACCTCCTTCTATGAGGCATAACTCCTTTTTGTGCAAGAGTTCTTGAGCAAAAAGGTGCGTGTGGACGCTCAACAGGCTCTTTTTGCACAAGAAACCCCTATCACAAAAAGCACAGGTGCTCTGACGGCCATTATGTGAATGGCCATCAGAACTTTCTTGCGCAAGAGCATCCATGCAGCGTGGACGCTCTCTTGCACAAAAGCATATTGCTCTTGCAATGTGCTTTTGAAGTGTGGAAATGCTTTTGTGCAAGAAGTTTTTGCAGAAGATCTCTTCTGCAAAAAGCTTCTTGCACAAAAACCCTGCAGTGTAGACAAAGCCTTAGTTCCTGTGCCTGACCACAGCAGACTCAAGGAGGAGCAATTGCAGGGAAAAATCCTGCTCAATCTATGAACCCCGAGGTTCAGTAGAGATACAATCTCAAAAAAAAAAAAATCTAGCTGTCAAACTCTGTCATCCCCTGAGTCTGTGAAAATGTAGATTTTTGGAGAGTCATAGTCTGTTCAAATCTGATCAAGTTTTCACAGGGATGATAGAAAACACATATCCCAGGCACCAGGGAGACGCCCCCACAGGCCAGATTTCAAGTCCCTACTCCAAAGCACATATATGCTCAAGCTTCTCAAACAAACTACTAGAGTTTCATATTTTCCTTTAACTTGAAACTGACTAAGAGCTAAACCATTTTTGATGAAGTTTTCAGAAGTAATTAAGCCTCTGGCAGATACCCAGCATGGAAAATTTCAACCTAGACAGTTAAAGTTTGGCAAAGTTAGAAGCAACTGAAAAAATAATCTTATAAGAAATGTCAGGGAACCTTGGGCGTAAGCATGACCAACTGTGCCCTATACAACTCTTCAGTTTTATTCCTGGCTCTGCAAGTGTCTCATCAGCCTTCTTTCTATTGTAAAAATTGATGCGTAAGCTATCAAGTGGTCTTCTCAATTCAGTGATAACATTTTGCATCCATACACAAAAACATTCCCAGTGATGCAAAGACAACTCAGTCATTGTTGGACTAACCTTGATTCAAGCAAACAAACCATCCAACAAGACTTTACTGCTGCATTGCCTGGTGTTGCTCTACCTTTAAATTGTGTATTAACTATAGAGATGACTTAAGAACCCCAGTTCTCCCTGGGGATGTTTGGGTTGACAGATTCTTATTCCATATGTTTATACAGCTGGGATCCACGATGTGCACAATTGCACTCACTTACTTATAGGAACATCTATATTTACAAATATAGTTATTTATATGTTTAGCAGTCACAAAAACCCCCATTAGTAAGATAGATATACTACAGAGTGTACTCTGTACACACACACACACACACACACACACACACACACACACACACAATCTTTTATAGAACAACCAGAAGTATTAGCCATCATCTACCTGTTCCTCCTTTTTCCCAGCACCACCAGTGGCCATCATTCTGGTACCTCTGAAGGACTCTCTCTCTTCCTACTGCACCTAGACTAGAATGCCACTTCTATATTTTGTACTGACACTTTTGCTTGATGAATATTCAGCAGGGGAATTTTCACCTTTTCCTTATTTGTATTTTTTCACCTACCTACTGATGAAGTGTTTTCTTATAGGTTAGTACATCAGTGATTTCAACTTATTGTATATTAATTGGTTACCCAACCACTCAAGGGCTCTGGTTTCACATTTGTTATTTCTGGTTATTTTGGTTTGTTGCAAGTTGTGATGTGCTGTATGTTAGTAGACACCCTACATCAACCTGCTTTAACACATGGAACTTATGCTTTAGCTTATCACCACCTAAGTGAAAGGTCTGAAGATGTGAAACAACTTTGCTATCAGGGTGAAAGTTTCTGGGACCTATGTATGCTAACGCTGCCTTAGCTCAACATACAGGATGTCACTTGTAATCTCTTGCGTTACAGCCAAACTATCTTAATGAAAACCCATAAAACAATCAAACTCATAAAGAAATAAGAAACCCATAAGAGATATAAGCAAATAAGCAGGTTAAGCCTAAAGGCTACATGCTGCCCTTTGACAGGGTGATTTGTAAAATGAACCCTATCACATAGGTATAGATGTTGATGGTCAGACATTTGTGGGCCCAGTTTCAATGCCATTTTCTACCGCTTGGTGTGCAAGAAGGGCACCAAAGATTATACTCTGGACTCAGGTATGTTTCTGGAATGGGCACCACGTGTATATATATCAGTGATGGTAACCTAAGCTAGTGACTGAATCACAGGAGTGCCCCTTCCATTTTCGTGGGCTGCATAATTGTCGTAACCAAGACAGTTTCCCAGCATAAAGTAGTTTTACTAACTGTGCTTGCATACCTAAAATTGGCAGGTCATGCTGATTGACATGAAGCAGCGCTTTGATTGGCTGCAGAGGGAATGCACAGCTTTTACAGTCAGTGTTGTGTGCAATCAATGTGCACTTCACATACCCTTGCTTTATGCATGTGTCACTGTAATACCAGCAGGGGGAAAAGACTATATGGAGGGAAAGCAGTGGAGTCTGACTACTCTGCACATGGGCAACAGTAAACAAAATCTCTCATGAGCCACACATAGAACCCCAAATGGGCCACAGGAATGTGTGTGTGTATATATATTCCATGACAATATATATATATTTTCATTCATCATCATCATCATCAGCATTTGGTACCTGTCTAGATCTTTGTTTATATCCATTGAGTTTACAATGGATCCATTGTAAAATAAAGAAAATAATCCCTATTGTAATTCCTTGGACAATACCACGTTCTTGTATTCCATTATTTATGTCAGAGATTGCTGAAAACTTATCACCTTCATTCATTAATTTGGTAACAGGTTGGGGTTTTGTTTTTGTTTTTGTTTTTGGGGGGGGGGGGAGCTTTATCCACAGTTAGTAATTTCTATGCAGGTCTCCTTACAAGCCAACAATTACTTTAACTGCAACCCTTGCAAGGGAATACCCACATTTCTCGACTTGTATACTTTGGATAGTTAAATCCTGATAGGCTGGTCAGATTGGAGGATAGTGATGTTTTCAAAAGTGGAAATGGGAAATCAAGTAATTTCCCCTAACAAAATAGGTTGCCTTGGAGTAAAACAAATTTGAATTGGTGACATACGCTGAAAATGCCAATTTTGCATGGTAATCAACACCAATGGGCCCCTTGGTCAGCATCATTAGGCATAATAATTATAATTATTCTGTAATTTCTCTTCCCGTAGTCCACACAAAACAGTGTCTGTCTCAAAGCACACTATACTTAGAGATATATTGAGGCCCTTAACCTCTATTTTCTGCTCCTCGAAGATTCAGGGTTTTCCACAGGGCTGTTTTTCTGTGCAAAGTTTATTTGTTTAAAGTTCATAGCCCTCAAAAATATAAGAGCTGAGCTACAGTAGCAGTAGGGATGTTAAGTATTTCATTAACTCAACAGTTGAGTAACCTCATGAATTCTTATCAGTTACTCGACTATTCTATAGTACCTGGGGTGGGGCCGGCAGCCAGTGCGCTTTGGCCCCACTCCTGAGTTGCACCCTGCCACTTCACACTGCTGCCTCTGCAGCAGAGGCAGCAGCGTGGGGTGGCAGGCAGGAGCTGGTACACGAGGGAAGCTAATTTAAAAAAAACAAAAAACAAAAAAAAAAACACCCCCTCCCCACACACAGCTCCCTTCGCGGACCAGCTGCCTGTTGCCCCATGCTGCTGCCTCAGAGACAGAGGCAGCAGTTTGGGGTGGCAGTAGCCATCGTCTGGGGAAGGAGAGGTCTGAGCGCCAGCTTGTGCTTGGTCTTGGAACTGAGCTGGGCTGCCTGCCCGCCTGTCTCCTAATACATTTTAAATGCAGAGCCGCAGCAGGGGTAGGTCTTGGACCCGGTGCGAGCCAGGACTGATCCAGGCTGCTGGCCAGCCTGCTGGCCAGCCTGCTAAAAAATTTACTAACAGTGGGCTGGTGGGGGGTGGGGGAGAGATGAGGGGGACAGAAATGTGTGTAGTCTATAGCATTAACCTATAAGCTTTTGCTTATTGGTTAATTGACTACATCAGGTGATGGGGAAACTTTTTTGGGTCGGGGCCACTGACCCAGAGAAAAAATCAGTCAGGGGCCAAACACAAGTAAAAAACCTTCACTGTGACCCCTCACTGAGGAGAAAGACACTCCCCACATTCCCCTCAGAGACCAGGGCCTAGGGGACCCAGGCTAGTAGACTTTGTGTGATCCAGCCCCATGAGTGGCAGCGGGGGGACTGGAATGCCAGCATAGGCTCCCCAATGCAGGGGGAGCCCTGAGCTTCAGAGACTGGACCCAAGCAATCTGGGGGCTGCATCTGGCCCTGGGCCTCTGGTTCCCCACCCCTAGACCACATTATTACATCCCTAAAGAGCAGTAAATATAACAAAGGCAAACTAGCCCATGGGATACACACGTGAACAGAGTTTACTAGTATAAAAGCTTCAAACTGTGCAGTCCTCTCATTCCTACCCCAAGAAGTGAATAGTGAACTTTAGATGGCCTTTCAGCACTTCCCCACAGACATTTCAGGTTGGCTGAAGTAAGAGAGAAACCCTTTCAAAATTATTCAGAAAACAATGCTGGGAACCAGACTGCTGGCACTAAACATTAAAAAGGCCGTAGAGCAGTTTTTAAACTAAGAGATGGGGGAAAGCCGACTGGTGCGGAGATGCACATAAATCGGATGGAGACTTCTCTTAGAGGAGAATCCATTGATAGAGATTCTCTAAGCTGTAGTCAGAAAGAGAGGAGGGGAGAGGACAAACCATGGGCCAGAGCAGACAAACAACCGCATATAAAGGAATCCAATACATCAGGGAAGGGCAGACAAATAAGCAGTGGCAAATTTTTAAAGTGCTTCTACACAAATGCTAGGAGTCTGACTAATAAAATGGGTGAACTAGAGTACCTCGTATTAAAGGAGATTGACATAATAGGCATCACTGAAACCTGGTGGAATGAGGAAAATCTGTGGGACACAATCATACCGGGATATAAAATATATTGGAAGGATAGAGCAGGCCGTGTGGGTGGCGGAGTGGCACTGTATGTGAAAGAGAATGTAGAATCAAATGAAATAAAAATATTAAATGAATCAACATGTTCAATAGAATCGCTATGGATAGTAATTCCATGCTCCAATAATAAGAAATTAGCAGTAGGGATATATTATTGACCACCTGACCAGGACAGCGATACTGACATTGAAATGCTAAGGGAGATTAGAGAGGCTACCAAAATAAAGAACTCTATAATAATGGGGGATTTTAATTATCCCCATATTGACTGGGTACATGTCACCTCAGGAAGAGAAGCAGAGATAAAATTTCTCAATGGCTTAAATGACTGCTTCTTGGAGCAGCTGGTACAGGAACCCACAAGGGGAGAGGCAATTCTCGATTTAGTCCTGAGCGGAGCGCAGGATCAGGTCCAGGAGATAACCGTTACAGGACCGCTTGGGAATAGTGACCATAATATAACAACATTTAACATTCCTGTGGTGGGAAGAACACCTCAGCAGTCCAGAACTCTGGCATTTAGTTTCAAAAAGGGGAATTACACGAAAATGAGGAGGTTAGTTAAACAGAAATTAAAAGGCACAGTGACTAGAGCCAAATCCCTGCAAGCTGCATGGAAACTTTTTAAAGACACCATAATAGAGGCCCAACTTAAATGTATACCCCAAATTAAAAAAACATAGCAAGAGACCTAAAAAAGAGAGTCACCGTGGCTTAACCACCATGTAAAAGAAGCAGTGAGGGACAAAAAGGCATCTTTTAAGAAGTGGAAGTCCAATCGTAGTGCGATAAATAGAAAGGAACATAAACACCGTCAAATCAAGTGTAAAAATGTAATGAGTAAAGCAAAAAAAGATTTTGAGGAACAGCTAGCCAAAAACTCAAAAAGAAATAACAAAATGTTTTTTAAGTACATTAGAAGCAGGAAGCCTGCTAAAAAACCTGTGGGTTCCCTAGACGATCGAGATATAAAAGGAACAATCAAGGACGATAAAGCCATTGCGGAGAAACTAAACGATTTCTTTGCTTCAGTCTTCACGGCTGAGGATGTTAGGGAGATTCCCAAATCTGCACCGTCCTTTGTGGGTGATGAATCTGAAGAACTGTCCCGGATTGAAGTGTCATTAGAGGAGGTTTTGGAACAAATAGAAAAACTTAATGTTAACAAATCTCCAGCACCGGATGGCATTCATCCAAGGGTTCGAAAAGAACTCAAATGGGAAATTACTGAACTATTATCTGTGGTTTGTCACCTATCCTTTAAATCGGCTTCCGTACATAATGACTGGAAGGTAGCTAATGTGACACCAATATTTAAAAAAGGGCTCTAGAGGCGATCCTGGCAATTACAGACCGGTAAGTCTAACTTCAGTACTGGGCAAATTAGTCGAAACAATAGTAAAGAATAAAATTGTGAGGCACGTAGAAGAACATAATTTGTTGGACAAAAGTCAACATGGTTTCTGTAAAGGGAAATCATGTCTTACTAATCTATTAGAGTTCTTTGAAGGGGTTAACAAACATGCAGACAAGGGGGATCCAGTAGATATAGTATACTTAGATTTCCAGAAAGCCTCTCACCAAAGACTCTTGTGTAAATTACATGGCCATGGGATAAGAGGGAAGGTCCTTTCTTGGATTGAGAACTGGTTAAAAGACAGGAAACAAAGGGTAGGAATAAATGGTAAATTTTCAGAATGGAGAGGGGTAACTAGTGGTGTCCCCCAAGGGTCAGTCCTGGGACCAATCCTGTTCAACTTATTCATAAATGATCTGGAGAAAGGGGTAAGTAGTGAGGTGGTAAAGTTTGCAGATGATACCAAACTGTTTAGGATAGTCAAGACAGAAGCAGACTGTGAGGGACTCCAAGAAGATCTCACCAAACTGAGTGATTGGGCAACATGAAATGTAATGTGGATAAGTGTCAAGTAATGCACATCGGGAAAAATAACCCCAACTATACGTACAGTATGATGGGGGCTAATTTGGCTACGACAAATCAGGAAAGAGATCTTGGAGTTATCGTGGACAGTTCTCTGAAAACTTCCACAGTGTGCAGCGGTGGTCAAAAAGGAAAATAGGATGTTAGGAATTAAGACAGGAATAGAAAATAAGACACAGACTATCTTACTGCCCCTGTATAAAACTATGGTCCGCCCACATCTTGAATACTGTGTACAGATGTGGTCTCCTCACCTCAAAAAAGATATTTTGGCCTTAGAAAGGGTTCAGAAAAGGGCAACTAAAATGATTAGGGGTTTGGAACGGGTCCCATATGAAGAGAGGTTAGAACGACTGGGACTTTTCAGTTTAGAAAAGAGGAGACTGAGGGGGGATATGATAGAGGTATATAAAATCATGAGTGGTGTGGTGAGGGTGAATAAAGGAAAGTATTTATTAGTTCCCATAATAGAAGAACTAGAGGACACCAAATGAAATTAATGGGTAGCAGGTTTAAAACTAATAAAAGAAAGTTCTTCTTCACACAGCGTGTAGTCAACCTGTGCAACTCCCTGCCAGAGGAGGCTGTGAAGGCTAGGACTATAACAGAGTTTAAAGAGAAGCTAGATAATTTCATGGAGGTTAGGTCCATAAAAAGCTATTAGTCAGGGGATAGAAATGGTGTCCCTTGCCTCTTTTTGTCAGAGGCTGGAGAAGGATGGCAGGAGACAAATTGCTTGATCATTGTCTTCGGTCCACCCTCTCTGGGGCACCTGGTGCTGGCCACTGTCGGCAGACAGGCTACTGGGCTAGATGGACCTTTGGTCTGACCCAGTACGGCCGTTCTTATATTCTTCTGCTTCAGGCACAGCTCGACTGGGAATTGTGATTGGGAGATAGTGAGATTGCAGCAATGAAGAACAGTGCTAACAAATGTACGGCAAAACTATA
This sequence comes from Pelochelys cantorii, assembly GCA_032595735.1. Classification (NCBI taxonomy): domain Eukaryota; kingdom Metazoa; phylum Chordata; order Testudines; family Trionychidae; genus Pelochelys; species Pelochelys cantorii. The sequence goes on along the minus strand of CM064329.1, from coordinate 41,237,521 downwards.
GCGGGCATGAAACCAAAAAACTATCATTAGTGGGAACAGATGGCACCATTAATAGTTATGTTGGTATGTGAACTGATGGAACTGCACCACCAGTTCAATTATTAGCACAGAAAGAATCATTGACTAATGAACAATTAGTCTCCAAGTTTGTAAAAAAAAAAAAAAAGTGTTTGTTTCTTTTCACAACAGGTGCAAAAAACATAGGATACAGATGGCATTATGGTCGGGAGAGGATTACATGTTGGGAAGCTGATCCCTTGCTCCCACTCATGCTGCGCGATTCATTTCTGCCCCAAAATGCATTACCTGAAATTCTCAAAAAAGCATGCCAGCTGGCTGCATACCACATACCCATAGAGAACCACACTGTGACCTGGCACAAGTACTCCTGGCAAGTATGTACAGTTCAAATGTAAGGAGCCAAAAGTATCACTTGTGCATGTGATTACTAATGATAGCAGCTTTATGCCAGTGTCACTCTCATTAACCAAAGCTTGTAGTGTAGACGTGGCTTTAGAATGGATCATCTTCAGATGATCGTGTTATGCAAGATAAAGGTATTATTTACATACCTGATGCAATGTTAATCCTTGAACTACTACTCCTTTCTGGGTATCTTCACGGACAGCCAATGGTCCTGAATTTACTAGCAGGTCACGGATCTGTTCATTGTAGACCTCCAGAAAAACAAACACTTTAAAATTAAATCCTATTGTGTTTAAGGTTAAAGCAAGAATAATTTTGCTCCACTTTCACGTATACTTGTATGTTCAATTGTCTTTAAATGAAATTAAAACTTAATTCTGTAGGAGAAAAGTTTTAACTAATTCTCTTTCCCCAGAGAGAATACTCATCTGTCGAGTGCAATTTATCAGAGTTAAGTGCATCAAATTTTAACTAGGGATGTTAAAATGTGTTTACAAATGTTCACATTTTTTAGCGATTACATGCAAAGGACAGGCAGTGCCCCCCCCCGGATCCCCCATTTCTATATTAGAGGCAGCAGCAGGAAGCACTTAGACATAAACATGTCTGTCACTGAATTCTTTGCAATACAGAAACCTTGCAGCACATATGCACTGATCCTACGTTTCTTCTCTGTGCTCTAGCAGAAATGGAAAGATCAAATTGTTTTCATTTGATACAGCTATCTCTTGATAGCAATGGTGAGAAAGCACGTGCAAGAGTAGCATTTTGATGGAGAGAAGATGGAGCAGAAAGGCTCAAGTACAATCAAGCAATGGAAAGAGGTGGTAGTAGATAACTCATTCTAAAAACCACTAACAATGCATTTCAGTTGAAATGTCCTTATTTTCAAATATTTGTTGCCCGAGTCCCACCAGAGAAATCCTTTCAATTTAAGTACTACTGTAGCAAACTCAAATAAAAACAAAAATCTCATAAATGAAAGAAAATAAAATGAATCTGAATTAGTGTCAAGTTATTCCACACTATTCATAGGCAACTTCAGGGCTGAGCCCGGCTTAAATATCAGCTAATTCAATTTTGTTGCACATATTCTCAGTGTTTTATAAGCATGTGTAATTAAATAATTTGGAGAAAATTGATCATTGGAATGGTTAGTGAAGTCCTTAGAAAAATTGCTCTTACTGGGCAACAGCCTATTTTAAGACTTTATCCTATAATCATCTCCCTATTATTGAGCACAGTTCTGCGCCATCTCTATTAGGATAGCTCTCGAGAGCCCAGCTTATGCCACTCCGTAATAGGCTCTCGAGACAGATTTCACAGTATTTAATATATGAAAATACTGTTTATTGATAGCAAAACACAAAATATAGTTGCTAGCTTACCTCTAGGTATGAAACTGCAACAGTACACAATTTATCTTCTTTTATTTGATCCATGCAATTGTAAAGGTCCATCATGGTTAGATACATGACTCCGGGTTCTTTAGGTGAGCCCAGCATTGTGTACGTCTTTCCCGCTCCTGTTGCGCCATATGCAAGCACTGAATTTTCAAAAAGATAGAGTAACACATCACTGCAATAATTATTAAATCTATCATAATCCCAATATTAAATTTCTTACAAAAATAGGTCTTCTCCTTTGTGTGGGTATATAAAAAAGACCAAATAAATAGTGAATCTTCTGTCTCTGACTGCTAGTGATGAACTCGTAACTGTTCAAAATCAATATTAGTACCTAAGTGAGACTTCTAGAAATTAAATATGATTTGGTCAATTCATGGAGACAAACTGAAAAGTTACCTGTACAGTTGTATCCATTTAAAAAGCCATCGAGCACAGTTTTGGTAGTGTGTTCAAAAACTTCTGATTGAGATGAATTTTCATCAAAAACAGCATCAAATACAAATTTGAGATCCTTGTTTTTCTTCTTGTTAATATCTCTATATGCTACTTTCTTCCTGTGAAAGAAACTAACTTCCTCTTCTTTTGGATCAAAGACCAATATGTGCTTGTCTACAACATGAAGCACTTTGCTAAAGTTGCCATCTTTTTCTTTTTGATTCTCTGGACGGACACGGACCACCACTCTTACATGATTGCAAATATCTTCCTGGGTAGCAGTAGACATAACGATGCTTTGGTTTAGTTCTTCTTTGCTACCAAGAAGAATTCTTCAGACCAAGTAACCAAAATCTCATCTGTAAATTATAACAATTGTGAGATTAGTTTAGAATGAAGCTTTGCAATTGGCTCATGGTCCAAGACACAATCTACAAAACATACAAGCCCAGTTTTTAATGTTTTTAAGTTACTTCATCAAGGCTTAAGGAGTACTTTTCATATGTTTTTAAGATCAAATTAGAGCCACTTGTCTTTTCAGGATATCTAAGGAATAATACTCTTGCATTTCCGCCTTAGTAGCCAAATCTTTAAATATAGTGTACAGAAAAATTCATGTATTGTTAAAAAGTCACATACCTTACAAACACACAAGATGCTAGTTTAGAGCTTTATCTATATACACCTACATATAGACATTACAACACTGCTATGCAGATCATCATATTGTTGGAGTTCCTTAAAAAGAATCATATTGCTGAACTATTAGCCTCAAAAAGTGCAGTATTTTCTGCCCTTTCCCATGTAGTACAAGTTTTGTTTTTCTTTCAGGTTTTGATAGTTTACAGTAACAAATTTGAGAACTGAAAAACAGCTCAGATTTAAGCTTGGCCCTTGAACTATGCTCCTGCCTGATGCTGTGCTGACTGATGTAGATACAGAATACACTACATGCTAATGAGCCTATGCTGATTGAGCAGTACATATGTAAAATTTTACGTCATCAGGAGCGGCCCTAGACGAGCTGCCAGCAACTGACGCCCTAGGCGAAATGCGCGATCGGCGCCCCCACCTCCAAAGCCCTCAACGCCGTTCATCTTGGCGCCCTAGGTGACCTCCTAGTTTGCCTGTATTGACGGGCCACCACTGCATGTCATCAGTTTAAAAATACATCTTACAAGTTAAAATGTTGGCCCATTCCTGAAAGGTTGAAAAAACAACAAACGGTCCTGTAGCACCTTAGAGATCAACAAAAAATGTAGATGGTATCATGAACTTTCCTTGGCACAACCCTTCATCTGCAAGTTTGACACTGTTAATCAAGGTTTGAACCTGACCTGGATGGGCCACTACATTCAACAGACTAATGGCATCAAAAGTTAAGAATCAGGCACTTGCATCCCATTCTATTAGACTCATTTAGCACGGGACACTCTGACATTCCCCTTCCCCATTCCCTCTTTTTCTACTATTTATTTGTAACTCTGGACCCCTTGCTCCATTCATCTGAAGAAGTGGGTTGTGCCCATGAAAGCTCATGATACCATCTACATTTTTTGTTTGTCTCCAAGGTGCTGCAGGACCAGTCGTTTTTAAAAGTTTTTTTTTCAGTTACAGACGAACACGTCTACCTTTCTGAGTCTTGAAAGTTTGATTATCATTGGCTTGAAATCACAAATTCATAGCAAGGTTTGGGGGAGGAACCCTCCCCTCCCACCACCACTAACCCACTCCCCAATGGTAACTTTCCTCTTAGTGAGGGAGATGTGAAGGGCACAAAGCCATTGTTTCATTAAGCATGTATAAATATAAATATACAAATGTAAATTGATACAGTACTGTTTTCCTAAGGACTTGGCCCACAGAGGGCAAGGCTGGAGGAGCCTGGCTGCCCACTGTGATCTATCTGGACCCTGGTTAAGCAAGTAAAATTATATTGGTTAATCGGTTAAAATTTTAAAGTGGTATTTACATCCCTCGTTTACAGGGCAGATTCAAGTTACCATCATATTACATAGCCTAGTAAACCCTAACCTTAGTTTCAACAGTTTAAAAAAGACCCAGTAAATATCAACTCACATAAAAATATAAAGATCTTGATTTCTCCTTTCTATAAACATTACTTAACTATAAACAAAACCCAGAGAAAAAAATATGTAAGATGGAGTCAATATAAAGCTCTAATTGTCTTGGGGCTAACGTGATTTACAGGAACACTGGTAACTTGAATTTTAGACAATTTCAAAGGAGACAAAGGAAGTCCTCCAACTTCTGTTTGTTTTTGCTTTTAAAAATCTTTGGACTTGATCCTACAGAGCGCTCCATGTTGCAGATCCCCATGCCTCTGCAGAGCTCCTCTGGAGACCAGCATTTGAGAATAAGCATGTTGTCTGTCTGTCGCGGTGTGAAATAGCCACACAAGCGATAAGGGAGACTGATCACGCAGGAGAAAGAAGGAAAGTAGTCGCACCCAACCGCTATCAAATAAGTTGGGAAAAAATGACTTTTCTTTCAGAACCATCCCTCGCGCAGGAAGCAAGCGTTTTTCAGGCACAAGTATCAGTTTTAAACGGGCAACGTCCCTTTAATTCACAGCCCGTTCATGGCGGCGGTCTGGTGTCCAGCCCCGCGCTAAGCAAGACCAACACTGCCCGTGTCCCTCCCCAGACACACAGCCCTACGCACAGGTGCCCCGTGGGCGTCCCCGGCACGACTTGGCACGCGGCGCCAGGCAGAGCGGTACAGCTGTAACAAAGCCCCGTCGCCCCGCAAGGGCCGGGGGCTCCTCTCCCGGAGGCGGCTCGAGCTCGTTCAGACGCCTCCTTCCTACCCCACGGCTTGGCCCCAGGCACCTCCTCCCCGGCAGTCAGGTAGCGGCTATGAGGGCCCGCGCTCACCTGGGCGGGGGGGGGGGGGGCTGCTTGCTCTGCCCGGGGCGCGCCCGCCGCCCAGCACCTCGTTCGCTGGCCTCACTCTACCAAATTCAAACACAAGCGGCCCGCCTCCCCCTCGCCGCCTCATTGGCTCGCACGGCCATGACGTCACCCATGCGACCGCGCCGAGGCCAAGCGGGATTGGTTTCGAGCCGAGCGGGGATCAATTGATCTGGGCTGGCTCAGTCAGTTGAGTGCTTGCAGGCCAGGTGCGGGAGTGGAAGGGGGGAGGATGGGCCACGCCAGGCCACTAGGAAAACGTGCCTTGCGACTCTGCTTAGTGCGCTTGTTCTTTCGGGGTGTGAGCCCGTGAGACCGCGGAATATAACGCCGAGAATGCCCCCCCTCCCCCCTCGGGCTCCTCTAATCTGCTTGGGGGTAGGCGGCAGCGGGCCTGCAGTCCTAGGTTGCAGGAGAAAAGCATCGTGAGCAAAGGGGTGAGTGGGTGAAGTTGTATCAAGCCAAAACAGCGGGGGTGCGCCTGACAGTCAAGGGGCCTGCATGCCACGCTGTACTGCATTTGTATGAATAAATCACAAAGGAAGCTAAGCACATTTTATAAGGGAACTGGTGAATGTTGTTGTAATCAACCGCAATTCACTTTAAAAGGCAAACCGCTATTCACGAATAATCTGTTGCACTATCCATATGCAGCTGTTTCTATCTGTTGTGTACAGAGTAGGTAGCATGTCACACTCGTGTAAAAGCAACAATGAATCAACGTGCCTGCATGGATGCAAGCGCCGCTTCTGGCATCAAAATGTATTCAAGAGAAAGATCAGAACAGAGGTTGGGAAACGAGCAATAGTTTATCATGCACATTAAAATATTACGAGGTTGGACTAAAACTGGATTCAGTCTTAATGATTATGTCGTGACTGGCACTGCTGTAGTACAACTGGGATATGTGTGTTTAGGCTGTGTGTGTACAAGTTGGTGGTATTGATGGTGTGTCTGAGAAGGGGCTAGTGCATATCTGAACTGGATTGATTTACGTTTAATGTATGCATGTTTTTCTATGCAGTTGAGGTGGAGGGTTGTGAGGTCGCTACTGACAAATATGTGTCCGAGATAATAAAACCCCAAACCGTGCGAAACTTTAACCTGGGCAGATGTTACATGCCTGCCACTGGCAGATACTGAAGTGACTTCTAAAACTTTGGCAATAGTTGCCTGAGTATTCATGCCCGTAAGATACTAGCGAGTTGAAGTGCAGACGAGGGAATGATGCATGTGCGTTTGTATGCGTGTGGGTTGTGTACAGGAAGTGGTAGTAAAACACAACTGACAAGCATGTAGCGGGTTTGTCTGCAGTTGGCAGGCGCGATGATGGGTTGTGTGTTTTTCCAGGGGCGCGCTAACGTTTATACACACGGTCGGGTGTTGGAGTATGGCCGGGAGCGGGCTGTGCACAGAGAGGAGCTGGGGTAGATGAGTGAGGATGGTGGTCTGGGCGGAGAAGAGAGAGAGGGTACGCGGGCTAGGGTCCTGGGCAGAACGTGCGTAGTAGAGGAGTCTGGCTTGAGGCTAGTCAACTGGGGGTGTGGAGAGAAGGACACACGACGCTGGGACAGACCCTGAACGGTTTCTCGGGGAGGGGACGACTCCCCTCCGGGCGTTTACACTCCCTGGTCCCTGCGGGGATCTCCGTTCCTGCTTGAGGCAGGTGGGGGCCGCTGTCGGGGCAGCAACACGCAGGCGGAACTGAAGGCAGCGGTGCCTTGTTGCACAGGGAGGCCGGGCCGTGCGCTCGTTCCCCGGCAGCGACGTGGTCTGCAGTAAGTACTGGGCCCCGCGGGCTCCCACAGTCTCCAGTGTAGGGGGATAGCAGGAGCTGGCTGGGGCGGTCTCCACTCTCCCCTCCGCGGAGCCCGGCTGGAAGGGGAAGCGGGGAGGCCGGCGGCGGCCAGCCCTCAAAGGCTCTCGGGCTTGGAGACTTCGAAGCCTCGTTAGGGACGCACAGTAGAACCAGAGACCAAAAGAGTTAACGTCCCCCGGGGTGCTCCTGCCTCGTCCCCCTTGGCTAGAGCGCTCTCCCCACCCGCTGTGGGATGGCGCTCTTATTCCCCGCTAACACGCACCTGCCCAGCTCCCCGCCCCAGGTTTGGGGTGTGTCGCAAACCCCAGGTATTAACTCAGCTTTGACACAGGTTCATTCTCTCTTCTGCACCGGAGACAGCACATCTGCTCCATCTCCTCTTCCTACTTGCACTGTAACAAATTAGGGCAACGCTTTCGCTCGCAAACTCTACCCCACAGTACAGCGAAACACTAACTGGTACCAATAGTAGAAGGGGTGTGACTCTTGCTTTTCAAAACAAAAGCTGCTTAAAATGAAACTGCTTTGAAGTAATTAGTCAATATATCACCAATACATTTTTCCTGAGATTATATGAATTGTGTTTGAGTATAATATATATGCATAGCATCTTATCGGGTTCATGTGACTACATAAAGTACTTCTGTTTAAGGATAATCAAGTGGTTATTAATGTTGTAGTGATCTATATGGGAGAGCAATAGTCCACTTAGAGCTCAATGCAGGATCAGAGCCATAATGTGATACATACTTCTGAATTTAAAAAGGAGACAAGAACCCTTTCAACCATTTTATCTCCAATATTATGAATTGTGCTTATTTGTCCTACATTTACAGGGTGTGATAAGCAAATTGATGATAGCTACTAATAAATATCTTGTATGTAATTTGATCCATCAGTAACTTAAACAGTTTCTGGAAAATAATAAAATGTCTGGTTACAGAGAACTTGCCTAATTTGTTTATCTTTTAAAGCTATTTAACCATTGGGACTGCCATTATAATGAAGATAAGATTCCTAAAATGATGGTTCAGTGTGTTTCCATTTTGTGGAAAACAATAAAGATGACTGAATGATGGGTTGACTTGGATAAATATAATAGATAAAAATTGGGTAGATAAATTGCTTCATGGGATTAGACATCTCCATTAATGGTAGAAATACAGTGGCATGTTGTCAGATGGTTTTATGTCTTTTTTTTCTTTTTTGCATCAGAAGAAGGCATATGAAATGTGAGACTTTGCGATATTTGCTCACTAAACAAATGTAAAAATCCTGTAACCTCTTTGCACCTAACAGCATAGAATCATAGAATACTAGGACTGGAGGGGACCTCAAGAGGTCATCGAGTCCGGTCCCCTGCCCTCATGGCAGGACGAAATACTGTCTAGATCATCCCTGATAGACATTTATCTAACCTACTCTTAAATATCTCCACAGATGGGGATTCCACAACCTCCCTGGGCAATTTATTCCAGTGTTTGACTACCCTGACAGTTAGGAACTTTTTCCTAATGTCCAACCTAAACCTCCCTTGCTGCAGTTTAAGCCCTTTGCTTCTCGTTCTATCCTCAGAGGCCAAGATGAACAAGTTTTCTCCCTCCTCCTTATGGCACCCTTTTAGATACCTGAAAACGGCTATCATGTCCCCCCTCAGTCTTCTCTTTTCTGAACTAAACAAACCCAATTCTTTCAGCCTTCCTTCATAGGTCATGTTCTCTAGACCTTTAATCATTCTTGTTGCTCTCCTCTGGACCCTCTCCAATTTCTCCACATCTTTCTTGAAATGCGGTGCCCAGAACTGGACACAATATTCCAGCTGAGGCCTAACCAGCGCAGAGTAGAGCGGAAGAATGATTTCTCATGTCTTGCTCACAACACACCTGTATGCATCTCAGAATCATGTTTGGTTTTTTTGCAAGAGCATCACACTGCTGACTCATATTCAGCTTGTGGTCCACTATAACCCCTAGATCCCTTTGTGCCGTACTCCTTCCTAGACAGTCGCTTCCCATTCTGTATGTGTGAAACTGATTGTTCCTTCCTAAGTGGAACACTTTGCATTTGTCTTTATTAAACTTCATCCTGTTTACCTCAGACCATTTCTCCAATTTGTCCAGATCATTTTGAATTATGACCCTATCCTCCAGAGCAGTCGCAACCCCTCCCAGCTTGGTATCATCTGCAAACTTAATAAGCGTACTTTCTATGCCAATATCTAAATCTTTGATGAAGATATTGAACAGAGCCAGTCCCAAAACAGACCCCTGTGGAACCCCACTTGTTATACCTTTCCAGCAGGATTGAGAACCATTAATAACTAGTCTCTGAGTATGGTTATCCAGCCAGTTATGCACCCACCTTCTAGTAGCCCCATCTAAGTTGTATTTGCCTAGTTTATTGATAAGAATATCATGTGAGACCGTATCAAACGCCTTACTAAAGTCTAGGTATACCACATCCACCGCTTCTCTCTTATCCACAAGACTTGTTATCCTATCAAAGAAAGCTATCAGATTGGTTTGACATGATTTGTTCTTTACAAATCCATGCTGGCTGTTCCCTATCACCTTGCCACCTTCCAAGTGTTTACAGATGATTTCCTTAATTACTTGCTCCATTATCTTCCCTGGCACAGAAATTAAAATAACTGGTCTGTAGTTTCCTGGGTTGTTCTTATTTCCCTTTTTATAAATGGGCACTATATTTGCCCTTTTCCAGTCTTCTGGAATCTCTCCTGTCTCCCATGATTTTCCAAAGATGATAGCTAGAGGCTCAGATACCTCCTCTATCAGCTCCTTGAGAATTCTAGGATGCATTTCATCAGGCCCTGGTGACTTGCAGGCATCTAACTTTTTTAGGTGATTTTTAACTTGTTCTTTTTCTATTTTATCTTCTAAACCTACTCCCTTCCCACTAGCATTCACTATGTTAGGCATTCCTTCATCAGACTTCTCTGTAAAGACCGAAACGAAGTCATTAAGCATCTCTGCCGTTTCCAAGTTTCCTGTTACTGTTTCTCCCTCCTCACTGACCAGTGGGCCTATCCTGTCGTTGGTCTTCCTCTTGCTTCTAATGTATTTATAAAAAGTCTTCTTGTTTCCCTTTATTCCCGTAGCTAGTTTGAACTCATTTTGTGCCTTTGCCTTTCTAATCTTGCTCCTGCATTCCTGTGTTGTTTGCCTATATTCATCCTTTGTAATTTGTCCTAGTTTCCATATTTTATATGATTCCTTTTTTATTTTTAGATCATGCAAGATCTCGTGGTTAAGCCACGGCGGTCTTTTGTCATATTTTCTGTCTTTCTGACGCAGCGGAATAGCTTGCTTTTGGGCCCTTAACAATGTCCCTTTGAAAAACTGCCAACTCTCCTCAGTTGTTTTTCCCCTCAGTCTTGATTCCCATGGGACCTTACCTATCAGCTGTCTGAGCTTACCAAAATCCGCCTTCCTGAAATCCATTGTCTCTATTTTGCTGTTCTCCCTTCTACTCTTCCTTAGAATCGTGAACTCTATGATTTCATGATCACTTTCACCCAAGCTGCCTTCCACTTTCAAATTCTCAACCAGTTCCTCCCTATTTGTTAGGATCAAAGCTAGAACAGCTTCCACCCTGGTAGCTTTTTTCAACCTTCTGAAATAAAAAGTTGTCTCCAGTGCAGTCCAAGAACTTACTGGATAGTCTGTGCCCCGCAAATTTATTCTTTATGAAAAGAAAAGATTAGCCTAAAACAGTGGTTCTCAAACTATTTACCATTGTGGGCTGCATAAGCATCTCTCTATGTGTTATGTGGGCTGCAGCCACACAGTAAATATGCTATCTGTATGGCTCTGAGGATATCACATGGGCTGACTGGGCTGCAAGCAGCCTGTGGGTGGAGAAGCACTGGCCTAAAGAATATAGCTCTCCACTACTAAAATAAAGAAGATAGGTGTACTTTTACTGGTTTGTCATCATCTGTGTATGACTTATCATAAAAGAAGTGTATGTTATGTTCACAAACAATATGAAACTGATGTAAATAACTTCTTGAGCAGACAAATGGTCTGTTTCATTTCTCACCCAATGTTTGAACTGAAGGCTGAAATTAGATTACATGATATTATCGTGCAGTGCTACAAATATTTTTATTGACCATAACATGATTTTATCACTGTATTAAATCTAAGTTGGTTCCCATTTGCTTATTTTAACTGGTTACGGGGAGTGCTTCAGAATTAATTGTACTGATGTTTGAAAGCATGTGAAGGAAGGTAACACTTTACTTGTACGCTTTTTGTTCAGATCTTATCACACCTAATTTATATTATCAATACTGTATTTAATACTAATATCAATGTCATGCCACAGTCAGAGACATAGGCTAAAGAGGAAAGAAAAGTATTATACTTAAAGAGAATAAAATAATAGAATAAATGCATGCAGGGCATAATGCAGGATGCATGTTCAAGTATGTCATATGCTAAATGGCTGGTCCTAGAAGCATGTATGTTGGGTGTAGGGCCTTGAAGAAATCCTAAAAGGGGACCAACATTGGAGAATCTAATGGATACTATAATATCTAAATTGCTGCCAATGTAGTTTGTCTTTGGGATTTTGTATCCTGGGATGTGTGACTGCTTTTTTGTATTTCCACTTCCTTCCCCAATCTATTGTTTAAGAGATGTACTTTAAAATTATTTCCAATATTTATTGTTTTTCCAGGCTGGCCTAACAACAGTATGGCGCTGTTTCGATATTTATGCCAAGTCTACAAACAATTGCTTCTATCCCGTTTAGAAACTAGCTCAATAAATGTAAACATTTGGGCCAAAAAGATACATTCTTCAGTAGAAAGGCTGGAAGTAACTTATGAAGTTAAAGAACAAACAATGCATAACCATGAAGTTCAGAAGTTACATCAAAGTGCAGATAATGAAGACTGTAGAAGACCACACATACCAGTGATGGTGAAAGAAGTTGTTAATTGTTTATCACCCCAGCCAGGGCAGGTGAGTTACATGATTTCATGCACTTTCAAATATATATTTTTTTTTACCCAAATTTGGATTGTCACTAAGCATTGTCCTAGGAAAATTATTTATTTGATAGAGAAATATAAAACACTCTTTGCAACTTGTGTGGCTAAGACCTTTACTATATTACATTCATTTGTAATTCAGATTGAGGTTTTATGTTCACCATCACAGGATTCTGTCATTTTCTACTCTAGAAAATCAAATTATAGTTAGTTGTCAAACTATAATAAATGTTTGTTTGCTCCTATATCAAGTCCTGACAGAGCAAAAGTGACCCAATAGATCTCAGCTATGTTCTCAGTTAATGAAGTTCTGATGAAATAATTGTTTTTGTAGGCTGCAGGGTGTATGCTCAATTTATATCTTAAACTAAGTGACATGTATAATTATGGCAGGACCTAGGATTCTTCTATTAAGTCAGATATTAACAGACTTAACCAGGAGTTTACATCCCTAACTCAGCTAGATCTCTAGCTAATTTCTTAAGAGATCTGACTATCTGAGTTTTTTGACCATATAGTGGCAAAACCATGGAAAACCATGTTCTGCAAATCATTGGTTTATAATCCTAATAATATGACTTTACCAAGATGGCTGCTAAAACCAAACTGGCTTTGATAGGAGCAGTTGCTGGAGCATTTGATGAAATGGAAACATTAATCCACTCCTCCTCAGAGCACATATAGCACTGATCTACTAGAAAGCTGGTATAATTATGATTCCATAGATTCACAGCTTTAGAGCAAGGCTGATGTCACAATGTCTCTAGAGAGGCCACTGAATCGCTGGAAATGCGGAGCAACTGCCTGCTATCCAAGTGTCCATGTATTTAGAGCATCATCCAGCACTGTATATGGGCTTGCCCAGATGTTTGACAGTTGCCATCTGTTTGATATCCCCCCTAAAGAGGTTAATATTTAACTGTTTGTAATTCAGCATTGTGGGCTGCTTAATGGTAATGGCCAAGAATTTAGTTGGGGATTAATAACCATACCAATGTATACTGCTTCTTGCCCAACTAGATTGGCTATCAGCTATGATGATTCACTATTTTATTAATATAGCTGAGATCTCAAAATAGGGTGGTGTTCAGCGTAGTGTTGTCAACAACTGCCTCTACAAGCTTATCCATTAACCCATGAATACTGATATTGAACAATAATGGTGATAAGATACAGCCTTGACAAACTTCTATTGAAATGGGGAAATGCCATGTTTCTACCATTACCTTGAACATACAGGCTTCATTCTGTAATGATGGAGATAACACAAGTGTTTATGACATTTCTTATATCTTAGAAAGGTGCAGTTAATCACCCAGGAAATGCCAGTGGATTTCTTTGTTTGTGTGGTTTTTTTTTTAAGGAATTCCCCCACAAAGCAAAACGCGGTATCATTGTAAAACATGAACTTATTCAGAAAGATTTATTGGGTTGTTAAAATGAAGTGTTACTGCTGCTCAACCAAATTCAATAGAAGATTTACAAAATCCCATGTGCTTTATCTGATTCCACCATTGTTAGCTCATAAGTGTAAACATTTTTTTGTCACTTTTAAAACCCATAGCAAGTATATCAAGTATATGAAGCGTGAAAGAATATCAGATGTTTTAAAGCTTTCAGAGTCCGCAGTTTTAGTTCTTTGCAAATAAATAGGATACACTCAGTGACAGTGGGTCAGCTGGGTTGTGTAGTACAAGGGTCAAGCAGTAAAATGTTAAATTTAAATTCAGAGTCTGTATCTCACTGATTTGAATGGGGGAACTTCACTCAGTGCTGTTATTTGTCATCTTGGTTGTTGAATCAGTGCAGGGTTGCCTTGATTAACATTCTGAAGATTATCTTCATAAGCAGAAGGGTTATAATCTCTGTGTTTTGTGTTTAATATGTGTGTGTAAAGTATACCAGAGTTACTTATTAATATTTGGAACTTGTCTCCCCTCCCCCCCTTATGTCCTTCAATCTCCTAAAATATAAGGGGCTGAGTAATACATCAAAAATCTGATAAAGAAGAGGAATGGACACCCCTTTGTCTAACTTTGGTCAGTCAGCAGGTTGTTAACAATATTTATAGTGCTTCCTAATAAAATGCACGTTCACTGAAAATTCATTCACAGCTGAGAGCCACAGAGAAAAGAGTCAGGTATTTAAAAAATAAACAAAGAGGGGAGGGGAAAAGGGGTACAGGTGACCCCCGACTCACGACCCCCCGCATTTACAACTATTTTTTCATGCGAGAGAGCTCCTAAACCCTTCCCCAATTTACGTCCACAGCTCGCATTTATGACAGTGTATGACATGGACTCCACGCGTCCTCCCAAAACAGGAAACACACACGGTCAGTCAGACTCGCCAGTCTGCAGCTGCTTCTTGACCTACACGCATCTCCACCATGTCGATCTTCACTTTTTAGTTATTTTTGTGCATTATTTGAACTATTTAGTTTAGTTTTCCTACCTTTCCATAGTCAATTTTTGGTATTTTTAGGGTATGATACGGGTTTCCAGCAATGGAACTGCTATTTATAACATTGCGCCTGTGGGAAATAAGGGTTCGACTTACAACGGCTTGACTTACGACAGTTCTCCAGGAACCAATTAGGTCGTAAGTGCAGAGATCACCTGTATTTTGTGAGCTGTTTGTTCTCCAAACAGGCAGCTCCCATTGGCCGGAAACTGGCCAGTGAGATTGTGCGGGGGGTGGCGGCAGCATGCAAAGCCTCCTTTCCCCCAGGCTCACCGCTGTTCAAAGACAAACAAAGCCTCACAACTGCTTTTCTGAGCTGTGTGAGGAGGAGGGGCAGGCACAGAGGCTGCCTGAGGTGCCCTGCTGTGTCCACAGGCTGGATCCAGCAGCTTGGTGGGTTGGATACATCCTGCAGGCTGTATTTTGCTCAGTCTTGTCTTAAAATTCTGGAAGAGATGGAATCTATAGAGCAGGGATGGATAAGCAAGGCTAGTGAGTGGGCTACATGAGTGGCCTTCCATCTCAGTGGGCCACAAGATTGTTGTAAGGCAGTCTCCTAGGATAGGGTAGTTTTGCGAAATGTGCTTGCATGCCTTAAATTTGCAGGATTGTACCGAGTGAACCATAGCAGCACTTGGAATGCAGAGAGAGTGCATGGCTTTCATAGTGAATGTTCATAGAAACCTAGGGCTGGAAGAGACCTCAAGAATCATCAAGTCCAGCCCCCTGCCCAAAGCAGGACCAACCCCAACTAAATCAACCCAGCCAGGGCTTTGTCAAGCCAGGACTTAAAAGCCTCTAGAGATGGAGATTCCACCACCTCCGAAGGTAACCATTTCCAGTGCTTCCCCACCCTCCTTGGGAAATAGTTTTTCCTAATATCCAACATAGACCTCCCCTGCTGTAACTTCAGACCCTTGCTCTTCATTCTGCCATCTGTCACCACAGAAAGCAGCCTTGCTCCATTCTCCTTGGAACCTCCCTTTAGGTAGTTAAAGGCTGCTATCACTCTTCTCTTCTGCAGACTAAACAAGCCCAAATCCCTCAGCGTCTCCTCATATGTCATGTGCTCCAGCCCCCTAATCATTTTGGTTGCCCTCCGCTGGTCCCTCTCCGATGCGTCCACCTCCTTTCTGGAGTGGGGGGCCCAGAATTGGATGCAATACTCCAGATGTGGAACTTGGTAAAAGTAATATAGGAATGGCTCTGACCAATCCCCAATGAACTGACGGTGCACCACTGAGAAACAATTCATGGTATTAGAGGAATGCCCGGAGTGACTGAAGGAGTCCTATTGTGCTGGTTCTAAAGATGAATGGCTCACTGGGTTTCTGTCTAGATTTCAGAAAAGTAAACACGGTTTCAGAATTCGATGCCCATTCCATTCCATGGGTGGATTAACTCTTAGCTTGTTGGGGAGAAACCTTGCACATCATGACTCTGGATTTGACAAAGGGGTAGTGGTAGATCTTTTGACCCCAGGCTCTCAGGAGGTGTATTGTTCTGTGCCACTGTGTCTATTTCATTTTAAGATGACGCCCTGTGGATTACATGGTTGGCAGTTGGTACTTTCCAATGTTAGATGGATAGATTACTCCAGCTGCATAATGTGCTTGCAACATACCTGGACAATGTAGTCATTTTAGCAAGGATTGGGGTTCCCATCTGGATAAAGTGGCCACTGTTCTCTGATCGCTAAGGGACATTGGGTTAACAGCTAATCCTGCTAAATGGGCACTAAGAAAACAAGGGTCATTCAATGGAGGGCAACTTCACCCTTTGGTGGTTAAAAGTGTGTTCTTTATAGCCATACAACACCCCCACCAAAAGGCAGGTGTGGGTTTTGTATGTCTAACCTGCCATTACCACTGCTTAATACTGCATTTGGCACTGTAGCAGCCCTGCTAAATGACCTAATTAACGATTCTACCCCAAGATGAGTTTTACTGATGTCCATCTCTGAAAGGGCCTTTCAAGACCTCAGTGGCATATTCTGCTGTCATGTAGTGCTGTATAGTCCAAACTTATGGAAGGAATTTGTACTGCAAACAGATGCATCGAAGATAGGGCTTGGAACAGTCCTTTCCCTCAAGGTAAATGGAGAAAAACTACCAGACAGTGTACATCAAACTAGAAACTTTTTTCTCATGAGAGATTATGCTCATGATGGAGAAAGAATGCTTGGCTCTCAACAGTGTTCCCTCTAAGATGCGCACCTGCGCGGGCGCACACCAAGAATGTGAGGCCTGTCCACCACCTCAGCAGGGCTGCACAGCGGCTGCTCAGTTGCTCTGGGGCTGGACCTGTAGGGTCATGCAGCAGACGGCAGCTGTTCTGGCACCCTTGTCTGGGGCCAGAGCCACGTGGCAGGCAGAGGCTGTTTCCGTGGCTCCGGCTGGCAGCTGCTCCAGCTGCCGGAGCTTGCAGGGCTGCAGCGGGAAGCTGCTTCCAGCTCTGTCTGCCTATGGGTGCTACTGCTAGATGTGACCTGGGAGTGGGACGTGGGAGCAGCCAAGGAGTTTGTGTTGCGCAACCTGCCAGAGACAGGTGAGAGCAGCCAGTACCCAGCCCATATTCCAGAGGTAGCACATTCATATGGTGCTGCCTGTTCCAGATTGGGCTGCCAGCTTCTGGCCTCGCCCCTGGCTTCCCCCTGCCACAGACACTCCCCAGATATAGAAGCTGGCAGTTCATCCTTTGGTCCGGGGCCAGGGAGATTGGGACATAGGGCCAGACTGTCAGTAAGTGGACCAATACTCAGAGCTGGGAGATGCGAGGGAGCCTGGTAGCAAAAATAATCCTAAGCAACAGATGTTCTAAGCTCCTTGGGGGGCAGGGACCCCACTGTCTCTGTCTCTCCTCTGTGTCCTGCCTAGTCCCAGGTGTGCTTTGAAACTTAATCCCTAAAATGTGTTGAGCTGGCCCTCAAATGTTAATGGAAACAACATTGTAAACACATACCCCCTTTCCTGCTCCTTCTCCTGCTGGTTCATCCCCTGTGCATTTCATAACCCCACTGTGCTGAGCCATTAGTCAGAGCTGAAGTCGCCATGTGCTGGTTGAGGGGAAGAATAGAGTTGCCTCAAAATTGATGGTGCTGGGGGCAAAAGTACCTGAGTTCTTTCTTCTGATGTTTGGTTGCTTGGGATTTGCACCACCATTTATTACTGGTGTTGTGTAGCAACACAGCACACGTCTAAGAAAAACAGCTTATTGTTCAAACTTTTCAGGTAGGGTGTGAGTGAGTGAGTGAGATGTCTTTTTACCTTATCTGTAATTGATGGCATGGTACAGTACTTTGGCACGTACATAATAATGATGCTTGGGTGAAAGTTCTGACTTAACAGCTCTTTTTATTCTTTGTGACTCGGAAAGGGCTGGTTTAGTATTCTTTATGATATTGGTTAGTAACTGGGGGGTGCCAAGGAGGCACACATCCAAATGGGTGCACATGACCTCAGTATTGGTACACAAGACAAAACTCACTCTGCTCATGAATGGAAAATCTTAGAGGGAACACTGACTGTCAAGTAGGTGATAGAGAACCTACTGACTCCTAAGGAATGAATTCACATTAGTTACTGATCAAGTCCTCTTATGCTGGATGACTAGGAGATGGTACCTATGGTTCCAGCAATGTGCCTTCCAGATACAACACTGGGCAGCAAGTTTGCATCAGCATGCTGATTTTTCTGTGAAGAGAAATAGCCCTCACCACCCAAGGCCAGGCCTGCTAGGGAGAATATGCAAGCAGTTCACACGCTCCTGAACAGGAGATGTACACAGCTGTGAGGAAAGATCTCCTTCTTCTGAAACATGCTAGCCATTTACCTTACTAATGGGACCAGGGACAGCGGGACTAGAGGCAATGCAGTCAACCCAAGGAACTGCCGGTTTGGAGCTCTGGCTCTTGGGAGCAGTAGCCTGACTTGTTGCTGCAGTTTCTGGTAGAGCTCTTCAGCTTTGCAGATACAGATTTATATGCCTGGGAAGCATCATTGATGGATGTAAACTTTGTATCCATGTAGGGCTCTCCTGATAAATTCAATTGAGGTTAAGAATTGTATACATTAGTGTAATCATTGGAAAATTGAACGGGCCCAGTTAGGAGAAAGCTGGGACCTCTAGAAAGACTACTCCAGTATACTAGTCAGTTTCAGCTCACAGACATGTAGGGGAAAAGGTGATAATGATTTTGTAGAATGGGAGAAAATGTACTAATTGTTGCCTTTATGTCAATGAAACAATGCAAAGAAAAAACAAACAAATGTGGAGAAGACCCAACTGGAGATATTTTTAGCTCAGAAGAATTGTTTTGGAAAGATTGCATTTGAAAACAGGGTGTCAAAATATGAACTCTTTAGTGGTCAAGAGTGAGCAGTCCCTCAAGTACAAAGCTATGGGTATACTGAACTCTGGTGACAGTCATTTTAAATATATTTTGATTTGGGACCACTGAAATTTTACATTCTGTGCTTCATCTTGTCAGAGTAACCGCCTCAAACTTGCATGTGGAATAAATCCATAATGTTACAAAATATTCAAGTTCTGAGTTTGTGAGAGGGGCAAGACTCTCCTTCAAAGGTTTAGAGAGGGGTCCACTTCCGGGGTTTCTTTTTTGTGGGGCTCCAAGAACCTGCTTGCTACTGAAGAAGGACTCTTGAAAGGGTGTTAGGAACAGAGCAGGCTGGTAGTTGCAGCTGCACAGGGAATAGTTTTCCAGTTCCAGTTTCTGGCAATGAGATATGCCAGTAGCACCTCTGATTCTTACCTGCAACATGGTTGCAGCAGGCATGTCTGGCTCCTCTCTTAGACAACAGCAACACAGCATCTCTCACCAGCATCACTCCTACATATTTCTTTACTGTAGAAGAGAAAGGGAGTCTGCAGCTGCTACTGCTGGAGAATAACAAGGGAACTTGGGAACACTGCAGATGCACCGGATTTCATTTTACTGTAATACAAAGTTAGCTTGCTGCTATCACTCTATCATATAACAGATGATAGTGCTTCAGGAGCCTATTTAAGGCACTGTGTTATAATAAAGCAAGATACAATGGTTTTGGGTGACTCAGCTTGTAATAGTGCTGCATGTTCTCTCCCTCTCCTCTCTCTCTCTCTCTGTTGTGATAGCATTAGTCTTTGCACCTCTTGGGTAAAACTAATAAAATTCACCAGAAAGTAATCTAAGCCCTTTAAATTTTAACTTAAGTGAGACTGGTCCCAGGAAGCTGATAATTAATATATGTAGCTACTCATTTCCTCCCTTTCTGGAACTGTGTACCTTATTTAGTCAGCCTTTTTGGCTAAGGTTGCTTGTTAAATATTTGAGCTCTAGTTTGCAAACTATAATTCAGTCTTCCCTGTCTCCACCAGTGTAGAGAATAGATCAGGGCTCTAAGTTCATAGCAGGAGTGCAAGTGATAGCCACACTTTCCCCTTTCTTTTCTGTTTCAGAGAATACCACATAGGTGTAACTAACTAGGGATGTTAAATATTGGCTAATTGAATAGTCAATTAACCTCATCAATTCTTATCAGTTACTTGACTATTCTATAGTCCCCAGGGGTGGGACCGGCAGCCAGTGCATTCCGGGCCCACTCCCAAGGAGTCCACTGCCACTCTATGCTGCTGCCTCTGTATCAGGGAGTAGTGTGGGGTGCCAGGTGGGAACTTGTCCATCAGGGGAGCCAGTTTAAAAACCAGCTCCCCTTGTGGACTGGCTGCCTGTCACCCTGTGCTGCTGTCTCTGATGCAAGCTGGAACTCAGCCTGGCTGCCTGCCTGCCTGGTTCCTTAAATACAGAGCTGCAGCGGGGGTAGGTCCTGGACCCGGCATGAGCCAGGACTGAGCTGGGTTGCTGGCCAGCCTGCTAAAAACCTTACTGGCAATGGGAGACAGGGAATGTGTGGGGTCTATAGCACTAACCTATAATCTTTTGCTTATCAGTTAATTGGTTAATCAACTACACTATTACATCCCAAACTCTAACCAATCTCAGCACAGCTCATGTGTCAAGAGGCTTTTTTCGTATAATGGTGCTACACGTTGAACCTCTCTAGTCCAGCACTCTCTGGTCTGGCAACATTTGCGGTCCGGCATGATTTTAGTTAGTAGAATGTCCAATTATCATGGTTGTGGCCAAATTTCCCACCGTCCCAGAAAGTTTGTTTACAGCCACCAGTCCTGGCTCTCAGTATTCTGTGCTGTTATTTAGTTCTAAATGGTACCTCTAAATGTCTAAGAGCCCAGGAAGCAGTGGAAGTGTTGATAATGCTGCTAGACAACATTAACCTCCCATGGTTAAGCAAATTCTCTGGTTCCCGAGGATGCCGGACTAGAGAAGTTCTATCTGTACTGGGAAAACTAACAAGACTGTCATCGGCTCCTTATAGCATCTATCAGGGGATAAAACCTGATGTGCATGTCCATGCAAAATAGGTCCTGGGCTGCTGCTAACTGGGAGCTACCTCTCCCCATTTTAATTTTTTTTCTTTCTGTCCATCTTAGGTTCTTATATGATACTTGCAACATAGCATCTGATAACCTTAATGTATTTGTACTTTTAGTGCCCCTTGAGGTAGGCTAGTACTGTTCCCCATTTTAAAGATGGGAAACCTGGGGCAAAGAGAGACTGTATCCAAGGTCACAGAGGAATCGGGCTCTGTTGAGTCCTAGGCTATTGCTTTAACCCAAGGGTGGGCAATAATTTTTAATGGGGGGGCGCTCCAAGATTTTGTAAAGGAGTCAAGGGCTGCACTTGTGTGGAGGGAGTGTGGGGTCTGGGACGGCGGGTGGGGTGTAGAAAGCAGCTTGGGATAGAGGATTGGGGTGCAGGAGGGAGTGTGGGGTCTAAGAGGGAGTTTGGGTGAAGGAGGGGGTTATGATCTGGGGCAGGGGCTTGGGGTGTAGGGTCCAGGAGGGGTTATGGGTAGAGGAGAGGATTCTGGCCTGGGGGAGAGGTATAGAAGGGGGTGCAGGGTCTGGGAGGGAGTTGTGACTTGAGGGGGTGGGGAGAGGGGATACAGAGGGTTTGGATGGTGGCCTGAGGCAGGGAGCTGGGGGAAGAGAGGGAGTTAGGTGCCAGAGGCAGGCTCTGGCTGGGAGGCGCTTACCTAGGCAACTCCCAGCCAGCAGCTCTGCAGACTCCCTGCATGTGTGCTGGGTGAGCTGCTCCATGTGGCTCTGCTCCAGCACAGGGAGGGAATGAGGAGGAAGTAAGGAGGCTTCATTCACTGCCCTTGCCTTTTGGCAAGATTTCTCAGCTCTTATTGGCCAGAAACTGGCCAATGGGAGCTTGGGGATTTTGTTAGGGGGTGGGAACAGCGCACAAAGCTTTATCCTCCCTGCCCAGACTGCAGAGCAATTAGCAGCCTGCTTTTTCAAGTGACTGCCCCTGTTCTGTAGTAAGGGTGCCGGTGAGGCAGCCGTGGGCCAGATCTGGTGGCTTGGCAGGCTGGATCTGGCCTGCTAGCCGCCTCTTGCCCACCCCTGCTCTAACTAATGGACCATCCTTTGTATCCTGACAACCCCTCAGTCTCCCCAGAAAGATTGCATGTAAAGTCCCAAGTAAGTACTTTATTAAGTGACAATTACCAGTATATCTCCCCCCCCTCCCCCCCCCAAGATATTTCTCCTTGTTCATCTCATGGTTTTTATGACTATTGGAATGTAAAAAAGCATTTTACTTGAAAATTGTTAAGGGGCTTAGTATTAGTATTAGTTTTTTCAAATTGAGAGACAAAATTGTTCCCTACTTTTGTGTTACAGCCTATATGTATAAAATACTCTTGTGCAGCTTTCTCAACTCCTTTTTAATAAAAGTAGGGTCTTTGGATCCGCTTATTGCTAGTATCTGCTAATCTAAACATAGATGCATTTAGTTATCTTTATAGTTCTGCTCAACTATATTTGATTACTAATTTGTGGTGATTTGTATGAAATCCATCCATTTTGCTAAAAATATAATTTCACTGTAAAGACTGGCACTATTGCATATTTTTAATTTTGTATTGGGGTTTAAATATAATATCGGAGCATAAATATTATACAGAATTAAAGCCACCTCACGAAGGACTTGTGCTTTCCAGTTCTGTTGGATAGTGAGTAACTCTTCTAACATTTACAAGATTTCTATTTTTTTAATGGTAGAGTGACTAATACTTGAGAACTGGTTTTAATGGTAATTTTGCCTGAGTCAGGAGTACACAATTCCATTCCTAATGTATACTTCCATCTCTTAAAATAATACACACATCCATACACACACACACTTTAATTGTTACTATTCAGGACAACAAGTTCAAAGAAAAACAGGTGACAGTTATAAAAATGCTCCGTGTCATAATTACCGTATTTTAGCGTATATAAATCACACCCGTGTATAACCCACACGCATGTATAACCTGTGATTTTCTTTTTTGTGTAAAAAACACCCTTAGATTACCCGCGGACATGTATAACCCGCGGGTCCTGCATTCCATCCATCTGTTGTTCTGCCAGCGGGGGGAACGGAGAGCGCAGCATAGGCAAGCTGGCTGGCCTGCAGGAGGAGAGCCACACTCGCGCTCAGGCCCCGCGCAGCTGAAGCCAGGCGCAACCCACCCTCCTCTGGGCGGGGGAATGGAGAGCACAGCGCAAGTGCGCTGGAAGCTCGTCAGGCCCTCCCTGCAGCGGAGTGGAGCTGACCCAATTCTAATGGGGCAGAGCTGCTTGTGAGTAAAAATAAACTTGTATACCCTGCGGACATGTGTACCCGCAGAGGGAGGCTTGTAAAAACATGTATAACCCGCGGGTTGTATATGCTAATTTACAGTAGTTTTGTGCACTAATCCATTGAAGTAAAACACCATTCCATTATCGTATCTAAGATGGGTTTTTATATATATATGTATATCCACCTGGACTTTTTTGCAGATTATTCCACTTTTACAGCACAGGACACTGTAGAATTTGCCCATTGTTTAGAGATATTCAAAGAGAGGCTAAATAAGGAGCTCACGGCGTTTTCCATAGAAATCTATCAATACAAACCAGAAGTGATGCAAGGGGATGCACTTAGATAAGAGGTCTTTTTTATATTTATAAATTATCTGATTCTCTTTTTCAAAAAGAGTTCAAAACTTCCATATTTGTGTACCTGGAATTAGGTTACCTAATCCAAGTAGATAACTTGATTTTTAACTTGAGTTTAAGCACCTCTTGCGTCAGTTGACTTTTGTGGCATTTGTGGGTGTTCAGCATCTCAGAAAAAAAAAAAGTCACTTGATTTTAGAGATCTAAATCTGGGTTTAGTTGCTGGACTTTAAGTACCTTTGATTGAGAATACTGGCTAACATTCTTAGTTCATAAAGCAGCAGCATCTAGAGAAGAGCAGCTAACTGTATTCCTAGAAATCAAGACTGCCCTTGACTTAAATCAAATATACATTATCTTCGTGTTTGGCTATCACCAAATATTAAATAACAATTTATGTTTTTTTTAAATTAATCCTTTGTAATATTTCTACTACATTTTAATAATACACATCCCTTGTTATAATTAAGGAAAGAATAGATTTTTATTTGAGAGAGAGAGAGAGAGAAAGAGAGTAGATTTTTTCTCAAATACAGTTTACAAAATCTGATGACTTATTGAAGTCATTTAGATATTGGAGTTTTAACAAAATTAGTTTCCAAAATGAAATTTTAATAACTACCTGATTGAATCATTCTGTGCAAATATAAACTGTATGTAATTAGATTTAACAGGTTTGAGAAAAATATTAACTAAGTAAAATTTATTGGCTGAAATTAATCTGTAAGTAGTATGATTTGATAGAACTATATAAAGAAAGGTAGATGCTGTTCACTTCTGTTTCTTTATCTTTTCCACCTAGCTCTGTACAGAAATTCTATTATGTATGTATGTATGTATTTATTTGGGACACCTTTTTTCAGTCACACTTGTTTGGTTTCTCTTTTGTTCTGGGTTTTCTCTGAGGTTCTTTTTTTTGGCTGC
Organism: Pelochelys cantorii; assembly: GCA_032595735.1. Lineage (NCBI taxonomy): Eukaryota > Metazoa > Chordata > Testudines > Trionychidae > Pelochelys > Pelochelys cantorii. The sequence goes on along the minus strand of CM064329.1, from coordinate 41,213,017 downwards.
CTTGAATTGACCTTTGTTTTTTGGCAGTTTGTTCAGTTGAAGGAACTGACTAGCATTTGGAGGGCAGATTTTGCACTCTGTAGGAAGTGGCACATGATAACTAATAGAGCATCTGATTCACAGTCTACCTTGCCACTCTCAAGGGTCAGAATACATTAAGAGTTTATGGAGCTCTGCCAGTTTTGAATGAAGTCTTAAGATTTAGGAGTGAGACTTCATTAAAGAATCATTAAAAGCTAAGTAATTTCAGATTAGGCTATACATGTTGGTTTGAATATTGCCTGTCTGTCATGTAGAGCAACCAAATGCCAATGTTCAGCTCTCTACTTTGAAGTATACCTGAAATTGAAGTGATAGCCAAAGTGATACTCAGTGAGATCTACCTGCAGGCCGATCTGAGAATTTTATGCCATTTGCACAGAAGACTAAAGGGGGGAGGCAAACAAACCTTCAGCTGCTGATAAATAAAGATATTTATTGTAATGTAAGTTTTTGTGTATCTTCTAACGAAGTTTGCAAATCAGTATTATTATCTGTGTTTTGTGGCAGTGTCTAATGGGAGAGATGATGTTGATGATCTCTGGTAGGCTTTGTGAAGCAAGGTTTGTTGGAGGTCAGAGCAAGGCAGTGAAGATGCTCTCCTGTCAATCGATTGCAGTGTTTTTTACTAAACGTTCATGATAACTCAAATTCATAGAAGTACGTTGATCTGATGATTATGAAGATAGATGGCTAGATCCTGGCTGTTGTGAAACTGGTCAGTATAGTGAGCCCGAAAATCATAAAGTCCCACTTCTCTAAATTTCAAATTGAAATGCATCTTCCTCAAATGAATCAATGTTGCTTGCTTCAGGCAGGCAAAGTTAGTCAGTAGAGATAACAAATGGATTGTGAACAAATTTAAAAAGTAAATCCTCTCAAATTTTAAAATGTGAATCATATTTTGATTGGGAATTTTTGGGAATTTAGGAATTCTTGCATAGTTTTCCTTGGTGTTTCATCTTTAGCAACAACATACAGTGTGAGTGTAACATCCTTCCTGTTTAGTCTATCTGAAAGATTTTAAGATTCCTCTGAGATTCCAGGAACTCGCAAGCCTTTTTTGATCTTGTGATTTGAAAAACATTGTATTTCTTTTTGAAGTTTGCAGACCCTCTCATAACACGTGCCTACTACTTAACCAGAGACCATTGTTTTGCTGTAATAGCTCACTGTATTCAGCTGAAATGCCCTGTAAAAGAGCTTTTAAAAAAATCTTGCAAACTGGAAGTTGAGCATGTGTAGTTCACTAATCTCATCACAATACTCATTGCTTTTCTTAAGTTCCCAGACACCTTACTGCACCACATAGTTTGGTGAATGATGCAGTGAAGCATATGTAATGAAGAGTGTATCACTGCCAAACATGAAGAAAAGCCCTTCGTGGAAGGACCTTAGTCTGTAATAAGCATTTTTTGCTTTCTACAGATCTAAACAATTGGGTTTTTTTTTCATAAAGCTTTCTACATTTTAAGAAATGATCTCTCCTGTTTTTATTATTTTCTAATGGTATTAAGTACAAAAAATCTTGCTTAAAATGTCACCATAATGAAATCTAACTTTGTGTTTTAAGTTAGAAAGCAGTGCTGATAAAAAATCCTTGTAGATTACCTCCAGTCTTCCCACTGCTATGTAATCAGAGGGCAACTTGCTTCACATGGTTCACAATGCCATCTTTGTTTTTATTTCTGGTAAAAAGCTCCCTCAGCATTTCCAACATGCTCTTCTTTATGGAGTAGCTAGGACCAACATTATCTAAAGAGAAGCAGCTCTTGATTTTTTCCTGCAAAGTCGCTGATATTGTGTTAATGACATTGAAGTGCAATACAAAAACTTCAGATATTTAGTTTTGCATCGATTTTTCACATCTTGCAATGAATGCTGTCCTCACAGGTCACTTTGAAGTTCCCTGTGTTTGATTCAGAGTGATGCCTCACGTTGATGTCTTTATAGCAAAGTGGTTTGGGATATTAAACAAAAAAGTTTTGCATTTATGGGGGGGTCATAATAAAAAAAATCCACTGTCTAGTTGGAGCTAAAAGCTGATTTTCTTTGTTTGACTTTCTGATGTTTGATCCCATGCATATTCATTTTTGGTCCATTTCCACTAATAATGAAGAATGGGCAGCATCCTAGCTTAGTTGCAGCCGATATTATCATAAGAACTTAAGATTCAGTAAACAGTGCTTAATTTGTATCTGAGCTGAGCCCTAGTACTTCTGGGCTCCGATGAACTGTCAAGGCTAGAGGTGCCAGGGCTCCCAGCCAGCAGTTGCCGCTTTTCAACTACTCAGCTTTGAAGGTAGGGCTGCCACCAGCAACAGTGCAGAAGTAAGAGTGACAATAGCCACAATACCTCTTTAATTATAAATTTAAACATTTCCAGTGAATTACAATTAAATTAGGAATTCATAGGCATTAAATGATAAGCAGAAAGTTACTGTTTTCTTACTATACCTATACAAAAGTTTTTCCTGCGGGACGACAGAATGACGTCATCACATCACTCTGGCATCCTGCAGCCCCCTCCCTCCCTCCCCTTTCCCCAGTGCTGGCTGCCACGCCACACCTCCTTCCTCTCCTGTGCTTGGCAGACGGGAGGAGAGTGCTGGGCCTCAGCGTGCCTCGGCGTGCCCCGCCCCCCTTCCTGGTGACTGGGAGGAGAGCGGGACCTGATGCGGCCTCGGCCAGGAGACTAGGGTTTACGGTTAGGCCGCAGCCGGGGTGTGGGGGGAGAGAATGGGCCCAGATTGGCGTGGTAGGTGGGGGGGGAAGGGGGAGAAAGGGCCTGGGCTGGTGCAGATTAAGAGCAGATTGGATTTTTTCATTTGTTTATTTAAAACTAAATCCTTTTAATATTATTTACTTATTTTAAATAAATATAAAGCCATACTTTTCAAATTGCCTCTTCCTATTAAACTTTATTAAAAAGTGATTTTATATTCTTCTGGTCATCTAAATTTAACACAAGGCTTTTGCTAACAAGGTCAGTGAACCTGCTTTTCTTTTGATCTTGCATCCTTAGGGTGCTTGCATGTTTCTTCTGTAAGAAAAGTTTTAGTGGATGAGTCAGTGCACTGAGTCATAGGCAGCATGAAGCCTGTAGTGCTGTAGACTAACTAATTGGTAACAGTCTCAAATTTAATTAAAGAATAGTTGTCAACTCAGTGCTACTGATTGACATCCCACTGCAGCATTTTGTTTTTTTGCAAACTTACTTTAATTGTTCTTTGGTAATAAATATTTTGTTTTAAGGTCTACAGTTTTCAGTCTTTCAGAATCCTTTGAGGGAAACCTTCTTTGGTATTTTTTTTTTCATATTGATAACAGTCCTATTAGCAATGATGAATGTATTTGATGTGTTTCTCTTCCACCTCCCCCCCACTCTCCTCCACCTCTGTAAAATCATTATGCACAATTCATTAAAAGTAAAACAGATAATTTTGTCCTGTGATTATCTTCAGGATTAACTTCCTATACAAACACATTAAAAAGAAATCCTTGAATAAGTAGACACTTTTCAGTGTACAGCTTCACACCACCAATACACTATTTTAAACTGGTAGGTAGCTTCTCTTTATCCCAATGATAGCCAATGGCCTAATTAGTGACCCCACCTTCTGATGTCAGCCAGCTTCTGCTCTCTTCTTTCTATCCCCTCTGTCTTGTTTCTTCCTCTGTCTTTTCAAAGAGCCTCACAGAAGCAGCATCCTGAAGCACCTTGTTTTGTAGTGAATACCTCCAGGCCTTGGAAGAACAGAAAAGCAGGGACTATCGTCATCCTCTGCAGCTTATAAAAGAATATGTCTACATGTTGCTGTTTACTCCAACCAGGGAGAGGTAAGAAAATGAACACTTCCGTTAGGCGTGGGCCAGTTTTCTAGAATCCAAGTTTCATGTTGTGCAGCCCTCTGAAATGGATAGTATGGTGGAAGAACTTAAAGCTACTTCTCACCCCATCCTATCGACTTATAGCCAAGGCTGAAATTGAGATAATAAAATAAAAACCTCTCCACATGAATCCATAAGGAGGAAATATGGGGTGTAGTGATTTCTTGTTCTTTCCATGTCTACTACTTTTCCTTTTGATCTTCTTCTTTAGATCTAGAAATCTTGCTAAATTAAGACCATCTACTAGAGTTATAGTGGATAATAGATTTTTTTTTTGAAAAAAACCCCAGATTTTTATAAACATTTGTTTTAAGTATAGAAATAAGATAAATTTGAAATTATGGCAACCTATATCAAGACCGAAACTCATTATAATCTACTACAATAATGTAAAATTAAATTAAAAAACAGTGTTCAAGCAGGGCATTAATATTGCCAGAGTTTTAAAGAGACTCAAACCACTAAAGTGATGGCAGGCACTGGTTATGCTCCAGGAACCAGAATCTATTAAAATGGCAAACTAGCTTTTGCTAGCTGTAGCCTCTTCTGCAGATACAGAGACTTTTTTTCATTTTACTTCATTCAACTAATTCAGTTGAATGACTTTCTTAACTTTCAGTGAACTAATGCTTGGGAATTGGAAAGAGAAGGAAAGTTTGTTTTCTTCCAATTTATGACTAAAAACAGGTTGTGAGAAGCGAGATACTGGTCCTAAAACCCTGGACAGAGTATACAGAAACAGTGAATTCAGTTACTAACTACAGATACTGGGTTTGATTAATAAATCAGCATTAAATGCAAAACCTGTTTTGATTACTGTTTGTTTTTCTTTTGTATTCAGTATATTTAATATAAATTTAGTTAATTAATGAAAAACAATTTAATAATGTTTTTGTGCACTAATTATCTTCTACTTTCCATCCAAATGCAACTTGACACAAATCACAAATAAAATTTAATATTCTACTAAGTAAGGAAAAGATCACATATATGAAAGCAGCTTTGGTGGTCTCTTACAGAAAATCATTAGGGTTCACAAGAACCCAGATTGTTGCTGTGGACTAGAGAGATATGTGAGACTTCCTGCTCCATTATCACTCTATAGCTCCCGGAAACTTACGTAAGGCATTGGCCACTGGCCCTTTGCATCAGAAATTGCAACAACTGTTCTGTGCTGCTGCTCTTTCCTGACATAATTTACTCAGCTCAGAGACTTGGACTCTGGCTGTGGATTTATTGCCATTGATCTGTACCTCTTCATAACCTACCAAGTGCGACTCTTAAGTTGTCCGGCCTTGATCTCCTTGTCCACTGTGCTTTTTGCTTTTCTTTTTCTTTCCTCCCTTACCCTGTCTTATTCCAGCAGTCCTTTCCACTACCGAACTTCAACCCTGAGTTTCCCTCAGAGTTCCCATTAAGTTTTTGTTATGTAAGTAAATATGTATATGTTTGGTTTTTAATAGAATTGTGTGGAGCTCACGTAACGTGTGCCTGCCATCACCTTGATCACTCAGTTTATGAGATCTTGTGAGAACAGGCTTGCTGAGTGATCTTTGACAAATCATCTTACCTATATGTGCTTCAGTTTCCTGTCCCTAAAATATGGATAACTTTCATCTCACCTGGATGTGGAATTTTAATGCATTAGTTTATGAAGATGCTGGAATACTATCCTGATTAACACCATAGGAATGGCTATAAAATAATGAATAATAAAATTAGGGCACTGAAATGGTATCTTGAGATGACAGTGCCTGAACATGCCACATCTTTCACTGTTCTTTCACTTTTTGCAAAGGCTTAAAGCTAGAGTATCAAGCTTCCTAAACAATCTTAGATGTTGCACAGAAGAAACCTTTGTTGCGGGCCTCCAATTTCTGGTGGGACTGGAGAACATTTTCCCTGAGAGGTAAAAGGTTCTACTGTATGGAGAGAGAGAGAAAAGGCTTTTATTGAAAAGTCATGTAATTTGAATTGTAAGCTCCACAGATCAGGACCATCTCTTCATCTGATATGTCCAATAATGACACTTAGTAGTTAAGTTAAGCAGGTTACCTGTCAGAGCCCTGTTAACAGTTTCAAACAGCTATAGCTTGGGAACACATTCTTGTGTTAATGTAGTCTTGGGTACAGAGATTAAGGCTACGTCTACACTATAAGGAAGACTTGGAAAAAGATACACAAATTGCGAACCACAATTTGCGTATATTTTTCTATTTTTCTTCCGAAAGAGGCTTTTCCAACATGTGGCCCATCTAAACGGGGCCAAATGTCAGAAAAAAACCTCTTTCAGAACATCCTTTCTTCCTTGTAGAACAAGGTTTACAGGAATGCTGAAAAATGCATCTGCTTTTCTGGAATTTTTTTCGGAAAAGCAGGCGCGTTTCTTGGACGCGGCAGAGCTTTTCCGGGATACCTCTGCAATGTAGACATAGCCTAAGACAATGTTACTTGTGCAAGATCTTGTTTCTCCTCCTCCTGCCCTTCTCCCATTTACTTTTTTTTTTTTGTGTGTCACTTAAGATTTCTTTCGGTCAGGGTATTACTAGACAGAATGTATCTATTCTAAATTGGTGTACTGAGAATGAGGAAATGAGTTTTCTTACCTGTTAATGGGATTTTTGCATCTCACTACACCGGAACATCACTGGTAGTGGGATTCTCAATTACTTTAGCCAGAGAAAGTATTCTAATATCTTTTTCCATGCACCAATAATATCATGAGTTTTTAAAAATGTTTGTGCAGCACAAATACAACTTGTTACTCTTGGTTTAGTTCGATGATAAATAATTGTCTTCCTTTTCTGCATTTGGATAAAATATATGGAGTTAGATAAGTAAAGAGTTGTAATGCATTCACCACCTACTATTACATATTACATTTTATTTTGTTATAGTTAATGATAACTTTCCTACAACACTGGTTAAAATCATCTTGTCTCGTTCTTCCAGGTGAACAAGGAACACATGAGATCAGAGCCAAAACATTATTTTTGAGCCAACTGTCTGGCAGTAGAAGAGAATAATTAGAGAATTAAGATTCCATTTTAGCAGCTGTTATGCATAAGTTCTGTCTTGGTGACCTAAGTCTGTTGAGTGGGCAAGAGTAAATACTCAAAACCCGATAGAGCTGGCATTTAGAAAGTCTAACAGATAAAATGTAACACCCTCTGAAGCGTGAAACTGAAACAATTAAGGTACCAATTTTAGAATGATTCTAGACCAAGGCTTTAATAGGTTAATTTATATAGTGCATTAGGCACATTTGGAAATATTGTTCTGAGCACAGTGTGCTTTTTTGTTTTGTAAAAGGCTTTCCCAATTAATTTAGGGATCCCTCTTTTCTCTTAGTAAGCTGGGTTATTTGCTTTACATTTTGTCTAAATATATTCAAATAATTAAAAGTGTAGTAATGATCATCAAGCTGTACATTTTAAAGTAGTTTTCCAATATTTCTTATAAAGAAAATGTATATTAAAATATAAAATACATTAAAACATCACAAATATATCCATACCTTTCCTCTTCGAGAGAGAACAGGACTTATTTTACTAATACAAATTCAGTATTTTACTTACCTATAAGGACTAAACCAAATTAAACATTTAAGAAGTTATCTGATAAAAGAGATTTTGTAGATTAAATATATTTTGCATAAGAGAAAATGACTAATGCGTATTAAGGTTCTATCAGTTTATTGACCTCACCAGTGGAGAGAACACATGGGTATATCTTGCATCCATAAAACCCAACTGAAGTTGATGAGATATACACACTAGAGGGCAAACATTTATAATAGAAGGAGATTAACATATGTTCCCCTTAATTTTTTTTCTCCTGCTTTTTCCCTCTGTACTTCCCCAGGTTTTGGAGCTGACTGAGAAGCACTTCTTTGCCTATGTCTATGAGCATTTGATCTGTCTGTTGTGAGATCAACCAGCAGCGCTGCTTCTATGCCATGTCTAGGCCTGCAACTTGATTGAAAGTGACTATAAAGTGCTACCAGACCATTTGTTGTTTTTTTTTAGTTTATCTTGTACAGACTAACTTGGCTACCCCCTGAAACTTCTAAAATATGAAGGCTATCCAAATTTGATGGAACTTTTTTCAGTCACATTTTCCCATAATCTTTGGGATTTTGAAGTCTTTTGCAAAATCATTAGTGTTAGAATGTTGGTGTCTTGAGTGTGAACTGGACTATTACATTTTATCCTCCTCTCCATATTCATATTCTCATTCTGTTACCAGTGACTATTATGGAGCTATTTCTTTTGTGTTGGAATTTGGCATAGACCTAGCTCTATGCATGTTCTTACAGGAGAGTAGTTGGTGCTTGCTCATCTGTGGTGGTGTATTTTATTCTTTGGTCTTGGAAATGAAATGTGAATGTTGGCTGTGAGATATACTGACTCTTCGATATCTGTAATTGTACAGATGAAGCATTTTAGGATGTTATAATTATAGTGACCCACAAAAGCCAGGGTAACACAAAAAGTCTAAAAATAATTTTGTAATTGGTTACTTAAAACTTGTTTGATGAATGCTTCCCCTATGCTGATTTCTTGGTGATATCAACAAGTGTCTTTGCTTGGCTCATCTTTGAGTGAAACTTTGTTCTTCACCTTTGATGCTTTTCATATACTTGCTTTTTATGTATACCTTTTAATCACACATCACAATTTAGATGTATAATAAGGTCTATATCTTGGCGGAAGGAGCTATATAGATCACTACATCTTTGATCTGTATAGCTGTCCTCCCTGGCCACCCATTGCAGTTTACAGATTGTGAAATTTCTGTGAACCTTCTTGAATAGAGGAACTTGTCCTTGCTTTCCAACTAATTAAGATGGTCTTCTCATCTGCCCCACACAGGGAAAATATGAAAGGTTTGGTTTATATCTTGTTTGCTGTCTCATTAATAAGAGAAATTGTTCTTCAGTGACTCCTTGTAATAAAAGCATCTAAAGTCCTCAATGTTAAGCCTTAGTTTCACAGTTATATGAAATAGTTCTATGGCAGCAGCAGTAGATGCCGTCTTAAATTAGATGGGTCTTAAGGTAGGAGATTGTTTTTTCTACTGCCTGATAGTCTGGTTCTGTTTCCTCTTTCAGATGCTTTTCACTCCTTTATATACTCCCAGTTTTTTATCTGTTTTATATTTCTTAATTTACCTATTCTCAGAACATAATTATTTTGCATAACTGCAGTCAGGTCCTCTATCCCATATAAGTTATCATGTAAAAGAGGGGCTAATCACTATTTTTGGAACATCTTACCTTTCCGTAGTACAGCCAGTGTACTCTGAATTCAACATGAACTGTATTCCTTCTCAGCTTTTAAATTTAGACTGCATTTTCCCAAGAGGAGAATCAGACTGGAGAACAAGATGAGGTGGTTATCGTTTGAAGTAGTTGGTTTACTTCTCAGCAGAATATAAAAAACATTCCTACATAGACATGAAAGTTTGCCAAATGCCTCTGATCTGCAATAAGAAATATTAGTCACAGGATCACCCAAAGCTTCAAAAAGGAGTTTCAGGCAAAATGGATTCAGTGAAGAAGACATCTCATAGAATATTATATGTGTGTTCTCCCACTGTTTAAACTGTTTCTAATTCAGATTCTTTTTAGCATCCTTAAATTAACCACTCTATGTAAAAGAATGTTTAAAACAAAGTTCTACTCTGAGAAGTGACTATGGATTTGAGAACTTCTTACTGAAAAACTCTGTTCCCTCAGTCAATTCAGAATCCTAATGCTTGCTTCCGTGACAAAAGGGTTTTTTGTTTTGCTATTACTTTTCACCCTGCACAGTCAGCAAACTATGGGAGAAGGAGCTGCATTTGCTGGCTTATCATACATCAACAGAATTGTTAACCAAGTCCTAACTGCAGGGCCAAATTATTCCCTCAGTTTCGCCTATGAAGTGTCATTTGTATTCTGCAAGTACTAAAGAGCCCCACAAACTCAGACCAGAATCTCACTTGATTACTGGTAGTGACAAAGTAAAAACACAGTTTGACCTTCACATACTATGTTGATTTTATACAGCTGATGGTTATTTAAAAAAAAATTTAACGACTGCACTTTAGATGTGCGTTGTTTATAAAATACAATGAATGTGAAAATCCAGGATGCCATTTTCATTATTGCTTACCAGACTCTCATTTTTAAAGTATCTTCCTTCACTGCTTACTGTATTAATGTCAATTGAACATTTCATAGCATAATTCAAGAACAGGATTTTTCATTCATTCATAGCTAGTTGTCAGGAAAGGAAGAACAGCATGAAGTCATCCTGTGTCTGGGGACAAGACAGTGAAATTAGGAAGATATAGGGGGAAAGAAGAAGCCATCTTGGCATCAGTCACTGGATGGACATGGGGGTGGGGTAGGTGCAGTTCTTGGAAGCTGAAAAGGATGGGTAGTATATAGGAAGAGGAGTCTGTCTAGTCCCAACTGGGAGTGACCTGTAGAAACTGGGGCACACATAGCCACATTTCTTGAGCCTTGGGTGAAAAAGGGTATGAGAGGGACATGTTGCAGTGCAGAGTGAAGATTCAAGAACTGGGACACCTTGAGGTGAACCAACACTCTGGTGTTTCACTGAAGACCTGCTGTTTCTAGTAGGAGCTGGACACAGTGCTCAGAGGAGACTGATACAGAGGAGACCACTAAGGCTACATTTACATTGCATTCCTTTTGTGCAAAAGCCTATGCAAATGAAGTGTGAATTAGCATATGGCCGTGCTTCATTTGCATAATTAATGGGGGGGCCATTTTTGCGCAAGCTGCTTTTGCACAAAAAGGAGCTGTCTACACAATATGCTAATCTGCACTTTATTTGCATAGGCTTTTGCACAAGAGGGATGCAATGTAGACGTAGCCTAAGAGCCCCATGGATACCCTCACAGAAATAGTGAGGATTTGGTTTCTGAAGTGCTAAATCAGTCTGCAGATGTCAGGAACAGCGCTTGGAAAAGGAACTCTGAATGCCCAAGGACAACCAGGCCTTTACCAGGCAGGCCACAGAACAAATGATCAGGGTCACGGAGAACTGAGATCCTAAAGTGCTTGGTGAAGCAGCACAATGAGCTAACATAGGTTGCCTCCCCCCATCCCCATGGCAGATGGAAAATTCCATGTTCATCAGCTCCTCCTGCCGTGCCCTCACATTCCTTTTCCTTCTCTGGGGGTCCATGATTATGTCTGTCTTCCAACTATAAATAATGATGCCTGGACCTACATACACCTGTGAGTTGTGACCTTTTGCCTGCACCTTCCTTGCCTCCCCCACCCACACGTCTTTGTTGTGTTTCAGTGCCCTGCTTTCTAATGAATAAGTCACACTTTCAAAATGATTCAGTGTTTTTATTTGCTGCTTAACAATGTCACATACCAGTTACTGTGATTGCAGGTGCTGGCATGAAAGGCATGTTTTGATTGTGCTGCATTGAAAGGGGCGGCATGTAAGCAACTGTTATAAAGGTTTATTTCAGTGCCTCTCATTTTAATTCCTCCCTAATATTGACAGTAGTCCTTTGTGCTCCCCAACAGCCCCGGTGTACGGCTGTTCAAACTGCAGCCACGCTCTGTGCTGCAGTGGTCCATCCTTGAGCAAAAAACTCCCCCTTCATTTCACACAGATTATGTAAAATAAAACATGGTGTGATAGCCATGGGAATATTGTCTTCAATAAGGTCTAGCCTGCAATAAAGACACATCCATCTTGCCTTCCATCTCCCAAATGCACATTTGACCGTAATGTGGCACCTGCTCAAGCTATTGTTAAACCGCTCCTTACTGCTATCCAGGCACCCTGTGCATGATTTCATGAGCCTGCGCTGCAAGGGGTAAGCCAGGTCTCTCAGGAACACAATGGGCATTTCCATGCACCCCAGTGTAATTTTATGGTCTGGAAAGAAGGTCCCTGCCTGCAGCTTTCTGTGTAGGCCAGAGTTCCTGAACATGCATGTCATGCACCTTTCCAGACCACCCTGTGTGGATGTCTGTGGGACAATCCTGGTGATCCACAAGCACCTGCAGCACCATCGAGAAGACTCCCTTCCTGTTGACATATTCTGTGTCAAAGTGGACTGGCACTAAAGTCGGAATATATGTGCCATCTATACCCTCCCCACCCATATTATTTATTTTCCTGCACACTTATAGCTGTATAGCACGAATGGTAGACTTCTCCACTTGAAAATGATTTGCAACTGACTTGTATCAATCGGAAGTCATCAGCTTCCAAATAGCAATTGCCACATGCTTCACCGATAGGTTAACTCTCATTCCGGTGTCCTTCCACCAGAGGTTGGAGGCCAGCTCAGCAAACAGCTCCAGGAAGGTTGCTTTATGTAGCCTACAGTTCTACAGCCTTCATCCCGTCTACACAGTGATGTAATCCCACCAATCAGTGCTGATTCTTCTTTGAGTGTTTGCTCATGTCCATTCCAGCTACATGCACCGGTACTGGAAATTTTTCTCTAACCAGTACGCATAGGGGCCAGGTCCCAGTGCCTCTTAGAATGACAGGCGTTATGCCACACTATATAGGACACTCCCCGGCCCCTCCCTCCTCAGTTCCTTCTTGCCACCAGTGAAGGTGCTTGGAATAGCATGCTCCAGCCTTAGCTGTAGCTAGCATTTTTTCTTAATTCTATTGTGTTGTAGATAGTTATCTCCTTAGTTAAGTGCCTGTAAATAGTTCTGTGAACTTGTACATTCTTGTTAGAGATTTTGCCTGGGGAACTGGGCATGCCCCCCTCTTCTGCACCCTTTGCCACAGGCCTATGCCAGTCAGCGATCCGTATGCTGACTGTCTTGCCTGGGAGAAATGTCACACTTGCAAGTCCTTCTGTCCCCAAAAGATTAGAGAAAAGAGGATTTGGCTCCAGGCACTACTGATGGAGTCTGTGCTCGCTCCGTAAGGTCAGCAGTTGGACTCGGCAGAAGCACCGGTGCATTGGTGTGCAGTGAACCTGCGGCATCAATGGCTCTGCACTGTTGGCCACCTATGGCCCCTGCGAAGTTCCCGAAAAAGTTGGGCAGAGACAAGTCCCCTGTAAGGACAAGAGGAAGAAGGGGGACCAGTCGCCAGAAGGCTCCCCTACCCTGTTGCCATCCCTGGTGCTGGAGGTCCATCTCCCCTCCACGCCAGAGACCTTCCAGGCTGTCTAGGACATATGACCAATATCACTACCCCCGGAATTGCCTGCACCTTAGCATAGAGGGAAGCCGCCATTTGCCCCTGGGTCACAAAGTATCAGCAGGTCCCACTCTCCTAATCAGTCCCAGAGGAGAGTGCCTTGAAGATCTATGAGAGAGAGACCTGGGCAAGATGCAAGGTGTCCCATGTCGCCAGAGTCGTGCAGAGGCACACGCCTCCTGGCATCAGCTGTACCAAAGGGAGAGTAAATGCCCCTAGTCACTGCCTTGAGCTGGAGATGTCTCTCCACGCCTGAGGCGCTGCTTGCCATGCCGACACTATTCAACGGCACTGAGCTATTCTAGCCATCGTGGCACATCCCATCGGTCCCCATCCCTGTCACGGTACCAAGGCTCCCCTCTTTGACTCTGGTCCCTGTACACGATGGGTAGAGCCTCAGAATGCCACAGTCCTCACAGGAATGTAAGGTGCTCCTGGTCATCAACATCTCTGTTGGTTGCAGAATCCTGGTACGAGAGAAGTCGCCCGACAAGGTCCCTGTCTTGGGTGTCGGGCAGCTCTGGTCTTGAAGTGGCACCTTGGACTTGGCCTCCATCCTACCGGTGCAGACTTCCATGCAGCTCTTGGCGCTGTCGCATGTGGTACAGCTAGTGCCATCGCAGGGCACACCTTGGCCAGTGTCAGTAGCAGATGCAGTAGTGCCCATGGACTCCCTGGGGTTTCCCAGTACAACCACAGCTTACCCATTTGGTAGCCAGAGCATCGCAGGCCCCCTTGGTGCCCCCAGCCTCCTCACAGTTGGGAGATGAGGAGAGTGCCCAGTCCTGCACTCCAGAGGAAGAGCAGTCAGCTCCAACCTTCTCTTCCTCCTCGATGAGGTGATAGTGGCTTCTCCCGCGTTGGTGTCCCCAGATGATATGAGAGCCCACCAAGACCTCTTGAGGAGTGTGGCAAACAGCTTGGGCCTCCAGGCAGAAGAGGTGCAGGAGACCTTGGATCCATTATTCAGAGTCCTCAGGCAAGCGGCCCCCACCAAAGTGGTCTTACCCCTACACAAGGCGGTAGCAAACATTGCCAATGTTTTGTGGCTGACCTCCCCCACCCACTTCTCTTCTGCCAATAGCAAAGAGGGTGGAGAGGAAATACTTTGTCCCCACTGGGGACCATGAATACCTTTATTCTCACCTGCCTTCAAACTCCCTTGTGGTAGAATCCATTAATCACTGGGAGAGCCAACATCAGCCCACCCTCACCCACAACAATAAAGATTCCAAATGACTGGATTTGTTTGACAGGAATCTTTATTCTTCAGCCAGCTTCTAGCTGAGTTTGGAGAACCACCAGGCATTGTTCACTCACTACTAAGTCAACACGTGGCAGGCGTTGGCCAAATTCAAGGCCGGTGCAGGAAGGGTCTTCTGTGGCCTTGGTGGTGCTGCAGGCAGCTATGAATGTAGCAGATTCAGAGGCTCATTCCATGGCATTGACCATCTGTATGCAGTGGGCAGCTTGGCTCCTCCTTTTGGGACTTTCTCCAGAGGTGCATTACTCCATACAAACCCTTCCGTTGACATGGGTGCCCTGTTTACGGAGCAAACAGATAATGAGCTGCATGGGCTTAAGGACTTCTGCACCACATTAAAGACCCTGGGCTTATACGTCCCTGGGACTGAGAGGAAGAGTTTAAGCCTGACATCTCTCAATCAAAGTGCCACTGTACCAGGCAGGATACAGCCCACACTTGCCCAAAGCCCTTCAAGAAGAAGCAGGGCTGCCATCCTCAGTCTGGCCAGCTGTCCACAAGCCAGTCTAAGCCTAAGGAAAAGCACACCTTTTGAGGATGCACCTGAGAACAGCATATCAGACTCTCTGGATACTCCCTGCCTATGAGGACATTACATTGGACCGTTGGGTCCTACCCATCATTCATCATGGCTACACCCTCCAGCTTTCCTCTATAGCACCTTCCCACCCACCTTCCCTGTCCCTCTTCAGGGACCCTTCTCACAAGCACCTCCTTGAACAGGAGTTATCCCAGTTACTCCAGGTGGGAGCAGTGGAGCGAGTGGGTACCATCGAGTGTCAAGAAAAAAGGCTTCTACTGCTACTTCCTGATTCCCAAAGCCAAAGGGAGACTATGACCAGTGTTCCCGCTAATCTGTAGGGCAGCAGAGCTTCATGGGTGATTAATCAGCCCCACCTATTCAGAGCATCTGGGCCTCTGACTGGGCAGGGCTGATTAATCACCTGTGAAGCTGTGCTGCCACGCAGCTTAGAAGGAACATTGTCTACAATCTATACTGGATTTGTGGAGCCTGAACAAGTGCCTGGTCTGCTTCAAGTTCCGCGAGGTCTGTTTAGCCTTCAACATCCCTGGCCTGGATCCTGGTGACAGGTATGCCACCCTCAAACTCAAGGACACGTATTTTCAGATTGCAATCTTTGACAGTCACAGAGGCTTCCTGAGGTTTACAGAGGGTGCAAACCACTATCACTGCCCTTTGGCCTGTTCACCTCCTCCAGGATTTTCACCAACGGCATGTTGGTGGTAGTGGCATATTTGAGGCACCACCGGGTGCAGGTGTATCCTTACTTGGATGACTGGCTTGTCAAAGGCCCCTCAAGGCTCAAACTCTAACACAATGAGGATCTCCTTCTGGGCACATGCCACTGCCTTGGCCTCCTAATAAACTAAAAGAAGTCATTGTTAGTGCTGACCCAGTGGATAGAATTAATTGGTGCTGTCCTGGATTCCACCCAGGCTAAAGCATCGCTCCCTCAAGAGAAGATTGAGGCCCTGTTGACCCTTCTGCAACAGCTCGCTCAAGCACCTATGACGTTGGCGAGGGTGTGTCTGCACTTATTGGTGCAAATGGCTGCCTACACATCCGTTGTGCCCCTTGCCAAGCTCAGAATGAGACCTCTCCAGCTGTCGCTGGTGTCCGTGTATGTACCAGCCAGACGCTCCCCAGAAAGGGTGGCGATGATCCCCCATCATGTCCTGCGGAACCTAGAATGATGGATCAGGACAGAACATATCATGTTCGACATCCCCTTCCATCTACAACCACATTCGAGGGAGCTAGTAGCCGACACTTCAGAGAAGGGGTGGGCAATAATTTTTCGCCGGGGCAAAAAATTTTTTAAGTGGCCCTGGGCCACTCCAGAAGGGGCGGGGCCTCAAAAGGAAGGGGCGGGACCAGGATGCTTTGGGCTTCCCCGCCCACAGACCATGATTGGTGTGGAGGTGGGGGAGTCCCTTTGCCTCCCCTTCCCACTAAGCACCCATGCCCCTGGCGGTGGGAAGAGACTGCCTGTGCTCCCCCACCCCCAGGGCCAATCAGGGCCTGGGGGTGGGGGAGTGTGCGAAGCATCCTCCCACCCTGCCAAGAGCGCGTGGCACTTCTAAGTGCTGTGCGCTCCTCACAGGGCGGGGATAGGGCAGAGGAAATGGCACTCACTCCCCCCGCCCTCAGGCCAATCAGGGTTTGGGGGCAAAGGAGCACGTGAAGCCTCCTCCTGCTCTGCCAGGAGTGTGCAGCACTTTAAAGTGCCGCGTGCTTCTGGCAGGGCAGAGGAAACTTGGCGTGCTTCCCCTGGGGGTGGGGGAGTGGCAGGCCCTCCATGGGCTGGATCAACCCGCTTAGCGGGCAGAATTTGGCCCGTGGAGCCCCTTTTACCCACCCCTGCTTCAAACTGTGGCCTCCCACATGGGGACCCTTTGGACTCAAGAGGTGTGGTCCATGGCAGAGAGATAGCTCCACATAAATATAAAGGAGTTCAGGGTGATCAGAAACACATGCCAGGTGTTTCTTCCTCACTTAGAGGGCAAAGTGATTTGTGTCCTCACAGACAATACTGCCACCATGCACTACATAAACAGGCAAGGGGTGGGGCGCAATCCCCGGAGCTCTTCAGGGAAGCAATGTAGTTCTGGGAGTTGTGCTCACTTTGTAACATCGTGTTAGAGGGGTGTCACCTTCTGGGGATGCAGAACGTGGACCATCTTAGCAGAGAGTTCTCCTCTCACTAAAAGTGGGCTCTTCACCCCAATGTGGCTGCCTCCCTCTTCCATGTTTGGGGCTCTCCCCAAGTGGACTTCTTCATGGTGAAAGACAATGCGAGATGCAGCAGATTCTGCTCCCAGCTCGTTTTTGAGTAGGTGATCTCTACCAGATGCATTCCTCTTTCTGTGGTCATAGGACCATCTCTATGCCTTCCATCCATTTCCCCTCACTGGCAAGATCTTGCAGAAAGTCAAGAGGGACAAGGCAACATTGATTCTCATCATGCAAACCTGGCCCCATTGAGGGCATTCATGAGCCTAGTATCCTTTGTGCCCAAGCGACTAACCCTATGATCAGACTTGCTGTTCCGGGACCACTGACATCTCCTGCACTCAAACCTCAGATTGCTACGTATGACCACATGGTTCCTCCGTGGCAGAACCCTCAGGATCAGGCATGTTCAGGCAAAATTCAGGTGGTTCTCCTTGAGATTAGAAAGCCCTCAATACGGTTTACCGATGTAGCCACGTAGACAGGTTTTTCTGTATGGGCGCAGCAACAGCAGGTCATCCTGTCCTAAGCTTCCCTCCAGGAGATCCTGGACTACCTGCTCCACCTGAAACAGGAGGGGCTAGCCCTAGCCACAATTAGAGTTCTCTTAGCAGCCATTTCTGCATTTCATCCACCCTTCCAAGGCCATCCTGACTTCTCGCACAACATCACATCCCGGTTCATGAATGGTCTGGAACGGTTCTTTCCTCAGATCCGAGATCCTCTTCTGCAGTGAGATTTGAACCTGTTCTTGGCATGGCTCATGAGACTGCTGTTCCAGCTTCTCACCATATCCCTCCTCTCATTTTTCGCTTTCAAGGTGGCCTTCCTAGTCGTGATTACATCAGCTAGAATAGTATTTGAGCTCTGATATCGCAACCTCCCTACACCTGGTTCTTCAAGGACAAGGTTCAGCTTCAGCCTCATCCAGCCTGCCATTCACTTGGGCCAGGACATTTTTCTGCCAGTCTTTTATCCCGAGCCTCATGCAAACAATGAAAAGAGGCATCTCCACACATGAGCACTGGCATTCTCCTTAGAAAGGACGAGGACCTTCTTCAAGTCCACTCTGCTCTTTGTGGCCTACACAGAGCAGGGGCAGGGCTCCCTGATAGCCTCCCAGAGTCTCTAAAAGTGCATGATCTCTTGTATCCATATATGCTACGAGTTGACAGAGGCCCAGCCACCAGCATTGATCAGTGCCCATTCTGCCAGAGCTCAAGCTTCATTGCATGTTTATCTCACACACATTCCTATCCAGGATATCTGCCAAGCAGCGAAGTGATTCTCAGTGCACACTTTCACGCTGTGCTACGCCATCACACAGCAACCTAGGGAGAATGCTGCCTTGGGAAGAGCTGTACTGCAGTCTTCATGTCCTTAATTCCTACCCACTTCTGGAGACACTGCTTACAGTCACCTATGTTGAATGCATATGAGCAGGTACTCAAAGAAGAAAAGAGTTACCTGTTCCATAACTGGTGTTCTTTGAGATATGTTGCTCCTGTCCATTCAGCTTCCCACCTTCCTCTCCTCTGTTGAAGTGCCAGCAAGAGGGAACTGAGGATGGATGGGCTGGGGAGTGTCCTATATAGTTTGGCATATGCGCACCGTTCCAGTAGGCACTGGGACCCAGCCCCTACAGATATGGCTTAGGGAAAAGCTTACAGCACTGGTACATATGGCAAGCACACAAATCTACGTAGAATGGACATGAGCAAGAACAAGTAACTGTCTTTCCCTAGCCTAGAAGCACTCGTCTATCCTGTACAGCTGCTCTATAAGTGCCAAATGCAATGACAGATTGCTGCTATCCATAACGTGCACACTATCAAGCTTCTGCGTCTTCTTCCTCTGTCAGTAACTTCAAGCTGATCTCCACTGCCATGCAGGAGATCCTAATGATAATTAGCAAAGCATGTGAGGGAACTGAGTGATCCATTCTTTCTTGCTGCAGATTCCTGAGTGCACAGCAAGGAATGACAGTTGGAAAAAAAGGCGCCAAAGGATGCTGGAAGCCCCAAAACAAAGTGGTGCCTGACAGGACATTTTCCACAGTCCCAAGATGCCCCACACTCTGTGTTCCGTGGTTCCACAACACTTAGCACCAGGAAGTGTTGCCAGGCACTGTGGGATACATACCCACAGTGCTTTGCTCCCACTGTCGACAAAGTAGCTTAAATGTGGACAGAATTTGTCAACAGTGGGAGCAAGTGTAAACACAGTTTGGCAACTTCTGCCTGTCGATATTAGTTTCCACAACAAAACAAATGTGACACATCCTGACACTAAGAAGTCCCAGGGCAAGCGCTCCTTTTGAGGGTATGCCCGAGGATGACATACTGGACTCTTGGATTCTGCCCGCCTATTCTTTACCAGGTTCCATCCCTTCCTTCCGGCATGAATGGAAATGGAAATTATGTCTGACTGTTGAGTCCTGGCCACCGTCCAACGTGGCTACACTCTCCAGCTCTCCTTTATACTTCCTTCCCACCCCCCACTCCCATCTCTCTTCAGAGACCCCTCTCATGAGCAGGTCCTCAAACAGGAGCTTTCCCAGTTGCTCCAGGTGGGAGCAGCGGAGAGAGTACCACCGGAATTCGAGAACAAGGGATTCTACTCTTGCTACTTCCTTATTCCCAAAGCAAAGGGGAGCCTACAGCTTATATTGGACCTGCGAAGCCTCAACAAGTACCTGGCCCACTTCCAGTTCCGTATGGTTTCCCCGGTCACCATTATCCCCTAACTGGATCCTGGGGACTAGCGTGCTGCCTTGACCTCAAAGATGTGCACTTCCATATCAACATCTTCGAGAGCCTCAAGGGATTCCTGAGACTTGTAGTTGCAGGGAAACATGTTCAATTGACAGTCCTGCCCTTTGGACTGTCTACTGCCCCCAGGACCTTTACCAAAAGCATGTCGGTTGTGGCAGCATATCTAAGGCATCAGGGTATTCAGGTGTAGCCTTACTTGGATGACTGGCTTATCAAAGTTCTGTCCAAACGGAAGGTCCAGCGAGATATCTGCCTTCTCCTGGACATGTACCTTAGGTAGACTTACCACAGCATTCCCATTGCTGGAGGAACTCTCCTGTCACCTTCCCTTTTAGTTATCTGGTGGAGAACCAGAGTCGATGAGGCATGATTAGCAGTCTGTTTTAGCGGGGCCTTATTACACCCACTAAATTGATGTACCAGTAAGTGGAGACAGGCCCTAATCCAAAGGTCATGGGTGTATTATTGCAGTGGATGGGTGAGATTTTGTGGCTTTTAATGTGCAGAATGTCAGACTAGATGATCATGATGGTCCATTCTGGCCTTAAATCCACAAATCTGGGTGTCTTTTTCCCCCTTGTATTTTAAGATAATAGAGTGTTAAATGAAGTTGTCAAGTAATGTCCAAGATTCAGCATGTTAATTTAGCAATTAAGCATCAGCAATTAATTTATATAATTAAGTTTGATATGGTTATCGGTATGCTTTTTTGTTTTACCCAATAAAAATTAACAAAAGCAAGCTAAATCAACTCATCATTTAGTAACATAATATCATAGATAGTGTTTACTCCTAAACAAAGAGAGCTGTCAGAATGTGAAAGGCTTAGTATGTTGCCTTCTGTTCTTTCCAGCTTTTGGAGAAGGGTTGCTGTTGTGTTTATATTAACATGTTAAAATGATTAACTTAAAGTCGTTCATGTACTGTGCACTCATAATTTAAGGCAAAGTAATTATATTAAGGATGCTGTCTACATTAAAGATGAAGTGAAAAGCTTTTCAACTACCAAGATGAGCGATTGAGTTTCCCTATTCCTGGGACTAGGGCTGTAAAATCCCATTTAATTGTTTAACTAGTTAAACATACTATTTAACTAGTGAATTGATTAAAGTTGGGGGGCTGGAGTAGCCTCCCACTCCAAGCAGAGGCTGCTCCAGCCCGGCCGGAACAGCCCCTGCATGTGAGGGGGGGAAGGGAGCTGCTCCAGCCCAGAGAGTCAGGTGGGGGCGGCCCCACGCGAGGCTGCCACTTCCCAGGTACCAGTTAACCGGTTACCTGTTCACATCCCTACCTCTGACAGTGGTGCCATCACTGCCAATGTTTAAATCATTTCAGGGAATCTTCATGCTTAGTATGATTCTGGGTGGCTCATTGGATAGAAGATACACTTCAAGTGAGCCAGTTGCAGAGCCGTACTAGAACTCGGGAGTTCTTGATTTTCAATCCTGTGCTTTAAGCTTATTCTGTTCCTTATTTATTGTATGAAAACAGAATAATTATGTAGGATTTTTAAAGTCGTCATTATTTGCATTTTAAAATTGATGACTTTTCTTAAGATCTGTATTGTGCTTGGATAGCAATAATAATGCAATAAAGAGTATTTAAGTGAGTGATAAGCCATGCTATTCTTGCTAGAAATTTGAACTTCATATTTGTGGTAAGAAATTAATCTGGTTTTAATTGCCCCATGAGTCTGAAATATATTCCTTTTGTAAAGCTGACCTCACATAAATATAAATCACTATAACTGCCTGTTCTTTAATTATGCATTAGTGTATTGTACCTGCATACTAGATGAGAATGAGTATCTTAAGTTACAGTGTATTGGAGGTCATTAAATCTTCTCTGTTCTGTGATGTTCAGTAGCACTGCATTTCTAATTACTGAAAAAAGTACTATATTTGGTGCCTCTCCTTTACAGTAGCTATGTTTAGCTACAGAAACTTGATCGCCTGAATTTATAAGTTACTGCATAGGTTATTTTCGTAATACAGGTAAAAAAGGCTGTAAAACATATTGTAAAATTGCAAAAATAATTAATGTGTGCCATCATGTAATTTTTTTGAAAATACTGTATTGGGAACTCAAAATTGCTGTTATAATTATTTGAAAATAGTAGTAATAGTTTACAAATATATAGATCACTTCTATCTGAGGGCATTTGTGCCTCCAGAAACAGAGTGCATTCGTAGTCTGAGAAAGGTGTATTATTGTGCACCGGCCTTCTTGGTAACAGTATCCTTTCCCAATTTTTCTCTTCCTTAAGCACAGATTGTTGCTGCTAGGACTACAAGAATTAACAAACAGGACCCTGATTCATGGAGGGGCTGAATAACTGGACCCTAAATTGTGCATCAGGAGGTTTGGATTCAACTTGTGGGTCTGACACAGCTATTGTCACCATGGGCAACTTAAAAGTTTTCTGTACCCCCTTGATGAAGTTGCCTTAAATTGTATTCTTTACTTATTAGATGCTATCATGTCTTGTGACACATAATGCAACCAAGTCTGTCCACCTCTTTCTGCGTAATACTACATTTCTTGCTCCATTATATGGTAGTCTGTTTTTCTGTGACAGCTGCATCTTTCTAAATAGATTTTGTGGTGTCATCTGTTGTCCTCCCCCTGTTTTCCATCTTCCACAAGGTGGTATCCACTAAAGAGCTTGTCTAAGAATGCAGATTTTAATATATATTCTTACAACATATGCAGTCTTTTTCAATTTTCTCTCTCAAATCATTATCTTTAGTCTGTTGTCCAAACACCCAGGCTGCGTCTAGACTGGCAAGATTTTGCGCAAAAGCGGCTGCTTTTGCGCAAAATCTTGCCGCCTGTCAACACTGGCCACGAGTATTTGCGCAAGAACACTGATGTTGTACTGTACAAAATCAGTGCTTCTTGCGCAAATACTCCGATGCTCCCGCTCAGGGATAAGCCCTCTTGCGCAAGTATTCTTGCGCAAGAGGGCCAGTGTAGACAGCAACGTTAATTTCTTGCGCAAGAAAGCCCGACAGCTAAAATGGCCATCGGAGCTTTCTTGCGCAAGAGAACATCTACACTGGCACGGATGCTTTTGCGCAAAAGCACATGCCAGTGTAGACGCTCTCTTGCGCAAATACTTTTAACAGAGAAACTTTTCCGTTAAAAGTATTTGCGCAAAATCATGCCAGTCTAGATGCAGCCCCAGTGTTTATTACTTTATTGGACCGGCAGAAACCAAGTTTTCTTTGAAAGCATCTCTGATGGAATGCAATAAGCTTCATATGGTGAATTGCTAATATTTGCCAAATTTTAAAAACATATAATAATTTGGGTATCACAATGTCATTGCACAACTTTATCTTGGTTTTTACATTGTAAGGCTTTGTCTGCACTGGGGTTTTGGCCACTGAAGTGTCTGCAGAATACTAGTACAGAATACCTAGTACAGAATAGCTTTATCAGGGTGAACAGTGCAAGTTTTACACTATTGTAAATCCTATTATGCTGGGGGCGTGGACCAGAGCAGCTGCATTGAGGGCTAAAAACATAATGTAGGCAAGATTTAAGATCTGACTATAACCTCATTTGAGTGCAGATTAATTCTGATGGTATTTAAGAATTAGAAAGCTCTTCATTATGATTTTTCTTTTCAGGCAGGACTTTTGTAAGCCAATGGAGCTTCAAAAGCCCTGCACACTGAAATCAATAGTAGTTGTTCCTCTCTGTCTTAATCACTGTTTTCTTAAAAAGATAATATGAATAAATCAATCATTTTTTTAAGCTATTATTTAAATGTGCAGAAATCAGAAAATACAAAAGGTGCAGCCCCAGATAGGACTATTATAACACAGGATAGGTCAGAGATTCATATTGGTTTCTGGTTTCCTCTTTTATATAAATTAAAATCTTCAATTCTGAGTTTCAGAAAACGCTTTGTCTGTGCTTTAATGTTGCGTCTAAATATGAATGTTATTCCATTTTTCCTCCCTGGGTTACTCGGGAGCAGGTCACACTCACAGGTGTGCCTGAGCGCCTGATGGTTTTAACCCAAAAGGAGATCCTGAGCACCCCTGTGGTGATGGTGTTTAGTTGGGGAAAGCGCTATCCACCCCCTTGCTGCAGTCCCTTGCTCGTAATGAACATACAATGGTGGTGCCTCCACCTGGCTGGCCCTGTAACACACTTACTGGTGTGCCTTGAGAACCTCTAGGAATAAACTTATTCCAACAATAAACTGGATCTAACTCCAGAACAATAATTACAAATCATAAATAATATACATCTAATAGATTGCATTAGAATGAACAACCTTTACTTAACTTAAAGAAACAGGATTTAACAAATTAACAGTGAATAACAACAATTAACAAAGTACACAGAAGTAAAAGGAACTTATCTAGCTGCCATTTGCACTGCCAATATTTATCCCACCCCAGAGTGTGCAGACCCCTGGGACTCAGAGTCCCAGACTCTTGCTTGCGTGGGCACGCTTGAAGAGCTGCAGTTGTAGTGGAGATTCTCTGTAGAAAGTGTGTATGAGGGTCCAAGCTAGGCAGCAGCTCTGTCCCAGGCAGCACTTTCCCAAAAAGGCCCAATTACTTACAGTCTCATGCTGTGCCTATCAGAAGCAGCCTGCTAGATCCCAGTTCCAAAGGCAACCAGTCCCAATCTGTAGCTGCACTCTAACAGCTCCTGGACTGGATCAAACTCCTCCAAAGCAGCCTGGCTCCCCTTCTGTTCCAAAAACCAAAGGGCAGAGTCCCCAACTGCTCAGCCGCTCTTGTCATGCACATGGAGAGAGCCCCATCTCCCACACAAGAGTCACTTCCTTCCTGTTTTTCCCAAGGGCTCATGGGAATTGTAGTCTGCGAGGCTGGATTGCAGCACACAGGGTCTTCCCGGAAAATAAGAAGAGGCACCTTTAGTAAGGGGACTACATGAGTTACAAAGAATGGAATTAAGAACATAAGAACAGCCATACTAGGTCGGACCAAAGGTCCATCTAGTCCAGTATCTTGTCTGCCAACAGTGGCCAATACCAGATGCCCCAGAGGAAGGGACCACAACAGGTAATCCTCACGTGATCCCTCCCTTGTCACCCACCTCCAGAGAAACAGAGGCTAGGGACACCATTCCTACCCATCCTGCCTAATAGCCAGGATGGACCTAACCTCCATGAATCTATCTAGCTCTTTTTTGAAACCTGTTAAAGTTCTAGCCTTCATCACATCTTCTGGCAAGGAGTTCCACAGGTTGACTGTGCGCTGAGTGGAAAAAAACCCTCACTTCCTTTTGTTTGTTTTAAACCTGTTGCCTATTAATTTAATTTGGTGAGCCCTAGTTCTTTCACTGTAGGAATAATTAAATAACTTTTCCTTATTCACTTTTTCCACATCAGTCATGGTTTTATAGACCTCTATCATATCTCCCTTTAGTCTCCTCTTTTCTAAGCTGAAAAGTCCAAGTCTTTTTAATCTCTCTTAATATGGGACCCATTCCAAACCCCTTATCATTTTTGTTGCCCTTTTCTGAACCTTTTCCAATGCCAATATATATTTTTTGAGATGAGGTGACCACATCTGTACTCAGTATTCAAGATGTGGGCCTACCAGGGTTTTATATAGAGGCAATAAGATATTTTCTGTCTTATTCTATCCCTTTTTTAATGACTCCTAACATTCTATTTGCTTTTGTGACTGCTGCTGCACACTGAGTAGATGTTTTCAGAGAACTATCCACAATGACTCCAAGATCTTTCTCTTGAGTAGTTGTAACCAATTAGTCCCCATCATATTGTATATATAGTTGGGATTATTTTTTCCAATATGCATTACTTTACATTTATCAACATTAAATCTCATTTGCCATTTTGTTGCCCAATCACTTCAAAATGGATAGTATTACTGTGAGAGATAATTTGCTGAATTGGTTATTAGTATAAATTTTAATGACCGTATTGCCTGAAAGTTGTTAAAACCAAGATTGAAAGCTTCTATCATCATTTTTAAGCTTGCTTTTTATAAATCACATGTTTCTAGAAATGTTCATTACTAAGATCATGGCTAGGTCAAAATAACATAGGCATTGATGCTATTAAGACAACATTCTGAAAGACTCATAAAAGTTTTTCTCAAACCAGGCTGTTTAAGATGAATTAGTCTGTTTCCTGTCTACTTTAAGTTGTATTCTAATGTAGTTTACATTTCAAACAAAGAAACTTTGTAAATATTTTAAAAGGATAAACTCTATTTTGACCACTGTAGTAAACTGCCATCTTTATTACTCTGTTTAAAATGTGTGGTGTCATCTGTTTAGCTGATTGTGACAATATGGCAAATTGGTTAAAAAAGATTAACACATATACATAATCTCCTTTAATGTGTTTTCATTAAATTGTGATAATCATTCAACAGACTATTTTTAATGCTAATTTTAAGTGGGTGTTACAGGAAATACATTATTATCTAATGATTAGAGAACATCTGTGAGGTTTGTACCCTCTACATTTTATGCATGTGACAGTAAACAAGAACTGTAAACTGAGTCCAAGGGTGAACTTCAGTTGATAGGGAAAAGACTCCATGTGTGTCTCAAATGAAAAGTGATCCTACTTCCATAGTCTCTTTTTAAATTGTTACCATAATAAGATATTACAAAACTGTTCTGTGTTGTAACTGAGCTGGTGTAAGTGACTTTGTATATTGGGCTGTGGAGTAGTAAAGGAGGGGTTTTTTTTCCCCCTCAGTACCTTGAATTCAGTTTCCATCAGAAATATTTTTAAGTTTCTGATTAATTTTATACTGTTCACTGTGCTAATCCAATCAAATGTGTGAACATAAGAAGGCTGTCATTCCTCTTCTTTTATACCATTTATAGCATACGGAAATCAATTTTAGAATTAACTATAAGGTTAACTAGACATGTAAAACAAGAATTTACAATAAATTTGCTGCTGTAAATGGATTTGAAATGACTGCCTGTTTGACTGTTGCACGTTTAAACTTCTGTAGCATCTTTTTAATTATTTAAATGTAAAGTTTATCTTACAGGTATTTCTTACCTTCTTCTGGGCTATGTGGCTGCTTGGAACAAATAATTGTAAAAAGCTATCTTCTTTCCTAACTTTTCTTATTTTATTTTTGTAGAGACGTAATCTATTTAAATGCAGGTTTTTCAGGAGGTATTTTTATAATGACTTCTACCTAGAAACTAATGACCAGTTGCAAAACAGAAAGATTTTTTTGCGCACGTCTCAAAATATTTTTCTCAATGAAATGAAGACTGATTAATTACAAAACTGTATTGTAGCTTGTGAAAATATTTAGACAATCCTGTTTCACAGAGAAAAACTGTAACTGATTAAAAAGTTACCCCACAGTTAGAAAAAGGAGTTTACAATACGTTGGTTGCTGTGACATAAGACATTTCAATATATGTTGGTGAGTTAAAGCACCATAATGAAAGTAGAACTGAGGTAAAAAAATGGTGATGTATGAAAAATTCTTAATTAGAATTTTAGAGTATATTTAAATTTACAGTGGAGAATTGATACATCAGTCATTTGCAAGTAATGTGAGTGTCTCCATCACTGAAGTTTTATGGGGATTAATTGTTGTTTATGCAATAGTTTGAAGTTATAAACTGCTGAATTTTGATAATTGTTAATACTCCAACTTTCAGAGAACAAAAATTACAGGTAAGTAAGTTTGTTCTTCCTAGAATTAACTGCTGATGTATTCCAAAAGTAAAATTGGCTGTGTAGATTCTGAGCCAAAGAGTCCCATGGCCTCTGTGGCTAGTAGATGTGTCGAATAAAGTATGTTCAATTATAAGTAGCTCCTTGAAAACTCTCCCAAATATCAACCTGAACTTAGATCCAACATTACTAATGATTCCAACTTATATTTTCCAGTTTTAAACCATATGTAAAATATCTTACAATTATTCAAAATTTTCCATAATATATTGACATCTGTGATGATGCTTGGATGTAAAAATTCTTTCAATATTGCCATTATGAGCCTCATTTCTGTAGAAAACCTTGAATGTACCCATTTTTAAAATGAAACCTATCATATAGTCAAGTTCTATGAGTTATTTTGTTCTTTTTTTCCCCCAAGAGTTGGTTGACCATAAATGTTGCTAGCTTTTAGCTAGACTGTAAAATGAGGTATTTGGGTACATTCTATTTGGATATCTTGTTTCAAGATCTGATACCCTTTGTCAGTCCTGATGGCTGAAGGTTGAACAGACTAGGCATGAGTGAATTTACCTCTACAGGGATAGTTGAGTACTTGCTATCAATTACAAAAGTGTCACCTACAAAGCTTATTGTGAAAAGCATAAATCTTTAGTTACTGGAAAAATTATTAGGTGTTAAAAATGTTGAAAACCTTTATTTACTTTTGCCAACAATGCTAACTTAACATATATCCCTGGTTTTTTGCCCTCTGAGTTCTGTCTCAGTTTCAATACAAGACAAGCTGGAGTCTGTAATTTGAGCTCACATCTTTTTATTTCCTATGTTTTCCCCTTTTCTTTTGAAGAGGCGAGCATGTTTTTAGCATTTGCTTTAATTCTCAAAGTAACTGTGATTTCCTCCTTTGAGCCCTTGAGCGCTACTCTTTAGCTACTCTTGTGTAAAGCAGCATTTTTTGGTTGCAGTAAGGGCTGAAGCATAGGCACAGGAAATAGGGATATAGTTGGTGCTGCAGCACCCACAGGTTTTGTACCCCGCAGCCAGGGGCTGGCCCTGCTGCCAACTCTAACAGCTGTGGGTCCCATCCTCCCTGCCACCACTTCCTGCCAGCCCCAGCAAGGCCTCCAATTTGGGAGGGCGGGGGGAGGAGGGGGGACAGGGACGCAGTCATGCATACCAGGATGCTGCTTACTCTTTTTCCTGTTCCCCTGATGGTTGGGGAGTGTGGGGAAAGTACACAGCTTGTGTGCATTCCTCTCCTGGCTATTGAGGAAGAGGGGGCAAAAGAGTAATTCACGTAAGCTGTATACTTTCCCTTTGCTCCCTGATCGGGAGTGGAACCGGGAAGAAGAGCTCAGCACCCTCATCCTAAAATGATGTCTCTGTGCATTTGCTCCTGTGCAAACAAATATCTTTATTATATTTGCTTGGTACATATTTCATAACTGCTGCTTTGGTACAGTTGGTTAATTGTTATTTTAATCATCACATAATATATCCACAAACAAACAAAAACCTTGTGACAGAAACTATATTAAAAAAAAAGGAAACTGGCAAATACAATAGAAATAGTGAGGCCTATTACAGGATAAGTGTTGTCAAATGTAGTCTTGTTATAATAAACATAGGTGTGCATTGTAAAATATTTCAAGGCATAAGTATGTGTAGGATGGTTTGGTCTGTTGCCAGTGTCTTTTAATTTATGTGGCATTTTATTCCTGTTTAGGCTGGAATTGAAATTGGAAACCATTAACCTTTTCACAAATATGTAAAAAGGACTTCCTCCCATTGTTTACAAATTTCTGCAGTTGTTTAATTGTGAAATATACTATTCAGAGTGGAGAGCTAGTAGAGCTATCGCTAAATTAAGGTGTGGATTATATATTTAAATTTCTAGCCTTCAGTTTATTTGGACTTTTTTTATCAGAATTCATTTTTCCCTTTTTTATTGTGTAAGATATTAATTATCTTCTATAGAAGCATTAGTAAACTATTAGTGAGTTTTAGACTTACTTGTATCATACCATTTTAGCGAAGAACAAAATATGTTTAATATAATCTTAGCTAACGCTTAGATATGAAAAGCAGTTAACTATCAATATAATATGCTACTATTTTCACCTCAGATATATGAGAAAGTTGGCCTGGTAGTGATGGTGCTTATACAAAAGCCTTTAAATTGAATTATGATTGACATAGTGTCATCTATTTACAGAATACATGTCAATGTACATTCAATACAATAAAAAGGAGTTGGAGGAAAAAAGGTATAAGGCTGCTGTTACCAGAGAATAGAGGGAATAAAAATAGCAGTTTAAATGGAATAAATCATATTTTTCTAAAGGCAAAACAGTAACTGAGCAGACACATGTAACATTTGATTTAAACTGACAGTGAAACTGCTTTCTCCAATTTATGGTTATTTAAAAATATATTCTGTAAGTGTACTTGAAATACAAGATTGCAAATAAAGCCATTTCCATTATACACGTATAGAAGCAAAACAAAAAAGCTAATTGACAGTAATGTCATATTATGCATCAAATTAGTCATGTATTGGAATATTCATTTATTTTTATTAGAAAAAGCATCACTTACTTGCAAGGTTTTTTTTAACTTAGGCTTTTAGGCTTTGTCTGTATTCAGCCGTTTAAAATGCAGTTGCGGTACCACTTTAAACAGAAAGTATGGCCATGACAGGAGTACTGGGAGTGAGCTCTCCAGGCATTCAATGTAAACTGCCTCTTCTGTAACTTGCGACGCTCAGGGGTAGGGAGAGGTGGATGTCTTTTCACAACCCATGAGCCAGAAAGTTACTACACTGTGAAGTGCCAGTTAGGGATATTAAGAAGCAGGTATTTCACTAATCATATAGTTGATAAAAATTGTATCATCTTCACAATTAGTGGATAAGGGAAGGTACTCAGTCCCAACTTGCACCAGGTCTGGAAGCTACCCCCAATTCAGCTCTGCAGTTTAAATGTAGCAAGAGCCAGGCTGCCTGCTTGGAGCTGGGACCCACTGTGGACATGGGAGGTGAAGTAGCCTCTGCCCGTGGTGAGCCTGGCCCTGCCACAGGGAGAGGCTGCTTTGCGTCCCCCTCCCATGCTGCTGCCTCTGATAGGGGCGGCAGGCAGCACCATGGAGACGGTGCTGGGGGGAACCAGCTTTTAAACCAGTTCCCCCTAGTACTGGCTCTTGCTTCTTCCCTCCCTTGCTGCCTCTGATACAGAGGCAGCAAGGTTTGGGGGGAATGTGAGTTAGTTGATTCCACTACCCAATAAGCCTATGCTTATCGGGTAGTCGACTACTCGCTTACATCCCTAGTGCCAGCGTAGACTTGGCCTTAGGCAACAATATATTTGCAATTAAGAGACCTTAACAGTACAGTGAGCCACAGATTTTTAGATTGGTTTAGTCGTGCCTGGTCCTAAATAGTATAATGATGAGATTAATAATGCAGCTGAGATGAAAGTCTGAGAAGTGTACAGGTACTTGAAATTTTATCAGATATTTCAGAGTGACTACAGGGTTTTACAGATGTCCAAAAGAAGTGGGTTTTTGCTTATACTTGCAAACTTCTTCTAAGGAGTATTGTAGATTTCCTTGACAAAGCTATTTTTTCTGCTTCCTATATTATTGGAGATGTGCAATACAGAATGAAAATCTTCTGCTCAAATCATTACTTTACTGAAACCCAGTATTTGGAATAAGATGACCTGTAGCTGTTGACTATAGCACAGTAACAAATGTATAGTGATGATTAAATGCAGGTTGTTAAAATTCATTCTAGAATGATACATTATTGTAGCTGCATTGATCCTCTGATATTAGAGAAACTAGGTAGATGAGGTAATGTCTTTTACTGGACCAGCTTCTGTTGGTGAAAGAAACAAGCTCTGTAGAGCTCTTCGTCAGGTCTAGAAAAAATACTCAAGAGTGTCACTGCTAAATACAAAGTAATCACGTAGGCAGTTAACCCAAGTTGCAAGAGACCATTCAAGGTAAAGCGAGCTGTTAACACTTCCACAGGATAAAGGAGGGTGATGTGACCATTTGCTTTGCATGAGGTTGTATAGATGTGTGTGCAGCCCTACAAAACATATGTCAATCAATGGTGAGGAGCAGTGATGGTGGCGGTTGCAAGAAGGGGATCCATTTGCAAGCTTGTGTAAGGAGTTTTTGATCCTGGTAGGAGGTTTGTCCAATCTGTCCCTGTTTGTTCTGTAAACTGAGCTGAAGCAGGTTTGGAGGCATCACATCTGAAGACTATCATACTGTATCATCGCCATACCTGCTGTCATGTGTCCCAAGAGTTAGAGGCAAAGTCCAGCTGCTATTTGTGTGCTGCTCCATTGCAAAGAATACAGTTCAGTTTGTGTCCACATGGCTGTTTTGCCTGCCATTGCAAATCTCTGTGTATGGATGTTCCTCTGCATTTGCTGTACAGCCTAATTGTGTTTGTATATTATGTTGATCTGGGCATCTGTATCATATTGCTTCTGCAGGATTTAAAGTCCTTTGAGACTATGCATGCATCAGCAGCTTATGAGACAATGCACTTGGGTTATCATACCACATAAAGAACTGGTTGAAAGGAGAATTAGACGTATCAATTTGTATGAATGTTGTCATGAGCTAGTGTCTGACAGTCCAGAAAAGAAGGGTTCTGAAATAATTTCAGGCAGGGAACCATTACTTCAGACTAGGCCTCTGTCAGGGTTTACCAGGATTTGTGAAGACAGACTATACATAAAACCAGTTGTGCCAGTAACTCTCTTTAGCTCTATTAAAAGTGTGATAATGTGTGCAGCATTTTAGTGATAAAAGCTATTTACATAAAGTGATTATAATAAATATATTACAGGTGTGCTGGGCAAGTGGGAATTCCTATAATGGTAGAAATATCTTTTTTTCTCTTAATGGAACTGTGTGTATGTATGCATATGTGTGTGTTAATAAGTGTAAAAATACAAGAAATCTGTTTGGCAGTCCATCTTTAAGTAACCAGCCAAATAGTGTCATCTCTGATCATTTGTACTAAATATGTCATTACGACTACAAGCATGTCAAATATCCATGCTACAGCAGAAAGTTGGAGCAAATCATCATTATCTGAGCACAATCAATCACAATTTGATACTTTAATTTTAATGTATTTAAAGTTGATAAGTTAAAAGTAAAGCAAAATGAAAAAAACAAGTTGAGTTGTGACAATGAGCAATTTCTGCTATTAATAGGAGAGAAATTTAGAGAGCAAGATTTAAAATGTTTTCAGTGTTTAGGCAGAATGAGTCATCATAGTAACACCAAGGCACTGATAGAAGAAAGTAAAAATAAATTTATTGTAACACATTTCTTCTTTGTGTGATACAGCTTTTCTGTTTCTGGGAAGTTTTTCTTATATAAGCCTATGAAATGGGTACAAATAAAACAATAAAATGTACTTAATAGATCGCTATTAGCAGTGTCTTGCAAGGAATCAAGTAGTTTGGTAGCACTAGCAGTCTAGGAGGTTCGGAAACACAAGAGGATTAGTAGGCTAACCCTCTGTGTTTACAGGCATGAACTGTGATTCATTTCAGATGTAGATAATACATTAGTATGACAAATGTCATCTTATCATCCTGTTCAGCAGGAGAGATTGGTAAAAACCTAAGAGAAGTATGTGATCTAGTCTTGATTTGGAACACGCAAATGGTCTCTTATCACTGGACAAAGCTGTCATTGTCCTAAAAAAAATTGCAATTTCTTCTTTTAATTTTTTTTTCCTGTCAAGATATCCAGTATAACTGTATGTCAAGATAAATCCCTTTCTTGACATTCAGTATCTTAATTGTATCAAAGGGGCTTTTTTGGGAAAAGTGCTAGGTGTTTTCTCTGCTTTTGACAAAAAAAATCTGAAAGCTTACTCTGGTTTGCATGGTGGATAATCATGAACCTTATTTTTCTTATCTAAATTTATTGAACTAACTTGGTGTGTCATTTTGTTAGGCTTCTGTTTTCTTTTTAATTCTATAAAAAGTAGGGAAATGCATTAATTATTATTTCAGGTCTTTTTTCCTAATTAAAGAGGATCATGATTGGTCTTGATTGTGGAAGGTGAGTGCCTGCTAACTCGCTCAAGAGGTATAGCCATGGTTAAATTGAATATAGCCAGGAATTTCTTTGATGCAAATCTCTTTACTTCCAAAGAACATTTAACATACTGCTTCCTGATACACTGGAATAGTTTGTGGTTTGCATGCTGCAACTGGCATAAGATGTAGTTCTATGTTGTATTTTTATGTTGCTTTTGCATGGCTGTTTTTAGTATAGTAGTGCACCTCTAAGATTAACTTGTTCTCCCACTGGCCTATTAGATCGTAGATCATTTGGTTATTTCCTTCATTCTTTACTTTATTTCTGTGAGCCTCATAAAATACTTAAAACATGCAGCTAATGAACATTCCAGTAACGTCCTACCAGTGCGTTTACATCTCATTTAGACTGACATAACATAGGCCAGAATCTGGCCCTAAATAATTCTGGAGTAACTCCACTGAAGGAAGTTACACCAGTAAGCCTGAGGACATAATTTGGCCCTCAGTTTTTAATGAGAAAGTATAATTGAAACCCTGTTTAACTTCAGTTGTTGACATTTTCTGGCTCTTTAAAAGGGCATGGCATAATTTCGTATATATCAAGTCAAAATTGTTAACAAATGTTACACCTTCCTTTTTTAAAAAAGTATTTAGATTTATTTATATGTTTTCCAAACATTTTGCATTTTATCTATTCAGTGTTTGTTTGTTAAAATAAAGAGATGACAGTAACTTACAGAAATTATTCTTTAAAACATAGCTTTTATTTTTGTTTTAATCTTCTCTTCTCAGCCTGCCTGATTGGAGGAGATTTGTTGTTGTTATTGTTTATTTCTACATTTCTAATTTATGTCCTAGATTTATTTTATTTTTTGTTTTATTTTATTTTTCACTTTAAGTGATATTGTTGAACTATCTTGTGAAGGCATTATCAACATTTTGATTTGCAAGGTGTAGGATGAAAATTTCTGAGGCAGGCTATGATATTTTGTTAAGAACATCTATTCTAAATTGGAGTCTGGGACTAGCACACGCACACAGTACTTAATGGCTACTCCCTCCACACACACACCTAGCCCAGGGTGGAAGATAAGACATGACACATTCAATGCTGCTAGGCACAACTGTGCCATTGTTAAGTACTCCTAATGTCTCTGCTTTAATCCCCAGATGGACCACATCCTGCAGAGATACCTTCTTGAAGCTGACAGACATATCACCACTTAACTGATAATTGATGTCTGCTTTGTTTAAATACTTGTTTTACTGGAAATACTATGTAACTTTATATTATTGCTCTTATCTTGCCTTACTATTAGCACCTATCCAGGGGTCCAGGATCTTATTTCCCCCCACCCCCATCACTTCGATCTGCCCAATGAGAATCCTATATAATTAGTTGTAACCTATTGTTTGGTAGTGTTCACTGAGCTTAAGCAAGTGACGTGACACGCCACCCAGCGCTGTGTGTAATAAAACTTCTGCTTGCTTCACATACGATGTCCAGATTCTCATTCCTTCACAAGGCAACCTGAAAACTCTCTCCTCAGTGAATTTTTCTTTTATGATCGAGTACCCACCAATTCCCACAAAGCCTTAAACCTCTCTGTTTGGAGAGGAAAATGGTTAATGATTGAAGTTGGTGGCTTTGCAAGGCAGATAAACTTGGATATCATTGACCACCTAGACATGTTCCCTTCTTGAATTTTTTTTATTGTTGAGTATGTGCTGGCTGAGTGTCTATTTTGGTAGGCATAACTATCTTTGTGGTTTGATATGAGCGACTTGGGTTGTCACTGTAGGCCGTGATCCAGAAAAGCACTTAAAATTTGAGTAGTCCCATTAGCTTTCGGTGTAAAGTTGAATACTTAGCTTAAGAGCTTTGGTAGATCGGGACCGTAACTAAGGAAGTTTGCTGTGTCTGTAATTCACTTCCTGTGGGTCACTTTTTATCGGGAGAGTAGGAATCGTAGGGATGAAAGATTACATTTGTATATGTCTTACCCCAGGGATTGTGAAAGTTTACTTTCTGTTCTGGAGGAATGCTTTTGTGATGTAGTTATGGAGGAGGAGGATGTGGCGTATAAAAGTAATTATTTTTCATGATGCTCTTGTTTCCTTTGTATCCCCATTTATCCACGGGCTTTATTCAAGATTTGGAGACAAGTACGAATTACCAGGATCTCCCAAGTTTTATGACAAGAAGGCACCAGATATTACAGGCTATTCCTTAGTTATATGTACATTAATGACCCTTTATAACACTCTAACAATATAAAGGGGCTGCTTGAGAGTGGGTATGAATTAGGGATGTTAAGTATCGATTAACTAATTGAGTAATAAATATAGAGAGCCCCTTACTACATTTAAAGTGCAGAGCTGCAGCAGGGTTAGCTCCTGGGGGCAGCGCAAGCTCTGATTGAACAATCCCAGTTCATGCCACCCCTGGGACTGCTGTAATTCTGCTTCTCCTGCCTCCCCATGCACCGTAGAGACGGTGCTGGGGGGAACGGGCTCTTAAGCTGGTTCCCCCCGGCACTAGCTCCTGCTCCCCACCCCATCCCACCCTGCTTTGCTGCCTCTGATACAGAGGCAGCAGTAGAGGGAAGCAACTAGTTGTTTACATCCCTAGTATGAATGTAACATAAATTCACTTTTAAACATTTTTCATTGCTCAAATGATAAAAAGGGGTCTTATTGTAATTAAGAATCTGACCCCTATGATTTGCACAAGATCTCATGTGCCTCAAACTATTCACAAGAAAATGCACATGTATAAGTATATGAAGGTCATAGAGAGAAAGTAGGATGCTTACAAGAAATGGAAAATGGGAAAGATCAACAAGGAAAACTATATTTTGAGGTCAGAGAGTCTGAGGAAAAAGTTAAAACTTAAAACCAGTAATAAAAGGTTCTGTGGCCATATAAATGAAAAGAAAACAAGAAGCATATCACTATGCACTGAGGATGGAGTGGAGATAAGATGTTTGGCCATGCCTAGATTATCTTTAAACAAATACTTTGCCTCCATTTTTAATAAGGGTAATTAGTATTTTTGGGATACTTGTATTTTGGATATTTGATATTTTCTACTTTTATATCTTCATTTGAGCTGAAAGTCAAACTCATACAATTTAATGGGAGCAAATTGGATGCCCTGGATAATTTCCACCCAAGAATATTAAAGGAACTGTCACATGAAATTGCAAATCATACAGCAAGGATCTTTAATGAATCCATAAACTCAGAGCCTATACAGTATGACTGGAAAATTGCTAATATAGTTTGTATTTTTCTTTAAAAAAGGAGCAGGAGGCTGTCGCGAGAATCACAGGTCCGATGATGAATACCCAAGGGGGGAAGGACAGAACCAGGTGGACAGTTTTATCAAATAAAAATTATTTATTTATGACAGTGGTGAATTTATAGTATTTATTCTAAGATTTTTAATAGACCGTGTTAATAATGAACTTACAGTATTTATTATATTTATCCTATGGTTTCTAGTAAAACGTGTCAGAGATACAAGGATGGGAATGGCAAGGGGAATAGTCTCTAATCTTAAAATATCCAGCTACAGTAATAAAATAACAGTGATAACTACAAACTCTTATGTACTACCCAAAAACAACTACAACACTAAGCTTATACAACAGGAAAAAATCAAATCATACATACCAACTTACACAGCACACGGAACATTACAAAGATATCGGTTCGGTTGCGAAGGCCTTGGTTATGCCCGAGAGTTGGGGGAGGTGGCTGGTCAGTTGATCAGGCCGGCAGTGCTTTGAAGTATACGAGAAGGCACACGCACGGTGGTACGTGTGTTGCGAAGACCTCCTAGAGCGAACTGTGCCATGGGTATTTATCCCCAAATCTGCACATCACTTTCCTGCGCTTGCATATTACCATATATGGCCCAATGGTCACCAAGTGGAGGGGGGTCTGTGTCCCAAGGGTTGGGCCAAAACTGTGCGGGTTTCATGCGACCAGGTAAGCCCCGCAGTTCTCACGCCAAGGTGACGGGTGGGAGAGTCTGAGGCTATTTTCCCCTTTTCACACCTTCCCTTTTTTCTAAAGGCAATGGTATGCAGGAAGGGTGCGGCTGGCTTCTCTCAAGGAGTACTGCAGCCCACTATAGCAAGAGCGGCCTGGCCAAACTTTTTTACTGGGGGAGCAGTTTATTTTCTCTAGCAGAGGCGTGACCCAGGAAACTGCAGGCCTGTTAGTTTGCGTGGAAGATCTTGGGATAAAATTTTAAAGAGAAAGTAGTTAAGGACACAGAGGTAAATGGTAATTGAGATAAAATACAACATGGTTTTACAAAAAGTAGATCGTGCCAGACAAACTTGATTTCCTTCTTTTTAGACAAAAGGAAATACAGTAGATACATTCTACCAGGATGTCAGTAAGGCATTTGATACAATTCCATGTGGGAAATCTGTTAATTAAATTGGAGAAGATGGGAATGAATATGAGAATTGAAAGTTGGATAAGGAACTGCTTAAAGGGGAGACTACAGTGGGTCATACTGAAAAGTGAACTTTCAGGCTGCAGGGTGATTATTGGTGGAGTTCCTCAGCATTGAGTCTTAGGACCCATCTTACTTAATATTTTCATTCAGGATTTTGGCACAAAAGTGCAGGGTCATTGTTAGAATTTATGGGCCCCAAGAAACCCCTCCACATGCCCCACATGTGACTTGTTCCTGTCCCCAGCCCGGGCCCTCCCACAGAGCATATTATGAATTAAAAGGAAACATTAATTTCAATTCCAAAAATATTATCTTTGGAGTTATGTCAAAAGTTAACAGGAATCTGCTCTCTAGTCCATGAGTGTGAGAGGCTCCCCACAGAAGACTTACATTCTGTGCAGGCTTAATTTTGCATAGTATACAATGTAACAACTTTCAGCTCAGCTTTTCTTGAATATGTTGTAGCCACTTGTTGAAGTCACTGTCCTTTGATAAATGTCCATAAGGTTGAAGTAAAGAGAGAAAAATAATATTACAAAAATGTAGGTGTGAACAGGATTGTTTGAAAGAGTTAGTATAACAGCAAATATAAGAATTAGATATAGTTCTGAATTTCACAGAATCAAAACAGTGCATCTAGTTAAAAGAAAACACAAACATCTATATTAGTGAGAATGAAAAGCTTGTATTTTGTGCACAATTTTCAAGATCAGTTTTAATGTAATTTCAGTATATGACTTTTGGGATGAATCAGTAAAGCATGGATTAAGATATTTCAATATTTTGTTACCACATATTTTTTCAAACCTCATTTTGTTAAAAATTAGAAGAAAGCTAATTACAAAGCTGTGAGAGGTGTAGCGGAGTAAATTCTATTGAAAAGCAAATGTGGTAAGGAGAAATACACAGTAGTTTAAACTACAATAATATAATGTATCATAAAGTATTTATTGTGAGATTTCTTTTTCAATAGAAAATCATCTTGTTTACAAAATTAAGAAAATGGAGCTTTTTGTTGATGTATAATTATATTGGAGAGAATGTAATAAAGTTTCTAGTTGTTGCTATCCATGTATTATGAATATATATGTACGATTACAAACTGAACATACAATTCCTAAGGGAAAGTCTTTACTACAAATGTGAAGATTTTGTGTTGTAATCCTGGTATTTACAGGACCATGGGGATAAAATGTTCTATTTTATTTGATGGGAAAGAATCAGGCTAGCGCAGCAGTTCTCAAACTATGGGGCAGGCTTTCCAAGGAAGGCATAAGAATAAGTCGAGGGAGGTGTGAGCTGTGTTGCCTTTTTGTTGTTTAAGAGCTCTGGCTCTCAGGGCTCTGCACCCCTGAGAGGTGGGGATAAAGAGGACAGCTAGAGCCTGGACATTTGGGTTTATCCTCCCAGGCAGCCTCTCACTGGGAGGCAGCAAGATGCTGTAACTACACTGCTAATTGAGCAACAAAACTTTGTCATTCACATATGCTTTAAAAAGCCTAGTCCCCTCCCCCCAAGATAAAAGCTTTGCCACATCAAATGCCAGTGTGAACAGCTCATTGTTGGCAAGAGGCTCTCCAGTTGACAACATAAACCCTGTTCCTAGGGGGTAAAAGTATTTTGTTGGTGAAAATGCCAGTAAACGGCATTCACGCTGCCAGACTTAGTGACACAATCATTATGGGCAGTGGGTGAAGGTAGGGCTGCAGGAGGCAAACTTCCAAGTCCACCCCTTCTGCCTACCAGGAGCACTATGGGGAGGTGGAGTGGCATGTGGGAGGTTGGGCACTTGGGGGCAGCAACACTCTATCCCAATATGCCTACAGTAGTTGTTCTTGGAGTGGAGTATGGGTGGGGTCAGGCTGGCACCCCACCTCTTATACCTGCTGATCCTGACAACCGTGTTGCTAAAAACTTTGAGTATAGATAAAGCCTTAGCACTCATCTACATTGGCAAGTTTTGTTGCCAAAACTCTCTTTTTGGGTACAAAACCTACAGAGCTTTCACACTGAAACAGGACAGAAGTTGCAAAAAATACCCAGTTTCAGTGACAAAAAACTTCTACCTCTGCAAGTGACTTTTTTCTCTCCTCCTCTCTTCACTGCCGGAAACTTTAAAATCCATTTCCTGCTGGTTGGCTCATTGTCTAGTGTTCCTCATAGCTTCTTCTTGGGGAAGCAGGTGGCTGTCTCTCAAGATGCTCTCCTGCATAGAGCATGCCAGAGCTTTTGGATCTATGAGTATATGGGGGTGAAGAAACAGTGCAGTTGCAACTGCGAGTGACCTGTAGGAACTGGTACTGGTACACAATTCTCAAGCCCTTTGTGCAAAGGGGTGTGATCGAGACATCCTGCAATTTAGAGCCAAGACAGAGGAACTCTGACAGGCATACTGTAAGGGCGAAGAAAGCAAACAGCCAGTCTGGTGCTGCACCCAACACATGCCGTTTTATAAGGAACTGGATGCAATCCTGGGAGGGGACTCCATGTTCACAGCCAAGGACTCTGTAGATACTTCCTACACGACAGAGACATCAGCAGAAACAGGACATAACCCAGATTCAGAAGCTCTTGGTGAAGAGGTGGAAGCAGATGCGGAATGGCTCACTACGGGGTGAACTGGAGTGGCAGGCCACCAGGAATTGTTCTCAAGTTTCAAGACTCATGAGGAGTCTTAGCAACTGGACGTGGTGCATGAAGCAAGGGAAGAGATGCAGGGTAAATTACTTTGTTGCAGTGGGGTGGGGCGCGATGGACAGCTGCCATGCAGGGTGGTAAGTTGCCTTGCTACAGCAGAGGGGAGGTGAGGTGGCCCGCCCTGACAGATTTAGTCAACCACACACTTATTTTCACAGTCTGCTAATGGTTTTTTCCAGCACACTCCACTCCCTGTCACAGCAGCTGTGGCTTTGACAGCTGGATATTAACACAGGTGTGAGGTTTTCCAATAACCCTTACAACCAAGCATTCGACCTGTGTGTGTGACTGTGATTGAAAAAGATCAATGAAGACAAAACTGATGCAGGTTTCCATAAGTTTATTTTGTGTGACACAGCCCATATCAATCACTCTTGTCCTTGTGGAAGCTTCTAACATCGCTTAGTTTCATTGAAATGCCTTGCTCGGGGTGAGCAGGGGGATGAGGGGAAAGCAACCCCAGAACACAGGAATATCAGCACCCCTCATTGTCACAGTGGTTCCTCAGAGCCTCACTGGTATTGATAGCCACTGTATGGGCTCTTCTGATAGCACAAGTGTCTGGCTGTTCAAACCATGTGCCCAGGCGCTGTGCCTCAGTGCTCCATGCACAAGTAAAGATTTCAGCCTTACTCTCACACATATTATGTAAGCAAAAGCTTGCAGCCACCACCTTCGGGTTATGATCCTCTATATAACGTTCAGCCTGCCATAAAGATATCTCCATTTCCCTTTCAATCTGACAAAGGCACGTTCAACAACCATGGGGCATCGCGTAGTTTGTTGTTGAACTGCTCCTTACTGCTGTCCAGGTGCCCCATGTAAGGCTTCATGAGTCAGGGTTGTAAGGGGAAAATTGGGTCACCTAAAATCACTGTGGGCATTACCCTACTGTAATTTTCTAGTCTGGAAAGTAAGTCTCAGACGATAGCTTTCCAGGCCAGTGTTCCTGAAGATGCATGCATCATGCACCTTTCCAGACCACCGCTTTTATTTCTGTGAAACACACACAGTGCTCCACAAGTGCCTGAAGCACCATGGAGCAGTACCCCTTCCAATAGATGTACTCTCTGGTCAGGTGGAGTGGCTCTATTATGGGAATGTGTGTGCCATGGATTGCCCTGCCACAGTTGGGGAAAGCCCATTTCAGCAAAGCTAGTCACTATGTTAATTCACAGTCCTATTGTGATCTATTGCCCTGCACACTTGCATAGGTGCTGCCACAGCAGTAGATTTCCTTACTCCAAACTGATTTGTAGCTGAATGGTAGCAATCGGGAGTTGCCAGCTTCCACACAGCAATCCCGATATGCTTCTCTATGGAGAGAGCAGCTCCCATTCTGCTGTCCTTGCACTGCAGTTCAAGGGCCAGCTCAGCACACAGCTCCAAGAAGGTTGCTTTAGGCATTCAAAAGTTCTGTGGCCACTGCTCTTCTTCCCACAGCTGCATGACAGTGTAATCCCACCACTCGGTGTTGGTTTCCCTAGACCAAAAGCCATGTTCTATTATGCACAGCTGCTGTGTGACAGCCAAATGAAATTCCACGTGACCGCTGTCCCTGTCACTCACGTTGTTTGCATCCAAGTCTTTTTCCTCTGATACTAGGGTCATAAGTAGCTTTGCTGCAATGTGTGGTGTCCTAAGCACATTGAACAGAGCATGGGAGAGAAGTCTGGGATCCATGATTTCTCGCAATAGGTGCTGGAGTGCACAGCAAGGATTGTCAGTTTCAAATGGCTCAAAAGTAAGCTGGAAATTGTGGGAGGGCTGGGAAGCAAAGAGGTGGCTGATGTTCCCAAAATGCCTAGCACTGCATTCTTATGCCAGGCACTGTGGGATGCATACTAGGGATGTAAAATCTTGTTTAAAATATTAACCTGTTAAATGTTATGTTTAAGTGCTAAACCAGGATCCCATGGGCAGGAGACCAGGCCGGGCTGAAGCAGCCCCTCATGATGTGGGTTGTGGGCTGTGCCGAGCTGCAGGCTGCTCTGGTGTGCAGGGCACGGCCAGGCTGGAGAGGCCCCTCACCCAGTTGTGTGGAACACTGCTCCAGCCTCTCCGGGTCACTGATTAACCACTAACCTGGTAAGCATCAACCGCTAAGGTTGTTACCACGGTATCATCATGCCAAATCTTAATTTTAGGCACCAACCATAAGCACATATTCATTCTTCTTTTAGTTTCCTTTGCACTATTGATTCTAGTGTTTTAACTTATATATGTGATTGTTAGTGTAGCTCATTTATAGTCAATGTCTCCAAAGGATTGAATAAACTTTTGTTGAAATGTGTTGGTCATTTCATCCTATTGGAACAATTAAAGTCAACACAAGTGAACTTTTGGAGAAAAGAGGAGAAAGATGTGTTTGACATGCATTTCCACAAAGCTGGTGTAGTAGAGAACTCCTTAGTGAAACATCAGATCTACAGAATTTAGTTTAAAAAGTGAGCATTTAAATTTTGTCATATTATCTGGATATGTGATGGTCCGTATGACTTCAGTGACTAACATCTCCACAGTTTCTTCCAGAGTAAATAATTTTTCCTATATGTTTTGACATGCATTTCCACAAAGCTGGTGTAGTAGAGAACTCCTTAGTGAAACATCAGATCTACAGAATTTAGTTTAAAAAGTGAGCATTTAAATTTTGTCATATTATCTGGATATGTGATGGTCCGTATGACTTCAGTGACTAACATCTCCACAGTTTCTTCCAGAGTAAATAATAACTAAACACTTAATCAGAAGTAAGCATGTGTTAATGGGAGAGAAGATGCAGGCCAAAATCTGTATAATAAAGTTCCAAAAAGGAAACAAAGCGCTGTGGGGTTTAATCCTTTTTTTAACCATATGTGAAGGTTTCTTATGACTTTTATCTTATGATAAAATTGCAGTTGCAAATATTTTGAAAGAGACATGAACTATAATTGTGCTTTTACTTGGTTATGTGGGCTTATGGATTGTCCCTGGCTGAATTGTAAAACTAATATTGCTCTATTTGAAGTATTACTTAAATATGGGGAGTATAAGTGTGTCTCTGGTATCAAATAAGAGTGCTTGTTTGTTCCAAGTGCTCTTACTGTAATGGCCGCTTTGTAAAGTAAAGTTAACTTCATAAGTAGTTCAGATGGTGTTAGTAAGTTCTTTCAAATTGTTGTAATATATCTTACTCTAAATCTTGAATCTTAAAGTGGCACTGAAGGTGATTATGACCGTGTTTCCTATGCAGGTTAATCCTGTAGGCAGCGGAAATCACTGTTAGGTGTGTGTGAAAAATGTGAAGGAACTATGTGAGAATAAACTATCTAAAGAAAACAGACTTCCTTACCTTTGGACCAAATCTTGAGGTCCTTACTGATTCTTACTTATGCGTGCTCCTAGTGATGTCAGGGACTTTGCTTGAGTAGGAGTAAAAATAAAATGGAACTTTTGCTTTGGAATATCCCCATGTTGCTAATAACAAACTAGATTATTAGAATCA
Organism: Pelochelys cantorii; assembly: GCA_032595735.1. Classification (NCBI taxonomy): domain Eukaryota; kingdom Metazoa; phylum Chordata; order Testudines; family Trionychidae; genus Pelochelys; species Pelochelys cantorii. The sequence continues at coordinate 41,168,660 of CM064329.1, read as the reverse complement.
TAGGACTGTAAGGGATCTCGAGAGGTCCAGTCCCCTGCACTCGTGGCAGGACTAAGTATTAGCTAGATAATCCATGTCTGGTATTTGTCTAACCTGCTCTTAAAAATAATTTAAAATACCAAAATTTAAATAAAATTTAAAATATCAAATACACTTGTCATAATTTCTGCTGTCAAATTTAATTTTTGCTTTTTGTGAAACGAAACTGAGACAAACAAAACTAATTACCGTTGTTCACTTTTTGTCATTTCTTTTAGGAATAGTAATGCCATATTATACTGTCTACTCCAATTTCCTTCCTACTAACCGGTATTAGATTGTTTGGAGGATGGTGCAAGAAATGCTACACTGGACAATTAGGATCTAATTAGCCTCTATGAATAACTTACTATTTAAGAGGAAATTTTTCTTAATGCCAGTCACTTATTGATTGCTTATGCTCTAAAACATGGTGGTTTTAATATATATCCACAGTTATGTTAGAGAGAACTCTCTCTCTCTCTTTCAAGCCTGGTCTACACTAGAAGTTCAGGTTGAATTTAGCTGCATGAGGTTGATTTTTCTAAACAATGATGTAACAGTCAGGATTCACTGGTGTGGTGTCCTTACAGTTCTCCTGACTCTTCAGTAATGCTAAATTTTATGCTGCGTCCATTCATGTGTTTGCTCCCCATTTACTATGTTGACTATGTGCAATTAGTCAACACAGCAGTCTCTGAGAGAGCCCCCCACAGACCACAAAATCAGATAAGGATCGAAGGCGTCGGCCACGTTTATTGTAGATGAGGCATGGTCCTAACTTCCCCAGACCAAAGGGTCTACAGTTAGGCTAACACACGTATGCCCATTACAATGGACTCAGCAAAGTCAATAGTATAGATTCCACTATTGCCCCCTTGGCTGGAGAGACAACTTTTTGGGATACATTTTTATACACAGGTACAAACAAGTTGCACGTCACTCCTGATGTATCAGGATGTTACCTAGATCCACCCATTATGGGGGTTCGATCACTATCTATCAGTTTAGACCCTGTCCTGAACCTGAGTCGGTATGTTTTTGTTATCTGGTGTGTGGTGATACCAACATGTTTCTTCCCGAGGTGTTCTGTTACGATCCCTCTGGAATGTCTTCACAGCCTGTGTATAGTACTTCTTAGGTATGAGTGTTTCTGTAATATCAGCCCTATTTGTGCCAACTTCTATTAGCAGGGCCTGCCTCTTGCTCACAGTTTCACTTTGCTTTATATTAGCAAAGTCTTCACCATTGCTGTCTAGGCCTTGGCCTTACACCAGGCCTGTGGTACATGGACTTATGTTTTAGGCCCTCATCTTACTACAAAGGAGTCCGCGCCACCAAGTCCATTATGTCAACTTTAAGGGGCGCTGAAATAAATGTTGATACTCCTGCTTTTCACAAAGATAAATACAAAATTCAGACTTGGATGGTTGTAGACCCAGCATTGAGAAAGTCAAGGTTCTTTGCCTTTGGGAGGTACCCCACAGTCATAAAATTATAGAATCATAGAGTTGGAAGAGACCGCAGGAGGTCAAGTCCAACCCCCTGCCCAAAGCAGGAACAACCACAACTAAACCATCCCAACCAGGGCTTTGTCAAGCTGGGACTTAAAAAAATCTCTAGGGATGGTGTAATGAATAGGAGGAGTGCTGACCAGCGTCCAGTGACTAAGGGGTTAAACTCAGGTAGCTAGCAAAGGGGTTGGTAGGGAGCCAGAGCACCAATCGGCATACGGTGTTGAAATTTGAATTGTATAAAATTCCTTGCCTGCCTTGTTTGCATGGGAGAGAAAAACCAAGAGTTGAGACACACAGAATGATTTAACCCCAGACAGGACTACCATGGTCTCCAAGGAATTTGGGGCATGGAAGTGTACTGAACAAAGAGAAGTTTGGAAGTAAATAAAGGAAAAAGTGAATCTAGTCGTGTTCAGGGTATTTTTTTTCTTTATTTTGTGGTTTGGTTTCAACTGCTCTGTTTTAATCTATGCCTCCCCTCCCCATTTACCATCTAGCATTGTGCCCAGAGACTTTTCTCTGTGTTTTAATTTATTTTCCTTAGTTGCTCTGCTACATCTAGCAACCAAGTATGCTTTATCAAGTTTATCTTTTGTTTTGTAATAAAAATCACTTTTTTTAAGGTGATGATTTGATTCTTGTGTCCTGGAAGGTTGGTCGGTCTGAGTGTGTCTGCGTACCTCAGACTGAGAGGTCAGCTACTAGAGACTGCAGCTCGTTTTTCTCTTTTCTTTTTTCAAGTTCTTTTAGGGCAAAAGAGCTTGGGAGGGGGGGTTCCTCCTGGAGGTGGGTTCAAATGTTGACCCCTGGTTTTTTGTGATTCCGGGGGGGAAGTTTTTTTTTTTTTTGTAACCAGTGTCTGTAGAAACAAAGGTGTTGTTTTTTTCTTTTTGAGCTTTGCAGGCTCCCATCTTTTGCACTCGGTGTGTCAGAGTGGTGTACAGCCCTGACAGATGGAGATTCCACCACTTCCCCCAGATAATCCATTCCAGGGCTTCACCATCCTCCTAGTAAAATATTTTTTTCCTAATATCCAACCTAAATCTTTCCCATTGCAACTTGAGACCATTGCTCCTCATTCTGTCATCTGTCACCACTGAGAACAGCATCTCTCCATCCTCTTTGGAATCCCCCTTCTGGTAGTTGAAGGCTGCTATCAAATCCCCCCTCACTCTTCTCTTCTGCAGACTAAATAAGCCCAAATCCCCCAGCTTCTCCTCGTAAGTCATGTGCTCTGGCCCATTTTTGTTGCCCTCTACTGGATTTTCTCCAGTGCATCCACATCCTTTCTGTAATAGGGACCCCCAGAATTGTATGCAGTACTCCAGATGTGGCCTTACCTGTGCCGAAGAAAGGGGAATAATCACTTCTCTAGGTCTGTTGGCAATGCTCCTCCTGATGCACCCTAATATGCCGCTAGTGTTGTTGGCTACAGATGGGCACTGTTAACTCATATCCAGCTTCTTATCCACTGGAATCCCCAGGTCTTTTTCTGCTGAGCTGCTGCCTAACCAGTCAGTCCCCAGCCTGTAACAGTGTTTGGGATTCTTCCATCGCAAGTGCAGAACTCTGCACTTGTCCTCCTTGAACCTCATCGGATTTCTTGTGGCCCAATCCTCCAATTTGTCTACTTCACTCTGGACCCTATCCCTGCCCTCCAGAGTATCTACCTCTCCCCCTAGCTTAGTCTCATCTGGGAACTTGCTGAGGGTGCAATAAATCCCCTCCTTCACGTCATTAATAAAGATTGAACAAAACCGGCCCTAGAACTGATCCCTGGGGCACTCCGCTTGGCACCTACCGCCAACCAGACATCTAGCCATTGATCACGACCCATTGAGCCCAACAGTCTAGCCAGCTTTCTATCCACCTTACAGTCCATTTATTCAATCCATACTTCCTTAACTTGCTGGCAAGAATACTGTGGGAGGTCATATCAAAAGCTTTCCTAAAGTCAAGATATAGCTTATCCACCACCTTCCCCATATCCACAGAGCCAGTTACCTTGTCATGGAAGGCAGTCAGGTTGGTCAGGCATGACTTGCCCCTGGTGAATCCATGTTGACTAATCCTGATCACTTTCCTCTTTTCCAAGTGCTTCAAAATGGTTTTTTTGAGAATCTCCTCCATGATTTTTTTCAGGAACTGAGCTAAGGCTGATCAGTCTGTAGTTCCCTGGATTCTCCTTCTTCCCCTTTTTAAAGGTACTACATTTGCCTTTTTCCAATTGTCTGGGATAAGGATGTTAAATTTAGATTAATTAGTAATCGAATAGTTGATGCAATTTGCCAATTGTCCAATGGAACAGACTGCCTAAGGAGGTTGTGGAAGCTCCTTTGCGGAGGCTTTCAAAAAGAGGCTGTATAGTCATCTGTCTTGGACACAATAAATCCTGCAGCTTGGCATGGGCTAGACTAGATGACCCTAGATGTCCCTTCTAACCCTATAGTTCTATGAATCCAACTAATTAATGTCATTTTATTTGAATTAAGAACACAAAGCAATCTCTTACTAAGGCTTACAAAAATTATCTAAATTTGGCTCCTGAACTACCTAGCCATGACTCTTGCCATTTTTTTTATGCTGTGTTTATTCAAGTAATTGTAAATGGGAGTGGGAAGAGAAAATTTTGAAGTTAATTGTATTCATCTTCAGGAATTTGAATATTTAGAAATTTCATTACATGGACTAACTAGATAGTTGTCTCATTTCATCCAAGTTCAATTGTTTGATGGTTTATCAACATATATTTTTTTAATTTTTTCATTGCTTCATTTGAAAACAAATAAAGTTCTTCCATGGTGTCACAGCTCAATTCTCCAATCTGGCACTTCAAATGTAGATATGGGGGCTGGTGTAGTGGGTTGGAGAGGTCACCCACTACCAGTAGGGAGAAATACCCCCCTGGGAGCCATTTTGGGCAAAGCCTAGCCCCTTCCAGTCACCTGACCGGAAGGCAAGGGGGGAGGGCTAGGACTATAAAAAGCCAGGCTGAGAGCTCAGTCTGGGCCCAGCCTTGGTGGGAGACAGAAGCCTGCCCAGGGCTCCCTGCCAGGGAGACTGGGGAGTGGACTGGGCCTACCAAGGTTGAGGCAGAGGGAGGAGAGGCCTATTCAGTGCTCTCTGAGAGGAAGACTAGGACAGGGCCTGGGCCTGGGCCTACCGAGAAGGCCCATGAGGACCTGACTGAACCCGTGGGCCGGCCAGAACCCCGACGCCCGCCTGTACCCTGGGTCCGTGTGCGCCTGCGAAGCCAGCAGGCCCCGCCGGCGGTACCTGCAAGTCAGGAGGACCGGACCAACCGGAGGGACCTGCCTGAATCCCGGTGCCAGCCTTTACCCCGGGACGCAGACGACCAACCCAGACACCCCAGTCAGCTGCGACCCACCTGCCAGCTCGAGTCAGAGGACCTGGAAGCCGCTGAGGCCTGGATCGGGCCGCCAGGAGTTCTGCCGGAGGAGACCCTCCCTGACTTCCCCAAGGGGCCAGCTAGAGAATCAGGTACCCGCTGAGGGGGAGAAAGGAAGTGGCCCAGGGAATAACAAGGGCTGGCAAAAGCCCTAGGCCAGCAAGTCGCGGGCTGGAGCCCCACTGGGCCATAGCAGCCTACATTGCTGCTCCTAGGGCCCTGGGCCGGGGCGCAGTGAAGTGGGTGGGCCTGTGCCCCCCTGCCACCCACCTGCTGGGTGGCAGTCTCCCCCTCCCCACCAGTGCAGGTGAGATACCTGCCCAGCTCTTGAGCAAGGAGCTCTACAACCCCTGACGTGGTTGCTGCTGCGAAGCCCTGAGCCCAGGGCCTGGCCGCTCCTCATACTATGTTTGTTGCCCCGCCCTGCTCCAGGGCCAGGGCGTAGTTACTGTGATTGTTGCCCCGCCCTGCTCCAGGGCCTGGCCGCCATTTTGCTGCCCCGCCCTGAGCTAGGGCCGGGCTGCCATTTTGGATTAGCTGCCACACCTTGCACAAGGGCCTGGCCGCCATTTAACAGTGCCGCCCTGAGCTAGGGCTGGGCGGCCATTATAACTGAGACTGTCAGTTGCCCCGCCCTGTTCCAGGGCCCGGGCTTATCTACTGTTTGCTTGCTGCCCGCCCTGACTGAGGGCCCGGGATTTCCAGTGGGACTGAACTCCTTCCTAGTTACCCGGGCCTGAAGTAAGGCCAGGCTCTCCAACTGGTTGCCCCTCGCTCCGACCTGAAGTAAGGCTGGGAGTGGAACTTTTGACCCCTTCTACTCGTCCTGGGCAAGGCCCGACTGTGGGACTAGAGACTTGGCAACTATTGAAAGAGGCTGCGCAGTGGGACGGGTGCACTGCCCACTGACCCGGAGGTGGAGGAACCCCTCGGGAGGCCTATTGGCCTACATACACCCCCAGAAAGGGGGCTCAGAGACGGATGCGGGCACTGCCGGAGGGCAGTGTCCCGAAGAGGACCCCGTGACCAGGAGCTGAGAGGGGAGACACCACCAGCCGAAAGAGCCAATTCCCCGGACCGACGGCTGGTGGCGCTGTGGCGGTGAGCCTGCCCCCTTTACAGCCGGCTAGCAGAATAAACTCTGTAAGAACCTGTCTCTGTAACTCCCAGAGACAAACTTGTCTGGTCTCAGTTTCGCTGAGACCCAAAAAGAAAGATGATTGGTTGCTGCCACCACCAAGTGGCATCAACCATCTCCATGCAGCGGAGAGCATGGCTACTCCTTTCATGCTTTTCTCTGGATGCGCAGAATTCCAGTCAGGGCCTGCCCTTTGACCCGGGTGCCCTGTTGGCAGATAGACACTAAGCTGCATGGGCTTAAGGACTCCTGCACCATGTTAAATACCCTGGGCTTGTACGTCCTTGGGACCGAGAGGGAGAAATTTAAGCCTCCCCCTCTCAATTTAAGGGCCACTATCCCCAGCAGGATACATCCCACGCTCAGCCAAAGTCCTCCAGGAGGAAGCTGTGTTGCCATCCTCAATCTGGCTAACAATCGACTAGTCAATCTAAACTGCAGGCCAAGCGCATCTTTTGAGGACATGCCTGAGGATAGCATACTGGATTCTCTGCATTCTCCACACCTGTTTTCCTCCAGACTCCGCCCTTTCCTCCCAGCATGGAGGGCCATTACATTGGACTGTTGGGTCCTAGCCGCCATTCAGCATGGCTATACCCTGCAGCTCTCTTCCACACTGCCTTCCCACCCAGCTTCCCGTCCCTCTTCAGGGACCCTTCTCATGAGCATCTCCTCAAACAGGAGTTATCCCAGGTTCTCCAGGTTGGTACCACTGGGATTTGAGAACAAGGGCTGATTCCCAAGGCCAAGGGAAATCTATGACCTATACTGGACTTGTGTGGCCGCAACAAGTACCTGATCCACCTCAAGTTCCAGATTGTGTCTCTAGCCTCCATCATCCCCGACCTGGATCCTGGGGACTGGTATACCTTCCTCTACCTCAAGGATGCATACTTTCATATTGTAATCTTCGAGTGTCACAAACGCTTCCTGAGATTTACAGTGGGAACAAACCACTATCAGTTTGGTGTCCTGCCCTTTGTGATGTGGATCTCCTTCTGGGCATATGCCACTGCCTCAGCCTTCGCATTTTTAGTGCTGATCCAGTGGATAGAATTCATCGGTGCTGTCCTGGATTCCACCCAGGCCAAAGCATCACTCCCCCAAGAGAGGATTGAGGTCCTGTCAGCCTTTCTGAAAAAGCTTGCTCATGCAGCTCGACAATGGTCAGGATGTATCTGCACGTACTGGGGCACATGGCTGCCTGCATATATGTTGTGCCCCTTGCCAAGCTCAGAATGAGACTTCTCCAGCTATGGTTGGTGTCCATGTATGAGCCAAGCAGACACTCCCTGGAAAAGGTGGTGATGATCCCCCATCATGTCCTGCGAACCCTAGAGTAATGCACCAGGACATCATGTCCGACATCCCCTTCCATCCACAACTGCATTCAAGGGAGTTAGTAGCTGACGCTTCAGACTGTGGCTGGCGGCCAACATGGGGACCCTTTGGACTCAAGGGATGTGGTCTGTGGCAGAGAGATCACTCCACATGAATATAAAAGAGATCAGGGTGATCAGAAATGCGTGCGGGTTGCTTCTTTCTCACCTGGATGTCAGGTGGTGTGTGTTCTCACTGACAATGTTGCCACCATATACTATATAAACAGGCAGGGTGGAACTCTTCAGGGAAGCAATTTGGCTGTGGGAATTCTGCGCACTTCACAACATCGTGTTAGAGGAGTGTCACCTTCCTGGACTTTGGAACATGGTCACGGACTGTGTCAACAGAGTTTTCCTCTCACCACAAATGGGCTCTTCATCCTGAGGTGAAATCTTCCAGGAGTGGGACTCTCCCCAGGTGGACCTCTTTGCAGTGAACGAGAATGTGAGATGCAGCAGATTCTCCTCCTGTTTCAGTCTTGATCGAGGCTCCCTAACAGATGCATTCCTCTTTCAGTAGTCAGAGGGCATCCTCCATGTCTCCTCTCCATTTCCCCTCACCAGCAAGATCTTGCCAGAAGATCAAGAGAGAAGAGGCAACAGTGATTCTCATTGTGCTGGCCTGACATTGCCAGCATTGGTTCAGGAACCTAGTATCCTGTGCACCCAGGCAGCTGCTGTTCCAGACTTGCTGTTCCAGGACCATGACATCTCCTGCACTCAAACCTCAGCTCGCCGCATCTGACGGCATGATTCCTCTGTGGCTGAACTCCCCAGGAGCAGGCATGTTCAGGCAAGGTTCGGAGGGTTCTCCTTGAGAGTAGAAAGCTCTCACCTTGGTCTACCTACATAGCAAAGTAGACACGTTTTTCTTTATGGGCGCAGAAGCAGCAGGTCATCCTGTCCAACGCTTCCCTTCAGGAAATCCTGGACTTACCTGCTCCACCTGAAACAGCAAGGGCTAGCCTAGCCACAGTTAGAGTCCACCCAGCAGCCGTTTCTTTGTTTCATCTGCCCCTAGAAGGCCGTCCTGTCTTCTCGCATGACATCACATCCTGGTTCGTGAAGGGTCTGGAACATCTCTGCCGTCAGACCCAAGTTCCTCTCCTGCATTGGGATTTGAATCTGGTCTTGGCATGGCTCACAGGACTGCCATTAAAGCCCTCACTATGTGCCCTATGTTGCTGCTTTCTTTCAAGGTGGCCTTCCTGGTCGGCTAGACGACTATCCAAACTCTGATATCAGAACCTCTGTACAACTGGTTCTTCAAGGATAAGGTCCAGCTGCAGCCTCATCCGGCCTTCCTTCCTTCTCTGCCTTTCACTTATACCAGGACATTTTTCCGCCTCATGCAACTAATGAGGAGAGGCATCTCCACACATTTGATGCTCAGAGAACACTGGCATCCTACTTAAAAAGGACGAGGCCCATCCACAAATCCACTCAGCTCTTTGTGGCTTACATGGAGCGGTGATGAGGTTCCCTGATATCCTCCCAGAGGCTCTCGAAGTGGATCACCTCCTGTATCCATTCACGCTACGAGTTGGCAGGGCCCCAGCCATCAGTGTTGATCAGGGCCTACTCTATCAGAGCTGAAGCTTTGTTGCACACCTATCTCATGCATATTCCAATCCAGGATATCTGCTGAGCAGCTACATGGTTGTCAGTACACATTTTCATGTTAGACTATGCCATCACACAGCAAGTTAGGAAAGATGCTGCATTCAGTAGGGCAGTACTGCAACTTGAATGTTCTTAATTCCTACCCAACTCCGCAGATGCTGCTTACAGTCACCTATATTAAATGGACATGAGCAAGCACTCAAAGAAAAAAAGACAGTTACCTGTTCCATAACTGGTGTTCTTCGTCGAGTGAGTGCTCATGTGCATTCCAATTAGGTGTATGCGTGCAGCGTGAACGCGTCGTCGGAAGTTTTTCCCTCAGCAGTACCCTTAGGGCTAGCGGGGAGCCCCCTGGAGTGGCGCCGGCATATCGGCCCATATATACCCCTGCTGGCCCCCTCACCCACTCAGTTCCTTCTTACCGCCGTGACGGTCATTGGAACAACTCTCAGCTCGTCTTCAGTACTGTTCTCTGTTTCTTCAGTTAGCTTAAGTACCTGCAGTTAAGTTAAAGACTCTTTTGTTGTTTTCGTTGCTCTTCCCCGGCGTGCCGTGCGCCCGTGGCAGGGCATGCCCGGCCCGCAAAGCTTTAAGTCCTGCAAGAAGTGCCACAAGCCTATGCCCCAAGGCGACCCTCATTCCTTGTGTTTAAAGTGCTTGGGAGAGACACAACTCACTGAAGCCTGCAAAACCTGCAAGGCGTTCAAGCCGCGAACGAAACGCACGTGAGAGAGTCACATCTTAAGATTATCCTTATGGAGGCAGCTCTCCAGCTAGTACCGGCGCTGGAGTTGGCACCGGGTCGTCAAAGCGCACCAGCGTCATTGCGGGACTCCCCCCTGCACCGTGCCTCACCGGCACCGCAGAGATCTTGACACTGGTCTCAGTCTTCGGCACTGCAGAAGAGGAGGAGGCCTAACAGGGGACGGTCCCCTGCTAGGCACGCGCCCTTCAGTGGGGCACGCGACGCTGGCAAGTCCGGAACCCAGACCTTCCAGGTCGGGCGGACCTTCCTCCCAGCATAGGGAGCCTAGCCCCTTGGAGGACTTTTCCGAACCCTCCACACTGGAGGCCTTGGAAGCGGCAAGGGTGCTCATAGACTCCTCCCCCTCGCCGACCCCTTCTCCAACGCTTTCCAGGCAACACGGAACGTCCTGGCACCGGCTGTCGAAACAACCCAAGGCCATGGCACCGGAGGCTCGGACCCACTGCCCCCCCTCCCGGCTCCACCGGCACTGCCTGCGGCACTAGCCAGCGGCGCATCCCTGCCTACAGTGCCTCATCAGGATGCGGCACCAGATACACCGCGGTACCATATCTCGGCACCAGCTCACACCATTCCGGCACCTACCTGTGCACCAGATGTCCATACCACTATGCCACCACTGCCGCCTCGGCACCGTGGGAAGCCAGAAACTATGGCCAGGCACGTAGCCGCTCTGCACGTGTCTGCTTCGGCTCCTCCCTGGTCTGCCTCGGACTACACATCTGACTCTGAGGTGGAATCCACCTGGTCTTTTCAGGGCTCCCGGTCCCAGTCGTGCCACCGTTCCCATTCGCAGCACCGCTCCCGGCACCATAGTCCGCCTCGTCCATACCAGCAACAATGGACACAACCAGTCCCGGTACCCGTGCTCCAGCAATCGTGGCCTCCTCAACCTCCAGCCCAGTGGCCTTTTTGGACTCCTTGGGCATATCACCAAGCCCAAGGAAACCCCCCTTTCAGGTCAGCTTTGGTCGCGTCGGGTTCTCGGACCCCTCCCTCGGCGACCCCACTGGTCAGATCGCCAACCTCTGGCTAGTCACTGCCCCCCCCAGCCAGCAGTCTCCTGGTCCTTTGGGGAGTGCGGCTCCGGTGAGCCAACCTCCCCCACCCTTGTCCACTGGCACGCAGCAGGATCCGGCACTGTTGGGGGTATCTGTCGGAGAAGTCCGAAAGGGATCATCGTCCTCCTCCCCTGACAAGGTTCTGGGAGACCCAGGACCATCCATGGCCTCTATGGACACCAGGGCCCACCAGGACCTCCTCCGACGTCTGGCCCAAAGTTTGGGAGTGCAGACGGATAGGGTGTCTGATGACTCCGTTGCCACAGTGGACATCCTTCATGCCCCCTCTAGAGTAGCCCTCCCGATTAACAAAACGGTGGCCAAGATCTCCAAAGCCTTGTGGCAGACTCCCGCATCCATCCCCCCTATGGATAAGTGGGCCGAACGGAGATACTTTGTCTCCCAGGAGGTTAATGAGCATCTTTTTTCCAACCCCCCAGCAGGCTCTCTCATGGTATAAGCCATGAATCAAAGAGAGAGACAAGGTCAGCCCGCCGTTGTCCCTAAGAACTGACCTGCTTGGCCAGAAGGTCTATGCATCCGGTGGTATCTAGTACCTCATTGCAAACCAACAGGTCCTCTTGTCCCGGTATTAATTTAACACCTGGGCCTTGATGGACAAATTCACAGACCTACTTCCCCGAGAGTCCCGCGCAGAATTGAAAGCGCTCCACGAGGAGGGGAGAACGTTCCAGGGCGGCTGTCCAGGCGGCTCTAGACGTGGTGGATGCTGTTGCCCGAGTAATGGCCTCCAGGGTGGTCTTATGCCGCAGTTCCTGGCTACAGGGTTCTGGGGTTCCCCTAGAGCTCCAGGACACCATACAAGACCTCTCTTTTGAAGGCCCCTCGCTCTTTTCTGAGCGAACTGATCAGAGGCTCCATGGCCTGAAAGACACCCGTGCTACCCTAAAATAATTGAGCATGCACACCCCGGCTACCCTGAGGCACCCCTTCCCCATTAGGATGTTCCTAGAGCACCTCCCCAGGGTCTGCGTACCGACTTCTGCTGCCGTAGGAGTAGAAGTGGTAACCACAGGAACAACAGGCATCGCCATCGCCCTCGCCCAACCCCTGATCACAACCAGGGGCCCCCCAACAAACCCAGAGGTTTTGACGGGACCTACGAGGGCAGCCTTCCAGTCTCTCCATTTCTCTTCTGGGACCGTTTATCCCACTTTACCCCAGCCTGGCACTCGGTCACTTTGGACCGCTGGGTGCTCGAGATAGTGGAAAGGGGTTATGTAATCCCTTTCCACTCCCCTCCCCCTCCCCCTTCCCAACACCCTACCCCATCCCTTTTCAGAGACCCCTCCCACGAGCCGCTGCTTCAAGAGGAAGTCCAATATCTCCTTACGATAGGGGCGGTAGAACGCGTTCCCCCCGAGTTTCAGGGGAGGGGGTTCTATTCTACATTCTGGTCCTGAAAGCCAAAGGGGGCCTGTGTCATATCCTGGACCTAAGAGCCCTCAAATCCTTCATTGCCAAAGCAAAGTTCCAAATGGTAACATTGGCGTCCATAATTCCCTCACTAGCCCCTGGAGACTGGTATGCTGCTCTCGACTTAAAAGACGCTTACTTTCATGTTTCTATTGCCCCCACCAACGCAAATTCCTCAGATTTACTGTGTGCCCGGATCACTACCAATTCATGGCCCTCCCATTTGGTATTTCCACGGCCCCTCAGGTTTTCACCAAGTGTATGGCAGTGGTAGCCACTGCACTCAGAAAAAGGGGTATCCAGGTGTTTCCCTGTCTAGACGACTGGCTCCTGAGGGGGAACTCAGAGTCGTAGGTGTGAACACACATCACCATAGTGCGCACACTCTTTGACGATCTAGGTCTTTTGTTAAACCTGGACAAGTCATCCCTAACACCCACTCCGATAATAGAGTTCGTGGGAGCCACCCTGGACTCTGCCTTGGCGAGAGCCTCCCTACCCAAGTCCCGGTTTCTCGCGATACAGGCGGCAGTCAGGGATCTTCAGAATTTTCCAGTGACTACTGCCCGGACTTGCATGCACCCCCTGGGTCTCATGGCCGCCTGCATTTATGTAGTGCAACACGCCAGGCTGCGCATGCACGTGCTACAGATGTGGCTATCGCGAGCCCACAACCTGGTTGTCCATTCATGGGACAGGGTGGTGACGGTCCCCTCTCCCGTCCTCCTTGTGCTGAACTGGTGGACCAACCAGGCAGAGGTCTCCACGGGGGTACCATTTTCCAGGCCGGTACCATCATGGACTCATCATGGATGCATCGGACACCGGCTGGGGAGCCCACCTGGGAGACCTCCACACTCAAGGTATGTGGTCTGCGGATGAGATTTCCCTGCATATCAACATCAGGGAGCTCCGGGCAGTCCGACTGGCATTGGTTTTCCTTCCCCATTTCAGGGGCAAGTCTGTCCTCATCCTATCGGACAACACGACAGCGGTGGCATATATAAACAAGCAAGGCGGGGCCCTTTCCCCTCGCCTGTGCTTGGAGGCGATTCACCTGTGGGAACTTTGCATCGGGGTGGATATCCACCCGATGGCCTCGTACCTTCCAGGCTCCCAAAACGCCCTGGGGGACAAACTGAGCAGGTCTTTTGCAGGACACGAATGGTCTTTGAGGTGGGATGTAGCCCAATCTATCTTCCGTGCGTGGGGGTCTCCCTATCTGGACCTCTTCGCCACAGGGCGGAACAGAAAGTGCCACCGATTCTGCTCCCTTATGGGACAGGGACAGGGCTCACTGGGAGATGCTCTTCTTCTCCCCTGGCTGCAGGGCCTACTATACGCCTTCCCACCATTCCCGCTAATCCAGAAGGTCTTACTCAGGGTGCGGGAGTTCAGGGTGTCCCTGATTTTAATCGCCCCAGCCTGGCCCAGGCAACACTGGTTCTCAACCCTCCTCAACCTGTCATGCGAGAGACCCATGACCCTCCCACTGTTCCCAGACCTGATAACCCAGGACTCGGGCAGGCTCCACCACCCGAACCTGCACTCGCTGCATTTGACAGCGTGGAAGCTCCGTGGCTAACAGCCGAGGAACTTCAGTGATCGGAATGGGTCCAGGAAGTCCTACTGGGTAGCAGGAAGCCCTCCACTAAGGCCACATACCTGGCTAAGTGGAAACGGTTCTGTATCTAGGCTGCCCAGAAGTGGGTACACCCAAGGCGAACTGCGATCCCCTTGATCCTGGATTACCTGTTAGACCTCAGGCTCCAGGGCCTCTCTTCCTCTTCCATCAAGGTTCACTTGGTGGCCATTTCGGCCTTCCACCCGGGGGTAGGGGGGAAAACTCTGTTTGCTAACCCTATGGTCAACAGGTTTCTGAAAGGGTTGGACAGGCTCTACCCACAGGTCCACCAGCCCATCCCCCAGTGGGACCTAACCCTGGTCCTTTCCAAACTTATGGGACCCCTGTTTGAACCATTAGCGACATGTTCCCTTCTATACCTGTCGTATAACGTGTCTCTCCTGGTGGCTCTCACATCTTCCAGGCGGGTATCCGAACTCAGGGTGCTCACCTCGGATCCCCCCTATACGGTGTTTTTCAAAGACAAGGTTAGGCTCCACCCCCATCCAGCTTTTCTGCCTAAGGTGGTGTCTTCTTTTCACACCTCCCAGGACATTTTCCTGCCAGTCTTTTACCCCAAGCCACACGCGTCTGGGAAAGAACAGGCTTTGCATACTTTAGACATGTGCAGGGCGTTAGCTTTTTACTTAGACAGGACAAAACCAGTCAGGAAGTCATCGCAACTCTTTGTGGCCATCGCCGAACAGCGAGGGGTCCTCCCAGCAGATCTCCTCCTGGATAACTGTTTGTATCAAGGAGTGCTATGCCCTTGCGGGGGTACCGGCTCCACCCCTTAGAGCGCACTCCACGAGAGCTGTGGCAGCCTCCACTGCCTTCATGGCACAGGTGCCATCCTGGACATCTGCAGAGCCGCGACATGGTCCTCTGTCCATACTTTCACCAATCACTATGTGCTAACGCATCAAGCCAGGAAAGATGCTGCCCTGGGCAGGGCGGTCCTCCACTCCTCTGTAGCTTCAACATCCGGCCCTCCTCCATAGGTTCTGCTTTGGAGTCACCTAATTGGAATGCACATGAGCAATCCCTCGAAGAAGAAAGAACGGTTACTTACCTCGTAACTGTGATTCTTCAAGATGTGTTGCTCATGTCCATTCCAAATCCCCGCCCGCCGCCGTTTCTCCGGAGTATTCCAGTAAGAAGGAACTGAGTGGGTGAGGGGGTCAGAGAGGGTATATATGGACCGATATACCAGCGCCACTCCAGGGGGCTCCCCACTGGCCTGAAGGGTACTGCTGAGGGAAAAACTTGCGACAACGCATGCATGCCGCATGCACACACCTAATTGGAATGGACATGAGCAACACATCTTGAAGAATCACAGTTACGAGGTAAGTAACCATTCTTTCTTCGAGATATGTTGCTGATGTCCATTCAAGTTCCCACCCTCCTCCCCTCTGTCGAAGTGACGGCAAGAAAGGACGGAGGAGAGATGGGCTGGGACTTCTATATAGTCTGGCATATGTTCACCATTCCCGGGGGCTCTGGGACCCTGGTCTGTACAGGTACTGTTTAGGGAAAAACTCCTGGCACCGGTGCATGTGGCAGGCGTGTACACACATGTAGGCTGAATGGCTATGAGGAAGCACTTATGTTCATTCAGCATAGGTATGTGTGCCTGCCTATGTTGAATTGGCATGAGAAACATATCTCAAAGAACACCAGTTACAGACCAGGTAACTCATTTGGTGTTGGCTTTTTTTCATATTATCTCTCTTGCTTGAGAAGATTCTTTTTTGGCAATTCAAAATATAAAATTCCTCCAAGAATCGAGTTCCATGAAATGAAATTTCAGGGAGCTGTGCATGTATGTTAGTCACAGAAGTCTGCCGTTTAATCCTGTTTTATTCCCTTCCCTTTCTGTGTATATAGCTGCTCTTATTGCGTGTTAATGGGAAAATATAAAGTATTTACTCTTTTTTTGTTTGTTTTTAAGTGCTCCTGTTGTCTTGATTCTGTCATTCAGAAGATTAAAGGAGCAACATTAAGGACTATGGTTAGATCTTGTCAGTGTTATTACTCCAATCTAGTGGAACTGTTTGTATATTATAACTTTCATGTTGTCAATTTGCATTATTAACTGATCTGGCCTCTTAACTTTTATAGTAGCTTGACCCTCTTAAAGTGTCAAGTGTGTCTGTGTGTGATTTAGATATAAATATATGTAAGCGGGGGAATGGTCCTGCTATTGTGGGGAACTTTCCTGGCTTCTGTACCACCCCGGTGAAATGAACCAATGAAAGGATCTCAGTCCCCACTCCTACTTCCTTAACCCCACGTCCTCCCTGATCCTGAGGGCTCCCCTTCCACTCTCTTGAGTAGCAGAGTCCTCGAAACCCCAACAAGACTGGGCCCAGGTTTCCTGGGGCTTAATCCCCGACCTTGTAGTCACTTGGGGCAGGGGCTAGGGTGTCCCCACTCCGAGGTGCTCTCTTCACACTGCATGCTTTTTTGGCCCAGTGATCATTTCATAAGGTTCAAAGCAAATACTATTTATTAAACATCAACTGATTAAAGAGAAAAGAATAAGAAAAAATGAGAATGGTTAAATGAGAACACACAGTCCTGCTCTGTAGCATGGGGACATCAAAACAGCAGTCTGCAGAGTGTAAGGACAGTTCACAGTCTGTTCTTTATAGGTCCCTTATAGATCCTGGCTGTGCTTCAGGGGGGGCTGCAGGCTGGACACACTTGCTCTGGCAGTGACCACACGGCCTCAGGCTCTAGGTGGCAGGACCCCTCTTCCAGTCTGGCCTGCAGGGCCTCTTGGCTGGTGGTGTCCCCCTGCCCAGAGCCTCTCCCCCCACTTTGCTGGTCCCAGCTGCTCACCACACCCAGCTGCAGGCTGTGCTGCTTTGCCAGTCTCCAGCTCCTTGTGTTGCTTCTCCGTCCCCTTTGGCTCTCTGATCACTGCCAGTCTGCTGCTCAACACAGGGTCTGCGCTCCTTGGGCTGTGTGTGTCTGGCTCTGTTGCCACAGGACTGCCTCTCCACACAGCTTGCTCCTCTTAGCTCTCTCTTCTTGCACAGAGAGACCCAGAAAAAATCCCAGCTCACACGGAAGACGGGGCCTGGCCTCTAACTTCCCTCACTGGCCTGTCTAACCTGTGAATCAGGCCGAGCTGGTGTTGGCTGCTTTCCATTGTCTCTGGGGTCTGTCAGTCTCATGGACCCTTCCCCTTTTGATACTGGGAGCTGGCAAACCAAAAACTCCCACAGAGTTTTAGTAAGGGGCTAACAGTCCCCTTACATATAGATATAAAAACTAAATCACTGTAGCTGGTCTGGACTTTATTCTTGTCACAGAGTGGCTGGTCCCTGTGGATAGATGAGGCCGATCTTCCCTGGACCAGAGCCAGTAAGTCCAGTTCAGATAATAAAGGAAACTGGAAGTACCTGGGACTATAAAAGGCTGCCACAGAGTAGATGTAAAGGGATTGATTGAGATTGGTTGAGCCTGTGAGGGAAAGCCCCTGTGTAGCAGAGCTAATTTCTGTGGTGAGACCCCGAGAGCAAGAAGCCAGGTAGACATCCTGAGAGTGCTTCCCTACAGAGCTGGTCAGAACTGGGGGGCTTATAAGAGGATGGAGCTGAGACCTGAAAGACTGGGTTCAAAAGACTGCTTTTCTGTTTGTGTACCACATTTCAATTAAGAAAATAAGCCTCCTTGAAAGAGATTTTGTGTGGTAGTGCATACCTTGGTGATGGGGAGTAGCTCCGCCCAGTGATGGTTCTGTTTGAATGTTATAAATATGATCAAGCCATGATCACTTGTACCTCAGTTACCATTCATTTTGAGTTCTGTGGTCAGTTCCTTTTGAAACCATCAGCATGAGACTTCCAACATATGTTAATCAAATGAAAGTCACCCAAGTTCACACAGACTGTTTTCCTATCCATGATAGGTTTGTGAGGAGCCACTCATCCTGTTCCCTAGTGTGAGTTGACATCAACTAATACCCCATCTTGTGCTTTGTGTTAGGACATTGATCTGTAAGCTTTCAAGATCATTTTCTTCTGAAAATGAGGACTTGGAAACAGATTAGTCTATTTTTATATATAGTGCCACTCCCTTGCCTTTTTTCCCCTCTTGATCCTTCCAAAATAGGAAACCATTGATTTTAAAATTGCAATCATGGGAATCATCCTCCCAGATTTCAGTAATGCCAACTAGATAAAATGTATGCTCATAAATAAGCAATTCCAGTTTCTCTTTTTTGCTAGCCAGACTACTAACATTAGTGTATAGGCAGTGCATGGACTACTGTGTTTTTGTAAATGTGCTCCTTTAATGGTAGGTAACCCTTAATGTTGGAATAGTTCATGTGTTTAGTACAGAAGGGGTGCAAGTAGAGAGTGCATACTACTAGTCCAAATATTAGTTATTTTCCTTTTCTTCTGTAGCACTATACTTAGCTTCAAGGAAACCTGCACGGCAGTTGATCCCAGTGTGTAGCCTTCGAATGAGTGAAATGAATAAGAAGAGATCCAGGAAAGAAGTGACGGGAATAAGAATAGATGCAAAGAGGGATAAAATATGCCCAGGAAAGGGGGCGGGGGGAAGCAGATGCAGAAAAGTAGAAAGAGACGTAGCAGCTTCAGTAGAAGCAGGATCTGACACGGGGACAAGTCTGTGAGGGAGTTTGTTTACCCATCACAAGTTGGGATCCAGAAGAGTTGTGAAACACTGGTATTCTGCACCTACTGATTATCCTTCCTTTTAAGCGTCATTCCACAAGTTGCTGAGTAGATCTTATGACGTGCTTAGACTCCCCTCAACCTCCTTTTGAAGTCAGAAGGAAGGAGAAAGGGGAGATATGATGTTTCAGAGAAGTGACTGATCTCATCTGGTCCATATGGGATCACAACACGAACAAAAGAAAATAAATGTGAATTGGTCTGCTGTGTTCTCTGAAGCATGTTCAATGAAAGTTACTTTAAAACATTTTTTAAAAAACTTGTGAAATTGATTTAATATTTATTCTTCCACACCATGTTAGAGAGGTTAACTAGAAAAGGCTTAAATCAACAGTACTTTGTATTATTAAGTAACAGTATTACTACTTTTGCATTCAACAGCATATGCTTGATATGACGTTTGGAGCAGGAGGTCATACTGCAGCCCTTCTACAGAAAGTAACTGATATTACAATATATGCACTAGACAGAGACCCAGCAGCTTATAAAATAGCTCAGCAACTTTCGGAATCATATCCGTAAGTATAATTCTGCTTTTCTTACCTTATCTATAGTATTTGTGGGGTGTCAAACACCATACTTTTTCTTGTATATAATTTTAAATAGTTCTACTACTACAGTATGGCCTATTAGTTTCATTGAAAGAATAAACCTTTCCTTAGTGTCCCTTTTACATGCAAGCCTTAAATTTTTATGCGATTACTTGAATTTAATGCATTTTTCTACTGCTACTTGCCCTGTGTGCTTTAGCTAGTCACTGCAGTGTTTAAAACCATGCGTGATCAGTTTAATTTGGGAGTATTCTAGTAACAAGCTTGCATTAAAAGAATGTACTGCACATTAATTTTTTCCACAAAAGAAATCTTTCACAACAAAGAAATTGATTTAATAAAAGTTTAGTTTTTAATTGAGATAATTTAGCTGTGACTCATTTACACTAGAAAGATTCTTTAAGAAAACAAAGATAATTTACTGAGTTTCAGTATTACATTTCCTGCTATACTTTCTTACTTGTGGTGTTGACTTAAGAATGTAGTCATCAAGTAAATAAGGCAATAATCTTGCCTGTTGGAGTCTGCTAGCAATCCTGTGCACATGTATTACTCAGATCTTAATTTGCTAAGCAAAAAAAGGACAGAAACTACAATAGTTCTCTTCAGAAATATATTTTTAAAAAACTGTTAATATTACAAATGTTATTCATTGATTCTTTTTTTCTTGTAAGAGGTGACTTATTCAAATCTATTGCGAAAATGTTATTAGATTAAATATTGCTGTCCTTCAACTTCCTTTCCCTTTGTTGCACATAACATTTATTGTGTTTTCCCATATAAATTTAATTTAGTTCATGTATGCAATTCATGTCTCACCTGTAATACAGGCATTTTGTTGTTGTTGTTGTTGTTCTGGAATGCCTAGGGCTCATCCTAGAGCTAACAAATTACAATAATTACATTAGTACAGGTGACTTGGATAGAATATATAGTTTATTTCTTTACATCATTTGGTGAAATCACATTCTGAAGCATGAACGCTATCTGTTTTTAAGTGTTTTATGCCTTATATTTATGCTGCCTCATGTACCAGTGCCGCATAACTGTATGGAGTTCCAGGAGACCTGTGGACATGTTTGATAGAATTTAAAAGTAACTGTTAACTCATTAAATAGCATGGATAATTTAAATTAACTTCAGAAAGTCAAATCTTTGAACTTGAATTGGAAGCAGTGACTGACTGGGTGTGTGAAAAGACCCAGAGTGCTGCTTCTACTAAGGATGTTAAGAACTAGTCGACTAGTCGATTTCCCACCCTCCCCCACCCCGTCTGCTGCCTCTATCAGATAGAGGCAGCAAAGTGGAGGGAAGAGGGGGTACTTCAAAGCAGCAGCGCTGTACAGATGATCCCGGGATAAGCTGTGCGCTGCTGCCCCTTTGAAGCACCGATGCGGCATTTCAAAGCGGAAGCGCTGCGTGGAGCCCGGGGTCAGCTGGGAACTCCCCAGTTCACCCGGTGTTCTGGGGAAATGCCATGTGGAACTCGTGGTCAGCTGGGGAGTCCCCAGCTGATCCCGGGTGCCATGAGGGCACTTCCGCTGTGAAATGCACCAGAGCCCCCACTGGGGACTTTAGTACATTTCAAAGCTGGCACGCCTGTGTGCAGCCCAGAGTCAGCAAGACTTCCTGCCAGCCCCGGGCTACACGCGGAGTTCCGCATTCCTCCTTTGAAACATACAAGTACCCCAATCGGGGCTCTTGTACATTTCAAAGGAGGAATGCAGAAGTGCCTATTGACTAGTCGATGGAAATTCCATCGACTGCTCAACTAGTAAATTAACTGATATTTAACATCCTTAGCTTCTACATTACTGGCAGTATTGGAGAGTCGTATATATGTGAGCTAATAAATTGTGTTAAAGGCGTAGTGGATGAAGAAGAAACAAGAATAGATAAATAAGAAGAGGTAAGCGACAAGGGACAAGAAGCAGATGGGAGAAGAGAAATAGGAGCCAAGATGGCTTATAGTTCATGGAAGATTCTGGAAAATATATTGGAAGCTAAGAAGCCAATTACTCAAACTCGAGGACAAAAAAGACAAGACAAGTTTTCAGAATCAGAACCTGTTTAGCAAAATAGGTAGAAGAGATAAAGTGTAGTAGGGGGCAGGCAAACGTAATTTTGTGGGTAACTGTGGGTTGATAGGGAGCAGACATATCTGTTGACCAGAATAGTGGTAGTTTGATGAAAGTACATCAAAATACTAACCAGCAATGTTCCCTCTAATTTTTTTCTGTTCATGTGTGGAATACATTTTATGTGCACTAAGGCATGTGCAGTTGTGTACCACCAATATAAACACATACTGTGGATGCTCTGCTGATCAGCTAGGTGGCCTTTGAATCTCTACTGGGTGGCTGCCCAAGCTCTCAGCTTACAGGGAATACTGCTAACCAGACTACTCACCAACGGCCGAAGTCATAAATTTCCGTGATGTATGCTGATGTGGCCTTGCTTCATCTTCAGCGACAAGCCAAAATAATGGGAAGACAACATGGACAAAAGAACAGGGTAGCTTAAGGCAAGCAAGTAGCAGTGCCATAGCCAGCCAATAAAAGTTTGTGTGTGTGTGTGTGTGTGTCCCCTTGCACATGCAATGTGTGCAGCTGTGTAGGCATATTTCTAAAAATTCTGTTGTTTTTACTTGACCAAGATACAGATATTGTGTTGGTTAAACAGATAAAACTTAAATGCCTGGGAGTTTGTCCTGGAAAACTTTTGGGGGAGGGGGAGAAAATAGGGATGTAAAGGGTAAACTACTTATCCGATAAGCATTGCCTTACTAGCAATCTTACTGGGGTAGCTGGTTAACCAGTGCCTGGCCTTACCAGAGCAGTCTCCCACCCACAGCATGGTGCAGTGGGCCAATTAAACATACATTTTAAATGGGATTTTACATCCCTAGAAGGAAACTTCCCATATTTTAGAAGACTTTACAGTATTTCAAAAGAGATTTTGTATACAGTCTCTGTGTAACCTGTGTATTAGATTTATCTTTCTTCCAAAGAAGAGAGGAAACTGGAGGAGGACAGATCCTCCTTTAGAGGAGCGGAGACAGGAGACACCTTGCTTAGGCATCAGGTCATCATTCTCCGCAACCCCAAAGATGCTACTGCTTTACTTTTGAAAGGCTAGGCACCTCACAAATTATTCAGACAGGCACCAACTCTCCTCTTGCTTCTGCTTCAGATCTCCTAGTTGTTAACACCTCACTTTTTACCCAGAGAAAATGTCTGTAAGAGCAGAACTCTCCAAGTCAGGCAGACGGAGAGTTTTTCCTCAGAACTGAACGCAGAGGAAAGGATTAGGTCTGCTTCTCCTTCATTATTACCCCATGCTTTACTCTGCTCAGCAGGCATTACCTCAAGGAGGAAAGTCTCAGAGGAGTAGCCATGTTAGTCTGTAACTGAAAACACTTAAAAAAAATGAATGGTCCTGTAGCATCTTAGAGACTAACCAAAAATGTAGATGGTATCATGAGCTTTCATGGGCACAACCCACTTTTTCAGATGAATGGAGAAATGGGTCCAGAGCTACAAATAAATAGCAGAAAAAGAGGGGGGATAGGGAGGGAAAGAGAAGGAGGGAAAAAAACCTTGTCAATTCAAGTGTCTGTACTAAATGAGGTTAATAGAGTGGGCTGTAAGTGCCCGATATTTAGCTTTTGATGCCATTAGAGTGTTGAATATAGCGGCCCATCCAGTTCATGTCTTTGTTCATATTTTGATTAAAGGTGTCAAATTTGCAAATGAAGACAAGTTCTTGAGCTTCTCTCTCAATCTAGCTTTTGAAATTGCTTTGTAAGAGTATAGTCACTTTGAGATCCATTAATAAATGTCCGGGCAAATTAAAATGTTCCCCAAAGGTTTCTGTGTGTTACCTTTTTGAATATCTGATTTATGTACATTAATCCTTTTCATAGAGACTGTCCAGTTTGGCCAATATTCATGGCAGAGGGGCATTGCTGGCACTTGATGTTATATATCACATTAGTGGATGTGCAGTTGTATGAGCCTCTGATGTGGTGGCTTTTTGTGGTTAGGTCCTCTAACGTTGTCACTTGTATAGATGTGTAGACAGAGTTGGCACCAGAGTTTATTGCAGGGGTGAGTTCCTGGGTCAGTACTATTGAATAGTGATGTGTCGTTGTCAAACTTGAAGCCTACTGAGGGCCACACAAACGAAAACTGATCGCTTTCAGGGCCACCAATGTACTTCTATCGGAAAGTAGTAATTATTTATTATAGATTATGTTTTAGGTATATTGTATTGTATTTTTTCAGGTCTTGTTTGAATATAATACAATACTTTGGGTAAAATTGTTATTTGCTCATATCTAATAATTTTTATAATTTTTAAATATAAATTTAAAGTACTTTTTAATTATTTTTATATGAAACATAATTTGTTTTGTTGAAATAAAAACAAGTATAGACCAAAACAGTAAGGGAGAGACTCATATTTCAGAATAATTGCTTCAGCCAGGCAAACAATAGCCGTTGAATTTTCTTTAAAGAAACACAGTGTTAAACCAGGTACATGATGATTCTTTTTTTGCCCTGGAATTTAAATATGACATCTGTGTTGGCTGCTTTATTCTGCATCCATATCCTCCTCCCTTGCCTGCTCTAAGTGTCTATTCGTCCCCAGAAGGATTACCAAAATGAATCGAGTGGCTTGCAAAGCTGGCCTTTATGCTATCCTTAGGATTTCTTAAACTTTGCACTTTCAAAGGTACATGTAATATTCTTACACAGATAATCCGTGCAAGACTAACAAGTTTATTGCCCTTTAGCTGACTGAAGTACAAATGCATATTTATTAGCAATATTGGTATGCCCCGGTTACCCTTGACTGGCTGGTGGTACTTAGATATAAAACTGAATAATTTCCTTTGCCTTTTTTATCTTTAAAGCTGATGTTATATGAGCCAAATGGCTATCCTTCAGAAATTGGAAACCCATCCCAAGTTAAGTTTATAGAGCAGAAAATGAAATATAGATAGGTAAAATGTAAGACAGATATCAGGTGTGCAAAGTGGGAATTGATGAGCAAACAGCCAAAACATGACAAAAAAATTGATAAGGAAACTTTTTTTTACCCAATTCATCTTTGGAACTCACTGCCATTAAACAGCAGTGAGGTCAAAAGTTTGTAAGATTTTTAAAAGGATGAAGGTTTATTGATCATGAAAACATCTAAAATACCATAGGTAGGATAAAAAACAGATTAAAACCCACTCATATTTCAGGTCATAAGCCAGCCACAAACTGATGGGAGTGAAGAAGAAACATTCCCTATCCGGAGATAACTGTCCACTGTAGTTTCTTGTGGACATGTGCGAGCACACTCACACCCCATTCTATGGCACATCTTGTATTGGCCACTTCTGTAGCTACAATACTGGACTAGCCGAGAGGGACCCATTGGCTGATTTGGCAATGCCTACATTCCAAGGAAATCATATGACAAATATTAACACAGTACAGTTAGGTACTTAAAACTCAGGACATATGAAAATTAAACTAGGATCCACAAATCAGCCCCTTGTGTGTGTATATATTATGGTACTCTTGATTCCATTCCATTTGGTGGAAAGAAACTGTATGCTATCATATTATTTGAGAAACAGTATGTGACACCGTGCAATTAACACTGAATTGTATGCTTGTACAAAGAGAAGAGTTAAAGGGCTGTGGTCCAATGCCTCCACCCCCCCCAGAGCCAGGCACCCCCACACCCCTCTAACCTAGTGCCTCACTCCTCCCCCAGAGCCAGGCACCCCCAATCTAATGCCTCCCCCCTCCCACAGAGCCAGGCACTCCCAGCCCCCCCCAACCTAATGCCCGGGTCCCGGAGCCGCCATCGCTGCCACACATTTCTTCCTCAGGTGCTGGGGTGGCATGAGTACAGCGGCCAGCTGTGAACAAGTGCTTGATGCCTGTGCAGAGTGGCCCAGCCAACCGTGAGCACGTGCTGGGCGCCGTGCGCAGAGCAGCCCAGCCGGCCATGAGCACATACTGGGCGCTGTGCACACAGCAGCCGGCCAGCTGTGATCTGCACTCGGCCACATGCTCCGAGTGGCCAGTGGGCCACATTTTATTCTTTTATAAAATGTAGTGGCAGCCGCAAAAAACTTTGAATGGGCCTCATGCGGCCCTCCAGACACCTGTTTGACATGCCTGTTGTAGATTAATGATGTGCTGGAGGGGTTTAACTTAGGGCCTGTAGCTGATGACCAGTGGTGTTCTGTTGTTTTGTTTATTGGGCATATCTTGAAGAAGCTGATGCCTGGGTACTTGTTTGTCTCTGTCAATCTGTTTTTTCACTTCCCCAAATGGGTATTTAAGTTTTAACAGTACTTGATAGAGATCCTGTAGGTATTTGTCTCTGTGGAATTGGAGCAAATCCAGTTGTATCTTAGGCCCTGGCTGTAAACAATCAACTGGGAAATGTGTCTTGGATGGAAGCTAGAGGCATGCAGGAAAGTGTAACGGTCAGTAGGTTTCTGGTATAAGGTAGTGGAAATGTGGCCATCATTTAATTGTACTGTAGTGTCAAGGAAGTGGGTCTTTTGTGTGGACTGGTCCAGGCTACGGTTGGTGGTAGGGTGGAAGTTGTTGAAATCCCTGTGGAATTGAAGGGAGAAGGCAATCCAGAGATATGATCCCTAACAACGTTCCTTTTGATAATACCTTGAGAGTGTGATCAGTCTTAATGCCTCTGATTATAATTGTCATGAAAGATCAGAGAACAGCAGATAGTGCAGATTACAATAAGCCTGTACAACACCATAAATAAATACTAAATAGAAAAATGGCTATGTTAAAAATATTTCATTAAGGTTACAAAGTCAAATGCTTGAAAGTTAAAAAATGCCAGATTTACAAGTGTAATCTTAATTTTGTCTCCTTGTGTATCCATCCTATGCACAGGAGGGAGGTCCTGTTAGTCTTAATCACATTGCATTTTGATGAATAATAGCATGTACACACACAAGGGAGGTGAATTAAGGTTGTTCAGAAACCTTAAGTCTTAACTTCTTAGTGCTTCACTTTTCAGCCCCACACAACATCAACCCCACACAACATGTTTGATGCAGCTTTTTAAATGTAATTACTAGCTTTCTTTTAAAGATACACTCAGAATGAATCATCAGCAGTTTGAAAGCTGAACCTTCAGCCCTGCAGCAGATGCTGTTACTACTTGAGGTACATGGCTAATTAGATTAGCTGGGATGAGGAGAAGACTATTATCCCAAAGTTGAATGGATCTGATCTCTGGGTTCCAAGTGTTGCATCTAATGAGTATAAAGCTGAGCCTGCAACCATTCTGAGTCTCTCTGCACCTGGGAATTGGCACTTCTGTCCCAAATGGTGCTCCCAGAGGGGGAATTAGCTAACAGCAGTATGTGAGGAGTCTTGGGAGTGGTTGAAGGAGACCTGGCCCAGTACACACTTTCCCCAACCTCTGAGGAGCTCTGACCCCATATGGAGCCCACAGTATGGTGGCAAGGTTTCCTCTAAGCTGTGCTGTAGCCCTGCAGTTGCTTAATAAGCCCCACCAAGGGGCTCAGGGCTGCTGGGCATGGAGCTGCCAGCTGTGGGAGGGGCCCATGCTACCACAACTTGGAGGGAACCTTGCTTGTTTCCCCTTCCTTTCTCCCTGTAGGTGTGAGTTTTCTGCCCTAATGTGATGCCCACAAACTGGCCCGTGTGCTGAGTCTTGGAGAGGGTAAAGGCTGACTTTTCCCCCTCTTCACCACACTGGCGACAGCTTCCACAGTTCTGTGTATATTCATGATGTCATCAGCTTCATTTGAGTCTGTGCCTACTCAAGGAGCGCTACAGAAGCTATGCCGGTGGAATGCCATAGCATAGTTACAATCTGCACCGATGGAAACTCCATCTCCCTGAGCAAGGATGACACTTGAATAGCAAAACTGCTCCTGTGAAGTCGTATATACCATTTTGTACAGAAGTATCACAAATAAATACTCGGCTAGTTCAAATCTTAAATCCAGGGGGTCAAGGCAGCATTCACAAAACACAAAGGAAGACACCCACGTTGCCCTCTGGATCGATAGTCCTGTGGCTTAAAGTCCATTTTCCCCTATAAACAGACATCCTACTCAGCCTGTTTTCTGGGGGAGTTTGCTTTCCCACCTAGAAGAAAAGATTTTAGAAGTGCCAGGTATTGTTCTATCATTAGAAATAGGTATTGTATTTGTTTCCAAAGTGGCATTCTCTTTTCCCATCCTTTTTTTCATTGTTGTTTACATAAGAAATGCTGCTCTCTAATCACAGAATTACAGCTCATATAATTTATTGACAATATGAAATGCAGAAGGGCTTCCTCACTCCTCTTCATGTCAGTAAGCCGATGTGAAGCTATTCATATGGGCACTAAAGTTGAGTCTCTCAACACTATAGACTCATGACTATCAAAAGAATCCTTGCAGAGTCTTTCTGAAGTAGTATATCTCACAGCCAGGGCTTGAGAAATCACTACTTGACCAGCTGAGGCAGAATTAAATCACATACTTAAACAGCACAGAATGGATGCAATCTTGTGTTTTTGTTTTGTTTTTCCCCCCGTACATCTCCCATTTATACAGCATTGGAATGGAATGAACTGATGCGTCATTTCTCCAGAGACATAAATTTATCTTCTGCAGTAGTTTATGTTGATAATTCAGATTGGCATTTTAAGTAGAAAACTGTTTCCATGTGGCATAAATAGCTTTTATTAATCTCACTAGCTTGTAGGTATCAATTTTGCTTCAGAGTTGTAAATGAAAAAGCATTTTTGGGGGTATGTATACATTAAAATACATTTTGACTGGACTGTTCTGAGTGCTTGCTCATGTATATTCCATGTTAGGAGAATGCATGCACAGGTGCCAGATATTTTTCTCTTTGATATCCTTTCAACTGGGGCACCATCAGCCCTTCACTTTCTCTTAGAGTTCCTTCTTACAGCCTATGACAGTTGCTGAAACTATCATTCTTACTGTGGTAAGGCTTCTTCCTAGTGGCTTTTGAACTTCTTTTTTGTTTGTAATTATTGTAGTTTAGTGTATATATAGTTTTACAAACCCATACCCATAAATGACATACAGTGCAACCGCTTAATGTTCTTCAGGGAAATTCATATGAGGGACAAGGGCCAGATCTCTCAGGACTTTAGACCTGCCAATAAAAAGGACAGGGATATCAGGCTGACAGCTATCCCCATGGAAGCCACCCTCAGATCCATCTCAGAATTGAGCCGTTCTGCGTTTGCAACAAATACTAAGGACATATGCAGATCCACAACCTAGTCATTGTTGCGTATCTTCATATCCACTATGCTATCACCCAACAGGCCTGAAACAGCTGCAGTTTCACAAGAGGAGTGTTGTAGCCAACATGTCCACGAATTCTGAATCTGCCTCCTGTGGGTCACCTAAGATGGAATAGACCTGAAAAAGCATTTGAAGAAAAATGGTTACTAATTTTTCATAACTGTTGTTCTTTGAAATTTGTTGCTCATGTCCCACCCTCCTACCTCTCTGTCCCAGTTAACCAGCAAAAAGAAACTGAGAAGGTTTGGGGTCGAGGGCACCTCTTTTTTTTTACTGACTTATAAGTGCATAGCTGCAGAGGGTGCTAGAACGGGCCCCATGGATTCCAGCAAGGGAAAAATCTCTAGTTGTAAATCTCTAGTTGTAATGTACACAATGCGCGGACACACACACACACACCTAACATGTAATGGACATGAACAACACATCTTGAAGAACTACGCTCGCGAAAGGTAAATAAAAGTAACCATTTTTTATTTGTGAACAGCTATGAACTATAAACTACCATAGGCTGAAGGCAAAAACACCAAATGCAGTTTAGTTCAGCCCTCTCACTTTGTAAGCACTTTTCTCTGCATTGATTGGGCGTCAGTTATACAGTAAGTGTGAATTTGGAAGTTAAGTCAGCAGAGAGATGATGGATGTGTCAAGTATTTGCTTAAGTCACAAGAGACAGGTTCTTCATAAACACTACATTTAAAAAAAACTTTTGGCACAGGCCAAGAGATGCCTAGATGATCCAAATAGATCTTTTGTAACCCTAGTTTTTATATTTAATTGGTAATGATGCTTAGCTGCATTTGCAATAGTTAGTCCTAACACTTTGATCCTTAAGTGTTGTTTAAAGTTGATAGCTGTTGAATGTTGTTTTTATTTTTTTCTCATTTAACTCTTTTAATAACCTTAGTAAAATCATATTTTTAACTGTGGTCATTTTTCATGCTTAATTTTTGCACACAGTATAGTATCATGAATACTGAGTTATAAGACCATTATTGCCCAAACTGCAGAAATAGGCACAGTGGGATAGTAAGAAAAGATAAAACTAATTCATGGTATTTTTTCGTAGTCAGCAAATGCTTGGACAAAAGACTATAAATCACCAATAAGAACCTCTTATTCATAAAATCGAGAAAAAATAAATTACTTTTTACATTTTAAATGTCTTTTAGCATCTTAGTAATGATTTAGTAAGAAATAAAAAGTAAACAGGGTGCAGTTCTACTGCAGTGCTTGCATACATTTAGCTCCTTTTCTGTTTTAGGTTTAGTGAAGATTTTTTTCCTAAATAAAAAATAAAGTATACTTATGCTTTAATAAGAAAAAAAAATGGGTCAGATCCTGTCAGATATTCAGTGTGTGGGTGGGAATCCTTTGACGTGCTTTCTGGGGAAGCCTCTAACTTGGCAATTGCTGCTGAGATTCCAGAAGAACAAGATACAATTTTATCAGCAGCAATATATATTACAAATAAAACCTTTTACACCCACTGAAAGAAACAGGCTAGAAAGGTGCCTGAAATCTAGCAATTTAACCAATATCACTGCATGCTTTTAAGGATGAGAAACCTACGCAGAGCCTACGCACAGGAGACAATATGTTCTTCGTATTACATTACACTGTATAAGAAATTATGTCCCAGAAGTAAAAATAAGTAAAAGCAGTAATATAAAATTCCATACTTAAATGAACTATAATATATATTTTTATTGGCAATCTAAAGTGTTTGGGTGGTGGAGGTTGTGGGTTTTAGTTTCAAAGTGAAATTAAGTTTATATGTATTATGAATAGATATAATTCTAAGTTCAGCAGCTTTGAATGTCTGGAGGAAATGTAGACTACAGATTATAATGTCCTAGAGGGAAACCAAAACAACATTTTGTAAATTACAGTAAATGCATTTTAGTTCAACTTTTATCTATATGTTGGTGAATTTTGTCTATAAAGATGGGATAAATTGATAGGATTATGCCATTAAGGTCCCTCAAGGTCACCTTAAAATGTCATTACATTAGAGCAGTGGTCTCCAACCTTTTTAAGAATGAGATCACTTTTCAAATTTAAGTGCTATCCAAGATCTACCTGAAACCGAAATACCCTTGCCCCACCTCCTTTGTGCCCCTTATCCAAGACCCTGCCCCTGCTCACTCCATCCTCCTTCCCCCATCCTCCCTCACTTTCACCAGTCTGGGGCAGAGGGTTAGGGTGCAGGCTCTGATCTTGGATTAAGGGAATTGGAGTGTGAGAGGGGCTCTGAATTGAGCTTGGGACCGGCAGTTGGAGCACCAGAGGGGATTCTAGGTGCAGGCTCTGGGAGGGTGTTTGGATGCAGGGGTGCACAGAGCTGGGGCCAGGGGTTTGTGGTGCAGGAGGGGGTTCGTGATTGGGGTAGGGTTTTAGGATGTGGGCACCAGCTGGGCACTGCTTACCTCAGGCGGCTCCTGGGTGGTGGTGCAGTGAGGCTAAGGCAGGCTCACCCCCCTGTCCTGGGCCTGCACCACTCCCAAAAGCAGCCAGCAAACTCCATCCACCCCAAGCCCTGCTGTGGCCCCTCTCTGCTCTGTAGAAATAGGATACAGAATGGGAGAGAGGACACCTTGACATCATCACACACCCCCTCCTCTCTCTCCGCTGCCCTGCACAGCAAGCAGGAGGCTCCTGAGGCAACAGCTGCAAGGCAAAGGGCAGGAGATGCACAGCAATCTGGGGTGGGGCAGCTAAGTGCTTGACTTGATAACCCCTTAGCCAAAGCAGTCAGGATCACCTGTCAGAGGCTCCAAGATCTACCAGTACTTAATGTTTTATTAATTAAGCAAATTTTGATCTGAACCATGATTTGAATGGAAAACCAGAGAAAGTATTAAAGGGGGAGGGGAGAAATGCATGTAGGAAGACAGCAGTACTGTATACATGATGGAGTCTTAACAGCTGGAAATTAGGATGACAACAGAGGAGGGAGCAGAACTCAAGAAGCCCACATCAACATTTAGGGAAAGGTAAACAAACAGCAGAAAAACACTACTAGAATCTAATGCAGTGGTCACCAGCCAGTAGATCTATATGCTTCAATTCACTGGTCGCTTACTCACGGGCTTTATAAAGCCCTGGCCTTCCTGATAGCCCTGCCCCCGGCTAAGGCTCAACCAATGAACAGAGGGTTCTAGATTTCAAATCCTCATTTAGAAGCTCACAGCTTCCAACTGCTGGCCACAGCACATGGTCCTTCAAACAAACAGCTCAGCACTTGAATCTCCAGACAAACACAAGCTCAGCACAGTTTCTTTCAGGCAACTAGCATATTATACTGTCACTCAGCAAGTCAGAGATGATGCTGGTTTCAGGAGAGGTCTGTTGCAATCTATACATCCATGAACTCCTACCTGCCTCCATTGGTACTCCTTGGAGTCACCTAACATGGAATGGACATGAGTAATACATGTCAAGGAACACTAGTTACGGGAAAAGGTAATTGTCTTTTTAGTAATTGTTTTGTATGAAGCAGATTTAGTGCTTATTTAGGAAGCCAAAGAGGAGGATGTTGTATAGTAGGATTGCACTTATCATGTTGGGAAAAAATGGAAAATCAATAGCTCATATCTCCATCAGCACATATCATACCACTGGGGAACATGCTACCCACTTGAATCACCAAAATCACCCCCCGAGGAGCTCCTCTCTTCTCCTGGATTTAGTACTGTCCTGGCCTGCCCTTGCTTTATCTTGAGAGATCTGATTAACTCATGCATTAGGTACCATTAGGGTTGCCAGATGATTGAAACCAAAACACTGAACACCCCCCCTCCCCCCCCAAAAAAAAACCACTAGGAAAAAATTCTGTTGTAGGGGAGAAAAGAGGGAGAGGGAGACCAAAGTTGTTGAGCAAAAAAAAAAAAAGGACTCCCTGGACTTATTATGCCAAAAAAAACCCCAAAATTAAAATAAAACAGCATGTCCCCTTTAAGAGTGAGTGCAGGGATAGGAACAGGGAGCGGCTGAGCATTAAGACCCAGGGGAAGTATTGCTTCCCCTAGGTCTTTTGGCCAGCAGCCATTTTGTGCCGGCAGTCTTGGGGAACCAGGTATGCATGGGGGCTGGGGTTGGGGGAGTGGGGGTGTAGGAGGCCGGAGGGGGGCGAGGGGGGAGGGGAGGCCGGGCGCTGAGTGTTTGTAGGGTTGCCAGGTGCCCGGCATTTTCACCCCTTGGCCGGGGAAAAATTCAGAGAATAGCGGACATCTCAGGTATCCGGTATTCTCTGAATTTTTTTACCAGACAGGAGGCAAAAATACCAGACTGTCCAGGTGAATACCGGACACCTGGCAACCCTAGGTACCATGGCTGCAAGCCATTTGCAACATTAGCAGCTGAGTTTGTTTCGCGTATGTTTTATATAAATAGAATGCCTCACTTACATTGGTCAAGTCTCTAAGATCTAATGAAAAATAAGGTATCTCTGAAGAATGATGTTGCTCTACAGGATTTGAAAATTGGTCTGTTTATTGAAGTACCACATGCTGTACAGTTCTATTGAAATTGTAGCTGAGGCCATAATACAGGAATATATACATTTGGGGAATAAGTAAATGTCATCCACGCTATCAAGGCTTGTTCCATTTACTGTATTCTGTTCATCTTTCATAACCTATTTTTGGTTTTTCAATGACACTCAAGTGATTTTTGACTTAAAGAGCCTATCCAGCAATATTGTTCAGTCTTTGAAAAAGTGTTTTCTGACATCTGTCCTAAATTTGTTTTCTTTTATTTTCTTTCTTTTCTTTCTATTGTATCAGTGCCAGTTTTAGCATTGTCTCCAGTCAGATGAGTCACTGATTTGGGAATACACAACTTACTGCCATCTTGTTCTCTTGGAAATCTTGAGAGAAGTAGTATTCTTGCATTGTTTCACAGGGAAATCTCACAGGATCAGTTTTGTTTTTTTTTTTTTTTGCCAAGTTTTCAGGTGTGAGTGTCTTCTGTAGGCTAGACCATAATAACGAAAGTTTTGATTTGGGTTTGATTTATTTCTTTCACCTGGGATATTCTGTGTATCTGTAAGTTATACGAAGTGCTGACGGCTGTATCTGTTGTATTCCATAAAATAGGTTAAAAGAAAAACTCTGATTTTAATACTGTATTTTTTTCTATAACAACACTTTTATTAATCATATTTAAATATGAAACAGAAATATTCTTAAAGTTGGAACACACACATCAGCTTCTTTAGTCTTTCACTGGAAGGCTCATTTTCTAGACATACTGTTCTTGTAGCTCTTTTCTGAACATGGTCCAGTTTGTCAACATCTGGACACAATACTTCAATAATGGTCTCATTAATGCCATGTACATTGGTAATATTGCCTCCTCTTCTATCTAACACTCCCGCATATACATTAGGGATGTTAAATTTAGATTAATTAACTAATCAAATAGTCAATGGGATTTCCATCAACTATTCGATTAGTCTATAAGGGCGCCTCTGCCTTTGAATGTATCCAGAGCCCTACTGGTTCAAAAGCAGAAGCCCAGCAGGGAGCGTGGGGCTTCATTTTGAAAAGTGGGGCTCTTGTACATTTAAAACAGAAGCCCCACAGGGAGTGTGGGAACAGTAGTGGCTCCCCTGCTGGCCCTGCACACTCTGCTGTGCCTGAGCCTTTGAAATGTATAAGAGCCCTGGCAAAGCTCTTCACATTGCACAAGCAGAAGCCCTGCAGGGAGCACGGGGAAGGGCTCATGTACATTTCAAAAGCAGAATTGCAGCAGAAGCAGCGTGAGCGGAGACTGCTTCAGTCCCCGCTCTCACCATTTCCCGTTGTGCCTCTACCTCCCATGCCCCCCGTGGAGACGGTGCTGTGGGGAACCAGCTTTTAAGCTGGCTCTCTCCCAGCACCAGCTCCTGCTCCTCTCCCATTTGCTGTCTGTCTTTGATATAGGCAGCAAGGAGGGGAAGCAATTAGTCATATCACTAGTCGACTGTCCAATAAGCTTCTGCTTATCAGATAGTCAGATAGTCTCTTACATCCTTGATATACATATCCAAGTATAACATTAGCTCTCTGAGTTACTGCAATGCACTTAGAAGCTCAGGTTTAGGACTTTGTGTTCCCTGACTATGACTCCTAAATCCCTGTCAAACTTTACTGCTGTTTACCCTGCATTCTTTGTTCCTATCCATATGAAATTGCATTTCACTATAAATAATATTTTTTTGAAAAAAGACTATTCAGCAGCTGACTCACATCTTAACTAAGAATATTTTCCACACCACTGTAATAAGAATGTGTGGCATTTCCCATATAAGGTGTTGATTTTTTTCAATGCTGATACTATTTATGCTATATCATTAACTTTTTTAATACTCTTAGTAACCCATGTTATTAAATGTCCTAAAACCAAAGTAACCAAATGGGTCACATGATGTGTTTTAATGTGGTTGTAAGTAATACTGATTGGAACCACCAGAAGAACATACAGCTTGACAATATCAGGAAAAGGAGCTTTTTAAAATTTGTGTGCAGGTGCCCTGATTTTCCGGTTGATAAGTTTATTGACAGAAGTGTGGCTCTTGTATCTGCACAGGTCTGCTCATGTGGATCAGTTTACAGGAGCAAGACCTTCCTTGTTGTCATGGATATTCTAGCTCCAATGATGGATTGCATTGTGATGTGGAACATTAATTTAAATACTAGCAACGTGGCAGAAGAAATGTGGAATCAGGAAAAGTGAAACACAAATCCTCAGTATTTCAGTACCATGCATTTTATGATTAATATTTACTTCGATTTTTAATTTACCATTGTGTTGCACTGCTCACTTCTGATACAAAACCTGCAATGGCAAAAAGTACACAGTGTGATTGTATCTAAATTACTGGAAACTGAAGCCATTAGATATATATTAGAATTGAAAAACATTTTTGATGTAATTTTGCCCAAGCAAATTAAAGATTTTTTTCATTTAGTGTTGAAATAAAAGGAATCTTATGAATTTTTAAAGTATTTTGAACAAGAGTTGTTTGAGACCTTTCCAGTATGCTAGTCACTTATAACTGAATAAATTTTTCCTCACAATGAGGTAATTTTAAAATACCCAACCCCTTTTTTTTCTTGGTACCACTACAGATATATCATTGAAATCCCTTCTCTTTGCTGTGTTGCCCAAAGAAACCAGCTAATCTATCTATTGATATAACAACAATGACAAATGTGTGTATGTGTATAGTTTAATTAGTTCATCTACCCTTTGTGCATTACTTATCTTCCAAGGCCTGGTTAAGACTGAAAAGTGTTACCAGTATAACTATTTAAGTTAGGGGTCTGATTTTTTTTAAACCAAAGTAATTACATTGGTAAAAGTTCTAATGTTTATGCAGTTATACTGGTACAAAGGTGTCTTATTCCAGTATAATTATTTCCCTTCTTGTATGGGAATAGCTATATTTTTGTAAAGCACCTTTATATCAATAGAACTGTCCCTATACTGGGGACATTATAGGGTAGCTTTTGTGTGTAGTTTTCTGGGTAGGGACTCGTGTCTGCCTCAGTGTTTCTAAGGTGCTTGGGACAACAGGGTCCTGAAGCTGATTAGGCTTCT
This sequence comes from Pelochelys cantorii, assembly GCA_032595735.1. Classification (NCBI taxonomy): domain Eukaryota; kingdom Metazoa; phylum Chordata; order Testudines; family Trionychidae; genus Pelochelys; species Pelochelys cantorii. The sequence continues at coordinate 41,132,483 of CM064329.1, read as the reverse complement.
GGGCCTTATTTTGTAATATACATTGAAAAAGTTAATACTATAGTACTGTGGTTCTGTTCTGTGTAGTACTGACAGCCAGACTGATGGACTTTGTTCATTTTTTCTTAATATTCACCTTGAGAGTTTAAGTTAACTGGTTCAAGGGAACCAGTATGATCACCAAATGGCTACCACAGTCTTGGACAGATGGGTTTCAGAAAGAGTCATTAAGAGATATTCCAGACTACCAAAGTTCCCTTCCACAATGGATTTTTTCTAGCTCTGTCTGCAATTCCTACAAATCGTGCTTACATGGTAAAAGCAATGATACCAACCTTTGAGGAATAAAGGAAACAAAAAAATAATCTTTCTTCTTTCCAGTCTTAAATATTTGGAAGGGTGAAAGAACATATAGATCTAAAAGATGTTTGTAGGTCATTGGAGACAATAAAACTGAATATTCAAAAGTCAAATCTTAGAAGCTATTTCAAAATCTTCATTAGCATCAGAGGCCAATGTGTACACATCCATTATCAATTCAGAACATTACTCTAGCTGTGTAATGTCTTCAGAAGTGTTTACCAAGTGCTAGTGGTTCTGATCACTGCTCTTGCAACAGGTACATGGCCAGAGCCTTTCTTGGATGCCATCCTGATCAGAATTCTCTCTGGGTGGCAGAACATATTGGATATGGATGGACAACCAGATTATCTCCGATCTATGATTTCCCAGTAAACTTTTTGAAAAAGTCAGCTCCATGCCTCTCAAAGTACTCAATGCTTTTTTTGCCTCTGTCTTCACAAACAAGGTCAGCTCCCAAACTACTTCACTAGGCAGCACAGGTATGGGAAGGAGATGGACAGCTCTCAGTGGAGAAAGAGCAGGTTAAGAACTATTTAGAAAAGCTGGACATACACAAATCCATGGGGTCAGATCTAATGCATCCAAGGGTGCTGAGGGAGTTGGCTGATATGATTGCAGAGCATTGGTCATTATCTTTGACAACTCATGGTGATTGGGGGAAGACCCAGACGACTTGAAAAAAGCAAATGTGGTGCCTATCTTTTAAAAAGGGAAGCACAATCCAGGGAACTGCAGACCGGTCAGCCTTATCCCAGTGCCTGGAAAAATCATGGAGAGGATCCTCAAGGAATACATTTTGAAGCACTTGGAAGAAAGCAAAGTGATCAGGAATAGTCAGCATGAATTCACCAAAGGCAAATCATGCCTTGCCAAACTGCATGCCTTCTATGACAAAGTAACTGGCTCTGTGGATATGGGGAAGGCAGTGGATGTGATATGCCTTTACTTTACCAAAGGTTTTGTTACGGTCTCCCACAGTATTCTTACCAGCAAGTTAAGGAAGTATGGATTGGATAAGTGGACTGTAAGGTGGTTAGAAAGCTGGCTAGATCATTTGGCTCAGTGAGTAGTGATCAACAGTTCAATATCTAGTTTGTGGTTGGTATCAAACAGTATGCCCCAAGGATTGGTTCTGGGTCCCATTTTGTTCAACATCTTTCTTAATGACCTGGATGAGGGGATGGACTGCTCCCTCAGCAAGTTCGCAGATGACACTAAGTTAGGGGGAAAGGTAGACATGCTGGAGGGTACGGATATGGTCCAGAGTCACCTAGACAAATTGTAGGATTGGGGCCTGTCAAGGCTGTTCCCCACTCTGGCTCTCAGTGCAGAAGGTAGGGGTTTGCAAGAGACTTTAAATACCTTGCCTCTATAGGCTTCTGCTTACAAAAACTCCGCAAGGTCACAGATTCTCTGTCTTTGGGCGATAGTTGCCAACACAAAGTGAACCAAAATAAAAAAACTCTTTCTTCTTAGGCTTAGGAAGGAAGCACTTGGACTTCTTCCAGAGGGGTATTCCCAATCTTTTACCACAAAAGAGCTTGAAAAAGAAAAACAGAAAACATACTGCAATCTCTGATAGCTGATCCGTTAGTCTTAGGTATGCATACACAGAACTCCTGCCTCCTTCCAGGAAAAAAAGAATCAAATCATTGCCTTAAAAAAGATGATTTTATTAACAAAACAAAAAGATATACCTGATAAAGCATACTTGGTTGCTACGTGTTATAGAGCAACTGAGAAAGAACAGATTAAAACACAGAGAAAAATAGTATCTCTGGGTCCAGCTTAGATATAGTGAATGGTAGAGGGGGGAGGTACATGGACTTTGCACAGAGAAGCTTAATCAATTAACAAAACAAAGAAAAATAACCTGATCATAATTAAATATACAATTTTCTATTCACTCATGATCCATGCCAATCTGTATGACAAGGTTCAGTTCATTTCCATGCCCAGTATTCCTTGTAGGCATGGTAGTTCTGCCTGGTTCAATTCATCTTGCCTCTCCGAGCTCCTAGCTTAAAATTCTCACAAAGGAAACAGCAGGAAGGTATATCTTTCAATTTAAATTTCAACCCCTTCTGCCATTGGCTCTTCTGGCTCCCTGCCAGCACCCCCTAGCTACCTGAGTTTAACCTGTTAATCACCAAATGCTGGCCAGCACTCCTCCTATCCATCACAGAGCCAAAAGAAATCTGATGAGGTTCAACAAGGACAAGTGGATAGATCTGCACTTGGGATGGAAGAATCCCAAGCACTGATCACTGTGGATGAGAAGCTGATATGAGTACAGAATGTCCAGTAACATCCCTAGTCTGGTGTCATCTGTGTGAGCATTCATGGGGATAAGCTGTTAGGCTGGGGCCAGGAGCATGGCCAAATTAGAGGGCCAAGACAGAGCACCAGGATCAGCAGAGTCACTGGGAGGAACGCAGAGCCCCCGGTCTCGGGGACGGGGGGGTGCAGAGGGGAGCAGAGCTCTCTGTCACTGAGGGGAGGGCAGCAGCAAGATGACTGCCGGAGCAGAGTGCGGAGCTCCCCAGGCCATAGCGATGGTGCTGGGGAGGAGACTGCAGAGACACTGGGAGGAGCATGGAGCCTCCTGAGTGGCAGCAGTAGGGCTGTTTGATGGAGCCTGCCGGGCAGCAGTAAAGCTGCTCAGTGCAGTGTAAAGCCTCAGATGGCACCAGGGTGCTGGGGTGAGCATGGAGACACCCAGCAGTATCTGAGCCCTGGGCAGCATTAGAGAGACAGGGGAGAAAGCAAAGCCACCAGCAGGAGCACAGAGACCCGGGGAGAGTGGAGCTGTGGACTGCAGTGGAGTTCCTGTCCACTGAGGGGAGCCCCGGGCTGCAGCAAAGCCAAGGGGGGAAAGTGGAGCTCTCCCCTTCCCCTGTGCTGTGGGGAGAACAGAGCCATGGTGTCAGTGGAACTGCCTGGCGAAAAGCAGAGCCCCTGCTGCATTGACCTCCCCTGGTTCAGCAGATTCCCTGGTTTGAGACCACTCAGGTCCTCAGGGTGTTTGACGTAGGGTTGCCAGGTGTCCAATATTTGAGCTTTATGTTCGGGAAACAAATTGAGAAACTATAAATGAGGAAATATAAATGTCCGGTATTTTCTAAATAAGATGTAATGTAGATTGTGATGTAATGTCAAGTGCGTCCAATATTTTTGTTGAAACCATCTGGCAACTCTAGTTGGACGAGGGAGGTACAACCTGTACTGTGCCCTTGTAGCCAAGAAGACTAATGGCCTATTGGGGTGCATTAGTAGGAACATTGCCAGCAGATCTAGAGAACTGATTATTCCCCTTTATTCAGGACTGGAGAGGCCACATCTTGAGTATTGCATCCAATTCTGGATGCCCATTTCAGAAGGGATGTGGATGCATTGGAGGAAGTCCAGCAGAGGGCAACAAAAATGATTAGGGAGCTGAAGCACATAACTTATAAGGAGAAGCTGAGGGATTTGAGTTTATTTATTTTACAGAAGAGAAGAGTGAGGAGGGATTTGATAGCAGCATTCAACTACCTAAAGGAGGGTTCCAAAGAGGGTGGAAAGAGATTGTTCTCAGTGGTGACAGATGACAGCACAAGGAGCAATGGTCTCAAGTTGCAGTGGGGGAGGTCTAGGTTGGATATTAGGAAAAACTATTTTACTAGGAGGGTGGAGAAGCACTGGAATGGGTTACTTAGGGAGGTGGTGGACTCTCTATTCTTAATTCCCAGATTGACAAAGCCCTGGCTGGGATGATTTAGTTGGGGTTCGTCCTGCTTTGGGCACGGGGTTTGACTAGATGACCTCCTCAAAGATGCTAATTTGTAGAATATTGCTTTCTGTGGTAAGAGACACCAGTCCACTACATTTTTCCCTTCCCCCTAAGAAAACCATTTTGGCGGTACCGTCAAAATCTATGCAGTTTCTCTTCTTTGGCATTAACAGTTCATTTATGACAATTATTATTCACATTTGTATAAGAAAATGAAAATTGCACAAAAACTTTTAAAAAACAGGCATTGATGCATTTCATTTTTATTTTCATACACAAAAGATTTCACATCACTTTTTTCAGTCTACAATTGACAATAAGTATGGCATCTAAATATGTAGCTTCTATGTCCAAGGTCTAGTTGCCTATTGTTCAGATCATTCCTTTCTAGTCTAGCCATTCTTTTGCTACAAATGCTGCTATTCTTACCCTAGCAACATATGGATAATACGTATAAGTGACATAGACCATGAAAATGGATTACCTTGAGTTTATGAACAGGTAATTCTATTTTTCTCTATGTCATAATAATAAACATCATTTGCATTTCAATTTGATCTTAGCCTCTGTGACTCAGCTATGTCAAGTGTAATATAGAATATTCAAAAGACTAAAAGTAAAATCTGCCAGTGAGTTGCTGACTTTGAATTTAGAGAAGTGCAGAATATAATAATGCATACTGATGTGAATAGAGGCTGAGGTGGAGGGCATTTTGTACAGCTTGTTTTTTGAGATCTAGGTAGGGAAAAATACAAAATAAGTCTGCTAAATAGATGAAATAGTTGTGGTTCTGATCTCATTGAAGTGAGTGACTAATAGTCCATAAAGTGCCTCAACTCCAAATTCATAAAGGTTTAGAAGACTATTCTTATATTGATAGTAATCTTAATATTATGATGAATCTATAATAATAATATCATTGATGATTATTTACTCTATTGAGTATTACTTTTTTTTCTGTTGCTGGCATGAAGAACATAAAAGCAATTTTAAGATACAAAATGTCTCCATATTCCGACAATAGCATGTTCCTTGGATTCTTGCTCTGTATCCATTTCCTTTCACCTTCCTCCCATGACTGTATATAAAAATGAGTGACTGACATGTATCAGAAACTTAATTGAATAGGAATGTTTAGTGCATTGATATATATTCAGAAAAGAATTAAAAATACTCTGAAACAGCACCATAACCAAGGTTGGCAAAAGACATGGGTGCAGTAGATTTTGTAGAGCTATATGCCAATTGACATGCAGAATCCTATCAAACTCCCTCCCCCATGTATGGCAGAGTTCTTTCTGTAAGCATACCCATGATGCTAATCCATGTTTACTTCCTGCTTTCCTGCAATCGCTCATAATTGCGTCCTACCAAATTCACGGTTCATTTTCATTAGTTTCAAGTCATAGGATTTTTTAAATAATACATTTCATTATTTCAGCTATTTTTAAATCTGAAATTTAAGTGTTATAATTGAAGGTCGCAGCCAGAGGCCATAGCAACTCCTGTCTGGGCGGAACAGCTCCTGTTGTCAGTGGGCCCCCTGAAGGGGTGGGTAGGAGATGCTTCAGCCCCCACCAATTAACCTTAACTGGCAAACTGGTTAAACATTCATATCCCTATTTTCCTACCCCTCAGCTTTGAAGGTAGCAGCACAGAAGTAAGGGGTCATGGTATGGTATTGCCACTCTTACTTCCACACTGCTGCTGGCAGGGTGCTGCCTTCAGAGTTGGGCACCCTGCCAACAGCCAGAGCTATACAGTTGCTCAGCTAAGAAAGCAGCAACACAGAAGTAAGGGTGGCTATTCCACGACCTCCTAAAATAACCCTCCACTCCCTCAACTCCCTTTTCGTTCAGGACCCTCCATTTGAGAAATGCTTGTCTCCCCCATGAAATCTGTATAGTATTGTTAAAAGCATACAAAAACCAGATTTCACAGAGACCAGATTTCGTGGTGCCTGATGCGTTTTTCATGGCCATGAATTTTTTAGGGCCCTACTCAGACTGATTTACCTGCCTCCTTAGCAATTAATGAAAGTGAATGGGCTTAACTATATGGATTGGAAAACTGGTAGGTGGAACAAAAGTGCAGCTTTCCAAATATGAACAGTGGAATGGAATGCCATATGTGCCAGGACTTTTAATAGTGTTTCAATCTAAGTCCTTTTAAGGGTGCTGCAGGCACTTTTCATCTTCTGGAAATTATTTTTTTTATGACTTTTACAATATTTTTTGTAAAACCGCGGAGTCAGTCCATTGAACAGAACAGGATATCCTGTGACATCCTGTAATTACTCTAAATTCAGAGTGGCTCATTTGAAGTCCCCATTTGTGACAAACAACTGCATGAAAGGGCCACCTAAAGATAATATTGAGCTCCCAAGGGAGGCCAGTAGTTTTAATGTAGAGGAAAAGTCTTCAACCCTTATTTGGAACATTTATCAATACCCATAGAGCTTGGAACCAGGCCAGAAAGGACACAGAACCATTTACTGGCATGGTTTGTCAAAGGTAATAGTAGGAGACATATAACCTTGACACTGAATCAGTAGTGAGTGGAAAACATAATCTGAATTTGTTCGTTTGTCACCTTAGAAAAAGATAAGTCAATAAATTGTTGGTTCCTAAATGTGAACATGAAAGGGGTATTGTATTTACTAGCTAGGCTGTTGAAAGAGAAATATTTTTATGACAAAGCACCTAAAATTTATAGACGGGAAGAAACAAAGATCAAGTAAGAAGAATTATACAAGCATTTTTATTGTGCATAATATTACCAAGCAGGCCATGCATACTAACATGCCTGACATGTCTGGGCGTTAACACATTTTTTGCATTAGCAGGACCCATAACCCATTTATGTAAATGATTTTTCCAGGAATCATTGATATCATCAGTTGAGCTTTCCTGTTGCAATAAGGTAATGAATTTCACATTAAAATTAATTATGGAAGCAACGCACCCACTATTTTAAAGAAATTAACAGGCATCATCTTCCTTCGTTCAAAGCAGCAGAAATTCTGATGTGTGACTTTCATTTTTTCCACAGAAAAGGAAAATCTGTTAAAGATTAATCTGTTATGTCAATATGTCCATTTGAAGAATAAACAAAATTGAGATTTATATTTATTATGAAGCTCATAGTAAAGATGATGACAAATACTCAAAAAAGGAAAGGATTGATACAGGCCATCCTTGCTACAAGTCCAAGATGCGTTCCAAAAAACTTGGAGTTATAGTGAAACAACTTAAAGCGGGGAATTTTTTTCCCACGGCTAACTCCCATTTGTGCAAATTAGGGTGGTTCTTTTTGCGCAACTTAAGAGTGGGGAATGGAGTCAGTTTCTACAAGCATCAATGACTGTAGTGCAGAACGGATGTATACCGGGGCAACTTATAGTGGGGACGCCCTGTACCGAGTAATCAAAAGTATGCTGTCTCTGTCTGTCTGTCTGTCTGTGTGTGTCTCTCTCTCTCTCTCTTTTTCTGGAACTTCTACTCCTGTTTACAAAGGGGACCATAACAGAGTGTGAGTTTAAATATACTGTAAAACAGAACGATTGTCTTCTGGTATGTCTTCATGCTATACCACAATAAAGGTCTTAGTCCTACAGTGGTCAAAAATATTGGAAAACAGACCACATTGGAGAGGGAAGTAAATGTTCTGATTTTTTTAAAATACTAGCATTGAATAGTTTTATCTACTACCCCCAAAGCAATGGTTTATTGAAATCTGAAAAGATTAAATATTGTGCTATGATTGCAATTGCTGGATACTGATAAATTATCATATAATAGCTTGTTGTTTTTCCTAGCATTTTTCTGTTCCTACTAAGTTTAATATTTTCAGCTTTTGTTCAGCAGTATCCAGAGAACAGGAAAATCAGTTCTTCAAGTAGTGGCCATATGGATATTCCACTCCAGGTATGCATGAGCCTCTGAAGCCCTTGATCCGAGACCTCTAGTTAGCAGTGCCTGTTCAGCTTGCTCGTGCGCCCTGTGTGTCTTTGTAGCAGACCTCAAGGCTATTTGGGGTAGATGGGTCAACCACTTTGTGTTTTCTGTACTTGGCTTGGCTTGAGACAGAACACTAGTGTGTCTGCCCTGAGAGTACTTAGCCTTTCTCTTCCCTTCTATTCAAAGTTAGTTTAGTTTAGCATTTTGTTAGTGTTAGCACATTGCATCGTTTAGCTGAAAGGACTGGGGGGTTTTTTCCTCTCTTTTTCCTCTGGGAATTTTGTCTTGTCCTGGCTGGGTGTGCCTGATTCCCCAGGCTTCAAACATTACCTCTCTTGCTGAGAGGCCATGTCAATGAGCAACTGACACTTCACGTGTGTCCAGGGCCTAGGAGAGTTCCGTATCTCTCAAAAGCACTCTTTTTATTTATCCCTGGAGTCCAGAGCAAGGAGGAGTAGGGAGATAAAGCTCAAACTCCGCAATGGAATGTGCCCTATAATGGAATGTGCCCATTGTAATGGAATGGACTTCACAATGGAATGTGCCCTACCCTCTGATCCAGGTTTGGAAACCTCCCTGTACATTTGTCCCCAGACAGACCCCATGTCATGGCCACCTTGAGATATGCTTTCCCTAAGGAAGGGAAGCTTTTGGAGAACTCTGGGAAGATTCCCAAAAAGAGGAGCTTGGGCTTTTTGTCTAAGCAGCCACTTGTGAAACAGGCCAGGTCCCTCATCTCTGAGATTGCTGTGGAGGCCCAGGACTCTTCCTCTGGTACCAGCAAACCTGTCAAGCCCTGGTGTTCCAGTGGGAGGAAACAAAGCTCCAACAGGGCACCTATTCCCTCCTCTAATAAGGAGAAACAGTACCATCTTGCTAAGCCCTGTCATTGGCATTGAAGTATTGTGCTCTGCTGTTGGTACAGTTGTTCACCTTAAACCATCCATCAGGTTAAGCAAATAGCTCATCTAGGGGTGCCTATACAAGTGATACCCTCAGTACAGGCAAGCATCAACACCTAACAAAGCTTGTTGAACACTTAGTGATAGTAGTATTGTTGGCTCCAGCCACAAGAAATTTCACTGGTGTCAGTACACCTGTCCTTTATGGTGTACTGCAAGAGTTCCATTCCTTGCTGTTGGGTGAACCAAAGTCCCTGTTGCTATCAGGTACTGAGTGTCTAACAATACTGAGACTTCAATCTCTGGGTGGTCCCTTCCCGACAAAGGACTCTCCTCCAACATCGTTGACTACCCCACATGTGAAAAAGTGAAGAAAGAAAATGAGAACTCCCAGTCAGAGTTCCTACACGCTCCTTTGGGTATCTACCTTCACCCAAGTAGGACTTTGCATGATGAAACCAACCTGCAAACTACCCCTCACTCTTGTGGACTCTCACAATGGTCATATTGGGGAATGTATTGGCTACCTATTGGCAACAGTTCAGCAAACCACTGATGCCATCCTGGCTCGATACCAGGGTTGCACAACCTTCCAGGTTTGAGAAGTTGGAAATTAAGGTAAATGAAGAAGTCACCCTCTCTTCTCTTCCTTCTGCAATGACCTCTTTCATGAACTTCTACTGCAGCAAGAGGTAGACTTTCTCCTCTGTCTAGGACTGATAGATCCTGTTCCTTCCCCTTACAGGGATAAGGTGTTCTACTTCAAATAATTTCCTTTGGACTGTCTTTTTTTTTTTCCCCCTCAGGGGTTCTCACAGTAGTTGTGGGTTATCTTTGACAAGCCATTCTTGTCTCCCGTACCTCAGCAACTGGCTTCTTAAAGGCTGTTCTTTCGAGGCAGTATTGGCAGTCACTCAAAAGGCCCTTGCTCTATTTTGAGAGTTGGGACCACAGTTTAACATCAAGAAAATTGTGTTCATATCCATGCAGGGAATACAGTTCATAGGGGCACACTTGGACTCAGTGAGAGCCAGAATGTACCTCTCTTTAGACAGATGTGTGATTCTGTCAAGACTTGTAAGGATGAGTCAGAGAAGCCCTCAATGAAAAACTGTTTTCAGCTCCTTTGGTCACAAAACTGCACATTGTCATATGGCAATCACACAGAATCACACCTCTACTTTTTCCAGCATTGGTTGAAAATTGCCTAATATCTGATCAGAGATGCCTTGAATAGGCATATGACAGTCCCCTTTTATGTAATGAACTCCCTGCACTGCTAGAGCAGTTTACATCTGTGCAGATGTCTCTTTCTGCCACCCAGTCCCATCAGTGACTCTGCCAACTGATTCATCCTCACTGGGAGTGCACCACAATGCTTTCATGGTTCAGGGCAGAAGGTTGGCAGTTTCCATATCAAACTGTTGGAGCTCAAAGCTGGTCAGGAACACATGCTTCCATATACTGGCCTTCATCGACGCAGAGTAATAAGGGCCATGATGGACAATGCATCTTGCATGTTTTACATCAACAAGTAGGGAGGAGTAAGATCCTCCTTTTATGCTGAAGCCCTAAAGCTCTGGAACTGGTAGTTAGCCACCAGCACTCAGATTTCGGCAGCCTACTTTTCTGGAAATGGTACACCATTGCTGATGCCCTCATCAGACACTTCTCCCACAATTGTGAATGGGAGCTGGATACTCAGGTCTTCCAGGATGTATTCCAGAGATTGAAGTGGCCAGAGATTGAATATTTTGCCACCTCCGAGAACAGACAGAGTCCTCTTTCTATTCAGGAAGGAATCTGTCATTGCACCTGCAAACTCCTATATAGCCTAGATGTCTGCCACCAGGAGGCATAGGGCTCATGCATGGGCCAAACAGATAAAATCTCCAATCAAGGGCTAGAGAGAGTCATGCGCATCTGCAGTGGTGCACCCATAGGGGGGAAGAAGTACAGTGATTGCACTGGACAAGTAGTATTTCCTTTTTCTGTCTGTTCTGTGTGCTGTTTCCTGCACAAATGAATGAGAATTCCACAGGTTTATGAGCAAGGTCATACCTGCTTTCATTCTGTGAGAATTTTTTTTTTTTTTTTTTTTTAGTTTTGAAGCTGGATTACATAGTAATGCATATGTATACTGCAATTTGGAATTAAATAGAGCCAGAGGATCTGAAATTACTTTATAATTAATTACAGCAGCACTGAGAGAGGTATTAAACATTTTACAGGGAAATGAATGAGGGCAGAAAAATTTAGTGACTCACCTGAAGTGCCATGACAAATCATAGTCCGAGTTGTAACTAGAATCCAAGTATCCAGGTTTTCCTGCTCTTAGGCCACACTCTCTCCTTCCCTTAGTAAAAGATCAGTTTAATAATAAAATCATTATAGTGTTTCTAAAGTGTTTAAAATAATATTTATGTCCTCAAGGAATTCAATTGCATGTAGCAAGTAAAAGGTTGTTTTATTTTGGAGTTTTTTAGAGTACATTATAAATTTGTGTGGAAAATACTTTGTGAAGGAACTTGTCTACACTGTGTAGTGTAGATTAGAATTATTTTTACTGTGTATTTAGTTTCATTTTTAAGTGTCTGCAAAAACTATAGAGGAAAAATTGATATATGTATAGATTTAGTTTTGAATCTGCTTGGATATTCTGTTTTCTACTATGGATATGATACAATGCTATCTAATCTTCATGACAATTTTCATAATCTCACATTTGAAGTTGACACTTCTTCAACTATTTTTTAAAACAAAGAAGAATGTGTGGGGTTTTATCATTTTCCTTTTAGCTCACAGTAGCTTCTGGCATCAACCTCATTGCAACTAATACAGAAATAGTTTAGCATACTGTTTAATGTGTGCACAAAATTATAGTGTTGTCATTTGTGATACTGTAGTCAAGGATCTGTCTTCATTTATATTGCAAACTCCTTGTTTTAAAAGGTTTGTAAAAGAGATTGATCGGGCTGAAAACTGACAGGATAAGTCACAGCAGTGAATCAGATTTTAGACTAAAAAAGTAGTAGTTCAATGTTTAAGTTTTGAACACTACATTTCATTTAAAAACAAATTAAGTGTAAAAGCAATTCATAATACAGAGTGATTGCTGTTGGCATTTTGAAAACATAATTGCAGAGTAATCAGTCTTTTAAATTATACACTGGATAACTTAATTTTAAAGGAGTTCAGAAGGATTGTGTATATTAGTATGTATCCTAAAGACTTTACATGGTAACTCTAAAAAAAGGATTGTAGACATGTCAGGTGCATATTTTCTTTTTAAAAGAAACAAGCTACATTAATTTTTCCTTTTCTTAAAGATCAGTTAGGTTAAACTTAGTTTATCTCAATTTAAACTTTTCTAATTTAAAGCAATAGTAGAGTGAAGAACAAGCACACTAATATCTTTTCTCCATTTGACACATGGTAGACCTGGGTACACTCTTATACAGGTGGGATGGCGTCGTTTGCAGGTTAATCAGAGGGTAATCTCTTGTCTCCTGAGGGAAAGCGACAGATGACATTTCCTAAATCCTCAACCACTGCCATGACTATGAATATCACTGTCTGATTCTATAAGATTTGCATATTTATGCAGCTCCTCTGTTCACCAAAGGTGAATCTGTATTTGATGGCTCTACTTGTGAACCGTGCAAACAAGGATGACTTGCTCAGTATGCATGATTTTTGGAAGATTGAGGACATTTTAAAATGTAAGGAAATACAGAAAACTGTCATGTACTTATCATGCACTTGAAATGTTTGTGCTTCCTATTTCTATGGGCTGCATTGTCACCAGAGTAATAAGCAAGCCCCTTAATTTTTTGTGCTCTTGTGTCTGTCATCACTATTTCTGTCTCTTGTTAGGTCAGGAGAAAGAATACATGCAATCAGTTTAGAGAGGTGTTCCCCTGTATGGGTTATGTGGAAGCAACCAGTACATGTCCAGTGGGATAGTCATGCCTCTGACATATCCAAGCTTCTGAATGCTTTTGAAAAATCTGATTGAACATCCAGTTGTCCCTTATCTGTGCCCCAGACCTATTCTCTTGAACGCTCAGCACCTCGAGTTCCTCTGCTTTGAATGAGATTAACAAACTGCTCTGAAAATCCCCTTGAAACCCAGACATGCTGTCATGATCGGGGGAGTGCTGACCAGCACCCGGTAACTAAGGGGTTAACTCAGGTACCTAGCAAAGGTGGTGGCCAGGGAGCCAGGAGAGCCAATTGAGATAGAGGGTTGAAATTTGAATTGGATGTAGGTTTCCTGCTTGCTTTCTTTGTGTGGGAGAGTTAAACCAGGAGTTGAGAGATACAGAATGATTTAAACCCAGGCAGGACTACCATGCCCCTCCCCATGGAATTCAGAGCATAGAAGTGGAATGAACAAAGAGAAAATTAGAAGTGAGTACGAGGGAAATGTGAGTCAGTCGCATTCAGGGTAATTTTTCTTTGTTTTGTGGTGTGGTTTGAACTGCTGTGTGTGAATCTGTGCCTCTCCTCCCCATTTACTACTTTGTGCCGAGATTGTTCTGGTTTTTTAATTTGTTTTCCTTGGTTGCTCTGTCACATCTAGCAACCAGGTATACTTTATAAGTATATCTTTTCTTTTGTAATAAAAATCACTTCTTTTAAGGTGATGATTTGATTTTTGTGTCCTGGAAGGTCTTTCAGTGTGTATCACATCGGGAAAAATAACCCCAACTATATGTACAGTATGATGGGGGCTAATTTGGCTATGACAAATCAGGAAAGAGATCTTGGAGTTATCGTGGACAGTTCTCTGAAAACTTCCACACAGTGTGCAGTGGCAGTCAAAAAGGCAAATAGGATGCTAGGAATTATTAAGAAAAGGATAGAAAATAAGACCCAGAATATCTTACTGCCCCTGTATAAAACTATGGTACGCCCACATCTTGAATACTGTATACAGATGTGGTCTCCTCACCTCAAAAAAGATATTTTGGCCTTGGAAAGGGTTCAGAAAAGGGCAACTAAAATGTTTAGGGGTTTGGAACAGGTCCCATATGAGGAGAGGTTAAAATGACTGGGACTTTTCAGTTTAGAAAAGAGGAGACTGAGGGGGGATATGATAGAGGTATATAAAATCATGAGTGGTGTGGAGAGGGCCGATAAAGAAAAGTTATTTCTTAGTTCCCTAAATAGAAGAACTAGAGGACACCAAATGAAATTAATGGGTAGCAGGTTTAAAACTAATAAAAGAAAGTTCTTCTTCACACAGCGTGTAGTCAGCCTGTGGAACTCCTTGCCAGAGGAGGCTGTGAAGGCTAGGCCTATAATAGAGTTTAAAGAGAAGCTAGATAATTTCATGGAGGTTAGGTCCATAAAAGGCTATTAGCCAGGGGATAAAATGGTGTCCTTGGCCTCTGTTTGTCGGAGGCTGGAGAGGGATGGCAGGAGACAAATCGCTTGATCATTGTCTTCGGTCCACCCTCTCTGGGGCACCTGGTGCTGGCCACTGTCGGCAGACAGGCTCCTGGGCTAGATGGACCTTTGGTCTGACCCAGTACGGCCATTCTTATGTTCTTATCTGCATGCCTCTGAATCTGATTGAACATCCAGTCCCTTATCTGTGCCCCAGACCTATGCTCCTTCAACACTCAACACCTTGAGCTCTCAGATTGAATGAGATTAACAAATTGCTCTGAAAATCCCCTTGGCACCCAAACATGCATTGATCCCCCAGTTACAGTCCAAGCCACTTAAGTCTGCACAAGGTTTTTTTTTTAGAAACGTATTTTTAACATAGTTATTCTCAAAAGCAACGATGAACAAATAGAGATTATCTGAGAGTCTTTATCATTGCATGTAAAGGAATACATAATTTTTAAAACACCTATAAATTAATGAGTGTGTCTCTGTATGGGACTATACCTATGTTTCAGTTAGCCAATGTTTGCCAGTATTTTAGTATTGTAGTGAAAATCCATGAAAGTTCTGTAGGGCAGGACCTGTCTTTTTGTTCTTTGTATGTACAATGCCTAGCAAAATGGGGTCCTGGTCCATAACCGAGGTTCTTAGGTGCTTTGATAATAGATAAATAATAGTTTTATTCTACATAGCTTCCCCTGGAGAGATCTTGGTATCACACCTTAAAAATTCTATTGTAATTTTATAAGAAGGGAGAAAAAGCTTTAAAACGAGATTATCTGATTCCGTAGTGGTCTTAAAAAACCCCCAGAGTTTTTTTTATAAGGTTTCGTGGGAAACCTTAATATTGCTGAGTAATGTGTTTGCTTTTTTTCCCCCTAACTAACTTTTTCTTTTTGGCTAGAACCAAATATTTCAACTGGTTTTTGGAGTGTAGTGTATTTTCCCTGAAATGACTAAGGCTCACTGGTGAGATGTGTAATGGTAGGATGAATGTGAAATCCATTAATTTTATCATAAAATACGCAATAACATGGTATGATATGAAGAATTTATTGGCATACATTTTTAAAGTGGCCGTTGTTACTTGTGGGTTTCAAAACAATTAGTTATTCAGGTCATTCCAAATTAGTCTCAATAAAGCCTTTTTACCCCCCCTCCAAATCAGGTATTCTGCATACACTGTCATTTCAGAATGAAATGTTTTAGAAGGTTTGGGGGCTTTTTGTTCTGTTTCTTTGAAGTTTGGTGCTACTTTTCATATTCCTCCACCAATCAAAGTAGCCTTCCAAAATGCCAGGAGTACAGCAGCAGGAAGTTTAATTTAAAAGAAAAATCCTACTAGTAGAAACTTTAGAAATGTCTAAAACTGACCTACATAGCTTTTCCATTTACAATAATGTCACAATCCTAATATATCGTTTCCAAGACTGGAAACAATTGCTATTTATCCCATTGTGAAGAAGGTGAATCTCCTGTTTCTAGTGGTAAAAAACTTCTATTTCTGACTGTGTCAGATGAAATAGTGAGATATTGGACCTTAAACTTGTCACTGGTACAGAGCTGAAAATTTTCTATTATTCGCTTCAGGCCACTATACAGTTCTGTTTAGGGAGAGGAAATTTGACATGTGGGGCAGAGGTTTGAAGCCACCCACAGGATTAAATGCTTGCAGTATTCCCAGAGATTGATTAGTGAACAAAATGAATATGGCATGATCAGTGATAAATTCATTTCTCCCACAGCTCTGCCATCACCTATACAGTGCTGACATTTTAATCACTGACCTTAGTTTAAATATTCAATTCAAAATAACATTCAATCTCACCAATGATGCCGGCATCATAGGGATTTTACATTTAAATTGCTCTATGCAAGAATGTGTGAGGGACCCTCATCTACTCTGTTAATGTAAACAATTGAAGTTAACTGGAGTGAATTAATGAATTGAATTTCAAGTTCCCATCTGAGGTGTACAGATGGAATAGCAGGAACTTTCAGCCAAGGCCAAAGTGTTTTAAACAATTGTGGAAATAGAATACAATTATCTTCTGTATCAAAGTTTATATAGGGTCTGGAGTCAATGGAACTGTTATCAGGTGTTGAACAGCGGACTGAGTACCAGATTCATCTAATGGAAGATTAAATGAACTGCCTTTTGAAGACCATTTTCTTTCTTTTTCAGGGCAGTAAACAACCTGCAGGTGTTCAGCATCTCCAAATAACACTTTCCCCCCTTTACATCTTAAAATGAGCTGTGGTTTTCCTTAATTTTTGCTATCTGTATTAGAGGCACTACTGAAATTTCTGTCGACTCTCTCCATGACAATTAGGTCCTCAAACACATCTGTTGTTATCTATTCCACCATCCACATCTTAAAAACGTGAACAAAAAACATGATACTTTGAGGAGCTGAGTCCTTATCTTCTTTTTAGGTCAGTGGTACCTAAAGCATGAATAGCTTGTGGAATTCTGTGTTCTGGTTTTCTTAGACTTCCCACCTTTATTTTATTGGTTTATTTCTTCCTGTCTCTCATTGGGCGAGAACCAAATTCTAAGAAAATATTAAATATGATGACCAATCATACTTGAACATTCTTTAGAAACTTTCGGTAAGGCTAAATGTAAAATGCAGCGTTCATTTATAAAACCAATAGTCTTTTAATCCTCCTAAGCTTAACACTTCCAGTTGCCTATGACAGATGTCATTTTTTACTTATGTTTTTACATCTTCTAAATTTCAAAAAAACTGTTTGAAAAAAATCACTGTAACCCATGCATTGCAATGATTGCAAAAATTTTCTCTTACAGTAAGTCAAAGCCAGTCCTCTGTGGAGCAGCAGTAGTAGAGAGATAATGTATGTTTGTTTCAAATAAAAAATAACCCCCATTCAAAGTATCTTCAAAGAGTTAGTTGAGGCACTCCATTTATTTTATTTCCTGATTTTTTGACCTTTATAAGAATGGCTATACTTGGTCAGGCCAGTTACCCATCTAGCACAATATCCAGTCTTCAGACAGTGGCCAATGCCAGGTGTTCCAGAACAGGTAATCATCAAGTGATCTGTCCTGTTTTGCCCATTTCCAGTTTTTGGCAAACAGAGGCTAGGGACACTTCAGAGCATGGTTTTGCATCCCTGCCCGTCCTGTTGCCATTGATGAACCTATCTTCCATGAACTTACCTAATTCTTTTTGGAACCCAGTTATAGGCTTGGTCCTCACAACATTCTTTGGCAAAGAGTTGCACAAATTGACAAGATTAGTCTTTTTATTGAATTCATAAAAAAGTATGAGGTACCATAGACCATCAGGTGCTTTGGGAATAGTACAGTTGCTTTTCTCTTTAGACTGTAAATCTGACTTGGAAAATGCTATCTAGGCTTAGAGTTTAAGCAGCCTCTACTGACATCCCAGCAATTGTTAGCATGAGGGGAAGCCCCCCTCCTTAGAAGAATAGAAAGGCTGCAAAAGTTTTGTGGGATTTACTTTCTTACAGAGTAAGGTTCGTGGTTCTAGACACTTTTTAAAGGTTTTATAATAGAATTCAAAAATAAATCATGAAAGATATTTTTGTCTCTATTCTCCTGCTGTAAATGATCAATTCACTGACAACCTTTTACAGAACTGACGCACATCTGAAGCAGCAGGGTCAGACCCTCTGAACATTTTAAGCTCGAATGGCAATTTGAATGGAGTTTCATGGAAAAAAATATTCATCATGTACATAGAACTAAAACAAAGATTCTCAGTGTTTGGGCTTTCTGACGTCTTTTTGCCCCATAATCAACTTTCAAAGGTACAGCAGGTAGAATGTTTTAATGATTAGTATGGCTTTACACAGCTTTTACGTCAGTTTTTATTTCCAAATCATTTGCTAACAAGTCACCCAAGGGCTTGAAATCGACCAGGAAAATAACCAAAGGGAGCCTACAGTGCAATTGATACTGATAAACAGAGAATGGAAAGTATAGAAATAAGAATTATCAATTTACTTAGCTGCACTTGGTCATCTGGGGTTTGATATTTTTTGTACTGATTATATAATTATTCAAAATAACTCTCCAGTTGTAATTTTATGTTATGTCTAGATTCACCTTTTTATAGTTGAGCATCTAGTTTTTTTATTTAATGTGACCAACTTTTACATACTTTTTTTCCACAAAACATTCACTCCTCAGTAATGTCATTGTAATAGATTTTTCAGTGGCCTTAGTGAATTTTCTCACTGCTTCCATAACCAGAAATCCCTTTGGAGTTTTATCTCTTGGACAGTAAGGCAAACTGTCTTCACGTTTTACAGAACTAGGCATGCAACACAAGTAGCTGACTTCTGTTGCCACTTGCTATATTACTTTGATTGTTCATGCACAAAGTGGGGTGGCTTTATGTATGTTCATTCAATCCTTTTAAACTGTAGCTTTCCTGAGGACAAGATTGACCTTTTGCAGATTTTGGATGAAGATTGAACCTTCTGAAGTGGCAAAAATAAATTAAAATAAATATAGATGTTTTATACACACACAGCCTGAGTCCTGAAAAACAAGCAAACAAAGGTCCTCCCTACTAATAACATTTAATATTGTATAAGGTTCAGTTCATTAGGTTTACAGTGGAAAAAAATTGAGTACCATTAGGAGGAAAGAGAATATCCAATTGTCAGGTAGCTAGGATCTTGCTGTTTCTGCAGGAGGCAGAATCAGTCATCAAGAATTTAGTTGGATATAACAGGTGTTATAAAAGACACATTAAGGAACAATCCTCCACCTGTTTTCTCCTTAAATCTTGCTGTTTATACAGAAAAAGCAGATAATCAGTGGCTTCCTGTTTACAATCTTGCTTATATTAGTAAAAGGTTTGGGCCATCAGGTCCTCTTTTCCTCTTCCCCACATGACCCTCCTGTCTGTGAACGGGGGACAGTGAACCATCAGCAGACACCGACAAACATCTCTGCTGCTGCAGAACTTGGTATCCCATCCCCTCTTGTTTGTTTCTTTCCTGTAGTTTGTCAGAAATCTCTCTTTCTTCATGCCTTCATAATCTGTTGAATGAATTGAGATTTCATATTCATGGATCATATAACCAAGTGCTTTAAAAGGGATGAAAGGAAGATGGGTTGCCATAAAAGTCTGGGCATGTACGAATCTAATATTTTTCATTATGGAACTGTAAAAGCACATCTAAGTGGATTTTTTTCTTAATACTGTATCATGTTTTCATTACCGTTTTGATTTAATAAGAAGGTTAGTCTTAGAAATGGTACTTTGTCTCAAGTGAGCTTTTCTGACATAAGCTTATGAATGAATTGAATATCTTCCACTCATCTTCATGGAGCTACATTTGTAACTAATCAGATATAATGATTTTCATCCTAATAATTCAGTTCAAAGTTATTGTCCTTGTGATTTCATAGAGATCCAAATTATCTTTGATTTCTTTCTGTTATGTGGTGAGTACCCCCAGGATGTGTCATGTACATGTGCAGTGTCCATCAGAGTGACATTTGCATGAGCTTTTAATATGCGCACTGTGGGGTAACATTTCAAAGAGTCGTGGGGGGGCTTTAGCTGTGTGACTTCTACTGTTGTAAATGAGAGACATGCCGTTAAAACTCTTCTCGGTACATTGAAAATGTAGGGTTATGTGTCCTACTCCTGTTGCTCTATTCAAAAGAATTTCTCTCCACTCTGCAATATGTCATCCTTTGCAAGGGTTATAATACACAGTGTTTAAAAGTTTTGTAACTTTGCCTGATTTCTACAGCACTTGTGGAACAGCTGCAGTGTTCTCTATTGATTGGCTGGTGTTACTTCTCAACTCAACTATCTTGTTAATGTGAGATATGGAGACTAGCAAAATTATGTAATTGACAGTTGGCTTTTGGGAATTAGTAATTGCGGGGGGTAGGACTTTGTCTTCGTAGAATTTATCTATTACTTGTCACTCCATATAGTCCAATGGTCATACACTCTTTAAGAATGTTCTAATATAAGACATTTTCTATTGAACAAGGAGATTGGACATTATAACTGTTAGGTGGTATGACTACAATAATTTATTGATCAGATCCATTGTTTATAAAATATCCAAATGTGACCAGATATTCCTGGCATTATTGGTGATATAGAAGCATAGAATGGTAGAAACAAAAGACAGGACTATGCAGCACTTTAAAGACTAACAAGATGGTTTATTAGGTGATGAGCTTTCGTGGGCCAGACGCACTTCCTCAGATCATATTGTGGAAGAAAATTGGCGCAACCATATATACCAAAGTGATACAATCAAAAAAAAAAAGTGAACACATATAAAATTGACAAATCAGATTTTAGAATGGGGGGGGTGAGGAGGGAAGGTTAGTGTCTATGAGGTAATGATATTAGGGGTGTTAATTGGGGAAGCTATCTTTGTAATGGCTTCCCCAATTATCACCCCTAATATCATTACCTCACAGACACTAACCTTCCTTCCTCACCCCCCTCCCCCGTTCTAAAATCTGATTTGTCAATTTTATATGTGTTCACTTTTTTTTGATTGTATCACTTTGGTATATATGGTTGTGCCAATTTTCTTCCACAAATTGATCTGAGGAAGTGGGTCTGGTCCATGAAAGCTGATCACCTAATAAACCATCTTGTTAGTCTTTAAAGTGCTGCATAGTCCTGTCTTTTGTTTCAGCTAGACCAGACTAACACGGCTGCATCTCTATCACTATAGAATGGTAGGGTTGACATATCTATTTAAGTCCCCCTATGCGGAAAAAATGCAAAGAACCACACCAGAATTGTTGAGGAAAAAAAAAAAAGAAGAGCAGCTCCCCACCAGCCAGAGTTGTTGAGCCAAAAAAAAAAAAAAAGGATGCTGCTCCTTTAAAAACCACAGGTTAGGCTTTTTGGCCACATCAAGCTCCCGCCATCTTGCCAACGCCATTATTTTGCTATGCCAGATGGCTCCCCTACACCCAGGGCACCGGGGGTCATTTGTAGGGTTGCATGGGGCAGCTTTGCGACTCACGGGGAGGCTTCGCAAGCCGCGCTTTCAGGGGTGAAGAGCCGCATGCGGCTTATGAGCTGCGGATTGGCCACTCCTGATCTAGACATTCCTTGATAGATGTTTATCTAACCTGCTTTTAAAACTCTCGTATGGTGGAGACTCCACAACTTCTCTAGACAGATTAGACCAGTGGTTCTTAACCTTGCTGCAGCCTGTACCCCTTTGGTTCTCAAAATATGTTCTCGCATACCTTATTAAAAATCGTTGAAGTAGGTCAGTTCTTTAAACCTAAGATATCATAAAAATCTGGCATATCTTGCACCCCCAGAAAGGGCCTCTCTCACCCGCAGGGGATGCGTGCACCCCAGGTTAAGAACCACTGGATTAGACATTAGTCTTTTCTAATGTCCAACCCAAATCTTCCTTGCTGCATTAAGCCCATTGCATTTTGTCCTATCCTCAGAGGTAAAGAAGAACAATTTTTCTCCCTCCTCTCCTTGTAACAAATGTTTAAGTACCTGAAAACTGTTATATCCCTCCCAAGTCTTCTCCAAATAAAACAAGTCCTTTTTTTTCCTTCAGTCTTTCCTCATAGCCTGTTTTCTAGAACTTGACCAATTTTTGTTGCCGTTCTTTGGACATTCTCCAATTTGTCAACCTCTTTCCTGAAATGTAATGCATAGAACTAGACATGATATGCTCAGTTGAGGCCTAATCAGTACAGATTAAGAGTAGAAGAATTACTTCTTGTGTCTTGCTTGCAAAACTCTACCAATACATCTCAGAATGATGTATGTTTGTTTGTTTTTGTTTTTGTTTTTTCAGTGTTATCCTGCTCACTCAGGGTATGTATACACTACAGAGAAGATTGAAGCTGCTGCTGTCGATCTTCCAGGGCTCTAATTAGTGTGTCTAGTAAAGATATGCTAATTCGAACTGAGATGGGCACTCCAGTCTATTGCGGTAGTCCTGCTTCCACGAGGAGTAAGGGAAGTCGAAGAGAGAGTGTGCTCCCTTCGACTTCCTGCAGTGTGGACAGCACCAAAAGTTGAGTTAAGGTACTTCAACTTCAGCTACGCAATTAACGTAGCTGAAGTTGCATATCTTAATTCGACCTTATCCCACAGTGTAGGCATACCCTGATTTAGCTTGTGATCCACATGTCCTCCAGACTTCCTTCTGAAGTATTTCTTCCTAGGCAGTCATTCCCATTTTGTGTTTGTGCAACTCGCTGTTCCTTCCTAAATGGAGTACTTCACATTTTTCCTTATTGGATTACATCTTATTTACTTCAGACCATTTCTCCAGTTTGTCCTGATCATTTTCAATTTTAATCCTGCCATCCAAAGTACTTGCAACACCTCCAGCTTGATATTGTCCTCAAATTTTATAAATGTACTCTCTATGCCATTATCTAAATCATTGATGAAGAAATTTAACAGAACCCTCCTTGAGGGACCCCGCTTGATATACCCTTTCATCCTGACTGAACCGCTGATAACTATTCTCTGGAAACAGTTTTCTAACCAGTTTTGAACTCACCTTGTAATAGCTTGATGTAAGTTGTATTTCCTTATTTTTTATGAGTTCAAATGCCATACTACAGTCAAGATATGCCAAGTCTACCACTTTACCCTTATCCACAAGACTTTTTACTCTTTCAAAGAAAGATATTAGACTGGTTTGACGTGGTTTGTTCTTGACAAATCCATGCTGACTGTTACTTATCACCTCATTATTTTATTAGATTGATTGCTTAATTATTTGATCTATTATTTTTCCAGGTACAGAAGTTAAGCATACTGGTCTGTAATTACCTTAATTGTCCTTATTTCCCTTTTTTATTTAAATGGGCACTATATTTGCCCTTTTCCAGTCCTCTGAAATCTCTTCCATCTTCCATGACTCTTCAAAGGTAATTGCTAATGATTCAGATACCTCCTCACTCAGCTCCTTGAGTATTCTAGGATGTATTTCATCAGGCCCTAGCGAACTGAAGACATCTGACTTGTCTAAGTAATTTTTAATTTATTCTCTCCCTACTTTAGCCTCTGATGCGACCTCATTTTTACTCTTTATTTGCTATGTTAGATGTCCAATAACTACTAAGCTTTTTGGTGAAAACTGAATCAAAAAGATCACTTAGCACTCCTATAGAATTATAAAAAGTGTTGAACATTTTGCACTGCATATTTTTTTAAAAAGAATCAGTGTTTTTTATGCTATACAGTATAACTACATCAAGAAAAAGTGGGCATATTTAATAAAAGCACTAATATCTGTCTAATATTTATAAAAGAAACTAACATATTTACTGTTCATAACTATTTGGAGCCTTGACAGAGAAATTACTGTTTATAAAAATATTTAAAGGTTAGTGCCACTCACTGTAAGGAAAAACAACTTTGTATAAATTAGATGTGGTACTTAGAGCTGTTCTGCCCCTGGGAAAACATGTTTATAAAGTATAAGGACAAAATTCATTATGTAAATGTTCTTGCAGGTGGTTTTTGCTTTTTGTGGCTCTTCAATATAGAAATCAAGCAATGAAAATGGTTTAGACGTGTGTAGTTAAGTTTTAAATAAAAATAAAAATATACACAAGGAGAACAGTTTTTCTCCATACCACAAGTACTTCTGATCATTAACATATGGGGGCTCTGTTTGGCTGCTTTTTCATTTTACCACTTGCACATTTGACCAGTTTTAAAATTAACTGTGCCAGTGCTGTCTTTTTATAAAGAAATCTTTTAATTTAATTTAATTAATAAATAAAATACTGTCATTGGAGATTACATATACTCCATGTTTAGGAATGTACATACTACTTACACTTTATAATGAAAGATTAATTGTCTTATATTCTTGGAGGGGTTGTGTAAGTATATGAAAATAAGCATAGATCACCTCTTTGTTCAAATAGTTTGACTCCTGAATATATAGTTGGTTAGAACTCTGGGAGTGCAAAGACGTACTTTTGGGAGGTGCTTATTTATGACTGAGCATAGATTTCTCTTGTCTGAGTAAAAATATTGTTGGAACAAGATATCAATAGTAGGTCATCAAGTTTTGGGTGGAAGTTTTTTTGTCTTTGACAGGCCTGATCCCAGGCTGACCTATGCACTGGCAAGCCCTCATTTTTCATGTGAAATATTGCAGTCCTAAATAACACTGGTGTCTTTGTCCTGTCGAGGCTGTCTTCAATATCCTTCCTATGTGAAAAAGTTATGTTATGAAATAAGTTTGACATTTTTGCTCATCCTTGATACCTAAATGTCTGAATAAAATAATATGATCCTATCATATTTTCCACAAAGAATATCATCTTCACTATGTTTTGGGCAAGTTGTTTTAATAAGAAAGTTATAAATGCCTGAAAATTTCCTTTTAAGCAAGCCTAGAATGTGCTAAAGTTTTATTGGGTCTTAAAGATCCTCTTCATAACAAATGTGGGATGGAAAGAATGCACATTCTTCCAGAAAACCTAAAGACACAGTCACTTGTGTTTCCACTGGGACAAATTGTACCTCTGGTACAGTTTAGATGAAGATGACTTATAACTTACCGAACCACACACAAAGTTCTTCTCAACTTGCCAGAGGCTAACTTTCAGGAAAAAAAAGTTTTGATTCCCTCCTTTTTTTTTTTTTTTTTTTTTTCAACGAAACAAACAAAAAAGAACCAAACTATTAATGCAGCTATGTATAAAGGCATACTGAAAGTTATATATTTAAATTCACAAAAACCAGGAAATGAAAAAGTTAAAGTACTCATAGTAATGACCACTCACGATGTCAGTTTTATTTAGCATCTGGGTGACAGTTGCTTTAAGAAACTTGAAAGTCTCATGTCTTGTTTGTTTAGATTCATAACCTACATGTTTAATTAAAACACTTGAAAATTTGTAGTGTCAAGCACTCAAAAGTCAGGATCTATCAGAATTTAAGATTCATTCCTGTGCAGTAAACTTGAAAGGGATCCTGTGGAAAAAAATAGAATGTGATCCAATACATAAGAACGGCCATACTGGGTCAGACCAAAGGTCCATCCAGCCCAGTATTCTGTCTTCCAAAAGTGGCCAATGCCAGGTGCCCCAGAGGGAGTGAATAGAACAGGTAATGATCAAGCGATCTCTCTTCTGCCATCCATCTGCATCCTCTGACAAACAGTGGCTAGGGACACCATTCCTTACGCATACTGGCTAATAGCTATTTATGGACTTAACCTCCATGAATGTATCTAGCTCTCTTTTAAACCCATGCATATGCATGTAAGGAGCCAAATTAAGGTTGTACAGGAAACCTAAAGTCTAGAATTTCTTAATTTGAGTGTTTGTGCAGTTATACTGATTCTTCTTCGAGTAGTGTCCCTATGAGTGCTCCACTGTAGGTGTATGTGTGCCCTTTCACCTCTAATCAGAGATTTTTGGTAGCCTGTTGAGCCCTTGCATGTGCTCTGCCTCCTGGTGTACCTTGAAGCTATTTAGCACTGCATGGGCAAAAAGCTCTCACTCCTTTCTCAACAGTCTTTGGCCTCACAGGGACAGAGCAGTTGTCCCTTTCTTAGCTGTATCTTTAGCATAATTAGTAGCTATTTTTGTTTCTTTTGTTTCAAAGAAGGTAGTCCTTTAAAAATCTACAGGAGACTCCTCCTGCAAGCGCTGAGTCATTAGCAAGAGGTTGGCCAGCCAGTGGGGGTTCCCCAGAGCTGCCACCTCCCTAGGGACAGAAAAATAAGCTTAGCAGGTGACCAGCACCTCTGAATCATGGTACCTAGAAGGGTCCTATACCCCCTCCCACCTCTGCTCTATAGCACAAACTGCATAGCACCTCTCAGGCTATGTTAAAGAAATATAAGTACCATATTGTCTCTAAAAGAGTGGCACAGTGAAAACTTGATACCAGGTGCAACAGAACTCCCATCAAGGGAGTGTTCTGAACCTGCCCAAGCATCGGTAC
Organism: Pelochelys cantorii; assembly: GCA_032595735.1. NCBI lineage: Eukaryota > Metazoa > Chordata > Testudines > Trionychidae > Pelochelys > Pelochelys cantorii. The sequence continues at coordinate 41,106,157 of CM064329.1, read as the reverse complement.
TGACAGTGTACCACGCACTCTCCTCTGCAGTAGCAATTGAGCCCATAGTAACACATGAGCTCTGGTATCCTAGAGACCTGTGTCCTTGGTATCCTGGGTACTGTACCATCAATAAAAATGCGGCACTGATAACTTTTGGTACCTGGCTTCAGAAAGTTCTCACCCCAGGAGTGTTCTGCACCATCTCAACCATTAGTACCAATAAAGTAGTCAGCCCAGGGTTCTGCATGAACTCTGATACCCTGGAGACCTGATGTGTGTGGAAAAATCGCAATCCCCATTATGTGGTACCAGGGCCCTAGTACTGAGTTCATGCAGACACCCAAAATTGCTCCTGGCACTGGGCCGTGTACTGCTAATACTCCAGTTAGTGCCGACCCTACCCAGTGACAAGTGTGACAGAGTCTAAGAGAAAGTCATGATCCATTGTCACAATACAAGGATCCTCCCTGATTCCATCAAGCCCATCCCTCATCCAGGCTGCCTCCTTCAGGATGTAAGCGACTAGTCAATTACCCAATAAGCATATGCTAATCAAGTAGTCGAGTAGTGACTCAGCTAATCACTTCCCCTCCCCACCCCGCCTCTATCAGCTGATTCCCGGCTCTCACCCGGTCCCCAGATGCTGCCGCTCTGCAGTTTGCCCCCTAATCAGCTAATCACATAGTGGATGGAAATTCCATCAACTACTTGATTAACTGATTAAAAGCAATTTAACATTCCCCTCTACCCCCATTGCCTTTATTGCAGTCCTTATGCAACATACACATGCAGGTCGCAGACATCCATTGACTGTCCGAGTGTTTGGTCTCCTACAGCTTGGCTGTCCAAAGCCCTGAGGAAGAGATGCAGGAAGCTTTTTCAGAACAGGAGGATCTGGCCAAGAAGATGGCAGATGAGCTACAGATTCCCCTACAGGAGGTGGCAAATACACATCACAATTGGAGGATATTCTGCACACCTTCTCCTCATCCAGAATCTCCTCCCCCCTCACTCCCCCCAATTAATGAGTCAATTTTAGATCTTACTAACTCCATCATTGTGGATGAGGTTAATGCCTGAAGCAAACAACATAATGCCGATTCAGCCCCACACAGTCGGGCTTGGCACAATGGCATAGTTGTTGCTGACATAACTGTTTAGAATTACAAATTACCAAACTCTTATGGTCAAATATGATTTTATTATTTATAGGGAACTAAAGAGTGTTTCTGGGACTTTTGCTGGACATGCAAGAGTAACAATTTCAGTCCATCCTTAAAGAGGATCAGTTAACCAGGTTGGTGCTAGTGGCAGAACTATATGTAGCTGATACAGCGGCCTGCGTGCTTTTCATTGCAGTGGTACTGAGGCAGGCTTCTTTCTGGATTGCCCAGATTGTTGCAGAAGAAAAACTCTTTTGTGAAGAAAATGGAAGACTCCCCAGTCCTGAATTCCTGGCCTACATTACGCTTTTTAGGAATTTACACTGCAGAGCAGAAAAGAAAATATACCTCTGAGCCACACAATACCCACTGTTTCGGCACTGTTATGAGCCATAGGGTAAGAGGACCAGGACTCAAAAGGGAAAGCAGTCTGCACCCCAATCCACTATTTCTCAAGATTCCTTCTCTAAGCACTTTCATGAGGCAGTGGAGGGCCTGATATCGTGTAATGTCAGCTGCCATTCACACACCTGTTACGCCCTTTAAGAAGTCACCTATTTCCCAGTAACCGTATCACTTATGACCGATAGATCCCGGGGAGTGTTTTGAAAAGTTACACCATTCAATTCATGTCCCTTCCCTGTCCCCCTCCAGGGACCCTTCTCATGAAAACCTCCTTCATCAGGAAATACATCATTTGTTATTCCATTGAACTAGTCCTGTTGCAACTCAAGGACAAGAGGGTTTGCTCCTATTATTTCCTGATTCTCAAAATGAAGGGAGTTTGAATTCCCATTCTAGATCTAATGGGAAGGCGCAGATGTTCAAGGTGGTCACACTAGCAGCCAAAGATTTCCAATATTTTACCTTGGGCAGGACCATTATCTGTACAGACTGTTCCACCCAGGTTATTCACCATGGTTCTCCTCACTGAACTGGAACACTAACCCGTCAATGCTCAGCACCACCCTCGATGCAGTACTCAGACCTACCATCTTGGTACAGATGCCTTCCTAATAGACTGGGGAGTTACTCTACACAACCATAAGGTTCAGGTTCCACAGAAGTTATCCTCCATGTCACTTGTTTGGAGCTAATTGTTGGCAGAAATGCCTGTTTGCACTTTCTGCCTTTCAGCAAGAACACCCATGTGAAGGTGACCTCAATGTTTTACATAAATTGCCACGGGGGGGCCAAATCACCCTCGCTCTTCAAGGAAGAACTCAGAATGTGGAAATGGTGCATCCCTCACAACATACTTATCCCAGCTGTTGATCCATCCCAACATGACAATCAGCAGTCTGTCAGAATTTATGTCACGACCCTGAACAGGAACTGAACTCAGAGGTACCTTGACATGTATTCGCCCTCTGAGTAACCCTGTCTACAAATCTCTTCTCTACTTACCAGAACAAGTTATGTCCTCATTACTGTCCCAGGCCTGGGCTGGGGAATCATTCATTGGGAGGTGTCCTCATCCTCACATGGCACAGTGACTTCTTGTATGCCTTTCCCGGGTTTTCTCTTCTGTCCAAAGCTCAGCTGAAATTCAACAAAACAACAAGTTATACCTTTTCACCAAGACAAGTCTGACTCCCTTACCCTGACACAGATGGCTATATGCCCTTCTGTTCCTTCTCAGCTGATTCCACACTCAGTATACTTACTCACAAACTGGAAACTATTCCAAGCTCTTATCAATCTAAACATAGACCCAATCTCATGTTCCCTCCCTCTGATTTTACATTACCCATTTTAGACTTCAAGAGGTCAAAACTCTCTCTCAGCTTCATTAAGGTACATCCTGCAGTGAAAATGTCCTTCCATGACCGGGTAGACAAATGCTCAGTGTTTGCTTGCCTGCTGATGCGTAGATTCCTTAAGGGTACTGGGAATCTCTTCCCACTTGTGACACCATCTGCTCCAAACTGAGATGTTAACCTAGTTCTCAGGGCTTTAACTAGACCTCCCTTTAGAATCCATGGCAACTTGCTCTCTTGTACATGTGTACTTGAAGATACATGTACAAGGGATGATCAGTTCTAAACTACCCTATCCCTAGAGACTGTCTAAGCTAATTGTGCTAGAATTTGCGGGAGTGCCGATTGAACCGTAGCAGCACTTCGACTGAATGCAGAAGGAGTGCATGGCTCTCACAAAGTTGTGTGCAATAATCAGTATGCACCTCACTTCCCATGCCCGTGTTTTACAGGCATGTCATTTTAGAAATACTGATAGGAAAAAACTGTGGACAGAAACCAGCAGAATTTGGCAACCTTGCTCATGGGCCATGATAAACATAATGACTTTTGGTCCACACATAGAACCCTAATGGGACACATGTGACCATCAGGACACAGGTTGCCCAACGGTGCACTAGCCTCCACTGAGCATTAGCAGAATATGTAAACTGCAGTGTCCAGAGGTTTGTAATTTGGCCAAGGAAGGGTGAGTTTTCATAGGGACAGCAAAAGAAGGTACATTTCTCATCCAAATAGCAATCCCTGTGTCATGTTTCAAGTTCCTGCTCCAAAACTGGCAGGCAATGGATCTGTACAATGAAGTTGTTATTAAAAAGTTTTAATGTCAACAAAACAATTTAGTTTTCCCTAACCTCATTTTCTGAAATGGCTGGACATTATTTAATGAAGCTTTCCAAAATAGTTCAACCTGAGGCAGTCACCTGGAATGGAAAATTTCAGCCCAGTTGGTTAAAATTGGAAAAATAAGGCACTTTGTTTTGAGTTGTATAATGGAAAGTGTTAGGCAACTTTAGCACTAGGTGTTATTAGTACCACCACCTATAACATACATTTTGTTTTTTTTAAATTTACATGCATTCATAATATTATTAAATTATGCTCCATACTTATCACTCCAGGAAAAGTTTATTTACTAGTCAAAATAGGCCTTATACAAGGCATTGAAGATATGCTGTAATGTGTAATTTAGCAATTCTTTGTGAATGATTTTTACATGACTGTCTTCTGGATTATGAAAGAAAAAAATGTTTTTAAAAATGCCACTCACTAGAAATTACTGTTTTTGGCAGTTCCTGTGAAGAACGAAAGTGAAATAATATATGCCTCTTTTTTTAATCTAAAACCCAAGCAATAGGGCACTGTGAGCCAGAACATACTATTTTTGTATCATCTATCATCTTTGTTAACATTTTATTGGGCATAAATCATATAGTGTCAGGTTGCACAGTGACAACGCGGTTTGCCATGCATTCTATTTTTGTAACTTTATTTAAAACTGACATGTAACATGCTGTACCTGAAACCCCAAGTGAGCCAGTTATTGGAGTGTAACAAAGTTTTGACGTCAGAACTGCTATTTATTCCACTGGAAACCATTAGCGATGCATTACCCTTTGGCACTCGTGTTTTCAAAAACATAGTTAAATTTTTATGACTGGTTTTGGCCAATTAGGGTTCTTTCTCAATATAGAAATAAGAAAGGGGGCTTTTCTGTATCACATTAAATGTGTGGCTTCTCAAAAACAGCTCTATATGAAACTGAACAATTACAGTTCCCCTCACCCACTCTCACTAGCCCTACTTCACACTGATAAATGTGTATGTGTATTTCAGAGCAGGGATTTATGATAGGCCAACTTGTCAGGTGCTTAAAATTTGCATTAGGATTAAATGTAATTATTGCTGAGTCATACTCATAGATGACTTATGTTAGCACCAATGAGACTATAATAGAGTTTTGAAGCTTCTTGGGGTAGAGCGAACTAGGATCTGAACACTGAGGTCCTACAGAGATAACCCTGTGAACAGTCAACCTTATGGAAAAAATTTAAGTTGGATTGTTTGTGCGTTGAGTTTCCCTTAAATCTAAACTCTAGGGAGTGGGTAATTTTGCTTCAGGCAATGTGTATAAACTCCATTCAAAGCAAGGTGGGAACAACTCCTGATTACAAGAGCATTAGAGGAATTGTTATTGTTCCTGTGTGTTCATTTACAATAATCCGTCTGTTTACATTTTGAAAAAGAGAAAATGCCACTGTGTAAAAATGTAACACAATCTGCAACAGACAGATTTTCCTCCTGCTTACTTTTCAGTGAGCTTCTCCATGGGGTATTAAAATATGCATTGTGCATCCATGCATACAGTGTAGTCCCGTTTACAACAACCAATGCAACGCTAGTTTAGACACACTGTTTTGCGATTGCATTTTAAATTTGATCTGAAAAGATCGCTCATTAATATGCAAAGAGGATAGTTTAGGTTTTGCACTTACTGAGGTTCCTAGTTTTGTTAAAGCATAAAAATGTGCAAGTGTTGTTGTACTTCTGTTACATTTGCTGTAGAGCACCTGCATCTAATTTGAGATAATGGTAGTTGTCCATATTTTTAATAGGTCACTTTCCTAATTTATAATTAAAGAATTAACAATTGCAGTCTTGGTAAAGTGTAGGAGTGGACTTTTATAATGAATAACCTGAAGAGCTGAAGTAGATGTACTTACTGCAGTGTCCTCTAAGGTCAGTGGGGGCTGCTCTCACATCTGCTCAGGCTACTCTTCCCCTCCTGGTGGAGTACCTGAGTCAATGGGAGAGCAGTCCGAGGTCAGTTTATCAGGTTGAACCAAACATGATAAATTGACCACCAGTTAACCAATCACTGCAGCATCAATCCGCCGTGTCGTGAAGACAAGCCCCTAGAGCAGAACAGAAGGCCCTGCTATTCACTGAGCTGCTCCATTGGTAGAAGTATATATGAATTAGTGGTCTGCTAGAGTCTGTGGGGTGCTAGTTCCGTGCCTTGGCAACATTAAACCTGGCTGGGTGCCTTGGTCCCTTAGCATCTAACCATAAGTGTGACTGTGATTTTTTCAGTTTCACTTCATCTATAGCTTTTCTACAAATTTAAAGTATTTGCCAACTTCTACAGTTGCCATGGATAGTAAAGTAGCTTCACACCTCTTTATCTGCTTCAGCATGAAATCAGTCAATGGAAACACACTTAAACATATGTTATTCCCTTTATACTATGCCATGCTGCAGAGGAGCCCACAAAATGGAAAATTCCTAGAAGTGAATTGCATTATCTTCCTCCAAATAAAATACCCAGTTCATTTATTGTCTAGTCCTTTGCATGGCTTTAAGACAGGGGTGAGCAAAATACAGCCCGGGGGCTGGATCTGGCCCAGTAAACCACTGGATCTGGCCATCAGGAACCTCTCTCAGGCTCCCTGCCTGCCCTGCCCCTGTTCTGCACTCTGGCAGCGTTCGGCGAGCAGCTCTGTCTGCAGTGGGAGGAGGGGAGAGGCTTTGCAGGCTGCCCCCACCCCCAGCAAAATTTTGCAGCTCCCATTGGCTGGTTTCCTGTTTGCAGAATAGGCAATATACAAAGTATCTCTTTTCCCTATGGGCTTGCAGTGTTCATAAACGGCCCCATATGGCCCCTGCAGCCAGTGCAGGGACGTGGCCAGCAGGGATCCTGACTGAGGAAACAGCTGAGCTGTTGGCCAGGGAGCCACTCCAGTGTGTCCTGGCCAGAGCCCCTTCCTTACCCCAACCCTCTGCCCTCCTTCTGCATCCATAACCCCTTCCAGGCCTTGCACCCCAGTCACAATCCAAATCCCTGCACCCCTTCGACTCCTGTCCCAGGTCACAACCTCCATCCCAGACCTGCACCTCTTCCATAAATATCATGAAAGAGTGTGGCCTTTGACCACTTACCACATTCTTGGAGTGGATCCCTCCCTTAAAAATTATTGCCCTCTCCTGCTGTAAGATGACGTTCTTAATTTGGAACTAGCAAGGCTTACTTTCTTTGATTATATGAACCTTCATTTGCATAAATGTATCTCCTCTTCATGTGCTAACCAATAGATATCATTGTGCTGTTTTCTGTGTATGAGCACATTCAGGAGTGAAAGAATGAAAAAGTCAAGGTATGAAGACAATGATTCAAGTTTCTAGCTTTTCAAAGAATGCTATGAAATCCAGCCATTGAGTCTCACCCTATGGCTTTGTCTACACTTACCAGGAGATCGACACTTCAAAGTTCGATCTTCTGGGGTCAATTTAGCAGGTATAGTAAGTAAGTGCTAAATTGAGTGCTGATCATGCACCCATGGACTCCAATACTCCACCAGGTCATGAAGAGTAAGCAGAGTCACCAGGAGAGTTTCTCCCATCAACCCCCTGCAGGGGGGACATCTCAGTAAGTTGAATTAGCATACATCAACTCCAGCTATGCTAGTTGCATGTAAAGTACACTATAAATGCTAAGCATACTGTTTATTGGACACAGGTGTCAAATGCACAAAGAGCTCCCCTGTTCTTGATTTTATGTATACTCAAAATGGAGACCATAAACAAACTAAAAAATGTCCATTTCCGAAGTAAGCTGAAGTGTATATCTTCATGCTTTTACTTTTGGGTGCTGTCACAAAGGTAACACATTTCAGGAGCTGATGCTTGTAGAGGTAATTATCCTACTACAACTACATTTTTTTGCAGGAGAGTTACTCATGTTGGAGGGTCAAGCAAAAACTTACATGCCTATTTCCAGCAAATGCTGACATCAACAATTTTTCCAGTACAACTCTGGAAATCACTATCACAAATATAAAACCTCTTTTGTCTGTCCTCTGTCCCCAGGGCATTCTCAAAAGTATTGATAGTGACAAAAACAAGACACAGAAGACTGAAAGATCATTTTACGCCCCTTGGCATGTTTATTAGAACATTTATTAAAACATTTTCCCCAGGGACTTCTAGAGAAGAGCTCCTTTCTCAAAGGAGCATCCACGTAGAAAGCGAGTCAGCTGAAAAGTGTCACAGTATTCCTAACGCAGAAAGGGTTTGATAAAATTCAGACACTGATCTCCACAGTGATGCAAAACTGAGTGTCATCCATTCCTTTTTATCTGCAGCTTGTAGGTTGTTTGAAGTCATACATTCAAGTCATTTTCTGTGCAAATATGTGCATGAAATGACTTCTGTTCTGGAACCATTCCCAAAAAGAGATGCATAGCAAACATTCTTTGCAGAGTGGTCCAGTCCCTTGAAGAGGAAATCATATAAGGTCCCTTTTTCATAACCTAGATCCCAGAATCATATATACATTTCAGGTTGGCAAGCACACCTTAGAAACACACAAGGGATATACAAGCTCAAAGAGTCTTCAGATCATCAACTTCCAATATATGAGGGAAGTCTGCTGGCCTTCAGGATCACCTGAGAAAGGAGCACATCCCGATTCATCCAGACAACCAAATAACTCTATCAGAAAGGGAGTATGAGGTGGTGTAGCCTAAATGCTGAAGTAATACAGGTCCTTTCTTCTTCCACTGACTTCTTCAGTGGGCTTGGGATCAGGTCTTTACTTTCCATCAGGAGAATCACAAAGAGGCATTGAACAGACAAAGGGTGATAACTACTTTATCAGCAGAAATCCAGGAAAATGGCTGAATCTCTTTCTGTATGCATTCCCTCCTTCTCTCCTTGTTAAGAAGAATGTTTTAAAAGATCAGAAAGCAGAAAGTGAATAATTCTTAAATTGGCCAGACATAGTAGATATGTATCAAAAGTTCCCCAATCCATCCTCCTAGAAGAGAGGATCTTTATTTATCTAATAATTGGAATTCTGTGTTAGGAAGTAATTATCAGGCTTGTGGACAAAAGGGGTGTGACCAAACCTTTAAGTATGAAAGATGAGTCTGAACTGTTTCTAGTATTTTGGGGAAGGGAGACAGTGACCAAACACTTCAAACTGCAGAAGTGTCAGTCTCAGAGAAGAAATTTTCAGATAATAAAGTTTCCATATTTGTAGAAACAATGGTAAATATTGGGGTTAAATGTGATTAGACACAGTGGGCCAAATTCTGATGTGGCTTACACAGCATGAACCCTGTTGAAGTCAGTGTTTCATAGAGCAGGGGTGGCCAACCTGTGGCTCCAGAGCCACATGCAGCTGTTCAGAAGTTAATATGTGACTCCTTGCATAGGTACCAAATCCAGGGCTTGAGCTACAGGTGCCAACTTTCCACTGGGCTGGAGTGTGCTCATTGCTCAACCCCCAGCTCTGCCCTAGGCGTTGTCCCTCTCCATCCTTTCCCACTAGGATCCTGCCACTTCCCACCCTCTCCACTGAGCCTGTCACACCCATGCTTCCCCCCTCCAGTGTCTCTGACTGAGAAAGATCAATGGGCAGGAGGAAAAGGAGGCAGCGGCACTGACCGGTGGGGCTGCCAGTGGGCGGGATGTGCTGAGAATGGTGGTGGGGAGATGATCAGGGCTGGTGACATAGAACTGTTGCTCTTTGGCAATGTGCATTGGTCAATTCTGGCTCCTTCTCAGTTTGGAGTTGGCAACCCCTGCGTAGAGTATCAGAGGACAGAATTCACTGTGCTGAACTCATGACTATGATCATTCCATTAATTTCAAGAGTTATATCAGCCATAAATTTTGTCTGATTAGAAACTGTATTTGAGTGTTTATATTTCAGTTATGCAAGTGCTACACATTTTTAGTTTCTTTTTTATAGAAACCTTTCAGAGGGAGTTGTATATAATGTCTTAGTACAGTATACATGGTAATTGCATTTCAGGGAAGATTATGTTGTAGATAAAACATACTTTACACAACTGAAATGAAATTCTAAGATATTCCTACAGTATTTCCCAAAGGTGAACTGAAAACATTACCCGACCCTTCTGCAAGAACATTAGTGGAGCCACCAGCTCTTTCTGTAGGTGGTTTCTGTAATTGAATACCCATGGTTCCTCCTTGGCAAAGAGAAATTTATTCAAAACAAAGTGGTGAGGTTTTTCTGTGAAGTATCATTATTTAGATTTATGTTGATACTGATAATCCTGCTTTCAAACACCAACACACATACTTCAGTTAGGGCTATACAGTAACAAAAACTGAACTTTGAAGTCTAGGCATTATCAGTTATTTAGTATGGAGTTATATAGCTTGTGGAAAGTGCACAACAATTAAAGACAAAACCTTATGAAGTTGACCACAGAAAGTGAAAAAAACAGTAATTTTGAAAACATACATAAATGCAGAATTCTTTTAAAAAAAAGTTTCTCTAAAGTGTTTATTTTATTAAGTACGCTCCCTTAGGCTCATGCCAGCATGAACTTCAGGTGGCTTACCTTAACCCAGAAAAAGCCTCTAACTTCTATCCAAGACACATCACACGATTGATTGGTAACAGCCACACCCTAAGATACAACCAGATTTGCTCCAGTCCCACAGGCAGAGACAAACTCCTACAGGATCTCTATCAGGCATTCTTAAAACTTAAATACCCACGTGGTGAAGTGAAGAAACAGATTGACAGAGCCAGACAAGTACCCAGGAATCTGCTTCTCCAAGACAGACCCAACAAGAAAAATAACAGAACACCACTAGTCATCACCTACAGCCCCCGGCTCAAATCCCTCCAACGCATCATTGACAATCTACAACCTATCCTGGAAAACAATCCCTCACTGTCACAGGCCTTGAGAGACAGGCCATTCCTCGCCTACAGACAACCCCCTAATCTGAAGCAAATTCTTTCCAGCAGCCACACATCACACCTCAGCCACGCTCACCCAGGAATCTACCCCTGCAATAAATCCTGTTGCCAACTCTGTCCACACATGTATACAAGTAACACCATCACAGGACCTAACCACATAAACCACAACAACATCAAGGGCTCATACAACTGCACATACTCTAATGTGATATATGATACCATGTACCAACAATGCCTCTGTGCCATGTATATTGGCCAAACTGTACAGTCTCTACAACAAAGATTAAATGAACAGAAATAAGACATCAGGAATGGTCTCAGAGGGGTAACCTTGTTTAGTCTGTAACTTTAAAAATGAGTAGTCATTAGAGAAGAAGTAGGCTTTGCCACGACAGCTCATGATACTATTTATGTTTTTGTTAGGGTATGTCTACACTGCACGCTTATTTTGAAATAAGCTATTATTTATTAAATAGTTATTCCGAAATAGCTTAAGGCAGCGAAGCCTCAAAATTAGTCGAAGGCAGGCTTCCCTAATGTGAATGTGCTATCTCAACTTAGAGCCCCAGGACACACTGGGGAGGACTAACTTAGAATGGCCCTGGTGAGGGGCTATTTCAGAATAGCAGCAGTGGAGCATCTACACATGCCTTATTTTGAAATAGCTATTTCAGAATAGGCGTTATTCCTCATAGAATGAGGTTTACAGATTTTGGAATAAGCCGTCCGTTACTTCGAAATTACTTCGAAATAACAGAATGGCTGTGTAAACACTCACATTATTTCAAAATAACGCTAGTTATCTCAAAATAACGGTGCAGTGTAAACACACCCTTAGTGTCTAAAGTGCTACAGGACTACTTATCAGGAATGGTAACATGTACAAATCTGTAGGGGAACATTTTAAACTGTCTGAGCATTCATTAATGTATTTAAAAGTAATCATTCTTCTACAAAGGAATTTCACAAGCCAATTACAGAGAGAGAATGCAGAATTGACCTTCATATGCAGATTTACAGTTTCCCTGGGCTTGAACAAAGACAATAACTAAATGTCCCATTATAAAGCCAGTGTCAGTGCATTCAACACCGCATTTACATCAAAAGCAAAGTATAGGGCACATACTTTCCAACCCACTCAATTAGCCTCACTAGCACCAGTACTACTATTGACAGGTAACTTTTTTTCCTTCCCTTTTTTTGTTATAAATTCTGTTATTTCCAGTCCAAGTTTCTAAGGTGCCACAGAACTACTCATTGTTTTTAAATAATTTAGGTTTGGTGTGGGAATGTAGAGAAATGTGACAGCACTTTCTCTTGTAAACACTGTCATGAGATATTTAAGGCCAAAAATTATCCGAACTTAAGTTTTATATCATTTAAAAACATGGTACCTGTAGGAGCACTGTGCCCCATAATGCATTGCTGGGGTGTCACTAAATCCCAGGGAAGAGCACTCCTTTCTTAACTCACCCCCACCAATTCTCATATAACCCTGCTGTATTTTAGGAAATCTCATCTTTAAATAATGCTTAAGCTCACCTACTTATCTTGCAAAACCTGAAGATCAGAGACTGTGTACTTACTGATATTCTGCAGTACTTGGAAGATATTAGCTGTGTTACTATGTGAAATTAACTGGTCCATAAAATCTTTCTCCTTTCATCAGGATATTAAAATTAATTATCCAAAATAACAAAAATTACTTAAACTGTAGGATGAGCACTAGTCTAAACAAGCCTGCATTTTGTCGTCTTCAAGTTCTCTCTTTTTGCTAGTAGATATCAAAGCTATCCATGTATTGAAAAATACGTAACTCTCAAACTATTAAATAATAGAACAGGACACTAAAAATAGACTTAAAACATAGGCACATTCTCCTTTATCTAGGATAAGAAGAAATATAATCAAAATGACAGTTATGACAAGAATTCTTCATGTATTACAGAAGCTCACTTTTATATAGCAAGAAATATTTTTCCTTGTGAACCATTTTGTTCAATGTCAGGAAAAATAAAGATCAATTTTAAACATCTGCTTCTCTCAAATGCACAAGAACAGTGGTCCTCAGCCTTTTTTTGTTTATGGCTAGAAGGGATTGGGAGTCCTGATTCCCCTCTCCCCCTTCATAATATGGATTCACTAGTATAGCTTTTCCTAGCTAAGTCATTAGAAGTGAACCTGTGACTTGCAGTACCATTCTCCTGCTCACTGAAGATAGTCCCACACAATCTTTCATGGGTAGAAAAATTGATGAAAAACAGCCTTCCTTTTATCATTGTTAACATTTGCTCACCTAACAAGCATGAGATAAATTCTTTGGGTAAATGCCACGATACAGATTTCTGCACAAGGATTAATCATTGCAAAGATGTTAACAGATTTGATATTACCATTCTCTCTGGGTAGCCAACTTATATAAAAGAAAAAAACCCTTTGTTATATTTCTGCTTATGGTCACTCCTGGAATATTTTGTCATTTATAGAGGACTGAGGCTTGCAATAAGGTAACTGCAGTTGTTTGCAGCCCTGAAGCCACCCTTTAGCTTTACACTTCAATCTTTTCTACTGAATCTTTATTTTTCAATGGCAGGCCACTGAATCCTCAGCCACAATTAGAGATACCTTTTATTTTTTAGTGCAATTACAGATTAAAGAAAGGGTAAATATGTGCTTACAAAAATCAGTAAAAATCTATAAAAAAATGTAACTTTGTTCAGTCACCACACAACTTTGGGTGAGCATTGAAGTATTAAGGATTGTGGAGTTTTTGTTTTATAAATGTGTGCACTGTTCTTAGTTCTTCATTTCGTCTTCATTCCTTAAGTCATCCAGCAGAGGATGCTTAAAAGCATGGATGCTGACAAGGAGGTTCCAAGTTTGAACACAACTGTGTGCTTCTTGTATTTCACAGGAATACTGTATTGTGCAAATTACAAACCCTGTAAGGCTAAAAACATAGTTTTTAAAACTTGTTAAATGGTATCTCAACATAACACACAACAGAATTTATATTTACCCAGAAGACTATAATGCAGCTGTTTAATAATTAGAGAAGAGTTAGGGTGCCAAGTATAATTAAGACTGCTACATATGCAAGGAAGGGTTTGCAGGATTATCAATCTGAGGCTAGATCTGAACATTACAACCCATCTCCAAGCCAGGGGCAGCATGTTGTTGTATTGCCCTTGGAGTGACCTGAAAGAAGCGTTAATGATTTTCCAGATCACACTGTCCTGTTGTGCTCTCTGCTGTTCTGCAGAACATTCCTGCTGCGACATACTTATAGTTTGTGTTGCATTTGTTCCTCAGTGTACCAAAGTAGTTACACTGAGATGTTTTGGGGAAACTCAGTCAGGGTTCTGCTCCTTCCAGCCCAACTGCTTATGTATGTAGTTGCTTACTCTGCTAACCCTATACACAGTGGAAGCAGCAGTATGGTGGATGAGGACAAAGGAATAAAGCGGTATTTTATGCCTGTGCACAGAATTGGCTACTATCATCTTGCCCTAAGATAGTGTTTCAGATCCCAAGAAACCAGAACTCTTCTTGGGAGCAGTGTCGGGGTTTTGTCTAAAAGTTTGTAATTGGTATGTTCGACTGCATGTTACTGGAATGGGAATGTGCCATATACTTTGTAAGTTCTTGGATTTAACCCATGATCTGGATATCGCTAAGAATTCATTGTCCAGTTAGCTGCAGTACAAACAGTATATTTTGTAGAATTATTCATATTTTATTAATTTACGAGAACAAACTCAATTTGTAAAAATTCATTAAATTTTCAAATATAATTTATTCATATTAACATAGTCATTCTTTGGACATATTGTTCCACTACTTCAGCAGATATAATACAAGCTGGATAACCTTCCTCAAGTGCTTTTTATCTTAAAAATAATTTGTTAAAATAACATGAAAGCTGTGATGCAAAGAATTAAAAATAAATAGTGTCTCCCTTTTTTTAACCTGTTTTGAATCAAGGATGGAATTTCATCTTTAAGTGAGTTGCCTGACTATTGCTGGTTTCTCATAAGTGCTTTTTTTATGGAATCCTGTGCAGTAATATTCTGTCTCTGGACATATTTAAACCCTTATGTGTTACTGTATGATGTAAAATTTGATGAATAAAACCTGATTTTTTTTAAAAAAATGGTACTGGTCAAAAGCAGAAGACCACACAATACAGTTAAAAGCAGTAAGACCAAATCATGCTCAGTTTACTCACAAGAGTAACTCCACCGACTTCAGGGAGGCAGAATTGGGCACTTGGGAATTGATTCTCAGACTGAAGCCCTTTATTTCCTGCTCTTGCAGAGGTCCGTGCCTGGAGCCTGGGCAGCTATTATGCTTACAGCAGGAATCCAGGCACGGACCTCTGTGCCCTGAGCCTGAAACCGCTTACAGGTTTAATTAAATTAGTATGTCACTAGCTTCCTTGGCCACGCTCCTTCCCTAGCTAGCATAACCTACTTTTATAGCAGTTCTGCCTTCTGTGGACCACATGAAAAAGGAGCTGTTTTCATTACTGCTAAATTAGGCCATGTCTTCACTCCAGGGAAGTTCGACTCTGCTGTGATCGATCTTTTGGAGTTTGATTTAATGGGTCTAGTAAAGTCCCACTGAATCGAACTCAGAGGGCACCCCTGTTGCTCCTGCTCCTGAGAGGAGTAAGGGAAGCTGATGGGAGCGTTTGCTCCCATCGGCCTATTGCTGTGTGACGACTGCAGGGAAACTTGAATTAAGGTGCATCGACTCCATCTACATAATTAAAGAGGCTGGAGTTGCATATCTTAATTCAACCTTCCCCTTTCGGGTAGACCAGGCCTTAGTGTTGTAGTCACAGTGGGTTTACTATCAGTCTTTAGTAGGCTTTGTGTGGTCTTCCATATTTGTGTGGATCAAGCCAACTATTTGAACATAAAAGCTTGTAGGTTGCTATTGCTTGGATATTTTATTGAAAATATATTTTAAAAGTGTCATTTGCACATTTAATTAAAAATATTCTGTACAATTTCTGGTTAATTGTGCAGAAAGTCAGTCCAGTTAGTTACTTCACCTTATGTAATGGATAGGAAGAGTACTGGCCAGCACCAATGACTATGGAGTTAAACTCAGATAGCAAGCAAGGGTGTTGGGTAGGGGACCAGAAGAACCAATCGAGATAGAGTGCTGAAATTTGAATTGGATACAGTTACCTTGCCTGCTTTCTTCAAGTGGGAGAGTTAAAACAGGAGTTGAGAGACAGAGAATTATTTAAACCCAGGCAGGACTACTATGCCTCCAAGGAATTCTGGACATGGAAGTGGACTGAACCAAGAGAAGATTGTGAGTAAGTAAAGAAGGAAAGTGAAACTTGTCGTGATCAGGGTATTTTCTTTATTTTGTGGTTTGGTTTAAACTGCTCTGTGTGAATCTATGCCTCCCCTCCTCATTTACAATCTAAGAATTATTCCCAGAGATTTTCTCTTTGTTTTAATTTGTTTCCCTTAGTTGCTCTGCAACATCTAGCAACTAAGTATGCTTTATCAAATATATCTTTTGTTTTATAATAAAAATCACTTTTTAAGGTGATGATTTGATTCTTGTGTCCTGGAGAGTAACAGGGGTCTCTGTGTGTATTTGCCTGCCTGAGTCTAGGCAGTCAACTACCAGAGACTGCAGCTTGTTTTCCTGTTCTTTTTTTTTTTTCAAGCTCTTTTGCGGCAAAAGACGTTGGGTTATCCCCCGGGGAAAATTCAAGTGTTTTATTTTAGGGATAAAATCACTTGATGGTGGCAGCTACCCCCCGCTCCCCAAGTCAGTGAATCTGTGGCTCTAGGGGAGTTTTTGTAACCAGAGCCTGTAGAGGCAAGGTATATCTAAAGTCTTTGTGGGCCCCCACCTTCTGCACTTGGAGTGCCAGAGTGGGGAACAGCCCTGACACCTTATATGACCCATGCACAGTAGAAATGTGAATACCATAAACTCAGCATGTCAGAAAAGTTTAGTGCTACTAAAATAAACATAGCACAACTAAGGAAAGTTCAAGAGCATGATGAGTATGAACCGTTGCCAAGTTTTTTTTGACATACTGATTTAAAATAAATGTGTTTGTATGAAAACAGATGCACTTTTTGTATAACTCAGCCCTTGCCGCATCCCAGCTCCCAGCCTCCGCCAGAGCAGCCTCTGTCCGCGGTGGGCCTGGGCTCCTGTGGACAGAGGCTGCTCCACAGGACCAGCCCCTGCCTGCGGGGTGCCTGGGTTGCCTGTGGACTGAGGCTGCTCCGGCCACCAGATCAGCCCCTGCCTGCAGCAGGCGGGGAGCTGCTCCAGCTTACCACATTACGGTTAACCAGAACCAGTAAATATTACACATTTAGGGTGATGCTGACTGGTTAACCAAGTAACCGGTTAACCTTTCATATCCCTAATTGAAACTCTGTTGTTTGAAATTTGGATATATTGTCTCAGATTTGACAAGAGTTTGGAAACGCTGACAGCCTTAAGCTCTCACGCTTTTGCAGCAAAGCCCATCTTCCACTTTCAGCGCAAGCTGAAGTTCCATCAACTGTAATGGGATGTAAGCACACAGCTTCCTTTTGATGATATGCTCTGATGAATTGGACCCTATGTGCTTAACCATGCAGCCAGTTTATAAACTCATCAGAGGAAAGCATAATCCCACAAAATGGAATAATTATACTAAACTAAAAGTGACTTTTATCCTAGAATAGCGTGTTCAGACAGGACATCTTTTCAAAATAGCTTATTCCCTGAAAGTTATCCAGTCAATAAACTTTAGTCACACTTGGGTTTCAGCCCAGCTCCCGGGGAAGGCCAACCTACCTTATGAAATCATGATTCAAGCATGGCTCTGGCAGCAGCAGAGTAGCAGAATGGATTATGTGATATCTACTATGGAGGCCTTTGCTCTTCAGAATTTTTGAAATTAGTTCCAAACATCTGGACTGCAGCTCCTTTCCATCCCGTCCAGTTTTATAGAATCATGTTTGTTTTCTGCACCCTTTTAATGCAATGGTTAAATGAGTTCGCACTCGTAATTTATGCAAATTTCACCCCTTTATTTAATCATGCATTTTCCCACACCCAGTCGCCGTCTAGTTCAAAGGCAAATGCAGGTAGATTGCCCTGGGACCAGCCAGCCGCTCCAACTGGGCCTCGAGAATCTCCTTCGGACGGCGGAGAGGGGCCCGGGCCCACCCACTCTCCCAGGCCCCAGCCCAGGGCCCTAACGCAGGGAGCTAAGCTCCCTACTGTAGCAGACGGGGGTGTTGCCCCTAAAT
Source organism: Pelochelys cantorii (assembly GCA_032595735.1). Classification (NCBI taxonomy): domain Eukaryota; kingdom Metazoa; phylum Chordata; order Testudines; family Trionychidae; genus Pelochelys; species Pelochelys cantorii. The sequence continues at coordinate 41,088,219 of CM064329.1, read as the reverse complement.
GCGTTTGCTTGCAAGCCACTGCTCCGCTCCGCCACCCGGGCTCAGATCGTGGGTGCAATGTGCGCTCGCTGCGCCCCCACTCCCGAGTTCCCCCACACATGTTCCTCCCCGCACCTCTCCTCCTGTGCCCTTGCCTCCCTGCATTCCTCCTCCTGTTCCTCCGTTTCCCTTCCTGCCCGGGTGTCTCCCTTTTTCACCTCCGTCCCTGGGCTCAGCGGGTGACGTCACGCTCTTCCCCGGCCTTACGCCCTCCCCTATGGGCGTCTCTGGGCGCCCGCCTGACGTCACATGCCCGGAGGGTGTGACGTCATCCTCCTGCGCCGGGCCTGCGGGGCCTGTGTCCTCCACACGGCCCCTCCTCCTGAGCCTCCCACGGCCCAGGGCAGTGGCGGGGTTGCTTCACCCCACCACAGAGTACCTATACAAAAAAAAAAGTCACTTGGAAGACAGTTAGTGACAGGTGGGTCTAAACACAAATCCTTTAAAGGGCCATCCTATGGTGTGAGCCTACGTTATGGTTGTTTAGTTATTTCAGGGTACATTGGCCTGGCTATATCAGCTTTCCGCAAACTATATTCTGGTCCCCCAGATCTGCATCATTCTTGATGACAGCATTATTTTCCCGGGAGGGTGGGGGATCAATAGGGATTCATAACTTAGTCAGTGTATTACAGCTTTATTCAGAGGTGATCTGATTGAGGGTTCACCCAGAGATCTCATGGAATGTCCCACCCTCTTGATAGGGAGGCATTGAGTCATTTTCTTTCTTCATTTCTCTCTACTTTTGAACTATTCTTTCAGGGTTAATAGTGAGGATAGTATTAGACGCAAAGAACTTGTTTTATATTATCTAACATTTAAGCATTAGAGAGCACCTAGAGTTGGATGGGTATTAATAAAAGGTGCTATAGCAGGAGGAGGAGGAAACCTGGTTGTTCTGACTTACCTGCAGAGCTCTGCACCCTACTTACATCCTGCTTTCCTGACTTGTGCTCTGATTTTGCTTTTCCTTCCATACCACAGGTTGGTCTTCCAACCTAGGAGGATATAGAAAAGGAATGTGATACTCTTTGTGCTTAGGTAGAGGTCAGACTATTTATTTGATGCTGAAGCAAGGTGAGAATTAGGAATGTGGGAGTGTCTTTACCAGAGACAGATAGGGTTGATAGAAAGATTGAAGCCATCAACAGTATACCTGTAGCCCAAGTATGCTCAGCCTTATTTTCCTAAGTGTGAAATGGAGTGTCACAGAAAGAAGTAATTGGTAACATAAAAATCCTCTGGGGCTTTGTAAGGCAATTTGATCACCTTCCCTAGTCATTGAATAAAAAACCTTGTCTAGGGCTTAGATTTATTTTCTCCGGATTGTGTCATAGGGCTGGCACTAAATCACAGGGCCCAGCCCCACATAGGAGTAACACCGTGAAGGTTATGCATATGTATTCTAAGTATCAGTAGCAACAGATCTGTCAAAGCAACAATTACGAACAATTTTGAGCAAGCTTTCTCTATCACTAGGGCTCTTTAGAATGTCAAAATTATTGATGTGGAAAAATGTATTAATTTGCTTTGTTAGCTAAAAAAAAATGTAGCAGAAGCAACATTTATTTGCCAATTCCACAGAGAGGATAAGAGCATTTTACATACTGTATGATCTGTGTATTTCTAACAGTCTTACAAAACGTAAATCAAATTGCAATATGAGTCACATATTAAAACACAATTGAATATGTAGGTGTATGAAGGAATATTCTGTTTTGACAGTCCATTTTCTGTTACTTTCTAAATCATAAATGCATGTTTCATGAACTCTGGAGCTGTGTTTTATACACAGATGAGTGCGCCGGAGAATTTAAAATAAGTACAAACTTTGAAACCTTTAGAAAAGTGCACTAAACTGATGCTGTAATTAAAAATAGGGTTTTTTTAATTATTCTGTGTGTAATGTTTATAATTCACGTTCACACCTTTTTTGAGAGCTTATAAAGAGTTTAAAATTGATAATATTAACTTTGTTTTGTAATAAATCTTTTGTAGAAAGATGGCTACTAATGGTTGGGAGTTACGGGTTTTGTAAGACAAGCAAATGTAGAACAACACTTTAATTTTCTTCTATTACAAGCAGTTGTTTAATTTGATTTGATTTTATAGAAAGAACAGTTACCTATTGTATCAGCTGTGCAGACAGCAGTTAAGTATTGCTGTCTGTATAGTTGGACCAGTGACAATATGCCAGCACAAAGCAGGATAGTTCAAGAATATCAAGGAGATTGAGGGTTTGTCTACACTTAAAAGGCTACACAGCTGCTGTAGTGGTTCAGTGAAGATGCTACCTAAGCCCACAGGAGAGCTTCTGCAGTCAGTGTCAGTAATCCACCTCCTTGAAAGGTGATAGCTGTGTCAGTAGGATAAGTTTTCCCAGTGCCCTACAACAGTCTACACCAGAGGTTGGGTCAGTAGCACTGCATTGTTCAAGGATGGGGTCTGAATGCACCTTATTCCTCCTTTAAATTAGAGCAGCAGCTGCTCCTGCAAGCATATGTCTCCTACCGTGTATAGCAAGCAGGGGTTCTGGGAACCTGAGCAAAACTTCGAACAGTGAAAGACCACCTTGTCTTGGTCATGATAATGTAACTGATTACTCTTGAGAAGGCTTGTCCTGGTGCTACATCTTCTTCACCATTAACATGACCTGACATTACAGCTTCTAAGTTTCCTCTGTTTTACTACTGATAAACCATAAATCATGTAATTTTTGTGATCACATTGTTTGTACGGTGTGTCCTTTTGTTAATCAAATCGTGTGTATGGTGATGATTTCTCTATGAATGGCCCCAGATTCTGCTATATACTTATGCGCTCTGAAAAATTATTTGAGACATAATTCTTGTTTTTACATATTTTAGTAATTCACTTTATTTTCATGTCTTTCCAAAATTGCATTGTATCTTCCAGATCACTGGTTCATTTGCATAGCCCTAAAAATTTTCAACTGGAGGAACAGATCCCTTTGGAGATCTTAAATATAGGGTACGGCTAGACTGCGAGAATCTATCAGAAAAAGACATGCAAAATACTCTCCGCATTTTGCTTATCTTTTTCCGATACTTATGTCGGAAGAGGCTTTTCCGAAATTTGGCCCATCTAGACTGGGCCAAATTTCTGAAAAACCTCCTCTTTCAAAAGCCCCATTCTTCCTTGTGGAACGAAGAATACAGGGACTTCCGAAAGAGCACGTTTGCTCGTCCGCAAAAAAAAGCGGAAGAGCAAATGTGTTTCCTGGACACAGTGGAGTTTTTTTGGAATACCTCTGGTATCCCGAAACCCCCCCACAGTCTAGCCGTACCCATAGTGTCTGAGGACCACGTGTTCAGTAGTAACAACAATCTTTCATGCACCTCTTAGACATATTCTGCATACCCCAGCGTTCTGCAGACTGCAGGTTGAACACCACTGTTCTAGATTGAGATATTACTGTTGTGCTAAACATATTAAACTCTTACTTATAGTAACAATATAAGATTTAAACACTGAAGTTGCTTTTCTGTGTAGAAGTCAGTTCTGGCATCTAAATTTAGAAGCCTAATCTTGTTCCTATTTAAGTCCATTAGCAAATTCTCATTGTCTTCAATAGGAGTAGCATTGTACTATTAATATGAAGGATTTAAAAATACCTTTTTCAACTAGTGCCATAGAAGGAATAAGGAAATATATAAGGGTTATCAACTCAAAATCAAGATGTTCAGTTGCTGAAGTAGTGAAAAATACCCCTGGATAGTGAAGTGGGTAAGGTGGTGAATGTGTAATTCATCTGCCTGGTGATGTTGGCAGCAACAAAGACCAGGAGTTCCATATCTACATGTTCTTCTTAAAATTACAAAACAAGCCCATCTCAAGCCTCAACCCAGAAATCTGGGAAAACTAAACTCCATTTTGGGTTCTCTGAAATTATACTTCCTCATTCTTAAGCACTGAATCGGTATATAAGAAAAAAATGTTTATTAAGAGGAGAGGAAACGTAGTATTAATATGGGGAAATGCTGTGACAATGATTAAAAAGTATTCGAACAATAAGTAAACAACCCCCACCCTCCACTGTAACCTTAAGCACCAGAACACTGTCTCCATACTAGGTCTATGGCTGAGCTCCCGAGCCCAATTTACCAGTGATTTCAACTCTCATGGTGGTTAAGAAGAAGCAAGGGGTTTCATTTGATTCTGTATAGCTAAACATTGGATGGAGAGGGTCAAATGGGATCTAGGATCTTTTGAACAGAGTCTTCACGCCACATAAGACACCTGCACCAATCTTCCCTTCCTTTCACTTGAATTTGGCATCATTACAATTGAGACTATGCGTAGGGAGACCCTCAGTTTGGGCATAAGTACTGTCCTTTGCTCTTCAGTCATCCAATGAGGATATCAATATTTCAGCATCCCTGCATCCAAGATTTAAGCGAACTCAACCCAAAACAGCCAAAATGGATCGTTTTGCAAAGCAGGTATGTCTGTGGATCACTTAGGCAAAGTAAAAACTTAAAAAACAACAAATAGTCTGGTAGCACTTTAAAGACTAACAAAACATGTAGATGGTATCATGAGCTTTCGTGGGCACAGCCCACTTCTTCAGTAGATAGCTGTACAAACAGTCTCACATCTTGGCCCTCAGTTCTTCAATATGTGGCAGGAGTCAGCTCATTCAGACCACAGGCTTGTGAACAGTCACTGCTTTAAAAGTGATTTTGGTACTGTCAGTAGGACCTGTCACAAGAGATAGAGACGAGGCAACTGTTGTTTTAACAAATGGCAAATCAATTGTTATAGACTTCAACATATCGGTTTCTTCTAAACAACTACAACACGTGCTAATGATTACTATAACACAGATTAGGCCTTGTCTCTGTTTATTGGGAGATTGGCACTGTGGGGGTGCATCTCCTGGAGATCAATTTAATAAGTCTCTAAATTGACTGCTGATTTCACTCCCGCCGGCTCCAGTACTACACCTGCTTGAGAAGAGTAAGGGAAGTTGACAGGAGAGTTTCTCCCATTGACCTCCCATAGTGGAGACATTGCAGGAATTTGAACTAAGGTACTATTCACATACCTGGAGTTGTGTACTTAGTTTGATATTACCCCTTGTGTAGAACTAGCCTCACTCATATTAACATGCTTATAAAATGGTTTAAAATAGAACAACATAGAAATGCAAAGGCACTTCCAGAGTGTGCAGCAAAAGTGTCTACATAGAACATTAGTGAGGGGTAACTAGCATCCTGTAACTTGACATACAAACTTGTATGTGTAACTTCCCATGCAAACAGGCCCTAAATCTCTTTAAAAATAAGTTCATTATTTTAGGAGCATAATGTGTTACCATTTATTCAGCAAAACTTTGAAAACATATGAAACTAGCAAATACATTTTCTCAAATTTATGAAGGAGTTCATCATTTTCTGTTTAGAAAACTGAACATGCATTTACCATCTGGGATGTGAAGAGTCTATTTATTTTTTAATATACAAATTTTTTTTTATTTTCATGACCTTTAATTTAACCAAAAATGGAGACAAAGTTGCTTCAATATTGACATATTAATTTTTTTATTGGATAGTATATACATGCTGTGGAATAAATATAATCTACTCACCAGATAATTTTTGCCATAACTATGCTTTTGATTTACTAAATACATTTTCTTTTTTTAAATGATAAACATTTAAAAAATAATGTGACCAGTAGAGGTTTTTTATATATCCATGTGTCTGTGTGCTCTCCATCACTGTTGCATTTGAGCACATAAAATTTTGTTAATAAGCATTTATTAAAGATCAGACAGTCTGTTATATGAAATCTGGATGCTTGGTGTTATGTAGCTGAAATTATGCTTAACACTGTGATGGGGTGGACGAGGCCCAGAGGGCCCCCTGGTGGTGACCCCAGAATCCTGTCACATGCTCACTCAGGCTTGGTCTACACTAGGACTTTACATCGAATTTAGCCTCATATGGTCAATTTTTTAAAACTGATATGTCCACACAACCAAGTCTGTCACATCAACATTAAGGGCCACTGAAGTCGATTTCAGTACTCCCTTTTTTCACAAGGAGTCACACTATTCCCAATCTCGCATGGTCAAATTTACACGAGCATATGTGCAGCATTACCAAAAGTTGAGGTTATTGGCCTCTGGGAGGCCTCCTACAGCTGAACACTCTGGCCAGAGCTTGTGCCTCTAAGGCTCTCCCAAGTGACCAGAAAAAGCCCCAGGAAAATTTTAATTGCATTTCCTGTGTGGCCAATGTTGCTGTGAGCACATTCAAAGTGAGCAGCACACTGTACCGTACATGAACATGTGTTTGATCAATTCTAGTAATACTGAAATGAGTTCAAATACTTCTACTCCTGTGGGCTCTAGTTCCCAGGGATGCAGAAGAGTGCCAGCATGGAGTGTCCCAAAGATCTTGGACCTCACTGATCCATGAGGCAATGAAGCAGGAGTCTTACCTGCACAGCTCCATGAAGCTCTGAGATAGGAACACTTTGATCACAACTTGTTAATGTGTCTGCAGATGAAGCAGGAGTCTTGCCTATACAGCTCTATGAAGCTCTCAGATAGGAACTCTTTGATCTTCTCACAAGATTCTTGAGGGTGCCAGCTTTATTCCATCCTTCGCGGTAGGACTCCTTCCTATACCAAGCCATCAGTAGTGGTCTGGCAACATTGAACCACAAAGTAGTGCAGCATAAGGCTCAGGTTTATGGCCAGTATCTGCTCCTGATCACTCTGTGTGATTCGAAGAAGACTGATATCTCGCATGGCAACCTGCAGGAAGAAGGAGGGGAGCCTATTCCCTATGCCAGAGGAGGCTGTGAAGGCTAGGACTATAATAGAGTTTAAAGAGAAGCTAGATAATTTCATGGAGGTTAGGTCCATAAAAGACTATTAGCCAGCGGATAAAATGGTGTCCTTGGCCTCTGTTTGTCAGAGGCTGGAGAGGGATGGCAGGAGACAAATCGCTTGATCATTGTCTTCAGTCCACCCTCTCTGGGGCACCTGGTGCTGGCCACTGTTGGCAGACAGGATACTGGGCTAGATGGACCTTTGGTCTGACCCAGTACGGCCATTCTTATGTTCTTATTCGCACTCTTCATGGGAAGTCGCGTGTGCTGGATACACATACCTCCCTCCCACACGGGCTGGAAAAGAACCAGTTTCCCCAGGAAGCCAAGTACTGGACACAGTGGAAAGCCTCCCCACCCTGTCTCCCTGGCTGGCCCCTTATCATGCCTACCTTCCTCCAAACTGAGTGCATCCCAATGCTCCCCTGAGAACTCTGTGCACCTACTATAAAGTGCCTGTTTTAAAGCAAACATTTGTTTCCTCCGTTGTCTTTGAGAGACTATCGGTGTAGGCTAAGAGATTGTTAGGCTTAACACAAAGTATCTCCTATAATGTCTGTCCTTATAACTTTTCATTGGAGGTAGGACTGCAGCCAGTGCTCAGGGTACACCCTCTCTTACGGCATCTGCCTCCTGCTCAAATCCGCAGGCGAAAGCAGACAAGGAAGGACTTGTTCTGGGAGCAGATGGACTGCATGAACTCCCTCATGGAGAAGATATGGGCAGAGTGCCTGGACCAGATCGCGGAATGCCAGGAGAGAGGAGCCACCAGGGAGCAGCAGGCGAGACACCAGGAGACTGTCTTCCCCCCAACCACTGTGATGGAGCGCCTGGCTTCATGTCCAGAGAGGGCCTTTTCCCTGAATCCGGTCCATTCCAATAACAACTCTGGTCCCTCCACCCCCAGCCCCATTGCTTCCACTTCCAGGGTCCCGAGGGATTGCTGGGGCCCCAGGACATGGGGGGGGAACTCGAGAGCAGTCTTACCCTCCAGGACTACAGGAGGCAGAAGGCAGTCCCACAGGCGTTCCTGTACTCCACTCCCTCCCCCCCCTTCCCCGCCACCCAAACACACACACTTTTTTCCTTTCCCTGCTGTTTTTTCCTAATGAAAACTCATGTTCTTTAAACAACAGTCTCTTCATTACTTAAACTGCAGGGGTGGGGTAGGGGATTAAAGGCAAACACAGGGAATGCAGGGGCAACTGGTCGAGAGCAACATGGAAAATTCTCAAGACAGGCCATGCATAAAACTATCCTTCATGGTCTGTCTAATTTGCGCTGCACCTTGCTGTGCCCTCCTTATTATGCTGGTGTCTGGCTGCTCGAACTCTCTGATTAGGTGCTCTGTCCCAGACTCCACCTTGCCAGATAAGTTTCCCGCTTGCTCTCACAAAGATTATGGAGCACACAGCAGGCTGCCATGAGAAAGGCAATGTTGCATTCGCAGAGGTCCAACCAAGTCAGGAGACTCCTAAACTTTCCCTTTAAATGTCCAAAAGCACATTCAACCACCATTCTGCACCTGCTCAGCCTGTTGTTGAACTCCTGCTTATTGGGGTCGAGGCTGCCCATGTACAGCTGCATGAGCCACAGGAGCAAGTGTTAAGCTGGGTCGCCAATGATCACAAGAGACATTTCCACCTCTCTGATTCTGATTTTTCTGTCTGGAAAAAGAGTTCCATTGTGCACCTTTCTGAAGAGGCAGGAGTTCCGAAAGATGTGAGCATCATGCACCTTTCCCAGCCATCCCACATGAATGTCAGTGAAACAGCCCTTGTGATCCACCAGCGCCTGCAGCACTTTGAAGAAGTACCCCTTCTGGTTGATGTACTCCATGGCAAGGTGGTCGGGGGCCAAGATGGGGATGTGCATTCTGTCTACGGCCTCACTGCAATTAGGGAACCACCGCAGCAAAGCCATCCACTATGGTATCCGCCTTTCCCAGTGTCACAACCCTCTGTAGCAGGTTATCAGTCGCCTTGACTACTTGTGTAACAGCAGCCCCCCTGTAGATTTCCCTACTCCAAACTGATCCCCCACTGACCAGGAGCAATCTGGTATTGCAAGCTTCCATAGGGTTATTGCCATGTACTTCTCCTCAGTCAAAGCAAGTCTCATTTGGGTATTCTGGTGTCTTAGCACAGGGGAAAGCCATCTGTAAAGTTCCAAGAAAGTGGCCTTGTGTATTTGGACGTTCTGTAACCATTACTGATCATCCCATCTCTGCATCACACCATGGTCCCATCAGTCTGAGCTTGTCTCACAGCATCAGAACTGGCATACCACAGTGGACACAAGATTGACTGGAGGCTGCGCTAACATCAGCACCAGACCTTGCATTATCAGCGACTGCATGCCACGCTGAGCTTCATCCTCATCCTCTTGCTGGAGGAGCAACATGCATACACTGTGGAAGTCCTGCGCCATTAGGCACACCATGGCACACTTCAGCATCACAATGGTTGACTGCAAACCGGGCTACATGCTTGCACTGCCAGGCATCTTTGCGAGGAACTAGGGCACAAAAAGGTGTGAGCACACTGCCTCCCCTTTATATTGTGCAGAGGGGGAGGGACTAGACAAGTACATTAAGAGACACTACTGACATGAGCCCCATCATCACCCACTGCAGAGTTTTGGTCCTAGCGGGTACCATGAGCATAGCCCAGATTGCAAAGCTGCCCATGTTGCATCATTCTCTGAATCTATGGTAGGCTCCCTAATGTGGACGTGCTATTTTGGACTACATTCAATTCTTCCCCTCAGTGAGGACATGGACTTTCGACTTTGCAAAATTGGGTGCCCAGAAATTGACCATATTAGATTCGACCTTATCTTATAGTGTAGATGTATCCTCAGAGAGGAATAGAAGGGAAGTCCTCCAAGCAGCCAATCAAATGAACTGGAATCAAGTGGAGGCCAGGAGTTGCCAAATCAAATGAATCACTAGATTGGTCTTTCAGAGTGCATCTACATTGCAGGGCTTAACTTGAAATAAGCTGCACAAATTGAGCTACGTCAATTACATAGCTTATTTCGAAATAGCTTATTTCAAAATTGGGAGCATCTACAAAGCACTTATTTTGAAATAGAGCACTCTTCCTCTGCCTTCCCTTACTCCTCGTACAATGAGGGCTACAGGAATCGGAGTAAGAAGTCCTCCAGCTTGACAGTATTTTGACCTTATTTCTAAAAATCTGCCTGATGTTTAGACAAGGACTAAGTTATTTCAAAATAATGTTGCTGTGTAGACGTACCGACAGTTAGAGGTATTTTGGCAGGGGTGTATTTGGATACTTTCACTGCTTCTTACTTTTTCTGGGGTTAAATGGATATAAGCTGGCTATTAGGAAGTTTAGACTCGAAATTAGGCGAAGGTTTCTAACCATCAGAGGAGTGAAGTTCTGGAACAGCCTTCCAAGGGAAGTAGTGGGGGCAAAAGACCTATCTGGCTTCAAGATAAAGCTAGATGGGTTTATGAAGGGGATGGTTTGATGAGGTAACATGATCTTGGCAATTAATTGACCTTTCACTATCAGTGGTATATAGGCCAATGGTGGGAAGATAGGAGTTGCTATAGAGAACTTTTTTCTGGGTGTCTGGCTCGTGAGTCTTGCCCACATGCTCAGGGTTCAGCTGATCGCCATATTTGGGGTCGGGAAGGAATTTTCCTCCAGGGTAGATTGGCAGAGGCCCTGGAGGTTTTTCGCCTTCCTCTGTAGCATGGGGCACAGGTCACTAGCAGGAGGATTCTCTGCATCTTGGGGTCTTTGAACCATTGTTTCGAGGACTTCAATATCTGAGATATAGGTGAGAGGATTATTCTAGCAGTGGGTGGGTGAGATTCTGTGTCCTGCATTGTGCAGGGGGTCAGACTAGATGATCAAAATGGTCCCTTCTGACCTTAAAGTCTATGAGTCTATGAGCTTTGTTGTTCAGATTATTCAGTCACCATTTGCTGGTGTTAAATACTTGTAAAAACTTATCAGCACAATGTGTAAAAGTAGTGCTGGAAAGAGACCATGGTTTTGTATACACTGTCAATTGAGCAACCAAGATTTTGTGGTTCACAGGTATTTAAATCTAACATCCCCCTCCAAGAACAAAGCTTTGCTGTGGCAAATACTAGCGTAAATAGTGCTTTGTCCAGTAAATGCTGCTTGTATGGGGTGAAAATTTTATGTTGACAAAAATGAGGACAGTATTTACACTGTCTGACATTTAGTGAGAGGGCTGCGTCAACACAGTTGTCTTGCTAAAAGGTGTGTAGTGTAGACATACCCGAAGATCATATATGTGAATGCACCCAAAATAAAATGTGTAAGGGACATCAGGAACCCCACTTCTTTCTGAAAATTATCTACTATTATTACAAGTAATCCTCGGATCACGATATCTGAAAAAGATAAGTGATGAGGTGTGGACCACTCTTCTTTTTCAGTTCCTTTACATCATGCAGTTGATTGCACTGTGTCGATAGTTAGTTTTACCATCATCCTTTTGTCCAGTGGTTCTTTCTCACAACAGTGAGGGAAAAACGCTTTGTAAGCTAAAATATGTGGTGGTAAAATCCCAAAAACTGCTAAGAGGCTTAAGAGCAGATACAACCTGTGAAATTACTTTTTACTCATTTTCTATTGCTTTTTTTTTTTTTTTTTACTAAATTTTCAGTGTTGCTAATATTTTGTTAAAGTACATTAATGCTGTTGTTTTAGTAACAGAGAACATCATAAGATAATAGAGGGCCAAATAATGGAGTGTATTTCAGCGATAAGTTAAAGGTCATATAAACATAGAAGATTACAGTTGGAGGACACCTCAGAAGGTCAGCTACTCCAAATCCATGCTCAAAGCAGGGCCAAGCCCATGTAGATCATTCTAGCCAGGTCTTTGTCTTTAAAACCTCTAAGGATGGAGATTCCACCACCTCCCAGTGGTCAGTTAAGAATAGTTGAAAAATTACAAAAAAACAAAAGAGGAGATCATTATGAAGAGACCAGAGTCTGCAGTCATACAATTTCAGCCTGTAATTCCCTGAGGTTTATCCTCAGTTTTGTCCCAGAGTTGCCATGTAGCCTTGGGCAAGTCATTGGGTAAATTTGAGGAAGACTCTTAAGATTAAATTCTTTGCATTTGTAGTTTCTCAATATATAATATAGGGATAATAGCGCTTAAATTCAAGTGTCGTGAGATTTAATAATTTGATGTTTCTAGATCAGTGGTTTTCAATCTATGGGTTGCGATTTAGTACTGGCTCATGGAATGTCAGGCATTGGGTCTCATTGCTGAAAGGGATCAGGTGACTAGAGGGGGTGCTAGAGCAGGCTACTGTCCTGTTTTGGCACCACAGACTACACTGTACCCTAGAAGTGGCTGGTAGCAGGCCCAGTTCCTGGGTTGCGGTGGGGCGAGGTGCCTAGGCCTTTGTGGACTGCACCTGCCCTGAGCATTAACTTCACACTCCCATTGTCTGGGAACCTGCTGCTGGCTACTTCTGGAGCACAGCATGGTCTGCTGTGCCAGGAGAGGCAGGAAGCCTGCCTTAGCACCCTTGCTGCACCACCCACAGGGAGCTGCTCAAGGTAAGGCCCTCCGGCCCCAGCCCTGGACAACACCGCCCCCAACCAAAGCTCTCATCCTCAGCCCCACCCCGGAACCTTCATTCTAGTCAAATTATGTTGGATCATGGGCATCAATAATTCTTCAACTGGGTCATGAGAAAAAAAAGGTTGAAAACCACTGCTCTAGAGGCCTATGAAGATTTAAAGTGCTATATAAGTATCAGGTAATAGTAGTAGTATCACGTAAACTAGATGTAGTTGGGCTTGGTCATTTCTGACTGGGTGACTTCAAAAAGAAGTATTAATGTTTCAGTTGGTGACACTTAGAGTGAATGTTGTGCCTCATCATGATGTTAAGGGGTTTTGCGCGGCAGCTGGAGGAGAACATAGTGGTGTTCAGGATCCAGTGGTACTACAAGACCAAGAATATTTACACCGGTATTTTTTCCAAATTCTTATTTACGTCATTGCTTTTTTGCCCCTTTGAAACCCGTGTATTATTTTCAACAGGGTATAGTATACTTTACTTCCTGCTCTAAGGCTATATCTGTGCTACCACTTATGTTACTCAGGGGTGTGAATATTCCACCCTACTGAGCAACATAAGTTATGGCAGCATAAGTGTTAGTAAGCACAACACTATGTAAGTGAGAGAGTTCATTGGGGTGGATTAATTGTGTCAGCGTGAGAGGGATTGGTCCTGCTTTTAGTAGGGGATTGAACTCAGTGGCCTTCTGAGGTCTCTTCCAACCATATGATGCTGTGATCAGCCTAGAGCGGTGTAGGGAATAATTCCGGACACACTGGGTGCAGGTGAAAACAAGCAGAGGATTTATTGGTTTACACAGCTGGTGGAGTACCCATTAGGGGTTAACCTGGTGAGCACTGACTTAATCAAAATATACATTAGATTATATAGGCAGCAGATGGGCGGAGGGGAAGTGATTGGATAGGTCTAGCGGCGGAAATGAGATGTGCACATAAGCCAATGAACTACAAAGGTTACACAGTATCTCCGCCCATCGCCAATTAAACATGTTATCACTAATACAGGTAGTTATTCCTAACAAGCTAAATGAGCCAACATAAACAAAGGCATGTTGATGGGAACTTGTTTTGCTGCGATTGTGATATGTCTACTACAAAATGACTACTTCCTTGCGTTGGCACAGTCCTTGGGATCCAAGCTGATTAATCTGAAATTACAGGAGACAGTTAGAGAAACCGTGCAGCCTGGCTGGTTCCAGCCAGGCCTTATCAGAGTGAGGCCCCTTTGGAATGTGGTTGCCAGGGGAACCTGGGTCACGGTAGCTACTATCTGTGTGCTTCTCAGGCTTGGCCTTAATAATTTAGGATTTGAGTTCTCAATTCTCAGCAAGATACCATGGTCTGCCTCAGTTTACCCCTACAAGCAGCTACACAAGATCTTACACTGCTGCAGCGCTTATGCTCTTAAGATATCAGGCCCAACCATGGTTGGGACCTGCAAACCCTTTTCTTCTGGGAATCTGAGAATTGAGTAAAACAACTGAAAACAGTGGCTTCAGAACAAATCATTACTTATTTAGGATAAGTAATACCCAGGTGTACAGCCTTTTTATTGTTTTTTGCCCCGTAGGTACGAAGCCCATACAGGGGTAAAAAATGAATAAAATCTGTACACCTGGGTATTACCTGTCCTTAATCTTTCCTTGCCAACCTTTGCAAGTTTCTCTCCCCCTCTCTGGGTGGGAGAAACAGGCTGTGCTGTTCACAGCAATCTCCCCGTCTCAGTATACTCCCAGGCCAGCCTGTCATCTTTCTTTGGAGCATTCTGAGTAGCATCTGGCCACTCACTCAACTTCATTCTTTTCTAGACCCTGGGCATTCTAACATTTTAGCATTGCCTTTAATCTCTATCATCTCAGCACTAGCAGAACATCTGTGTCACCATGGCTGGGGTGGAGGAGTCTTTTCTTGGCCATAAACCTAGGTCTTATGTTAAATGTTTGTTGGGATGAGCCTTAGCCATTGTTTTACCTTTCCTGGTTGTTCCTTCAACAAACAGTTTTGATGTAATTCCACAGGAAGCAACCCATCATAAATTCACTTATGGAGACGTGCATCATTTTCAGAACAAATAATACAGATGTTCCTACTTTGTCACATGTCTGGTTTTTAGAGGATATTAACATACGAGATGAAAGGTTTGAGGGCCAGTTTTTCACACTAGAGGTAAACAATTAAGGTTTGGGGATATGGCCTTTGAATCAGGTTAACACAGAGAACTAAAGATTGGCAGTGTTGAGAAAAAAGAAATAACAAAGAAACCTTAACCATGAGAGGGAACTATATGGAGTCTTTATGTCACAAGAAGAAAGAACCAGTGGAAGTCTACAAATTCTCAAAACGTTCAGGAAAATCTTTCTCTAAGAAAAGAAATTGGGAAATGATAAATTTCTCAGAGCTATCTTAAATATAAATTAAAATATTGAGTATGAGTTGATATGTCAGATGAATCACCACTCTTTTCTAGGCTATCAAATCCTATTTCTATTACACTGAATATCATTATACACATTTAATGACATATGCTTTTAAATTTGTGTGGGCAAATAACCTTCATGTAATACTTATTTATTCCAAATATTTCCTAGACTTGTGGCTCATGGTTAAGTGAATTTATACACCCCAACTTTAAAATGGATACAATTTCTAGTAGTAAGGAACTGTGTTGTGAGGGAATTTGTGAAATGATTTTTGTTTTTGTTTTTTTTAATAGTCTTGTTTTCATTTCTTGTTTCTCATTTTTCTTCATTTGGATGAATGCAAATAGTGGACCCTTCTCGCTGATACTAGCTGAAAACTAGAGTAACTCACTGTAGTCAATGGAGTTGCATTAATGTAAATCTGGTCTGAGAGCAAAACTAGACCTAAGGTAAAACTTTGAAAAGTGCCTAAGTCCTGTTTTCAAAATTACTTATGTGTCTAAGGCTACGTCTAGACTGCACGCCTTTTTCGACAGAGGCTTTGTCGACAGATACTGTTGACAAAGCCTCTGTTGAAAAAGAGCGTCTAGACTACGATCACTATTGTCGAAAAAACAAGCCGCTTTTTCAAGAGAGAGTCTGGATGCTCTCTTTTGAAAAAGCACAGTTTCCATGCAATAGTGCTTTTTTTCAAAAAAGTACTTTCGAAAAAAGGTGTTATTCCTCATAAAATGAGGTTTACTGCTGTTGACAATACTGCCGCGTTCTGTCGACTTAGTGTCCACAGAACGCGGCGGTAGTGTAGACACAGGCATAGTTTTGTCAACAAAAGCCAACTTTTGTCGAAAAAACCCTGTAGTCTAGACACACCCTAAGTGTCATTGAGACATAGGCTCCTAGATTCCTAAATCTTTTTTGAAAATGGGACTGAGAAGCCTATGTCATGTAAATGCTTTGGTAAATTTTTCTCCTATTTGTTGTTTGTTTCCTACTTTAAAAGGGAAGAAATATTTCACAATTAGCATTCAGATTGAGACTTTTTATCTGTGTGTTTTTTTTTAATAGGAAACAGATTCAGGCTCTTCTAGGACAGTTCAGCCAAGCAGAAACTCTGTTAATCTCAGCTGGAGTAGAGCCAGGGACACTAGATGGAGTTCTTTTGGATGCTGGGTGTTCCTCTATGCAGCTTGATACTCCTGAAAGAGGTTTTTCCCTGCAAAAGGATGGCCCTTTGGATATGAGGATGGATAGCGGCAGGTACGTATTGATCAGACATTTCTTCTCACAACAAGAAATCAATTTCTCAACACACTCTGAATTTAATTTCCTTTTTATGTTGCAGAATTCCCATCACACGCCCACATCTAACTCTGCACATACATAATAAATCAGCTTTGTTCTTTTGCTATAGAGGCTCATCTAGTTCTCAAGATTTAGGGCCAAATTCCAGTCTCATGCCATCGTAAGTCCAGAGTGAAGGTATTTCTGGGTTTCATTGGTGGAAGATCAGAATTTGACTGCAAGGCTTTACTTATTGAAGGTTAAAAGCAACTAATAACAACAATAATTAAAACAAACATCTTTAATTTTGTTAAATAGACCATAAATAAATTAAGTCTCCACATGATGTAGGTTATAAATGTAATTGTAACTGAGAAAGTAGTTTATCATCTAGGTGAAATGAAGATGCTTCAATTCTAACATTTCTTTTAACCTTGGTAGCTACTCTGAAGATGGGCATGTGCTAACCTCTACAAAGAAATTGTACTGAGCCTATCAATTAAATTACAGTGCAACACTGCTTTCAAGGCATTAAATATTCTACCACTACTTGCAGGCTTACTGTAAGCAATGCATTAACGTCTCCCTGTGTTTCATAGCAAGCAACTTATAATGACTTACTTTATACTCAAATTAACAATTAGCCCAAAAAACT
Source organism: Pelochelys cantorii (assembly GCA_032595735.1). Lineage (NCBI taxonomy): Eukaryota > Metazoa > Chordata > Testudines > Trionychidae > Pelochelys > Pelochelys cantorii. Next base: position 41,071,348 of record CM064329.1, on the reverse strand, counting down.
CTTTTATATTTAATTGATTAGAGTCAATGCTGAGTATAATCTGGAAGGTGGAATGAAATTATAATAATAAATAGTGATATTTTCTACGTATATAACAACTGTCACCTTAAAGGATCTCAGTGCATTTCATAAGGAATATGCCTTTTTCCATAAATGATCAAATATGAAATCACCTCTGTTGTATGGATGATGATAATTTCCCTCTAAGGGAATGGGAAATTCTGGCCAAGTATAATTGGACTAAATTGGTGTCTTAGAATATAAGGTGTGGTATTAATATTGTTCACACATAGCCAATGGTACGTCAGTTTCTAAGAAATTATCTTAAAGACTGTCACAGTTAACTGCATCATACTTGACTTAGTCAACTGTTATGAACAGCTGAGATCTTACTGGAGTTCAAGCCTGTGGGTTCAAAGAATTTGTAAACCTGAGGTTTTTTCTACTAAAATATTCCTGCTGGTATATGAACTTGTGTGATAAAAATAAAGAATGACTGTGATAAAACCATACAGTTGCCGATAACTATTTGCCTGCCATAGTTATCTTATGTTTGGTTCTATCCTGTAAGATACTGTGGGGAAATAATAAATTACTGAAAATATTCTGCCTGACAGTCCCTTCGTAGAAGAGACAAGTCTATGAAATAGTTGAATTAGACTGCGCAGTCTCTGCTCATTATGCAGTGTGTATATAAAAGACCTTGAATTAATTCTATAAAGAAAGTTATGAAGGTGAAAGAAATATTGATGACTATAGGATAATTTGTTTGCCTTTTGGAAGATAGTTAAAATATCCCTTTCTTTTAAAATAACTTTTGAATTTAAATTATCATACTTTTCAGTGTCTGTACAGGAAATTATCTTCATAAGGGATTATTTTTCATAGCACTGCATAAGGGGAAAGATCCTTGAAATTAATTCCTGTATATTCTGAATGGAAAACAGAACAAATTATGAAAGATTACTTGAATCAACACATAAGAAAGGAGTTCATATTTTGAAGATGTCTAAATAAAGGCAGTCTCACAACCTTTTAATTTTTGGAAACATACTTGAACTACAGCTAATCTTTGTCAACTCATTAATGTTAAAAGTTTATAGTAGTGCTTGAAGTTTCAGCTATTCTTTATTGCTAATTAATGTTAAGGAAGACAGTCCATCTGAAGCAATAAGACAGGATTTAAAAGGTAGAAGCTATTTCCGTTTTCACAGGATTGCTTTCTCTTATTTTAAAACCTCAAAGGCACTTGTATGCAGTGTGTGTGTTTGATTTTATGTCTCAATGCTATGAAGCTTCACCTCTTGTCAATGAAAACTGACGTCAGTGAACTAATTGGCTCTTCTTGTGCGTAGGTACCCTGACATGCCCACCGCTGCTGATGTTGTGAATGCTTTAGATCAACAGGCGCTTGCGTCCATCCTGAGAACATACGGGGAGGAGAGGCACGCCAAGAAAATAGCTTCAGCACTCGTTCAGGCACGCAGCATCTACCCCATCATCAGAACTCAGCAGCTTGCCAGCATTGTTGCAGGTACCCTCATTAATTCTGAACAGTGTCTGAGAGAGAAAAAATATTAATCCCCAACGTCCCAGAGGGATCTATTTATTCTTGAAACCATGCAGGATCTAATCCCGTCTATCTTTCTCTGATGTCAGCTTTTTGTGTTTTGTTTTGTAAGCTTCCATTTTTTATACTGAGTCTTGCTGATTAGTTTAATAATAGATTTTACATTACGTGATTTATCAGTTTTGCCCACCAAAGTGAAACATTGAATGACAATCATAGAGGGAATTCTTTATCGTTAGGTTTGATAAGCCCTCAACGATCAAATCTACTTTATATTTGGGCGTGGAGAGAGGGAAGGAGTCAGTACCATGACATTGCCAAATGACTGAAATAAAATATAGTAGCTCATATCTTTCTTCTAAACAGCCAGCTAAGAAGAGTAAAGCAAGGGGTAGGTGATTTCATTTTATGAACATTAACTGGATCAACCTGAAGGGCTTACTGAAACACTTAATGTTAGTTGCAGGTCACCATAAACCTCCTGAATTAAATGTAACTAGGAGATACTTTGTTGCAGGCAGGAATCATTTCATAGCTGTTGCCATAAGAGGAAAGGTTTTCAAGCCAAAAAACAGTTTAGTTGCCAAAGACATTCCATTGGGGTATGTCTACACTAGCCCCCTAGTTCGAACTAGGGAGGCTAATGTAGGCATTCGAAGTTGCAAATGAAGCCCGGGATTTAAATATCCCGGGCTTCATTTGCATCTTCCCGGGCACCGCCATTTTTAAATGTCCCCTAGTCCGAACTCCATGCCCGCGGCTACACGCGGTTTGAATTAGGTTCTCTAATTCGAACTACCGTTACTCCTCGTGGAACGAGGTGTACCGGTAGTTTGAATTAGAGATCCTAATTTGAACTACCTACTCCATGCCGCGTGTAGCCGCGGGCACGGAGTTCGGACTGGGGGACATTTAAAAATGGCGGCGCCCGGGAAGATGCAAATGAAGCCCGGGATATTTAAATCCCAGGCTTCATTTGCAACTTCGAATGCCTACATTAGCCTCCCTAGTTCGAACTAGGGGGCTAGTGTAGACATACCCTTGGAGAGTCCCATCCTTGTCAGAAATAAATCTAAAGCAGTGAAATTTTTTGTATCCGTCACTAGGGAAACCACCCTTCTAATGTAATATATTATGATTTGTGGTCACAGTTGGTTTATTCATTATGGAAAATTTGTTAAATAACCTTAGAAGTGCATATTTGGGGTGTTTATGGGTACCCACATTTTAGCACTTTACATTAAGGTTAATAGTACTATTTAATATAAGATGTTTAGGTAAGGTATATGGTGAAATCAGATACATCTGAAATTTACTCATAAAATACCTTAAATCATTAAAGCTCTGGAAGAAGAATAAAGCCACTATTGCTGTAGAAAAATCACATTGTAGACACGGTATGTCGGGGAAAAAAATTCACAAAAAGGTAGTTCAGTTGATCAATATATAATATACAAACTTTAAATAAACCCTGACAATTATGTATTTAAAAAGTAGCTATTTCCATCAATATTTAGTGCTAATGATTTAATTTGCTTATCACACACTTACCCCTTTCTAGAGCTGTTAATTAAAACAGTATGTCATTGTTTATGTACTTAAAGCAACTACACTGATGCTGTGTTAAATTTTTAGTTATATTTCTTAAAGATACCATGCAAGTTAATATTGCAGCTGTTGTGAACGACCTTAAATACTGGAACATAAGCCCATTTGTTTATAAGCCAACCCCCTAAACTTAGAAAAAATGGTAAAAGTCACTGACCCGTTTATAAGCCGACTCCAGAGTACAGCAATCTGGGACTTTATTAACAGGTCAGTGACTTTTTGCCATTTTTTCTCCATAAGTTTGGTGGGTCAGGTCCCAGATGCTGCAGTCTCTGCTTTTTAAATGTAGTAATTTAGCGGCTCTTACTACATTAAAAGCCAGAGCCGCAGCGTTTGGGACCTGGTGTGAGCTGGGACTGCTGTGTCCTGGCTCGTGCTATGTCTCCAACTGCCCTTTTGCCTTTTAAATGTATTAAGAGCTGCCAGCTAGCTCTTACTACATTTAAAAGACAGAGTCGCAGGATCTGGCACTGCTGTGTCCCAGCTCGCCCCGGGCCCCCTGCTGCTGCTCTGCCTTTTTCGAACCCGTTCAAAAGCCAACTCCTGGTCTTTACAGTGGGATTTTATCCAAAAAAAGTGGGCTTATGAACGAGTATATATGGTAAGTAAAAAAGTCAGCATGTTAGATTCTCAGTCCCATGTAAAAGATAGTGGTCAAATCTGCAGCGGTGTTGGATGGGTTACCTGTGAATCATAGTCTTAATTGCCACTTCTGTCATTTTAAAGCTGTATATCGGTATGATAACATGCATGCCAAAGAAATTTATCAAATGATATTTTATAACAGTTTTTTTCCTTTTAATTAGTACGGTTTCTGTCTACCAACATGTTTGGTAAGCATATGTGTTTTGTACATCTCTCTATATGTAATATGCAAGTAATTAAAACTGGTTTGGCCCAGTTTTTCAGTCTGTACTAGGGAGAACTCTCTAGATTTCAGTGTGAATTCACACTGAGTAAGAGTTCAGGACAGGGCTCTTATTAAGCTTTCATTAATTTTGTATGCCTTAAGATATAACATATTTATTTATTTATTTTATTTCTTTAAAATATTTTTGCCCCACCTCTCTGTTTAAAATATTTGAGGCAGCCCTTACAAAACATTTAAAACACAGTACAAATATATATAAAAATTTTAAAATACGAGACCCCAGAGAGACATAAAACCTGCTAAAACGTCTCAAGAAGAGGAACACACACATACAGACTCAAACACTAATAAAAGCACGAGTAAAAAGGGCGGCTTTAGCCTGACGCCGAAACAATGCTAACGCTGGCACCATGCGAATATCCCAAGGAAGAGAATTCCACAGCCTGGGAGCAAAAGCTGAGAAGGCCCTGTTCTGCGTAGATGTTAATCTTATCGCCGTAAGTGGGGGAACACTGAGCAGAGCCTCCCCAGCTGACCTCAGTCCCCAGGCAGGTTCGTATGGAGAAGACGGTCCTTCAGAAATCCTGTTCCCAACCCATTTAGGGCTTTATAGATCATAACCAAAACCTTAAACTGTGCCCAGCAATGTACCAGAAGCTTGTGCAGCTGCCGGAGCACTGACATAATGTGCTCCGTATAACGAGTATTAGTTAAAACTCGAGCAGCTGCATTCTGGACCAGTTGAAGTTTCTGAAGGCTCTTTAGAGGCAGCCCCACATAAAGCACATTACAGTAATCCAGTCGGGATGGAACAAGAGCATGGATCACTGTGGCCAAGTCATGGTTGTTCAGGAAGGGTCGCAGCTGGCGGATCAGACGAAGCTGTGGTTCTTCTTGGAGTGGTGTCCTCGGTGGGTGCTCCACTCTAGGTGTCGGGCTCATCCCGCGCCGCAGATCGGAGAGTCGTCAGCAGTAGTCCAGCTGGACTACTCATGTGCGGCAGGCGTCGCACAACGTTCACACCGACTCTGAGCGCGCGCAGTCCGGCTCCCGCCAGTTCCTCCTAACCGTCTACGGCTACAGATGGAGATCAACTCCTGTCCTGTATTCTGACAGAAAAGTTTTCAATTAGAGTTAGTTAGTTTAGTTGTGTTCGTTATTACAGTTCAGTAGTCATAGTTATGCTAGTTAGTTATAGTTCTTAAAAAAAAAAATTGTTGTTTAAATTCTCCTCACAGTTAAGTTCTGCGTAGTCGCACCTCAAAATGACATATGCCTGGTTTCAAGAAATGCGCTACATGCCAAGATGTGTTTCCCGCTTTGGACGGGCATTTGCGATGTATCAAGTGTTTAGGCAAGGGTCATATCCCTCAAAAATGCCAGCACTGGGCCAAACTCACAGTGCGAGCCAGACAAGACCACGAAATGCGGTTCAAGATGCTGTTGTTTATTAAGGCCCTACAACCTGCTGAGCCTGACGCCTCACGGCCCACAACTCCACAGCAATCCCTCGAGTTCATCGGAGCACATTTGGAATCTACCACAGCCAGGGCTTGCCTGCCCCATCAAGATTCCGGGTAATTCAAGAATTTGTACAGATACTTTCCACGAGCCCAAGACCTCGATATTTACCTGCCTGAGACGTTTGGGTCATATGGCCGCCACCACATATGTGGTGCAGCACATAAGGCTACACCTCAGATGCCTCCCACATTGGTTAGCTTCGATTTATCGACCAGGCAATCATGATCTTCACAGAACGGTGTATGTCCCTCCTACGGTACGGGAATCCCTAACATGGGAGAGTACCCCCACAAACATGCTCACCGGCGTTCCTTTCCGTTGTCCCCAGACCACAGTACAGATCACAACAGACGCATCCTTGCTGGGCTGGGGAGCCCACCTTGGAGATTACTAAATTCAAGGCCGTTGGTCCGCTCAGGAATCCCTCCAACACATCAATTTCCTCGAGCTGAGTGCAGTAGTCAATGCCTGCAAGCATTTCCTGCCCAACATCCAAGGTCGCTCTATTCAAATTCTCTCGGACAACATGATGGCAGTATACTACATCAACCGCCAGAGCGGTGCCCATTCACGATCCCTTTGCACAGAGGCAGCACGTTTATGGAACATGTATCCATCACAATATCTCCATCATTGCAACATACCTGCCAGGCAAGGACAATGTCATTGCCGATACTCTCAGCAGGCACCTGATTCATCAACATGAGTAGCAGTTGAATTCGGAGGTAACACAACGCATCTTCCGAAGATGGGGGTATCCTGCCATAGATCTCTTTGCAACGTACCACAATAAGTGCCCCTCTTACTGTTCCAGAGTGGGCATTGGACCGAAATCTCTGGGAGGTGCCATCCTAATAGATTGGAGTCATCAACTGCTGTTCGCTTTTCCTCCGATTCCATTGATTCCTAAAGTCTTAGAGAAGATAGCCAGAGACAACACTAAGGTCATTCTCATAGCCCCCTTCTGGCCCCACCAGACGTGGCTCCCATTCCTCCTCCAGATATCCATATGTTCCCCGTACCACTTGCCATACCGACACGACCTCCTGACACAGCAGCAAGGGAGAATCATACCCCCACAGATCCACCGCCTGCACCTCACGGCCTGGCTCCTAGCTGGTTCCAGCACATCAAAATCACATGTTCCCAGGAAGTCAAGCATGTGCTGATGCATAGTAGAAGGGATTCCACACGTATTACTTAACTGTACAAATGGCGCCATTTCCAATCCTGGTGCCATGACAACAACTTCGGTCCCAATTCTCTTTCTGTCCAGCGCATCCTCGATTATGCCCTACAATTACAGAGATGAGGTTTAATGCTTTCTTCTGTCAAAGTCCACCTTGCAGCGATCTCTGCCTTTCGACTTCTGATAGTGGGTTATTCACTATTTTCCCATCCAATGACCAAGAGATCCTTAAAGGGACTCGCAAACTTATACCCCCTGCATAGGGAACCCGCAGACATGTGGGACTTGGAGTTAGTTTTAGATGCTCTCACCCATCCCCACTTCGAGTCGATGGCGACGTCTGACCTGCCTACAATCACTATGACGGTCACCTTCCTCCTGGCTATTACCTCTGCACGAAGGGTGGGTGAGATTGCTGTCCTCTCAGCCACACCACCATATACACTTTTCACCAACCAGGGGGTGATACTATGTCCTCATCTCAGCTTCCTACCCAAGATGAATTCAGAATTTCACATTAATGAGCCCATCATACTCCCAACCTTTTACCCTAAACCACATTCGTCTCCCCATGAATCTTGCCTACACACCCTGGATGTTCACCAGACTCTCGCGTTCTACTTGGACAGAATACGACCTTTCCATAAATCCCAGCGCTTGCTACTATCCACTGCGGAGCGCTCCAAAGGCCAACCTCTGACAGCACAGTGCATTTCGAAACTTATTGTCTCCTGCATTTTACGCTGCTACTCATTACAAAATAAGACTCCCCCTCATACATTCAACAAGAACTGTAGTAACTTCCACAGCCTTCCTTAAGGGGGTCTCCTTACCAGACATCTGCCGTGTGGCTGCATGGTCATCCAACTTCACGTTCACGAAACATTACAATGTCAGCACTTCCATTCGTGACTCAGCAGTTGCCTCCACAGTCTTGGCCATGGCAAAGAGGTCGTAACTCCGATACCCACCTCCATAGACTAGACTACTGCTCTGAAGTCATCTAGAGTGGAGACCCATGGGAGCACCACTCGAAGAAGAAGTAGTAGTTACTCACCTTGTGCAGTAACGATGGTTCTTCGAGATGTGTCCCCCCGTGGGTGCTCCACAACCCACCCTCCTCCCCGCTTTGTAGTCTCTTCTTGCGTTTTTCAGATATTCTCCACTTAGGAGGAACTGGCAAGAGCTGGACCACGCACGCTCAGATTTGGCGTGAATATTGCACGATGCCTGCCGCGCATGTGCGGTCCGGCTAGACTACTGCTGACAACTCTCTGATCTGTGGCACGGGACAAGCCAGACACCTAGAGTGGAGCACCCACGGGGACACACATCTCAAAGAACCATCGTTACTGAAGAAGGTGAGTAACTTCTTCTTCTCAAATGTTAAAACAGGGTCCAGGAGGACTCCCAAGCTGTGTACCTGTTCTTTCAGGGGGAGCATAACCCTGTCTAGAGCAAGTACCGTGCCACATTCCCAAACAGATGGCCTCCTGATCCACAGGACCTCAGTCTTATCTGGATTCAACTTCAGCTTGTTTGACTTCATCCAGTCCATCACTGCCTCCAGACACCGGTTTAGATCAGTCACTGCCACACCTGGTTCTGATGTCACAGGGAAATAGAGTTGGGTGTCAACTGCATATTGATTGCACCATTCTCCAAAACTCCTTATGACTTCTCCCAGCGGCTTCATGTAGATGTTAAACAGCATAGGGAACAAGATGGAACCTTGCGGGACCCTTTAGCACAATCACCACAGGGTCAAATAGCAGCCCCTTAGCTGCACCTTCTGAAAACGTCCCAACAGGTAAGACCGGAACCACTGCAAAACAGTGCCTGCAATACCCAACTCCGCCAGGTGCTCCAGAAGGATACCATGGTCAATAGTGTCAAAAACTGCTGAGAGGTCCAGGAGAATCAACAGGGATGCACTCCTCCTCTGTGTCTCCTGGCGTAGGTTGTCTACCAGGGTGACCAAGGCTGTTTCAGTTCCAAAACCCAGCCTAAAGCGAGACTGAAATGGATCTAAATAATCTGTTTCTTGCAAGAAAGCTTGGAGTTGCAACGCCACCGCCCACTCGAGTACCTTGCCCAGTAAGGGAATATTAGCAACTGGGCGATAGTTATTCAAATCATGTGGATTCAGGGAAGGCTTCTTAAGTAACGGTTTTATCACTGCCTCTTTCAAGGCAATGAGAACCATACCAGATCTAAAAGACGCATTAATAATCCCCTGGGCAGAACAGCCTCAGCATGAATATTAAAATCCCGCAAGACCAGAAGCCTCAGGGTCCTCAATGTCAAGTCTGAGACCACCTCAGTCAGCTTGAGCAAAGCATCTGCCATGCAGCGGGGTAGACAGTACACAAGCAGAACACCCAACCTATCCTGGCCACCCAAAATCAGATGCAAACACTTGAATCTAACACTTTGTTTGGACCAAGGGCCTAGCCAGTGAGATGGTATCTTGATAGACAATCGCCACCCCACCTCCCTGACCATCGAGCCGTGGTTGGTGCTGTCCCAAGAATCCAGCCGGGCACAATTGGGATGGTCAACGCCTCCCTCCACTCCCAGCCAGGTCTCAGTAATACAGGCCAGGTCGGCCCCTTCATCCAGGATTTAATCACGGATGACAGCTGTCTTGTGGGATACCGACTTGGCATTCAGCAGCAGCACCCTCAGGGCTGATGGCCAGGTATTAAGGTTCCCAGAGTTATTGAGTCTGGGAATAGGACCGGAACAAGGAATAGCACATAACTGTCTAAACCTCGTTCCCCTTGGCTGACCAGTCCAGATCTTAATGCCATATCTTCCCCTACCTGTCACAACTGCCACAATGCTATCTGAACCCTCCCCCTGAACCCTCCCCATCTGTGCCAAAACATATAAAGAAAAAAGAGAGTAAACACAACCCTTCCTTGACCTTCAGTGTGGGCAGGTAAGGGGAACTTCCTCTCACCAAGGACCCTCCACCAGGAACTGAATAGGCCACCGCACAAACCAACAGTGTGCTGCTCTCACCAGCACATACAAACACACACTCAAAAATTATACTATATGACACAAAACCACCACCACCACAACACACACCCTCACTCTTGGTCTGCCCTGACGGGCTCCCCCAAAGTGTAGCTCCCTTTGGCTCACCCCTTCAGAGCGAACCACCGCCAGTGGCCTGCCACCAGTGGCGGCCTTCTGGCTTTAAACCCGACCCGGTAATAGCTGCAGGCACCACCTGCAGCTGAAAGTTCTTAGTCCTCACGGGTCAGACCTCTTACTCAGCAGCAACAGGAGTGCAAGATCTTTCCTTCAAAGGGGGGCTGGAAGAGATGTTAGTCCTTGTTCCCAGCCCTCACCCCTCCTGTAAGATACTTTGTGTAACTGTTTAAGGAATAACAAAAAATAGCAGATTTATTTTTCTGAATTGTGTACACCGTTTCTAATAATTCACCCAACTTTGGATTTTTTAAAAGTAATCCATAAATAAATTATTACAATAAATAATATTTAGCATAGAGTAAATGTATGTACAATAATTGCTTTTTATTCCATTTGCAAACATAATGAAACATATGCTATATGTATATATCTTAATAGCTATTGGTTCTATTTTTTAAAATTAAAAAATAATTTATTTGAAAAGAAACTGCAAAGTAAGATTTTGATGGGTATAAAATATGTAAATTTGGATTATGGACAGCACGGACAATTTGGGAGAAATTATCTGTCATGCATGCCTATGACGGGGTGCGAATGACAAATCAATATTTTCCAAGGTAATAGACATCATGATTGCATATCTCAGGGAGAGAGGGAAGAGATTTATATTTTATCTGGTCATTTCCTGATTAAGTCTGCAAGTAGGGAGGGAGCAATGTCATCAATACAAGAAGTTCTTTGACTCCTGCAGGATCATACTTTATGATCATCTAGGAAAAGAGTTCTCTGTTCCACATCCAAGATCTGGTTCACAAAGGGGACTAGCCCACCTGCCAGAGCAGACAAGATCTCAAACCTCTCAAGGAATCCTACTATTTAATTCTAGGACCTTCCACAGCTTATATTACTGATGGTCTCCTGCATGGCCAAAATGGGCCCTACCACATGTGAGATGTCTTGGAACCTTCCTCCTATTGATGTAGAAACTTCAAGAGAACTCCCTTTTCCTTTCATTCTCACTGCTCTCATTCTGAAGTTGTTGAGTGGATGCCAACACACAAAAACCTTCACCACAAAAAATACCCTCATGGAAACTCATGCAATTTAGACCACTGTGGATGCTTTACTGACAGATTGAGGAGCACGTATGGTGCACAAACTTCACTGAATAAATGGTCCAAATGAGACAGAGCGCAGAACATCAGAGGGTTAGAACTGACAGGAATTGACAGAGCTGTTGCAGTTTAATCATTCACCTGATATCCAAATCTGCTCTACAAAAGGACTGCCAATCAGTGGTTGCAGGAAATCGGGGAACATACTCACAGAATCTTTCTCTAGGCAGGACGTAGGAAAGGTATCAAAGATTGATGTCTAGGGTAAATGAATGGGCCCTCCCATTGCTCTCCTGTCATCTTTTATTACAATATTTGGATAAGCCGCAGTTAATAGCCAGAAATTTAAAATGTTAAGCCTGCTAGAGTTGGATATTCTCATAGGTTGGTGGACATTTTCTTCCAAACCAAGAAGATACTTGCCTCTAACCATTAAACCAAGCCCTAGAAAGGGCATGGTTCGGGTTATTTCTAGGATGCAGTCCCACAAAAGTATATGTGAAACATTGTTCAAGTTTCTGCTGGGAGGCTACCAGAAAGAACTGTGCTATGGTTGTGTAAATGGGTAGGTGTCAGTACCAAAGGCTTTGCAGGTTTTGAAGGAAAAAGGGACATTGCAGGTTGTGCCCTTGTCTCCCTAGTGTCAAGAAAGCTATTGATGATGTCTAACCATTTTAAACATCTGGTAGCCCATTGGTAATTGAACTCCAGGTCTTTAACAACTGATGAAACCCACTTGAAATGTCATGAGAAGTCTTTTACTTTTTATAATTTGTGTCCTTCATCTCTTTCTGAGAGCAAGCAAGCTTCATGCCCTGTCAGCAAAGAAACCATTTTTACAATTATTTGTCTTAGAGCCTGATCTCCTACAATAATAGGCCCTCTATAAATACATTGTGGGTTCTCAAAGAAAGAGTTATGAATATGCGCATGGGAATCAACAGATAATGCTTCCTTAGATTTTTGCCACAGTCAAGTAGAGTTTTAATAAACATACATTAAAACTTACTGAAAAATATGATCCTTAAAATGTAAATTCAGTGTTCCTTTCTATTCTACTGATCAGTAATTCTTATTTCATTTCAGTGGGTGATTCATTGGGTGATGTGCCTTGTTACATATTAGCTTAAGCTAGTAACTTAATTTTGCTTGGATTCATTTAGATTTGTAACCCATTGATAGATCATTGTGAGATTTATGTAGTCATCTGGATTTAACTAGAGAGAAGTTGGAGATTAAATGATAAAGTTTAAAAAAAACCTTTACTGGATAGAGCCAGTTTTATCCAGATCCATCCAATTTCACAGACTTTAATTAACAGTTTGAAATTTGTAATATTGCTTGAATTTCAGTGGGGTGTGAATTAACACTATATTAAGGGAGCCAGACAAAAGGACATGAGTTGCGTCACAGAAACTTATTAAATGTGATGCAAATTCAACAGATGAATTCCAGCAAACAGGTGCACGAACTGAATTAATTTTTAAACTCCACCACTCTCACACACTCTGAGGACTTTAATGCCTCACATTTACAGGCACAGCACGTTGCTAATTTCATTCACAAGATTAAAAATTTCAGTACATTTTAACATATGAATCTATTAGATTTTTAAAAATGTAAGTAGCATCAGGGTATCCCAAAACTAAAAATGATAATTTCTTTCACTGGGATTTCAAATAATTAATCTAGCCAGAAGCAAGATGTTTTTATGAATGAATTCCATTTTACAGACTTCCCATACAAATTTTGGTATATTATATATAGCAGTGCCTGTTACCAAGCAAGATTTTCTTTTACTGTTATCACAGTTTTTGTTTGTGACTTAGCAAAAAGCATGGGATTTCCTGACTCCTGAAACATTCCTGACTCCAGGGATTATGAATAGGATAATTGTAGCCTTTTACCCCTGGATTGCTGGTTCAAATCCATTTGGATTTAACAACTGTTCCAAGCATATACATGTACACACATACAAACAGATTTAAAAAACTGGGATAACTGAAGGAGAAAATATTAGTTGCAAGTTTAGTAGTAAAAAATGCTGTATTTTGGACTCAATGTAGCACAAATAAAATATTGTTTTTATTTAATGTGGCTATACTTTTTTACCGAATTTTGTATGGCATGCTGTAACATTTTCTGCTTTGCTATTTGTGCATTGTCTTCCACAGATGCCATAGGGAATTGTGTAATATGCGAAAAAATATGTTGACAGTGTTTTGTTTATGTTTGTTTCCTATATTACTATAATCGATTTTTATCCTATGAGCCTAATTTGCAAAACCAGGTTCTTATTTTACTCCTGCAAATATTTATAGACACAGTTAATTGTCAGAAAAATTATGGAATCTAGATACTATATTCAAATATGGTGATGGGGATGAAATAAGATCAAAGATCCATACAATCTGAATAGCTCTCTATCTGCCTAATATGCCCGCACAATCTGGTAACTGGATATCTAACCACTTTCATTTGCCTGCTTCTAATTTCATTTGCAGAGTCAAAGACCAGTTGTTAAGATCAGACCAAGTTTTGCTAAAAAGCTGTCTGACAGCAACATCCACTAACTGGTACAAATGAGCTACTATTGCACCTTTCTTTTTTCATATACTCCTAAATTTATGACGTTTAAAGTTCCTGTTCTGGTCTCTTGTGCTTTTTCCCTTATTTCCCAGGGGAAAGGAGTGTGTCACGTTTATTTAGGGGTTAAAAAATAGTTTTGAAATAGTAAAAACATTTGTAGGAGACTTGTTAGTTCAGATAATATTTGGTCCTGCCATGAGGGCAGGGGACTGGACTCGATGACCTCTCGAGGTCCCTTCTAGTCCTAGTATTCTATGATTCTATGATAAGTAAAAAGACAAAGATTCTAAAAATATTTTGATGACAAAGAAAATAATGTCTTTTTTTTCCAACTAAGGCTATGTCTAGACTACATTCCTCTTTCAAAAGAGGAATGTAAATTAGGCAAATCGAAAGTGCAAATGATGCGTGGCTTTAAATATCCCATGCTTCATTTGCATATTTGCTTCCGAGTGCTTTTTCGAAAAAGGGTTTTTCAAAAGTGAAAGTGCAGTCTAGACGCGGTTCTTTCGAAAAAAAATCTTTTTTCAAAAGAACCCATACTCCTGAAAAAATGAGGAGTACCGGTTCTTTCGAAAAAGGGAGGTTTTTTTGAAAGAACCACATCTAGACTGCACTTTCACTTTCGAAAAACCCTTTTTCGAAAAAGCACTCAGAAGCAAATATGCAAATGAAGCGTGGGATATTTAAATCCACTCTTCATTTGCACTTTCGATTTGCCTAATTTACATTCCTCTTTCGAAAGAGAAATGTAGTTTAGACGTGCCCTAAGTGTAAAAGGAATGTCCACTGGCAGAGCTCTATTGTGAAAGGGACCTTAGGGGGCTGCAGTCCCAGTCTAAGGGGAGGACCCCTTAGCCCTGGGCCCTGTGTTGCAGCCACTATAGCCCCTGCATGCTATGGCTCTGCACACAGCCATTCCTACTCCCCCCCAGCTGGAGTCGTGTGCATCACTGTTAGCAGTGCTTCCCTGCAGGCTCTACCTCCGTCACTCCTATTGGCTGGGAATCATGGCCAATGGGAATGGTGAGGAGCAGTGCCTGTAAGCACAGGGCCACGAGGCGCCATCTGTTCCCCCCCCCCACGGGAACTGTGCCAAGAAAGTGCCCCAATCCCCTTCCCCTTTGTGTACTTCTAGGTTGCTCTGCACCCTACCTCCTGCCAGATCCACTTGTTCAGCCTGCTTGTGCACCCTGCTTCCTCCCAAGACCCCACACCTCCACCCCAACCCATTCCTGCACTCTACCTCCTGTCCAGAGAATGCACCCCACCTTGCTCCCCAGCAGTCCCCCCGCACATTGAGCCTGTCATTTTTGACCCACCCTGGAGCCTAGGGGACCCCCACAAAATCAACTTGCCCCAGAACCCCAGAAGTATTAGTCCATTAGATTAACATACAATAGAAATGGACCAAGGAAGCCAACACCAGATATGGTGAGGAATATCAGATAAAAGTTTCCAATTTGGGCTTATTTCTAGTGTGGACTGTCTTGCCTTTGGGAACTGACTAACTCCAAATCATGTCTTCATTTAGCACTATGCTTAATTTAGCCGGATGAGTTTGAAGTCGACATTAGATTGGAACCTCTTACCCTAGCTTCAAGGCATGTGCCATAGAGGGTAGATCAGGTTAAATTTGCATCTGAATTGTTTCTGAATTCTGATGCTCACTCCATCCTTAGTTGTGATCTGTATGAGGTAGCCTTTTCTGCAAGTTGGGCAGTCCCAGGGTAGCAGAAGTGTACTGAATCCCAGCAAAAAATCAGCAAGATTAGAGAATGGTTTTTATACTCCTCAGCCTACTCTATGAGCATGTTTACGCTGGGGAGTTATTTCCAAATAACTCCTCTTATTTTAAAATAACAAGGCAAGCATCAACACTACCAAGCCTGTTATTTCGAAATAATGGGCTTGTTATTTCAAACTAATAACTCCTGTTTATGAAGAAGAATAAGCTTATTTAAAAATAGTTATTTGGGAGTTGTTATTTTGAAATAAATAACTTAGTGGTGTAGACATAGCCTACGGTACATATCAAATGTGGCCTTTCGATATGAGAGGTGAAAATCCACTCTAACAAGTAGTGTCCAAGAACTATACTGCTTTATAGAGCCAGTATGGAAGGATCTGCAAGTAACAATTTTTTCAGCAAATGGTATCAAAACAAGAGTGTGGAGCATGGCTAAGAGAATAATAGACAATAAAACTGAAAAAGCTAGCTTTCTCTAGCCCACTCTCTTGCTCTTTGTTCCCCGCAGTATTTGTCAGTGCCTCCTTACTCTGGTTTTTAAATGTTTCCAGCAAGGGAGCATGCTTTTATTTTTTTTATTTTTTTGGTGTTTGGAGCAAATGGAAAAATTAGATTTTTGGTTATCAGACCTGCTACAAAATTGTAGCATATTCAAGAAATCTAGGGGTATAACTAAAATCTTCTGTAGCTATAAATTAGCCCCAAAAAACCCCAAAACAATAGGAATCTGATTAATCTGATTTAGAAATTTTAAATTCTGTTGAAGAAAAAGTTACGAGTTTTGTACAGGTTGAACCTCCCTGGTCTGGCACCCTTGGGATCTGACCCGCCCTGAATGAGGGAATTTGCCAAATCATGGGAGGTCCCCTGCCACCAGCTCCCCAGGACGCTTGCCCTCCCTGCCGCTGGCTCCGCTCCAGCCCCATTGCTACTGGGCTCCAGCCTGCAGAGCTTGGACTTGGGCTTTGGCCCAGTGGGGATCTCCAGGGACAGCACTCCCCAGCCGCTATGGCCTTGCTTCTCCCCCACCCAACCGGGAATCTCTGGGGATAGGGCTTGCTGACTGCAGTGCTCCGTCAGGGATCCCTGAGGACGGGGCTTGCCAGCTGCCCAACTTCTGCTGCTGACTGCCCCATTACTGCCCCACCTGGCATGGGCTCCTTGGGGACAGGACTCGCCAGTCCCGCTGGTCGGGGCTCCCCTGGTACAGGGCTCCCAGCCAGTTCACACTCCCAAGTGCCAGAACTCGATGATCCAGCAACCAGGACCACAGATGTTGTTGGACCAGAGAGTCCCGTATTTCAGAGGTTCAGACTGTACTTGGAAAGTAGGACATGTACTGTTGAGAAGCAGAAAAAACAACAAATAGTCTGGTAGCACTTTATAGACTAACAAAACATGTAGATGGGATCATGAACTTTCGAAAGTTCATGCTACCATCGACATGTTCTGTTAGTCTATACAGGTAAACTAAAAAACAACAAATAGTCTGGTAGCACTTTATAGACTAACTTGGATACCCCCTGAAGCTGTTGAGAAGCAGAGAGCTGTGTATGTCTAGTGACTTAGGGAATGTATAGATCCTAAAAAGAATAACTCTTATTTTCCAGTGAGCATTGCTATAGAAACAGGCATCGTCTATGGTATTGTGATTTACTTCATCTTTAGATTTAAACCGTGTTGTTTCATCTAATAATATCTCACGCGTTTTCACCAAGCGAATGGCGTTGGTAGCCGATAGTTATTCATTTCAAAGAAAACTGTATTCATTTTGCTCAGCAAAGCCCTCTTTTTTTACATTAGATATTAAGAAGCTCTTTTCTCCACATATGAACTGCTATCTACATTAAGCTTAGGAATTTCGTTTTCAAATCAAAACTTATTTTTAGATGCAGTAGATATAGAAGTAGCCTGTAAACTTTCAGAATCCTTTGTATCAATGTGCTGCTTATGAGAGCTAGTTTTTTAGTTCTAATAGTTCTCTTCATCTAGGGTATGTCTAGACTACATGCCTCTGGCGACAGAGGCATGTAGATTAGGCTACCTGGCATAGGAAAATGAAGTGGCAATTTAAATAATTGCCGCTTCGTTTAAATTAAAATGGCTGCCACGCTGTGCCGATCAGCTGTTTGTCGGCTCAGCGGACTAGTCTGGACGCTCCGTGGTCGACATCAAAGGCATTCGTCGACCTCCCCGGTAAACCTCATCCCACGAGGCATACTGACATGCCAGAGGCATGTAGTCTAGACATACCCTTAGTTACTTCTTCCCAGTAGGCATTTTGACCCCTAAAATGGGAGATTGTTTTTGCAGTATGTCTACATAGTGTGATTTTCAAAGCCAACATGGCAGTTAGCTACTTAGTATAACATTTCCTAAATTACCTTAGTGACTTGACCCAAACCTCTGAGGATTTTCAATGAAAGCTGGAAACCTAAGTCACTTAGGGGCTTTTGAAAAATTTACCCGGACTACTGTTGACTTTTAATGCAAGTTGCGTGCCTAATTACTATTTGTGACTTTGAAAATCACAATTATATTGTATAAAAATTCCTTCACTGATATTTTCATTTATTCAAATGTGCCCATTCATAAGGGGATTGGTGCACACACGATTTCAGGTGAGATTGCTACTGTGGGATGATGATACAGGTTGGATATGTCTTATCCAGCACCCTCCGGACCTGACAATTCCCAAACCAAGGAATTTGCCGGACTGGAGAAGATTTCCTGACACAACTCCCAGGTGCCAACTCTGCCAGCTAGGGAAGAAAGGTGGGGGTGCGGGGAGAAACAGGGGACCATCTCCAGCCCCTGCCCAGCTGCCTGTTCAGTTGCTGGCCCCGCTGCTGCTGCCCTGGCCAGACTGCCTGCTGAGCTCTAGAAGCCCGTGCTACTGCAGACTGCTGGGGACTGGCTCTGCATCTGGTTGGGCTGCGAGGGGCTGCTGAGCATTCAGGCTCCGGTCCCAGCCCTGTGGCAGCCTATGAGCTATGGCTCCAGTTTTGTGGGCTGTCCTGGGCTCCGGCGCCAGCCCTGCACTACCACGGGATGTCACTGGCCCAATCCAGCCATGTGTTGTAGGACTCCTGCCAGCCCTGGCCCAGTCCTACTGCTGCAGGCTGTTGAGAGCACAGGCTCTTGCCCTGCAGCAGCCCGCAAGCTCTGGCCCTGCATCCACGGGCTGCCCAGGACTCTGGCCCTGGCTCTGCACTGCCACAGGCTGTCGTCGGCCTGATCCTGCGCTGCTGGGGACTGCCCCAATCCAGTCCCAGTGCCACAGGCTGCTGGAGGCTGCTGCCAGCTTCAGCCCAGCTGCTGCTTCAGCCTGGCCCCTTCTGGATTTTGCCCTCATGCCGCTAGGCTACCAGGATTCTCTGATCGCGGACCATGGATGTTGCCGGACCAGAGATTTCCGTTTTTGGGAGGTGCAACCTGTAGCAAGTCCATCTATTTTTGGATGGTGCAGGTTTAGTGCTATTTATGTGCTACTAATTTCACAATTACTGCATCTCTGCTTTCCCATGCCCCTTTTCCTTCTCTTACCCATACTAATTCTAATTCTTCTTCCTTATCCCTCTTCTCTTTGTGTCCTTTTCCACAGCCTTCTGTGCCTGGAACAATCTTTCTGTCTTAATTAATAAAGTGTCTTTTCCCCTTTCTTCAAGTTCTGTTTTAAAACCTACTTATATAAGCAATCTTTCTTCTCCACTTCTTAGTATTAGTAACCACGTGTGTCATGCTTGTTTAGACTTACATAGAGTGTGTAAGTTCCTCAAGGCAAAAAAGTCCATTTCTCTGGTTCAAGTTGTCCCACAGAGAACAGATGTAAGAGTTCTGCTTTTCTTGTGGTTTCCCTCAAGTATTTTTTTTTGTTACATGGTTTCAGTACTGTACCATGAGTTCCATTTGGGAAGCATACTTGCAATTCCCCAAGGGAACTTCTTGCTCAAGTTACTTGTGTTGAACAAGTTTTGGCCATGCCTATGGAGCGTTGTATTATTTTCATAGGCCTTTAAATCTCAGTGTACTTGTTACCCATCTGCTCTACCACCGAGTGGACTGATCACCACCTTTCCCCACCTGGGAAAAAAATGGGTCTCACTCAGAACCTCATTTAAGCTCTCTTAGGGTTCAGTGGGTCCCTTAAAATGAGACAATTCACACATCGCAAAGTAAAACAGATAAAAAGGCAGCAGTACTCTCCATGCACACTCCAGAGATGCCATCTCCACTCCTGAGATGCCATCTCCAGGGGGCCCACCTACAACTCTACATCCAGTTTATTCCTCTGCCCTTATTCCATGGCCCATTCTCCAGGCCATCTACCTGAGAATGAACAGACCCTGGTCGCCTAATTCCTGTGTCTGTATTCTCAGGTCTCCTCCACTCTGCTAGCCTTTCTCATGTTTCTTATTACTGTTCTGACACAACCCTCACCTCAGTGCTTCTGTGAGAGGACTCCCGCAGTGTTCCACTACCCAGACTCCTTCATCTGTGAGTCCTACCTCTGCTGCCTTCCTTCAGAGTCATGCTCTTGCTCATGAGTTCGGCCTGCCCCTGGTTGAGCTAGTTTTTCCATTTTACCCAGGGGCATCTTCATGAGCCTTCTAATTGGCATGGTTCCCCCCTCCCCCCCCCGGCTGCCAGGACTCCCTCACCAACACTCTTCAATTCTTTCCCTGCCTCTTCTTTCCAGTAGCTGCCAGATACTGCTGTTTCTCCAGGTTCATATAGCCATTTGACTGGCTATCTTAGTGACTGTCTTTTTATGGATGCAGGGAGTCCTCTACTAGACCCATTATGAAGTACCAGTTAGTCACAGATGAACTGGACCCTTTCCCTTTAAAAGGACTTGGAGTCACCCTGTGACAGCAGGTCACATAGTTGTAGATGTAACTCATTTGTCTTTTCTGATATTCTTGCTATGGCTTTACTCTTTTCAGATATACATTATGGCTATGTTTACACTGGCCAGTCTTGTGCAAGAACATATGCAAATAAGGCACAGCGATGAATATCGCCGTGCCTCATTTGCATACTTAATGATCCGCCATTTTGCGCAAGGGGCTTTTGTGCAAGAAGGAGCCATCTACACGGCTCCTTTTTCTGCGAAAAAAACCGTCTTGCGCAAGAGCCGTTCTGCCGCTTATTTTCAAACATAACGGCTCTTGTGCAAGAGGGGTTTTTTGCGCAAAAGGGAGCAGTGTAGCCCTTTGCATATGTTCTTGCGCAAGACTGGGCAGTGTAGAGGCAGCCTATATGTTTTCTTGCCATTGTGTCACTGTTTCCTCATGGCACACAATGAGCATGGCTGAAATATTGCATTATCCTCCGCAGAAATTTGGAATGATGAAATCATAATGCTTCTGTGAAGTGGTTGGGGGCAGGTAGAATGCCACTTTCTAATATTATTTATATATATATATATATAAAAAAAACAGAATGTGGCACATTACATCAGAAGCCAGTAACCACATTTCTGGCCCCACCTCAATCAATAGAACTCCCTGCTTAGGCAATCGTTTATACAGCTCAGCAGAATTCCCATTTTCTTACCTTAAAATCTTACCAGAGGAATATACAGCAGAGCCAGTCATGGAGACACATGTCATACCATCGTTGAAATAATCCCAGACTAGAGAAGCTGCTGATAGCCTTGCAAGGTGCAGCTGACATCACTTGCAGCCACATAGCCACTCCAGCCGTAAAGATAGTGCAGTCTAGTATTTACATATTTAGACATTTTAGTCTGCAAATTTTTGCACGTTCAGATGGATACAGGTATTTCCTGAGAATCTTTATTTCTGTTCTTATGCTATGACACATTTTCAAATACACACTTTTCAATATGTGTCACAGCTGCACATGATTGGCTTCTTGTGCAAGGAAATGCTGAGTAAGTTTCCTCTCTTCCATGGAAATTTGAGGGAAGTCAGTACAGAGCTCAAAGAATGGACGATCAGGCATTGGTGTTTGAAATGCTCTACTTCTCTAAAGCACTATATTGTTGATAGAATTGTGTAGTAAGATTTGTGACAGTTTTAAACAACGGTGCCTCTCTCTGTCTGTACACATACCCCCCTTCATCATTCTTTACATATGCGTACAGGATTCAAAGGTTTGAACATTTTGTTATTTTCATAGTCTGGGGTTTCCAACCTATAGGAAAGAAAATATAGAAAGAGTGCACTTACCGTATAGCGTTGTTTTATTTCTTATCGCCAGTGTGGTATCCTGTCTTCCAGATTGAGAATGGATTGCCTTATGCAGTGTCTTGAGATGATGGAAATGGTCCCTCTCTCATGAGTTTGAAATTCTTTTAAAAAGTTATCAGCAGGGAATGTCTTTGCACCAGAGCTAGTGCTTCAAGTATCCTCAAAACTGGTGCTGTATTTTTCATATAATACAAAGAAGAAAATCCTTTCCTCCCTTTTATAGTTGAATTTGATTAAGGGATATACTCAACACCTTAGCTCTCCCTGGAATGACCTCTGTGTATTCTCACATGTGGAATCAAGGTGCCTGAGACAGGGGGTTACAGAATCTCCTGGGGTGTTGTGTCCATCTCAGGCTGCTCATCATCAAGAGAATTTAGATGGCATCAAAGTGGGAGCAGCTCCAAATGCTTTTCAGTTCCTGCCATTATTTTAGGGATTCCTCGGATAAGACTTGGAGGAAGTGAGAAATGTGGATGAGGAGTTTGGACCAACAAGTTGAAAGGAACAATTCTTCCCTTTACCAAATAATGTTATAACTTCTATTTTCCCAGATCAAGCTTCTGTGTTCATCTGGCATAGCGGCTTGTAAAATGGGTCCAAATTCACCTCCTTTTTAAGGCACCTTAATAGGCTTTTTTTCTTTTAGCCCAGCTTTCTTGGGCCTTACTTTCCCATGTACAGACACTGATGATAAAAAGCTAAATTTTGTAAGATAAATAATGCCACAAAGAAATCCAGAAGATATGACCTTGGTCATCTTTCTCTGTTGAATAGTAATAGTAGACATTATAGATAAGTTGGCAATATTTGGAACTATTTGTCCAACAAATTCATACAGTGAAACTGTCATGTAAACAAAAACAGTCTATTTGAGGTGGGAAAAACCCCACTATCCTAAAAAGTAAAAACAATTAAAAAATGGAAATTTAGCAACAGATGCATAACATGAGTGCAGCAAGCATGCCACTTGCAAACCTCAGACAATTAATAGAAGATGAACCGGTGACTTTCCTTATCTGTGCAAACAGATAATTTAAAAGAAATCACTGGTCTCACCCACATACTGTTTAATCAGCTACTGTGCATTGGGGTTTCCATAGTTTCAACAATTTCATTCAGCTCAAAATCTTCAGATTGGGTAACCTCGAAAAAAGGTGATTGGGACATGTTCCCACTGGATGCTTTTTTGTTCAGTTGGCATGGCTACTTCACTTAGATACTCTTTCCAGATTTCTTAACTATCATAAATATAATCCAGGAAGAACAGAAGCCCTATAAACAACACCTTTTAATCGTAGTACTCTCATACATATTGACAACTCAACATTAGACCTTAGACTTGCTTTCCTTCAAATACTATTTGTCTCAATTCATACAGACTGTTATTAACACCAAAGTATGAAGACTGAGGCCATGGAAAACTTAGGCTAAAGATAGTACTAAACCTGCTTTTCTCATAATTTCTTTTCCATCTAAAAATTATTATCCTGTATGGAAGTCACTATATAATATGAATAGAAAAATATGGATTTCAGATAATGTAAACCTCAATTTTTCTCTTCCTTTATACACTTTAATACATCACAAGAAACTAAAAATAAGATCTTAGTAATTAATAAATCTGTGTTCTTAATTTTTGTATGTACCAATTTAGGCATAAACAATGCGAAATAACATATGATTATCTTCATGAAAAGGATTTGCCATGAGAAATATGTAATATTAACACAAACAGGAAATAACGTGGGTATGGTAATATGTGGCACAGTCATTTTATACTGTAAAGAGGAAGACTGGTACTATACTGATGGATGAATTATAGTTTCTGCAGAACTTAACAATCAACTATATCCAAATTCATATATAAGAAATTATGAATCTAGGAAGTATCTAAAGTAGGCTTTGTGAAAGCTAGAGATCTAGCTCTATTCAGTGTCTGCTTATTAAAATGTTATTAAATACTTAAAGTGCATACACTATTTGAAAATATTTCCTTTTAATATTTTATTAAGCAGATAAAGTAATTTTGTAGTATTGTCATAATTTGCTTCACTAAGCTTTTAATATATGATTTTAATATATGATTTTTTTCCTTCCATTTAAGTTTAACAAGTAATTGTCTTAATTCTTTAAACTAGAAAAAGTATTTAATTGAATTTAATTAAAAGAGAATAATTACATCCTACCACTGTGAATTATTGCACAGTAATCTAGAAATTGACACTTACTGTTTGCTTCTCCTGCTGTGTAAGTTATATATGTTATCTGTTTCAAGAATCTCAGATAAGCAACCAGGCGTGCATGTCTTTCTGCATATATATATAAATACACAAGTTGGACCGCTATAGTCTGGACTTCCAGAGTCACAGGGAAAAGCCGGGTCCCATGCTCAGCATCTCCTCCCCCACCTCCCAGAGTGCCACAAATAGCTTATTTGCAGCATTCAAACTCAGGGAGGGAGAGGGAATAGGGGGCACTTGGGGAAAGAGGCAGAGTGACTGTGGAGCCCGCAGCCATCTTGCCTCTTCCTCCAAGTGCCCCATCCCGTCCCTGCCAGCAATGCCCCTCTGTCATGTATATTGGCAAACTGGGCGGTCTCTGTGACCAAGGTTAAATGGACACAAGTCAGGTATCAGAAATAGCAATACACACAAACTTATAGGAGCACACCTAACCTACCGGGGCACTCATTAGTGGATTTAAAAGTAGCCATTCTTCTACAAAGGAATTTCAGAAACCAACTACAGAGAGACACTACAGAACTGGCCTTCATATGCACATTTTATAGTCTCTCTCATGGCCTGAACAAAGACATGAACTGGATGGGCTGATATATTCAACACCCAAATGACATCAAAAGCTAAGTATGGGATACTTACAACCCACTCAGTTAGCCTCACTACGTTTGACAAGTATTTTTTTTTCTCCCCCTCTCCTTTTTCTGGTATAAATTGGGAGGTTCCCCTTTTTTCTCCACTCTCATCTGAGGAAGAGGGTTTTGCCCATGAAAGCCCATGATACTATATATATTTTTTGTTCGTCTCTAAGGTGCTACAGGACTACTCGTTGGCTATTGCTCTGTATTAACGTTGACACTTTATTTTTCACTCTGTGAAGGATTTGAGGATGCAGTTTGTGTGAATGATTCTCTACAACAAAGGACCTGATCCCACAATAGAACTTCTCATTTGAACAGGGCTTAGTCACATAACTAAGGGTTTTAAGAGCAAGTCTTAAAAATGTATTATAAGGGGAGGAGGTCTCTACTCATTGTTCACTGTATCTTTTACATAGACAGCACACATCACTGAATTAATATCAGAATGGTATGTACAGAAAGTTTATGGAATTACCAGACTTTTTAAAAAAGGTATCACGTTCCATTACAGGAGAGTACTATAGAAGTACTTGATGACAAAACTTTGATCTCCTTTCTCTCTCTTTCTTTAATCCATAATAGGGGCTTTTCCAGCTGGAGCTTTGTATGCCCGAAAAGACTTACTTCAGAGACCCACACATGTTGCCACCAAAACTTTTCAAGCCTTGCGTATATATGTGAATGATGAGCTCCATGAACTCTATGTGGGTTTGAAGATAGCTGAGAAGTTTCTGAAACCTGGAGGTCGACTTGTAGCGCTTTCTTTTCATTCATTAGAAGATCGTATCATCAAACGATTCCTTCAAGGAAGAGATGTTTCAGAAAAGTCCAATCTTAACATAAGACAAAAGATAAAAGAAGGACAAAAAAAATATTCAGAACAAGACGTGGAAGAATTCTCCAGTGAAAAATCCAACTCTAGATGGACATCTATTCAGAAAAAAGTGCTTACTCCACAGGCTGCAGATATTCAAGAGAACCCAAGAGGACGGTCTGCCAAACTAAGAGCTGCAATCAAACTGTGAAATAGAATGAAAATAAAATTGTCTGCTATTCCCTTTATATTTGATGCTTTTGTAAATTTTAATCTTTGAGGCTATATAAAGATGTTCAAATTGAAAAATAAAGGAAAGAAAAAATAGATATCTTAGGAAAAGTCTGATTTCTATAGTCAATTTTCAATTTTAATTAAGCTGTGGAATTGAAACATGAAACATCACATGGTAAAGCAATCTAAATCAATGGCCATACTTAATATTAATTTCTTTAGAAAAACAATTTTTAAAAAACAAGGCCGAGAGTTCTATAATAGCAACATTTATATGTGCAAATTAAACATATAGGGGTCTAGCCAACCAAAAATCCACAACATTAATTCCCATTGAACGATTCCAACTGAAGTCCCATAATTAATCATATTGTGCATATATTCTTTAAAACACCTAAAATTTGAAGTCTATTTAAAACTTCTTGTATGAGAAACATCATAGATTGAAAATTAAGGTTTTTTACATTTTAACAATTTATTTTAAAAATTGATATAAAAAGTAGCTTAGATTTCATCTGCTTTAACTTGATCCAAACCTGATTCTTATCTCTTGCCAATTTGATATTGGTGTAAGCCCAGTAGCATCAGTAGACTTGTTCCTGGTTCATATTAGATCAAATTACATCAAAATTAGGTCTTTCAGTGTCTAATACACTGAAATAGCAATATCCTAATTAATTCCTTTGGTAATATTTCAGTGCTTGATATTGGGAAATTTCTCATAAATACCTGTATATATGACATTGGATGACGCAAATCACTGATATGAAGTAAGAGATGAGTAATAATGGTCACTTCATACTTTTCTGAAACCGTAATGTTTTCCCCAGTTTTCATTATACACAGTATTAAATATTAAACACAAACATTACTCTTCAAATAATAATATTTAATGCTGACATCCGATAAAAAGACACTGTATTTTACGTAGTTATTTTCCCCTCCAAATATTAAATATCAATGGCTTAAGTTATTTTTCGTTAAGGTTGTACCTTGGATTCCATCCCCATTTAAAGTTTTTAAATATTTTTATGGCTCAGATATTTCAGATGAGAATAATGTTGTGCTGTATTGTAGTGCAGGGAGGGGTACAGAGAGACATATGATTTCCACATTTCTTTTGAGATATTACTAATACAGGACTTACCTTTGTGGCAGAGTCAGTGCTGCTTCTGACTGTGTGCAAAGGGGTATCTCTGAAAACCCAGCTTTTCCATACCGGCCATACCAGTTGGGTCAGTGTATCCTCAATATAGGGAGAACGTATTTCCCTCTGCAAATACTCTTTCATTCCGGCTTATTTTGTGCTCACCTGGCGTTTGCCAAGCCTCATAAAAATCTCTGGGTAGGATTAGATGAAGCATGCTTATGTATCTTGAACTGTTTCAGTTTCATTCAGTAAATAGAGTGGTGTACATTTGGATACCACTTTGAACACCTTGTTGTATAATGCTTCAAGTAGGGGCCCAGAGTACAGATGGGTATGTGGGGTTGCATCAAGTTAAATGTTTATTCAGTAGCAACCTTGAAGTGACATGGGGATAGTGAGAATCTGAGAATACTCTCCCTCAGTTTCTGTTTGGTACACAGAGAGAAAGTAGTGTATTTTATCTCCCTTACAGTGGTGTGATGAATTAATAGGACTAAATGGGTACATCTAGACTACAGGCTTTTGTCGACAGGCTTTGTCGACAAAGAGCATCTAGACTACAGCCAGTTCTGTCGACAAAGCAAGCTGCTTTTTCGACAGAGTCTAGATGCTCTCTTTTGAAAAAGCACAGTGTGGATGCAATAGTGCCTTTTGTTGACAGAACTCTGTCGACAAAAGGCGTTATTCCTCGTAGAATGAGGTTTACTACCGTCAACAAAACTGCTGCGTTCTGTTGACTTACTGTCAACAGAATTCGGCGGTAGTGTAGTCGACAAAACCTGTAGTCTAGACACATCCAGTGTGTTTCACTTATGAAAAAAATATCCCTCATTGAAAATCAAAGTAGATTTTCAGAGGATGAAAATTCCTACATGTGTTTTCTGCAATTTTTGCTTTCAACCTGAGCAACATGCATTTCAACACAACCGAATACAAGGTCATACATCTAGGAGCAAAGAATATAGTCAGCATTTAGAAGGAATGCAGATACACTATGAAGAACTTGGTGGACATAACCATATAACAATAAAATCATAAGGTTGGAAGAGACCTCAGGAGGTCATCGAGTTCAACCCACTGCTAAAGACAGGACCAATCCCATCTAAATCATCCCAGCCAGAGCTTTGTCAAGCTGGAACTTAAAATGGAAATTCCACCACCTCCCTAACCCATAATAGATATCCATTTAATCATTAGCCCCTAATAAAATAGTATAAAGGACAAGTAGGATCTTTGTATGTATAAACATGACAATAACATGTAGGAGTATAGAAGTGGTATTACCTATGTATCTGGAAATAGCAAAGCCATTACTAAAACACTGACTCTACCTGGTGTCCATGCTTGAAAAAGGATATTGAAATATTAGAAATCATTCAGAAAACACTACAGGAATGATTTGAAATGAAAAAAATATGCTGCCTCGCAATAGGTTTAGGAAGTTCAATCTCTTTGTTAGTCTAAGAGAAGCTTAAGAAGTCATTTGGTCCAATTCTACAAATACCTACATGGAGAAGACACAGCTCTTTAGTCTGGCTGAAAAAAAAACCATAGCTAGATGAAGCTAGCTAAAGGTGCGCATTTTTAACTGTGATGGTGTTTAACCATTGGAAGAATACAGCTAAGGATGTGGTAAATTCTTCATCACTTGAATACTTTTTAAATTTAAGACTGAATATCTTGCCAACAGATATGATGTAGCTCAAACAGAAAATATAGGTTTGATGCAGAGTTTGCTGGATAAGGTCCTTGAGCACTGTATCAAATGACGGTCAGATGTACATGATAATAGTCCCCTTCTGTTGTTAATAATCTATGAATGGATAACAGTCCAAAGAGAATGTATTCTCTTTAAGTTTTTTGAGCAGATTTTGTTCAGGCCTTTTGAATAAAAGGTTTTATTCAAACCTTTTGGGAGAAAAGGCCAGTTGAAGTAAATATGGGTTTATTGACATGGAGGGGCAAAATCCTTGTATCTTTGAAATTGGGGGTGGAGGGGGGGAGTTTGCCATTTACTTGAATGGGATCACGATTCCATCTTTCAGTTATGTAACTCAAAGCATTTTTAATTTTTAGAAAAACATCACCTCACCTACCTAACTTCCAAGATATTGTAGTCTGCTAGAAAAATATTTATATTTACCATTTGATATTATTGTTGCTGCAGTATCCATGTCCACTAAGTCACATAATCAATTTTATTGAATTAAAAATCAAAGGCGCCATTCTATAGTCCATATTCAAGCAAACAAAGGACTGCACGTGCTATCCATTTTTGTGTGCATCATCCTTTACATTGGATAAGTTGCAGTCAGTTTTTTGCAAACCTCTTTACAGAAGTTGCTAGTAGTTTGGCAAAATTATAAACTAAAATGTCAATATTTACCCATAGTAATTTCACTGTGGCATTTGAAACAATTTAGTGTTTCTCTGTTCATAGAGACAAAAAGAGGAAACCATTCTATTTCAGATACTATGATGTGTAAATTCCTACTTTAATTGCAGCTATAGAACAAGACTTTCTATGCTCCGTTCTTTCTAGAGCAGTTCTGATATTAAAGAGGCACTCAAAATAGTACTGTACAGAGGTATTGGAAGACATAGTCCTACTCCAACAGCTTGTGCTCTGAGGAGACAAAAGAAAGGGGAAAAAAACTAGAGAAGGCGTGCAGCACGTAAAAATGATGGGCATTGGAATGTCTTGTTAAATCCACGTTATTGTTGGCTTTACTATTATAACCTCTGTGTAAAGATTTGAATCATTTGTTGTCGGTGTTATGTTATAAAGATGGGAGGATTTGAATGAGTAGAGAGTAGTAACTATGCACCCTAATTGGTTGCCTTTATTCCACTTGATGCTTAGTTTCAGGGATGGCAATAAATGGTTCATTCTTGTATTTCTTGAGCTCCCAAACCTCCCAGGGCAGGCACAGCTTTCAATGGAACCTTCACAATTCATACCAGCTGAGGATTTGCTTCATATACAATTACATGTGTTCACTGGGAGGCCATGAGAGACTATCCTTTCATCCAGTGCTTTTTATGTAGCCTACTGTAAAACTAGGCAAATGTCTAGATGAACTGATGTACCCCTTGGAAGACCTCTGCATACGCCAGGGGTATCTGTACCTTGGCTGAGCCACTGTACTAGAATAAACAACAGAATGATATATTAGGTGCCCATGAGTGAGGTATGTGATTTTATATAGATAATTTAAGGCAATGGTAGAAATAAATCTGAATCTTTAAATACACATTTGTTTATTTTTTGCTGCCTCTATGTATTTAGAATTGTTACAGTATTTGAAATTCTATTTTTTTACATTTGTTTGTAGAACATGATTACAGATTAAATGAAAAAAGCAGAGTCTTTTCTTCCTTAGAGAGCTAAAATAATAAATTGTCTGCTAGTTCTTAATCAGCATGCTAGTTAATAGTTCTGCTTTATGTAAAATATTCTGTTGTATAACATTTGTCTTACTATTCCAAATGCTGTCCTTATATCTTTGAAAAAATAGCAGAAAATATGGATTTCTTATTCAACAAGTCTGGAGTAAAACAAAAATTCTGTCTAGGAACTTTTACTCTACCAGCCTGGCCAAGTCAGCAAATGTAAACAAAGTTTAATTTTCATTTTATTCTACCCTGATGTTTAGGGTAGAATTTCAGGCCTTTAAAAGTCATTTTCACAGTTCATAGTAATACAATCAAAAGCAACTGGAGGATTTTTTTATTTTAATATCATTTTGCAAATTGATACAGTTAACAATAAATTGTTTACAGCTGTCTCTTTAAAAAGCAAAACAAGAGATACAGCTCCCTCTGTCTTCCTTGGGAATATGTAAACTTTTCTTTTTTACAAATTCACCTGCAAATTATCATGAGTACTGTTTCTGAAATTGAAAAAATGAAGGTCAGAAAACATTTTGCCACACAAAAATGCTTCAGTCAAGGTATATAACTCAGAAGGCCAAAAACTAAGGTGCACAATAATAATCACAAGTCTCAAATAATCACAAGTCTCAACTACATAGAATATAATAACATTAGTGAAAATATCTAGCCACTTTTTAATAGATTCATTGTCACTAAAGAGGTAACATTGGAAAATTTGTCTTTTTTTATAATGACCATTGACGTTTAAAAGAGAGGCATTTTTATGTTGTTGGAAGAGTCAATGTAAACAGCAGCACATTAGGGCGCATGACTGATTTTGAAATGAAATTAAGGGCGCATGATGAGGCCTATCTTAGAACACTCCTTTAATCCACAATGTCTCATCAGGGACTTATGTCTCACTGTACTCCAGTATCAGATGTTCAGTGCCAAAAAGACACATTTGGGGCAAATCATACCCTACAAAGATGTGGTTGAAGCAAAAGCAATATGAACTATTTTCATTGTACTTTCTCAGTTTCAGGTTATGTGCAATTCATATTTGCAATGAACAGTAACACTCAGAATAATACTCCGACTTCAGTCAGTTTTGCAAAAACTTATTAAAGAACAGTTATAGCAAAAAAAAATGCAAGGATTGCATCAAGAAATTTAGGCTCAAAAGAATAAGGAAGCTTAATAATATTATGTTGTAGTACAAAAAGACAGCAGTCTTTCCACAATGAAGGCTATTTTAGGCCATGTTTTATGCAACTCCAACATCCTTCTAAATTCTGGGTTTCCTTTTCATTTTAAGAGCCCAGGAAATTCTAAAGTTAAGCTGACAACTCCAAATACACTCTTAAATTTTGAAAAAAAAATTGAGGTGTTATGCGCCTATGTAAGGTATCCAGAAATTCTAACTTATAAGCATCTCAGATTCCAGTAAAAGCTGTTTTGAATATGCCACCCTAAATGCGTTCTCAAGGACAATGCACAATGGAAGTTGGTATCAAGAGCTGATTGAATGTGAGTGTTGACAGCCCAATAACAAATGAGAGATGACAGAGAGGGTAGGATAGGCCAGGAAGGGCCTTGAAGGTGAAAACAAGTAGCTTGTGCCTGATGCCACAGAGAAAAGGGAGCCATTGGAAGGATTCAAAGGGAGTAGTGACATGGTCAAAGTGGCTGGTCAGTTGTAGCAGCATTCTGAATGGATGTGAGCCGTACATAACAGCATTTGTCCAGTGCAGAAAGAAAGATGTTGCAGTAATGAGATGTGAGATGATCAGCATGTTAGCTGTTTGGATAGATAAGCAAGGACTATTTCAGAGAGGTTGTGAGGAAAGAATGCACAATGTTTAGACATGAGGACCTAGAAAGAGTTCCAAGTTGAAGAGGATGCCAAAATTACAGTCCTGAATGACAGATAGGATGGCGGGGTTGTCCACCGTGATTGAGAAGAAGAGGGGTTAATGGGAGCGATTGCAAAGCACCATTTGTAGCTGGGAACTAGCACTTACATATTTTTAGCATTGTAGTAACTGAAAAATAGTTTTAAATATGACCTCAGCCTGTTTTCTTACCATAGTTTAATCATTTTTTCAAGCAGTGATTTATTAGCCAGAGTCTGACTGCAGTGACTTGAAAGGACTCGTAATTGTAGCTGTGACTAGGTATTATCTGTCCATCATTTTAATTTGGGTGTTGTCTTTGCTTATTTTTTGGTTTGGGGCAAGCTGCTGGGTGTTTTATTATGTTATTGTACTGTTAAAATGATGTCATACCCAACTAGCATATACAATAGGCACTTTTCTGTTTTAGGGAGTTTTGTGAATAGGGAACTCATGAATAAAAGTATCAATTTTCAAATTGTTATTATACAGCATAGCCATTTTCTTAATTATAGCTACCAAGGAATGTACTTTGGCTGACTCAGATGGATTCGAAAGGGTTTCTTATGAAAGTGCTTTACAGCATTTAGTTCTCTTTTAGAAGAATTATCAATTTCCTTAGTCAAGAACAATCTTCTTTGAGGATGACAATACTTTTCTCCGTTTTTGGGATCAGGAATATAGATATAATAATTTTGGTTTCTGCCATCTTTCGGCCTTTGAAGTAATTTAATGTTTGCACTAGCTATACAGAATAAACATTGGCAACCGAATAGGGCAACTGAATATCACATTTTTTTAAATATCACATTAACTTGATCAAATTCCAACCATTTCTTTACAAGTTCATGAGTTTAAATATCCTTGCTAGACATATGTCCACTTTTTGTCTGTCTTAATTTCGAAACAATAGTTCACAACATTTTTGCTTTGAACAGTTCTTTCATTTGCTCTGAATAAAATCCATGCTAATAGTTGTATTATAACAGTTCTGTATTTAAAATCATGGACCAGCTCCTTGCTGCTCAAGTGATCACATCAGTTTCAGTGTTGATGCTACTTGTGATTTTTTTTGCAAGTCTCTCTATATTTGTCTTGGAAATCTCACCTGTCTGTAAAATATAGAGCAAGTTTCTAGTCTTTGTGCTTGCAGAGAAAAACCTTGAAAATGAGACCCTAGTAGATCCTAAGGACTCACAAACCAAATTAAAAAAACAACAACAAATGTGTAACTTAAAAAAACCCTCATGATTTTGGTGCCAATCTTAGGATTTTAAGGAGTGAAGTGCATGATTTTTGAATGCATGGGATTGGTAAAGCCACAGATTTAATAACAATAATTTAGGAAAATAATATGTGGTTACTTGGGCAGTTGTCCATTAGGGATGCAAAATCCTGTTTAATCAGTTAACCGGTTAAACATTACATTTAATCGGTTAACCACTTAAATGGGATCCCGGAAGCAGGGAGCCCACCTGTGCGGGTGCGGCTCCTGGCCTGTGGTGTGGTGGGCCCAGTCAGACTGGAGTGGCTCCCCTCCCTGCCTGTGGGTAGGGGGACTTCTATGGCTGGGCTGGAGTGCCCCCTACCCATGGTGTGGTGCAGTAGGCCAAGCCAAGCTGGAGTGCCTCCCCTCATGGTGCAGCACATGAGAACCCCCCACCCACAGTGGGCTGGGCTGGAGCGGTTACCTGTTATCAGTGAGACCCCTATTGCCCATTTCTGAATGCTCCTTTGCCCCGCTATTAACATACTGTTTCCTATTGAACTGTTCATCTTCAGAGCATGGAGCATGTGTCGCTTGCTAGGAGAATCAAGTATATTTCACCTAATCGATCTGACATGACAGGGTCCTCAGGTATTGGTACCCCTCAATCTTTTCTCTGTTTAAGTTCTTGAAGGTTGTAATAATATAGCGTAATTCAGGGTATTCAGCCAGGGCAAGTGAGTGGTGTTTAGTGTCCAAGGATGTGCAGAAACTAAGACTAGAAGATCTGGAGAACCCTTCTGGTGAAACTACGTGCAATATTTATGCGCTAGAAAAATGTAGTCAACAGTTGAAACACATTACTCAAACAGGTCTGCATTTATCAGTTCTGTGTAGGTCATTGTTTTTCTTGTGCTATTGACTTGTACTGTTTCACTTACGAAAGAACAGCAACAGCAATTAATGAATAGTTTAAACAGAATTGTTTAGAAATCATGCAATTTGGAAAATGCCTGGATTAAATCTGAGTGTGCAGTTAGGTGCCTAATTATGTTTAAAATGGTTGTACATTTACATAAATTATTGGCCCAGAGCCATCCCAGATGTTTTTATGTTCATTTGTCTGTACAAGTAGCTCACTTCTGTGATGCACCACCTCATGAACATTTTCAAGCAGTTACAGTTGCGGTTGTCATCTTTGGTTACAGATGTAGACCTGCAACTTTTGTTTTAAAATTAGTCCTCCAAGTTTAAAAGCAAAATGCAACACTTACGGTTTTCTTTTCATTGTTTTCCTTTGAAACCGAGGCCTAAAGCAGAATGGTTAGCGCAGGTTAGTGATAAAGCTTTTAGAATTTGAAAGAGACAAGTTGGTCATTGTGGGGTGGGAGGGAGGGTTGCATGGGCATCCCTCCCTGTCACTCTCCAAGGTAAACCAGGCCTCCTCATTGTTGAGTATCCACACAGGTGAGCTCACAGAGGGAAATTAGCAGCACCTAGTGCCCTGGCCCTGTAGCTGGCAGAACAATACAACCGTCTATGAATGCCAAGCCCTCAGTCAGGGCAGGACAGCACACAGCAGGCTCTGACCTGCAGTCAGGAAAGAGCAGTGAGGTTTGTACAAGCCCCAGGCCCTTAGTCAGGACAAGGCAACAAAACACCAGTAGGCTTTGGCCTGCAACTGGGATAGAATGCTTAAGCAGTTTTTAAGCCCCAGGTAAGAGAGAGCACCAGCAATGTCTAGAGCAGGGGTGTGATCATGTAGTCGATTAACCAATAAACCAACAAGCAAAAGCTTATAGGTTAATGCCATAGACTACACGCATTTCCCTAACCCTTCCACCAGTAAATTGTTTAGCAGGCTGGCCAGCAGCCTGGCTCATTCCTGGCTTGTGATGGGTCCGGGACCTACCCCTGCTGCAGCTCTGCATTTAAAGTGTATTAGGAGCCGGCAGGCAACCCAGCTCAGTCCTGGCTCACATCAGGTCTGGGAGCTCAGACCCACCCCACTCCCAGACAGGGCCGGCTGTCAACCCTTTATCAGAGGCAGCAGCACACGGCAACAGACAGCTGGTCCATGAGGGGAGCTGGTTTTTAAACTGGCTCCCCTCACAGACCAGCTCCCGCCTGGCACCCCGAGTCAGAGGCCGCAGCGTGGAGTGGCAGGGGGCTCCTTAGGAGTGAGGCCAGAGCACACTGGCTGCCGGCCCTGCCCCCGGGGACTATGGAATAGTTGACTAACCGATAAGAATAATGAGGTTACTTGACTATTCAATTAACCGGTATTTGACATCACTAGTCTAGAGCAGGGGTGGACAATAAATGGCCTGCGGTCACAAGTGGTTCGCCAGACTTAGCCCTGGCAGGCTGCCAGACACTTTATTTATCTGTATGTCCACAGGTACATTCGCTTGCAGCTCTCATTGGCCACAGTTCTCAGTTCCTGAGACTAAACAGGAATGATTCCAGTCAGATGAAATTCTTATAAACAGCAACAAAAATGTGTACTTACTCAGTGAAAAGAGGCTGTGTATCTCAAAATGCTTTAAAGAGCTTAAATAACTTTCATGTTATAATGAATACTCTAGCACTATTTGTTATTTTTAAAGTTTTTCTAGATACAGGCTAACTCAACTACCCCTCTGAAGCTTTTTTCATGATATAGACAGAGATTACTTATCTTAAAGTAACTGGAGTTATTTGAGAAGCATGGTCCCTGTGGGCATGTATGTGTTCCATGCACCCAAGACCAGAAGATTTTTCAGGAGCAGTGTCCATATATCTGTGCCAGGCTGTGTCTAGACTACACCTCTCTGTCGACAGAGAGATGTAGATTAGACACATCGAAATTGCTAATGAAGCAGGGATTTAAATATCCTGCGCTTCATTAGCATAAACACGGCCACCGTTTTTTTTCGAAATGGAGCTTTTTCGGAAAAAAAAGGCAGTGTAGACGTGGATCTGTCACAATAAAACCTTTTTCAACAGATCCTGTATTCCTCAAAAAATGAGGTTTATAGGATCTGTCGAAAAAGGGTTTATTTTCGACAGATCCGCATCTAGACTGCCAGTTTTTTTAAAAGCTCCATTTCGAAAAAAAGTGACAGCCATGTTTATGCTAACGAAGCACGGGATATTTAAATCCCTGCTTCATTAGCAATTTCGATGTGCTTGATTTGCATCCTTCTGTCGACAGAGGGATGTAGTCTAGACGTAGCCCCAGTGACTTATGTCTCCTTGTGCTCTGAATCGATGGTATCAGAGGGGCTGTGCAACAAACACTTCTCCAGTCCTTACTCTGTCATGAATCAAGAGATGATCTGAGCAGAGGGGGGAACAGGAGAGGATGCAAAATATACATAGGGACCACACACCTCAAAAAAACTCCCATTATTATAAGCTATGTAACCGCCATTTCTTCTTCACAGGCGAGATATTCATTATGGGCAACTCCCAAGCTGTACTTGAGGATGGTATGAGAATGTATGTTGCACTACCAATTGTAGTATTGTAGCTCCAAAGAAAATTTACAAGGATGAAGCTTGAACCATGGCATAATACCTTTTGGAAGGCATGATGGAGCCCCTGATCACCAATCTAAAATTTCCAAGAGGGGAACTCCTGTCAGGGAAACCACCAAGGTGGTTTGTGTTGTAGTAGTAGAGTGTGCCTTGACGCTTGGAGGGAAAATGTCTTCTATAAACTCCAAGCAGAGAACTCATCGAGAGATTCATTTGTGAACACGCTTTCATTCTCTCAACAACGAAACAGTGCCTTTGAGACTTCCTAAAGGACTTTGTCCTTTATAAGAAGAGGAATAGAGCTCTACAGATGTTCAAAAGTGAAGTGATGTATTAGCAGGTGTGTTGTAAAGAACACATGAAAATAATTCTTCCACTCTACTCAGTGGCTCTGCTGGTAAAGCCTCAGCTATAGCACTGTGTCCAGTTCTGGACTTTTGGGCAAAATGAGAACAAACTGGAAAAATCCAAAGGAGTGAAACAAAAATGATTAAAGGTTTAGAAAACATGACCTATGAGGAAAAACTAGAAAAACTGGTTTTGTTTAGTCTGGAGAAGAGAAGACTCAGGGGATACATAACAGTCTAAGGGTATGTCTACACTTCCCCCCAGTTCGGACTAGGGAGGCAAATGAAGCATACCAAAGTTGCTAATGAAGCATATATTAGCATATTTGCGGCCGGTCGTCATTTTAAAATGCTGGTAGCCCGAATTAACTCGCCGCGTGTAGACGCGGTAGTCCGATCCAAAACCCTTCCCTCAAATTAACTGTTACTCCTCTGGCCATTAACTTCCCGTTATCAAGTTTAGCCTAGAACATGTGCCTAAGCTCCTGTGACAGTTTATTAGTGAATTCTGACAGTTTATTATGATTAATAAAGTCATAGTTGGTCATTCATGCCTGGTAATGTGTTATAGAGAATAAGTGGCTGATGAAATTATTTTTTCAGCCAAAGAGATCTCTCTCTTTGGCACCCTTGTTCTATGGAATGACGTAGAATGGTGCAGCCTATTACACTCCATGACAGCCTGGACCACTAGAGAGTCTGGATTAGGATGGGAATAGGTTTGGATACAGTGCCTCTTCCTTCACCAGGCATTGAGGGACCTCTCTGTGAGGTGATCTGTAATGGGGGGCCCCAGGCCCTTTGAAGTTCCCTGCTGGAGGCTTTCAGATCCTACTACACCCACCACAGGAAAAGAGCAGTGTGTGTGTGTGGGGGGGGTGTCCTCCAGGCCTGCCTCGACAGGCTTCAGGGAAGCAGCCAATCAGAGAACAGCAGGCTCAGTTAAAAGGAGCTGCTGGACCTGAGTAGGTCATTTCCTGGCAGGGACCAGAGGAGCAAGGAAGGTGCTCTCTGCTAGTTGCTGGAGTTTGAGAGTGCCAGGAGACATTCCACAGGGAAGAGCATCAGCCCTGAGGTAAGGGTGCAGAGGAAGCAGCTATGTTGGAAGTGACCTAGGGAATAGCAGCAGCAACTATTACAGGAAGCAGCTCATAGCTGCTATTTAGAGGTCACGACCTGGAGGAGTGTGCAGGTCTGGGTCCCATTATCAGCCATTGGTGGGGCGGCCTCAGTCCTGAGAAAGGGATAAAACTTGGTTAGAGGCCCAAGTGAAGGGCAGCACTTAGAGTTTCCATGGAGGAAGCCCTGTGGGCATTGCTCTATACCAGGGCAGACACGCACTTAAAGCTAGCCCAGAAGGGACTGAGAACAAAACCCAAAGACATGAATAAAGATACCAACAAGGGCACTCTGGTAGGTGTCAGTGTACCTTTGAGAACTGAGCAAGAGAATTGCAGATACCAACCAGGGAATTGTGATAGGCCCTGCTGAACTTTTGTTACCCGAGAAGCGGTTTGTTTATTCACACATTTGACCTTATGGCTTAGTAGGAAGTCTGAGCCACAGAAGAACCACCTTGTGATGTTACCAGTCATGAGGAGCTGCTGGGAACACAGAAAGAGAGAGAGAGTTTGTGTGTTTGTGCAGGTTCATACCGGATCAACAGGTGGCACTCATGAGAAGTGAGTGTCCCCATCACATGACCTTTTTCCAAGTGCTCATAGTTGAAGCCCCAGTACAGCCAGTAGAAGGGACTGAATGGGAATAATGAAAGTATTTTTGGTCCATAACTCAACAGTGTGTCCTTCAGGAACGTGGAAAAATCTGGGAGGCTCTGGAAGACCTGTCAGAGCTCATCTTGGCACCTATGAGAGAGCTACTCATACCACTTTGTGATCACTGGAGAAATAGGAGTCATCCCCATCCTTTGACAGAACCAACAGTATTTTGCTACACTCTGGCTGCAGGCAGGAACTGGCAAGTGGTTTGCTGATGGTATCAGTCCTTCTACACTGTGGCTGCTACTTGGAATGAGGGAATAATGTGCCATTGGTGTCTACAGGTTCTTGGATAGAACTGGATCTGAAAGGATTGATGATCTTGGATCTCTATAGATTACCAGCTTCTCAAGCAAGAAATATCAAGGCTTAGCAGGTGACAAGCAGGAAGGACGTTAGGTGTATTGGCTGGATACAGGTTTGGATGTGGCAGTCTACATGCAATGCAGTACCATCTATGCAGAAGATGAATGGCCCCCTCTGTTTTAGATAGTGCAGGGGTTTGGTCCTCCCTTTGTACAGATGGTGAAATGGTGCTGGAAAACTCACGTTTCTCACTAATCACTGATGCCAACACAAGCTCTCTGTGAGCTTCAGATGCACATATAATTGGGGACAGAGTCTCACCTGGTACAGAGGGTAAAGGGAGAAGTTATCCTCTTAGAGGTCTTGGGAGGTGATTTGTTCCTCTGGTTATGGGAGTATTTAATCTAACCCTCCTCCTGTCTCTGTTTTGAGGAATCTTTGCACTTGCTTGAGGATCTGGAGCTAGGGAGTGCCCATGTTAGAGGAACACTGCCCAGAGGCTCTAATCAGAGAGGTGGAGAATGGGAAAGCCTGGGGTCAGATAGGAGCTGCATGATAGTGATACTATCTAGTACAAACGGGGAAGTAATGGCAGATCTGAGAGAGGATGCATGGTTCCCCTTCACAGTTCACACACAAACACTAGCAGAAGCCACAGACACTAAAGGGTTCTGTTGGACCCCAAGCAGTAGAAAGGAACTAGAGAATCATTTGGCCCCTCTGTTTATGCCCTCAGACGCATTGGAGAGCAAAGGACACTGCTAATGAAAAATCATCCAATCTCAAGCAAATGGAGCACACGGGCATATGTACCCACAGTGAATACCTATAGTGAATACCAGCAGTAGAAGAACTGAGTTTGGTGTTATTGCCTTAGGCTATGTCTAGACTACATTCCTCTTTCGAACGAGGAATGTAAATGAGGCAAACTGAAAGTGCAAATGAAGAGTGGATTTAAATATCCCATGCTTAATTTGCATAGTCACATCCAAGCGGTTTTTTGAAAAAGGGTTTTTCAAAAGTGAAAGTGCAGTCTAGTCGCGGTTCTTTTGAAAAAAAAATTTTTTTGAAAGAACCCATACTCATTTTTTCAGGAGTACGGGTTCTTTTGAAAAAGGGTTTTTTGTTTTGTTTTTTTTTAAATCTAGACTGCGGTTTCACTTTCAAAAAACCCTTTTTCAGAACGGCGATTGGATGCAAATATGCAAATGAAGTGCAGGATATTTAAATCTCCACTTCATTTGCGCTTTCATTCGGGCTCATTTACATTCCTCTTTCAACAGAGGAATGTAGTCTAGACCAGCCCATTCTGGTCTAGCATACATAAAGAGGCTAAGTTACCTGGCTCTGGTAATACTGTGGGGAGAGAGCCCAGGAGACCTCCAATCACTCTTTTCCTTAAAGAACACACAATAAAAGAAAAGAGCAACAAGCTGACTAAGAGCATTTACCACAATTGTGCCTTAGAAGGGGAACAGCAAGGTGTTTAGAGATGGCAAATTAAATACAGCATCTTGGATCTTTTATGCAGCGCCTTCCACTATGGAGTTCTGACTGACATCGTCCAGACTCCTAAGTACAAATGCCATGCATAACCGCATTAGAAACAGGAAGGAAAAGTGTCAAGTGAACAATAAATTGCTGTTATCTATGGAACGAACATCACATTACACTATACAAGACACTTCAACGGTATGATGATGAAACAGGTCAGCAATGATCCCAGCTCAGTGACTCTCTCTAAAGGCCTAATCATTCCAGAATACTCAGTTCTCAGAGTCAGAGCTGTTGCCCACCCACCCCCCTCAGATCACACCTACTTTCCACAGGCAGAAAAAAAAAGTTCTTGTATTTTGAAAAGTCAACCATCCTGACTGCTTTTCTGTGCTTTTAAAGTAGAAGCTATAGAGCGCTCATCATTCATTCACAGAGAAATAATCAGGGATTCACCAGAGCCCAGGGAGTTCCAGAAGAGCTGACACAATTTTATTATGTTCTGTGAGGGCCCATTGATACTAACTTTAACAGAAGGGGTGAATTAAAAGATTTTTGTGGGAACCCTATTTGTCTGTGTATCTCTCTATTGATGTAAGCATCTGTATGTGAACAGACCATCCTGTGTGAGAGCGTTTCTTCTCTTGGCTCCTGCTGTGATTGACACAAGTTAAACATGCAGTTAGAGTTAGCCTCCTAACAGCAGAAAGTATAAGCAAGTTTAATAACACTACTAGAAAGCAGAATACCTGAATCTAACTCCTGTAAATTTTTGGGAGTTTCCGCCCAAAGGAAACAAAAAATATGTCTGTGGGGGTCTTTCACTACTTCAAGATCAATGGAATTTCTCAATTTCCTATTTTGTCATATGGAATTTTGTCCCACTCTGTTTTTCATCACAGAATTAATTTTTATTCTTCAGTTTGTTGATCTCCAGAGTAATAGAGTAGTGCCTGTGTTACAGTTACTTACGGTAATTCAAAGATGCCAAAATCTAAAGTGGCTCAAAATATCATTATACAGCATAAATTTACTTTACTGAAAATGAGCAACACAAATCAACCAAGTGTCCTCGTCTCCTGGGTATGGAGAGCTCAAGCACTACTGCATTCTGGATATCTGAACATCCCAGCAGGGAGTACCCTCGGATGAGAGCCAAGCCTCTCAACAAGACGAGAAACAGAGAAAAGTAAATACTAACAGCACAAACTACTGCCATGCTTCTCATTGTCTGCCAGCGTATGCTGGGTATCTTCAACCCTTTTGTGAATTTCTTGGCAATTTCTGCCTCAGCCTTTGGAATGTACAATACATGCACACAGTCAGGGCCAACAACTGTCTACCTCATGTGACTAATACCTTTGATGTCAGTAGGAGGATTCATAAGAGTAAGATGAGCAGCCTGTGGCCTTCAGTTACTCATCACATCAATAGCAG
Organism: Pelochelys cantorii; assembly: GCA_032595735.1. Taxonomy (NCBI): domain Eukaryota; kingdom Metazoa; phylum Chordata; order Testudines; family Trionychidae; genus Pelochelys; species Pelochelys cantorii. The sequence goes on along the minus strand of CM064329.1, from coordinate 41,029,310 downwards.
CTCCACATATCTTCATATAGCAGGCCAGTTACTAGACTGTGGTACAGTTACATTGTAATACACCGGCAGAGTCTGTCTAACCCTTCTTAACTCGCTATGAGATGATGCCCCAGTGAATTTGCTTCCTCCAGTGGCACAAACAGTACAGACTTCCAACACCAGCGCCCCCCCCCCTTCCTACTACCTGCATAGGATCACAATCAAGGTTTTCCGACACTCTTCCAATTGCTGGTGGCCATTTTATCCACTTGAATGCACTGACACAAGGGTTGTTTACAGTTGGAGCGAGGGTTATGGCTCCCAGCTCATGTAGGAAGTTCTCCTCCAAGCTAGCATACTAAAAATAGTAATGCAGCCATGGTACTTCAGGAGTAGTGGTGCAGGCTAGCTGCCCCATGTATGCACCCCTGAGTTTGGGACAGTGTGTACTCAGGGTGGCTAGTACATTGCCATGGCTACACCATTATTTTTCCTAGCCCAGATGAGAGCTTGTACTAGTATGCCTACGCAAGCTAGGGATCACACCCTGTAAGTGTAAGGAAAAGGCCTTTTTCTGTAGCCATGTTGAAAGGCCTAAAGCCTATGACCCTCATCTGCAGCCAAATTGAAAGAGCAGCAGCAATTAGATGAGAAGCAGGAAGTCACATCCACGCCCCACATTCCATCTAAATGACATTTAAATAGTGTAATATCGGGTTGCTAAACAGGAGCCCCTGTCCTAATGGCACTGAATATCTATAAATAAAAGGAGGCTCTTAAGATGGTTAAAGAAAACTTTGTTTAATGGTATTCTGTCTGACAAGAAACTACTTATCAATAGTTGGGGTTGTGAAATCCTCATTTTGTCATTATTGTCCCCCCCTTACTTATATGTATGAACTCTGATTCTTTGTTTCTGTCTGCTATATAATTAATTTTGCTAGGAGTAAATCAATTAAGGTGGTGGGATATAATTGTAATTAGAGAATTACATTACAGTATGTTAGGACTGGTTTGTAAAATGTTAGTAAAATAATTGCTCAAGGTATGGCTAAGCAGGAGACGCTTCACTATATAAATTGGGGCCCCAAAGCAAGTTCTTTGGGAACCAACTATAGGAAACACCTGCAAGATCAGAGCAGCCAGACCTCAATACACTGGCAAAGATATCGGGCAGAAACTGGAGTCCCCCAGATAAACCTGATCCTGACTGTCCATCACAAAAGTTCATCAGTCTTATTGGGTGTGGAAAGCATTGTATGCGTAGCGTGTGCATTCTGGCTTTGATGATTGTTAATAAAGAGAGGGTAAGTAGGATATTACTGTGTAAGGCCCTTCTACTGGTAAAGGACTCTGCAGACCCACAGCGTGTAAGGTTATGCCTGAACCCTAGAGAGTGTGACAGAATTTTGACCGGGTAACCCCATCTCTTACCAAAAGCCATTGTCGAAGAGATTAGCCCAACACATACTGAAATCAGGTGTAACAATATGGCTTTTCTGTACCCATGTTGGAAGGTCCTGTGCTAGGCCTGAACCAAAGCCACTTTCTGCAGCCAGACTGAAGAGCAGCAGCCATTACTGTAAGGCCTGGAGTCACATACTCACAGTTCCATCTAAATTGTATTAAAAAGTGTCACACCAGGCTGTGAGGAGGGGACTTTGCCCTGATAGCTCCCCCACTGTCACCATATAAAGAAATAGATCCGAAGATGGGTAAAGAAAACTTAAGTAACACCATTCTGTCTGGCAAGAAACTGCTTATCAATAGAGAATGTTGTGGAATCCTCATTCTATGACACTTTCCTGTTGTTTGACTATGTGATCTCTGTCTGGTTTGTAACTGTTTCTGTCTGCTGTATAATTAATTTTGCTAGGTGTAAATCAATTAAGGTGGTCGGGTATGATTGGTTAGGTAATTTTGTTATGATTGGTTAGTAAAATTATACTGAAATAATTGGTTACGGTATAGCTAAGCAAGACTCAGGTTTCATTATATAAACTGGGGTCCAAGAAGGAGATCAGAAAGAAGAAAAAGCTGGAAGAAGACCAGGAGGAGGGGGAAGACCTGGAAAGAAAAACTCACCTCCGAGAAACAGCCTAAGACCAAAGAGATGATATTGTCTGGCCAACAGGGATTGGTGAGCATGACACTGATATTGTCTGCCTGCACCCGGATTGGTGAGCATGACACTGTGTGCTTAGCATGTGTATTCTGCTTGTTTGGGAATTGTCAATAAATAGAGGATAAAGATATTACTGTGTGAGGCTCTTTTAGTGGCTAAAGATCCTGCAAAACCCGCAGGAACTGGGTAAAGGTGTGTGTCCCGACAGTGTGGAAGGGTTAGAGAAATTTGTGTGGATAACACAGGGAGCATGAAGGTGACCATTATGCTATCTTTGCAGTTAAACCATGAACATATATCAGCTGGAGCTCAGTATTTAGTGTCACGTGTCTAAGCTACTCATAGGTTTTGATGAACTCTTTTTGCTCAGAATGGGTGTCTGGTGAAAATTATCATTTGAAAATTTAAACTAGATTAAGGTGGCTGCACCCCTTTATCTAGAACTCTATTCGGAAAGTTACACTTTTTGTTCATACTTTGAATTTCAGCCTTCCTGAGACTCACAGCCCGACCGTAGACAAAAAGGAACATGACAAGTGCTGTCAGAGTTTTATGTTATCAAAGAACTTTCCATCAGCTCCACAACTCCCAAATATGACAGTAGCTCCAAGGAACCTTCTCACCTCCAATCATCTAGCCATTGTCTTTCTTGTATTTGAGACACTATGTCACTTTGCAAAACAAGATCATTCAGAAAGATTTTAGTAGCCACAAATATAAGCAAATAGGATGTGCACAGAGTTGATTATTTGTATTTAAACTCTTAAGTGACTTGTATTTGTTTACATTTTTACAAGCTTCCATAATTGTTAGGCTCCCATTTATGGAGGGGAAAAAATGTGAGATCTGGTCACCTTATGGTGTTAATTCTTGAATCCTGGGTATACCACAGGATCTCACAATAGTTTGGCCCATAAAAGATACACATGTAAAAGTAAAAGCCATTGCAAAATGTAACTATAAATACTGAGATAGGCAGGCTTATCATGACAAAGCATGATGATACTGCAGTTACATCATAATTCCTGATGTATAGCCAAAAACTCACATTGTCCACAGACTTTTGTTTTGACATATCAGACAACAATATGGTCAGTAAACTGCAAAACTGAGAGAGCAATTGAGGAATGCCAAATGCTTTGTTCCAGCTGTAGCTTGAAAAAAAAAGGATCTTAAAAAGTATTGGTATGATGCTAGAGTGAATTCCCAGGGGATAGAATTCCTTTGTTTACTAGCAAGACACAGATTTCACAAAGTAGCTGACAGTCTGATGGTACAAAAATGAGTTTTTATACCTTCTGTTTTGGGCTTCCTTTAGATTTCTATGGAATCTGTATGCACACTCTATAAAAAGGACATTATTATGATTGTCAAATGCTCTTTAATGTGTTAGTAGTAGCTGTTAATTTTCATTGTATGTAAGCACCACACATCACGTTGATAGCCAATGACAACAAACCTGTATGGCTATCTTACCATTTTTTGAATGAGGCCTATTTGTAAGATGTATTGGATTTATTTGGTATGATGGTAAAGTTTGTGTTTTTAATGTGTTTGATACATCTACAGCCTGAGACAGGCACAAAGAAACAAAGGGGAATTAAAAAATAAAATGTCCCCAAGAAAGAAATAAGAAAAGGCATCTAGGTACTACTATCATGCCTATACACTAAAAAATAATAATGCAATTACTTACAAAGTGGTATTATAGTATAAAAACCTTGTTAGCATACAGTGGTTAATTACTAGTGTTGTCTATAATGAGAATTAATAGCATGTGGAATTTTTTTTTCAGTTAAAACAAATGAGAGTCATATCTGGATACATAATGAAATACTAACATGAACTATGTATTCCCCTGTGGAGGCTTGGTGCATTGAGGCAGAACCAGTATATTCTGCGGAAACATCATTCTATTTGGTAATTTACAAAGTGCATTATTGGCCACCCCATTAGTACAGTAATTAAAAAAGAATGATATATACAGAATTAAAACAGAAAAATCCTTAATGCTCTTCACTGTATTCCTTTATATTGCTAACAAGCACTGTAAGCAGCTCATTAGAAGCTTAACATATTCAGAGTACATCAACAAGAACACACAAACTGCTATAATGGACATATATGTACAGTATAACTACAAGGACAAGATGTGATATGCAGTTAGGTGTATATCCTGTATATTTTCTAAAATTCATTTGTTATTATTTGCATTGACGTAAACTGAGCTCTGCTGATTGAGGTGAGGTGAGGATATGCTACAATGCATTAAAATATTAGATCTGTGTGATCTTGGGAAAATTTGCCTGATTGAAAGAACTAAGCAACAAAACAGTATATAGCATTTACTTACGTGTAAAATAGCGCCATCCATCTTCAAAATGCGGGACAAATATTAACTGTGGAAATAAATCCTCAAACCCCTACTCCTGAAGATGCACAGGCACATAAAGTTATCCAGTATCATGAATCTAAAAGGAATTGAAAGTTAGTTTTCCAGACAAATTGCAAAGTGGCCACATTACTAGCCTTGAGGAATAGACCACCATTTTGCCCAGATTTAGTCCCAAACATACATTCAGAACACTTCATATTGCCTCATAGGGGATGTCTTAGGGGCAGATTTTTAAAAGTATTTAGGGGCCTAAAGATGCAAGTAAGTGCCTAGTTTGGGATTCTCAAAAACACCTAGGTGCTTCACTTCCATTTATTTCACGCCTAACTTCACTGATTTCAATGGGAATTTGGCACCTAATTGATTTTGAAAATCCCTTTAGGTACCTACTTGCATCTTTAATCACCTAAATCTCTCTAAAAATCTAGTTCTTTCTGTCAGTTTTTCCACATTCCGTGTTCTAGTTAGGATTAAAAAAAGCTGATTTCACAGTATTTATGGCCTAGTTGAAAGCACTAATGAATGGAAACATAAAAAAAAAGGTTCCCATATGATTCCCAGCCCAATTTTACAGCTTCGACAGAGAGATTAGGCTGAACACCTGATCTTCGGGGGGCTTCTCTGAGGTGAATTGCCAAGGCTTTAGTGACATTTAATTCATTATGGACGTGAAAATAGCAAGTCTAAAAACGTTCTGTGTTCTAAATGAAAGTGTCCTTTTTCGTATGGAACCTAATATCAAAAGTACCTAGTAATCAGATTGTTCTCAAATAAATCTCTGAATAAACTCTTCTAAATCTCCAAACCGACATTCCTAACAAGACTAGTTCAAGGGCAACAATGGGGTGTCAGCATTGAGTCAGAGGCTCCTTCATACAAGGAGTTGGCGTATTGTTAAGTAACAGCAAAGGGAAAGAACAAGGGACATGAGCCTAGTCAGTGAATAGGAAGGCAAAGCCTGCATTTTTCATGTGTGTGACTCAGTTGGACAGTTCAGCTGCGAATCTCAGAAAACAGCTCTCTGCAGCTCCATTAAAAATATGAAGCATGTATATAATGGACCATTAGGAAATGGAGAGTGCAGTCTTCAGAGCCTGGAACGCCTTCTAATCTCATTTGCCCTTCTCATTTTTCTCCATAGTACTAATCACACATGAAAACTGGGGCACCACTCAGCCACACATTCGGAGAGAACTCAGTAGGTACTGGAAACTCCTTCTGGCCTCTGATAGGCTATGCAAATTGTAAAAAAATAAGTTGTGTAAAGCAAAGTCCCCCCTTCTAGTGATAACAAAAATGTGTCTGCCAGTACATTACTCATAAAGAGAAAAGATGAGTTACTCCATTAATCATCTTCAGTAGTTAATTACTTACCCAGACTCACCTTCGTTCTCCCCACCCCCTTGTGTATTCAAGCATCACTCAAACACAAGCACAACACAACCGCTGAAGTACAGTTGTTAACAAATGTTCTTCAAAAATAACTACAACTGTCAGTGGAAGTGTCTCTGCTTTTCTGAGGAATGAGGTGATTGTGATGCTTCTTTTTTATTCTGAAAATAGGAGAGAGGGAATAGAGGAGGGACAGAGCTAATAATCTCTTACTTATTTTCTGTCTCCAGTTTATGTGATTCTAGAGTCTATATGGGCAAGAGAGGCAACTCCCAAACATGGATTAGCTGCATCCTGCCCAGCAGAGGAGACCTATCAATACCAGACTGTTGTGGAACATCAGGATACAAAAGAGTCTGTAGATCAGGGCTACTCAACATGCAGCCCGTGGGCCACATGCGGTCCACAGCCTGTTTGTTTGTGACCCATGGTGCGGTTTGGATTTATATGGGGCTCAACATGCGGCCCGCAGGTGGGAGCCAAAACAAAAAAGTAGTCAATATAATGCTCTTCTGTCGATATACATTGTAGTAGTTAAATTCCTGGACTGTCATTGCTCATTAAAAGCGCTGTCATATGGGTGGAAATTGGGTAAATATTGCATTTTATCAATATCAGCAGAACTGACTTAAATTGGGCCTGTGTATTGTGTAGTCCTGCCTTAATCTTTGTATTCATGCCCGTCAGTGTGAAAGAAGCTATTTGCATATATATTTGCATGTATATGCAACCATACTTAAGTTGCAGCCCTCAGCATGTGCTGTGAGTATCATTGTGTCCTCCTGGGCTTCCAAAGTTGAATAGCCCTGCTGTAGATTGACCAGAGGTGACAAAGGGGAGAGGCAGAAGGGCCACATTCAGAAGGGAACCACAGCAAGAAGCAGCCCCTCACCAGCAGCTCTCCAGCATGACTGTACCACGCAAAGCCCTTCCACACTATTATGTCTCCTTCCTGGTGACTGTACAGCCCCAACAAATGACGGGGCTGGAGTGGCATTGGGGGTGGTACCAATACAGTCACACTCCTGGGAGCAGTGACCCCATGTTTTGCGGCTGTTCCGGTGCCCTAGGAGACTGTCTGTGATTCCATGTTAAGGCTGTTACAATTCCTGAGACGTTTACATTTAATACTTGGTTGGTGAAATCTAAGGATAGAACTCACAACCAATTGGGGGTTTCTGCTATGCTTTTTAATGGTCTGCCCTGAGGTTGATACTTGCACTTTAAGCCACTACAGGACAACTTGAAAGTCCCAATCCCAGGAGATCTGCCCAGGTGTCACCTATGGAAGGAGCTGCTACCAATGCACTTCACATGTGTGCTGTTTTCATTTTTCCAATCTTTCAGATTGTTTTCAGTTCAGAATTTTGTATAAAACACTAGTAGCCTCAGGCAATCAGATGGGAAGTTGAGATTTTGGTGAGATATAGAACAAGAGAAAACACAGATAACGAGTTTCAAATTGTAGAGATAAGAATATATTGGATTTTATGCCAATGGCTCTGTAATTCACGCAGATAATAAAAGAAGTGTTCCTATTCTATATTATTGACATTTTTGTATTTCTCCGTTCCTCTCTTTACTAGGTGTCAAGACCATAATTGTGGATTAATTACCTAGAATCCATGGAGATGCATACACTAGAAATGCCTAAAATAATTTCTAGCTATCATACTAATTAACAGCTCAGCTCGTTTCTAACTTGCAGTGGTGTATATCAGGAATAACTGCACTGATGTGTGTGGAATATCCCAGTGTAAAAGTGATGTAAGTAAAGAGGAGAACTAGGCCCCATGTGGTATATGACCTGAGATCAAATTTTCCAAGCATGGGATCACCTTCTCTGTGGCACCGTCTATTGTGTGGCCATTCCCATCTCTGTAAAGGGGGTGTTAAAAGCTATCACATTAGATCACAAATGTTTTACACCTACTTTGCACTTCCAGTGGTCAAACACTTCCACTAAATTTATTAAATCATCCTTTGCTGGGAAGTGAACATTTTCACATGCTCACTTCCTGTGAAAACTTTGTGTTTCTAAGGCTATGTCTACACTACAGAGTTTTTTCTGAAAAATGGCCTTTTTTAAAAAAAAACTTCACTTACATCTACATTGCAGTTGCATTGTTTCGAAAAAAAATCAAAAGAACAGAGGGGTTTTTCCGATGCTGGTAAACCTCTTTCTATGAGGAAGAAGCCTTTTTCTGAAAGCGTTCTTTCGGAAAAAGGCGGGTGAGAACAGGGAAGAGGGAGTTCTTTTGAAAGAAGAAGAAAGAGGAAAAAGCACAGGTGCCCTGGTGGCCACTCTGTCCATAGTAATCACAGCTTAAATGCGAGATAGCATCCATTCAGTGTGGACACTATCTTTCAAAAAAGGAGATTGCTTTTTTTGATGCGCTTTGGCAGAGTGAACACTCTCTTTCAGAAGAAGTTTTTTCGAAGATCTCTTCTGGAAAAGTTTCTTCGGAAAGAAGCCTGCAGTCTAAACATAGCCAAAGAAACACAAAAACTGGAAAAAATGTTTTTTGTCATAAAACCAGAAGATTTTTTTTAAACCCTATACACTCTTCCATTTCCGACACAATTTTTGGGCTAAAAATGATTGCCATTTTTTAACCAACAGATATAAATGTCAACACCATGGATGAGGATGTCAAAGAATCAGTTTATGTTATTTCAGTGTCACAGAGGAGAGCACTGGTTAAGGGCTATAGGAAGAAACAACACTTCAGCTCTGCGTTAAGCACTGACTGGAAGGTGTTACAATATGATGGCTGTTTGACCACTGTCTATCATGCAGACCATTATTGTCTCATTGTTTCCTTGCCCTCTCCCTTTAGCTTGTCTGCATCCATTTGGTATTTCATGCCTCAAATTTGAATTATAAACTCCCGGAGGAAAGGGAGACTTGTCTAGATGAAAAGTTAGAACACAGCAAGTGACAGTGGTGTAAATCTACCTTGAATTAGCGTGCCACACACATCATGTCTGTGTGGACCCTGTTACTGTGCACTAGAAGTTCTTTGGACCACTCTATTTTGAAATGGAAGTAGAACAAACTGCACCAGAGACATTTCAGTACAGGGGTCCAAAAGGGCCATACAAAGCAGGTGAGTGAGAGGTAGTGTATGACAGGCAGGGGTGTAAATCTGGAGAGTATTTTTGTTTGGTGTTTGTGTAACCCTCACACCTAATAGGTATGGTCCACTGTCCCATGAAGTGGCACTTACAGAGAAAGAATGAATGTGCTCTACAGTCTTAGCTCAAAGTAGGGGCTCTGGAGCTTAGTGCATGAGCCTCTACAACTTGAGCTAAAAGCCAGCTGGCTCTATGGTAAGGCTATAGAGCACACACATTCTCTCTCTCTCTTTCTAAGTAGTGTAAGGGGGCAGTGAACCATGACTACTAGGTTACATTTGTGTGGGTTGCATTTGTAGAGCCTAGCAAACTAAGGTCCATGAATAAAGCTCCTAAGTGCCACAAAAATATACATAATATAATAAAAATATGAAATGAATTGGCTTAGTTTACATTCAGTGGACCAATGTCAATCCATAACCCCCTCCCCCAACACTTTGGACCCTTGCTAACAGGCTCCATTAACTGACAAGACAGTCTTCAACTTTTGTTCATGTTACTATACTATTTAACACTCTCATCAATAGCAAAACTACCAAATCAAATGGTGATTGTTTTCATTCTTAGGTAATGCAGCACACTCACTGAGACCAAATTAGAGAAAAGATACCCCGTGGAGAATGTTGTTGTTATGTCAACTTTGCAGGCAGGAGTTGTGGTCCAATTATACTAATGAAGGGTTTGTTTTCAGATGACTTGACAGCTACATGCAATTAGAATCATGTTTAGTATTTACTATACAATATTTATGAGCCACTTTTCCATGGTCTACAAATATGACTAAAAAAATAAATTAAAAGGTGGAGTGGGTTAAAGTGTAAGAAAAATATTAGGACTTTTGTTTCAGGGAATTCAAATTTTGTGTTTTCCAATTGCCTTGAGTGGAAATGCAATGCTCACCACCTCTGAAAAATCAGGCCATTTACATAAGCTTCTCAATCTGGATTGAAGTTGCTAACCTTGAGCAGCTGTATTTGAACAGTTGGACCTTTATGGAGTCAGCAAGAACAGAGTGTGAGACATAAAGCTGGGACCCAGAGCCTTGGCTGTGAAGGTGATCCTCTCTAATCAATGAAGATTTCCATTGCTCAACCAGTGTTTAAGTTGTATACCTTTACTTACATCATTAATCTGTGTTCAATGCAATAGCAGTTCTACATCAGGGGTGGCCAACCCGTTACAGACAAAGAGCCAAAATAGTGGTGGATACAGTGCAATGAGCTGAGGAAAAAAAGTTGTTGAGCAAAAAAAAGCCCTGGCCACCTCCCTTTTAAGAGCATAGCAGGCATTGCCCTTTTAAGGTGGTCATTTTGAAGTTGGCCATTTTGAAGTCTGCATGGGACGCTGCAACTCTGACTCTTTCTCTTTCAAACAGAAACACGCTGCCCCTTTCAGAGCTGCAAGCGCGAGTGTGAGAGCCATAATTTTTTCTTTGAAGAGCCGCATGTGGCTTGAGTGCCCTTGGTTGGCCACTCCTGTTCTACATCCTAAGTACAGTATTTCCTAATTGGTTACCCCGAAGTTTCAGATAACTGATCTTTCTACATAACATGGGTGATATGAATTACACAAAGTTATTGCTAATGTTAATCTCGTTATATACATTATGTTTCACTTACAATTAAATAATTTACTTGCTATGAATTATTCCATAAGGTCAGTACTTCAATTTTGAGAGCACATGGAGCCTCACTACTACTGGAAATGTCTCTCTGTATATATAAAAAAGTTTTTCTTGCTGGGTGACAGAACAATGTCTACACTACAGAGTTTTGTTGGAAAAACAGCTTTTTTTCCGACATAACTTGAGGAACGTCCACAGTGTAATCGTGTTCTTCCCCAAGAAAATCGAAAGAACAGAGGAGTTTTCCCGGCGTTGGTTATCCTCTTTCTACGAGGAAGAAGCCTTGTTCTGAAAGGGCTCTTTCGGAAAAAGGCATGTGTGGATGGGGAAGAGGGAGTTCTTTCGAAAGAAGAGGAAAGCGGAAAAAGCACAGGTGCCCTGGTGGCCACTCTGTCCATAGTAATCACAGCTTACATGAACGAGATAGCGTTCATTCAGTGTGGACACTCTCTTTCGAAAAAGCAGATTGCTTTTTTGATGTGCTTTTGTGTGTGGACGCTCTCTTTCGGAAGAAGTTTTTTTGGAAGTTTTCTTCTGAAAAAAAAGTTCTTCTGAAAGAAGCCTGCAGTCTAGGCATAGCCTCTCTGGTCACAAAAGAGAAAGTGACCAGAGAGAAGGGAAGGGGGGGGGGGGACGGGAGGGAGCTGCTGAGCGCAGCAAGCATGGTGCACAGCCCACTAGTATTATTATAAATAAAGAATCTCTGATGCTCTCATACACTAATAAGGACAACAAGCATATTTTTAAATACAGATCTTGAGCACGACACAAACCAATCTGCTTATAGAGATGTTAACAGACCTTTTCAATGTTGTAAATAGAGAAGGGAAGACGTAACTGGTGAAACATAGGTTATGTTTTGTTCTCTGTCAAGATGACAAAAGAACATAATAGGTTTTGTTCAGAAACATTTTAAACTCGCTCCTATGCCAAATTTCAAAGAATGGAAACTTTCCCAAAACAGGCACTCAGGGTACATAAAAGGAAACGGCATTGTAACACTGGAGGCTCGTGTTAATATTAAAATCATAATGAAACATATTAGTGGCCAGCTTTTTGTTTTCGTCTGTTTTTATGCAATGGAGACGATGCAGGTAAGAATAAATTTTTCTACTAATGAAATTATGCTGGCTTTTTTAAAAAAAGTGTATCAACCTCCTTTTGATAGCTGTTTGCATGGACTAATTTTCATTCACTGCATAGGCTTCAAGGTCCTGGTCCAGTGAAAACATTTCAGCTGAAAAGACTTCAGATAAATTACATCCCTCAAGTGTTTTCAATTCTTTGGTGAGTGAACCTTGTTAAGAAATAAACATTCCTGCCTTTTCAAATTTAGTGTTCAGAAAACACATTTTTGTGGTTAGCGACCTAAATATAGCCAGCAAAGTTTGTTCCACCAAGCCCACCCAGTGTGGGGGATGGCACTTTTGTTTGATTGCCTGCTAATCTTCATAGAGTAAACCTCTCCAGTTCTAAAGAGCATTCTATATAATGAAAATGCACAGAGACGCATCAGAAAACTATTTAGTCTTAGGACCCTGTACTGAAATGGGAGGAGGAGATGTGGGTTCGGCGCATGTCATTTTTAAAATGTATGTTGATCATGACAAAATTTTATATATGTTTACTTAGTGGACAAGTTACATAATAGATGGAATACCAAAAGGAGAGTGAGTTATGTTTTGCAAGCAAAGCTGCAGCATTCGTTTCATCTTCAGGAGCAAAGGAGCTAATGCTGTTCGTTGATTGGATGATGTGCTCTTTCTCCTCTTACATCTATGAAGATGAAATCATGCTGTTGCTCAGGCTGACCCATGGTGTCTGTTTATTGTGACCTGATTTTCAGAGCTGCTGAACTCCCTCAGCTACTGCTGACCTCCACAGGGCCTCCAAGCATTCGACACCTCTGAAAATGAGGACAGAAATCCCCTTTTGTGTTATCCAACCTCTGACACCCTCATGTCCCAAACCCACAAAAACAATCCATTTAGCACGGTGGAGGGAGCATCTACTTACAGACACGCTCACCTACCCCCATGAACAGCAGCTTCTTCCCAAATTATGGTGAATGAAGAACGTTCACTTTAATGGATATAGAAAAACAAAAACAAAACCTGGACTGCAAATAGGATGAGGTAACATTTTCCCAAGTGTTTTTCAATGAAAAATTGGGTTTTAACTAAGCAAAATTCCACCCCCGCTCTCTTGTCTCCATGGAAGGTGTGGGCTTTTCTTTGATAAAATCAAACATGCATAAAGTGAAATATTTTGATTTGGCTGTGTTCTTATAGGCTTCATGCTGTTGTTCAGTTACCTCATGTCCTCCACCTTCCATGATGCACTACACTCCAACAAGAGAGACGACACTAACCATAGAAGTTGAAGTCTAACCAGCGAACCCAGCCCAGAAAGAAGGGAACATGAAGTGACCAGTTTTCAGCTGATTTTTTTTTCGTTTTAAAATTTGATGAAATATAGACTTTTTCAGGAGAAATAAAACATTTTTTCAACCACTATGATCGTAAACATGGACAAATACCCACGGGAGTCAGAGTCTGATTAATTATTCATTGGGAATTTTTCCACAGTTTTTTGCCTAGATCGAATCTCTGTTCTTGCTCAGGATTTCCATCTGACCTCTCCTGCATGATAAGTAAAGACTGCATGAGAATATCTTATTGTGGTCCCACATTACATACCTCCACTAGCCAAATGATATCTACAGGGGAGCAGCAATATTTGTTCACTAACAAATGCTCTTTATCTTGTGGTAGTACAGGTTGAACCTTCCAAATCCCGGATTCTCTGGTCTGGCAACATCCATAGTCTGGCAGGGCCAGGGATGTTGCTGGAGCAAAGAGCCCCAGCTGAGTCAGGTGGAATCTGGGGAGCCTCCGCCCTAGCCTGGAACCCCCAGCATTAATGGGGGCAGGTGGAGCCCAGGGAGCCCCAGCCCCGGCCAGGGAATCACCAGTCAGCGGGGTCAGGCAGTGACCAGGGCCCTTGGTGACCAGTGACCAGTGACCACCAGTAGCAGGGCCACGTGGTTGGGGAATCCCGGCCCTAGCCAAGGAACCCCTGACTGCAGCTGGGCTGTCTGTGGCCAGGTGGCCCCAGCCAGGAGCCCTGGGAGGCCCCCAGTGGCAGCGGGACTGGTATGACCAGGCAGCCTCCGCTGGGGGCTGAAGAAGGGCTAGCGGAGGCAGAGGGACTGGAATCTCTAGCAGCGCAGTGTCACAGCAACAAAACTGGCAGCAGCCAAGCAGTCCCCATTGGGGAGCCTGGGAGACTCTGGGGCAGGGGGCGGGCAGCAAGGTTGGGAGCCGTGCTGGGCCAGCTTTAGCAGGGCCAGCGGCAAGGTAGTAAGCCCCAGGGAGAGGGGTCCGGGAGCAGGGCAGCCAGCAGGGCACCACTGAGTTCCCCTGGTCGGGCAAACTCCCTGGTCCAGGACAGCTCAGATCCCAAGGGTGCCGGAGCAGGGAGGTCCAACCTGTATACAACGTGTTGAAACTGAGGGTTCTCTTCCTTAATCCTTTGCCTGTGGAATCAGGAGCAGTCCTTTTACAGAAAGTTTGATCCATCCCAAAGATTAGGCACCTAATTCCCACTGAATTCAAAGTTCAGTGCAAAATACCTTTGAAGACCTGGGACTTAGCCACTTAGAAATGACTTTTTATTTTTCTAGCCTAAGCCTATCTGATGATATACAAAACATTTCCAAACCTTCAGATTTGCAGACTTCATACAGAATAGACTAGATCTTAGTTCAAAATACTCCTCTGCACCCCTGACATCCCTATGACAGGAGAAATACGTGCTCATGCCAGTAAGTCGTGCAAAGTTCTTGCAGAAAATGCATACTACGTCAATACATTTGCATATTTACAGACAACTGCCAGGGATAAATCCTCCAGTAGGTTATACCTCAGAAGAACTGATGAATAGTCATTGTCAAGCTGTTAGAGATTGGTTGCATTACCATTTCCCACAAAGGAGTCAGCTTCTACCAGTTTCCAACCATGCAGGACACAGAGAGCCTAGTATTTGCCAACATTACATCTGTGGGCTTGATGGGAGGTTGATTTTCTGGAGCTTTACAGGCGTACTCTACTGTCACTCAGCAAGCAGCCTTTTAAATAATGGTAGGGGATGTGACACAAAACTGTTACAGATTTTCATGGACAAAATACAAGAAGAAAGTCGTTGAGTGGAGAGTGTGCTTTGAAATTCAATGACAGCTTGATAGACTTTTTATAGCATTATACTTTCCTAATGATAAACCATTCAAATAAATTTTGTCATTCACCATCAACCTGATCCCTTACAAGGTTCCACTGTTGTCTGAAATGGACTGATAGTATTTTACCTTCCATCGCATCGTCTATCGAAAGATCTCAAAGACTTCTGTGGCACCCACTGTTAAGGCATTCAGCAATCTCAAGGTATGTCTACACTACAAAGTTTTTTCGGAAAAATGGCCGTTTTTCCGAAAAAGCTTGAGTTATATCCACACTGCAATCATGTTCTTTCAGAAAAAAAAATCAAAAGAACATAGGTGTTTTTCTGACATTGGTAAACCTCTTTCTATGAGGAAGAAGCCTTTTTTGAAAGAGGTCTTTTGGAAAAAGGCGTGTGGACTGGGAAGAGGGAGTTCTTTCGGAAGAAGAGGTGCCCTGGTGGCCACTCCGTCCATAGTAATCACAGGTACGAGAGAGTGTCCATTCAGTGTGGACACTCTCTTTCGGACGTAGTTTTTTCGGAAGATCTCTTCCTTAAATGCTTCTTCTGAAAGAAGCCTGCAGTCTAGATGTAGCCTCTGACTCCCTTCAGCTTGCTCCCAGCTTGCCAGGGAGAAGCTGGCAGTGATAGCAGCCTCTGGAGACACCACCACAACAGGTACCAGCAGGTAAGGAGCCAAATACTGGTCCCAGGTTCCCTCACCACTCCAGTGACCTACCTGAACCAGGCTCCCCAGTCACAACCCCCTCTCCTAATGCACCTAAAGTAAGCTAGTGGCCTGTATAATATTAGAGGAAAATGTGAATATATGACCTGCAGGCAACAGGAACCAGAAGGCAAGAAAAAGAACCTGCTCGCTATGTTTTTAAAAAATCATTTTAAAGACAATCTCATTATTTCTGAGCCCTGACTCATGATTTTTGAAGGAGCTGGACTCTTGCTCTGACACATGAAGGCATTTTGTATAATAAGGAATGTAATTAATCTGGGGTTGTACTATGTATAGAAAATATCTTTGTCAATCTGTCAGTGTGCTACGTGGATAAGAAGTTCTTAGGTTCCATTCTTTTGAGTTGAAATGTGAAAGATACCAGAAACAAAAGTGTAAAAAATTCACATGCTGAAGAGGACACACATATGTAATGAATCCCGCACACTGTAGCAAGGAGGCACGGCCTGTCTTGGAAACTGGCAAGGAGGGACCACAGCCCTCCCCCGGGTGCGTGGAACCAGGAGAGCCACATCCATCCCACCCAAGGGACAAGAAGTGAAAGTACAAAGGGCAGGTCCTGCAGCTCAGTGGACCTGCCATAGGAAACAGATGCATCCTGCCCACTCATGGAGCCTACAAAGGCACTGCCGGGACTGCCTACAAAGGTCAGAACTTCCTGGGCCACTAACCCACTGAGATACCAAGGAATTGCTGGGGCTGCCTCCTTAGGACTGGCCAGAGCTCTCCAGGACA
The DNA here is from genome assembly GCA_032595735.1 of Pelochelys cantorii. Taxonomy (NCBI): domain Eukaryota; kingdom Metazoa; phylum Chordata; order Testudines; family Trionychidae; genus Pelochelys; species Pelochelys cantorii. Next base: position 41,012,953 of record CM064329.1, on the reverse strand, counting down.
ACAGGAAAACCCAGAAGCATAAAGGCACCAAACCCTGGGGAAGGAGGAAGAAGCCCAGGGGAACTAGATGACTTTCTCATTGAGTGTTGGCCTTATACTAGGTCAGTGTGTTGCAGGTAGATCTCCACTGACAACCCTGCCAGTGTTAGGGCCCTGAGCTGGCCTGCATCTCCCTATCCCCTGCCACTATCCTTGGGGTGGGGACCCCCCCAACCAGGAATTGGTGGTACCCTACCACTCGCCCTTACTTGAGCCCCTACACCAGGGTGGGCAATAAGAAGCCAGCAGGCCAGATCTGGTTTGCCAGGGTTAGCCCCTGCAGGGCCTCTAGATACTTCATTTACCTGTGCAAGTATGGCCGCTTGCAGCTCCCGTTGGCGGTGGTTCTGTTCTTGGCCAATGGGAGCTGCGAGAAGTGGTAGCCTGGCCCTTGCCAGTCCCTTATGCTCTGTCCACTCTGGGCCATTTTTCTTACACCAAACTGGATATCTGTTGTTTCTCCTAGTCATGCCACATGTCTCCATGGTCATGAAATTCAAATGTCTAGTTTCATAAAAAATCCCTATGGTTATCATTACCTCTCTTCTAGTATATATTTTCACATGCTATCCACTCCACGCATATGTTCTTTTGCATCAGTTTAGTATTGGTAACACTTATCAGTATTCTCTGACTGAAAGTCAACAGGCTTTTTTCTCTGATCATTTTTAACATTTACTTGCCTCTAAAAAGTTCTTTTTTATTGAACTGTCTTAATCACTTGGCAGTAGCACTATAACCACCATCTTGGAAGATGTGAGTTTAATGTCTCTTTTACTTACTCAGTGCTGTCTTGACTTAGTCATCTTGTTCCTGCCATGATTTATTTATCACCTCACCGTAAACAAATCCAATTTTTAAAAGGCATACTCTTTACATCAAATTTAAGCCCCTTGCACTAGTGTTATTCGTTTTGATAAAAATTAAATGATTTTGAAAAGCAGACTGACTTGTTTGTGTATTGGGGTGTATCAGCCCTGCACTGGGGCTAACCTGGCTCTCCAAGCCTCGCCCCCACAGCCCTGCTGGGCATGCTTCAACTGGAGGTCAGCTATAAAGGCTTGTGGATCTGCTCAGTCTGGGCTGACTGCTGCTGGGGAAGGAGGTCCAGAGGAGGAACTGCCGATGGACCAAGCCACAGAAACCAGTCAGCAGGAGACTGAGGTATGGAAGGAAGCACTGGAGAGAACTAGCTGGAAGAGACTGGTAAGGAGTAGCCCAGGACGGGGAATTTTCCCCTGGGAGCTTGGCACGTTGTGGTGGGATTCCCCACTGAGCTAGTGGTGGTTCATTCCACCGCTAATAGGGCCCTGGGCTTGGACCTGGTGGAGAGGATGAGCCTGGGTCCCTCTGCCCCCTCCTCCTCAACCCCACAAGGGGGAACACACCTGGTGTTACTGACCCTGGCTGCTAGGCCACAGTGTCCTGAGACAGAAGGGTGTTACTGTTGACTCTGGGTATTAGGCTATGCTGCCCCAAGCGAGAGGGGTGTGACTACAGATGTGGGCTGCTAGGCTGCACTGCCCACAGAGAGGGGGCATTGTTATTGACTCTGACTATTAGGCCACACTGCCTCAAGCAAGAGAGGCATGGCTACAGACTTTGGCTGTTAGGCCATGTTGCCCTGAAAGAGAGAGGTGTTGTTATGGACTCTGGCTATTAGGCTGCACTGCCCCAAGTGAGGAGGGCATTGTTATAGACTCTAGCTGTTGGGCTGCACTACTTCTTGGGGGAGGAGTGTTACTATAGACTCTGGCTCTAGGTTCTGCCTGAAAGAGGAGGGAATTGTTATAGACTCTGGCCACAAAGCTGCACTGCTGGGCCACAAAGCCCAGTAAGAAAAAGGCCGGGTTAGAGGCTTGCCCGACAGCCCTGATGGTCAGAGAAGACCAGGGACGGTACAGACACACACGGAGCGGATGTTATTAGAGGAGGTCATTGAGGCCCACACTCCTCAGAGGGTGAGGAAGGCACTCTGTGGCAGTTTGCTTTTGCATTTCACTCATTGTGTACAGTAAGTAATTCAAAAAAGAAGCTGGGCTGGTGGTAAAGGCACTGAAATGGGATTCTTGAGGTCTGGGTTAATTCTTGGCTCTGCTCCAGACTCCCTGTGTGACCTCGGACAAGTCATTTAATCTCTCTGTAAGTCACTGCCCTATCTGTAAACAAGGCCTATAATAGTTCTTTTCTCCTATGTCTGTCTAGTAAGACTGTAAACTAATTGGGGTGCAAGAGTGGTCTCTCGGTGTGTTTGTACAAGGCTTAGGGTACGGCTAGACTGTGAGAGTTTTTCGGAATTCTGGAGTTATCCCGAAAAAACTCCGCCGCGTCCTGGGAATGTGTTTGCTCTTCTGCCTCTTTTTTTTTTTTTTTTTTGCGGAAGAGCAAACACGCTCTTTCGGAAGCCCCTGTATTTCTCGTTCCATGAGGAAGAAGGGGGCTTTTGAAAGAGGGTTTTTCCCCGAAATTTGGCCAAGTTTCGGAAAAGCCTATTCCGACAAAGGTATTGGAAAAAGATACGCAAAATACGGAGCACATTTTGCATATCTTTTTCTGATAGATCCTCGCGGTCTACCCTTAGTGACATGATGTTCTTCTTTTGATTAGGCTTTCTAGGCGTTACCTATCTGGATATACACGGGTGCCTTGGGGGACAGAAAAAAGCAAGGAGTCGCTCCCTTTGAATCTCTGAAGCAAACTCAGTCCATGCGATGAGGACTACCTGAGGCTGGGCACCACAGCAGAGGTAACTTCCGAAAAGCAAGCAGCTAGAGGATGGAACCATAGCCCCACCTCCATCCCAGACCCATGCTGATGTTGCTGTGTAGGCCATTGGAAAATGGGTCCTTTCATTTTTAATCTAAAAACATTAGATCTGGAGACAGCTGAGTGGCAGAGAACAGGGGGCCTTACAATGCCATGCTTACACATTCAGTTTTTGAAACCTAGCTTCACATCAGAGGTACATCTTCACATCTGAAGAAGTGGACTGTGCCCATGAAAGCTCATGTTTTGTTAGTCTATAAAGTGCTACAAGACCATTTGTTGTTTTTTCCTGTACAGACTAACTCGTCTACCCCCTGAAGCATCAAAGGTACAGTTTCCCCCCAAATAGGAAGAATATCCCCAGAAAGCACACATCTTTATTTTCTTTCATATTTGTATTCATGGGGCCCAAAATATAACATCCTATAGGTAGTCTTTAGAAATGTACGCATTGTACCCTTTCAGTTTCTTTTATTTTTAGTTTTGCTTATTAAGTACTGAGCAAGCTGTGGTTAGGTGTGCGGTCTCTTTGCCACAGTGTTTTCTGTCCACTGTGGCATTTCCATTTTACCAGTATTGGCAAGCAAACATGCCCCCTTTAAAAGACTTCATTTAATAGGATCACGTTAGTTTACAGGTTCAACCCATATGATATTTATTGGCAGTAATTCAGAGAATGAGAGGCAGCCAACACACTATTTGGTGGACTTTTCCATCCATCTGTTTATCCATCTGTGATTGGAAAAATAGATTTTTTTTAACACATTGTTTTTGCAGGCCAGTGAGATGCATATGCATTGATGTATATTGTTTGTTGCAGCAGGATCACCTGAAATATCCACCAGTGTCCTGATATTTAAACAAATCATTCATGAATCTCTACTGTGATATACTTGCCATTGCATCACTAGTACAAACACAAAATGGATGAGTTATATACCTAATACGTTCCTTAGGCTTTTTAGAACAAGCCCTTCACCGTGGTATTTGAGTGCAAGTCTATGATCATTAAGCAACATGATTGGCCCTTGTCACATGGGGTTCTTTCTCTGTCCTGTTCCCATGGGAAATATTGCCTGTAGATTTTTAACAACACTGTACTTTTATTCACAGATGAAGTTCATAGAATACTAGGGGTGTAAAAGACCTCAGGAGGCCATCTAGTCCAGTGTTTCTCAACCAGTGGTACGAGTACCCTTAGGGGTACTTGAGAAAAGTCTGGGGGGGTACGTCAACACAACTGAAATTTGGAGAAAACTGAATTTTTGTGTTAAGTTTTACAGTACTTTATTATGTTTATATTTTTTACACCGAAAAATTTCATTGCCCGGCCGGCTATGATGAAGTTGTTCAAACAAATATGTTGCAATGGTAGAAAAAAATTTTGTGTGTCTGAAAACTGTAGGTACTGGGGGTACTTATAATTTTTTTTTTTGAAAAAGGGGTACATTATAAAAAAGGTTGAGAAACACTGATCTAGTCCAACTCCTTGCTCAAAGCAGGATCAACTTCAATTAAAGTTATATGATTTCATTTCTAAAGGCCAAACTGAAGTTAGCCTTAACCCTGAAAAGTGAAGAGGTTCCTTGAATCTGCAGAAATGAACTTTTGTCGTGAATTAGCCTCAGACACTAGCTTGCATCCTGCACAAAGAAGCTTTACCTTTCCAATACACAGTTACAGTGTACCAGTGCTGTGGAGTTGTCCACCAGGGGCCTTCTCCTAGAGAGTGTCTAGACTACCGGGTTTTTTTGAAAAAAGTGGCCTTTTTTCGAAAAAACTTCCCCTGCATCTAGATTGCCACTGCGTTCTTTTGAAATTAAATCGAAAGAATATGGCAGTATTTTTGACCACGGTAAACCTCATTTTACAAGGAAGAACTCCTTTTTTCGAAAGTGCTCTTTAGAAAAAAGGTGTTCTTGAATGCAAACAGGGCTTTTTCGAAAGAGAGCATCCAGACTGCCTGGGTGCTCTCTTTCGAAAAAGTGGCTCGCTTTTTCAAAAGAAGTGGTTGCAGTCTAGACGCTCTCTTTCGAAAGAGGCTTGTAGTCTAAACGTAGCCCTAGTGTGCAAGGTGATCTTTTAGGTATTCTCTACCTGGGGTCATTATGGACTGTAAAGGACCAGGACCAATATTTGATGAAGAGGCGTTATAGAAAGCAGAGGACCAATGTGATGTACTTGTAGTAACCTGTGGTACTGAGGACAGATGCTGCTACCATGATTAGCATATTCCCTGAAAAAAATGGGACAACACCGTTGTCTTGAGTTAGCCTCACTACCTAGGAAAAATGTTTTAGTAAATCTTTAATATTGGGTGAGATGCTATTGCACTCTTTGTTTATGATGCCATTTAATCTACAGTTTTAAATAGTTACCATCTTTTCATGACAATGGTTACTTTCTTCAGTAATGAATAAGTTGAAAGCTTTTTGCAGCATTTCATTTTTATAACAAATATGACGAGATACAGTGTGTGTCTTAAAATACAATACTGCAGATGACAGAGTTATGGCATTCATTGGCTGGAGATGAGGAAGCACTTACATGACACTAAGGCGCCATGGGTATATGAATGGGTGAAAAAATGATTCTGAGCTTTCTAATAAGCTTTCTGTTTAATTCTGTGATTTTTCTCCAGTGATAGCCTTGGAACTGTCATAGGGTACAGCTAGACTGTGGGGTTTTTTTGGGGATATCCTGAAAAAACTCCACCACGTCCAGGGAACATGTTTGCTCTTCCACTTTTTTTTACCGAAGAGCAAATGTGCTGTTTCAGAAAGCTCTGTATTCCTCATTCCACGAGGAAGAAGGGGGCTTTCGAAAGAGGTTTTTTTCCCCAAAATTTGGCCCAATCTAGACGGGCCAAATTTCAGAAAAGCCTCTTCCGACAAAAGTATTGGAAAAAGATATGCAAAATGAGGAGCACATTTTGTGTATCTTTTTCTAATAGATTCTCTCAGTCTAGCCATACCCATAGCCAGTGTTTATAAGTGAAAGACCAAGATTTTTGGAGAAATGAAAGGCATGTATGAAAACAACTCAACAGTGCTGATAAGGAACACTTAGGGTGCATCTACACAGCACCCTAAACTCAAAATAAGATACATAAATTGCATATATTATTTCAAATCTATTTTGAAACAGCTTATTTTGAAATTTGGCACATCTACACAGTGCCAAATTTTGAAATAACGTGCTATTTCGAGACATTCCTTAATCCTAGTGGAACGAGGGTTACTGGGATGCCGAAATAGTGCACCTGTTATTTTGAAAAATATTTTGAAATAACGGGTGGCTTGTGTAGACGCAGGGTAGGAGATATCCCAAAATAGCCATGCAGTAGACGTACCCTTACATGGTGTGAACTTTAGATATTATGGGCTTGATCCAGAAAAAGCTCTTCAGCAGAAGATTAAGTGTTATACACTGTGAAGTCCATGTGCAGGCAAATTCATTGGACACTTTTCATTGAATGGGATCAGAGTTTATGTGATTGTTTGACTATGCAGGGGTATTGTGAAATGTGGAACCTTTCACAGGCATATTTTTGGAATATTTGCATGGGAAATCTATCAGTTTTTCACATAATATAAAACACATTGAAATCTGAAAATGGTAAGGAATAATGCTTCTCATTGTTCTTTGACAAATACAAGCTAAAATATTTTACATATACCCTTTACTTAGGCAAAACTTCCATGGCAGGTTGCTGTATATCATCTGCAGAAGATACAAAAACCCAATATTTACTTGCACTTTATCACCTAACATTTTCCCTGTGCAAAATCTCCTTTTCAGCCTTAATGTGGAACATATTCTTTTATCAGATAAAGAAAAGTTGTCCTGCTCCTTAATCCTGAGGAGAATTACTAAGAGTGGGGGAAAGGGATGGTACAAAGGAGAACTTTGTTTTTGTAGTGTGCAATATTTCTATTTAGAATTGAGTCATTTAAGCAATTCAAAAACAGAGGGTATAATAATATTTTTTAAAAATGATTAACTATTTCCTCTTTGGCCAGACAACGGACCAGCAAAGCTTTTTAAAATTGAATTGAAAATAATTTGAAGGCATTAGTAGTGATTCACTGAAAGGTACCAAGTTGGATCAATTTTTAAAATTTCCTAAGGGAACATGTCAATAGGTATAACTAGTATGGCTAACCTTGTTAGGGGACCTAGGTACAGGATATTTCTTCTAGACCTGTCACATGGGATGGCAGGAAAATTGCTTACTGTAAATTGTAGTTTATTACACAATGGGAGTTGCACAAAAAATGAGGTTTATTGGTTTACTCAGCCCAGTATGTCATACTCTCCAAGCGTATAGGCAATATTGTGGCAGCAGTAGTATAAGACCAATAAAAAAAAAAGGACTAACAAGCTAACTAGGGAAATGTGATGTAGATACAACCATGATGAGGTGGATGTGCAACTGGTTGAATGGCTGCAGTCAAAGACTATTCATCAGGATTCACTGTCAAACTGGGAGGGTGTATCAAGTGGACTCCCACAGGGGTCAGTCCTGGGTCTCATACTCTTCAGTGTTTTCATTACTGACCTGAAGAATGGAGTGGAGAATACGAAATCTGCAGATGACACCATGCCAGGCCAAGTTCAAAGAACTTTGGAGAACAGGCAGGTGTGGTGCCCTGGGGTCTATCTGTCACTGGGAAAGAGGAGATGGCTCCGGTTAATGCTGCAATTTCCAAACCATAGGATCATCTGACAGAATCTGGCAGCCCGCATTGTAACCCTACTGAAATATTATGGAGATTGTATCTGGCAGCCTTCCATAACTGGGGCCAGAGATTGGCATTAAAGAAAATGGCAGGTGAGTGTTCATGTGCACTCCTTGACCCAGGAATGGCTTCTGTGCATAGATTTCTTTTCTAGATGTAGTGAGCAGCATTAGGGATCCATTCACAGGGCTGCCCTTGGCCAGACTGTGGATGTACACTAAATGCTTTTGCAGTATTTTATATGTGTTCCCCTATTGGGATGTCAGTTCAGATGTCATCCAAAAACTGGCATCAGGCTCTGATATTTAACTAGCACCAGGTGCTGATATTTCAATGGCTATCTGATAATTATTAGCAGAAGACATGAGAGGTGATGCTTAACAGGAAAATTATTGCAAGCGAAAGAGGGAGGATGGAAGAAGGTAGTGAGTTGGAACTGGAAGACGACAAAGAATGCTTTTGAAGAGTACCCAGGAGGTGCCTTAAGTAACTTTTGTACATTTCACGTAAAGGCTAGAATTTGCCATCCTTACTGATGTTGAGTTGCGGTTTCTCACACAAATGAATTCAGTGATAACAGCATTAGGTCAATATTGAACAATTTTGAAAATCCCATCTTTCTGCTTTGTCTGCTCCCAATACAGCTCAGAGCCTGAAATATATTCCAGAGTGAGCTTTGAAAGTCACCAGTTAGACAAACAAGAACATAGTTATTTGAAATCAATCTTTGCATTATTCTGTCAGGGACAAAGAAAGTATAGGTCTGATTGTGCTATCCTTACTCATGTTGAGAAATAACTTGCCCCTCACCAAGTAATAATGCAAATCAAAGGAAAATCAGGGTGAGTATTTGAAGAGTAAGGTACTAACTCAACATCAACAAGGATGTGATAATACAACAATATGATTGTTCCCAGATCTTCTTAGTCTAGTTTCCCAGTAGCCATATTTCCTTCTCTATGTGCACTATATTCATTATTATATTTAAATATAGAATTTTGGTATTTCTGCTGTACTGGTAATGTCTTCTTTTTAAACATAGTACATGTTGAATAGCACTTAGTATTTTTTTCATGGGTAATTCGTTTGGGGGGGGGGGAGGCTCACTCCATTGTGCTCTCTACTGTCCTTTGCTTTGCTTTTATGGATCAGAAGAAAATGAATTTTCAGGATCTCTCTGTAGTCTGATTCTGTCTCTCTATATCCATTGTGGTTGGTGATATTGAGAATGAATTACTGGATCAGTATTAATATCCACATTTTAGGACAACTTTCCTGGAAACACGCCTCCTTACAGAAACAGTGACTGGGACTATTACTACAGAACCACAAGTGCTGTACTTCCTGGAAGCGAATCTGCAACTGCTGCCCAATAATTGAGGTCTAGGCTTGCTTCCCCACAGAAGATGAAAAAACTTAAAAGACAATATAAATAACTCAGTTCCATACATGGGCTTCTGCTCCCCTAAGAGGTATTGTAAGAAGCAGATGGGAGTTGATGCTGTTGTGTCTGTCATGACTGTATCCAGTGCTAAAGGTGTCTGCTCTGATTTATTCAAAACTTGAAGTACTGAGCACTCGCAAACATAAGCATAAGCAAATCTGAAGAGCAAAAACATGCTCTTTCCTCATAGTCGTACATAAAAAATCAAAGACAGATATGCTTTTGATAAGGGCAGGTAAATAACTGCACATTACACTGTGCTCTGTGGTCTTTCCTGGCTGCGGGCGGGGGCACTGGACCAATTTGTATAGTGGGTGTGTGAGAGTCTCTGAGCCAAAACTGTGTATAATGGAAAGCACTTCAAGCCAGAAGGTGTTGCAGCACCCTTCACACCCCTAGTTCCAGCACCTATGCTCTCACGTGATGTTCAGGGGTCTTTATTCCACATAATACAATCCTAACTTGTTTACTAGCGCTGTTAGCTCTGTGGTAGTCTTTTGCAATGGCCTGGCCATTGATTTTCTGGACTCTGGATCAGAACTTGTATACCCATCATGGCACTAGCTGTTGCTGCACATCCTGAGAGAGGCGCTCATGAGATGGACTAAGGCGGGGGTGGGGAACCTTTTTCAGGTCAGGGGCCGCTATCCCTCAGAAAAATCAGTTGGGGGCTGCACACAAGTGAGAAGCCAAAAAGAAAAACCAAACCTTGATGGACATGGCCCCAAACTGAGAAAGAGAAAGACACTCCCCATATTCCCCTCACACACCAGGCTAGTAGACTGTGTGCTCCAGGACCAGTGATAGGGTGGCGAGGGGTAGGGGCTGAAGCACCAGCACAGGCTTCCCAGTACTGGGGGGAGCCCCGAGCTTTGGGGGCCAGATCAAGGGAAGCCAGGGGCTGCATCCGGTCTCTGGGTCTTGGGTTACCCACCCTTGTGCTAGGGTGTAGTCAGCTGATATGCCTGGAATCTACTGTGCTTACTGAAAAATGTACCTCTTTCTTTAGGTCTTTCACCAATGACAGGTGGTGTCATTTCTCTTGGTATCTGGTTGGTATCCTGCACTAACAGCTGGACCGACTCCATTTATTTTAGTGACTTTCATAGGGAGAAATGTGGGCAGTACTTGGCCAACAATGTGTCTGTAGAATTATTCAAACTATATACATCTGAGCTATATCAGCCTTGGCTTGTTCACCTAAGAAACCTGATTTCTAGAAGAGCCCATTGTCATTCCCATTGACTTCAGCTGGAAAATCAGGCCACTTATTTAGGTGTCTATATGGATTTACATACCTAACTAAGGCCCCAAGTTTGGCAGTTCTGGCCTAAACTTTTCTTTAAATGTCATGAAGAGGGGGAAAAAAAGTGAGTAGATTATGTAACATGCTTTGATTTGTAAGTGCACCCCAACCATTACACTGTAGAAGAAGTCTTTAGAAAAAGTTACATAATATGTAGCACATTCACAACCCAACAATAATGTAAATATCTACAATAATGTAAATATCTACCACTTTTCCAACTAGGGGTCCTCATTCCATGAGGAATGAGGAGTAACGGTAGTTTGAATTAGGATCTTTAGTTCAAACTACCTAGTCTGTACTGTGTGTAGCCATGGGCACGGAGTTCGGACTAAGGGGGATTTAAAAATGGCGGCGCCCGGGAACATGCAAATGAAGCCCGGGATATTTAAATCCCGGGCTTCATTTGCAACTCCGGTTGCCCTCATTACCCTACCTACCTCGAACTAATGAGCTAATGTAGACGTACCCGTAGTCTCTATTTAGGCTCTTAAAACATATCAATCTGACTATTTTAACAAGTTTTCCAAGAATATTCATAACATTGTCTTTACGTTCTAGAGCTTGGGGGACAGACCACAGGAAGATTTTAATAGCCCTATGAAGAAATTCTATTTATATGCAAAATAGAGAGTTATTTAATAGAAATATGCTAGAGTTTCCAAAATGACCAAACAGTCCCTACTCCTGCTTCATGAAGGCTGCTTTGGGTAAAGTGAATTAGAGATTTAAGATTAGCTTCTCAACACTTTGAGCTCCACAGTACTATGTAATCCTAGAGATGCCATCAAAACACCCAATCACTTACTCCTGATGAATGATGCATGCATATAAGGAGCCATTGAATTGAGTTCATTTGATAGAGCTGAGCATTATTGTAGACACTAATTAGCAGTACATATGGGCAGAATAGGTGTAGCAAATACCGATAACTTTTATTCTATACACACTAGTACAGGTGTGCTCCCAGCAGAGCTGAATAAGAGACCATGGCCTTCCTGCTCCATGACATGAAGCATTTTCTCATTTTGATAAAGATGACTGTTTTATCCTTACTGCTGTAACATTTGGAAAACCTGTTATAGCAGTTACTAATCTGCTGTACTCTATAACTCCTAAGTCTTTTTTGGAATTCTTGCTTTCTTGGTTTCTTCCTTTGTAGAATACCTTGTTTGGGGGATTTTTTTAGTTGAATCAAACAATGCACGATGAATACCTGAAATGAGAGGAGAAAAATAATTTGATTAATTTTGTCAGGTCCCCAGTTACAGAGTGCAGCAGAACAGTGACTCCAAATTTAATGTGGATTCAATTTTGCCACAATGAAGTCAGAATGATTCATTGTTTGTAAAGGGCCTATTTTTCATTGGCCTGAATTACAGAGATTAGCATAAAATTCTTCTTTGTGATTCCCCAGTAGGTAGCAAACAGAAGACTCAGAAACAGATAAGATTTCTCCAGCATGGTTAATTTCCTAGTGAAACCCTCAGCATATCTAGAAGGCAGTTCTGTAATCATACAAAAGCTTTTGTAGGCCATTGATCTTTTTTGCTGAATACAATGCAACACAGCTTTATTTTGTATAACATCTTTCATACAAGCTGTTTTCCAAATGAAAGCCTTTGAGAGTTAAATAATAGCAGATGAAAGAAATTAAGAGGTAAAACACAAGTAGGGAGGGAATGTTTATATCTGTAATTGGATGTGAGGAGAGTCAGTGAAGCAGAAAGTCTCAAGAAAGCTCTTCCAACTACAAGAACTGCAGAGGAGAAGATTCTTGCATCAACAGCATGAGATTTTCTGCAAGGATACAGGGGAGGCAGTGCAGGATACATAGGTTTAAAAAAAATTAGTGCAAAAAGAAAGAACTCTTTCCTTTTCAGCATGGGGAACCCCAGGGTTAAAACAAACAAGAAACAACCCCACACTATTTATTTATCATTTGTTTTACATAGCAGAAGCTATTTAACAAACCCATTAAATGGTATGATTGCCATATGAGATGGATTTGAGTGTGGGGGAGAAGGCCAATTACATTCAGTCACTGTGAATGAATAACTGGAACAAATGAGCATCCCTTTTTATGTATTGCCATGTCACGTCACCCTAAATATTAAGCAAGACTTCAGCTGCAAGAAGTAGTAGGAAGAATGATGAGAGTGTCCGAGAGTATACTCATTATGGATCACTGTTAAACAGTACAGCTCCTACTTTGCAGTTTAGTGTATCCTCAAATAGGTGACAGCATTTTTTACCCTAGGAAAACGTATCATTTGAGAGGTATCAGAATGGTGTTAACAGCATCATTACACTCCACTGTCGGGGGGGGGAGAAATTTACTGTGCTATATTGAGAAGTGATATGTAAAGAAACAGAAGTTAGACTTTTTTATACTCAGACTTTCTGTGACCTACTTAGCCTCATTCTATTAATGTGAAAAGTAGACTCAATTAGCATAAAATAGGTAAGTTAGGATGGAAAGCAATAGTGGCTATATGATGGCTATTTGAGTAAGCTTGATATTGTTCTTGTTAGAGGGGAAACTGCAGTGGTGGTGGATGTTACCATTTATCGGGAAGACAATTCTGATCATTTGGAGAAGGCCCACAGGGAAAAGGCGACCTAATACTCTGATTTGGAAGAGGATATTAAAGAACTAACTGGGAGTAGAAATGTCCACTTTTTTGGCCTTATAATTGGGGCTCAAGGCAAATGGGGCCAAGCTAATGATGAATTATTAAAGCTCCTTCAAACTCAGAGAGAAAAGAATTTTAAGGAAAATGTATGTAGACTCGTGTTGTATGCCATTACCAAAATGGTGGCTATATTCAGTGCCAAATAGTGATCCCGGAGCTCCATTCTGAGAATCCTTATATATTTATATTATACATATTTCCCAATATTATAACTTTGTTTTTTTCTTTTTCATCATGGCTAATTGCTTGTTAGTACTTCTGTATTCATGGTTACATTTTTACCTGTCTTTTTATATATGAAGTTTTTAACTTATTTAATAAATACTTAACAGCTTGGATTAGTATTATTATATTTTAAATTATTTTTTTTTTACTGGACATGATTGAGAACTGACCAAAAAGAGTAATCAGGAAAGGGCAGGTAATCTTGCTTGTGTATAAGGTCTGATACAATATTAGAAGAGACCTCTGGAAGTCACTTAGTTCAACCTCCTGTAAAAGCAGGACTAACATCAATTAAATGATTCTAGCCAAGGCTTTGTCGAACCTGGACTTAAAACCTCTAGGGATGAAAATTCCATCACCTTCCTAGGCAACCCATTCCAGTGTTTCACCACTCTCTTGGTCAAGTAGATTTTTCTAATATCCAACATAAACCTCCTCCACTGCAACTTGAGACCATTGCTCCTCATTCTATCATCTGCCACCACGGAGAATAATCTGGCTCCATCCTCTTTGGAGCCCTCCTTTCAAGTAATTGAAGACTGTTATCAATTTCCCCCTCACTCTTCTGTTCTGCAGGCTAAATAAGCCCAGTTCCCTCAGCCTCTCCTCATAAGCCATGTGCCCCAGCACCCTAACCATTTGGTTGCCCTCCACTGGACACTCCAATTCGTCCACAACCTTTTTGTAGTGAAGGTTTCAAAACTGGATGCAATACTTCCCTCAGCCTCCTGGCAATGATCCTACTAATGCATCCCAGTATGCCATTAGCCTTCTTGGCAATAAGGGCACACTGTTGACTCATCCAGTGTAATCCCCAGGCCCTTTTCTGCATAACTGACTGCTTAGCCAGTTTGTCTCCAGCTTGTAGCAGTGCTTGGGATTCTTCCATTCAATGCACATGGCTCTGCATTTGTCCTTGTGAACCTCATCAGATTTCTTTTGGTCCAATCCTCCGATTTGTCTAAGTCACTTTGGACCAAGTTTGAGCAATATGTTTATATTCTTCCCTAGTCATCTGTCCAAGTTTCCACTTCTTGTAAGCTTCCTTTTTGTGTTTAACCTCACCGAAGATTTATCTGTTAAGATAATCACTTGCTATTCTTTGTGCACATTGGGTTAGTTTGTTCCTGGGCCCACAATAAGGCTTCTTTAAAATACAGTCAGCTATCCTGGACTCCTTTCCCTTTCATATTAGCCGCCCAGGTGATCTTGCCCATCAGTTCCCTGAGGGAGTCAGTGTGCTTTTCTGAAATTCCGTATCCGTATTCTGCTGCTCTCCTTGCTTCCTTTGATAGGAGCCCGAATCCAATTATCTCATGTCACATTACATGTCATCATATTTGAATGTTGGCTAGTGCTTCTCCAACCAACTGATAAATGAGAAGTAAATGATTGTCACAGCCATACTCCTTCACTGGTTACTGTCTACTGCTGTGCTTTCTTTGACTCTGACAGGGTATAGTCACTCTGGGTGCATCTGCACAGCAGTTATTTTGAAATAACCAACATTATTTTGAAATAACAATGCGAGCGTCTACACAGCAATTCTGTTATTTTGAAATCATCTTGAAATAACGGACGGCTTATTTAAAAATCTGTAAACCTCATTCCATGAGGATTAACGCTTATTCCGAAATAGCTAGTCCAGAATAGCAGTAGTGTAGATGCTCCACTGCTGCTATTTCAAAATAGCTCCCTCCCAGGACCATTCTAAGTAATTACTCCCCAGTGCTTGCTGAGTCTCTAAATTGAGGTAGAATGTCCACATTAGGGAAGCCTGCCTCAGACTAATTTTGAGGCTTCCCTGTAGTGTAGATGTGCTATTTTGAAATAAGCTATTTCGGGAAAAAAAATTCAGAAATAGCTTATTTTGAAATAAGTGTGCTGTGTAGACGTATCTTCTGTGTTGGTTTGATTTCCATATTTATTATGGTTCTTTCAGGGTACATCTACACTGCAACAATATTTCAGGATACTAAAGTATCCTGAAATATCTATCCCTTATCTTCACAGCAAGCCAGTTATTTTGGGCTCACTATTCCGACATCCCTGTAAACCTCATTACACGAGGAGTAAGGGACGTTTTGGAATAGCGCTTTATTTCAAAATTTGGTGCTGTGTGGACCTTGTGCTGTGTGAAAAAAACCTTCCTTTTGTTTGCTTTAAACCTGCTACATATTAATTTCATTTGTGACTCCTAGTTCTTATGTTATAGGAACAAGTAAATAACTTTTTCTTATTCACTTTTTACACACCAATCATGATTTTATAGACCTCTATCATAACCCCCCTCAGTCTCCTCTTTTCTAAGATGAAAAGTCCAAGTCTTTTTAATCTCTCTTCATATGGAACCCATTTCAAACCCTTAATCATGTTTGTTGCCCTTTTCTGAACCTTTTCTAACACCAATATATCTTTTTTGGAGATGAGGCAACCACATCTGTACACAGTATTCTAGATGTGGGCATACCATGGTTTTATATAGAGGCAATAAGGTGTTCTCTGTCTTATTCTTGATCCCTTTTTAAATATTCCCAACATTCTGTTTGCTTTTTTGACTGCCACTGCACACCGAGTGGATGTTTTCAGAGAACTATCCACAATGACAACTCTCTCTCAAGTAGTTATAGCTAAATTAGTCCCCATCATATTGTATATATAGTTGGGATTATTTTTTCCAATGTGCATTACTTTACATTTACCAGCATTAAATTTCATTTGCCATTTTGTAGCCCAATCGCTTAGTTTGGTGAGATCTTTTTGAAGCTCTTCACAGTCTGCTTAACTATCTTGAGCAGCTTGGTATCATCTGCAAATTTTGCCACCTCACTGTTTACCCTTTTCTCCAGATCATTTATAAACAGGTTGAATAGTATTGGTCCCAGTACGGCCTCTTGGGGAACACCACTAGTTACCTCTTTCCAATCTGAAAATTGACCATAGGTTCCTATCCTTTGTTTCCTGTCTTTTAGCCAGTGATCAATCTATGAGAAAGCTTTTGTAAACTCTAAATGCAAAGGAAACATTTTATATTAAAATGTTACAATAAAACCTTTTCTATTTCTTATTTATCAATAGGTACAGGAGATGGCTAGGTCCTAGTGCTTTAGCCTCTTAACTAGAAAGGGAAGCTCTGGCTTAAATGTTGTGCAGCAGAGAGGCCTGCCAGCTTGGAATTAAATGCTCAATTGTCCCTGTGTCTAACACTTCACAAATTACTGATGTTTGTCTAGTCAATTACTTATATGGCCCCATCACTATAGTGAATGCTCTTGATAGATGGGCTAACATGACTCAGATACAGTTGTCACTATTTAAAAAGTTAACATGAACCAAGTGTTACCACATCATAGCATCTGTACTAGCAAAATGGGAGCATGACCCTTGGAGGATTCAGGTGCTGTAGGTGCTTTCTGTCTCTTGCAATCAGGCCCTACTTTTTCCAAAGTCAGAATCCCTATAAGGTGCCAACTTTTAGCATTCAGAGTTATAAAAGGAACCAGAAAACATCCATTACATGTGCATCAGACCCAGTAAAAATGAAGCATTTTGAAATCTGTGCACTAAAAGCTTAAATCCTGTTCTCTAGGATAGGATTAGCCAATGTGATTGACTAGCTGTTATTATTAGTATTGCTCTAATGCAGGGCTACTCAACTTTGGAAGCCCCGGGGGCCACAATGATACTCACAGCACATGCTGAGGGCTGCAACTTAAGTGCAATTGCATGTATATGCAAATAACATCTTTCACACTGACGGGCTTGAATACAAAGCACTTCCCACAATGCCCCGGCACTTCTGGCACCTCCTCCCTGGGGCTAGAAATGATGACACTCTGTACCTATCTGTTGCAGCAGCACATCCATTTGCATCTTTCAATGCTCACCCTGCCTGGGAGATGCCTCGCTGTTGTGGAGTGTGTTCCCAGTGGAGGCCATGTTCAAAGGATCCCACCCGCAGACCACGTGTTGAGCCCCAAGTAAATCCAAACCACACCATGGGCCGCAAACATATGACCTTGCTCTAATGCTTATGGCCTATGGGCCAGTAGGCATGAGAATTCTGACTTAGAGAGAAAAAATGAATACAAACATTACACTGCTGTAAGAAAGCAATAGTTTAAAACATTGGGTATCAGTTCCCTTTGGTTACACTGAATAGTTGGAAAATTATGAACAATAAGAAGAAGTGTATGAAATACTGTAGGTGACTAGACTTCATGAAGAAATTCAGGAACTCAGCTGTGAATATGTGTCTGAGATTTTCTTAAATTACCTTTCAAGGCAATAGCAAAAAAATGTTGAGAAAAGGAGATTTTAAACTAAAGGTTGCACAAAGCTTACAAAAAACTTTGTTGCTTAAGACATAGTTTTGCCTAATGGAGTCCTCGGGAGATAGATTTTAAATGGTTTTAATACCAATTGAGTTGTATTTTGGAGTTGGACGATACAGATTTCTTAACATTTTAGAATATTTAATTTGTTCTTTATAGCACTATATAGACTAACAGAATCAAGATATTCTATTCAGTGAAGGTTTTTGTTTTGTTTTTTTCAAATGACATTCTATTTTTATGACTCCAAACTTTTAGTTGCTACTGTGCTTTTAGAAAATATTTCTAGCTGCTAAGCTAAAAGCTGTCTGTTACAGGTAAAACAACAAAAAAAAGTCCTTGATCATGAAATTCTTTAAAAAAAAAGCAGCTGGCTGGCTATTATGCTAATCAGAACAGAGCTCATTCGCTGCAAAGGAGAAAGGAAAGAAAGATTTCTCAATGAACCACTTTGAGGTTGAAGCTATTTGAATGATTTTTCTGAATGACGCAAGACTGAGCTCATGAGAGCTAGATCAAATCCAACTGAAGAGACTAAGATGTTGAGGGGGGGAAAGAGTCCAGCTGGGATTCCTGCTATTCTCAGACTCACAATAAAAACCTTGATAAAATATGATCCTTCTGAAGTCCAGGTTCTCCAGGGAAGATAAAGCAATTTAAATTGAGACAATGAATAAAAGAAACATTTCCTACTATTAAAGCTTGCTGCTGGTAATATCCGAAGCCTGGTAATAGAATTTGTTATGAGCTTTTATTTGATTATTTACATCATATATTTGAACTGTGAAACTACTTATTTCTTTCAGCTCAGCATCACTGCAATTTTTAATCTTATACCTTTAAAAACACTTAAAAAGTCATCAAACAGAAGCCAAGTCACAAAGACACAAAGGACCTGAGCTGACGCCCACAGAAATCAATGGAAAAGCTTCTGTTGATTTCCAGTAGGCATAGGATCAGTTTCTAAGAGGGTGAATTAGGTGTGAACTTTCCATGCTTTTATTTTTTGCCTCAAAGTAATCCCTTAATACTTTGAATATAAATTACCTAGATTAAATTTAGCAGCTTCTGTAGGGTATTCATCTATCAAATAAATACTATACTGTGGACTAAGCTAGGACAAATGGGGCAGAGGACCTGTTGAAGAAATCAGTATATGATCATGCAACTAAAGACTGTCTCATAGTGCATGCAAGCAAAAGTGCAGAATTAAGATTACTCACACAACCATAAACCTGACATTTGACTTTCAAGGGCTTGTCTTTGCAACTTTTTTTGGTATATTTTATATATTTTGTATAGAAGTATATTTTAAATGTAGTTTTCTAGGTGTTTTTTAAAAAGAAAAATAGCAAAATCCACATTTTTATATATACTTGTCACATTCCCTACTCCTCATTCTCGTCATGCATAGTTATAATGGTGTAAACCTTCAGTACGATAGTATAGACTATTGTTTGAACTAAGGAGCTAGTTTTATTAGCTGGCAGCAAGGGACAGTTCTCTTTTAGAGTGGGTGTGAATTGCTAGAGCCATGTGCTGGGCCATGAGAATGGTCAGGTGGAGCCCAACCTGATGTTCTCTCTCCACATCTGCCCACCTCAAAGGAATCTGTGACTCCATGCAGTTCTTCCAGAGGTAGTGGATGGTCTGCTAGGGCAGGATCTTGGGGTAAAGAGGTAGGGGTTGAGAGGGATAGACTGGGCCAGCTTATCTTCCTCCCATCCCAAGCTACATCTACACAAGCAGCTGCCAAGTATTCCCAGTGCAGTATGTGCTTTGGTGGAAGCAGGGCCGTGCCCTGAGAATGCTTAGTAGTTTAGTTATTTTGGCAGGCACAACACAAATGAGTAAAGAAAAATAGTGATCTTAAAAATAAAAGTAGTTTATTCTTCAGCTAAACCTAGATAAAAGAACATCATGGGCCACAGAAGAGTACTTCCTTCTCACTGTTTAGGGTAAGAAGTGAAGAATGTTGTCTCCCCTTTTTATGATACCAGTGTTGTTCCTCTGCCAAGCAATAGCAGATGTTCAGGGCCTTGCAGATCAGCTTCCCCACGGAGAAGAAACCAGTGATGCAGAGTCTATGTTTACCCACATATTTTCCCCCTACCAAATTTCAGAGGCTTCTGGGGAAAAGAAAAAGAAACATAGCACAAAAATTGCAAGAATCTTTGGTAATAGAAAGTGTTAGGCAGCCTGAATACAATGGTGGTTACCAGCCCCTGCTAAAGTCTTTGTGCTTTGAAATGAGCCTGGAAAGCTCTTTATCTGATGTGGTACTTCAGACTGTCTCTAGCTGGATGAAAAGACATAAGGTAACAGTAATACTGTATGTACGTTATCATGGGGAAACACTAAAGTTGTGCATAGAAGCACCTCCGATGAGATCCCAAAGCACTTTCTCATTTTAGAGAAGTGAACTACCAGCTATTGATAAGGATCACTTTGTCCCCCCAATGAAATGCCTCTCCCCTCCAGGGTGAATAGTGCAGAGCAACACTATTTGAGGCAAGAAGTGAAGAATGTTGTCTCCCCTTTTTATGATACCGGTGTTGCTCCTCTGCCTATCAATAGCAGATGTCCAGGGCCTTGCAAATCAGCTTCCCAGGGGAGAATAAATCGGTGATGCAGAGTCTAAGTTTACCCACATATTTTACTTATACATCAGTCCTGGAACAGAGATGGTCACAAACAGCATACACAGAATCCCTTCAAGGAATCTCAGTCCAACACCAATGCCCTGTTCTCAGATAACTCTGTCCTGAACTGAGTCTACCCAGGGACCCAGGCCAAAAGCATGCTTAGCTCACTTTCCAAGAATCACTGTCTCTACCTTGTATGACAAAACCGGGTCTTCCCAAACTGAAGATTTCCTTGCCACTAAGAACTGCCCCCCCCCCAAGAATGTGCCACAGTACCACCTGGTGGCACCTACCACATCTTAATTCAGTTTTGTAACCTGAATTAACCTACTCTATTTTTGCAAACTATTGCATGGCATCTTTAATGATCACAAATGGTCACAGATTCCATTTTAAATCTCATCCTAAGGACAGCAACTACAGCAGCACAGTGCCCTTTGGCTTAGAGCAGTGGTTCTCAACCTTGGGCCATATGGCTCCCCAGGGGCCACGCCCTACCTCTAGGGGGCCATATGGGAAAAATGGAACATTAGGTAAATTATGTACCTTTTTTTCCAACTAACAATGGCTATGAGGGGGGACACAGAGGTAAACGAGGCTCAGAAGGGGGCCATGAGCAAAAAAAGGTTGAGAAACACTGGCTTAGAGGAAGCATGCCACTGAATCAGTGTCCCCTTCTGTTCTACCCTATGGCTTACTTGCTGATCTCCAAGCCATTTAGTGTAAACTAATGTGATTGCAGCCCAAGATATCCTATTTAAATGTATCACTACTGTGTGTGATGACGTGAAATTTTACTGTGTATTCATTTCTAACCATGGCATGTTCCTACGGAGCACCCACTAAACAGATTTACATCAAAACTAGCTGACCATGTGGTGATGGGCTATTAAAAAGAATCAACTCTTTCAGAGGACACCTCAGAGAGCACATGGACAATAGAGGCCCAGTAACTCAGCAGAGCATGTAGAATATGTCTTCATGGACAAGGTCAGCTCCCAGACTAATGAGCTAAGGGATGCAATATGGGATGAAGGTGGACAGTCCTGAGTGGGGAAAGAACAGGTCAGGAACTATTTAGAAAAGCTAAACGTACATAAATTCATGTACGTTTTAATACATCTGAGGATATTGAGGGACTTAATACATCTGAGGGTACTGAGGGAGTTGGCAAATGTCATTGAGGAGCCTTTGGCCATTATCTTTGAAATGTTGTGGAGATCAGGAGAGATCCCAGATGATTGGAAAAAGGCAAATGTAGTGCCCATCTTTAAGAAAGTGAAGAAGGATGACCCAGGGAACTATAGGCCGGTCAGTCTTATCTCAGTCCCTGGAAAAATCATGGAGGGGATACTCAAGGAATCCATTTTGAAGCACTTGGAAGAGGGGAAGGTGATCAAGAATAGTCAGCATGCATTCATGAAGGGCAAGTCGTGCCTGACCAATCTGATTAGCTTCTATGATGAGGTAACTGGCTCTGTGGATATGGGAAAGTCAGTGGATGTGATATACCTCGACTTTAGCAAGGCTTTTGATACGGTCTCCCACAATATTCTTGCCAGCAAGTTAAGGAAATATGGACTGGATAAATGGATGGTAAGATGGATAGAAAGCTGGCTGGAAGGTCGGGCCCAGTGGGTAGTGATCAACGGCTCGATGTCAGGATGGCAGTTGATTTCTAGCGGAGTGCCCCAAGGTTCTGGTCTGGGACTGGTTTTGTTCAATATCTTTATTAATGACCTGGATGAGGGGATGGATTGCGCCCTCAGTATGTTTGCGGATGACACTAAGTTAGGGGGAGAGGTAGAAACACTGGAGGGCAGGGATAGGGTCCAGAGTGACTTAGAAAAATTGGAGTATTGGGCCACAAGAAATCTAATGAGGTTCAACAAGGACAAGTGTAGAGTCCTGTACTGGGATGGAAGAATCCCAAGCATTGTTACAGGCTGGGGACCAACAGGCTAAGTAGCAGTTCTGTAGAAAAGGACCTGGGGATTACAGTGGATGAGAAGCTGGACATGAGTCAACAGTGTACCCTTGTAGCCAAGAAGGCTAATGGCATATTAGGTTGCAGCAAGAGGAGTATTGCCAGTCAGTCCAGAGATGTGATTATTCCTCTTTATTCGGCTCTGGTGAGGCCACATCTGGAGTATTGTGTCCAGTTCTGGGCCCCCAATTACAGGAAGGATGTGGATGCATTGGAGAGGGTCCAGCAGAGGGCAACCAAAATGATTAGGGGGCTGGAGCATGAGGGAGTTGCATCTATTTAGTCTGCACAAGAAAAGAGTGAGGGGGGATTTGATAGCAGCCTTCAACTTCCTGAAGGGAGGTTCCAAAGAAGCTGGAGAAAGGCTGTTCCCAGTAGTGATGGATGGCAGAACAAGGAACAAGGGTCTCAAGTTGTGGTGGGAGAGGTCCAGGTTGGATATTAGGAAAAACTATTTCACTAGGAGGGTGGTAAAGCACTAGAATGGGTTACGTAGGGAAGTAGTGGAGTCTCCATCCCTAGAGGTGTTTAAGTCTCAGCTTGACAAAGCCCTGACTGGGTTGATTTAATTGGGATTGGTTCTGCCTGGGGCAGGGGGCTGGACTTGATGGCTTTCTAAAGTCTCTTCCAGCTCTATGATTCTATGATCCCTGACTCCAGGTTTAAGACAATAACTTTCCATACACGTGGACTGGGAGATATAAATTGGAGACTGGGCCATTATAAGAACGGCCATACTGGGTCAGACCAAAGGTCCATCTAGCCCAATATCCTGTCTTCCAACAGTGACCAATGCCAGATGCCTCAGAGGGAGTGAACAGAATAGGTAATCCTCCTGTGATCCCTCCCCTGTCATCCATTTCCAGCCTCTGACAAACAGAGGCTAGGGACACCATTGCTACCCATCCTAGCTATTCTGGCTCATCTTTTTTGAGCACTCCAATATTTATGGAAAACAAATTCCAAGGGTTCACAAAATAGAGGCAAAATTAAATTCTTTTTGTGAATTCAACATATATTTGTGGACATTTTTCTAACTCACGTCTAGTTGTAACTGAAATCTCTCCACTTGCCTGCCTCAGGTCCTCATTTCTGAGCTAGGCTTCAAATATACAGCATGTATAAGTGTTCTCCTGTTTCTGATACATGGGATATCCATTCTTTTGTTTTCTAGAAAGATCATTTTCCTGCTCATTGCAATCAGTGAAAGGATCATGGCAATCACAAATACATTTTTTCTCCTTTCCCTTTGGCTAGTTTTACACCAGTGCTACCTAGACAAGAATATGAGGTTTCTTTTTCTCTATCATGAAAAGGAAATATTTTCCATCAGTCTTCTTGCATAAATAGGTTTTTAAGGCCTTTATTTACTACTGCTGGGGCACTTGACTGCAGCATTGCGTATTCGAAAGGCATTAAATTCTTTATTAGACATAGTATATGAGCTTCTTCCACATGCACTCCGAGGGCAAATCTGTTTTAAGTTTTTCTGCCTACTCACATTCTGTTTTTTCAAATCCCCATACCTTCAAGCCAGAAACTAATTTACGACTTGTAGCTGCAAATGTCTTGTCTGCAAATACACAGAATCTCAGGTGGGCCAAAAACGTCATACACACTGTGCTGCTTTTTTTCCCTACTCCTTATTAAGCCAAAAATCGGTTTGCCATTTTCCATGCCATTTCATACCCAATCTCTCCCAGCTTAGCTTTTTTTTACTCGTTTGTTTCTATGTATCCACGGTAATTTATCTGTACTGCAGTAGTGCCAAGAAGCCCCTCCCATATCAGAACTTCATTTATTAAGGCAACGTAAAAGACATCTACCACAAAGGCCTTACTTTTTTGTCTAATCACCTCTAATGTCTTAAATAATTGCTGTCTAGACGCAATTGTTTCAGAAGAAAACCCTTCTTCCGAAATAACTGGTAAACCTTGTTGTAGGAGGAATAACGGTTATTTCAGAAGAAGGGTTTTCTTTCGAAATAACTGCGTCTAGACAGTGTTTCTTTTTTCGAAATAGTGCTATTTTGAAATAGCACCATAACATGAATATGCAAATGAAGCACAGGAAATTCAAATCTGCGCTTCATTTGCAATTTTGCTCAGCTGTATTTGCATCCCTCTCTCGAAAGAGGGTGCAAGTGTAGACATACCCAAATAGGCAGATCAATAGGCAGCAACCTTAAGCTGGCCACCTGTGAGGTCCCTATCAGCTGTCTGTGCTCTTTAGGCATTCCAGCAGTGCTGAGAGGGATTTGAAAGAGGCTAGGGGATAACATAGTAGATTTTGATAGGGAGGATGTTCTGTGGTGGCATAGAAGGGGTACCTGTTGGAGAAATGGATAAGCAGACAATGGAAGCTGGCATCATTGTGGAAGCAATGGGGGAGGCCCCTCCGCAGTTAATGAACTGTAAGCATCACAGGAACACCCCATCCTCTCAGCTGAGAGGTGACTGGGAAGATGTACGCAGCTCTGCGTAAAACTTACTGTTTCTGTCCCAGCCTCAGGCCAGAGCTGGCTGGGAAGCCATATTGTGAAGAGCTGGCAGTTCTGCCTTCCTTGCTCCGGCCGAAGTGAAGAGCAGATGCTCTAGCTCAGGTGGCAGGTGGTGTGCACAAGCCAGGTATTGCCTGAAGAGCTAGGTGGGGGTGAGGTGTTTAGAGAGTGTAACAGAGCTGGGTCTGGGTGCAAAGGTGTGAAACGCTGAAGGGTCTGCAGGAACCTTTATGGAATGTATGTTTGGGGTCTGGGGTAGAAGTTTACAGAATGAAATGCTGCGGGGGTGACAAAGGATCGGGCAGGATGAGAGGTGGAATACTCTTCCCTCTCCCATATCCAAAATCGTTCACAGCCCCCTCCCACAGTTACTCATGTCTCTGTCCTCACTTCACCATTTCTCCCCCTTGTGTCTTTTGGTCCCCTCACCGCACCTTAGCATGGCAGTCTCTCTCTCTCCTCCCTCAGCATTGGCATACTGTATGCAAATGTATATACATTAAATGTCTATTATTCTTTCCTTCAGCAGTG
Organism: Pelochelys cantorii; assembly: GCA_032595735.1. Taxonomy (NCBI): domain Eukaryota; kingdom Metazoa; phylum Chordata; order Testudines; family Trionychidae; genus Pelochelys; species Pelochelys cantorii. Next base: position 40,987,738 of record CM064329.1, on the reverse strand, counting down.
TTTATGGGTAGGCACATTTATTTGCTACCTGGCGCTGAAGATTTCTGGATGCTGCTTCTAACCTGGAGAGGAGAGGTGTCTAGTTTTTACAGACTGCAGACCCAATCCCATACATTTGGCCCATTCTTTCAATAGCAGTCTGGCTGGGGCATGCCTCTGCTACATAGGGTTCTAGTCTCAGCTTTGCATTAAGTAATCTTAAACAGCCCTTCCAATGACCCACATCAGTGTAACTGGGAAAATTATACCTACTTGTCTTCCAACAGTGGTGAGAGGAAGCTTTGCTGAATTATAAGTAGGCTTGTCAGAATTCAATTTTTTTATACTGTTAATAGATATTTTTAAAATTTTTTAAATTTTAAAATTTTTTAGCTATTCACATTTTCACAGAATTATGAATTTTAAGTATTTAATTTTTAATTGATCTATTTAAATTTTTACAGTTGTGGGAAATTATGGGGCGGGTGGGGAGGATCAGACAATAACTGTTTAATGATGTAGACTTTGAGATTCAAAAGGACAAACTGTCAACATCACATCTCAAAACACACAATGTGGATATCCTTAACTCAAACACAAATAAGGTCTCAAGCAGCATTCTTTCTACTTTACCTATCTATATTTTGATTATTATTGACAGAAATATTTTTTGCATCTGGTTGTATGCGTAGAGTGAAATAGACATTTACCAACAAAAATCTAATCCTGGTAAGTCTAGTTATAAGAGCTGTGAAGTGCAAACTCCATGGGAAAGCTGAGACTAAAACTTCTGGCTCCTACTAGCTGTCTTTTGGATATGTCAAAGAACTGTCTATTTCTGCTGCTGTGACCCATCATTAGCTCAAACTTTGTGGAGTCTGGAGTATGCACAGTACCAAGGAAATTTTCAAAGATTTTAGCAGCAAGCTCTCTGAAATGGTCTTCTTAGTATGTGCAGGTGGAAATTTTCAGAGATATGGTCTACACTAGAAAATTAGGTCTGTTGAACTATGTTGGTCATGGGTATGAAAAATTCACATCTCCACCATGATGTTAGTAAGCTGACCTAAGTCCCTGTGTAGACAACATTAGCTTGACAGAAGAATTCTTCCCTCAACCTAGCTTCCACCTCTTGGTGGGATGAACTACCTATGTGGACTGTAGAAACTGCTCCTGTCATTGTACGTAGTGCCTATACTGAAGTGCTATAGTGGTGCAACTGTGCCACCGTAGGGTTTTAATTGTACAGAGGCTTGTAACTGGGTCATATTCAGGGGGAGCCTGCTCAAACCCACAGAGGTTTTTCAAAAACCATGGAACATTTTAAACATATTTCTGATAGTGTGAAAATACCTCTTTTTCTATAATCTCATTCTAGGACACAGAAGAACCCATTTTTCCTTGCTTCTGCTTGAGGCAAAGAGCAATGTGGAAAAATTCAGCCCGAACACCTAAAGCTCGGCAGAGTTGTAAACAACTGAAAATGGGCTTATAATGGGAAGTTATAACTATGGTGGTCATCATGAGCTTCTGTTCAATGTGTGTAACATCTCCCTATAACATCTCCCCACTCTTGTCACCCTCTAGACCACAGATATGAGAATGAGAGCAGAAGGTCCATGGTTTTGAATTATAGGACTTTCTTGTGGCATGAGAAGGAAGAGCCTATGTAGGCAACCATGTGCCCTAGAATACTTTTCATAGCCATAGCCCTCAATGACCACAGTTTCCCAACTCTAAAGTTCTCTGACTAAGCTGAAAAATTACCTTTTTCTTGCAAATATGTCAAGACATTCTGTTGTTTTAGTGGATGTTAAAGGGCCAATATTGGCTTTTAAAAATCACATGTTCTTATTTGTTATTAACATTGTTTAAACACTATTGTATAGCTTTATACAAGCCAAATGTTCGGGTTTAGTACTAAGCACCATGACAATCCGTATAAGAAAGAACAATCAAAATTCTGACCAAACAGAATCAAATCAGTGCTAAGCAATGAAGACTGGCTGGTGCATTGTACAAATCAAAGCCAATCCTCCATTGATACAGATACAATGGAGTAAATGCATCTGTATGACAGCTAAATTACAGGGATGCATTACACACACATTATCTTGTCACAGTGTAAGCACATCCTACTGTGCTAAAATACAGCTTGCAGAAGGAGTAACATGTAATTTCCCATTATTGTTGAGGAAGCTGCAAGGGACAAAGCAAGGCATTCAAATATATATTTTCTGGAGATCAGTTAATTTTACCTCCTGGTTCTTTCATGAAATCTCTTGTTAACTGTGGCTGCCACAATAATTATTGAAGGACATCTGTAGATTTTTTTCCCCTTTTAACCAGGATAAATACATGAATCTAACTCTTGATTATTTACATTTGGAAGCTTTCTTTTTCTTTGAGTACTCTACTCTGGAAGGCCTTTCCATTTATCCAGTGGAAGGTGGGAAGGTGTTTTAGTTACTTCTTAGGTTTGTTGTTGGCGTGGGAGATGTCTGTTGTACATTAGCAGAAGTTGTTTCTGAGGGCATTTGTGATAACAGCTCCAGAGTGCGATTCTCAAAAGTGTTTGGTGTTAGTAAGTATTATGGATTTCAACTGAAGCAGAGCTAAGCCAACACCTATACTTTTGAAAATCCCTCTGCTAGTCTATGTTGAATGAAGACACCGTTTTTTAAAAGATAAATGCTGAGCTCAGTTTTCTCAGGTGACTTTGTGGTGGTGGTAGTAATGTGTTACAACTAGGGATGTTAAATATCGGTTAATTGAATAGTCGAGTAACCTCATGAATTCTTATCGGTTAGTCGACTATTCTATAGTCCTCAGAGTGGGGCCGGTAGTCCACAGGGTGTCAGGCAGGAGCTGGTCCACCGGGGAGCCAGTTTAAAAACCAGCTCCTCTTGTGGACTGGTTGCCTGCTGTCCAGTCCTGCTACCTTTGATAAAGAGGCAGCAATGTGGGGTGGCAGCAGCCCCTGTCTAAGGTGGGTCTGAACTCCCGGACCCGGCACGAACAGGAACTGAGCTGGGCTGCCTGCCTGCCTGGCTCCTAATACACTTTAAATACAGAGCCACAGCAGGAATAGGTTCTGGACCCGGCGCGAGCCAAAACTGAGTTGGGATGCTGGCCAGCCTGCTAAAAAATGTACTGGCAAGGGTGGGGGGAGGGAAATGCATGTAGTCTATAGCATTAACCTATAAGCTTTTGCTTCCTGGTTAATCGGTTAATCGACTCCACTATGACATCTCTAGTTACAACTATAACATTTTGACCAAGATTTGATTTTGAGCCTCTGCAAACATTAGCTTATTTGGATCCTGGGGCTTGCTTCAGCCGATGATAAAGTTAAGGAACAGCTGCAAATTTCAGATGCGGATTCACATTTAGATTCAGAAATGGCTCTCCTAGCTTTGTGGGGGTTGACATTTAGAGTTTGGTCCAGGCATCTTCTGTTTAATATCGAAAAGGAAAAAAAAGCTTTAAATTAATTATTCAGCCTCGTATACAACTCCTCCTCCCACAGAAGGCTCTGCCTGCCATGGACTTAATGTGGTACATTTGAGCAAGGGGAAGAATAGAGACTATTTAAGGCATTTCTGCATAGATTCTGCACAGCTGGTTTATCACAGAGGTCTTTATTGGCAGTAAAAGAAAATAGAAGGAGGTGAGGAGTAAACATATCTAGTGAGGGAAGAAACAGAATTTCAATACATCCAGTCCTCCATGATTTTATCAGAAGTCCCATGACATTGGCTGTTTTGCTTCGGCAGCCGTGAGGTGATGCAAGAATCACAGCTTTCACAGGGAGCTGGGGGAAGAAAATATCTACCTCTCAAGGTTTCAGAGAAAAGTTTGAAAATGTGACTTGATGCACCCCAAAGGGAAATAATTATTGCAGCCTGTATTTTTAAAAGGCATTTTGATTTTAAGCCAATCTCGGGAATTTTGGGGGGAGGGAATAGGGCTAACTCCTAACTGGTGAATGTTTGAGGTGGGCTGTACCTATTTTTTTAGGAAATGATCACATAACTGGGCTTTTCCATAGCTTTCCAAGGACAGACCCATGGTCTCTTCCAGGCAATTTAAGTGGCAAACATTTTTTCAGCTCCCCTTCAGTGCCTCCAGACCCATCTCAGTGCACCGTCAGTCCTCTCTCTGTCTGGCTCTCCCTTACTTAGTTCCTTCTTGCAGCCAGCCTTTTACTGGAATCCCTCTAGCCCTTTATAGACCCAGGTGAAGCCCCGCCTCTTCAATCAGCTTAACTGAGTACACCTGCTCTGGCACAGGTAGTTGGACCTACTTCAGTGACAGGGGCCTGCCACAGTGTGACTGCAACTTCCTGTTGTTTGCCTGAATTATGCTTCTTTACCATCTCAGTCTCAAAAACATATTTTTCAGCATCATTCCACAAAGAGGCAGGTTATTGTATGCATGGATACAGCTTCACATATCTTCTATGTATATGTGTGATTGCCCTTTACAGTTTTTAGTCAAAATGCCTTGACTGTTTTTACGTTTATTATTACTATTAAATTAGGTAAATTTTAAACAAAAAGATTATTCATGAACCTTATTTGAATTTTTAATAGGTGATGCTTTATTAACATAAAACATTTGTGAAATAATTGCATCTAGTGAGCCGTCATTGAGAGATCATGATCTGCTTGTGAATGGAAAAAAAGGGCTAGCTGATGAATAAATAGTTGCTGCAAATAATTTGCCTAGCTGGAAGAGGTCTCTGGGGCTACGTCTAGACTACAGAGTTTTATCAGAAAAAGGCACGCAAATTGCGCTCCTCAATTTGTGTACCGTTTTCCAACTGGTTTTTCGGAAGAGACTTTTCTGAAATTTGGCCCTTCTACACTGGGCCAGATTTTGGAAAAATCTCCTCTTTCAGAAGAGCCCTTATTCCTCATGAAACGCAAAAAATGTCAAAAGAGCAGGCGCATTCCCTGGACGCAGTGGAGTTTTCCCGTAGTCTAGATGCAGCCTGTGTCTGAACCAGGAAGATATGAATTCTATACCTGATGTTACTTTGAATCTCCCAGAGATGATGGTATGTAGTATAGTGACAGCTGGGCTCTTCTAGATGGTCACAGATGTAAATAAGCAAAAATAAAAATTGCATAATGAACATGGACAGAAAAAATATGCAATTAATTCCTGATGAACTCTCATAATATTTTACACATTGTTGCAGGAGAATTTATCCAGTATTTGCCTAAGATGCCTCCATAACTACTAGACCATGATAGACTGGTTACAGGAAATGTGTTTGCCCAGTTCTCTAACAGTTTGGGTCCTTCATCAGAAATGAATAACAATAGTCTGTATGTATAGTCATGGTTATAGTACTAATTTTAATAACTCCTTATTTACAGTAAGATTTATTTGTATCTTGTAGAGTTGATTACCCATTCAAAAAGGAGCTTCAGTACATTCAAATAAGACACACACACCCCTACACAAATTGACCTTGCAGCTTCTTGCACATTACTTATAGGCTTATGTTCTGAATTATTAAACTGATATTCTGAGCTACAAAAGTAGCCAGCAGAGGAGAAGACCCTTTCCCAAATCATGTCAGAACACAAACTTCCATGACCTCACAGTATGGTCTGCTGAATCCACAAAGACATTCTTCCACAATGAAATCACTCTTTTCATGAGCAGTTCTGTTTACTATTTATTTACTTTTAAAGTTTTATCCAACAACACTTGAAATGTGTGTTTGGCTTCGTCAGGTGCTGTAGTACAGTTATGCTCACTGCACATTTTTGTAAATGAAGTAAGACAGCTCTGCCCACAACAGGAATACTAAGCCAGGAATCAATCCCTGCAACAAGTCCTGTAGCTAGCTCTGTCCACACGTCTTCCTTAGTTGCACATCATAGGACCTAACCCCATCAGCTACACCATCAGGGCTCATTGACTGCACATCTTCTACTGTGATATATGACATCCTGTGCCTGCAATGCCCCACTGCCATGTACACTGGAAAACTGGACTCTGTCTACGCAACAGAATGAATGGACACAAATCAGACCTCTGAAATAACACTCACATCTCTGTATCCCTACTATCTGTTTCTTTTTCTTTCACTTCATGCACGACAGTGAGTTGCAACTCAGCTCATGAAAGGTTATGACATAATAAAATTATTAATCTGTAAGGTGTCACTGGACTCATTGTTTTTGCTGAAACAGACTAATACAGCTACCTCTGAAACAAAGATGAATGTTATATTGTGGACATCTTTATAATTTTGGAAGCCAAGTAATTTTTATATTGTGCTTTGGCTCATCATTATGGAATATCTGTTGAAAAGAAAATATTTTACACTATTCCATTTACAAGAGAGATTTATTTTCTGTATTATTCAATCTATTTTTCACTTACTTGAAATTAGATAGATATTAATTGTATCCTCTTCCCCACCTTCCCCCAATATTTTCAATTTCTTGTCACCTGTCATTGATCACACGCAATATTTATATGTAGCATGAAGACTGGTTGCCATGGAAAAAATAGAGATGTCTTCAATGAATATGTATTGTGATCAGAAAAGAATTCAAGCATGATTCTGATGTTGCAGAGAAAGGTATTAGATGCAAAGACAAGTGAATAATGGAAGAAAACAGTTTAATGATACTTGTGGAGTATGATTGTATTATATAGTAATATTGTTACCCATAGAGAAATATGAAACAATGTAATACTAAACTTTACAGTATAACACTGTATGTTTATGCAGTGTTCCTGAAGAGTAAATCAACCAGTAAAACAAAACAGGAGTAGTTTGTTCTTGTCAACTGAAGTCTAAGGGAAAAAAATCACTATTGCAAGAGTGTTAGAAGTCTGAGATATATGGGTGAGCATGCGTGTATAGAACATAGTTGCATATTTATATACTCCTTATGAATTATGCATCGTTATTACATTGCATTGCCTAGGTATTTATTCTTCTTTAAAAAATCAAGAGATTTTAAGTGCTATTTTAAAAAAAATAGTCCATTAATTATTTGCATCGGGAATATGGGATTATGCGGTGAGGCTATTGCCAGGCATGTACCTGAACAGTACGTTGTGGATTTGAACCAACAGAGATTTGATGCCATTGTCACTTGGGTCCGTTTTGCCTATCTTATAATACTGAATCTGTAATTGAACACAAACTTGCCATTCTGGCTACACATGCTGTTTGTTCAGAGTGTTCCTAGACTGCATCATTTAGTATTATTTTGGTGTTATTTGGGGGAAAAAAAGCTGAGTTGTTCCTCTTGGGGTTTCCTTAGAAATAATTTACTTTTTAATTAGGATATTATCTGTTCTGCTGAACATGTTTCATGATGCAATGAGCCAGATCCCATTTGTCCTCTCTTAACAAAGGGTTGTAGTAGGCACTAGGGATGTAATAGTGTAGTCGATTAACCGATTAACCGTTAAGCAATAGCTTATAGTCTAATGCTATAGACTACATGCATTTCCTTCCCCCCACCCTTGCCAGTGTATTTTTTAGCAGGCTGGCCAGCAGCCCAGCTCAGTTCTGGCTCGCACTGGGTCTAGGACCTACTCCTGCTGCAGCTCTGTATTTAAGGTGTATTAGGAGCCAGGCAGGCAAGCAGCCCAGCTCAGTTCTGGTTCATGCCGGGTCTGGGAGTTCAGATCCACCTTAGACAGGGGCTGCTGCCACCCCACATTGCTGCCTCTTTATCAGAGGCAGCAGCACTGGGGAGCAGGCAACCAGTCCACAAGGGAAGCTGGTTTTTAAACCAGCTCCCCTTGTGGACCAGCTCTACCTGACACCCTGAGGTGCTGCCTCTGATACAGCGGCTGCCGACCCCACTCCTGGGACTATACAATAACCGATAAGAATTCATGAGGTTACTCAACTATTCAATTAACCAATATTTAAAATCCCTACTCAGCACGTGTGGCTGAGTGCTATTGCGCACTGGGAAGCCACACTCAGTCCCAAGCACATGGCAGGCTCAGACATGGTCAGCTTTCCAACTCATTTGGGTATCCCAACCCTGTGCCAAGTGTCACTCAGCAAGAGGCAAGGATCATACCCCCCCACTACTGAATTTTTCTCTGCATGTCTTTCACAGACTGGCTGTTTTAGGATTTTATATAGCTAGTGTCACCTATCACATGCTAGCTGGGTCCTTTCTTTCCCATAAACTAGGTGAGAGATCATTTTTAGTTTCTTTTCATGTTGTTATGAGGGGAAAGGGGCCTCGTACATGGTCTTGGGGTTATTGTGTGAAAGCTGCATCAGGGAGGATCTAGCCTATAAATACTTGCAATAAGGATAGTTTATTTTATCAAGATTAAGAAGTACTCACAACCTGCTAAACTGCTTTAACTATGGTATCACTACTTAAATGATTCTCTCTAGTTTACTCCCACACAAGTTTATAGTCCCTGCAAAACACTTTGACGGTAGAAATGGGAAATCACGCACATTGTCATCTGTTTATATCTTTGTAAGAGGCATACCGGGAAGCAAGCAAACACTTTGACTCTAAGGTTTTTAATTATAAATCTTTCAGTTTCTGAGTCTCCTGAATAGAACACAGTCCTAATGCAGCCAGCACCATTCCATTACTTTATCTATTGTTACAGCTACATTCCATCGTGGTCTATTTTGACTGTTAGATTAAAAAATAAGAACTATGCATCAATAATTAAAGGTACAATCACAGCTGAAGTGTCAGTTACTTATTTTTCTCCCATCCTGACATTTTTATGAGTCAACAAAACCAATGACATCAATATGAAGCAGATTATTTTTAGCAATTTCTCAAACCTGGTGCACTAACTTTAAATTAAACATGGACTTTGGTTACCATGATATCCAGTTTCTCTGAAATTTCAATGATGAAGTGTGCCCATAGTCATGATTCAAATATTTCCATTGTTAGCTTGAGAAATAACTGCTACTTGTGGGTACTCAGAAGTAAGACCTAGGCAATATAATGCTTTGTAAGCTTGTTTTGGAGTATTTATGGAGTATCCATTGTTCCTATTCCAGTAATGCTGAGAGGGTCCAAAGGAGATTACAGCATGGCGCTGTGACAATTGCTTACAAACTAAATAGGCAAGAGAGACAAATTGAGGGGTGAGATGGGGAAGGAAATATTGTTATCCCACTTTATGAGGAGGAAGGCATGGGGTACAAAGGTGTTAAATGCCCTGCCCAGCATCAATACAGGGAATCTATGTGATAGCCAGGAACTGAATCCAGATCTCCTGAGTCACAGTCCAATGTCTTAACCACAAGATGATTTTTTGTTTCAGGTGGGATGGAGGATGTTCAGCTATAGTTTAACCATTTAAGGGTATTGGATATTAACGAAATCATTTTCCAACCTCGTCAAGCCTGAGTCAGGACATCTGGAGGAGCATGTGATGCTGTTCAACATTAGTAGTAAACTTATTATTAAATTTGACAGTTAAGCATCGTGTGTTGTGGAAGGCAACCACCAATATTAGTCTCCCCTGGGTAGCTGGCTTTGGAACAGAAAAAAGTGCTAAATCCATTTTTTGACATAAATCATTGTGATCCTTAACTTTTGGGTATGGTGATGGTGGATCAAAAATGCACATAAATAGGAATGCTTATGATGAAGCTGACTCACTCTGTGTGTGTGTGTGAGTATGTGTGTGTGTAAATATATAATTATCTAGATGTCTGATGTTCAAAGATATACAAAAAGTATGTGTGAAGCCTGATCCAACATGTCATTTAAGCATATAATGTTAAGCATACAAATACAGTAAAACCTGTGTTATCTGGCGTGCCCAGGGGTTAGGGTATGCTGGTAACCTAAAAATTCTGGTTATTTGGGGGAGGGAGGTGGGAGCCGTGTGGGGCCTACGGGGGGGGGCATGGGAGCTATGTGGGGGCTGGGACGTGGCTTGCTAGGGGCGGCCACGAGACATGGTGGGGGGAAGCGGGATGCAGCCTCATTTGGGAGGATGGGAGGCAGAGATGGTGGGGGTGACCTGCTGGGGTGGGGGCAGGAGCTGCAGGGAGGGGCTGGCCTGCTGGGGCTGCCAGGAGCTGCAGGGGGAGCCGAGATGCTTGCTGCTTGCTTCCAGTTGCAATTCGCCCCTCCCCAAGGTATGTGCTGCACGCTTATCTGAGGAGCGGCCCCACACTTAAAGGGCCAGTTTCTTTCTTTTCTTTTTTTTTTGCTTTCTTTGGAGTCAGAAATTTGCCGGTTTCTACAGTTTTCCAGATGCTTAGCTTCCGGATAGCGCAGGTTTTACTGTAGTCTCATTGTAGTCAATTCATGGGAAACATGGCTGTTAACTCTCACAAATACATAAGAAATGGAAACTACTTCTCAGAGCTCAGAAATAGGAACCACAAGGTAATGAGTTAAAAGGGAAATAGACTGTTCTGCTGTGAGAGCAGCAGAAGTAAACATGGTGTGCACTGGCAATTACAGTTACAGGCAAAGAAAGCAACATGGATAGCAAGCATAAAGAAATAATGTTCAACATGTAATTATTCTGAGTGGACCTGAGTTGTTATAGTTCTCATGACTTAAAACTACCCAGGAGAATCAAGAAGTGTTTCACAGAGATTCAGTGATTATTTTTTGGGATGGATATTTCAGGCCTGTCCCATGCATATGAATTGAATCACTCTTGACCTAATCACCTAACATATTAAGCAGATTATTCTGGCCCGTGGAGGAATTGTCTAGATAATGACAATATATGAAGCAGGTATGAACGTTGGCCAAAATTCAGATTACTTTTGTAGGGTTGTACACTGATATCTGCTCACAAAGCAATTGGAGCCAGAATTTGGCCTAGAAAGAATAGCAACATTGGCTGTTTTTACAAAAAGAAGGAACAATAAAAACGGAAGGGACTATCAGTCTGATTAAAGAAGTTTGTGGCTCTGAAGAATTAAAAATGTTGTTACCAATAATCAACTCTTTGTTCCATTTGTTAGAATTCACACTCTATAAGCCAAAGCCTGCAACCTTTACATAGTTCTTACTTAAGATAAACACCCGCTATAGTCAATAGCAGTTTTGTCTGAGTAAATTTTAATGACTGCAGGATTTGGTTCTATGCATGTATATCATAATGTTGTCATCACAGTGAAAACCTGAATACTGAATTCCAAGTGATTCATGTTTTGTTTGTTGCTTCAGATATCAAGCCCTTTTAACTTTCGGTACTTGTTTTAGGATGATTTACAGTAATAAGCTCCACTTTGTTGCATTTTAGGTGTTCATCATATTTTGTAACTGCATGACTTGGTCATTTAGGTAGTCTCACATTCCAATAGTTTGAATAATTTTAATGAAGTGGGAATGACTTCTTCTTAAAGGCAGCTTATGCTAATTTAATATAGTTAGTAAAACTATCTTTGCAGTATAACAAGTGACATAAAATAAAATATTTCTAATCACTTTTGAGGCTTACTGTTCTAAAAAAGTGATAAGTGCTTCCTGACAAAAATGTCACTTGGCTAAGCAGCTTGCAGACCTGATCCAAAACTCACTGAAATCAACAGAAGACAGTATTTCCATTTACTTTATTGGAGTAGCTCCCAATGCCCTGGTCCAACTAACACCCATGCATTTGAATTAGACCTGTCAATTAATCACAGTTAACTCACATGATTAATTCAAAACATATTTACATTATTAAAAATTAATCACCATTAATCACACGGTTAAAGATAATAGAATATCAATTTAAATTTAGTACAAGTATTTTTGGATTTTTTCTACATTTACAAATATGTTTATATCTATTACAGTACAGACCATAAAGTGTACAGTACTCACTTTATATTATTATTTCTGATTACAAATATTTGCATTTTAAAAAGATTTTTTCACTCACCTCATACAATTACAGTAGTGCAATCTCTTTATCGTGAACTGCAACTTACAAATGTAGATTATTTTTACATAACTACACTTAAAATAAAATAAAGTAATACTTTAGAAGTCTACAAGTCCACTCAGTTCTAATTTGTGTCCAGCCAATTGCTAAGACAAAAATTTTCTTTACATTTATAGGAGACAATGCTGCTCCCTTCTTATTTACAATGGCACCTGAAAGTGAGAACAGGTGTTTGCTTGGCACTGTTGTAGCCAGTATTGCAAGCTATTTATGTGCCAGATATACTAAATATTTGTATGCCTCTTCATGCTTTGACTTGTAGATTGCTCTGTAAAATATATTTCTGATGTGAAAAAGATAAAACAAAAATAATAACATAAAGAGAGCACCCTGGTCTTTTTATTTTGCATTGTAATTTAAAGCAATATATTTGAAAATGTATAAAAAAATCTAACGTATGTATAACAAATTTAGATTGGTATTCTATTATTGTTTAGCAGTTCAGTTAAAACTGTGATTAACTGTGATTTTTTAAAATAGTTTAACAGCCCTAATGTGAATAATTTTACTCACACAAATAGTGACATTAATTTTTAAGGGAATACACATGTGAAAAAAGTTACTCTCCTGCATTTATGTTTGCAGAATTGTGGCTAAATGAGGGAAGCTAACAAGGTAGCAGAGACGGGCAGAAGATGACGTGGTGGTGTAACATGAATAAGATTATTACATAGTTATTCACAGAGCACAGCAGAGCAAAAATATATCTCTACCTATATACCCAATACATATTTAGAATTCTTCTAGCAGTCAAGAGAAAACAGATATTTAGAAGGAATTTAAAATAGAAAGGAGTAGAGATTTTTTGGAAACATTTAGAAATAAGTCGGACCGGGTGAGTGTATGTACTTAGAGGAAGGCAGAAATATTTGTATCCTCTCAGATGGGGAACCTGAAGACCAGTTTGTTTGGGAATTAGATTTTAGTACATATAAGGAGGGAAGGGAGAGAGATATGAGGAAATGTCATTTTTTTTACCATAAAAACTAATCATATACTTCATTTGGAGAAAGCCGAGAACACAAGTAAAAAAGACTACACAGAGTAACAGGAAATCATTTCAGAATTTAAAAAAAAATGCCTTTATAGAGATGGTAACCAGAATAGCTGGGCAGCAATAAACCAACCCCTTAGTTGATGTGTGTAGATTTTGACTGTGGTCTACTTCAGAGTCCCGTCATTATCTCGGTCATCAGCAATGTCTATATTGTTTAACTCAACCTTTGAGTAAGAGCATTTTTGTATAACCTAGCACAGGGAAAGGCTGGAGAGGCCCTCGTTGAATGAAGCCCAGGAGTGGGAACACAAAGGATTGTGTGCAGTACATGTATCAAGTGCAAATCACTTTGGAATTATGAGATTATTTTAAAATGTAAAACCCCTACGCATGGTATTTGTTTGTCAACAGTAGGGGTAAGAATATTAATTATTTGAAGGTCTTGTCAAGTGAGCTCAGTCTTAAATAATACATTGAATCTACAAATGCTTATGGCCTCTTGTGAGAGTGATTTTTATTCGAGAAAAATATAAAATCCCAGGTAAATGTAGAAATGGGGACCATAAAGGGTAGACTGCTGCACATTATCCCATAATCTTAAACAACAAATAGTCTGGTAGCACTTTATAGACTAACAAAACATGTAGATGGTATCATGAGCTTTCATGGGCACAGCCCACTTCTTCAGATGACCAGAGTGTTGGATGTCCAGGACCAAAATAAACAGGGGAGAAGGGAGCGCGGGGGAGGGTGGAAAGGAAAAAATGGGATGGGAGGGGGAAACAAGAGGAGGCAGTGGGTAAAAAATATCAAAGGGAAAGCCGAGCTGGAATGTAATAGGAAAAACAAATAGTCTATAAGTACCTAAGATTGGATAGTCAAAAGAGGCAGATAATGTCAGTCTTGAGGGATAGGATTGGCTCCTCCAATAGGGACTCTAGGGGCACATCTACACAGCAGGGCAAAAGTAGAATTAAGCTACACAACTTTAGCTACGTCAATCGCGTCGCTGAAGTCGAAATAGCTTCATTTAGCATTTGACGCTGTCTGCACAGCAAGAAGTTGAAGGAAGAGCACTCTTCCTTTGACTTCCCTTACTCCTTGTAAAATGAGAGTTCCAGGGATCAGAGCAAGAAGTCCTCCGGCTTGCCATCATTTCAAAATAATGGCTTGCTGTGTAGATGTGCTCTTTGTTATTTTGGAATAACATCAGTTTTCTGAAATAATGCGGCTGTGTAGACATAGCCTAGGTGTTTGAACTGCACCTAGCACAGTGGGCTTAATGGGCTTTGGATCAATGCCCTATTCCCCTAGAATGACAGCACTCAGTTACCCAGTCTATCAGCAAGGTGATCATAACCACGAAAGCAACATGTAGGGCAAAGACCCTTTGATGACATTTGACAGTGATTGATTGCTAAATAACCCTTTAAAACTTATATTAGACTGTGTAATATGGAGAACACGGTTATTTTATGTTGCAATGTTTGGTAAAGTTCTTGGGTTTATTTAGGTTGTCACAGTAGCTCTTTTGAAGAGTGTGGTTTAAACAGCTTGGTTTTGGCCTAGTTTTCCAGGAGTTTGGATTCTGTGGTTTAATCATTCCACAGTGTGTGCAAGAAATAGCTTGCTCCTGGCTGCTCTACAAAGAGATGAGGCAGCCTCTGCTCTTGACACCGCTGCAGAAAATGAAGAGCGTCCCACCACATGAAACAGAGGGAGGGTATGAATTTTGTCCAAAACCACACCTGAGTTTCTGTATGATTGTATCAAAACTGACTATTTGGTTTTGCAAGTATTTCTGTTACAAAACTTCAGTCTGCTCACGAGAGCTGTCTTGCATCTCACTTGCTTTTTCATTATTTGGCATGATTTAAAACAGATGAATAAATCATTCAAGTGCCCCAAGAAGTTAGCGAGACACAGTTACTGGCTAAAAATATGTTTTCTCCTTTTTCCTTTCCCTGGAAAGTTTGACAGGCACATGTCTCTGGTGTGACATCACTCAGTTTCTCCCCAGCAGATATGTTTTCTGTTCCTTCTGCCTGCAACAATTTCAGAGTCTTTTTGCATCATGATGCTAAAATCTGATGGGTCATTCACAATATATGTGCTGATACTGCCTTCTCGGTGCAGTCCCTGAGGAGGTCTTTTAGTAGATTCAGCATATGCAATTATTTCATATGTGTTTTTATTTCTTATGTGGGGGGAGGGATAGCTCAGTGCTTTGAGCATTGGCCTGCTAAACCCAGGGTTGTGAGTTCAATCCTTAAGGGGGCTATATAGGACTCTGGGGCAAATCTGTCAGGGATGGTACTTGGTCCTGCTGTGAGGGCAGGGGACTGGACTCAATGACCTCTCAAGGTTCCTTCTGGTTCTAGGAGATGGTATATCTCCATATTATATAGATGGTATTATGGTACAGCCTTGTATTTCCCATCACAACTGGGGGCTGAGTGCAAGGTGGTGTGCAAACACATTGTACAAGAGGTTCATTCTAAAATGACAGACCTCAGAAAAAAGTGGGAAAAAGGAAGTAGCAGTACCTCCAATTTAGAGATGGGAACATGAGACATGAGCAGATTAAAGACCTGATCCAAAGCTCCTTGAAGTCAAAATGACTTGCCTAAAGTCACACAGGAAGTCTGTGGCACAGCTGGGGTCTCCCATCTTAAGTTGCAGGCCTGTGACTTAACTACAAAACAACCCTTCCTCTCCAATGTATGTTTATTTTGTATTAGCAAAGTACAAAATGTAGCAAGTGCATTTGTTAGTAGTTTAGCAGATGGTGTTGTTTTCTATCTTTCCTAACTGCAGAATGCAATTAAAAATTATTTTAAAATGGGGGTGAGGTTTCACCTAAGCCCTTTTAAAAAAAATAGAGGTGATTTTTTGCAATTTCCTGTGCACGCCCCTACTGTTGCCTTACAGGACAGCCACAGAGCTTTATAATTCCTTCTCTTCTGCTGGAGTTTCCCTCAAGTGAAATGATTATATGCTGGTGACTGATGTTCAAAATTCTTTGTTAATAATTTCCTTTTCTGAAATGAGGATGTCTCCCTCTCCGCCCATCCTATGGAAGCAGTTTATGAGGCTTCTAGCTGGAGGGCCTCAGATTATGTCAATCTCTTGCCCTCCCCTTCCTCCCCTTTTGGCAGAACTTTTCTTTATTCCAGAGGTGGCAATTCACAAGTACCAGAGGCAGGACAGTTAGTGGGAGAAGTAATACTCTGCACACATACACACTTGAACAATTTCAACCCCTCCAAAAATAATACAAAATTCCCACTTAACCACTGTGCCAAAGTTTTGTTTGAAGAGCAGACGGATGCAGCCGTAGGCTGTCTTCATTTGGATCCATATGGATGCCTTAGACACTAGATCTGAATATCAGAAGGCTTCATTGGATTTTTTTTAAAATGGTTTCTTTTTAGTTTGTTTTTCTCATTTGAAAATCAGTTTTACTTCATTCTGCTGACACAAGCTTGCTTCATTTTTATCTCTTTTGGGCTTTCCTTTGGGGAACATTTGCATTTGAAAGATGGTTGCAAAGGATGTTGTGATGTAGTGTGGGTGTGAGTGGGGTCTCACTGAATATGAATTTTTCCCCTCCTGTTGTGGTTTAGAGTACACAGGTGAGTATGAAGCTGTTGTATAGCACTGTGAAGCTGTACGATCAAAGTTCTACGTGACAAAGATCCTGGAAACTTCAAGATTCCTTCCCTATTTCATCTGCCACAGACAAGACAAAAATGTATTTTTAAATGCTTTTTTTTGAAGTGTGGCATTTGCAAAATCTAATATATAGCCAGCTTAAAATATTGTGATATGTTATGTTTCAAAATATCTATTGGGTCTAACTTGCCTCTCGCTAGTCATTCTCCATTTATGTAGCTTTGTTGACCTTAGTGGACATACTCCAGACTTATAACAGTTTAAGTGAGAAGAAAATCAGCAAAACAGTAAACACTGAATTGTGAAAGCTGACACTATTAAATCCTGCCATAACACTGGTACTGTATCGTAAAATCTTCAACTGTCATTCAAGAAAAGGACCATTTGACAATACCATCGAATAACTCTTTTTTTATCAGTTTTGATCAGCTGGAAAATACCCAAAACTTTGGTACTCAACAGACCCAGGAGGGAGAAGCTAGATTATTTATGAAGCCTCCTCCACTGCCATAATAAGAGTGGAATAGTTTTGAATTATCATTTGAACTCCCACCAGACTTTTGTATCAGGCAAGAAACTTTAGAGAGCCTAGGGGTATTTGGTGCTCCTTTGGCTTTCCTGGTGGTGACATTTTTCTATGGTCCAGAGACAGAAACTTGTACAGGAGTGGAGTTTGTAGGTCTCATAGCATTGAGATAATTTCCCCCAGTGATGGTATTCTCATTGTCTTTGTGGCCAAGGCTTTGTGAGATAAACAGGCTGCATTAAGGTTGAATGTAAAAAAAAAAAAGGTTCCTAAAATAGGCTCTGTCTCTTTTACCCATCTCTTCCAATGTGAAAGATGGGCAGAGGATATGACTAGATAGACCATGTCTAAGAGGAGCAGAAGTACTGTTTGTCAATTCACATCTTGTATCTATGGAAAAATGCTCTTTTTACGCTGTACAACTTTACTGTAGGAAAGGTGGATTGCCATGAGGAATCCTTTAGCCTTTACCTTAATGGGACTAAAATACTAGTCATGCTAAAAACGGGGCTATGATTGCCTGTGAGATACATATTAGAAAATTCTTTCTATTTGTGGTGACACTGTCTTTCTTCTCAGTACACATTCAGCTTTACCTCACTTAACCTTAAAGAGCTATTTCTTTAAAATCATTCTGAATATTGTATTACAAATTTCCAGATGGATGGCTCTTTTAAAATTTATAATAGGTGTGGCATTAAGTGGTAAGGGTGAAAAAGTCCTCTCTGCACAAAGCCAAGACAAAGTCAATGCACCCTACTATGGGGGCTGAAGTGGGCCTTAGGTAGTGCAGGGCCCTGGCACTAACCCTCTGCATATGAATGAACTTTACCTGTAAGAATTATTGTGACACATCAGTACATTTTTTGCAAGTTCCTATTGTGGGTTGTTTACATTTTTGAAGGTATTCTGATCTCAGCATATTAGTTAGGATGCGGACCTTGAGCATTCTGACGAGTGATGATTTTGGTTGTATGTAAAATTAAGGCAATAATGATTGGCACTAGATGATGTTTAATTGAAGCTGCTGATTTTTACATGTACTTTGCAAATACAAAAACAAAAATGTAATTACTGGAATTTTTAAAAAGTCATGCATCATTTAATCTCTGCTAAAAAAAAGTGATGTGTACATAGGAGAAAGCATACAAATACACAATTAGAAGCATACCGACAATGAGCACAAGGTGGGAGAATAATATAGAACCCTGGTGATTACAAATGTGAAAAGGGGACCTTTATCTAACATAAGACACAGATTTCCAAAAATGGAATTGATGAACCGAGAAGGGTTTGCTAAAAAAGTCCTTAAAATAATTATGACAAGTGCATGTATTCAATTGATCAGGCACCATTTGCAGCTAAAATACAATGTGTTCTAGTCTGCTAAAAAGTAAAGAGGAGATTTAAGTGAACCTTTTTGCAAGTTCACTCTAGCCAAGAAGAGAGCTACTGAGGAGCTGGAAGCAATGAATGTAATGTTATTATTCAAGTACGGGTCTAGGGACAGGCTCAGGAATTGCAAACTAGTTGGGCTGACGTCAATGGTGAGTAATATATAAGAAACTATTTTAATAGATGAATTGGAGAACATCTGGAATATGTTGTTTGGCTGAGGTCAGTCAGCATAACTCAAGAAAGGGACCAACTTACTGAAATTTTCTCATAAAAAGAAAAGTAGATATGGTGGCTACCATTTATAAAGATTTTAAGAGAACCTATAACCAGAGCCTAACTCCATGCTAGGAATATGTCATTTAGATATTTAGAACGTTTAAAAGGCCAGGCTGAATTTTTTTCTCAGACTGCCTTATGAACAAAGTTGTGGTTGTTAGCAATGTTTTCTGTTTATGTGCAATGTGTCAAACTTGGTATTGATATTCACACTGGTTTGATTACTTATTTAATGTAAGTCACAAGGTATTGTTTGTTTTTCCTCCTTGGATGATTTTTGCAACTATCCAGCACAGTGTGGATTTCAAATACTTCAGTTAAATTTACACATCAAATGTTTTTTTTCCTTGGGTTATTTATGTTGCTATCCAGCATAGAGTGAGTTTAGAATATTCCAGTGAAATTTACAACTTGAAATTGGCTTTGGTGACTATTTGGGTTGTGCATAGGGAAAGCCTGACTTCTTAAAAGCGAGCTTGAAAAGACTATGGACGTGACTGAATTGAAGTCGTTAGGGATATTTAGGATTTTTTTCATGATTTACTAAGCTCTAGTTCTTTTCTTGATCCAGGAAAGGATCCATATATGGGGGGTGGGGGGAGGAGGGAGAGGAAACAAACCTCCAAATTCCAAACCGTTTCTCAATCCACCCCAAAAAAGCAATGCAATCATAGTGTAAGCCAGGGGACAGGTTATGTTGGGAAGATTTATTACAACTGCTTTTGTACTGTACCTGTGCACATATGCTTTAACCTCTTATGAAGTCTCTCTCCATGCATTGAATTCATATCAAGACCAACAAAAGGCAAAAGTGTTTTGTTTTCCTCAATTGTTTCAGCTGTGAACTGTATCAACATTTTCATGTATACTACAGTATCCCTATGATAAATTGCAAGTCTCGAGTGGAATAATTAATAAATTCTTAACAAACACATTCTAGCAGTCCTATTCCACAAACCCAAGTTACTCTCTGACTGATCAAATTAACATGGTTAATATTTCCTAAGTCCTCACTAGTGATTTATTCCCTTTGCTGCCTAAAATGGCTAGCCACCATTGAATATCTACTCTCCAGTTCTATTGTTGCACTCTTAGTTCTCAAGAATGTGGCATTGCTTTGGCTGTAGCCACCTTTCTTTTGACTTCCTTACTACCTGGCTCTTTATATCACAGAAGAAAACATGTGAAAAAAGTATAGGTGCATCTGTACTTACCAGAAGATCGACACTCTAGATGTTGCTCTTCTAGCATTTGATTTAGTAGGTCTAATATAAACCTGAAAATAGAATGTTGAGGCCAGCCCCTACCGGCGTCCAATACTCCTCCTTTTGCAAGGAATAAGGGAAGTCAATGGCAGTGTTTGCTCCATGGCCTCCTGCAGTGTGGACACCGCCATGGCTCAACTTACATGTTTTCTGTAGCTGGAGTTGTACCTTAAGCCAAACCTCTAGGTCCAGTGTAGACTTGGCCTATATGTATGTAAGTAAATGAAGGGATGCCAAGACTGATTTTTAATTTAAAGGGTAGGAGAAGCAGATAGAATGAGGTTGGGGTTAAGTCTGAAAAATGATGATATATCAAATCCATGTCTCTCTTCTTTGATTCTATACCAGTTAAGCTGTTTGGTTCTATAATGGGATAGAAGATCTTAAAGAAAACAAATTAACAGGGGAGAATTTCCCCTTTACCATATTCAACATACTTTTATGAGATTTTTGAGAGTAAAGTTTCACTTGAAAGTGTGTCCTGAATATTAGAATCATAGAATACGAGGACTGGAAGGGACCTCAAGAGGTCATCGAGTCCAGTTCCCTGCCCTCATGGCAGGACCCAGTACTGTCTAGACCATCTCTGATAGACATTTATGTAATCTACTGTCACGTTATTGGATTCTAAAGATCACTGTTGCACCCGTGAGGGGGGGTGTTTGCCCCAAAAGTCTGTACAAAGGGGGTCATGTGAGATGTTGAATGAAAGCTTATGTGCTACTGATTCTGTATATGCTATTCATGTACTTGTATAATATCTGTATGTGGAGTTATAAATATGTACTCTGTGTTGATGCTGGAAAATTCTCTGTCTGAGGCAGAGCAATGTGCCAGGAATGTTCGTACAATGGCTATGCTAATTAACGAGGCTCCAGGGACAATAGATCTCTAGGTGCCAAAGACACACCTGAGGAATGAATTGGGATGCCTGCAGACCAGCCAGAATAATGATTGCTGGCTTGGGACACAAGGATAGGTCCCTAGGCCGTGTGACCCACTCCAGCTTGGAAGAGACAGGGATGGATATAAAATGCCATGTGGCAGATTCCATTTTGTCTTGAGTTCAGCTCCTGATCCCAGATGCAGCCTTGCAGGGAACAATGAGCCGGGAAGAACCGTGGACCCATCCTGACATAGGATGTACACCAGAGACTTATAAGATAGCAGTTGTAACATCTCTGCCAAGAGCCTGCATTGAGAACTTGGTGATTCAATGCATGTAGTGTATTCTCCTTAACAACCTTACTCTCATGCTTTTCTTTCTTTTAGTAATAAAACTTTAGATTTTAGATTCTAAAGGATTGGCTCAGCGTGGTCTTGTGGGTAAGATCCAGAGTGTAAATTGACTGGGACCTGTGGCTGGTTTCTTGGGACCGGAAGAACCCATTTGGGGTAGGTGAGATTGGGTTCTAAAACCCCTCACCTGTGTGTTAGGCCCGGGGCTAATTAGGGCATAGGAAGAGCTGGGGTGTCAGAGGGGTTTTGCTCGTGAGGTTTCTGGCTGGCCAGATTGGCAGCTGAAGTGCTTGGTGTGACTGGTTTGTGGCCTATTTGGGAAGGTCTCCAGTCTGGGGCTGTAAGGAGCCCTGAGTTTGAGCAATTCACCCTGAGCAGACGCCCTCAGCTGTGCCCAGACCCGGACTGGTCTGTCACACCTACTCTTAAATATTTCCAGAGATGGAGATTCCACAACCTCCCTAGACAATTTATTCCAGTGTTTAACCACCCTGACAATAGGAACTTTTTCCTAATGTCCAACCTAAACCTCCCTTGCTGCAGTTTAAGCCCATTGCTTCTATCCTCAGAGGCCAGGAAGAACAATTTTTCTCACTCCTCCTTATGACACCCTTTTAGATACCTGAAAACTGCTATTATGTCCCCCCCTCAATCTTCTCTTTTCTAAACTAAACAAACCCAGTTCTTTCAGCCTTCCTTCATAGGTCATGTTCTCTAGACCTTTAATCATTCTTGTTGCTCTTCTCTGGACCCTCTCCAATTTCTCCACATCTTTCTTGAAATATGGTGCCCAGAACTGGACAAAATAGCTGCTTGCTGTTTGTTTAAAATAAATACATTTAAGTAAAGCAAAACACTCAAATACAAACTTACCTACAGAGCCACAAACATTCTCTCTCTCACTTCTGGTCCTTCCAGAGTAGAAATATATGTGCTGAACAGGTATGCAACAAGGGCGGTGGGGGAGGGGTTTACTTCTATAAAAGTTTCAGTTTGGGATCTGTTTGTGGGATAAATAAAGTTTCAGGTATGTTGATAATTAACCTGAGTTGATTTACTTATCCCTGATACTTGGTTTGGCTTATTGTCGGAACCTACACTTTCTGTTGGAGGAGTATAAGAAAAATTACTGTATAGCCTCAGTGGTAAAATAAGAGGTCACTCTGTTTTTTGTTTTTTTGTTTTTGTTTTCCAGATTAGGGAGCAGATTCTCTGCTGTGTCTAATTATCTATGAGGGAGAAATCACTCTCAAAATGCTTCCCTTTTCTTTTCTATCTCACTCTCATATACTCCTTACTGGGAATATCCTGAGCAGGGGACTTAAGTGGTGCAAAAGGGGCATCTCAGAGTGAAGTATATGCCTCAAAAAATGGGGAATATTGATGGAATGCATCTCACCATTTGCTGAATTGCTCAGTTTTTAATTTGGTTAAAAACAAAAGTCAGGCAGGGAAGAGCATTGTGAGCCACAGAAATATCAAGGGAACTCCCCCCCACCCCCCTTTTTTTTTTAGTTTTCCTTTTCCTTTGGTAGCATTGATAGTTGTTTTCCTCTTCAGAAATAAACCTGCTGCTTTTTGCAATTCAAGTGCGCTTGAGGTGAACCTCATGAATAATGAAGAAGGTAGGAAAATTAATGCTATCCGGGAATATTTAAATTGGTGCCAGAAAGCTTGTGGCTAGAACTAAGCATTAAACCCAGACTATAAATCTTTATGGAGATTCTTGTGCTTTCCCTCTTAAAACCCCCAAAATATGACTTAAAATAGCATTTTTTGCTCATATCCTGGCTGAATGCACCTATAATACGAACTCAGACAAATAAAACACAATCCTAAAATAACATTGAAGGTGTGACTTAAATTCTTAAGAACAAGGAATACAGGCTCCAGTTGAATTTAGGGGCAAGTTAGATTATCCGCTATGCTTCTTGTCACATTCATCAGAATGAAATATGAAATTGCTACAAACAGAGCTGGGAAAAAATCCAAAATAGTTAAAGAAAAAAATTAAAAATTGAACATGTGTTCCTTTGGAAGCATTCAAATTGAATTTTTTGTTTGTTTTTTTCAAATGTTCAATCAGAAACATTATTGAAATGGTTATCAATAAAGTTCAGTTACTGAAAAAATCCAGGTATATTGCTAAATGAGAATTTTTCCATTTATAAAAGAAACTTTGGTTTTCAGTAAACAAAGCAAGTTGACAATATTTTTTATTTTTTAAATACTTCCACAGTTAATGGTATGTTGTGTTTTCAAAGGAGAGTTCATCTGGACTTTTGATTAAAAGGGCTATGAAATGTTAAAATAAACTTTCTTTGTCAAATATTTAATTTTTTAGAGATAGAAAAGATTTATGTTTATATTTATGAACATAAACATCCAGTGATTACAGTTGTTACTAATACAATAATTCAGATTGCAAGGTGGGTTACATTTTCCAGAGTAACTAGTGATTCTGAATGCTTCAGTTTCTGAGTGTCCAACTTGAGACATTTTGTGGGGTCTAATTTCAAAAAGTGCTGATGTCCCGCCCTCTGAAAATCAGGTCTGTTGATGAGGTCACAAGCTTAGACATTTAGGTATCCAAATCACTAGTTTTCCTTGGAGTGCTTGTTCATGTCAATTCCAAACAGGTGTACGTACATTGCATGCACGGGCATTGGAAACCTTTTCCCTAGGCAGCTCCTGTAGGGCTGGCTGTGGAGACTATATCAGCACATATTTACCAACCCGACCTTTCCCTCAGTTCCTTCTTACCATCTGTAGTGGCATTGGAACTTTCTAGCTCTCTTGCTTAGGCCAACTCCTCGTCCCTAACATTCGATAGTTGATCATCTCATTTTATCTTAACCGCATGTTTTTGTTTTTTGTTTTTGATAGATTTCTCAGTAGGTGAGAAGCTTCCCAGAAAGAATTAGCTCCTTGGGCCTCTGGAGCATGTCTAATGCTACAGGGTTTAAGTCATGTGCTGTGTGCAAACAGCCTATGCCCAACCGTGATCTGCACAATGCGGGTCTCTGCTGATTAGGTGAAGAACATCACACTGAAAAGTGTAAAATCTGCAGGGGTTTTAAGCCCCATACAAGGGAAGACCAGGAATACCAGGTCCAGCAACCTCTCAAGTAGGTAGCATTGAGACCTTCCCAGACCAAGGAGACGGCACCCAGCATGAGCTCTGTGAGTGAGACTGCACTGAAAATAGGTGCTGCTAAAGACCCTCAGCGCCAAAGCCCACCAGCACCAAAGGCTGCAGCCCTGAGCAGCTGTTGAACTCACCGTAGACGCCAGGTACCTATGAGGCCACGCAGGATCTCAAAGAAATATCAGAGACTGAGGCATCTATGGTGTGGGGCAAGCCACCGGAACTGTCAAGACCACACCAATTGAGGGGTAAGTCGGTGATGCTGCAGTGCCCTCAGTCCCTGGAGCAGCACCGAGGCAGGTCAAACTTCTCTTCATCAGAAGGTTCACTACCTCCGGTGCACTGTGCCACATTGCATCTCACACTGACCACTTTGGCGAAATCCCCAGCACTGGGTGCATGTGACAGACACATGTGACAGGCACAGAGATTCGTCGCATCCAGCACCGAGCATACCCCAAACCTTGGTGTTGTGGTCCTGCTCCTGGTCCCAGAGCAGATTAAGATCAAGAGGCAAACGGCACTGCTCTTAAGATCCTGCCCCTCCCAGCACCATTCCAGGTCACCAAAAACCACCAGCCACACAGCACCGACACCGGCACTGGCTTCATTGGTTGCACCATGGTCCTCACTGTCAGAGTGTGACTCTGACGCAGTGTTGACGTGTTCCCACAGGAGCCATAGTGACCAAAGGGGGCTGGACCCTCTGGCACCATGGCAGCTGCAGTGGCTGCTCCCCAGTGCCTTTCTGGATGCCCTGAGCATATCACCAGTCCCAAGGCATGCCCAAATCCTCCAGATGGGTGGTTTCTACCAGCTCGGTCTCCTAGGGAGAGATGGTGGGGATAGCCCAAGCACTGAGGTCTCAAACCAGATCCGGGGCCAGGGTACACCAGCACAGGCAGGGGGAGAGGTGCGAGGCCACCATCACCCACAGCTTTCAGTGGATCTGCTGCCACCAAAGCCTTCTTTGTCCTCCTCCTCAGATGAAGCAGTGGCAGGAACCTCCATGGGGAGCCTTCTCCGATTGACCAGAGGGCATATCAAGATCTGTTGTGCCTGGTGGCTCAGAACATGAACCTCCCTATGGAGGAGATACAAGAACTGGAGAACCCAATGGTAGCTATTTTATCACAAAAAGGTCCATCAAGGGTGGCCTTACCGATCATAAAGTCCTTTCAATCTAATTACAACAACCAGTGGCAGACCTCTGTCTCCATACTGCCCATGGTGACAGGGGTGGAGATGAGGTACTTCACCCCTTCCAAAGGGTACGAGTTCCTTTTCTCTCACTCCCACCCCTCCTCTCTCTTGTTGTCAGCTGTCAATGAGAGGGAGAGGCAAGGCAAGCAGGCTTCAGCACCCAAAGCCAAGGAGGCAAAAAAGCTTGACCTCTTTGGCAGAAAGGTCTATTTGGCAGGGGGCTTGCAGTTGAGGGTCGCAAACCAACAAGCGATCCTCAGTTGGTATGCATTTAAATCCTGGAAGGTGCTCTCTAAAGCCTTGGGGGCTCCGCAGCCGACCCTATGGGAACTTCTAGGGGAAAACGTTTACGACACTCATGCGTGCGATGCGCGTATACCTGATTGGAATGGACGTGAACAACACATCTCGAAGAACACCAGTTATGAGAACAGGTAACTGTCTTTTCTTTTAGAATCACAGAATTTCTGGCCAGAAGGGACTGCCTGATCATGTAGTCTGACCTTCTGTATATGGCAGGACACCAATACTCAGACACTAATCCCAACAGCTAAGAGTATAGTGTTGCATCCCACAGCAGACCAGACTATTTGGTGCCACAGACAGAGAACAGGCAGGACCAAGAGCTCCAGTGCCTGAGGTCCAAGCAATGGCAGGGAATTTAGTGAGAGGA
The DNA here is from genome assembly GCA_032595735.1 of Pelochelys cantorii. Classification (NCBI taxonomy): domain Eukaryota; kingdom Metazoa; phylum Chordata; order Testudines; family Trionychidae; genus Pelochelys; species Pelochelys cantorii. Next base: position 40,961,410 of record CM064329.1, on the reverse strand, counting down.
TACCAAGATAATCCTGGCAAGTGATCTGACCTATGTGCTTTAGAGGAAGGCAAATAACCCCATGGTCACTGCCAATCTGACTTGGGGAAAGTTCCTTTCTGACCCCGCATATACCCTGAGCTTGAATCAGTCAGCCAAACGCATAAGCAAGCAGATTTTCAGTGTCCCCTCGGAGTACTGTCCCACACCATCCTATGTGTCATGGGAGGCGGGAGGTATCATCAGATTTCAGTCCTCCACTTGATAGTTTTCTGGCATCAGTTAGAAGTGGGACTCCTTGAAGCTCAGCTCAGTTGGGAAGTCTCACCCATTTAGTGGAATATTGGAGTGCCTTATTGGCCCCTTCTCTCTACTTAAGCCAGAAGTAGGAATAAGAACAGCCATACAAATTATCCATACAAAGTAGAACACAGGTGACTGGGCCTAGTGGTTAGTGGTTGTATGGGGAGCAGGTCCTATGCTAACCATCAGGTTGGCCCTGATATGATTTTCTGTCTTCATCCATGGCTATCCATGATGCTTCAAAGGAAGGAAATCAACATTCCTTCCCTGCAGAATACAGCATTATCTCAATGTTTACTGCGTAAGATGAATAGTCAGAGAAGCAGATGACTTACCCCAAGCTCAAAGAAAACAACTGTGCAAGAGCTGGGATTAGAATTTAGGAGTTCCTAAGTACAGTAAAACCTGTGTTATCTGGCACACTCAGGGATTAGGGCGTTCCGGTTATCTAAAAATTCCAGTTATCTGAGGGTCCATCAACCTAGGAAAAATCAATGGACAATAATAGTAAAACTCACATTTTTAATATTGGTAGTTTTGTAGTGTGAGGCAGTTGGTCACACATTTCTATTTTGAGTTAAAGATGATTGGTGGTACTTAAATAAAAAATTGTTAAGCCAATAATGGTAAACCAAGCCAGGCCTGTGTGCCTGAAGATGTGACAGTAGTGCGGCGGGGGGCAATGACAGTTAACAAAGTTTTCTGGTTAACAGAGTGCCGGATAACAAAGGTTTCACTGTACTAGGATTCCTAGTAGTGTGTATTTTGCTACTCAAACGACAAACACTGGAAGGATAGCACATGTTTTTGTTTGCACCTTCATGTGTGACTGCCGTTCTTTAACTGGGGTCGACTGTAGTAATTGTCAGATTGCAATATGTGGTGCAGAGCGGTCAGAAGTGTCTCTTCTGCAGCTTAGAAGTGTGCGTCACGTGTGAGCTTGCAATGGCATTTGTCCAGCTTTGATCGTCGCTCTAGGATTTAAAAAATAGTTTGGCACTTACTATGTTATTCACAGATATGAAACACCGGTAGCAGTGGTTAGGGACAGCTCTAATGTAAGCATATGTGGTCCAATATTGGAACAGTTAAAATGCTGTCTTGATGAATGTTTCTTGGCCCACACACAGACAGCTCCCACGGTGTGTGGCTCCTCCCATACAGGAAGAACTCCTGGCTCAGGGAGTAATACTGGCCCTGATTCAGCAGCCTTCCCTATTCAGCAAAGTACATAAAATGTAATGAGATTCAAGCACACGTTTAAAGTTAAGGAATTTGATGAACAGGGATGGACGTAAGCAGATGTTGAACCCCAGGTGCTCAGCTGGGGTCTCTGAGAGGATGTTAAAGAGTGTGTCTGTTTTTCCTACCTTTCAGAGAAAGACATGATGAATGCAACGGCAAAGACCAGCAGTCGGGGGGCAAGCTGCCTGTGTACAGCCTTCCAACAATGAACAGAGATTCTTTTGTTTAATGGATATGTGCCTGCTGTTATTTTTCTGGCAATTGTGCATGTTTGTATTAGTCCACTAAAGAGCAGACCACAGGGTCTTATAACAATATTCAAGGCTTCACATACATCTTTGCCAGTATTTTTAAACTGTGGATTGCATATCTGAAACCAGCCTATGTTAGTACTATGCCCCCCCCCCCGAAAGACAGCCATTTTTGCCAAATTATGTTTTGGATTTGTAATGTAGTCAAACGTTTTTCGATGACTAGACTGAATCCCTTTTGCGTGTGGATTTGGAGGAGAGAGAGCATTGAACTGATGGTCAGTGGTGAGCACATCAAAGTTTTGTTTGGAGGCCCACATGTTGCTGTGCCAACACAATAATATACAAACACATGTACATGTGGCTACAGATTGTCTGGAGGCCTGGATCCAAATCCATCTAACACTGATATGCTTCTTGCTGGAAATATCCTGAGCAGGGGACTTAAGTGGTGCAAAAGGGATACATGTACATCCACTGTCTAGCCTTACCACTCTGGAAGTGTCTAAGACGGAATCGCTGAAGAATTGAGTTTTGAGTGGACAGGGCAGTTTTATAACCCGACACTGTAATCTGCACTCTACAATTAATTAAATATTCCTCAATAGCCTGGAATACTATTCATTTGTTTTCACCACTCTCCTGTGAAAGATTGACTTTCTCTTCTGAAATAATGTGACAGACTGGCACACACCAAGTATTTTTGGTAGGTTAAGTTCTTGCTGTGTGCAAACTGAACACAGATGTGAGTGACAGGAAGTTGGCCAGTTTTTTCTGTCAACCTTGGCAGACCGTTTGTGGAAAGGCTTACGGTAGCTGGCAATTTTGGGGACTGTTAAGAAGGTCAGCCATCCTTTTACTACAGAAATGTGTATATTATTATCCTTAATAGGATTTTCTTTTTTCAATTTTTATTTTTAACATGGAAAAGTATCCTGTATAGTTTTATCCCATGGGTTACTTTGATTACAGTTAAAAATGATATTTTGTATTATATGATATCACAGATAAACCTGATTTTCTACAACTGGTTGAGAAGAAAGAGGATAGAATTGAAATGTAAAGCAACATGCAACAGTGAGAAATATATTGCATGATTTAATGGCATTTAAATCACAATAAAATCAAGTCTTGGGCATAGATTTGCAAGACAGCAAAATCTCTGTAGAAATTAGATCTGCACACTGCTGGTTGCCTATAGTAATACATCTGCATCTCTCTAGGAATCCCTTTATTTTTGTAATGGCAGTAGTATGAATAAAGAGGCGGCATTCTGTTTTCTTTGAAGGAATTATTGGGGATAAAATGGGTTGTAGGTGAACATGGTAAATGTCCTTTGCAGAAAGAAGCAAAGTCTTTATAATCAATAAACAGCACTTAGTATAAACCACTAACAATCTACATACGTGTTTCAGGAATCACAAGTTTGTTATGCTTTGGTAAGATGTTGGAACAAATTGTGGCTAAGCTTGTCAGCACACTAGACCACAGCCTGGTTGATTTTTTTCTCTGATTTTTGTAATGGAATCTACGCAAACACTGAAATGTTTAAATGAAAGAGAAACACATCAGTAATGAAAAATACAGCTCTCAGTTGGTTTAGGCTTTCAAATGAAATGATGTCTCTTGAGAGCTAGCGACTCAAAGGGGGAGAAAAAAGGAACACTCTCACGTAGAAATCATAAGTGCTTTTAACTGTTGTATTTCCAGAGAACACATGATCTAGACACATCACACATAGTATTTTAGATTGTTGTGTATGTATGTTACTATGTTGACCCAGCAATTTATGGGCCTCTGAACAAAACTTTGAAGTGCTCACCCCTAGCCATCAATGCAATGCTCTTCCTCCTCCGGCTAAAATTCATTTCTGCTCTTTCTTCTCCCTTAACTTTTGGTAGTGACAGAGTCAGCTCTTCAAAGTGACATGGCTGCAGAATCCAGCTCAGATCTTCCCTCGCCTGAGGGCCCTCAGCTCTTCAAGAAGAAGGGGGTGGGCGGGATATAGCAACAATTTATAAATATTTCAAGGGTATAAACACCAAGAAAGGAGAGAAATTATTTATCACGGTGCATGGGGCTATAACTAATGAGATAAAATTTAAAAAGGAAAAACATAGGCTGAATGTCAGGAAAAGCTCTCTGACATTGCTACATCAGAAGCCTGGGAAGCCCTCTCCTAAGGGAACGACTGGAAGCCTCGTACTTTGGGACATTTAAAACTAGACTGCACAAAATGCCAGAAAATGTTCTGTAGGGAGCAATCCTGCCTTAGCAGAATGAAGGACTGGCGTGCCTTCCATGTCCAGTTTTTATGTTTCACAGCCCCCTTTTATGATACACAGTGGCCACCTCCACTCTTGCCTGGGCTGAGTCGTCTTAGGTCTTTATAATCTTGCAGCTTTAGAAATTAACTTTTCCTCCCTGGGCCAAGCTAATTCATTTCCACACAGGATAGTGGTGCTTACATTTTTGGGGCTCATAGGCTTCCCAGAGTGCTCCCTCGTTGTTACCATATGTCTGAGATGTTGCCTCAGCACCACCTCCCATTTGAATGGTAATACTTCGATGTTTTTGTACAGAGCTAGGGCTGAATTCTGCAATTGTTACTCATCTGACTAGCCCTCCCTCATGCAAGTACTCATGAAATCAATGAGATTACTTGCATAAGATAAAGTAGAGCAGGCCATTACTTACAAATCAGACCATTTGAACATATGTCATTTTTATGTCATGGAAACAATTTAGTATCAAAATGAAGGAAAAAGTTTCATATCCATCTCTTTGAGTTTCATTTTTCATTATTGAAGAAACCAAAATGGTCAATGAAATCTGATTTCACTTAAATTTTGTTTTCATCTCGATCTTGGTTATTACAAAATAGAAGATGAACTTCTTCCACATCTGCAGCAAATGTACTTCAGGATAAATATTGTTGCAAGTCTCCTTGTATTGCTATTAAATATCATGGAACAATATGAGCTCCCTCTTGTGGACATAATAACACCTCAAATCCCCCTAGTTGTTAAAACGAGTCTGTTTAGCAAAGTGGATAAAGAATCTGTCTTGTACTTTAAAGGTTTCTTTCCTAACTCCCGGAATCCTTTAAATAATATCTTCCTGATGTCTCAGAGTATCGACAGAAGAAAAGATTTCCATAAAACAGCACAAAAAAGAAAAGAAAAAAGGCTGATGGTCACACTTAACAAAGTAAAGCTGCTGTAATTGAATAGTCTTTAATAGGCTGAACATCCATGCCAAATACATAAGTGAAGAGTTCTTAGTCTAACAAAATAAGACATGTTTCTTGGCCACGAACATCAAGAACAGAAACATGTTTTCATTAAGAAGGAAGGAATAATTAAACAACTTCTGGGCTGACAGACACTGCAAAATATGCCCTAATTTTAGTCACTTAATAAAGGCTCAGAAAATTCTTAGAAAACTGCGGAGAAAAACAATCTGCCCACACAAAAATAATACTCAGAAAGTGATAACTTAATCATTATTTTACAGGTTTGTGGACCAGAGTTTCAGTATAACTGATGATTGTTTATTCAGATTACCCTTTCCTACTATTTATGAATCAGTTCTATACCAGTACAATGGCACTGAACTTGTTGCTCTTTTATGTACTTGGTGCTCTTTAAGGAATTTATTTCACGTGAATCCTAACCTAAGTTTATAAAATAGCATAGAAAACTGGAAAGACAGACACAAAAATGCTACCTCTGGATTGTCATTGTGCTTTCCAAGTTATGAAAAGAAACTCTAGGGCCAATGCTATATCGCCTAATGCTTCACAATTGTTATACTACATAATCCTAGTTAAAATAATACATGAATTAAAATAATACATGAAAGCCATGAATTCAGTATCCATATTAAATAGACACTTGGGATTCACTTTTGATTTTAAATGGATGCCTTGTTTCGGGCGAAACCATGTTTATTTTTAACAACAAAGGACCAAACTGTCAAGGAATCACATTGTTCTGCCCAGACCAATGCCAGTAATGGCCATCAAAGAATTGACATACATTGGCCATTGGTATTGAAATGTGCTTTCCAGGTGGTCACTTGATTTAACATTGGCTAAACAGTAAATTAAATAGCTTGTAGCAGCTTTTGCAACATGTTACCACAGAAATTGTAAATAAATCACTTTATTTCTGTTGCTTTCCCTCAAGAGAGAGCATGCAAAATTCTATAGTAATCAGTATAACACACTCACTCTAGCTGAGAAGTGCGTAAATAACATCAAGTAAGAAAATAAGGCATGGAAATAAATGGTAGGGCTAAGTTACACTCCATAGCAGCATTTCCCCATTGGAAATCTGAAAGGGGCGACCAATTAGGACCATACTGTGTTTTAATTTGCCTTTTGTTGATGACATATGTATACATGAGAATTAAGGATCTAGGAAACCCCCTCCCCCAAAATATCATGATTCAAAGGGAGAGAGTAAAAGTACACAGTTCAGAGTAGTTGACTATAGACTCAGGCACATTTGGAGCAAACACTGCCAGGGTGTGGTAACATGACTCTGAAATGGCTTCTGTGACAAGTCTGAAGCAGGATTTCATTTTAAGTCAGCAAACAATTCTGGCCTGGCCATACCTTCCAAACATTCACTCTCTGATGGAAAGGCTGAGAGTACCATGCAGCTGAGGGCACTGATTACATGGACATTGGGAGCAAGTTGTGCAAGAGGGGAATCTCTATAACTATAGTCCACAATTGGCAGCTGAGAATTTCCTCACTGGAGATAAAGGACTATACAATGAGGATAAAGGACAAAGCCTGTTCTGGATTACAATTAACATACTCGTTTAAAATTGTAAATGGTAGAAATGTTCTGTCCCTCAAAGTATTTAACTATTTTAGTTATTTTGGACCACTTAATCAGAAAGAAATCGCTGATGAACTACTCAGCTTCTCAGAATCCCAAGTCTTGTTGCTTGGATTTCACCTTTGGGAGAAGGGGATTACAGAAATGGGATAGCCTTCAAGACACAATCTGGGAGCCGCTCTTCTCTATAAGCATGGCGATGAATTCTGCAGGAAGGTAAAATGAGAAAAAAAACCAAACATAACATAGCTGAGTGTGTGCTGTTGAGTGTAAGAGAATAATCTAGCAGTTCCCTTGAAATAAAGTGATATTAGAGTTAATCCACTGTGATCTGTATTTATCTTTTTGACCCACTTTATTGGATAATGGCAAACATTTTGGTTTTCCTAGCAGCTCTGACAATCTGCAGGTACTTACCTGCTTCTCCATTTGTTCTTTTGCTTCATTCCCTACACTTTTCATTTTGTCTTATTACATTTAGTTGTTTTTTGTCTTTCTTTCTCTTGCTCTTACATCCTCAACTACGGCACCACATGAAGCCAGTGAAAATCTCTTTAGCTGCATAGCGTTGCTTAGCAATGTCATGCATCTCTTGGTAATTCCCTTGGAGGCACAGTAGCCTGGTCTTTCTACAAAGATTGCTATATTATTATTTTCCTATATGTCCAGTGTTCCCCTCACATTCATGATAAGAGATGATGTAGACAGAGGTTACATTTTTATCTGTTGTAACATAATTAGATTGTACTGTGTCTTCTTACCAAAGCCCATCAAGATTTTGTGTTTAAAAGGTCAACAGCTTTTATTTCATATTTCAAAGATAAGCACCTTACCTTGTGCTTAATATGTAGAGTGCTGAGGCTGAAAGAAAAGAAACTTGAAAAGAGTTTCGCTTTTTGTTATATCATTCAAAATAGACATTTGACAGTGAAATAAATCCAATCTAATTCAATGAATCATAGAAGTTAGAGATGGAAATAGCTCACCTACGTCCCTCCCAGAACATAATTATTCCCTGAACTATATTTTCAAGTAATAGGGTTTACATTGAAACCATATACGCCCTCAACTAAAATGTTATAACTGTCGTGTGATAGCAAATAGAGACTTCAACTGAGATTGGGACCCCATTTAGCTGGGTACTGTACGAACATAAGAACGGCCATACTGGGTCAGACCAATGGTCGATCCAGCCCAGTATCCTGTCTGCCAACAGTGGCAGATGCCCCAGAGGGAGGCAACACAACAGGTAATCCTCACATGATCCCTCCCCTGTCACTCATTTCCAGACAAATAGAGGCTAGGGACACTATTCCTACCTGTTCTGGCTAATAGCCATTGATGGACTTAACCCCCATGAATCTATCCAGCTCTTTTTTGAAACCTGTTAAAGTTCTAGCCTTCACCACATCCTCTGGCAAGGAGTTCCACAGGTTGTGCACTGAGTGAAAAAACCCTTTCTTTTGTTTGTTTTAAACCTGTTGTCTATTAATTCATTTGGTGACCCCTAGTACTTATATTGTGGGAATAAATAAATAACTTTTCCATATTCACTTTTTCCACACCCAGTCATGATTTTATAGACCTCTGTCATATTCCCCCTTAGTCTCCTCTTTTCTAAGCTGAAAAGTCCAAGTCTTTTTAATCTCTCTTCATGTGGGAGCTAATAATTTTTGTTGCCCTTTTCTGAACCTTTTCCAGTGACAATATATCTTTTTTGAGATGAGGTGACTACATCTGTATGCAGTATTCAAGATGTGGGCATAGCGTGGTTTTACATTGAGATATTTTCTGTCTTATTCTCTATCCCTTTTTTAATGACTCCTAACATTCTGTTTGCTTTTTTGACTGCCACTGCACACTGAGCGGATGTTTTCAGAGAACTATCCACAATGACTCCAAGATGAAGAGACAATCCCTGCCTGTAGAGCTTACAACTTAGATACATAAGACAAGATCATTTGACACATGGAAAACTGAGATGCTGAAAAAGTCCATGACTTGCTCAAGGTCACAGTGCATGTCTATAATAGAGCTGGGAATTAAACTCTGGTCTCCTGGGTCCCAGTCCAGAGAGTTAACCACAAGGTTCCTCTAGATCAGCAGGTTTTAGGTTTTGCTGCTAGGTATTTCCCCACCAGCTTTATTTTAAAAAATCATATTTAAAATTGCCCCTAGAACCATACTAAATAGCCTTACGCCACTGAAAAGATTTCTATACTGTCTTTCCCTCCCCTCAACCCTACTCACTCATTAGCCAGACTCATAATTTTTGTTGTTGTTTTTTTCCTCTTAGGCCAATTCTTTTTGCACTAACTTGACAGGTTTAGCATATAGTAATATTTATTTTGATTTGGCACCTAGCATGGGACAAGCTATTAGGTATCCAGACTGACAGTTCCCAAAGTAATAAAATTCCAACCTCAGTACTTGTGTTAAGTTTCCTTCTTATGCTGTGTGCTGTGCGAACATCCCTCTGTCCCTCTGCTCTGTATCTTTGCATTTGAGAACTGGCATGGTATTGAAATATACAAGCACTTTACTCTTTGAGGTACTTAGGGTCTTTTGACTGACTTCAGTGCGAGTTGAAATTCTTACCCAGAATTTCTCTGTATAGAATGTTTGGTGAGCAAAAGTCTCTCTCTATTTGAAAAAAATTTAAAAACAACAAATAGTCCCAGAACACCTTAGGGACTAACAAAAAATGTAGACGGTATCACGTGCTTTTATGGACACAGAGTACTTCCTACAAAAACTCATGATACCATCTACATTTTTTGTTAGTCTCTGAGGTGCTGCAGGACTATTGGTTGTTTTTAATTTTTTTCAGTTACAGACTAACATGGCCACCCCTCTGAAACTTTTTATTTCTCTTTGGATACCCTGCCTGCTTTCAAGAATGGAGCAGAAAAGTAAGGCTATGGTGCTGTCTGACAAGTAAGTAGCTGTTAACCAAAGGAGGGCTGACTGCCATAAATTAATGTTCTTTGATTTAAAAAATTTAGAAAATATTTGAACCATAACAAGGACCTCATGCTTTTCTATTAAACCATGCAAAATTGGGTAAAATGTAGAATGGGAGTATTCATGAGGTAATGAGCATCCTCAATTCTGATTTAAATCAATGGAAGCTGAGGACTTTCAGCTCTGGTCTACACTAGGGAGTTATTTTGAAATAACCACCCTCCCCCCTTATTTCGAAATAAGAAGCGGAGCATCCACACGACCAAGCCCGTTATTTCAAAATAATGGGCTAGTTATTCTGAAATCTGTAGTCCTGCTTTCCATGGGGAATAATGCTTATTTCAAAATTATCATTTTGATATAGCATTAGTGTGGACGATCCGGTGCTGCTAATTTGAAATAATTGGCCTCCAGAGGCCTCTCACAGCTGCACTTGTGACCACTCTGGCCACACCTGCTCCCTTTCTCCTGTGGAGCATAAAACTCCAGTCTACAGAAGAAGGGCTTGTGACAGGTGATCAGCTTTGCCAGCCCCGTACCACACAGCAGGATCCGACAGAGCTATAAGTGACCCCAATGCTCCCTTAAAGCCTCCCATGGCTGCCAGCCTCCCAAGGCAGGCCAGCGATGCAGGAGAGCTCCGGCCTGGACCAGTACAGAGATCCTGTACCTCATTGAAGTCTCAGGGGAGGAGGACAACCTCCAGGATCCCACACCAAGAAAAGGAATGCAGACATCTATGGCTGGATGGTCGCCAGCCTGGCTGAAAAGGGCCACAACTGGAATCTTGACCAGCCCTGCATGGTGAAGGAGCTCTGGCAGGCCTACCACAAGGCCAGGGAGCAGAGTGGATGCTCGGGGGCTGGGGGGAGGCACCGCGCAAATGCTGCTACTTCGAGCAACTAGATGCCATCCTGGGAGAGGGGCTAGTCAACTCCCCCTGTTGTCATGGAATCTGGCCAGCACACACCTGGCATCAGCCTCCATGAGGGCAGGGTTGAGAAGGAGGAGGAGGAAAAGGAGGAAGGGGAGGCCAGCCAGTGACCATACCCGCCAGCCAGGAGCTGCTCCTCACTCTAGAGCTTTGGACGATCCTGGGGAAGGCACTTCAGGTGAGTTCTATAACTTTCCCTATATAGATGTGGGGGCAGGCAGCAGGCTGTGAGGAGCTGCACACTTCTCTCTGTCTACCCAGTCTGCATGACGCACAACAGCCTGTGCATGTGGGTGCACATTGAGCACCAGTTTGGAGCACTCAGAGTCATGAGCTCTCACACAGGAAGCCCATGGTCTCTCTCACAAGGTTCCTGGAGAGGCCTGCCTTACTCTGGCCTCTGTGGGGGGACACCTTCCCCAGGAGTCTGGGGTCATGGAACCACACAGCAGTGCTGCATGTGGCCCAGGGTCATGCCTGCACTCAGGCAGCATCCGCTCCCGGTCAAGGAAGGTGATGTAGAGGAGACTGTTTCTGTGCATGGGAACCTGCTGGGGGACGGAAGAGAAGGGGAACCCAGTAGCATTCTCTCCAGCAAGTGGCCTCTGCTGCTCAACACACACCTCCCCCAACATTCCCTACCCCCAGAGGACAGGGATAGAAGTTCTTTCTCTGCAGAACACCGTCTGTGCTGAACCCAGTGTGAGCAGGACACAGTAGGAAGTTGAGCTGCCCAATGCCCCTTCCCTCCCACAGGCTCCTGAACTGGCCCACACCTTCCCATGCCTGCTTGTCCCTGGGTCGTGGGTGCAGTGATACTCCCCTGGGACATCTGTGCCCCTGCTGAAAAGTGCCCACTGTCTAGGCAACAGATGGCCTTGCTCAAAACACATTGCCATTGTCTGAACTGAGACCTTCGGTGTCGGCTCAGAGATCAGGGCTGGGTTTCATGTATAGTGCCTCCTGGGATGACTGCCCTTTGCACTTTTCTTCACAGCTGGGCCAGCTGTGAGCTTGGTGCATCCTCCCCCTCCCATGCCATCTGCATGACTCCATGGAAACCACAGATGAAAGAGAACCCAGGAGGACTTCATGTGGGAGCAGATGATCTGCCTGCAGTCCCTTCTCTGGGGCCTCGGGGAGGAGCACCCAGAGTGGGCTGGTGACTGGGAGCAATGGAAAGTTGCCTGGGACCAGCTGGTTCACCAACACGAGGCAATGTGTTTCTCCCTCACCTCGGTGATGGAGCACATGGCCTTGTGCCTGGAGTGTATCACCAGCCACTTCCCTGCCTCCCTTTCATGTCTTGCCCACAAAGGGGATGTTGCACTTGCTAAGGTCCAGACGGGTGTGGAGACTCTGGAACCTCCCCTTTAAACAGCTGAAAACACGCTCCACCACCATGTGATGGCTGCTCCCCCTGGCATTGAAGTGCTCCTTGGTGGGATCCAGGCTTCCTGTGTAAGGCTTCATGAGCCAGAGGAGCAAGGGGTAGGCTGCGTCACCCAGGATGAAGATGGGCATGTCCACCTCCCCAACTCTGATGGTGCGGTCGGGGAGAAAAGTGCTGGGGTGCATCTTTTGAAACAGCTGTGAGTTCCAGAAGATGTGGGCATTGTGCACCTTCCATGACCAGTCAGCCTTGATGTTGGTGAAGTGTCCCTTCTGGTCCACCAGGGTCTTCAGCATCATGGAGAAGTACCCCTTCCTGTTTATGTAGTCTGAGGCAAGGTGGTCAGGGGCCAGGACAACGATGCATGTGCTGTCTGTGCCCCCCCCCCCCCGCAGTTGGGGAAGCCCATGGCAGCAAAGCCATCCATGATGGGGGCCACGTTGCCCAGAGTGATGACCCTCCATAGCAGCACATGGTTGACTACCTGCCCCGACTGTGGATTTCCCCACGCCAAACTGGTTCCTGATGGAGCAGTAGCTGTCCGGCATGGCACGCTTGCACAGGGGAATGGTGACGTTCTTCTGCAGGGGGATGGCGGATCTCAGTCGGTTATTCTGTCACTTGAGGGCAGGGGCGAGCCATTTGCAGAGCTCCAGGAAAGTGGCTTTCCGCATGCAGAAGTTCTGCAGCCACTGCTGGTTGTCCCATTGCTGCAGGTTGATGCGGTCCCACCAGTCAGAACTGGTCTCCTGCCACCAGAAGTGGCATTCCATGGTGCCCAGGGCATTGAGGGGCATGCACAGGACCTGGGTGATGAGGGCTGGTGGTCCAGGCTGGTCCTCAACCTGTTGGAGCAGCATACGGGCAGTTTGGAAGTACTGAACCATGAGGCGCTGCATGAGGCCCTTGAACCTGGCACTGATTTGCAGCAGCTCCAGCTGCATGGTGTCAGTGCTGTGGCATCCGCAAGGGCAACCAGAGCACACTATGTCCATTTTGTGTCCCGTGAGGGTGGAGACAGTGTGGGAGTGGCCTGTGAGACATGGCCATAGAAAGGACGTGTGGCAACTTGCCTAACCAAGCAGCCACAGGAAGTGTCCGTCCTCCTGGTGCCCTCCCCAAAGTGCTTCTGGGGGCTATAAGTCTGAGGCAGGCTCCAATCAGTATGGATATGCTATTTTGAAATAATTCTGAGTAATTTCAATGCTCCCCCATAGAGGCATGTGCTATTTTGATTTTGTTATTTCGGGAATTATTATTTTGATTTTACTTATTTCAAAATAATTTCCTAGTGTAGACATGTCATCAGTGTAAGCTGCTGCTTTAGGATTGGGACCGCTACAATGGCTTTGCTCTCATTTCATAAGGAGACTGTTTACTTCAAGTGACAAGAGGGCCCCAGTGTGAAAGTCAATTGGCTGTAGTCTTTGGCACTGAGTGGTAGTTTGTCATTCACATACACAATATGGTAGTAGTGCTACAATATATTGTACGTGACATTTGCAGCAAGTTATTTGTCGTGGGCACAGTCTTAGCCATTTCAAAACCTTCCAGCTCAGTGAGAAGTCTTGAGAAGAACTTTAGAATTGGCACCTGTTATTTTTGCTTGGAAAGCTGTCATTAATAAATTACTTATTCTTTGCCTTCCAATAAGGACTTTGGTGTTAAAGTGGTCAGCATTTCAGAATTACAAGAAATGTTGCCCCTTTGCATGATATGCCTTTCCTGAGCACATGTTCTACGCAAACTCCCTCATTGCTTTTACAACCTTCAGCAAACCTCATCTTTCCCTGCTATCTCTCTCTATATTACCAAATCCATAAAATAAAAACAATTATGATGACTAGGTCTGGTTTAACAAATGAAATATTTTTCATTTATTAATACTGGGTACCCAAAAATGGCTTTCAGTAGATGGAAAATTTTGGTAAGTGTTTTTCAATAATCCTTCTCCCCCACAAAAATATTGTGAAAAACAGCAACAACAAAAAAGATTAATTTCAATTACTTCAAAATGAAAATGTTGACATTTCAACATTTTTCCAAATATAGGATTTCATTTTTGGTCAACAGTAGTAACAATAAAAGAAACCATCAAAATGTCGTGAAACAAATTCATATTGGTATTCTCCTAATCTTATATTATATACTCCATCCTTTACTTTTCCTTGCCTTACGCATCTACTCTCAGCACTCCTATATTTTCTACCATGAGATGATTGTTGTAAAATATTTTGAGAGCCTTTATGACAAGGAGATTCTGTTCATGTAAGATAAAGCATTATTACATGCCCTCATCACCATAGGATAATACATCTATCCTCACTCACCCAGTCAACCAGCACAGTGTATTAATATTGAGGTAATAGCAGAGAAAAATGGCAGCAGATTTCAATATGTTAGCAGCATCAAGAACGCTAACAGTTCACTATTTAGGGGAGAAATAGAAGCCAATGTCTTCAGGCTCAGACATCTGTCTCGTATGATTTGCCAAGAAATGCTGTAACTATGAGTTCTAGTAACATTAATGAACATAACATAGCTGTCATTGGAGAAAAGTGATCATTCTAAAAGGTTAACGAAAACAGTGCTCAGTATATATCTTGCCCATTTTATAACTGTATTGGTGTGATATTCTGTGATATTCTTCCAGATACAGACACAAGATTATGTCTTGGCTCGTAATATTTAATAACTCCATTTTAATTACCCTTATCAATTAAGTTAATCAACTATTTGTTACATTAAGACTCGATGATGCTGTAATGATGGTGTACTGTACATCCTATCTGTCCATATCACACTGCCCAGAGATCATTAGTTTTGTCAGACACTCTTAGGGTATGTCTACACAGCAAAGTTATTTCAAAATAACAGCCATTATTTCGAAATAACTTTCCTAGCGTCTAACAAGCCATCTGCTATTTTGAAATTAATTCGAAATAGCTGAGGGCTTATTTCCAAATTGGTAAACCTTATTCCACGAGGAATAGCACCAATTTCAAAATTGCTATTTCAAAATAAGTGCTTTATAGACGTTTATTTTGAAATAGGGGGCCTCCGGCCCTTCCCAGCGTGCCCTGCTGGCCGCCCTGACCACAAGGTAACTTCTGACCTGATGCCCTGCTGGAACCAGTTCCGGCTGGCCTTAAATGCAATTCAGTGTCCAATCAGTGTGGATGCACTATTTTGAAAGAGCAAAAAGCTATTTCAAAATGCATTTTGTGTGTAGACGTGTTATTTTGAAATAAGATATTTCAAAATAACTATTTCTAATTTAGATATTTCGAAATAATGCTGTAGTGTAGACATACCCTTACTGGCCACTGATGCACACTTCTATGCTGCAACTTGTTGTTCACTCAGCTTTATCCAAGTCTATGTTGCCCTCTAGTCAACAATGGCTCAATAACTTAACACAACTGTTGTACCCACAGTGTGTGTTAACCAAGGAAACAATTATTTTATCCTACTTTAATTCCTCGCGTTCTTTATTCTATGTTCTTTTATGTGGTAGTGACTCCTCAGTATGGGATAATACCAAAACAACTGAACTGGAAAATCCTACAAAACTCAGTCCTTGAAATAGAAAAATGAACCAACTAAAAACAAAGACATATTTACCATGTACATAGACTTTTTATTAGACTTAGTTTTCAAGCTTTCCTCTTAACTGTACTTTCAGTTCCTTGTGCAGTGCCTCAAATGCAGAACAAGTAAGCAACTTGTGTTTG
The DNA here is from genome assembly GCA_032595735.1 of Pelochelys cantorii. Lineage (NCBI taxonomy): Eukaryota > Metazoa > Chordata > Testudines > Trionychidae > Pelochelys > Pelochelys cantorii. Next base: position 40,945,754 of record CM064329.1, on the reverse strand, counting down.
TCCAGTGAAGTACATTGGACAAAGATATACTCTTACCATCTCACCCCTTTTCTCTATATCTTTCTGTAAAATCTACTTAGTGCAGTCAGTCCATATACCAAATAATCCTCTGAGTCTGCCTTTGTAGGTTCATAAGACTTTGTAAGTAAATGTATTGACTCCGGTTCTTTATCCTCTTTTTATTTGCCCAAGCATACTTGCAGCTCAAACCAAAAACAAACAAATCAAAAATCCAACACCCCACCATAATAGTAAAGGCAGCAAATGACAAAATCTATAGTAAGAGTTTCTAAATTGACCCTTATGTATAGAATGCTAATCATTAATTATTTTTAATTAGGTTGTAGATACTGAGGCGGCAGCAACTCCAGGCAGCAAATTCTACTGCAAACATGTTTCCCCTTAGAGTAATCTGTTATTTGTTATATTGTATCTAGATTCTCAGATTGCTGTTTGGCCCTCAAGATTTGGGATCAAGGATGTGGCAGATGTTGCAACACTTAGGTTAATATCCTGCAGGTCAATGGAAGTTTTAGAAGTGGGATTAGGACTTCATATCCAGAGATTGATGCATGTATCTAATTTCTGTCAATGTGCAACATTAAGAAAAAAAGTAACACTATATCTAAAGTCTTCATTAAGATCGACAAGGCAGGAAATTAACTCTAAGGCCTAGTCTACATGGGAAAGTGGGGTTTTTTTTGTGGGGGAAGGTAGAATGGGATTGGCTCTTTTCTTTTCTTTTCTTTTCTTTTCTTTTCTTTTCTTTTCTTTTCTTTTATGAAACCAAAGTTATGTGTTTAAACCAATATATAATAATACCCAGGTGGACAGTCATGTTCTACTGTAAGTGGGTCATTGGGGGGTATTTTTATGGTGCTTGTGATGAAGGGCTTACCCCGCACTGAGTTCTCAGGGGTCAATAGAGCCAATCACAAAAGGTCTCTAGGAATAGTCAGTCAGAGCTGGGCAGGTCCATACAAGAAGACCTGCAATGCAGAGCCACTGGAGTCACTCCTTGGAGCTTGAGGAGGACTGGCTGCCTTGCAGGCTGTAGGCAACAAAACAGTGCTGCCGTCCAAGACCATAGGAAGTAAAGACAGCTCCTGTTGGGCTGCAGGGACCTGCAGGCTGAGGACCTTAGGCAAGAGCAAGAAGGTGCTGAGGGCCATGGGGAAGTGGAAGGGATGCAACATGTAGCAGCCATCTACAGGGTCGCTGGGCTGAGACCACTGCTCCTTCTAACTTTTTCCATGCATGCATGGAATAAATTTTAAATTGAGTAATGTCCGCATGTGTACCTTCAGCAGAAACACACGTTGCCAGCTGTGAGCACTGTGGGCGCTCTGCTAATCAGCTGGTGGCACTTGACTCTCTTTTTGGTGGCTGCCCAAGTGTTCATCTTGCAGGGAATACTGGCTGAGACCCAGGGCAGTGAGGCAAGGTGGGCCCATCTCTCCTTCCCCATCTCCCCGCTCAGGAAGTAGCCAAGGCAATTGGCTGCAGTGACCACTGAAGGAAGTGGCTGGACAATGGACTGCAGGTCCTCCAGAAGATGGGCGCACCGAGTGTGGCACAACCGGAGGGACTGTGTCCTGAAGAGGATGGTGTGGTCCTGGGAGTGACTTGGCTCCCTGGATTGGAAGTGATAGTGGTGAGCAATATCACCAGAAGAGGGCACACTGGCATACAGAGCGAATCCCCAGGACACTCAGCAGGATGCACAACGGTGAGTCGCACCCCATCACAGTGCTCAAAAAAGCCGCTCCTGTAGTGGAATACCAGACGCTAGAGGTTAGAACTAGCTGAATAATTACACTGGAGTAAGCCCTATAGCCTCCCTAATGCTCTATTATGGTGAAGCACTGGGATGGGTTCCCTAGGGAGGTGGTGGAATCTCCATCCCGAGAGGTTTTTAAGTCTCGGCTTGACAAAGCCCTGGCTGGGTTGATTTAGTTGGGGATGGTCCTGCTTTGGGCAGGGGACTGGACTTGATGACTTCTGAGGTCTCTTCCAGCCCTAGGATTCTATGATTCTAAGTCATAAAAATTGTGACAAAGTCTAACATTACAACACATGGATATCCATAAAGATAAGGAATTACTTCCAATAATTAGTACAGAGAATAGTAAGGGAACCAATTCCCTACTTAAAACGAGAGATAGCACTCCAAGGCTATGTCAGAATAGTTATTCTGAAATTGCTTATTTCAAAATAGCACATCTACACTGCAGGGAAGCCTCAAAATTAGTCCAAGGCAGGCTTCCCTAATGTAGACATGCTATCTCGATTTAGAGCCCCAGGAGGAATAACTTAGAATGGGCCTGGTGAGGGGCTATTTCAAAATAGCAGCAGTGGAGTGTCTACACACGCCTTATTTCAAAATAGCTATTTTGGAATAGACGTTATTCCTCGTAGAATGAGGCTTACAGAAGTTGGAATAAGCCGTCCATTATTTAGAAATTATTTCAAAATAACAGAATTGCTGTGTAGATGCTTGCATAGTTATTGTGGAATAACGGCCGATATTCCGAAATAACTTTGCTGTGTAGACGTACCCCAAATGAGTGAGGGAGGACAGCCTTGTGGTTAAGGCACTGCTTTTGGACATTAAAGATGTTGGTTTTGTTCTTGGCTCTGCTACAAACTCCCTATGTTGTCTTGGTCTCGTCTCTGAGGACAGGTCTATGCTCAAAATGCTGCAGTGGCATAGCTGCGCTGCTGTGGCCCTTCAGCAAAGGGGCTATTATGAGAAAGTGTCTCCTGCTGGTACAGCTTCTGCCTCTCACAGAAGAGGTTTGATTATGTTGACAAGAGGCACCCTCCCATTGACAAATCAGGTGTCTAAACGAGGGTTGGGGAGCATTTTTTGGGGGGGGAGAGGGGCTGCTGAACCACAGAAAAATCAGTCAGGGGCTGCATGCACACAAGTGAGAAGCAAAAGAGAAATACACAAACCCTCAGTGATGTGGCCCCCGACTGAGAAGGAGACAGACACTCCCCACATTCCTTTCGTAAACCAGAGCCTAGGGGGTCCAGACTAGTAGATTTTGTGCACTCCTGCCCCAGGGTGGGATGGCAGGGTGGCTGGAGTGCCATTGTAGGCTCCCCAATGCTGGGAGGGGGACCCCTGAACCTCGGGGACCGGAACTAGATAAGCCGGGCGCTGCATTTGGCCCCTAGGCCTTAGGTGCCCCACCTCTGGTCTAAACCTATGGTTAGGTTAGTATTATTGCACTGCTCAGGGATATGGATTTTTCACACACCTTAGCAATGTGGATATACCAAGGTATTATAAACTGGCCTCGGTAACTCAATTACCCATCTATAAAGTGAAGAAAATAATTTTTCCTTTCTCCCATGCTTTGCCTGTCTTAGCTAGTAAACTTTTGTCTCTTATGTGTTTGCACGGTACCAAGCACAGTGGGGCTCTGCTCTCAGAAGAGATTAAAAAAAATCCCCAGATTGTTATTTTATTAATTTGTTATATGAAAACTTCTAACCAGAACATACAAGTGTACAGATTTACACACATTTATGCACAAACACATGATTTGGCAAGATCAAAATCATAATGATTTGTGTAATGACAGTGAAAAAGGAACTCTATGATATGTTGGTGATACTACTTGGTTTATAGGAAAAGTGCAGTAAGCTGAAAGTGTTTTATTTTTCAGAGAAATTAAAAGCTAGGTGATGTACTTCATTCTGCAGGATATTTTCTTGTTGTTTTAGGGGCCTGCCCCTAGTAGACTGAGTATTCCATACTCACCAATATAATTAAATCATATTTAAGCAGTTTGATTATGCAAATAAATTCAGCTGAGTGGGTCTCACCAAGTCTCTTTCCAGTTAGCTCAACTCAGCTCACACAATGAAGTTCTTTCTCTTCACCAGATCAGCAGATCAAGGTTTGGTGTCGGACAGCTGATTAAAAGAGAAAATGCCTGCTGAATCATTTGATTATTATTTCAATAAGAAGAAAGGGGACCATAAAATTCAGCATGAATAATTCAGATAATGGACTATCCTGAGTCATTTTTGGAATATGTGATTTTTTCCTCTTTCAGAAGTGTACTTTTCTTTCAAATGCCTGCATGATAAAAATACATTTTTGTAGCTGCAGAATCTCCTTCCTCGTTGACTGTTAATTTTATAATGCAGAAGTGTCACAAATTTTGAAAATAGGAAGAGGGACAAAAATAAACCAGAGCTTTCCTTACCAGAGAGAATAGAAGTAGAGTGTGAAAATAAACTGACTTGTTATTCCAAGGGTAGTCACGACAGCAAAAGTGTACTTTCGGCAAAGAGCGCAACTAATTTTTAAGAGCATCACTGGGTCTCCAGGCGTACATTAAGCACTTAGAGCTGTGCCCTGTCTCTTAATGGGTAGGTCTGTTCAGCAGCTTGGATGGGTGTTTCCCAGTGTGGGTAGACTCTGGTCCCCTGAAGAAGTGGGCTGAGCCCACGAAAGCTCATGATACCATCTACACGTTTTGTTAGTCTATGAAGTGCTTCGAGACCATTTGTCGTTTTTTTCTGTAACAGACTAACTCGGCTGCCCCCTGAAGCTTCATGTTAGCTTTGTTAGAGCTACTGTGCTAAAAATAGCACTGTTGCTCTAGCAGCATGGGGTGGAGGCTCCGGACAGCCACCCGAGTACAAACCTGATCAACTCCCTGTGTATATCCTTGGGCTGCTAGTCTCAGAGTCTATTCTGGCTGGCCACACTGCTATTTTCAACAAGTCTGGCTACCTGCACTGGGAATCTCACACCCTAGCTGCCCAATAAGGGGAACAGATCCCTCCCCAAATTTGTTCTGTGGTTGTATTAGACTTCAAGTTTGCTACACATACCCCTATTAAAGATGGGGAGGGAGATTTGTGGACCCATGTAGCCTCACTCCAGCCCACCCCTTTTTTGTATTTATCCTGTTAGCCCTTTCTTTGCTGCTGCAGACAGATCTCCTAGTGTTTCAATCAATAAGTGTGAATCATAGAATACTAGAACTGGAAGGGACCTAAAAAGATCAAGTCCACTCCCCTGCTCTCATAGCAGGACCAAGCACCATCAAGATCATTCCTAAGAAGTGTTTGTATAACCTACTCTTAAATATCTCCAATGATGGAGATCACACAACCTCCCTTGGCAAATTATTCCAGTGTTTAACTACCTGACAGGAAGTTTTTCATAATGTCCAATCTAAACTTCCCTTGCTGCCATTGACGCTGAATACTATTTCAGTTGCACAAGTGAAACTTTATTAAACTCTGTGGAGACTGCTCTGTTCATGTGGCAAAGCTGCTTAACTTCCCCTGTTCCAAGGGTGTCTTGTCACTAATAGCCATTTCAGGGACTGTTGATTCTTGACGCCAGATCCACTGGTCATGATGCATTCCCCCATTTTACGAACATTTCAATATAAACATTTTAAACAAATTGACACCCAGAACCCCACCCTCTTCAGAGGTTGCCCACACATGGCCAAGCAGCAGTGCTGTCTTTGCCACAGACTCAGCTGGTTATGTTCCTTTAGTGGTAGTTTGTTTTCCTCAACAGGTAATCACACTGGGAGTGGCTTCTCTCTGTCTCCACTACCTATCTCCACGCCTAGCCAGCTATGTCTCTGTGGAGTATCCTTTCTCTGCGTGGAGTTGGGCTCCAGCTGGTTCTCAATATCCAATTCTCAATAATCTCCATCTCTGCCAGCTGTTTCTGGGTGTTACGTCTTGTGGCTCATGTTTTCTGTTTGTGGTCCTCCTGTCCCTGTTGTAGGACCTAGGTGTCAGAGTGTCCCTCGTGACTACTTGAGTTAACTTGTGGTGTCTCTTTAATGGCTGGATCTTCACAGGAACAGATATATCTGGGGCTGGTAGTATGACCTAGCATGCTGTAGACCCTGCTCTGTCTCTGAATGTTGGCTGTCTCCTCTCAGCATTATCTCCATCCTTCTGGCTGGGACAGGACTCCCCTCATTGGTTGCAGGGCTTTGGTCCTTCATCTCATCTGTAACTGCATTTAAGTGCTTCAGGGGGTAGCTGAGCTAGTCTGTACAGGATAAACTTAAACAACAAAAATGGTCTGGTAGCACTTTATAGACTAACAGAACAAGTAGATGGTATCATGAGGTTTCGTGGGCACAGTCCACTTGATACCATCTACATGTTTTGTAGTCTATAAAATGCTACCAGACCATTTGTTGCATTTAACTGGATTGGCACCCCTGGGATGGAGTATTCCTGCATGCCAAAAATGCTATTAATGGGTCGTAACCAGAAGAAACTGCCCACCGACCATCGGAAAAGGTCAGAGAGAAATTTTCCATGGCCAGGTGGGTAGCATATGTGGTAACAGAATCTCGTTCTGTTGGCAGTTACCATCTCCTTCTGCCAAGGAGAGACGTTGTGTGTTCATTCCTGACCAGTGAGCATATGCTTGAGGCTAAGACAAATGTCAGTGTGCAGATGTGAGGCATGTATTTTTGCATGACATTCTTATGTAATGAGGTAGGGGAGAGGGAGAAGCTTTCTCTCCTTAAAATAGGATGTTGTCCTGCACATTCAGCTCACCTTGAATTTGAATCTCAGGTTCTGTTCCTGCCAGCACTTGGCTTTTATCTCTGCCTTGACTGGCTGTTGTTGGATTTCCTCTTCAGTAGCCACTTGCATTTCCATTTGCTTTGCTGTTGAAACTGAGCGACAGTACAGCGTAGTAAGGGATTCAATGTCCTGATCTCCTTCCCGCAGCTCAGCAATGCAGGGTATATATGCCCTGCTCCGGGTGTCAATTAGCACCAGTAATCGTCCTTGAAAATGTCTGATCTCTGCCTGGTAGCACAGGTGCTGACTCTATGGGTGCTCTACGGCTGGAGCACCCACAGGGAAAAATTAGCTGGTGCGCATCACCCACCGGTAGCTAAGCACTGTCCTCGGTCTCACCCCCGGCGCCTCTTGCCCACTGGCAGCCCTGCTGACCAACTCCCCCCCTCCCATTGTCTCCTACCAACCATGAATAGCTGTTTTGGGGTGTTCAGGACACTCTGGGAGGGATGTGGAAGAGGCAGGTTGGGGTGGGAAGAAGTGGGGTGGGACTTGGGAGAAGGGATGGAATGGGGGCAGGGCAAGGGGTGTGTGTGTGGGGGGGTCAAGCAGCCCCCAGCTACAGGGGAAGCTGGTGCCAATGCCTGGTAGCATTCACCTCAAGGAATCACATTGCAGGAGGACCCTGCAAGCCAGCTGAAATCACACAGGGCATGACGTGGTTGTATGCTGTCTGCGTGCCCTTCTCCTTCTGTACAAGGCTAATTGAATGTTTCCAGAACCTCCCTCTGCTCTTGAACCAATAAAGAAAAAGGTTCAACCTGCTCCATTCCTTGCAAGGCTCTCATCATGCAGGGCACTTCTCAATTAGCTGCTCATGCTGCCGTTCCACGATGAGAGGAACGGAGTCTCAGAGGAGGTACAAGAGGTACAGAACCCTGGCTTCCAGCTCCCCATTTTGTTGATATCTCACTGCATGTACTTCTGGGGATATTGCCCCACCCCCCCATGGTTATCATCCTTTCTTTTGAGGTTTCTGCCCTAGATTTTGCATTTAATTTGAGATCACCGACATGGAGGTGACATGGTAGATCCTGCAGGTGGTGATCCCAACTGCCACGGACTCTCCTGTCCTACATCAGGGAGTATGGCAAAGTCTCAAAATTGCATGTAGCTGCCTGGGGTGTGTGGGTGGAAGCTCCTTGACTGGGAGCGGGGACAAAGGGATTAGAAGGAGGTGCTTATATAGGGGAAGGAGACAGCCAAGATCAGTCTGCCAAGGGGAGTTCCGGGGCGATCCTATCTGCTCACGAGCCTGTTCCAACCCTTTCAGTTCCTGCTTCTTGCTCTACTGCTCAAACCCAGGCACTGCTGCAGCCCCAGCTCCTACTTTCACCTCAGGTGAAGACAGAATCCGCCACAATATTGTGGCTGAAGGTGTGCTAGCCCTTCCCATTAGGCTCTTTGACCTCTGTACATAAGAACATAAGTGATTTCTCTCCTGCCATCCATCTCTACCCTCTGACAAACAGAGGCTGGGGACACCATTCCTTACCCATACTGGCTAATAGCCATTTATGGACTTAACCTCCATTAATTTATCTAGTTCTCTTTTAAACTCTATTGCAGCTGCCAGTCTGCATAAGGCAGTGACACAGGCAGGCTGTCCCCTCCCCACTCTGCTTTGGTGAGCAATAGGTTCCCAGGGCTTCGGAATGCTGCAGACCTTTCTGCTCTGTTCCCCTGTAAGGTTACATCGGGAGTTTTCAAGCTTTGGGTCGAGTCTTGTAAGGGTAAGTTACTAGCTGGGCGTGAGAGTTTGTTTACCTGAGCATCCACCTCTTTCTGCAATGCCAGTTGGCCAGGAATTGTGAACCACAGGCACTGGGAGCTGCGAGCAGTCATACCTGCAGACGCTGAGGCAATCAAAGCATCTCTCAGCCAGCTAACACCTTCCCCTTACAAGCCGCCACCCAAAGTTTGAAACCCCCTGGATTAAGTAACAGTTCTACTTTTCTGCTGCTACCATCTTCAGCAAGGTCAGGTCTGCATGCAGCTTAAATCATGCAGGTCAGGGCTGGGGTTGCATCTGCAACATCCAGGGTATCAGACCGAGTTCGATGGCTCATGCTGCCAGCTTTTGCCCTGCCATGAATATCAAGGTGCGACCATTACGGATGGTGATGAACAAGCGGAGCAATTTTACCTCATCAGAGGGCATTGTGGGGAGTCTGCTGCTCTTCTCTTTTTCTGATCTGGTGAGGGCAGTTGGAAGGCTGAAGGCAGCAGCCTGGGAGTTGGCACCAATCGCTGGTAAACGTGGAAGCCATTGCACTTTTCACTGATGTGGTCTGACCCTAGTAGAGTAATTCTCTGGTATTTAGGCCTCATTGACATTCAAATGGTATCCTGCTTTAATTAGACTGGAAAAATCACACCCTAAGTGAGTTATCTATATCGATACAAAAGCAGTGTAGACCAGGCTTGACATGAAATATGTGAATGATCCTGGGAGCTCAAAAGTTAAAACCTTTGGAGTCTTGTGGTTGGAGCACCTGCAACAGTTGTTTCTGGGTATAATGAGCATCAGAAGGAATTGGTGTTCCACCTAAGTATAGCTTTGCTTACGGGGTCAGACCAAAGGTCCTCTAGCCCAGTATCCTGTCTTTTGAGAGGGGCCAATGCCAGGTGAACCAGAGGGAATGAACAGAACAGGGAATCATTAAGTAATCCCTCCCCTGTCTCCAAGTCCCATCTTCTGGCAAACAGAGGTAGGGATATCATCCCCGCCTGTACTGGGTAATGGCCATTGATGGACCTATCCTTCATCAGCATTTGCAGCATTACCCTGCAATGGGGTCAGTTGAATCTTGATTGCTTCCAGGACATGGGAAAAATAGTAAGTAACAGAAATGAATGAAATAGTTAAATTGCTGGTTGACTTGTCACACCACGCTTTCACACACAGGTCCGAATATAAGAGTTTACTCTTCTCTTCTCTTTTTAATCATCAGTCAAAAAACTCTGAAAAGAGTTTTTATTAGCATCTACAAGTTAGACATTTTGTTGCAAGCGAGGGAATTTGCAGCCCACTGGAAAAAAGAGGCAAGTCCTCATTTGCAAAAATAACTGCAAAAACCACGCAAAAAGCTCACAGGAAAGGGGGTGAAATCAGGGGGTGCTCAGTTTTTTCCCCTGCTCTTCTTCATTGTCTCTATTGATAAAAAGCTCAGGGGTTGCTTGCCAGTGACCTCAGCCCTTTTCATATAACCAGGGGATGCAAGCTGGAAGCTAAAGCTTGCCTTTATTCAGTGATCTGTGAATAACCCTCAGTCCCTCAATGACGTGAGAGAAGCCTCCAAAGGGAGACAGTGAGTCAGAGAGAAGGAGGCATAGAGATTGCTTGAACAACCATTAGCACGTCATTGGTAATCCCAGGGACACCTTTCACATCCCTGGCATTTGTCTCAATGCTCTGTACTGAAGGCTGATACTATGTTTTATTTAAGGCTTTCTCACAGCCTTCTGCAGCTGTGTGTGTGTTACTGAAGTCTGACGGATTGCTTGTCTGGTATGTTTACAAACATTCTCAGATCTTGTTAGAGGGGTGCATGTGGGATTCCTGGCACGACTTCACACCCATGCACCACTGAATAGGAAGGATTTATACAATTTTTAAATTATCATAAATAACAAAGTTAATTTGATTTATTTCCAAGTGTCTCTCTCTCTCTCTCTCTCTCTCTCTCACACACACACACACATTTTTCATCAAATATAAACATTTTGGTCCATGTCAAATATGTATACGGATTATGCTTATTGTATATCTTGTATGTCTACTGTATATGTGTTCTATTTCTTTAAATCTCTAGATGAAAATCAGGAAGGAGAGGACTGGGGAAGTTTCTAGGCAGAAGATCTTGAAGGGTGAAGTAGAGTTCGAAGGACAACATTGTTTTCTAGCTTTTTGTTCAGTAAGAAAGTTCAGCCTTCTACAGAACTTTCAATATGATAAGCTGATGCAATGGAAGACACCCTTTATCAGACTCTAAACTAGAAAGCAGCATAACCAGGGAGCACTGAAGTACAAATAAGGCCATTGATTTAAACATGTTTTCTTCCACTCGAGGTGGCCTATCAGGAAACCGGGTTCTGTTTTGCTGGGCGACACTTCAAGCCAATCATTTCTTTATCTATGCCTCAGTTTCACATCTGTAGAATGGGAACAATATTATTGATATTTGTAAAGTGCTCTAAGATCTATTGATGCAAAGGCTGTGTAAGAGTTAAAGCAGGGCTACTCAACACGTGGCCCGTGGGCTGCATACAGCCCAAAGCCTGTTTGTTTGTGGCCCGTGGTGCGGTTTGAGTCTACTCAGGACTCAACACGTGGCCTGCGGGTGGGAACCAAAACAAAAAAGTAGTCAATATAATGATCTTCTGTTGATATATGTCATAGTAGTTAAATTCCTGGACTGTCGTTGTTCATTAAAAGTGCTGTCATATGTGTGGAAATCGGGTAAATATTGGATTTTCTTAATATTAGCAGAACTGACTTCAATGGGGCTTGCGTGTTGTGTAGTCTTGCCTTAATTTTTGTATTCATGACCGTCAGTGTGAAAGAAGCTATTTGCATAGATTTGCATATATATTTGCATGTATATGCAACCACACTTAAGTTGCGGCCCTCTGCATGTGCTGTGAGTATCATTGTGGGCCCCGGAGCTTCCAAAGTTGGGTAGCCCTGAGCTAAAGAGTATTTATTATAGACCTTCACTTAGAGCTGGTCAACATTTTACTGTTGAAACAGATATTTGATTAATCAAAAAACCAAAAAAACCAAAAAACCATTTTCCCTCAGAAAGCTACTTTTCATGAAAAGTTTTGTTTTGTTCAAAAAGAATGGCCCCATACCAAAATATTTTAGCTGAAAACTGCAATATTTTTGCATTTTGAGTTGGCTGTTCTGCTCCAGGTACAGTGTGGTTACCTCATACGCCCATTCTCCATTATGGGCTGGGTTGCCCAGCTAGACTACAGCTCCCGGGGCGGCCCGTGGCTATAGGCCGACTCAGCCGTCGCCTAGGGCACCGCCTTCAACGGTGCCCGATGATGACGTCATGGGGCACCCGGGGCGCCCGATGATGACGTCACCCCATTGATGGCCCATTGGTGACTGTGCAGGCGGGGGCGCCAATTGCGCGTTCCGCCTGGGGCGCCAGCTGCCACAGCGAGCCTCGGCCACTCCTGACAGCTCCCATGATATACAACAGCTAAGGCCTCTCATGATGCATTGCCTCCCCTTGCCTGTGAGATATTTTATTGAAGACCCTCCCAAAGAAAACAGAAGAAGGTTGAATCCTTTCGTCACTTGAAAGCTAAACTAGACAATGAATGGGACATATATATGATAGGTAGGGCCCCACTACATTCATGATCCATTTTGGTCAATTTCACATCCATAGGGTTTTAAAAATAATAAATGTTATGATGTTGTAACTGTAGAGGTCCTGACCAAAACAGAGTAGAGAAGGGATCAAAAGATTATTATACGGGGGTCGTGGTATTGCCACCCTTACTTCTGCATTGCTGTTGATGGCAGCACTGTCCTCAGAACTAGGCAGCTGGTGAGTGTCCATTTCTAGTCAGGAGTCCAGCTCTGAAGGCAGCGCAGCTGCTAGCAGCAGCACAGAAGTAAGGATGGTATGGTCTGGTTTTGCTTCCTCGACTTCCGTGCTGCTGCCTGCAGAGCTGGGCCCTTAGCAGCTGCCACTCTCCAGCTGTCCAGCTTTGAAGGCAACACACAGAAGTAAGTGACATGGTGTGATATTGCCACCTTACTTTTGCACTGCTGCTGGTGGTGCTGCTGTCAGCATTTGTTGTCACCCCGATTTCATGGGCAGAAGAGATTTCACAATCTGTGAATTTGGTAGGGTCCTTAGTGATAAGCAATAAACTGATGACCTAACACCAAAAGTAACCCTAGTCACTCTAGTGTTATTAAATGTTGGGAATGTATCATATAAGTAATAAAAGAGCACAGTAGAAAGGAATTGCTTTATGAAATCTATGCATATGTAATAACTCATTGGCTAGTTTTTAGTAAAAATGCTCACAAAGGATTAGGAGGGTTTAAATCTTTATGCTAAAAGTAAATATTTTATATAAAAAATTATGGATGACATGTGATTTGCAATCTTAATGGCATGGTGTCTTGCAAAGCAGGTCAGAAACATATCACGCAAATAAATATACCTGGGTGGCCCCAGAGTGCAGAGCAGGCGACGTGTCCAACCCCGACTTCCTGCAGGAAGTACACTGGCCTGGGGAGGGGGCCACAATAGGCGGTTCGGGGGTGCTTAGCCTCCCCCTGCCTGCAATATCCGCCTCTCATGCTATTCTATCAAAATTGTATGAACCCTTACATGAGCCAGACAGATTCCAGTTAGGTGTCTGTCCATGTCCCGCTGAGACACAGAGACCTTGGCATGAGCTGGCAACTAGTCTACCAACATCACAGCATCTACTTAAGGAGAAAGATTGAGCTTATATAAATGATGTAAAATGTTGTATAAGCATACCTAGAGGAGCACTATAGGAATTTCTGTAATCTATGATCTCATTGTATAGGAGCCTTCAAAATGGGCCAGAACTAGAGACAATACTTGTTCAGTATGGAAAGGAGTATGCACACGCGCATACACACATACACTTTACCTTACGTTTCATATTAGAATGAATCCACAATATAAAACCCCCAAAAGTTGAAAGTATGAAACTGTCTGGGAATGGGGGATTTTACTTGGTTCTCATGAAAAACCTTAAAACAACTCAGGATCTCTTCAAAGTTCTATGAATCTTTCAGTGTACCTGAGGGCTCTTTCATAACAACAGCAATATGCTTGGAAGCTTGGCTCAATAGAATTGAATGTCCATGGCTACATTGCATGGCTTTATTCTAGGCATTTAGAAGCTCCACAAAGTTATTACTGATTTGGTATGGTAAAATTAATCTTGGATGAGCACAAGGTTACCAACTCTCATGGCATGCACAGCATTACCTCCTGACTTTAAATCCAATCTTCAGGGCTCAGTGTGCAGGGACTTTATCTCTGAGGCAGGTTATATGGCCACAAAGTCCCAGTTGACAATGACCAATGAGGACCTGGAGAAGAAAGGACAATGCAGACCTAGGCCCTCAGCAGCTACCACTCTCCAGCTGTCCAGCTCTGAAGGCAACATACAGAAGTAAGAGTAATATAGCATGGCATTGCCACCCTTACTTTTGCACTACTGCTGGTAGTGCTGCCGTCAGAGTTTGTTGCTTGGCCAGGATCCATTGTTCTTTGGCGGTAACACCACGACCACCTACAATAACCTTGGAACTGCCCTGTACACTTTTGGTAGGGACCCTCAGTTTGAGAAACACTGGTCTCCCCTGTGATACCTGTATAGCATAGGGTAGAAGTGCACCAAAGGCCAGATTTCATGGGCAGTGAAGAAAGGAGAGCAGCAAAATACAGACCCTGGACTCAGGCCCTCTCAGAGAATGATGGAGGCCTGGGCCACTTTGAGTTTATAGGCCCCAGCCCAGCCCTAGCCCAAGGCCGGCCCCTGACATATCTAACTTCTCATCCACAGGGTCATACTAAAACCAAAAGAATATATGAAAATGAACACTTGAGACAGTTATTTATGAACAATTAAGTCATTATACCAATTGCATGTATATTAAAAATACAACTTTAATTGTGAGGTTCCACTGCAAGCAAATCTCTTGGAAGTTGGTGGAATGTATATGTTTCAGGAAGACAACCTCATCACAGAGATCTCTTGAAATTTTGTTGTTGTACCTTTGTTGAAACTGTTCAGCCACTGAGTATAGATCTTCATCACTTAGTTCTCTGATCTCCCAAAGGAATCTAAAAAAGGTACAAATTTGTCACAGTGATTCAAATTGATGTGTAAGACCAGATTTGGTGGAGTCAATAACAACAACAACAAAATGGACTTGAGTGCGCCTTTCTGCATCAGATTGAGATGTTAGGCTGTGATTGGTGGAAAACTCAGATGAAATGTTAATACCCTGTGCTACTGAGTTAGACTCAGAAAGGATTGCGTCCCATTGATCATGAATCTTTTGAATATCTTTATGAAGTACAGTCTACGCTGCTCCTTCTTGCGCAAAAACCCCCTCTTGCACAAGAGCCGTTCTGCCTGAAAATAAGCGATAGTCATCCCCGCGCCTCATTGGCATATGTTCTTGCGCAAGACTGGGCAGTGTAGATGTAGCCTCAGTGTTATCCCTCTCCACGTCTAATGTAGCATTGTGTGCTTTAATTACAAGATTAGTTTCCTGGATCATTTTTAGCAGCTTCATCCACATGGACGACATTAAAATGCATTCACATGTAGATGTATACTGCTGAATTCATGTAAGCTCAATGACAGCCTGTGCTGTGAGAGTAAGAGATTCAAGCTCACTTAAAGCCTTTCTCACAGAGTCCAAATGCTGTGCAACTGGTTTAATGCCATTAATTTGTGCTGACCATCTCATTGTTGATATGCTGTGAAGGGAAACAGGCAAGTGCTGATTCAGAATTTCCCAGTGTCATTGTCAGTATGGTCACCATCTAATGGCTGAGGCATCTTTTCTAGTAGAAATCATGTTATTGGCTTGAAACTCTTAACTGCTGCTTCACTCTATTGCTTTCACTGTCTCTTACTTACATCACTTTCAAATCTTTGCTCCATTTTTATAAAGGGGCTTCTTTTAAAACACAGTAACACACAATAAATTAATTCACTAAAGGCTATTATTATACAAAATTTTAATTGTATATACTTCACAATGACCATTATATAATAATAGTTGTGGGTGTTATTTACTACGGCCCTTATAACCTTATTTCAAAGTCTTGAAATTTCATCTGCTAACATGTTCCTGTTATTAAATTCCTCTAATAAATGGTACATTATTATGAATATGAAAATGGGTGATTGCCATGTAAAATTTATTAAAAAACTGGAATTAGACTTTTTTTATCACAAAAAAAGCCTTTAAAGGTGAATCTAAAACTGGATGAAGAGGTAGCTTACAGCTGACCCTGGTATGGTTATTGTATACAAAGACACACAAGAAAAAACAGGAATACAAAAATCTCCTGTGGAGAGATAAATATTTAATTTAAAGGTTAAACTCACTCTCAGACCAAGCAAATTCACTTTACAGTAACAGAATTAATTACGACTTTCAAAACCTCTAAACTATGCAAAGACTGTAAAGAGCATTTCATAATGTAGAATCACTAATCACAAAAGCTACTCCAGTCTCCAGTCAAACAGATGAAAACTTGGATGTGATCGAAATATTAGTGAAGGCCTGAGATCCCACAATGATTTAAATCGATTTTTTGCAGGTATATAGAGCTTCTTTTGTTGCCTCTGTTATAACTGCAAGGTGTATAATAAATGGAAATGACTTGGTAGAAAAATGTCAAAGTTTGAGGCTCCTTTGTCTCCTGAGGCCTGGGGCAAATGGCCTTCCTGGCCTCCCCTCTGATAGGGCTTGCCTGGACTGAAGAAAAGCAGACTTTGACTCCCTCAGGAAACTGATGGGCAGAATCCCCTGAGATTCTAATATGAAGGAGAAAGGAATCCAGGAGAGCTGTCTGTATTTTCAAGAAGCCTTATTGAAGGCTCAGGAACAAACCATCCCAGTGCACAGTAAGAAAAGTAAATATGGTAGGGAAATAGCTTGGCTTAACAGTGAAGTCCTTGGCAAGTGTAAACATCAAAAGGAAGCTGACAAGAAGTGTAAACTTGGACAGATGACTAGGAAGGAGTATAAAAACATGACTCGAGCATGCAGGGGTAATCAGGAAGGACAAAGCGCAATTGGAATTGCAGCTAGCAAGGTATGTGAAGGGTAACAAGAAAGGTTTCTACAGGCATGTTAGCAATAAGAGGGTGATCAGGGAAGGTGTAGGATCCTTATTGGATGAGGGAGGTAATCTAGTGACAGATGATATGGGAAAAGCTGAAGTACTCAATGCTTTTTTTGCCTCTGTCTTCACAGACAAGGTCAGCTCCCAGACTGCTGCACTGGGCAATGCAGTATGGGAAGGAGTTGGTCAGCCCTCGGTGGAGAAAGAACAGGTTAAGAACAATTTAGAAAAGCTGGACATACACAGATCCATGGGACCGGATCTAATGCATCTGAGGGTGCTAAGGGAGTTGCAGATGTCACTGCAGAGCCTTTGGCCATTATCTTTGAAAACTTGTGTTGATCAGGGGAGGTCCTGGATGATTAGAAAAAAGCAAACATAGTGACCATCTTTAAAAATGGGAAGAAGGAGAATCCAGGGAACTACAGACTGGTCAGCCTCATGTCAGCCCCTGGAAAAATCGTGGAGGGATTCCTCAAGGAATCCATTTTGAAGCACTTGGAAGAGAGGAAAGTGATCAGGACTAGTCAATATGGATTCATCAAGGGCAAGTCATGCCTAACGAGCCTGATTGCCTTCTATGACAAGGTAACTGGTTCGGTGGATGGGGGGAAGGTGGTGGATAAGATATATCTTGACTTTAGCAAGGATTTTGATACGGTCTCCCACAGTATTCTTGCCAGCAAGTTTAGGAAGTATGGATTGGATAAATGGACTGTAAAGTGAATAGAAAGCTGGCTAGATTGTTGGGCCCAAAGGGTAGTGATCAATGGCTCGATGCCAGGTTGGCGGTTGGTGTCAAGCAAAGTTCCTAAAGGGTTCTATGGCTGGTTTTGTTGAACATCTTTATTAATGACCTGGATGAATAAACTCAGCAAGTTTGCAGATGACGCTAAGCTAGGGGGAGAGGTAGATATGTTCAAGGGCAGGGATAGGGTCCAGAGTGACCTAGACTCAGAGTGATCTAGACACAATTGGAGGATTAGGCCAAAAGAAATCTGATGAGGTTCAGTAAGGACGAGTGCAGAGTCCTGCACTTGGGACGGAAGAATCCCAAGCATTGTTACAGGCTGGGGACTGACTGGCTAAGCAGAAGTTTGGCAGAAAAAGACGTGGGGATTACAGTGCATTAGAAGATGGATGTGAGTCAACAGTATGCCCTGGTGGCCAAGAAGGCTAATGGCATATTAGGGTGCATTAGGAGGAGCATTTCCAGCAGATCTAGAGAAGTGATTATTCCCCTTTATTCAGCACTGGTGAAGCCACATCTGGAGTATTGCATCCAGTTCTGGGCCCTCCACTATAGAAAGGATGTGTACACATTGCAGAGGGTCCAGCAGATGGCAACCAAAATGAATAGGGGGTTGGAACACATGACCTATGCGGAAAGGCTGGGGGATTTGGGCTTATTTAGTCTGTAGAAGAGAAGAGTGAGGGGGGATTTGATAGCAGCCTTCAACTTCCTGAAGGGAGGTTCCAAAGAGGAAGGAGAGAGGCTATTATCAGTGGTGAAAGATGACAGAACGAGGAGCAATGGTCTCAAAAAGCTACCAGGGGGGAAGCTGTTCTAGATTTGATCCTAACAAATAGGGAGGAACTCGTTGAGAATTTGAAAGTGGAAGGCAGCTTGGGTGAAAGTGATTATGAAATCATAGAGTTCACAATTCTAAGGAAGGGTAGAAGGGAGAACAGCAAAATAGAGACAATGGATTTCAGGAAGGCGGATTTTGTAAGCTCAGAGAGCTGATAGGTAAGGTCCCATGGGAATCAAGACTGAGGGGAAAAACAACTGAGGAGAGTTGGCAGTTTTTCAAAGGGACATTGTTAAGGGCCCAAAAGCAAGCTATTCCTCTGCATAGAAAAGATAGAAAATATGGCAAAAGACTGCTTTGGCTTAACCACGAGATCTTGCATGATCTAAAAATAAAAAACGAGTCCTGAAAAAATGGAAACTAGGACAAATTACAAAGGATGAATACAGGCAAATAACACAGGAATGCAGGGGCAAGATTAGAAAGGAGAAGGCACAAAATGAGCTCAAACTGGCTACGGGAATAAAGGGAAACAAGAAGACATTTTATAAATACACTAGAAGCAAGAGGAAGACCAAGGACAGGGTAGGCCCATTGCTCAGTGAGGAGGGAGAAACAGTAACAGGAAACTTGGAAATGGCAGAGATGCTTAATGACTTCTTTGTTTCGGTCTTCACCGAGAAGTCTGAAGGAATGCCTAACATAGTGAATGGGAAGGGGGTAGGTTTAGAAGATGAAATAAAAAAAGAACAAGTTAAAAATCACCTAGAAAAGTCAGATGCCTGCAAGTCACCAGGGCCTGATGAAATGCATCCTAGAATACTCAAGGAGCTGATAGATGAGGTATCCGAGCCTCTAGCTATCATCTTAGGAAAATCATGGGAGACAGGAGAGATTCCAGAAGACTGGAAAAGGGCAAATATAGTGCCCATTTATAAAAAAGGGAAATAAGAACAACCCAGGAAACTACAGACCAGTTAGTTTAACTTCTGTGCCAGGGAAGATAATGGAGCAAGTAATTAAGGAAATTATCTGTAAACACTTGGAAGGTGGCAAGGTGATAGGGAACAGCCAGCATGGATTTGTAAAGAACAAATCATGTCAAACCAATCTGATAGCTTTGTTTGATAGGATAACGAGTCTTTTGGATAAGGGAGAAGCGGTGGATGTGGTATACCTAGACTGTAGTAAGGCGTTTGATATGGTCTTGCATGATATTCTCATCAATAAACTAGGCAAATACAACTTAGATGGGGCTACTATAAGGTGGGTGCATAAAACCGTACTCAGAGAGTAGTTATTAATGGTTCACAATCCTGTTGGAAAGGTATATCAAGTGGGGTTCCACAGGGGTCTGTTTTGGGATCGGCTCTGTTCAACATCTTCATCAAGGATTTAGATATTGGCATAGAAAGTACGCTTATTAAGTTTGCAGATGATACCAAGCTGCAAGTGGTTGCAACTGCTCTGGAGGATAGGGTCATAATTCAAACTGATCTGGACAAATTGGAGAAATGGTCTGAGGTAAACAGGATGAAGTTTAATGAAGACAAATGCAAAGTGCTCCACTTAGGAAGAAACAATCATGCTGGCTGTTCCCTATCACCTTACCAACTTCCAAGTGTTTACAGATGATTTCCTTAATTACTTGCTCCATTATCTTCCCTGGCACAGAAGTTAAACTAACTGGTCTGTAGTTTCCTGGGTTGTTCTTATTTCCCTTTTTATAGATGGGCGCTATATTTGTCCTTTTCCAGTCTTCTGGAATCTCTCTCGTCTCCCATGATTTTCCAAAGATGATAGCTAGAGGCTCAGATACCTCCTCTCTCAGCTCCTGGAGTATTCTAGGATGCATTTCGTCAGGCCTTGGTGACTTGCAGGCATCTAACTTTTCTAAGTGATTTTTAACTTGTTCTTTTTTTATTTTATCTTCTAAACCTACTCGCTTCCCACTAGCATTCACTATTTAGGCATTCCTTCATCAGACTTCTCGATGAAGACCGAAACAAAGAAGTCATTAAGCATCTCTGCCATTTCCAAGTTTCCTGTTACTGTTTCTCCCTCCTCACTGAGCAATGGGCCTACCCTGTCCTTGGTCTTCCTCTTGCTTCTAATGTATTTGTAAAAAGTCTTCTTGTTTCCCTTTATTCCCGTAGCCAGTTTGAGCTCATTTTGTGCCTTTTCCTTTCTAATCTTGCCCCTGCATTCCTGTGTTGTTTGCCTGTATTCATCCTTTGTAATTTGTCCTAGTTTCCATTTTTTCAGGACTCGTTTTTTATTTTTAGATCATGCAAGATCTCGTGGTTAAGCCAAAGCAGTCTTTTGCCATATTTTCTATCTTTTCTATGCAGAGGAATAGCTTGCTTTTGGGCCCTTAACAATATCCCTTTGAAAAACTGCCAACTCTCCTCAGTTGTTTTTCCCCTCGGTCTTGATTCCCATGGGACCTTACCTATCAGCTCTCTGAGCTTACCAAAATCCGCCTTCCTGAAATCCATTGTCTCTATTTTGCTGTTCTCCCTTCTACCCTTCCTTAGAATTGTGAACTCTATGATTTCATGATCACTTTCACCCAAGCTGCCTTCCACTTTCAAATTCTCAACCAGTTCCTCCCTATTTGTTAGGATCAAATCTAGAACAGCTTCCCCCCGGTAGCTTTTTCAACCTTCTGAAATAAAAAGTTGTCACCAATGCAGTCCAAGAACTTACTGGATAGTCTGTGCCCCGCTGTGTTAGTTTCCCAACATATATCTGGATAGTTGAAGTCCCCCATCACCACCAGATCTTGGGCGTTGGATGATTTTGTTAGTTGTTTAAAAAAAGCCTCATCCACCTCTTCCGCCTGAGTAGGTGGCCTGTAGTAGACTCCTAGTATGACATCACCCTTGTTTTTAATCCCTTTTAGCCTAACCCAGAGACTCTCAACACTTCCGTCTCCTATGTCCATCTCCACCTCAGTCCACTTTGAAGCACTTTGTACTCCAGTGGTCTGGGTGCTTATCTCACTGGCTGGCTGATGCAGGTTCAGCTCCTGCCTCAGAATAGCCTTGAGCAGCTGTCTTTGACAAAGCCCTGGCTGGGTCGATTTAGTTGGGGTTGGTCCTGCTGTGGGCAGGGGGCTGGACTCGATGACCATGTGAGGTGTCTTCCAACCCTAGGATTCTCTGATTCTGTGACTTCAGTCTTCTCAAGGCCAGTTCTGTATAATACATCCCTATTACTGATGAAAATCAAACTATCAAAAATGCTCATCATTCACTGCTTGCAACACATATGAAATGCCTCCCATCGCCTGCTGTCTTGTGTAAGCAACTGGACTACAGAGCGAGAGCAGCAGTGAGCCTGGCCCAAAGCATATTTAACTCAAGAGAGACAGCTTCAGCAGACAAGAGAGCAGCAAGCCCAGGGCTATTACAGAACAGGGCAAGCTCAAACCCACATCTGCTATAGCCCAAGCCCACAGCCAAACCTCTAGGCTACAGGGGGAGTCAGAAGGAGTTCTTCACCTAACCAACATTGGATTAAACAGCTTCCACAGGCAGGCGAGAAGCAAACCCCACATCTCCCAGGGCATATGCAGCACAACTGTATTTGAAACCTTTCCAAAGCCCTTCTTAAGTCAGGCAGGAAGATTCAAACCCACTAAGCAAGGTAGGTAGTTTACCTAGTGGACTGCAAAGTGCAGAGTTGCTGCTGCCTAAATAATACTAAACTAAAAAGTATCAGCTTCAACAGGTAAGCTTCAGAGGCCCCCAGCCTCCATCACCATGGCTAGCTGTATAACCCAGGCACATTCATGGACTGCAGCACATCCCTCATCTCATACACCCTTTTCAGGGAGCAGAAAGGGGATTTGACCCAACAGCTCCACTAACACACCAAAGAAGCCCCACCACTGTGGCCTAGCAAGGGAGCCTCATACACCACCAGGGAAATTAAGATGGTATAAATGGCCAGACTGGGTCAGACCAGTGATCCCGCTAGCCCAATCACCCATCTTCTGACAGTGGCCAATGCCAGATGCTGCCAAGGCAATGGACTGAAGAGAGCAGCTATTAAGTGATTCATCCTCTGCTGCCACTCTGAGCAGCTGGCAGTCTGAGGTTTAAGGATGCCTGGAGCACAGGACCGTGTCCCTGACCATCTGGGCTAATAGCCCTTGGTGGAGCCATTCTCCATGCAAGTGCTCACTTTTTTTATTGGATCCACTTATAGGTTGGCCTTCATGAAGTTGACTAGCAAGGAGGGCCACATGCTGACGCTGCCTTGCAGGAAGACGTACCAGCTTTGGCTTGGTTTGAGTCTGCTGCCTATTCATGTCCTCGGGTCATCCTGATGCTTGTGTTATGTGAGGGGGTGGATAACATGTCTTTTTTCACTTCCCCACCTGGCTTATAGAGCTTTAGGATATCCCATGCTGAAATGGGAGCCAGGCCTTCTCCTTCCCCACAGTTGTGTGGTGGGGCATTCAAAGGTACTTCACAAAAATAATTTTTGCACCTATGCAGTTTCTGGCCTGGGACCACAAGCAGAGGTCAATACCTGGGAGGGGTAGATGCTGATTCAATTTCTTTTGTCCTGCCTGAGGAGAAGAGTTTTGAATAGGGCTCTGCATTCTCTGGTGTGTAAGTCTCAGTCAGGTATGTAAGAGAGAGGCTAAGGAGGACTGTGCCTTGTAGCAGCTTGAGGCCGGGCCATTGTTAGTAAGTTGCAACTAGGCAAGGTCTGAGGGTTGAATCACTTTGTACTCCAGTGGGCTGGGTGCTTCTCTCGCTAGCTGGCTGATACAGGTTCAACTCCTGCCTCAGAAGAGCCTTGGGCAGCTGTCTTTGAAGTGAATGTCCAGCTGCTGGTCTAAGAAGTGGTCTCCATGGGGTGGTCCAGGTGTTTGCTACCTCATCCTGTTCTGCTGCAGTTGCTCCACTTTTGTTCCATTTTCAGGGGGTAGGGGGTATGTTATACAGCTAGCAAGCAGCTTTGTGGAGCCTAGCAGTTGGGGCATATGTTAGCTTGGCATTCAAATCCCTCTTTACTCTTGCTGAGAAAGGATTTGAACCGTTGTCTCTTACTTCTCAAGAGAGTGGCCTAAGTGGTGGGTGAGCAGGTGGTTGGAGTCGGGGGCTCTGACCACATTCAGTAAATACGAAATGAGAACATGGCCACTTAACCCTTATAACTCCCTCTGTCTTCCTGTGCTTTGGGTACCTGCTTCAGAAGCAAGGAGGTACTGGTTCAAATCCCATTTCTACTTGTTGAGTAGCAGTGTGTTCTGTTACCTTCAAGTGTCCACTTTTGGGGCACAAAAAACCTTCCAAAGCCCTCTGGATGTTAGGGTGCTCAGCTGGGGTATGAGTGTCCCTGGATCAAATCCCCGCTTTAATAGGCAGGAGAGCCTTCAGGATGTGTATGTGTGTGTGTGTGAGTGAAACAGCAGAGACTTTGTAGCTGATCAAGAGGCTATTTGCAGCCCCTCTTGCTCTTTTAATTAAAGAGGAATTGCTGCTGCTGGGTAGTAAAACCCACCCCTGACTCCTGTCCACCATGATCAGGATACAGGCTCAGGTTGTGGCAGATTCCAAGACACTCCCTTGCTCTTTTGAGGGGTGCAAACTGGGGGTTCCCACCTCCTGGGGAGAGTCACTGGTGAGCTATCCCTGTCTGAATCCCCTCCCCATCCCAAGACAACAACCATCTCTTGACAAAGAGAGGGGGTTTGGATAAGGATGGCCCACCTCAAAGGAGAGTCACCTAGCAGGCAGGAAATCCCTGTCCAAACCCCTGCTGAATAGGCAGCAGGGGGATTTCAACCAGGATTTCCTACAGCCCAAGCAAGCAGCCTTACCACTGGACTTCAGGTGATGCATGAAGCTTCTGCTTGAGAAAGCAAGTTCCTCAAACTGTGGCTTCGGCATATATTCCAGTCTTACTCCACCCAGGCCCCTCCCACTTCCTCTTGTCTCCCTCTTCTCTCTGCTCACCCATTCCAGCCAAATCCCTGCACCCAAGTGTAGCAAATGACATTTGGAAAAAACCCCCACCTCTTCTAAAAGGTCTTTCTATAGAAAACGGAGTCTATTTTCCACTGCATGCCAGATTGTAAAGACTGGACATGCCAGAAAGTATCCAATTAAAAGAGCTAAATTTGGGAATGAAAAATGTCAGTCACAGGTTTTTTGATATAGCCTGAAGTTTGTCAGAGATTGATTTGCAAAACTTTGTAGTAAGGGCAAGTCAACTGCCCTGCTGAATACAACATTCAATATTACGGAATTCATGATGCAGCCCTTCTCTTTTACATTTTCTTCATTAGTATTTCTAAGCTGATTTTGTATTTCAAATATACTCTTATGCCTTCATAAAGTAATCATTCCAAGTTACCACATATTTAAACTTACTGAAATGAAGACATTATTTTAAATTAATCAGTCAGAGCAGTTTAGGGTGTTCACAACATATTTCATTGCTTCTAGAACAGGGGTGGGGAAACTCTTTTGGGCCAGGTGCTGCTGACCCACAGAAAAATCAATTGGGGGCTGCACACAAATGAGAAGCAAAAAAACCCCTCAAAACTGACTGAGAAGGATACAGACACTCCTCACATTCTCCTCATACATCAGAGACTAGGGGGGGTCCAACCTATTAGAGTTTGTGTGTTCTAGCCCCACAGTGGGGCAGCAGGGAGGGCTGGAGAACCAGCACAGGGAGCGGGTGCTGAGCCTCGGGGGCCAGATCCAGACAAGCTGGGGGGCCACATCCGATCCCTGTGCCTTAGGTTCCCCACCCGTTTTAGAAAAAGAGAACACTAATTTGTTTGTGTGATTTTTCTTAACAAGACCTATTAATGAGATTTCACTATATGTTTATTTTAAAAATATGTGTCCAAAGATTTTAGACATAACAAAGGATTTTATTGGTGGAGGGTTCTTTTAAAACTAGTTCTTCATATAGTCAGAAGTAAAAGGGAAACTCTTTTGTCCGGCTATCTGGAAGAAAGGGAATGTCCCTTTAAGGGTTCTCATCAACAGGGAGGTTAAAGAGGAGAAGAGATAGAAGAGACAGGAAGATTTTGGAAGCACGTTTTTATACTATAGTAGTTAAAAATCAATATGTACCATTTAGAGAAGGGTGGTCTTTTGAAGAATTCATTAAAAAAACTACGTCTGGCGATTTAAGGCTAACGCAGAATACTCAGATTGTGCACCTAAATATCTGCAAGGTTTTTTTAGAGATGTGATCTTACAGTCTTCCGCAACAAACTAATAAAATATCGAAAGCAAATTTTAAACGACGGTCCTGTAGACATTGTAACGCACATCTGTTTTTGTCGGTAAATTCAGGGTTGGCATATGCCTGTTAAATGGTTTCATTACTACTTAATGGCTCTTTCACAGGTTCACTGTGCATTAGCATACTAATAGGGCTGGCAAGCTGGAAGGCTTTTCACTTTTAAGTTAACAGATCCACTTCAAGGGAAGAGACACCCGTCTGCAAGCAGCAGCAGCCTGCTGTGGGAGCCTTCAGGGATGGTCAGAAGAGGGCTAGGAAGTGGGGACCGGTTGAGCAATAAGACCCAGGGACGGCATTGCCTCCGCTTGCCTCTTATACCCGCCACCCATGCACATACACACACATACTTCAGTAGAGTTGAAACCAGCACCACAGTAACTCCAAAATGCATCGTAATTCTTGTAAAATATATTTATCTCAGGTTTGCAAAAGCATATGATCATATGCACGAGTATATATAGCTGTTAGTGTAGCTACAGCAGCTAACGCAGGATTGCTTGGCTGAGTGGGAGGTGATACAGGAGTGTGCTATTAGTGCTCAGGCGGTGGGAGGTGACTGAGGCTGATGGGCAGGTGGGACACGGTATTTATATGCAGATGACAACAGGTATTTTTAGAGGGGATAAGAATATGGAAATAATTGTTTAATTGGAATATTTGCCTTGTGGACTGTCACTAGAGTGATGTAATATAGCAATGGGAGAGACAGTGTAGTACCGTGGACTGAGTATGTGAGCTATGGCTTTTAGTCCTGGCTCGCCTATAACACTGAGATGGGAGGGTGGTTCCTAGAGCTCAGGCTCCAGGCCAACCTTCAGCGTAGAAATTGCTGTTAAACAGCCTTGTAGTCTGAACCTCTGCAAGCCCGAGTCAGCTGACACCACCCAGCCGTGGATGTGTAATTGCAGTGTAGATGCCCCAAGTGACAATTTTATCCACTTGATATGCAAGCTGGATGCTTTATTAAAGGACTCCGGCTACAAAACTACGCCGGCAGTGGCTTTCCACAAATGTTTCCCAGCAAGTTTCAGGAGACACCTGGCATGACACAGCCATGGCCCCTGTATGGCTTCAGTTGGGGGAATATATCAGAAAACTTCTCCCCAATCTTTGTACCCCATGGAAAGGCCAGTCACAGGGAGTGTCTAGGCTGCAATGGGAGTTGTGATTGCAGCGCATATAGACTTGGCTAAATTAACTTCAGTCTATTTACTGCAAGTACCAATAGCAGGGAAACCAAAGCATCAAGAGCTTCAGCACAAGAAGTACAAGTCCACCTGGGATCCTGAGTATTTAATTGGGCAGCTAGCCCAAATAAATGTGAAGTTTATTCCCCTATGATATCACTGCTCTCGGTACTCATGCTGGCAAGAATAAATTGCTCGGATAGGCTTGCACGTGGCGTGTGTACACATTGGATCCTATAATAGACATATCCACATTCTCAGACTCACTGCTTGGGGGCCCTGCTGTGCATGAAGTAGATCACTGGGTTGCACCCAGTGAATGCTAATGCCTAAATGCCATAATTTGGCCTTGGACAATGTAGCTCACTTGACCCAATATACTTACTTTTCACTTCAGCAAACTGGATTTTCCCATGCTTATATCCTTCAGACTCAATTGCAAAAAAACATTTCCAACCACAAGCTAGGTCCTCCCGTTTAAAATAATAATTGATCTAAGCAGCATGTCTCATTTGTAATCTTGGAGGATGACTTTTTAAAAAAACAAATGTGGCAACCAAGCTCCTTAGGCTTCTTCAGTTCATGTGCAGCTTGTTTTTGAGTAACTAATATAGAATCTACAAACCTGACAATTAGGCCTGCGGGCCTCTCCCCAGCCTTATCTAGCAATAAATTTCATTCTTTCTTTCTTTCTTTCTTTTGAACTGTCCCCAGCATAGAACAAAGTTTCACTTCTGCTAGTTCAGTTTTTGTACCGGTCCTTGACAATTGACAACATGACATCTTGGTGTCTATTTTTAGAAAAGCAAGAATGCAGTTTTCCCACTAACTTGTGTGCTGCAGTATGAATACTGGGAAAATATAGATCAGTATTGGGGGGGGTTGCACTTTTTTTTTGACACTATGAGTCCTTCGTGCTATACAATCTGTCTACCTTCCCTTAAGGAGCATGCTTGCTCAGTGGGGGTCCATATTAAATATTAATTTAGGGGAAGGGCAGATGAAAAACCTTAAACTGAACATCCTGTTCAGTTTTAGACATATGTAGCAATGATGAAGCAGCCTCACTAAGGGTAGAGCTACACAGCAGCGTTATTTCGGAATAACCAACATTATTCTGAAATAACATATTGCACCTCTACACAGCAAGCCCGTTATTTCAAAATAAATTCAAAATAATGGGCTTCTTACACCGACTTCTGTATGAGGAGTAAGGGAAGTTGGAGGAAGAGTGCTGTATTTCAAAATAAGTGCTGTGTAGACATGCCCAAATTCAAAATAAGCTATTTTGACTTAAGCTATGCAGTTAGGCTAGCTCAAGTTGCGCAGCTTATTTCGAGTTTAGCCCTGCTGTGTAGACATACCCTAACGGTTTTTGAGTTAGCCCATAGTTCTAAGGTGTGTCTTCCAGCAGGTGGAGCATAGGGCGACCTTTGAACATCCAGGCTATGTCTACATTATGAGGCTTTATCGGAAAAAGGTACGCAAATTGCACTCAGCAATTTTTCCAATAGTTTTTTCAAAAGAGGCTTTTCCGAAATTTGGCTCATCTATACTGGGCCACATTTTGGAAAAAAATCCTCTTTTGGAAGAGCCCTTCTTCCTCATGGAAAGAGGAAGACAGGGCTTCCGAAAGAGCACGTCGGCTCTTCTGCAAAAAAAAGCAGAAAAGCAGACAGGTTCCCTGGATGTGCTGGAGTTTTTCTGGGATACCTCTGGTATGCCGGAAAAACCCCTTAGTCTAGACATAGCCCCAGAGTTAGAGGGCTTCTGGAAAAGCCCTGAGGCTGCATTAATTCATGTCTGAACTGCATCCGTCACCAAGGAACTATTCATCATCTCAGACTAGCTAGCTCACAGAGCATACAAGCTTCAGTTCCACCTCACCCAATTATGTCCCCCACCACCTGTGGGTATGCCCCAAACATGTCATACTACCAGGAGCTGGGAGAGGTCTGGGGGAATTGCAGGTGTGGGGGCATCCAGCTGTCTCCCAGCTGTTTTATATCTCAGGAGTGATATGATGGCCTGGAGAGCAGCAGGTTGAAGCCCAGCAGCGGGGCCTGAGTTTTTAGCAGTAGAAAATTATT
This sequence comes from Pelochelys cantorii, assembly GCA_032595735.1. Lineage (NCBI taxonomy): Eukaryota > Metazoa > Chordata > Testudines > Trionychidae > Pelochelys > Pelochelys cantorii. The sequence continues at coordinate 40,917,168 of CM064329.1, read as the reverse complement.
TGGCCCAAATGAAACCAATTTAATACAAGGAGGAAAGGCATGTCAGGGACCACAGCAATGCACAACAAAAAGTACTGCAACTATACTGAACATTAATATAAGGTCCAGGAGAAAATAGGTCCACTTTAAAGAAAATAGACTAAGACCTCGCTGACTCACCGGAGGTCATGTCAATAATGATATAATCATGGGGCAATCAAACACACTGGTTTATGCTTTTGCACAAGCGCTGAATGATGAGGTTGTCACACAAGCAATGAACATATGCAGCCTTGATAGGCAATGAACATGCAACATCACTGGCTCTATGCAGCAACCTAGGCCCACTCCCCAACTGCCATGACCCTCCTCCCCCCAAAAAAGAGTCAAATACACTGACATGAGAGAACCCATCATAGTTGCCTCCTGCTCCTGTCCACTGAACCTACAGCAACTTTTTAAATCAATTACCGCCCAGGACCTTGAACACAAATGATTTCCTTTAACCAGGATATAGTACCTGACCTACCCTAGATAAAGTGCATGCACAAGTCTGAGGAGGCAGAAATAAGCATGGTGTTCACTGATATTTTTAGAGGCTCTCAGGTGACAGGCCAGATTGTGGAGGACTGGAAATTGACGAACATAACACCATTGCTTTTAAAAAAAAAAAGAGGGTGGGGATGGGGGGTGGGTCATGTGGTGCTGCTGGCAGTTGTAGACTGGCTAGTTTACAAAGAAGATGTCGGGGAAAAATAAAAGAACAAGAAAAACCTTGTGGGATTCAGTGAGGAAACACTTCAAAAATATAATTTGATTAGGACGCAGCCTGTGTGATTCAACGAGGAGGAGGTATTGCCTGGAATACGCATTTGCTAAAGTTTCACATCAAGTATTACTAAATTACAGTGACGAAGCCCTGGTGTGGGGGCCCAAACAGCTTGTGGGAAAGACAGCGTTTAGAAAAATAGAGCGAACTGCAGCTTCGCTTGCTGCAGGCAACTAGGAAAGAAACCAGGTCTGTGAAGTTACACTTGCCTCTGGGTTCCCCTGCATCTGCTCTGCCTTGGTCTGTTCCTTTGGTCCCAGCCCTATATGGAGATCCATTGTCAGTGGAGCTCTGTACACCTGCAGGGGCTACCCACGAGGAGCTACATTCTGGGGCAGTGCCTTACATTATAGCCTCTATGGGACAAGGATCATCTCTATTTTAGTGTATTGTGCATCACTGAGCACTTTGTTGCCCAATAAATATTATATATGGCAACGAGTACTCCTCTAGCACCTTAGAGACTAACACATATATATTTATGTATATACAGTATCATGAGCATTTGTGGTCAAAACCCACTTCCTCATTATCTATATCTATATCTATATCTATATACTAGCCAATTAGCCCTTCATAAGATGGGATATTCAGGTCTCTCCTCCATGTCGGTCTTCTCTCCTGAGTCTCCGGTCTCTCTCTCTCTCTCTCTCTCTCTCTCTCTCTCCTCCTCCTACTGCCTCAGGCTCTCTCTCTCAGCTCTCCTCTGCCTTCTGCCTCTCTCTCCATCTTTCTCTTTCTCTTCTCCCCCTCCTGCCTCTCACTCTCTCTCCGCTCTCCTCTGTCTCCGTCGGGGATGCACACTCGTCCAGGCCCTGCCCCCTGGGCGTGTATGTCACCGTGTACTCCCCGTGCTGCATAGGGAGCGCAGACCCCAAACGGCTGCTTGTGTTGCTTGCTCCCACGCGGCGGCCCAGCTGAGCGGCTCAGAAGCCAGCCGAGCGCCACAGCAGGAGGCAACAGCGCTGCCCAGAGGGAACAGCCAGCGTTTCAGCATTACAGAGTCACAGACATTGGGCTACTTATATATATATATGAGAGAGAGAGAGAGAGAGGTTAGTCTCTAAGGTGCACAGGACTACTCCTTGTTTTTAAAGTAACAGACTAACATGGCTCCCCCTCTGAGAACTATATATGGCAATGGTCTGGTTGAAAAAAAATATACCAATAATATTAAAATGTGATTATTATTATTAATCTGTTTTACTGGTTCATTTAGGGTATGTCTACACTGCAATGCTATTTCGGGATGCTGGAGTATCCCGAAATAGCTATCCTGAGTCTTCACAGCAAATCCATTATTTCAGGCTTGCTATTCCAACATCCCTGCAAACCTCATTCTACGAGGAGTAAGGGACATTTCGGAATAGCATTTTATTTCAAAATTTAGCAGTGTAGACAGCACCAACTGATGAAATAAGCTATTTCAAAATAGCATTGAAATAAGATATACAATTTGCATTGCTCAAATTGCATATCTTATTTTGAGTTATGGTACTATATAGACGAACCCTTAGAGACCCTTCCCAAGTGAAATGAACAACAGATTGGAAACCAAAATAGAACAAAGGAGTTGCTGGACGTGAAAGAGGATTAATTTAAAATGAGGTATGAGATAATTTTCACCTTGTCAAATGCTACACTAAGGTGCTGCAGCTGGATCTGAGCAGGCAGACTTCGGCACCATTAGGGCACATCTATACAGCAGGGCTAAAGCCAAAATAAGCTACACAACTTGGGCTACATCAATTACATTGCTTAAGGCGAAATAGCTTAACTTGGCTTTTGGCGCTGTCTACACAGCAGGAAGTTCGAATTAGAACACTCTTCCTTCGACTTCCCTTACTCCTGGTAAAATGAGGGTTACAGGCGTCAGAGTAAGAAGTCCTCCAGCTCGACATTATTTCAACATTATGTCGAACTAACTGCTTGCTGGGTAGACGTGGACTATGTTATTTTGGAATAACATCAGTTATTCCAAAATAACGCTGCTATGTCGTCATAGACTTACAGAGCTCCATTAATTCAATTGTCTGTAGTATAGTGGTGCCTGGAAGTCACAATTGAGTCCAGGAATCCATTTTATTAGGTGCTGTACAAAAGCACAGCAATAGTCAGCACTTGTTCCAAGAGCCTATATTATAAAAAAGGTAAGATGGAGAAATAAAGTATTCACCCTACTTGTGCAGCTGGGGAACTGAGGCACAAAGAGGTTAAATGACTTGCCCAAGGACTCTGTGGTAGAGCCAGAAATTGAGCCCCGATCTCACAAGTCCAGTGTCTTAACCACAAGCACATCATACTTTCTGTAATAAACCAAAATAATATCAGAATATTAAATCTTATGGAATAACTCAACCTGATGGAGTGCGTTTTGAACCTTCTAAGTGACTAGATAAGTGCTATACATAGAAAATACAATGCAATATAATATAAAAAGGAACAACTGAGATCAATTAATTATGAAAGGGTATTCTATGGAACCATCATCTATTCAGCATATTAATGAGATTAAACATTATGTGGTTTGTCCTGGAAAAGTCCTTGAACTTACCACGGCTGCAGTATAAAAAGGTAGTATAGGATATACATGCAGTAAATGGAAGTAGTGCCATGCAAAGAACACATTTCTGCTGGATTCTATTTTTCATGTGTTCCTCATTTGCACTGTGACCTTCTCAGTACACAAGTGCCATACGGAGGATCCATTATTCTTCTGAACTCAGTCACTGCACAGAGATGTGGCACATCTGGAGAGAGCAGGGCTTGGACAAGTGTTTCTGAGTGACCTTTCCAATAGATGGCTGTTCTGACCCAACACCACCTGTGTGAACTTTGGTTGGTCAGAGTTAACTTCAGCTGCCTGTTTAAGATTGTTTTCTGCCTGCCTGGCAGCACAAAACAGGTGGGATTAGGACTAAAAATCAGTCTCTCTGTGTGTAATTTTCAGGTTGGGTAACCTTGTTAAATTGTGTCTGAGTACCTAATGGTACCGTCAAGTAACAGGTAGTCTGATTCCAGTTAGCTTCTATTATGTCTAACCTATTCCTAGCAAAGTGGCCAATGTATTTATCATAAATGTATCTTTAAATTGGCGAATGGACTTTGTGAGCAGCAGGAGTGGGTGGGTTTGGGAATGTTGATGTGATGAGGGGAAGGATTCTCTTTCTTTTCAGAGGTTTTGATAACCACAGGGAGCCTCAGGGGAAAATACACAGTATATTCTTGATAATCTTGTTACTGTGCAATGTTCTGTGATCCAGAAAGAATAAACTGTCTTAGCATTGATTTATCTTGATGAAAAGGCAAAAAAGTAATGAAGCATTACAATTTTAATACCTCTTGACAAGCTGAACTTTTTTTGCCCTTAAACTAGATGTTTAGTAATCTTAGGGCCTGATAGAAAGTCCAATGAAGCCAATGGAAAGATGTTCATTTAGTTCAAGGCTTTGGATAAGACATTCTCTTAAGATGTTTGATTAACATTCAAGGTAGATTAGGGGGGCAGTTTATTAATATGGAAGGACCCAGCTATCATGTTTGCCATGTATGCAAGCTGAAAGCAGAGTGCAGTTATAACAACAATATGTATAATAGCTCCAGTTTTATGCATTAAGATACAAATTCATCCTGATGCCATCTGAAAACCTTATAATCTTTCCCTCCCTTCCTCCAATGTAGATTTTTGTTTACTGTATTTCCTATTTCTCTGGCCCAACACTCTGTAAAACAAGAGGCTTGTATAGCTTGAAAGTGAAGAATTTCATTTGCAGCCATATAAAAATGCTGTTTATCAAATTTGTCATCACTGCTGCATGCTGTTTTCCTGTCTATTTTTGGCAACTACAAAATATGTTTTTAAACATATATTTATTTATTTTATGTAAAATAGCTTCAGTAGCTCTTACTGAATGTGCCATCCATAAAAGAGTTGGCATTGAAATGTCAATCTGTTTGACATTTTCAATGACTAAGGCCCTAAATCAGCCAAGCATGTGTTTAAGTACTTTGCTGCATCAGGGCTTAAAAGTCTAAGCCATTGTCCACTGAAGTCAACTCCCTTTTCCACTGACATTAGTGGGAGATGAATCAGCTCACAAAAACTTTATACAAAAATCTAGCTAAAAATATTCCATCATGTCCAGCCACTAAGAAACTAGTGGATCAAATTCATCTGTTCACACCAATTTAGTTTACCTATAGATGAAATAGGCGATTTATAATAACATCACATTGGGCCCGAAGCAGTTAAAAGGCAATACTGGTCACAGAGAATCCGACATCTCCAGACCTCCTCTGACTAGAGGAGCAGGTTAAAAGATACTCAGGAGCCCTGCCAAAAAATAGGAGCAAGGGTAGTGTTTCAGGAAGGGCGGGGGGCAGCAGCCATGCATTCTGGGACATGGCTAGCTTTTCATCCCGTTCCCTGGACTATCAAGGAGTGAGGGGAAAGTACTTGCATTCTGTACATGCTTCTCAAATTTGGCTGGTGAAGAGAGATCCCTTGAAGGGAAGACAGGCTATAGGAGAGAGAAATCCTTCTCCATGAAACTGGACAGAAGGTGGCACCTGAAATGGGACCAGAAAGTGGGTAAGAACCTACAACCACAAGATTCAATGAAAACCCAGTAAGTCCTTAAAGGGCCTGCTCTTTTGGATTCTTTTATTTGCTGAGTGACTGTTTGGCCTATAGGTGCCAAGCCCCAAATCAAGGGGACCAAATCAAGAGGGAGGTCTGGGTCCCCCAATCCTTAAGGGCCAAGGTCCAAATGTGGATGGAAATGGAAGGTTCCAGGCACTCCAGAGAGGCAAGGAGCTGGAAGTTAGGTGTGCTAACCACTAGGATGCCTGGCCCTCCAAGCCATCTATCGCAATCTTCCATTTTTCTTTATTTTCTCCCATAGGATAATGAGACTTGTGACAGTGTGAACAATTGATTAGGAGTAAAATCAATAGAGCTCCTCCCTCAGATGAGTAAGGATTTTATCCAGCTCCACTGAAGTCAATGGAAGGACATCTATTAACAGCAATGAAAGGTAAATCATTTGTTATTCGGTACCTAAAGTGGTGCAACATGTTAACTATAGAATCTGAACTCAGTCAAAACGCACTTTGTTTTGTTACCACTTAAAGGTGATCATGTCCCTCACATGCTGGGGTTTAATCTGAGTGTAAATTTCCCCAAAGTTTGGCCACATTCATAATTGGTTTTAAATTCAGCCTCCCCTTAATTAAAAGCTGACAAGAGCCATGTATATTTCAAATAAACATTAACCATGTTCAGAGTGAATTTGGGTCTATCCATATTTGTGCATCAAAACCATATGTAACAATAGTGTCTTGTTCTTGTTCTAGCATCATGCTGGGTGGAGGTCAACCTTAGAGCTTAAGTGGCATTTGAGTGGTGCATAAGTCTTGAATTGATCCTCTGAATAGGCGTGAACTTCAGTCACTGAAAGTGCCTATCATATTTTATATCAAGTACAGGCTACTTCTAGAAGTTAATTATAAAAAACGACAGCAGAAAGTACAGTAAAATGGCTTTGTATCGTGCGTGTTCAAGAGAATACAAGATATAAAGTTTCAAGGTGGATGTTGCTGCAGAAATTACCTTTTGCTTCTGATTTTGTTGAGAAAGCCAAGAGGGTTCATGAAGTCAAAACAAGGTCAGTCTCTTTTCCATGTGATCTGACTGAACTTGTAGATGTATGTTTTCCTGTAGCTTTCTAAAGTAAAGAAAACTAAAAATGTCAGAAGGTGTATTCTTATTAATACGTGAGCCAACCTATTGCTATAGGGTGTTAATTGATATATTCTGCATGACAAGTGCTTAGAACACATCAATGGCTAAGAAAACCAGGGGCGGATGAGAGTTTTGCGGGGCCCAGGGCAGCACAATTTCGTGGGGCCCCCCTTTGGAGAAAAAATAGAAAAAAAGGCATCCCCCCTGTGCCCATTCCTCCAGTAGCCCCACTCTGATCATGTGAGCTACCCCTCCTCATCCTCTCTCCTAACACCTCCCTCTACAAACCTGCCCTGCCTCTCTCCTCTGGTGCTGGTCCCTCCCCTACAGGTGTCTGCCCTTCTGCTTTACCCCCAGAATCCCCTGGCACCTGCACCTTCCCTTACCCCTGCACCCTCCTGGTGCCTCCCCCTTTCCTCACTGACCCTGCGCCCTTTGCTCTCTTTTTCCCTGATGCCCACTCCCTCACCATCCTCTGCCCCCATTCCCCTCATGCCGCTGTGCCCTCACACATGCCTTGCTCCATCCCCACCTTCCTCATGCCCACCCCTTCTTTCAAGCCTTCTCCCAGCACCTCCCCCTCCTCCCTTTAGCCCCCAATGCCCTTACCCTCTCCTCTCCCAGCATCACCCTGTCCCCCCTCCCACTGACACCTCTCCTCCAGCCCTTTTCCTCATTGTCTCCACTTGGCCCCCTGGCATTTGTCTCTCCTCCACGCTGTCCCTTGGTGCCTTCCCCTTTCTTCTCCTGACCTGCCCCCCTCCCCTCAGCACAAGCCCCTTCCTCTGCCATCCACCTTCTGCCTTCCAGTTTGCAGGGCAGCCGCAACCCTGGCCCAGACTCCAGACCACGTGCCAAACCGAGTGGTGCAACGCTGGGCTGCGCAGTTTTAAAGTCCCAGGCTGTGACATCACGCCACGCCCAGGCGTCTCCCCTCTCAGCTGTTGTGCAGCGTTTCAGCACGCCGCGCATGCGCTCCCTCAGCCCCACATGGCCCGTACTGGCCGGGAAATTTAAAGTGCGGGGCTGCGGCGCCCCATCACAACCTCCCTCCTTCTCCAGCAGCCGCCAGCCGGCCTTTCGGCGGATGGCCCACCAGGAAATTCCCAGTATCCCGCCGGACCAGTCCACCCCTGGTGCTGGTGCGGGGCCTATTGAAGCGCAGGACCCGGGGCAGTCACCCCACTCGCCCTGCCCTATATCCGCCGCTGAAGAAAACAATGCAAAATGCCCAAAATGGGTGCAAAATTCTGCAAAACGCAGCAGTGTTTGAGTAAAGCCATCTTACATATTTTTAGTCTTTAAGGTGCTGCGAGACTATTCATTGTTTTTTAAGTTCTTTTAATGAAGTCACTCAAAAATCAGGTCACCCCTTTCTCCCCTAAGTCTTCTCATTTACCGCCTCAATCTGCTGAGAAATCTTTCTGAAACCGAGAGATGATCATTATACTCATTATGCTCTTTCTCTTGAAGAAAATATGAAAAGAGATTCACAGAGGGAACGTAATTTAAGAATATACAGAACTTGAAACTGCACAAGAGCTTCTTGATTCTCACAATTACCATAAAAACTAAATGAAATAAAAAAGAAAGATGAACTTAAATAATAGTTGTCCTCTATTGTATTTTCTGCCATCTTATCCCATATCTCTTTCCTTATCTTATCAGGAGGCAATGGGACTCATCTGAGTAAAGCTAGGTTTCACTGAATGAATTTTTAAGACTCTGGATGAATATGTCTTTGTCAGTCCCAGAAAGGCTGTATGGTGGATCTGACAGTTCTGCAGTTCTACTTCTGATGCCTTTGGGGAACAAACAAACTTGCTAATTCTAACATAAAGATTTTAATTTACACAAGCTGACAATTTATGATCATTTACGCACAGCAATTTTTAGGATATGCAAGCTTCATCTGCATTGGAATGCTAGGGTTTGACTCTTAGGTCTGATACTCAATTCCAGTGTGATCCTTCTGTTTCACTGCCTACACAAGTGGACTATAAACCTTTGGGAACTCCTCCAGTGTTCAGAGACTCCTCAAGAGGCATAGAGAAAGTGCAGCTGCTCTATGTACCCCTCCATGCAGCCCATTGTAGTAGGGGTCAGACTAGAGGAAAGGAAATGTGACTATGTGTTTCTAAATTTAACATAAAAATGGAGATTCCTTTATCTGCCTTTCGAGAACACAGAATTTTGGTAGTTACAAGGACAACTTAGTTTGTGTCCTTGTCTTCTGTAGAGGCAGCCTCAAATCCATTTGCAAACATTGCAGGAAAATCTTATCTGTGGCTTCAGTTCCTTTGACAGTAATTAAAACGGCAAACATTTTGAACACTTCACAAGATTCCTTACAAAAATTGACAGTTTTACAAGACATGAGATTGTGAGACTAACGATAAAATCATGAAAATAAAGAACTCTTTTATTGCATATCAATTCTGTTTCTCGTAATTTGCAAATTATAATTTTCTCCCAACAGTAATTATATTCTTATAATATTTTACCTAACTTAGGTGTATTCACACATATCTGATTTTGGAAATGATTGGGATTTTTTTCTCCTTTTTATGTTTCTTGTACTTCTCTTTTTCAGGAAGAAGCCTTGCTTTGAGCACTCCTGTGCCAAATGTAAAAGCAAATATCATATCTCATGAAGAGGATGGGAGAAGCCTCATAAGAAATTAATATAATGTATTATTCCGATCTACAAAGCCACAAACATAAAACTGCCTTCAACACTAGTCTGTTGCAGCCTAAACAAAAATAATTTTGGCTAATAGTTTGAATGTCATGATGAGATCATACATTAATCTGAATTTCTTGGAATAACCAATTGGCCGCCCACAGAGAAATAATACATATTAATTAAATACTTATTTCTTGTATAGTTCTTTTCATTAGAAGAGCTAAAAAAGTGCTTCACAATTGTTAATGTATCCTGCAGAAGTGCTAGTCTCCTAACACAGATGGACTGAGGCTAAGAGAGGTTAAGGCGTGGTCAACACTAGGACTTTACCCTGAATTTAGCCCCCGACAGTCGCTTATAAGAACATAAGAACATAAGAATGGCCATACTGGGTCAGACCAAAGGTCCATCGAGCCCAGCATCCCATCTGCCGACGGTGGCCAATGCCAGGTGCCCCAGAGAAGGAGAACAGAAGACAATGATCAAGTGATTTATCTCCTGCCATCCATCTCCTGCCCTTGTTATGAAGGCTAGGGCACCATACTTTATCCCTGGCTAATAGCCATTTATGGACCTAACCTGCAAAAATTTATCAAGCTCTTTTTTAAACCCTAATAGAGTCCTGGCCTTCACAGCCTCCTCGGGCAAGGAGTTCCACAGGTTGACTGTGCGCTGTGTGAAGAAAAATTTCCTTTTATTAGTTTTGAACCTACTACCCATCAATTTCATTTGGTGTCCCCTAGTTCTTGTATTATGGGAAAAGGTAAATAATTTTTCTATAATCACTTTCTCCACACCATTCATGATTTTATATACCTCTATCATATCGCCCCTCAATCGCCTTTTTTCCAAACTGAAAAGTCCCAGTCTCTCTAGCCTCTCCCCATATGGGACCCTTTCCAAGCCCCTAATCATCTTAGTCGCCCTTTTCTGAACCTTTTCTAATGCCAATATATCTTTTTTGAGGTGAGGAGACCACATCTGCACGCAGTACTCGAGATGTGGGCGTACCATAGTTTTATATAGGGGAAGTATGATATCTTTTGTCTTATTATCTATCCCTTTTTTAATAATTCCTAACATCCTATTTGCCTTACTAACTGCCGCTGCACACTGCGTGGATGTCTTCATAGAACTATCCACTATAACTCCAAGATCCCTTTCCTGATCTGTCGTAGCTAAATTTGACCCCATCATGTAGTACGTGTAATTTGGGTTATTTTTTCCAACATGCATTAGCTTACACTTACCCACATTAAATTTCATTTGCCATTTTGCTGCCCAATCACTCAGTTTGCTGAGATCTTTTTGTAGTTCTTCACAATCCCTTTTGCTTTTGACTGTCCTGAACAACTTTGTGTCATCTGCAAACTTGGCCACCTCACTGCTTACCTCATTTTCTAGATCATTGATGAACAAGTTGAACAGGATTGGTCCCAGTACTGACTCCTGGGGAACACCACTAGTTACCCTCCTCCATTGTGAAAATTTACCATTTATTCCCACCCTTTGGTTTCTGTCTTTTAACCAATTCTTGATCCATGAAAGGACCTTTCCTCCTATCCCATGACCACCTAATTTACGTAAAAGCCTTTGGTGTGGGACCGTGTCAAAGGCTTTCTGGAAATCTAGGTATATTATATCCACTGGGTGCCCCTTGTCCGCATGTTTATTAACCCCTTCAAAGAATTCTAACAGATTAGTTAGACACGACTTCCCTCTGCAGAAACCATGCTGACTTTTGCCCAACAATTCGTGCTCTTCTATGTGCCTTGCAATTTTACTCTTTACTAGTGTTTCTGCTAATTTGCCTGGTACTGATGTTAAACTTATCGGTCTATAATTGCCAGGATCTCCTCTAGAGCCTTTTTTAAATATTGGTGTTATATTGGCCATCTTCCAGTCATTTGGTACCAAAGTGGATTTAAAGGATAGGTTACAAACCACTGTTAATAACTTCGCAATTTCACATTTGAGTTCTTTCAGAACCCTTGGGTGAATGCCGTCTGGTCCCGGAGACTTGTTACTATTCAGCTTATCAATTAATTCCATAACCTCCTCTAATGTCACTTCAATCTGAGTGAGTTCCTCAGATTTGTCACCTAAAAAGGCTGGCTCAGATTTAGGAACCTCTGTAACATCCTCAGCCGTGAAGACTGAAGCAAAGAAATCATTTAATCGCTCCGCAATGGCACTGTCTTCCTTGATCGCTCCTTTTATATCTTTATCATCCAAGGGCCCCACTGCTTTTTTAGCGGGCTTCCTGCTTCTAATGTATTTAAAAAACATTTTACTATCATTTTTTGAATTTTTGGCTAGCTGTTCCTCAAACTCTTTTTTGGCTTTTCTTACTACATTATGACACTTAATTTGGGAGTGTTTATGTTCCTTTCTATTTTCCTCACTAGGATTTGACTTCCACTTTTTAAAAGCTGCCCTTTTCTCTTTCACTGCCTTTTTAACATGGCTGTTTAGCCATGGTGGTTCTTTGTTAGGTCTCTTACTGTGTTTTTTTATTTGGGGTATACATTTAAGTTGGGCCTCTAGTATGGTGTCTTTAAACAGTTCCCATGCAGCTTCCAGGGATTTTAGTTTAATTACTCTCCCTTTTAGTTTCTGTTTAACTAGCTTCCTCATTTTAGTGTAATTCCCCTTTTTGAAATTAAATGCCAGAGTGTTTGACCGCTGCGGTGTTCTTCCCAACACAGGAATATTAAAAGTTATTATATTGTGGTCACTATTTCCAAGCGGTCCAGTAACAGTTACCTCTTGGACCAGATCCTGCGTTCCAGTCAAGACTAGGTCGAGAATCGACTCTCCCCTTGTGGGTTCCTGTACTAGCTGCTCCAAGAAGCAGTCATTTAAGGCATCAAGAAATTTAATCTCTGAATCCCGTCCTGAGGTGACATGCACCCAATTAATATGGGGATAATTGAAATCTCCTATTATTACTGTGTTTTTTATTTTGGTAGAAATAAGTGATTCATCCACACTACCAAGCCTGTTGCTCTGCCCTTAGGGTGGTCGATGTCAAATCTTGTAGTCCTGCTTTTCACGAGGAATTCCCAACCATGCATATCCAAAATTACACTAGTGTAGAAGCTGCATTGCTGGAAATCTGATCCCATTCGCCTCTAGGAGCAAGGGCAGAGTTTCAAGAGGGTGGGGGAGGGAGGCGGCAGCCATGCGCTCCAGGACGTGGCTTGCTTTTCTTCCCATTGCCCGGACAGTCAGGGAATGAGGGGAAAATACTTGCATCCTGTGCATACCTCTCACACCTGGCTGGGGAAGGGATCTCATGACCGCTCTGGCCACACCTTGCATCTCAACGACTCTCCCACTGAGCTCAAGAAGCCCCGGGAACTGTAGAATGGCCTGTCCCATGTGGCCAGCTTTGCGAGCCCTTGGTGAGTGAGCAGCACACTGCAACATGAGTGCCTCCAACATTCCCTCAGACACTCCTATGGCTGTGAGCACTTCTGCTCCCACGGACTCCACTGCCGAGGGTCTCAGAAGAGCTCCAGCCCGGAATGCATGGGAAATTGTGGATCTCTGTGAGGTTTGGGAAGAGGAGTCCATGCCCCATGACCTCTGGACCAAGAAAAGGAACACCAACATGCATGGCAGGATCGCCGCCAGCCTCAGGGCAAAAGGCCATTCTGGGACCCTAAAGGAGTGCAGGCTGAAAATCAAGTGGCTGTGGCAGTTTTATCAGGAGACTAAGGTGTTGCACAGATGCTCTGGGGAAGCACCTCATACTTGCTGCTTTTACGAACAGCTAGATGTCATTCTGCGGGGGAGGCAGCCAGTTCCCCCTCCCTGGTCGTTGAGTCATGCCTGTTGCATGCCTGACGACAGCTTGCAGGAAGGTGGGGTGGGGGAGGGCCACAAGAAGGAGGAGAAGGAGGAAGAGATCAGCCAGAGGATGGTGCCCAAGAGCCAGGAGGTGCTCTTGAACTTGGAGCCAGTCCCCCCATCCCAGGATGTCTCCCAGGCCTTCGACAGCCAGGGGGAGGGCACTTCTGGTGAGTTCTCTAACTTTATTTAACCACAAGCAGGGTCAAGGCAATGGTCTGTGAGAGGCTCTGTACTCTCTCTCTGCCTACTCAGAACCAGGGTGCGTGTGTGTGTGTGTTCAGTCTTGACTACGCAGCTCCATGGAGCCATCATGTAGGAACCCCTTGATCTTTCTCACAAGGTCCCTGCCTTATTCCATCCTCTGCAGTAGGACACCTTCCCACACCCAACCACTAGTAAGTAGTTTTGTGTCATGGAACCACACAGCAACAGCAGCATAAGGCCCACATTCATAGCCACTTTCAGCCAGCATTTGCTCCTGATCAAGCACAATGATGCAGAGAAGACTGATATCTCACATGGCAATCTGTCAGGAGGAGAAGTGGGGGAACCTATTAGCACTCTCTCCGGAAAGCAACATGTGCTGCTCACACATCACCCACTCCCCCTACCTGCAGGCAGGGAAAAAAGTACTCTGGGAGTCAATGTGTGCTGGACACAGGGGGGAGTCGACCTGCCCAACCCCTGTCCAACTGCAGGCTCCTGCCCTGGCTGGGAATGTTGCACTGTTCCCAGAAGCTGTGTGTGCACTGGACACGGCAGGAACCTGCCCTCTGCTGCCACACCCCTCCTGCCTGCAGGCTCATGGCCTGGCAGGCCCCTTACCATTACTGCCTGCCTCCGGACTGAATGTTTCAGGTATCTAAAAGGATGTTACAAGGAGGAAGGAAAAAATTGTTCTCCTTGGCCTTTGAGGATAGGACAAGAAGCAATGGGCTCAAACTGCAGTAAGGGAGGTTTAGGTTGGACATTAGGAAAAAGTTCCTAACTATCAGGGCGGTTAAACACTGGAATAAGTTGCCTAGGGAGGTTGTGGAATCTCCATCTCTGGAGATATTTAAGAGCAGGTTAGATAAATGTCTATCAGGGATGGTCTAGACAGTACTGGGTCCTTGCATGAGGGCAGGGGACTGGACTCGATGAGCTCTCGAGGTCCCTTCCAGTCCTAGTATTCTATGATTCTATGATTCTCCTGATGCTCCCCTGAGATGTCTGTGCCCCTGCTGTAAAGTGCCCCTTTTAAAGCAAAATGTGACCTTGCATGACACACTTCTCCATTGTCTGAAATGAGACCTTTGTGGTTGGCAAAGAGATTAGGGATAAGTTTCCCAAAAAGTATCTCCTGTGATGTCTGCCCTTGAAACTTTTCTTAACACCTGGGACAGCTGCCAGCTGGGTGTGTCCTACACCTCCCACTGCATCTGCCTGCCTGGCTGGGATCCACAGGTGGAAATGGACCAGGAACGAACTGTTCAGGGAGCAAATGGAGGTGATGTTCTTCACCCTGACCTCAGTGATGAAGTGTGTGGCAACCTGCCTGGAATGGGCCACTGGCCAGAACCCTGCCCACATTGTGGCTTCCACCACCAGGGTCCCCAGGGGCCATTGGGGCCCCAGAACATGGTGGGGGTGACCTCCAGGGCAGCCAAAGCCTCCAGGCTATCTGGAGGGAGGTGGCAGTCCCACTCCCATTCCCAGTCCCACTTCCAGGTCTCCAATTCATGCCCTTTCCTGTTGTTTTCCCCCAAGTAAACAGTCCAACAGTCCTGCTTGTTGAATAATTGTCTTTTTCAAACCAGTTTGGACCATCTCTCTAACCCCGGGACATAAATGAGATTTTAAAGGTGTAACTGACATGATGCATAGTTACTGCCAATCCTGGCCTGTACTGCCACACCCATTTAAAGATTAAGCATGGATTTTTGAGTATCAGACCATGTTAGTCTGAATCTGCAAAAACAATGAGAAGACCTGTGGCACCTTATAGACTAACAGATTTATTGGAGCATAAGCTTTCGTGGGCAAAGACCCACTTCATCAGATGGATTTTTAAATTAGTTAATAATGTTTAAAAATTTTAATCTTTTTGAACGTTCTTACAATTGTTGTGGACACAAATCAGTAATGCACTGACCTCCACATGACTCAAGTGTAAAACAATTGTTGTGTATACGGTAGTTTGTGAATCACCACTTTTTTTTTTGTAGAAAAACCTTGAATTTGTAAGTATTTTTGTACCTTTACACTACTGAATACACAGTTAGTAGAAGCATCTAAGATATTGATATGTTCTCTACTGACACAAACATATTTTCCCAGCTAATCATGACAGAATTACAGAAGTTTAACTTATCCTTTTAGTTCTTACCTCTAGATACTTACTACTCTTATAAATGACCTTTTTGGAATTCTATATTGAAGATGCCTACCTATTCAGGATGGATTGGAGTGTTTAAATATAAACCAGAGAGATCTTGAAGAGAGTAGTATGAGCCAATTTGATTCTAAAGAAACTCCTTCAGGTACCTACTTAATCTTTTTCTACAATACAATGTGTTCTCTCTCTCTCGCTCAGCTGTTTTATCTGACACTTCACCAATGGCAAAGCCCTATGAACTGGCATTTCTGAGCTTCTTGGAAAATCTAGCTTATAGTTCAGTTGGTGTGGGGCTGGCAGGCTCCCTACCTGTCTCTGCATGGCTCTGCAGAAGTGGCAACATGTCCCTGCTGCTCCTAGGTGGAAGAACAGCCATGGGGCCTCTGTGTGCTATTCCCACCTCACTCCGCCCTGAGTGCTGTATCCGCAGCTCTCATTGGCTGGGAACCACAGCCAGTGGGAGCTGTGAGGGTGGTGCCTGTGGATGGAGTTGCTTAACTGCATTTTCACCTAGAAGCAGCAGGGACATGACCCTGCTTGCAGGGAACTGCACAAGGTGAGTGCCACCCTGATCCTGCACCGCAAAACACCTCCCACAACCCACCCACAGCACAGAACTCCCTCCATCACTTATTCCAAGTTAATTTGTATTTGACCAACTTGCACCCCCCTTTCCTCCAACATGCTGGATAACAAAGCTTTGGATGTATGTTTGTGTACCACCCAAAGCACAGCATGTCCTCCCCCTCCGCAGCCCTCAGAGCCACCTGGAGCATGCCGCACGGCACTCCAGCAGCAATTCAAAGGGTTGCAGGGCTCTGGTTTTCACTGCTGCCATAGGCTACGTCTAGACTGCAGGCTTCTTTCAGAAGAAGCTTTTCCAGGAGAGATCTTCAGAAAAAACACTGAATGGGCGCTATCTCGCATTTCAGCTGTGACTGCTATGGACGGAGTGGCCACCAGGGCACCTAGGCTTTTTCCTCTTTCCTCTTCTTTCGAAAGAACTCCCTCTTCCCCGTCCACACATGTCTTTTTCCAAAAGAGCTCTTTTGGAAAAAGGCTTCTTCCTTGTAGAAAGAAGTTTACCAATGTCTGAAAAACCCCTCTGTTCTTTTGATTTTTTTTGAAAGAATGCATTTTCAGCGTGGACGTATGTGAAGTTTTTCCAGAAAAAATGGCCGTTTTTCCAAAAAAACTCTGTAGTGTAGACATAGCCACAGTAGGTAGCAGTGGCGGTGGCTGGGAGTTTTGGGCCCCATTTGAATCACTGTGCCAGGGGGCAACTGCCCCTTTTGCCCCATCTTGTCAGCGGGGTGTGTATATCATCATCTTTAAGTATCCAAAAAGGGGTATTTTCAAACAGTCTCTAAAAGTTTGTCACACATGGTCTCCATATTCTCCATTTAACAGTATATTACCAGTCCCTCTGTTTGAGAGCCAGGTCCCCCTCTGGTACTGTATGGTGTATAGCAGTGAGGAATAATTCAAGCATTACAGAAGTACAGCAATTACTATAATACTAGAATTATACTTTGACTCCATGAAAACTAAGCCATGGAATCCCATAGAATTTACATAGCGCATACCTTGCAAGTGTTGCCAAATACCATATGGAGACAGTCACCTCCTGCAGTAACCTTGTTACATATTAGTTGCGTGCAGCAATACTGTGTATAGTGCTAACCTTTTCAGCTAAGAATTCAATCAGATATTTTTACTTACAGTAATTTCAGAATAACTACATCATAATTAGATGCCTCTCCTCTTGTGATCTCTCTAATGGCTTTCTCATAATTTCCTCCTCAAATTGAAGCTTTTCTTCAAGGCTATGCACAATTCCTACATGCTTAAAGGTCTGTTTTAACATCCTGCTACTCCTTCCTATTCATCTTTGCTCCATCAACAAAATCCACTCTTTACTCTTTCTTTTTCTCATTTTTGGATCTTTTCCCATGCTGTCAGAAATTCTAAGCATGTTAAGTATAAATCAGGATCAAATTTTGCATCATTTATTTAATTTTATTAATACTTTTTTAAGGCTTGCCCAAATTCACGCTTGATGTAGCTCCACAGACTTTACTGGAATCACATCAGAAGTTTGTTACTCTGCTACTAAACAGAGCTCTTTCATTTATATTTTGTAGTTGCTTCATAAATGTTTTCTGGGCCTTAGCCATCCGGAAATATTTATGTCTTTTTTTTATTGGAAGTCTAATGCCAAATATTTCTTGAGAAACCAATAGAATATCTTGCTTTGGAAATAATATTTACTTTTTTACCCCATTATTAAGAAATGTAATGAAGAAATTTTACTAAATACATTTCTGATGTTCTTCTTTTGGCTACATTGACATTATTCAGCCGAGTTATTACCAGAAATAGTCAAACTGCTTTTTTTTTACACTCTGCATTTTAAAGAAGCAGACTGTTTTAGCCACCAGAGAGAAATATCAATAGAAAAGAGACAGATGTTCCAATGTTTTCTTTATAAAACTAAGGAACTAACTAAAATGCCACTGAAGAGTGAGCTAGAAATATTACACAATGATGACATTGTCCTAAGCAGATGAAGAAAATGTACTATTTAAATTACCAGTATTGCTCACTAGCATACTTGCAATAATTAGTAATTATATGCTCAACAGGAACACATAGTAAAGGATACGTAATTCCTTCCTACCAATATAATAAAGGGAGATTACATATAAATGTCTATTCAATGGAGAGGATACAAGACTTGCCAACAGCTGTAAGAAAGAGAGAGAGAGAGAGAGAGAGAGAGAGAGAGAGACAGAGAGTTTAATTAACAAGTACTATCCAGAGAGATATTTTGTAGGAAGAATGACTCATAAGATAATAATGCAACTTTGCCAGTGGCCAGGATGGGAAGGGAGAATATAAAGGAATAGCTTGCACTTAACGAAGTAGAAATAGTTGCTATATCTTTAGGAAACTGAAAATGTGCCTTTGTTGTCTGCTTACTCATATCCTTGCAGTACATTTCTAGTTTGTTAGGTGGGAATAAAAAGGTTTGAGTTTGCTCTAATGCTGTCTGGCAAGGACAAAAGGGTCGGCAACATGTGTCTTCCTCAATAGAAAGAACTCTTTGTATTAAAAATAGTATCAGTAATAAAGTAGAATCAGAAGAAAAGTAACATATTGTCCAGGACTGCCTCTTGTTCCAAGTTTCATGTACTTTTATGGAGTTTTAAAATCTTTATGAAAGTGTTAGTTTTTCAAAGCTGCCGCTCTGGTACTACTAGAGAATATGCTAAATCAACCGGGAACTCCAAAAAATAGTGCTTTGTGGAGAACTATGACCATTATTAATAGTAAGTATTCCTGGTTTACCTCACTGAGACATTTCCACTGGAAAACTATGGTGGAACCTCAGAAGAAGACCATCTTTGTTCCTTGCCACTCTCTGAAATCTGGGCTCCATCAGAGTCAGTAGAGTTTTGTCATTGACTTCAGTGGGGCCAGAATTCACTATGAGAGTCATGATGGGCCTAATTTTTGCCATGGATACATTTTGCTGCAAACTAGTTTCAAGCTGCTGCCTAATTAATTAAGCAGTAAGTCCATCCAGCTCTCTTCAGAAAGAAAAGATACTCAAATCATTTTTAAAAATGTTTTCTTCCCTTCATCTTAAGAAAATCAGTATTTCCCACCTGCTCCTGGCTAAAGACAGCTAGAGATTGCTGCACCTGAAGACCACTGATGTGGGTGAAGAGGCACTGGAGACTACTCGAGTGCTCCTGAAAGGGTGAACGTAGTATTTCTTCTTCCATGGAATTAGAGACTTCTTCAGGTTCAATCTCTGCAGTTAGCCTATGAAAATATTTTGTGACAACTGAGCAAACTTTATTATTCCACACTGCCTGAATGAACAGCTGGTTGTGGAAGTCTATGAGGGCTGCTGTTTCACCATTTCAGGGACAGGCCAGCCCTCTTCCTCTCATACCTTCCGCAATGCAATTCAGGAAATAATAATAAAGCAAGATATTGTATTAGGTAAGAGATCACATTTGGAAGGGGAAGGATGATGAAATCTTAACTTTTAAATGAGATGACAGGATTTTCCCACTGTCCCATCCTGATTACAAGTGTTGGAAATTTACAGAGAATAGAAGGATACATTGTCTTGACTCACTGGAGCATGGGTGGCTCATTTGAATCCAACAGAATTCTAGGAGAGGAGAGATTAGACCTCTGGGAGAAGGAACAAAGTTCTAGGATGTATAGTTTGAGCCAGAGACTTTAAAAGTAGCAAAGCGCCGAAAAGAAGGTTAGGCTGGAGGTTAATGTTATTTTGGAAGTGAGCATTTCTGAATACAGTCAAATGCTAGAAGAAACCATTCCTACAAATAGGAAGTAACTTCTGTTGGAAATTATGAAGGGATGATGGCAGCATATGCCACACTTCTTTATAACATTTTCCTGATCTTTCCGTTTGTCTTTTATTTTAAAAACCCTTTAGGACTTATGTTTTTCATAAGTAATACATATAACTGTAGAATAATTACCCATATGTTGCAAATCAAATAATTCATTGATATATTGAGATGTTCTAATTTCTTCTCAGGCTTTTTAAAAATTATCATTGTTGCAAAGCAACCACTAAGGCTACGTCTACATTGCTTCCCTCTTCTACAAAAGCCTATGCAAATGAAGCGTGGATTAGCATATTGTCACACTTCATTTGCATAATTATTAGGAGCCATTTTTGCATGAGAGGTTTTTGCGCAAAACCCCCCTCTTGCGCAAGAGCTGTTCTTCCTCATTTTTTCAGGAAGAACTGCTATTGTGCAAGAGGGGGCTTTTGTGTAGATGGCACCTTTTTGTGCAAAAACCTCTTGTGCAAAAATGGCTCCTAATTAATTATGCAAATGAAGTGCGGCAATATACTAATTTGAATCTTCTGAGTTGAAAATAAGAGGTAGGGCCTGCACCATTCCATGATATCCCCGTTCACCTGTACAGCCTCTTGGGGGCAGGAAAA
Source organism: Pelochelys cantorii (assembly GCA_032595735.1). Lineage (NCBI taxonomy): Eukaryota > Metazoa > Chordata > Testudines > Trionychidae > Pelochelys > Pelochelys cantorii. The sequence goes on along the minus strand of CM064329.1, from coordinate 40,896,694 downwards.
GCATATTTGTTAACCAAGGGTACATCTAGACTACACGCTCTTTAGAAAGACGCTTTCTCGAAAGAATCTTTTGAAAAAGCTTCTTTTGAAAGAGATCGTCTAGACAGCCACAACTTTTTTCAAAAAAGAGATCTGCTTTTTCAAAAGAGAGCACCCAAGCAATCTGGATGCTCTCTTTCAAAAAAGCCCTGTTTGCGTTCAAGAATGCCTTTTTTCGAAAGAGCTCTTTCCAAAAAAAGGCGTTCTTCCTCGTAAAATGAGGTTTATCGCTGTCGAAAAAAACGCCACATTCTTTTGATTTAATTTCAAAAGAATGTGGTGGCAGTCTAGACACAGGTGAAGTTTTTTCGAAAAAAGGCCACTTTTTTCGAAAAAACCCTTTAATCTGGACATAGCCTGAGAGCGGTAAAGCCACAGACAGCTCCAATTGGGAAATGGATATAGTTTCCCTCTTAATTGGCAGGAGAAGATAATCCAACCAAGCAACAAATTGCTGCTTGTATCATGCCCTTGCCTAAACTCTGATTTGGAGGAACCCAGAATTAACCGGCTGTCATTTTAATTTGTTTTGGATAGCTTTTCAGTTAGCATGCTTGGAAAATGTAGGCTTGATGCTGGGTGATAACTAGCAAGGTCATCAACATCAAACACTCATCTCTTCAGTGGTAGTCAGATTGTTGAGAATGTTGGAATAGGAGAATTCTCTGTTCTAAAGAGATGTTAACTGTCTCAGTTAATTGGATCCTCTCTGTTAGTAGCCAGAAAAGGCAGCAGAGTCAGTTGCAGTGGTCTTCTTTGACTTCCTGTGCAGATAGACATATTTTTGAAGGTGTCTTTGGCTTGTTGTTACTGGTAACCTGCAACGCCATCCCTGAAATGACTTTCCTGTGTGGTTTTAATGATCTTATTTCACTTGTTCCCTTCTCACATTTTTTACACTTTAAATATTTTCAGCGTGCTACTTATAACTTTTCAGCAAATGGATAGTAAAGCATGACTTGGAGAATGAGTCACATTTTATACCTTTGTGTTAGTCCTTCAGCTTTGTTTTTTATAGCCCCAATCACCATGACATCTTCATTTGCCACAATACTTTCTTGATCTTCTCTTAGATGCCTTCAAAATGTATCTGAGCTCAGTTCAGAGAAATCTCAATCCCTTTGAATCAGGAAATTATAGCCTATTTAAATGGAATATCTCTGGCCACAAGGGGTTTTTTATTATTATTGTAAAAGATGGGCTTAAGAAATACATTTGACTGAGTTGACAATGATCACTCTCTGATGTGTTGACCTTAGAGGTTGTGCCTATGCAAGTATATATGTTACATAAAGAAATTTGGCTTTAATATAGCCTTTTATGATCTGTGGATATGTAGTCAGGCACAGAAATAACAGCAGTGACGCACAAACTGCAAGATACCTACCTATGAAACACAATGTTAAATAACAATATGTACAATATTTTTTCTAAAAAACCATAGCTGCTTGGCAACCACTTGAAATACAGAGAAAAACAGATGTTCCCTTATTTAATTAAATATTTTCTTCTTTCCTGAGAAATACAAATCATCTTATCAGAAACCCGTTTTCATGTTACATGGTTTCCATCCTCAACTATTCAGAACCCTCATTTACTTGAAGATGGTCCCAGGACCGTCACCTGGTGTCCCACAATGCTGTCCTGTGTCCCATCCTGTTCAGCATGCATACGAAGCCAAAACGGAAACCAGAAAGGTAATATGGGATGAAATGCCAGACATTTAGAGATGACTCTCCACTTTACATCTTTTTTTTTACAACAGATGTAAACAGGGCCATCTCGCAGCACTAAGATTGCCTAACTGAGATCAGCACTGGGATGAAGAGCTCTCTAAAACTGAACTCAGGCAGGCCAATGTGATGCTATAAGGAGAGGTAAACATTCCGAAGAAACTGCTTCCTTCCTAATATCTCCCTCTATTATGGGTGCCTTCCCACTGATGCCTTCCCACTGACTTGCAGTCAGTTCACATAGGGGTGCTGCAGTGCATTTCGATTCCAAATTAACTAGAGATGTGAAAAGAATCCATTTCCTCTTAGTGCTGGCAAGAAAAGTGTGCCTCAGTCCTCTTGGACCATATTTGGTCATGGTGAGCTCTGCATCTAGGTTCAATTATTAAAGACTTGTTAAAATTAGGAACGAAGCTACATACCCTGAAAAAGCTCAGTTAGTACCAAATGCAATGGCCTGTCTTGTTAGGAACACAATTGGTCATGAACATACCACAACCTTCTTTGTGGTATGTACAGGCTTACTGAAAAATACAACCCAAGGTCTCTGTACTGATGCTCAAAACTCACTGGAGAACTAACTCATGCTTGAGAGATCACCCCTCCCTCCATGACCATGTTCTTTCACAACAACTAAGTTACACTCTGTGACAATGATATTGTTGATCAACAGAGAGAAGCATGTGGATACAGAAAATAGCACTTTTATAGAAGCCAGACATAGACTTTGGAACTTCTTCTGACAGGAGATAAATGGCCACCGATCTCACACACTAGGGCTATGTCTACACTGCCTCCGTTTTGTGCAAAAAATATGCAAATGAGGTGAAGCATGGAATATATTCATGCCTCATTTGCATAATTAATTAGGCTCCGTTTTTGCGCAAGAGGCTTTTGCACAAGAGCCATTCTTCCTGAAAAAAATGCAGAAGAATGGCTCTCATGCAAGAGGGGTTTTTGCGCAAAAACGGAGCCTAATTAATTATGAAAATGAGGTACGGCGATATTCCACGCTTTGCCTCATTTGCATATTTTTTGTGCAAAACGGGGGCAGTGTAGACATAGCCTTATAGTATCCTACCTGTACCTTCTGAGGCAGAATTTGAAGCACTAGCCTCAATTTTAGCACCTTACTTTTGAAGATGGAAATAACATGTGAGAGAAATGTTCTTATCTGTTTTTTCTCATCCACACTTCATGCCACTTATTTATCTAAATAACTGATTTGTGGTATAATCAGTGACCTAAACATATAATGTTTAGGATAGTCAAGACAGAAGCAGACTGTGAGGGACTCCAAGAAGATCTCACCAAACTGAGTGATTGGGCAACAAAATAGCAAATGAAATTTAATGTGGATAAGTGTAAAGTAATGCACATCGGGAAAAATAACCCCAACTATATGTACAGTATGATGGGGGCTAATTTGGCTACGACAAATCAGGAAAGAGATCTTGGAGTTATCGTGGATAGTTCTCTGAAAACTTCCACGCAGTGTGCAGCGGCGGTCAAAAAGGCAAATAGGATGCTAGGAATTATTAAGAAAGGGAAAGAAAATAAGACCCAGAATATCTTACTGCCCCTGTATAAATCTATGGTACGCCCATATCTTGAATACTGTGTACAGATGTGGTCTCCTCACCTCAAAAAAGATATTTTGGCCTTGGAAAGGGTTCAGAAAAGGGCAACTAAAATGATTAGGGGTTTGGAACGGGTCCCATATGAGGAGAGGTTAAAGCGACTGGGACTTTTCAGTTTAGAAAAGAGGAGACTGAGGGGGGATATGATAGAGGTATATAAAATCATGAGTGGTGTGGAGAGGGCTGATAAAGAAAAGTTATTTCTTAGTTCCCTAAATAGAAGAACTAGAGGACACCAAATGAAATTAATGGGTAGCAGGTTTAAAACTAATAAAAGAAAGTTCTTCTTCACACAGCGTGTAGTCAGGCTGTGGAACTCCTTGCCAGAGGAGGCTGTGAAGGCTAGGACTATAATAGAGTTTAAAGAGAAGCTAGATAATTTCATGGAGGTTAGGTCCATAAAAGGCTATTAGCCAGGGGATAAAATGGTGCCCTTGGCCTCTGTTTGTCAGAGGCTGGAGAGGGATGGCAGGAGACAAATCGCTTGATCATTGTCTTCGGTCCACCCTCTCTGGGGCACCTGGTGCTGTCCACTGTCGGCAGACAGGCTACTGGGCTAGATGGACCTTTGGTCTGACCCAGTACGGCCATTCTTATGTTCTTATGTTCTAATGAGCTAACTTCAGGCATAGACAGAAAAAAAAAAGGTTGGTGAGTGTTCATTTTAGAGTATTTTTAGCATTACACACGGTTCTGAAACAAATTCCCAGATATGAGCTCCAAAGTTTGTATTGCGATAAAGGGCAAAACGAAAGCCTGAGATCTGAACACTCTCTGTCTTGAGGATGAGGAAGAGAGAGGAACTAGAGGTAGGATTCAAAATCAATCCTAATTTGCATTTATCAAAGTGAGTTGAGCTGCAAATTCAGATATGATGAGCTTTAATAAATCCTTTTAGAATCCAAAAAACATTATAGGTAGGTAAATTAGTGCTTGCTCACTTCTCCAAGGATTACAGCCATCCTGAATTACTTTACAAAGATGCGTTATTGCACAGAACAAATTGAACTCGCAGTCCCCAGTGCTCTAATTGTGGCACAGAGACGATTACACTATTTAGGGCTGTCAATGCATGATATCACTCACTAACAAAAATCTCAATAATGTATCTTCTATAATTAATGGGTTCTTTATTCATTTCTACTGATCAAGGTGCATGGAAAATATCTTTAGTGTCCATGAATTTTCTCCAGTCTAAATATTTAGTATTATTCTTTTCCAGGGAATTGTTGACAAAATAAATAATAATCTGTTCTTGCTGTTTCAGCCCTAAAATAATGAACTTTTCAAGTGTACAGTTTTCCTCTAACGACTAGAAATTGAGCTCTAGCCTATAGTTTCATTAATTAGCAAGGTTTAGGGGTTGGTGATTTTTTTGTTAAATAAAACAAATCAAATGAAGGCAGACATTATTTTGCCAAACACAATTTTTTCAGAAATATACTAAGTCTAGTAAAAACACGTCATGTGGGTGAGAAGCCTGCCATAACCACTGCTACAGCCATACTAGAAAGAAAACTGTCACCAATGATGGAGAATAATAGTGAGTGTGTGAGTCAAGGATTATTACAGTATTATATGCATTATTGTATTGAAAATCTTGGAATCTCACCTGCACTGCAGGAGATTTTCCTGTCTTGCAGGAAGAATTTAGTTGAAAACACCAAATTCTGTTTTTTACAGAAAAAGATGCACTCCCTTCCTCCTAGACAGGAGAAACATTAAGGCTACATCTACACTGTACAGTTATTTCGGAATAAGCTATTCCGGAATAGTTATTCTGAAATAGCTTATTTCGAAATAGCACATCTACATTGCAGGGAAGCCTCAAAATTAGTCCAAGACAGGCTTCCCTAATGTAGACATGCTATCTCAACTTAGCTCCTCACCAGGGCCATTCTAAGTTATTCTTCCTGGAGCTCTATTTCGAAATAGCAGAAGTGGAGTGTCTACACATTCCTTATTTCGAAATAGCTATGTTGGAATAGGCATTATTCTTCGTAGAATGAGGTTTACAGAATAAGCTGTCCCTTATTTCAAAATAACAGAATTGCTGTGTAGACACTCACATAATTATTTTGTAATAACGGCCGTTATTCTGAAATATTTTTGCTGTGTAGATGCACCTTCAGACTCCAGGAATGTTAAATTTGTAATGTTGCAAGTTAAAAAATCCAGCTCATTTGGCATGGCTAAATTTGGTGCTCTTTTGCACATTATTGGATGACAGCTCTGGTCAGTGACAACTGTACGGTGTCTGCCAACGGATGGCCAGATACTAGAATGGACTTAGCTAACTGGTGCATGTAGCCATTCAACAGCTGGGCTGTCTGTAGGTTTTGCACATCGATGTTTCTAGATGCCAGTGAAAAACCTGTAGAAAGTGAGCTGAGACCAACATTCTTGTCTGATGGTTGGTTAACTATAAATCCATCCTACACCATTGGCAAGCTCTGTTCTACCACTTCTATAACTGTTGCCAACTCCCATGACTTTCATCATGAATCTCACAAAATCTGATGGTTTTCTTAAAGCCTCAGCTGCTGGAATCAAGAGATTGCACGAGTATCTCAGCTTTCACTTGCTAAAGACATTAAAATTATAGCCTTCATGAATGTTGAGAAGAAACTAGAAAATGCAAAGCAAGTGTGACCCTAACGCATCGTTTACCAGAGAACAAACAAAAAGAATCCGTTTATTATTTTTAAACAATGGCACTTTTTTGAAGCCATTCTCATGATTTTTTCAGGCCGGACTTTTCTCCTGACTTTTGAGTGCTTGGGGTTGGCAATCTGTACTGCATTCAGCTCAGGCACAATGCACCTCAGTTCTAGCAACCCACACTTCAGTAATTCATGTTTCCACTGAAACTGCCAAAAATGCACCTCTTATGGATAGAGATGCTATAGGCTATGTCTACACTACAAGGGTATTTTGAAATAAGTTATTTTGGAATAATAACTCCCAAAATAACTATTTTGAAACAACAAATGGTCTGGTAGCACTTTATAGACTAACAAAACATGTAGATGGTATCATGAGCTTTCGTGAGCACAGCCCACTTCTTCAGATGACCAGAGTGTTGGATGTCCAGAACCCATGTAGATAGTATCGTGAGCTTTTGTGATCACAGCCCACTTCTTCAGATGACTGGAGTTTTTTAAATAGCATGTACACACTACAGAGAAGCCTCAAAATTAGTCCGAAGCAGACTTCCTTAATGTGGACACGCTACCTTGATTTGGAGCCTCAGGAAACACTGGGCAGTAATTACTTTGAATGGCCCTGGGGAGGAGCTATTTCAAAATAGCAGCAGTGGAGTCCCCACACTACTGCTATGTCGAAATAGCAATTTGGAAATAAGCATTATTCCTCATGAAATGAGGGTTTATTATTTCAAAATAGAAAGCCCTTTATTTCAAAATAATTTTGAAATAATGGGCTTGCTGTGTGGACTCTTGCCTTGTTATTTCAAAATAATGTGAGATATTTCAAAATAACGCTGTAGTATAGACTTGCCTTATAGTGACCAAGACTGTCAAACTCACTTTTACTTAAAAAACAACAAATAGTCTGGTAGCAATTTAAAGACTAACACTCCGTTAGAATCCAGCACTCCGTGGAATCCAACACTCCAGTCATCTGAAGAAGTGGGCTGTGCCCATGAAAGCTCATGATACCATCTACATGTTTTGTTAGTCTTTAAAGTGCTACCACACTATTTGTTATTTTTTAAGTTTATCCTGTACAGACTAACTCGGCTACCCCTTTGGGTCATTTTTACTTGTAACCCAGTTTTGAACTCAGAAAAGACTATATTATATTAACCCATTGCCTCACTCGATGTCTAATCACATAACTTCTTCAGTAATTCTGCTTATCAACTATAGATACTTTTGTAGTATTGTATTATTAAAACAGCCCCATTCTTTTGGAAAGTGTCAGTTTTATATGACACAAAATATATGGTATACACAGAACAGGATCAATGTGATGACTATAAACAGCTCTACTGGCTTTTACAATAAGGAGAAAAAGAAAAACAGTAAGGTGCACTCTGTGGAAGACAGATGATCCAGCAAAAACTATAGTTTTACTCTTCTGTAAAGCTGTTGAACCATAGAAGACAGGTTTAACTAAAAAAGAAAACCTACAGAGGCCTCTTCTGCTAAGTTGTATTACAGTATGATAACAGACTGAGTTTTAATTTTAGTTTATAGTTATGGGCAATCTGTAACACAGCACCACTGTCAAATGGCAGCATATGCTTTGGTTGCAATACCTTTACTTCATTGTAATACTAGAGGTTTTGCGTCAGAGACTAATGTTTCACTTTATTAAATATTTACCAACAACCTATTGGCCATATGTCATAGAGTTTGCATGGTGACAGACTCGGTATTCGTCACCTTTTCAAGCTGATTCTGTTAAATCCACTGTGTTATGCAGGCTCACAGTGCTCTTTCAATAACCCTAGTTTTTGTCCTCTGTTCTTTCTTTGCTAAAGTGGTGTCAATATCACATTTGTGTTCTGTTGAAATGTTTTGCAGTAATTAGCTTGTCAAGGCTTTTTTTATCAGGGTGCCATGGAAGATATCAGCATTCCTTTCTCAAGACTTGTTTATTTGACAGTATTTGTCTTCATTTATTTTCTAAGTGCACAGATACTTTCCATGTGGAAATGAAATTAGTCAAATGATATGATAATACTTAAAAAGTCTATTTAATGCCTCCTCTCTCCCCCAAGAGATAATCTGAGTTCTGGTTCATTTTCCCCTGTTTTAAATAAGACTCACCTAAAAGTATATACAGGTTTACTACAGGTTAGCATTTTATGGCTTCTGATTAGGCATATGGTTTTTGCGTATGGATGAGGAGTTCCTGTTCAACTGATAATGTTAATATTTAACTTTTTAGACTTTTAAAATCTATTTGTGTGTTTCAATCATTTAATCATTCTCAGTTTGATATAGTTTTTACTAAAATGAATTTGTATTTTCAAGTGTTGTTTGCCTTTACAATTTTAAAAGTTGAAGAATTTACATTAAAATGATTTGAAAATATTGGAAGGCAGTCATCTATAAGATTATGTAACTAATTTTGACTATGCAAGCATGCATGCTTAGGTACTCTGATGCTAGCAGCCAAATAAGTACCTCGATGGAAGCAAACTATATTATTATTAAATCAATAACAAACAATGGTATTTATACTCAAACTATGCACAACAATTGATTTACCTCGTGCAAGAATATGTCGACACTTGAACTAGGCTTGTCATATACAGAATGTGGGAGAGATTCAGCAGTGGCCTTGCTTAATATAACACATGTAATATTGTACTTCAGCCCGCTGAAGTAAAGGTGGCTTCATTTATGTTGCTTCAGCAATATTTTCTGATGTTCTGAAATAGTTAAAATCCCCAGGGCAAATTCTGAGAGGATATACGTTACAGGAAATGGAACTATGACAATGACACTCTTAAAAATCTGTCCCCATACCTCTTGTGTTGACCAAGACCCTTTCTCTTGTTAGTCTTGAAAAGCATTTTTAATTCCTATTGAAAAGTGCAGGATTAAGAGCCCTGGAGGCTGAAGTCCTCTTCCTATCCACAGGGACAGTTGAAGCTGCTTTATGCTGGCTGGCCAATATGCCTCAGCCCTGAGCTGGGAGCACACTCACTAGACGTGTGAGGATACTTCCATTTATATACCAATGTGGTGTGATTTTGTAATGTGGGTATCTCTCTGCTAGGATTGGGAAGACAAAAGCCAATAGGTCATTTCATACATTGTAGGTCAATAGACGGTAATAACAACCGGTCACTATCTGGACCAGGGATGGGCAATAACATGGCTGTGGTCTGCCAGGATTAGCCTTGGCAGGCCACTGCTGCTATATTTACCTGCACGGCCACAGGTGCCAGTGATTGCAGCTCCTGTTGGTTGTGGATTGCCATTCCCGGCCAATGGGAGAGGTGGGAAGTGGTATAGATCAGGACACAACTTCCTGCAGCTCCCACTGGCCGGGAACATGATCTGCAGCTAAATGGAGCTGTGATCTCCAGTACCTGTGGCCGTGCAGGTAAATATAGCAGTGAGGTTCCACCAGGAGCTAACCCTGGTTGACCAGATCCAGCCCATGGACTGGTATTTGAGCACATACATTCCCCATATCTAGACTGTATTAATAGCAATAGCATAGAGTTACATGCTCCAGTTCTCCTTACTAGTTCCCTGAGCCATCCAGACTCCCCCAATTTTATCCCTGACTTACCAATTTCATTTTTGATAACAATGGACCTGAAGCGAATCCCTGGATATTGTTATCTCTGAATTTGGAGGAAGTTCAAACCCACATCTGACTTACATGGGGCAACTCTATGTCTAATTTTTGATCACTGTGGGAAAGATCAAAGGCCCATGCTGGGCACTGAGGAAACATAAGGAGTCACCTTGTAAGGCCTACACCATGATAACAGTACAAAGGGAAGAGTAGCCTCTGTGGGATTTGGTCTTCCTGTTCTTAACGGATGGTCTCAAACAGCACGTCTACACAGCAGGGCTAAAGCCGAAATAAGCTACGCAACTTGAGCTGTGTCAATTACGTAGCTTAAGTCAAAAGAGCTTATTTCGGCTTTTGGCGCTGTCTACACAGCAGGAAGTCCAAAAGAGAGCACTCTTCCCCGACTTCCCTTACTCCTGGTACAGTGAGGGTTACAGGAATCGGAGTAAGAAGTCCTCCAGCTTACCATTATTTTAACATTATGTTGAAATAACTGCTTGTGGTGCAGACACGCACTATGTTATTTCAGAATAATGTTACGACATACCAGTGCTGTGTAGACTGACCCAGAGTGGTCAGAGTTTTGGTTCCACCGATTAGCTCAGTGTTTTTCTACAACATGCAATATGTGCCGGGAACAATGGCTCCTGTGGTAAGCACTGAGAGTAATGCTTCTGATCCGACTCGTTTTTTGTGTAGACAAATCAGTGTTTATTTTTGTTTCTTCCCCCCCACTCCTTTTTTCTTTTACCATTTTTGCAAGTGAGGAATGAAATGCAGTGATTTGTCTTATTGTGAACAAAGGATTAACAGAACTGCCATACCTAAACCCATCATTGGAAAAAAGCGAAGTCGCTACAGCCCGATGGCTTTTTTTGTTGGAAGTTTTTGTAAAGGTCAGTGGCTCTCTCTCCACTCCAGTTCAATTCAACTGGAATTTTGCCAGTGTTATGTTGGGAAAAGAATAAAAACTATATGAATATCCACTGATAGTTAAGTGAAGTGTACTTAGCAAAATAAGCAGGTATTTTACAGTTGCAACAAGGGATATCTAGAACTCCTGGTTGTTGATATGCTGCATGCCATAGTCCCTTGGAAAAGCACAGCAACAGCAGGAATATAATTGAGATTGTCTGGCTATCCAGAGATTGTCTGATGGAAGAAGGATGGGAGACACTGGATGTAATTTAATTAGGATGCAACTTTATTCTTAAGTGTCTGGGAGTACCCAGCAAACAGAAAGGATTAATCCTTCCAATATATACATGGGGGGCTTCCATCAGTCCTTATCCATCCTGGTCTCCAGCCAACCCCGTGGTGGGACCTCACCATCCTTCCTTCTTAAAAGAGAGTTAAGGGGGGGCACCCTTTTTCTGGCAGTGAGGTTCATCCCCTAAGTTTTCTCCAAGAAAGGAGCAACTAGCACAATTACAGAAGTATATAAAATCATGACTGGTTTGGAGAAAGTGAATAAAGGTGACTCCTGTCCATAACATAAGAACCAAATATAATTAATAGGTAGCAGGACTAAAACAAATAAAAAGAAATAATTCTTCACACAGTAAACAGTCAACTTGTGGAACTCCTTGCCAGAGGATTTTGTGAAGGCCAAGACAATAAAAAGGGCTCAAAAAAGAGCTAGATGAATCCAAGGTAGGTTGGTCCACCGATGGCTATTAGCCAGGATGGGCAGGGATGAGTCTCTGTTTGTCAGAAACTGGGAATAGGTGAGAGGGGATGAATCACTTGATAATACTTGTTCTGTTCACTGGCCAATGCCAGAACACAGAATACAGAGCTAGATGGATCTTTGGTCTGACCCAGTATGGCTGTTCTTATGTTTTTTGTTCTAAAAAGGGATCCTAAAAAAACTGGTATTTCATCATTTCCAAGAGTGGCAGGGTAAGTGCTGCTCTGCCTGGTCCAGGGAAAAGCGGGCTTTTCCTGCACTAACATGGACCTATATAGTCCCCACTCTCTTTTGGTCACCCAGTGGGAGGATGAGTCAGAGTTCCCACACTGACCTGGTCACAGCTGCAGCAGATGGGTCTCTAGCTCTTAAAGGAGTGCATGCCTTTTCCAACAAGCCAAACAATGGGTCCCATCACTTAGTCTGTGGTGAGGTCATTGTCTTGCCCTTGAAGTGCAGGGCCCTCAAAATTGGCTTTAGGAGAATCTTCATTCTCTGTTAGCAGTACAGTCCTATTCAGTTCTGATTCCCTAATATACACAGAAGCCAGTTCATTACATGTATCCCCCAGATTTGACTGAGCCCAAGTTTTTAGAAAATGGAATTGTACATCTTTTCTGAAGCCAAATATTAAGGTATTTGAAAGGTTGAGATTGGATGGCTCTCACTTGTTGGGGATGAGATGTGATTATTTCTGCTTGCTTCTCATTTAGACTTTTATTCTATATGCAAGCAGTTAAGCTCTGTTGATTTAATATTTTATAAGATTAGCAGTGAGATGTGAAGTCATATTCTTCATAATATATTCTCACCAAAGTCCTGCCCATACTGGTAGGAGAACTTCAACATATTATCATTGTGCTTAAACATAGCTGTTTGTTTATAAACTGTGTAATAGGACTATTTGATTTATATTTTTGCTATTAATGTTAAAAAGTCTCAGAGGGATAACCGTGTTAGTCTGTAACTTTATAAATGAGTAGTCCTGTGGCACCTTAGAGACTAACAAAAATATATAGTATCATGGGTAACACCCACTTTATCAGATGAATTGGACTGGAAATAACAGAATCCAAGATATAAATATAAAACAGCAAAAGAACTATTTGTCATATTTTAGGACCTGTGTTAATGAAGCTAATTAAGTGGGCTGGATGTGTTCCTTTCATAGCTTTTGATGTGTAAATGCAGCTGTTAAAGGACAAATTGGCTTTGTAGTGTGTTAATCAGTGAATGTCTTTATTCAAGCCCAGGGTAACAGTGTCAAATTTGTAGATGAATTCCAGTTCTGCAATCTGTCTCTGTAATTGGATGGTGAAATTCCTTCATGGAAGAACAGCTACTTTTAAATGCATGATTGAGTGACCAGGCACATCAAAATGTTCCCTTACAGGTTTATGTGTGTTACCATTTCTGATGTCTGATTTGTGTCCATTTATCCTTTGTCTCAGAGTCTGTCCGGTCAGGCCAATATACATGGCAGAGGGGCATTGCTGGCACTTGATGGCATATATCGCATGAGAGGTTCTGCAGTTGTATGAGTCCCTAATTTTGTGGCTTATTTGGCTAGGTCCTTCACTAGATCCACTAAATTGAACCCTGGAAGATAGACTGTGGCAGCATCAATCTTCTGCATTGTAGACATGTCCCAAGGAGCCACAGGAATATGTGTCGCTTTTAAAGTTACAGACTAACACAGCCATCTTTCTGAGACTTTTTAACATGAATAGTTAATCTCTGAGGGTATGTCTAGACTACATGCCTTTGTCGCCAGAGGCATGTAAATTAGACTACCCTGCATAGCCAATGAAACCGGGATTTAAATATCCCTGGCTTCATTAAAATAAAAATGGCCACCATGCTGTGCTGGCTCAGCTGATCGTCGGCACAGCGCATGAGTCAAGACATGGATTGGTCAACAAGGGAAGCCTTTGTCGACCGCTCCTGTAAACCTCGTTTCAAGAGGCATAACGGAGTGGTCGACAAAGGCTTCCCTTGTTGACTGATCCGCATCTTGACTCGCACATTGTGCCGATGATCAGCTGAGCCGGCACAGCGTGGCGGCCATTTTTATTTTAATGAAGCCGGGGATATTTAAATCCCGGCTTCATTGACTATGTTGGGTAGTCTAATTTACATGCCTCTGGCGACAGAGGCATGTAAACTAGACATACCCTAAGGTGCCACAGGACTACTTGTTGCTTTTAACTCTTCATATTATATATAATCCCATGTTTCAAGTATAGTTAAGGTTAGGGAGCAAACAGTTAACACATTATGAGAAATGTATGCATAGTTTGTGTGTAAAAAGTTAATGGGGAAGAAACATGGCTATTGAATGCAGGCCTCTGCCACAGCTTTCATTGCTAACTTGCACGAGGTTTAAAGAACAACTAGAAACATTTTAGAAAAGTATGGACCCATGGAGTAATCTATAACATACTTTGAATAGCACTGTTTTCTGGGAAAAAAAATCACTGTGAACATTGTATAAAAAACCATGAAAAAAATCCCATCACAAAAGTCTAATTTCAGTGCCTATAAACTGACAGGTGCTTTACAAATTAAATGCCATGGATAGATAGATTAGATTGTCACAGCTGTACATAGCATGGATCTCATCTCAGCATAGACAAGGTCACACTCTAAAGGAAAGATTCTTAAATACTACAAAACCAGTATTTTATCTTGCGCAAATGTTTGGAGAATGGATGACCTTCACAGAATGGATGACCTTCCATTTTGGTATGCCAGCAATGGTATCCATGTGCAAACAAGAGTATTTGTTACTCATCACTTGTTATTTATCATTTGTTAATCAGCAGTATAAAACACCCCATGAAGGAGCAGAAACAACACTATGTGGTTTAGGCAACTAATCATATTCCATCAGCAGCAAAACAGAGACAGTTGAAATGAATAGATCAGAAATGGCCAATTTAGTCACATAAATTGAAATTTTTTCACATTAGCTTATCATACAATTTCTAAAAGGGAATTTAATTAGTGCATGTGAAAGTCTTTCTGAATGATCCTCAAGCAAAAAAAAAAAAAAAAAAAAGGGGGCGGGGGAGAGGGATTATTTTCAAGTAATCATTCAAAAAGCTTTAGTCTGACTCTTGGTCTAAGAATGCTCAGTAGCTAATTTTCTTTTCTTCTATTCATTTTTAATTATACAATAACCATTGAGAGTAAGTCAATTGAATCTCTTCATGCCCCAGAGAAGGTCTTCTGTGTTGCTTGAATCAGAATAAATGGACTAGAATGTAAATTAATAGAGCTGATTGATAGAAAAAGTTTGTTGCATGAAATATTTTGAACATTTTCTATTTTTTCAAAAATTTCAGAATTTTGTTTTTTCAATAAGAAAACTCAAAAATGAACTCCCAGATTATTTGCTTTTCAGATGTTGATTTCCTCTGCTCCCTAGTCCCTTTCAGTTCCAAAATAGAAAAGGGGGAAAATGAGAAAAAAAAGGGAAAAAAGGGAGGAGTGGATAAATAAAATCTGGAAACAATTATTTTAATGTTTTGTTCTTTAGTTTAAAAATGGAAATATTTTAAAAAATGAATATTTTTGCAAAAAATGTTCATTTTTTAAAATAAAAACAATTTTTGAGAAATAACGTTTCAAATGAAAAATTTCAGGAAATTCTACTCATCAGATCTTTGTGACAGCTATAACAAGCCAAGTATCCTTTATCTATCTATCTATCTATCATTTCCAATCAGCCCAATGTTCAGTAAGAATCTTTGCTTGCAAGTCTTCATAACTGCCATCCCTGAATTCCATTCTTTATGGATGAAGCTATTGTTTACAGTATTCAGAACTTTTGGACATGTACTCCATTGTGATTATCAAAACCTTTTTTAACCAGCATCTTAATGGCCATACATATTCCTATAAACTCCTCTGACAACTAGAGTTCTATAATCTATGGAAAACAGTCTACAATATTGTGAGTGTGCTACTAAAGTGATGCTGGAACTATGCAGTGGAATTTGTACCATATATAGGGAATGACATCAGCATTCCCGAAGAGCTTTGAGTAACATTTGATTTCATGCCTTTTGGCGTTATTGAAACATGTTGACAGAATAATCCTGCTGCCTGAATATTTGCCTTTTTTATATTAATGTACCTGATTTTTTTTAAAAGCACATATCTCCTCAAAATATTTAGTTACCAAAAAGACCAGGTCATTAAACTTGAAATTTGGAAAGTTGACGATTAGCTTTCTTTATAAACTATATTTTTGAATCCCAGATGAAAGAAAGTAAATACAACAAGCTGACCGAGTGAAATGTTTGCTGACTCATGGACCTATGTGAAATGATCTCCATGGAAATGGTCTCTCACGTGGACATCGATGTTCTCCATTCAGTTCTCCAAAGTTTTCATGTCAGAAAAAACACTGCTACAATCAACAACCTAATGGTCTCTTAGGGTATGTCTACACAGCAGCGTTATTTCAGAATAACTGACGTTATTCCAAAGTAACAAAGAGCATGTCTACACTGCAAGCCTTTATTTCAAAATAATGGTGTGCTGGAGGACTTCTTACTCTGACTCCTGTAACCCTCATTTCACAAGGAGCCAAGGTCATGATCCAACACCTACTAAAGCTAGTAAGAGTCTTTTCATTGATTTCAGTCATTGGACATTGGATCAGGCCCTTAATGATCATGTTACATAAAATATTTCTACACTCTTTAAGATGGTTACATTGATGGGACAAATGTGGGAAAGCTTGCACTAGTTGTACCATTGCTGCACTTCTATGAATCAAGGAGGACCTCATTTTTCAGAGGTGCTAATCAGCACCTTTCATAAGAAGAAAAACATCCAATAAAATTTATATATTTTAAAAATTGTTTAATGGTATTATAATCTGCAAACTTCCACCCTTGATCAGCATATGGAACTCCAATAAAATCCCTGAGAATTCCATGCATGGATCAAAGGCAACAGACCTCTTTTTAGGGTTCTAGTCAACAGAAGAGTTCCATTGTGTTCCCGAGTGTGCAAGTCTATGTCATGTCTCATAGCAGGTTCCTGCCCGACTCATTCATCAACAATTGTTGTGGCTAGGGAGGAAAAAAAAGGTGTGGTTTGTCAAGGTCTGCAGACAACAAATGAAGATTGGAAGTCCTTGTATCAGTCAGGTCAACCACTCAATAATAATCCTCTTTACTCTCCATCACAGTAATGGGCCCAATATGTGCCCGATTTATTTGCATGTGACCTCATGAACTGGTAACGGAGTGCTGGAGGACTTGTGAGAAATTAGCTTGTTTTAAAATTGTTCCAAAGTTGTAAAAAATGTGACTTAGTGTCCACAAATACAAAATTTCCAGTGAAATATAATTTGACTTAACATTTAAATTTATCATGTTGGAGATATTGAACATCTGAGCAATATGTCTTCTTTCCCTTGTTCATTCTGATGCCGGCACAAACCAGCTTAGGGTAGAGAGACCTTGTATACCATTCCATGATCATCCTGTCCTGAAGGGAAAAGGACAGAGGAACTTCTTCAGCGCAGCCCAGATTCAAGCAATGTAATATAAATGGGCTTGCTAAGGTCATATTCATGTACTGTTCTTCAAGCAGCATAGTTTTCTTCTTAAAAGGAATCCTTCTTTCCAGTGTATCAGCAGCTGTTGAACATAACATCCCTATAGTCAGAAATTTGAAACCAATTCCAAACCAATCCCTAAATGTTAGAGTGATTTGGTCTTCATTTCTCTGCCAGTGTGGTGAGTATATATAATATGTTGTATTATACTGAAAGGATCTTGGGAATCTCCTGTTCTCTATCCTGTGCATAAAATTGTCTAGTCTTTTGGTCTTATTTCAGTTGTTGGATTTTGTGTGCAGGTACATGGTTGTGTTGTTGGTCTGTGATACACAGGAAGTCAGACTAGATGATCTATTGATTCCTTCTGCATTTAAATGCTATGATTCTATCACTATCACCTCATATGCTAAAGATTATCATACAAATGAGCTGACCTGGTAGTTCAGTGATTGCCAACTTTGGTTAGATGAATTCCTTGAAGTTTCATCACATGACATTATCTTTAATTAAAGATTAATCTTTAATTCCTGGCCACACTAGGCCAGTTCTGGAGGGCTGGCAACCCCAGTGGTTATCTAAACTGCATAGAAAGGACTCCGGTTGGGAGTAAAACTAGACATTGTACTTCTTATATGCACAGCATATACATCCAGTAAAATATATAATATATATATCTCCAAATTGTTAAGTATTTATTAATAAGTTAAAACGTTTATATATAAAAGGACAGGTGAAAATATAGCCATGGATATAGAGATACTAACAACTAATAATCCACAATAAAAAAAGAAAAACAAATAAAGTTAAAATATGGAGAAATATGTACAATAAATATAAATAAATGTAATAAAATACTCAGAATGAAGCACCAGGATCACTATTTGTCACTGAGCCTAGTCATCATGTCAGTAGTGGCATAGGTAAATTGTGCTTTCTCACAGCCCCAGACAACCTGAAGCATTGTATTTTCCAGTTTCATGCCTGTACCTGCACACGAGATAGGAAACTGTTGAGTTCCAGATGGTCAGCCCATTGGTATGATAATCTTTTTGCTGTGAAGTGTGACAGTCCATTCAATAGCATAAGAACACTGAAATTCTCAATCGTTTCCCTCATCATTTTATTTTTTTAAACAATGAATTAAAAAATGCCGTTGGGCAAGAACATGTACCCACCTGGAGTTCACTGTCAGTTAGTCTTTCACATTGACATTTTCTCTTAATACTACAATATTGCAACATTCTTCAATAGAAAATGAAATGAATTCATGTGAACAGAGACTTTTAGAAGCATGGAATATTTTGCATGTTTTCATTAATATGTTAATTCATTTCAACTCTCTAAAAATAACAAGAGGCAGAAATTTGATTTTTTTTTCTATATTTTTAGAATTGCAACAAAGAAAAACTTGCCTCTGTAGCAATTTAGAACACTAATGATCAAATCACATATCCTGGTCTCTAAGGGTATGTCTGGACTACATGGCTCCGTCGACGGAGCCATGTAAACTAGTTTACCCAGCATAGTCAATGAAGCAGGGATTTAAATAATCCCTGCTTCATTAAAATAAACATGGCCGCCACGCTGTGCCAACAATCAGCTGATCCGACACAGCGCGGCAGTCTAGACGCGGATCTGTCGGCTGGGGAAGCCTTTGCCGACCGATCCCTTATGACTCGTGAAACGAGGTTTACAGGATCGGTCGGCAAAGGCTTCGACAGCCGACAGATCTGCATCTAGACTGCCGCGCTGTGCCGGATCAGCTGATCATCGGCACAGCGCGGCGGCCATGTTTATTTTAATGAAGCGGGGATTATTTAAATCCCCGCTTCTTTGACTATGCCGGGTAAACTAGTTTACATGGCTCAATTGACGGAGCTATGTAGTCTAGACATACCCTAAGGGTATGTCTACACAGCAAAGTTATTTCAAAATAACAGCCGTTATTTCGAAATAACTTTACAAGTGTCTACACAGCCAAACCGCTTTTTTGAAATTAATTCAAAATAGTGGAATGCTTATTTTGAATTTGGTAAACCTCATTCCATGAGGAATAATGCCAAATTCGAAATAGCTATTTTGAAATAAGTGCTGTGTAGACACTTATATCGAAATAGGGGGCCTCCAGCCTTCCCAGGGTGCCCTGGTGGCCACTCCAGACTCAAACAAGAACACTCCTCTCCCTCCCCCCTCCTTGGAGCCCTTAAAGGGGTTGACTCTGGCCACAGTGCTTGTGCCAGCTCCAAGCCTGCTAGCCCATTACCAGCAGTCGCTGCCCCTGACCCAGTGGCCAAAAAACATGAGCCAGCAAGCCACTGGCAGCCAGCCCTCCACCGCTCCCCAGGAGCAGTCTGCCAGCTCCCAGGAGCCTGCCAGGGCCCGGAGAAGGCGGGTGCCTTTCTGGTCCAGGGTGGAGATCATGTACCTTATTCAGGTTTGGGGGGGATGCCCCCAATGTCCATGATCTCCACACTAAATGGAGGAATGCGGCCATCTATGGCAGGATAGCTGCCAGCCTGGCCACCAAAGGCTACATGAGAACCCAGGAGCAGGTTTGCATGAAAATCAAGTTGGTCCGGTGAGACCCCCAACCCTGAGCCCTGAGCTTCCCCTCCCCCTTCTTCCCCTTGTTTCCCCCTTCCAGATCCCTCCTCCCAGGTTTCCCCCTCCCCTCTCCCACCCTCTTTTCTCCCCTCTCTCGCCTCCTTTCCCCAGTCTCACCAGAGTTTCATTCCCCCCCCCAGTTTTGTTAAATAAAGAGAGTTTGTGTTCATGAAAATACGTGTATTTTATTTGACATCAGGAAGGGGGGTTAGGGAGAGGTAAGTGGAAGGACATGAGGGAGGAATGAGGCACAAGCCCCCAGTGGGGCAGACCAGGGAGGCTCTTAGTGCTCCTCATGGTGGAAGCTCTCCTGCAGGGCCTTCTGGATACTGACAGCCCCCCGATGGACCTCCCGGATGGCAGCCTGCAGCAAGCGCAGCCAGGCTCACAGCAATGCATCCATGATAAGCACCAGAGTGCCCAGGGGCAGCTCTGGCTCCATGATGCAGAGTGCTGTGGTGTGCCGAGTGAGGTCAACCAGAGCACGCAGAGACCAAATGCTTTGCTGTCCCTCATCGAGGTAGGCAAGCAAGCAGGGCGGTCCCTTTAAGCACAGGCCTCAGATAGCCTCAGGCAGCAGCCACACAAAATAACTCCTGACCTGATGCCCTGCCGGACCTGGTTCTGGCCGGCCTTAAATGAGATTCAGCGTCCACCCAGTGTGGACACACTATTTTGAAATAGCAAAATGCTATTTCGAAATGCATTTTGTGTGTAGACGTGTTATTTCAAAATAACTTATTTTGAATTAACTATTTCGAAATAAGATATTTCGAAATAATGCTGTAGTGTAGACATACCCGAAGGAATTTCAATTCAAGTCATAAACTGGTGGTCAAATAGTGTTTGTTTCCTTTCCCAAAGCAATGAGCATCTTTTCATTGCTGGCATTACTCTTGAAATAAGAAGATACAAAACCACAGTATACTCATCTCATTAACTTAAAAAGAAGTCACTTGGGATCCAGGAACTTCTTGCTAACTGAATGCAACCATAGCTATATCTTCTATGATATTCTCCCTGACCTGGCATAAGCTATAGCTCTAATGAAACAGGCAAAACTTACTCAGCTTCTGAATTGATTTGATTTTTCAGAGGTCTGAATATGACCAACTACCTATAATCGCAACACACCTAAACTTTGAGGGGTCTGATTTTAAATTTCAGACTCAACTTGGATCTACATTTTTCATTGGGGCTTACAATGGGCTGCTATGGAACCTTAAATTCAAACATCACAGACACATGAATAGTTGAAATCTAGGCCTGCCCTGAGCTTCTCTGGCAGTACTGGGGGCTGAGAACAGCCTGAGAGGATGTAGGGTAGGATAAAATTTCCATTCTCTCTCCTAATGCATAGGACAGGAGTCCTTTAGGCCAAATATTATTCCTGAACAAATGTTCATGCTTGGATAATTGAGATACTTGTGATATTTTTATACATCTAGAAGTGGACTGGACTGTAGCAGTAGCTGCTAGCAAAGGATCTGTCAGCAATTCCATTATAAAGCCTTAAGAGTCAGGCTTTACAATGGAATTGCTGACAGATCCTTTGCTAGCAGCTACTGTTGCAGTCTATTTCATTCCATTCCATTCCTCTCCTAGATGTGAAAAGTATCTATTAACAAACCTATTTCACTCTGGGTATGTCTACACTTGCACCCTCTTTCGAGAGAGGGATGCAAATGCAGCTGAGCGAAATTGCATACAAAGCGCTGATTTGAATTTCCTGTGCTTCATTTGCATAATCACAGACCGCCCTTATTTCAAAATACCCTATTTTAAAATAACAAACACAGCATAGACGTGGTTATTTCGGGACAAAACCTTTCTTTTGAAATAACTGGTAAACCTCATTTTTTGAGGCGTTTCCTGGTAGCATTACTTATTTGCTTGCATGTGTTGAGGGATGAATGAGAAGACTGGGGGAAATCTTTTGGATGACGCTCATGCTGCCTCATCTTGCAAAAATGCATCAATGAGAAGAGGTGAAGATAAGCTGGTCAAATCCCTTTTATTATTGTTTCCACCTAAATCTCAAAGGTAAATAAAATGAGCCCACCACTGCCCTAATTTAAACTTGCTTTAATTAGCCAAAAGTAAATGTATCTCAGAGATGGAATAATTATTACGTGCCTGTATCTGCCAACCAGCTTATATAATATAACATAGTAATATAAATGCGTATTTTGCAAATATTTCATCTTCCACACAAAAAAGAGACATTTCTCCCTGAGCCAATGTCCTCCTTTTTTGCAGATAATTAATATTTCACAAAAATGCTGGGGACAGTGTGGCCCACAGTGTAGTTTAGAATAACCTAATGTCATCTACGTATCAGCGAAGGACAGCAGCTCCATCAATCCATCTTATTCTGATCCTCCAGGATGGTGCACTGTCACATAGACAATGGAGATCATTAAAACCCTAACACCAAATGACACTTCCATCTGTGATTTAAATTACTAATGCTATTTTAATTTAAACCAATTATTTTGCTTAAGAAAACAAATCCTGATACCTATGCGTGACATTTACCTCTTCAGCTTATGGTACATGTCTATGATAAGCATAAAGATAGTAGTTTGGGTTGCATTCATTTCTTAAGGCATAATATTCTATCCTGCAATAGAATGAGTTGTGTTTGTAATATGGACACTTGTTCAACAAGAAATTTTATATTCCATTGGGTTACCCATGTAATCGGTGTGCTTAGGGTAAGTCAAATGCTTCTGACTCGGAACTTTCAAGGTGTGTCACAAACTGAAACAGGGATTTTGTGTTTATTCATTATTATTATTATTTATTACATTACACAATGTCTAAGGGCCCACTAAGAATGGGTCCCCATTGTTGCATCACTTATGAAAACAAAGTAGTAGTACTTCCCTACCATGAAGAATTTGCAGCTTCTGCTTGTGCATCTACTTCTTTTAGCTAGACTTTCTGATTGGTTCCTCTCTGTAGTATTTGATATCTTGACAACAGCACAGCTGGCTCCTTGTTCTACATGGAACTCAGGTAGAATGTAGTAGTTTCTTTTCCTTGTGATAAGAACCATGTGTAACAAAATCAACACTTCCAGGAATAGCGTCTTACAGAGTTTTGGCAAAAAGGTTTATCACTATGTTGACAGAGAAATCACAGGACTGAAGAAAGGGGGGAAAAAAAGTAAAGAAACCAAAACACCCATGCAGACATTTGGTACATTATGCTTTAGATTAAGACTAAGAAACAGGATAATAATAAACACATCATTACTAAGAGAAGACAATCTTTAATGTGAAACTTCAGCAAATATGTATTATAAGACATGTAAAGGATTTGTCAGAGGCCTTACATTGTTGGGCTCATACTTCACATCTTTGTTAATGAAATGACAGTGAGAATGTTGCAGGATTTATTCATATAATAGGATCACAAGCAGCTGTTGTGCAATAAATATTGCTCATATGTAAAGAATAAATATGTTTTGTTGCATGGCAGGTGAATAACGCTCTATGTATTATTATATATAATCCATATAAATCTCCATCCCTACTCCCACGAGGCTACACAGTGACCCAAAGAGGCAGGACAAAGGTGTTTCCTTTGCACTGGTCCACTGAGAGGGGTGAATACAGCGTAAGGGACAGGACACAAAGGGTACGTCTAGACTACAGGCTTTTGTCGACAGAAGTTTTGTCGACAGATACTGTCGACAAAGCTTCTGTCGACAAAGAGCGTCTAGACTACATCCAGTTCTGTCGACAAAGCAAGCCGCTTTGTCAACATGACAGTGTAGACACAAAGGACAGTGTAGATGCAATAACACCTTCTGTCAACAGAACTCTGTTGACAAAAGGCGTTATTCCTCGTAGAATGAGGTTTACAGCCGTCAACAAAACTGCTGAGTTCTGTTGACGTTATGTCGACAGAACTCATAGGCAGTGTAGACGCAGGTATAGTTTTGTTGACAAAAGTCCACTTTTGTTGACAAAACCCTGTAGTCTAGACACACCCAAAGGTTTAGTGAACTCCCTCTCGTAATCTGGTAGGAAAATTCTCTTGGTGCATCTCCACGCTGCCCTGGACTATCCTTAACATGCACAATCTAATTCATAATGATGTACTGAAATTGTTAGGCAACGTATGATCACGAATTAAATAAACAAAAGGTTAATTGCAGCAATTGTACAAAGGTGTAGCTTCCATAACTCCATGGCTGACTAATCTACATGCCATCATCCATCTAAAATCAGATGTAGATACAGTACCAGCATGAGTGCAAAATTAATGTTTCCAGCACAGATACCGGAGAATACCATTTTTTCTCATCATTGAATATAGTTATAATTCTCTTTACACAGTTCTTACAAAAGACAAAACTCTTGCTGAAACCAATAGGATCTTTATCCATAGAAAGGCCGAATGCATCAAAATGAATGAGAATGTTTGGTTTAGCTCACTAACAATAATAATTACTAACGTATACTGATATAAAACTTCACAAGGGGTATGGCTGGACTGTAGGGTTTTTTCGGGATACCTTAGGGAATGCATTTGCTCTTCCAGGGGCTTTAAAAAGAGGTGTTTTTCCCAACATTTGGCCCAGTCTAGTACTTTTTTCTGACAAAAACTTGTACTCTAGCCATACCCTCACTGTATGAACTTACCAACCAAATGAAATAGGGCAGAGAACAGCAGCTAGCTAATCCACAGCCATCTGCATGATAGGAGAGGGGCAGAAGAGTTTTCCCAAAGGATATAAGAACAAATCTCTTGTTAAAACAACATGGGCTCTTTAATGTCTAATTAGTGCTGGAAAGGTGCCTCATTTTTAAAGTATCATCTAAATGATATTAAACTGCATGGTATTGCCTTGCAAGGATGCTGGGCAGAGCGGAATGTGCTGGGATTTGAATATGTGGATTCAGGGAACCTAGAAGTTTCAGATTTGATATTTTAGTCCACCGCAAGGTGCATGCTGTGTGCTTTCACACCTATTTAAAAATGACATTGGTGCTTAATCCTTGGGTATGTTTCAAGTGGTGCATTCATAACTCATATTAAACATGGCCATGTTAATGGTGTGTGTAAGAGCACAGGTTCTTTGTCTTACTTTGTGTGAATTAGTATGTGGGGAGGGGGCTCATTTTGGATGTGTGCCACTTTTCTGCATGCATTGATGACTTAAAAACCTGGCTGTCTCAACATCCTGAAAGGTGGCTTTTCCCCCCCTGAGGTTGCTTGGCACCTCAGGTCTTAAACTCATACATGTTACCCTGTTACAGGAACCTCATACGGGAATGTAAATAGTGCCAGAAGAAGGGAAAGACACCCATAAAAAATAAAACTGACTTGGCTTCTAAATTAGTTGTATCACCAGAGAGCCTGGGAGAACCCTTTTCTGTGCCTTCATGTGCTCTGAGCAGAAGTGCTGTGTAATTCTATTATGACATTGCAGAAGGAAGATGTAGCAGCACTGGAACAGCTCTTCCCCAAATTATAAACATTCTGTGGACTCTGGTGACATTTGCAGGTGGCAACTGACCTCTTATTTCTCATTGACATACCACAATGTGCAGCGTATTTCATACCCTGCTTATCCTCAGACTGAAGATTTATGTTTTGATCTAGTAATAAACAAACCCTTGGTGGAGATGATTACAAAATTGGACAGCTGGAAAAGCTGTAGGGTATTAATAATGTGATCAAGCACACCTGCAGATTAAGGATGATACCGTATGGTAAACAGATTTGTACATAATTTTATTAATTTGTCTTCAACATAATCAACATTGAAACTGATGAGTTGTTGCCTTCTAGAAGAGAAATTATGTATTTAGTCGCTTGATTGTTGATTTTGATGGCTGTTCTGGAGGAATGGTAATGTTTTCCCAAAGCATTAGCACTGTCCTTCTGAAACAGAGGTTGTTGGCATGCTTGCTGTTTTATTATGCCTCAGCAGGAAAAAATGGGCTTATGGCTAAAGTGAAAGAACAGGAACTGGAAGATCTGGATTCACTTCTAGGCTCTGCAAAAGAAATCATGGGTGACTTTGGGAAATCATTTAATCTCTCTATGCTTTAGGCTACGTCTAAACTACAAAGATTTTTCAAAAGTTGATAGGCAAATTCTGTGGGAATGTGCATATCTTTTTCTGATTTCATTTTCGAAAGAGGATCTTTCGAAGGGAAAGTAGTCTGGACGTGTTTTTTATGGGAAAAAAAACCCTTTTTAGAAAAAAAACCCGCTCTTCCTAAAAAAAGGAGGTTTATGTGGTTTTTTGAAAAAGGGTTTTTTTCCCTGAAAAAAAAATGCATCCAGACTACTTTCACTTTCGAAAGAGTCTCTTTCGAAATCAAAATGTAGTCTAGACGTGCCCTTAGTTCTCAATGGTTAAAAGTATTCCTGTGGAATTTAGGAGAACTGGATTAAATGTCCCACTCAGGCAGGCAAGGGAGAAATATTTGAAAGTGGAGGGAGGGGGATTTCTTGCTATTACACACATGCTTTCACAACCGAGTTGTGGAATCTCTCGCATTGAGCCTGTTCCACTTTGGATAAAAGTGCTAACTGCTGGCCTAGAAAGTAGCTTTCTCTCTCTCTCTTTCTGACTTAAAATATGACTAAGTATTTGTACACAATTGAACAACTTCAAAAAGTTGTTCACATCAGAGTCTCCCATAGTCCTGTGGTCAGAGCACATTCCAGAGTGGTTGGAGACTCCTACTCAAATCCTGTCTCCTTTCTGCTCACGGGATGAACTGAGCTTGGATCTCCCACAACTGAAGTGAATGTGTTAACTACTGGCCTAAAAGTTATAGTTGGGTGGCACTACCACTCATTAGCAAACGGAATGAGACAGGAACTTACTTCAGGCATGCAAGAATTGATTTAGGCTTCTAAGCAGCATGGCTCAGCAGATTCCCATATGTGGACTGCTAGCAGAGACAGATGCCTTCCTGCAACCCAGACTTGGGCCCTTAACTCCCTGAATTAGGACATGCCCTTCCTTAGTACTTCCCATCAGCTAGCTTAAAAGGCTCCTCCCCCAGCTCACATTCCAAGGTATCAGTGTCTCTCAATGCAGCACCTAAGTCAGGCTTTATGGCTCACACTGATGTTTCGTTTTCCTAACCACCCAAAAGTTAGGTGTGGAATAGCCCAAGTGCCTTTGTGAATCCAGGCCATAATGCCGAGCACAATGACAATCTGATCTTTGTTGCAACTTTGAGTTGCTAGTGCAATACAAATAGTTTTACACCTTCATTCTCCCCAATCTGGTTATGGAAACCACATTCTAAACAAGTTTGCAACATTGCAAACAATGATGGAGGGAACCGATAGAGATGATGGTGATTTTATTATGCCATCTGGAGGCAAAAGAACTAATGTGATTTAGGCTGCATATAAAGAGACAATGCACTGTGGTCTCTCTGTAGGGCACTTGAAACTCCTCCTCCACGTGGGTCAAATCTGGACATCTCTGAACTTAGAGGAGAAAAACCTAACATGGTTAGAGGTGATTGAGCTGTTTGCTGAGATCAAGGGCTTGATGACCTGCAAGGCTTCCATGACTTCAGTGCTCTTTGAATCAGACCTCAAAACCCTAAGGCTACGTCTACACTGCAGGTCTTGCGCAAAAGCGCATTCACATTGCCATGTGCTTTTGCGCAAGAGCTGTGCTTTTGCGCAAGAGCGTCCATGGCGTTGTGGACGCTCTCTTGCGTAAGAAAGCTCTGATGGTCATTTTAGCCATAGGGGTTTCTTGCGCAAGAAACCCCTGTTGCCCGTCCACACTGCCTTCTTGCGCAAGAGCTCTTGCACAAGAGGGCTTATTCCTCATGGGGAGAGGAATAACTCTTGTACAAGAAGCCCTCTTTTCTGATGCTTTACTGTAAATTTACTTGCGCAAGAATGTGTGTGCAGTGTAGACGCTCCACAAGTTTTTGAGCAAGAACAGTTGTTCTTGCGCAAAAAGCCTGCGGTGTAGACGTAGCCTAAATGTATGCCTTCTTCTTAGGTAGCATCTCCATAACTGGAGGTTTGCTACCATGGTAGCTCCTTCTGTACAATCCTCTTGTAATTTCTTTGGGGATAAATAATCTTTTTCATCCACCTAGGATTCCACATTGTTCATCCAAGAAAGTGTATAGTTTGGCCACAAAGCAGCTAACAGGGATATAGATGATACCTCTCTACAGAATATATGAAAGATGTAAACAGTGACATGGGAAAGAATTTCTTACGGTGGCCCAAGAGCATGTGACTAGGAGTAATGAGATACAGTTAGGCGATGGAAAATGTAATGTGAAAATTAGGAAGAGCTGTCTAACACTGCTAACCATTAGACGGCAATAGTCATCCATGGAAAAGGAAGAGAGACACAGCACTCAAACTATTGTATGAATTATTGGACAGGACAAAGCACTAAAGAATGTACATCAGGAAACACTATTCATTTATGACCTGAGGAACAAGTTCATGCTGGCTGCCCTAATAGACTATGAAAAAAATGAGACAATGAAGAGATGAAAAAATATATAAATCAGAGTCTAGACCATTAAAAATGAACAAATCTCTAAACAAAGTTGTTACTGTGTTTTATAGTACTTTTTTGCCACATGATGGTAACATAATATACTGAGGGCTTGATCCAAAGTCCACTACAGCCTGTGAGAGTAATTTCACCGAGCTGAATGGGACTTGGATCAGGCACTGAGTTACTAAATGATGTTTTGGGCTCAGTCATCTCAGCTTCCCTTGAAAACCTAAGTGCCCAGTTCTTGTTTCAGCCATACATACACAACTTGCCCTGGTCAAAATCCCAAAGTTCTTACTAGAGGAAAACTCCTATTAAATCAATGTCCCTGTCCAAGGTTTGTGTGTAGAATTCAGCTCTAGGGGTTTTTTTTGTTTTTGTTCTTTTATATTTTTTTTAAAAATGCTTGGCCAAACATCTAGAGCTTTTATAAAAGTTCTAAAGGTTTCCATAAGCCTCTGATTTTCTGCAAATCCTCACATCTTCGACAGACATGAGATCAATCAGAACAACACAATGCATTTATAAATACACAGATCACTATATTTTTTTTCTGAGGGTGTTTCAGCCTTCTGGCCTTTTATGGCACCTGTTTTCCTTTCTTATTTCTTTATGGCTTGTATAAACATTACACTTAATACCCTTTGTAAAGGGATTTGGAAAAGCCTTTTTATCATCATGTGTGTGCCCATTTAAGTTCTATTTGTATTACACGTGGTTAGGCATGGTTGTTTGGTAATAGTACTGCTTCATATATCTCTGAGACATTACTGATGGCATTCTACCAATTATATTTATATTGGGCAGATCATGTGTTCCATTCACAGACCAAAGCATGCAGTATGGAAACTTCAAGCAGTTTCACTTTAGGAAATGGAAAGTTAAACTCCTGATAGTTTGGTGAAGTGTTTCTTCCCCCTACTGGTGAATTTCTGTTTAATCTAATATACATATTTTGTAGCTGGTACATGGTTAAGGTATCATTTTTCTTATATTTCTAGTGTTAACACCCACATTGCAGCACTACAGCTTATAGCAGTGGGCTTCAGTATTAGTAGAAATGGGTTATATCTTAGAGAATATTTTTCACAATTGAGTTTTGGGTTTGTAATAAACCATGAAATGGAGAAGTCAGGGGAGCTGACAGCCAGGTCCATCCAGGCCCGGCCTTAGGGCAAAGAGAGAGAGAGGCAGTTGTCTTGGGACTCGAGCATTCAGGGCCCCACACTGCCCGCTCACACTGCCTGCTCACTCGCTGCCCTGACTGGGAGCCGCACAATTGTGCGGCTCAGCCATGCTGCCTTTGGCCCCTCAACTTCTTTGGCCCGGCCTGCTGACAGCCATGCTGGGTCCCTGGGCAAGGTGAGGGGAGGCCCCGGCTCCACACTCCTGGAAGGGAGGTGTCTCAGGCAGACAGGCTGGGGTAGTGAGTGTGCCATGCTACCCCTCCCCGACACTTAGTGCCACTCACTGTGCTTCCCCAGCCCTTAGAGCCACTCAGAGTGCTGCATAGAATGATTCAAAGGGCCCAGTGTGGAGGGTGGGGGGGAGGGGGAGTGCCTGGGGCTCACAGCGGCTGAGCCTTGGGTCCTTTAGAATTACCGGGCCCCAGGTCAGTTGCCCCCTTAGCTCTCCCTCCCTTCCAATGTCAGCGGGCCGGGGAGAAGTCTGTTTCATGTGGTTAGGAGTTTCCTTGCAAAATGTTCCCACAGTGTTAGTTATGAGTATGATTGCCAGTCACACCACAAGTGATGGGATATTACACCCCCTGTCATTCCTGGCTGCAGTAAGGAGAATGTGATATTTATATTGAAAACCAAATGGTGATAACAAGTGTAATACCAAAGAATCCTGTGATGACGCTAGTGCACTGTATCACGTGAATGAGAACATAAATGCTCATCCCTGTTGTATTTTGCTAAGAGTAATAGCAGTACTTGGCTGAATGGGAGCTTGGTTTACCTGGTGAGGTGCAAGGCTAGGCAACTAGCAGGCTAATGTACATGATGGGGTAAGAGAGTGTAAACGTGCTTCTACTTAGAGCTTCTGTAAGATGCACCCAGTAGCAGGTCCCTCTGCCCCACCTTGGCTACGTCTACACTACGAGTTTTCTCAGCAAAAAATATGCTAATGAGGGACTCATTTGCATGAGTCGCGATCTCATTTGCATATTTTCTGCCGATCCGTTTTTGCGCTGGGGTTTTTGTGCAAAAACAAGCAGTGTGGACGTTTTTGTTTTGCGCAAAACCCCCTTTCTCTGGAAGAGCCTTATGTCCCCCAAAAAGGAGGTATACTGATCTTCCAGAAAAAGGGGTGGTTTTTTTGCGCAAAAAGAAAATGTGCACACTGCTTTTTTTTGTGCAAAAACCGCAGCGCAAAAATGGATCGGCAGAAAATATGCAAATGAGATCATGACTCATGCAAATGAGTCCCTCATTAGCAATTTTTTTGCTGAGAAAACTCGTAGTGTAGACGTAGCCCATGAGGTATGCTGCCATCAGAATGGGTATTGGACAACATATATGTTACCACTCGCACAATAAGGGATAACTCACTATAAGGAAGGGTTGCAGAATCTGGATCAGCACAACTACACTCCCTTTCACACCACATCTTTCCTAACAAGAAGGAAAGGAATTTATCCTTAAACTGTATGGATTTTTTTTTAAATGGACTTATTTTAAATGACTACAGGGCCCACTGCCTAACTGGGCTGAATGCCTTTGGCTTTGATTAAGGCTTTCAGTTTCTTCTGCCAAGCAAGGCATTCCCTGGTAGACATTAATATTGCTCAAATGCACACATACATCAAATATGCCC
Source organism: Pelochelys cantorii (assembly GCA_032595735.1). Taxonomy (NCBI): domain Eukaryota; kingdom Metazoa; phylum Chordata; order Testudines; family Trionychidae; genus Pelochelys; species Pelochelys cantorii. The sequence goes on along the minus strand of CM064329.1, from coordinate 40,865,775 downwards.
CCGGAATGTGATGCAGACTTACAGGAATTGCAGTGAGCATGATTTCTCTCAACCCTCGACTTTCCGCACCGCTACCTTTGGTAAAAGTTGTATTTATTTGGTACTAGCTGTGGCTGCTTTTAATGACAACATACATTGTTTTATGCTGAAGGTACGTCTATGCTGCAAGCTTCTTTCAGAATAAGCTTTTCTGGAAGATATCTTCCAGAAAAGCTGATTTCGAAATAGAATGTCCAAATTAGAAGCCTTTAAATTAGTCCAAGGCAGGCTCCCCTAATGTGGACATGCTATCTCGACTTAGAGCTCCAAGAGGCACTGAGGAGAAATAACTTAGAATGGCCCTGGGGAGGAGCTATTTCGACATAGCAGCAGTGGAGTGTGTACATCCCCCTTCTTTTGAAAAAGCTTTTTCGGAAAAGGGCTTATTCCTCGTGGAATGAGGTTTACCGCCATCAGAAAAAGCCATCTGTTATTTTGACTTTCTGTCAAAATAACGCAATTGCAGTGTGGATGCTAGTATTGTTTTTCTGGAATAATGGCCATTATGCCGGAAAAATGGTGCAATGTAGATGCATCCTTAGATGTGCTCACTCAGAAATGTAACCCTTGTGGCAGTGGTGGCTGGTACCGATTTAGCTATACTCCACCAGCTACACTCCTTGAAAAAAGGGGTTCTGCTAACTACTTTCTCAACAAGTGCAATCCAGGAGGGAAGAAAGAGGCAGTGGCTAGTAGGGAAGGTGGTGTTTAGCCCATTGAATCCAATCCAGAAAGAGAGGAGTTGGCAATATCTAGTCCTTGAAGTGAAGCTGCAGGGTGGAGAGGGTGGGACTAGTGAGTTCCAGCCCTGATGACAGCTGCCTCTCTACTGACTTTACAAACAGGGCTAAGATCAAAACATTCTTCTAATTTGGGGGGGAAGGGGAAGACCTTGTGCCAAGGTAACTGCCACCGGGCAGATTTGAACTTGGGACTTCTGGAGCCTCTACAGCTTGTGCTATAAAGCCAACTGCCACTCAGCTTAGGTGATAGAGCTCCCCTATTCTTATTTCTTGCTGTAAGTCATCTAAGTGCCACTGCATGGGACAGTGTATGGGTTACACCAAAGTCTGAGCAGCCCCAGCAGAATGCATCACCCCACACACACACTTCTCTAGTTGTACAAGGAGCCTTTATGGGAGAAAATGAGGCAGAGAAGCTGCTCAGCACCATCATTTGAATCTGAAGAGCAGAGGAATTAAGTTGGTCTGGCGAGGTGGCGGGGGTGAGGGTTCTGTAGTCCGGGAGAGGCTTACAGGTCAGTGAGGCTCTGCAAAGATCACCTGCCTGGTAGGCAGGATCTCTTCAGAAATCTGGTGACTAATGAAGGCTTGGTGGGGTTGTGCTACCCAGTGGAGAAAGACTGGCTGATAAGAGAGCTGTATAGGGGCTCTGCTACCTGGTGTGCCTGTGAAGCAGTGAGGAGTGAGGGGGATTTCGTTACAGCAGAGACAAGAGAGGTCAGTGTGATTCTGAATGGAGGGGACTATGGGATTACACGAGGAGGCTGTCATCTGTGCTGCCCAGGGAAGGGGACTTTGGCTATTGGGAGCAAAATCAGAGTATATAAGAATGGCCATAGTAGGTCAGAACAAAGGTCCAGCTAGCCCAGTATTGTGTCTTTTAACAGTGGCCAGTGCCAGGTGCCCTAGAGGGAATGGACGGAACAGGTAATCATCAACTGCCCATCCTGGGCAACAGCCTTTGATGGACCTATTCTCCATGACTTTATCTAGCTCTTTTTAAGCCTTTGAAATGGGGGATGTTGTTGCCCAGTAGAGGAAGAGAAGGTACATGCAGGGGCAGGGAGGGCTCTGGTTATCTGTGCTGCCTGGTGTGAGATTTTTGGATCAACAGAGAGGAGATTCTGGGGGTTCTGCTGCCTGACAAGAGCTGATTGGAACCACCACTTATTTTGGGCAACAAAGACTACTGTTTCCAAGTCATAACTAATTGTATTTGGTAAAAAGTAGTAAGTGTCCAAGGTAGTGCTTGAGTCTCCTTCTGTGCTAGTGGTGTCCCATTTTTAATGGCTTTAAAAGTGATACCTGCAATAAACTAGATCCTGGAATCTGCTGAGGTTGGTGCAGAACCTGGATGGTAAAGGAAAAAGGTGGACCCAGCATTTATAGCTCTTCTGTTATACACCTAGAGACTGCATTTCCACTCAGGGCTATCCAAGGCATGGGATTTGCTGCTGGCTTAGTAGAGCAAGTCTTCCCTTTTGTATGATGTGATCCTTTGCCTCAATGTTAGTGAATTGGAGTTATTTTATTTTTAATTGTCATGAATAATAATAATAAACTCTGAAGAACTTTTCAGAGATAACACAATACATGTTTTTTCTCCACATTGATCGGGCTGATACTTTTCCTTTGATATCTTAATCTGGTTTCAGTCAGACTTGTCGGATTGTGGACGTGCCCCATTCCAGTCTACCACTTCATCTCCATCTGCGGTCAGATAGAAGTTTCTCTGACACAAATTAGTTGGGGAAGCAAGTCTCTAGTTTTTCCAGACAGAACTGTGAAAGACCTCAATATTACTAGATGAGAGAAGGAGAGCAAAAAAATGGGACAGAAAAGTTGCCGCACACAAATGCTGAGATCAGAATGAAAATGGGATTTCTTGAAGATAGCACTAACTAAGGTAACTGAGACTTTACCTCTGGCAGTTTATTTGAAGCCGTAGTTGTCTTATTATGCTGCAGCAGCTGCATTATATTTTCATTTCGAAGCTGTGGTTGTACTGTTCCATTGAAAACAGATTTCATCCACTAGATACGTAATCTACAGGAATTGTACTCACACACTTTTTAATATAATCACTCTGTATTTACTCTACCTCTCTTTGAAGAACTGCTCAGGCTACACCATATATTCATTTTATTTGATTTTTACATATATAAAAGATATAAAAGATAAAGCAGAATCTACATGGGATTGTATTCAAATTGTCCCCCCCCTTCTTGGTTTTCAGACTTTGTAATGCTAGGCCTCAGAGACCTTTCTGAGACTCTTTTTTGGCCAGCCTGTGTTTTTTTTCTCTCCAAACATCTTCACCTCAGATCTTCTATTCTAAGAGTGCATCTAAACAGCACCCTTCTGTCAAAATAAGCTACGTAATTTGCACTACACAAATTGTGTAGCTTATTCCGAGTCTAAGTCTACAGGGCTGATTTTGAAATTTGGCACTGTGTAGACAGTACCAAATTTCAAAACAAGGCACTATTCCAACAAATCCCTTAACTCTTGTGAAACAAAGATTACACGGATGCCGGAATAGCGTGCCCGCTATTTCGAGAAATAGCAGGTGCTTTTAAAGACTCAGCATTCCTATTTCAGGATGCTTTCAGTATCCTGACATAGCAACACAGTCTAGACATACCCTAAGAGGCAGCATTTTCAGCCATCATGCTGGAGCTGATCTGATGGCCTCCGGTGGTGCAGATGTGGCTGTGATTTCTTCAGCTCTTGCTTTTTGATGTGGATCCAAGAAACAATGAAAGACAGATACCACCTTCTTTGGTAATTACCTATGAAGCTTAAAAGGGTGGATAAATTGGATGATGACATAACTGGTGCTAGCAAAATGTTAGTATATATTTCTGGTGATGATTCTCTACTCTCTATTTGATCTGCAAATTTCAGCATCCATTTCAGACTGAAGTGGACTTTCTGGTGTTGAATAGCTTTCTTCTGGACCTTCTTCAGACTCAGTTGACATGGTGGCATCTCATGAGTTTCTTTAGGAGTAGCAAACCCTATGTTATCTGGTCTCAATATAGGTGCACTTTGAAAGGACTGCTGAATTATTAATCTGACGTATGTAACAAGCCTCCAGTGTTGCAAAGACTTAACATATGAGCTTAAGTTCACATGAGTTGTCCCACTGAATATCCTTAATCTTAAGAATTTAATGGCAGAATGGGGTCCCAAATTAGTGATTGGCAGCTTCTGCAGACACAAAGCTGGCCAAACCAAGGAAATATGGTGTTTTACAGACAAAGTTATTTACACTGCTACCTTAAGAACATTTACTGTATTTGTGTGTAAAAAGATCCAAGGAATTTTCCCTTGGTATGTCCGTGATGTTCTAACTGTGTTTTTCGGGGAAAGTTACATTCGACTTCTTCCTTAATTACTCCCTCTTCTTCCTTAAGTACCCTTCCTTATATGTATAAACCAGAAGCAAGAGAAAATTAAAAAAATATATTCATTCTTAATGTGAAGACAAGTTGTAAGTAAGGAACATGGTGTGAGATGGTGTAAATCTGCTATTCTTTTAACTGCCCGTTTACACAGGCAACTGTGCAGTATCCCTGTGCAAGGGAAGATATTATATGTGCAAACACCTGTTTTTCAAAAACTGCCCACATAGCAGTCATCCTATAAAACTGCTGGAAAATCTGGGTTCAATCCATAGCTCAATAGAATCAATGACAGTTTTTTCCCCCATTGACTTCAACTGTCTTTGTCTCAGGCCCTCTGTACATGTAACTATGCAGGAAAGGTGGATCTCCTTAATTTTCTGTATCGCTGCTGAGGATGATTTAGGTCTTGCTTAAATGTAAAGGAAGGATCATTTCATTCAGTCCCACTCGGTACTTGACTATAGAAGTGCTTCATGGTCAGGCCCAGTTGGACAAGCTATTGCCCAGGGCTCAGTCCTGGGGCTCCTGGCCACCACCCGAGCTACTGTGGCAAAGTCTAGAAGCCCCCCATTCCTTTGAATCGACGTCAGAGCTTCAGAGTGGGAGTTAGGGCTGGGAGTACCATTTCTCCTGATCTTAATAAGACCTTTCAAAATATAAACAAAAAGAGGCTATTATCCCTTTAGTGGAAACCCACAGAAACAAATCTTGACTTTGGTTTTAACAACAGTATCATAAACATCTGCCAATTCAATAGGCACTCTTAGGTATATCTCTTTCATTCACCAAGTAATGGATGCTTTTAATTGAAGATTAGAAGTTTTACTACAAAGGGAAAAACCTACTTTGATACCCACCTGAAAAGGCATTCCCATACCCAAAGACACCTTAACTATCAATAGACCATAATGATGGTACTGCAGTTGAGGAGATTCCATTCCATTAAAAACATTCACTCAAGGAACGTAGAGATATGCTTAATAATTAATGAATGTGATTTAGGTCCATTTTATACCAATGACATTTTCCCTATAAGTGTTATAGGAACATTAACATTTTAATCTCCCGTAATTCTAATGAATGAATTTTCCTGACCCTTACTGAAAACTATACCTCTAAAAGTCTCAAAGGGGTAGCCATGTTAGTCTGTAACTGAAAAAACTGAAAAAATAACAAATGGTCCTGGAGCACCTTAGAGATTGAAAAAAAATGTAGAAGGTGTCATGAGCTTTCGTGGGCACAACCCACTTCTTCAGATGAATGGAGCAAGGGGTCTGGAGTGTTCACGCTACCATTGTTTTGAAATCACTATTTTGCAATTAGCGTTACTCTTGATGAAAAGCAGGAGGAGTACAAATTTTGAATTCCATGGCCCACTATTTTAAAATAACAGGCTTGATAGTGTGGATGCTCCTCTTATAAATTCGACCTGGGGGGGTTATTTTGAAATAAAGTCCGAATGTAGACCAGAGCTAGGAATCTTGACTACTGTGTACAGATGTGGTCTCCTCACCTCAAAAAAGATATTTTGGCCTTGGAAAGGGTTCAGAAAAGGGCAACTAAAATGATTAGGGGTTTGGAACGGGTCCCATATGAGGAGAGGTTAAAACGACTGGGACTATTCAGTTTAGAAAAGAGGAGACTGAGGGGGGATATGATAGAGGTATATAAAATCATGAGTGGTGTGGAGAGGGTGAATAAAGAAAAGTTATTTATTAGTTCCCATAATAGAAGAACTAGAGGACACCAAATGAAATTAATGGGTAGCAGGTTTAAAACTAATAAAAGAAAGTTCTTCTTCACACAGCGCGTAGTCAACCTGTGGAACTCCTTGCCAGAGGAGGCTGTGAAGGCTAGGACTATAACAGAGTTTAAAGAGAAGCTAGATAATTTCATGGAGGTTAGGTCCATAAAAGGCTATTAGCCAGGGGATAGAAATGGTGTCCCTGGCCTCTGTTTGTCAGAGGCTGGAGAAGGATGGCAGGAGACAAATCGCTTGATCATTGTCTTCGGTCCACCCCCTCTGGGGCACCTGGTGCTGTCCACTGTCGGCAGACAGGCTACTGGGCTAGATGGACCTTTGGTCTGACCCAGTACGGCCATTCTTATGTTCTTATGTACTCCTGCAATGTGGAATAAGGGGACACTATGGGTAATATTTTCAATTGCACCTCACTTCCATTTTTAGAAGTGAGTCAGGCACTTTAAACACTTGAGAGACTAAGTATCGCTTTGAAGGGCAGACATTTAAAACTATTAGATGTTTAAAGATTGGAAGTTAGGCATATTTGAAAATCCTTATAGGATTATCTGCATCTTTAGGCACCTAAATGCCTTTAAAATCTGCCCCTAAATCACTTATGAAATGGAACCTAAATCATTTAGAAGCTTTTGAAAATTCTATTCTTTGTCCTAAGGTTTGGACAATTTGGAGCCTACACTTCATTCTGGGAATTAAAGGTTATGCAGCACTTTTAAAAATTGAACTCTGTTGGTTTTTTTGATGAATATACTGTGGTACCCTTCATAGGCTTTGAAGTGCCATGTAGTGATGATCCCCTATGTAGAGGGATCACTTAACCTACCTATGAAACACAGCTACTAGCAGGGTTCAAGGCAGCAGCTTTTCTGAGTGATCTCCTGCTATTCATTTGCTGGGGCATCTCTTGACCCAAGAAAAACAACTATTTGGGCTGAAATAGTGCAGCATAATGTCATACCAGTGGTGGAGACAAAGTGTTGTCTTTGCTCCTGTGCTGGCTTTTTCTCTGGAAAGAATTTGTATGGATGTACAAGGATAGGTATGGCTTCTCCTGTACAGTCTTGGAAGGAGAAATAGGAGACTTCCCTTCTTCATGCACGAGGAGTAACGGTAGTTCGAATTAGAGATCCTAATTCGAACTACCTACTCCGTGCCGTGTGTAGCCGCGGGCACAGAGTTCGACCTAAGGGGATTTAAAAATGGCGCCTGCCCGGCAAGATGCAAATGAAGCCCGGGATATTTAAATCCCGGGCTTCATTTGCAACTTCGAATGCCTACATTAACCACCCTAGTTCGAACTAGGGTGGTAGTGTAGACATACCCTTAGCTATGGGTGAATTTTGGGTGAAATCTTCAATTTTATCCAAACAGATTTCAGCTCTTTAGGAAACATGTATGATGGGGTGCAGTTACAGAAGACCCTTTCGGGGTGCTTCCTGGGGTGCCAAAAAGGCCACTGCCACTCACATTCCTGCTCTCTGGGGTTTCTCACTACCCTGTCCCAGTGGGCCAGTTTCCTGGTTTCCCCAAGCCAAGGCACAGAGCTGAGATCAACTGCCCCCTCCCAAAGAGCAATACAGTCATTGAAACTCTTCATGTCCAAGGAAAATGCGGTCTTGGGCCCAGCACCACTCCCCAAATGAGATCAGAACCCCAAGGCTATGTCTACACTGAGCCGGTTTGGCGCAATAAATATGCAAATGAGGAGAAGCACGGAATATCACCCCACCTCATTTGCATAATTAATGAGGCTCCGTTTTTGCGCAAGAGGCTTTTTGCACAAAGGCCCCCTCTTGTGCAAGAGCCGTTCTTCCTGAAAAAAAATGAGGAAGAACGTCTCTGACACAAGAGGGGTTTTTTGAGCAAAAAGGAGCCATATAGATGGCTCCTTTTTGCACAAAAGCCTCTTGCGCAAAAACGGAGCCTCATTAATAATGCAAATGAGGCAAGGTGATATTCCACACTTCGCCTCATTTGCATATTTCTTGTGCCAAATCCGCGCAATGTAGAGATAGCCCAAATGAATTATTTAGGTAAGTCTCCTTTAGCAATGAAAGGAGGATTTACACACTGATTGCTCCCCCAAGTAACAAATATTTACACTAGGCTTGATAGTAAATAAAAGTGATTTTATTAAGTACAAGCAGTAGGATTTGAGTGGTTATAAGTGAGAACAGGCAGAGCAAAGCAGGTTACAAATTTAAAATAACAGAAAAGGCTTAGCTAATTCTAACACTAGAACCTCAGCACAAACTCACCCTAAAATTGTTCTGATTTCAGCTAAGCCTCCAAACCAGAGAAGTCTGCTTTTCCCTGGGGTCTGTGCCACACCAGCCAAAGACAAAGAAACTCCTATCTTCCTATTATTTTGTTTTAGAGATACCACCTTTCCATGAACAATTGATCTGCCCCTGCCAGTTGGGGTGGGCATGTGGCTTTCTAAGACCAACCACTGCTAAGACTTAAAGGACAAAAGAGGCTATTGACAGTTGGTCATCTAGACATGGAGGGAAACATCCTTGATGGCTTACATTTACACATTTAAAACCATAAACCAATCCATAATCCATATATCTAACTTTACGCACAAGAATGTTACATGAACCAAAATAAGATAGATAGACCCAGCAGATTAAGACATGAAGATTGATAGGTCACATGAGGAAATTTGTCCCAAGCATCTTTGAGTTATGTATATTTGTGTCCTTAAGTTCATTTCATAAAGCGTGGGGAGGGGGAGGGAATGTCTGTCACAACATAAAAGCAGTTGAGTTAAATTTTGACTTTTGAAATGTTTACTGTCTGCATTTGCTGGTTTTTTTCAAGGACTAAAAACAGGCATAACATGAGAGAGTCCAATATCTCCAGATCCCCATGGAACCAGACAGTCTTATGCTCTTCTGAGTCTTTCTTCTAAGGGCTTCTTCCTTTATCATTGCAGTCAATGGAAGTTTTACTGTTGTCTACACTAGGACTTGAAGTAGGATCTGGGCCTGAGTTTCAGAAGAGACCTGAATTTCATTCATTGTGTTCCAGAATTTCCCATTAATTTCAATAGGAAATTCAGGACTGTGATTCTAGTTAATATAGAGACACATCCTAACATCTTAGTACCTAGTCTTATCCTCTGAACCTTTTTGAAGTTCACTCAAATGAATGTATACCACACTTTGAATTATTTGATTTGATTGCATAAGATCCTAAAATACACTTCTCATAAACTTAATAGATTTCAAGAAAACATTTGACAGTCTCCATCCAAAATCACTCTGAAACATCTTGAAGTGTTATGGCATGCCAATAAAAATGGTTAACATGATTGAGGTTCATCTGAAGCTGCAGCTTGCACAGTTAAATTAAATAGAGACTTGAGTGAAGGGATTAAAAATTGACATTGGTATCAAACAAAGATGTATTCTCTCACCTCTCCTGTGTGGCACTGCCATTGTCTGCATTGTGAGAAAAAAAGTATAGATTGATACAACACAGGCATCCAAAGGCTCAGTCTAGATTTTGCTAATGACAATGATGTTTTAAGTGATAGCTGATGGAAGAAAGAAAGAAAGAAAGACTCCAGCATCACAAAAGAGACAGTCTTAATAATCAATTATGAAAAACTCAGAATTAATGAGCAGCCCCGTAACTCCCAGGTCAAGCACCAAAGAGGTAAAGGAATGCAAGAGGTGAGTCAATTCATATACACTGGCAGTAACGTGAAAGCCATTATGAAAGTCTAGGAGGAAATCATATCACAAATTGCACTCACTAGATTAATCAAGATTTGGTATTTGAATAGACAAAGCAATAAATCTTTAACTCAGTTGGTATTTCCATCTTTTGGTTGTGAAATCCACCTAAGATAAAGACAGATTTTTACATGTTAAATGGAGTGAATGCATAACCAATGTGGAGATTGATCAGAAAGTTCAACAACTGTTTAGCTCCAAAATTAACCAGAAAAAAAAATGGAAATGTTGGGGACTTGTAATAAGAATGAAGTCAGAGCATCAGCCATGGCAGGCATGGAGAAATAGGTAAAAGGGAAACACTGAAAGAACCCCTCCACAGAACAGTACTTTGAGAGGGAAAACTTATAGGATTGAAGTCAGAAGAAATGCAAGGAACATCCTAGGTTAGATAGAAATGGTAGAACTTTGTTTGTCTAACACCTGACAGCTTGGGAAGAATTCAGATTCAGAAATGTTACTCGTACATGTTCATTTGGAGTAGAGTGAGGCAGAATTTCCTGTTCTGTAAAAAGTTTTTGAGAATAAATTTTTTTTCCCATTCTAACCTCCAAATCTCAAATTTTCATGAACTGAAAATCCTACAAATATATTGGTTTGAGATAATCAATATTCCATTTAAATTTTGACGATTTAATGTTTTTTTGCTATTCTTAGCCTAAATTTTGAAATGAAAAGTTGATGCAAAACAGAAAACCAGCTTTTTTTGTTTCAAAATAGTGCTTTGACAACTTCAAAACTTGTTTTGAAACTTTTTTCAAGGCAAAATTCAGTGATAATGACCCTTTCCTGTGAATAGTTTGGGCTTCAATGTATTGGCATTTCCAATAATTTTTATATGAAAATTTCCAACCAGCTGTAGGCTGGAGCTCCAGTTGAAATATAAAAATATCCCATAGAGCAGAACCTGGCTCTCTCTATATTTCTTTCAAGTCATATTCTCTAAGCATTTATCTTTGTAATAGTCAGGATCTGCTGCATAAATATCAGTAGGGCCAATAGTGTTTTTTGTTTGCTTGTTTTAATTTGCTGGTCTGGCTCCTTCTACCTAGCAATAAATAAATGTTTAATTTTGCAACTGTAAACATTAATCACTTCCCAGTCATCCAAGCTCATTGGTGGGACCAGGCTTATCATCTTGATGGAACAACTCACGTTTACCACATGCTTTTAAGGACAAGCTAGAAAGTTGTTTTATTTTTGGTTAATTGGCAAGGTCTCAGAGGACTAGTGCCCTTTTCTACTTTGCTCTCAAATGTTATGTTTTATGTCTGAAAGTCTGACAACTAGCATCAGAATGTCCTGCTAAGAACAAAACCTTCCTGGTGAAATATCGAGTTCATTTCTTATTGAAAGCTTCACCCTTTCCAGTGTACTGTATATGATCTTAACATTCCATGTTAACTTTGTCTGCTGTTGGTCTGTGGTCTAATAATGTGAAATAAAAGGCAGCACCAAAAAGAAACGGTTAGGCCTAAGGAGAAATACAAGCATTGGTCCTTTTGATCATGTCTCTCCCCTCTGGTAGTAATACATAAGAATTAATAATTGTATGGCTCCTATTATGGAGGAGATCAGACTAGATGAGCGTAATTGTACCTTCTGGCCTTAAAATCTAAATCTCCTGGCTCTTCCTTGCCCAATGTATGAAGCTTCTTGTCCTCATGTTCAAACAACTCTGTCATAGTCTGCACTGCAGAGCTTATTCCTTGTCTCAATTCACTTCCATTTCTTTACTCTGTCCATGAGAGTGGCCTTTATGCCAAGTCATTCCAGGTAGGGCTTGTCTCTTTTGTCAACATTTATGCAGAACTCAGCACAGTGGGTCCCTCTAATCCTAACAGGGGGCTCTGGGCACTCCCCTAATATTTATTGCTATTCCATTGTTTTCTTTCTTTATATGACTTCTTTCATCAGCTCCCTATTCATGGAACGATCACTCAGTCCAAGTTTGCCAGGCGCCTACCCCCTTTTTATACAAATTCCACTCAAGGACCCATTTCTTGCTTAAAGTCCACAAACAGGGAAAAGTGAATCCAACTAAAATATGGCCATGCTAATCCCTTCCTTTAGGTCTCCCAGTGTGCCCTGTATCATTTGTTTCTTTCAGCTTGCAAGCTCTTTAAACCTGTGGCCCTTCTAATGTGTGTTTATGTACTTGGAGCACATCACTGGCTCACAATATTAATAAAGAATTCAATATCTGTTCTCTTTGACATCAGTGACAAAGCTTCCAGTGACAGCAACAGGATCTGAGCCTGTATGAGAACAGAACTTTGAAACTATTGTTGCAGAACATGAGAATTCAATTCTACTGTATAGTTTTGCATTAAAAAACCCAATAAAAAAGTGTGACTATGAAGCTAGTGTCTGGAAATGTCAGTGAAGAAAAGCCTTTTCCCAGCTTCCATGATATGGTTTATACAAGTATAAAACATTATAAGCAGAAGATCATGAGTTCTGCTGCAGGCTTTGAAGGGCTGAGAACCCACCACAAAATACTCACTGCCAAAGTGCCACTGGGAACTCAATGCAGCCTTGAAAACAAGAAGGCCTGGCCTGGGTTGTGAGCAAGGTATGCTAGAAATACAATTTTATCATTAGGTCTGGAAACACAATGCCCACGAGTTCTTTGTGTAAAGAACTAGTAGGCGTATTTTATAAATAAACTGTAATTGGGGAGTGCTTGAGAGCGCTGTGAAAGTAAATAAAAAGGAGACCTAAAGGCTAGTAATAAAATGCTTCAGTTTTTCATGGGCAATGCAAAGAGATCGGGACAACAGCAAAAGGAAAAGCTGTACCAGGTGGAATAATATCTAAGCTAGAAGTTAGGGCTTAAGATTGTTTCTTCAATATGCCAAAATGTTCCCTATATCTATGATACTAAAATTGTACAGAAACCTCTCTGTTTTTAATAAGCCATTTGATTAAGCCTTTGTTACTAGACTCAGCGATAATATGGAAGAGACCTATTTTACTTACAGCCATATTGGGGCACACCTTTAACATGATGGACAGGGATTTGATTGCATGGCTCCCACTAATGTTGCTTGTCGTCTAATAGTTAAACCCCTGTACATGCTGCTGGGGATGTACTCTCCAGTTAGGACTTGACACAAAGGCTTTTTAGCGTTAGAATGTATATGTAAGATGACAAAGGACAACCTGTGATCAATCACTAGGCAAAAGGGAGGGAAGTATAGAGCAGTGTCAGAAAGACATAGTGCTGGATGCAAACCAGTTCCCACTCGACATGCATATTGCATATCCTCTGCACCATCAAAATCGTAGGCAGCCTGCTGCACAAGGATTATCCTAACTGCAGGACTTTGGACACTCTTGTAATATTTACTACTACTCTGCCCCTATGACTTTTATGAAGGATAGGTGATGATTGGACTGTCATCTCTATGCCTATTTTTTGTTGCCTCTTCTTCAGCTCTCTTTCTGTCCTTGGGTGAATATTCTTGCTACAGAGTGAAAGGAGTTTTTGACAAATCTATTCACCCTGCAGAAACCCTGCTCAGGGCTTCCCACTGGTCAGGTAGTACTGGTCTCCTGGTGGGAGGAAGGTGTCTGTGATGGCTTTCCATCTCTCCATCTTTAAAGGAAATGTGAAAAACAAACATAAAAAGGAAGGCAGCACTCATTAAAACAACGTATTCAGTGTTGGCAAAGGGGACTCAGGAGAGTCACTTTGTAATCTTATTCTCCCTCTGCCACCAGAGACCGTGGCTAACATTTTCTGCCTCCTCATTGGCTAAATTTCACATTTAAGTAAAGCAAGGCTATATATACACCAAAAGCAATATGCATGTGCATCTCCCGAGTCCCCTTTACCAACACGGAATATATTGCTTTAATGAGTGCTGCCTTCCTTTTTATGTTTCTTCATTTTTCACATTTCCCTTAAAGATGGAGCAGTAGAAAGCCAGCACTATGACTTCTATGAAGGATAGGAGATGATTGGATTATCATACTTTGTGCTTATTTTTTGTTGCTTCTTCTCCTTGTAGCTCTCTTCTTTTTCTTGCATGAATATCCTAAACTACCGGGCTGTGTCTACACTGGCACGATCTCGTGCAAAAGCGGCCGCTCTTGCGCAAAAACTTGCTGCCTGTCTACACTGGCTGCGTGTTCTTGCGCAAGTAAACTGACGTTCTAATGTATGAAATCAGGGCTTCTTACACCAGAACTCTGGCGCTTCCACTCGAGAATAAGCCCTTTTGCGCAACTGTTCTTGTGCAAGAGGCCAGTGTAGACAGGCAACAAGAATTTCTTGCGCAAGAAAGCCCTAAGGTTAAAATGGCCATCAGAGCTTTCTTGCGCAAGAGAGCATCTACACTGGCATGGATGCTCTTGCGCAAAAGCACATGCCAGTGTAGACGCTCTCTTCTGGAAGAGTTTTTGCAAAAGAACTCTTCCGCAAAAGAGTTTTTGCATGAGAACGTGCCAGTGTAGATGTAGCCCCGGTGTAGAAGGGATTATAGTTACTAATCTATCTTGGAATCTGGAGAAACAGCTGCAGGATGGCTGAGTAGCCTGCACAATGCCCAGGTCCTGGGTTATGTGGTAGATTTTTTTCCTCCCCAGCTCTTCTGTAGTTCACACAGATAAGGTCCCCTTATCACCTTTTTCAGATCCCTCCTTAAATGCGTTACTTTAATTGAGCTTTCCAGAGATTATCCAGCTATCACAGTGAATGCTCTGCCTCACCAGAGATGTGAGCAACTTAAATGCAAAGAAAACTATTCAAAACAAGTCTTCCCCTCTGCTGAGTATTAATATTACAGAGGTGTGTAGAGGCCGCATCCAGTGCTGACAGCCCATTGCGACAGGCGCTGTAGAACAACGTAGTACAGAAAGCACTTGCTCTGAAGAATTTACAGTCTAAACAGACAAGCCAAAGAACAGATGAAAGAGAGACTTGTTCTTATATAGCATCTTTATAACTGCAAGTTTGCAGTCCAATCTGTACAATCCTCTGCTAATACCATCATGGATGAATATTGCTTTGGATCCAGCCAGGATACCACATCATCAATCTAAGAGCTTCTTTTTCTGCCTCATGTTCTCCTGCCATCAGCTTTCCCTTCCAGTGCTTGTAAACACGTTACCTGCTGAACCTTTTAAAATGTGCCCTGTAAACTGAATTCTTCTTTTCATAATATTTCTGACTTAGAGTATGATTAGGTCCAGTTTTCTTCCATACTTTTTTGCTGGTTAGGTGGTCTACCTGTGATATTTTCAGAATTCTTCTATCACACCAACATTTAAAGGACTGTAGTGCTGTATTTCGGAGCTGAATTTTACTTTTCAGAAATACAACATACAAGCAGAAAAATGGAAACTAAACTAAGATGACATCATAGATTAACTGGCTTTCCCAGAGTCACCTAGGAAATCTTTGGCAGAGCATGATAGTAAATTCAGGTTTCCTGAGCCAATTCCAGTGCCTTAATGAGAGGACATTCCTCCTTCCTTCTTTATAAAGAACTGTCTGACAAATGTCTCTTTTTAAAGGTATAATAATAGTCCAAAGTTTCAAATGAAATATTAGCCCCTTCTAAGGTTCATGCGGGAAAGCAGTTTACTCTCCTTCCTTAGGTGTGACCACATCTTCTGGCTTCCTTCTCTAGTTTGTCTTCCTAAGTACATGGGCCTGATAGATTATAGAGTCTACTTGCATGCCAAGGTGTCAGCCGGTGGTCAGGGCAGTGAGTGGTGTGTGTGTATTATACACCCGAGACTTCAACTGCTAGGACTGGGGTCCCTTAGCAGCGGGCAACCTGGAGGAGGTTGACGGGTGCCCCAAGAAGTTTACAGGGAGAACTTATTACACCTCAGATTTTGACTGCTAGGATACATGATCCCTTCGCAGCAGGCAGCCTGGGGAGGCTGAGAGATGCCCCAACGGATCTGTCCCCTGAAAGCGACATGATCCAATGCTCAAGCTCTCCCTATATCTGTCCCTTATGGCCGGCTGGAGTTCTTTTTAAAATTGTGCTTGGCTCTGTTACAGCAACTGAAGGAGTCAGGTCACAGCTTAAACAGTTACTATTTTATTGTTACAGAGTAAACTTAGCTGTTAAATGCTACTACTGTGTTACAGATAACACAGCCACTACAAAGGACAGGACAGAAATTACACTAATAAGTCACTTACAGGTACCATGAAACCCTTTTGGTTCTCTGAGCTCTTATTAAATGCATGCAAAATAGACACCTAGCAGGTATATATTCTCACCCCTGCGTTTCAGACTTGGTGTGGCCAGCGTCTTTCTCTCAATCCCTCGGGAAGAAGTAGGGCGAGGTTGGGCGTCCCACAGACCTCGGGAGACAACCAATACCTGCCAGCAGGTGTAGATGATTGGAGCTCAAATGGGGTGGGCTACTAAACCCCTCTTTATACCCCTTGGGTCACGTAGGCTTCTTCCTGGTCTCAAGTGGCCAATTAGGAAAAATAGCTTTGAATGCCAAGTTTCCCACAAAGGGTGCAAAGCATAATTCACACCTGAGAAAATGCAGATAATGGGCACCTCTGGTATGTGATGGGCAAAGATACCTCTCCTGGGACAGTGCAGGCGTGTCAATTACTGATACTAGCCATCAGGGCGGCGGGAGGCCCCGGGGTCGTCAGCTAGCCCATTTACTGTCTGGTTTCTGTTTATTAGAGTCAGGGACAGGCAGCACACCTGCGTTCCCAGGGCATCAAAGGCTGACTGCCTTTCTCTTGCTCTCTGGGGGGGGGGGAACAAGATGGGGTTCATGTCTGGCTACACAAGGGTACCATTTTGGGTGTGTAGGGGGGGCAGCAGCCTTGTACTCTGGGACACAGTTAGCTTTTCATCCCGTTCCCTGGATGCTAAGGGAGTGAGGGGAAAGTGCTTGCATTCCATGCATGCCTCTCACACCTGGCTGGTGAAGGGAGCTCACCATGCAAACACTTTCCCCTCACTCCCTTAGTGTCCAGGGAATGTGATGAAAAGCTAGCCATGTCCTGAAGCACATGGCTGCTGACCCCCTACCCTCCTGAAATGGTGTACCTTTCCTGTCAGTTTCTTCTTCCTTCCAGGGAAATAAAGAGTTGGGTTGGGACCAGGTATGTCGGGCCAAACTTCAGCCACCCACAGGATCTCACAAACCCAGAAGTCTAGTACATCCTGTCATGCCACCAATAGACCAATTTTTAAAAAATATTTACTGCTTTGAGGTGGCCCCTGAGATGTATGTATCCTGCATGTTAAATTTGTTGTCTCTGCTGGCCTTGGATTTAAGTTCCTTGGGGTAGAGACTATGTCTTCCTCTAAATGTGCTGGGCATACTGAGAGCACGTATTACAAAATATGTAATACTAATCTTAAAATGGACTGTGATAAAGCAAGCCTTGCTTCCACTCAAAATAGCTTTGGTAAGAAAAGTCAGAGGAATGGGAGGCGGAGACATGAAAGGAAAAATGGTCTTTAAATAGAGTGTGTTTGAAAATGATCCCTGTCATGAAAAATATTTCTCAGATATGCTGCTCATAGAACAGATGGGGAGGAAGAGGGAGTGGAGGAGGAAGGCAAGAATGCCAGGGGATATAAATGTGGGGAGTGAGTCAGGGAGGTTCCTTTATTTCATCATAGTTTTATCAACATAAAAAAAAACCTGCCTACAGTAAACAAAATACTATAGGGCAAAGAAAAAAAAAAAGATTGGGAGAATGATAGAAGAAATCCATTTTTAAAAGTTATGCTTCAGAGTTTTGTTTGCTTACTTTCAATATATAGTCTTGATCCTAGAACTGAGTAGGAGTTTTGCTATGAACTATCAGGAGAATAGAATTGGGTCCTAAAAGACTCCTACAAATATATTTTAAAACAGTTGAAATGAACAGTAGGGCAAGACAGACTAACTATAATATTGAATCAGACCAGAAGTATTAATACATCGTGAGAAAGACCACATGGAAAGGTCCCCTATTCATGATAATTTTGGCAGTGGACAGACTCAAACAGGTGTCAGCTATGACTAAATATAAAATATATAGCTAGCTAAATAATGACTAATGCAGGATCTGAAGTGTAGCATCACAAGGTTCTTGCATAAGGACCCATACAGGAATAGATTTCTTCCAGTTACATCTCCCATTTACATTAGCTTTTCCATACATTCCAATGGAGTACATAATATAAAGTAGGATAGTACTGTACACTTAGTTTACTCAATCAAAGTTAGTTCCCATTGCAATGAGGAAAGTAAAAGAAAAGGGGGGCACATTTAGATACAAAGCCATGCATTTTCTTTTTACCAATATTGAATGTGTTCTTTATCTTTCCTGTATAATCCTGGTAAATAGGCAACAAACAAGAACAGCGCAAGTGTCAACAGCAGGTTGGTCAGAAGGCCTCAATGTCATATGTTTAAGTCATTTCCTGAGATATTCTTTATGAAAATGCAAACTAAAATCAGGCGCATGTGACTACAGGGAGTACTGAGTTTTAAAAGACTGCAGGCTAGATTGCAACCTTCTTCCTGACATTGCTAAGTAGTTATTGCATTGGCTTATGGAGGACTACTCAAGTGAGTAAAAATATGAATCGGGGATTCACAATATGGCTATTTTTTGAGGTAAGAGTCTGTTCACTTCCTGGCAGTGCTTATGTTGGTATAGTGTATATTGAGGACTATTGAACCAAATTAGGGTTGCCAGATACCTTCACAAAAAATCCCAAACATTGGAGGGAAAAAATTGGCTGAGCAAAAAAAAAAAAAAAGTCGCTGTGCCTTTAAATTCCCACGCTCCCTGCTTCCCCTGCTCCCGCCAGACATGGCAGGGGAAAAATGTCCCACCCGGCCTTCCGTCCGAAAAAACCCAGAAAGTACTGGACATTTTACATGTCCGGTATTTTCTGGGTTTTTTTTAACCGCACAGAAGACACAATTACCAGGCTGTCTGGGTGAAAACCGGACACCTGGCAACCCTTTATAACACCTTAATAGACTGTGAGACAATTTGTATGGTGTGCGGCTGTGCCTGGATCCTTCGCAATGCCTGCTTTTACAAAACAACTACATTCAAAAATTCCTCTGTCCATCAGACACTTTATAGATTCAGTGGATTGCTCCAAGTTCCTCTCTGTCTCTACTGGTGCTATAGAATGACACTTTCCACAGGCTCATTTCATGACAGTGACATGTGAAAAAGAAATATCGGTAGCTTTTAAAGCTGCATCTGAATCACTGCTGTCCTGGAGTGATCTACTATGAGAGTAGTGAATTCTCTGACTGGTTTCAAAGACCATGAAGCTTCGGGCATCTTTTACTATGGAATCACCATTTCTTATTGCTGTCCACAATGTTCCGTATAAAAAAAAAGGTGATGATCTCAGTTTACTGTCTACTAATTCATGTCTGTATCACAGTCTCTATCATGATAGATAACACTCATGGGTAGCCATGTTAGCAAAGAGGCCCCTACTTTGAATATTCATGCAGGATGAACAAGAAGAAGTCCTGTCCAACTCAGACTAGAAGCAAATTTTGCTAGGCAGTGAGGAGAATCTGCACTTCTGCTGCCACTTATGGATCTGTTCTGTGGATGCATGGAAGGCTTCAGATTCCGGGGTTGTTAATCTGACATTTTCCAGGAACACCAAATGTACTCAACCCAAACTATTATTATTATTTTGTTTGAAATACACATCAGTTTCTAGTGCTGCCAATGGGAACTTTTTTCCATCAGCACAAAATGAATAATGTTTTCTCTGTAACAGGGTTACAACTCGCTGCCCTAGCGCCTCCTGCTGGTCACACTGGGAATGAGCGTTGTCCTCAGCAGGTCACCCCCTTCTGGCCAGAGTCTCACCCATCGTTGCTCTGTGCTCTCTGTGCGTTTGCTCTGGACCCACATCGCTCCCAGGATCATGGCGTCCCCTGGCAGTGCCCACCACACTGTCACTCATAGCCCTTTAGGGGGTATCAACAGTCCGCAGCCTCATACCTACCACTGTGGCTGAGTGCAACCTCAGTCTAGCCCCTCACCTCCAGGGCAAGTTATAGCCCATAAAGTCCTCAATGTGGCTAGATGCAGTGCAAGGGGGTAAAGCGGACCCAGGCCTGCCCACTACTCTGGGTCCTGGCCCAGGGACACTCTGGCGGCAGCCTTGTCCCGCCCTCCTTCTCTCCCTTTCTATTGCCTCCTGTTCCCGGGGCCATGTCCCCTGTGACCCTTTGCACATTCCTGGCCGTTGCACCCCTGCAGCCCGGCTGGTATCAAGCTGGAGCCTGCGTAATACTGCTCTATCCCAAATGCTTCTCTGGGAACTAATTCTTCACCCTCCCCAGTCAGACCCTTATAACCAGAGCTGCCCCAACAAGCTGCCCCCTGATTGATTCTAAGAGTCCATTCCTCATTGGATGGGGCTCTGCTCAGGCTCCCACCAGCCTGCTTTAACCCCTTTCCTCCTGGAGTGGGGCAGCCGCCCCACTACAGTCTCTCTCTCTTGCCTGCCTGGGGCTTGGTACATCTCCCGGCCTTACAATGCAATATCCCCAGTAACCAGCATGTCCAAAATGCCAGTTCCTGTGTGTTGCTTTCTCTCCAAGGTTTATAAATAGGGTTGCCAGAGTCTAATCACACAAACCCAAACCCCTTTGCCCTGCCCCCTACTCCAGCCCTTTCCCAAAGCCCCACTCCTTCCCTGAGGCTCCACCCCACTCCCTCCATCCCCTCCTCCTTCTGTCATTCACTCTCCCCAACCCTTACCCACTTTCACCGGTGTGGAGCAAGGGATTGGGGTGTGGAAGGGGGTGAGGGCTCTGGGCTGGGGCTGAGGGGTTCAGAGTGTGGAAGGGGGCTCCAGGGTGAGCCTGAAACAGGGGGTTGGCGTGAAGGAGGGGGTGCAGAGCGTGGGCTCTGGATGGGAGTTTGAGTGCAGGAGAGGGCTCAGGGATGGGGCAGGAGGGGATGCAGGGTGAAGGCACCAGCTGGGCAGCGTTGATCTCAGTAGCACAACCAGACTAAGGCAGGCTCCTTGCATTACCCTGGCCCCACACCACTCCTGGAAGCAGCTGGCACATCCCTCTGACTCCATGGACTGCCCCTCTCTGCAGGCTCTTCCCCTGCAGCTCCCATTGGCCACAGATCCCCATTCCTAGCCAATAGGAGGTGCAGGATCAGTGCTCATGGAGGGGTCAGTGCATGGAACCATATGACCCCCTCAGGAGCTGGAAGGATGTGCCAGCTGCTTCCAGGAGTGGTGGAGTGTCAGAGCAGGCAGAGAACCTGCCTTAGTCCTGCTGCACCATCTGATTTTACTGGCCAAAAAGCTCCCAGATTGGCTACCGTAGTCTCCAGGAGATAGAGCCTATTTGCAGAGACTCCAGATGAAACCAAGAGGGTTAGCAATCCTACATTGACAACAGTTACCAGTTATCCTAAAGCACTTTCTAAGCATTCACTTTTATTCTTAAGGCAAAAACAATACAGGCAATATGTATAAAACCCAACTAATGTTCCTATACGCAAGCTAAAATCTTAACAAAGGTCAATCATGAATTTTCTGGGGTTCTGGTAGGCCAACATCTTTCCAATCCTTCTGTAAGAATTGGGGCTGTTGGATAGAAGGTCCTTTCTGTCTGTGGATCGGAAAGAAGGCTCTGAATCAACTTAAAAGTAGGCTTCTTAAGCCAAAAGCCCTTTACTTGTTTTTCTTGTTTCTGGAAATCCAGTTTGAACCAGTATATGTGAATCTCCCCAGGTGCTACCTCTTAGGAATTGTAGACAATGAGTGATTCACTTTAGTCTCCACCCCACACCCAAAAGAACTATGGTAACCCTACCCCATGGAGTAAGACACAATCATACATACAATCGTTGATCCACTGTGATACCCAAACATAACCCTACATGTCCCCCAAAGATACTCATGTGATTGCAATATCTGCCACAACATGAGCATAACTTTACTTATTTCCTAAAGAGCTGTATGGAAAATGAAATTAGGGTATGTCTACATTTGAGATATTTTAAGATAGCCTATTTCAAATAGAGCGCTATTCCTGTGTCTTCATTCCTCATGCAATGAGGTTTACAGGAAGCCGGAATAAGACGCCCATTATTTCAAATGTATTTTGAAATAACGGGCGTGCTGTTAAGATGCACACAATGCTGCTTCAGGATAATGTCTGCTATCCTGAAATAGCACCGCTGTTTAGACGTACCTTTAGGGAACATTTCAAAAACTAAAACAGATCAGAGAAGGGGAGAAGACACTCAAGAACAAGTGAAAAGAAAATTGAAAGTGGCACACTTCACAGCAAATGGTCTAGACATGCCCACATTCTTTGTTTCATTAACAGCTACTCTATACAACATGAAACTTCAAAGGGGAAAAGATAAGTCTGCAAGAAAAGCTTTTTTTTTCACTTTGGCACAACCCCATGTTGACCTTAATATCCTGTTTGGTTTTAAAAGCATAATTTTTTACTTCACAATAGGCAAGATGAGCAAGGATGGTAAGTCCTAGTGAACCCTTTTCTGAGACTTATCACGGTAACTCTGCTAACACTTACGTTTAGCTGAGCAGCCAGGGCAGAGTTAGTTACTTTTATTGGTATTCCTTAGTTATAAGTATGAGCAAACTAGTAAATTGCCAAGAGCAGCCTTTTTTTTAGAAAGAGGCCATGAACTTAAGCAAAGAACAGTTCCTTAAAGTTGTATACCTTTAGTTCTGAGGTAATCTGCTGGTATTTTTGAAAGAGAAAGTGTTCAGAGGAAATGTTTAAGTAACATGCTGTCAAACATCTATAGTAAGTCATAAAGGTTGGCAGTGGAAAATGTTAAATTGACATTTGTTCATGACTAGCACTGAGGTGCTTTATTGTAAGAGAATGTCAGGTAAATAGAAGGAAAGGTTAAGGGGAGAGCTTTTCTTTCAATAGGTAAGGAAGAATAAATATCTTAGTAAATCTTAATAGACTCATGAAATGTTCTGAGATTCCTGAAGTCAAACCAGCATAGGAAACTGGCCTATCATCATACCCCACATCTAGTCAAAGCCTAGGGCTTGCATGTTGTTTTGTTCAAGTGAAACTATTTGGTGCTTTTTACAGACTCTTAGCTTTTGGGTTAGATTGTGCCTAGACCTGAATGGGTACGGAAGGGTGGAAGGAAATATCCTTTTCTATCTTTGTCTGAGTGTAAGAGCTAGTTATAATCCTGGCCCTTGCTTTCCTAGTGTTCAGGATCTCAGGAGACTGGAATTCACAGCAGGACTAGCTTCATGTCTTTTTTATCTTTAAAGCCCTCAGAGCCTGGAATATTATTTCTGAACTTGCTTGCATTCGTTTTACATTGGTGTAAAACCATTGATTCCACTAGAGTCACTCCTGATACACAGTGTCAGAAGAGAATACATATTTCAGAAACTGAAAGAAATGCTTGCTCTGAATCCCAGCATGTTTGAATATTTGGGAACCAGCCGAAGATACCTCTGGTCCTTTAACAATTTGCTCTGAGAACTCATGGAGGACAGGAGAGATCACAGAGGACTGGAAAGGCCCACTTTGGGAAAGCTGCTAGTGGACCCGCACTCCTTTTTTTACTCAAAGGGTCCGTAGCCACAGAGCCTCGCAGATTCCATTGGCTCCAGTTCGCCATTTCTAGCCAAGGGGAGCCACAGAAAGTGATGGCCTGGGCCATGTCACTTACCACAGCTCCTCTTGGCTTGAAACGGCAAACCAGAGCCAAAGTGACAGACCCTTTACGTAAACAAAACATCACATGCCTGCTAGCAGCTTTCCCAAAGCAGGCCCAAGGCCTACTTTGAGAAATACTGTAGTAGATAATGAGGAGATAAGTAACATGTCAACATGGATTTGTCAAGAAAAAAAAATCATATCAAACCAATCTAATATCCTTCTTTGACAAGGTAACAAGTTTTGAGGATAGGCAAAAGCAATAGATGTGGTATAGCTTGACTTTTGGAAGTCCTTTGATCCTGACTCTCGTGACTTTCTCATAGTCAAATTAAGGAGATATAGCCTAGACAAACCTACTATAAGGTGGGTGCATAACTATTTGGAAAAGCTTCCTCTAAGTAGTTATCAATGTTTCACTGTCAAGCAGGAAGGGCAGATCAAGTGAGGTCCTGCAGGGATCTAGCTTGGGTTTGTTTTCTTTAACTATCTTCATAAATGACATCCAGGTGGGAGGGGAGGAAGCACTTTGGAGGACAAGATTCAAATTCAACATGATATTGATCAACTAGAAAAATGGTTTGAAATAAATAGGATGAAATGCAGCATGATAAATGCAAAGTACTACACTTAGGCTGTGTCTAGACTACAGAGTTTTTGTGCAAATACGTCCATTTTTGTGCAAAAACTCATGGAGAGTCCACACCTCAAGCGCGTTTTTGCGCAAAAAAATCAAAAGAACAGAGAGGTTTTTGTGCAATAGTTATTCCTCTTTCTAACTCCTTTTTGCGCAAGAGCTCAGGGGTTTTTTGAGCAAAAAGAGGCAATTGAGAAAAGCACAGGTGCCCTGGTGGCCATTCTGTAAATAGCAATCAGAGTTTCCTTTCAAGAGAGTGTCCATGCAGTCTGGACACTGTCTTTTCCAAAAGCGCATCACTTTTTCGATGTGCTTTTGCAGTGTGGATGCGCTCTTGTGCAAGAAGTTTTTGTGGAAGAAGCCTGTAGTATAGATATAGCCTCAGGAAGGCACAATCAATTGCGCAAATACAAAATGGGAAAGGAAGGAGTACTGCAGAAAAGGATCTAGGGGATATAGTAGATCACAAACCAAATATGAATCAACAAAACAATACTGTTGCAAAAAAATTAAGCATTGTTCTGGGATGTATTAGCAAGTGTGCAGTAAGCAAGACATGAGAAATAATTTTTCCGCTCTACTCAGCATAAATAAGGCCTGAGCTGAACTACTGTGATAATTCTGGGCACCACACTTGTGGAAAGAAATGGACAAATTGGAGGAAGGCCAGAGAACAACAGTAATGATTAAAAGTCTGGAAAACATGATCCACAGAGAAAGATTGAATAAATTACATTTGTTTAGTCTGGAGAGCAGTAGACAGAGGGGGGACATGATAACAGTCTTCAAGTATGTAAAAGGTTGTTATAAAGAGGAGGGTGATAAAGAGAATGATTTATCTACTGATGACAGGATAAGAATAATGACCATAAATTTCAGCAAGGGAGATTTAGGTTAGATACAAGGAAAAATTTCCTCACTGTAAAAGTAGTTTAGCACTAAGTTATCTAGGTAGATCATGAAATCCCTAGCATTGAGGATTTTAAAAGCAGGTTACAAAAACAACTGTTAGTGTTGGTCTAGATAACACTTAGTTCTACCTCAGTGCAAAGCACTGGACTAGATTGCCTATCAAGTTCCTTTCATGTCCTACATTTTTATGAATCTATGTTAGTTAATAGTCCACTTTAATATATAATAGAATGCTCGAACTGCTGAAATGCTGTGGAAATGTGCTTAATACAGTTATGTCTGGCTTTTCTCTACATGGAAAATTCACTTCGTAACAGAAAAATAACAGCTTAAACAATCGATTTTATTTTTCTTTTTATACTTGAACAACTTATATATTTTGGTGCATTTTTTTATAGGTTGAAGCTTAGAAAGGGACCTTAAAGGCATAGTATAATTAGAAGAATGATAAAAACTTCAAGAGGAGAATATAATTGGTTCTGTAATGACTGCATCACTTATTTTTTATTTTACATAAAACCAGTTTCAAATTAAATATTTTAATTCTTTGTGGTCAGCAGAAAGTTGCTTTATTAAAGAAATAGGTAGCAGAAGTAACTGCTTTATGTACAGCTGCAAAACTTGCCTACAATAATTGCCCTTTTTTTCTTATATGAAATCACTTTTGTGGAGCTATTAGTACAAAGGTGGCCATTTAAATAAGTATTATTGAGGCATAAAGTGAATAATGGGCACTGTGCAGGCTTCTCTAAGGAATAAAGAGAAGGAAACAACGGAGCTACTAAAAGTTGTACAGAATAGACACAAAGGTGCCGTGAGAACAGCCATTCCCAACATGCTCTGTGAAGCCAGCCTTTAGGTTACTCATTAAAGGACTAATCCATCACTACTGCTCAGCACCTCTCAGGATGAAGCTCCAAACATTTTTACAAGGTTCTTCAGACAGTTGAACTCTGTTACAGTTTTTATTTATGTTAATGAAAAGGGCAAATTGTTAGCTTTCTTCTCTGTACGCTGCTTCAGAAACCATTAATCAGAAATGTAGAAGAGACAATTAACTCTGAGCATCCTGTTAACTTAGCCTTTGAACTACTCTTGGCAATATAAAAATGGCAAATGTGTGTATTAAACATATAGTTACAAAAGCAATATAGACTTTATTTCATAGAACCAATGTATAAATCTAGAACATTTATGCCCTATTTGAATAAAACAACACATTTAAGGAAGGCATTGGTTCCTGGTAAAGCAAAGCGATTAGCTTGGAAACGAAGCTAAGCGTCTTGAAAATGTGTGTATTCAGCAGCATGTTGTATGCATTTGAGACATGGGTGATAATGAAAGATTCGAAGAGAAGGATATTGGCATTTGAGAGGAGTTGTTATAGAAAGATCCTGAGAATAAGATGGATGCAGAAGGTCACTAATGAGGAATTATATAGTGAAATTATATAGCCGAAAGAGAATTATATAGGAATTATATAGCCGAAAGAGAACCTACCACAGAAGGTTATACAGCGGAAGTTACAGCTATTTGGGCATATCTGCAGAATGAATGATGAGCGAAAAGTCAAGACCTTGGTATTTGGCATAATGGATGGTCCGAATAGGAGAGGCAGACCCCGCAGAGAATGGGTAGATGATATAGTAGATTGGTGCGGAGCTAGTCTATAGAAACTAAGCCACTCTGCACTGGACAGGGAAAGATGGAAGGAAATAGTGAGGGAGGCATCGGACACCAACGGGCGTTGAGCCCATGGTTGTTGATGATGATGATGATGATTGGTTCCTGGTGCCCAGAACACATGACTTGTAGGTCAGGATATATGGATTTTTCTGGTTCTACAGCTAATATCCTATGTGACCTTAGGCAAGCTATTTTATGCCTCAGTTTCCACTTTCTATAAAATGCAGATACTATTTATTACCTCACAATAATGTAGGAGGATTATTAATGTTTATAAATAATCCAAGATCCTTGGTTGAAGAGGAAAGGAGCTGGAGTAATATTATTTTTTTAAAGAGTCCTCTACCAGCACATTTCCCAACTGATTTGGAACTTGTAGTGCTAGCTAGAGGCAAACACATGCAATGCATATATAACCCAGGCTAATAATATAGGTCTTTGTCTAGCTAGTAGCTGGCCCATAAAAAAAGAGGTTAATAGGTTAACTACAAACTATTTAGCTCAAGTGATAGACTTGTGTTCTTAGCTCAGAAGGTCCAAAGTTCAGATGCTGCTGCTAAGATAGATGTGTCTGTTATACTGTGCAAACCTTATCACAACCTAACTTAAACCTAATTTTCTAGGGTGAAATCCTGGCTCCAATATAGTCAATGGAAGTTTTGTCATGTCTTCAGTAAGGCCCAGGTTTGGTCCTGAACTGGGTTTCCAGTAGAACTGGCTTATACAGATTTTTTTAATATACACAGAAATTAAGAGAAGTTTATTGAACTCCTCTTAATTTGTTACCTCAGCTATAGTTTAAAGTTTACATAGAATTGTAGATATAAAAGACTGAGACATTAATTATTTGCATAATGCAACTATTTTTTAATGTACAGTTGATATTAGAGTTCAGCAAATTATGTGAACAATGTATTCATTAAATTGAGAATCCTTTTCTACACATGGTATATCTGCAAACAAACTATGAAACCTCCTGTTTATTCATTATGTGAGTTCATTGGATGACTTTATTTTTACACTTTTTACTCTACGGATTGTGCATTTTGAAATTTGAGCTCTCTTGGGCTATGTCTACACTGCAGTGTTATTTTAAAATAAGTTATTTCAGAATAATAACTCCCAAAATAACTATTTCAAAATAATGCATCCCCACTACAAATCCCCATCAAAATAGTGCAGATCGATATCAAAATAGAGTGTCCACACTGACTGGAGCCTGAATCGCATTTAAAATCCCCTGGAAGCACTTCAAGCAGGACATCAGGTCAACAGTCGCTTCCTGCATCTGCTTCCTGAGGCTAACTCTGGCTTGTGCTTAAAGTGGCTCACCTCTATGGCCATGTCTGAGACTCTTTTCCATTGCCTACCTCCTTGAGGGAAAGCAAACACCATACAGTGTGCTCTGGTTGCCCTTCTGAACACCACAGTGCTTCAAGCATGGAGCTGGACCTGCTGCAAAGCAGTCACCAGCTCTTAAACCCAGTTCTGGGTGCTCCTCATTCACCACAGGCCCTTCTACTCTCCCCTGAACACCGTGCACCGCTGCTTCTGGTGCTGGAAGATCAGTACCAACTGGTGGGACCGGATCATCTTGGAGCTGTGGGATGACCAGCTGTGGATCCAGAATTTCCGCATGTGGAAGGACACCTTCCTGGAGCTCTGCAAGTGGTTTGGCCCTGCCCTCCAGAGACAGGACACCAGCATGAGACCCGCCATCCCATTTCAGAAGTGAGTTGCCATCACTATTCGGAAGATCATCACACCAGACAACTACCGCTCTGTCAGGAACCAGTTTGGCTTGGGGAAATTGACCGTTGGGGCTGTGCTCATGCAGGTTTGACTCTTTTGCTATTGTCCCAAGAAGGTGGTGAACCACTGGAATGGGGTCCCTAAGGAAGGAGGGTGGTGGAATCTCCCTCTCTGGAGGTTTTTCAGTCCCAGCTTTACAAAGCCCTGCCAGGGATGGAGTAGATGAGGTTGGTCCAGGTGTGGGAAAGGGCTTGGGCTCAGGGAACACCCAAGGGCTCTGGCAACCTTGTGATTCCATTATTCTATCTCTCTACAGGTGGTGAGGGCTGTCAATGCCATTCTTCTACGCAGGGTCATCCTCCTGGGCGATGTGGAACTCATCACTGCTGGCTTTGCCGCCATGGGATTCCCCAGCTGGGGGGAGGAGGGACATTGATGGCACCCACATCCCCATCTGGGTCCCTGACCACCGTACCTCTGATTATATCACTAGGAAGGGATACTTTTCAATGGTGCTTCTGGCCCTTGTGGACCACATTTATGTCAGGTGGTCAGGGAAGGCACCCCAGCCTCTTCCAGAGGATTCTCCCTGGCATCTTTTTCCCCAACTGCACCATCAGGGTCAGGCATGTAGACATGCCTTTATGCATCATGGGTGACGCAGCCTACCCATTGCTCCCCTGGCTTGTAAAGCCCTACACAGGACACCTGAACCACACCAAAGAACACTTCAACGCCAGGCTCAGCTTCCCTCTGTCCTGCACATGCAGATCTGGCACCGGTGGTGTCCTGCAGAGGGAGAACTTCTATCCCTGCCTACTGGAGGAGAGGGGGGAAGATTTTGGGGAGGTGTGTGTGAGTGGCAAATACCACTTGCTGGGAAGTGTTGTACTGAGTTCCCCACCACTTCCTCCCCCTGGCAGGCTCCCGTGCAGGGGATCAGTCTCCTCTGCCTCACTGCACTTAATCAGGAGCAGATGCTGCCCTGAAAGCGTGGCACAAGCCTGTGCCATGTGCAGCACTGATGTGTATTTCCCTGACTCAGGCCTTCTTAGTGGTGGCTTGTGATGGGAAGATGTCCCACCCTAGGCTGAGTGAGGCGCATGCAGCCCCTTGCAGCCTGCCACCTGTTTCCCTCGTGTAAATAGGGAAAATAATGGAACTCACCTGATGTGCTTTCCCTGGCTTCATCCAAGCCCTGGGAGACATCCTGCATGGAGTGAGACTGTACCAGGTTGAGGATGACCTCTAGCTAGCAGGCATGGTGTCGTTACTGGCCTCCTCTTCCTCCTCCACCTCCTCGCCCTCCTCTGTGTCCTGGTCTACCCTCCTGGAGGCTGAGGACGTGTGTGGCCAGGCCAGAGTCCATGACAAAGGTTGGGGAAGAGACCGACACCCTTCCCAAGATGCCATCCAGCTGGGTGTAAAAGTGATATGACCGGAGTGCTGCTCCTGATTGGGAACTTTGTTCCTTGGCCTTGGCGTTGGCCTGACAGAGTTCTTTCCTGGTGTGGCGGTGCCCCTTCGGGGCCAGGCTTGTGGCCATCTGGCTGTAGACATTTGCATTCCTGTTCCTTGTATGGAGATCCTGGATATTTGACACTTCACCCCAGACCTCTATGGGATCCAGGATCTCCATACCAGTCCAGAATGGGGCCCTCCTGTTCCGCCCCTGGCAAGGGGTTTCTGAAGCGGCTGCAGGCATGCTTGGAGGTGTGGGGGGCTTGGAGAGCATGCTGGGGTAGGCTGTGGCAGCAGGGAAGAGCAGTGATGGCTGCTGGTGTGTGCATGGGGCTGGCAAGATGGTTGTGGTGCCACAAACTCTTTCCCTTCTGCCTGCACCTTTAAATCCTGCAGGAGAAGATAAACTATAGAGTTTTGAGGGGTATGGACAGAGTGGCCACCAGGGCACCTGTGAGAAGCTCTGGAGGCCAATTGTTTCAAAATAAGCTCAGCTGCACCATCCACACTCACCCTATTTCAAAATAGCCATTTTGAACTAGGCGTTATACTTTGTGAAACGAGGGTTTATTATTTTGCAATAAGAAGCCCGTTATTTCAAAATAATTTCAAAATAACGGGCTTGCTGTGTGGATGCTCACCTTGTTATTTCAGAATAACATGAACGCCCTTAGTTATTTTTGATTTGACAGAAAGGTTACATGGCATTGTTTCTGATCTGCACTTCTGATTTAAACTCAATTGCTTTGCATGAAATGTTAAAATTTACTTTCCATTGACTTTTATGCCAATAAAACTTGATCATTCTGTGAACCTGGGAAAAAAAATCACAAAAATGACGCAAACATGGGTGAGATGATTGTATTTAACATTTATATGATTGCCCAAGAAAATGTGTTTGAATTATTCACAAATTTCCAACTGATGTGTAATGTTTATTGAGCTTTTCATCCAGCCATGATTAAACTGATATCAGGTTTGGTCAATATAACAATCTGAGTGTATTTATAATTTAATAAATTCCAAGGAAAACCAGGATTATAAAGAGCCTGCAAAATGTTTGTTTTTCCATTAGGAGAGTATAAATCCACAAAGTGGAAAATACTTTCTGAAAATTCAGGTGTTGGATCCCTTCTGGTTACATCAGCCACCTATATATACTTATGTGTGCTTGGTGCGGAAGTTAGTAATATTAAATGAGAAACCAGGTTGCTATTATAATCACATATTTATCTTCTGGCTCCTCCTTCCCCCATCTATCTTAGGCTACGTCTACGCTGCAGCACTATATCGGGACACAGGAGGTATCCCAAAATAGCTATTCTATTTTATTCTATAAAATAGCTATTGTCTTTTGAGCACACCTGTTATTTCAAAATATAACAGGTTCTCTATTCTAACGTCCCGATAAACATCATTTCACAAGGAGTAAGGGACGTTTCAGTATAGCGATTTATTTTGAAATTTGGCGCTGTGTAGACAGAGCCATATTTCTAACTAAGATATTTCAAAATTATCTTGAAATAAGCTACGCAATTTGCATAGTGCAAATTGTGTTACTTATTTCAAGGTAAGGGTGCTGTGTAGATGCATGCGTAGGCACATATGGACCTCTTACCTTAGCTCACAATCCGTAATACCCCACAAATACCTCACAATCCTTAATGTATTTATCCTCACAATACCCCTATGAAACAGATTATTTACAGATTTAACCATTTTACATATGGGAAACTGAAACACAGCGGGTCTAAGTGACTTCTCCACAATCACACAACACTCCTATGGCAAAGTAGGGAATCAAAGCACTGCCCTCTCAATATTGTGAAATTTATTATATGGTATAGCAATAAAGCATTTGTATGTAATGTAATTAAATGCATTCTTCAAAGGCAAACTTACATGATGCGTTCTCCAAATGTTTGTCCATATGAATACCTGGAGAACATACTCATATTATTCCAAAGGAATCTGAAAACAGATTGCTTTAAATGTATGACTTTGCAAACTGATATTGAAAAAGATGACTGATATTGAAAAAGATGGGTGAAGTGTGAAGACAAGACATTTTAAAGCTGTATGAGTACACTTTTGCCCTAGTATGTAGAACGTTTTAGTCAAGGAAGAAGTGAATAAATGTAGGGTATAGAATTTCTTCTTAAGAATATCCATCCTTTGGTATTCAAGTCTCTTTCCCCATTTAAGATCACTCTATGTAACATTGCAGGGAATTCTTATTTGGTGCTGAGTTTATCAATAAAGCTCAAATGTATATACCTCAATCTCATGTCTTTGATTTAAAGAGCTTCCGGGTGAGTTAATCAGGATAAAAATCCAGATGTTATCTTTGGACTGGGCTAAATGAAAACTGTAGAACCAGACAACTGAACTTTGGAAGATTAAAAGGGCCAGGCCCTCTTTTACTGAATGATAAAAGCAGTAGGAAGCTAGGAGCTAGTTACTCATAGTTATGTTTCCAATTGTGCCACTAATTTCCTGACAGCTTCATGAACCTGTTAGGGCCACATTTTAATAAAAAATACTTACCTCACAGGACTATTCCTTCACCAGTTCATACCTGTGGGAGGCTGAACAAGTTCACTGTGAGATTTAATTGAGAAGAAACCATCAATTTGAAATATTGTCAATTTAAAATGTTTAGTTTTAAATCTAGACAATTTCTTGTTGACTTCAGTGGAGCTAAGCTCTTCTACACCTGCTAAGAATCAAGAACCATACTTGAGTTTAATTGAAAATAGTTTCATATTGAACCAGTCTTCCTCTATAAGGGAAAAAAAAGGATGTCCAAATAATTACACCATTACATTCTTTCAGCAGAGATGTCACTTATATTTCTTACTTTTTGTATGCCAGAAGATTTTCTCAAAGTATTTTTCTTAAGATAAATGAACATACTCATCATAGTTTCCTGATGCCTGTTAAGTCTTTGTGTGAAATACTTCATGAAGAAATATGTAAATATTTTGACTGGTTGTGCCATTATTTTCAGAGTGTGTTGCAGATGACACATGGATGTATCAGGATGAAGCTGTGGCAGCAGAAAGCATGCAAGAGTTTGTTAATGTTTTTAGAATTATTATTATTATTTGTTAATGGAGCCAACCCCGTGAATGAAAAAGCACCCCTTATATAAATAGAAAAGAAGCATAACACATACCTTGCACAGGCATATTAAGGTTAACAGGCCTATGGCAGAGATATTTTAAGACGTCATTTATAACATAAGAAGAGACATATATGGTAACAAATCTAATGGAACTTCTTGTACTTTTATCTATGCTTCTGGGCACCAGAAGTGTTTAAAAAAAGTTTAATGAACAGGAGATACTTGCCAAAGACATGTAAAGAGTAACATGGTGCCTAAAGATGTTTAAGGCACTGGTACACAGTTCAGTCAAATCATATATAATATATATGATCCAGCCACTTTATTCCTTTAATAGTAATACTTACTTTATCCTTTTGAGAATAAAGTACTAAATACACATTGTCCTTCATTGTAATAACATATTTCAGCTTCAAGGGCTGTACACAACTTTTTGGTTTCTATATCTACAGCATCAGTGAAATGTAGCATCTTTTAACTGAAGAGTTGCAACTACCAAGCGTGATATTAGAATTGGAAGAAATCCCAACTTTTAAAATATGATAGACTCTTGAATACTCATACATACTGGTTAAGATTTCAGTTTTTAAGGTCCTATCCAATAGACAGTGACACAGTAACATACATAAAACTTAGTAATAAAGATGTAGCTGTGTTAGTCTAGTCTAGCTGAAACAAAAAACAGGACTATGTAGCACTTTAAAGACTAACAAGATGGTTTATTAGGTGATGAGCTTTCGTGGGCCAGACCCACTTCCTAAGGTTTATCTACTCTGGAAAGAGAAAGGATTATTTTGAAATCCTTGTAGCTGAGTCAGGAGTCCCAATGCTCAAAGCCCCCATCTGCCTGTGAAGAACTCATGCAAGTAAAAATATGGAGACAAGTGTTTTAAAATGATTGCTAGAGACCAGAAAGGATCTCTTCTCATCATACTGTCATAAATTTTTAAAGCCATAAGAGACCATGACAATCATGTAATCTGACCTCCTGTATAACTCAGGCCAGAGAGTTTCACCAAGTAATTACTACATCAAGTCCATAGCTTTTGTTTGAGCTGCAGCTTATCCTGTAGAAAGATAACCAGTCTTGATGTAAAACTTCAATGGATGGAGAATTCACCACATCTGGGTAGGTTGCCACAAAAACTGTTAAAAATGTGTATCTTATTTCTAGTCTAAAACTATGTAGTGTCAGCTTTCAGACCCTGGATTCTGTTATGCCTTTTTCTGTCACTTTCAGAAATTCCCTCCCCATGCAGCTTCTTGCAGACTGTGATCAAATCACCTCTCAGTCTGAATTATGTGTTAAGTAACTTAATATAAGGCATTTTCCCAGATTTTAGATTATTTCTGTAGCTCTTGATTGAACCTTTTACTATTTTTCAACAGTCTTTTTAAAGTGTGGTTACTAGAACTGGATGCAATAGTCCAATAACAGTCTCAGTAATGCCATATATATAAGTAATTCATCTCCCTTTTCCTATTGGATATTCCCCTTTTTATATAGCCAAGTATCATATTAGAGCATCTCATTGACAGCTTATATGCAGTCGGCTCAGTAGGACTTAGGAGAATGTTGGGGATAACTTCTTGGTACAAGTGCTGAAGGATCCGACCAGGGGCCGTGAGCAGCTTGACCTTCTGCTCACAAACAGGGAGGAACTAATAGGGGAAGTAGAGGTGGGTGACAACCTGGGAAGCAGTGATCATGAGATGGTAGATTTCAGGAACCTGACCAAAGGAAGAAAAGAGAGTAGTAAAATACACACCTTGGACTTCAGAAAAGCAGATTTTGACTCCCTCAGAGACCTGATGGGTAAAATCCCCTGGGATGCTAACATGAAGGGGAAAGGAGTCCAGGACAGCTGGCAGTATTTTAAAGAAGCCTTACTGAAGGCACAGAAAGAAACTATCCCGATGAGTAGCAAGAGAGGCAAACATGGTAGGAGACAGGATTGGCTTACAGGGGAAATCCTTGGTGAACTTAAGCACAAAAAGGAAGCTTACAAAAAGTGGAAACCTGGACAAATGACCAGGGAGGGATTTAAATGTAGAGCTCGAGAATGCTGGGGGGTTATCAGGAAGGTGAAAGCGCAAGTGGAATTGCGACTGGCAAAGGATGTGAAGGATAACAAGAAAGGTTTCTACAGGCATGTTAACAAGAAGAAGGTGATCAGAGGGGGTGTGGGGCCCGTACTGGATGAAGGAGGTAACCTAGTGACAGATGATGTGGGGAAAGCTGAAGTACTCAATGCTTTTTTTGCCTCTGTATTCACGGACAAGGTCGGCTCCTGGACTAATGCACTAAGTGACGCAAGATGGGATGAAGATGGACAGCCCATGGTGCGTAAAGAGCAGGTTAGGAACTATTTAGAAAAGCTAAACGTACAAAAATCCATGGGTCCAGACTTAATGCATCCGAAGGTACTGAGGATGTTGGCAAATGTCATTGAGGAGCCTTTGGCCATTATCTTTGAAAAGTCATGGAGATCGGGAGAGATCCCGGATGATTGGAAAAAGGCAAATGTAGTGCCCATCTTCAAAAAAGGGAAGAAGGACAATCCAGGGAACTATAGGCCGGTCAGTCTTACCTCGGTTCCCAGAAAACTCATGGAAGGGATCCTTAAGGAATCCATTTTGAGGCACTTGGAAGTGAGGAAAGTGATTAGGAATAGTCAGCATGGATTCACAAAGGGCAAGTGGTGCCTGACCAATCTGATTAGCTTCTATGATGAGGTAACTGGCTCTGTGGACATGGGAAAGTCAGTGGATGTGATATACCTTGACTTTAGCAAGGCTTTTGATACAGTCTCCCACAATATTCTTGCCAGCAAGTTAAGGGAATATGGATTGGATAAATGGAGGGTAAGATGGATAGAAAACTGGCTAGAAGGCTGGGCCCAGCGGGTAGTGATCAATGGCTCGATGTCAGGATGGTGGTCGGTTTCTAGCGGAGTGCCCCAAGGTTCGGTTCTAGGACCGGTTTTGTTCAATATCTTTATTAATGACCTGGATGAAGGGATGGATTGCACCCTCAGCAAGTTTGCGGATGACACTAAGCTAGGGGGAAAGGTAGATACACTGGAGGGCAGAGATAGGGTCCAGAGTGACTTAGACAAATTGGAAGATTGGGCCACAAGAATTCTGATGAGGTTCAACAAGGACAAGTGCAGAGTCCTGCACTTGGGACGGAAGAATCCCAAGCATTGTTACAGGCTGGGGACCAACCAGCTAAGTAGTAGTTCTGCAGAAAAGGACCTGGGGGGTTACAGTGGATGAGAAGCTGGATATGAGTCATCAGTGTGCCCTTGTAGCCAAGAAGACTAATGGCATATTAGATTGCATTAAGAGGAGCATTGCCAGCAGATCCAGAGATGTCATTATTCCCCTTTATTCGGCTCTGGTGAGGCCACATCTGGAGTATTGTGTCCAGTTCTGGGCCCCCCACTACAAAAAGGATGTGGACACGTTGGAGAGGGTCCAGCGGAGGGCAACCAAAATGATTAGGGGGCTGGAGCATATGACCTATGAGGAGAGTTGGGTCTGTTTAGTCTGCAGAAGCGAAGTGTGAGGGGGGATTTGATAGCAGCCTTCAACTTCCTGAAGGGAGGTTCCAAAGAGGATGGAGAAAGGCTGTTCTCAGTGGTGACAGATGGTAGAACAAGGAGCAATGGTCTCAAGTTGCGGTGGGAGAGGTCCAGGTTGGATATTAGGAAAAACTATTTCACTAAGAGAGTGGTGAAGCACTGAAATGGGTTACCTAGGGAAGTAGTGGAGTCTCCATCCCTAGAGGTGTTTAAGTCTCGGCTTGACAAAGCCCTGGCTGGGTTGATTTAGTTGGGATTGGTTCTGCCTAGAGCGAGGGGCTGGACTTGATGACCTTCTGAGGTCTTTTCCAGCTCTATGATTCTATGACTTGTGTTGCTGCCTCACTTCTTGTTGGTTTGTTCTTTTGTATCTTTCAGTTTTAGAATAGGAATTGGCAACTAGATTGTACAGATTTTCCGGCCTTCTTGTATATTATGGCCTTGGTTCAGAAAACCATGGAAACACACGCTTAACTTCAATTATAGATTTCAATGGGACTTATGAACATGCTTAAAGTTAAGCCCATGTTTAAATGCTTTCCTGCATTGGTGTTTATAGGTAAGGATGTTTGTGGTGCAATATTTAATTTCTGTTTTATAATCCAACCTCATTGTAAGGAATTAATATGTGAATGATAAAGATGATCAAATAATGGAAAATGTGTTCCCCCAAATCCCCTATTTGCAAATGGACTTGTTGATTATCAGTGAGTCTACAATGCAATAGGCGTCTGACTATGGTGTGGTGTGGATGTACATGGACTAGCTTTAATCTATCTAAGTAATCTAAATATGGGAGCAGTGAAGCTACAGCAGCAATGGCTTCCGGTGGGCTAACCACCCAAGAAATTGCCCAGGGCTACAGATGGGCTTTTATAGCCCACATTAAAGTCTCTGCTGCTCTGGCTTCATAACTACTGATACTTGATCTAGCTAGATTCAATTTAATGAAGTTATGCCTGCAGTCATACTCAGTGATTGCAGTGTCAACAAACCCCATGCCTGTAACTCATGCATGTCTGTCTTCCACAAATATTAAAATAGCAGAGAGCTTCCAAAATTTTAATACATTATCATTTAATTTAATTTTGATATATGTGAAATAAAATCCTACTTCCCCTTTCAAAAGATCCATTGATTCCATATCTTCTGAACACTTGGGATAGATCCTCACTTGGTGTAAATCAACATAGTCCCATTGAAGTTGATTTAGATCAGCTGATGATGTGGCTTCATGGAGGGCGACCAAAATGATTAGGGGGTGGAGCGCATGGCTTATGAGGAGAGACTGAGGGATTTGGGTTTGTTTAGTCTGCAGAAGAGAAGAGTGAGGGGGGATTTAATAGCAGCCTTCAACTTCCTGAAGGGAGGTTCCAAAGGGGATGGAGAAAGACTGTT
The DNA here is from genome assembly GCA_032595735.1 of Pelochelys cantorii. Taxonomy (NCBI): domain Eukaryota; kingdom Metazoa; phylum Chordata; order Testudines; family Trionychidae; genus Pelochelys; species Pelochelys cantorii. The sequence continues at coordinate 40,827,832 of CM064329.1, read as the reverse complement.
CATAGTAGTGACGGATGGCAGAACAAGGAGCAATGGTCTCAAGTTACAGTGGGACAGGTCTAGGTTGGATATTAGGAAAAACTATTTCACTAGGAGGGTGGTGAAGTACTGGAATGGGTTACCTAGGGAGGTGGTGGAATTTCCATCCCTAGAGGTTTTTAAGTCTCGGCTTGACAGGGCCCTGGTTGGGTTGATTTAGTTGGGATTGGTCCTGCCTTGGGCAGGGGGCTGGACTTGATGACCTCCTGAGGTCTCTTCCAGCTCTATGATTCTATGACTATGGGACATATTTTCAGACAGACTTCTATTCAGCCTTAACATGTGCACCTGAATACAGTGCATGTGCATACCTACATCTGTACTTTTCTGGAGTTTAGAGATCTGCTTAACCAGCAAAACTCTGGTGTAGATGTGGATTTTGAATACCACAAAGTATTAGAAAATTGTGGGTTGCTTTAAGCCTGGATTTCAGATGTATTAATTTGTTCTGAGAGTGGACTCATTGTGATTGAAACTCCTCTCTAAACTGTAGTTTTATCCCCTTTCCTTGTGCTCAAAGAAGAATTTAATTTTATTCAGCAGTTATTGTGGTTGAAGGAAGAGGTTGAAAGAGGAGAGCAAGGTTGCAAACAAACATTTGTACCTGAGGGTAGGCTCTTTACAAGTTTTGTTGTTACAATGACCATGGCCAGTCCATGTTTAAAGCAAAGTAGCAGAAGAGAAATACTGAAGAATCTTCTGTCAGGTACTCCTGTGTATTAATGTGCAAGCATAGTCCTTCCATAGGACATCAAAGACATTTTCTTCATCAACATTCACCATATCATCCAACAAGATAACCACTCTAAACACAGAGATACGAAACTGGTTGTTTATTTTTCTGTTGAATCACCTCATTCATCTCCTTGACGTTTTGCAGCCTGTTTGGTTCCCTTTTTGCTTTCTACGCTGGTTATGTATACATTGCAGAAGACTGAATTTCCTATTCAAAATGGCTTTTCTTCGTGTTTTCTGGTCTCCAAAAATAAGTTGCTTTTCTTTTCTCACCTAGTCTAATTCCTGCATAGGAGATGTTATCTTTGCACTGATTCTCTATACATACTGAGGGAAGTGGATCATTTTATAAAAGTGATCATGTTCCCACATTTTCTCTATCATCATGGATCTTCCTGTATTAAAAGTTTTTCTTCACTGACCAATTAATGGCATATTTACTGTAAAATAAGTGTTCTGGACATATTTTTAAGTAAATAAGTGTTAAAAATGTTGGGCTTTCTTATAGACCAATTATCTTTTTAAATTTTCAATATTTTACATTCTATTCTGGATATTTTTTACATATAAAGAAGAAAAATAACAAACAAAAATATCTTAAAAGTATAATAAAATGCAATTGAATATGGTTCTGGAACAGGCTTATCATGTATTGAGGGAATTATATTCTGATGTTTTCTAGCCAATGCTTTTGTGCTGTCTGGTAGATTTGAATGGAGAATAGTTCTGAAATATTTTACTTCTTCTATTATGATCAAACATTCAACTCAGACCAGCCCTGTGAATTAACCCTGACATTTTCAGAAGACGGAAGTTCCATGAGTGAAAAATGGTTGTCTTGGCTGACCAAGACACAGTGTGTTTCAGTTCTTCATTTATAAATGGGAATAACAGTGCTTTTCCCCTCACCACCTTTTATCTGTGCTAGACTGTACATTTTCTGGGCCACAAACTGTCTCATTATGTGTTTGTACAGCTCCTAGTACTATGGAGGTTGGATCTTGGTTGGGACTTCTATGAATTTCTGTAATGGTAACAATAATTCATCACTGGATTTCATCTGCTAGGTCAAACGAAGTGAAAGGAAGTCCCTCTGGTTCTGCCTGCTAGATTCCAAATCCAGATGATGTACCCCAAAAGAAGGAATAAGAGCTCTTCATGATATTACTTTCAGTACAGGACAATATGTAGGCAACAGGCACCTACCAGAATTCTCAAAGAACACATTGAGAGTGTTCTGTCTTACTCATAAGTATAATCACAAATATTTCAGACATCGAACAGCTCCGTTTGCCAAAAATCAAAACACTCTAGCACTTATTTCTTCTGTTCTGCCCTTCAGTGCATGTGGCAGGCTGCAGGGAAAAAGATCACTCCAATGGTTAGAGAGTAGGGAGAGTCTGCAGTCTTGAGTTCTATCTGCTGCTCCGCAGCTGATCTAGTGAGAAATCTTTCATTGCACTTCTCTGGTCCCCTATATTCTCATCTGCGAACCGGGGATACCACTGATGTATTTCAAAAGTACTTTAGGATCCTTGCTTAAGGTTTGTTCAGAAACTGCTTTGATGCCCTTACGTTATTGATACTGTGGGGCAAATCCAGCGTCTGGCTTCACAGGTACAGTGCTCCCACTGGCAGTGGAACTAGAGCTATACCTCTGCACAAAGGAGGAAAGAGCTGCTTGAGGAGTGGGTGTGTAGATGCATGAACCCCAGCCCTATCAGGACTTTTTTGTAGTAGCACCCAGGGTATGGGCAACCTAGAACAGGTGGGCCATAGGACATGGGGTTAGAGACCTGAAGTATTCCTTATGGAGTGAGGTCCTTCCAGGCTGGGGGTAGCATTTTGTCCTTTTCTGTCTTCCAAAGATGCTCAGCGCACAAATGCTACTTAGGGTGAGGCTTTGGAGTTGGCCCTATGTAAGTGCAGAATTGTGAGTGTGTTTTTCTTTCTATGGAAATGATCATGATTTTTTATGAGAGATCCACTTTTTAAAAAAGCTTACACTTTCAGATACATATTCTTTAATGTAAAGACTTAATTGAGAGACATGTAGTAAACCCATAACATGACCAGGAACCAATTCTCTTCGAAGGAGCAATGTTCAAAGTTCTGTGCTAAGTAGCAGCAAAAGCGCCTTGTGGTTTCACCTTCAATCCCTGTTATAAAATGAATGAGTCATGTTAGGTAATTTGGCTTTGGTGGAAGTTGCGAAGAAGGAAAAGAAGATCTTTCTGAGTTGGATTGCAGTACATTGGCTCTTTTCCTTTTCAAAGACATTATACCGGAAGGCAAATGTCACTGACAATACTACTCTCATGAGTAAGGTTGGTATATGTACAAAATAAAGTTAAGGTACAACTAGTAACTGGTTCTGACAATTTTGCACAAGCCCCAGTCAGTGAATTTAAGTGATAGTCTTTTCTCAGTGTGCCAAAGCACAAAAATGCAGAAGAAAATTAGAGAAAATTCTCCCCTATGAGCAGGGAGATTCCATTATCACAATAAATTCAGCTAACATGAGAACAAATGACACCTTTCTCCTCACTAAACATTAGTGCTTTACATTTCCCTTCTCTCTTGTTACTGTGCTGTAAGGACACAGGAAGTGAGAGTACTGCTGCCCCTGATGATGATACAACTTCAGCAACTTAAATATATGGATTCCAGACAGTCTCCATCTTGCAAGTTAATACACAAGGGATGAAAAGTGACTGAGGACAAGGGACCATGAATCCCTCCTTTCTCCTGTGTGGTGTGTGCAAGAGAAGGACAAAATTACCCATATATACAATGTGATGGGGTATTTGTCCTGTACTTTCCCTGAAAGGGCTAGGGTAGAGGGAGGAGGGGACTAATTCACACAACAGGACACAGCTGAGGTGAACTGGATGATTAAGCAATCCCCTGGCTCAGTAAGGAAGTGCATTTGAGGAGGAATGAGCTCAGCTGGGACTATAAAAGAAGGATGACAAGAAGCCAAGGGGCTGCTGGGAAAGTCTATGGTCTGTCCTTGGGAGAAGGCTTTGGGGTTACAGGGATAGGCAAGCTGCAGTTACTTCCTGGAAGGAGAGAGTGAGAACTTTAATAGACTAGAGAAGGAAGGGTGAGCCAGAAGGTTAGGAAAGAGCTGAAGAAAAATGTAGTAGGGTCTGGGGAGGAGAGAACATTGACTGCTAACTGGAGGGTCCCTGAGCTGGAGCCCAGAGTAGAGAATTGGCCTGTGTTCTCCTGCCAGCCACTGACAGAGTGACTCCATGACAGTGACTATGACTGCCTATGCCCGTTTGTAGGAAAAGGCATTCCAGCCCCAGCAGGGGAAGGGTGATCTGGCTGGACGGCCAAGTCATGAACAGGCAGCAGTAGCTCCTGGCATGAGAGAGGTTGCAGATTGGAGAGAGTGATGGTGTGCAACTGCAGGAAGGGACAGCGGCCTCGTGTGCTTTTCTCCAGAAAGGCCATAAAGATGTTCTATCCTAGGAGTGAGTGGAACACCCTCTCACACAGAGGTTGCAGTGAGCCTGGATGGCAGATATGTTCCTCATTCAGACAAGAATGAAATGGGACCTCCCTTGGGTTCACAGGTTATAAGTTCAAGCCTTTATGGCACCTACTGGTCATACAAACTACTATGGTGACATCAGCTAGTGCCCAGCCTTTCACTGATGGCAGCTACTTGTGGGTGTAGCAAATGGCCAGCATTAGTGTGGTGGGTCAGGATGCCATCCCTTAGGCATGGTGCTCTCTGCTCATAGTCTGGGGCAGAGGGAGTGGGGAAGGAATCTGGGTCTGAGCCCAGCCTAACTCTTTTCCCCACTCAGGTAGGATGACTCCCCCAGTCCTTGATGCAGAAGGAGGAAGTCTTTCTTCCTCTACTTCTCTAATCTTTCTGCAACACACCTCTAAACTCCAGTCCTTTCTCCTTCCTCGCTCTACATGCTCTGCCTGAAGAGGAGTGTGGGGCAGCAGTTATTAAGCTTATTAACAATGACCTTTATTAATGACCTGGATGAGGGGATGGATTGCACCCTCAGCAAGTTTGCAGATGACACTAAGCTAGGGGGAGATATGCTGGAGGGCAGGGATAGGGTCCAGAGTGACCTGGACAGATTAGAGGATTGGACCAAAAGAAATCTGATGAGGTTCAACAAGGACAAGTGTAGAGTCCTGCACTTGGGACGGAAGAATCCCAAGCATTGTTACAGGCTGGGGACCGAATGGCTAAGTAGCAGTTCTGCAGAAAAGGACCTGGGGATTACAGTGGATGAGAAGCTGGATATGAGTCATCAGTGTGCCCTTGTAGCCAAGAAGACTAATGGCATATTAGGTTGCATTAGAAGGAGCATTGCCAGCAGATCTAGAGAAGTGATTATTCTCCTTTATTCAGCTCTGGTGAGGCCACATCTGGAGTATTGTGTCCAGTTCTGGGCCCTCCCACTATAGAAAGGATGTGGACACATTGGAGAGGGTCCAGCGGAGGGCAACCAAAATGATTAGGGGGCTGGAGCACATGACCTATGAGGAGAGACTGAAGGATTTGGGTTTGTTTAGTCTGCAGAAGAGAAGAGTGAGGGGGGATTTGATAGCAGTCTTCAACTTCCTGAAGGGTGGTTCCAAAGGGGATGGAGAGAGGCTGTTCTCAGTAGTGACGGATGGCAGAACAAAGAGCAATGGTCTCAAGTTACAGTGGGGGAGTTCTAGGTTGGATATTAGGAAAAACTATTTCACTAGGAGGGTGGTGAAGCACTGGAATGGGTTACCTAGGGAGATGGTGGCCTGTCCACCCCTAGAGGTTTTTAAGTCTTGGCTTGATAAAGCCCTGGCTGGGTTGATTTAGTTGGGATTGGTCCTGCCTTGGGCAGGGGGCTGGACTTGATGACCTCCTAAGGTCTCTTCCACCTCTATGATTCTATGATTCTAAGTTCCTGACAAGGCCTTAATTGGCTACAGGGGCTTCAATTAACCTGTACTAGCCTCTCCTAATCTACAGGGAACCCTGACTTAATTAGCCTAGGACTTATATATCTCCCCTCTACTGCCTGTTCTCTAGCCCTGCTGTATCACAGAAGGTACTGGAACAGGTAGAAGAGACTGAATGGCTTACACCTTGTGGCACCTATAGCATTTTGTTACCGGAACACAGTTCAGAGAGGTGGGACTGGAGGCTGATTCTATCTGTAAAGGTAGCAATGGCTATGCAAGCACATCTATGGATACAGTATCTAGTTGGCTGAACAAACTGTCCAATTGTGCCATGCCACAAATCATACTAAGCTGGGCTCACTTGTTGAACACATAATTTAATACAGTCTAATGCAAAGTCCTCTGGAAATGAAAAATGTACATACACATATAGTATGTGGCACTGTATTTTGGAAAGCAAAGACTCCAAAAAGGATTTAGGGGTCATGGCAGATAACCAGCTGGATATGGGCTCACAGTACAATGCAGTGGGGCTTTGCGAGCAAAAAGCTATCCCTGAGCGTATGAGCAGGAAACTATCAATTTGATATTAAAAGGAGGAATTAGTGACACCATTACTAAAATGCCATGTCCAAATCAGGTGTCAGCACTGTAAAAAGAATGTTAACAAATTGGGTATTTCTGCAGTAGGGCATTATTTTGAAATAACTTATTTGGAAATAATAACTCCCCAAATAACTATTTCAAAATAGTGTAATTCGCACTACAAGAAAGCCTTGAAATTCATCCAAAGTAGGCTGCCTTAATGTGGTCGCGCTATCCCGACTTACATCCTCTGGAATCATATAAATGACTCTGGGGAATAGTTATTTCAAAATAGCAGCAGTGGAGCATCCACACTACTGCTATTTCAAAATTAGCATTATTCCTCATTGAAAGCAGGAGTTATTATTTTGAAATAACAGGTGTGATAGGGCGTGTCTAGATTACAGGGTTTTTTTGAAAAAAGTGGGGTTTTTTCGAAAAAACTTCCCCTGCATCTAGACTCCTCGTGCGTTCTTTCGAAAGTAAATCGAAAGAATGCAGCAGTTTTTTCGACCATGGAAAATCTCGTTTTACGAGGAAGAATGCCTTTTTTCGAAAGTGCTTTTTAGAAAAAAGGCGTTATGTAATGCAAACTGTGCTTTTTCGAAAGAGAGCATCCAGACTGACTACGTGCTCTCTTTTGAAAAAGCGGCTTGCTTTTTCAAAAGTACTGGTTATAGTCTAGACGCTCTTTTTCGAAAGTATCTTTTGAAAAAGCCTCTTTTGAAAGAGGTTTGCAGTCTAGACGTAGCCATAGTGTAGACGTTCCGCTTGTTATTTCGAAATAAGGGGAGTTATTTTGAAATGGCTCTCTAGTGTAGACCAGGGCATTGGGAAGGGGTCAAAAAAGAGCCACAAGAAAAATTCTGAGGGTTGGAAAACCTGCCTTATAGTGAGAGACTCATCTATTTGGTTGAATCAAAAAAAGTTTTGAGATTATTTGATCGCAGTCCACAGTCTTACATAGGAAGATTTCTGATAATAAAGAGCTCCTTAATCTGAAAGTCAAAAGATTCAATGTTGAAGCTGAAGCTAGACAAATTAAGAATAAAATATGGTGCAAATGTTTAAAAATATCTAACCATGACATCAACTGAAGCCACATCTGTATATATTTTTTTAAATAAATTAAAACAAATATGTTTCAAATGTTTTCCCATAATTCACATTGCTGGGGGAGAAATGGATATCCTTAACCATTTTGAAAGTTGCTTACAACACTGTTATCAAAGGGTCTATTTGTGTGGCAAGGTACTATTAGCATAAGCAAGGATGGCATAATTGGACCCCCACTGATGGATGACATGTGAATCCAAATGGCAATGATACGTTTACAATATATAAACACCTATAAACTTGCTCTTTTATGCACACACATACACATGCTTCTTTGGTAGATATGCATCCTGCCTGAGATGGCTGGTAGCCAGCAGGATAGCCTGGTTAGGGAACATCAACCTTATTTTATGTCAGTGACAGTTAAATATTTTTTTCTTTACAATACAGCCATAAAATAGCCATTTTTCAATTCTTCCTCCTGAAGACAATAAAGCTGTTAGTGGTTCATGTATCTGCCTCCGGCTATCACCATCAATTGGCTAGCTTCCTCTTCTCTGACCTCCTGTACAAAATGCAGTGCAGATGAAGTATAAAAATAGATTATGAAGCTGCCTGCGGTGACTCCATAGCTTAAGTTGCAGCCAGGGACCCATTATAAGTCCTATTCTTAGTGTTCCTGTAGCATCAGCAAGAAACTTCCTTTTAGTCTGAAATTGAAAGGCAAATTCTGCATAATAATAGAATGGGGAAGATTTTAGTTTGTTTTGTTCCTTACTGGAAGAAAGTTCATCTAGCTGTCTTGGAGCTGGAGAGATATTTAAATGTATATATGTTTGACATTTTGGCAAAAAAATCCACAAATAATACCTACGAATAGTCTCATGACATCAGTGTACTTTTCAACATATTTTATCCAGGAGCGACTGCAGATTCACAGGCTGTAAATACAGATCTAGTCCATAAGACATCACTGATCGCAAATGTAGACTGAAAATCATTTAAGCTGCCCATTAACAATGGAAAATTCCAACATCTCATAGCGTATCCTTATTTGTACTCTAAGGTCAACAACTTATCAAGAATGTATTGTAAACCCAAAAATCTGCTCTGTCTCATACAATAAAGGATATTCTGAATAAACATTCCACACATCTCGCAAACATCTCTCCATCAGAGGTGAATTTTATTCCCAAGGTTTCTGATGTTCTATACTAATTGGGTATCTCCTTCACTTTATTGTTAAAAATTTCTTATCTAAAATATAATCATTAAATTGAAACTACAGAAAGAGTCATTTGCATGAAAAAGAATGAATCCCAGAGCCTTTGAAGTGTTTTTCATTATTATATTTTTCATATCCCTTATTCTGAGTCTGTTATATATCTGAATCCTACATTTGGCCTTGTCAGGATGAAAGATAATATTCCACTATCCAATCTTATTCACTTTCTCAGTATAACAGAGATGCTGCATCTTAATATAGTTTTCATATGATAGTTATCAACAATACTAGTAGTCTTAATAAGTGTTTTAGGAGTCAGTGCTAAAGTTCTGGGAGAAAAATTGTGTGTGTGTGCACATCTAAATATTTTAACGGTTTAAAAAAACCCTTTTTGTCTTGTTTAAAGGGTATTCTTAGTTTGGTGTATGAGGAATTATACACTGAAGTCTGCAAACAAAAATAGGAAAGAGAAGACTAATTCCCCAGGCTCTTTCTAAACAATCTCCAGACTGCAAATCCTTGTTTATCTTAGTGTATTTCTTACTGCATAATATGATTTGATTTAGCATACTTAAAATAAGATGATACAGGGATTGTTATTATTTCAAATGATGGAAATATTCCTATGACACAGAATGTGGTGTTCCATATGAAACCTGAAACATATCATATGATACAAGTGTTTCTGGGGGTTTCTTACACTCCAACCAAGTGCACGATCAAAAAGCAATAAAAAACTAAACAAAAATTGGATTAGGACTAAGTTTAGTGTCCAAAGTACATTCTTCAGAACTTGTTATCTGCTTTATATATGTTTTTTAATTGGTAATACAGGTTGAATCTCTCTAGTCTGGCACTCTCTGGTCTGGCAATATCCATGGTCCAGCATGATTTTAGTTAGCTGAATGTCCACTTACCATAGATGTGGCCTAAGTTTCCTACAGGTCCATAAAGTTTGTTTACAGCCACCCATCCTGGCTCTCAGTGTTCTGTGCTGTTATTTAGCTCAAATTTACCCTAAATATCTTCTAAGAGCCTAGTAAACAATGAAAGTGTTGGTAATGCTGCTAGACAATAGTAACCTCCTGTGGTTTGGCAAATTCTGTTTCAGCACCTGCCAAGTCCCAAGGGTGCTGGACTAGAGAGGTTCAACCTATAACTTACCTTTGCATATTTTAGAATATAGAAGACCATTTAAAGTATATCTAGAGCAATGTTACATCTACATTTACTGGTTTTCAATGTTCAGTTTTTAACATTTATGTTGCATTAATGTTAGTTTTATTGCAAGGTTTAAAAAGTGTGAGCATTAGATAATTTTAATTGGGGGACCATCATAAAGTCTGTGGACCAGAATCTCCATAATAAAATGGGATAGATAAGAACATCAGAATGGCCATACTGGGCTAGACCAAAGATCCATCTAGCCTCATATCCTGTCTTCCAACAGTAGCCAATGCCAGATGCCCCAGAGGGAGTGAACAGAATAGGTAATCATCACATGATCCCTCTCCTGTCATCCATTTCCAACCCCTGACAAATGGAGCCTACCTATTCTGGCTATTAAGTATTCACAGACCTAACCTCCATAAATTTATCTAGCTCTTTTTTGAACCTTGTTAAAGTCCTGCTCTTTACAACAGTCTCTGGCAAGGAGTTCCACAGGTTGACTGTGCGCTGCATGAAGAAAAACTTCCTTTTGTTTGTTTTAAACCTGCACTCTATTAATTTCTTTTGGTGACCCCTAGCCCTTATGTTATAGGAACAGTAAATAATTTTCCTCATTCACTTTCTCCAGATCCTCAGCTGGTATGCAGAAATGAGTCTTAAATATGAATTGAGGGCTGGAGAAAATAGTGAGAGATTTAAGGAGCTCACTGTATTTAACTAGTTGATCAAAAAGATTGAGAGGTGACAATTTCAGTGGATAAGTATCATCTTAGTGGGGAAAAATACAGGGTACTAAAGGGCTCTTCAGTCTAGTAAGGAAGGGTATAACAAGGTATAACAAGCTTCAGGGGGTAGCCGAGTTAGTCTGTTACAGAAAAAAACAACAAATGGCCTGGTAGCACTTTATAGACTAATAGAACATGTAGATGGTGTCATGAGCTTTTGTGGGCACAGCCCACTTTTCAGTCTATAAAGTGCTACCAGACCATTTAAGGTATAACAAGCCATTCTAGTAGCTTGAAGCTGAATTCATAATTTCTAATTAGAAATAATAAGCCTCATATTTTTAACAGAGAGGGTAATTAATTAATGAAGGAAACAACCAAACAGGGTGATGGATTCTCCCTCTTATGTCTTCAGATCAAGAAAGTATGCCTTTCTGGAAGTTACACTGCAGTCAAACACAAGTTTCACTTTCATGAGACAGACACCAATAATTACTGGGCTCAGTACAAAGATAAATGGAATAAATGGCTTGTGATAAACAGGATTAGATGAGATAATTGTCCCTTCTGGCCTTTAACTTTGGAATTAAACTCTGTGGTAGAATTTGGTAGAATTCCTTTGACTTTATACTGAGGATCTGACCCAAGGTGTCAAAGTGAAGAAAACCATTTGAAAACAAACAAACGAAAAAGATAGTAATGGCTCCTTTATTTCCATGGCAACTGCACCTAATGTTGCAATCTTTTTTCTTTCCTCTAGTTTTATCTCCACCTTTGCTGCTTTTTTCTTTCTCCTCTATCCCTTGCTTGTTATATACTTACCTGTGATTCTATTACATCTCTTGACATCTTATATTTTGAACTGTACACACATATGTAAGGTATCTAATGTTTATGGTAACTGCATTTTTGATTAAAGGTTTAATGGGAGAGCAGAGCTGCTACAGCTAATAATGTATTGCTATACCTAGATAGCATATATCTAGGAATTCTTTGCTCACATCTTCACAGGGAATTCCCTTAATATTAAAAGGCCAAAATCAGTGCTTAATAACAACATGCAAATGATTGGGATGTGCAGAAGGACAAGATGCTTTGCTTTAATTAAAACTGTTACCTTTGGAGGCATAGAACTATCACTTAGTAGACATTTGAATGAACATAAGACACCGAGGAGAAGAATTTAGAAGACAATGGTGCAGAGAATAATAGAAGGCCTCAAAGAGCAGAACAGCAGAGTATCGAGTTGGATCAGGGAAGAAATAGTTGTCTATGAGAGAGCATGGGAAAGAAGCATGGGAAAGAAGAGGACAGCTATTAGAAACTAGTAATGCAGCCTGTGAGGTTATATTAACATCAGAGAAGGACAATGTGGTGAGACCATGTGGAAAGGAGAGCAACAGAAAGAGCCAGGCCAGTATCATGCAATATGGGAAAAGCTAGAAGCTGTTAGGAGAGGGTTAAGTAATAACCAAGGTTGTATCTAGGAGTGGTTTATTAGGGTCAGCTGAAGCAATTAGGAAACCGTGGAAGAAAAGATCTGGTTGGGCAGGTTTGTTAAATAAGCAGCTCAAGGGACACATTAAAGGGATCTTCTAACAGGCTTGTGAGTTCAGCTCACTTCTGGTTGTGAGTTTGACTCGTAGCTAAGGGCCTGTGCAAGACTCTAGGTAAAAGACCTTGTCAGTTGCTAAATACTGAAAATATCCTGAATAAAAATAGAGAACTGCCACCCACTCGTGGAGAGGAAATGAGTGCATGCTCCCGGGAATTATATATTTGCTTGGTAGAATGTTCCTTACCTTTCAGCCTAATAAAATAGTGAGGAGGCCTGGGAATTGGTAAATAAGTTAAGGAAAGTTTCTGATCTTTCTGTGTTTTCGGGGTTATCGGTAATGAATTTGATGGCATACATGTTTCATTAAGAATCAAGGCATGTGCATCTCAGACATTTGATCCAACAATGAAAACACACAATTATATTCCCAAGGTGCAATGACTAATACTTCCAGTGAGATCTCAGCATTCCCTTTATAGATCAGGTGTTAATGTACACTGACATTCCAACTTGCTGCACAGAAAATTAATACCAATGTGGTAGGCTAAATAAAGTACAGCTCTAGAGATGCAAATATGTTGGGAAGAAGGGCAAGTATTTTAAAGGGTTTTTTTTCTGGTAATGTTCAGTCAAAGCCTTTGCTGCTAAAAATAAGAGATTAAAAGTGTTCATGAGGTTTCAGTTTGTTTATCCTTATAGAGATGGTGCTGAAGTGAAACAGATCATTGTGTTACAATATCTGTGTTACAAAAAGGAATCCATTAAACATAGTTCACAGACAATTTGTTTCCATTTTCATATCTAAAATATAATTTCCCTTGTATTTTTCTCAGAGCTATAATGACGCTCATTCTTGCTTGCTCTTAGAGGTATTAAATTATAGAGAGACAGCATATTTTGTTAGAGTGGTTGGTAATATGGCAATGTTTCTAACAGCCCATGGCTTATACTGTATTAAGTGTTGCTACAATGAAAATGTGTAAATAATCTATCTGAAGGTGATAATATCCATGTAATCAGAAGTTTTCAGAGCTGCTAAAGTATTACACATCTTCCAGTGCAAAGGCAGGGCAGAGGGGTGAGGAATCTGGGATCATGGAACCCTGCAAGTCTGAGGGGGGAAAGAAGATCCAATTGGCCAGCCAATCCATTACCTTACACTTCATTTTCTTGTTTTGTCAAAGCTAGTTTAAATCTCCCAAAGGCTTCCACCACTACCCTTGGGAGACTATTTCACAGCATAATTACTTCCCCTTTTCCTACATTATCTTTAATTTCCAGTTATACCCAGTTGTACCTTCCTAACCAATTCCCGTCTTCATGTTTGCATCCTTCAAATATTTGTGGACTGTGTAATTAGGGTCCAGAGCTGGACAGAGAGGGATCCGTTACCTTCATTCTCTTGGATGTGATTCCTCTATAAATGGCTTTGGCTGTTTTTGCTGACATACTGAAATGCAAACTCATGTTTAATTTGCTGTTTGCTATCACTCACAGACTGTGTGTATAAGTGTTTTCCAGGTTTCCACCTAAAATGTATGCATTCTTGATCATTATTCATTGTTCTGGATCATTACTCTGGATCATTATTCTAGATCGTTATTTGTTTGCATTTTTACAAGATGGATATCACTTGATTATTTATCATATTGCAATTACCCCCTTTGTTTTATTGTCTGCACTGTTGTTTGCAATTCCTCGTGATTTTCCCTCCTTATGGTGTTTTAAGGCATTTGTAGTGTCACTCCAGTATGTCAGCACTGAAGCTGTGCATCATTACTGTGGTCTGAATTTCATTAGCTTGATGTTTACATTGTCAGATATTAATAAAAGATCTTATATAAAACCATCAGGCCATCAGTAACCCAATAGGCACCTAACTTGAGACTGTAATTTATTTTGCTTACTCTTTTAGCCAGGTTTCCATCTATAAATTTGTGTTACTATCCCAGGCAATGTAATTATTCTTTCTAATCATTGCCAGCAGTAATACTCATGATTGCAATACCATCCAGATGGTTACTGCTTTTTTGCCTACCCGTGAGATTATGTGAATATATTGTCATGACACCCCTAGTTGGAATGAGAGCAGTTGGTGACTCCTGAACGTGCATGGTATTGGAGGAATTTGGGGCATGAGGGCTTCATGGGTATAAGTAATATGGTTTGAATTGTCTTGTTTTCATTAAGCAACTTGGGCAGGGATCTAATATTGTAATGTACCTTCCTATGTATTACTACAGATGTCAGTCATAAGGCCAACCATTTCAGATGGATATAAATGATTTGCGTTACCTCAGCCTTAAAGGGAGTCTCGCAAGGGTTTGGAATTTAATTTGTCACCATGGTGACACATTTTGGCTCACATTTTGCCCCACATCCTTGCTAGCCCTGTCTCCCCAATGTCTGCAGATAGAAAATTAAAATATATTTCCCTACACATGTCTTCAAGTGTATTTGAAGTTAGGATCATGCATTCAAATGACCTATAGTGTTCTTTTAAGTATATAAAGTTATAATAAATTCACCTGTTTTTTATTGACGATTTCCTTAAACAACTAAAAAACTACTAAACATGAAAATTCATATGTATTGAATTTATTGTTGATTGAGAAAAGTAATTTGCACATTACATGCTAATTAAGTAGATCCTCCTTGTATCATAATGGAAAAAAATAAGCCAATGGTGCAGGATCATAACCCTGAGAAGCCCTAGTCCATAGTCCAGATGCTCCATAAACACTGAAAACAAGGATGGTTGCTGCCCCAAAGAGTGGCTCATATTTGCTCTGAGTTACAGGAATTTAACTCTGTAATTGTTCCATTAAAGTTAATGAACTTATTCTAAAGTCGTAAGTACGATAATTGGAGCTGGTATGGGCAAGCAAGAGTAGACCGCTTTTAGCTCCTAACACGCTATTCTGTTTCCATTTTCCAGCCAGCTTCTAACCTCTGAATGAAAGCAGATGCATTATTTCAAACATGTTTCATATCAGAAAAACATGACTCCAGATGTCAAGGAGTTAAGATGCTACTGTATAAATCAGGGCTACTCAGCTTTGGGAGCCCCGGGGGCCACAAGGATACTCACAGCACATACCAAGGGCTGCAACTTAAGTGTGGTTGCATATACATGCAAATATATATGTACATATAGGCAAATAGCCTCTTTCACACTGACGGGCATGAATACAAAGCACTTCCCACAATGCTCCAGCGCTCCCGGCACCTCCTCCCGGTGGGCTAGAAATGCCGACACCTTGTACCCGTCTGTTCCAGCTAGCCTGTCCGCTTGTGTCTTTTATTGCTCACCCCGCCTGGGGGAAGCCTCGCTGTTGTGGAATGTGTTCCCAGTGGAGGCCATGTTCAAAGGATTCCACCCATGGGCCATGTGTTGAGCCCTGCATAAACCCAACTGTACCGTAGGCCGCAAAATAACCCAACAAAAAACCAAAAACAACCAATGGAGCACGTGTTGAGTAGCCCTGGTATTAACAATTATTGCTGAGATAAAATTAATACATGTAGAGATAAAATCTCACAGAAAAGCTGCGGAAATTACTTTAGAGTGATTTGAACATATTAAACTTCCTCTTACTCTTAAACTTTGGAACAGTTCATTTTTAAAAATGCATTATGGTTCCATCTATAATGACTTGGAAGAAATGCTCTTGCTATCCAAGCCTATAATTACCTTTTCCTTCTGTTTTCTGTTTGTGTGATAGGAGCATCACCCAGAACTGGAACTGTCTTGTGCACCAGCTGAATGAGATGTGCTAAATGAGAGGGGACATTGCTACTGTAAGTGGGCCTCCTGGAATTTTTGTTCTCAGGGAAATTCAGAAGTTAAAAGTATCATTCCAAACCATCCAAGTTCCAACATTTGTTTGATTTGGACTATCAAAATCTTTTGTTTAGATAATGTCAAAATATTTATTTTTGATTATATTGATTTCAACTACATGTATAGCATATTAAAATATTATATATACTGTGTAATAAACAATATATAATAAATATTATAATGTAGTACCAAAATAAAAATGAAATAAATCTAAATGTTGTCATAATGAATTGTTTTACCTTGTCAAAAACAAACATTTTGATAACATGAACATGAAATGAATATGTTGAAACAATTCATTTTACTTCTTCCCTCAAAAATATTTCCTCAAACTTGCCACATTCCACTGAAATGTTTCGGTGAAACTGTGTCTTCCAATAGAAACCTGTTCCGTCCGTTTTTGTTTTGATTGGCTTTAACTATAAGTTGAGGCAAATATTAAAACACAGCAAAAAATTTATTTCAAGGCTCTCTTTCTGATGTGCAAACTACACATTACAGTTCCATTTGCACTTTGGGACTTACACCTGGTTTTAAGAAGTCTTTCTCAAATATACACCTATGATATCACCCCTTTTCACTTCTCAGGTCCCATGGGCTTTTTCTGCTGGAAGCCACACACTGGCAAAAGTCCAAGTGAAATGGTACCAGAGCTGGCTGGTCCAGACCACAGTTGTAGATTGGGCTGGCTGGGGAGGAGATGAGGTTAGGACACTAGCCACATCCTCTGATTCAGTTTCCTCTGATGCACTTGCCTTTTAAAGTTGTGTCCTTAGCAGATGGCGGTACCAGTATCACAACATGTAATCATCTACCAAGCAGGTTTTCCTATACAACTTTAACATTTTATTTTTACACATATTCTGACCAAATTACAGCTGTTCTTCCTCAAATGAAGGAAATGTTTACAGACTCAGCTGTTTGTTAGGACCTGAGACAAGCCCACTGTGATTATTTAAGTGTAGCTTTCCTATATCATAAGGCAAAATGCAGTATTAGAGTGAGGCTTTCAAAAATTAGGAAGAACGGCTCTTGCGCAAAAGGGGTTTTTGCACAAAAACCTCTTGCACAAAAGGGAAAGGAAGAGGAAATGCAAATGAGAGCATGACATATGCAAATGAGCACTACATTTGCATTTCCTCTTGTGGAAGAGGATCGTAGTTTAGACGTAGCCTCACTGTAACACTGCATTTTGCTTTATGGTATAGCAAAACTACACTTAAATAATCACAGCGGGCTTGTCTCAGGTCCTAACAAACAGCTGAGTCTGTAAACATTTCCTTCATTTGAAAAAACTGTCAATAAAATATTCCCTCCCCATTTAGCAAACACATGCAAAATATTGAATACATGTCCCAAAGAGGATTTACTTCAAAATGTAAGGCTCTTTAAACATTATCAAACCAGTAAAAGGGCACAGTAAACAGATGGGGAAAATCTCCTTCTAGAGGGATATCTCTTTATTAGATATTGAGGTGCTCTCATTGTATAGTGCTACAGGGTATCATTATTCCTAATTTGATAATCACATAAATATTACCAGTCTGAGTGTACCTTAAATAATATTGTTGCTTATTGTCTGCAGATCACAGTTGTGAAAACTGTTAGCTTGTAAATGCTAAAACCAGACAAAACTTGCCTAAGCTCATTTTTTGTTACAGTGTAAATGCCAGATCTTAGCGGGTGTAAATTGACATAGATCTATGTAATCCAGGGCTACTCAATATGCCGCCCGTGGGCCACGTGGCCCATGGCCTGTTTGTTTGCGGCCAGCAGTGAGGTTTGGGACTACATGGGGCTCAACACATGGCCTGTGGGTAAATATTGCCTTTTATTAATATCAGCAGAACTGACTTAAATGGGACCTGTGTGTTGTGTAATCTTGCCTTAATCGTTGTATTCATGCCCATAAGTGTGAAAGAAGCTATTTGCGTATATTTGAATATATATTTGCATGTAGATGCAACCACACAAAAGTTGCGGCCCTCGGCAGTGCTGTGAGTATCATTGTGGTCCCCGGGCTTCCAAAGTTGAGTAGCCCTGATGTAATCTGATGGAACTAGGAATTTCACATGTGAGATTTTGGAACTTTGAACTCAAAGCAAAACGTGTGAGTACAAATCTACAGTAACTGAAAGGAACAGAAATCTCTTACAATCCCTGGTGAAGTCCCATTGAGTTTTGACTCACACATAGATTTTATCAGATTCCCCCTTTGGGTACATCTAGACTGCAGGCTTTTGTCGACAGAAACTTTGTTGACAGATACTGTTGACAAAGCTTCTGTCGACAAGGGCGTCTAGACTACAGCCAGTTCTGTCGCCAAAGCAAGCCGCTTTTCAAAAGAGAGCATCTAGACTCTCTGTCGACAAACACAGTGTGGATGCAATAGCACCTTTTGTTGACAGAACTCTGTCGACAAAAGGCGTTATTCCTCGCAGAATGAGGTTTACTGCCATCGACAAAACTTCCGCATTCTGTCGACTTACTGTCAACAGAACTCGGCGGTAGTGTAGACGTAGGCATAGTTTTGTCTACAAAAGTCCACTTTTGTCAACAAAAACCCTGTAGTCTAGACACACCCTTTAGGTAGTCTCTATAAAATCCAGCTTCCAAGTTAGTGTATGTCCCACCATGCAGAGAAACCATATGGACTTCCTAAAAACACATCCACACCAAGGATCAAATCCTTGGCTGGTGAAACTTGGCGTAGCTACCCTGAACTGACTGTGCTGATGTATACCAGCTAGGAATCTGACTACCAAAATATAACAGCAATAGCACATTTGGAGCTTGACAAATCATACATAACATTTCCCATGAATATTCGTTTGGATTTTTAAATATTAATGTTGGCCACGTGTGTCCCTTTTGATCTTGTGTTCATTTTTTAAGAACATTCAAGCAATCATACTGTATTGCCACAAAAGCACAAAGTATGTAAATTGTAAAGTCAGATATGTTTAAGTGTTTGCCAGAATTGAGTCTTTAGTGAGCACAGGCAAGCAAATTTTAAATATTCATGATCAATATGTCAATAAAAAAATTCCAAATACCCCCCCTTTTCTGTCAAATTACCTTTGCCCAGACTCATGACAGAACATCTCTTATTTGTACACATCTCATCTGTGGAAGTGAAGTTGTTGATGTTTCATAGACAGTCCAAAGGCAGTTGAGAGATTTCATGTTGGTATCTCAGGCCAATTTACAATTTACTGAAAATTGCCAGTGTAGATGTTTCTTTTGTCAATTGAGAAAAAAGGGTTTCATTATCACCAGAACACCTGTCTCAACAGAAAGGTCAAAGTCAGAGGGAAAGAGGTGTTCATGTATTCTGCTGTCACAGTCTTTCATTTTGTTAATGGAACATTCAGCAAGATTACTGCATGATGTTTCACAGTATCCTGCACTCATACTAGTTTGGTGTAACTGATGTGTTACTGTATGATTTCAGTGTCCTACTCTTACACTGTTTTGTATGTGGGTGCCTTAAAGCATCAGAGACAAATTCTGCTGTCAGCGGTCCTATTTACATGCCTGTAACACCACTGATTTCACAGTAATTGCTCTCAGGAATCAATCCCAGGGAACCAAATTCTGCTTCAGCTTTGATTGTTAATCTGGTGTAACTCCATTGACACACCGACTGAATATTATTAGACAAGATGGTTCATAATCCTTACTGCGTAATAGAGTCCAGTGACTTTTAGGCTATGTCTAGACTGCAAGGCTCTTTCGAAAGAGGCTTTTCCAAAAGATACTTTCGAAAAAGCCTCTTTCGAAAAAGAGCGTCTAGACTACAACCAGTACTTTCAAAAAAGCAAGCTGCAGTCTGGATGCTCTCTTTTGAAAAAGCCCTGTTTGCATTCAATAATGCCTTTTTTCGAACGAGCACTTTTGAAAAAAAGCATTCTTCCTCGTAAAATGAGGTTTACCACGGTCGAAAAAAATGCTTCATTCTTTTGATTTAATTTCGAAAGAACGCAGCGGCAGTCTAAAGGCAGGGGAAGTTTTTTTTAAAAAAGGCCACTTTTTTCGAAAAAACCCTGTAGTCTAGACACATCCTTGGTGGGGTTGCTCCATATTTACACCAGTGTGAGTGAAAGTACAATGTTGCCCACTGGATTTACTGTATACTTCAGAGAAGCAGAACTCACTAAAGTTGCCCTGGAGGTAACTGAGTTCGGAATAGAAAATGATTTGGCCCTTGTTTCTGACCATTTTATTTAGCTGGATTTGAAAGAGCAACAAAGTATCACCATCAAGTTGGGCTTCGCAACATTTTTTTGCTGCTCAGCATGCACAGTGAGGGAGAAGCAATTAAGATGAATTCCTACCAGAATCCTTGGAACATAACAGAATTCTAGATGGTATCCAGACACCTACATGGAGTTTAACAAATCCAGTGTTAACAACTGGCCAGGTCCTCAACTTGTATACATGATAGCCCAATTGATGCCAGGGGAGTTGTGACAGAAGAGATGGCTCAATGCGTACAAAACACTTGCACTTGTTTAGTGGAATATTTTTATTTTGATAATGTGTAATTAATTTAATCTGGACAACCACTTATGGTTAGAGGGCACAAAAGACCAAATGTTACCACTCTTGCTAATGTCGAGTAATAACTTGATTTCAGTGGAAACACCTGGGGAGTAAGCCCCAGCACTGAGGTGGCCAGAGGCTGGGAGCAGAGCTGGATGGTGGGGCCAGCAGGGCAGTGGAGCCCAAGGGGCAGCAGAGTCCTCAGCCTGCTGGGCTGGGAAGCTGGCAGGGCAGCAGAGCTCACAGCCAGTGGGGTTGGGAAGCCAGTGGGGCTGCAGAGCTCACAGCTGTCAGGGCTACAAGCACTGGTGGGGTAGGCTGGTCTGTGAGCACCTGAAGGGCTGCTGCTGAAGCTCATGTGGCTGTGGAGCCCTCAGACCTGCTGCACCCAGGGGGCCGGGGCAACAGTGGCAGGTACCTGGGAAGAGAAGCGCAGCAGAGAGTCTGGCACCCCCACTCTAGAACTTCCCTGGTCTGGAAAACTCCCTCATCAGGGGCCGGTCAGGTCCAGAGGGAGCTTGACCAGGGAGGTCCAATCTGCACCTTATTTCACAAATAGTCTCCTTGACATCAGAGTTGTACAGCGTATGATATCTTAAATAAAGACCCTTTTCTAATTTCCTTTGGTATCCTTTGTATTGTATTCCTTTTGCCCAGTTTCCTCCATGGACTTTGTTTCACAAAGTGAGACTAGTTCCAGAACAAGCAGAGAGAGCTCTGTCTTCAGCATGATAAAAGGTTAATATGTTTTCCTATAACTGAGCTACCTGATCTCAATACAATGCCTTTTTATTTGTTCTTTCATCTTCTTTTCTAACACCGTGGCTATTGACACGCACGCACTTGCAACAAGAATCCCAGAAAATACATTTTTCCTGGAACTATTGTATTTACAAGAACAGGGGGAGAGGTGGAGAAAGAAAACATGAGTCACCAACCAATTAGAGTGGCTGAAATGTCCCAGGGGCATGGATTGGACCAACACTCTCTGCCCAGGAAGCTGCGTAGGTAGGTTTCTTTAAAAAAAACAAAAAACAAAAAAAAGAAGCTTGTTTAACAATTGCTTCGTGATGCAGACATGAGCCTCTGTTTATTACAGAAGGCTCTGGATTTATTTTCTCCTGAGGGTTTTAGTTATATCTTTTAGTTTCATCTAGTTAGAATCAGGTATCCTGAGCATTATTTCAGCATGCACCAAAATAAACAAAGTAGGCCTGATTTGGATTCACTGACATTAGTGTACAGAGGTTTAAACTCAATTGGAATCAGTAGGCCTACATTCTTCTCTTATACCTCAGATTTATGCTAGAGTAACCCCAGTGGGTCTGATTTCCCCCTCACTTACACTGTGTCAATCAGGAATAATTCTATTGAGGTCAGTCGAGTTAATTCAGGATAATGGGAATATCTAGCAAACTAGAAGGTTTGCCTGGCATTGCTTGGGCATTTCATGGCAGGGGGCTGAAGTGTGGGGGGTGCAGGAATCAGTGCAGGGGCTTGGGAATGTGGGGGCCTCGGGGCAGAGGTTGTGGGGGGTGCAGAAGTCAGGATTGGGGATGTAGAGAGGCTCAGAGTAGGGGGGTGTGTGTGGGGGGGGATTGCTGGAGTCAGGGTTGGAGGTTGAGGAAGGGCTCAGGGCAGGGGGCAAGAGCTGTGGGAGGTGCAAGAGTTGGCGGGGACTATACTGTCTGGGCAACAGCTTCCTGGTGTTGGCCCTGCTGCCTCGGGGGGTGGATGGAAAATTTGCCTCTACCCCTACCCCCTGCTGCCTCAGTGGAATTATAGCTGTCCAGGTCCCCATCTCTGGTCCCTTGCTGCTCCCTGTAGTCATTACATAGTATAACTGTCCCTGCAAGCAGTCCTCTCCCTTTCCATGTAATGAAAAACAGTCCCATTCCAGGTACATCTCATTGTCCTGGCACAACCAAATTCTTACCTTGCTTTAAGTTATGATAAGAGGAAGCTGTGCACCAAATTTGGTCATCCTAGCTTTTACCATTCGGGAGGAATTTCTTGACAGATGGATGGGCAGACAGACTGACTCACTTGCTCACCGACAAACAAATATATAGTAGATATTAAAGAAAAAAATAAACACGCAAACTGTATTGAATAAGTTGCAGTCACTTCTCTGTCTGAGCAAGGACAATTATTTGGGCTGGTAAATTATCTTAATTTTAGAGCAGATTAGAAAGAAAAGAAAATAGGCCTTTGTTGCTTATTTAATTTTTATTCTTTCCTAAAGAAGTTGAGGGGTTTTTTTGTAAGTTCAATGTGTAGCTAATTTAAAAGAATAACAAATCTCAGGCAAGCTTTTATTATCTCAAATGAAGATTCCTACAATGTTTTAGTAAGGAAAAGGTTTGGTGTAAGCATGCAAAATGGCTTAAGAAACCCACTAGTCAGCTGAACACTTATTTATACTCCTATGGCTTTTCTGGCTCAGAATACAAATTCATGAGGTGTGGGGGTGTTTGCATTTAGAGCCAAACTGTTTGCTAACACCTACATCTTTCTAAAGGGAATTTAATATCTGCATTGCTTATAGACTGAAATTCAGAGATTCCATTCTATCCTTATGTCATAAAGGAAGTATCTTTTTCATTTTTAACAGTGATTTCTCAACTATAATGTTCTCTAATGATCTTAACATGCACTTGTGTGTCCTATTAAGAAAATATTAAAGGGCTAATATAAGCCTGAGCTACAGTAGGACTTTACATTTGGAGGAGAGGTTGCTCAGTGGTTTAAGCATTGGCCTATTAAACAAGGTTGTGAGTTCAGCCTTGGAGGGGACCAGTTAGAGATCTGGGGCAAATCTAACAGGGATGGTATTTGGTCCTGCTATGAAGGTAGGGGGCTGGACTTGATGACCTCTGAAGGTCCCTTCCAGCTCTATGAGTTAGGTGTATATCTCCATATGTAGACTTTAGTGGCATATGGTGAATTTTCTAAGTGATGTGTCCACATTACTAACCTGGTGGCATTGACCTTAAGGGCTGCTGAAGTTGATTTAAGTACTCATAAGGACGTAAGAATGGCCGTACTGGGTCAGACCAAGGGTCCATCTAGCCCAGTATCCTGTCTGCTGACAGTGGACAGCACCAGGTGCCCCAGAGAGGGTGGACCGAAGACAATGATCAAGCAATTTGTCTCCTGCCATCCCTCTCCAGCCTCTGACAAACAGAGGCCAAGGACACCATTTTATCCCCTGGCTAATAGCCTTTTATGGACCTAACCTCCATGAAATTATCTAGCTTCTCTTTAAACTCTATTATAGTCCTAGTCTTCACAGCCTCCTCTGGCAAGGAGTTCCACAGCCTGACTACACGCTGTGTGAAGAAGAACTTTCTTTTATTAGTTTTAAACCTGCTACCCATTAATTTCATTTGGTGTCCTCTAGTTCTTCTATTTAGGGAACTAATAAATAACTTCTCTTTATCGGCCCTCTGCACACCACTCATGATTTTATATACCTCTATCATATCCCCCCTCAGTCTCCTCTTTTCTAAACTGAAAAGTCCCAGTCGCTTTAACCTCTCCTCATATGGGACCCGTTCCAAACCGCTAATCATTGTAGTTGCCCTTTTCTGAACCCTTTCCAAGGCCAAAATATCTTTTTTGAGGTGAGGAGACCACATCTGTACACAGTATTCAAGATGTGGGCATACCATAGTTTTATACAGGGGCAGGAAGATATTCTGGGTCTTATTTTCTATCCCTTTCTTAATAATTCCGAGCATCCTATTTGCCTTTTTGACCGCCGCTGCACACTGTGTGGAAGTTTTCAGAGAACTGTCCACGATAACGCCAAGATCTCTTTCCTGATTTGTCATAGTCAAATTAGCCCCCATCATACTGTACGTATAGTTGGGGTTATTTTTCCCGATGTGCATTACTTTACACTTATCCACATTAAATTTCATTTGCCATTTTGTTGCCCAATCACTCAGTTTAGTGAGATCTTCTTGGAGTCCCTCACAGTCTGCTTCTGTCTTGACTATCCTAAACAGTTTGGTATCATCTGCAAACTTTACCACCTCACTGCTTACCCCTTTCTCCAGATCATTTATGAATAAGTTGAACAGGATTGGTCCCAGGACTGACCCTTGGGGGACACCACTAGTTACCCCTCTCCATTCTGAAAATTTACCATTTATTCCTACCCTTTGTTTCCTGTCTTTTAACCAGTTCTCAATCCAAGAAAGGACCTTCCCTCTTATCCCGTGGCCATGTAATTTACACAAGAGCCTTTGGTGAGGGACCTTGTCAAAGGCTTTCTGAAAATCTAAGTATACTATATCTACTGGATCCCCTTGTCCGCATGTTTGTTAACCCCTTCAAAGAACTTTAATAGATTAGTAAGACAGGATTTCCCTTTACAGAAACCATGTTGACTTTTGTCCAACAAATTATGTTCTTCTACATGCTTCACAATTTTATTCTTTACTGTTGTTTCTACTAATTTGCCCGGTACTGAAGTTAGACTTATTGGTCTGTAATTGCCCGGATCGCCTCTGGAGCCCTTTTTAAATATTGGTCTCACGTTGGCTACCTTCCAGTCATTAGGTACGGAAGCCAATTTAAGGGATAGGTTACAAACCACAGATAATAGTTCAGCAATTTCCCAGTTGAGTTCTTTTAGAACCCTTGGATGAATGCCATCCGGTCCCGGAGATTTGTTAACATTAAGTTTTTCTATTTGTTCCAAAACCTCCTCTAATGACACTTCAATCCGAGACAGTTCCTCAGATTCATCACCCACAAAGGACGGTGCAGATTTGGGAATCTCCCCAACGTCCTCAGCCATGAAGACTGAAGCAAAGAAATCATTTAGTTTCTCCACAATGGCTTTATCGTCCTTGATTGCTCCTTTTATAGTTCGATCGTCTAGGGGACCCACAGGTTTTTTACCAGGCTTCCTGCTTCTAATGTACTTAAAAAACATTTTTTAAGTACTCCTGCTTTTCATGAGGAGTAACGCTATTCCCAACCTTGCACAGTTGAATTTATGGTAGTGTAGATGCTGCGTTGACAGAAAGTCAAAGTTATTGGCTTCTGGGAGGCCTCCCACAGCTCCTCACACTGACCACTCTGGCCAGATCTTGCACCTCTACTGCTCTCCCTGATGAGCTCAAAAAGCCCCGGGAAAAGTAGACTGTCCTAACTTGTGTGGCCAGCATTTGCAAGCCCATTCTGAGCGAGCAGCACACCATTACATGTGTGGAAATGACTGACAAGAATTCTTCAAACACTGAAAAGACTTTGAAGACTTCTGCTTTCACAGGCTCCAGTTCCCAGGGGTGCAGAAAATCGCTAGTGTGGAGTGTCCAGGAGTTCTTGGACTTCATCAAGGTGTAGTGAGATGAAGCCATCCTCACCAGGCACTGAACCAGCAAAAGGAACACTGAGATTTATAGCAGGATCACAAGCTGTTTGGGGGCTAAAGTCTATTCCAGGGATGCCCTGCAGTGCAGAGTAAAAATCAAGGAGCTGCACCAGTCCTCCATAAGGTGAAGGAGAAGAGCAAGGGTCTGGTGCAGCACCTCACATGTGCTGCTTCTACAACCACCTGGACACCATTCTAGGTAAGGGGAGGGAGGGTAGCCAGCTTCCCCAGCATAGTCGTGGAGTCTGGCCAAGACACACTTGGCTTCAGCCTGGAGGATAGCAGGGTGACAAAGGGGGAGGAGGAGGAAAAGATTAGCCAGCCAGCAATCCCTGAGAGCCAGGAGCTGGTGATGATACCGGAGCCAGTTCCCCTATCCCCTAGGACATCTTCCAGTTTAGCACTGACCACATGGAGGGAAGTTCTGGTGAGTTCACACACTTTTTCCAACTACAAGTGGGGTAAGGGAATGGGGTGTGAAATGTGGTGTTCTCTGTGCCTACTCAGCAGGGGGTGGGTGGAGAAGGGTGGAACAGCTTGTTAATGTGTCTGCAGATGGAGCATGAGTCTTGTCTCCACAGCTCCATGAAGCTCTCACATAGGAACTCTGTAATCCTTCTCACAAGGTTTTTGGGGAGTACAGCCTTATGCCGACCTCCATAGTAGGACTGCTTTCCTCACCAAGCCACCAGTAAGTTGTCTGGCATAATTGAACCACAAAGCAATGCAGCATGAGGCCCAGGTTTATGACCATGTTTAGTCAACATCTGCTCCCGATCGCTCTGTGTGATTTGGAAAAAACTGATATCTCGCATAGCAACCTGGATGAAGGAGGAGGGGAACCTATTAGCACTCTCCCCAGGAAGCTACATGTGCTGGAAACACATTTCTCCTCCTCACCCATGGGCAGGAAAAAAACCACTCTCACTGTGAAGCCATGTGTGCCAGATACACAAACTCCATGCCCTGCAGGCAGGAAGAGAAGCGGTGTCCCCAGGAAGCCACATGTGTTGGACCCGGCATGTGCCAGACAGCAGCAAGCTGCCCATTACCTCTACCCCTTGCCTGCATGCTCCTGTTCTGGTGTGGAAAATAGCACTGTTCCAGGAAACCATGTGTGCCAGACTCGGTGTATGCCAGACACAGTGATAAGACATGCTCTCCCAACCCCTCTCTCCAGCAGGCAGGCTCCTGCCTTGTCGGGCTCCTTATTATGCCTGCCTACCTGTGCCCCATTGTGTCCTGATGCTTCCCTGAGAAATCTCTGCAACTGCTGTAAAATGACTGCTTTAAAGCAAACATTTGCCCTTTCATGGAATACATCTCCATTGTCTTTACAGAGACATTCAGTGTACACTAACGGATTAGAGTTAAGCTTAACACAATGTATCTCCTGTAAAGTCCACCCCTGTAACTTTTCTTTGCAGCTGGGACAGCCACTAGCTCGATGTGTCTTCCTCCTCCTCCTCCTCCTCCAGCATCTACTCACCTGGCTCAGATCCACAGGTGAAAATGCACAAGGGAGGACATGTTCCATGAGCAGATGGATGGTTCGCACTCCCTCATAGAAGAGACGTGGGCAGAGCATCTGGACCAGATCACAGAGCTCCAAGAGAGAAGAGATACCAGAGAGAAGCAGGAGAGACAGCAGGAGACCACATTTGCCTCCCTGATTGCCATGATGGAGCACATGGCATCATGTCTGGAGAGGGCCTCCTCCCAGAACCCCATCTGCCCTGATGACAACTCCAGTCCTCCTTCTCTAGCCCCACAGCTTCCACCCCCAGGGGCCACTAGGGCCCCAGGACATGGGCGGGGGAACTCAAGGGGAGCCATACCCTCCAGGCGCTTGGGAGGCAGAAAGCAGTCCCATTCCCATTCTTGAACTCCCCTTCTTCTTTCAGGTTCCCACTTCTTTCCTTTCCCTGCTGTTTTCCCCAAATAAAATGTCATGTTCTTTGATCAATGGTCTCTTTATTGGTTGAACTGCAGGGGCGGGATGGGGGATTAAAGGGAAATACGGGGAACACAGGGCCAACTTGTGGAGACCTATGTGGCAGAGTCTCAGAAGAGGCCTGGTTTGGTGGGCGGTATGAATAAGTGTGTGTGTGCGGGGCTGGGGGTGAATGAAGCACAGAGAAGGGTCTTTGGATCCAGACAGAGAAAATTCATAGGCGATCTGTGACCAGCTTATGAAGGCAGAGAAATTCTTCATTGTCTCACATGCTGGCTTTTTCAGCTGTATTTAGTGAAGCTGTTTGAAAAAAATGCCTCAAGCTTCACACTCAGGCTCAGCTTTGAGTTTGTTTCATCTTTATAATATTTTGCAACCCACAAGTGCAAAAGGTCTGCAGCGGCTAGGCTGAACTTCCCGAAAAAACAGTTTTCACAGCACTAATCAGGCTTCCATACTCCCCCTATTCCAGTAGCCATCTCCAGAACTAACCCAGGAGCTGCCTGGCTAACTTGGATGTTCAAAATAAATCTATAACCTTTCAGTTCTGTGATGTTGAATAAGAAACTTTCTTTTTCTTTCTCAGCACCTTTCCCTAAAACTTGAATGTCATCTTTTAAAACTTTAAAACACTTGCATATATCTTTTCTTTGTTTCTGTATAGATGTTTGGGAGAAATCCATAACAAAGGAAAGAGAAAATATTTTACTGACTATATGATCTCTAGGAAGAAGAGCTGCCAATTTTAGTTGGACGTATTCCTGGAGGTGCCATCCAAAATCTTTAACATCAATGAAGAGAAGAGACAGAGAAAGAGAGAGGTTACACCTACGGTGCTGTGAAGCAAGCAAGAATCTAAAAAAATTTGTTTTATGTTTGTATTCAGGTTTATATAAATGGACTTTATTTTTCATCTTAAACATACATACCGACATTAATTAAAATGCTTGCAATACCAACCATGCCAATAGCAACCAACTCAGACTAAAGGGCTGATTCTTCTGGTAGAGATTAGGAGTACTATTCTGCTGAAGTCACTGGAATTACATCAGCATAAACCAGTGCAAAGCAGAGAAGGATACCAGCCTATGCCTCTACCTCCAAATAGCTTTTACCATCTATAAACAGTTAAGCAGCTTACTGGATATTTCTGGATTTGTTATTCTTGGCAAAATGTCCGCATGTTTATTAGATAACAGAATTGCTTTAAATTGCATTGCTTGTATTTCTTAGAATAGCTAGTGCTACGAGAACATTTCAATTTTCTTGCAGATACTAATTTGACTGTTCGTAATATAGATAATTTTAGCATTACCAAGCTTTATTCAACTATCTTCTGCTTGCCTTCTACATTACTGTTATCTCCATTGTCCTCTTGTATAATAATTAGGTCTTGAACTTCCAGAAAGGGCCTCCACTTATGTAGACACTTACTTGAATTCACTCTCAGGTACTTGACGCTCTCACTTGTGACCAAAAATAGTTTACTGGTGAGTAAATGGTTAATCACCATGGAGAAATGATAGAACACATCGCCTTATGTTGCAGTTGTGTATGTGGGAGCTTTTGTATGTCTGATTCTTGTTGAAGGAGAAATCAGTGACATGATGTTCGGTGCAACTACTTTTATTTGCATATGTACATCAGTCCTCAAACTGACCCACTCACGTATAGTGTAGAGGCATTTCACTTCCAAGGGATCTCAGCTCAACCACCAATGTCAGTTCCCCGGGAGAATCTTTGCCTCAAGAATTAATTCTAACTGGAGAGGTTGAGAGAGAGGAAAAAACTTTTTGCTGCTTGCCAGAACACCCTATATAAACATCTGCCAAAGACAAATCAAGCATTTCTTGCAAGACTAAAATCCTGATTGTATACCACGGGGTTGCCTACTTTGTGATGTCTAAAAGGTGTGTGTAAATTATGGAACACACAAAAGTGTTGCCTGCTAACTGCTCTCTGTGAATGCTGCTGGCGTGAACTAATAGGTACCTATCATGCAGCACATTGGTGCACTCGGTAATTCACACCCTGTCATCTGCTGTATGGCTTACTTGACACAATAGTGAGCAAAAAATGTGCAAAGAAGTAATTAGTGCTTAGAAAGTTTCTTAAGAACTGAAGTCTAATTTGGTTGACTCATCTTTCAGAATAGTTCTTAAGAATTCTGAATGTTGTAGGTAATGTGGTTCTTATATACATGTGCACATACTCCTTTTCCTTTGTGATTCAGACATCCGACCTTTTTCATTGCACTCTTCATAGTCTTAACATTTGCTTTTTTGTCTCTCCTGCTTTGCTCTGAATGAGACAGGCACATCCTCTCCCCGCCCCCACTGCTCTTAAATGTAGAGGGGCCTGATTTGGCCAATGGGCACAACAACAACGTGTTGCTCCAAACACCATGCAGCTAAAAATGTACAACATACAGCAGCCAAGCAGGGAGAAGAGCAAATTAAAGTCAAATGAGGCCAATGGCAGGTGATAGAAATGTCATAAAAGTTCCTCCATACAAGGAAGCTGGTGAGGAAATTACTGTGAAAACAAACATGTGACCAGTGTATGCAGTAACCAAAAGTTATGTGCCAGAGCAGAACAGCAGCCATAGATAAGAGCCCATGACAGTGACCGCTGTACAAAGGTGTTGCATACCCCTTGGGAAATGAATATAAAAATCAGAAAAATAGGCATGGTGAATATCGTAAAGACCTGTGCAGTTTGTTGCTTAGGGAGAAGAACCAAACTTAACTTCCATATACTGCACCTTAACCATACATAGAACTTTTTACCTACTTGGAATACTTGGAATATCCGTGATTTCATCGATGTGGATAATCTCCAATCACAACTTTTTCACGCTATCCTATTTTGTGTGGGTCTCATCCATGTCCTTCCATGAATCCTCCATAAAGGATCCACCCAGCATGCTGGAGGCCTTCCTCGTATTCTTCTTATGTCTTGTGGATACCAATGGAATATACATGCTCTCTACACCTTTCAGTCACCTGTGGGACCGCGAAAATGTGGTCCAGTGTGGAGAATCCCCTACGAAAAACTGCCTGTTCCTTTCTCATGTTTTCCTCAAGGACACCTCAACATGAGCATAGTTCATTCTTATAAAGATCTTATAAAGACGAGAAAGCAGGCCGATGGGTCGATGGTTGAGACTGTCTTCTCAATCGGCTTCTTTTGGCAGAAGAACAGTTTGTGATCTCTTCCAATCATTTGGAATTCTCCCCTACTTAACATATCTTGAGAATCTCTCACTAAATGCTTTGAAGAATGTATCATCTCCCGCGCAGAGTTCTTCTACGTGTACTTGGTCTAAACCTGCCACTTTTCCCAACTTCATCTTCTGAAGGGCTGCTGCCACTTCTTTGCAGAGCACATCAGGTACAATGCCGCCACTGCTGTTGCTGATGAAAATAGTTCACTATAAAAGCACTGGCAAATTTGTTCCATTTCACGTCTGTTTGTCATTCTTCCACCATCTTCATCAACAAACGAACTTGGAAGAGTTTGGCTAAGCTGGATTTCATGCCAAGCTCTTCGCAAACTCATTTTCTCTTCAACTGCCTTTTGCTGTTTTGCAAGGTGATACTGCTCATAATCTTCTATCATCTTTCTCGTCAATGTTTTACAGATGAGCTTATACTCCAGGCCAGTACTGCCCTTGGCTGCCATGTCTCACAGCTTGACAGAAAGGTCAAGTGTTTGCTGGGTAAGATGATTTCTGAGCTCCTTTGGCTTCTTCACAGTGGCAGCAGTTTTAGATTTGTTGAACTTTGCTAAAAAGCAGTAGTAATCAAAATCAATATCTTCGGTTTCGTCCATTGCTCATGACTCAGAGTCAACAGCCTACTTAAACAGATCTGAGCAGAACCGTTGTACCTGCATGCAGTGACTAACTCTCGCCTTTGTCTTATTTTAATATGGCAAAAATAAATACAAATCCTGATTCCCTTTTCACTTACTCCTCTGAAGTCAATGGGACTAAACTGATATAGAACCAGGCCAAATGGGAATGGGATGAAGCCCAAAGTAACTAACTGGAAATGGCAGAGGTGCTTAATGACTTCTTTGTTTCAGTTTTCACCAAGAAGATTGATGGTGATGGGATGCCTGACATAGTGAATGCTAGTAGAAACAGGGTAGGTTTAGAAGTTAAAATAGGAAAAGAACAAGTTAAAAATTTCTTAGAAAAGTTAGATATCTTCAGGTTACCAGGGTGTGATGAAAGGTATCCTAGAATACTCAAGGACCTGATAGAGGAGGTATCTGAGCCTTTAGCTATCATCTTTGAAAAACCATGGAAGTCGGGAGAGATTCCAGAAGACTGGAAAAGGGCAAATAAAGTGCCAATCTATAAAAAGGGAAATAAGAACAACCCAGGAAACTACAGACCAGTCAGTTTAACTTCTGTGACAGGGAAAATAATGGAGCAAGTAAGTAAGGGATTCATCTGCAAACATCTGGAAGATAATAAGGTGATAGGTAACAGCCAGCATGGATTTGTAAAGAACAAATCATGTTAAACCAATCCGATAGCTTTCTTTGATAGGATAACAAGTCTTGTGGATAAGGGAGAAGTGATGGATGTTGTATACCTAGACTTTAGTAAGGCATTTGACAAGGTCTCACATGACCTTCTTATCAAT
This sequence comes from Pelochelys cantorii, assembly GCA_032595735.1. NCBI lineage: Eukaryota > Metazoa > Chordata > Testudines > Trionychidae > Pelochelys > Pelochelys cantorii. The sequence continues at coordinate 40,795,426 of CM064329.1, read as the reverse complement.
AAAATGAGCTGAACAAAATAAAGAAATGGTCAGAGTTAAATAGGATGAAGTTGAAAAAGGACAAATGCAAAGTACTCCACGTAGGAAAGAACAATCAGTTTCACACATACAGACGGGAAGTGATTGTCTAGGAAGGAGTACTGCTGAAAGGGATTTAGGGATCACAGTGAACCACAAGTTAACCACGAGTCAACAGTGTGACAGTGTTGCAAAAAAAGCAAACATGATTCTGAGATGCATTAACAGGAGTGTTGTGAGTAAGACACAAGAAATAATTATTCCGCTTTACTCTGCACTGATTAGGTCTCAACTGGAGTATTGTGTCTAGATCTGGGTGCCACATTTCAAGAAAGGTGTGGAAAAATTGGAGAAGGTCCAAAAAAAGCAACAAAAATGATTAAAGGTGTAGAAAACATGACCTATGAAGGAAGACTGAAAGAATTGGGCTTGTTCAGTTTAGAAAAGAGAAGACTGAGAGGGGACATGGTAGCGGTTTTCAAGTATCTAAAAGGGTATTATAAGGAGGAGGGAGAAAAATTGTTCTTCTGATGACAGGACAAGAAGCAATGGGCTTAAATTGCAGCAAGGGAGGTTTAGGTTGGACGTTAGGAAAAACTTCCTAACTGTCAGGATGGATAAACACTGAAATAAATTGCCTAGGGAGATTGTGGAATCACCATCACTGGAGATATTTAAGAGCAGGTTAGACAGACATCTATCAGAGATGATCTAAATGGTGCTTGGTCCTGCTGTGAGGACAGGTGACTAGACTGGATGATCTCTCAAGGTTCCTTCCAGTTCTAGTGTTCTATGATTCTAACTGTAACTAGAGAGACAAAAACATCACTAAGGGTATGTCTACACTATAGCATTAATACAGAGTTATCTTAATTCAAAATAGTTAATCCAAATTAAGCTAATTTGAATTAACACATCTACACACAAAATGCAGTTCAAATTAGCACACTGAGTGGACACTGATTTGGATTTAAGGCTGTCCAGAACCAGGTCAGGGGTAGGGCATCAGGTCAGGAGTGTCTTTGTGTGGCTGTTGTCTGAGGCTATCTGAGGCTTGTGCTTAAAGGGACACACACACACACCCGGGCATCCAGTTCCCAGGTGTCCCTGCTTGCTTGTCTGCCTCGCTGTGGGAGAGCAAAGCATTTGTGTCTTGGAGTGCTCTGGTTGCCCTCACTTGGGACACCATAGCACTCTGCAACATGGAGCCAGAGCTGCCCCAGGTGCTCTGGTGCTTCTCGTGAACATGTTGCTGCCAGCCTGGCTGCACTTTCTGCAGGCTGCCATCTGGGAGGTCCATCGGGGGGTTGTCAATATTCAGGAGGCCCTGCGGGAGAGCTTCCATCCTGAGGAGCACTCAGAACCTCCCTGGTCTGCCCCACCGGAGGCTTGTGCCTCATTCCCCCCTCACGTCCTTCCACTTACCCCTCCCCCCAACCCCGCTTCCTGATGTCAAATAAAATACACGTATTTTCATGAACACAAACTCTCTTTATTTAACAAAACTGGCGGGGTGGGGGGATGAAACTCTTGTGAGACTGGGGAAAGGGGGTGGGAGAGGGAACAGGAGAGGGTGGGAGAGGGGAGGGGGAAACCTGGGAGGAGGGAGCTGGAAGGGGAAAGCAAGGGGAAGAAGGGGGAGGGGAAGCTCAGGGCTCAGGGTTGGGGGTCTCGCCGGACCACCTTGATTTTCATGTGAACCTGCTCCTGGGATCACATGTGGCCTTTGGTGGCCAGGCTGGCAGCTATCCTGCCATAGACGGCCGCGTTCCTCCATCTAGTGCGGAGATCCCCCCCACCCCAACCTGAGTAAGGTCCACCCTGATCTCCGCCCTGGACCAGGAAGGTGCCCACCTTCTCCGGGCCCTGGCAAGCTCCTGGGAGCTGGCAGACTGCTCCTGGGGAGTGGTGGGGGGCTGGTGCCAGTGGCTTGCTGGCTCATGTTTTGGGGCCACTGGGTCAGGGGCAGTGACTGCTGGCTCTGAGCTGGCAGGCTTGGAGCTGGCACAGGCACTGTGGCCATAGTCTACCCCTTTAAGGGCTCCGGGGAGGGCGGAGGAAGGAGAGGAGCATTCTTGCTTGAGGCTGGAGTGGCCACCAGGGCTCCCTGGGAAGGCTGGAGGCCCCCTATTTCAAAATAAGTGTCTACACAGCACTTATTTCAAGTTAGCTAATTCGAGTTTGGTGTTACTCCTTGTGGAATGAGGTTTACCAAATTTGAATTAAGCGCCCCGCTATTTCGAATTTAATTTGAAATAGCGGTTTGCCTGTGTAGACACTAGTAAAGTTAATTCGAAATAACGGCTGTTATTTTGAACTTACTTTGATGTGTAGACATACCCTAAGGCATTTAAGAGTCCTCTGGATAGGCTGTGATTCACCCAGTCATCTCAAACATTCCATGTTATATCTTTGCACTAATAGATGCACAAATCCACACAGGTGAAATTATGAGTGTGAAAGCCATGTAGCACTATGCATCTTCCAAAACATGTATCTACTTCAGGGATGTTTGAATTTCAAATCAGTTGTATGTTGTTCCACTGGGAAAATGCAGAAAATGTTCAGTTACATTAGCTAATAGATCATTTGCTTTTATATTAGGTTATACCATAAAATGACAGATATAATATAATTTGTTTGTTGCTCACCTTCAAGGGGATTCTATGAGGTATTCTAAGGACATGTCTACACTACAGTGTTATTTCAAAATAATGCACAGTATTTCAAAATAACAAGGTGAATGTCTACACAGCAAGCCCGTTATTTTTAAATTATTTCAAATAACGGGCTTCTTATTATTTCCATTATAATAAATCCTCATTTCAGGAGGAATAACGCCTATTTTGAAATAGTTATTTCAAAATAGGGTGTGTGTAGATGGGGCAGCTGTGGTTATTTTGAAATAACTGGCCTCTAAGGCTTCTCACAGCTGCCCTGGTGGCCACATCCATCAGAACTCTATAGTTCTGCTTCCCTGCACCCACAGGGGAAATGGCTTGTGGCACACTGTAGGCCCTGCCAGCCCTGAACCACACAGCGGCACCCTGCTCTGCCTTCCCTGGTGCCATGGCACACCCTAGTGCTCCCACCAACTGCTCCAAGGCTGCAAGGGAGCCGGCAGACAGCTCCCAAGCCCCTGGCTGGAGGCAAAAAAGGAGGGCACCATCCTGGTCTGGTGCAGAGATCCTGGATCTCATTGAGGTCTGGGGAGAGGAGGCAAACCTCCAGGATCTCTACACCAGATGCAGAAATGCTGATATCTACGGCTGGATGGCTGACAACCTGGGCCAGAAGGTCCACATGCGCACCCAGGAGCAAGTGAGAATGAAAGTGAAAGAGCTGAGACAGGCCTACACCAAGGCCAGGGAGCAGAGCTCCCGCTCAGGGATGGTACCCCAATCCTGATCCTATTATGAGCAGCTCCACCATATCCTGGGAGAGAGGTCAGTCGTCCCTCCCCTTAATGTAGACTCTGGGCTGGAGACGCCTGTTGTCAGCCTCCTAGAGGACAGGACTGTGGATGAGGAGGCTGAGAAGGAGAAGAAGGTAGAAGAGGAGGAAGATGAAGCCATCCAGGAGAGGATGTCCGCCAGCCAGGAGGTCAGCCTGTCCCTGGAGCTGGTATCCCCCTCCCAGGATGTCACCCAGGGCTTGGACAAAGCCAGGGAAGGCCCACCAGGTGAGTTGCATTATTTCCCTAGACACACAGGGAGACATGGCTAGGGGCTGCTGTGTGCTCCTCGCTTGGCCTTCTCGGCCTGGGGATCGCACAGCAGCCTGTTCACATGGGTGCATGTGGAGCATCAGTCCAGAGCACACAGCCAGATGAGACTGCCACAAAGGAACCTGTTGCTCCTGCTCACAGGGTTTCTAGAGAGGCCTGCCTTACTCCCAATCCCATGCTGGGACACCTTCCCACGACAAGCCACCCCTAAGGAGGATGGGGTCAGGAAAACACACAGTAGTGCTGCACATGGCACAGGCTCATGCCCACACTCTCGGGTAGCATCTGCTCCCAGGCAGGTACAGTGAGGTTGAGGACACTGAGCCCCTTTAATGGAGGGGACCCCAGTAGCACCCTCCCCAGCAAGCAGCGTCTGCTGCTCACATACACCTCCCCCAAAACCTTACCCCCTTCTCTTCCAGTGGCCAAAGATAGAAGTCCTCACTCTGTAGGGCACCACCACTGCCAGATCCAGTGTATGCATGGCACAGAGGGAAGGCGAGCCACCCCATTGCACCCCTCCCACCCACAGGCTCCTGGCCTGGCTGGCACCTTCCCATGCCAGCTTGTTTCTGGGGTGTGGGGTAGTGAGGCTCCCCTGGGACATCTATGCCCCTGAAGGAAAGTGCCCATTGTCTAGGCCACAGATGGCCTTGCTCCAAGCACACCACCTTCGTCTGAACCAACGTCTTTTGGTATCGACTCACACATTAGGGCTAGGATTCATCCACCTGTCTTCTGGGATGACTGCCCTTCTCTCTGTTCTCCACAGCTGGACCAGCTGTGAGTGAGGCACATCCACCACCTCCTGTGCCATCCTCACAACCCCATGAGACTCACAGGTGCCAGAGACCCCAGGAAGACCTAGAGAGGGAACACGTTGCCTGCCTGTGTGCCCTGCAATGGTCTCCCACCTGGTAGAAGCTGTTGCAGCTGGCCTGGAGCATGTGTGCGGCATACACTGCTGCCCTCAACTGCCTGGTGGCTGCCATTGTGTGGTCCAACAGCCACTCCTCACTTCTGCTGTCACTCCTGCCCATGCTGCTTCTCCTGCTCCTGCTCCAGCTGCTACTCCTGCTCCGGCTTCTCCAACTTCTCCTCCAGCCCCACCCATGGCTGCTGAGGGCCCCATACACAAGGTGGTGGGACCACCCAAGGCAGGCACCAGTCCCAGCCCCATCCCTAAGCCTCTCCTCCCCCTTCTTCCTCCCTCCCAGGTTTATTCCCCAGTCCCTAACCAGTTATATTTACCCGAAATAAAAAAAACCTCATTCTTTCAAAACAAAAAGTGGTTTATTGTGTCTGCAGGGTTGGGAGGGGGGGAGGCAGGAAGGGAGGGCAGGGGAAGGGAGGGGTGGGGGAAGAAAGGCGCACAAGAGCATTGCCGAGTTCGCTTGTATAGAGGCCCGGGAGAGTGTCACAGGTGTCCTTGTCTGAAACTCTCTCTCAGGGCCTCCTGGATGCACACAGCCCCCTGATGGGCCTGCTGGATGGCAGCCATGCATGGCTGCTCAAAGGCCCTTATGAGCTGCTTAGCTTCTGCTCCTCCCTCCTCCCCTGGCAGGAATGTTTCCCCCTTGTTCTCACACACACAGGTTGTGCTGGACACAGCAGGCCAACACCACCTCATCTATGAAGTCTGCGCCCCTAAAGCCTGTGCCTTGTGCTATAAAATATTTATGGTGATATAATTATAATACATATTGTGATACCCTAGCATACGTCTAGATTACATGCCTCTGCCGACAGAGGCATGTAAAATAGGCTACCCGACATAGTCAATGAAGCGGGGATTTCAATATCCCCGGCTTCATTAAAATAAAAATGGCCACTGTGCTGTGCCAGCTCAGCTGATCGTCGGCACAGTGCGCGAGTCAAGATGTGGATCGGTCAACAGGGGAAGCCTTGTCGACCGCTCTTGTAAACCTCATTTCACGAGGCATAAGGGAACGGTGGACAAAGGCTTCCCTTGTTGACCAATCTGCGTCTTGACTCGCGCACTGTGCCAATGATCAGCTGAGCCGGCACAGCACAGCGGCCATTATTATTTTAATGAAGCCGGGGACATTGAAATCCCCGCTTCATTGACTATGTCGGGTAGCCTATTTTACATGCCTCTGTCGGCAGAGGCATGTAATCTAGACATACCCTTACAGACAACTAGAAGGAATTGCTTTTCATTACTGCTCACCCTTCATTACTGACAAGTATCAGAGGGGTAGCCGTGTTAGTCTGAATCTGCATAAACAACGAGGAGTCCTGCGGTACCTTATAGACTAACAGATTTATTGGAGCATAAGCTTTCATGGCCAAAGACCCACTTCGTCAGATGCATTTGCCACAGGACTCCTCGTTGTTTATGCAGATTCAGACTAACACGGCTACCCCTCTGATACTTGTCAGTAATGAAGGGTGAGCAGTAATGAAGAGCAATTCCTTCTAGTTGTCTGTAAGGGTATGTCTAGATTACATGCCTCTGCCGACAGAGGCATGTAAAATAGGCTACCCGACATAGTCAATGAAGCGGGGATTTCAATGTCCCCGGCTTCATTAAAATAATAATGGCCGCTGTGCTGTGCCGGCTCAGCTGATCATTGGCACAGTGCGCGAGTCAAGACGCAGATCGGTCAACAAGGGAAGCCTTTGTCCACCGTTCCCTTATGCCTCGTGAAATGAGGTTTACAAGAGCGGTCGACAAGGCTTCCCCTGTTGACCGATCCACATCTTGACTCGCGCACTGTGCCGACGATCAGCTGAGCTGGCACAGCACAGTGGCCATTTTTATTTTAATGAAGCCGGGGATATTGAAATCCCCGCTTCATTGACTAACAGATTTATTGGAGCATAAGCTTTCATGGCCAAAGACCCACTTCGTCAGATGCATTTGCCACAGGACTTCTCGTTGTTTACACTCTTCATTGCTGTCATCCCAGCAATTTTCAATTTCTAACATTGCCACTAAAATTTTAACAGATAATGATTCAGTCTCCGTCCTGCATTTGGGTTGCCTTCTCTTGCCCTGTTGGCACAAAGTGGCCCAGAAGCCTTCATGCCTAGCTATGACAGACTCATCTCCAGCAAAAGGAGAGCCACCATTCACTTTGGGGATGGAATGGAGGTAGGATTCTATGGCCAAAACTTTTTGCACTGACCTTTTAGGGCTATTGACAGCCTGTGTCATTTAAAGCAGCCCAAGGCAGTTCTAATTTTGCATGATGGATTGTCTTAGGCTATGTCAACACATATGCTGCTAGAGCAGGACAGCTTCAGCATTGAAGCTGAGCCACAATAGGGCTTTGATATGGCCACTGACTACAGAAATGGAGGGATTCTCCTATCACTGTGGTCAATCCACCTATGTAGCTATGCCAATAGAATTCTTTCATTAATCTACACTGGAAGGTAGGTCAGTTTAATAAGTCATTGCTCAGGGTTGTATATTTTTCACACCTCTGAGTGACCTAGCTGGGACAACCAAACCTTTAGTTAGTCCTGGCCTCTTGCACAATCTGTCCAAGGTTAAAGAATTTCAAAGGTGGCTTAAAGATACCTTTGCAATTCTTCATCCTGAGCTGTGCTCTCTATTCCTTAGCCACAGCCACATGATTTGAGCCAATAAACTAACATGGTAGAAGGAAAATATCTTTAGTTCCATGAATCTAAGTGCCTGTAGTTTATTTCTTGAAGTGACATTTGTGTTTTGCAATTGTTCTATTAAAGTATAGCTAGTAGAATTCTGTATACTTTAGGTAATTGGCTTAAATTTTTTTTTTTAGTGGGGAGACAGATTCCTGTCACGTACTCTCTAATAAATTATGTGAATTTGATAGACAGTAGAGGCAATAAACTAAAGCACAATTATATTTATGTTCTAAATTTGGGTTATTACATATGCTGTATATCGTTAACTCAGAATGAACTTCATTACTGTTAGGAAGCCTTCTTTACTCTGAACTCTGCTCTTTCCTTGTCCAAATGATGAACGATAACGTGATTAATTACTCGTTTTCCTTCAGAAAACCTTAATTTCTTAGCTTTAAAATGTAAAGTTTGTCACCTTCCAACTGACAAGCATCCAATTAATAGCATAACCCAACACTGTGCTTTCACTGTAATAATCCTTAGCTTGTCATGTCGTGAAATTCAGGGACATTCTTTTTCTAAAGAGCAGATAAGAAATGTCTCTTGAAGTGATATGAAGCCTAGAGTCCAGAGTTCTTTAGAGCATCCTTATTAATTAAAAATGGACCAGTAGAAATCTGGATTAGATTTATGTGAGGGTTTGAAGTTTGTGTTGAAACAGATCTTGAATAGCTGGTTAGGTAAAACATAATTAAAACCTCCTGAGGAGTTCTTGTGACCTTTTGGTAAAATGATGGAAATATCCCAATGCTTGCTGTTCTGAGATTTCTTCCAAATTGCGTCATCTCCAAACTGAACCAAGAAAGTAGCCCCCTTCTAATTTTGGATTTACTTTAGAATAACATCTATAACATAAGGTTTGGGGCTAGGGATCTGAATCTGAAAATTCTCCAGACACACAACTGAAATTCAAGGAAATGTACTTGACGTTCCACTTCAAGTCCATTTCATCATGGAATGCTCAAAGTTTTACCTGTTATATCCATGCACCTCATGTGCTTATATTTGAAAATTGAACAGAGTGCATCAGTTTCTGATCTCTCTTGTATAATTTTTACATCTCTGCAACAACAGTCACATTAGTGGAGTTTTTACTTATTTACACTAAAATAAGTGAAGGAACATAAGAACATAAGAATGGCCATACTGGGTCAGACCAAAGGTCCATCGAGCCCAGCATCCCATCTGCCGACGGTGGCCAATGCCAGGTGCCCCAGAGAAGGAGAACAGAAGACAATGATCAAGTGATTTATCTCCTGCCATCCATCTCCTGCCCTTGTTATGAAGGCTAGGGCACCATACTTTATCCCTGGCTAATAGCCATTTATGGACCTAACCTGCAAAAATTTATCAAGCTTTTTTTTAAACCCTAATATAATCCTGGCCTTCACAGCCTCCTCGGGCAAGGAGTTCCACAGGTTGACTGTGCGCTGTGTGAAGAAAAATTTCCTTTTATTAGTTTTGAACCTACTACCCATCAATTTCATTTGGTGTCCCCTAGTTCTTGTATTATGGGAAAAGGTAAATAATTTTTCTATAATCACTTTCTCCACACCATTCATGATTTTATATACCTCTATCATATCACCCCTCAATCGCCTTTTTTCCAAACTGAAAAGTCCCAGTCTCTCTAGCCTCTCCCCATATGGGACCCTTTCCAAGCCCCTAATCATCTTAGTCGCCCTTTTCTGAACCTTTTCTAATGCCAATATATCTTTTTTGAGGTGAGGAGACCACATCTGCACGCAGTACTCGAGATGTGGGCGTACCATAGTTTTATATAGGGGAAGTATGATATCTTTTGTCTTATTATCTATCCCTTTTTTAATAATTCCTAACATCCTATTTGCCTTACTAACTGCCGCTGCACACTGCGTGGATGTCTTCATAGAACTATCCACTATAACTCCAAGATCCCTTTCCTGATCTGTCGTAGCTAAATTTGACCCCATCATGTAGTACGTGTAATTTGGGTTATTTTTTCCAACATGCATTACCTTACACTTACCCACATTACATTTTATTTGCCATTTTGCTGCCCAATCACTCAGTTTGCTGAGATCTTTTTGTAGTTCTTCACAATCCCTTTTGCTTTTGACTGTCCTGAACAACTTTGTGTCATCTGCAAACTTGGCCACCTCACTGCTTACCTCATTTTCTAGATCATTGATGAACAAGTTGAACAGGATTGGTCCCAGTACTGACCCCTGGGGAACACCACTAGTTACCCTCCTCCATTGTGAAAATTTACCATTTATTCCCACCCTTTGTTTTCTGTCTTTTAACCAATTCTTGATCCATGAAAGGACCTTTCCTCCTATCCCATGACCACCTAATTTACGTAAAAGCCTTTGGTGTGGGACCGTGTCAAAGGCTTTCTGGAAATCTAGGTATATTATATCCACTGGGTGCCCCTTGTCCGCATGTTTATTAACCCCTTCAAAGAATTCTAACAGATTAGTTAGACACGACTTCCCTCTGCAGAAACCATGCTGACTTTTGCCCAACAATTCGTGCTCTTCTATGTGCCTTGCAATTTTACTCTTTACTAGTGTTTCTACTAATTTGCCTGGTACTGATGTTAAACTTATCGGTCTATAATTGCCAGGATCTCCTCTAGAGCCTTTTTTAAATATTGGTGTTATATTGGCCATCTTCCAGTCATTTGGTACCAAAGTGGATTTAAAGGATAGGTTACAAACCACTGTTAATAACTCCGCAATTTCACATTTGAGTTCTTTCAGAACCCTTGGGTGAATGCCGTCTGGTCCCGGAGACTTGTTACTATTCAGCTTATCAATTAATTCCATAACCTCCTCTAATGTCACTTCAATCTGAGTGAGTTCCTCAGATTTGTCACCTAAAAAGGCTGGCTCAGATTTAGGAACCTCTGTAACATCCTCAGCCGTGAAGACTGAAGCAAAGAAATCATTTAATCGCTCCGCAATGGCACTGTCTTCCTTGATCGCTCCTTTTATATCTTTATCATCCAAGGGCCCCACTGCTTTTTTAGCGGGCTTCCTGCTTCTAATGTATTTAAAAAACATTTTACTATCATTTTTTGAATTTTTGGCTAGCTGTTCCTCAAACTCTTTTTTGGCTTTTCTTACTACATTATGACACTTAATTTGGGAGTGTTTATGTTCCTTTCTATTTTCCTCACTAGGATTTGACTTCCACTTTTTAAAAGCTGCCCTTTTCTCTTTCACTGCCTTTTTAACATGGCTGTTTAGCCATGGTGGTTCTTTGTTAGGTCTCTTACTGTGTTTTTTTATTTGGGGTATACATTTAAGTTGGGCCTCTAGTATGGTGTCTTTAAACAGTTCCCATGCAGCTTCCAGGGATTTTAGTTTAATTACTCTCCCTTTTAGTTTCTGTTTAACTAGCTTCCTCATTTTAGTGTAATTCCCCTTTTTGAAATTAAATGCCAGAGTGTTTGACCGCTGCGGTGTTCTTCCCAACACAGGAATATTAAAAGTTATTATATTGTGGTCACTATTTCCAAGCGGTCCAGTAACAGTTACCTCTTGGACCAGATCCTGCGTTCCAGTCAAGACTAGGTCGAGAATCGACTCTCCCCTTGTGGGTTCCTGTACTAGCTGCTCCAAGAAGCAGTCATTTAAGGCATCAAGAAATTTAATCTCTGAATCCCGTCCTGAGGTGACATGCACCCAATCAATATGGGGATAATTGAAATCTCCTATTATTACTGTGTTTTTTATTTTAGTAGCCTCTCTAATCTCCCTTATCATTTCAGCATCACTATCACTGTCCTGGTTAGGTGGTCGGTAATATATTCCTAATGCCATATTCATATTAGAGGAATGAATTGTTATCCATAATGATTCTATGGAACATTTTGATTCCTTTACGATTTTTACTTCATTTGATTCTATATTATGCTTCACATATAGTACCACTCCGCCACCCGCACGACCTGTTCTGTCTTTCCGATATAATTTATATCCCGGTATGATAGTGTCCCACTGATTGTCCTCATTCCACCATGTTTCTGAGATGCCTATTATGTCAACTTCCTCCTTTGATATGAGGTACTCCAGTTCATCCATCTTATTAGACAGACTCCTAGCATTAGTGTAAAAGCATGTTAGAAAACTACCACTATTTATATGTCCGCCTTTCACAGACACATTGGATTTTTTTATGCACGATTGTTTCACATCTGATCTTGCCCATATATTATTTCCCATGTTCCCTATCTGACTAACTTCTAGGGAATCCCTACCTATGGAGCCTCGTGTAAGAGAAGTCTCCGTCCGATCCAGGTGCTCCCCCGCACCAATCGGCTTTCCCCCACCTCTTAGTTTAAAAACTGCTCTACGACCTTTTTAATGTTTAATGCCAGCAGTCTGGATCCACCTTGATTTAGGTGGAGCCCATCATTCATGTATAGGCTCCCCCTACCCCAAAAGTGTCCCCAGTTCCTAATAAATCTAAACCCCTCTTCCCTGCACCATCGTCTCATCCACGCATTGAGACTCTGAAGTTCTGCCTGTCTATCTGGCCCTGCGTGTGGAACTGGAAGCATTTCAGAGAATGCCACCAAAGATGTTCTGGATTTCAGTCTCTTTCCTAGTAACCTAAATTTGGCCTCCAGAACATCTCTTCTACCCTTCCCTATATCATTGGTACCAACATGTACCACGACGACCGGCTCCTCCCCAGCACTGCCCATAAGTCTGTCTAGATGCCTCGAGAGATCCGCAACCTTCGCACCAGGCAGGCAAGTAACCATACGGTTCTCCCGGTCATCACAAACCCAACTATCTATATTTCTAATGATCGAATCCCCCACTACTAAAACCTGCTTCTTCCTAACAGCTGGAGCTCCCTCCCCCGGAGAAGTATCCTCGGCACGAGAGGATACAACATCACTCTCTGGAAGGAGGGTCCCAACTATGGGATGGTTTCCCTCTGCTCCCATTGACTGCTCTCCTTCCCTGAGCCTTTCATCCTCCGTAACAGCATCAGGACTGTCAGATTGGAGGTGGGACAGCCCTACTATGTCCCGGAAAGTCTCATCCACAAACAGCCCTACTATGTCCCGGAAAGTCTCATCCTTGTAAATAATTTCTGCTATTTCATATTTTGGGATTATCCTGCATTTTGAAGTCCTTCTTTCTTCCGCTCATACATCAGATATTATTCTTGCAAACATATGATACAGCCAATATTGTATATAATTTTAAATTCTCCATGATTTTCATGAATATTTGTTAGTGGTCTACAGAAACATGCTGGAGTATTATGCCAATACAAAATTTGCATAATCGTACTCCATGTTACAATGTATTTATGTCATCAATATTGAACTCAAATTATGTATGGCCAGTAACTTCTTGCCTGTATTTTTCTTCAGGAGATCTCGTGGGTTTACTTTTCAAATATTTGCTATTATTCAAATGGAGTTAAAATATTTTAATAGATGAGTGAAAATCTCAAAGGAAATACATATTTGGTGTAAAAACTACAATGAAATACCAATGAAATACTTCAAAATAATAATAATAAAATGTTATGCATATAAAACAGTTATGGTACAATTTTGAAATTCTTTAAGGCATTAGCAGAATATGAATAAAGATGAATGGCATAGACTCAAATCAGTTTTTAATATAGAAGTTGAATTTGGAAAAATCCCTATCTTTCTGTTGAGCAAAGTTCGCAGCCTTAGAGTTGTTGACTTCTGTGTCTTATATCTTTATAGATCAGATTCACTGGGTGAAATCCTGGTCCCATTGACGTCAGTAGGAAAACTGCCATTCACTTCAGTTGGGTTAAAATTTTCTTAATTGTTTTAATTCTGATCGCCTCAAAATTGATTTTACACTGTTACAGTGTCTTCAGTAGAGTTACACCTGGTTTACAATGATGTCAAGACAGCCTCAGTTATTACTTTGTATTTTTTGAAAAGGGGGAGTAAGAAATCCTCTCCCATGCAAAGAGCTGCTAATGGAGATGACGGGATGGGAACTGTAGATGTCACTTTCTTCTTTCCATTCTAAATTAGACTAATTTTCATTTGCATTATGGTGTTATCCTGGGTCATGGACAAGTTTCTTCTAAATCTTACAGAGAAGCTGCCAGGTCTAAGAACTATGCTGAAAAGTAAAGAGGCTATGTTAGTGAATGCGCTTCTTTAATGGAAACTTAAAAATGCCCAGAAAGCAGGTCCAAACTCTTAGTAACACTCTTGCAGCCTCATTGAAGTGAAAGGAACAGTACAGGTGTCTCAGAGGATGGAAATTGACTTTCTAACTTTTAATTTATTGCACAGCTCCTTTCTTCCTTGCTCATTTGCATTAAAGCAAAAGTCCCCAAAATCATCAGTTGCTGATGTCATATTGGTTTTACACTGAATCCATTGTGTCCAGCATTCACTTTGGGTTTACAGCATTTTGAGATCAGAATCAGATTATACATCTATAGGTATTAATATGGAGTGTGAAATTCTAATTAACTAATAATAGGCAGAAGAGGGACAATAATTCAAAGGGACACTAATTTTGCAACCATCCATGCAAATGTATGTATAAGCCAATAGAGGTTGGCTGTGTGTACATGAAATAGAATTTATTTATTGTTTTGTCTTTCTTGCATCCTTAACTGTCCAAAAATTCCTTGTTTGAAAGTTAACACATCCACTCAATGATCTGTATTTACTTTTTTAAGACCTATTACATTGTACACTCAACTGCTATTGCACATCTTTTTCCAGTTACTCTCAATGTTTTGTGTGAGCTAGAGGCACAATACATCCCCCACCAAACCACCATACCAACAACAAACATTGGAAAACTAAGAAATGCAGAGTTAAGGTTGTTTTGTGTGGCAATATCATACAATCACAAACTTTCCCAGGAGAAATGGGCAGTGCAGAGACCTCTGCTGGGGAGGGTGTATACTGATGGGAGGTGGTTTAGAGCCATGGCAGGAAAGCTTGCTTCCTCTTTGTTCCCTGGTGGGCAAAGCTGCACAGCAGGAGGCAGATGTAAACATGCTTCAGCTGGATAGAGTGACAGACAAAAAAATCAGGCATTTAGTGGCAGCAAAATAGTGAATTTTAGGAGTTCAGAGGTGGGGAACTTATAGCTTGTGTGCTACATTCAGCCCTTGGTTTATTTTGATTTGGACATTGGCAAGGCTTGGAGCTTGGGCACCTCTGCACAGGGCTGGACTGTGAGCAAAAATGAGGGGTTTGGGGTTGTTTTTGTTTTGTTTTGTTTTGTTTTTGCTTCTCACTTGGGCTAGGTCTACACTGCAGAGTTTTTGTGCAAAAACTCGTGGAGCGTCCATACCTCGAGTGCATTTTTGTGCAAGTAAAATGACAGAACAGAGGGGTTTTTCCAGTGTAGCTATTCCTCTTTCTACAAGGAATAACTCCTTTTTGCACAAGAACTCTTGTGCAAAAAGGTGTGTGAGGACAGGGAACAGGGTTTTTTTTCGCAAAAAGAGGCAATCGAAAAACAACTCAGGTGCCCTAGTGGCCATTCTGTAAATAGCAATCAGAGTTTCCTTTCGAGACAGCATCTGTGCAGTCTGGATGCTCTTTTTCGCAAAAGTGCATCCTTTTTTGATGTGCTTTTGCAGTGTGGACGCTCTCTGTGCAAGAAATTTTTGCAGAAAATCTCTTCCACAAAAAGCTTCTTGCGCAAGAAGCCAGCAGTGTATACATAGCCCCAGAGACCAGGTCAGTGACAGTTGTTTGTTTGCTTGCTTGTTTGTTTGCTGTTTTGCTTTTCACTTTTGTGTGGAGCCCCCAACAGACTTTTCTGCAGGTTAGTGGTTCCTGACCAAAAATTAGTTCCCACTCGTGGCATGAATGTTGGAGCATACCGGGAAAATGCCAAATTACACAACAGTGGAAGTATGGAACTCTCAGAGCCCTGACTAAGATGAATAGGCAGGATACACCTTTCAAAGCTACAGTTTCAGGCTTCCTGTGGAAAGAGAGGATATTGCTTTGATTTACACTTGGTTCATATGTTTGAGATTTTCTCTGAAACAATAAGGACTAGAAATTTGTTTTAGTTGAAAGGTCAGAAAAGTCTGAAGCACATTTCTGCTCCATGGTGTGAATTCAGTGAGAAATTGTCCAGTCAGGTACGTCTAGTGTAGACAGGGCCCTGGCTCAGGAGAGACCATTCTGTAATCCTGATGCAGAGATGAAAAACTCCAGCAGAGTGCAATGAATATGGCAAGACTTGATATGCCAGAGGTGGGAATTATAATATTTAACCCTGGAATTAAAGAGGAGAGTTGGAGGGGATTTGATGGCGGACATAATGACAATGAGTCAAACCTACCTTGTTCTTTTACCTTGTGCCTCCATAGCAGAGCAATGAGATGGCTAACCCAATTAAATTATAAAGCAATAAATTTAGCAGTGAAGATATACTAGTTCAAACAGTATGTAGGCATCCTGTAGAAGTCACTGTCACAGGAGGTCATAAGCTCAAGTGCTGTTGCTGGATTTTAAAAGACCGAGATAATTTTATGACTACTAATGATAACTAATAAACCGATGATGAGGGTAAACACATTTCAAGCATGAGGGCATCAGTTGATTATGATCGGGGTCAAGAAAGGAACAGTCTTCTATATGCAGCATGGCATGATTTACAAGGTGTATTAAATGAGTGGATTGGAGGAACCAATGTTCATACTCAGCCTAGGACAAATTACTATATTTACCTCCATTTTTTTTAGCTCTGATTTATGCTACTTTTACATCCGTGTAACTCAGCTGATAGCTGTGGAGTTATTCTTAATTTATACTGATGTAAGTGAGATCTGAATCAGGACATCTGTCTCTTTGATGAGTGAGCCTCTGTATCATTCGTCAGCAAAACAACCTTACAGTATTTTTTTTAAAGTTAACAAGGTGATATGATATTTTGTGGGTAACATTCTGATTTGTGTTTGTGGAGCCTCATGGTTTTGGTTTGCATTGATTTGCCAAACCTAACTGGACAGGTGAAAGTTACTCAGATTTGCAAACTCTGCTTTTCTTGGAGTTTTTGGGTTCTCCTAAGTCTTTGATAGCTGCAGGGGAGCCTCACAGCAAACCCAGGGATATTGACCCCTTTTGTCATAAAATTGGTGAATTGTGCCACACAGTCCCAATATCCCCTTACTGCAGGAGGGTCGAGGAAAATTCCCATCAATTTCTCTCTCACACACACTGGGATTTTCCTATCCACACACATATTCCAGGGTGCATCAGGTTCTAAAATGAGATTATGGTAATCAACAGCAGTAGGACAAACATCAATATATATAGTTCCAGCCCTGCTTACTGGAAGTTGAGGGAATGAAAAGACTGTGACATCATCAAAGACTGTTTAGACTGTTTAACTATATTGAGAAAGAAGGCTTATGTTGTGAGCCAATCAGAAAGCATGAGAAATGGCCAGATAATTATCCTGAAGAGATAGGAAGGCATAAGACGACAGGATTCCCGGGGCAGTCTAAGGCCTGTTATGGTGGTGACTATGTGAGGAGGGGGAAGAGCAGTTACATTTTCATCAAGACTCAATGTAAAATCTGAAGATATTTGTTTTCAAGTTTCTTTATGGAAGCTTTCCACAGCTTTGCTTATAACTGAAGTATTTCACATAGCCTCATTCTTGGAGTGTGAACATTTAGTCACTCAGCAGTGTGATTATATGAGACATATAAAACAATGAGCCATCTAATTTTACTTTTCATCACAATGTGAAGCACAAGCTAGAGTAACCATATGGGCAATAAGTCCAGAGTCTGGAAAGTTGCTTGCAAACTTACTTCACGGAGCTGACTTTAAACCAGTCATTTTTCTTTTGCACACACTTGTTTTTATCATTACTGAAGAAGATTTCAAAGGTCATTGAAACAAAGCACACCTGAACATGGCGTATTTAGCAGCTTCTGGGAGAACTAGGGACCTTACATACTTTCTTCTTAAACCAAATTGGCTTCCTCATTAAAGTGCCTTTTTGGCATCGCTGGAGATTGAAGGCCTTTATTGGCAAAAAGGAACAGACAAGGAGTAGAAACTTTCCCACTAACTCTGTCTCAAGCGGGGAAAAAATCAACTTCAAACTCATTCAGTTTTTAACCATTCTGCTGAATCATCCAAGAAGCAGAACCACCCATCCATCCAACCACCTACTACCAACAGAGATAGTGAGCTGGTTCTTCTCTCAGATGGAGTGAATTAAGGATAATTCAGTTAAAATGAATCAGGTTGCACCTTGTAAAACTAGTGCAAGTGAGAGAAGAAACAGGACTGATGGCTTTTATCATCAGGACATCTGTCCACTGGCTGAGAATCCATGAATTGAAATATATTGTGCCTTGAGTCATGGCTCCCAGTCATCAGAAATTAATGACCCAGGGTCATTAAAATATACTGGGACTCATTAGAATCTGCAAACTAAAGGTGAAAAGTTCAGTCTCTCATTAGATATCAGTTGAGGTAGTTACTCCCAATTTCTGAAATAGTGAATACTAGAATAATTTTGTGGGATTATCATATCCTAAATTTGGGATAGTTGGGAATGACAGAATTGAGTGATCAAATGAAATTATGGGTTCCCATGTATTATTTTTAGCACCTTTTCTATAAATGAGGAACACTTTCAAGTTAGATACCAGTATCAGCTATACAGTAAGACATCTAGGAGGCATTAGAATATGTAACTAAATGACTTTTTAGGCTGGCCTTTCATGGTGGACTTTTTGCATCAATGGAAAAATATTAAATGATATTAAAACTGCAGATGAGTAACCTTTTAGGAACAGGCTGACTTGATAGATATTTCAAAATTTGCTGTTCTACAGCAGAGTACTCAACTTTTATACTATTAAATATTTATTTAGGGAACAGATTTGGTGCTATTGTTACTGGGGAAAAAAAGCCTTTTGAAAACAAACAAACTACAAATAGGGAGTCTGACAAGCTATATATTCTCTGAGTGAATTTTCAGTTCCATTACACAATATTTAAATTTAGGGTGAAAGAAATAGTTAGGTCAGTCTGAGCATTTTCCAAATTTTTTGGGGTGGGAGAATTAAAGTGGATTATTGTAATAGCAATCTGGTGGAACTACAAATTCTAAACCCCTTTTCTCTTGTCTCAGGTAAATCTCCAACTGGAATCAAACTTTGCTAGAACTGAATTGCACAAATTGGACTGTTATGTTTAAAATAAAAATCTGGTATTTTTAGGATTAATGTAAATGTAAATGTTGATATTCTTTTACATGAATGAGATCACACATGCCTTCACATGAATTTTCAGACACAATTATTCTTTCATTCCACATTCACAATAATTATTAAACAATAAAATATGTAGCTAGAATGGGGTGGCACTACCACCATTGTCAAGAAGGTTATTTACATATCTGCAATAACTCAAAAAAAGATGAAATTTTACTAGTATTTTCAAGGAAAACATTTGCAAACCAAATGCAGAAAATTGAAACCAGAAAGAAGAATATTTCAGGAAATTATGAGCCCATAAAAGCCTTTATAAGAAAGGGACGTTGTAAACTTAATTATACCAGCTCTCCACCCTCTCAGATGTGTCAATGTTATTCAACTTAACTTTTGCATTCACAACCCTTTTTGAGTTTAATTATGTAGTCTTAATTTTGCATGAATGGTAATTTTGCATTTCATTTTTTTTGTTTTTATTGATTTTATTTTTTAAATGAAACAAAGAAAAAGGAGAGAAATTGCATTTAAAGTATCACAACTAGGATAAGAAGACATTATTTCCTTGAAGTAAATGGAATTTTGTAAGTAGACACTCTCTAGTGATTGGAATAGAGTATGTAATTATAGGTATCAAGTGACTAGTGAAACAGAGGCTATGCTAATGAGATGATGTCATGCTAGTGGGAAGTGGTCTATGCTACTTACATGAGATAAGCCTTAAAACATACTTAGAGTGAAGTAGAGGTTTCCTGAAGTTTTAGCTGACACCGCCTAGACCGAGCTGTGAGGTAGTGAACCTTCTCTTTAACCATTTGCCTCCTGAGTGCTTATCATACATTACAAAGGAGAGGAAAGTTTACATCTTTCCTCCTGCTTGCTGGAGACATTTTCCTGCAAGACTAGGAAACAGCACATCTGAAAAAGCAACAGTTAATGGGCACAATCCAAAGTCTTGGAGGTAAAAACTTTATATTGCACCACTCCTTCATAGTATTCTCTATATACTCATGTTGATTTCCTGCAGTCTTGCAGGGTGATCTGCACAGGTGCAAGGATAGCAGGATCAGAGGCATCATTTATTTGTTCATAGTGGTACACTAGAATAACTGTCTGTTGTTAAGCAGTAACTTCAGTGTCCTGGGGCAAATCCTGATTACCTCAGATTTCCAATAGCTATAACCAGGATGCTCCAAAAATCTATAAATAATTGGATGGTGATGAAAAGACACTTCTTTCCCCTTGCTAATCCTTTTAAAAATTAATGTCCTGTGTGATGTCACTTTATGAACTTCTTTGGGGTTGTGTGAGTATGAACAGTGATGTTAGTAAAGTTCCCTCCTAGTCCAAAACACATGAGGATATTTTTACCAGGTTTTATTTAAATGAAAAAGTTCAGTTTGTATTTTGCTCCAACTGCATATGGGAAAAAAGTTTTAATTATTAATAAGAGGAACATAAAGCTAAATGATACGGGGAAAACCCAACTGCATGAATGATTAGAATTGCTTTTAGTGGGAATAGAGTTGGTATTGACCAGCAAGTGGTTGGAGAGAGCTGAAGATCTTTTTTGATTTAAAAAAGACCTATTTTTTTTGGCAAAATTTGCAATCACTTACAGGAAAATATATTTTATTTATTTGGTTTAAATATAATTAAAAACAATTTTAAAATATATCTCTGCTGTTGGATATAGTTAGGTGGAACAGAGATTTAATTCACTAGCTAGCCTTTCACTTCTCCTTACCTGGGTTTCAATCTAACTGAACTCATAATTCAAAAGAGTTTTATAATGTCAATATCATCCCAAGCAGAATGCAAACAGTTTACATTAGTAGACCATTGTGCAAATGTGCAGTGCAGGCTGAGGAGCAGGTCAGGATTGGAGTAGCAATGGGCTGCTGTAGGCCAGCCTAAGAACCTATACTTGTTGGAACACAGCATTACACGAAATTGTATCACATTGCTAAAAATCCATGTTCAATTAGTATATAATGACCTAGCACCATATTACCTCCTTTTGCCCAGAAGCAGAGGACTGGGATCTAACTGGGATCATGGACACATCGAGTGCTATCCTCACTGGGAGGGAGGATGGAGATGACAGCACCTGGAAATCTCTGGGATGTTAATGGGAAAATCATTATCGTTCCTGTCAGCAACAATATATCAAACTTCTCCCTCTGAAATGTGAACCCTCTTTACCAATGTTTCTTAAACTTTTTAAGACCAAGGAATACCAAACAATATTTTTTTTTGAGGAACAGCAAGGATTTTTTGTTGAGCAAAAAAAAGGGTCAGGGAGAAAGTTATTGAGGAAAAAAAAAGGTCGCCTGCCCCTTTAAGGGTGGCTATTTTGAACTCTGTTGTTCTCCGCGGCACACCTCCAACAGTCTCGCAGCACTGCTCTTTACAGAGGACTTGCAGGATGGACCTCCGTCGGACCTGTGCTTGCAGAAACTTGGAGGGAGTTAGGAGAAGTAGGGACTTAGACAGGGGAAACAGAGCCTCTGTGGATCCCTAGATGCCTATGGGTTTAGTTCCTGAAGCCTCTGCTCAATTGTACAAGTGACAAAGCCTGCTCTTTCTGGAAGTGTTCCAGGGAGTGATAGTGGCCCAGATTCTCTGTACCACCAGACTTCCAGGAGTGTTGAGTGGGCTGCTTGTGGCTTCCTGATTCTAAGGCTGCATCTAAGTCATCCTGAGCTCTGAAAGAGGCGAGAGCAGCGTGCAGGCTGTCCTAATTACCACCAGCTTGGTAAATCATGTAAGGGACTCTGTGACCACTGAGAATATCTGGAACATGGTGTACTGTTGGACCATCCTGCTATGCCCACTGCACCAAAGCCAAGGTATACCAACTTTTGCTAGCTGAGAGCTCTTGCATTTGGGAGGAATTTTCCATTGGCACGTTTGGCTGTTCTCTAGCTCCTTTGCAACACATGGGTGTCACAGAAAGGCTAGATTATAATAATAAATCTAGCCCATGGAGCCCAAATGTTCAGAATTTCTATGATCTTGGGTAGAAGTGAGCAATATAAGGGAAAAAAGGCTGAAAAATACTATCAAAGGGCCATGGCATTGTTTGGCATTTATATCTGTTTAAGCCTAAATGAAGCAAACATGAAACTCTTATGTCTGTGGAAAACGACAAAGATCTATACTTTATTTAATTTCTATCTCCCTCATCAAATGTTATCACTCAGATTATTGCATTTCTTTTACAACACACTCCATTTTTTTCTAGAAAAAAATTTAGATTTGTCTGAAAATAGTATCTGAAGCCAGATGCTGTTTCTCATCCATTTTCCCACACAGGACCCTGACTCTTTGGGAATTCCTACTGATATAATTTCCTCTTCATACTTCAGTTTTAGGTTGATTGATTCCATGAGCTTCCCACTCCAACTGACTATTTCTTCCAGGTCACCTTCGCTTCACATGGGGAACTGAATTCATATGGAACACTGGAGGCTCACTGCATTTTGTTTATGTTAGCAGAGGATAATTCATAGCACTTCATTCTGAAAAGACTGCTGCTGAGAAAGAGAAGTTTTGTGAATGCCTCTGGTGCCTAAATCTTGAATTTAGGGCCCTAGAGTGGTAGTTAGACACTTAAGTGCTTTTGTAAATCTAAATAATTCCAGTAAGTTTCAGTTTGCAGGCTACTGAAACTTTATTTAAAAAGACTTAGGATGCACATGCAAAACCAATGAAAACCCACTCATTTATTTACCAGAGAATTTTATATTGCACTTAATGTTATATATCGTCATGATATTTCCCCCTCTCTTTCTATACATGTATACTACAGATGAGTGCTGTATAAGAGAAAAAGTGCTATAGGTTGAACCTCTCTGGTCCAACACTCTCTGGTCCAGCAACATCCGTGGTCTGGCGTGATTTTAGTTAGCCGCATGTCCACTTATCATGGGTGTGGCCAAGTTTCCCACAGTCCTATAAAGTTTGTTTACAGCCACCAGTCCTTCCTCTCACTGTTCTGTGCTGTTATTTAGCTCTAACTTACCCCTTCTAAAAGCCCAGCAAGCAGTGGTCATGAAGCTCGACAATATTGATCTCCTGTGATTTGGTAAATTCTCTGGTTCAGCACCAGTCAAGTCCTGAGGGAGCTGGACTAGAGAGATTCAACCTTTATTAATTAGAATTATATATTGGTTTTTTTTTTTCCTGTAAATGTGCACACTTCAGGATGAGTTTTTAGGAGAAAAGTACATAGCTATAAAATTAATAAACAGCATTATGCCCTTTATTGCCATTCATACTGTGCTGCTCTGTTTTACTAGACACATCCCTTTGGACACTGCAGCTGTTAAGGGAAATGGAGTTTTAGAGCAAGAAGTCTCAAGAGCCTGCAAGTAGGAGGAGGAAGTCTGATATTTCTGATATTGAGAAAAGCACTGATGATTGGCAAGCTGCATTGCTTTAGCGCATATTAACTTATTTCACATTTTTAAGGGGCCCAAATTAATTTAGGAGCATGTTTACCATCCCAACATGGAGAGAGATGGCAAAAAACTTTTTTCTTCCCCAAAAAACTTAACCTAGAAAGGAAGAACCAAAGGCATCTTTTAAAGGCTAAAAGGTATGTTAGGCCATTTTATTCCACTCAGCAAATTTAACATTTCTCAGAATAGTTTGTAGCTTTCCACAGATCAATATGCCTCTTTTATAGCTTTTTGTGTCTCCTCATCAATAAGATATTCAGGGAGTAGTGTATTTTAATTACAGTACATACAGTATGTCATGATTTAGTGCGTCAAGCACAGCTATTTTTTGTCTATACCAAATTCCAACTTTAGATGGACATGCATTATTGCTGTAAACACCTGCTTCAGCTTCATTAAAAGTGGTAAAAATATCGCATTGTGGGAGGATCATAAGCTCTGGTTTAAGCAGTTTGTATGCGATCTTTGAGTACATCATGTGCTGCATCTTTCTCACTGTCCATATGATTCAACTGATGAGCACAATGTGATTCCACACCCCCACCACAGAGTCCCTTAAGGTATACAATCTCTTACATCTGTTTTGCAGTACTCAGCCTTTTTGTGGATGTACTGAACCAAATGTAAAGCATTAAAGAGGAGATCAGTTTCTTCCAGACCAAAGCGACACAAACCTACTATAATTTTACAGTTGCCTTTGTTTATATACATTTTCAAAGAGAACTAATTAGTAAATTAAAATGAAGGTGCTACATGGCTCTCACTAGAAATGCCTCAAAGAGAGAACCTAGGTAATTTAAAATAAATTATTCTTAAGGGTAAAGAAAAAAAGACTAAATTAAATGTCTGTGTATAGGGCATAGTTCTGCAACCTTTCCTCATGCGAGTAATTGTTACTCATGAAAGCAACTCCATTAACTGGTTCCTCTACCAGACTTGTAAATAGCAATGTGCAGGGTACCCAACTCAGGAAATCGAAACCACTTTTTAATAATATTTCCCCTTCTTAAACAGTTTAAAAGCGGAGGCCCTTAACGAACTGTACAAACACTACTGCCATCCTAGAACATCTCAAAAGGTGTTCTCACCATTTACAAATTGAGCTTCTTCTTGCTTGTTGCCTCAGTTTACCAATCTGATGAGCTGTGGAAAATCCTCAATGCCTTTTGATTTCAAAAGGGGTGTAAAATGTTCAGGTCCACATAACGTTAGTCCCTCAGGCTATGTCTAGACTACGCTGAAGTGTCAAAAGGGGATATGCAAATTCTTCCGATCTCACTTTCGAAAGCTTGAAAATGAGGTTTACGCGGCTTTTCGAAAAAGGAGGGGGGGTTGCCAAAAAAACCCACGTCCAGACTACTTTCACTTTCGAAAGCTATGCTTTCGAAGGTGAGCTCGGAAGAAGATATGCAAATTCCCGCAGAATTTGCGTATCCTCTTTTGACACTTTAGCGTAATCTAGATGAGCCCAAAGTGACTTGTACAGGGTCACACAAGGTCAAACCCTGCTCTCATTGAAGGTAAAAGGAACTTTGCCATTGATTTTTCCCTTGTATCAGATTTGGGTGAAGTGTAAATAAGTGCCAGTTGAAGAACCTAAGGGTTTGTCTACACTGCAGCTCATAGTGTGGCCCCCAGCTCAGGAGACAGACTCATATTAGTAGGGCTCAAGCTAGCACACTAAAAATAGCTGTGTGGGAATGCAGGGCTGACAGCAGCTAAATTTCAGATCTACTTGATCCCCTAGGCCTGGGCTATTGTGGCTTTCCTGAGCTGCTGCCAACACCACATCATCCACCTTGCTATTTTAAGTACACTAGCTGAGGTAGAGCTAGTCTACGTCTGTCTACTTGAGCTGGGAGGGTCGGTCTCAGCTGCAATGTGCTTCAATCCCATGCTGCAGCACCGAATCCTGTAAGGGACAGGATGGCACAGAAAAACTAAGCTGTGTTGGTTGAAATTTTTCTAAATCATAAAATTTCAGTGAAAAACAAACACAAAAATCAATGGCACCTCTACAAACCTCTTTTCAACCAGGTGCAATGTTGAGAGCCTTCAGTTCATGTTGAAGTGAAGACTTTATTAGGAGATGAAGTGGGTTGGCCTCTATTAGGGGCCAGTCAGTACCTTCTGGAAGAAGGTCTTTAATTTCTAGCCCATACCACCACCCATTTGGGACACTGTTCCTTCTAATGCTAAGGTCAAAACCCCCACTGTTTTCTGTGGAAGTAGGATCAATGGAAGTAAAGGAAAATTGATATTGGATAAGTTAAATACAAGGATGTGTGTGCATGCAAATAATACTGGCACGGTGTCTGTAATCAGGACTGCTTCAGCAATCAACTCCAGGAACTATTATTACAGCCTGCTACTTTCATTCAGTCCCAAGAATTCTTTAGATCCTGTCGTAGAGACCTGTGCCTTTGGGGTAGAAGAATGGGGGTTTGAGCTCTGCTGTCTAGTTACATTTCATTATATGGCTGTAGAGCTGTTCCTCACAGACCTTTTATTTACTTAGGTCTATGTTGTATAAATCATGTAATCGGAAATGCAGTGGTGGTTCGCATCCACTCTACAATGTGGAAAATGAAAATAACCCTGTAGGCTGTAGTCCATCCATGTGTGACATATGGCGTGAATGAGAAGGGAAATTCTGAAGAGATTAATCTCTTGCTTAGTTAAAGTAATAGTGCACAAAAACATGCAGGTCTGAGATTTTATCGTTAGTGCCCTGCCTTTGTCAAGCTGTGTAAGCTCGCCAGGGGCAACGTCTGTCTTTTTACTCTGTGTTTGTACAATGATACAGAGGCTATCGAAGATGTGGAAGATAAATTACGAACTACTCTGTTACATCAACTTTCTGTTTCCTTTGTGTTGTGAGAGCTGAGGATTTGGCCCATAGGCTTCTCCCCAGGAATGTGAACTAACTTCAGCACTATTTTTTTCAATATTATTAGTATACATACCAACACATCCAACTGTAACACTTTTTAAACAAAAATGTCCATTGCAATACTTAAAACTCAACCCAAAAGAGAGGATTCTAACAGACATTTCAATAAAAACTGGCCTTTCTCCTGGAAACTGTTCAGTGATACAACTTTTTCTTTTCCATAAAAACATTTTTTAAACTATCGATCCTCTCCCAAATTGTTCCTTTTAATAATAGCTCTTGGCATATAGCTCGGACAATGATCACAGTAACATTTAAGCACTTAAGTATCTTATGTCAAAATCCATACTCTGTTTATTAGCAAAGGAATCCAGCTACAGATGGTCCCAGAAACACATTGTGTCTCCACTGCACCCATAGCTCGAAATAAAATACGCAATATGCGCTGCATAAATTGCTTATCTTATTTCAATTATTTTTTGAAATAGGCTATTTCTATCATCTACACAGCACCAAATTTTGAAATAAAACACTATTTTGAGACATCCCTCACCCTTGTGCAACAAAGTTTACAGGGATACTGAAATACCCTGTCCTCTATATTTCGCAATAGTGGACGTATTCAAAAGATGCGAGATAGCATTGCAGAGTAGACATACCCTAAGAGTTCAGGCACACAACAGAACAGACACTTTCCTGCTTCCACTGCCGTTGTGAAGACATTGTTGGGACTGTGTCAATGCGCACAAGGGAGAATTTAGAACATACCAGCAGTGTCCAAACAAATGCTGCATGACATGCTGGTTCACACTGGAATTTGCATCACAGATGGTGTGCACTAAGCACTATGTAGACAAGCCCTTATTTCAACTATTGTTAAACATATTAGAATGAGCACCTGTTCCTGAATATATGAACAAAAATATATGAAAAAATATGAAAAAAGCTCATTTGTATTGTGGCATGAGTCTATTGACATGACTGTTCTAACAGGTCTACAAAAGATAGTACATTTGCTTCTGATATCTTTTGACACTAATGCTATAGATCAAATCTGAGATTTCATTCATTTGAAACAGAGTTAATATTATATAATATTGTGGATGCAATCTATCTATGGTATACATGTGAGTTTATGACAGAATAAAAGGAATTCAAGTCTAACTGCTCTAACATTCTGAGTGGCCAAATGGTCTATGTGAGTTAGGGACAATGATACTTCTATAATACTTTGACTTAACTGCCCCTTAGATGAATGAGAGGGAGGCAATGTTCAGTAGGGAATTATCTAACCAACTCTTGCACCTAGACAATCCCCACAGTTTAAACAAATCATTTGTATTTTCCCATTCCCTTTACATCTCTAAGTATCCCTAGCAGACCTTTTCTCTCACCAGTTATGATGAGAAACTCAGTGGCTGACAGATACCAGTAATTTTCAGTGTACACACTTACCATTTATGATAGCATAATAGAGCTTCTTTCTCCTAAAATGAGGTGGCCTATTTAGGGTGAGTGAATGATTATTACTCTGCTATATGTTTGTTCTGGTCAGAGTGCTTGGTTCTCTGATGAAATTGCCTCTTAGAGCCAAATGTGCAAAGTGCTGGGTTCCTTCAATACCCATGGAAGCTCATGGGAGTTGAGGGCACTTAGGATTCCAAAGGATCAGGCCCTTTGTGCATGTTAAAGATTTTTGCTCTGTCCTCTATTCACTTTACATGAGTCATGATCATAAGACTATTCTTATAACTCCTTTGAATTTTTTCTCCTCAGGCTATCTTCTTAGAAGTGGGAAAGAAATTGAACTTTGTCTTTAGAAACCCAGTTAGTATATTTTCTTGGGCTGGAGAAATATAAAGGCAATGTATTGAGCAATTCTATTTTCTAAGTATTTAACCCTAATTTTGCCCTAGAGGTTATAGACACAGAGGTGGTATCAAAATGCATTTTCCTTTCTGGCCGCTAATCACAGTGAAATGGTTTCTGAAAGAGGGGCAGGAGAGGAAGGGCAGGAAAACCCATGAAGAACAAGGGAAATAGAGAGGGCTGTCATGTCTGATTTGGTTTGTGATTAATGGTTGCGAGTAGTGCACAGAAGGAAGGAGCATGATTTCGAGACAACCAGCATCCAGGTCTCAGGAGTGGTAGGTATTTCAAAGATAGGAATGAGCAAAAGAGAAAGTGATGAGAGGTCAATAGAATCATGACAATTTTGCAAATCTTTCCCTGTCCCTGCCTCTAAATACCCACCTAAGCAGAATACTTTTCCTCAGTCGGTGCAATTCAGAGCAATGTGTGAGAGCTACATGCAGAAATTCTATTGACACAGTATTTTGTTTAATATCATCTGCACACCACTTTGCAATATCTTAGTGAGATAAATAGAAAGGAACATAAACACTGTCAAATCAAGTGTAAAAATGTAATAAGAAAAGCAAAAAAAGATTTTGAGGAACAGCTAGCCAAAAACTCAAAAAGAAATAACAAAATGTTTTTTAAGTACATTAGAAGCAGGAAGCCTGCTAAAAAACCTGTGGGTCCCCTAGACGATCGAACTATAAAAGGCGCAATCAAGGACGATAAAGCCATTGCGGAGAAACTAAATGATTTCTTTGCTTCAGTCTTCACGGCTGAGGACGTTGGGGAGATTCCCAAATCTGCACCGTCCTTTGTGGGTAATGAATCTGAGGAACTGTCCCGGATTGAAGTGTCATTAGAGGAGGTTTTGGAACAAATAGAAAAACTTAATGTTAACAAATCTCCGGGACCGGATGGCATTCATCCAAGGGTTCTAAAAGAACTCAAATGGGAAATTGCTGAACTATTATCTGTGGTTTGTAACCTATCCCTTAAATCGGCTTCCGTACCTAATGACTGGAAGGTAGCCAACGTGACACCAATATTTAAAAAGGGCTCTAGAGGCGATCCGGGCAATTACAGACCAGTAAGTCTAACTTCAGTACCGGGCAAATTAGTCGAAACAATAGTAAAGAATAAAATTGTGAAGCATGTAGAAGAACATAATTTGTTGGACAAAAGTCAACATGGGTTTTGTAAAGGGAAATCCTGTCTTACTAATCTATTAGAGTTCTTTGAAGGGGTTAACAAACATGCGGACAAGGGGGATCCAGTAGATATAGTATACTTAGATTTCCAGAAAGCCTTTGACAAGGTCCCTCACCAAAGGCTCTTGTGTAAATTACATGGCCATGGGATAAGAGGGAAGGTCCTTTCTTGGATTGAGAACTGGTTAAAAGACAGGAAACAAAGGGTAGGAATAAATGGTAAATTTTCAGAGTGGAGAGGGGTAACTAGTGGTGTCCCCCAAGGGTCAGTCCTAGGACCAATCCTGTTCAACTTATTCATAAATGATCTGGAGAAAGGGGTAAGCAGTGAGGTGGTAAAGTTTGCGGATGATACCAAACTGTTTAGGATAGTCAAGACAGAAGCAGACTGTAAGGGACTCCAAGAAGATCTCACCAAACTGAGTGATTGGGCAACAAAATGGCAAATGAAATTTAATGTGGATAAGTGTAAAGTAATGCACATTGGGAAAAATAACCCCAACTATACGTACAGTATGATGGGGGCTAATTTGGCTACGACAAATCAGGAAAGAGATCTTGGAGTTATCGTGGACAGTTCTCTGAAAACTTCCACACAGTGTGCAGCGGCGGTCAAAAAGGCAAATAGGATGCTAGGTATTATTAAGAAAGGGATAGAAAATAAGACACAGAATATCTTACTGCCCCTGTATAAAACTATGGTACGCCCACATCTTGAATACTGTGTACAGATGTGGTCTCCTCACCTCAAAAAAGATATTTTGGCCTTGGAAAGGGTTCAGAAAAGGGCAACTAAATTGATTAGGGGTTTGGAACGGGTCCCATATGAGGAGAGGTTAAAGCGACTGGGACTTTTCAGTTTAGAAAAGAGGAGACTGAGGGGGGATATGATAGAGGTGTATAAAATCATGAGTGGTATGGAGAGGGCCGATAAAGAAAAGTTATTTATTAGTTCCCTAAATAGAAGAACTAGAGGACACCAAATGAAATTAATGGGTAGCAGGTTTAAAACTAATAAAAGAAAGTTCTTCTTCACACAGCGTGTAGTCAGCATGTGGAACTCCTTGCCAGAGGAGGCTGTGAAGGCTAGGACTATAACAGAGTTTAAAGAGAAGCTAGATAATTTCATGGAGGTTAGGTCCATAAAAGGCTATTAGCCAGGGGATAAAATGGTGTCCTTGGCCTCTGTTTGACAGAGGCTGGAGAGGGATGGCAGGAGACAAAGCGCTTGATCATTGTCTTCGGTCCACCCCCTCTGGGGCACCTGGTGCTGGCCACTGTCGGCAGACAGGATACTGGGCTAGATGGACCTTTGGTCTGACCCGGTACGGCCGTTCTTATGTTCTTATGTTCTTATGTTCTTATGTTCTTATCTTCCCTGTGTGTTTTCAGTTCCTGCTGCTATTCAAGCACCAAATGCTTTTGGCATCTTAATCTGTTTTTTGACTCTCTCTCCCATGCTTCATGGCTTCTTCATGCTAAATTAGTATCCATTACATTTGTCTCCCCATTTTACTTCTCATAACTCTTACTGAATTTGTAAAAAGTACCTGCAGGGCTTTTCATGTTTTCTCTGAATGATCCTTAGTGGTAAGCAGTGGTGTCTCCCTTGCCTATGGACAGAAGGAGGGCATCCACCAAAACCACAAGTGCTGCCTATGTTATACTATGATCTGAAACCTGACCTAAAATAGATGTAGGATGACAGGTAGTACTGGTGAGTGGCTTTGGCTAGCTTCTCAGCTAATTTCCTTAGAGAAGTGAGGTTTGATACCAGACAGTAATTTGCAAGGTGTTTTGAGTGATGGCTTCTTTAATTCTGACTGCACCATTGCATGTTTTAGGATGGGTAGTGGATTTTCTCTGTCAAAGCAGGGCTACCGGGACTTCTCTTTTTTGCCTTTTACCATCCAGGAATGGGTCAGTCTCAGGTTGTCTTTGTCTTTGTTGTATTTCACTGCATACAACAGAGAAGGCACATAAAAACCATAAAATACTGTTGCTGAAAAGCTGCAACGTAATGCAGGCTGCTCTTACAGAGAGGCCCAACTTAGCCTACAGTAAGTCGGGCTATCTGCCTGTAGACTAACTACAGCTAGGGTCAGACTACATATTTCTCTATGGAGTCCCTATGGAGACCAGGAACATCAATGAAATTTGTAGTCACAATGCTCAATTTTAACAGTTTTCAATACATCATACTCATGAATGACTTCACTATTTCCATGTTTTCATGTAGAGTCAGTTAAATATTCCATTGCCCTTTTTAAAGGAGTTATTGTTTCTGTTATGTATTCTGCCTTCCTACTTCTCCCAGCAATGTGGCTTGACTATGGAAATCTGTATTGTGCCCTAGTTTATTGTTGTGCACTATCTCTAGAGGTCTCCTTTGTATATAGTACTTTGTGATTCTTTGGGTGAAAAAAAAAATGTTCTCAAAAGATAAGAGGGAATTTTGATTCATGAAGTAAAAATGAAATTCCAGCCAAATTTAGCACTGCCATAGGATTGCATAAAACCAAAATCCTTGTTGTTTTAGAACTCTTATTGTTCAAGCTATATGTGTAGTCATTGGGCCTTCCATAGCGCCAGGAAGGGCCGTGAACTACAATGTTATCAGCAATATATGGATGATGCTCCACTTTAAAGCCAGGTCTACAGAAAAAGTTACACTGATACACCCTATGTCACTCAGAGGTGCTAAAAATCAACAGCACTGAATGACACATTTAAACCAGACTAACTGCTGGTCTAAACAGCACAAGAGTGACAGAAAAATTCTTTCCTCAACCTAAATACGTCCTCTTGGGGATTAATTACAACCAGTGCTTTTTTTGTGACAGTACTACCCGGTATGCTGTACTGGCACCTCCAGAGGCAGTACCAGCACCTCCAGTCAGAGCTCAACAACTTTTCCCCTGGAGTACCGGCACCTTTTTTTTTTTTACAAAAAACTCACTGACTCTACAATGAGAGAATCATTCCTATTGCTGAAGAGAGTGCTACATTCAAGCGCTATAGAGGTGCAGCTGCAGTTGTGCTTCAGCGTATGGGCACGTCTAAACTACATTCCTCTTTCGAAAGAGGAATGTAAATGAGGCCGATAGAAAATTCAAATGAAGAGCAGATTCACAAATCTCATGCTTCATTTGCATAATTGAGTGAGCACACTTTTTTGAAAAAGGGTTTTTCGAAAAAGAAACTGCAGTCTAGACAGGGTTCTTTCGAAAAAAACCTCCTTTTTTGAAAGAACCCGTACACCTCATTTTTTCAGGAGTACGGGTTCTTTTGAAAACGGGGGCTTTTTTTCAAAAGAACCCCCTCTAGACTGTGGTTTCTTTTTCGAAAACCCCCTTTTCAAAAAAGCGCTCTCGTGCGATTATGCAAATGAAGCACGAGCTTTGTAAATCTGCACTTCATTTGAATTTTCAATCGGCCGCATTTCCATTCCTCTTTCAAAAAAGGAATGTAGTTTAGACATAGCCTGTAGACACTACCTACACCTATTGGAGGCATAGGTAGTCCATCTCCCCAAGAGGTGGCAGCTAAATTGACATATGAATTCTTCTATTGACCCAGCATTGTCTACACTGGGGTTTTAATCAGTATATGGTCAGGAGAATGGATTTTTCACACTCCTGAGAGCCAAAGCTATACTGAAGTAAATTCCTAGAGTAGAAGACACTGAAACTCATTTTCTTCATGACTAGATAAAACTGCTTCCCTACTCTCTCCTTGTATGGTGGAGCTAGAGACCAGGACCAAAGCCCGGCTCAGTTTAGACTCACTCTGGATAAAATAAATTATATTTGTTGACAGGGAAGAATATTGAGGAATTGGCTGGCACTGAACTGGTTACTTATTTGAAAGTACACCTATATCGTCCAAGTGGTTCACATGCTCAATATTTTTCTAGACTCCTCTTCATTCCTGATCACCAGATAGTGGAGGTGGGTTTGCTTCAACACCTTTTCTGGAGTGTTACCTTGTTTGTTTTTAAGGTATGAGAACAGACACCTAAGGATGAACAAGTAGCACCCTTGAAAAGGGAGGTAAAAGCATTGCTATTCATATTTAATAACTCTTATTCTTCCTTATGCTGTTCTATATTTACATTTTTAAAATCCATTACAAACGCTTTGTGTGTGAAGCGTTCTTGGCAAAACAGAATGTTTCTAACCGTACATGTGCATATGCTGCCAAGAAAGACGACGGTTTTCATCCAAAAAAAAAAAAAAAAAGAGAGAGAAGGAGAGAGAGAAAGAGAGAGAGAGAGAATCTTTGACAGGGCTATATAGGGATGGGAGGAGGGGCACACTTAAGAACCTGTGATCTGGTGTTCTGCTTGCCCTGAAGGGGTTAATGTAGGCTAAGAAGAGATCCAGTTTACCAGACCTGCCAGAGCTGAGAGGAATCCGTTGACTTAAGCAATCCCTTTACTAAATAATGAGAAAGCCCAGCT
This sequence comes from Pelochelys cantorii, assembly GCA_032595735.1. Lineage (NCBI taxonomy): Eukaryota > Metazoa > Chordata > Testudines > Trionychidae > Pelochelys > Pelochelys cantorii. Next base: position 40,761,927 of record CM064329.1, on the reverse strand, counting down.
GAGCAGGAATGAGCCAGGCTGGGTTTATAAAGACAGGAAGTTGGCGACAGATGGGGGTTGTGGGGAAGAAGTCTTCAATCACTCCTTGAAAAAAGGAGGGGGAAGGGAGAGCTAAAGCAGCCTACTGTTAGTCCTCATAAGGAGAGAGTTTTGGTCAGGCAAACCTGGAGATTAGGAAAGGCTAGACTGGAACAGGCCTTGGCTGCTGACCAGACCCAAAGTAGGGGTGGGCCTGGATTCCCCTACCAGTCACTGGGGAAGTGTCATAGACCAGCCACTGGAGAGTGGACTTTCTGGTAAAGTTTGTTCCAAAAGACATGGACACCCCAGAAGGGGGAAACATGAATGATGCTCTGGATAGAGGGCCACGTTGGGAAGAAGGAATGTCTGGACTTACAGAGACTGGTGAAGAGACTGCCACAGGAGGCAGCAGCGCCTCAAGTACCTAATCCTTCAGTGTGTCCATGAGGAGGCACACTAGCAGTGAGTGGGCCCTATCTCAGAACTATTACACTCAAGTGAAAACAAAAGACAGGACTATGCAGCACTTTAAAGACTAACAAGATGGTTTATTAGGTGATGAGCTTTCATGGGCCAGACCCACTTCCTCAGATCAAATTGTGGAAGAAAATTGGCATGACCGTATATACCAAAGGGATACAATAAAAAAAAAGTGAACACATATAAAATTGACAAATCAGATTTTAGAACAGAGGGGGAGTGAGGGGGGGAGGTTAGTGTGTTTCCCCCTCACCCCCCCCCCCGTTCTAAAATCTGATTTCTCAATATTATATGTATTCACTTTTTTTTTATTGTATCCCTTTGGTATATACGGTCATGCCAATTTTCTTCCACAATATGATCTGAGGAAGTGGGTCTGGCCCACGAAAGCTTATCACCTAATAAACCATCTTGTTAGTCTTTAAAGTGCTGCATAGTCCTGTCTTTTGTGTCAGCTAGACCAGACTAACACGGCTACATCTCTATTACTTAAGTGAAAAGATATTTTTTCTATCCCAGTTTCTAATGTCAAGCAGCACTCATTCTCACTTACACGAGAGTCACTCCACTGAAGCCAAAGAGATTACTTCTGATTCTCACCAGCATCAGAGACATACCTCTCAAATGTTCCTAGTCCCAAAGCCACCTGTGCGCCATGCAAAATTACTTTAATTATATCTATCTAAACTAAAGGACTGTGTAACCCTGAAGTTTATGGGCTTCCTGGGCAACTCTGTGAAGAAAGAAACGCGTTCCCCAGATGGTTGACTTTTAAGCTGAATCGTTTGGCTCAGTCCCATTGTTGCAGGGAGGCAGTAAGGGGCATCTAATAGTTGTGGGCTGCATTTCAAGGGAGAAAGTGTGGCTCAGGCTGCTCCCCAACCAGATTATTTGCTGAGCTGTGGGAGTCACAGGAAGAGAAGGATAAAAACTTCTAACTGGCTGGACTTGAGCCAAGAAAGAGCCTATCAAGGTATGGCTCCTGACCCTCAGAGAGTCAGCCAGGGCAGCTCAGGAGAGAGAGGAAAACAAAGAACACTTGAGAACCAGTTTTGCCTCCTTGAGTCTTTCCCTCTACCTGAGTTAGAGAAAACTTGGGAGAAGAACATACAGAAGAACATAAGAAAGGCCATATTGGCTCAGACCAATGGTCCATCCAGCTCAGTATTCTGTCTACCGATGTCGCAGAGGGAGGAAACACAACAGGTAATCCTCACATGATCCATCCCCTGTCACCCACCTCCAGAGAAACAGAGGATAGGGATACCATTCCTACCCATCCTGGCTAATAGCCATTGATGGACCTAACCCCCATGAATCTATCTAGCTCTTTTTTGAATCCTGTTAAAGTCCTAGCCTTCACCACATCCTCTGGCAAAGAGTTCCACAGGTTGACTGTGCACTGAGTGAAGAAAAACTTCCTTTTGTTTGTTTTAAACCTGCTGCCTATTAAAAGGCCTAACTTGCACCTGTACTCTGGTGACTATGCAGAATACTCCAGTCACTCTTTTCCACCACTCCTGCCCCAAGGGCTAAAGGGGGGGAGTCATAAAAGCTGATTGTATGCCCACAGTAGTTTTCTCCAAACCAGGAGACTGCAGGTGATTTCTGCTCCTTTCTGAGCAACAAAAACAAAAAACAAAAACAACAACAACAACAACAACGAAAAAGGAATAGAATTGATCTTGTTTGTATCTCTGCTGCTTATGTCTCTTAATTGTTTTAACACAAACTGTTTGCCAATATTCAGGGTCTTGTGTTTTTTTATTCCTCTTAAGGAGGGGAACTGATGATGGAGCCACATATTTCTGAGATGCAATCTTCTTTATTTCTTTAGAAAGGATGTCCAGGAAGTCCTACTTCCCTGAGCAGGCTATAAATCAAGCAGCAGGACTTAGTTTCTTTGCTCCACTTCAAGTCTCCACTTGAAGTCTCTTTGCTCCACTTCAAGTCTCTTTATAGCAGCACATCTACCCAAAAGCCTCCTAGCTTTTTTTTTCAGAATCATATTAGTACTACAAGTGCTCATCTTATGCAATAAGGTTTCATTCAACCGCCAGCATATGGTTGAGACAGGAAGGTGAACAGGATGGACACCAATGATCTCTAGCGTATAACCGTTACATGCAAAAAACCCAGTAGAGCTGGCTGGGATTGCGTGTGTTTGGGGGAGTGGTGCAATGAAAAAAAAATCATAATAAAACCGTCTATAATTGTGTTCAAAATTTTTCATTTCCTTGTTTTTTCCACAAAAATATTTGAAACTGTTTTGAAAACAAAAACAGCAGTTGTCATTTTGAATCCCACCTTTTGTCCCTTGCTCTCACTTAACTTTTTATGCCGCACCACCACAATCTTGCACTGACTTCAGAACTTAGCTGTGAGCAGAGGGGTGAGAGAAACAGGTTAGGCTCCTCAACCACTCCTGGCCTCAGCAACAATTTCTTTCTCTGGTGATACAAAATACCTCACGATTTCCCCCAACTCCCACGTGGGAGAGTCAGAAAAAGCAATCAAGATGAGCACAGGCCCATATGCAGGAATTTCTGTGTGTGTGTGTGTGTGTGTGTGTGTGTGTGTGCGTGTGTGTGTGCTTTTTTGGTAAATGTGGACCGCAAGGGTGTGAGTGCTCCCCGATAGTCCCTCACGTAAGCAGGGAAGTCAGCCCCAGCCTTCCCCTCGATGGCCGGAGCATGCTTACTTGGAGGACCATGGTGGGTTGCTTTCACACCCTTCGCACACCCCCTGCATATGGGCCTGTGCTTCACACCTAAGATCTAGCATGTGGACACAACAGTACATTGCTCCTCTGGTATTAACAGCCTTCTCTTTCTGCCAGCTAGCATATTTAGTCTGTATTGTGGTTCTGAAGATATAGGTCTCAAATTCTACTGCTGAGGCATGATACAGAACAGGGATTGTTACAATTTCACATAAAAAAAATTTGGTTTTACCTTTTACTTAAAAAATGAAGAGAAAAGAAAACCATACCAAAGAAACAACATACTAAAAAAACAAAAAACCCAACAACAACAACAACAACCACCCCACTAGTGGTGGTTTAGGTTGCAAAGTCAAGCACTCAAAAATTAAGAAACGTCAGTTTAGCTTTATGATTGCATGTGCAGCCTTTGTTCTGCCCTTTTGTGCATTGCATCATGAAACAGTCTCTATTTATGTAATCACATGCTGCTTTTCTACATCTGTCTCCATCCGTGTACAAGATGGATGCACATGGAGGCAGAATTAAAACTGCCCAGGCAATCATAAATCTGGCATTTTTTCACTTCTGAGTACTTGACTTTCCAACATAAATATTCTTGTAATGTATTTTTGTATGTAATGTGTATAATTTCCCCATCAGTATAAGAACAGTGTAGTCAGAATACGTTTCTTTTACTTGGCTGTATTTTGTAAGTGTTTCGTAGCTCTAAGCAGAATCCATTATGGGGGGAATTTCTTTTTGTTCTAACTGGACTTGGATTACTGATTACAGCAGCATCAAAACTTTGTTTTTTAATGAAGTGAATGACATTTATTAACTTTCCGATGATGAGTTCAAAATAAATCAGCAAAGTCTGAACAAAATAAAAAATAATTAATCTGAGGATATGGTTGTCTTTTGTGAATCATCTAATGCCACCTACCTGGGACTGGTGCTTCAGCAACTATTAGTTGGGGATTTTCCACTTTGTGACATGGCACTGTGACAGCCAATATGTCCAATTAGTGCTTTTCCCAGTAGACAAGGAATGCTAATTATTTTAAGTGGCTGAAAAGGGGTATTTGTTAAAGAATCCTATGAAAGATTTCTTTCTTCCCTCATACACACATACTGTAATACAGTTCTAATTTCATGACTGTAATATGTAAAAACCATTTGTAGAAAACACCCAGCTGCTGTTGCCAGGCTAAATGTTATTCTGAAGTATGAAAATATGCCCATATTCTTATCTGTTAAAGAAATGTTAATGTTTTACAAAGTAAATTGTAAACTTCATCATTAAAATGAATATTCAGTCACAGAGGTGCAACAAGGAAGAAAGTGGCATATAGAGTTTCTGAGTTATGTAAAAAAACATCACATTTATAGGCATAATTTCAATGCTTGTCTTCTAAATGTATGAAAATTAGTATTTATTGTGTGCAAATATTTATTGGCTGAAGGAAATCTCAAACTTATCCTTCCAGCCTCTTACTATTAATTAACAGCATGCTGATTTTTAATTTTGCCAATATGATTTTTTTGCTGCAATTACGTTTGTACAGAAACAGTATTACACCTAAGTGTAATTAATTTTCAGGATTGTACATAACACACTGGGAAGGCTGCAGTATTTCCTGCTAAACAGTATCCCGCCTGCTGGATGGAATATTTTACTTGAGAACAGTAATGGACTCATTGTACAAGGGGACATGATACTACACGTTCTATTAAGGCAAAATTTCATTTGAAGAGTTCCGCCTGAGTAAGCAAGGCAGAATTGCGAAGTGGGTCTACCATCTGTTTTCAGTTAAGATCACCACCCAAAAGCCCACATGCTTATGTGAGATCTATTATTTGCTGTCCACAAAATTAGAATTGAGGTCTGGTGCTTCCGAGGGAAAGCTTGTACTCAAGATACTAACCAGCAGTTGTAATAATCAGTAATAGTTATAATAGTCGGTTGGGTAGATTTTTGGAGATTGTTGATGAGTTTGTATATGTTTTAAACAATCTTTGTTTTTCAAGCTACTCTCAATAACGTGACAAATAATTGGTTCAAAGAATAAGCAAATACTCTTCATGCTTCAGCAGTTCTCATGGCCACTGATGACCAAAATCCTGAGGTCATGTTGAACTGCATCTGGGAACAAATCTCCCCGCTGGGGTCCACAGACTTCGCAAGTGAGACTCTTCTTAGCACTTTAAAAATAGCTATGCTGATATCTCTGTGATGTTGCTGCTCAGGCTGAAGATCAGGCTTTCAAATCCATTCCTCCTTTTTTTAAGGCAGCCCAAATATGGTTGAAAGGCTGTTTAGTTTCACCTAATCTTTTTTTTTCTGATTAATTGATTTGTAGTCATAAATGTCCTACTAAGTGAAAAGCTGGATTTTTTTGTGACTTTCTTTTACAAAGATATGGCACAGGAATACATTTTCAATTTTGTTCCCATTCATCATTTGCAACAAAGTTGAAATCTTTTTTCCCTTTCTTTTCAGACCACAGCAACCTGTGAGAGACGTGATTATTGTAGAGTCTGGAGAGACTCAGCATAGCATGATTGGGGAAAATGCAAAATTTCCCGTTTAAACTGGGAGCCTACTCAAAACAACCAGAGCTAAGAAGGCTTTTAATGTGGCTTTTGTTACACTATCCTGTATGGCTGTACTGTTCTTCTTAGGCTTTTCTTTAAAACTAGCCAATTAGCCCGTCATAAGACGGGATTTTCAGGTCTCTCCTCCATGTCGGTTTTCTCTCCTGAGCCTCTGGTCTCTCGCTCCGTCTCTGGTTCTGGCTCTGGCTCCGTCTCTCTCTCTCTCTCTCCTCCTCCTACTGCCTCCCCCTCTCTCTCTCTCAGCTGTCCTCTGCCTCCTGCCTCTGTCTCCGTCTCTCTCTTTCTCTTCTCCTCCCCCTCCTGCCTCTCACTTGGGGGACCGCGGAGCCCAAATGGCTGTTTGGGCTCCGCACTCCCCGTGCTGCATGGGGAGCGCAGAGCCCAAACGGTCGCTTGTGCCACTTGCTCCCATGCCGCAGTCTGGCTGAGCAGTGCAGAAGTCAGCCGAGCACCACAGTGGGAGGCAAAGGGGGGCAGTGACGTTCACGGTCGGGGGCGGGGCCTGGAGCCGCTGTCACACCGCACGTCATCGCCCCGCCCCCCTTCGCCTCCCGCCGTGGTGCTCGACTGACTTCTGCGCCACTGAGCCGGGCCGCCACGGGGAAGCCCAAATGGCTGCTTGCTCCCCCGCGGTGGCCCGGCTGAGCGGCGCAGAAGGTCAGCCGAGCGCCACGGTGGGAGGCGAAGGGGGGCGGAGCGGTGATGTACATGGCCAGGCCCCACCCCCTGGGCATGTACATCACTGCCCCGCCCCCCTTCCCCTCCCGCCGTGGCACTCGGATGACTTCTGTGCCGCTCAGCCGGGCCGCCGCGGGGGAGCAAGCGGCGCAAGCCCCGCACTCCCCATGCAGCACGGGCGCCCAGAGGGAACAGCCAACATTTCAGCAACAGTGCCACCCAGAGGGAAAAGCCAGAATTTCAGCATTACAGACTCTCAGACACTGGGCTACTATATATATGCTGTGGTGGTTGACATTCATTTATCTGCTTCTCCTCAACCACTTCCACATCTCTTTTGTAAACTCCTTAACCACTTTCATGCCTCTTTTGCACACTGATCATAAAGTCTGGAACATATTGGCAAAATTGATCTACAAGGCAACAGTCTTCTTATCCTTCAAATCTTTCCACAAAACCTATTTGTTCCATGATGCCCACAAGATAGAATATATTAAGGGAAATTAGGTAGAAGTGAAGTATTTGTATCCATTGACAGTGCTGCTGAAACTTGCAGTTTTTTCATGATTATGGTTATATTTGGTGGTTTGTACATAAAGTCCCAGCTCCTAGAATAATGTACTTATGTGAGAATCTCAATTTTGTTTGAAAAGTTAGTTGTTTGCTCTAATAGGTGAGGAGAAAAGCTTGAAAACATGAACATGAGAGGTTAAAAACCCACAGGCAAATCAGAAAGCTCCCAGATTTGTAAATTTAATTTTTTAATTCCCATGTATGTTAATCCAATTTCATGGTTTTTAGGGGCCTGACTCGTAATTTTCGAATAGTTGGATTTTTTTTATGTTTTATATATTATACTTTAAAATAATGTGTACCCAAGACTGGTGCCTGAATGTTTATCCAGTACAAATATAAAGTGAATAGAAGGATACCAGGAAATGATTTTGATCAGATTTTTGGTGGGAGGTCACAGGAATTTTGAGGTAAATGATAAGAACTGATTGACCTTTAATCATGTTAATGGAAAATAGCTTCGAAGTTCTAATTACAATGTTAACTAGAGTTAAATCTACTCTTTTTTTAAAATCAAAAGCAGGAAAACAGATACTAAGTATTTAAGGACCAGCCTTCCACATTTATGAGCTCCTCCAGTTGCTATGGAAACAAATGGTACCAATCCAGTGAAATATATTACTGACTTGAATGAGAACACAATCTGGCCTAGTGATGGTTGAGGGCACTTAGGTGCTCAGAAGATCAGGTTCTGAACTGGCATAGAAGGATTTCTCTGTTTGAGCCTGGTACAGGGTAGGCTTGGTCTTTGGGGGTGTTCAAGCATCAGGTCTGAACTTTGCCTGGGTTCCTGCCTTCTGATTATGTTATGTGGGCCAGGAGCAAGGACTATTAAGGGAGAAGGAAATAGGAGAAAGGGCAATTCCTGCCTTTGTAAGGAGAAGAACTAGACGCATCAGTGAGAGGAGGCGGACATTCCAACAACTGTAGTAGGGATGGCAGTGGTTCCCTATGGGAGGCAGTTGAGGAGCAAAGGTACCATTGGGAAAGGTTAGGGGGCAGTAACCTCCCCTAAAGTTTGAACCCCTGGATTTTATGCTTAAGGTCTGCTGAAAGCTGCACATCCTTACCCCAGAGGCAGTTTTTAACTACAACTGAGTCTCTGCTGCTTGCAGCTTTGCCTTTGGGGCACACAGTTTGTAATAAAAAGAGGGAGGTGGGTGATTAAGAATAACAAAAGACTGGTCATTCAAGTACTTGAAGGCCCATTAGACCATAATTAAAACATAAGTGACTTGCCACAAGATGTCAGAATGTTAATACTAGAGCTGAGTGAATCAAATGTTTATTTACAGTTTCTTTCTTTTATATAGGAATTAGATACAGTGCTCCTGCCAGCTAACTGTTCAGTTATCTGGCAAAAAAACCCTAGAGTTTTCCAGTACCTTAGTAACCCTAGAAAAAGGTCATGTATGTGTGGAGAGGGCAAATGGAATTGCCCCCCCCCCCCCCATACACACACCAATTTGCTGCTTGGTTTGTACTGAGCATGCTCAGTAACACTGTTAAAGCTGCTATCCTCAGTCTGCCCTCCCCCATGCTCTTACATACCCCTCATCAGGGCATGCACAGGTCCATTCCCCCCCAAAATATGAAATGGTACCCCTGTTGAAGAGGGCTCAGAGTCTTGCTGTGAAGAAAGAAAAGCTGTGGGCTAAGGAAGCTCCCAAGGGACTGAACAGACAGGATGTGCTGTGACTTCCAATGGAATGGGAGCTGCCTATATTATGATCAGTGGAACTGGAGTCAGAGAAAGATCATGTTCCTGAGGGACTGTTATGGGTGGGGCTCTTGGGGAACCATTTAACGGATGGAGTTAGGCAGAAAGCACTTCAGCCGCATGGACAGACCAATACACAGGTTTTAATACAGTTCCAGTTGTTCAACTTAACCTGCATTCAGCTTCACTCTTGGTGAGTGAATCATGGTTTGAACTATTAGTTCTCTGCAATGTAGCCATTGGGAGTGTGAGCCAATGCAACTAGCCAAAAGCTCCCAATGCTCTGGGTTTTGTCGACTGAGATCTAGCTAAGCTAGGGACTCCTAGAAAAAAGAGTTCAAGCTGTACACTAAGGGTATGTCTAGACGACATGCCTCTGCTGACAGAGGCATGTAAAATAGGCTACCCGACATAGTCAGTGAAGCAGGGATTTAAATATCCCCGGCTTCATTAAAATAAAAATGGCTGCTGCGCTGTGCCGGCTCAGCTGATCGTCGGCACAGCGCGCGAGTCAAGACATGGATCGGTCAACAAGGGAAGCCTTTGTCGACTGCTCCCTTATGCCTTGTTCAGGAGAATGACATCAGCAAGGAGTAAAACTACTATTTTACCTTATTGGGAAACAAGGCAGAAAGATCTGCACCATTCTGAAGCTGACCACATCCTTAGTTAGTGAGCAACAGATCCATTGGTTTGACTTAATGTACTCTCTACACACACCCTGTGCATCATTTGAAAACTTATTATTTCTACTTAAAGATGAGATATAGTGTCAAGTAGTGCTGTTACCATAGAAACAGGAATTAACCATGGTAATGTCAACATGTTAAAATGACCACCTCAGATATTTGCTTTACTTTCTGTTTATCACTCTGTGTATTATTACAAGACATACAATTGATTTTTGGGGGACCTCAAAGCACCAGAACAACAATCTAACAGGTAAAACAAATCTCATAATTTGTGCATAAAGCATTGAAATGTGACAATTCTTGTGACATTTCTAGTCAACATCATCATTACGATGTCTATGAAGAGTGCTTGAATTACCACAGCCTTCATTGGTGTGTACACAGCTCTGTGCAGGGAAGAGTCATCTGCCTATAGCCATTGTTGATTGTGCAGACACCCCTAGTGGGATTGGCCTAAAAGCAGTTCAATTGTCTTTGGGCCCTGGGAGAATATAGGAAGTAGTTCATCCATGTTTTTCAATCCACTTTACAATAGTTATTATATACCTAGTTTCCCTACAGGCTCCTTTTCTTTCTTGCTCTGGTCATACAACACTGCTACCAAATTTATTGCTGAAGAAATGGTGGCTTGTCTCTCACTCTCTTCCAATTTGTCAAGATTTCTGAAGCAGTAAGTACCTTTTGTTTCGACAACATGAAACATAGACTTTTTCCTAATACTAAATAGGAATGCTAATTCACCATTGGAAAAGACTCCATCAAGGAGCGTTTGTGTTGGGTTTGCATTTTCAACCATATATTCACTGAGGAATTTTACAAGTGACTGTTGGTCGGATGCCATATTAGAAGCTTTTTTTTTTCATGGAAGTACAGAGAATTCAGCACTCACCTGGTGTTTTCTTGCATACGACCCTAGATCCTATCCTGTGCTGTCTTTCTGCTGTTGTCATATTGGTCAAAAATTTTGATTACAGAATTAACTTTATCAAATCTTTTTAGAACCTGCCTGGAATGGCTGCAGTTTATACATCTGTTTCTACATCTTTGTAGGAGGTTGGACAGAGAAGCCTTTTTGGACATAAGACCATTGAAGAACTAGACAACAAGCTGATAAAATGCAGTGTCATAAAGTCACTGTATTCTTTCAGAGTAACTAGATGCTTAAGATTCATTTTACTCAAGTAGGCAGAAAAGCATGTTGAGTGATAAACTACATCCTTAGCAATCAAGTCATCCCAGATCTTCTGCACAACCTATCATCATCCCGTCTTTCAAGTGCTACCTCACTTAGTTTGATTACTCTCTCAACTGTTTCTGTTTCATTAAGCTTCTTGTCTGGTGTGTATGTGTGTGTGTGTTTTTCCTCAAGCAAATAATGCCATAGGACCAATTGCTGGAGGACATGCTTGCTTTGCTGTCTATAGAAGTAGGTGAAAATGATGCTCTCCAATCAGATTCAATCTGTTTTCTCTCCTGTGTTCAATACATGTGCCAAATCCAATTTGCTTGTGTATTTCTAAAACTCCTTGTCACAGGGTAGCTGCTCCCTATGGTTAAACCCAGTCCCCTGAACAAGAGCTGATGAGCCCAATCCAGCCAATTAAAGACTTGTGGGCTGAACCTGGCCTATAAAGGACTGCTAATGGGCATTTGAGGGTGTTGGACACACACAGGTTGCACCTTGGGAAAGGAAAGTCATATCAGCAGCAAGTTAGTGCCCATGGTGGGTACCTGGAGGAAGTGGCTTAGGGAGGCAACCCAGGAATTTCTGTTCCAGGAGAGGAGCAGAGCTGATTGAATCTTGGAAGCTGAGAAGTACCAGAGACCCCTGTGAGGGGAAGCTCTGAAGCTATAGTCATTAAACTAAAGTTAGATGATGGAAATATATTGAACCAAAAGAATTTCCTTACACTGCAGTTAAGTTTTTTCTGTACCCTGAGACTCTACTTTTTGAATGTGACCTTGTTTCTATAAATATATAAAGGGTAAAATTCACCATGAGTATAAGCATTGCACTGGTTCTCAGGATGGGGGTAAACTTGACTCCAAGAAAATAAATGTCTAGAGTTTAGCATTGCCAGAGCAATATTCTTTGATGCCTCACTAAGTTCATTCCTGGGTAAGTAGTGTTCTGTTACCTTTCCATTCTTTTCTAACTTTGGCTTATCATTACCACGAATAAGAATAATTTGTTGCTGAATAATTGATAAGTGTTTTGAACAGTGCTACTGTTCATGTGCAGCTTTATAGCTCTGTTTTGTACATTCCAGCAATGGTATTAGCTAAAACACTTTTATTGCAAAGATTTTTTTAAAACAATCCTATTTGAAAAACTCAGTGCCCCCAAGAACATTTTTACTGCTAGAGCTATAAACCCATGCTCTGTGGTGATAAAATAGTCTTTACATGTCCTGGCTATTTTTAAGGCATAATGTCATGAAATCTCTAGACTTCCCTTTGCAAACATTGTTATTGACACTGCTCCTGGTTCCTGTGAGTTCTATCCATAGGACAGCCAGTTTCAGGAGAACTCAAAATGTGGGCAATACCTGGCATACTGTGGATTCCACTGATTTAAACAAATAATGAAGATGATTAAAATGGGATTTAAGCAAATTAGAGCTTTATAAATGGTAATCAGAACATGTGAAATCCAGACTGCCATTAAACTTGAGTAGTTTTACCAATGGCTTTAACGGGGCCAGGATTTTACTTGGAAATGAAGTAACAGCCAGTGCATATGTAGCATGTTCTTGCTAATCTCTCCCAGCTCTGATGCCTGGGATGGACCACACTGAGAATGCCACACTCAGGGCAGACTGCAAGGAATGGGGCAGATAATTTGCCTATTAAACCAGGTGGTTTATTCTATAATTAGATTCACCAAACTATATCAAAAGAGCTCCTGTAGCACCACACTGGCTAACAAGGAGCTAAACACACTCCCCTTTAGGCATTCCAGCCCTTAGATGCCATGCAGACAAGTTGGTCCAATATAGCGAGAGGTTACTAAAAGCCCGTTTAACCATATCTGAGGCAGTTGTGTTCTGCTAGAGCAGAAACTTCAGAGTGAACATCACGAGTGGCCATAGAATGCATTGCAACCACAATTAGTTGACCACTATAATTGCAGTAGTCAGTTGAATGACTTATAAGTAGGGCTGCAGAGTCATGCTCTTTCTGCTCATGTGTTCAAAAGCAGTCTCCAACACTGAATCCAGAATTTTTCAAGTGAATTCTCTTGCGGGTGCAAACACAATGCAGTCATCCCAGTCCCTGATAACCTCCTACTAATTAGAGATTAACCAGGATTTTTACTATTTACACTTGCCGGTGACTTGTGCTTACAAAAAATGTGAATGCAAATAATTGTGGGTATACTTATGGTAGCTGGGTTCCGATGGTCATTTGACAATTTGATGCTTCATGTTTGAAACCCTCACAAACTCCTGAGAGTTAGCAATTTAGTATTATTCTCATTTTGCACACTGGGAAATGCAGGCAGCCCATTTAGGAGACTTGCTTAGGTGTATACAGTGAGCATTGGAGCTGGGATTCGACTTTAGGATTGATCAACTACCTATTCCTTTGTTTAAATCACTAGACTTTATTTCACTCCAAAGCAATGAACAAACTGCTTTCTAAGACACATTCTTAAGGAAACTTCACTGAAATTAGAGTATTTGTATATTTCCTAGAGTGTGAGTCTCTGGGAAAGTGCTCAGAGCAGTACTGATTTTTTTAAAAAGGATCATGATGCAGTCACTACGTCATGCTTTGGCTTCAGCAGCAGAATGATATTTTCCCTGTCTCCCTCGCTTTCTGATCTTAGCATTCCTCCCACACCTCAGAAGCATAATTTATTTCAGTGCTGCATGTTAAGGATTCATCTGGAACTGAGGAGAAGGTTGCAAGTAAATGCTAGAGCATTTACAAGTGAGATGATAGGGAGTTACCATAGTTAGAATCATTGGCAAAGATTTTGCAGAATTCTAAGAAATAGTGCAAATCCAGCTATAATATCTAGTGGAGAATAAGTGTTTCCAACTGCTGGTCAGGAGAAAGAGAATTGTAAGAGCATTAGGTTTTTTGTTTTGTTTTGTTTTGTTTTTATTTTGGTGCTCTGCAAGGGTGAATCTACATTGCACCCTTAGCTCGAAATAAGAGATGCAATTTGAGCTACGCAAAATGTGTAGCTTATTTTGAATTAATTTTGAAATAATCCAGTATTCGAAACATCCCTTAATCCTCGTGGAATGAGGTTTACAGGAATGTCAGAATAGCAAGCCTGTTATATTTTGAAATAACGGGCTTGCTTAAAAGATGTGGAATAGCTATTTTGGGATTCTGGGTGTATCCTGAAATAGCACTGTAGTGTAGACATACCTGAAGGCTGTGTCTAAACTACATCCCTTTTCTCGAAAAAGGGATGTAAATGAGACACTTCAAAATTGCAAATGAAACCAGGATTTAAATTTCCCGTGCTTCATTTGCATAATGATGGCTGTGGTTTTTTTTCAAAACGGGGCTTTTCGAAAGGAAAACGGCTGTTTAGATGAGGATTGATTGAAAATAAAACCCTTTTTCGAAAGATCCTGTACTCCTCATTTTTTCATATTTTTCAAATATTCATATTTTTAAAATAAAATCACATCCTCCAAATTTTCCACTTATGATCAGGGGATAATCTTCCAATCAAATCAGTAAAGAAAAATTTTAAGGACTTACATGAAAACATGGTGGTCCACATCCTTTAATGGTGCAAATGGGTGTATAATGACTACAATGGAGCTTTATCCACTTAGATCACCTGAAGAGTTGACCTTTATCTCTTTGTTTTCATAAATTGCTCCATCAGAAAGTTGCACCAAAATGATTTTAGAGGAGGGAAACAAACGCATGTTCTCCTTGGACTGCATTGTTATCATAGAATCATAGAAGATGAGGGCTGAAAGAGACCTCAGGAGGTCATCTAGTCCTGCCCCAAGTGGGACCAGTACCAACTAAATCATCCCAGCCAGGCCTTAGTCACGCTTGGCCTTACAAACCTCTAGGGGTGGAGATTCCTCCATCTCCCCAGGCAACTCATGTCAGTGCTTCTCCATCCTCCTAGTGAAATAGTTTTTCCTAATATCCAACCTACACCCCACCCCCTGCAACTTGAGATCATTTCATTTTGTTTTATCATCTGCTACCACAGAGAATAGCCTACCTCCATTCCCTTTAGGTAGTTGACGACTGCTATCAGATGTCCCTTCATGCTTCTCTTCTGCAGACTAAATAATCTCAGCTCTCTCAGCCTCTCCTCATAGAGGGTTGGGGCACATGACTTAATTATTTTCATTGCCTTCTGCAGGACTTTCCAATTTGTCCACATTCTTTCTATAGTGAGAGAGCCAAAAACTGGATGCAACTCCAGATGTGCCAAATAGAGGGGAATAATCATGCCCCTTGATCTGATGTCAATTTTCCTACTAATGCAGCCCAAAATTCTGTTACCCTTTTTACCAACAAGGGAACACTGTTGACTCATATCCAGTTTCTCATCTACTCTTATCCCCAGATTCAATTCTGCAGAACTGCTGCTTAGCCAGTCGGTCCCCAGCCTGCAAAAGTGCTTGTGATTCTTCCATCCTAAGTGCAGGACTCTGCACTTGTCCTTGTTGAAACTCATCTGATTACTTTTAGCCCAATCCTCCAATATGTATAGGTCCCTCTGGACACCATCACTAACTTCCAGCATCCCAGCTTAAAGTCATCAGCAAACTTGCTGAGTGTGCAATCCATCCCATCATTGGCTATGTCTAGACTACAGGCTTCTTTCGGAAGAAGCTTTTTTCAGAATGCACTGAATGGACGCTCTCTTGCATGTAAGCTGTGATTGCTATGGACGGAATGGCCACCAGGGCACCTGTGCTTTTTCCTCTTTCCTCTTCTTCCAAAAGAACTCCCTCTTCCCTATCCACACACGCCTTTTTATGAAAGAGCTCTTTTGCTAAAAGGCTTCTTCCTCGTAGAATGAGGATTACCAATGGTGGAAAACCCCCTCCAGTCTTTCAATTTTCTTGTGGAAGAATGCAATTGCAGTGTGGCATTCCTCAAGATTTGTTGGAAAAGCAGCTGTTTTTCTGACAAAACTCTATATTGTAGACATACCCATTTGGATCATTAATGAAGATATTGAACAAAACCGGTCCCGGGACCTACCCCTGGCGCATTCCAATTGATACTGGCTGGCAAATAGATGTCGAGCATTGCCAAACACTGAGTGATTCTGATGTGGGGATTTTGGCTGTGCAAGAACTATAGTCAGTTATAGGTGTGTAAAGAATGAAGGATTGGCCAAAGCATCACACTGGGACTTCCACTGTGCAGCAAGTTAGATTCACACCCTGCCTTGCTGAGCAGTAATTGTTGTGTAGACATGCCATCATTTCTGTTAGCATGCAGGCTGCTATCTCCTCATGCAGCTAGTTAAGCTGCTAGTTTTGTTGTCTGAGCAAAGGGAGGGGGAAAAAACAATTCACAGGAACATCAGGGCCCTCCAAGAGTGCCTGGTGCTACTGGCAGAAAAATCTCTCTGCCTCTCAAGCATGTAAGCAGCAGTAAGAGGCAGAGAGATTTTTCTGCCAGTAGCACCAGGCACTCTTGGAGGGCCCTGATGTTCCTGTGAATTGTTTTTTCCCCCTCCCTTTGCTCAGACAACAAAACAATCTTCAGTGTTAAATTCTTTATTCATATCCTACTACGGTGAAATGTTCATTTCTCTGTGACGTTTTTAGGCTATGTAGTCCACCACCTGCAGGTATGTCAGGATCTTTTATAAAGGCTGATGTGTTATCATCCAGATAAAAAGGAAACCTGTAGGAAACACAATGGTTTGGTTAAAGTGATTAAAATAATTGCATTTAAAAATGGTGACCTAGTGAGCAAGATGAAGAAACTCTAGGTTTAAAGTTTAGGCTTTAAGTCGCTGTGGCACTCTTCAAGATTCTTGGAAGCCAATAAGAACTGAGATAACTTGTTTATTGATCAAATAATGGAATGTTGTTAAAAGATAGAATTGGTGGCAGTTTAGGGATTTCCAGAACTCTATGTTCTATAGTGAATCAGCCTTCTTGTCAGCAGAAATGGATGCTCAGAAATGAGAAGGAATAAAATATTCAGTAAGAGTAGGTTGACTCTTAGCCAATCAAAGTCTACTCTAGGACAAGTAAATGACAGTCAAGGGGGAGTAAAAGTGTCAGGAATGGGAATCTTAGTTTTGGGCTGTGCAGTATAATTCTGCATTAGATGAAGAAAATTGAAAACACAGGACAGATCCAATAGCAACACTTTTGAGGTAGTCAATTTTCTATATTTAGGAGCAAGGTATAAGATGGAATTTATGGAACTCTGAATAACCACTAATGGAAAGATTCTCATAAAGAATCTGTAGGTAATAAACTGCTAATCCTTAAATCACTTACTCCATAAGTGAAACTTCACTAGGGATTTTCCCAATAGATGGTAAGGATCCAAGTGCACAGTGTTGGTGGGCTTAGAACACGGTGCTGAGTCTCTGAGGGTATGTCTACACTACCACCCTAGTTCAAACTGGGGTGGCTAATGTAGGCATTCGAAGGTGTACCGATAGTTCGAATTAGAGAACCTAATTCGAACTACCTACTCCGTGCCGCGTGTAGCCGCGGGCACAGAGTTCGGATTAGGGGACTTTTAAAAATGGCGGCGCCCGGGAAGATGCAAATGAAGCCCAGGATATTTAAATCCCGGGCTTCATTTGCAACTTCGAATGCCTACGTTAGCCACCCTAGTTCGAACTAGGGTGGTAGTGTAGACATACCCTGACATTCCAGGATCACAACTAAGAGAGCTAGATGAAGTAACATCTCACCAATCCTGGAACATCTGGCCTGTAAGGCACTACTATAGGAACACCAAAGTAATGTGACAAGGGCAGTTTTCCTCCTTTTGCATGTTATGGAAAACTGCCCGAGCTTCCGGTTGTCTTGGCACAACCAAACCCTGACCTTGCTTTAAGTTAGAAAAGGAAGCTGCCTACCAAATTTGGTGGCTCTAGCTCTAACTCTTTAGAAGGAGTTCTTGAACAAATGGATTCACAGACACAGACGTGCGCTCTAAAATATATATAGATTGTGACAATCTCATATATAACAATGGGACTATATAAATACCTTTGATAGACACAGGGCACTTCCCCTCCAGAGAGACCTGTAGCACCAGGCCTCCCAGCACATGCAAATTAGGAAATACCAGATTTTTACCTGTGCAGCCTTAATTGGCCCCCTCTGTGCACACTGATAAAACAGTTAATTACCTGATCATAGGACCTCTACTTTATTCAGCGCACAGTTTGGACACTCGAGGGGCAGAATTAAGATTTACAAAATTTAACTTTTAGGCACTTCAGTTTTTCAGCTTATACACCTTTTTTTAACGAAGGCTTATACAATGTAATGGGTAGATATAGAAAGACAGAACAGATGATCTTTCCGTGGAGAAAAAGAAGAGAAACAGAACTATCACCATCACGGGGAGAGGAGTTAGGGCAACTCCGAATGCACTAAACAATCCTAGTCATAGCCAGTTTTTATTCAGTACTGAGGCAAAAATTCCAATGAAAAACTCTCAGTGATAAATTTGGGAGCTTTGCTTGAGTGCCTAAAGGAAAACTTAGCAAGGACCTCAGGAAGTAGAGCTATAACGTTTTAGGACAATTTAAGGCAGGAGGGATGGAAATCTTGAATTGCCAGATCATGGCACAATGAATGGAGAAGTAACAAACTGAAATTGTGGTCTCTATTTAAAATGAGAATATTTTGGAAGAAGTAGTAGAAAGACAAGATATTACATGAATAATTTCTTTACCTCATGGAAATTTTAGAAATAAAAAAAATATTCTGGAATCAGTGAGCCAAAGTCAAATGTAATCAATGTTGTGGGAGGTATCACTAATTAAAAATGTCTAAAATTGCCACGTTGGTTTATATATAGAAATTCTCCTTCTCTAAATTAAGTTAGGTGACATTACATACAGTGAGGCAACAGAAGTGCTAAATCAAAAACCCAAATTAGCAGCACATTCTACTGGTGTTTTGCACTGGCAAATTAAAAGAACAAACAATCTTTTCTTGGTATTATATGAATTAATAACCCAAAGTGGACTCCTGCTATATGTTTGGCAATTTTATAACGATAGTTTATGCTTAAGGCTTCTCTAATCCATACTTTGAATGGAATTTATTGGCTGATATTCTCAGTTTCAAATGTATTTTCACAATTTGCATCAAACCGGTTTTAGGGGCTGATCATGAATAGTCTGTTGGGTGGCTTAAGGGTTAATTTTAGTCTCCAGTGCCTAGATATTTTTTAGTATCCCCTGGATTCTGCTTCTTGATGAAGCAATGAGAATTCCATTCTCGCTGCTCTGTCAGGAGGCATTTCCACCATTTTAAATTTGAAATTGATGCTGAAAGGGAGCAAATGATGCAATCTGGCCATGTCTTCCTGTGTCAAAGAAGTTAAATGTTGTCATGAGGATTGCTTCAATTTTCTTTCTACCATTTTGCACCTTTAACAATTATCAGAGTCTAAAATCTTGCCGGGAGATTGAGTCTGCCTCAGTGAAGGTGGAAATGTGGGCCTATATATGTGTGAGGAGGTTTCTTGAGATCCCCTTCATCCCTACTTTTGCATGATTCTGTGATATACTGTTAACTCACTCTTGTGCCAAGTTCTTGGGTCTAGCATGATGCACAGCTGTTCTGCTGACACATGTTAGTATCCATATGCTAGTATCCATATTAAGCATGCAGAGCATGTAGTTTATAAGGACCTGACTCTCACTTCAAACTTCTGTAAATCAGGTATAATTTGATTGAAGTAAATGAAGATAATCTGGTGTAAAATCTGTCAGGACACATTGGGTGATCAGATTTGAGTCATGAAATTCAGGACCGTTTTACATCTCCAGGCCTCTCCTGGAAAACTTGGGCATTTCATGCCCCGTGTTTCTTGTGTGTGTATACAGCTAATGAGCAGGCCTAGATGAAGCACATACTTTAAAATAATGGGTGCAAGCTCTACTGTAAAAGAAGAAAATAAAGAATTAGAAAATTATTTTTGCTGCCTCTTTATTAAATATTGTGCACAAAGAATATTAAACTGATGTCACTGGCAGATAGGGCCCCTGGGTCACTCTAATTGACCAAGCATGGTTTTCAGCCTGAGCAGTTTTAAAATATGAAGTTCATTAACATTTGCATTCACAGTCTGCCGATAAACTGTGGCTTATTTAGGTAGAATCCAATGGGCGTGAGCCTCATCTTACATCAATATAACAAATGAGCAATTTCATTGAAATCAAAGGACTTATACCATAATAAAACTGATGCTAGCGAGGTTACAATTAGACCTTGTTACTTCGAAATTCAAGCCTTTCTGAGTTCACTTAAGACTTGGTCATTTGGGAGCTGAGTATGTCCTAGAAGGTGTTGAGCACCCTCAACTCCCACAGCACCTTTCAGGATTCAGCCCTTTAACAGGAGTTGAGTTTGCTGAACAGCTCAGTACCTCACAGAAGTAGGATTTCATCTAGCACCAATGGGCATTACAAGCCATTTAGCAAGCTACCAGTTTAATACTGTAGGCCTCAAAAATCAATGGAGTCACTGAGCAATCAGGAAGGATAAAATAACATGTTTGAGGATATTTCACTGTCAGTTATGACCCATAGACTCATAGACTTTAAGGTCAGAAGGGACCATTATGATCATCTAGTCTGACCCCCTGCACAATGCAGGCCATAGAATCTCACCCACCCTCTCCTAGAATAATCTTCTCACCTATATCTCAGATATTG
Source organism: Pelochelys cantorii (assembly GCA_032595735.1). NCBI lineage: Eukaryota > Metazoa > Chordata > Testudines > Trionychidae > Pelochelys > Pelochelys cantorii. The sequence continues at coordinate 40,741,561 of CM064329.1, read as the reverse complement.
AAGTCCTCAAATGGTTTAAGGACCCCAAGATGCAGAGAATCTTCCAGCAAGTGATCCATGCCTCATGCTACAGAGGAAGGCGAAAAACCTCCAGGGCCTCTGCCAGTCTACCCTGGAGGAAAATTCCTTCCCGACCCCAAATATGGCAATCAGCTGAACCCTGAGCATGTGGGCAAGACTCACCAGCTAGACAACCAGGACCAATCCCAACTAGATCAACCCAGTCAGGGCTTTGTCAAGCCGAGACTTAAATACCTCTAGAAATGGAGACTCCACTACTTCCCTAGGTAACCCATTCCAGTGTTTCACCACTCTCCTAGTGAAATAGTTTTTCCTAATATCCAACCTGGACCTCTCTCACCACAACTTAAGACCATTGCTCCTTGTTCTGCCATCCGTCACTACTGAGAACAGCCTTTCTCCATCCTCTTTGGAACCTCCCTTCAGGAAGTTGAAGGCTGCTATCAAATCCCCCCTCACTCTTCACTTCTGCAGACTAAACAGACCCAACTCCCTCAGCATCTCCTCATAGGTCATATGCTCCAGCCCCCTAATCATTTTGGTTGCCCTCCGCTGGACCCTCTCCAATGCGTCCACATCCTTTTTGTAGTGGGGGGCACAGAACTGGACACAATACTCCAGATGTGGCCTCACAAGAGCCGAATAAAGGGGAATAATGACATCTCTGGATCTGCTGGCAATGCTCCTCTTAATGCAACCTAATATGTCATTAGCCTTCTTGGCTACAAGGGAACACTGTTGGCTCATATCCAGCTTCTCATCCACTGTATCCCCCAGGTCCTTTTCTGCAGAACTACTACTTAGCTGGTTGGTCCCCAGCCTGTAACAATGCTTGGGATTCTTCCGTCCCAAGTGCAGGACTCTGCACTTGTCCTTGTTGAACCTCATCAGATTTCTTGTGGCCCAATCCTCCAATTTGTCTAAGTCACTCTGGACTCTATCCCTGCCCTCCAGCGTATCTACCTCTCCCCCTAGCTTAGTGTCATCCGCAAACTTGCTGAGGGTGCAATCCATCCCCTCATCCAGGTCATTAATAAAGATATTGAACAAAACTGGTCCCAGAACCGAACCTTGGGGCACTCCGCTAGAAACCGACCGCCATCCTGACATCGAGCCGTTGATCACTACCCGCTGGGCCCGGCCTTCTAGCCAGCTTTCTATCCATCTTACCGTCCATTTATTCAATCCACATTCCCTTAACTTGCTGGCAAGAATATTGTGGGAGACCGTATCAAAAGCCTTGCTAAAGTCAACGTAGATCACATCCACTGGCTTTCCCATGTCCACAGAGCCAGTTACCTTATCATAGAAGCTAATCAGATTGGTCAGGCACGACTTGCCCTTTGTGAATCCATGCTGACTATTCCTAATCACTTTCCTCTTCTCCAAGTGCCTCAAAATGGATTCCTTAAGGATCCCTTCCATGATTTTTCCAGGAACCGAGGTAAGACTGACCGGCCTGTAGTTCCCTGGATCATCCTTCTTCCAAAATGTGTAATTTATGGAATGGGTAGCCCAGTTCTGTTGGTACATGGTTCTCTGCCCTCTCCCAAATAGCATTCAACTTGGAGAACATTTCAGTTATTCCGACGATAGTGTATGTTGTTGGGGAAATCCTTTCCTCAGTGCAAAGCTGCATCCTTCTGATAGGCCACAAAACTCTCTGTGGAGGGGACTGGTGGGAGGGAGTCCACTTGACTCTCAAAGCTGGGAAGCAACATCAGATTTGCCGCTAATGGCCCAAGTAACTTCCATGTCTCTAGCACACTCTTAATTTTGTGAAGGTAAAAGTATAGAGCTCTGCTGTCCCCCCGCCCCCCACTCCTCTCCCTGTTGTACAGTTGCAATCATAAAACTGTCTAGATGTCTCTTAAAATGAATGAAGTTGTTTGGCCCTACTCTTCCTTCTGAGAAGCTGTTCTACAACTTTACCCCTTTGGTGGGTAGAAACCTTCTTCTGATTTCCAGGATCAGTTTGCTCATGGTCAGTTTTAATTAATTTGTTCTAGAGCCAGCATTATCTTTTGCTGAAATGGCTCTTCACCTTTCGCTCATGTATTTACCCTCCACCAGTATATTCATAAAAAAGTGATCATATCCCTTTTCAGTCTTCTTTTTGTGAAACTAAACAAGCCAAGCTCTTTCTGTCTTCTCTCATAAGACAGGCCTTCCATTCCTCTGATCATCATATTTATTCTTTGTGCATCTGTTCCAGTTTAAATTTATCTTTCTTGAATATGGACTGACCCGAATTCCAGATAAGGTCTCCCCAGTGCCTTGTATAATGGCATAAATATTTCTCTCTCTCTACTGAAAATGACTTACTTACTACATCCTAGAATCATGTTTGCCTTTCTCACAGCTTCATTCTATTGGTTGCTCATAGTCATCTTGTGATCTACCTACACACCCAGGTCACTCCTCTCTTTTGTCACTTCAAATTGATGCCCCTCCCATCTTATAGAAGAAATTCCTATTATTGGACGCTAATTGCATAACTTTGCACTATTGCATTTCTAAAAAGTCTCAGAGGGGAAGCGGTGTTAGTCTGTAACTTTAAAAACAATGAGTAGCCCAGTAGCATCTTAGAGACTAAACAAGATATAAGATCATGACATATAAGATCATGACTACTTGTTGCATTTCTATCACTTCAGTCTTCAAAATCATCCAGATCTTCCAGTAGAGCAGGGGCTACTCAACACATGGACCGTGGGCCACACGTGGCCTGTAGCCTGTTTGTTTGCGGGCCGTGGTACTGTTTGGGTTTACATGGGGCTTAACACGTGGCCTGCAGGTGGGATCCTTTGAACATGGCCTCCATTGGGAACACGCTCCACAATGGTAAGTCAATAAAATGGTCTTCTGTTGATATGCGTTTTAGTAGTTAAATTCCTGGACTGGCATTGCTCATTAAAAGTGCCGTCATATTGGTGGAAATCAGGTAAATATTGCATTTTATTAATATCAGCAGACTTAAATGGGGCCTGTGTGTTATGTAGTCTTTCCTTAATCTTTGTATTCATGCCTGTCAGTGTGAAAGAAGATATTTGCATAGATTTGCATACATATTCGCATGTATATGCAACTACACTTAAGTTGCAGCCCTCAGCATGTGCTAGGAGTATCATTGTGGCCCCCAGGGCTTCCAAAGTTGAGTAGCCCTGCAGTATAGTATTCTGATCCTCCTTCAGTGAGCTTCTGTGTCCCTGTGAATGTCCGAATGTCCACTCATGCTCACTTGAACGTCCTTAGGAAATTGTTCAAATTCTTGGTGAACAAGTCAAATGCTAGATCCTCTTGACAAGTTAAATTCTAAATAAATATATCATGCTGTATACTGCGTGTGCATTTAATCTTGTAATCACTCAGGAGTATTTTTACATGTACTTGTAACTCTTATTAAGAGTTAGCATTGATAAATGCAACTGTGTTTTTCCCTTTAAACCTCTCCAGTTTTAGAATAATCCTATGGACAATGACCTATTCTTATTTTCTAACCCTTCGGTTTTCCAAACTTTGGTATAACCTGTTTGCTATTCAGAAATTCTCACAAAAATAAAGAATACTTTTGACTGAACAGAAATCTGGAAAAGAGATTAGATTTTTACATTGGCTATAAGTTAAAATAACAGGAAAAATAATAACTAATAATGTCCTGAATTGAAAACTAGCTCTGAGAGTCTCATTAAAACCTTAACTGCTTTAGGCTTTCCCTTCTCTCACCTGCCTCCCACTGTTGACCTATGAGTCACCAACTATTTCAGCTTCATCTGAAATCTTTATTAAATTATTTTTAAACCCTAAAGCCCTGTGTGATAAGAAAAACAACTGATCAGGTTTTATATTTTTTTAAAAGATGTTCATTTGTAGAGAACAGAAATCTTAATTCTGCATGACTACAAATCTGCTATGTAATATGCAAATGTGTTTAGTTTGAAATCTGTGATTTATGAAAGAATTGTAGTACTCTGAATAGAGAAAATCTTGAAGAAATTATTTTTAATGATAAACATCAATAAACACAGTCAATGAAAGCCCATTCCTAAGGCTAACTAAAAAACTGCCCAAGGTTTGCGGAGTATCGGTGTCTGTACATTGAACAAGATCAGAAATCCACTTTTGCCAATTTTCCATGCCACTTCAGCTGGCTGAATAATCTTTATGTAGTAATTTAAAATACAGCTATGGCATCATTTTGTCTATTTTCCCTTAGTCCCTAGGTCTTAATCATTGCATAGGCAGTAACTTTAAATTTGTAAATTGTTTCATTGACCTCAATAGGGCAAACCATATGAATAAAATTACTCACATGTTTATTTGTGCGCAGAATCAAGATCTATACAAAATGTTGTTGATATTCCATCTGCTAACTCACTGTCCATTATGGTTAATGACAAGTTGTAGTATGTGGAATGCCATTCTTATTTTTCTCAAGTTTCTCTCATGCTACTTCTCTGCAATGGTGCCAAGTATCCCATAGCATTGTAAGATACAAAGTCTTTTGTAACAGGAGAAGATCTCAGATGTAATTAAATACAAAGCTTTTCCAAAAGAGAGTATCTATGTATTCCTTCCTCTATTGTACCATCAGAGCACCTCATAGCCTTTAATATATTAATCCTCACCACAGCTGTGGGTGGTAGTGCTATTAGCCTCTCCATGTCTCAGTAAAATGAGATAAGTGACTTGCCCAAGGTCATACAAGATGTCTTTGACAAAGCAGAGATTTGAATCTATATCTCTAAGTTGCAGACTAATAGACAATTTTCCTCTTTTTTCCCCAGACAATAGAAAGGTGGCCTAGTTTAAAAATGAGTCAGAAACTTTTGCCAAAATATCCAGAAGCAGGGAATGATATTTGTGATGTCATCAGTAGAATTCATGGTGGGTTGCCTCAAAGATTGGGAAGATAACAGTAGCTGAGGGATTGACACTTCATAACATTGCAATCCCTCTAAAGCAATGCCTGGTAACTTTGCTTTGCAAGCAGAGTTAGACTTCAATCCAGGAAAGCATCTAAGCATATGCTTAATTTCAAGTACATGAGTAATTTCACTGAAGTGAATTAACTTCACATATGTGAAAAGTCTGTGCACAAGTTAAAGATCTTTGCTGAATCAGGAGCTTAAGCACTGCAAAATCTGTGTTTTCATCAACAGGTAATCAGGCTGGACCATTTTGTAAACATTTTTTGTAGAGCATCTTTTAAATACAGAGGTGTGTAACACATGAGTCACAGTCAGAAGGCACAGCAAAGAAAATGTGAAGATCAATAGTAGTGCCAAAACATAACCTTTTCCTTCTGAACTAGTGAAGTTTATATACCAAAATGTGCCTGCTGCCCCTCACAGGCTATTATTGCCTGGTCTGAATTGGAATTCTGCCACAGCACAGTTTTGTTTGCATGAGAATTAAGTGAAAGCGGTGTGATTCAGCACTGCATTTTAGGGTAACCTTTAGTTAAAAAGGAATTCTGACTCGGTTCATCTGTTAAGGCCACCTCCTGTACATTGAATAAAAATGGAATCAATTGTACTCATTGTATTTCTTTTTATAAAAAGCACTCTTCAAAAACAAGCCATAATCCATCTTGGAACCAAGAAAACCTAGTCCTCCAGCTGACTTACCTGACTAGCTGAATCCTCCCTCTTTTCCTTCCCTTCCTATTTATTCTTCGTCTCCTCTAAGTATCACTGTTTCTTACCCCCTTTTATTTCTCCACTATCCCCTTTACTCTGTCCTCTTCTTGCCCATGCTCTTTGTGTCTTCTATAATCACATCCCCTGTTTTCTCTCATCTTCTCCATATCTGAGGTACGTCCTCTTCAACTTCCTTACCTGGGCTCAGAATTGGGAACATACTACTTCCATACTCAGCAGTCTTCACTGGCTTCAGGACCATTTCTGAATCCGACATACAGTTTCCTTTCTTACCCCCATTGCATCCTGTTAGATTTGCTTGTAAATTATAGTGCTGGGAAATTCAAAAATTCACCTGCCCCATCACAATATTAATCATACTCATGAAATCTTCTTGGTGTCCTAAATAGTTTGTTAAAAGTTTTGAAAGCTAAAACCTGTCTTTGAGAGAATCACAGAAATGCCTTATCCACAAAGCTCTTAGAATTTTTTAAATAAAACTTTGATATATATACATTATATCAGGGAATCCAAATTTAAAGAAGTGAGCACATATTTCTTCTTGAGCAACCTAGTTAGAGAACTGTACTTTGCACTATTGCTGTTGATTTGTAAATAATTAGAGCATAATTACAACAATAACTAGAGTTAGTAAAATATAGCTGTAGCCCACTGCTGCATTATGGATCTCTGTTTCCTTGATGTAGATTACAAAAGCAATATATTGTTTTAAAATTAATTATGTGCAAAGGTCAGCATCATTTATGGGGCATATTATGCAGATCAAAGGACTTCAGTGCTTCTCTAAGTTTCTAATAATGCAGATATACTCAATTGCTGACCTTCAAAAGACCATATCTGATGTCATCAAGTCCTCCTAAAATGACTCTCTGCTCATTAGGTTCACAGCATAATACGTTTTCTCATCCTCACACCCTTACACTATTGTCTTGGACATTGCTGCCCTTTTCCTTTACAAGCAGAGATCCATGTTATCAAATGCTGAGCACAATGGTGGAAGACACAGATGTTATCACTCTATCAAATGCTTATTATAAACTACCTCCCATTCCAAAATAATCAGAAAGGCAGAAATAGAGCAACTAAAAGTATATCAGTGAAATCTGTCCCAGAGGTTCAGAGGAAAAAATGGAGAGACTTTGTATTGTTTCACTCTAGCTGTAAATCAATAAACTTAAAAAACAACAAATAGTCTGGTAGCACTTTAAAGACTAACAAAACATGAAGATGGTGTCATGAGCTTTCGTGGGCACAGCCCACTTCTTCAGATGACCAGAGTGTTGGATGTCCAGAATCCATGTGGACATCCAACACTCTGGTCATCTGAAGAAGTGGACTGTGCCCATGAAAGCTCATGATACCACCTACATGTTTTGTTAGTCTTTAAAGTGCTACCAGACTGTTGTTTTTTAAGTTTTTCCTTTTACAGACTAACTCTGCTACCCCTCTGAAGCTGTAAAAAAATAGTCCTTATATGCTGAATGAAGGGCAGCAGATAGGGGCCCTGCCCTGGGAGCAGGGATGGAAGAGTCATAATTTTCCTCTTGGTTCTCTAGCAATTAAGTAATCTGCTACTGGTCTAAAATGTCTTCTCTTCCCATGCTAACTACTAGCCTACTCCCCAGCCAGCTATAAGGGAGGGGGGAGTAGTAGATCTACAAAGGGTTCCTTCACTCTCCTCCTGCACTTGGTGTGGTCTTGCGTAGCCCTAGTAAGTGTCAGAAGGGGCAGCTTTCCTTCCTAATCTTCCTATTTCCCAGCACAGAGAGCTTGATCTCACAGCAACAATGGCCTGTGTCAGAATGCAACTACATCTGGGCTTGGTTGCCTACCTACCCAATGACCTCAGCTTGGCCCAATAAACTCTTTTTAAGTGATTGTGTTCCCTAATCAGGTAGAAGACCCAATACATTTCTGTTTAAGCCCAGAAGCAACAGCAGCATAGTGGATGCTCAATATGTCCCATACCTGCAGCTAAGCCAGACTAGCTTCCTGTCCAATACTTGCTCCATCCCTTGCCTGATCCTCTCTAGCTCAAGTCCCTGCCTACCTCTGAACTCGATACCTAATGCCTGGCTCATCACCTGCCCACAACTCTGGCTTGCCCTTCAGTTCTGTTCTGGTTCCTGACTGCTGGCTCCAACCCTGGCCTTGCCTCCTGACCATGCCATCAGATCTGCCTTCTGATTGTGCTCCGACCAGGGCAGACTCCTGCTTCAATCACTAGGTTGCGCTGCCTGAACTTGAGTGTGTGACAGCCAGAGGAAATACAGTAATCATTAGAAATGAACAAAACATTAGAAATGAACAAAACACTTAATGGATCAGTCAAAAATAAACACAACAAAGGATTTCTATCTCCCTTAATGCATGAGGATTACAATGGAGCACTTTGTTTTCCTTTACAATACGTGTGCCTAAACAGCTACATTCTACAAAAGAATTTCACCATCCAATTACAGAGAGAGACTGCAGAACTGGAATTCATCTACACATTTGACACTGTTACCCTGGGCTTGAATAAAGACATTAACTGGTTAACACACTACAAAACCACATTTTCACATCAAATTTATGAATAGGACACATCCAGCCCACTTAATTAGCTTCATTAACATGGGTCCTACAATTGACAGATACTTATTTTGCGATTATATATATTTTGGATTCTCTTATTTCCACTCCAACTCATCTGATGAAGTGGGTCTTTCCCATGAAAGCTCATGATACTATATTTTTTTGTCTCTAAGGTGCCACAGGAGTACTCATTGTTAAGTTATAGACTAATATGGTTACGCCTCTGGACTTTTTCTGGGAGAGATGGAAACTCATAAACTATTGTGATCAGAGTCTATCCTTAGCAAAGCTTGTTGTGTCACAATGCATTTCATACAGTATGGTATCACCACATGTTGTCTTTTGGACTTTCTGATGAAGCTCTGAAACCGGTCTAGTCTTCTCACGTTCTCCTTGGTCCTGTAATCCTTTTTCTCCTGGCTCCAATCATTCTCCCTATCTTGTCTCCTTCTAAACCTTTCTGTCACTGCCTCCACTAACTGCAGTTGAGATACGAGGGGTGAGAATGCTTCCTAGAAATTCTTGTTCCTATACTGTAGTTCATCAGTGAATCAGAGAAACTAACTGCATTTCTTGGTCCTACCTCAACAGCCTCATGTAATCCCTTTTGATTCTGATTCTTTATCAGTGCCGGCAGGTACTATGATTAAATATTCCAGGCATTTATCTCAGTTTTCATACAGTATGGATCCAGTCTCCTCATTTGACCAATTCAGGCTGGTTGGTAAACACTTCTGGCTCTCCCAGCGGTACCTTTCCATTTACTTTCACTTTCCCAAGTTGCCTTGATGGATGTAGGGCCTAACAATCATAATTTTATTTGGAGTTCTGGCATAATGGATTCATTCATTTCGGGTTGAAACCCAGAATTTATTCCTCAGGATTTGCATAGTCCTTTCTAATGTAAAAATTGCAATGAATTTGACATAGTAAGGATGGGATGATTTGCTTTGGTCTGAATTTTAAAATAGCATCTTATGCCATTTGCTGAAATTATCTGTGCCAATATCACTGCATAAAAACAAACATTAGATTCTTCACTTGGCTAAGTCCACTGAGCCACACTGCTCAAGTGGAATCACACCCCAATGCCTCTCCCCACTCCCAACACAAACACTTTCCAACTGGTGTTGGCCCCCCACTGGCTGATGATGTCTATTAAAATAACAAGGAAAAAAGGAACTAGTTCCATGTCATCTTTAATTCTCTCAGAGTAGGCTAACCATGGGAAATGTGACGTTTCCTGAGCTATACCAAAGCTAAGCCTGCATCTTCGCCTACAGGTGTGTGCAGTCAGGGAGTGGGCAGCCCGCAAGGGCAACTGCACATCAGTTAGTATAGCTGTGTCTTCCTCTCCCTTTACCCGGCTTGCTGGGATTGAAGCCTCTTTTCATGTGTATGATCTGCCTCTTCTGAAATCACCTTCCCCATAGACTCATCGCTGCCCAAGGCCAATATCCAGAGATGACAAAACAATCTCAGTGTTAACAAATAAACTTTCTGCTAAAATAGTTCTATTTATGTATTTGCTTATTTACTGTTTATAAAATACCCTATTACCTTACCCATCCATGCACTGTTACAATCTACAATAACCCATAGAGCAAAGTAACTGCAAATATGCTTTTAACTCCTAAAAATCTTCATGGTACTGTGCATGCCCCTTGCCCTCACAACATCCCTGAGCCAAAGGCCTGAGGAAATAGATGCTCCTACACACTGTGCCTTAATGAGCAGCGACTATAGTCACTGACAGACTCAGGTCCTGTCAGTTCACTGGGAAAGTGATTTTAAAGTAGAAGATGCTCCACTAGGAACACCTTCCCTCTAGGCCCAAGATGTTTACATCTAGAGGTTTGCTGGCCACAACTATTCTAGCAGCACACAGGGAGAAAAATTCAGGGCCACATCACATACTGATGTCAGTCAAACTGAGGTAGATGCCCAGGAAATTTAACAAGCTTCCTCATGGTTTCCTTGTGGAATTTCTGCCGGACCATGGATGTTGACGGACCAGAGAGTCCCAGTTAAGGGAGTTACAACCTGTAGTACATTAGGTAAGTGTGCAGAAAATGAGAAGGACACAGATGGCTAGTTATAATACAAGAAGCACAAGAAGCCAGAATAATATTAAAATAAGGTCCAAAATGGGAGACAGACACTTCAGTAATACAATGGGGTTTCTCAGTAAGGTGTGCAGACAACATGGTAGTTTGTCAGTACGAGGACAATTCATAATCTTACTATATATTTTAGAAATGTGCATCTGCCCATCCAGCTGTGAGTCCATTTGTTCAAGAACTCCTCCTCAACGGTAAGAGATAGGACCACCAAATTTGGCATTGTGCTTCCTCTTATCATAACTTAAAGCAAAGTTAGAGTTTGGTTGTGCCAGGACAATGGGATGTGCCTGGAATTCGATTGTTTCTCATACAATGGAAAGGGAGGGATCTAGTAGGAGGGACAGTTATATTACAGAATGACCACAGGGGGCAGTAAGAGGCCAGAGATGGGGACTGGGACAGCTATTACCTCACTGGGTGGAGAAAGGGACAGCTATCTACAATATATTTCAGAGAGTTTCTCTGTCTGTATGTCTGTGACAGCCCTCTCCCAGTTATCTCTGCTGCAGCTGCAGTGGCCATAGACAGGCACTTCTCAGCTGGCCCCAAGCTGCTGCGGTGAGAGAGGGCTGGGTTTGTTCTCTCTCCCTGAGGCATTCTGCATACTGAACCCCTCATCCTCAACCCCCACCACAGAGTAATGATTTAAACCAGGGGTGGCCAACCTGTGGCTGCAGAGCCACATGCGACTCTTCAGAAGCTAATATGTAGCTCCTTTCATAAGTACCAAATCCAGGGCTGGAGCTACTGATGCCAACTTTCCACTTGGCCAAAGGGTGCTCACTGTTCAACCCCCAGCTCTGCCCTTGGCCCTTTCCCCCTAGGATCCTGCCACTTCCTACCCTCTTCACTGAGCCTGTCACACCCAGGCTTCTCCTGTCCAGTGTCTCCCACTGAGCTGATACCAGTGGGCAGGAGGAAAAGGAGGAGGAGGAGGCACTGACCGGTGGGGCTGCCAGTGGGAGGGATGTGCTGAGAGTGGTGGTGGAGAGATGATCTGGGCTTTTTGGCAATGTGCATTGGTAAATTCTGGCTCCTTCTCGGGTTGAGGTTGGCCATCCCTGATTTAAATGAAGAAAAACAAAACAGATTTGAGTTAAGGACTTGAGCAACACCAGGCAAATCTTCTTTTAGTTAATAACAGACTTGAGCATGGCAAAGTTTGTTGGCCTCATACTTGCTGTGTCGCACTGTTTCTTGTGGGAATGCACTTTAGGGGATTTTACTACACAACAAATATAAATCACATGAAAATTCAAAATCAAAGAAAAAGTGTGCACACACTCCCCCCATGCAGAATGATTAAGAACATAAGAACAGCCATATTGGGTCAGACCAAAGGCCCATCTAGCCCAATATCCTGTCTGCCAACAGTGGCCAGTGTCAGGTGCCCCAGAGGGGGTGGACCGAAGATAATGATCAAGTGATTTGTCTCCTGCCATCCTTCTCCAGCCTTTGACAAACAGAGGCCAGGGGCACCATTCCTTACTCCCTAGCTAATAGCCTTTTATGGACCTAACCTCCCTGAATTTATCTAGCTCTTTTTTAAAACTCTGTTATATTCCTAGCCTTCACAGCCTCCTCTGGTAAGGAGTTCCACAGGTTGACTATATGCTGTGTGAAGAAGAACTTTCTTTTATTTGTTTTAAACCTGCTACCCATTAACTTCATTTGGTGTCCTCTAGTTCTTATATTATGGGAACAAGTAAATAACTTTTCTTTATTCACACTCTCTATACCACTCATGATTTGATATACCTCTATCATATTCCCCCTCAGTCTCCTCTTTTCTAAACTGAAAAGTCCCAGTCTCTTTAGCCTCTCCTCATATGGGACCCGTTCCAAACCCCTAATCATTTTAGTTGCCCTTTTCTGAACCTTTTCTAATGCCAAAGGATTGGTCCTAGGACTGACCCTTCAGAAACACCACTAGTTACACCTCTCCATTCTGAAAATTTACCATTTATTCCTACCCTTTGTTTCCTGTCTTTTAACCAGTTCTCAATCCATGAAAGGATCTTCCCTCTTATCCCATGACAACCTAATTTACACAAGAGCCTTTGGAGAGGGACCTTGTCAAAGGCTTTCTGGAAATCTAAGAAAGTTAATTTGAACTAAGCTAATTCGAATTAGTTAATTTGAACTAAGCTAATTCGAACTAGTGCATCTAGACCTAAAAACTAATTCGAATTAGCGTTTTGCTAATTCGAACTAGCATGTCCACATTGAGTGGACCCTGAACCGAAGTTAAGGTTGGCCAGAACCAGTGCCAGCAGGGTATCAGGTTAGGGCTTAGAGCGTGGAGCTGCTGCCTCAGGCTAGCCGAGGGCTGTGCTTAAAGGGACCCGACCCCCACCCTGGACAGACAGTTCTCAGGGTTCCCCACTTGCTTGTCTACCTCGATGAGGGACAGCAAAGCAGTCCTGACTTGGAGTGCCCTGAGTGCCCACGTTTGGCACATCAGAGCACTCAGCCATCAGCCCGGCTGCACTTGCCGCAGGCTGCCATCCGGGGGGGGGGTGTCATTCGGGGGGCTGTCAGGATCCAGGAGGCCCTGCAGGAGAGCTTCCACCCCGGGAAGCCCGCAGCGCCACCCCAGTCCTCCCCATTGGGGGCTCGTGCCCCATTCCTCCCTCACCTCCTTCCACTTACCCTTCCCTAGCCCCCCTTCCTGATGTAAAAAATAAAGGACACGTGTTCAAAAATAGAAACTCTCTTTATTTAACAAAACTGGGGGGGGGGGGATTAACCTCTGGGGAGACTGGAAAAAGGAGGTGGGAGAGGGGAAGAGAGAGGGTGGGAGAGGGGAGGTGAAAACCTGGGAGGAGGGAGCTGGAAGGGGGAAGCCAGGGGAAGAAGGAGGAGGGGAAGTATAAAACTATGGTACGCCATATCTTCAGTATTGTGTAAAGATGTGGTCTCCTCACCTCAAAAAAGATATTTTGGCCTTGGAAAGGGTTCAGAAAAGGATAACTAAAATGATTAGGGGTTTGGAACAGGTCCCATATGAAGAGAGGCTAAAGAGACTGGGACTTTTCAGCTTAGAAAAGAGGAGACTGAGAGGGGATATGATAGAGGTCTATAAAATCATGAGTGGCGTGGAGAGGGTGCATAAAGAAAAGTTCTTCATTAGTTCCCATAATAGAAGGACTAGAGGACACCAAATGAAATGAATGGGTAGCAGGCTTCAAACTAATAAAAGAAAGTTCTTCTTCACAAAGCAAATAGTCAACCTGTGGAACTCCTTGCCACAGGAGGCTGTGAAGCCTAGAACTAGAACAGAGTTTAAAGAGAAGTTAGATAAAGTCATGGATGTTCGGTCCATGGAGTGCTATTAGCCAGGGGGTAGGAACGGTATCCCTGGCCTCTGTTTGTGGAAGGCTGGAGATGGATGGCACGAGACAAATGGCTTGGTCATTGTCTTCGGTCCATCCCCTCTGGGGTACCTGGTGTTGGCCGCTGTCGGCAGACAGGCTACAGGGCAAGATGGACCTTTGGTCTGACCCAGTACGGCCATTCTTATGTTCTTATGTTCTAAGCTCAGGGTCGGGGGTCTCACTGGACCAACTTGATTTTCATGCAAACCTGCTCCTGGGTTCGCATGTGGCCTTTGGTGGCCAGGATGGCAGCTATCCTGCCCTAGACGGCCGCATTCCTGTGCCTAGTGCAGAGATTGTGGACGTTGGAGGCCTCCCTCCAAACCTCGATGAGGTCCACGATCTCCGCACTAGACCAGGCGGGCGCCCGCCTCTTGCGGCCCCGGGCAGGCTCCTGGGAGCCGCCAGCCTGGTCCTGGGAAGAGGGGGAGGGCTGGGTGGCAGCGGGTGGCTGGCTCATGCCATGCCAGGTGCAGGGTCTTCTGGCTGGGTGCTGGCAGGCTTGCACCTGGCACGGGCACCGTAGCCAGACCGTGGCCCTTTAAGGGCTCCGGGGCTGGGAGGGGGGCAGAAGAGTTTCCCTGGCTTGGCCCAGAGTGGCCACCAGGGCAAGCTGGGAAGGGCTAGCCTCCAACTAGTTCGAAGTAAGTGGCTACACAGCCCTTAATTCGAACTACTTAATTCGAACTAGGCGTTACTCCTTGTAGAATGAGGTTTACCTAGTTCGAATTAAGTGCTCCGCTAGTTCGAAGTAAGTTCGAACTAGTGATTTGTGTGTGTAGCGCCTATGAAAGTTAATTCGAACTAACGGCTGTTAGTTCGAATTAACTTTGTAGTGTAGATATACCCTAATAGATTAGTAAGACATGATTTCCTTTTACAGAAACCATGTTGCTTTTTGCCCCCCAAAATTATGTTCTTCTACGTGTCTGACAATTTTATTTTTTACTGTTGTTTCAACTAATTTGCCCAGTACTGACGTTAGACTTACTGGTCTGTAATTGCCACAGTCGCCTCTAGAGCCTTTTTAAAATATTGGTGTTATATGTTACCTGTCTTCCAGTCCTTGAAGCTGATTTAAAGCTGATTTAAATGCTAGGTTACAAACCACAGTTAATAGTTCCGCAATTTCACATTTGAGTTCTTTCAGAACCCTGAAAAAGTTCCTCTAGAAAAAGGCTCCTAGATAAAACTTGATATGATGGTTTGACTACATATTGTTTTTAAAAGATAGGCTCCTATGCTGCAACATTAAGTCAGTGGGGTTCTTCAGTCTACACACATTGTTGAATCTGGTCCTACAGAGCACTGAGCAATCATTCCAATGGCTGGAATAGAATCATGGCATGTGTCAAGGGAAAAAAAATCGCATTCTGCATGTGAAAAAAAGAGCATTCACAGACACCCAAATGAGCAGATATAGTGATTGAGGTGTTAGATGTTATTCTAAGCAATAGGAAATATTTTGCCTGGCTCCTTTCAGACACATTTGAAAATGGAAGAATCCTTCTAGGTCATCTGTCAGGGACAGATATTATGTACATGTATCTATATTATGTGGAGTAATATCACGTGATACACAACTTAATTAAAGCACTACAAATAACTCAGTTGTATGAACTGATAGTAAAAAGGAGAAAATGTCAGTTTCTTGTTGAGAGAAATAATGTAGTAAGGACATCTTTTTTTCTGCTGCAGTTGTACACTTAGACTAAAATAAATGGCAGGCTGTGGAAAATATATCTAGTCTTACTCTAATGTAGATGTTAGCGTGAGTGTAGTTTTGCCCACCAGGCACATGCAAGTAACACAATCCTTCTGGGATGAATCAGTGCCATTATGAAGAGCAGTACCAAAAGTACACAAGATAACGGCCATTATTCCGAAATAACTATGCAAGCGTCTACACAGCACTTCCATTATTTTGAAATAATGTCAAAATAAAGGATAGCTTATTCTGACTTCCATAAACCTCATTCTACAAAGAATAACACCTATTCCAAAATAGCTATTTCGAAATAAGGCATGTGTAGATGCTGCACTTCTGCTATTTTGAAATAGCCCCTTACTAGGGCCATTCTAAGTTATTCCTCCTGGGGCTCTAAATTGAGATAACACGTCTATATTAGGGAAGCCTCCCTCGGACTAAGTTTGAGCCTTCCCTGAAGTGTAGATGTTCAATTTTGAAATAAGCTATATGGAATAATTATTCTGCAATAGCTTATTCCGAAATAACTGTGCAGTGTAGACATAGCCTAGGAGTCCATATTTGCCATGTATTGATCACATCATGATGCAGTATAACCGTGTAGTCCAGTTATGGAATCTCAGTAGTAATAGTCATGATTATGATCTGCACTTTTACACGAAAAAAACATTATCTCAGAAAGATTTCAGCCATTTTATTTGCCACTGTAGCATCAATTAAATGACCAGGTAAGCATAAGATTGCTGTTAAGACTATAGAGAAAAGAATCCTAGAATAAATCAGGTCTTTATTTGGCTTCACTGCTCATCATACAGCAATATTAGCATTGGGAATATGATGTGCAAAAAAGACATATTTACAGAACGTTCAAGAGACACATACTGAAAACTTGAGAGATATTTAAGGTTTAACTCTACTATATTAAATTGTAGAAGTGCAAGGGCCAGAGAATGCTTCAGGATCTGAGCTATATAACTATAAAAAGGCTAGTGGCACCAACTAAAGAGATTAATAGCAAATAGGTATCCAAAACAAGGGTAACAAAAATTACTAGATCTAGTGAAATTTTCCAAAGCACTCAGCATTGGCCTAACTCTCCTCCCAAACCCTGAGTGATTGGCATTTGGTCCGGATAAATATGCAATATCTCATTGATCAGGAAATCTCAAACAAATTAGTTATTTCATGAGAGGTGCAGAAGTGCTTCTTGGAAATACCATATAGCCATGGTGTCCAACCAGTTCTGAAGCAGAAGCACTACAGTGGCTACTGCTATAGTGAACTAGCCACACTCAACCGGCCAAATAGCCACATGTGGCTAGTGGCTAGCATGTTGGACACCATGACCTTATGGCAAAAGCAGGATTTTGTGGGCTTCTTATAAGTATAACACCTTACTCCCTCATTAAAGACTAGTTACAGCAAGCAAGCATAACAAACAGCTAGAGGACAGCGCATAGAATCAGAGGCTGTGTCTACATTAGCAAGATTTTGCGCAAAAGCAGACGCTTTTGCGCAAAAACTTGCCACCTGTCTACACTGGCCGCAAGTATTTGTGCAAGAACACTGACGTTCTAATGTATGAAATCAGTGCTTCTTGCGCAAATACTCTGATGCTCCCGCTCAGGAATAAGCCCTCTTCACAAGTGGCCAGTGGAGACAGGCAGCCAAGACATTTTGCGCAAAAGCACGTTAAACACGTTAAGCACGTTAAACGGAAAAAAGCCCTAGTGGCCGCTACCTGCAGGCAGCTCCGGACTTCCTGGTAACCCAAGACCCCTTAAAGGCAGACGCAGCCTGCAGAGGCCACGAGGCAGAAGCCTTTCTGCTGCCTCTGCCCAGAGCTGTGCCGCGCGGCTCCTGCCATCCCCAAAAGCCACCAGCCCAGGATGGCCGCTCCAGGGGGGGAACTGCCACCCGCACCCCCAGCGCAGGAATCCCCACGGGGCTGAAAACGAAGGGCCCCATCCTGGTCCCTGTGGGAGCTGGAGGCCTCACTGGACCTGTGGCAGGAGGAGGAGACCCTCCACAGCACCCACTCCCGTCGCTGCAATGCGGAGATTTTTGACCGCATGGCCCAGGCGCTCTCACACCAGGGACATCCAGACCGAACCCTCGAGCAAGTCCGGGCTAAGGTGAAAGAGCTGCGCCTGGGCTATGTCCAGGCCAGCGAGGGCCAGGGGGCAGGAGCCAACAGTTGCCCCCACTACGAGCGGCTCCACCGCATTCTGGGCCAGCCAGCACCCCATGGACCGTCCATCCTTTTGGACACCTGCAGGCACCCCCCCCCGTCACCAGGACCAGTGAGGCGGGGGAGGAAGATGAGCCAGCCAGTGGGTCAGAGGACGAGGCCAGCACCGCGACCCTTCAGGTGGAGGCCCCCTCCGGCAGCCCCGATGTCTCCCGTGCATCCTCGGAGGCTGGGGAAGGATCCACCAGTGAGTGTTGCACTTTGCACTCACAAGGGCGGGGGGGAGCTAGGCGCCCGGAGGCGGGAGGGGAGAGCGTGTCACTCAGGCTGTGTGAGCTGCACGCTGTGTCACAGCCCTGTGAACGTGACCCCCGCTGAGCCCCTCGCCTGCTCCCAGTGTCTTGGCTGGCCCCCCGAGGGAAGTGCCCACTGCGGCCACACATGTCCCTGGGCTACCGTGTGTGAGGGCTAGCGGGAAGGGGAGCGGGGAAGCACTCGGGCCGGCCCTAGGGCCACCTGAGTTTTGCTGCAAGGATGGTACACTCCCCAGTCACTCTCCTGGTTCCGTCCAGGAGACATCCCACGTGATAGGGATCTCAGAGCCCAGACCACGTCTGCCATATGTGCTCCCAGGCACTGTGTGGGGATTCATCTTGCTCCCTGTCAAACACCATTGATTAGCCCAAAGCCTCACAGCCTCCACCGGCAGGGAGTTCCACAGGTTAACAAAACACAAGCGCCCTCCCACCCCCCAAGGGGCCAGGACACAGACTGGTGGTTACAATACATGGAGGAGGACCCTACTCCCAGGGGCGGTCCTGTATGCAAACATGCAACACGGGGGGAGGGAGGTAACCGAGTGGGCCCAAGCCACACTACTGTGATGTCACCTGGGCTCAGGGGTGGACGGCATGGGGTGTGGCGACAGTGGCTGGGCTGCCTGACTGACCCATCCTTTCTTCTGTTCCCTGCAGCGGGACCAAGAAGGAGCAGGGGACCCTCCAGCCCTGCAGCAGTGGCAGCCATCCAACCACCAAGCCGGCGGGTCTGGCAGTGGGACCAGCTCCTTCGGCGGCACGTGCAGGCTGTCGAACGAGTGGAGGCAGCCATCACGCGCCGGGTGGAGGCAGACCTGCAGTGGCGCCAGGAGGCCTGGGGCTCCTTCCAGGCCCAGCGTGTGCGCATGGCGGATGCCATCTCCACCCTCACCACACACATTGGCCATGCCATAGTGTATGCACCATGGGGCCTTGCCCCATGCACCCGCCATCCCTCTCCTAGCACTGCCTTTGCCCCCTCCTGCTCCTGCCCCTCCTGCTCCAGCCCCTCCTGCTCCCGTCATGCCCCCTCCTGCTCCTGCCCCTCATGCCCACCTCCCCGTGCTGCCTGCCCCGATGTGGCCTGACCCCCATGTGCAGGTCCGCCCCCACAGAAGCAATCGCAGGGGCCACCCCTCCCAGCAGTAGTTCTCTCCTCCCAGTTAAAAGCTTCCACCCCCTCCCAGTTAAGAGCTTCCACCCCCTCCCACCTTACATCTCCCCCTCCCCATTGTAAATAAAAAGTTCAAACGTTGTGTTTAAAAAAAACTGTGTTAGTTGTTTATTGGGAGGTAAGGGGAGCAGAGGAGGAAAGGGTTGGGGATGGGAGGGAGATGTCAAGGGAGACAGAGGTGACCCTACTATGGGGCCTGGGAGAACATCTCTGTCAGGGCCTCCCGGATGCGCACTCCATGGTGGTGCGCCTGGCGGATGGCAGCTGTGCGGGGCTGTTTAAAGGCCTGGCCCTCGCCTGCCATCCATGCAGGAAGGAAGGCCTCCCCCCTCCGCTCCACGAGATTGTGGAGCATGCAACTCGTGGCCACTACCTCCGGGACATTCTGCTCACGCATCTCCAGACAGGTGAGCAAACAACGGAACCAGGCTTTCAGACGCCCGAAGGCGCACTTGACTTGGTTGCGGGCCTGGCTGAGGCGGTCGTTGAACTGGGCCCGGTTGTGGTCCGGCCGCCCCGTGTAGGGCCGCATTAGCCAGAGCAGCAGGGGGTAGGCCGCATCCTCCACAACACATGTGGGCATGGGCACATCCCCGACAGTAAATTCCCGCTGGGGGAAGTAAGTGCCCGCCTCCAGCCTGCCAAACAGGCTGGAATTGCGTAGGATGCGGGCGTCATGTGCCTTGCCGGACCAGCCCACATAAATGTCCAGAAAGCGGCTACGGTGGTCCACCAGGGCTTGGAGTACAATTGAGAAATATCCCTTTCTGTTTATAAAATGGCACAGGGCCGCTCGATGCTCCGGGGCATGGACGGGGATGTGGGTTGCATCCAGGGCTTCCCCGCAGTTGGGGAACCTGAGGGCAGCGAAGCCGGCCACCGTAGCCTCCACGTCGCGCAGGCGAATGACTCTCTGGAGCAGGATGTCATTGATGGCACGGACGACCTGCAGAAGGGTGTGGAGAAACACAGGGGAACACATCACATAAGGCAGGGTGAGTGCGTGCTCCCTTGGGGGGGGCCCCCCCTGATGCCCTCTGTCCTCACACACACACACACACACACACACACACACCAGGGCCCCCCACCAGCAGGCCTGTGCAAGGAAGGGACGGCCCAAACCCCTGGGTGACCCAGCCTGGAGTCTTGCCTGCCCCTGGGCATGGATTGCAGCACCCTCCCCCCACCCTACTCCCCACTCCCCCTGGGACTTACCTCCATGACGATGGCACCGACAGTCGATCTGCCCACCCCGAACTGGTGTGCCACCGATCAGTAGCTGTCCAGGGTGGCCAGCTTCCAGAGTGCGATGGCAACCCTCTTGATCACGGGGATGGGTGCCCGCAGCCGGGTGGTGCTTCTCCGGAGTGCAGGGGCGAGCCAGGCACATAGCTCCAGGAATGTCTGCTTTCGCATGCGAACGTTCCGGAGCCATTGCTGGTCGTCCTATTGCCCCAGGACAAGCCGGTCCCACCAGTAGGTACTGGTGTCCAGTCTCCACAAGGACCTCTGCACAGTGGGGTGGGGATGGCACAGGGATGCCATGGACTCCCTGGTGAGGGAGTCCAGAGTGATCTGCACCTCGAGGTCCTGGACGAGGAGTGCAGCAGCCTGGAGCACCAGCTGCAGGCACTTCAAAATGGCCGGAAGGGGCCAGAGCAGGCACAGGGCCACCCCTGGCTCCATGGCACAAAAAACAAGCTAGATAAAAAAAACAGCCAAAGGCACTAAAAGGAACAAGGCAGTGGTGTCCAAAAAGGCAGAAGGCAACCACAAAAACTGCTACAGCTGTCAGTCCCTGCAAGAGGTCCTATAGCACGCAGCAGGAGAGAAATGGCTGTCCGGGGAGATCCCTTTAAGCACGTGTCTCAAAGGAGCTCCAGCCCCTGCCCCCGGAAAGGGCTGGTGCCCTTTTTGCCCTCTTCAAAATGGTTCTGGGCTTCTGCTTTTGCGCAAAAGCGTCCTGCCAATGTAGACGCGCTTTTGCGCAAAAGCGCATCATTCTTACGATGACTCCCGGACCAACCTAGACGCTCTCTTGCGCAAATACTTTTAATGGAAAAACTTTTCCGTTAAAAATATTTGCGCAAAATCATGCCAGTGTGACGCAGCCAGAGAGTTTAAAGCCAGAAGAAACAACCGGATCATCTAGTTTGATCTCCTGTATCTCGCAGGCTGTGAACACCACTCAGCACCCACCGCAATCTCAACAACCAAAATGAGACCAAAGCAGTACAGCCCACAGGAGACTAGACAATTGTGTTACACAGGCAGAGAATAGGAAGGATCAAGGCGAACCATTGTCCAAGGTCCCTGTAATGCCAGAGCAATGATTAAGTGAGAGACACCCAGATAATCCTGGCAGATACCTGCATGTACATGCTGCAGAGAAAGGCAATCCCCCCTCTCCCCGAGGTCACTGCCAATCTGCCCTAGATGCAAATTGCTTCCTGACCCTCCCCCCCCCCATTCTGTGGCTAGTTACAACCTGAAAAAGAGCCTTCCAGTGTCTTCTTCCCAGCTATTGCTACAGCTGATGTTTCAGGGGAAGGAGGAAAAAAAATCCCAGAATCCATTGGGGGCGGCGGGGGGGCGGAATCCCTTCCTTCGTCCTGAGCACTATCAGCTGGAAGGAGAGTGGAGGTAAGAATAATGACATCAGGTGATTACATAGGCTACTTAGTATTATTTATTGGTCAGGCATTGTCAATTGCTGTATGAGAGGCACGTATGGTGCTGTATGAGAGGCACGTAACACAGCTTGACTCACCACCATGGATGCCTCCCGCTGGTCACTCAGAAATTAGCTCATTATAGCCCTGGAGCACCCTCTTTCGGACGGTGTCATGCCTGCTGTTCCCTATTAATGTCTCCACCACTTTATGTTAGAACCCCCATCCCATCTGAGTACTGCCCTACCGCAGTGCCCCCACACTTTGGGGTTCTCCTCTTCATGGAACTCACAACCCCCTATGTCCACCTCGCCTCAGTGGCTCACTGCCAGTCTTCATCTAGTCCCTGACACAGGGGCAAACTGCAGTCTGAAATAGCCACTCATCACTGGCAAGGGGGTGTGGACTTGCTGTCTTTGCCTGCCCTGGGTGCCTCCGTAGTGGCCTCAGGCCTTTGCTTCAGGCTCTGTAGTCTGGGAGTTTGACTGGCCAGAACATCCCCAGCCCTGCTCTAAGTCTGGAAGCTTCTAGCTTCCCTTGCAGCTAGGTCTCTCCTGTTCCATGGCTGGAGCAAGAGAGAGTCTGAGTCTCCTCCCCTCCAGAAGTCCTTTTTTATATAGCCCCAGCTGGGCCCTAATTGACTGTATTGGCTTCAGCTGCTGGTTCAACTGTTCTAGCCCTCTCCAGGTGCGTCAACACTGTAGCATTTTTCTGGAAAAAGTCCGTTTTTCTCGAAAAATAATACTTGTGTCCACATTGCCACTGAGTTCTTTCGACAGAAAGTCCAAAGAATGGAGGGGTTTTTCCGAGAACAGTAAACCTCTTTCTACGAGGAAGAAGCCTTTTTCTGAAAAAGCTTTTTTGGAAAAAGGCATGTGTGGACGCAGGAGAGAGAGTTTTTTCGAAAGAAGAGGCCTCAAGGAAATAAAACAGGTGCCGTGGTGTCCACTCCGTCTATACTAATCACAACTTAAATGTGAGATAGTGTCCAATCAATGTGGACGCTATCTTTTGAAGTAGCAGATTGCTTTTTCATTGTGCTTTTGCTGTGTGGACACTCTCTTTCGAAATAAGCTTTTCTGGAAGATCTCTTCCAGAAAAGCTTCTTCCAAAAGAAGTTTGCAGTCTAGACGTAGCTGCCCAGGGCTAGGTTTTAACCTTTAAAGGGCCAGTGCGGGGCAGACACCCTGTCACAAGGCAAAACAAAGAAACACTTCTATTTATAAACTCATTCAAGTTTGTTAAATATAGACATCTAAAATTCTGCTAATAATTTATATTTTGGCACCTACATACTTATGTGGCCTGATTTTCAAACGTGCTAAGGACTTAACAATTCCAATTGAAATGAATGGACACCAAAATATAGACATGGAACCATAACTTTAGGCTCCCTCTTTTCTGAAAATCTTGGCCTAAGTTTTAGATGAAGTAGAGGTCCAAGGCTAGTGATTATTCCTTTGAGGCTTTGGCGACTTTGGCCCACTGAATTTATTTTCTTTTGTTTCAAAACCATATGGTTAGGTGCTACATTTACAAGTGGTAATTAAACAGCATATTCCTGGAGTCCATTATTCAACAAGGCATGTAACCATATGAATAATTTTAGGCATGAGAGTAGTCCTGTAGCACCTTAGAGCAGGGGTAGGGAACCTAAGGCCCGGGGGCCGGATGTGTCCCCTGGCTTGCCTGATTCCAGCCCCTGAGGCTCATGGTCCCCCTCCAGCATTAGGGAGCCTGTGCTAGTATTTCAGTCCCTCTGCTTCTCACTGGTGCGCAGCCCCGACTGATTTTTCTGTGGGGCAGTGGCCCCAACCCAAAAAGGGTTCCCCACCCCTGCCTTAGAGATAACAAAAACATATATATCATGAGCTTTCATGGGCAAAACTCACTTCCTCAGATAAGTAGAGAGTGTATCTCTTCTTCTCTGTCTCTCTCTGCTCATCTGAGGAAGAGGGTTTTGCCCATGAAAGCTCATGATATTTTATTTATATTTGTTAGTCTCTAAGGTGCCACAGGACTACTTGTTGTTTTTTTTTAAGTTATAGTCTAACACAGCTACTCCTCTGAGACTTTTGGAGATGTGAGTAGTCCTATTTAAACAAATTTGATTAGGCTCATGCTTGAAGTGCACTCGCAGGCAAAAATGGTTAAAAAATCTTAACCAAAGTTCTCTACTTAGAGGATCCAGATTTCATTGCTTTGACAACCAAGAGAAAAAAGTCCAAAAGGGCTTCCCAAGAGTCTCTGACAAGCAGTTACAAAGGGTAACAAAAAGCTTTCACCTAAAGCTCTGACTAAAGGCCAATATTGCTCATGGCAGGTAATTGATGTATAAGGACATATTTCCATTCATCATACAGGTAACAAATATTTCATGTGTTAACTGAGAAAGAAAGATCAACCTGATTCTTCTTGACAGTTTAATAAATGAATCAAACCAGATGATTTTTAATATTAATTCATATCTTTCCAGATGGTTTTATGGATTTAACATCAGAAAAATACTGTTCAGGGTATTATCAGAATTGTTATTCTTCATATGCACTGCAACTTTCTGAGTCAGATTATTCTGTAATAATTCTGCATTGAATAACACACTCATGCCAATAGCTTCTTGCTCTCTAAACAACTGCCATTGTCATAGTAACTAGCTGAGGAAGGAAAACAAAGGAGCCCTTAGCAGAGTGTTAATTATGCAAACAAGAAAATGAAGCAGTATTATACAAAGCTGCAGTTTCTCTGTTTTGCCTACAGATATTAGAGGTATAATAACCAGTCATTTCCCCAACTTGCATTTCTGATATGACAAAGACGCTGTTACGAATGGAACATATCATGTATAAAATTTAGAGATTTCATATAGAGTAATCTTCCTAATAAAGCCCGTACTTATAAAGGAACCTTTATTTCTTATTTAATGAGTGGCTAAGATTTTTTAAAGACCACCGAGGTGTGCTGATTGCTTACTCTGTAATGTGGATTTTTCTTATGGGGATTTTTGTGGCATTGTTCAGAAGATGTACTAAATGGTAGATTAAACAAAAACAACAAAACCGAGAAGGTAATAACTTAGGATAATAAAGCCAAACATATTGCTTCTCATCACATAACTAAAATGGGCTATTGAGAGATCAGCAGAATAGTAGGATGGGGTTTAATTTTGTAAAATATTTAGTCTGTAGGAAAGAGTAGGAAGAGGAAAAATAACTAGAGGTTCCGGAGCTATTGTTAGTACAACTTAAGGTGGAAATGAGTTGCCAAAGATGACAGGGCATGCCGGATGAGATTCAGATTCATGCACTACTTGTTAAAAAAAATAGAATCAGTAACCTTAGATAGGTGATCTCCTAAAAAATAAGTTGTCACCAAGGAGACTCTCTAAATAAACCAGATTCCTGCTGCTGTGAGATCTGCACATGACCTTGAAAATAAATGAATGTTGTTTGATAAAGTGCTAGATGTTTCCGGAGGTAGTGACAACTGAAGAAGCAGCAGTAAGGAAGAATAAAAAGGAACCAAAATAATTACTCTGAAAATACTTTGGGATCAACTGAGATGTTGCAAGGCACTGACGGTCTCTCTACTGGTGCTATTAGTTTCCTGGGCAATGAAGATGCCAAGCACTTTGCAGAGATCGGCCCATATCACCTTTGATATTCCAAAATAGACAAATGACGTAATGGAGAGCTGGAAATGTAAAACCCCTCATTCCCTGTAGTGTGAATTTAATGGAACATCACTGAGTTCTGTAGAGTAGAGATCCTTTGCTGGAGGACAGATGAAAATAGGGCTCCAGGTTTGTAGATAGCTCTGTAAGAACTATAGCTATGTTCACGATTACTAGCGTGATTACCGAAGTAAACCTAACTCATTCCTCAAAAATCCAAAACATAAAAACATCACCCCAAAATCATGAGATTGGCTTAAAATGTTGAGATTTTTGCACAAAAATAAATGTAATGTATTGTATTTGTCTTTTGGTTTCTGAGTCGCCAGGCTGCACTTTTTAAGCTTTTATCTGAAACGAGGAAGGCTAGAAAGTTACTTTTTTACAATAAAGACTAACATTCTTATCTAATGACAGGAATCTAGAAGTTGGAGCTTTAAGAAAAACACCAGATATGTGAGATACATGACAAAATCACAAGATCTGGCAACGCTGGTTTTGTTAATATAATTCCCCACAACACAATTCAAATGCTGTTTTGTCATCTCTTCTTAGGAAGCATCATCATTCAGAGAGATACATGTGAACATTATTTTCACATTAAAAAATCAAGATTTACTCATGGCATAAAAATTGCTCAAATGCTGTTGTTTTTCTATACATCTACAGACATAGAAGTAAGGTTAAGTGTGACATTATAGAAGAGCATTTTAAGGGGGAATGGGGAAAGAAAAACCAGGGATTGTTTTATCTTGGTTTTTATACTAAATGAAAGATCACCCTGTGAAAACAGTTGAGTTGTGAAAATAATTCATTCCCATCCTTTGCCTCCCCATCTTAACCTTGACACATAAATTAAAGAGAATGGAAGCAAAAATATTAGAATATTTCAATATTTTATGGCTGCTATATTTTATCTGGCATGACTAAATTTCATGGCACAGGTGAAACATATGAAACGAATATTTTATTTTACATATCGGCTGAAGTTAAAATTCAGTTCTCAGTATATCATTTAAAATGTAATTAATTGGGAACTCTGTTTCTTGGTAGTTTACTTTTCAAAATTCATTTAGCTTTTGTCACTTTCTGCTATAGTACGTTTCTGTTTTGGAAAACCAGATCAACAAACAAATGTGTCATGTTGACCTATATGGAGCAAACAGCTAGGTTAAGGGGGAAATCAATTATTTTTCTGAGCACTTAGGAAATAGAGAGCTGAAAGAGAAATGTAGCTGACTGCAAAAAAGCTGGTGATATGTAAGGCTGGGGTTTCTCAGTTAGGGTATGTCTAGACTACTTCCCTCTGTTGCCAGAGGGATGCAAATTAGACATACCGACATTGCAAATGAAGCGGGGATTTATATCTCCCGCACTTGATTTGAATAAAAATGGCTGCAGCATTTTGCTGAGTCAGCTTTCTTTGTCGCCCGATCCCCGTCTTGACAGACGCTTTTTGCTGACAAACTGCTGACTCCGCAAAACGCGGCGGCCATTTTTATTCAAATGAAGCACGGGAGATTTAAATCCCCGCTTCATTTGCAATGTCGGTGTGTCTAATTTACATCCCTCTGGCGACAGAGGAATGTAGTCTAGACATATCCTCAAGTAACCCAACTCTTATTTCAAAGGAGGTTGGGCTTCTAACTTCCTTAACCTCTGTGATGGGGGTAGTCTGCTGTAGAAGGTGGCAGTGTCTAGTGGTTAGCCCACCTCACAGTCTGGCTTCCCTGTCCATCCAGTCAACTGGTCCCTGTCCAGCCAGTCAACTGGGGAAAGGCTGGGAGAAGAGGACTAGTATAAAAGCTGCCTTCTCACTTACAGCCAGCAGATGCTGATAGGAGAGAGCTGGCCTGCTGAACCCTCTTGCTTGGAAAGCTAGTTGGAGCATGTGTTCAGCTGAAGAGAGCTGGCAAACATTCTGGAACTGAGTCTTCTAAAGCAAGAGGTCTGTGACCTAAACCTCAGTTCTAGAAGGAAGGCTGAAGTGGAACTCCTGCTTGATGGAAGGGAAGCCTGAGTGAGAAGCAAATTCCAGTCCCAGAAACAAAGATGTGGGGGAATTCCTGCCCAGAGGAGAGAGAGATCCATTGTTCTGAAATTGTGAGACAAAGGGACTGCCTAAAATATAGTCTAGCTGCTGTAGAGAAAGTGCTTGGAGGGAGTGTGCTTTGAGGAAGCACCTTTGTAGTTAGCAAGGGATAAGCTGTGAAGAAACATAGATGAAGATATGGACAACAAAGTCCAGGGACCTAGTGGAGACCTCAAAAAGCAGGATGAATGTAGGAGCAACTCAGGGAAGCAGTGGAGCAATTGACAAAACAGTCCCTTATCTATCTAAAACAGTTCCTGGGAAAAATCCCAAAGGGAAAAGTAAGCTTGAGTTCCACTGCTGTCCTCCAGTCGAAGAGGTGAAATTATCAGCACCAGAAGTGGAAGAGACCAGGAACTGTATGGTACCATAACATCGGAAGGACACTGAGAGCACTCCTGCAATACCCTATGCGGACATAAGGGGTTATCTGCAGGTGAGTGGTGTGACAACAGAATCCTTTCCAAATCCAAGGTTATATGAAGACTTGTGTTGATATGAACCTGGGAGAAGGAATGGGGGAAATTGCAGGCAATCAGGCAGAAAGAACCACAAGATTGGCTGAAAACTATTTCTAACGAGTCTAGCAGTAGCCTAGGTGGTAATGCAGTGTGATGGTAATAGCAGCCGCTGACTGTATAGAATGGCACTGTAGAGGTAGCTTTCTCCTTTGGCCACACAGTTACATGATATGGGTAGAACCTGGATAAATGCTATGTGAGATGGGGAAGGGATAGAGTTATATGAAGCAAAAGAACAAACCTGTTAGCATATCTTGAATAATTTAGTCAGGAGGGCTAAAACAACTTCTGGGTGGCATCTGATGACCTGAGAAGAATCCCCATGGGTTAGGCTCCAATGTTAAGGTGCGTCTACTCTGCAGGGCTTAACTCAAATTGAGCTAAGTCAATTACGTATCTTATTTCGCAATAGCTTATTTCAAAATAGGGAGCGTCTACACAGCACTTATTTTGAAATAGAGCACTCTTCCACTGACTTCCCTTGCGCCTCGTACAATGAGGGTTACAGGAGTCAGAATAAGAAGTCCTCCAGCTTGACAGTATTTTGACAGTATTTTGAAATAACTGTCTGCTGTGTAGACGCTGACTCAGTTATCCTTAGAGTTCAAAGGTTTAAGCAAAAGTCTATGCATCCTTAATGTTGAGGGTTCCTCCTACATGAAAACAAAACATCTTTTATTTTACTTTGCAAAGGCTGTGTTTGATATACAGAAATATACCCTGTAAACTGTGTATTTGTTTGGTTTAGTTTTCATTCTTTTTGCATCAATAAAATCTGCACCTGTTTGTTCTGGCACCAGCAATAGTTAGTTGTCTAGTCTATATAAATATTTCCCACCTGCCTTGCTTAGCACTTTTCCAGTGATTCACATCCAATTAAGTTGCTGTGGGTAATTAGCAGCCCAGATAATTCAGGAAAGCCAGGTACTTTTCTTTGGGCAACCGCAAACAGGTATTTTTACTGCCAGCACATCCCTATCAGAAATTCTAAGATATATAGGAGAGAAAACCGAGAATGAATTTGTGGGTGTTGCGTGTTAGGTGCAGGCATTAATAATTGACATACACAGCGAGAAAGATGGTGATAGCCACTCAGAGGGACTGTGATGATATCATGGTAACCATGAGAGCAAACCCCAAATGGTCTCTGATGACGATATATACGTGCATATTTTAATACACACTGTTGGAGGTTTTGTGTCTAATAGCTCATATAATACTGGCAATCTGTTTATTGAATTCATATATACATGTGCTCTTGGAAGACTGTCAGGGATAAGACTGGGCCAGGCATGCAAAAATAGGGGCAAGAACAGAAAGCCTGTTATTTCTTTGGCTCCTCCGCCCAGAAGCCAGGTGAAATTGTAGTCCTTGCATTCCCCAAAGAGGCTAATAGAGTTGGCTGGGCTGGCAGACAGAAGCTTGCTCCCTGCTGTGGAATAGGCAGTGGAGAGGGAACACTTTCCAGGTGACATTATCTTGGACACATGGGAACACAGTCAAGAACACGGTCACAACTTTATTAGCTGAACTCACCTGGGAACTGTCTGGTAATAGCTTGTACAAAGCAGATCTTGACTCCTCTATTCATTGCATTTACTTCTTCTGGTTTCCACACCTCCATATCTGGTCCCAGCCCATTGCTGTGATTCTCTGCCCTCATACAAAGGTTGAGAGGGTGGGGAAAGTAAGCTGTCTTCACACGATGCCAGAGATAAGGGGTTCCAACCCCATTCAACGTCTGCAGGGGATGTCTTTCTCCCCAAGTTAATTTCCCAAGCTGGTTTATCAGGGATGTGCACTCTATCACCTGCCACAAGGAGGTACCAGCAATTAACTTGGTGGCTTTACTACATCCCACTGGGTTCCCAGGTAGTTCATAACCCCTTCTCTTACATCAGGTTTTTACATAGGCTTTTGGAGGGGTGACTCCTAGGAGGGTTAGAAAAAATCAACCAGGGAAGATTTAGATAGAGTTTGTAATGGGGGGGGAGTGTCCAAAACTGGATTAAGGGATGGCATGGTGAATCACAGCTTTCATGCATTCTTGTAATTCTGAAACTGACCCAGTCAGAGCCATAGGAACTTTCCATGTGTAGAAGTGGTGCTGGGTATCTCTTTCCTCACCTGGAGAGAGGTTGCCTAGGAAATGGAAATTTCAGTTCATGGTGATGTCAAAGAATGTATATCGTTGATGTTTCCTGGGTGAAGTGGGATTCGATTTGTGCAGCAATAGAGGGCTTAGATCCACCACACATCTTGGAATAGAATATTGTTTCTCTATCCCACAGGGGACTGGAAGTTCAGGTCTGAGTAGGCCTGGACGTAGAACCATACTCTAAGGTGCAAAAAATGCAACACGAGCATCAGTGTTTGGATCTGCAGGTACAGAAAGTTGCACTGATCACGCAGTTCACCAGGAGGTTCACAGCTGGACCTCAGTGGTGGCATGTTTGGGCCTCTGAATTGACATGACAAAAATAGCATGATTTGGGACCAGATGATGTCCCTTTTACATTATTTGGCAGCCGGAAAGTAGCAACCAGGTATGATTATTGTACACTTGGATAAAAACCATTTGAGATAGTGTAAGGCGGTAGATTTAGTCAAAGGGCATGGAGAGAATCAGAGCCTTTTCCTAGGGGTGATTGCAAACAGTTCTCAAATGGTGCAGCAGGACGATGTCAGGCCTGCACAGATGGATTAGAGACTTCCCTGGGTTAAAAAATGAAGGTGGATAGGTTGTTCATTCAAAAATAATCTTAGTTGTCCCAATCCTCCTAGCCATGGGCTCTCTTTTGGTTTCTTTTGCTGTGAGTACTGCTAACCTCGCAGTCAACTTTCAAAAAAGTCATCCCACTCAACCGTCTCTTGAATCCGCCCTGGCTGCAAATAATTGTATCAAGATGTCCCTGCCCTCTCCCCATCATAACATGTATCTACGTACATAAGAACATAAGAACATAAGAACGGCCGTACCGGGTCAGACCAAAGGTCCATCTAGCCCAGTATCCTGTCTGCCGACAGTGGCCAGCACCAGGTGCCCCAGAGGGGGTGGACCGAAGACAATGATCAAGCGCTTTGTCTCCTGCCATCCCTCTCCAGCCTCTGTCAAACAGAGGCCAAGGACACCATTTTATCCCCTGGCTAATAGCCTTTTATGGACCTAACCTCCATGAAATTATCTAGCTTCTCTGTATCACCATCTACTCAGACACTACATTGAAATTAGAGGCTAAGCATGCTTGTGATGAGATTTTGAATCTATGGGAACATAATATGGCCCTCCTAATCTCTCTGATTCCCGGAAGAAACTGCTGCCATTGCCTGGCACCCCTATTTTTATACTCCACACATCGACAGGATACCAAGTGAATTGGAATGTTTTTTACCAGCTCTTCTAGGAAGAGTGTCAACCACTCCATGAGGCTTGGGGACCTTCAAACTTGTATTTTTTTCCACGTCTTTGCTTCTTTCCTGGTGAAGAACAGAGGAGACACAGAGCCCTTCAGCAATCAAACTGAAGTGGTTCTGTTCCTGGAAGTATTCAGGTTCTGCTCAAAAGAAAGCCCTTATCCATTTTAAATGCCTGTTTGCACTAATCCATCTAACTACATGCTGAGAAAACCACTAATTCTACTAGATATCATCACATAGCCGGCATTTCTTCTTTTTGGAATAATAATGATAAGCATATGCAGTGTTTGTAACCTAATGAGCAAAAGACTTTTCCACTGTAACAATCAGTAACAAACCAAACTGCCTTTCTGCAGTTGCTTTGTTGAATAATTCTTCTGTAAAGGCCAGCTACTTGATTTAATAATACCATCACCTTTGTGCTATAAATTGCTCTCAGGATTATTTCTGTGGCTTCCATTTAAATCTTAAAGCAGTTTGTTCAGAGGCTGTAGTCTAGACCTGGTCTACACCAGGGCTGTGTCTAGACTGGCCAGTTTTTGCGCAAAAGCAGCTGCTTTTGCGCAAAAACTAGCCAGCTGTCTACACTCATAGACTCATAGACTTTAAGGTCAGAAGGGACCATTATGATCATCTAGTCTGATCCCCGGCACAATGCAGGCCATAGAATCTCACCCACCCTCTCCTAGAATAATCTTCTCACCTATATCTCAGATATTGAAGTCCTCAAATGGTTTAAGGACCCCAAGATGCAGAGAATCCTCCAGCAAGTGATCCGTGCCCCATGCTACAGAGGAAGGCGAAAAACCTCCAGGGCCTCTGCCAATCTACCCTGGAGGAAAATTCCTTCCCGACCCCAAATATGGCAATCAGCTGAACCCTGAGCATGTGGGCAAGACTCACCAGCTAGACAACCAGGACCAATCCCAACTAGATCAACCCAGTCAGGGCTTTGTCAAGCCGAGACTTAAATACCTCTAGGGATGGAGACTCCACTACTTCCCTAGGTAACCCATTCCAGTGTTTCACCACTCTCCTAGTGAAATAGTTTTTCCTAATATCCAACCTGGACTCTCCCACCACAACTTGAGACCATTGCTCCTTGTTCTGCCATCCGTCACTACTGAGAACAGCCTTTCTCCATCCTCTTTGGAACCTCCCTTCAGGAAGTTGAAGGCTGCTATCAAATCCCCCCTCACTCTTCGCTTCTGCAGACTAAACAGACCCAACTCCCTCAGCCTCTCCTCATAAGTCATATGCTCCAGCCCCCTAATCATTTTGGTTGCCCTCCGCTGGATCCTCTCCAATGCGTCCACATCCTTTTTGTAGTGGGGGGCACAGAACTGGACACAATACTCCAGATGTGGCCTCACCAGAGCTGAATAAAGGGGAATAATGACATCTCTGGATCTGCTGGCAATGCTCCTCTTAATGCAACCTAATATGCCATTAGCCTTCTTGGCTACAAGGGCACACTGATGACTCATATCCAGCTTCTCATCCACTGTAACCCCCAGGTCCTTTTCTGCAGAACTACTACTTAGCTGGTTGGTCCCCAGCCTGTAACAATGCTTGGGATTCTTCCGTCCCAAGTGCAGGACTCTGCACTTGTCCCTGTTGAACCTCATCAGATTTCTTGTGGCCCAATCCTCCAATTTGTCTAAGTCACTCTGGACTCTATCCCTGCCCTCCAGCGTATCTACCTCTCCCCCTAGCTTAGTGTCATCCGCAAACTTGCTGAGGGTGCAATCCATCCCCTCATCCAGGTCATTAATAAAGATATTGAACAAAACCCATCCTAGAACCGAACCTTGGGGCACTCTGCTAGAAACCGACCACCATCCTGACATCGAGCCGTTGATCACTACCCGCTGGGCCCGGCCTTCTAGCCAGCTTTCTATCCATCTTACCGTCCATTTATCCAATCCACATTCCCTTAACTTGCTGGCAAGAATATTGTGGGAGACTGTATCAAAAGCCTTGCTAAAGTCAAGGTAGATCACATCCACTGACTTTCCCATGTCCACAGAGCCAGTTACCTTATCATAGAAGCTAATCAGATTGGTCAGGCACAACTTGCCCTTTGTGAATCCATGCTGACTATTCCTAATCACTTTCCTCTCCTCCAAGTGCCTCAAAATGGATTCCTTAAGGATCCCTTCCATGATTTTTCCAGGAACCGAGGTAAGACTGACGGGCCTGTAGTTCCCTGGATCGTCCTTCTTCCCTTTTTTGAAGATGGGCACTACATTTGCCTTTTTCCAATCATCCGGGATCTTTCCCGATCTCCACGACTTTTCAAAGATAATGGCCAAAGGCTCCTCAATGACATTTGCCAACTCCCTCAGTACCCTCGGATGC
Source organism: Pelochelys cantorii (assembly GCA_032595735.1). NCBI lineage: Eukaryota > Metazoa > Chordata > Testudines > Trionychidae > Pelochelys > Pelochelys cantorii. Next base: position 40,707,677 of record CM064329.1, on the reverse strand, counting down.
ATTAAGTCTGGACCCATGGATTTGTGTACATTTAGCTTTTCTAAATAGTTCCTAACCTGTTCTTTACACACTAAGGGCTGTCGATCTTCATCCCATCTTGCGTCACTTAGCGCATTAGTCCGGGAGCCCACCTTGTCCATGTATACAGAGGCAAAGAAAGCATTTGCACTGCTTTACACTGGCTGCTTGAATTTGCGCAAGAGCATTGATGTTCTAATGTAAGAAATCAGTGCTTCTTGCGCAAATACTTTGACGCTCTCATTCGGGCAAAAGTCCTTTTGCGCAAAACCTTTTGCACAAAAGGGCCAGTGTAGACAGCTCAGTTTTGTTTTGCGCAAAAAAGCCCCGATGGCTAAAATGATGATTGGGGCTTTCTTGCGCAAAACCGCGTCTAGATTGGCCACGGACGCTTTTGCGCAAAAAGTGCTTTTGCACAAAAGCGTCCATGCCAATCTAGACGCTCTCTTGCGCAAATACTTTTAACGGAAAACTTTTCCGTTAAAAGCATTTGCGCAAAATCATGCCAGTCTAGACGCAGCCTAGGAGTTTTGATTGGATTTTGCTGCATAAGGTCGATTTTCTAAATGACGCTTCCACGCTACCAAGCCTGTTGCAGCGACCTTAAGGGCCCCTGAAGTCGATGTTGGTTACTCCTGATTTCACGAGGAGTAACACTGTTCCCGACTTTGCATGCTTGAGTTTACCGAAGGGTAGACGCAGCATTGGTGAACGTCGAGGCTATGGGCCTTTGGGAGGCCTCCCACAGTTTTCCACTCTGACCACTCTGGCCAGAACTTGTGGCTCTACTGCTCTCCATGTGAACAGAAAAAGCCCCCAGAAAATATGAATTGCATTCCCCATGTGGCCAGCATTGCAAGCACATCCCAGAGCGAGCAGCATACTGTGGCCCATGTGGACATGATTTTAACCAATTCAAACACCAGACAAGTGCATTATGGGATGCTGATGACATGAGCCCATAACTCTCTGCTGCAGAGTTTTGGTTCCAGTGGGCACTGGGAACATAGTCCAGAATGCAAAACTACCCATGTTGCTTCGGTCTCTGAGGTGACAGTAGGCTTCCTAATGGGGACATGCTACTTCCAACTATAATGGATTCTTTGAAAAATCAGCTGTCAAGAAATCAACCATATTAGATTCCATCTTACCTCATAGTGTAGACATGGCCTTAGTCCCTGTAGTCACATTTTTATTCTTTAATTTTAATGTTAATTTCTCATCTCATTAATTTTTTTGCAATTTTTTTTTGTTTTCCCTCTTAGATTCTATCAGAGCTTACCCTGGCATGTGTTCCTTATACAAAAAACTTCTGGTTTTCTATTCTTTAATCTATTTCTGTTGTCTATATTGTCCTATAAAAGATATTTCAGATGTAAGAAATATCCAATGATCAGAAGGAGTTCCACACAGACACTTTCTCATTAAGTTCAACATGACATTGATTCACAATATATTTTGCAAAGCTGTGTAAATATTATATTTCACTGGGAATCTGATAGATTTCAAATCCAAATCTACAAAAAACAGCTCTGGGCAGGGGTCCCCCCGAAATCATTCCTTTTCCTTCGCTAACTTGGAGTTGTTTTCACATTTAAACAAAATTTTAGGGAGGAAGAAGGAGGAATGGAAGAAATCCCTAAGAAAGGAAACTAGAAGTTGAAGCCTCCATATCCCATGTTTAGTCAAATATTTAATATGAAACACTAGGAAATAATTTAGCATCAGGAAAGGAATGGGTGAGGGGACACTGAAGTCAAAGCAAGTCTTCTTGTTAAAAGCCTTTCTATTCACTTTAATAGGTTTTGGATTAATCCCTGGATGAATTAACAATCTTCTTTTATCTAGTTAACTACATTTCCTAGGGTTTTCTGTAACACCCACCACCATAGTAACTAATCACTTTCCAGGTTCATTAGCGCCACATTACAATATTAAATTACAGTATTCCTTGTAACGGTAGACATATTAGACAGCAGGTATTTTAAATAGCTGTTACTGAAAAGTCCATTTTAAACTTCCAAAAAGCAAACAAATAAAACCCCAATAAAATTACTAAAAGAATAAGTAAGCTATAATTTTAGCAGTCTTGAACATAAAATGGATATAAATATGAAGAAAAGAATGTCTCACAATAACAAATACAAGTACTCTAATTTACTGCCTCCTTTTTGTAAGCCCATTTTTCATGAATTCAGGATTAAGTGTCAGTGCATATAAGAACATAAGAGCAGCCATACTGGGTCAGACCAAAGGTTCATGTAGCCCAGTATCTTGTGTATGCTGTGTTAATATATGTACCCCATGTTAATAAAATAATTATTTAAAAAAACAAGGAGTATTGTATCTGGAACTTGAACTCTACTGATGAAGAAAAACTGAAAATAAACAACAGATCAAGACATTTAATCTTGAACACATACACCGGCTCTTGTGTAGATACTGTGAACTCCCAGCATTTAATAATTCCTTTACAAATCTTAAGAAAGTTAAACTTTCAGATACCACAGTCAAATCCAAAAACATTGTTTGACAGTTCCCAGCTTTTGATCTATACTTAATAGACTTAGCTTCTTGGTATCTAAGAATCTTCCATTTCCTAAATCCTGTGGCTCTTAGCCCCAAACTCATAATTCATATATTATAAAGTCAGAAGAAATCATATAGCTCATATAGCTGCCGTGGACCACTTATTGTCCACCTCGATCTAGTCTGATCTCCAGTATAACATAGGCCATAGGATGGCCCTAAACTAACTGTCTTTTGAACTAGAGTTTATCTTGTACATCTAATCTTTATTTTAACATTTGTAGTGATAGAGAACACACCACAACCTTTTGTAAACTGTTCCCATGGTTAATTATCATCACTGTTAAAAATTGCACTTTATTTCTGGTCAGACTGTGTCTAGCTTCATCTTCCAGTCATTGAAATTTGCCCTACATTTGTCTTCTGGAGTGGAGAGCACGCTATTATGAAATTTCACTTTGCCATGTAGGCCCTTTATAAACTATGATCAAGTCACCTCTTAACCTTTCCTTTGGTAAGCTAAACAGATTTTGCCTAAAGCATTTTTTCCAAACCTTTAATCATTCTCATGGCTTTTCTCAGACCCCCCTTAAATTGATAAATTAATCAGGCTAGGTTATAAAGTCTGCCTGTAAATGAAGAAATAATCAGATGATGATTCTGAGTAACTATTGAAAAGTCTTTGTTCAATTCTTCTTTCTCAGCTCATGCTGTGCTTCTTTCACCTTCATACTAAAGAGAGAAAACTTTCTAATTATTATATTATATTATATATTAACCTATAACAAAGGTAGTGATTGGAGCCTTTCAGAGATAGTGAGAGGTGTACATTAGAACCAAGCTTCCAGAACATTCATAGTAACAAACGTGATCTACTTTACAAGAATAAAGCAGGCACAATAGCTGCAGGCAATCAAACTTATGTTGATGAATGCTAGACCAGTGATCAATAAGACTCATACATTCCAAAAGACAATCTGTTAATTTCTCCACTGAACATGTGAAGCCAAAGCTAACATGGGCTTTCTACTCACCTACAGATCCCCAATGAGCAAAAGTTTCCCTCCTACAACTCTTGGTTATCATATGAAGTTTTCAAAACTAGGGACTAGTCTGATCAGATGTAAGACAATTGGGTTCTTCTATTCAAAACAGTTGGGTTAATTTTGGCCAGTGTATCTTTGATACTTTTCTAGGGTTTTTTTATATTGACTGCTTTGTTCTTTGACTCTATGGCAGTAATTATCTAGATTTGCCTGGTAACTTGAAAGAAAAAAAGAAAGAAAGAAAGAAATTAATTACCCATCATCTCTGAGGCTATGTCTAAACTTCAAGCTTCTTTTGGAAGAAGCTTTTCAGGAAAAGATCTGCTGGAAAAGCTTATTTCAAAAGAGTGTGTTTACACAGGAAAAGAATGCATCTATATAGCAAAAGCACAACGAAAAAGCAATCTGCTTTTTCAAAAGATAGCATCCACTTTAATTGGGCGCTATCTCACATTTCAGTTGTGATTAGTCTGGACGGAGTGGCCACCAGGGCACCTGTGTTATTTCCTGGAGGCCTCTTCTTTTGAAAGAATTCCCTCTTCTGTGTCCACACACGCCTTTTTCTGAAAAAGCTCACATGGTGCCACCATCATAGCCTCTGTTATCTGATAACTTTTAGCGCCAAGGTTAGGGTATTGACCTGGGATTAGGGGGACTCCCAGTTTAAATCCTCCCTGTGCCTAAGTGAGAAAAGATGAGAGCTCTAACTATTTCACTATGGGATATTCTGATATCCCTCAAGATACATAGAATCCTAGGGCTGGAAGAGACCTCAGGAGGTCATCAAGTCCAGCCCCCTGCCCAAAGCAGGACCAACCCCAACTAAATCATCTCAGCCAGGGCTTTGTCAAGTCGGGACTTAATAACCTCTAGGGATGGAGATTCCACCACCTCCCTAGGCAACTCATTCCAGTGCTTCACCGCCCTCCTAGGGAAATAGTTTTTCCTAATATCCAACCTAGACCTCCCACACTGTAACTTGATACCACTGATCCTTGTTCTGCCTTCTGTCACCACTGACAGTGGCAGCTTCGATCTTCCTCTGTAGTGTAGACATACCCATACTAACAAATTGTAAAATTGTACATATATAATTTGCTCTAACCCAATTTCTCAGATGGGTTTTGCCCATGAAAGCTCATGATACTCTTTTATATATATATATATATATATATATATATATAGTCTCTAAGGGTATGTCTACACTGGGGGCTAAAGCTGAGTTAAGATACACAACTTCAGCTATGTTAATTGTTTAGCTGAAGTCGAAGTCAGGAGCGGTCCTAGACGAGCCGCTGGCAACTGGAGCCCGAGGAGAAACGCGCGATCGGCGCCCCCGCCTCCAAAGTCCTCAACGGCCATTTATCTTGGTGTCCTAGGCAACCGCCTACTTCGCCTGTATTGACAGGCCACCACTGGTCGAAGTACCTTAACACAACTTTTAGCACTGTCTACATAGCAGGAAGTTAAGGGAAGAACACTCTTCCTTCAACTTCTCTTACTCCTCATGAAATGAGGGTTACAGAAGTTGGAGTAAGAAGCCAATTATTTCGAAATAATGGGCTTGCTGTGTAGAAGCACACACTGTTATTTTGAAATAAGTGTTCAGTGTAGACATAGCCTAAGGTACTACAGGACCACTTGTATTTTTAAAGTTACAGACTAAGATGGCTACCCCTCTGAGATTTTGGGCATTAAAAAGTTGACAATCACTGGTCTGAGGTATATATTTCTCCCTATTCATTGTACAGTGAGCCTAGGTACCTAACACAGGTTTTATAATTGACAGTGATTTTTTAAGAGCCTAAAGTTGGGTACTGTGATACTCCAGGTCATGATGATTAACTCCTTTTGTGCATCCAGCTCTAAGTTACTTTTTTCACTTAAGAATATACTTTCATATATTGCTGTCTACTTTCTGGTTCAGTTTCCAGGGCAAATGGTGGTTCATAAGCTGTACTGTAGCCCCCTTTAACCTGAGAGCCTGAGAGAATTGGCTGATGTGATTGCAGAGCCATTGGCCATTATCTTTGAATGGAGAGTGGCTGTTCTCAGTGGTGCAGAATGACAGAACAAGGATCAATGGTCCCAAATTGCAGTGGGGGAGGTCTAGGTTGGATATTAGGAAATACTATTTCACTAGGCGGGTCGTGAAGTACTGGAATGGGTTACCTAGGGAGGTGGTAGAATCTCCATCCCCAGAGGTTTTTATGTCCCAGCTTGACAAAGCCCTGGCTGGAATGATTTAGTTGTGATTGGTCCTGCTTCGGGCATGGGATTGGACTGAACGACCTCCTGAGGTCTCTTCCAGCCCTATGATTCTATGGTAAAATTTTGGGCCCCATTGGTGTTCCAGATGAGAGTAAAATATGGGGATAGGTATTTCCATGATGTAATTTTTTTATTTACAAAGAATAATTCTTGTTTCTGAATGAAGTAATAAAGTAACAGGAAACAGCTACTTTTGCTCATAGCCCCAAAAATACTCTTTTCAGTCTGCACCCCAACCCAAAATATTCTCCCTAAATTTCTTCTAGGGCTTGCCACTATGTTTTTAGCCGTTTTTCTTTCTCATCCCTTCTCAGTTTGTTTTAGTTCTGGCTCCCCCTACCATCACGCACCCAAATTCTACAAGGCTACCAAAAACACCACTCCAAAAAGCTCCTGGGCTTTTTTCTTAGGTGGGTTTTATACTTTCCATTATGTTAACTGAAGAGTGAGTTCACACCTATGAGTCCCATCCTAAACTTTCACCCATCTCATCATTGTCCTCTTTCAGAGCCTATGGAAGCTGGAATACTCAACTCTCACTCTCTTGTTCTCACTCTATAGCTCCCTCTAGCAGACTTTATTGCACATGCTTGCTAGATCAGGGCCCTATGCTCTCATGGACTTTCTTGAGTATTGAAGTGAGGGTATTTGATCCAAACACCTTGCACTCGTATGTTGATCCACTCCATGATCCAATAGGGCCCTTTGTATCTCTATCAGGATCCTATTTAAAACACAATTGTTCTTCTCTACCATTTTCAGGGCCACCCATTGTTTAGCGTTCTTCATTAGCGTTGAAACATTTTATACTTGTTGATGTGAAGAATACAAATGCCTACGCTGATCTGCCCCTTCCCCTCTGTTTAGTATAGGGCTGCCAGCCCTCCAGGATTGGCCTGGATTAATGTAAATATTAATCATTAGTGAAAGATTGTGTAATGTGAGTACATCTCCAGGAATACATCCAACCAAAATTGGCAACCCTAATCCAACCTCTTTCATTTATGAGGATCTGGTAATACTTGTTAACTGCACAGGCTTGTCTGACAAAGTGTGACTATTTTTGAGTCCTGTTCGTGCCTTAGTTTCACCCATATGCTGCACTGTTGCCTAGTGGGGGTTCAAAGAGATGTTTGCTCAGATACAGCTTAGGAGATGTAGGTATGGGTGTTATCATGCCCCTGCCCCTCTATGCTATATGAAAATTGGCTTGTGAATATGCATAACTCAGAAAAGCTTTAGGCAAAATGCAACATGTAATATATAATGTTTAAGTTACTCTGCTGAATGTGCATAGTCTATTTTTGTGCATGTATCATTCTTGTATGTGAAGTTAGATATACAAAGTGTGAATTGTTTATCATTCTAAATGTGCTAATAAGGGCCATTGCTGGTACTGAAACTTAATGACCCGGTGTTCAAGATAATCTGTGCATGGCTTTGTTTTTTTCCCTGTAAGCCTGGATTGTGGTTGGTCATACTGGGATATGTGTCCAGGAGACCTGATGCTGGAACACATTTTGGATCTGGTACTTTTCCACTCAAATGGGGGGAAAAATTGAACCAAACACAAAGAATTCCCATCTTGGGCAAAAGGGAATACATTGGGGAAACCAAACAATAGGAGAAGTGGCCATATGCCAGGATACCCCAACTTACCACCCACGATGCCTGCTGGGAACATCTAAGACTGAACAGGGGGGAAGGACTGGTCCGCAATCTAGGTGGCTGCCTAGATTATGAAAGATGATCAGAACAACTGTTAGGGTAAAAGTTTGCATGTAACAAGTTTTAGTGTATTAGGATTAGCTGGCATGTTTTGTTTATGGTGGTTTAGTAGCAGAGGGCACATCTAGACTATGTTTCTTTTTCCCAAAAGGATATATGCAAATTAGTACCAAATTTGCATATCCTCTTTCAATCGTATTTTTGAAAGTGGGTATTTTGAAAGTGAAAGTAATCTGGATGCATTTTTTTCAGAAAAAACTCTTGAAAAAACCTCTTCCTTAAAAAAGGAGGTTTATGCAGTTTTTTGAAAACAGGTTTTTCCCCAGAAAAAAAAGTATGTCCAGCCTACTTTCACTTTCAAAAGACCCGCTTTCAAAAATCCGATCTGAAGATATGCAAATTAGCACCAAATTTGCAAATTTCCTTTAAAAAAATGTAGTCTAGACATGCCCTTACTGTGATCTCCCTGTTTTCACTTGCAATAATTTAAATAATATTTTTTATACTCAATAAAAGACCTTTTTCTTTTTTTAACAAGCCCAGTTACCTAGTGGGGAGCACCCAATGTGCATATCTCTTTCATTTATAAAGATGGTAAGTTTACAAGCATTTTCTGTGTAAAACTTTTAAACAGAGTAAGAGGGATTGGTTGGGGGTTTTGTTCCTCTTTGGAGCTGTCAAGAACTTTATAGCTGAGCTGGTTCAGCATCTGTGTTGTTCTGCTGAGGGGCTGTTACCCCAACTCTCTACCTTGGTTAGGGGAGACCAGAGCTTCTGGCCCAGCAGGATAGGGTGAGCCCCATAGAAGTTCTGCCATACTGAAAGGATTCCTCCAAGAGGCTGTTCCAAAGCTGGACCTTTTAGCATTGATCTCGTGGATCTGTGACAGTTTGATGTTCCACTTTTGGCAGTCTGGGACTATCTACAATTTATGTACAGTCTTTGGGAATCTACGTTAGTTACTGGAAGAAGAAAAAAATTCAACATGTTTTCCAATATTATTGGACAACTAAAAATAAACATGCACAGCCTTTAAAGGAGGTCACCTCAGTATGGAAAGAAATCCATTCTTGGATGCTATTGTGCAGGCGAGAGAAATACCACCAGAGGATGAAGCAAAACGCTTATTACATGTAAGCAAGCTAAGGGATCAGTTCTTCATGCCTTCCACATGCAGAAGGCCAGTGAGAGACCTGTGGGTAAACACCCTGGCAGGATCACATCTAAGGATATCCACACTGACTTTTCTGTACCTTAGCTAAGTATTCTGCACCCCATCATCATAATATCTGGGCAACTTAGTTCTTCTCTACCTCACGGAAGGGCTGCCTAAGTAAAATATTGTAAGGTGCCCAGATACTATGATAATGGGGTGCAGAATACTTAGCTAAGGTATAGAAAAGTACAGATGGAGTACAGAGACCATGAATAAGTTCACAAAGTCACACAAGAAGCCTACAGTAGAACAGGAACTTCAATCTGGGCTTTCCAAGTCTTAGGCTAGTGACATAACCACTAAATCGCTCTTTCCTTATATATCCATGATGCCCACCAAACAGGCCAGCCAAGACAAGCTAATCAAAAGAAATGTTGGAATTATTCATTGCAGGTGGTTGTCCTATGGAATTTAAACAGCGCTCATCATTTAGAAGAGACACACTGTTCCATTTATTTATTAGAAGGAGAAATAACTCACTACCATGTAGGAATCCAAGGTCAGAAGCTGGGCTTGGTACTTTGCTCTTGGCTCCCAGGGACTGGAGTCTTTGCAGAAATAATGCAGCTCTCTGTGGATATGCAGCCTATTGTATTACTGTAACACAGCAGGCCTCAGCATGAAACGAGGCATAAAGGATCTGCCGACAAAGGGTTCTGGGGTTGGCAGATCCCCATCTAGACTGCCACGCTGTGCCGACAAACAGCTGATTGGCACAGCATGGCGACCATTTTGATTTAAATGAAGCAGCAATTATTTAAATCACCGCTTCATTTCCCTTTGTCGTCCTGCCTCATCTACATGGCTCCGTTGATGGAGCCATGTAGTCTAGACGTACCCTTGGGAATGAGCTTCTCATCCACTCTGGAGCACCCCCTTTCAGCTGGTGTCACCTGTTGTTACCTATTTTTCTCCACCTCTGCTCCACATCCCTCCCAGACCTTGGTATCCTCCCTCTGGGTACTGCCCTGCCACAGTGGCCCCACACTCTGGGGTCCTCCCCCCAGGAACTCCCAACCCCCTATGCCCACCTTGCCTCAGTGACCCACTACAAGTCTTCATCTAGCCCCTTACCTCAAGGGAAAACTGCAGTCTGAAATGGCCACTCCTCATTGGCAAAGGGGTGTGGACCTGCTGCCTTTGCCTGCCCTGGCTGCCTCTCTGAAACTCTAGCAGCCTCAGGCCTTGCTTCAGGCCCTGCAGCCTGAGAGTTTGCCTGGCCAGAGCTTCCCCATCTTTCCCTACCTTCCCTCAGCCCTGCTGTAAGTCAGGATGCCTCTAGCTTCACTAGCAACTAGGTCCCTCCTGCTCTACAGCAAGAGTGAGTGTAAGTCTGTCTCCACCCCGCCAGGAGCCTTTATTTATACTGCCCTCAGCTGGGCCCTAACTGGCTGCTATCAGCTGCAACTGTGGCTCCTCAGCTCCACTCCTCCTGCCCTCTTCCAGGGCTGGGTTTTAACCCTTAAAGGGCTAGCATGGAGCAGATGCCCCATCACAATTACTATGCAGAAACAATAGCTAGTACCATCATTCAGTAATAGCAATTGCCTGCATTGTGGAGCTCAGTAGCTAACAGCTGTCATATAACTACATTCTCCTTTTCCCCATCTGCTGCTAAATGTAAAAGAGGGAACCCCAGTAGGATTGGTGACTTTCTCTTTACAATCCAAAAAAGCTCTTTAGATTTCTCAGGTCTCCTCTCACATTGGGTAATTCTGCAATTTGTCAATTCTTGCAGACAACTGCCAGCTTTTTCATTCTGCAACCAAGCAGGGAATTTCTTTTACATAATAACAAAATAACCTTGCCCCGGTTCGATATTCCAGACAGTTTCTTTCCCAATTTATTTTCACATCAGCAGAATTTCTCTTTGCACCTTGAAATAATGATTCCAAAGCATCCACTTGGAAACTTAAAATAACCAGTCATTTGTTTGGGCTCATAGAGCACCTTTGGGTAATATGATAGGTTTATCTTTCACTGCATCACTGTGTATTATGTTTTCATTTCTCATTATAGTTCATTTAATTCTATCTCATTCACTTATTTCTAGTTCTTTACAATTCTCTTTCCAGTTACAAACCATTATCTCCTTCTTGTTATTATACATTCCCTAATCATCATCTATTATCCCTTTATTTTAGCAATTGGCTTTTTGCTCCTTGATATCTTTCGATTTTAACTCCATGTAATTTGACCCTTTTTGTTAATTCTTTGTTTTATCCTCGAGCTATTCTTTATTCTTTGTCCATCTTTTATCTTTTCCTATATATTGAAATTCCAACAATTGTATGGTTTAGCTACTGTTTCATCAGTGGTGAACTTCAGAGAGCTGTCCAAACATAAAGATGCTTTTCATGATAAAGATTAGAAATAGAGCTTGCATGAGATTTAAAAGTAACAAAAACAAAACAAAAATAGCAGTTATAGGAATTAGAAAATTGACCATAACTTAAAGAACTAAAAGCCTAATATATAAAATACCATGCACAAAGTTGCATTCATTTTAGGGATATATGGCATGGTATGTAGTATTTGGCTTAATAATCAAAGTAAAAAACATGTATACTTTTCTGATACTTTGGACTGGTCTACACTGGAAAATTAGATTGGTTTACTTATGTCCCTCAGGGATGTAAAAAATCCACACTCTTCAATGGCATTGTTAAGCCGATCCAAGTCCCCATTAGACAGCACTAGGTTGACAGAAGAAGTCTTCCATTGATGTAGTTACCACCTTTGGGGCAATGGACTTCTTACACCAATGAGAGAACTCCTGTTGGCATAGCTAGCATGTCCACAGTGAAGCACTAAATAGCACATCTGTGCCACTGTAGCTTTTTAAGGGTAGACATACCCTATGTTTAAGTTTCCTCTATATAAAATGAGAGCAATACTAAAACTTCACAGGAGTACTACATGGCTTCATTGGCTGATGTGGGCAGAATTCTTTGAGTTCCATTAATTACTAGAGTAGTGCAAAGTTTGATTATTTAATGCACAATGCTCTCATCCCAGAGACTAAAGTCTGATTAATACCATAAACAGAAGTGAGTTTGCCTGTCTCATCCTAATTCGGTTTAGATAGTTCTCTGTACCACAACACTACCACACCATTTGGTGAGATTAACAGAAGTCTCATCTAAGAGCAATGAGAATGCAGGTCAAGGAGTAGCTGCATTGGCAGAGTTGAAAAATGTGTCACGTAACTGACTGCACTATAATATGCCTGAATCTAGGGCTATGAGTCCTTTCCGAATTTTCACCAGCACCCAGTTTCAATTTTTTATCCCCTCCCTTTCTTTATCATTTAACATGGCTGTATTCCTGACAAATACAACAAGGATTCAAGCATTCAGCTAACATAGCAATAAAAGAAAAAGGTGTGATGGTCTGTTTTCACATTAGATAGCATTTCCTATGAGTCAGTAATACATGTCTCTTTTTCCACCACTTTCATATCTGATTACTGTGCGTCACTTAATACATAACATGGCTTGAATTTCTGGGCACAAATAAGCAGTCACATTTTTCTGCTTTGGAAATCTTCAGAAGAAATATGAAAAAATTCCTTTAGTTTCTTTACTATATATTATCATTTAGGAGCTGAGAATATACAGTCTATCAAAAATACGTTCTTACTTATGCTGATGCTAATGAAAAGTTATTATTACTGTGGTAATTCCCCCCCTAAGAATGTAGTTATTGGAACAAAGATAACGACTCACATTGGAGAGTGATTAAGGGCTCACATGATTAAGGGCTCACCATTGGCTCCTTAAAGAAGAATGAACTGATTTGGATAAAATAAGAACAGATCCAATTCTCTACACAGCACTTGAAGTAATTCCTACCCAAACTTTTGATTAGGTTTGAGACAATTTGCAAAATTTCTGTCTTCAATATTCGCATAGGTCTTTTTTTCCCTAGTCTTCCCACTGACTTCAACTGGCTTTGGCTCAGACCCTAGCAGAAAAAAATACTTTGGCCAGATCCTTGGCAAATCTAAATAAACAGAGCTCTATTAACGTCATTGAAATTGCATCAATGTACACTAGTTGTGGATCTGAGCTCCTACTCTCCTCATCTCTAATTTCAGGAAATTACAAGTGCAATCTGTACAATGACTTTAACAGGACTACTTGCGTAAGTAAGGGGAGCACGTTAGTGTAGATGAGTTTGGTACATTTGTGTCGCAAATGGCTCTTATGAACTATAGAAGGAAACTGTTTTTGTGTTTTGGTGCCAGTATTTCAAGGGAACATTAAATACTGGCTTTCATTGAAACACAAACATTTCTGTTCCTATTGGGATCTGTGAAATCTTCACCCTTCTCTGTTTTTTTAACCAAACCTGAATCTAGGATCTATTGTCTGGATGATGAACAGTGAAGTCAATGGGAATTTTGCAGCTAACTTTCATGGGTGCGCTAGCTTGTCGTGGACTCCTGTACATAAATGTCCTTTTTCTTTAAAAGTCTGGTCTTGAATTGCTGAATGGCTTTGATTTCCTTTAATTTAAATGGTATTTGAGGGCATTCAGCTCCTTGCAAGATTGGGACAATGAAGACTATGCAGGGAACTGAAGGATCTCAAGACCTTTGAAAATCAGACCTTAGGTGCTTCAGTGAAAGTGAATGTTCCACCAGAATGGATAAGAATCAGTTCCACACTGATCACAGGAGCAAGTATTATGACTGATTGAAGTGTCTTATAATGTTTCCCATACAATTAACTGCTGTGAAATAAGCACACAAGTCCTTGCTCTTGGGGGCAATTTTTGCTACCTTTCGTCACGCTAAGTAGAACTATCCTTATTCCACAAGAAGTTCCTTGAAAAAAATGGCAGTACTTAACAGCATAAGGTAACCATTTAACATATTGTAGCCCATAGTAAAAATCTGTCAAACTTATGACCTTTCTGTGCTAGATTTGGTCTTTTATCTTTTATGGGTACACCTAATACTAAACTGGTTGGCATTAATATATTGTTCTGCATGTCATTATTCTCTAGAATTTGTTTGAGGGTTTTTTTTAAGCATTATAATTGGCAATTTGGCAGAGTATATGGTATGAGCTAATGAGCTGCAAGTACAGATTGTACTTGCAAATTCAAAGAATTTACACATGAAATGTTATCATGAAAATAAGCACTCCAGCTCTGGGCCAGACTCTGCCCTACCTCACACCTGCACCACCCCATGCTTGGACCTACGGGGGAAAGTTCTCTGATAAATTCGCTTATGTAAATACAACTATTACCTCTCACCTTGAGCATTTAGTACATTGCATTGCCCGGCATTAGGCTTATTTTCAGTGGCAGAACAGAGCTCAAAACAGAACAGAGCTCAGCGTAGCTTTGGGGTTGAAGGTGAATGAATCTAAGGCTACATCTACATGGCACGGCTTATTTTGAAATAAGCTATTCCAGAATAGGTATTCCAAAAAAAGCTTATTTCAAATTAGCATGTCTATACTGCAGGGAAGCCTCAAAATTAGTCCAAGGCAGGCTTCCCTAATGTAGACATGCTAGCTCGATTTAGAGCCCCAGGAGGCACTGGAGAGGACTAACTTAGAATGGCCCTGGTGAGGGGCTATTTCAAAATAGCAGCAGTGGAGCGTCTACACACGCCTCATTTTGAAATAGCTATTTTGGAATAGGCGTTATTCCTCACAGAATGAGGTTTACAGATTTCAGAATAAGCCATCCATTATTTCAAAATTATTTCCAAATATCAGAATGTCTGTGTAGACGCTCACATTGTTATTTCAAAATAATGCTAGTTATCTCGAAATAATGGTGCAGTCAGGGGCGGCCCATGAGTATAGGCCGATTTGGCGGTCGCCTAGGGTGCCGCCTTCAACGGGGTGCCCAGGGCACCTGATGATGATGTCACGGGGTGCCCGGGGCACCCGATGATTATATCACACCATTGACGGCCGTGCAGGCGGGGGCGCCGATCGCACACTCCACCTGGGGCATCAGCTGCCGCAGCCAGCCTTGGACCGCTCCTGGGTGCAGTGCACACACATCCTCAGTCACCCTGATGACTTTCCTGATCCTGTAACTGACTAGGAGCTGAACTATCTGCTGATACAAGTTAGAGGATCTTAAGGAGTTACAAACAGCTGTGATGATGCAGACTTCAGTGCAGGCTGTACAAACCTGCCCAGAACCCTGGGTACAAACCCTGTGTTCCAAGCCCATGCCACCATCTCTTCACTGCCATTTTAGCTTCACTAGCTGTATTAAAGCTAGCATGGGTATGTTACTCAAGCTGCAATCATGCCATGAATTGCAGTGTAGATATCCTGGAAGAGAAGTGGGAATTTGGGACCCAGCCCACTGTATTTATTTTGTTTGAGGTGGATTCTATTTGTCAAGAAAGTCTTATAGGTCCTGTTGCATCCTGGGCATGTTTTGAACATTAGTGGTAGTGCTCTGTGTGAGTGTGTAGAAGAAATGGATTAATAACATGAAACTGTAGCCTAGAACAGCATATATCAGGTGGATTTTAAATTCTTGTGTAAACTTCCTGAAGCCTGGAGACATGTTTGAGGCATGAATGAGCTTGTACTTTTCAATGCCTTCCATATCCCTTCCCTCTGTGGCAAAAATGACAGCTCAATTAACGGCTCTGATATTTGTTGCTAGTCTCTTCCTTACAATCATTGTGTACTTTGTACTCATAAAGGATATTAAAAATGAAATCTTTTCTGTGACTCTGCTCATGGGCTTAAAGATAATAATGAGAACATTTAATTGTTGTGGTAGATTTCCTAGTTAGGGTGAATCCATGTTCTATGAGCCAGTTGTACGTAAAGAAAAAAGGGCTCTGACCCAATAAGTCTTTTCTGGGATGGTGTCACAGGAGAATATCTGTGGGGACAATTTACGGTGACATTCACGTTGGCTACGCTGGCCATCTGTTTTAAATCTCCTCTTAAAAGGGCAGTAAGAGTGGAGTATTGTAACCACTGCCCCTCATTATTATAGATAAATAGAAATAAATAATAGGTAACATTTTCTAAAGCATTTCAGTGACTAAGGAGCTTAAATCCCATTTTCAAAAGAGACTTAGGCATTTAGAAGCCAAAATCTCAATGAAAGACAATAAGATTTTGTCTCCTAAATGCTTACGTCACTTTTGAAAATTAGGTTTCTATGTCAGTTAGGAGCTTCTGAAAAAAATTACCAATACTTCTTGGCTGGGTGGTGGTAATACATGCATAATTGCCTAAATGCCCTTTGTGCCTTTGAAAATCTCTCCCTACATGTCTAGCTGTGTGGATTGATGCCTGTTTTTAAAAACTGGGAACAAGTGCTTTGTGAGAGATTAGGTTCTAAAAGGTTAACTGAGATCAACAGTTGCTAAACTTCATATAAGTCTCAGAAAAGATTTGGGGCCGTGTCGGAAAGCCTATTGCAAAATTATGTAAGGCTTTTATTATAGGCAATGTTTCAAAAGGTTTCGTTGTGTTTGTAAAAATGCATAAAAATGATTCAGATTTCAATGATGAAATGGTTTTACGTCAGTCTTGAACTGTCATTATCCAGCTATTAAATCCAAATACCAAAGTTTTCATATTAATTAATTTCACAGTGTAATAAAATGGCAAATTACTACAATAGTTCTATTTGAATGACTAGTGTAAATGCTGCATATAGAGTCACTACACTTCTATTCAACTCAGCTGAACTTTAACCTAATATTTTGCATTATTTTATTTGATTCTAAATCCTCCTATATTAACATCCAATTTACCAGAAAGAAAAAAAGTTATACTGACAGGAAGTTAGGGTTATGGGGGTGGAAAATATATATTATTCTACCAATGGTGTGGGGGTGGGGGGGAGGAAAGAGGAGGAACAGCTGTTTCTTAAGTAATAAGATATAAGTGATATCAGTCCCATTGATTTAATTACATTGTAACCTTAATTAACAAACATCTGCTTCCCATGTTCTGTTCCCAAAGGCCCTGACATTCTCGACACAATCAAACATTCTTGTATTTTTAATGATCAAATATTTCTGAAGCATCAGTTCTGATCAGAATGAGCTACTGTGCTAGATATAAAAATTACGAAACCAAAAGGAAAAAAGATCCTTCCTTTCCATCTTTTCCCTCAGATCTGATTTTCTGGTTGTTTGCAAGGGAGAGTGAAGCTCCCCCTTGCAAATATATACATACATATATAAATGTTTGCCTTCCAAGCAGGGCCCCCATGTGGGGGGTGGGGAGGAGAAAGGGTACATTTTAAAGGGCCCAGAAGCCTTGAGGTACCCAGCTCAGGCTGCAATCCTGATTGCCATGAGGAAAAGTTGTGGCCAAATTGTAGATCATGCCAAAGGATATTTATAGCAACTTATTTCCCTGTATCTAAGTATCTGTTATAGAATCATAGACCTGGAAGGATCCTTGAGAAGTCATCAAGTCCAATCCCCTGCACTCATGGCAGGACCAAGCACCATCTTGATCATCCCTGACAGGTGTTTGCCTAACCTGTTTTTAAAAATCTCCAAGGATGGAAATTCCACAATCTTCCTAGATAATTTATTCCAGTGTTTAACCACCCTGACAGTTAGGAAGGTTTTCTTAATGTCCAGCCTAAACCTCCTTTGCTGCAATTTAAGCCCATTGCTTCTTGTCCTATCATTAGAGGTTGAGAATAATTTTTCTTCCTCTTCCTTGTGACAACCTTTTGGATACTTGAAAGATGCTATGTCTCCTCAGTCTTCTCTTTTCCAGACTAAACAAACCCAATTCTTTCAATCTTCCCTCATAACTCATGTTTTCTAGACCTTTAATCATTTTTGTTGCTCTTCTCCAGACATTCTCTAATTTGTCCACATATTTCTTGAAATGTGGTGCCCAGAACCAGACACAATACTCCAACTGAGGCCTAATCAGCACAGAGTAGAGCAGGAGAAATACTTCTCATGTCTTGTTTACACTACTCCTGCCAATGCATCCCACAATTATGTTTACTTTTTTTGCACCAGTGTCATACTATTTACTTGTGGTCCTCTATGATTTCTGGATCCCTTTCCACAGTACTCCCTCCTAGGTATTCATTTCCCTTTCTGTAACTGATTGTTCCTTCCTAAATAGAGTACTTTGCATTTGTCCTCATTTAATTTCATTCTGTTTACCTGAGACCATTTCTCCAGTTCTTCTAGATCCTTCAAAGAACTTGCAATCTCTACCAATGTGGTATCATCTGCAAACTTTATCAGTGCACTCTCTATGCCATTATCTAGATCATTGATGAATATATTGAACAGAAATGGTCCCAAAACTAATTCCTGCAGAACTCCACTCATTATGCCCTTCCAGCATGTCTGGGAACCATTGATAACTACTTTATGGGAATAGTTATCCAACCAAACATGCACCCACCTTACAGCTGGTCCATCTAGTTTCTACAGGTTGAAATTCTCTTAACCAGGATTCCCTGGTCTGGCAACATCCATGGTCTGGCAGGACTGTGGACGTTGCAGGACCAGAGAATCCTGGTGGAGAGCTAGCACTGGGAGTGCTGCAGGCTGGCAGGACAGTGGGAACATGACACATGCCAGCAGGGCTTCCTGGCAGGGCAATGGGAGTCCCATGCATAATAGCAGGGCAGCGGGAGCCAGGTGCACAGAGGCTGCTAGGCTGCCTGTCATGACAGCAGGAGCCAGGCACTGCAGTGAGAGCCCAGCACAGCAGCAAGAGCCCGGTGCACACAGACATGGTGGGGCTGCCGGGTGCTTAGGGCAGCGGGGGCCAGCGAAAGGGGGAGCCGGCTGGGAGGCTGGTAGTTGGGCCAGGGCTGGAGAGAGCTGCTGCCAAGGGGGACAGAAATGACCTCCCCAGTCTGGCAAAATCCCTCATCCAGGATGGATCTGGTCCCCAGGATGCCAGATCAGGGAGGTCCAACCTGTTTTTCCCTAGTTTATTAATGCGGTCATTGAGACTATCAAATGCCACATATACCACATCTACTGCTTCCTCTTTATCCACAAGGCATGTTATCCTGTTAAAGAAAGCTGTCAGGTTGTTTTAACATTATTTGTTCTTTACAATTCCATGTGGACTGTTACTTATGACCTTATTATGTTCTAAGTATTTGCAAACAATTTCTTTAATTATTTGCTCCTTTGTCTTCTCCTGGTGCAGAAGTTAAGCTGACTATCTGGGTTGGCCTCATTTCCTTATTTATAGCTTGGCACAATATTTTCCCTTTGCCAATCTTATGGAATCTCTCCCATACTATGTGACTTTTCAAAGATAATAGCTAAAGGCTTGGATATCTCTTAATCAGCTCAAGTATTTTAGGCTGCATTTCATCAGATCCTGGTGACTTGAAGACATCTAACACGTATAAGAAATTTTCTCATTATTCCGTTCCCATTTTAGCTTCTGAACCTACCCCAGTTTTATCCAGATCTTGTGGGATTTGCTACAGCCAATCAGAAGCCGTGTTAGATCAGTCTCGCCCAGCAATCTAAACAGCGAGTTGCTGGGCTTGTGGGCCTAGGCCATGCCCTTTTCTAAAGTAGCATGTATGTGCTTGTGTGGTTAAACTAGAATTTGTAGTTTGAGACTGAGAGACAGAGAGCTTTGTGCTCCTCAGTGTGACATGGTCTATCATACAAAGATGAAGATGAACACCAATCCCAAGGTATGTCTACACTAGCTCGTTAGTTCGAGCTAGGTAGGCAAATGAGGGCAACCGGAGTTGCAAATGAAGCCCGGGATTTAAATATCCCGGGCTTCATTTCCATGTTCCCGGGTGCCGCCATTTTTAAATCCCCCTTAGTCCGAACTAACTGCCCGCGGCTAGCCGCGGCAGTTAAACGTTAATTCGAACTAACTCCTTAGTTCGAATTAACTGTTACTCCTCATTCCAGCTGTTCTTGCACAAAAACTTGCCGAGTGTCTTCACTGCACGCGCATTATTGCTCAAGTAAATTTACAGTAAAGCATCAGAAAAGAGGGCTTCTTGCGCCAGAGTTATTCCTCTCCCCACGAGAAATAAGCCCTCTTGTGCAAAAGAGCACTGTGGATGGGCAAGAGGGGTTTCTTGTGCAAGAAACCCCTATGGCTAAAATGGCCATCAGAGCTTTCTTGCGCAAGAGAGCGTTCACACCGCCATGGACGCTCTTGCGCAAAAACACATCTCTTGCACAAAAGCACATGGCAGTGTGGATGTGCTCTTGTGCAAGACCTTTTGTGCAAAAACTCTTGCGCAAGAAGCCTGCAGTGTAGGCCTAGCCTAAGTGTTTAATTTGCTCAGATTGGGTTACACAAAAATAGCAAAGGGGACCGTTTTTCAGAAATGTAGAATATGTAACTAATTTCAGAATTACACATTTTTCATGGTTCATGAGATTGTATGTATGGGATGAGGCTGTGTGGTAGGGAGCCCTGGCACAAGTTTGTACTGGGCCCAAAAAATTATGCTTGGCCCTCCCCACTCCAATGAATTGAGTAAAGAACATGAACTGTTCATATGCTCAGGAAATATGAATGTTTCTGATCAACTGTGCTTCGCTTATAAAAATAACGAGTGATTCACTGTTCAGATATCAGGCATATTTTTATATTTCCTTGTGTTTTCCTTTATCTATGTGGTGCCCCTACAAAAACAACCCATTTTTAGATCTTGCAGACTTGGCATATGATCTATTGATATGATAAAGAGAGTGGGAGAAGCAGCATAAGCCTATGTACTATACAGGAGGTTTGCGTGAATCATAGCAGTGGGGAAAAAACTTCAGGGTAAAGATTTTTTTATAATATTCCTTATGGAATGAAAAATTGTGTGTGTGTGTGTGTGTGTGTGTTTTATTCCAGTGATGTGTTCCCTGGAAACACCTAAAATAAAACAGTGATGAAGGGAGATATGTGAAGAAAAGAGAGAGTAATCCAGGTAGTCTTGAAATTACAATTATAAATTTGTCCTTGAAGAAAGAACTTTGGACAGGGACTCACTTGTATTCAATAGAATTCATCCTGTGGGCAGAAAATTCCCCGAGGTACAGGTGAAAAAAGAGATGGATAGATTAGATTAGAGGTAAATTACACCAATCCAAAATGCAGAACAATCAGTACATTCATATAACCCCACACAAAAAATAGTGAGGTTGAATGTATATAGCAGTAAATTAAGGGCAAAAATACTGCAGGGATATTGTACTTATGCCAGATCCAAACATTGCAAACACAGGAAATTCAGGATTATGGTTACACTTGAAAAAGATCCATACATGTTAAATTATGGAAAGGCACAGCTAAGGACACCTTACATTTCTCTTCAATAAAGAAAACAGATTTAGCTCCTTCAGTTTCTCATTGGAACACATGTTTTCTGGTTCTAGAATTAGCCTTCTGGTTCTTTTCTTCTCTGTATCTTCTATAGCTTTATCAAAAATGAACATCAGCACTGGACACAGTAATGTAAAAGTGGTCTCACCAAAACTGTACACAGAGGTGTGATCATCTCTTTAGTTCTACTTGATGTTCTGCTTCAATAAGAGTTGAATTAGATCTCTTAGTCAAGCATCATGCTGGAAGTCCTGTCCATATGGATATCAATCATGACCCCAATATCCTTTTCAGAATCATTGCTTTAAAGGACACAGTCCCCAATTCTGGAAATTTATAATTTCTTCCGTACATTGGGCTGTATTAAAATGCATGTTGTCTGAATGATTTAGCTTACCAAGAAATCCAGATGTCTCTACAAGGCAATTTCTCTACTTCAGGCTAAGTGTGTGATTCCCCACTTCACAGATGCACACTTGAGGTGAGCTCTTGAAGAGAGTTGGCGCTGACATCAAGAGCATAGTCCTGGAAGCCAGGCAAGTCAACAGACTCACCGAGCCCCTGGGCAAGGTGGGGGGGAACATCTCTGCACTCCCAAAAGGGGCGTGGCCTTGGGTAAAAGTGGCATTGCCGGGGCAGCCAATCCTCAGTGCCTCCCATACTGTGCCCCACCTTCAGCGGTGATTTAAAAGACTCCAGCCACAATCACTGCTATAATAGCTGTGGTAGCAGTCAGGAGCCCCAGGTTCCTTTGAATCACCGGACCGCAGGGCTGTTGCCCCCTTTGCTCCTCCCTAGAAGCAAAGAACTGCTAGAAGCACAGGATGGAAGCAAAGGCCAAGGCGTTTCGTTCTGCTGAGTATGAACCTGCTTGAAGCCCACTGGTACGGACTTCACACATCTGAGCCAGGAGACCATTGCCTGTGCTACTGCAGCAACACTGCTATTTACACTCACACTAGTTCTCATGGAGCTACTGCATGTATATGTAAACCGGAGACTCAGATCCTTAGCTCATAGTGTAGAGGTAACCTAAAAGCTCTGCTGTCATTACTTACCACTGCACAAATCTGCATTTCAACCTCAAACCTTATCAACAGTGACTTTATATTTTCGTTCAGATTACTGGTTAAAAAATACAGTGAATAGTGTTGTACTGAGAACCAAGCCCTTGGACCCCACTAGAAATGATTCTTGCATAGTGTTTAGTTTTTTAATCAGAAAGCTGTTCAGTACTAAATCAAACACCTAACAGAAGTCTAAGCATATCACATCAAAACCAAACTGTCAGCTCATAAAAATGATGTATTTGTTTAATAGCACCTGTATTCATTTTAATACTTTTATTTATTAAGTCCTGTATCAGCCATTCCATTATTTTCTCTGGGTCAGTATAAAAAGCTATTACTGTTTCTGCAACAATCCTTTCATGCAGTTAGCTGGTTGATCACACTACATGCTTGTAAACGTAAACAAGAATAAGTAACACGGTCTATGCCACTCTATGGTTTACTTAAATTTTGAGTCAAGACTCCCACTTACTCAGCTGCTGGAGCAACACCGATGGACAGGTGCAAGGGATGTGGTAATTTGCTGATGTAATGGGCATGAAACAAAAGTTAAGTAATACATATGTATGCCTATGTGGATACTACAGCAAGCTCCATTTATCTGGCTGACAGCAGCTTAAATTACACAATAGTGAGAGACTACATTTGGCATTGCAGAAAGAAGTTATTTTTTTTCTCACAGCACAAAATGTATCTTGTCATTTCAAGACTGATTGTAATCTCTGTGGCTCTGGTATTATATAGTGGTAATTCCATCAAAGTCACTGGTGTCATGCTGGGGTGTGAAGGGAAGGAGAATCAGACTTGTTAGTGTAGTTCCTTTGGGTTTTTTTTTCATGTAGCTGGAAAAATACAATATGCCAGTAAATGGGCAGAGCTTTAGCGGTTGCAAACTGTCATAGATCCATTGAAGTCAATTTGCACAAGCTAAGCACCTGGCACTATGTGTGCATGAACCACAGCATTGGAGTTGGATTTTGTGGCCTCCCAAATGTGGAAGTATTCAGATCTGTGGTTTTGTCAGTTATAGAGGCAACAGGCCATAGGCCATCTGTGCCTTTTGGGTTGGGTGCTAGAGCCATTGGGACATTATAATGACCAATCCCATAGCCGTGGCCTCTTCCATCACTTTCATCCAGGATACCTTTGTAGGTCTGATCTGGAGACCTCCCTTCAATGTGGTATAGAGGCTCTGCTGTGGAGTCTAAGATGCAGAGATCATTACACGGATTAAATTTCAGCCACAGTGCCTTGCTTGGGACATGCTTGCAATTGATCAATGAAGAACGGAAATGGAACAGGCAAGAATGAAGCTCTGAGGCATTCATGGTGCAGCTATGCAGCTTTACTCCTCGGTGCTTCATTTCTGTGATGTTCTTCATATTTTTTTTTAAAAAAATCCTGTTTTTATACAGAGCCTGTTAATTACAGTGCCCAGACAAATCTCCCATCTAGGTCAGTGCTTTTTCCCAAGGACCCTGGTATCAGGCCATAAATGTGGTCCTTGTTGCAGAATACTGTGTGAGCCTCCAATGAAAAGGCTAAGTATCCTCATTACAGGATGCCAAACTTCCCAACATTAGGAGCGAGGTCTGTTATCAGACTGAGTTCTCAACTGGCATTCTCCCTGGTATTAGGAGTCACAACATATATCTTTAGAAAATGTGGGTGTCATGACATTAAAAATGACATAAAGCTTATTATGTAGACAGAAAATAAACATTTTCTTCCTTTAATGAATTTAAGATTGATGGATAATTACTTTGCTTGCCACAGTGTGCCTCCCATAATCAGTATAAATCATAAGGTCATTAAATTGATAGGGCAATGAGAAATAAATCAGTGCCCTGAAGATGGTTCATAATTACTTGTTGTAAAATACTCGGTTGCATGATATTCTGTAAAGACCATGCTGTGAATCTATCTAATCATGTTGGATGTGTTAGTGAGTCTATAACAAAGCCAACAGACCACCCACGGATGAACCAGATGACTTACGTGTCTGTGGGAGACTGAGAAAAATCTGTACTTATTGCTCCACCTCAACTCTATCAGGAACTTCATAGGCTGTCTTAAAAAAAAAAAGAAAGAAAGAAGTCAAACTAAAGGTTGATGCAATTCATTTTGTGTAATGGTCTTTCTAAAACCAACAGTCTTGGGACAAAAGTGACATGCAGTAATGGTGACAGCTTGTTATTAGAGGTGTGCCTCATTTGCATGTGCATAGCATAATTGGAATCAAATGACCAGAAAGTGACACATCTCCCCACAAGCGGCTTCAATGCTTTAATTTTTGGAGTTGACTGTGATCAATTATTTGAAATCAAGTTCTCGTGAAATTGAGATGCTGCGGTAGAGCATGTTTTAGTGCTGAGATTTTTATCAATAAAATATCAGCAAGATTATCTTAATCACTACAAAAAGGAAGTAAATAGTTATTCTAAAATTAAAACATAGTGACCTATAGAAACACAGGTGCTTATGAACACACACACAAATATAAAATATTCAGATCATTTAATTAAAACCCTGAAATGTTTTTTTACCAAGTTTTTCTTCTAAAAAAATGTATCAAAAAGGTAGATAAATATGTAAAATTAAATAGAACACAAATTTCACCAAACTTTTTTTCCTGTGGAACAAATGTATTTCAAAAATTCAAATCTAATATGCTAACTCTTGTATGATGAGTAAGGAATATGTTATCAAAAGGAAATGAATTACAAGACAAAATATACTCTTTCCCCTCCCCACAACCAAGAGCATGAGGATTCCCTTTTTTACAGTTTCAGATCCTACCAGTTTCTTTCTAATACAACATAGCTGTTTCTGTTCCAAATAGGGTTGTGTGAAACGTACTGTGCTCCCAGTTTAGCAAAGTGCTTTTGCATATACCAAACTTCAAGCTTGTTTTGCTCAGGCAGTAGACACGTGCCTGAGTAGGTTACTGAATGGACCAATGCATGATCATAAAATTTAGAAAGATGGAGGAAGCTCCCTCTAAGGCAGTTTGGATATGTCTACACTACAAAGTTAATTCAAACTAACAGCCGTTAGTTCGAATTAACTTTAATAGGGGCTACACAATCAAACTGCTATTTTGAGCGCTTAATTCGAACTAGGTAAACCTCATTCTACGAGGAGTAACGCCTAGTTCAAATTAAGTAGTTCGAATTAAGGGCTGTGTAGTCACTTAATTCGAACTAGCTGGAGGCTAGCCCTTCCCAGGTTGCCCTGGTGGCCACTCTGGGCCAAACCAGGAAAACTCTTCTGCCCTCGTCCTGGCCCCGGAGCCCTTAAAGGGGCACGGTCTGGCTACGGTGCTTGTGCCAGCTGCGAGCCTGCCAGCACCCAGCCAGGAGACCCTGCACCTGGCACAAGATGAGCCAGCCACCCGCTGCCACCCAGCCCTCTGCCACTTCCCAGGACCAGTCTGGTGGCTCACAGGAGCCTGCCCGGGGCCGCAAGAGGCGGGCACCCGCCTGGTCTAGTGCAGAGATCATGGACCTCATCAAGGTTTGGGGGGAGGCCTCCAACGTCCACGATCTCCGCACTAGCCACAGGAACGCGGCCGTCTACAGCCTCATGGCTGCCAGCCTGGCCACCAGAGGCCACATGCGGACATGGGAGCAGGTCCGCTGCAAAATAAAGGACCTGCGGCAGGCCTACTCCAGAGCCTCCCAGCCAGGGGCCGACCTGGAGGCATGCCCTCATTATGAGGCCCTGGACCGCATCCTGGGGGCTCACGCAGTCCATGCCCCCCCGGGTGGTGATCGACCCCGGGGCAAAGGGCCCCGTCCCTGACATGGAGGAGGAGGAGGAGGATGCCGAGAGCCAGGAGCCTGCAGGGAGCCTGCCCAGGACCCAGGACCCAGGACCCCTGAGGCATCCCACAGAGCACATCAGCTGTGTCGTCCGAGGCCAGGGAGGGCTCCACATGTGAGTGCCATCATGCTCCCCTTATGTGTATGGGGTGGGGGGTGGAGAGAGAGCCCAGGGACCGTGCGCCTGGGCCTTGCCCACCATGGAGCAGCAGCTGAGTGTCATGCAGGGGCCCTGGCTCGTTCCCCACATGCCAACCTCGCCTTGCAGAGGGGGGCTGGGTTTCACCCACTGTGTCCCCAAGGAGAACTGACCACTGCTCTTGTTTCACCACAGCTGCAGCACCTGAGACTGCAGGGTGCACCACCCTGCCTGCAACAGCCACCCGCACCCAGGCCAGAAGGCGCACCCGCAACCTGGAGGACTATCAGTGGCGGCACCTGTGTCTACTGGAGCACCAGCTCCGCACCCAGGACCACTGGGTCCGGGAGGACCTGCGGCTGCGGCAGCGGAGCTTGGAGGCACTGGAGGAGCAGGGCCGTGCCCTCCGCGGCCACCTCCAGACCTTGGTGGACAGGTTCCTGCCTCCTCCTGCTCCAGCCCCTGCGGCGGCCCCAGCTCTCGCTCCTCCTCCCACCCCTGCTCCCCCTCCTGCTTCCTCTGCACCCCCCGTCCCTCCTGCCCCACCCTCCACACCCACTCCCCCCCGACGCCCCCGCACCCGCAGTGCTGCGAGACGGGAGAGCCAGCAGGACCCCGAACCCTGAGCTTTCCCTTCCCTTCCTCCCCTTCCTCCCCCTTCCAGCTCCCTCCTCCCAGGTTTCCCCCTCCCCTCTCCCATCCTCATTCCTCCCTCCCCCCACCCCAGTTATGTACAATAAAGAGAGGTTTTTTTGGCAAAACAGGTGTTTTTATTTTACATTAGGAAGGGGGGTTAGGGAGGTGAAAGGGGAAGGAAGTGAGGGTGCAAGAAGGCCCCAGTGGGGTATGCGGGGAGAGTTCAGTCCTCCTCCACCAGGAAGCTCTCCCGCAGGGCTTCCCGGATCTGGACGGCCCCCCCACTGGGCCTCCCAGATGGCGGCGGTGAGGGGCTGCGCATACTGGCCAGCCATGCGGTCAGCCTCAGCCATCCAGGCTGGCAGGAAAGCTTCCCCCTTCCGCTCACATACATTGTGCAGCACACAACATGCTGCCACCATGGGGGGCGAGGCGGGTGAGGAGGCACCGGAATCAGGCTTTCAGGCATCCAAAGGCCCCCTCGACCACAATGAGGGCCCTGGTGAGCCTGGCATTGAAGGCCTGCCAGGAGGGGTTGAGGTGTCCCATGTAGGGCTTCATCAGCCAGGGCTGTAGGAGGTAGGCTGCATCCCCCACCAGGCAGATGGGCATGTCCATGTCGCTGACCCTGATGTGGCGGTCGGGGAAGAAGGTCCCGGTGTGCAGTCTCTGGCACACGGAGGAGTTGCGGAACACCCGTGCATTGTGTGTCTTGCCGGACCAGCGCACATTTATGTCCATGAACTGGCCCCGGTGGTCAGACACGGCCTGCAGGAGCATGGAGAAGTACCCCTTGCAGTTGATGTACTGGGAGGCCTGGTGTTCCGTGGCATGGATGGGGATGTGCATCCCATCGATGGCCCCCCCCACCCCCACAGTTGGGGAAGCCGAGGGCGCCGAACCCCTGGATGACCGCGTCCGGGTCGGTGAGGCGGACCACCCTGCGGAGCAGCACCCAGTTGATGGCCTTGACCACCTGCAGAGAGACACACCAAACCGCAAATCACTGGGGCGCCCGGGTGGCTGGGAGTGTTTGTTCCCTGGCACTGCCCCTGCGCCCCACTCCCAGAAGCAACCCCCGCTGCGATCTTGGCCGCCGCAGGCAGCGTGTAGTATGGCTGGAACAGACTGAACCCTCCCGTGCGGGGCACTTATGCCTCCTCCCCCCCCCGTTTTCCCTGGGGCGGCCCATCCCCTCCTTGCAGTCCTCCTCCCCCCCGGCCCAGTGGCCAGTGAGTGCCGTACCTGCATGAGCACTGCTCCGACGGTGGATTTCCCCAAGCCGAACTGGTTCCCGATGGATCGGTAGCTGTCCGGCGTGGAGAGCTTCCACAGGGCAATGGCCACACGCTTCTGGAGGGGGATGGAGGGCCTCATGCGAGTGTCCCATTGCCGCAGAGCAGGGGCAAGCCACTCGCAGAGCTCCAGGAAGGTGTCCTTCTTCATCCTGAAGTTCTGGGTCCACTGTTGGTCTCCCCAGCGCTCCAGGATGATGCGGTCCCACCAATCACTGCTGGTGTCCAGACGCCAGGTGCGGCGGGGCACGCTGGTGTCCAGGTGCTGCTGCGGCTCCTCCACAGCCCCCAGGGAGGCCAGGGGGAGGGGCAGGGGCCTGACGTGCACCAGATGGTGCCAGGCAGCCTCCAGCCATTGCTGGCAGGCTTGCAGCAGCAAGTCCAAAAACTGGAGCAGAATGCCCCGGGCGAGCTCTGGCTCCATGGCGCCAACTGCGGCGGTGTCCCCAATGGGAACCACCGACACAGGCAGGCAGAGAGGAAAACACTTTGCTGTCCATCGGCGAGGTAGGCAATCAAGCGAAAAAGCTGAGAACTGGCTGTCAAGGGGGGGGGTCCCTTTAAGCATGAGCCTCAGATAGCCTCAGACAGCAGTCACACAAAGCAACTACTGACCTGATGCCCTGCTGGAACCGGTTTCAGCTGCCCTTAAATGCGACCCAGCATCCAATCAGTGTGGACACACTATTTTGAATTAGCAAAATGCTAATTCGAATTAGTTTTTGGGTCTAGACGCGTTATTTTGAATTAGCTTATTTCGAATTAACTAATTCGAATTAAGTTAATTCAAATTAGCACTGTAGTGTAGACATACCCTTTGATAGTAACAGTTGTACTAATCATAGCTGTAGAGTAGAGACAGACCCAATCTATAGTAAAGTTGTGATTTGAAAGTGTGCTAGTAAGAAAATGGGTCTCTATTTCCTGGTGCTGTTGGGGCTACAATGAATGCAATGAATACCCATAATCTCCTGTGGCTATCGTCATCCATATTAAATCAGTGTGCAGAACCCAAATATTTATTTGGATCAGAAATTTTCAAATAGTCAAAGTAAATGGTGCATCTGAACTACTCCAGGCTATCAACTACTTTGCAGCGAAAGCACATCTCTGCTCTATATCAATATCTACTTAAAAACAAGTAATAGCCTCAAACTTAGATGTAGGGCTTATTGGCTTTGGTTGATGAAAGCACGACTTTGGTTTTAGAGACACCCACATAGTGATTAATTCAATTCTAAATTAAATGTATCTCTGAGCATGAAGTTTAAAATTTGAAGGGGGAGAAAATATTTTTCATCCTGATCAAATTTCAGATAAATCCACTGGCCAGTCTTAGGGCATGTCTACACTAGTGAGAAGATTGACCCTCCAGAGGTCAATCTTCTAGCATTTGATTTAGCGAGTCTAATGTAGAACTATAAATCAAATGCTGAGGGCAGCCACCAGCTCATTCTGTTCGGCACTCCTCATCCTGCAAGAGATAAGGAAAGCTGACATGAGCATGTCCTCCCCATAGCCCCCCCACTGTGTGGAAGCAGCCATGGCATGGCTTAAGGTAAGCTGATTCTAGCTATGCCTTTTGCATAGCTGTAGTTGGGTATCTGAAGCTGACCTGCCTGTCTTACTGTAGACCAGGCCTTAGAGCTGATGGTTCCAATTTCTTACATATTTCATGATCTGCTTCTTTTTCGTGAATTAGATGAAGATTAAGAACCTATGTTAGGACCCTCGGAAAGAGATTACAAAATGAGCTGAGCTCTGTGCCTCCAGGATACTGACTGCTAATAATTATGAAATATACTGCAATGCCAGCCATGATCAATTTAACAAGTATGCTTCAGTCCATTAGTCACAATATCTGAATGCAATTACTGTGCACAAATAATATCTGCTCTGTGCCATGATTATATTCTAGCCTCACTTTCACTTATACTTGAACCTTTTCCAAGCCCTGTTTATATGTATATTTGCTGAACAGCTTTAATTAATTGTACTTTTTGTTTCCAGTGAGTAACAATGACAGAAAATGGCCATTCTCTCCAGCAAGGATGCAGCTGCCATGTATCTATGCCTGTTCCTTACAGAACATATTGAGACACATCCTGCGTTACTGTAAATCAACGCTGTTCCATTGACTTCAGTGGAACTATGCCAATTTACAACAGTAGAGAAGCTGGCTCATTAAGTATAAACAGGCAGGTATATCGATTCATGTTTAATTGATTTTGTTACTATCACATACAGAAAACAAAAAAGTAAAACTTTTCAGAAGAGACCTGTAATTTTGGGTGTCACAGTTTGTCGGTACCCCTTGGCAACTGAAATGTTCATACAGGGATACTTATTGAAGTCAGATCTTCAGCTGATGAAAATGAGCACAGATCAGTTTCACTGAATAGAATGACATCAATTTACACCAGGCAAAGTGCTGACTCTTGTAAGCATCTAAAAGTGGTCATTCTCAAGTGGAGGCAGTGAAAGTTAGATTCTACTTTGGTCTGAAAGCTGTAATCAACCTGTTAAGATCAAACAGAAGGCCAGTTCAAGTATAACCTGAAAGATGAAGCAAACCCCATCGCAACTTAAAATATGCAGGCTTTCTGCAAAGATAGTACTCGCATGGCCTGTTCTGTTGTTTACTAAGGCCGGGTAAACAAGGGTATTCTACTCTTGGAGGCAATATTGAACTCCAGCTCAGTGACTAGCATAGCTGGAGTCGATGTACCTTAATTCAAGTCATTGCGGCATCTCCACTGTGGGGAATTGACAGGAGAAACTCTCCCATCAACTCCCCTTACTCTTGTCAATCCGGAGTGGTACCAGGGTTGATGGGAGTGAGATCAGCAGTCAATTGAGTGGGTCTTTACTAGACTCACTAAATCAACTCTCAGGAAATTGATCCCCACAGCACCAATTTCCTGGTAAGCGTAGACAAGGCCTGAACCTCAATAAGTAGTTATGATACTGATGCTGTAAGCTGAAAGTAGAAGAAAATTAGCCAAGGCGGATGAACCACACAGTGGCCCTCTGAGCCTTATGAAGTTTAAACCTAATTACACGTTTAAAGATAAATATTGTAAAAACAAAACAAGAAAAGACTGGCTTGTAGGGCTTTTCTGGTTGGAAAAGAGTATGGATGGGCGGACTGGTGGGGCAGGATAGAATATATGATGGGGTGTGTCTTCTTACACATCTTCGAAACTTTGTGGGGCATAAATAGCCTCTGTAGAACAAATCCCTTTCAATGAAGTTCATGCAGGCATGGAGGAGAGAACACACCACTCTTCTCAGAAGCCAGCAGTAACCACAGTACACTCATTTTCTAGGACTAGCCTTAATGCTGTGGTGAGGAGGAGACTGCCATTGGAAAAGCCAATTCATTCTGCTTAATACCACCAACACATGCCTTGTCTCCCCCCACCCCTTTCAGTTCTATTGCAGCCAGAGTGTTAGGGTGATCATCCATCCCGTTTTTACCAAGACTGCCCCGTATTTAAGCGGTCTTCCAGGCAGCCTGACTTCTTTTTTAAAAGGGGCAAAATGTTCTGTACTTTCATGCCCCCTTCTGGACCTTGAATTCCCCGGTCAGCGCAGTTTCCTGTCTGTGGCATGCGGTAAAGCAGGCACCAGCACGTGGTGTCTGGAGTCAGGCAGGGTGCCGAGGGAGAAACCAAGTAATAGTGTGTATCTTCCCTCCCTGTGCACACTTAAGGGGGGGGGAAGTCTGCCAGGCTTTCTGGAACATGGTGCTGAAGCCTTGACTGCTGGCTTCCCCCGCCACTCCCAAGGGCTGAAACCGCTTTCTTTGGTGCCCCCACCACTGGCTGCAGCCCTGTTCCCAGGTGGCTCCTGCCGTGGGGCTGAAGCTCTTTTGCTGCCGCTGGGCTTAGCTCCACTCCTGGGTGGACCTCAACACTGGGCTCAGTGCCATTCCTGGGTGGCTGCCGCAAGACTCAGCCACATACCTGGGCAGCTCCCACCACAAGCTCATCCCCATTCCCAGGCAGCCTGTGGTGGACTGCAAGATGAGGACAAGGCAGGTACTTCTAAAGAGCAGTACCCATTAATTGTAAGTATATATTTTAATTTTTTACCTATTATTAGTTATAATAATGCATATGTCTTTTTAGTGGGTGCTCAGTCAACTTAATGTTATTTTGAATGTTTGTATTGCATAGTTCTGATTGATTGCCATTGAATTTGCTTAAATCTGAGTGATTTACCAGGTGTCCCATATTTGGCATAGGGAAATATGGTCACCCTACAGCATTACCACCACCACGAGGAGAAGCATCCAAACACGTGGTGTACCAACACGTGATTCCTAGCTTTGTGTTAGGCATCAAAGTTGAAGTTATTAGGG
The DNA here is from genome assembly GCA_032595735.1 of Pelochelys cantorii. Taxonomy (NCBI): domain Eukaryota; kingdom Metazoa; phylum Chordata; order Testudines; family Trionychidae; genus Pelochelys; species Pelochelys cantorii. Next base: position 40,675,225 of record CM064329.1, on the reverse strand, counting down.
GTTTCCCCATTGGCCTCTGTTATAATGTCAGCGGTTCTGTTCCTCACTAAAGCAAATGCTCACTGAACCACAATGGGTTGTCTTCTCTACATTAGTGCAGAAAATGAGATTCTATTGCAATTCAGTGGAGACAAATATTTATATATATGCATTTGTTCCAAACAGAACACATGCTTCTGACTGCGATCATGAAGGAACACACGTTTTAATAATAAAGGCTCTAAAAATATTTAGGTACCTTTTTCCCTCAAGGGAGAAAGCCAAGCAGACAAGGGAAAGGAGATTCCACTTGTTTTTAGTGTGAATTTCTGGTCCTCTGAGCCTCATCACCCCCTCACCCAAAAATAAAAATACATTACTATTTTGTGAGGCATATTCTCATCCAAACTTCATGCATATGCAGGACCATATGTTTCACACATCATATGCTTCCTTAGTTTCATCTTCAGATTCAACATCAACACTCTTCCCATCACACTTATATACACACACTTTGTTCATTTCACACATCTTACCATGTTTGCAGAGAACATATAAGACAGCCTAGAAAGTAGTATAGAAAAAGAAGTTGAATTGGCTACACCTGGTGAGAGAGATTGCAGAACACTCTGCTAGACCCTTCCATTGTCATCCTTACTTCCATTCGTTGCTTAATTGAAAAGAATAAAATTAACTTAACAGACTACTTGAATCTGATCTTTTTTGCAAGGGTGCAACTCTACCATCTGCAGTGGAGCTACTCCTGAATGGTAAGGGATAATAGTAATTTCAGAAGTAGCTGTAGCCAACCCAGAAGGGGCGGGTCCTCAGGAGGAAGGGGGTGGGGCCTCAGGCAGAAGGGGCGGGGTTGAGAACTACCCTGCTGGGTACAGTGACCTTATTTCTGAACCAGCTGCAGCTAGTAAGAACACTTTAATTTAAATTATGAAACTTATTAAGCGGTTTAACTTTCTTATGTTAGTTTATCAAACTTCATTTTAAATAAAGTAAAATATTATGTCCAACACAAAAGGTTTCAATGTTTTCTTTATTTATGGGAGTGGTGGGGAACCCTTTTTGGGTCTGGGGTCACTGACCCACAAAAAAATCAGTTGGGGACCACAGAAGTGAGAAGCAAAATCTCCTCCAAAACCCACCAACACTCACTGATATGGCTCCAACTGAGACACCTCTGGTGCCCCAGCCTCACGGGGTGAGGGGAAGGAAAGGGGGAAACTGAGGTTCAGGGCTTCCCATAGGCCAGATTTACTTTCTTGGGTTCTGGAGTTAGTGAATTTTATGGACTTCCTTAGGCTCTGGGGTAGGGACAAAAATGAGGGGTAAAGTGCACAAGACAGGGCTGCCAGCAAGTAGGATAGGGATGGGGTGTAGGATGTGGGACGGAGCTGGGGTGCAGAAGCAGGCTGGGAGTAGGGTGTCTGGCCAGGTGGAGGGAGCAGGAACAAGGGAAGGTGCAGTGTGGCCAGAAGAGAGGGTGCAAGAACAAGAGAGGGTGTGGAAGCAAGCTGGAGGTGCTGGGTCTTGGGGGGAAGGGAAGTGATGGGATTGGGGATTGCAGAATATCTCTCTCTAGATGACTAGACAGATCTTATGATATTGTACACGGGTGACTAACTGCACACAGTGCTGTGCAAGACATGGAGGTAACACAGTTCTTATTTTAAAAACAGGCAACACACGAAGCACCAAGAGAGCTGACGATGGAATTGTCACATAGTGATTCTCCAGGTGGTTTTTTTTTTAATCAATAATAGCAGTTCTTGTAGTAATGAAATGTTGGTGACTAGCTCCATGGAAGAGGTGTGCTTTAATGAGGGCGTTGAATGGAGATGGGTCTTTTACAAGGAGTAAGAGGCTATTCCAAACAGAAAGGAGTCACATGGAAAGGGGTATTAAGATAAGCATGGGAGCAGCCTACAAAGGGACCAGTTAGGCATGAATATTATCCAAAACACGAAACACTAAGAACATTGGACACTGGGCACTAATGCAAGTTTTTAAAAGTGTCATGTGTATTCTGGAGCATAATCATTAAAAAATCAAAATGAAACAAATTCTAGATATTCTTGCCCCTCTTGAAGTTATTCCCCTACCACGTAAGCCCCTTCTGCATTAAACAGACAGGACTTCATTCGCATTGGCACTGAGGGTTTGTCTACACAGCAGTGATTGAACAGTGTTCCCCGGTTGGGCCAACAGACTCTCATTAATTCTGTCCAAGTTAATGTGCTAGAAATAGTGACATGTACATTACCTCACTGGCTGCAGCTTGGGCTCACTGCCCAAGTACGAGCCTGCACAATGCCCTAGTGCCACTCTTTCCCCCTCATCTGAGTACACGTGTCTAAACCTCCAGAACTGCCATCTGTGCTACAACATCTCCACTGATACCTGGGCAGGGAGGCACACTCTCAACATATCCAGTGGTGTTTTTACGCTTTCAGAGCCACATAAGAATGGCCATTTGTGTCTAAGAATCAGGTCAATAGTAACACACTCTGCTGAGAATTCAGCCCATATCTTAGACTGTAAGGCCCAGACTTTCAAAATTATTTAGGCACCAAACTCCCATTGATTTCCCAAAAGAAGTTATGCGCCTAAATCATTTTCAAGACCGGGGCACTGGAACAATTTGTACAGTGGGGGTGTTGAGAGACATTGAACTAGACTGTAAACCATGGATAGAATGTAAACCACTTCAAGCAGGGAGTGCTGCCTTACCCACCCACCCTACTTCCAGCACCTGTGTTCAGGATTAGGGCCTAAGATCGTTGAAGCTAGAGCTGTCTTTTTGTTCCATGATTGTACAATGAGCATAATGGGGTCTTGATCCATGACTGGGTCCAACTTTCTACTCCAATACAAATACTAAATGACACTCATAAAAATCACTATTGTTCCAGGAGAACACACTGTCTGTTTTATTAATTTGTGCTAGATCCAAAAATGTATTCCATCAAGCCTGTTCAACTTAAAAGTAATTTCAGTGTTGTTATGGATTTACCACTATGAACAAGTTTTGCAAAGGTATTGGTCCAAATTCAGACCCCTTGTGTGTCAGTGCATTTCCATGGAGTTCATTGAATTTGCACTTGCTCATACAGGGTTGGCCAGTAAGCTGGAGGCAGTTCCCCAGGGTTAACCCCCGGCAGGCCACTTACTGCAGGTACAGCCACTCACAGCTCCCATTGGCTGCGGATCACCAGTCCCAGCCAATGGGAGCTGCAGCAAGCGGTGTCCTGATCCGTGCCACTTCCTGCAGCTCGCACTGGCTAGGAATGGTGATCTGTGGCCAATCGGAGCTTCAAGAGGCCATCTCTGTGATATGTGCAGGTAATGAAGTACTGGCAGCCTGCTAAGGGCTAACCCAGGCAAATCGCTTCTGGCCCATGGATCACTTATTGCCCGCCTCTGTGCCAATACCAACTCTGCATTTGGCCCATTAAATCATACAGAAAAAAAGGAGCTGAAAATCCTATCTCCAGTATAATTTGAGTTAGACAATATTGTATGATGGAGGTTGATGAAAGAATACTAGTTGATTCCACACACCATCATTCTCAGTTAAACAGAAATTCCATATGCAACCATAAAGGACCACATATGAAGGGAACCTAATAAATGGGGGAGCCTACACAAACCCCTGCCAAGTCACTTGGAGAGGGCGTATGCTCCAGAGTAATGAAAGTATGTGCTACGCTCTGCTCATTTTGTAGTTCAGTTTGAAGTATAAAAGTGAAAGAAACCATAACTGAGTGGCCTCGGATGTGAATTACAAATGCCCACAGACTTCTGCGGGAGTTCCAGGTATGGAACAATTGTTCTGTTAGTTTTGATTTGCTAAGTTGTACTGTATAAATATTTTAAATATGTGATACGGGACATTTGCCTTATCAGTTTGTACTTCCACAAGCTTTTAGAAAATGGCCATGCACTACAGTCAGTGATGGCCTTACGTGTTGAATGCTCCTTGCTGTCAAATGAGTTCCTTGATATGCTTCTAGAGACAAATTTTCAAAGTAAGGCATAACCAGTGCAACTGCAAAAAAGTGCACCCCTCCATCACGGAGCTAGATTATGTCATTAGCCACTGCCTTGAGTAGGGCATGCTCCCTCTGGAGTATTTAAGGGGGGCTATGCACTACACCTTTAGGCTGTCTTCTGTTCCATCCAAATCTAGAAAAACATTCCTTCCTTTCCACCCCCAGTTTTTATGAGTGATGAGCATTTTCCACACAGCTCTACCAACAATCGCTGACCTTCTGAAAAACACAAATGTGCGTGTGTGTATGCGCACGCAAAATTACATCATTCCTCATGATGGATATCTGAGCAAAATTTGGATGTGGGAGAGAAAAGAAAATGATTTTTAAGAGCTAAAAGTGGTATATTTCTTCACAACTAGGGTAAAGCCAAACAAACAAAAATACTAAACACCAGCTGTCATGTACAGCTAACATTTGGGGAGGGGGAAGGAATATAGTGTTGTGTGGGTGGAGGGTAAAAGATGTCTTGGTAAGATTCTATCTGCAAGCTACTAACTAGAGCTTCTATAGGCTATCAGAGCCTGTACGCCATCAGTGTCTATTTCTCCAGATTTCTGCAGTTGCTCTGCCCATCTTCCTCATTAACCTTTGAGGGGGCAGGCACCTCTTTTGACCACCACTCGTTCAGCACCCTTAATATCAGAAGAAAGCACCCTTTCTTTGATATTTGTACAGATAGGTATACTCTTTTATATATTCTCATTTGACATTTATGTACAGTTCCATTATGGCTGTTCAGATAAATGTCAAGTGAAAGGTTTCCTCATTTGACATTTTTTAATAGTATGCCTAAAAGCACTGTGGTCAAATTTGTGATTCATGTGACACTTAGAACCATATAGTTGTCTCTACATGTGATGATGAAGGATTATTCTTGGCTACACAGAAATGGATAGGATAAGAGATAAGCATTTAATCAAATAACAACTGAAAAGTGTTAATATAATATAGCAATGCCAATAAAAATGTAAATGCATGTATAATATCCCAATCCTACCTTTCAGAAAGCTAATGAAACATATAGTCTGTTCTGTACTTTGATTCCTTCCTTAATTCCTGGTCACATTCATACATCTCTTCCTATACAATTAGCCATTGAAATGAAACATTTTAATAGTCTAAAAATGTTTCTGCTTTTTCATAGTATGAAATTTCTACTTCCTGGTGATAATAAGCAGCAGTTGACAACGTGCTCACCAGACCCTTCTTCCTTCCAGCAATATGCAATACATCTCTTAGCTCCTACATTAAAATATTAAGAAGAACCTCTGTGCTTTTCAATTTCTCCATAAAAACCAGCTAAGTGAAAATAATCATTCCAGCTGTTTGTGGACATGTTACTTAAGTACATATGCATTTCCTTTCCTGGCAACTTGTCCAGTAAGCTTTGCATTCCCTGGATGGTTTCTGTGTTGAGAAATAACACATAAGTTGATGCCCACCTGCCTCTGTCTTCTGGACTTTCTCCCAAAATCTGTTCCAAAATGATGCCCACAGAGCCCCGATGCCTCTCCCCTGACTTCCATGAGTCATAACTAAAAATGTACCTGGACTTTTCTATTTCATGCACTAAACTCTACACAATTACAGTTGGATAAGGCACGATTTTGACTGGCATCTCCTGCTAGCCTCCCGGTTTGTGTTTGCAGTTTTACACCCACAATTATGTGTGGACACTCATACTGCAGTTTTGATGTGTAACTCTGCTACGGCAGCCACTGAACTCTCTGTTTGTAAGGAAAACATTGAAATGCAGGCAGACCTGAAGGAGCGAGTCAAAATATCAGTCTGGCAGCCCGAACAAACAATAGCTGGAAAATGGCACTGTAATGGTTTTATGAACATAAAATATTATGCCTATTTATGTGATTATTCATCCAGGACCCTAAAGATCAGAATTTGACTGACTGTTTTTAAAAATAGGCAAATAATTTTCAAACCCATTTTGATAATTATAAAAAATGATTTCTTTCACTTTAAATAATAATTTCAAAGCTGAATCATATAACATCTTGAGATGGGCTAAACTCCTACTATTGACATTTGTAGTTGGTTCATGAACAGGAGTTTCACCCATCACGAATCTTTAGTTATATTGGCTCGTTGTTACAGTTTATCAGCTGGGACCTACCAGATTATTTAAAGCAGAAAGAAAATCTGTGTCCTGTGGAGCTGGTACGTCATTATGATGTATGTTCCAGTGAATGGTGACATATCAGGTTATCCAACAGTGAAGTGTGGCATTAGGAAATGTAGAAGTTTTCCCTTGGGAAGCAATCACAGTCATGTCAGCTCCTATTCTTGTTCTCCTGAATGCATCACCATTAAGTTACAAGTACCATGCTTCTGTAATACGAATGCAGAACTGTCGGTGGGAAGAGAGTAGCTTATATTTTTGGGCTCTCATATTTGATGACTATTCTCCATCTCTTTTTTTCATTAAAGCAGACACAATGTTGTTATTTTGATAGAGTCTCTGTTTAACACAGTGGCTTTCAACTTATTTACCTTCATGGGCCACGTCCACACACTATATATATTACCTATAGACTCTGTGTATGGCCCTGAGGATGTCACATGGACCACAGGTGTGTACTTATTGGGTCACAAGCAGCTCATAGGTTTAGAACATAGATGGGCAATAATTTTGATGGGGGGGCACTCCAACCATTTGGTAAGTTGTCGAGGGCCACACTCTTCCTTTTTATTAATGGAGGAGGTGTGGGGTCTAGGATGGAGGCTGGGTGCAGAAGGGAGCTTGGGGTATGGGATCTGGTAAGGAGTCTGGGTGAAGGAGGGGATTTGTGACCTGGGGCAGGGGACTGGGGTGCAGGAAGGGATGTAGGGTCTGGAAGGGGATTGTGACCTGGTGTAGTGGTGCAGGGTTTGGGCTGTGACCTGGGGCAGGAGATTGGGGTGCAGGGTGTGGGAGTGGTATGGGTGCAGGAAAGGATTCTGGCCTGGGGGAGGGATATAGGAGGAGGGAGTGCAGGGTCTGGGAGGGGGTTGTAATTTGGGGCAGGAGTGCCGGAAGTGATGCAGGGATTGGGGTTGTGATGAGGAATAGAGGATTGGGGTGCAAGGTCTGGGAGCGGGTTGTGACCTGAGGAAGAGTGTAGGAGGGAGTGCAGTCTCTGGGGAGGTATATGGGGACTGGAGTGGGGGTGCAGAAGGTTTGGGTTACATGGGCTAGGGAGGGACAGAGGGTTGGGGAAGAGAGGATCTGAGGTGCCAGAGGCAGGCTCTGGCTTGGAGACCTTAGCTAGGCATTTCCCAGCCAGCAGCCCAGCAAATTCCTTAGGTAGGGTCTGAGCCTTCCATGTCTCTGTACGTGCTCAGAGCAGCTGCAGGAACCACGTTTGCCACCCTGAACTGAATGCTGTGAGCCTGGGGCGGGGGGGGGGGGCAGGAAGGAAGGGAAGGTTACTGTCCTGCAAACAGGCAGCTGCTATTGGCTGGAAACCAGCCAATGGCAGTTACTTGGGCTGGGGGCAGCATGACAAGCCTCTCCCCTCTTCCCCTGGGCTCCTAACTGAATATGTGTTATGATAGTCTTTAATTATTTAATCATATTTTTTTCCACAGGACCTACACCTCATTCATTGTACAGGGTAGTGTGTTCTAAGGTTGAATCGGGGAACCCTCTAGTTAATTTCTTGACACACGTGTAGGTCTGAGGCAGAAGTTTTCAGGAAGAGACAGGACAGCAACAGGATTACAAAGCAAGCAGTGCTTAGATATCGTTTGACTACACCCTTTTGGGGACAGTTTTCACCAGATAGGCTAGTATCACACAGATTAACATCGGTGCATATAACAATATAGCTATTGCACTCTTTCACTCGCTCAGCAGTTGAATGGTGTTCTGAAAAATTAGAATCTATCTCTGTCTCCACCACAGAGCCTCTCTGTGAGGCTGTCTCAGTCACTTAAACTAGCAACTGGCCACTAAGAGTGTGTCTACACTGTACTGTAACTTGTCAGGCAATTTGAGCTATGCAAACTGCGACACTATTTTGAAATAGCTTATTTAGTTATTTGGCGCTGTCTACACAGTGCCAAATTCTGAAATGAAGTGCTATTCCGAAACGTCCCTTACTCCTCGGGAATGAGGTTTACAGAGATGTCGGAATAGTTAGCCTGAAATAATGGGCTTGCTGTGAAGATGCGGGATGGCTATTTCGGGATACTCTGGTATCCCGAAATAGCGTTACAGTGTAGACGTACCTTAGGCCTATATCTATACACTACTAGGTTATTTCAAAATAATAACTCCTGAAACAACCAGGTTATTTCGAAATAACAAGCCCATTATTTTGAAACAACAGGCTTGGCAGTGTGTACGCTCACCTCGTTATTCCGAAATAAGGGGAGTTAGTATAGACATGTCCTAATTATGTGAAGATAATTTGGGAACTCTGTCTACAGCTTATGAATTGTGATTGATATTGGGAGCCTTTATGTGCATCTGCCTGCAGGCTCCGTTTTACCTTCTCTGTTATCCTTTTACTTCCACGTTAGACAGGAATTCCAAGGCACTAATAGTAAAGGGTCACTAAAGTAAACGCTCACCTAATGAAATGAAACCACCATACACAATAGGCTAGCTCCTACCTAGGATAATTGATTTTTTAGGGGAGAGATTGTCTAGAACCAAAATCATCTCATGAGATATGTGGAGATGTTTGTAGGACAGAGGAGAGTGGAAGTTTATAAAAGGGCAGAAACTACTCCTCCCCCGCATGATTTTTTTTTTGCACACCTCTGCTTTCATCAGCTCAAGCTAAGGAGGAGCCTGATAGGGTGATGGGAACCCTGGTCTTCCTATCTACGTACCAATGAGAACACCAACACCCCTCCCCATGTCCCTTTACCAAGAAAAGGATGAGCTAGAAAAAGGGATATTGTCTTCAGACTGTTTGTTGTTTTTTAGATGCTCTGTATTCTCTTATGTTTGTCTCTTAAGCAAAGAGCACCTATTGACTTAGAAACCTTTTGCTAAGCCTGTATGGTTATGTCTAGACTGGCATGATTTTGCGCAAATGCTTTTAACAGAAAAGTTTTCCGTTAAAAGTATGTGCGCAAGAGAGTGTCTAGATTGGCACAGACGCTTTTGCGCAAAAGCACTTTTTGCGCAAAAGCGTCCGTGGCCAATCTAGACGTGCTTTTGCACAAGAAAGCCCCGATCGCCATTTTAGCCATCAGCTTTTTGCGCTTTTTTGCGGAAAACAAAACTGAGCTGTCTACACTGGCCCTTTTGCGCAAAAGGTTTTGCACAAAAGGACTTTTGCCCGAACGGGAGCATCAAAGTATTTGCGCAAGAAGCACTGATTTCTTACATTAGAATGTCAGTGCTCTTGTGCAAATTCAAGCGGCCAGTGTAGACAGCTGGCTAGTTTTTGCGCAAAAGCAGTTGCTTTTGCGCAAAAACTGGCCAGTCTAGACAAAGCCTATATGTTTGCTTCTGCTATCACTGAAAAGACAACCTATACACCAGGGTCTGTGGGATTTGGAGGTATGTGCAAGTACTGTAGGCGAGGCCTGGGGGAGATGGTGTTGGTTTCAAGGCTTAGGCAATTCAAATGTGTGGTCCCTGGCCTGCTGAAGAAGAATGTGAGAAATGAGGTTTGCACCTTGAGCGTGCGCTTAGGGCATGTGAAATACAGTATTTAAATCTCCTCCCAGTGATCTGGTGATTTTTTGAGCAGAGAGAACTTATCCACATCTGCAATGTGTCTACAAGTTTTTGTCGGAAAAAGACCTGTTCGATTCACTCTCTCTGGGACACCTGGCATTGGCTACTGTCGGCGGACAGGGTACTGGGCTGGATGGATCTTTGGTCTGATGCAGTATGGCCATTCTTATGTTCTTATACATAGATAAAGTCCTGAAAGACTAAGCTCTGTCATTGCCACAGCAGGGAAAGAAACTGCAATACTTGGAAGGGGAAGAAATATTATACCTAACATTAGCATAGTGCTATCCCCAGCCCATTACATCTGAATGTCCCATCTGTAAAATGAGGACAGTACTAAAATCTCAGCTCACAAGGATGTTGTGAAAATAAACTGATGTTTGTGAAGCACTCAGATGTTATGGTGCCATAGAAAAACCTACAAAGAAATTAATAATGTTGTCTTCAGAAAAGGTTTTGAATAGTGTGTGTGTAAGCAGGGGCTGAACTACTGTTCGTTATTAAACAGCTAAAAGGAGAGAGCTGCCCTGGGCGTGGGTATGCTCACTCCAATTGTTTAGCTCTGCAAGATAATTAACTGTTAACTGTTGATATGTAAATACAGCTCATGCCAGGAGGGGGAAGGAATCTGAGGTGTGGCTATGTAAATCCAATTCAGCCAGGGCTGATGGAAGATCAGTGTTGGAATGGAATGTGGTGTACTGTAAATAATTTGGGTCTGTTATGAGGGTCACAAATCATGCTACCCCTAAATGTGGGAACTGTAAAACATGACACCAGTGCTTGCAGGAGAGACACCATCATTGTAAGAGGTCTCCCAGGAACAAGCCTCCCCCCTTCCAGAGTTGAGTGGACTGAGCTGGGGGAAAGGCTAATGGTCTTGAGTCAGCCTGCTTCACACCTGCCAGGTGTGAGCTGTAAGACTGGCCCAACCTGCCCCTTTCCCCCTTTGTTTTAAGGACAGACCTAAAGCAGACTCCATGAGGAGTCTTTTTGCTAGTCCAGTGGAAGCTGGAATATTTTGCCACTCTAGGTGGTGGCTAAAGAGCTGAAATCACTGGTTTGGCTAGGCGCCAGACCCGTTGCAGCCAGTGAACCGCCTGGCAGGAATGACCGGCGGATGGCCAGTAGGAGTGTCAGCGGCCAGCGGAGTGGCTGGTGGCCAGTAGGAGCGGCGGCAGGAACGACCAAGGAGCAGCTGGTAGGAGCGGCGGCAGGCTACCAGCGAGCGGCCGGTAGGAGCGGCGGCAGGCGACTAGCGGAACAGCGGCAGGCGACTAGCGGAGCGGCCGGTGGGAGCGGACTGAGACAGATGGTGGAGCGTGGTGGAGTGGCTCGTGTTAAAGACTGCAGCAGAACCCTACGGAGAGGTGGGGCCATCGGCCTCGGACCACGTAAGGTGCCTCTATCAATCCCCCCACCCCCTTTCCTCCCAGGGTGGGAGGTAAAACCCTGCAGGTGAACTTTTCATCCCTGGGCGGCACTGTCCAGGGACAGAGACTTTTGGGGTGTCAGACTTTGGGACTTCGGGTGGTTCTTGGCTGGGGGGGGAGGGCCTTAGCTCGTGGCTTGGGCTATGAACTCTGTTTGTGGTATTTTCCCAAGTTAATGCCATATGACTTCTCTGTTTCATTAAATGTTTCTTTCCTACACACAGACTCTGTGCTTGTGAGCAGGGAAGCATTGCATCTCAGAGGCGCCCAGGGGTGTGTGAATTTCCCAGGTTACTGGGTGGGGGCTCGAGCCGGTTCTGTGTGGGTATGTCTACACTAGCCCCCTAGTTCGAACATTCCACAAGGTGTAACAGTTAACTCGAACTAAGGACTTAGTTCGAGTTAACGTTTGACTGCCGTGTGTAGCCGCGGGCAGTTAGTTCGGACTAGGGGGATTTAAAAATGGCGCCCGGACAGGAAGATGCAAATAAAGCCCGGGATATTTAAATCCTGGGCTTCATTTGCAACTTCGAATGTCTACATTAGCCTCCCTAGTTCGAACTAGGGGGCTAGTGTAGACATACCCTGTGAGATGGATCCCTAGATATTGAACCCGGCCCTGGTTGCTGCTGGGCCTACCCGGCAGAAGGGTTACATGTGGTAAATGCATTGAGTCACGTGTTGAACAATGAAAATATTGAATGGCTACTCATTCAATGAGTACAATGCATTATTTTTTTAGGAAGGTGTTGAAGCACTGGAATGGGTTACCTAGGGAGGTGGTAGAATCTCCATTCCTAGAGGTTTTGAAGTCCCGGCTTGACAAAGCCCTGGCTGGAATGATTTATTTGGGGCTGGTCCTTTTTTGGGCAGAGGGCTGGACTCGATGACCTTCTGAGGACTCTTCCTACCCTATGATTCCTTGATTCTATGTGTGCATTGAGTGAGGCAGAGGTTCTGGGGGGAGGGAGACAATTGTGATTAGACTATCACGATGCATACATACAGACAACCTTAATTCATAATTTTTGAGAGCTTGACTTTACAAAAGACTAAGATTACTTTTAACATAGGGATGGGTCTAGATATGTACATGTGCAATACTGATTAAACTAGGACTGTTTAGCATTTTACATATTACTGAAAATTATATAGTCCTTAGATATTAGTTGTGGCACATCTGAAATGTACATTTGGACCTTGTCTACACTTGTGGCAGCATGCATCCACACTCACTGGAGTGCAAAGCCACATGCAGCAGTGAAAGGCTCCAGGTGGGGGAGGTCCTGCTGCCAGAGCCTTTCCTCACAACTGGAGTCTTTCACTGCGGTGGAAAAAGGCTCTAGCAGTGAAGCCGCAATGGGACATTACACTGCTAAGAACAGCGGTGTAGCTGTGGGAGCCACTGCTTGGGCATGCAGAGAGTACTGTAAGGTATGTATCCAAAATTTCATGCATGTAGGCCACACTGCTGTTGCACTTCCTCAGACCTGCTGAGGAACAAACCCAGACAAAGGGTGGGCTGGAACAGTATTGCTTTTGGGGTTGTTTATTGGTACAGATTCTTAAGAATAAAGTGATACTCACACACATAGATCACATTCATTTTGGAGGCAGACTGCAAGTGCGGTGTAGATTACTTTTGATTTTGCAGGTGGCTGGAGTGCTGGCCAGGCATCAGCTTCCTGGAGACTCGACCGTGATGTTCCTTGCGAGATCCCTTCAGATCTGCTGGAGGCTTAACTTTCTCTGGGCCGGTCCCAGGTTTCTGCTGTGATGTTACATTTTGTCCAGGAGAGAGAGATTTTCTGGCCACTTCTCAGTTAATTTTTCTGCTTGCAGGGGTCTTTGTCTGCCTTAAAAGGTCACAAATCCTAAACTGCTTTTGATTGGGTATTCTTCATTCACACCTCACACACATTCCACAGGTTACATGCATATTCATAAGCAACATGGTTTCTAGGCAAAATTGGGCCTCATGGCCTTGAGTACAAGAAATTGCATTGTACTAAAGATAGCATACCAAAGGCATGATAAAAAGCTTAACATAAATTATGGGTATGTCTACACTGCAGAGTTTTTTCAGAAAAACGGCCATTTTTCCGAAAAAACTTCACTTATGTCCACACTGCAATCGTGTTCTTTTGGAAAAAAAATTGAAAGAACAGAGGGGTTTTTCCAATATTGGTAAACCTCTTTCTAGGAGGAAGAAGCCTTCTTCTGAAAGAGCTCTTTCGGAAAAAGGCATGTGTGCACGGGGAAGAGGGAGTTCTTTCGAAAGAAGAGGAAAGAGGAAAAAGCACAGTTGCCCTGGTGACCATTCCACCCATAGGAATCACAGCTTAAATGCGAGATAGTGTCCATTCAGTGTGGATGCTATCTTTCGAAAAAGCAGATCGCTTTTTTGATGCGCTTTTGCTGTGTAGACACTCTCTTTCGGAAGAAGTTTTTTCAGAAGATCTCTTCCGGAAAAGCTTCTTCCGAAAGAAGACTGCGCTCTAGACATAGCCTAAGAAAGCCAAGGTCAGGGAAGAAGGGAAAAGCAGAGGAGTATGTCCAGTTAGCTAGCTAGACAACAGTGGAGAGAAGGGAGAGGGGTCATGTCCGACTGGTTATAACTGCTTGCTTCAAGTATGCTCAGCATCTACATTGCTGTTTATACCTGTGCAAACAGGGTGTCTGTATTTTACACATCACTGTAAGCACAGAAAGATCTTTAGTCTAGGTATTTTAAGGGAAACTAAGGCTATGCCTACACAGTAGCGTTTACTTCAGAATAACTGGCATTATTCTGAAATAACATAGTCTGCGTCTTCACTACAAGCAGTTATTTTCACATAATATCAAAATAATGTCAACCTGGAGGACTTCTTACTCTGACTCCTGTAACCCTCATTTTACGAAGAGTAAGGGAAATTGGAGGAAAAGTGCTCTTTCTCGGACTTCCTGCTGTGTAGACAGCGCCAAAAGCCGAAATGAGCTCTTTCGCCTTAAGCTACACAATTGGCTTAGCTCAAGTTGCGTAGCTTGTTTCAGCTTTAGCCCTGCTGTGTAGATGTGCCCTAAGAGGCACTCAACTCCCATTGAATTTCAGTGGGATGTAACCATCTAACTTCCTTAGGCTCCTTTGACAATCTCTGATTTAAGGAAAATAAACTACATCTTTGTGACAGATGTACTCAGCGCAATTGATGGCTCCTATGCTTCTAGGTCTTCTTTCGCGACCTGACCTTTCAATCCACTTATATGTGGAACAGCCAGTGAATGGGAGTTCTGCACAGACAGCTTGCCAAATTAAGTCTGTAGTCTAAAAAAGTAGCTAGTCACAATAAAAATGACGCATCTGATGAAGTTTTTACCCAGGAAAGCTTATGCCCAAATAAATCTTTAGTCTTTAAGGTGACCCAGAACTCCTCATTGCCCTTCAGAAAGGAACAACAGTCCAGAGTCTTCCTGGATATGACTGTGAATTATTCAATGAGGGTCCCATTGAAAAGACTTCCTGTAAATGAAAGACAAAATCATTTGAATAGATAAAAATCTCTCTCTATATATAGAAAAAAATTTTCCTGCGGGACAACAGAGTGATGCCATCATGTCACTCTGCATCCTACCACCCCCTCTGCCCTCCTTCCCTCTCCCTCCTCCTTCCCCTCCCCGCTCCGGATATTTTCTCCATTTTACAGATAGGGAACTGAATCACAGACAGTAGTTACTTATCCCAGGACATGCAGAAAATTGGTGGTAGAGGCATACAACATTGGGGAGAGGGGAGGGAGGGCGGGCCCAAACTTGTTCATAAACTCGGGTTTTTATATTTTACCACAATTGAATGAAATGGCATAGTGTCACTAGAGGAGTTATAAAACAGCAAGTAGTCCTATGGCACTTGAGCTAAGCCTTAGAGACTAACAAATAGAGAAAGAGTATCATGAACTTTCATGGGCAAAACTCACTTCTTCAGATGGTTTGAGTGGAGAAAAAAAAGGGGGATTATCAGAATTTATAACAGAAAAAGAAGGAAAAAATGTACCTGTCAATAATAGTGCTGGTGCTAATGAGGCTAATTGAGTGGGCTGGAACTGTCCTATACTTAGCTTTTGATGTCAGTGATGTGTAAAATGTAAGGAAGACTGGTTTTATAATAGGTCATCCAGTTAGTGTCTTTGTTTAGGCCGAGGGAGACAGTGTCAAATTTTGCATATGAAGGTCAGTTCCACACTCTCTCTCTCTCTAGTTGGCTTGTGAAAACCCTTCACAGAAGAATGGCTACTTTTAAGTCCATTAATGAGTGCCCAGCCAAATTAAAATATTCCTCTACAGGCTTATGCATGTTATCATTTCTGATATTTGACTTATGTCCATTTATCCTTTGTTGTAAAGACTGTCCACTTTTCCCACTACACATGGCAAAGGAGCTTTGCTAGCACTTGATGGCATAGATCACATTAGAAGATGTGCAGTTGTTTGAGCCTCTGATGTGGACGCTTATGTGGTTAGGGCCTGTGATAGTGTCACTTGAATAGATGTATGGACAGAGTTGGAAGTGGGCTTGATTGGAGGGGTAGGTTCCTGTGTGAGTGTTTCTGAGGTGTGATGTGTGGCTGCTGGAAAGAATTTGCTTCAGGTGAGGGGGTTGTCTGTAGGCGAGGATTGGCCTGTCTCCCAAGATCTGTAAGATTGAGGGATAATTTTCCAAGATAGGTTATAGATTATCAATGATGCGCTGGAGGGGTTTAAACTGGGGCTGTAGGAAATGACTAGTAGTGTTCTATTATTTTCCTTGTTGGGCCTGTCCTGAAGAAGCAGATTCCTGAGTATTTGTCTGTCTCTGTCAATCTGTTTCTTCACTTCCTCAGGTGGGTATTTAAGTGTTAAGAATGCCTGGTAGAGATCTTGTAGGCATTTGTCTCTGGCTGTGGGATTGGAGAAAATACGGTTGTATCTTAGGGCCTGGCCATCGATCATGTGATGTGTCCTGGATAGAAGATAGAGACAAGCAGGTAAGAACAGCAGCCAGTAGGTTTCTGGTATGGGGTGGTATCAATGAGGCCATCATGTAATTGTACTGTGGTGTCAAGGAAGTGGATCTCCTGTGTAGACTGGTCCAGGCTAAGATTGGTGGTGGAGTGGAAATTGTTGAAATCCCTGTGGAATTCCTCAAGGGTCCATATGATGAAGATATGATGAAAATGTGGGTCCATATGATGATGTCATCAATGAAGAATAAGTAGAGGAAGAGTATAAGGGGATAAGACCTGAAGTGAGTTGTTCAATGTCAGCCATAAAAATGTTGGCATATTGTGAGGCCATACTAGTGCCACTGACTTGAAGGTATAAATTGTCTCCAAATTCGAAATAGTTGTGGATGAGGACAAAGTCACATAACTCAGCCACCAGATGGGCTATGGCATCAGTGTTCCCTCTAAGCTGCATGGCAGCATAGCTTCACAGGTGATTAATTGATTAATCAGCCCAACCCAGTCAGTCAGCTCCCTGCAGATTACTGATGTTCTGTAGTTTCCTCAGGGGGTCAGTGGTGTCTCGAAGACAGCTAGGAGTGCTGATAGCATCGGGTCTGAGGAGAAAGTCAACATAACCAGATAACTCTCGTAAGTGTGCTGATGCCTGAAATTATGGGATGTCTGGGATTTCCAGGTTTATGGATGTTGGGTAGCAGATAAAATACTCCTGGTCAGGGATTGAGGGTGTGTTTGTATAGATTTGGTCTCTACTTGTAGCAGGGAGTTTCATGAGCAGATGGTGCAGTTTCTTTTAGTACTTCTCAGTGGGATCAGAGGAGAGAGAATGTGGCGTTGGTGAGTTGTCTGGCAGCCTCCTGTTCAGAATTTGTACTATTCATCATGACTATAGCGCCCCCTTTGACAGCCTCTTTGATTATAATACGAGGGTTGTTTTTGAGGCTATGTATAGGGTTGTGTTCTGCATGGTTAAGGTTACATATCACATGTTGTTGTTTGTTAACAATGTCAGCCCGGGCACGTTTGTAGAAGCAATCAGTGTAGAAGTCCAGACTCTCATGACAACTATCAGGAAGGGTCAGCATAGAGGTCTTCTTCTTGAGAGGTTGGTAGAGGACTTATGCTCATCCTTTGTGCAGCTGTACTGATTTCATGAGGGATAAATATAGCTACTTCTATCTGCATTATTTATCATTATTACAAATATTTGTTTAGTGCCCTTCAATGGAGTATCTGGATGCTTTAAGAATCTTAAGATATTGAAGCTCTTTGTGACCTTGTCTTCACTTACCCCAGATCAACACTCTGGAGACTGATTCCTGGGGTTCAATTTAGTGGGTCTAGAAAGGACCCACTAAATGGACCACTGATGACATTCCCATTGGCCAGTGCTTCACCAGGTCATGAGGAGGAAGGGAAGTCAATGAGTTTCTCTTGTCAACCTCCCAAAGTGGTGATGCTGCAGAAATTTGACCTAAGGCATGTTGATTCCAGCTATGCTATTCTCATATCTGGAGTTGCATATCTTAGATGGATTGTCTCCTGTCGTGTAGTCCTCACTTATGTGAGACTAAAAACTCTGCTCCCTCTACTGAAGGAGTTAGCTAAGAAATCAGTATTCAATCAGTTGAGATGCCTGGAGCTTCTACTCTGTTTAATAAATTCAGGAATTGTTCTGAAACAGTTGCAATCTCTGAACTTACCCACAAATATTGCAACCTGTTTCCTGAAGTTAATTTTAATGACCCCTCATTCATCATTTTAATTGTACATGTAGTTATCTAACTAAACCTTCTAAATTAGATGCTGGGTATAAAGTTGTTAACCTTTCACATAATTGTTTAGCTTGATGCAACGATCGACAATGCTTCTCAGGATTCACTAGTTTAACATTTAGAAAATCCCAATTTAAGAAGATTTGTGAGTTTGTCTATTCAGAGCTGCATGGTCATTTCCTCCCCTTTTTCATGCTGTAGTTTTTCAAAACTTTCTCAATTTTTGAAATGTAATAGAATAGCAAAATGAGGAGGTAGGGAGAGGAAGAAGTCCTGCATGCCATTTGCTTTATTGCATTCAGTTGGAAAAAATATCAAAAAAATAGTTAACTGATTTTATCAAACCCTGCAAAATGAAAATATTTTAAATGATTTATTCTCTATTTTTTCAATCAGAAAATTGTAGTCTGTCTGCAACATAGTTATACGTATTGGAACAACTCAGTATATATGGAAACAAAGTTAACCTTTTCCATAATCTATTCTACTTCTGCAAAAGCTGTACTTTGTGCTTGGAGAAAAGAGGTGGGGACAGTCTCTGGAACATGAAGTGTTCTAATCTCTCTGAGAAACAATAGATAAGAAATCAGAATGAGTGGTCAATGTCAAATTTTGGTTTTTATGACTTTATACATGGGGGAGGGTTCTTCATTCTCACCTAAAACAGAAAATTCACTTCTGCTGAGATTTTTTTAGTGCTCTATAATCTTCTGTGATAAAATTAGAAGCACCTGTTATTTATTATGGGCCATTAAAAAACCCATAAAATGCACTTTCCTTAAATATACAAAGAATGAAAAGATTAAAATATAGTTTGAGACTGTCATAGCTAGAGTTTGTAAATAGTAGAAATCTCTCCAGATCAGTCTGTGGATTTGTCTAGCTCAGGGGTGGAAAACCCCTTTTTTCCTGTCAGGAGCCACTGACTCTCAGATAAATCAGTTGGGCGCCACACACAAGCCAAGAAATAAAGAAGCCCTCATTCAACTCCCTTGTAGTCAGGGCCTGATTAATTCTTCTGAGGATCAGGGGCTCTTAGATTTTGTGGGGTGCTAGGCTCCAGGGTGGGATCAAAAATCAAGGGTTCAGAGTAAAGGAAGGGGCTGTGTTGGAGGCAGAAGGGCTCCATCTGGGAGTGTGGGGCTAGGGTGGAGCTGGAGATGAGGTGGTGGGGTACAAGACAGAGCTCCAGGCTGGGGCCATGTGACACCACAGTGCACTGTAGATTTACATCCTAGCTTTTCATGCACAAATTAGTTGTGGACCTTTCTAGAATGTACTAGCAGTTCTCTAGTTCACATTGACCTACTCTGATTTCCATATCAGATAACCCATCTCCAAGCCATTTAGTATGGGCTATGTGATTTCTTGTATAGTGTTTGTTATTCCTTTCTCTGTTATTAAATCTGTATCCTATAGTTTTTTTCCCCATTAATACCTTTAGATTCCTTTATCAACTGTCTGCATTTCGTAATTGCTGTTTTCCATTCAGTATTAGTTTACTAATTTTTTCATATACTGTTCCATAATCTGTTTGATACTTTCACTTTGCTTAACCATGACAGTATTTTTACCCACAGAAACACTCTTTTATGATTGTACAATTTTTTTTACATCTAAGACAATATTTCTAAACAATTCCAAATGATTTTTATTCAGATTTTTTTTTATCCAGTAGTTCTCAAGCTGTGGTCTGTGTAGTTCAGCAGTATACCATGGTAGGGATATGAATGGGTAACCGGTTAGCCCATAAGCATCACACTTATTGGGTGATGTTTACCAAATAACAATTAACTGATTCCCTGGAAACAGCCCCCCACTCACTGCCTGCCATGGGCAAAGGGCTGTTCCAGTCCTGGCGGGCCCCCATGTAGGCCTACCATCCAGAAGCCTGCGCCACACATATGGCAGGTGGAGCCAAGAGCCCCACGTGTTTGGAGCTGCTCCAGCCAGTCTGGAGCAGTCCTCCAAATGGGATCTTGCTTAGTCAGTTAACCAGTTAAACATTAGGTTAAACTAACATTTAACCGATTAACTGATTAATTGGGATTTTATATCCCTACACCATGGAACACTTGTTACTAGTGTACATAGAACCAGGAAGTCACAGATTGTTTCTAGCTATTTTTCCAAATGTCCAGAATCCTCAATGCACAGAAAATCACACAGAAAGAAAAGCTAGCAAAACCGCTATCCCTCATTAGGGGCTCTGCAGCATAAGAAAACAAGTAAGGAAATAATAGCCCTTTCCAGGTACTAGAACCACCAGGATGACTCTATCAGTAGAAGCTGCCAGCAGATGAGAGAGATACAGAAAGAAGAGAACCAAGAGGTTGGAAAATATATCCAGGGGAAGAATTGGAACTGGAAATTAGGCAGCAGTGCGTCCTATATATGGATATGGGAGAACAGGATGGTTGGGCAGCATTATCCTTAGGAGCAAGAATAGAGGAGGACCAGGTGTTGATTTCCAAAGTTATGGACTATCTTATAAACTGAGATTTGTTGGCATAGATTACTTGGCAAATACTTGCAAGTAATGGAAATGTTGAGCGATCAAGGTCAGTTCATGGAAAGACAAAAGGGCTAATTTGTGCTTGACAATTTGTTTGGAATGCATAATTTGACCAACCTACAACTGAGTCAAACATCGCTTATTTTTATTTATTACAATACTGAACTTCCAAATGTCAATCCCAATAACTGCACTCCCATATCAATCCAAACTAATTAGGCCCCTTGACAGCAAGAATAAAAATGTCTCTGTACAAAGTATTAGTGCTTAGTGAGAATCTCTACACATTCAAAGAGAAGAGGCTAAACTTAATTATGGAAATGTTTAGAAAGAAAGGATGAATAGGAGGAATGGTACAGTGTTTACTAGACCTTATAAGAGGGATATGACCGTGAAGCAGATGAGAGTGTTTAAAATCAATCAGCTATAAAACCCTACATGTAAATAATGTGATGTCCAAGAGACAGACATGAAAGCCTGACACTAATCTGGAGGTCCTTCATCTCCCACTGAGGGTGTGCAGCACTTCATAGGATTGGATCCCAATTCTTGGGCCTTTCCTCCCCACTCTCACTGTACCTTGCAGTGATGAAAAAAAGTGTCATATTGGACAAGAAGCCCAAAAGGTGCAGAAGAAAGCAACTAAGGCCTCAGAGCAAACTTTCCCCCTTCCTAAGGGCCCCTATGCATCCATTTCCTACCACTCCATGTATTTAGGGCTCCTGGCCCTGGGGAGCAGGTGTGGAAGTATGTTTGTAAATCACAGTTGCAGAAGGACCACTTCTGATATGCTGTTAGTGACATTTACCCCCTAGGGAGGAAGAATGAGGTGCATCAGGTGGAACTTGGATGGCTGATGGCAACACAATTCCTGGGTGAATCATGCTGCCAAAAGTAGAAGTAGCCCTTTGGAACTGGTTACTTTTCCCCCTAGATCCTTTGGATCCATAGAGGTTGGAAGCTATATCCTGAATCTATTTTCCAGTGCATCATGAGCTTTCCTGCTCAGGGATAATTGGTAAAGACCTCAGAAAGTGACACTTTTCAAAATTCTCTATCCCTCCCATAGCTTGAGATGGTAAGAACATAAGAAAGGCCAGACTGGGTCAGGCCAAAGGTCCATCTAGCCCCGTATCCTCTCTTCCAACAGTGGCCAATGCCAGATGCCCCAGAGGGAGTGAACAAAACAGGTAGCCATCAAATGATCCCATCCTGTCACCCATTTCCAGCCTCTGACAAACAGACCCCATTCCTATCCATCCTGGCTAATAGCCATTAATGGACCTAACCTCCATGAATGTATCTAGTTTTCAGCCGTGAAAACCAAAGCAAAAAATTCATTTAGCTTCTCTGTAATGACCTTATCGTCTCTGAGTGCTCCTTTAGCATCTCCATCGTCCTGTGGCCCCACTGGTTGTTTAGCAGGCTTCCTGCTGCTGAGGTACTTAAAAAACATTTTGCTATTACTTTTTTGAGTTTTTGTCTAGCTGTTCCTCAAACTCCTTTTTTGGCTTTTCTTATTATATTTTTACACTTAATTTGACAGTTTATGTATGCTCCTTTCTATTTTCCTCACTAGGATTTAACTTCCACTTTTTAAATGATGCCTTTTAATCTCTCACTACTACTTTTATTTGGTTGTTAAGCCACAGTGGCACCTTTCTGGTTCTCTTACTGTGTTTTTTAATTTGGGGTATACATTTAAATTGGGCCTATATTATGATGTCTTTTAAAAGTTTCCATGCAGCTTGCTGGGATTTTACAGTTGTCACCATACCTTTTAAGTTCTGTTTAACTAACCTCCTCATGTTTGTGTAATTCTCCTTTCTGAAATTAAATGCCACAGTGTTGGGCTGCTGAGGTGTTTTTCCCACCACAGGGATGTTAAATTTTATTACATTATGGTCATTATTTCCAAGCGGTCCAGTTATATTTACCTCTTGTACTCCACTTAGGACTACATCAAGAATAGCCTCTCCCCTTGTGGGTTCTAGAAACAAAGGTATCAAGAAATTTTAACTCTGCATCCCATCCTGAGTTGATGTGTACCCAGTCAATATGGGAATAGTTGAAATCCCCCACTATTATTAAGTTTTTTATTTTGATAGCCTTTCTAATCTCCCTTAGCATTTCATAGTCACTATCAGTATTCTGGTCAGGTGGTCAATAATATATTCCTACTGCTATATTCTTATTATTGGAGCATAGAATTACTGTCCATAGAGATTCTATGGAACATTTTTGTTCATTTAAGATTTTTACTTCATTTGATTCTACATTTTCTTTCATATAGAGCGCCACTTCCCCACCAGCATGACCTGTTTTATCCTTTCAATATATTTTGTACCCTGGCATGACTGTGTCCCATTGATTATCCTCATTCTACCAAGTTTCTATAGCAATATCTTTCTTTAATACCAGACACTCTAGTTCACGCATCTTATTATTTAGACTTCTAGCATTTGTGTATAAGCATTTTAATAATTTGTCACTATTTGTCCCCGTCTGCCATTTCCTGATGTTAGATGTTTTTTCATTTGATTGTTTCCCATTGGATCTTACCCATATTTTATCATCTTCCATCCCCTTCTCCTTACTAGAACATAGAGAATCTCTATCTATAGACCCTCCCCTAAGAGATGTCTTTATCGGATCCATGTGTTTCTCCGCACCCGTCGGCTTTCCCCCAAACCTTAGTTTTAAAACTGCTCTTACAACCTTTTTAATGTTAAATTCCAGTTGTCTAGCTCCATTTTGGTTTAGGTGGAGCCTAAGATCCAGGTCTCTTCATTTAAGCTACAGTAGGTGAAATGGCATGAAATTACAGGAGGATAGGTTTGATGTCTCTAAAAGTTTTCTAACAAAAAAATTTATAGATGATTGAAAAGAAAATGATGGAGAAAGTGCTGGAGAATATAGTCTAGGGAATAATACTGCATTTTCACTTGAGTTACAATGTTGTAAAATTTGAGAGATCAAAATTAGGACCATGGTTCTCATTGACTTCTGACTGATGGCAGAATTATGGACCTTTTTTACAGAACCTGCTTTCTTATAGCTGCTTTAATTCTATAAGTAGGGTTAAGCTTCTATTTGATGGAAGTTGCATACAAGGGCCTAAACCCTTCTTAATGGAAATGTTACAACACCTATAAATACAGTGTTTCAAACACTAGAAAAGAAAGAGCAATACAAATTCTCTTGCATGAGATCATGTTGTAATCCAAATATTACACTTCTATTTTGAGATTACTTTAATTGCAATTTGTAAAACAAACACAGATGGAAGATTATATTTGCTTTTTCATATAATCACTAAATTAATACTGAATTATACTATTAATAAAAATGAGTTCTTTTGATCTTCTTGCAGGAGTGCTAAAATATGTTTGGAGACAAATGCTAAAACAACTAAAATTGCAGCTTTTAGATACTCTGGATTATTCATAGCAATTTTAAAAAATATTACAACTAGCACATTCGTTATATACTCATGTAGTTAAGATTGCTATTTTAGACTAATTAAAAATGTGCAACTGTGTTTTAGGCAGCAGGGAATCAATATTTATAAAATAAAACTCTTCTGTAGAATATTTTTTTGGCTAAATGACACTTTCAGTGACCAGTGATCACTAAATCTGCAAACATTAATTCACTATCATTTTGTGAGCATTGTATCATTTGATTTGGAAATATCTGTGGAATCATATTTCAATGTCGTCGCCCTCGGTGGCATGGTGGGGGTATCCCATTTCAGGGTCCCCTGATTAGTGGAAATTTTGATAATCTAGTTTTGTAGGAAATGGGTCAAGCTGGCTATTATTCAAAAACCTTTTCTCCCACATATTTTGAGGTACTGTAGCAAAAATGTATTATTTTAGTATTGGTATAAGAATATAAGTTTGCTTCCTGTTAGCAATACAAATTAAGCTATGCCCCTTGTTTGTATCATGAACTAAGATATGGAAGATACTTTTCTTTTCGTTGTTCCTTTAGTAACTTTTAATCTTGTCTGAAACAACTGCAAAATGTTTTGGTGTGAGTTCAGGGTGCATGTGTGAAAGCCATCACAAATGCCAAAGTGGTCAAGAAAAAGTGGGAACCTTGAAGATAACCAGGAAACATCTATTGTGTCTAAGGCTGAATTACAATTAGTAGAACTGATGAACCCTGGAGACAGGCAGATGCTCCCAAGAGTGAGACACAAACAAGAGACAATGATGGGAAACCTGACAATAACCATCAAAGGATAACTGTGGGAAAACCTAAGATTAACATCATTTAAGGAGGAATGATTGCAGCATGACATTGCAATACCCATAGACTCAAATAGGAACTTACATGTACAGTGAAACCTTTGTTATCTGGCACTCTGTGAACCAGAAAACTTTGTTAACTGGCATTGCCCCTAGCCACAAAACTGTCACATCATCAGGTGCACAGGCCTGGCTTGGTTTACCATGATTGGCTTAACAATTTTTTATTTAAAAAGTACTAATCATCTTTAACTCAAAATAGAAATGTGAGACCAACTGCCTCATACTACAAAACTACCAATATTAAAAACTTGAGTTTTACTATTATTGTCCATTGGTTTTTCCTAGGTTGATGGGACCCTCAAATAACTGGAATTTTTAGATAACCGGAACTCCCTAATCCCTGAGCGTGCTGGATAACACAGGAAAGGGAGCTCTGGCCATTAGACTCTGGGTTCGGTCCTACAAGCCAAGACTCAGAGGAGCCTCAAATCGCGATCAACAAGACCCTGTCTCCTCACTCAGTCAGTCTTGCCTGGTCAGCAAGACTAACAAGCCATGACAGCCTGGTAACTATGCACCATCTGCAGGACCCATGTGTGTGTGGGCTTGTCTTTATGAAGCATATGCTAGCTGCTTTGATATTGTATTTGTAATAAACGTGGCGTCTTGCCTTTTCCCCTAAAAAGATCCCGTGTGCTTCTTATAAAAATAGCAGTCCCAAACACGACTGATTTAGAACAATTATATAGATGCATGTATTTAAGAAAATGTTAATCACTTTTTAAATTATACTTTCCCACATGGATGCATTGGTTACATAGAAAAGACTGATCTTAGCTAATACTGAGGAAGTCAGCCTTGACATATAGGACTGAAAACATTTATTCATCAAAGCCATCATGAGCATCCTCTCCCTCTAGAGAATCATGGGTTGTGTTTCCACACTGATTCTCACCCGGATTGTACTCACCAATCTCTGTAAGGGGCAGGCTGCTGGCCAGACATTGGCAGAGTGGTGAGCATCTTTGATTCAGAAGGGCATGGTATTTCACACATACCTAGTGTGACCGGTTCATCCTCCAAAACCGACTGAGGCCTGATAAGGGAGGATAGTCTTGGATGTGCTTAATCATGCTGGAGCCATTGTGTGGCTTGATGATTTGCTTTTGTGAGTATAAATGCACCCCTTGATGGTTGAAATTTTGTCTCTTTTTGTCTGCTTCTTACAAAACATCCAGAGTGTATTTCTGCAAATGTTGCAATTTTCCACTGGAGCTATTTTCCTGCAAGATATGCAGTTAACTTTTTCTTTGCACTCAAGTCAGATAGTAGCTTCTTCATTGTGACATGAGAGATATGTAAAATCAGTAATTTTTTAATTAGATAGATGCAATACCATGGAGTCTTTTTTCTGGCAATATTTTTAATGGATTGTTTTTCATACATTTGAAACACTAGATGGACTTCATCACACTAGTCCAATATTGTCTTTGTAGCCTCATAATGAAGTTTTCAGCCAGATCTTAGCAGGTGTTAACAATTTTTGGTTTATTTAGAGCTTGTACCTCAGCCATGCCATCTATGATTGCGACGCTTTTCGGAGACATGTATTAAGAATATGCATTGAGAGCAACTTCTGGAGCTAGAATTGCCAAAAACTACATCCATAACCCACACAGTTCCTCTTCATGAGTGTTTTGAAGAGGAGCAGATGCTGAGCAGAAAGGCCCTTAAACACCTTTCTCTGTATTTAGTCTCTGCACTAGCTATTGCTACCATTTTCCTATGCATCGCCTCTCTCAGGTAATTTATGAATTCCAAATGAGTTGCAGTTTGCGATAGTAAAGTCAGTATTTATTTCTGTTGCTTTTGCCTCTTGATGCAAAATATTACCTACATTATTGGCATTGCATATCACATTGAGTGTTATGTCATATATTTGGATGTCTCTTGGGTCTATGCACCCAATAGTTTCCATACAACATTCTCGCTAAGAATGACGGCTTTATGCAATTTCTCGCCTGTCTCAACTTTGCTTAATGGATGTCTTGAGACTTCTGGCTTACTGCAGGAAAAAAATGGTGTTCTTCTTGAAACATATGCCACAGGAGCTCATATATGGCATGTCCTGTCTGCAGCTGACAGTTGTCTTAGCATCTTCAATTTTTTCCTGTTGCTCAGTGTACTTGCTCATGTCAAATTCAGTTTATGGGTACACTTCTATAGAATGTAAGGTGCCACTAAGCAGTATTTGACTGGGTCCTCCACAGTGGAATTTCCAATGTTTCAGATGCTAGGTAGTACTCTTTGCCTCCTCGTTGATGCCTCATTTGATTGAGACCAAAGTAAAAACAAAGACTTTGTAACAAATTAATTTGGGATTGTAAATCAACTGGTGTGTAATGTGTTACGTAATTATATGCATGTTGTTTGGATCAATTCCAGTAACTTCTGTCTGGATGCTGTTGTCTTAACCAATGCTTCATTGTGACTCTTTTGACATAATAAACAAAACTGATCAATTAATACCACAGCAATGCACATCAATACCACATCAATTAATACCACAGCTGATGGTGGCAAATCAATGTGAAACACTCCTTCCATTTATAGTAATCTGTAACATAAAAAAAAAGAGGTATCCTGGGCATTTACTGATAACAGGATTGTCAATCAAGAGTCACAATTTAATTTTGGGCAGACAGCACATTTGACAAAAACATTTTTTTCAAAAACATTTTCTTGATTATTTATCTCTGACATTGTTCAATGTTTGTCATGTTTGCTACCATTGTGTTCATGGGAGAAAGGTATCATTTCAAAGTCCTAACTCAACTCATTTCTAACAAAAAGTATTAACAACATTTCCACCTAAAGGAAGACCAGGGTATGTGGGAATGTATCCTCTTTGCCACACCACAGAAGGTGATATCACTGAAATTGTGATTCTGTAGATTGTTTTACAAATCAAATGATACCTTAACTTTCTATCATTAACTTCCCCACACAGAATTACACATGCTCCTAGACTATTTACAACATTTGATTCTTCATTTCCCTGGGTGGGTAGGGGAGGGGAGAAGAGCCTCCTATTAGGAGCTCAATTTCTGCACCATTTGCATTCTGAGTCATTTTGTATATTGAAGCTATTGGGTCAGATCTTCAGTACGAATTGTGATAGATTTCCATTTATCTCAAGTGCTGAGGCTCTGGTCCTTCTTCTTTTCTTTAGGAATAAGTGTTTCCTAGAAATTAATTTGGGGTGTATCTCAAATAATGGTTTTGGTGGATGCGGGGGTAATCTCTGCTTTACAAAGCATAACCTAGCAGATCTAAGGTAAAAATTCCCGAAGTAGCCAAGTCCCATTCTTTAAAAGCAACTCACACATCTAGGAGTTTAGGTGATAGGATCCACAGAGAGATATAGGCTAGCAGTGCTGAGAATCATGGTGCCAGAAAAATAACAGGAACAAGTCTTCTGTCCACAAGACTGAGTTAATAGGCACCAAGACTCCTTATACAACAAATAGAGGGAGAGAGGTGTCTAAGAATACAGCCAGCAGAAGCTAGCCAACAAGGTGTATACAAGCTAACCCTCCTATGTCTCAGTGATAGGTGCCTAAGTCCTGGCTGCAATTTGGCACCTCCCTTTAACTAGCAATCCACAATAGGGAACACACTGCCCAACTACTGTTTGAGGGAATAAGTTGACAGACAGTGACTGTAGCCCAGTGGTTAGGGCACCTATATGGAAGGTGAAGACCCAAGATCCACTTTCCTGAGAGGCCACTTCACTTTGAATGGTCCCTTGAAATATATCTCAGAGGGGTAGCAATGTTAGTCTGCATCTGCAAAAAACAATGGGGAGTCCCGTGGCACCTTAAAGACTAACAGAGTTATGTAGGCAAAAGCTTTCACGGTGAAAAACCACTTTGTCAGACATCTGCCATAGGACTTCTCTTGAAATACGTGTTGACTACTTATGCTAAACAGCGTGTTCCACCTTCCACTGACTGTGACATTGAGTTTATTTCCCAGACTCGGGGAGCTGCTTTGTGTAATCCTGAAAGTTTGTGTCATTCAGCGACAGCAGCT
The DNA here is from genome assembly GCA_032595735.1 of Pelochelys cantorii. Taxonomy (NCBI): domain Eukaryota; kingdom Metazoa; phylum Chordata; order Testudines; family Trionychidae; genus Pelochelys; species Pelochelys cantorii. Next base: position 40,646,425 of record CM064329.1, on the reverse strand, counting down.
GGTTCAATAAAAGACATTCCCTGAAATGGCATTCCTAAACTCAAAACCCCACAAAGACGGTGCATGGAAAATCTCCCAACTGAGAAAGATGGGAAATACATAGTAGATGAATATGCCAGAGGTAGCCCCAAATGCGAGTCAAATCTGAACAACATCCCTCATAACTCCAGAACTAGGTTCCATATTAGCCAAATCACTTATCATTTTCTTTGCCACTGAGGTTTTGTGGAATCACAACCTTGCTCTTTGAGCTTGACCCTATTTCATTGATAGTCAATGGTGTATTTATGGGAAGGTTTTGTTTGGCAGCATCCACAATGAGCTAGATGCTGGACTAGGATAAAAGAAGGCACAGTCCCTGTACCAAAGAGTATCATGATCATAATCTAGAATGATAAGTTCTTTGGGTAAAGTAAGAACCAACTCATGCTGTTGCTCTAAAACTCAAATTGAACTTTCATTGTGATTTGAAAAAGTTTGGTGAACTTTCTTTAAGTTATTTTTCATTTTATTTCATGTGCCTCTATTTCTGGGAAAATACCTAGTTTTGCCAGTAAAAAGGCTTCAATTTCACCTTTGTTTATGTGTGTGTGAACGCTACTGGATACTTAGGAAAATCTTGATTGGCAGGTGACTCCTGAACCAAAATACTAATTTGCAGTATTTCTACATACATTAAAATAAAGGAGAATGCAATTTACTGATTGATTGCATTAAAATGCACTCCTATGAATTAAAATATTCAGTAGCTAAATAGTTAGCTTGAGAATTTGCAACCCAACCAAAATATTGTCTGGTCTTTTTGTATGCTAAAATCAAAAGGGAAAAATCTCTATATAAATATTCTTTCTACCCACGATAGACATCATTAACAAATAACAAGATGAAGGGCCAGAATCTCTTTATAGAATCATTGAGCTGGAAGGAACCGTGAGGGGTCATCAAGTCCAGTCTCATGCACTCATGGCAGGAGCAACCACCATCTAGACCAGTGTTTCTTAAACTTTTTAAGACTGAGGAACACGAAACAAATTTTTTTTTTATGAGGAACACCAAGGATTTTTTGTTGAGCCTTTTTTGTTCTGCCCCTTTAAGGGTGGCCATTTTGAACTCTGTTGTTCTTTGCAACACACCTCCGACTACCTCACGGCACACCGGTGTCCAGTGGAACACAGTTTAAGAAACATGGATCTAGCCCATCTCTGGCAGGTGTTTGGTTAACTTGCTCTTTAAAAAAGTCTCTAATGACAGAGATTCCACAACATCCCTATACAATTTATTCCAGTGCATAATCACGCAAACTGGAAGCTTTTCCTAGTGTCCAAACCCAAACCTCCCTTGCTGCAATTTAAGCCCATTGCTTCTTGTCCTATCATCAGAGGCCAAGGAGAACAATTGTTCTCCTTTTGCCTTGTAACAACCTTTTAGGTACTTGAAAGCTGTTACCATGCCTCCTTTCAGTCTTCTCTTCTCCAGACTAAACAAACCCAATTCTTTCAATCTTCGCGCAGGGTATGTCTACACTTGCACCCTCTTTCAAGAGAGGAATGCAAATGCAGACATTCAAAATTGCAAATGAAGCCAGGATTTAAATATCCCACACTTCATTTGCATATTTGCATTATGGCGCTATTTCGAAATAACTGACGCTGTTAAGACGCGGTTATTTTGAGAGAAAACCCTTCTCTCGAAATAACTGGTAAACCTCATTGAATGAGGAATAAGGGTTATTTCGAGAGAAAGGTTTTTCTCCTGAAATAACCGCATCTTAACAGCACCTGTTATTTCAAAATAGCGCTATTTCGAAATAGCGCCATAATGCGATTATGCAAATGAAGCACAGGATATTTAAATCCCGGCTTCATTTGCAATTTCAATGTCTGCATTTGCATCCCTCTCTCGAAAGAGGGTGCAAGTGTAGACATACCCTCATAGGTCATGTTTTTTAGACCTTTAATCTTTATGTACGTATGTATTTATTTATTTATTATTGCAACAATATCCACACTGTTGACTCATACTTAACTTGTGGTCCACTATGAGCCCTGGATCCCTTTTTGTGCAGCACCCCTCTCCAGATAGTCATTTACAGTGCGTCTACACAGCACAGTTATTTCAAAATAACTGACTTTATTTCGAAATACAATGCGAGCGTCTACACAGCAATTCTGTTATTTCAAAATAATTTCAAAATAACAGACGGCTTATTTTGAAATCTGTAAACCTCATTCCATGAGGAATAATGCTTATTCCAAAATAGCTATTTTGGAAAGCAGTAGTGTAGATGCTCCATTGCTGCTATTTCGAAATAGCTACTTCCCAGGGCCATTCAAAGTCATTACTCCCCAGTACCTCCTGGGCCTCTAATTCAAGGTAGCTCATGCACATTAGGAAACCCTGCTTCAGACTAATTTTGAGGCTTCCCTGTAGCATAGATGTGCTGTTTCGAAATAAGCTATTTTGGAATAGTTCTTCCGGAATATCTTATTTCGAAATAAGCGTGCAGTGTAGATGTACCCTTATATAGGTGGGAGAATTTGTAATACTGTATTTCTGCCTCACAGACTTTTAGACTGGACAGGATGGAGTTAAAAGCAATCCAAAACAAGATCCTCCCTCACCCCTAAAAATGCTGCATTATGACTTTTCTTAATCTCAATTTTTGAGCCAATCTCTTGAATTTTTGGTAACTGTCTCATGGTTATTTTAACATTTTTAACAGTTCTGAAAATAGGTTGACTCTGACAAGCTCCTCTCCTATTTAGAGCTGTGTAAATAACATATTTTTTTCAGTGTGGAGGGGGAGTTTTTGGGTAATCTGACATATTTTAAAAAACAAACAAAACCCAAAAAACTGACCTAAAATTCAACATTTAATTTCAATTTCAAACTTTTCTGAAAGCTTCTGATTTTAATAAAATTAAATTTCAAAACAAAAACCAAGAAAATCAGTGTTTCTTTTCAAGAATGTTGAAATATGGTTTTAACTTTTTAAGAATATTTTGACTTGATTTTGAAATGAGAAATTTGGAAAATTTGACCCAAATTCACAAATATTTTGATGTTGTAAAACTTTGCAAGTTTTACCTTGAAAATTTTGGTTAAAAAGTACTACCCAGCCTCTCAGAATAGTAATTTTAAGATGAATCTAATTAAAAATCCTCTTTTCTGAACTGATAAACCAAACAGTCATGTATTTTTAATGAGGTAAGGAGATTTCTTGCTGTGCAAATGTACCAAGATTTGTCAAAATGCAGATGCTCTTTCTAAATAATAAATATAATGGCAGTCTTTTTTGTTTACACAGGAGTGTCCCATTTGCTGAGAAGGCTGATCCAGTGAACCACATAAAATCAGGTTGAATCAAAGAGTCATAAGAGTAAAACCTCTGCCCTCAGCATCTCTTTTAAGACCATCTGTAATGCAGGAAGCATAACATTGCTTCCAGGAGTTGCATTGTTTCACTGTCTGGATTGTTTTAATTTCATTAGCATACTCTTCCAATTTCCTGTTTGAACAACAAAGCTTGAAAAATGTCACCTTTCTCTTTATCCTTTCATATTCGACAATATGAATGGAAAAAAGGACATAATGAAGCCATTATATTTGGTCAACACAAGCTTATCTAGAATAATTTATAACCAGGGGTCACTGTATTAGCATCTTATAAAATTATGCGGGCTTGCTATAGCAATCAGAGGGAAAAGTTGGTAGTTTAGCTCAAACTGTAGCGATTCATGCTTTTTGCTCTAGAGGTCCCCAGTTTAGTAGTTGGTCATCACAAAAGTGAGAGATTACCCAGTAATTCACTATCAACTGAATTGTCTTTCATAAGATAGATCCTCCCCATTCTCACCTCAAGTTTTTGCACAGAAGTAGCTTGAACATTTTGGAAGGTTCGTAAGTGTACAGTTCAGAAATATTATTGAAAAAGATTTATGTGTGGTCTCTTATAGTACTTTGTTCTAGATAGGAGTGGAATTGAAAAGGCTGAAACATTGCAAGGAAAGCAATTGCAGGCCCTTCCCCCCAGTTGGAAAATGTGATGAAACATCTGAACTTCTGAGTGCTTATCTGATACATGAACTCTGATACATACACTGGTGTTTATCCAGACATACCTGAATCTCAATTTGGAAAGCAGATGGACATGTATACAATTACACTGTCTTGTGAGATATCCAGCTTGTCCAGGTGTCACCCAGGCCTAGTCTGTATTGCAATACTTCGATATTCCAGGTGTCCACTGAAAATAGGAGCAATAAATTTACAATTTTACTTATTTCTATATTAAATTAAACTATTCCAAAGCTTCACACAAGATCTGAAGCTCCAGGTTATTTTTTTTTAATGCAAACTCATTTCCTACACCTGTTGTCTCACTTATTTTTAATCATGTTGAGGCCTAGAGGTCCCAATTTAGACCACTGCACTACTACGAACAAACATTATAAAGTGGTATCTCTGAGGATATTATTATGTAACGTTACTAGATCACTTAAAAAAAGACCCTGTCAAATCTCTATTATCATTTTAGTTTTTCATATATTAGTCATAGTTAGAGGAGGTTACTCTTCAGTGATCCTAGAGTACTAAAGCAAATATCCTTCTGATTTGAAGGAAAACAGTAGGCCTCCCACCCACCAAAATAATCATGTCAAGCACTATGTTTGGTAATAACAGTATCATATGAGCCAAAAAAAGTTCTAAGGAAAAGCATTTTAGTCAATATTGTATTTTAAAAATTTCAATTAATGGTTTGTTAGAGTATACCAGATTACTCAGTTTAAGACAACATTGGCTACCATTTTTCTTTCATTTTCTATTTATTGAAGAAGAGTTTTCATAAAAGCAGTGATTTGACAATCTGCAGCTGGGCTTTAACAAGTTGCTAGCATTGCTAAAAATGCAGTTATATATCATGAAATATGCAACAATTTCAGGCCAGTATTTACAGGAACTTTCTGCAGGAACACATTTTTTCTAGCACTGTAAGGCTAACTTGTTTGACCAAGAAGCAGAGCTAATTGGTAATAAAGAATGTTGTTCATAATGTGCACACTCTAGGCAAAGCCAAGAGAGCAGCCTTACCAGTGTTAAATATAGTGCAACCTCCCCCCCATGGTTCTGTAATAAACCAAGCGCTGCCATCTTTTGTTGGAATAGACTCACTACAACTTTAAGATGCCTAGCTAAATTTCAGAACATTGGAGGATCAGTTCAGATATGCATATATATTAACAATAAGTCAGCTCGATAACAGGCTAAACTGTTCTTTTGCACAGCACAGGTGTTTGATGTACAAAACTAGGAGAGAGTAGATCTGAAAGAATATAATTATGGATTACAGTCAGCACACCTACCAAATGCACATTTTAATTGAAGTGCTGTGCTTTTTTTGAATGAAATCACTTCAAGGAAAAACTGTAAGTACAAGAATGTTCTGGTTGGGGACAAAAGCATTGCATCCAAATTTGACCTGTAAAGTGAAAGATTTTATTAAGGTAGAAATAAGCACCAGGCATGCACACTCCCAGGAACATTATACACAAGATGAAATGGCAAGAGCGGCACTACTCCAAAAATCTGAGTCTGACAATTGTTTCAATGACATCATACAAGGATTATAAACAATTTTCCCCTTGCTAGCATCAGCATGTTCTAGGGTCTCAACGTTTCAAAGCACATACATTTTGCTGAGAGTATCATTTTGTGCGGCTGCCAAAATGCAGGGGAATGCTGATTGGCCGAACAATTTTAGTTTTCATTCTAGTGGAATATTCCACTATAGCTGGGAATCAAAGAGAGAGTCTCCCCTTCTAAAAAAGGGAATATAAAGCATATAACGTTCATGCCAGTAAAACTTTGAGTTATTGGAAAGTGTTTCTTATAAGTGTCCTCTACTATTCACTGCATGTCATGATGGTTTAAAAATGAATTTTGCTAAAAGTTAACATACAATATTAATGATGGACTGCACTACTTTAGCACAGGTTTTTTTTGAAACTGCAAAACTCCATGCTATAAAATGAACACCTCATCCTCCTAATCCTGAAATAACTTGCAGGCTCAACACCTACAAAATTCTTTTGTTTTGGTTTTGGTCTGAGCACTATTTCTGCCTCGTTGATCTAGATCTGTCTGTTTAGCTTTGTATTTGTCTCTGGCATTTTTATAAATTGGTCAAACAAGGTTGCTAGGGTTACACTTGAGCATGCTAGTGTCTCTCACTAGAACTCTATAACTGAGTGTGCTTTTGACAACATGCCATAGCTTGACCTGAGTAAAATAGGGAAAAAAAAGTTTCTTGGATTATTTATATATAACAAGGACCTAGTTCTGAGAAGTCTTTCAACTGCTCTCCCTACCGAGATATACAGCTGGCAGTTCATGACTGTGGAGGATTCCCATGGTATGGGAGGAAACCTAGCTAGTGTAGGACCATTGTAACATTTCTCACATCACCTTCTCATGACCTTTCTCATAGGTGCAGAGATACATGGTGGGACTGTGACAGGGGTATCCTGAGAACTGGTCATCTCTCCTGGGAGCAGTTGGCTACTCCGAACAACACTGAGACTAGCCTAGCACAGATACAGTCCCAGAATCAGGGGCTGCAAGTGGGTGCTTTTGTGTACCCCCCTCAGATGCACTGAGTACTCATCGGGCAAAGCTGAGACTCTGGCCTCCGCACTTTTGCTCCATGTTGTATGTGCCCAAATCTTGGCCAGACTCATCCACTTTTTTATTTTAAAGAGGGAAGAGGAGTCCATGGCACTCCAGGCACAGGGAAAATAAAAATCCTTTCCCACAGGCTGCTATAGAACTCTCACCGTAGCATCTGCTGCCCTTGTGCCCCCGCTCTTCATAGGAGAATGGGGGTTTGACTAAGAGATCCTTGAAATTACAGATGTATCAGCTCCAGTCCTACCTTCATGTGGCCCAGGCCACCCCAAACTTATCCCTGCTCCTGTCATGGGTAAATCACTGCGTGGCTGAAGGTGACCCTAGAGGTAGGAGACAGTACCAAGCTGTGGCTGGAGAAAAGTGGGCAGAGCCAGCAAGAAGCAATCTCTGACTCATCTCCATATGCCAGAACTGGCTCTGAGGGCTGGCAGGGTGTTCTGCTGAGACTATAAATCTGCCTGTCAGCCTGTCAGTGAGCAGACCCAATATTTGGACAAAGCAAGGTTAGCTCATGGTGCCAAAAGCTTCACGGGGTAAAGCTTGTCTGAATCCAAAGCGATGGGCCTCAAAATATAAAGATCTTCCCAGGTATCAGCCTTTTATGTCAAACCATCTCTCAGAATTCTGGCAACGCAAAAGCCTAATCCTTTAATATCAGAAAAAAACAACAAATGGTTTGGTAGTACTTTACAGACTAACAAAACATGTAGATGGTATCATGAGCTTTCGTGAGCACAGCCCACTTCTTCAGATGACCAGCGTTAAGTGAAGTTAAGTGAAGAAGTGGGTTGTGCCCACAAAAGCTCAAGATACCATCTACATGTTTTGTTAGTCTGTAAAGGGCTACCAGACCATTTGCAGTTTTTTTCTGTAACAGACTAACTCGGCTATCCCTTGAAGCTTCCTTTAATATCAGTCATCAGTCTTTATGCGTTAATTGCTTGCTGAGCTCTCAACAACTCAAATACCTAATATAGCCATGTCTGGAAGTTTTGAATACATTTGCCATGGCTAAATTATTTTTTTGCCTAAAATACAATGCCTTTTATATGATAAAGTGTGCTGAAGTTCCAGGAGTGGCTGAATATTGAGAAAACATAGTAACATGTGTGTTCCTGCACTAATTAGGGGGATGGTCACTATATCAGCTGAAATAACAAATGGAGTTTGTATATTGAAACAGGTCGGCTCATACCTAACTTTATAAAGCAGGCAGATGTTATTCTTTTCTGCTAGAGTAAAATATAGACAACTTTCATATGGGGAATAAAGAGCAATGAGATAAGTAGGCTTCCAATGACACTTCAGATTTTGATACAACATGCTCTAAATCAGTTTCAGAATCCAGCCTGCATCTTTCAAAAGCCTGCACAATCTAGAGGTTAGGAAATTTAGCTCACAATTTTTGAAAATGAGCAAGAGAATCCAAAATACAACATGGTGACAAACGTAAGTGTTGGGATGTGTAAAAATTAACAGGGGTCTGGGATAGTGGTAAGCATATACATGTTTTTCCCCTTTGCCCTGGCAGCAGGGCTGGCCCGAGCCATTCGTGCGCCCTGGGCCCCAGGAGCAAGGCACCACCTCCGGGAGTGCGGCGCATGCGCGGCTCCGCCCCCGGGCGCACAGCGCATGTGCGGCCCCGCCCCTGATGCCCGGCGCATGAGCAGCTCCGTCCCGCCCCCACCCTGTCTGGCAGCCCCGCGTGGCGCCCCCTACAATGGGGCACCCCGGGCGGTAGCCCAGTCAGCCTGTAGCTTGGGCCAGCTCTGCCTGGCAGCCTTGAAAGAAGGTCGCACTGAACAGTGTCTCGCTTCGTCTTCGCACTTGTTCTGTAAAAACACTTTCAGCATCAGAGTTCTTTCCCCCTCCCTATGAGCTGCTGATTAACATAGTAGGTAATGCTGATTGAACTAAAAACCAGTAAACAAGCAGGGGCGGGTATAATCGTATTAATCACCTGCTTATTAATATTCATTGTATGGGAGTTAACATTAGTAAATAAGGTTTTAGGGAAAGTAGTGATAGATATGTGAATTAACATAATAAAATAGATAAAAGGGTGTAACTGGTGTCAAGTTGTTGCCACTGAGAACGTTGTGTTGGGGGTCCAAGGTTAACGTGGGTGGGCAATAAAGCAGTTCTGTTTACCCCACCCACTCCTGGATCAGCTCTTTCTTTTCTAACAGTAAGTAAGTAAAATAGTATTAGCGACCACAAGGTATTCCCTTCGAAGATTCTAACTTTCAGACAAATCCATACAGTGTGGAATTGGACTAGACTAGCAGCCTTCAGTTTGGAAATGAACTCCAGAGGAAACTAGTAGTTTCAAATAGCCAGAAGTATTCTAGTGTACGCCTCAGTTCATTCATGATCCTGCAGTTCCCTTACTAAGTTCTGGTTCCCAAGTAATTGGGCAAAATCCACTTGCATGCAGTAGACTAACCTCGGTCTCATGCATTCATGCCTCATTTCCTCACTTAATGCCCTTTCAGTCCTGTTATTTATTTTCTTTAATATTACATTTCCAGCTATACAGCCAGATGAATCACTCTCCTTGCCATCCCCAGCAGCACTCCACAAGAGCTGTGAAACAATAAGGTAATTTATAAAAGCTTTTCTACACAAGTTGTAGACAATCATAGGAGCTAACCTTTATTACAGTGGCATTTGAATTAAGACAAAGTTCCATTCCGTGAACAATTAGTCATAATAAAATACAACAAGGTTCCTTCACTTTACATGGTTTCCAAATTAAAAACAAAAACAAATCCCACAGGACTCATTGTGACATGGCACAAAGTGGCTTCTGCTCTCTAATTTGTTCATTCAGAAATTTTTTTGTTGAAAGCAATCAGCATTTTCAAAGCATTGTTCCCCCTTTACAATAGAAAAGGGGAGCTCAAGGTGTGACAGATCCTTACATTATACAGTAAGTAAGGAGTGACTGAATTATTTACATTGCATCAGAAAGTCATTTCTCACCACAAAATAATTTCTCCCTCTGGACTGTAAATCTATCACTTGCAGCTCAGCTGTCAGTGTCACCTCCAATTATTATAGATAATTTGCTACTAAAATTTGGGAAGAGAAAGTAAGTGTTCATTTCCTGATTTCTGTTTACACAGAAGTTAAACAATATCTCTGAAAAAAAAAGATGTTATCTTTTTTCACACAGAAAGCACAACTGACAGTCAAAAACAAAGATATATCTATAAACCCTGAAATACAGAATTTAGGAATATTCTATTTACATACAACGTAAGGGGCATATTCTATATTCATTCCATGAACGGAACTACCATTGACGTCAATGAAATTAAGTGACATCAACAGGGATAAGGTCTGTGAAATGTAGAATATGTTCTTTGCTCTCTTATTTTACTTACCAAGCTCACCTTTTAGATTCTGACAGAAATGAAATAAATAGGACTATGGTATGAAAGAAGAGTTACTGGGCCAAATAGTGCTTTCGCTTTCCACCAAAGTAAATCTAAACAAACTCCTTTGACTGAAACGGAGTTAACATCTGTGCAAAATGAAACTGATGTGGACTAATTATATGTAATGGTGGTTGTTTTACTGTTTGTCTGGAGTGAGTTCCGAGAGGTTGGCACTCTGTAAGAGTTCCATGAAAGCATTTGCTGCAGGTGTTTAGCTAGGGTAAATTGGCATAGCTCTACTGATTTCAGTGGATCTGGCCCAATATGTTTACTTTTCAATAACTTTAAAGCATAATAATCCTTGTGGTCTGCTTAATAGAGGGCAGCTCTGTTAACTGCTGGCTTTGGAACTCCACTCCAATATGCTCACAATTAGGACTGCAATATGGAAATAATTTATTTTAGTGAATTACACCTGTTTGTTGACAATTTCTTTGTGAACAGATCCTGAACTTCTCATATATATTTACTACAGGAAACATTCACCAAATATTTTCTAAGAGTTTTTTTCCTATCTGCATATCATTCTTTATCTGTCCGTATTATAGTTGTGTTAGCTACTTATATAAACTACATGATATTATTCATACTCATTTACTTGATTATTTAAATCTGATGATATAACCAATATAGTGCACAAAGCAAATTTTACGAGTGTATCTTAAACTTGCATTTGGTGAGAATTTCAACTTAACATTTGCTTTTGGTTAGTATTCAGCTAGTAAACTTTGGACACAAATATCCACGGATAGGGTCACAAATCCACATTTGTTTTCCGTTCATATGAATATTCACACATTTGTTCCTCATTATTTTCTTTCCTGTACCCACAAATATGGTGGACCCCGCCACTCTTATTCCTTCCCATAATCTGCTAATAAGAGGGATCCCTCTTTAACTCAGTTATAACCCTCCTGAGCTCCCAGCAACACACATGCCTCAAATGTAGGGAAATTACACATGAATGCCTTAGCATTCAGCCTCTGACTTGACTTAGCCCATAAACAGGAATCATTTTTATTGTCAGTAAAGTGAAGTTCAGGGTGACAGTATTTTAATTGAAGTTTACAAAGAGTGAGATTTGCATAGGGATATATTTTTAATCAGTAGCAAAGCTGGAATTAGAATCTAGAATCCTAAGACTTATACTCTACCTTCAGTGAACATGGTTCTAGTTCTTACCCACATAATGAAAAAAGGCAATTAACAGAAGTCTCTTCTGCTACTTTCAAATATGAAAAACTTTTCATTGATCAGATGGCTTTGACAAATCATAGCATAAATTTGCATGATTACAAAAAAAAAAAAAAGAGACCAAAGATCATAATGGAGAGGGGAATTAAAATGCATTTTCGCGCTACCTTGAAATTCTACCAGTTTTCCTCTTAACATTGTGCCACTTTTGGTAGGGTAATTTTTTTCCCCTATGGCAAATATTTCGAGACAAAAAATTGTTGGATTCAAGTGTACAGTGGTTGCATAAGCTACATAAAATCCACATGAAAGGTGTATACTGCAGAAGATGCAGATGTATTTTAGCTCCATACGAGACTTGTAATGAAGGGTCTGTTTACCATGTAATATAAGGTGTTTTAAGACTGCTTTACAATAAATGTCCTCCATTTCTGTAACACTCTAAAAGCAGTTCTATTTTGATTTGTATGTTGAGCCTGTGGGTTGAGTCCTGTACAACAATACAGTATATGCTCTAATTTACCTTGAAGCTGAGGCTCCTTCGAATGACAATGAGTCAGGAAGCACTTTCGAGAATGTTTCAGCTCTGGAAATGCTGATTGCCATTCCTATGAATACTGTCTTTTGGGGCGGTATGTCAAGTGTCAGCAGTGATGTCAAATCTTCCTTGTTGAAGTACCCGTGAGTGTGGAGGGGATTCTGAGGATATTGCTGGCTGATGTGCTGCTAATTTTGAAGTGGAAAAGAAATTCAGGATGACAACGTGGGACAAGAACTATAGATGAAAGAACTATACAATGCATGAACTAAACACTTGGAACAGATGCTTCTGACACATTGCCTTTCATAACTGTTTCAATTTGGGGCTAGTTTCAAATCTCAGTAATTTTTGTAACCTAGAGTCCTTCTATTACTTCAGTGGAGACACTATGGATTTATACCAATGTAGTGGAGATCAGAATCCAGCCATTCATTGTGCTGGAGAAAACATGTTTGAATTTTTTAAAATTCAAATACAAAACTATAGATGGAAACAACTAAACTAATTGACATATGTATTATTAAGAAAGAGCTTGATATTGAAAAGTGTTAAGCTCTGGCAGCTACTGTTTATCTTCTTGGTAATTGTGGGTGCTTTTTCTATATCTGCCCCTAACATATACTTGTATATTTATTCACAAGACTTCCTCAAATTCTAATGAGCTAAAAGGTACTACCCTTCACATGAAGATCTCCCTTCATTGGCAGCTGCTAAATTGAAGGTCTTGCCACCCATCAATTTAGATGTAGAAATGGTTGAATGATTGTTATTTGGAGCACGTAAAATACAACCGAATGGATCCAAGCCAAAACATCAAACTACTTAGGAATTTGACTAGTTTTTTAATTTCTCCCCTTCTTCTCCAACTCTTTGCCTCTTCAGGTCCTGGCAGAGACTGAAAACTAATGGGGGAAATTCAAAAAGAAAGCCATTAAGAGTTTCCCCTGTGGCAGCAGGAAGCTTTGCCAGCCTGTTGATGAAGCTAATAATCAGCTGGAAAGGCTGAATTTGCAGTTATTGGATTATTATGCATTGAGCAAAATCTGATCAATGGCCTGAGTGGGTTTAGTTCTACTCAGCTCTGTATCATACTGAGTGTTATTGTTGAGGAGAAAGACTGTATCTGACACTTGGAAGTTCCCTCATTTTCAGCTGTGCAAATAAGTATAAAGCAGTGCCATAGCAGTCTGCTGATTATTATTTTCCTTTGGAGGAGGAAGCCTCTTTTGTTTAGTTTCATTTATATTCTAAGAAGTGATAGGATTAGAATGAAATCATTACCAAAGTAGAAGAAAGCCCAATAATAGAGAAAAGGAACTGAATACATTTCTGAGATTCACCCAGTAATCCAGGTATCCTTCCAGAGGAAGCTTTTCTTATTGATAATGGTGCTGTGGGACCTCCTTACAATGCAGGATGTGGTGGTGTTGTCTTTGAGGTGAATCTTGCCTCGGCTTTTCTGATGGCATGACTGCTTTATTTTTGCGGGTGAATTCATTCAAATATATCAGGCATGTGTTCACAGAAACTGTAATTTGGAGTAATGTGGCTGGCAACAGCAAATCAAACTGTTTAACATGTATTTTTTTTAATGAGACAGAACAGGGAGCTAGAAAAAAAATTGTTGAAGCCATCAGCCCCGATATGTAAACAAAAAGGCACATGGGATGTATTGCCAAAAGGGAAATCAGTGAAGATTATGGAATCTCCGCTGTAAATCAAAGGAAAAATGTTGAGCAGCCCATATACTGCGGCAATAGTCCCTTCTGCTATTCTTGCACAAGAGCTGCGTTTGGCTTGATTTCTTAGGGCCTGATCCAAAGCCCAAAGTTATTGAGAATCTTTCCATTTACTTCAGCGGCTTATGGATCAAAGCTTGGATGTCTAAGATGAATACAGGAAAGGCATGTCGAAATAATTTTGAAATAACAGGTGGCTTATGGGAGTCTGTAACCCTCATTCTACTAGGAATAATGCCTAGTCCAAAATAGCTATTTTGGAATAAGGGGCCTCCAGCCCTTCCCACAGGTGTCCTGCTGGCCCCTCTGTCCACACTCAGCAAAACTCTATAGTACTGTTTCCCCTGAAGGCTTGAAAGGTGCCTCCAGGGAAAGGGCTTGTGGCACAAGCCAGGGCGTGATAGCCCTGAGCCACATTGCAGCAGCCTGCACAGCTGTCCCTGTGGCCATGAGCCATCTCATGCTCCATCCGAACCCTCCACACCTGCAGCCGAGCAGGTAGGCAGCTCCCAGGATCCTGCCAGGGGATGAAAGAGGCGCACACCTTCCTGGTCTGGTGCGGAGATCCTGGACCTCATTGAAGTCCGGGATGAGGAGGCAAACCTCCAGGATCTCTGCACCAGATGCAGGAATGTGGACATTCATGGCTGGATGGCCGAGAGCCTGGGCACCAACAGCCACATGCGCATCCAAGAGCAGATGTGCATGAAGGTGAAGGTGCTCAGGCAGGCCTATTCCAAGGCCAGGGAGTGCATCTCCCGCTCCGGGGCGGCACCCCAGACCTGCCCTTACTATAATGAGCTCCACACATCTGAGAGGGCAGGAAGGGAGGGCAGAGGAAGGGAGGAGTGTGGAAGGAAAGGCAAAGAGGGGCGTTGCACACACCCCTAGTGGAGAGGCCGAGGGGAGAGTGTCACTGGGGTCTTTGTGAGAAACTTTCCCTCAGGGCCTCATGGATTTGCATCAGCTAATTCCTGGCTCGCACCTAGTCCCAGATGCACCCAACAGGCTCTTAATACATTTAAAAGGCTAAAGCACAGCAGGGGGGGACCCTGTGCGAGGTGGGAATCAGCTGTCCTGGCTTATGCTGGGTCACACCTACTGTGCTTTAGCCTTTTAAATGGATTAAGAGCTGACAGGCTCTTAATCCATTTAAAAGGCAGAGGTGCAGCAGGGTTAGCTCCTAGGCTGGGAGCTAAACCCCTTGTGGCTCACCGCTTTTCCCCCTTGTGGAAAATCCATCGACTAGTTGATTAGTTGATTAAACTAAATTTAGCATCCCTACTCAGATGCCTGGTGTTCCGTGCCCTGGATGGGAATATGGGTGCCGTCAATAACTCCCCTGCAGTTGGGGAAGCTGGTGATGATGAGGTCCATGTCACCCAGGTTGCTGACTCTGCACAGCAGGATGGCATTGATGGCCCTCACCACCGGTAGAAGGAGACAAGCAGACAGAGAATTACAGGGGTGATAGGGCCCTCGGGAGGTCCCTGAGTCCCTCTCCCCTGACACACCAGGAATAACCCAAGCTGCCCCATCCCCCAAAAGGGCTTTGTGAAGGTGAGATTGAAAAACCTCCCAGGAAGGGGCCTTCCACCACTTCCATCACTCGCCCCTTCCCTAGGAAACCCCACTCCAGCAGTTCAGTTCACCACCCTCCTGGGACAATAGCACGAGAGCGCCATACCTGCATGAGCACGGCCCTGACGGTCGATTTCCCCACGCCAAATTGGTTCCTGATGGATCAGTAGCTGTCCGGCGTGGCGAGCTTCCAGATGGCAATGGCGACCTGCTTCTGGAGGAGGATGGAGGGTCCCATGTGGGTGTCCCATTGCCTGAGGGCGGGGGCGAGCCACTCATACCACTCCAGGAAGGTGTCCTTCCGCATACGGAAATTCTAGAGCCACTGCTGGTCAACTCACTGCTCCAGGACAATCCGGTCCCACGAGTTGGAGCTGGAGTCCAATTGCCAGAAATGGCAGTGCACAATGTGCAGGGGAGGGCAGGTGGGATCGAACTGTATGAGCAGCACCTGGAGAGTGGAGAGGAATTGCCTCACAATGAGCTGGGCATCCTCCTCCTGCAGGGCTTGGAGGGCAGCCCTCAAAAATTGTAGCAGGAAGTGCACTCAGACATATAAGAGCTGTTGACTGTTTGGAGGCGGGTCCGGCTCCCTGGCTAGAGAGCTGAGGTGTCCGCAAGGGTGCCACAGCAGGCAGAGAAAAGGAGTTGCTGTCCCTCAGTGAGATAGGAAAAGGAGAAGAGCCTGAGACATGGCTGTACAGGGGGGTCCCTTTAAGTACGAGCCTTAGATAGCCTCAGGTAGTAGCTCCAGGAAGAGAGTGTTGTTCTGATGCCCTGCCTGAAGTGCTTCCGGGTGGCCTTAAATTCAATTCAGCATCCAATGAGTGCGGATGCTCCATTTCAAAATAGCTCAGCGCTATGTCGATGGGTAGTTGCTGTGCAGATGCGCTATTTTGAAATTAGCTATTTCAAAATATATATTTGCTAATAGCTTATTTCAGAATAAGCGTGCAGTGTAGATGTGCAGAATTGGGGACTGTAGAGCAGGCTGCCATGGAGGGGATTCCTGCTATGTTACTCTGGGAGAAAAATGGTTGTTATTTAGGTCTCATAGGGGGATGTCTTAAGAAAATTTGATTCCTGTGGGATCCCAATCATTCCACACTAAGGACCCCTAAATGAGAAGAGGAAAGTGATGATTACTGTATTTTTTAAAATGATCTATCTGGTTCTGACATACTTAAATTAATTTATACCGCCTTTCCATCACTTTCGTTCTGTGGTTTGTTGATATTTTTCAGAAGATGCATTAAAAGGAAATCATAAAGGATTTCAGCTATTTTCAGTGGGAGGGAGGAGATTCTGAGATAACTTATCATTAAGGAGTCTGATATAATGGGAAGAAATATAGGATGGGATTTTACAAGATGCCTGAAATTGAGGTGCTCAGATCCCATTGGGATTCAGTGTAAGTTCAGAGCCCAAATTTCTTAGGCTGCTTTGAAAATACCAGCCAGAAGGTAAGGTGCTGAAAGCCGGAATGCACTTTCTAGAATATAGGAAGTAAAGAGTAAGCAGCCCAGTCCCAAATACAATAATAAACATGCAAAATGGCATGCCAAGCCAGACCACTGGAACATACCACATTACTACTCTTAAAAGACAAGTAAATCTTTTTAAAGCTAGGAAAGAAGCCAAAGCATGAGGAGAAGTGAATGAAATGTAAAGAATACAAGTTTGTTGGCGTATTTTGCCTTGCACTCTTATTACCTGGCTGTGTCTAATGAATGGTACATAAAGAGCTGCCATGAAGCTAGAGGATAGGATTTTGTTATGATTCATGAGCAGCACCAAATTGTAGACCTCACCTCATTAAATTAATTAAATGCATGGCTTATTATGACCAAGCTGTTTATGTAACTTTTTAATAACACACATGTTGTCTTAGAGCTTGTTAATAAATAAAATATGCAATCTCTTCTATCTTTTGGAACATTTTTCATCAGGTTTGCATATTAATATAGTTTGCATAATTAAATATCCTGCTACCCTTACACAGTTGAAAATTCCTCAGTACATATTCCTAGTCATTTTCTCCGCTTCATGGTATGATTTTGATTTTTTTGGACTGTACACAATAGATTTTTAAAGGACAGAGTTTGCTTTGTCTTTATGTCCATTTTTTAAAACAACATGACACAAAGGCCACTACTACTAAAGTTAGTGTATGCATACAGTTAAAGGGGAAAAATCTATACAAACCATTGGTCAGAGGGATTGGGTGAATTCCACATCGGAGATGCTAAAACAAAATGATTAGATAAGAAAAGACTCAATCTCACAGAATCTGTCTACTGCAAAGTAGTTGTTAGTCTGATGCACACCCTTCTGCACTCACTGGGACCACTCAATTATTCTTGCCATTATGATTTTCTGGAGAGAAGTCTAATGGGGGTAAGTCAGTCACACACAGAATGCACGTCAGTATTAATATTTTCCTCTGTAAATAGCAAAAGGTACTTTATAAACGTGAAACCCTGTCTCGTTCACCAGTGGAAGCTGGTCCAATAAGATGTTTACCCACCATATCCATATTACAAAATAAACTAATGTTTATATCACACTTTATCAAAGGGGAAAGTTTTAAATGTTTCTAATCTCTTAGCTTGCATGCCTTGGTTCAGCTTGTTCTCAGAAAAATCATAGAATCCTAGGACTGGAAGGGACCTCGGGAGGTCATCGAGTCCAGTCCCCTGCCCTCATGGCAGGACCAAATACTGTCTAGACCATCCCTGATAGACATTTATCTAACCTACTCTTAAATATCTCCAGAGATGGAGATTCCACAAACTAAATAACTTTAGTAGAAGCTCATGAAAATCCATGTCATAGCCAATTGGCTCTCTCTTACAAATGCAAAAAAATTGATCTGTCATATCCTGAAAACTTTCCCTGCATGTGGAAAGGAATAATATCTAAAATTCTTTGAAAAAAACCAAGATTTTGTGTTTGTAAAGTAAAAACATGTGCTGGCAGGCTTGAAGAGACGTATCTGGAAAGACTACAATTCTCTGACTCCCAGATCATTTACTCGGATGCTGCCAGCCTGTTTCATCAATCCAGTTACAGTTTAGTGAAAAACATTATTTTTAGTAGGGAATTGTGACTAACAGAAGGATTATTGGAATTAGGAGGAGCCACGGAAATAAAAAATTCTCCTCTCAGTTGACTTCAGTCATTTTCAGTAAAATTAAAGTGATACCCTCATTTCTCCGAGACAGTAAAATATAGTTCATGTTGGCAAATATTCCCAAAAGTTTAGCATATTTAACCAAGTACTTTAAAAGCATATCCTGAAGAAAAATCAAAGTTATTGAGATTTTTCATACTCCGATTTTGTCAGCCATCAAACCAAATTCTGAATATGTTTACCTGCACAGGCAGACAGAGTCTCAGTGGAGTTCAGTTAGGACAGAGATAAAAATGGTCTTTAAATTATGAGAAAGAGCCTTTGCTTTATTTCTTTAAACACCAAATTTCTTCCATTAGAGAAAGACTTCATAACAGAGCAGAGTCCATGGAGCAGACCAAGTTATTCTTTGGTTCATGAATAGAGCTCTTGTTACCTTCCTGGGAATAACTGGTACATGAGAGCAGAGACATTTTGTCCCTTCCCAAGGTATAATTAATGAATAAAGTTGAGGCCTGCTGTTTAAACCCATTTCATGCATTCATCATTCATGTGTTTTGTCTAATTCTGTGAGGATCTTATCTCCCTCGTCTCCCATTCCCTCACACTGCCCAGCCACCTGCAGCGCTGGCCTTACCATGAGGCGAACTGAGATGGCTTTCTCATTTGCCAGACTGTGGGGGGGCACCACTACGACCCAGACTGTAGAAAATTGTGTCTGCTGCTGGTGCATATGTATTCTCTTTTCTCTGGATGCACAGAGATGGTGGAGTGCCATGAGAGGAGTAGAACAGGAAGAAGGCAGAATTGAGACCTTTCAAAGTTTTGGCCCAAGCGAGAGGGCCTGGGGGCCTCATTTGAGCTCCCCGCTTCAGGTGCCAAAATTTGTGGGCCGGCCCTGGCCACCTGTAGAGTGGGACCTTTCCACTGCATACCCCTTTTTCCTGTAAAGCACCATGCTCTGTGTAAAAATACTTATTACTTGCCCACTTACCACAACTGATACATGGTACTGCACATACTCCAGATAGATCACCTACCAAACACAATTAGTTGTATCTACAGTAGCTGGAGCACAACTTTGATTTTGTATATGTCAATCAGCGTTAAATCAGACTCTTTACCAGTATTTCCTCCCCCACTCCCGCTAGCATACATAGAGAGAATTGTACAACAAGCATACTCAACACGCTAACCCGGGTGCTAGCCACCCTCTATCTCTAATGCTGAGTCATAGCAGATCATTGACAGGCCTTTGCAACTAGAAAGAAGGTTGTTTTGGCTGATTGAACTGACACTGCAGCTGAAAAGTGTTAAAGTTTTTGGTATTCCTGCATTATCTATTAGGCTTTTAATAGTATGATGAAGATTCCACCCCCATCACTATACCCACTCTGTGCACATTTGCTGTGGTTGTGGAAAAGAAACTGGACAAAGTGAGGTCAATTGTGGAACTGGAGGGGGGTGAATTAACCAGGATGAAAGGACTTAGGAGCAGTAGAAGAATTGATTGGATTGTCTTTCCACTCAACAAAACTTCCTAGTTCTTTGCTTCAGCCAGAGAGCCTGGCTATTCTGGGAGAGGGGAAACATTTTGGCCAAGGAAACCTCAGCAAAATCACTCCTTTTACAAATGTAGGACTTCTAACCTATATGCAGAGCAGACAAGGTGGCCTCCTTTTTAAGGTCTCAACCAAAAGATCCCCACAGAGTAAAATTTATGATATTCAATTTGTCAACTTCAGAATGTAAAGGGCTTAGCCAGCCCTTTTGTGATCTGAAACTGTACTTGTAGGGAGTCAGCCTTGCAAACATAAAACATAGATTTCAAAACAACAAGTACTGCTCATTGTTTATAAAGTTGCAGACTAACACCGTGACCCCTCTGAGACTTAGATTGCAACACTCTCTGCCCCGTCGTTATATAGGAATGTTTTTATCACCAATATTTAAAAAAATATTTTGAACGATTCTTCCTTGGGGCACACTCCAGAAAACCATTTTCACCTCCTTCCAGATCAGAGTTGAACTCCACAGTCAGCAGATTTGCTCAGCAATATTTCCACTACCTTTGTTAGCCTTCTTCTGGAAACAAAATGCTTCAATTTCCATTGTCAGCCTCTTCTCTCTCATCAGCATTACATTCACTTAAAATAATATAAAAGATCTAAAATCATCTGCACTGTTGGGTCCCGATGCCCCTTTCTTTAAACTGTGGGTGTCTTTCTTTAGTAAACTAATGATTTACTAATCTGTGACATAAATCTTATGCCTGAATATTTATCACTCAATATAATCATTTGGAGCGTTTAAAACAATATAATTAAAAACCTTTAATAGATTCAGCATGTAATAAATTGTAAATAAATGGCACGTTGGTGCACCATATACAGGATGAATGACATTTTTAAAAAACACATACATCTCTATCCATCTTCTCGGAAGTAACAGATGCCAAAATCATGGAAGAAGTTGCCAAAAAGGAGATCAAAGTTCTGTTTCAGAGTGTTACTCACTAAAAGAGCAAGTATTTTTGGTTTCTACTGAAGGGCGTATTTGCATAGTGATGCAGAGCTGACAGAGATATTTCGTTCTCTGTTATAACTGAAGAGTTAGTCACTGTCATGGATGCCTCTCCCAGATGCCTCAACTTTACTTTAAATTGACACTCTTCCTTCTGATGTCTATACTAGTGCAAAACTTGTTGGCTGGCCTTGCATTTAAAATCAATGGGGTTCCTTAGCTGTTAGGATTGAAACTCAAACACTTCTCTGCTTCTCCTGGCGATTGAGGGTTGTTGTCTATACTGTGTACATGTCAGACAGTAGCTTGCCTTCTAGAAGGTCACCAAGCATGAACTCTGATTAAAAAATAAGTGCAGACTAAAAGACAACAAGGGCAGAATTCCAGAGGTGGCGGCTTTAAAGTGAGAATCCCCTCTTGTCAGGCTCTGGGAGTTCAACCCCCAGAAACAGATTCCTAGCCAATCTTAACCTCTTTCACACGATACAACGTGAGAGGCACTTTCTCAGGCAGTAAAATCCCTGACCACTCAATGCTTTAAAGACCTTCATGGAAACCAGTGAGGAGAATACAGAGAGAGGCCATTAACGGGCTTGATAGCTAGGTTCTTTCTTAACTATAACTTTCAGGTCCACTTCACAGTTAGGTCTAAGTATGGCAGTCTAGCTTGGAGATGACCAAAGCGTAGAAAACTATTGTGATATTCACATCTAATGCTATGTCTAGACTACAGTTTTTTCAAAAAAGTGGCCTTTTTTTGAAGAAACTTCAGCTGCGTCTAGACTGCCGTAGCATTCTTTCAAAATTAAATCGAAAGAACACGGCATTTTTTTTACAGCGGTAAACCTCATTTTACAAGGAAGAAAGCCTTTTTTCGAAATAGTTCTTTCAAAAAAAGGGGTTCTTGAATGCAAACGGGGCTTTTTCGAAAGAGAGCGTCCAGATTGCCTGGGTGCTCTCTTACAAAAAAGCGGATCGCTTTTTCGAAAGTCTTCTGGCTGTCTAGATCTCTTTTGAAAGAGGCTTTTTCAAAAGACCTCTTTCGAAAAAGCCTCTTTTGATAGTGGCTTGTAGTCTAGACAGTATGAGGAATGGTTGCTATTTCCTGGCTAGCCATAGACAATGGAAGGGATACAGTCCAGTATTAAACTCCAGTATTTGCCAGCATATATCCCACAGTTCACACTTTTTAATTCCCCTTGAAACTATTCATATATTTTAAGGTCAGAAGGAACAATTGGATCATCGAGTCTGACGTCCTAAGTAATACTGATGGTAGTGCTGAAATTAATATGCAATAACTTAAAAAACAACAAATAGTCTGGTAGCACTTTAAAAACTAACAAAATATGTAGATGGCATCATGAGCTTTTGTGGGCACAGCCCATTTCTTCAGATGACCGGAGCGTTGGATGTCCAGAACCAAAATGAATGAGGGAAGAATTAGGGTTCTGGACATCCAACAGTCCAGTCATCTGAAGAAGTGGGCTGTGCCCATGAAAGCTCACGATACCATCTACATGGGTTCTGGACATCCAACACTCTGGTCATCTGAAGAAGTGGGCTGTGCCCACGAAAGCTCATGATACCATCTACATCTTTTATTAGTCTTTAAAGTGCTACTAAACTATTTGCTGTTTTTTAAGTTTTTCCTGTTACAGACTAACTCGGCTACCCTTCTGAAGCTTTTAAATATGCAATAACTGTTAGCGAATATCGACTTCTTAATAGCAACCATTATAGCTGTGAATATAGCATCAGGGAAATGGAGATCGGAAGCTGCAATCTGTTTTGGTGTACGCTGTGCTACATAACGGAGCTGTCAATGCTGCCATTTTCTCCAGGTATTTCTCCATGCCAAGAAGCACCATTTCCACCTTGCTTGAAGTGCGTTGCAGCCATTTTGCTCCCTGGGAAGCCTTTTCTGTGTTTTTTCTTACCGACTTTTTTAAAATAAATGTTTCTAAAATGCAAATGTATTTGCTTTACTAGTGTTAGTGGTCTGCTATATCTTGATTTCCTATAACAGCAGCTTTGGTAATGCAATTCCACTTCACAAAAGATGAATAGTATACCCCTGCCTCAACCTGCCAACGCTACACTGTCTTGGCTCCAATGCCATTCCAAAGATGATTCTAATCAGAAAACTAATGAGAGAAATACAATATAAAGATCTTGATGAGCGAAATGGAACATTCACTCTTTGGGTAATTTGTTGTGCTACAACAACAGGATATGTCTTAGAGCTGTGAGGTGGACAGACTTCCATATGGATTTAAACATAGTAATAAAGTTATTATAACTTTTTCATAAGTATTAAGATGCTTAAGGATCCATGGTATTTGTATGTGATTAGTTATGTGTTATAAAATGTTCAGGATAATATAAAGAATTTCAGAATGTTTCTTATCTGTCTGCAAGCAAGCAAACATCAAAAAGATAACATTGTTACCTGTAACACAATGTAAAACATATTGTAGGAAGAATTCTAACTGTAATTAGGAATTAAGGGTGTATTAGCAGAACAATAAATCTAGGCTGTAAATGCACAATATTAACTTTTGCATCTGCCTATTCCCAAAAGAAAAATCTAATGTTTTTTAAAACTCCAGGAAAAAATGTGTAATCTGTTTATTTCTTAAATGTTGACACGGCAAACACCTTTGTGAAATGCATACTTGAAGATATGCGGGCTACATACATAGCTCCTAATAGTATCTCTATGTAATTAGTAAAATGCTTTACATACCAACATGAAATCTAATGACCTTGCTAAACTAACTACCAATGTAAATTGCCATTTATGTTAGAATATTTATATTATTGATTAATTTCTAGCAACTCTCATCCTACTCTGCAAGACCAGAAAAATTATCATTCCAAAAAGTGTCATGAAGAATCAACAACTTCAGCTAAAGATTTTCTAACAGTTATTTTGAGAATTCAAAACATTTATATCAGGAACAGAAATGGCTGGACTTTCTGAAACAGAATTTCATTTCCTGTTGAACTCTAATGATATGGTGGGATTATCTCAGAAAATGAATTGAATACAAATTAGATTTTAATTTTAAAGGCTATATGGGATTTTCCCACCACAAGAACAAAGGCAATTAAAGAGATTATGCATATTCATTATGCAGACTACATATTCAGAGGCCAAAGATGTCATCTTAACCAACCCCAAAGGCATGGAGCCAATAAGAGAGTGACATAAACCAACTTTAAGTCTAAATAAGCCTGGGAGCATTTTGTTTTCATATAATTAAATGGAAATAGGAAGGAGAAGAGTCTTTAAAAATAACGCTCTGAAGTGAAGACCTATCATTCACTTAACCCCCTTCTGCTATCCTACTTAACACAGCAAGCACTCAGTAACTTACCCTGTCCATCTCAACAAGAAATCTGCCACAGATAAGAAAAACAGAAAACTTAACAAGAAACCAACCCTGGAAAAACCTCCCTAAAACTTCAGCAGAGATTTGTGAGAAAAAATTAACTAAGAGACTACCCAAGGGATTAGATTTAAATTCCTTTCATGATTTTATTGGGGTATGAAAATGTTGATATTACTTGAAATACTAACCATTTGTCCTTTTAATCACCAGATGCTTAGAGCATGTATTCCTGCAGAGAAAACAGGGGCTCAGAATTGGGTAATGCAGAACTACTGGGATTTAATTGGATTTAGAATTCTTACCGTTCATAATTGGCCTATTTTAAAATCGCTCCTTAAATGGCTTCTTCCAAGTAAAGGATTTAAATAGTTCCTTTTATTTAATACTATTCAGTTAAGATTGTTCACTTGCCCCAATTATAATCTGTTTATTAATACCTGTTTATTAATACCAGATCCACCTTAAACAAATTACTTCACCACATATAACCAATATTATGTATCTAATAAGATACTGAGTCTAGGTATGCAATAATTTGGGGAAACAATGTATTTTGGTCTCAATTTATCTAGGGAAATAATCCCACCAAAGCTGGGTCCATTTTTGGAGGCATAATCTCTGCTAAAGGGCTCCATAGAGAGGCATACAGAAAAAATCAGAACGGAAGTCACCAGTTTATCATTTGTGTTCTGTCTTTTTTGTGTTATTTTGATCGATATTTTCTTTTCTCTTTAATAATTAAGTAGCCCTAATTAATAACTGTGATCATTGTGCTTGGTCTTAATTATTGTGTCCCCTAAGGCATGTAAAAGAGCTCCTGTGACTAAAAACAGTGGGAGTCATACTCCTGATTTGGTGGTAAGAGAAGCAATTAGTAAGAGCTGTTCTTGTTTCTTTGGACTAAGTATTTTCAGTGATTTTTTAAAATACAAATTACTGGGCATCCAAGCATTTAAAATGACCCTTTTCTACCTCACAGAGCCCAGTTCAAAAATTAACCAGTCAACCCGTTTATAAATGACTCTCTCAAATGTTAAGGAGTTGGGGCAAGCTTATCCTAATGAAATATTCATAAGCCACTTCCCTTCAATCATCTCAAATCCACCCACGCTGACATTTCACAAACCAAACTTTGCCATAATACTTTTCAGCACCAAGCTTTTTTCCACACGTTTGTTCAGGTCAGCACACAAATGCTCATAGTTTTCAGAGTATTAAAAAAAAAATCAAACGCCCACACCTTAATCCAAAAGGCAACTCAAGGTCAATATTAGGAAAATGGCCTCACTCCTCTAGTCCCTTCCTTTCATGAACTTGAGAAGCACCTTCCTTCCCTAGTAGGTGTTTAAATTTCCCACTGGAGTCATACAACTCTTTGCAATTTATTGTCCTGTCTTTTGCAGAGAAAAATTACATTTGTTGACACTCCTGTGAATATCAGATTATTTTCTGTATCTCTCAGTACAAGAATATGATCCCTAGTAGCTAAATTGAGAAATTAACTAGTAGGCAGGAGTCTTACCTACTGTTAAGTTATCTGGACTTTACTTCATTTCCTCCCAGAGCAACTTATGATCCATAATGATCCTTTGTGGATACTGGAAATAGAGGTATTTTAGTGCTAGTTTATCATGATGTCTCCACATCTACCAGATAGGAAATTTTACAAACACAAATGACATGAGTTTACAGAGTTCATGGATTAATCTATAAATGAGAATGGCCGGTTGTATGTTTTCAAAAGATATATTCTGCCATAACACTAAAATAAAAGCAAACATAATGACAATCTTTTGTACAGAAATATAAACGTTTCAAAATACCATCTGAAGGGTGATAAACTGGATAATCCTAATACTACAGATGTTTTGCATCTCTGATTTCATGCTGTCCTGCTACATATGGTGGGCGCCATTAAAAATTGGACATGTACTGAGTATACCATGGCATTTGTGGCATTTTCACCAAGAATACTGCAAAAAAGCATACTACATCTATATATTAGTGACATCAGAGATCTATAACACTGAACTGATTTAATGAAATATGGGGCACATTATGTCTTTAAAGCACATTCAAAGGCATTAACTAATTAATCCTCATAGCTACGGTGAGCTACTGTGCATTATTATCCCCATTTTACTTGCCCAAAGCTTGCCAGCATGTCAACAGCAGATGCAAGATTAAAATGAGTTAGTCCAAGCCCCTCATTCATGTCAAATGCTATTCAACTATCTAACATTTCAAAGGATATCATAGGGTGCATCTACATTGAACCATTTTTCTGGAATAACGGCTGTTATTCCAGAAAAACAATACTAGCGTCCACACAGCAATTGCATTATTTTGAAAGAAAACTGAAATAACGGAGGGCTTTTTGCAACATTGGTAAACCTCATTCCATGAGGAATAATGCCTCTTCTGGAAAAGCTTTATCGGAAGAGGGTGTGTGTGGACACTCCACTGCTGTTATGTTGAAATAGCTCCTCCCCAGGGCCATTCTAAAGTTATTCCTCCCCAGTGCCTCGTGGGGCTCTAAATCGAGCGTCCACATTAGGGTAGCCTGCCTCAGACTAATTTTGAGGCTTCCCTGCAGTGTGGACACTCTATTTCAAAATAAGCTATTCTGGAAGATATCTTCCGGAAAAGCTTATTCCAAAAGAAGCTTGCAGTGGAGACTTACCCATAGAGCTAGAGATATCTGAATATAAACAATGGTCCAAATACAGACCTGGTAAAAGTGGATGAAATTGGGCTTGATATGATTTAATTCATAGCATTTTTGCAGTATTACATAAAAAATGACACTGAAAGATAGCAAAGGCACACAACAGGTGCCCCAAATCAGGCAAATGTTGGCCCTGTGAGTGAGCAGGTATTAATATGCTCTGCTTCTATACTTGTTTGGTACAGAATTTAATAGCAAAGTTAATCTTTTCCTGTCCAATAAAATTGTGTTCCAAACAAAGCATGTAATTTTAAACCAAATGGATGTTAAGGAGAAATTTAATAAATATGAAAAGCTTTGGATCAGCTGGTGACTGAAAGACTAGTAGTACAAAAATGGAAATCCAAAAGCAAGAAAAAACTGTAACACTGGACATACATATCATAAGCTTGGCCACTATGGAAAAAAATTGTTTACTGTAACAGAACTACTCAAGAAACATTTCAGAGATATGGAGTGCTTTCCTGGAAGTACTTGAATAATCCTTTAAATTCATGGTCCCATCACATCTCCCTCTCCTCTCCATTCGCTTTCTTCCCTCCATTTTCTATCCTCTTCCTCTGCAGTTTACTTAGATTCTTTATCTTAATATTTTTCTTTCAATATTCAGATTTTTATTAAAATTGTAAATTTGTCATGCAAATAATTGATTTATATTTTAACCGTTTATATTTTATACATAGAATTAAATGTTCCAAGTATAGCTAAAGTTAAGTAGAAAATTGATAATATATAAGGAGAACTTTCTGTATGTTTGGTTGTTTATTTCTGTATATATCTTTTAAAAAATGAAAAAGTTATAGGAAAAATTGCAAAGTCAAGCACTCAACAGTTAATAAATTCCAGAAAAAGCTTGCTTGAACAACTTTAATTTGCCTCCTTCTTTATATACAGTATGACATAGTCTTTAATTACAGCCTAATATATTTCAACAAGACTCCTTTCTCAGACTGTGAATGGTGCATATCTGCTCTTTCATTTTTATCCTTTTCATTCAGCAAGGAATGCTAGTTCTTATTTACTGTGCATCATTCAAACCCTGCACTGAACGCAACCATTACTAATTTCCTCATCAGCAGTTCTGTGGCACTCTCATCCTAGTAGTGGAAGTCTTCACAAACATTAATTAATTTATCTTTCCTACTTTTGTGATTGGGTGATATTGTTATCTTTGTAAAGTTGAAGAATTGAAGAACAGAGAAATAAAACCCAACATTTCCAAGGCCTTCTCTACACTGGCATGTTACAGTAAAATCACTCAGCTCCCAGCACTATAACTCCTGACATGGCCACACTGGCAAAGCACTTACAATGCACCAACTCCACAGTTGCTGTGCAAACACCTCAGTGAGGCTATGTCTACACTACAATTGTGTTCTTTTGAAAAAAAAATCGAAAGAACACATGGGTTTTTCTGACATTGGTAACCCTCTTTCTACGAGGAAGAAGCCTTTTTCCGAAAGAGCTCTTTCAGAAAAAGGTGTGTGGGGACGGGGAAGAGGGAGTTCTTTCGAAAGAAGAGGAAAGAGGAAAAAGCAAAGGTGCCCTGGTGGCCACTCCATCCATAGCAATCACAGCTTAAATGTGAGATAGCGTCCGTTCAGATTGCTTTTTTGATGCACTTTGGCAGTGTGGATGCTCTCTTTTGGAAGAAGTTTTTTCAGAAGATCTCTTCCGAAAAAAGGTTCTTCCAAAAGAAGTCTGCAGTCTAGACGTAGCCTGAGAAGCATGGACTTTCTGCACACTGTGCCAGTGTGGATATTCTAGTATATTGCAGCTCTGTGACTGACCTCTGATATCTGTTCCACAATGTCTCTTCTCGGCTCTTTGGTCTTCAGTTTGAACTCTACTGCCCTACTCTCAGTTGACCAACACTCAGACCCATCCTTCACATTCCTTGGGAATTTTGAAAGTCCTTTTTCTCTTCCTCTTTGCTTGGCAATGGGTAGAGTGCTCTCAGCACATCTTTCTGGGTAACCATGCCTGCTCCAAACACCAGGTGATCCCCTAGTTGGAGCAATGCCGAGCTGCTGGACCTCATCAGCATTTGGGAAAAGAAGACCATACAATCCCAGATGTATTCCAGCCATAGGAATTACGAAACCTACAAGAAGGTATTAAGATGCATGACCAAAAAAGGCCATGACTGGGATGCATTGCAGTGCAGGGTGAAGGAGCTGCAGAACTCCTAACACAAAGAGCCAGAGGCAAGCCACTGCTCTGGTGCTGCACCCGCAACCTGCCAGTTCTACAAGGAGCTGGAAGTCATACTTGGGATTGACCCCACCTCCGCTCTGAAGACCCCCTGGGCATCAGGGGCTCAGAGCCATCCCCGAATGGACTGAACCATGAGGAGG
Source organism: Pelochelys cantorii (assembly GCA_032595735.1). Taxonomy (NCBI): domain Eukaryota; kingdom Metazoa; phylum Chordata; order Testudines; family Trionychidae; genus Pelochelys; species Pelochelys cantorii. The sequence continues at coordinate 40,617,101 of CM064329.1, read as the reverse complement.
AAATCCTGCATGAGAGTGCTGAGTGGGAGGGGGACTCAGAGCCAGAAGACAAGTCTGCCACAGATACCTGAAGTCAGGAGGTCTTTTCTACCCCAGAGGAGTGTAGCCTGTTGAAGCAGTTGGAGGTTGGGTAAGCACAATCAGCAGAGGATGCCCCTGGCTTTAAATTTTGGAAGCATGGAAGTAAATTGTTGGGGGCAGGAGAGTTGCAGAAAGCAAGACTGGGTCTCAGTGACACTGGCAGAAAGGGTGTTGATATACTCTCACTTCACAATCATCGACCTCATAGATCTCATAAAAGTGTCATGCATATAGTGGCCTCTGCAGGTACCCTGGCAGAGCTGCTTTGTTCCTTGACCCATTAAGGATAACATCCACCTGCTACTGTGTCATAAAGAGGGGGAGACCACATAAGGGCCAAGACGGAAGTCCTGCAGAAGACCATCTCTTGCTTCCCTGCTCACTCTCAGCAGCAAGGTATCTTCCAGAAAGAACACAGCCTATGGAAAATGTGAGGACCTTGTTGATTATAGGGCCTCCCCTATAGTGTTGGTTCTCCCTATAACACATATGCCCAGACTACAGCGAGGCCCTGCATCAAAGAATTCTCTTGTCCTGGTTGGTAACTCACCATTTTGTGGGTCTTGTGTCTTACGTGCACTTGCCCTGAGACAGCCAGAAACTGGTAGGCATGTGAACAATGCTTGTGATTCAAATAAGTTGTGTCAGGACTCCGTCTAGTGTTAACAATGGGGCCTCTGTAAAATGTTGCTTTTTGCCTTCACAGATTTAACCTTTAACCTTGGGATCCCAGCTCTTCTTGTTATCGCTGGCTGTGCAGAGGAAGGTAGCAGCCTTGGGAAAGTAAAGAAGAACTGTGTGCTGTTGTGCTGCAGGCCACTGGTTAAAAGAAAGAATTGAAGGAGAGGAAGGACAAGGGGAGAGGAGAGAGGAGGAGGGGGCAGCCTGCATTAACTGCACCAGGAATTGCTGCAGGAGGTGTAAGAGCCGGTGAGTGCTTTGCAGCAGGGCTGGCTCCATGGTAGAAGTGCCGTGGCATCTGCAAGGGCAACCAGACCACACGGTGTGAGTTGGCTGTCCCTCAAGCAGGTAGGCAATGGAGAAGAGTCTGAGACATGCTTATAGAGGGGAGCCCCTTCATGTACTAGTCTCCGATGGCCTCACGCAGCAGCTACTGGAAGTGCTTTCAGGGGTCTTTAAATGTGATTCAGGCTCTAGTAAATCTGCACTGTTTCAATGGGGATTTGTTGTGTGGACGTGCTATTTGGAAATAGTTGTTTCGGGAGTTATTATTTCGAAAGAAGTGTATAGTGGAGACATAGCCTTAGGGATCTATTCCTACAGATGGAGAAGGCAGAGCGCAGAGCACACAAGCGTTTGAAAGATGGCACCCAATGTGGACGGAAGCAGAGTGGTTGCTAGGATGTGAAGCAATGCACCATGGGGCATTGGGACAGGACCCAGAATGTCTCATGGGTCATGACCCCTCCTCTGCCTTCCCACAAGCCTCAGCAGTAGAAGAGGAAGTGATGCTTTGCAGGCTAGCTGCCCAGAGTGCACCGCTCCAAATGCTGCTACATGTCCCGCCAGTTTGGTCACACTATTGTGCTGACAGTGTGAACATGCAGCAGCTGTTTTCCTGCAGTTCTCTGTGAGATGTACTGTAACTATCAGTGCTTTACATCTGCCAGGGTAGCTATACCCCAAATGTCCACTAATATTGGGTTCCCAACTTCAGATCATCACAAACAGATTTTTTAACGTGTGACTGATATGGAAATTTCCTTGAAAAAAAATTGAATTACATTTAAATAGCTTTTGCAAAGTTTATGGCTGGGATTGTATCGAAACCTGAAAAGGGGAAGATGTGACAGTCTAGAAAATGATCAAAGAACCTCTTGAACAATGTGGCAGATAATAATGGAGTTTGGGTGAATTAGTGTCCTTGGAAATATCCAGCCCTGGATATTAGGCACACTTCAGCCTTTAAAAATTAAGTAAATTATTAAAACCTGTCAAAGTTCTTGTCACTAATCATGGCAACTGCACCTGTCTTCCTTCTCTATGGTCCAGTAACAAAACCCACTATTGTGTGCATCTTTCTCAGTCCTGATTAGGGCATTTCAAGCTCACTAACTACACTGATGCCAGATGTATATTGGCAGAGAAAAATCAACGCAAGACATGCAACCCCACCTACATGGATTGTATAGCTGGAGTTGACATACCTTGCATCAATTTTCTGGGGTGACCCCACCATGGGAGGTCGATGGGAGAAATCAGACCTACTAAATTGAATACCGGAGGATCAACTTCCGGAGTGTTGATCATCTATTTAGGCTATGTCTAAACTACACCCCTCTGTCATCAAAGAGATCTAAATTAAACATATCGAAAGTGCATATGAAGCCAGGATTTAAATATCCCCATGTTTCATTTGCATAATGGCAGCCGCCGCTTTTTTTCAAAACGGGGCTTTTTGAAAAAACATGGCCGTTTAAACGGGGCATTTTCAACAGAAATGCCCTGTTTCGAAAGATCCTGTACTCCTCAAAAAGCGTGTGACTAGACTACAGAGTTTTTTCAAAAAAAACTTCCCCTGTGTCTTGACTGCCGCTGCGTTCTTTTGAAATTAAATCGAAAGAACACGGTGGTTTTTTCAACCGTGGTAAACCACATTTTACAAGGAAGAACGCCTTTTTTTGAAGTGCTCTTTCAAAAAAAGGCATTCTTGAATGCAAACAGGGCTTTTTTGAAAGAAAGCATCCAGACTGCATGGGTGCTCTCTTTCAAAAAAGTGGCTTTCAAAGGAAGTGGTTGCAGTCTGGATGCTCTCTTTCGAAAGAGGCTTGTAGTCTAGATGTAGGAAAATGAGGCATACAAGATCTTTCGAAATGGGGCATTTCTGTCAAAAATGCCCTGTCTAAACTGCCTTTTTTTTCCGAAAAGCCCCGTTTCGAAAAAAAGTGGTGGCCACCATTATTCAAATGAAGCTCAGGATATTTAAATCCCGGCTTCATTTGCACTTTCGATACGTCAGATTTACATCCCTCTGCCAACAGAGGGGTGTAGTTTAGACGTAGCCTTAGTGTAGACATGACCTGAAAATTCCCTGACAAAGTCAGACTGCCTAAGCCCACCTGCTGTGCTTTTTCCCTCCAAGAGCATAAATGGTGTAACTGAGCTACCATGCTGCTCTTCCTGAGCAAGCACATTTATTCTTAAAGCAAAAACTTTATGGATAAACCATATTAAAAAAATAAGACTTTGTGAACATGTTAAATATTTTATAAGAGAGCTCTCCAACTCCAGTCTTGGGCTCTGGCTTTTAAGCAGTCCTTCAAACCCACCAGTTGGCTTTTTCTGTGGATATAAGTTCATAATCACTTGATTCAGAACCAGCACACTCACAATCTTAGTTACTCCTTAATGCTGTTGAGCCTGGGAATAGGTAATTTGTAAACAACGTTCTCCTGCCAGGGCTGCCTTCACAAACTCAGGTCCAGAGGTGTATTCACATCCTCCCAAGTATTTCCTAGGGACTAACAGTTCATTCTTGTCTAAGCCCATTGTTTATAAAAGTCCCATGAATGTCATAAAATTTCCCAAAACTGATATCAGTCATGTCTCCTAAACAAGCTATGTACAATCCCACAATAATACATACATATTTGCATGTTTAATACAATGAGCTCCTAAGATACTGACACTTAATTCAATAAAGTTTGTCTAGGATATTGCAGGAAATTGCCATCTCTATCTTAGTTATAAACAACAGAAAACAGGGTACAATAATAGTGCCGGGCAATTTTAATTACAGGTAGCAATTCCCTGTAGAATATAAAGCACAGTGCAAACATATTTCAAAACAGATTGCTGTGAGTCTGATACATTTTTTTTCATGAGCTCCATAATAATTTATATTAGAGGAGTATTTACACATTACTAGTTGTATTATTGAAATAGTATTTCACATGGGTTCCTCTTTTGTTTGTGTACTATATACAGGATAGTTTATGGACCAAGTTCTAAAGGAACAACTACTTTTCTGTGAGCACAAACCATTCCTGTAAGTTTGTACCCACACTGCCAACTGTGGGCATAAATCTAAGTAACTAGCCAGCATAACTGATTCTAAGCTGTGGCTGTGGTCTTGTCTGGGATTGTGTATTTGATTCTGCACTAACTTTCTCACTGTGCATCGCTTTCCACCCTCTGAGTTTATTTGAAAACAATTGTATAGTAGCATTAGTTTGTAAGACAGACACTTATTCCCTTTTAAAAAGTTTCCTGTGGTTTTTACTAAGGACTTGGGCACCAATCTAGGTAAGCACTTGAAGCAGATGCATAACTTTCAGAAGCTCAGTAGTACCAATGAAGCCAAGAGTACTAGTTTTGTGCATAAATTCAGGGTGTGTCTACACTGCACCATTTTTCTGGAATAATGCCATTATTCCAGAAAAACAATACTAGCGTCCATACAGCAATTGCGTTAATTTGAAAGAAAATGGAAATAACGGAGGGCTTTTTTCAACGTTGGTAAGCCTCATTCCATGAGGAATAATGCCTCTTCCGAAAAAGCTCTTTCGGAAGAGGGTGTGTGTGGAAGCTCCACTGCTGCTATGTCAATATAGCTCCTCACCAGGGCCACTCTAAAGTTGTTCCTCCCTAGTAACTCTTGGGGCTCTAAATCAAGATAGCATGTCCATGTTAGGGGAGCCTGCCTCGGACAAATTTTGAGGCTTCCCTGTAGTGCAGATGCTCTATTTCGAAATAAGCTATTCCGGAAGATATCTTCCAGAAAAGCTTATTTCAAAAGAAGCTTGCAGTGTAGACATACCCTTACACACATGCTTCAGCACTTGAAGGATGGGGAGCTTCGCCTGGTGATAGACGACTTCACTGGGATGAGGAATGGGTCCTAAAATGCTAACATTTTTATCAAAGACATTCAGATGTTACAGTGATTGATGCCATATAAAATACAGATGGGAGATAGACTTTACCTGATCAACTATATGAAATAAACAAAACCCAAAATCAAAAGTTTGCAAAAACACACATATACAGCATACATACCGGTATATTAAGGAACAGCTTAACTATAATGGCCTCAGATAGATCTGTGTAACACCCAGGAAGAGACTGAGAGTTTTGCCCCTTATTATAACACATTTTAGAAGCTGGAGAATACCAAATTATATTCTGGGAAAAGGCATCATTTCTGACGCTATCACAGTGGATACTAGTCCCATCTTCTGTCTAGAAGCAGGTAATAAGGATGCATTTTGTGGTTAATTTAGTTGCTGAGCAATCATAGATTAATTATACAAAATTTTCTGAAGTGGAAGTGAATCTGTCTGCATGGGATCAGTTTATCTCATCTGAATCCTGAAGTCCAGGTCCATTTCTAGTGACCAAAATAGCTAATCATATAAATATAAATATGGCCTGACATGTCATGTAAGACCCAAAAGATTGAAAATCCTGGCCTGACCTGGTCAATTTGGGAGCGAATATTAGATTGCAATAAAAGCAACAAGTAGACCAGCAATGGAGAGGCTATATTGGCTGCAGTGGCAGAAGGACCCAGTGGCAGGAAGTCCACAGGGGTAAACTGCTGCCCTTCCCTCCCAGTTGAGGGCATTGTGGGGATAGGAATTTGTTGAGGACAAAGACAATTCAAACAATCAGTGGTACCATTTGGAAAAAGGCCATTGTAAGATCAGGATTTGCTGTTTCACAGTATGTTTTCAGTAGCCTCTGCAAACAGGATTCCTATGATGTGTTGTACTGGGAAAATTAAAGTCTCTTTTCCTAGTAGAAAATTATGGCTTTCAAAACAGGTTTCAGGAAAGCAATAATGTGAACTACCCAGGATATCACAGAAACAGATAAATGGTGGGAAAGTTGTGTAAGAGGCTAAGTCCTGGAAGAGCTACCTCTTTATTGTATGCTCACCTCAAACAAAAGCCTTTTCTATATTACAAAATTTTGTCATCACTTCAAAAGTTCTGTCATAAAAATCAGCATTGCATGTTCACACTCGCTCCTTCTGTTGACAGAGTGTGTCCACAACTGAGGCACAAGCATTGACACTGTGAGCGGAGTTGTTCAACTCAACACCTTCACCACTATGTCTTGTGGGAAGTCAAAGCAGATTGTGGTGCATCTCAAGACTAGGCTCAATGACTCATGATGCGCTGCTTTCAGTCCCAGCATTTCATGGGCTGCTGGTTTTCTTGTGCAGATGCTTCTCAATGGCTTTCGTTTGCAGTATATCCTGGGATCTTTGTCAGAAGGGATAGATCCTGTTCGACTCTTCTCCGCTCTGAGACGTGCCATGAAAGCATTGTGGATGGTAGAACAATTGATTCTGATGTTCCTAACTGAAGACTCTCAAGTTCCTAACATGCAGTGTGATATGGATAGAAGCCACTTTAGATTTCTTTCGACATTCACAGAACAGCTGCAGAGGGTGGATTATCACTTTTGGATTCAGGAATCAAAGCACTGAATGGAGGGAGCACATCATCATGCTGGTGTGGGTTGATAAGCCATGCCTGCCGAACACTGATATGTGGAAAGACACCTTACTGGAGCTCTGTGTGTGCCACTCACCCCGGCAAGGACAGTGCAAGGACACCTACACTGCAAGGACACCCGGATGAGACCTGTCCTACAGAAGTGTCTGGCAATCACAGTGTGGAAGCTAGTGACTCCAGACTCCAATCATTTGGATGTGGATCAGTTTGAAGTTGGAAGTTGCAAGTGTGCAGGGCAATTAATCCTCTCTTGCTACAAAGCGAACAGGTGAGTGCTAACAGGGAGTTTAGAGAGGGAGTTCTCCAGGTAAAGGAGAAACAGATACAGGACTCTTGAGGGAAGTGTGTGTGTTGTGTTTGGGGCTTTCTTACTGTGTGCTGAGCTTGTGTTTGTGAGTGAGGGTTGGTGTGTGGTGTTTTTTTTCTCTCCTGTGTTTGTGAGTGAGGCTTTAGAGAGGTAGTTCTCCAGGTAGAGGAGAAGCAGATACAGGACTCTTGAGGGAAGTGTGTGTTGTGTTTGGGGCTTTCTTGCTGTGTGCTTAGCTTGTGATTGTGAGTGAGGGTCGGTGCGTGTTTTTTGTTTGTTTGTTTGTTTTTTCCCCTGTGTTTGTGAGTGAGGCTTTTTTTTTTCACTTCCCCTTTCCCCTCCCCTTCATGGAGTGCGTGCTGTGAGTGGCAGGTGGAAACTGTTGGCTTCTAATTAAAGTTTGAATTCTAGAAGCCTCTGCTGATTGGCTGAGCCTTGGTAGGGGGAGGGATTTTCAGGCAGTCCAGGGCTTTATAAAGCAGTGAGCAAGTGACCAAGGAGCTTGTGAACAGGACAGCAGGGATGGATGGTGATAGGTCTGCTGTTGTTACCTGTGCAGCGTGTGCCATGTTTGTCTTCCTCCCGGAAGAAAGAACGGATTTCATCTGCACTAAGTGCAAGCTGGTCGCCATTTTGGAAGAAAAAATTAGAGGACTGGAGGCCCAAGTGTCGATCCTACGCTTGATCAGAGAGGATGAAGACTTCCTCGATAGAAGGCAGCGTTTTATCCTGCAAGCACGGCAGGCGGAAGAGCCAGAGAGGGCAGTATGGGACCAGGAAGAGAACTGACAGCATGTAACTTCTAGAAGGGGAAAAAGATCAGCACGGGAATCCCCCAATGCTATAGAGGTAAGTAATCACTTTCAGGCTCTCTCCGCAGGCTCTGCAGTGATGAATGCTTTGGAAGAGACCTCACAAGGAAGAAACCACAAGGGAACACCATCTACTGGAAGGCATGGGATGCGTAGTCCTAGGGATGGGTGTTCCACGATCACCATCCCCAAAAGAAGACGACGGGTGGTGGTGGTCGGGGACTCCCTCCTAAGAGGGACTGAACCATCCATCTGCCGTCCAGACCTGGAATCTTGAGAGGTGTGCTGCTTACCGGGAGCTCGAATTCAGGATGTGACTGAGAGGCTTATCAAGCTGATCAAACCTTCGGATCACTACCCCTTCCTGCTTCTCCACGTGGGAACTAACAATACAGCCAAGAATGACCTTGAGTGGGTTACTGCGGATTATGTAGCGCTGGGAAGAAGGATCCAAGAATCCGGAGCACAAGTGGTGTTCTCATCCATCCTCCCTGTTGAAGGGAAAGGACTGGGCAGGGATCGTTGAATTGAGGAAGTAAATGCATGGTTGCGCAGGTGGTGTTGCAGAGAGGGCTTTGGTTTCTTCGACCATGGGACTCTGTTCCAGGCACAAGGATTGTTAGGAAGAGATGGGATCCACCTAACGAACAGAGGAAGGAGCATCTTCGCGGGAAGGCTTGCAAACCTAGTGAGGAGGGCTTTAAACTAGGTTTGTGGGGGGACAGTGACAAAAACCCAGAGGGGAGTGGGAAAGTTGGTTATCAGGAAGAAATGCAAAGAGGAACGAGCAAGAAAGGCGGACCCCTGATTCGAATGGAGAAGATAGGGCAATCAACTGGTTATCTGAGATGTTTGTACACTAATGCAAGAAGCCTGGGCAACAAACAGGGAGAACTGGAGGCCCTGTCCCAGTCCAAGAAATATGATTTAATTGGGATAACAGAGACTTGGTGGGATGACTCGCATGACTGGAGCGCTGTCATGGAAGGGTATAGACTGTTCAGGAAGAACAGGCAGGGGAGAAAAGGAGGAGGAGTTGCACTATACGTAGAGAGCACTATGATTGCTCTGAACTCCAGTATATAGAGGGAGAAAAACCTGTTGAGAGTCTATGGGTTAAGTTTAGAAATGCAAACAACAGCAGTGATGTTGTGGTTGGTGTCTACTACAGGCCACCGAATCAGGTGGATGAGGTAGATGAGGCTTTCTTCAGACAACTGAGAGAAGCTTCCAGATTGCAGGCCCTGGTTCTCGTGGGGGACTTTAATCACCCTGACATCTGTTGGGAAACCAATATGGCAGTACACAGGCAATCCAAGAAGTTTTTGGAGAATGTTGGGTATAACTTCTTGGTACAAGGCTGAAGGATCTGACCAGGGGCCGTGCACAGCTTGACCTTCTGCTTACAAACAGGGAGGAACTAATAGGGGAAGCAGAGGTGGGTGACAACCTGGGAAGCAGTGATCATGAGATGGTAGATTTCAGGATCCTGACCAAAGGAAGAAAAGAGAGTAGTAAAATACACGCCTTGGACTTCAGAAAAGCAGATTTTGACTTCCTCAGGGTATCTCTACACTGCCACCCTAGTTCGAACTAGGGTGGCTAATACAGGCATTTGAAATTGCAAATGAAGCCCGGGATTAAAATATCCTGGGCTTTATTTGCATGTTCCCGGGCGCTGCCATTTTTAAATGCCCGGTAGTTCGAACTCCCTGCCCGCGGCTACACGCGGCATGGGCTAGGTAGTTTGAACTAAAGCCCCTAATTCGGACTACCGTTACTCCTCCGGCAATGAGGAGTAACAGTAGTCCAAATTAGGGGCTTTAGTTCGAACTACCTAGCCCGTGCCACGTGTAGCCACGGGCAGGGAGTTCAAACTACCGGGCATTTAAAAATGGCGACATCCGGGAACATGCAAAGAAAGCCCGGGATATTTATATCCCGGGCTTCATTTGCAAGTTCGAATGACTACATTAGCCACCCTAGTTCGAACTAGGGTGGCTAGTGTAGACATACCATCAGACACCTGATGGGCAGAATCCCCTGGGATGCTAACATGAAGGGGAAAGGAATCCAGGACAGCTGGCAGTATTTTAAAGAAGCCTTATTGAAGGCACAGAAAGAAACCATCCCGATGCGTAGCAAGAGAGGTAAACATGGTAGGAGACCGGATTGGCTTATGGGGGAAATCCTTGGTGAACTTAAGCACAAAAAGGATACTTACAAAAAGTGGAAACTTGAACAAATGACCAGGGAGGGGTTTAAATGTATAGCTCAAGGATTATCAGGAAGGCGAAAGTGCAACTGGAATTACGACTGGCAAAGGATGTGAAGGATAACAAGAAAGGTTTCTACAGGCCTGTTAACAAGAAGAAGGTGATCAGAGAGGGTGTGGGGCCCCTACTGGATGAAAGAGGTAACCTAGTGACAGATGATGTGGGAAAAGCTGAAGTACTCAATGCTTTCTTTGCCTCTGCATTCACGGACAAGGTCGGCTCTCGGACTAATGCGCTAAGTGATGCAAGATGGGATGAAGATGGACAGCCCATGGTGAGTAAAGAACAGGTTAGGAACTATTTAGAAAAGCTAAACGTACACAAATCCATGGGTCCGGACTTAATGCAGCCGAGGGTACTGAGGGAGTTGGCAAATGTCATTGAGGAGCCTTTGGCCATTATCTTTGAAAAATCGTGGAGATCAGGAGAGATCCCGGATGATTGGAAAAAGGCAAATGTAGTGCCCATCTTCAAAAAAGGGAAGAAGGACAATCCAGGGAACTATAGGCCAGCCAGTCTTACCTCGGTTCCTGGAAAAATCATGGAAGAGATCCTTAAAGAATCTATTTTGAGGCACTTGGAAGAAGGGAAAGGGATTAGGAATAGTCAGCATGGATTCACAAAGGGCAAGTCGTGCCTGACCAATCTGATTAGCTTCTATGATGAGGTAACTGGCTCTGTGGACATGGGAAAGTCAGTGGATGTGATATACCTTGACTTTAGCAAGGCTTTTGATACAGTCTCCCACAATATTCTTGCCAGCAAGTTAAGGGAATATGGATTGGATAAATGGACGGTAAGATGGATAGAAAACTGGCTAGAAGGCTGGGCCCAGCGGGTAGTGATCAACGGCTCGATGTCAGGATGGCGGTCGGTTTCTAGTGGAGTGCCCCAAGGTTCGGTTCTAGGACCGGTTTTGTTCAATATCTTTATTAATGACCTGGATGAGGGGATGGATTGCACCCTCAGCAAGTTTGCAGATGACACTAAGCTAGGGGGAGAGGTAGATACGCTTGAGGGCAGAGATAGGGTCCAGAGTGACTTAGACGAATTGGAGGATTGGGCCACAAGAAATCTGATGAGGTTCAACAGGGACAAGTGCAGAGTCCTGCACTTGGGACGGAAGAATCCCAAGCATCGTTACAGGCTGGGGACCAACCAGCTAAGTAGTAGTTCTGCAGAAAAGGACCCGGGGGTTACAGTGGATGAGAAGCTGGATATGAGTCAACAGTGTGCCCTTATAGCCAAGAAGGCTAATGGCATATTAGGTTGCATTAAGAGGAGCATTGCCAGCAGATCCAGAGATGTCATTATTCCCCTTTATTCGGCTCTGGTGAGGCCACATCTGGAGTATTGTGTCCAGTTCTGGACCCCCCACTACGAAAAGGATGTGGATGCATTGGAGAGGGTCCAGCGGAGGGCAACCAAAATGATTAGGGGGCTGGAGCATATGACTTATGAGGAGAGGCTGAGGGAGTTGAGTCTGTTTAGTCTGCAGAAGCGAAGAGTGAGGGGGGATTTAATAGCAGCCTTCAACTTCCTGAAGGGAGGTTCCAAAGAGGATGGAGAAAGGCTGTTCTCAGTAGTGACAGATGGCAGAACAAGGAGCAATGGTCTCAAGTTGTGGTGGGAGAGGTCCATTGGATATTAGGAAAAACTATTTCACTAGGAGAGTGGTGAAGCACTGAAATGGGTTACCTAGGGAAGTAGTGGAGTCTCCATCCCTAGAGGTGTTTCAGTCTCGGCTTGACAAAGCCCTGGCTGGGTTGATTTAGTTGGGATTGGCTCTTCCTAGAGCAGGGGGCTGGACTTGATGACCTTTTGAGGTCTTTTCCAGCTCTATAATTCTATGATTCTAAAGGATCATGTCTCCAGGAAATTCACATGAAATGGTGGATGGCTTTGCAGAAATGGGTTTCCCTAACTGTGGAGTGACAATAGACAATAGACATATATTGCAGTTTTGACACTAGACTGCCATGCAATGGAATACATCAGTAGGAAAAGGTATTTTTCTCATGGTATTGCAGGCATTTCTGGACGATCACCATAAGCCGTTCACTGAGCTCAATCTGCAGTGATCTGGAAAGGTGCTTAATGCGAACATCTTCAGGAACCAGTCTGCATAGAAAGTTACAATGTACCGCTTACAGGTGTGACTCGTGAAACCTTACTGCTGTCCAGGTTTTCCATGTAAGGAACAGTTCAACAACAGGCTGAGTAGTGGAATGTGCCCTTGGCAGATACAAAACTTGCCGATGACAGGTTAGTCCTAAAGGAAGATAAAGACATGGCAGGTTAGACCTGAAGGAAGATAATATTCCCATAGTTATAGGTGTGTGTTGTATGCTGCATAATCTCTGTGAAACTAAGGATGAAAGGTTTCCTCAGGGGTGGAGTGTTGAGGCAGACTGCTTGTCTGCTAATTTTGAACAGCCAGATACTCACAGGAAAATTCAAATCAGGGAGGCTTTGAGGCAACACTTTGAAAATGAGAACCAGTAATGACTATCTCTGTGATTGGTGCTGCAATGTTACAGTCCATGTAACTTTCCTAGGAAACAATAGTGACTGTGGGGGCTTTACATTCCAGTAAGCAAATGCATGGGTGTCAGGTAATGTCAGTTGGGTAGGCTGGGGCTGCAGCGTGCAGCCAGTCTGGCTCCCTGGCTTCCCAGAAGGGCTGGGGCCGCAGCACAATTGCCTGGCTATGGGGCTGTGGCACAGATGCCCTGCTTCCAGGAAATCTGGTGCCACGTTACAGCTGCTCAGCTCTCTGACAGGCTGGCAAAGCTGGGTCTGTGGCTGCTTGGACCTCTGGCTGGCCAAGGAGGATCAGACTGCAGCATGGCTGCCCAGGTATCCGACTCCCAGGTGCTCCAAATGTCTGGGGAGGGTGGCCCCTCACCACGTGCTAGGACAGGGGATATTCAGGGGCTGGTGGCAGTAACCTGGGGTGGGAGCTGGCAGCTGCTGTGGGGATTGTGGGGAAGGTGTGGGGCCTCCGGCAGAAGGACTGGGGCTGGGGCTGGGACTTGCCTTCACCAACTGGGCACCCACTCACCACCTGTGAGTCAATGATTAAACTGGCTACGTATGTATTTGTAGCACCTGCTCTCAATTTGTTGGAAACAAATAATGATGAGTTACCATTCAAGTGCTTTGCTTTTATTGCACCAGAAACAACACACAGACACACACTCACAAAGATGTGTGATGGGAAAGGAGGTATCAGGGAAGGGCAGACTTTCAGGGCAGTGTATAGCTCCAGTAATCATTTTAAAAAGTTGTCCAAAGGAGAGGAGAAACTGAAAAGTTCCAGAAAGTGGCAAAGACTTTTCTCCATTAGGCAGTGATTACAACAGATATGGTGCAATGCTTACTATTGGGAATTCTTTTGACAATGAAGGCCTTCGCCATGGAATCAGGCAAACCCCAACAGAAGATTTCCTTTTTCTTTGCTTTTTCTATTCTGTCCAGCATTCCACTTTGTCTGTTTCCTCATGATCTAATCTTCGGCCTGCCCAGTGACCCCTGTCAGTTAATAATGCTACAAGAGAGACAAGGAACATCTAACATACCCCTCAGTTTATTTTTTTGGATCACAGCTAACCATTCACAGAAATGTTTGCAGGTCAAAGCTCCCTAGACAGAACTAAAATGGAGACCAGTAAAACTGTATTTCAATGTCTAACTCTTATATTCACAGAACTAGACACGTGGGAAAAGAAAAACATAATAATTAAAACGGAACGCACTGAAAATCAGACATTTTCCAGTTACATTTTGGGTTCACGTATATTTTGCATCTCTCTCCTTAATTTTCTTTCATTGAAAAGGCCTGAATAGAAGATCAACAATCATTCCAATGTACTTCTAAAAATGAATTTGATGCCTCAATACTAACTGAGGGAGAGCACTGAGAAGTGAGTCATAAAAGCAAGAGAGACAGTGTCGCATTTCTGGTTGTTCTTGCCCCAAGTGACTCAGCCAATCGTGAGACTAAAAATCTATAAGTGGTCAGGTCTAGTAAAGGGGTGGGCAATAAAATGGTGGTGGTTCACCAGGGTTAGTCCCTGGTGGGCTGTCACCGTTCTGTTTATCTGCACCTTCTCAGGTATTGGACAATCGCAGCTCTCATTGGCCGCAAATTGCCGTTTGTGGCCAATGCGAGCAGCGAGAAGCAATATCCCAATCTGTGCCAATACCCGCCACTTGCATCAGCCGCAAACGGCAATTCGTAGCCAACAAGAGCTGCAGTCTTCCAATACCTGCGGAGGAGCAGGTAAACATAGCAGTGGGGGCCCACCAGAGATTAACTCTGCGGACGGGATCCAGCCTCTTCCAGCATGGTCCTTTCTCTCCCGCCCCACCTGCCACTGCTCATCCCACCACCGTGCATCCTGCCACCTGTTCCCCAGAGCAGCTGTTTCAAAAACACCAGCAGCCACCCACCACATGGTGACTGCCGGAGCTTCAGCCAGCCGCTGAGCACCGGCTCAGGGAGCCAGGATGCACCCCAGTTCTGCACCCCCCCCCCATGTGAAACCCCCCACTAGTGCCCCATCAGCTGTTTTTAAAATGGTGGCTGCCCTCCAAGTTGCAGCTGCCAGACCTTCATCCAGCCACTTTGCAGCAGCCCAGAGGGGCTGTGGGGGCAGGTCTGGGCATGAGGGGATGGGGACACTTACTTGTCTTTGGGCCTCCCACTGCTCCCATTAGGCAGAATATAGCCAGTGGGAGTGCAGGGAAAGGCTCCAGACAGTGTGTTCACACGCTGCTGTTACCCCAGCCTGGGAGGGGGAGTGCTTCTTCCTTGCGCAACAAGATTTGGGGCTTTTTCTTCCTCTCTCCCCACCCCACAGCGGTTTGTCAGGGTTCTGGCACATGGAGCCGTCAGTGGCCGGTTGCCGGAGAAGGGCCGGGGTTGAGCCAGAGGTGTTGGGGGCAGTGGCAGCGGTTCCTCACTGTGCTTGCGGCTCCGATGCTCTGGGACCGAGTGAGGAGTCATTGCCTCTAACTGCTTGGGCCAGGAGTGATCAGGCTGCTACCTGCCAGTGCTCCAGCCTAGAACCCTACTCCCTCCACCCGCAAGAGTAGCGCGCCAGTGGCAGCAGCTTCCTGTGGAAGAGGAGAGAAAGAAGAAAACCCCAAGGCTCCATGGAGGCCACACCTGGAAGTAGCTGCCCAGGCCGTGTGCTGTCTTTGGTGGGAGCAAGCAGGCAGGGGAGCGGGCCCCGTGCTGCCTTGGTGCTGTAGTGCGCTGTGTCGGCCTGGTCCCAGAACAGCTGCTTGCTGGCCCAGGGCCACTCACCCTGGACAGGCCTCCTCCCTTGGCAGCTGCAGAGGTGGGAGTGGGAAGGTGGCTGAGGGTGGAGGGGTGGCAGGATGAAAACTTTTCCTGCAGGACACAGAGTGAGACATGATGTCACTTCCATCGTCCTGCAGGAAAAATTGTCTTTACTATATCGTCAGGAAAAGGATAAATTGTAAATAGCGAGATCATACATTCTAAAAAAAGTATAGTGGAAATCACCACTATCCAGTGTGTGCAGGTACGTTCATTAGACAAGAATAGTAAGCTAAGTAATTATAAAATATGCAATAAAGTAATGTTGCCAATGCCTGCAGCCTGGAATGTACCTTTGACTTGAAGGAAGACCAATGCAAAGGGCATGGATTATCTGGTTATGCTGGGGATAATGAAAATGCTTGACAAGCCCAGAGAGAAAAGCATAGTCTTTAGTTATGGTTTCGAAGAGGAGAATACTATACTCTAAAACAGAATCAAACATTACAGCTGGAGAAAACCTCTTACGCCTATCTTCCTACAATGCAAAATAGTACCTTATGATACATTTTTAAGTATTTTTTCAGTCTAATTATAAATGTCTCAGGTAATAGATCTTCCACTCTTGGAATAATGGACATTCATGCCAAAGTCCCAAGGACTAGGAAAAGAGAACTCCTTGTGTTAAACGAGGTGGCAAATGAAATTACTTCTTCCACAGAACATGCATTGTGTAACCAAAGCCAAGGGAGACATGGGAGTTGGCTGGCCCTCTTCCTCCCTCTGATGCATCTGACAGCCACTTGCTGCTGAATTTATCTTTTTTCAGGTGCTCTGCATCCTTCAGTCCCAGATGTTTGGGAAATTCTATGAAGGTCTCCAATTCACATGATCCTCCAAAGACCAAGAATGGAACCATATGCCTCAAAAATGTTAATTGCTCTGGTTTCGGACATCAGAGGAAGACTGAAGTAGTCCTTTCCCCCAACCCAATGGTGCTTCTGCCAACTACAGGTGGCTACTAGTTGTAGCTCCCATGTCCCTCTGCTATTGTCCATAAACAATTCATTGTTGAGTGATGGGCTTTCTGCAGCACTGATGAGTGAAATGCCTGGAGGTTAGATTTATGTCATCTACATTTTCCACTTTTGCCCTTATTCTTTTCCTTTTCTTTGACCTTTGAACAATACAGATATTTGCATTATGAGGGATGAGACTATAATTTCAGGAATAACTGGATGACGTGATGGGGAGAGGCAAGAGAAAGAGGGACAGACTAATGTTACGACAGGCAGACATGGAAATGATATTTTTAAAAAGGTTAAATGCAAAATATTCTCATTAACAGGCCACTTATTCTGAATAAGAATATCCACACAGGTTTAATGTGGTTTGTCTAATCCACTTCAAATTCTCACCTTTAATTAATTAATTTGAAAGAATTGTTCTTCATGTAGACAAGCCCTCAGACAGCTCTCAGTTTCCTTCTCACTTACCTTACCTAATGTGTGCTAATATCGGAGGTCCTTGCCAGGAAGGATGGTTTTTTTATTCACTTCTACAGACCAGGGAACCAACAGAGCAATCCGATGCATTTGCCAATACGGTCATGCAGGGCCACAGTATAACACTACAGCAATGCTTCTTAATACATTTCCTCAATTAATTGTTGCAGCGTTTTCAAGAACCATAATGCCAAAGAGCTGCAACAGGCTCACAAGTGCAGGTGAATTACTCATAGTAGAGAATGTTAAGGAGCGACAGGTCCTTTGGACACATCTATGCAGCCGAGCTAAAGCCGAAATAAGCAACGCAACTTGAGCTATGTCAATTGCATAGCTTAAGTTGAAATAGCTTATTTCAGCTTTTGGTGTTGTCTACACAGCAGGAAGTCGAAGGCAGAACACGCTTCCTTCAACTTCCCTTACTTCTCATGAAATGAATGTTACAAGAGTCGGAGTAAGAAGTCCTCCAGCTTGACATTATTTTGACATTATATCAAAATAATTGCTTGTAGTGTAGATGCGGACTATGTTATTTCAGACTAATGTGTAGAAATACCCTTTATGTCATGTAGTCATGGCCCTGATAGTGCAGAACTGTTCCATGCTGTTCAAGGACAGTGCATGACTGTTCCATAGTACAAGAAGCAATGGGCTTAAATTGCAGGAAGGAAGGTTTAGGTTGGACATTAGGAAAAACTTCCTAACTGTAAGGGCAGTTAAACATTGGAATAAATTGCCTAGGGAGGTTGTGGAGTCTCCATCACTGGAGATATTTAAGAGCAGGTTGGATAGACACCTATCAGAGATGGTCTAGATGGTGTTTGGTCCGGCCGTGAGGAGTTCCTTCTCAAGGTCCCTTCCAGTTCTAGTGTTCTATGATTCTATGATTATTCCAAAGACTTGTCTAAGATTAGCTTGAAAATAAAACAACTCACTGAGTAATTAAATTGGATCACATGAAACACATCTCCCTAGATGTAACTTCTGGAACTAATTGTATTTGGATAGACAGATACACATTTCAAAGGGAAAAAATAAAGCCTTTGGCAATGACTAAAGGAACATATAAACTGCACGTATAAACATAAAAAAAAATTACCTGTGTTAAGCATCATCATATTCCTGCTTAGCCTGAGCCTCCCATATTTCCTTTGAGTTTAAAATATTATCAGTCAGTATGTGTTGACACAGCAGTAAATGGAGGACACTGGCACCTGGTTCCTTCTAGCAGCAGGCAGTGCTGCACCACTGCTCCTAACCCACCCACTGGAGTACCATTATGCTGCCCTGGATTTGAGAGATAAGGACTCACCTCTTGCAGAGGAGGAGAAGCCATGTACCCCAATGCTGGGAGGTCTGCCAGGATGAAATATAGGGGAGTGGTGGTTGGAGATTATCTTCTGAGAGAAATCTGTTGCCCTAACATGACATCCTAGGAGGTATACTGCCTGCCAGGGGCCCATAGCTGAGACAATATGGAAAGATTATTGAGGATCATCCAGTCTGCTGACTACTACCCCACGCTACTCATCCATGTGGGCACTAATGATACTGCAAGGTGTGACCTTGAACAGATCAAAAGTGACTACAGGGGACTGGGAGTAAGGGTGAGGGAGTTTGGGGCACGGTGGTGTTCTCTTCAACCCCTCCAGTCAAAGGTAGGGGCCCAGGCAGAGACAGGTGCATTCTGGAGGTGAACCTCACTGTGAAGATGGTGTCACCAGGACAGTTTTGGCTTCCTGGACCATAGGATGCTGTTCCAGGAAGGACTGCTAAGCAAGGATGGGTTCACCTATCGAGGAAGGAAGGAGAGTATTTGGATACAGACTGGGAGGAACCAGTTCAGAATTTGAAAGCAGAAGGCAGCTTGGATGAAAGTGATCATGAAATCAGAGTTCATGATTCTAAAGAATGGTAGAGGGATAACAGCAAAATAAAGACAATGGATTTCAGGAAGGCAGACTTTAGCAGACTCAGGCTAAGTCTACACTACAGAGTTTTTGCACAAAAACTTGCGGAGTGTCCACACCTCAAGCGCATTTTTTGTGCACGTAAAACAGAAGAACAGAGGGGTTTTGTGCAAGAGTTCTTGTGCAAAAAGGATGTATGTGGACGGGGAACAGGGGGTTTTGTGCAAAAAGAGGCAATTGAAAAAAGCACAGGTGCCCTGGTGGCCAGTCTGTGCATAGCAATCAGTTTCCTTTTGAAAGAGCGTCCATGCAGTCTGGATGCTCTCTCTTGCAATAGCACATCACTTTTTCGATGCGCTTTTGAAGTGTGGATTCACTCTTGCTCAAGAAGGTTTTGCAGAGGATCTCTTCCTCAAAAAGCTTCTTGCACAAGAAGCCTGCAATGTAGACATAGCCTCTGGTAGCTGGTAGGTGAGGTCGCATGGGAAACAAGACTAAGAGGATAAACAATTGAGGACAGGTGGCAGTTTTTCAAAGGGATGTTATTAAGAGCGCAAGAGCACATTATTCCACTGCGTAGAAAAAATAAGAAGCATGGTAAGAGACCATCTGGCTTAATCAGGAAATCTTGAATAATCTAAAAATCAAAAAGGAGTCCTACAAAAAGTGGAAATTGGGTCAAAATACAAAGAATAAATCCAAAACAAAGAATACAGGTATGTCGGGGTAAAATTAGAAAGGCGAAGGCACAAAACAAGCTCAATCTAGCTAATGACATAAAGGGTAACAAGAAAACATTCTACAAAATATATTAGAAGCAAGATGAAGACTAAGAACAGGATAGGGCCACCTCTTACTGAATAGGGAAAATCAGAAAATGTGGAAATGGCAGAGCTACTTGACAATATTTCTATTTTGGTTTTCACCAAGAATGTTGGTGGTCATTGGGTTCCTAAAACAATGAATGCTGGAGAAAAGGAGGTAGGTTCAGAAGTTTAAATAGGAAAATAAGTTAAAATTACTTAGAAAAGTTAGATGTCTTCAACTTACCTGATGAAATGCACCCTCGAATGCTCAAGGAGCTGATTGAAGAGGTATCTGAGCCATTAGCTATCACTCTGGAAGACAGGAGAGATTCCCAAAGACTGGAAAGGGTAAATATAGCACCTATCTATAAAAAGGAAAATAAGGACAACCCAGGAAACTATAGGCCAATCAGCTTAACTTCAGTGCCAGGAAAGATAATGGAGCAAATAATTAAGGAATCCATCTGCAAACATCTGGAAGATAATAAGGTGTTAAGCAACAGCCAGCATGGTTTTGTAAAGAACAAATCATGTCAAAGCAAACTAATAGCTTTGTTTATTCCAAAAACAAGCCTCGTGGATAAGGGGAAAGTGGTAAACGTGGTGCACCTAGACTTTAGTAAAGTATTTGATACAGTCTTGCATGATCACCTTATAGAAATACAACCGAGATGGGACTACTATAAGGTGGGTACATAACTGTTTGCATAACCATTCTCAGAGAGTAGTTATCAGTCTGGAATGATGGAATGGTTTCACAGATATCTGGGTTGGGACCAACTATTCATTAATGATTTAGATAGTGGAATAGAAAGTATTATTATAGAGTTTGTGGATGATAACTAGCTGGGAGGGGTTGCAAGTGCTGTGGAGGATAGGATTATAATTCAAAATGATCTGGACGAACTGGAAAAGTGGTCTAAGGGAAACAGGAAGAACTTCAAGAAGGACAATGCAAAGAACTTCACCAAGGGCGTATCTAGACTATGCCGAATGGTCAAAAGAGGATATGCAAATTCCACGGGAATTTGTATATCTTCTTCCGATTGTACTTTCAAAAGTGGAGCTTTCAAAAGTGAAAGTAATTAAGATGCGGCTTTTTCGGCGAGCCACCCCCTTTGTCAAAAAGCCGCTCTTCCTTAAAAAAGGAGGTTTACGCAGCTTTTCAACAAAGGGGGAGATTCGCCAAAAAAGTCGCATCTTAATTACTTTCACTTTAGAAAGCTCTGCTTTCGAAAGTGCGATTGGAAGAAGATATGCAAATTCCCAGGGAATTTGCATATCCTCTTTCAACCATTCGGTGTAGTCTAGATACGCCCTTAGGGAGGAACATCCAAATTGTGAAGTGACTATCTTGTGAAGTGACTGTATTGCAGAAAATGATCGTGGAATCATAGTGGACCACAAGCTAAATATGGGTCAACAGTGTGACACTATTGCAAAAAAAAGCAAACATCATTCTGGGATGCATTACAAAGGAGTATTGTAACCAAGACATGAGAAGTCATTCTTCCGCTCTACTCTGCACTTATTAGGCCTCAACTGGAGTATTGTTCTGGGCACCACATTTCAGTCAAGATGTGGAGAAACTGGAGAAAGTCCAGGAAAGAGCAAAAAATGATTAAAGGTCTAGAAAGTATGACCTATGAGGGAAGACAGAAAGTTTAGTTTTGAAAAGAGAAGACTGATAAAGAGAGGGGACATGATAGCAGCTTCTAAGTACCTAAAAGGGTGCCAAAAGGAGGAGGGAGAAAAATTATTCTCCTTGGCCTCTGATGATCAGACAAGGAGCAATGGGCTTAAACTGTAGCAAGGAAGGTTTAGGTTGGACACCAGGAAAAACTTTCTAATTGTCAAGGTGGTTAAGCACTGGAATAAATTACCTAGGTAGGTTTTGGAATGTCCTTTCATGGAAACATTTAGGAGAAGGATAGAAAAATGTCTGTCAGAGATGATCTAGACGGTGCTTAATTGTGCCTTGAATACAGAGGGCTGGACTTGGTGACATCTTGAGGTCCCTTCCAGCTCTAGTAGTCTATGGTTTTATGAGGTGATACATTAATTTCAAGTTACCTGGCTATAATGAAATGTGGTAGAACTGAAGGCACACATCCAGCCACAGCCAACTATTTCTTAATTCTTATAATGTGATCAACTCACAAAAATGGTTCATAATTCCTGATCTTAGACTTTATACTCCAAGAAATGCCCATGCAGGAAGAAAAAAGTTCTGCAAATGTGGAATGTTGTGCAAATGTGGCTCTTTACTCAGGCAATGATATAGAACAGCTCCCTTTTGAGCACAGCCAGCAAATACATTATCCCAGCATAGAGAAGCATCGGACTTGTGACATATTTACATACAAGAGGACAAATGGTGCAGTAGTGAGTGTGCTCGCTGGGACTGAGGAGAGCTGGATTTAGTTCCTTGCTGTTTCTGTGTAACCTTGGAGGGAGGGGTGGCTATGGAGATTAAATAATTAAAAATTATCAAGTGTTAGCACAATAAGAAGGACTACAGAGGTACTTAAAATGTGTGACCTAGAGGTGGAAGGACACTTCTGAAATTCTGACTATCTCTAAGCCCCTATTTGTTACCTTTTTTCTTATTGACTTAATTTTGACTAGATAATTGCAGTAAAAAATGGTAGTTAAGGGAGATAGCTTAAAAATACTGGACCAAAATATGAGTGATAAATATATGCTTGCAGAAAAACAAATCCTCCACTTGGTTTTAGATCTGGAAATACACATTCAGCAGACAAATAAGCAATCCAGCCACTTCATACATAATATGGACCCATTAAAGTCAATGGCAAATCTCCCATTATTTCAGTGAGGCTTAACTTCACCTACTATAATGAGCTGGTTACTGTCTGTAATGTATACCTCTAACTCAAGATAATAACATAATTAATACTTTAACCTTATTAAATGCTTCTCTTTTCTTGTATTGAAATGTTTACCTACCATAGTAAAATATTTTAAAGCATTCCCATAAGAAACTTTAAACAAAAGGCACCTATTAAATTTGCACCTCTGCAGCAAACACTTGAAGTTACTTAAACTTTCTCAGTTTTCAGAGTTGGATGGTAAAGCAGAATGAAAATATGGGAAGAGTGTGGGTGGCTTACTTTGCTTTTGGGAGAGAAAACAGAACTCTCTGATGTGAAAAAAATCCAATGAGTCCAATTTCACCTTTATTACCAATGTTCCTATACATTACCAGACAGGTGGTTAATAATGTCTTTCATACATTCATGTTTGAAAATTCACTCTTATGCTTTCAAATTTTTCTGTTTTATTACAATACAAGTAAGTTAGGTCTGAGAGTGTGGGAGGTATACTCGGCATCAGAAAGAATATCAACTTATTGATCTGTAGACAGAAGCAAATTAAATATGGGATTTCCTCCTCATTAAACAAAGCAACTTTGCAACAAATCTGGAAAAGTCCACAAAAGACGTGGATTCAATATGTAGGTGCTAAGCCAGCTACTGCACTGTATATATCTTCTGCCATAGTTATATTTTCCAAACAACACAAATGCAAACATCTATCACAAGAGTACATATTTTTACTTTCTTTTGCTTACTTTAAGCCCTGTGCCTACACAGACACAGAAACATTTTATAGCTGTGACAGCTAAAACTATTACCTTATCTCTGTAAGGAAAATTTTCCTTTTACACTCTACTCAGTGACATAGCATCTTATTATATTCTTGTTTCTGGGGTTTTTCCTTCTTTAGCATTTTTTGCAAGTGTCTCTATATTTCTTCAGAAGTCAGCTGGACAAAAACCAATGAGAGTTATAAAATCTTTTTTTTTTTTTACAACTAAAGGGCTGAACTGCGTTAATCCATATATTTTATTGCCGTTTGACATCCACTGGAGGTGGATATTAAATTACCCTGTCATTTAAATATGAATCAGCTGTATTCTCAAGTGTCTAAATTCCCATCTACACTAAGCCTGGTTTCAGTGGTAAATTTGTCTCTGAATACAGCATGATGAGGAAAAAGGAAAAATTCCTTGAATAAATATGAGACAAGGTTGGTGAGGTAGTATCTTTTATTGGACCAACTTCTGATATTGAAATGTTCAAGCTTTCAAGCTATGCACAGCATCTTCTCTGCTTTCAGAGCTCTGTATGGCTCAAAAGCTTGTACCTAGTACCAACAAATGTCTGTCCAATCAAGCATATTACCTCACCTCTCTTATCTCTCTCATAAGAACATAAGAACATAAGAATGGCCATACTGGGTCAGACCAAAGGTCCATCCAGCCCAGTATCCTGTCTACTGACAGTGGCCAATGCCAGGTGTCCCAGAGGGAGTGAACTGAACAGGTACTGATCAAGCGATCTGTCTCCTGCCATCCATCTCCACCCTCTGATAAACAGAAGCTAGGGACACCATTCCTTACCCAAACTGGCTAATAGCCATTTATGAACTTACCTTCCATGAATTTATCTAGTTCTCTTTTAAACCCTATTAAAGTCCTAGCCTTCACAACCTCCTTAGGCAAGGAGTTCCACAGATTGACTATGCGCTGTGTGAAGAACTTCCTTTTATTTGTTTTAAACCTGCTGCCCATTAGTTTCATTTGGTGGCCCCTAGTTCTTATATTATGGGAACAAGTAAATAACTTTTCCTTATTCACTTTCTCCACACCACTCATGATTTTATAGACCTCTATCATATCCCCCCTTAGTCTCCTCTTTTCCAAGCTGAAAAGTCCTAGTCTCTTTAATCTCTCCTCATATGGGACCCATTCCAAACCCCTAATCATTTTATTTGCCCTTCTCTGTACCTTTTCTAATGCCAGTAGATCTTTTTTGAGATGAGGAGACCACATCTGCACGAAGTGTTCAAGATGTGGTGTACCATGGATTTATATATGGGCAATAAGATATTCTCTGTCTTATTCTCTATCCCTTTTTTAATGATTCCTAACATCCTGTTTGCTTTTTGACTGCCGCTGCACACTGTGTGGACATCTTCAGAGAACTATCCACGATGACTCCAAGAACTCTTTCCTGATTAGTTGTAGATAAATTAACCCCCATCATATGATATGTATAGTTGGGGTTATTTTTTCCAATGTGCATTACTTTACATTTATCCACATTAAATTTCATTTGCCAATTCTCATATCCTGGGACCAACATGGCTACAAATACCATCACCAAAAAAATGATGGACCATGGCATTTAAGTGCTATTGTTAATATACAAACATCAGTCAAGTCAGTTGCAGAAAACCTATGTAGTAAAGTGATAATAGTATATAGAATCACTTTATGTCAGTGGTTGAAATTCAGCCTTGGTCTTATTGAAACTGGTTACAACCTGATAGACATTCAATTGCTTCTATAAAATTAATTTTGTGGTTTCCAGTCTTCATTAAATAAAAGACCTCAAGTCAAAAGTCACAGCTGTATTTTGCATCCTGGCTGACACAGAGAAAATACCACAAAATGAACAGGTGTGGACTTGGAGAGTCCTTCGACTCACACTTCTATAGGTGGCCTTTGCAGATACCCTTGGGGAAGCTCGCCCTGCTGTTCCTTACCCCAGATCAGTTATATGGTCACATGACATCCTTTTCCCAGTCTAGCCCTAGATATGGTTAAAATATTTCAAAACAAAATAAACATTTTTAAAAGATTGGAAGTTTCTTTAAAAAATGTTTGCTTTTCAACCAAGTAGAATAGGAAAAACAAACTTTTTTCAGTAAATTAGGCATTGGATTTCTTTTTTCTCCAATCTACGATCAAAAGAGGGAAAGCTGAAAAAAAAGTGGGGAGAAAGAACCATAGAATCATAGGGTTGGAAGAGACCTCAGGAGGTCATTGAGTCCAACCTCCTGATAAAAGCAGGACCAATCCCAACTAAATCATCCCAGCCAGGGCTTTGTCAAGTTGGGACCTAAAAATCTCAGGGATGGAGATTCCACTACCTCCCTAGGTAACCCATTCCAGTGCTTCACCACCCTCCTAGTGAAATAATTTTTCCTAATATCCAACCTAAACCTCCCCCACTGCAACTTGGGACCATTGCTCCTCATTCTGTCATCTGTCACCACTGAGAACAGCTCGTCTCCATCGCCTTTGGAATACCCTTCAGATAATTGAAGACTGCTATCAAATCCTTCCTCGCTCTTCTGTTCTGTAGACTATATAAGCCCAAATCCATCAGCCTCTCTTCATAAGTCATGTGCTCCAGCTTCTTAATCATTTTTGTTGCCCTCTGCTGGATTTTCTCCAATGCATCCACATCCTTTCTGTAAGGGGGGTGAGGGGGCAGAATTAGACGCAGTACCCCAGATGTGGCCTCACCAGTGCCAAATCAAGGGGAATAATCATTTCACTGGATCTGCTGGTAATGCTCCTATTAATACACCCCAGTATGCCATTATCCTTCCTGGCTACAAAGGAACACTGTTGAGTCATATCCAGTTTCTCATCCACTATAATCCCCAGGTTCTTTTCTGCTGAACTGCTGCTTCACCAGTCGGTCCCCAGCCTGTATCAATGCTTGGGATTCTTCCATCCTAAGTGCAGGACTCTGCACTTGTCCTTGTTGAACCTCATCAGATTTCTTTTGGCCCAATCCTCCAATTTGTCTGTGTCACTCTGGACCTTATCCCTACCCTCCAGCATATCTACGTATCAGTGAATTTGTGGAGGGTGCAATCCATCCCCTCATGCTCAACCGCTAAATGGCAGTAACCCTCAGTGAACGGTGGCTGTGTATGCTGCACACATGCTGTGGGTCTTTTGTGCCAGCTCCTGCCGGGTGGTGTGGCACAGCTCCTGGTCCACTTCACACCACTGGTCTTGCTGCTCCACCGCTGGAGGCCACACAGGCAGGCGACATGTGCCCGATCTAGGTCCTCACAGGCTTGTCTGTGGTGGCAGCTCCCACAGGGTCAGGAGGCTGGCACGGGAGGTATTGTGGGCACCTCACTCGCAGCTGGTCCAGCTGTGAAGAACAGAGAGAAGAGCAGTCATCCCAGGAGACAGGGTGCATGAAGCCAGCCCTCATCTCTGAGGCAACACTGAAAGGTCTTGGGTCAGACGAAGGTGATGTGCTTCGAGCAAGGCCATTTGTGGCCTACACAGTGGGCCCCTTCCTGGAGGGGCATGCATGTCCCCAGGAGGAGCCCCCACATCCTGGGAGCCAGCAGGCATGGGAAGGTGCTAGACAGGCCAGGAGGCCTCCGGTGGGAGGGGGGCAATGGGGTGGCTCAGATTCCCTCTGTGCCATGCACACCCTGGCTCTGGCAGTGGCAGTGTCTCACAGGGAGAGGACTCCTATCCCTGTCCACTGGAGAAGAGGTGGGGAGGATGTTGTGGGAGGTGTGTGTGAGTGGCAGACGCCACTTGCTGGGAAGGGTGCTACTGGGGCCCCCTCCACTTCCTTCCCCTCCCAGCAGGCTCCCCTTGCAGGGGCTTGGTGTCCTCCGCCTCGCTATGCTTGCCTGGGAGCACATACTGCCCCGAAAGGGCAGGCATGCCTACGTGCCATGTGTGGCACTGCTGTGTGTGTGAGTCCTTGACCCCATCCTCCTTAGTGCTGGCTTGTTGTGGGAGGGTGTCCCACCATGGAGTTGGGAGTAAGGCAGGCCTCTCCAGAAACCCGTGAGCAAGAGTACATGGGTCCTCTGAGGCAGCCTCATTGCACTGTCTACTCCGGACTCGTGTGCCACATGCAACCACTTGCATGATCCTCAGGCCGAGAAGGCCAAGCAAGGAGCATGCAGCAGCCCCTCACCGCCCACCACCTCCCCCCGTGTGTGTTTAGGGAAAGTAATGGAGCTCACCTCATGGGCCTTCCCCAGCTTCATCCAATCCCTGGGCGACATCCTGGGAGGGCAGTACCAGGTCCAGGGATAGGCTGAGCTCCTGGCTGGCAGGCATCCTGGTGTCAGCGTCCTGTTCCTCCTCCTCCTCCTCCTCCTCCTCCTCCTTGGCCACAAGCCTGCCCTCCGGGAGGGTGACAATGGCCATCTCCAGCCTAAAGTCAACATCAAGAGGGGGGAAAGGGACTAACCCCCCCCCCTTCCCAGGATGCGTTGGATCTGGTTGAAATAGAGGCAGGTCTTGGGTGCAGCCCCTGAGCAGGAGCTAAGCTCTCTGGACTTGGTATAGGCCTGCCTGATCCTGGGTGTGCATGTGGCCCCTCTGGCCCAAGCTGCCGGCCATCCAGCCATAGATGTTGGCATTCCTGCACTTGATGTGGTGATCCTGGAGGTTTGCCTCATCTCCCCAGATATCAATGAGATCTGGGATCTCTGCACCAGTCCAGGATGGGGCCTGCCTCCTCCACTCACAGGAGCGGCTTGGGAGCTGCCTGCAGCTGAGCTGGCAGCCGTGCGGGGCTCAGATGGCATTCTGGGGTCTGCCATGGCAGCAGGGAAGTCAGAGCTGGGCACTGCTGTGTGGCATGGTGCTAGCAGGGCTCACATCATGCCACAAACTGTTTCCCCTGAGGCTCAGGCTTTAAGGGCTGCAGGGGAAGGGGAACTATAGAGTTCTGATGAGTGTGGACAGAGTAGCCGCCAGTGCAGCTGAGAGAAGCCCCGGAGGCCACTTTTTTCTAAATAACCTCAGTTGCCCCATCTACACAAACTCTATTTCAAAATAGCTATTTCGAAAAAGGTGTTATTCCTCATAAAATAAGGGTTACAGAATTCAGAATAAGATGCCTGTTATTTTGAAATTATTTCAAAATAACGGGCTTGTTGTATAGATGCTTACCTAGTTATTTTGAAATAACGTGAGTTACCTCCCTCATTCATTAAGGGTCCTATGTCTTCTCTGACCACTTTCTTATTGCTAACATGTCTGTAGAAACTTTTCTTTTTTTCTTTTACATCCCTTGCTAGCTGCAATTCCAACTGTGCTTTGTCCTTCCTGATTACACCCCTGCATGCTTGAACTATATATTTATACTCTTCTGTAGTCATCTGTCCAAGTTTCTACTTCTTCTGAGCTTCCTTTTTGTGTTTAAGCTCGCCAAAGATTTCACTGTTAAGCCAAGCTGGTCTCCCTACCATATTGCTGTTCTTACTGCACATTGGGATGGTTTGTTCCTGTACCTTCAGTAATGCTTCTTTAAAATATAGCCAGGTCTTCTGTATTCCTTTCCCCCTTATGTTAAACTCTTCCATGACAGTATGCCAGTCATATGAGTCATGCCACCAAGTCTCTGTTATTCCAGTCAAATCATAGTTCTTTGACTGTGCCAGGACTTCCAATTCTTCCTGCTTTTTTCCAAAGCTTCTTGCATTCATGTACAAATACCTTAAGAAGAAGAAAGGAGTAGGCATGAAAAATGAAATAAATAGAAAATTGGAAATTTGAAATGAAAAATTGCACTTTTTGGGAAAATTTTGAATAAATGAAACATTGTTCTTCCTGAACCAGTGGAACGAAAATGACAGAAAATTTTAACAAAAATATGCCTAATCAGTGCTCTCTGGTATTTTTCATAGAAACTAAATTTGCAAAACAAAAAGTTTGGAAGTGCAATTCTGATATGCACATGAACAGCTGCATGAACTCTGGACTAGTATTCTTGGGAAAAAACTCTTCTTGCAATATTTCCAGTATCTATTGCTTCCGATTTGTCCTGAAATACTACAAAACATAGCCTCTCACATTCTCCTGCTCTACCTTGGGTCCTGGCAAAAACAGCAGGGTACAAATATATATATAAATACTAAGAAATACTGGAGATGTAGGAAATCTATCTCTTCCTTTCCAAACTGGTTCAGTTTGATTTGGGTTTTGATTAATGGTTGAGGGGGATTTTTCATTTTATCTGGGTTACCCTTGCCCATTTACATTACTAAACCCAGCACGAGAATGTCATTACTGACACTGCATGGTATAGTCATGGAATAATACGTGTTTCAGGACAAAGGTGAGTGTTCTTTTTACCACCTTTTTTACTTAAAATTTACGATTTTCAAACATTGGTGCCTAAGAGGCATCAAAATCCATATGTAGGCCCCTAATTAAATATGGCCTAGATTTCCCAGCTGCTAAGCATCTACAATTCCCATGCAAGCTTATGACCATGCACTGGGACTATCTTTTCATTATATGTGTATACGGTGCCTAGCACAGTGGGGCCTCAATCCTTGTGGGGACAGATTCTAAAAGAGGAACGAGGGTCCAGCTGGGTCTTAGATTTCATTCCCTTCATGGTCACAGACTTTCAGAATTACCTTAGGCAAGTCCCTTACTGCAATACGGAGATAGTTCCTCCATCTCTAAATTGGGTATAACAACACACTCCCCTATCTCACAGGGTTTGTTGTGAGAATACATTACAGATTTTGAGTTGCACAGGTACTAATTGGACCACATACGTTCAAAGATAGGTGCTTCCACATGAAATAAAATGGGGTTTTAGAAAAGAAGTCATATTTAATCTGAAGCACCCATAAAGTCTTCCATTTCTAATTATATATTACTCTCATGTAGTGATGAGCAAAATAAGAGGAGTATTTGCTTTCCCTATGATTCCTGCATTAAGTGGCATACTTACAAGTCATTATTTCCTGCCCATCTGGAACCAGACA
The DNA here is from genome assembly GCA_032595735.1 of Pelochelys cantorii. Lineage (NCBI taxonomy): Eukaryota > Metazoa > Chordata > Testudines > Trionychidae > Pelochelys > Pelochelys cantorii. The sequence continues at coordinate 40,587,033 of CM064329.1, read as the reverse complement.
GTGCTAGATACTACAGAAGACTTTCTCTTGAGAATTTCTCTGGTTTTGTCGATCCAAGAATTTCCTAAAAACATTGGATTAGCACCACAACACTGCATCTTGGTAAAGGTGTTCAAAACCCTCGTGTTTTTGGGACGGGTGGAAATGTGGATGTAAGTGGAGAAAGATGGCTGCAAATGTAGATGTTAGTAGCTGGCTGACAAATCCTCTCCTAGCTATTTTCCGCTGTGTTTAAATTTTCTGTAAATTTTCCATGTGCTCTTTTGGCTGCAGCATGTGATATATCTCTATTGCTATTTTCTACACTTGCAGCAAAACCTAGTATTTCATCGTAAACAAATAGCGGTAACACTTGTGATGCTTAATGTTTTGTCAGTTTGCTCAGCAGGTGTGAAGAAAATGCAGACACTTCCAAGCCTTTTTTAATGCTGCCAGTCTTCACTAAATCAAAGAGCTCTCCCAAGTGGATGCTCTTATATGCTGTATTTAGCTCAGTTCTTGAAAAATTAAGAAATGAAACTCAACTGATATTAACAATCAACCCTAGAGCGCAGAAAACGTCTGATTCAACAGGGGCAGGTGAAAATGTAGCAGGATTTATCCTATTCCATAAAAAGCTCAAAAGCTTTGGACATATGAGAAAGACCACATGGGTGAGGTCATATTTTTTACTGGACCAAATGCTGCTGGAGAGAGAGACTCAGAGGTCTTCTTTGGATGTAGGACATATTGTACTACTGTATCCAAGTTTTCTAATTCAGCAAGGTACACAGCACATGCCTTATGTTTTGTTTCTTAAACAAAAAGAGGTGACAATGAAAATTACAACAAAATGTTTTATAAGAGCAGTGTAATTTTTTTTGTAAATCTGAGTTTGATAAAAAATTGCAAAATATTTTTGAAAATTTTGTTCCACTATTTTTCAACTGGTATTACTTACCGATTATTCTTCTACAGGGAAGAACAAGGTGGGGGGGGAGGAGGGGGAGAGAGGGGAAGATGGCTAAATGTGCCAGATAAATTATTCATAACTAAAAATCCTGCCAATTCTGATGTTGTCTATGAATTATTCTCTTCAAAAATGTAGGTCACCGAAGGAAAAATCAATATCAAGCTGATACACAATTTCTACCATGCTGGCTGACACAGTTTCAGGATTTTTAACACGAAGTTGTCAAACAAATTAGCCTGAGGCTATCTCTTCATTTCCAAAAGTGAGTACTTGAGGTGTAGCAAGAGCCTTGAACATGTAGCAGCAATCTGCTATATCTTTTATTTTGTCAGTAACTAACCCAAAGCCATGTGCGGATCTGAAGTATTACTGAGCCTCTCCTTGAGGAGAGATATCAGAAGCTATTCACACATTCTTAGCATTTAACCAACTATGAGAGTGACTGATCTGCTCCTTTTACTTTTCCAAGCATTGCTGTAAGCAATATTTTACTGGTGGTATATTGAGCCATGAGCACTGTTATAAGATTATCACTAGCATCTACTGTTGCTACAAATTCAGAAGGGAGAGTAGGAATGGTGCCTTCAAGACAATTAAAACTCTGGTCTGTCCAAGGAAGAGTTTATTGTCAAAAGGCCAAGTCTCCCATTATTATTAGAAGTAGCAGATTATGGTGGCACCAGGACTTTGCAGTCAGAACTAGACCAGGTTGTCATAGGTACTATACAAACTTATAAGGAGGTACATCCCTTATAGCAGGAAGTTTAGAACCCAATTTGAGAAAGAAGCCTTCTAGAGGAATGGGAAGAGTGCTTCTTTCACAGCCCGCTACCCTCTTCCCCATACTCTGTAGACTCCCCTATACGTGGTCTCTGTGAGGATCCATAGGTGGGAAGAAGACTGCCAGGAAGATGCCGATTAGTCCAAACGAACGAGTGGTTTTCCTGATGTGAACATCTTTCCTCCGGAAACTTTCACACAAGGGCTACTGCACAGGCATCAGATAGTAACTAATTTCAATTGCTATCTGCTTATTCCTGAGCTGAACTAGCAACATAGAACAAAAATACTCTAGATCTACATTCCCAATACCTGGAATATTCTCATTGGGGTAAATATTTCATTTTCCGCTTCAGCACTAGCCACCTGCCCTGTATGCTAGAACCCACTACACAGCTGATTTTTATTCCATGTTACTGAATTAATCGAAGTATTGGACCCCAATGAGCATGGAGAGGAATTCTGTTCCTGATCAGTTCAACTTGAAGGGCGACATGCATCATGCCAGATTTCCACACATACATCACCCATGAGCATGGAATCACTTTACTCCCAACAATCATAAACAAGCCACCCACAATAACATTGTATTTTCTTTTTCAAACATGCTGTGATCCAAAGATATGAAACTTAAGAAACATGGGTCCAAATTCATCTCTGGTTTAAGAGCGCTGAAACCAGTAAATATAGTTAACAATTAAGTGGCAGGTTACTAGTATTTAGTCAGGTTTCCCCCCTTTTTTTATTAAAGAAGTAAAGCTCTTTGGTCATTTCTGCTCTTATTCAAAATTAAGGCAGATTTGTGAAGATGCCTTACCTCCTTTCTCTTTGTGATATATTGATGATATCACCATGGCACTTTTCCTTAAGGCAGTTAAATTTGCCTTCAGATGTCTTTTCAGTACTTCACACAGTCTATGCCAATGGTAATTTTTTAAAAGATAACACTATATAATCCAGGATGTCAAGAGATAGCCAATGAGCCTATAACCACAGCAAGCTGGTTAGAAAGCAGATAGAACAGTGTCATTTATGAACTGCATTGGAAAGTTGCATATTTCCAAAACAAATTAATAACCATTAATCATAATAAAACATTTTACATAACAGTCATGTTTTGACAAGCACAAGGAAATGCGACATTAAGATGAAGATTCCTCCTTATAGCTACAGCATGATTAAAAAGTCATCTTGTCATGTGGAAACCGTGTAGTGTGGGGATGCTGGCTTTTTGTTGCATTGCATTACAATCTAATCATGGTTTCCAGGCAGGATTGCTTTGTGAACTTTCTTGCCTTTTAAAAAATGAATACCAGCCGATAGGGAAAAGACTTCTATAGAATAAACAGTACTTTCCCATGAGCCCATAATACCTTTATAAAGAAACTGGGGCCAAATTCAGACCTCAGTTAATCAAGCATAAATCTGGAGTAACTGACAATAGCAGCAGACGTGCTGAGGCTTCTGGGTACTTCTGCTATTGAAATAATAAATAAAAGATTTCCACCGGCAAGAGCCCACCATTGAAAAAGTCCTTTCGCCAACTGTCATGAGCTTCACACTAGAAACACTTAGTTAATGCAGGTGGAGCAGAATGTCAGAGAAGAAGGAGCTTCTTAGAAAACTTGGGTGTAAGCTTTTTCATGGTGTTTATAGAAGGTATTCAACATCTAGCATTTCATCTGGAAATGGAATGGTAACTATTACAGGGTGTAGAGAGCAGTTGGCAGGAGCTCTGTCTCTCGCCACAAGAGAGCAACTGCATTCTGTACCAACCAAAGCTTCTGAGGGGCTGTTTAATGGCAGCTCCAGGTAGAGAACACTGCAGCAGTCTAGCACAGGTTAAAGGTGGACAAGTGACAGCCATTAGCTAGTTGTATGCAGTGTTGGGTTTGGGGTTTTTTTTTTGTAGCTATGTTGGTCCCAGGACTTTAGGTGGGTAAAGAAATACCTTGTATTGAACCATCTTCTGTTGGTGAGAGACAGAAATACTTTTAAGCTTGCACAGAGCTCTTCTTCAGGTCAGAATTAGGACTTGAAGTTTCTTCAAGAGAAACAATTAGAAAAAGTCCTCTGACAAATTTCATTTATAGATTCCTGCTTCTGATCTTTTCCCTTGTATCCTTTTCCAGGTAGTACAAAATTATTTTCAGACAGTCCTGAAAATTCCTTTACAGAACACTGTCAGTTTTAACCAGAACTTTTTATCCAATGAAAGATGTTTTATGAAAACATTTATTATCCTTTATGAGCATAGTATTGTCAAGGATCAGAAAGCAATTTTCCTTCCTTCCTGTTCTGAGAACTATAATGTTTTTTAGTGAGGTTAAGCAGCACCTTTTCAAATTCCCTATGCTTGATGTGTCATCCATCGATGAGTCAAACCTGTTATGCTCGAACACTGCATGCAAGAATGGCCCTTCTCTGCTGAAAATTTTGAAAGGGAATGCTTTATTGTTTTTAAAGGGGAGTTTGAAATAGGTTCATCCTTGTCTCTGTAGGCGTCATGGACATACCCAATGAGAAGAGGGGAGTTGCATACCCACACTTCTCTAACATTACAACTTCCATCATTACCATGGTTAGAATTCTGTGGAGCCTTCACCATCTAAAACTCTTCTTGAAAAATGCCTCTGAATATGAGTACAAACCCAACCCAATATGGAACAGCTAGAAATTCTTTTACTCTTAGAAACATCTGTCTTACCTGTCACTCTACAGAGTGAAAAAGTCTTACTATAAAAGAAATTAAGGTGTTATTTTGCTGCCAAGAATTTAAGCAGGTACATAACGTGACCATTTCCAACAAACTGTCGACTGAAAACTATAGAATGGCTAGGTCAGCCTTTGCAGTAATGCCTAATGGATACATATGTATCCATTGTGTCACTAAATCTACTCCATCAACAAACCGATTAGGCTGTCCTGCTGCAGTTGGCTAAATTTTACTCCAAACAGTTGCTCTCACATAAAACCATATCTAATAATTAAAGTGTGAATTTTGCCACTCTCACTCCCATTGAGCAGTACCTTAGGGTGTGAGCAATTGCATCACAAACAGGCTCATTGATTGAAAGGTTGCTATTACCCAATGCAAATCTGATCCACTCAGATTAGTTTTAGCTTGTAAAATGCATCAGTGCTAACTATTTATAGTCATACATACATTATTCTGGAAAAACACACAAGAAAGGTCACAAATCCTAATCTACACCCTAATTTTTAAAGGCATTTTAGCCTTTACTCCACTCAGTGTTGCGAGGACTTTAGATAGCTAAAGTCCCATTTTCGAAAGTGACTTAGGCATTTGGCCCAGATCGTCAAAGGCATGTAGATGACTAACCCCATTGAACCCCCCTTTGAGGATCTAGGACCATGTCTCATTGGAAGTCAATGGGATTTATATTTGCAAATTTAAGCCTCTTTTAAAATTAAGGTGTAATCATTTAAGTTTCTTAGACTCTACTGGGATTATCAAAAATGTCAACAGTATTTCACTCCCACAAATTTGAAAATCCTATCGGTGCCTATCTGCATCTTTATGTGCCTAAATAATTTTATCAGGGCATAGGTTCATTTAAAGAATGGTAAACCAGGGATAGGAAAATATTCCAGATTCTAAATATTCCATTTAGATCCCTTTTGGGAAGGAGTATTCCTCATCATCTGAAGACTCCCGTGGTGTAGATAGTGTAAGATAATGCCTTTTGTTTTCTGCATATTGCAATCTTTTAGTGTCTAAACCCGCTCTCTCTCTCTCTCTCTCTGCGCGCAGAATTTAGGGACTATTTTTATTCTCTGACCTCAGTCCAGACTGCCAGAGCAGACACCACATGCACTGTCCCATGCAGACTTTAGAATTTTATTATTTTTCAAATCTAAAATAAAGGTCATTCTGACCCAATGAATCTTATTCTTGTAATTTGAAAGGGTGAATTGTAATGAGAGACTGTTGGTTTAAGAAACTTCAGACTAAATCAATGACATTCTAAGTTCCAGAAGGTAAGTTTCACAGGCTGTCTTCTCTTCCTTCACCCCTGTTTCTGCACATCAGTTTCCTCTGTGGATACAGTTTCCTTTTGTCAAGTGGCTTCTAGAGTACGAAGAAGAGCATTAACAAACTATCGTTTTTGTGTACAGAAAAATGTGTAAGAACTTGAAGACACTCACATAATCACAAACCAGAGAAATTAAGCCTCAGCCAAGTCTGCATGAGCAAGCACATAGGGTGGGTCTTTTCTGAGAGCCTGTTTCTCTGACTTTTTAAATTGCTAGCTTCACCGCAACTGGAATATACCGCCAAGTGAGAACTCCATTCTGAGTCCATATGGTCTGCGTCTAGATTCTGTGCTATACTATTCAGGTTCTTATATTATGCCCAACACTGTGGTATCTGCATGCCATCTGGCAGTACATTAAGCAATACAACTAGCATCTGTAATATGTGGTTCATTCACTCTCTCTCTTCCTCTTCCCAGATCAGACATAATGGTTACTGCTCAACAGTAGATGTTCTGTTCCTTAATGCTATCTGCACCACTCCTTGCCTTTTGAAGCCCAAGGAGTGAGAAATAGTAACTAGCAACCCAGGCCAGCTAAGTCAGAGGGTACAGAAAAAACAAATACCTAGCAAGAGTGCTGGGCAGTCTTCAATGGTTTCTGAAGTACAAGGACATAAATACAATAAATGGATGGAAAGATAAATATTTCTCATTTACATCAACACGTTCCTCCTTTTAATTTTCTGTCAGTAAATAGCACTGATGTGATGTATGTGTTTTCTGAGACAATAGTGGGGAAGTGAGTTTAAAGCAGGGAGTAACGAGCCTCAAAGTATCAGTTCAGACAAATGTCTAAAAGTTTAGATTTTTATCCATGTCTCATCTCCTTGAGTCAGAAAAATCATGCTAAAAATCTCAGAACAAGTGAAATATGAAAATTAGCTTTTTTATGAGGTATCCGGCACTTCAGCTCCCAGTAATTCCCTTCTTAATCAGCAAATACAGGTGAAAAGAAAATTACAGACCCTCATGAAAGTCTAGGTTTTAATTGTTTTCTGTTGCTAGTGGAAAGCATAGGAGTACAGGGGAGGTTGCTATTTTAGTTAATTTTTTCACCCAATCTTAGGGTCAGTATTGGCAGTTATGTTCAAAATCTTAACAAGCTTTTGTTCCACTGCTTGCCTGGTCAATTTATGTTTAATCCATGGAATGGAGTAAAATAGATGGAGCTTTTAAAAAATGCAATTTCAAGCTTCTTTTTAACAAATAACCATGTGCAATTGTATGAATTCACAATATGAATACACGCACAAACTGGGTAATTGCATATTTAAAAAGCCAATTCTTACCATTTGCCTTGACAGTTATCAGGTTTGCATATACAATCATAGTAAGTGAGTAGCTTCAAAAATCAGTCCCACCGTGTTTCTAAATTCTGAACAGCATTTGACTGACCGATGATTCAAAACATGCAGATAAATTAAAATCCAAAGGCTTCTGGATGTTATGAACCTATATAATATGTATTTGCAGCAAAGCAATCTTATAAATATAATCTTGAATAGCAACAAAAAGCAAAATGGAAATAAAAAGAGCTGTTCTGCATAATGCTTTAGATTTGATTCACTAGGGCTTGCAAACTTAAATGGTCTAACCTTCTGTATATGCAAGCTACATAACTTCATTTTATCGGGAGTTGGAGATTCATTTACATATGCTGCAATTCATTTCAAGAAAATCATCTGAGGTGTCACAGGAGACAGGCAACATTTTAGAATTATAACCTAATGGTTTCAGATGTTGTTGAATATTTAAACATATGTACCATGCATTAAAAGACTGACAGAGACAATCACAGACAAGATGCAGCACTTTTATTACAAAGATTTCAGAAATAATACAAAGCATGCCCACAAGGAAGCTGATCAAGTGAATCATCCTGCTAAAATGCTGAAGATTCTCAAAGGGTTAAGGATGGTAAAACACATTAGGTTGCTATGTGCAGCAAAGATAAGAATCTAGTAGCACCCCCTTTAATGGGTGAAAGGTGGTCTGAGCCAAAACGTACATACTGACGTCCAACCTATCCCCAGAGAATCAAGGAAGGCTTTCTTGTGTGATCAATGTAATATTCCACAGCTAAATTTAGGGACTGTGCGTCCTATGAAAATGGCACCTCACTATGACTAATTAGCAATAAAAAATTGTGGTTGTCTACAGGTTTAATTATTTAATCTCTAAGGTTTTGATTAAATTAAATCCCCTTACCTAAGTACAAAAAGTATATAAAAGAAGAAATATATTTCTAATGTTGTTTATTCAGAAGGGATCCCATTACTTCTCCCAGTCAGCTTGTAAGATTATACCATCTTTGCTATTAAAAACAAACACAAGCATATAGTGTGAGACAGATTGTTAATAAACCTGTTTTGCTGTGTGCGTATGTTATTTGGCTAGGGCACAAACTAAGTCTACCTAACTTCTTTTTTATTCTGCAGTATTAAAGAGAGGTCACTCATGTAAGCAGTTCAGAAGCTACAGTGTTTATTTTAAGATGTAAAAAGCGAGCTAAAAAGGAAGAAATGTCTCTAATAACAAGGAAAAAGATTCCTATTTTAGGCTGATGGTTCAATCCCCTTTTCACACACACACCCCCCAAACCCTCCCAAAATAAATCAGGACAAATAACCCAGTCCTTTTGAATATGCTGTTTTGCTTGCTATTTGAGCTACATCTCTATGTATACAACTCTTAAGGTGAAATCCTAGCTACAGTATTAATGGGAGTTTTGTCATTGAGTTCAACAGAGCCAGGATTTCATCCCTAATAATTCATTTCAGCACATATGTTGAAATACTTTGAGCCATATTATGATTAAGAGCCTGTGCAATGGCCAGGATATACCACAAAGGCCCACATCCTCGGAGGCATACAGCTCCTGTTAGGCATGTAAATATATTTGAGATCTCAGTCAAGAACCCTTCTGTCCCAGAACCCTTTTTCAGGAGCTGGGCATAATTATAAGCCCTGAGTTGTTCCTTAGGTATTTTTCCTCTAAGGTTAGGTCTAGACTACAGTCATTTGTTGGAAAAAGCTCTGCAAATTGCACTCCGCCAGTCTAGTCGTACCCTAAGGGAGCAGTCTGATTCCTCAACCACCTCTACCACAGGGGTAAGACTAATGGTAGATGTGGTGTGTGATTGTAAACCACAATAAATCCTTGAATATTTTACTCAGGTTTTTATGATGGCTAGAAGTGAGAAGGAGGAAGAATGATATGCTGAAGTACAACTCAAGAGACTTGGGTTCAGTTCCCAGTTCTATCACAGACTTGCTGTGAGACCTTGGGCAAGTCACTTAGAAGCAGATTTTCAAAAGAACTCAGCACTTTGGGATAACTTTTGAAAATCTAGCCTTAGAAGTGTCAGAATAGGGTGCTCCTGGCTGCTAAGCTCCTTTCAAAATTTGGGCTCCTCTTTCTTTATGTGCTTCTCTCCCCCATCTGTAAAATGGGTAATACAGCATTGACTGAAAAGAAATGATTTATTATACATGGCTCTCAATATTGGGAATGCCACTGTCCTAGATATATAGATTAAAATTTGAAGATTAGGATTCGGATTGTTTTGGAGCTACTCCCCAAAACATAGGGCTCTCTCTCCCTCACAAACACACACTTGCGTACGCATGGACACACACACACATGCACACACACACACAGCACTTACACTGATACTTTATATGACGCATAAGAGCTACCACACTGAATCACTCCTGGTTTGTCAAAGTCAAACTCTGCTTCCAAGCGTGGCATATACCAGAGTTTCAAAGGGAGTGTACAATTATGGAGTCATCCACCTGCGGTCAATGCAATGATATAAGAAGCTACAGTTTCAGCTCTTAAGCAGTTTACAAGCTGGCAGTGTAAAAAAAATTGTTTTAAATCTTCTGACTAGGGAATAGAGCAGATTGTATCTGTAATCACTGAGATAAAATATACATGGAACTTCACAATCCCATTTTTTGATTCACATTTCTAATTAACCACATATTCTGTGTGATTAATTTATAACTATGGTCTCAGGCCTGTTCTCATCAACTTTATTAAAAGCAGGATTAGGCTTTCTGTCCTTGCTCTAACTAAAGATAATTACAATATATTTCCTGTATCACCCAACCTGACTATACCATGCTGTTTTACATTAAACACACAGAGAGCCTTTGCCATTGTTTTCATGCCATTATTAAAATTATATCTTATTGCTTCAAGGGGGAGAAGGAAATAAGGGCTTCATTTGTCCCTGATATTCACACACAATTAGACCTTTCTGCAGGACTATCCACCCCAGCCTTCCACCCTACCAAGACATAAGGGCTGAGTAAGGACAGCTGGCGGTAAAGTTGCTGTGATGTGCTTCATCTGTTTCAAAGCCCCACTGAATATCAGCAGGACAGTGAATGAGGCCCCAGTCTACATTAATTTCTGCATGGCCCCTCTTCATGGTGTGAAGCCTTCTGTCCGGATGGGGGCTTCTTGCAGAGAAAAAGCTCTAGCTGCCTTTGAGGGCATAACCGAGGTGTGGGCAAGGGTCACAGAGAGATTGGGGAAGCACAGTACCTTTATGTAGGCAGCTCCAGTTTTCTGTAGATCCCCTGGAACACAGGAAGCTGCCTGTTCATGTCAAAAGGGACCTGAGCACACTTTGAACAAGACTCACTGGAGGAATGTTGCTCATTTCTTCTCCCAAGCAATTTTTCCATGAAAGTGTGTGATTAAGGTTAAAGGGGATTGAAACATGAAGGGATTGATTCACAACTGCTGAACACCAATAAATCCCACTGAATTCAAGGGGGTTGCCTGGTACTCAGCAGCTGAGGTTCCCATTATCATATAAGGAAAACAACGGTATAGTACATGCCTATATATATAGCTACTTTATTACTGATATAGTGCAGATTTTCTCTAGTTGTACTGAGCCTTTGGGGTAGAATTATACAAGTGAAATACTATGTGTGGCTGAGCATTTCTCATAGAAAATATTGACTATTGCACTCTTTACATCCCAAGAAATACACACAAGTAATGTTCACCACTCAAATAATCATTAAAATCACATTTAAGAACCTTAACAGGTCCACAATAATCTGCTGATCTGGGAGGTGGTTAGTTTAGAAGAGCTTAAAGCTTTTGAGGAACTAAGCACCAGATGAGGCTATAGTCTGACAGAGATACAAAGGACAAATAGGTTAAACCTACCATAACTTACAAGTCTGAGTCAATTCATGTACGTGCATGAACACAGACCATTTGTTGAGAATTTCCAGTTGGCAGGAATTGCAGCTGCAGTTAGCCTGCTCTTATCTCTTATCTCCAATTCTTGCTATAGACCCTAGTGACAACAGTTCTCTAAAAGAGGGAGAGGAAAATTAATCAGACTGTAAATCCTCTCTGTTATTTTTGTTCAGGTGTTTATTCATTTAGCAATTTCCAGAAGCCCAAATGTTATTGATTATTTCCAGTAATGCTCTCTTTCAACTCAGCAATGAAAAGACAGAAGAAATCTACTCAAATTGTCCAGTTCCTGGAGTATGGAGGTTATATCCCACCCGCTCTAACCCAATGCACTTTGGGAATAGTTCTGCATATATTCCTAAAACTGGTGACAATGGTAAGAGTAACAGGCCTCTAAAAATGACCTATTTTTTCCTCTCAGTGAAACAAGCAGTCACCTCTGACACAGGAAAATATCATGGAGAGGACTAGAAAATCGGGAAGTTTCATATTGCAGAATTCCTAACCAATTATCCCATTGTGATAAAAGAGGAACTCACTCCCTGAACAAGGAGTATGGGGCTTGGCCTCAAAGGATTTCAATGCCATTTTATAGGTAGGGAGTTGGTGATGAATCCCTGAAGCTATAGGAGCAAGAGATGGTAAATGTGTTGTCCTCAGCCCCGTCTAAAGCTCAATTACCCCCATGAATTCTGAGCCAAGGCTAGGACTTTGCTGAGCATGTGTAGCAACCATAGCTCCCACAGTTTTTAATTGGTCTGTGAACTACAGAGTCAGAGTCTGCACATGTCCTGAAGCTTAATTGAAAGTTTCATGTTGACTACAGTTGAATCATACCCCTGCTCTATTGTGAAAGTCACTACATGAACTGTCATGTCATATGGACTCCAGCAGCTGCTAACTCTCCACTTTCAATGCCCTCTTCCTACACATCTGCATGGCACGATGCCATAGAGCAGGGGTGGCCAACTAGTTAGAAACTAAGAGCCAAAATAGCTGTGGATAGAATGCAAAGAGCCACGTATTATACATTTATTTTTATATATCTATATATCCCCCACTCTAACCCAATGCCCTCCCCCTCCCCCAGAGCCAGGCATTCCCAGCTCTCCCCCTCCCACCTGCTCTAACCCAACGCACCCATCCCTCCCCCAGAGCCAGCCACCCCCAGCCTCCCTGCTCTAACCCAATGCACCCATCCCTCCCTCAGAGCCAGGTACCCCCAGTCTCCCTGGTCTAACCTAATGCACCCACTCCCCTCCCCCAGAGCCAGGCACCCCCCCCTCGCCCCCCACAACCCAATGCTTGGGTCTCACTGGAACCACAGCTTCAGCCATGCACTTCTCCCTCCAGGCGCTGGGGTGCATGCGCAGAGCGGCTATGAGCAGTCCAGGCACACGGCTCCAAACTACCAAGAGCACATTTCTTTGAGCAAACAGCCGCATGCGGCTCTAGAGCCACAAGTTGGCCACCCCTACCATAGAGTGTAAGTGGCATTTGGGTGTGTCCTCTTCCACTCCCTTGTTGAACTGTTAAGCTTTCAAGTCAGATGAGGGGCCGATGCAGATTTGGGGGGGATAATACCTGTATATGCATCTCCCTTCTTTCAGACATACTGGATACTTTCAGCCCACATATAGCTTATTTTTGTTGTTTTCACATGTAAGGGGAGAGAATAAATTATTTGGAGCAATGATCAGGAACCTTCTTCTTTACAAGACACTTTGTGCACATTATAATAGACTAAACTACACGAAATGTATTGCACTACACTACACTACACTACACTAAGTTTATTGCACTACAATAAACATTCAGTTCCCATGTGACAGGTGTTACTTTTAAGTCAAACCAATCTAAATGAATAAAGAGCCAGAAGAATAAAAAGATCCATACAAACTTTAGCCAATAATTTTTGTGGAATTTTGCTAAGCAAGTGCTTGGTTACAATATCTTGCCCTTAAAGTATGTTCAGTCAGTGACATCACATGTTTCTACTGGTTGAGTATGTTGCTACTCGATATTCCATTGGGGGAGAAATTTATTATGAAGTTGAGAGATAATTTGTTCAGGTGAAGTTCTGTAATGAACCAAAATTTTCCAACTCTTTTCCACCATGTAGTTGAATTATCTCCCTAAATAAAATAGTGGGTTTTATTTTATATAGTTTATATATAAAATGAATTCTCCTTCTCCTTTCCTCCAAGCATAGTTTAAAAGATATATTCTGTCCTAAACTTAATATAGTTCCAGGGGGTGGAATTGGCATACAAGATGACTATACAATGCAAGTGTTTCAGTGTGACCATTCTTAAATTTAAAGTTATGCACATGCTTAAATACCTTGGTAACCTGAGCCTAAAACATTTCTCTTGGTCACACACATGGCAAGTACTTCAGTATATATTTACACACTAAGGGTACGTCTATACTGCATGGCTATTTTGTAATAAGCTATTTCAGAATAGTTAAGCTGAAATAGCTTATTTTGAAATAGCACATCTACACTGCAGGGAAGCCTCAAAATTAGTCTGAGGCAGGGTTCCCTGATGTGGACGTGCTATCTCGATTTAGAGTTCTAGGAAGCACTGGGGAGGAATAACTTAGGATGGCCATGGTGAGGGGCTATTTCAAAATAGCAGCAATAGAGCATCTACATATACCTTATTTCAAAATAGCTATTCCAGAATAGGTATTATTCCTCATACCATGAAGTTTACAGATTTCTGAATAAGCCTTCCATTATTTCGAAATTATTTCGAAATAACAGAATGGCTGTGTAGACTCTCACATTGTTATTTCAAAATAACTCCAGTTATCTTGAAATAACAGTGCTGTGTAGATGCACCCTAGCTTAGCAGGAGCAGGGTAATCAGTGAGTGCTCACTTCTATGGAAGCTTCCTACGTAAATCAAAGGGAAATCCTGCATAGCCCAATGTAAGTCCTCTGTAGTGAGTGGGCAGAGAATTGGTGGAGAAAAGAAGAAATCTATGGTAAGATAAAACTGAAGAAATCCTTCAAAGAATTGCAAGAAATGCAAAGAATGCAAGGAAGGCAACTTCATGACTGGATGCCGAGTATGGTACAGAGCGTACCAAGGCCATTGCAGTCATTTTCACTGATCTCAATGGACATTTTTATAGATATTAAGATCAAAAGGGACATTTGCTTTAATCTAGTGTGATCATAAACCCAGTTCATAGAACTGTATCCAGTAATTCCTGACTCTAGCATCCAATGTGACAGACACGAGGCAGTGGAGAATTTACCACTTAATTAAGCATTTGGAATTTATCATCTACTACTAAAAATGTTATCTAATTTCCTGTTTGAACTTTGCTGTCCTGAATCCTGTCAAACCTTGGTCTGCTCTATTCATTGATTCGAGTTGGCTTTCCTACATTACACAGGCCACAAACCTTTCCTGAATTAAGAGCTGTATAATATCAGGTATCTTATCTGTGTAGATACATGGTCACATTTTAAACAATCTTTGACATGTTCAAATACTGACAATTGATTAAGCTTCAGGGATGTTTCTTCTAGTGCTTCAACCTTCTATTTGATAAACTTTATAGATTTAACTCTTTTGGACTTTGTAAGGTATATTTTCCAGTCCAAAGTTTCTTGTAGCTTTTCCTTTAATCCTCTTCAGTTTTTCTTTTAAAAGTATGGACACCAAACTGAGACCCAATAGTCCAACATTAATCTCACTAATGCTACACATAAAAGTAATATCACCCTCCCCTCCTGTCAGCCGGTGGTCAGGGCAGTGAGTGGTGTGTGTGTATTATACACCCGAGACTTCAACTGCTAAGACTGGTGTCCTTTAGCAGCGGGCAACCTGGAGGAGGTTGACGGGCGCCCCAAAGAGTTACAGGGAGAGCTTTACACCTCAGACTTTGACTGCTAGGATACACAATCCCTTCGCAGCGGGCAGCCTGGGGAGGCTGAGAGATGCCCCAACGGATCTGTCCCCTGGAAGCGACACGATCCAACGCTCAAGCTCTCCCTATATCTGTCCCTTATGACCGGCTGGAGTTCTTTTTAAAATTGTGCTTGGTTCTGTTACAGCAACTGAAGGAGTCAGGTCACAGCTTAAACAGTTACTATTTTATTGTTACAGGGTAAACTTAGCTGTTAAATGCTACTACTGTGTCACAGATAACACAGCCACTACAAAGGACAGGACAGAAATTACACTAATAAGTCACTTACAGGTACCATGAAACCCTTTTGGTTCTCTGAGCTCCTATTAAATGCATGCAAAATAGACACCTAGCAGGTATATATTCTCACCCCTGCATTCCAGACTTGGCGTGGCCAGCGTCTTTCTCTCAATCCCTTGGGAAGAAGTAGGGCGAGGCTGGGCGTCCCACAGACCTCGGGAGACAACCAATACCTGCCAGCAGGTGTAGATGATTGGAGCTCAAATGGGGTGGGCTACTAAACCCCTCTTTATACCCCTTGGGTCACGTAGGCTTCTTCCTGGTCTCAAGTGGCCAATTAGGAAAAATGGCTTTGAATGCCAAGTTTCCCAGGAAGGGTGCAAAGCATAATTCACACCTGGGAAAATGCAGACAATGGGCACTTCTGGTATGTGATGGGCGAAGATTCCTCTCCTGGGACAGTACAGGCGTGTCAATTACTGGTACTAGCCATCAGGGCAGCAGGAGGCCCTGGGTCGTCAGCTAGCCCATTTACTGTCTGGTTTCTGTTTATTAGAGTCAGGGACAGGCAGCACACCTGCGTTCCCAGGGCATCAAAGGCTGACTGCCTTTTTCTTGCTCTCTGGGGGGAGGGGGGGAACAAGATGGGGTTCATGTCTGGCTACACCTCCCCCCCCACACTCCTGCTTTACTTACCTATTTTTTATACATCCAAATATCATGTTTTGGGTTATGTGCATAATGAGATAATTAACCAAGGTGAACATCTCACGCACAGACACATTTAAAACTTGAACCAAGACATTTTAACACAATGGAAACATAAAAAAAAATTAAGACTACAACAAGTCTCTACAAAATTAAATGGAGAGAAATAATGTTATTAAGACAAAGTAAAGAACTCAACAGTTAGGAAATGCCAAAACTAAGGGGGCCCAGGCAATCTTAATCAGCCTGCCTTTATGTATGCACATACCAGTCTCCTGCCATATTCAGTACCCAGGATGTATGGTTCTCAAGGTTTGTATCACATTTGTGTAGTGATTGAGTTTATTGTCATCTGTCTGATGCCTACCTCAGTCAACGCAGAAGCTGAAAGGTGCATAGTGAATATGACAGGAGGCTGCAGGAACAGACTGGAATATTGAGGCATAGAGAGGTTAAGTGATTCGTGTGCAATCCTGTACAATGAATCTGTGTCAATGGAAGGAGGGAAGCAGAATCCAATTCTTCCAATCTCCTGCTACAATGACTGGACACCATTAGAATACATTCATGTAATATATGGTACAAAAATAAGCTCTTTTTCCTATTGTGACAAGTATCAGAGGGGTAGCCGTGTTAGTATGAATTTGCAAGAACAACGAGAAGTCCTGTGGCACCTTATAGACTAACAGATTTATTGGAGCATAAGCTTTTGTGGGCAAAGACCCACTTCATCAGATGCTTATGCTCCAATAAATCTGTTAGTCTATAAGGTGCCACAGGACTTCTCGTTGCTCTTTTTCCTACACAGTGATTCAATCACTGGATTGAATTCTGTGTGGAGCTCATATGCTGCTCCCAAGAAAACTCAATTATGGAAACTCAGATCTTCACATCACATGTTCTTTCTAGGAGATTGACTTCTAGCTGGTTTTGGAAGCCCTTAAAAAGAATAATAGAAAAAAACCCACTGAAAACAGGCAATTGGGAATATTGGTATAGAGTCATGCAGGCAAGAAAAAATTCCATGAACTCAATTCCTTCCTGCACCAGATCTTACATAAGTTTGCTGGGGGGAAGAGGTGCATACAAGGGGAAGAGAAGAAATGGATTGATAATGTGGCACATCA
Source organism: Pelochelys cantorii (assembly GCA_032595735.1). Taxonomy (NCBI): domain Eukaryota; kingdom Metazoa; phylum Chordata; order Testudines; family Trionychidae; genus Pelochelys; species Pelochelys cantorii. The sequence continues at coordinate 40,570,002 of CM064329.1, read as the reverse complement.
GGGATCCAGTATTGACTCTCTGATTCTCAGGGTCAGTCTTCGCCTCCCAGATTTTAGGTCTTACCAGCTCAAAGAGGCCATAAAGCCTCTGGCCCCGTATCTTCTTTATTCCATTAACTAGTCACAATATTATTTACTGCTGGGTCTCTTATATAATGACAGGTGTCACTAGTGCACCTTAACATGAACAACACAGGATTGTTCTTCATTGTTGTCATTAAGTAACACTATGGGTATGTCTACACTGCATGGGTATGTCTATACATGCAAACCGCTATTTCGAATTTAATTCGAAATAGCAGAGCGCTTAATTCAAATTTGGTAAACCTCATGCTACGAGGAGTAACGCCAAATTCGAAATAGCTAATTCGAAATAAGTGCTGTGTAGACACTTAATTCGAATTAGGTGGCCTCCAGCCCTTCCCAGGGAGCCCTGGTGGCCACTCTGGGCACAACGAAGAAAACTTACTTTCCTCTCCCCCAACCCCAGAGCCATTAAAGGGGTAGACTCTGGCCACAGTGACTGTGCCAGCTCCAAGTCTGCCAGCCCAGAGCCAACAGTGGCCACCGGGGCCCCTGACTCAGTGGCCCCAAAACATGAGCCAGCAAGCCACTGGCAACCAGCCCTCCACCGCTCCCAGGAGCCTGACAGGGGCTGGAGAAGGCGGGCGCCTTCCTGGTCCAGGGTGGAGATCATGGACCTTATTCAGGTTTGGGGGGGATGCCCCCAACGTCCATGATCTCCGCACTAGATGGAGGAACTCGGCTGTCTATGGCAGGATAGCTGCCAGCCTGGCCACCAAAGGCCACATGCGAACCCAGGAGCAGGTTTGCATGAAAGTCAAGTTGGTCTGACGAGACCCCCAACCCTGAGCCCTGAGCTTCCCCTCCCCATTCTTCCCCTTGCTTCCCCCTTCCAGCTCCCTCTTCCCAGGTTTCCCCCTCTCTCTTCCCCTCTCCCACTTCCTTTTCCCAGTCTCCCCAGAGGTTCATCCCCCCCAGTTTTGTTCAATAAACCCAGTTTCTATTTTTGAACATACGTGTCTTTTGTTTGACTTCAGGAAGGGGGGCTAGGGAGGGATAAGTGGAAGGACGTGAGGGAGGAATGGGGCACGAGCCCCCGGTGGGGAGGACCAGGGAGGCTCTGAGGGCTCCTCAGGGTGGACGCTCTCCCTCAGGGCCTCCTGGATCCTGACAGCCCCCAATGGACCCCCCTGGATGGCAGCCTGCAGCAAGTGCAGCCGGGCTGATGGCAATGACCCCACGAGATGCACCGGCGTGCCCAGGGGCAGCTGGCTCCATGTGGCTGAATGCTGTGGTCTCCCGAGTTCGGGCACTCAGGGCACTCCGAGACAGGACTGCTTTGTTGTCCCTCATCGAGGTAGACAAGCAAGTGGGGAACCCTGAGAACTGTCTATCCAGGGTGGGGGTAGGGTCCCTTTAAGCACGGAGCTCAGTTAGCCTCAGGCAGCAGCCCCACACACTAAGTCCTAACCTGATGCCCTGCCAGCACTGGTTCTGGACAGCCTTAACTTCGGTTCAGTGTCCACTCAGTGTGGACGTGCTATTTCGAAATAGCAAAACGCTATTTCGAAATAGTTTTTGTGTATAGATGCGTTATTTCAAATTAGCTTAATTTGAATTAACTATTTCGAATTAAGTTAATTCAAAATAGCACTGTAGTGTAGACATACCCTCTGTTCAGATTGGCCATGTATGATAGTTCTGGGCTGCAGAACATTTTTGCCTCTCCTATATATAAATTAGTTGAGAATGCAAATAATACCCCTCTATCTTGTAAGGAACAGAATCCATTATTACTTTGTCACTCAAGGCAACCAGAGTGTGAAGTCAGTAAGAAATCAAGCAAGCTCTTGACGTCAGTTATTCCTCATTTGGAGCAATTTTAGACAATCTTTGACTTATGTTCAAGTGCTGATCATTGATTAAGCCACAGGAGTGTTTCCTCTGGTGTTCATTTGCCCTTATTACTGTAAACAGTTATGGTTTTTTTCAAGTCAGTCTGCTTCAGACTCAGTGGATTGCCCCTTTTTATTAAACAGTATACCATCGCCACACTACAAAGCAAATTCTTTCCTTTTTTAAAAAAAACTAACACTCATGGGCCTGTCAAATCTAAACTCCTTAAATAATCACTTACTGATGATAACACGTGTTTCAAAGTTCTTAAATTTGCCACTGCAAAGAGTCATTATTTATCTAAAAGAATGATCAACTTTTGTATTTTTTCTAAGTAGATATACATCAGTTAGCTGGCATGTCCACTTAAAATAATAATAATAATAATAATAATAATAATAAAAACCCTCTGTGAGGCAAAAGGATCCCAAAGCTTCAGCCTGAACCTAAACATCTATGTAGGAATTAAACTGCCACTTACCCCAAGCTCCAAGGGCCATCTAATTGCAATGTAGAAATACCGGTATGGAATGTTTACACTCCACACTAAGCCTGTGCTCTGACTCAGGTTTGCTTTCAAACCTCCCTTCTGTTCACACACAAATCAGGCTGACTCAGGTCAGCAAGCACTTACAACCTGAGTCCTAGGGCACTGCTAGTGGAGTGGGTCACAGCTAGAGTCCTGTTGGGATTCCGGTCCAAACACTTTGCATTTTGTACTGTGAACACAGCTCATGCTAAGTCAGGTCTATGTAATGCAGTATGGAGGCATTAGAATGGTTGAGAGACCCAGGTCCAGCAACTGTAAACCCAGGTTTACAATGGAGGGTGGACATTCATGTAGGATTTGAAACACTGAGTTCACAAGCCTGAGTCTCACAGTTCTGGATTTAGAATGCATTGCAGAAATACTGGCACAGTTTGAGTACATGCTGTGGGCAGTGGGGAGGGAGTGAAGGAGGGAGAGAAATCTATAAGGCGTGGTTAGGTGATAGGCAGAAGTAAAGCTCAAGCATTACTGGAGCAGCAGCTGTACAAATCTAATTACTTTCCTTGCCTATCTAAGAACTGCTGGGTCTGTTTGTCCCTATAATACCCAACTGCCTTATGATCAGTCTCCACAGAAAATATTTGCATATATATATAAAGACATATATATATATATACATATACATTGTTTTTCATGTAACTAATGTGCCTTTCAAAGTTTCTCTATAGCTTAGTAAAGTCGAGGAGAATAAGCCAATAACAGAATTTGGAGTTCTAATTCTTGGTTTTGCCACCAACGTCCTTGGGAAGTCACATAATTTCTTTAGCTTTCTAAATATGTAAAATGTAGCTAATATAACTTACCCAATTACCTTATGGGACATTGGGAGGCTTAATTAGTGAATGTTGGTACAGTGCACAGAAAATGAAAGCACTTACAAGTACTTATTGTTATTATTATAACCAAGTCAACTAGCAGGGCAATTTACCTACTAGCAGCCAGACCTGAACCTGCTTTGCTGGATCATTAAGCACATTGATGTCTGCATTTACAGTCATTTTCTGCTGTCACTTCTTGTTTGTTTCATACACAGTTTAAGCTACAAAATGAAGTGCTCACGGTTAAGTTTCTCCTGCATTTTAGTTTTACATACACCCCCGTGCTCCTCTCACTTTGAGAGGCACTTGCTTAAAGCTTCATGCAACTCCATCAGGACATTTTCAAACTAGCTAATTTTCTCTCCTGTTGTAGCTGGTTATGAAAATCAACACTGGCTCTGGATCTAGTTTTAAAACTATTGCCTATTAATTTTCCCCCCCACTATAATAGAGTTGGAACACCTCTGACAATAAAAGTACCATCAAGATATCTGTGTATGGCAGCTGGGAAGGGAAGGTAGGAGACCCTTGGCTCCATTCTCCAATTCACTATCCAGAGTAAGTGGCTGGGTGCACTTTGGGACCTGATCTGCTTCACAGAAACTAGTGAAATAACTTCCCCACCCTCATCCCATGGACTCTGAGACATAATTCATTCTCTGTGTGATCTCAGGATGAAGCAATTATGTGCCCTCCCTTACTCAGGGCAGATGGTAATGTAACAATATAGCCCAAGAGAAGTAGGTTCAACATTAGGAATTGAGTTTTTAGCCAGTACATTAGAGGATGTTCTCTGAAACTATGATTTTTTTTAACTTAAAAATACTATGATCTTTACCAAGTACTGATGGCAAGCTTTCAACCTAATGTCCCATTTCATTAGCCTTTCATTAGTCTGTTTTGCATTCCACTATAATCATCCTGTCATTCCATGACTAGCCAATGTGTTATACATATATGAGAGCTATATACAAAACATGTACTGTTATCTCCATCTGGCACATGGCCTATAACATGATACTGTGCAACACGGGAAAGGTCATATTTAAAATGATGGAACTATTCTATATGTTCAGTACTAACCCTGCTGCAAATTGGAACCAAATCCAACAGCATGGCACCTAGTTTCTGTCATAGACTATTGTAGCAGGTGAAATTCTCTCCAACAGCTTCAGGTAAATTAAACCAAGGGAGATTTTTATTGAGTGAGCTATGAGTAACTAGCAGAAAGATCACTTTGCTATTATTTTTAATTTGTTTCATTCTGCCTCTGCATTTTCAATTTTCACGTCGCAGCTTTGGCATTTCTATGACTAGGGTGCTACCACTAGAAAGAGGGAGGGGTGTTTTTCTTTTTGGGAGTATTAACTACATATTCAGAGGACACAATGTTCCTGATGTGTTCAAAAAGGGATTAAATTTATGTGCTGGCAGAGGGCTCAGGCAAGTCCGCCAGGCCTCAGACTCAGCTACCATGGTGATGGACAAAGTCTAAGAACCTGAACAGAATAAAATCCACAACACTGAGCCCTGCACATATGGGTGGCAATAGGGAGAAATGCAGGAGGAGTTGAGGAAGCACAGGGTCCCTCTGAAGATCAGGAAGGTGGGCTGCATGTCAGCTTTCTGAACATACTGGTCCAGAGAAGCATGCGGCAGTGAGGGCCAATCTTTCCATAGAATCCCAGGATGACTGTCCCCCCCACCCCAGCTCTGGGGAGTTGAGGTCTAGTGGCTCTTATTCTAATGCACATGATGGAATAGCAGCAGCAGGTAAAGAAAATGGAGGGCAACCTTCTGGCTTGACTCTACAACATGGTGGGGTTGAACAATGTCTCTCCAAACCCCCGCAGATGAGCTGCATAAAACCCTATTGCTCAGATGTTATGTGGGAGTGGGGCTGAGAATTTCTTCCAGAATACTGCTCTCTTTACAGCTAACCAAAACAATCCAATGTATTGTCACTGAAAGCTGCAGCAGCAGCCGTAGTTAAAAAGGAATATTACGAGCTGAGCATGCGGTGCTACTCCTACCCCAACAGCTAGTGAGGCTCAGTCAACATATAAATAAATAAACGAAGTATGGACAAGGCTTCAGCATAGCCAGCATGTGTCCATGCTCTTCATTATTTCCACTTGCACGGTGATCTCTGTGAAGTGAGTGGAAGGGCCTTGCATCAGGCAGGGTTTCTTTTCTACTTCCGCATTGGTAAACACTTTAACTAGCAGCGGTATTTATGTACCCAACTATTTGCAAGGTTACAACTTGACTACACAACATCTAATCATGCTATTTATTAGTCACCACTTCTATACATTTCTCTGTAAAGCCTTTCAGCTAACTTGGACTTTTTTTCCATTCATAAGCACTCTAGCAGTCTAACAATTCCTGGAGGAATGTGGCGAGCAACTCATTACTTGTGTAATAATACTCTCATTGTGATGTCTTCAAGGTCTCTTGGTTTACTGCAGACAAAATTCATTGTAAGAGTAATTAATAGAAAGGGTCCTATTAAAAAAATTAGCTATGATATTGCTACTTGGTGTTTCAACAAGCTTGCAATGCTAGAGCAGGAATTTGGTATCTTTGTAGCATAACGTATCAGATTTGAAACTGTAAAATTAAAAATCCTCTATTAAATACTCACTGCACAGATTTCCTTTCTAACTGTTGTCATAATCTAACCATTGTTACCACTGTTATATACGCCTTCATGAACCCAAGTTAAACTTATTTAATTGGTTCCCAAATTCTAATCTCTGTTTTCATGGTGGAAAATCACTTTAAAATGAAAGGGGGAAACTGGGGTAATCCAGGATTCCCCTACAAAGTTTTACAGCAGATTAAGAAATACTCAACAGTAATAAAAAATCTATTGTGAAGATGAAAATCTATTTGCATGCACAGCAGTCGTGTCCATGGGAGTTTCTGATCATAAGGCCAAGTATGCAGTGCTTTTGTCATTAACTTCAATAGGATCAAAGTCAGCCCCTGAATGGCACAGGCAAACCTTCAGCAGGTGTGAATTGGGGTAGCTCCATTGCCACCTGTGGTCCATATGGATTTGCACAAGTTGAGAATCTTGTTAGAGGGATGGCTTGTGGTATGGATTTGAATGTCATTGATATCTGTGTTGGGAACTGACTTTCCAGGCTTTTCAGAGAAGAGGGACATACAATCTAAAGCAAACAGGAAATTTACAGAATTTTTGAAATTCAAACATGAAGCCATGTTAGGACACATCTAAAAGGTCAAATTTATTAAGGTCAATTTCTTACCACCCGATTTTGTAAAGTTGAAGGTACATGTCCCCGCTGTGTCCAAGAATTCTACGTAGTTCAAAGTAGTGCATCCCTAGGGGCTTGTCTACACTATGAGATAGCACGAATCTACTGTGACTGAGTTCTGGGTCCCTGATGTTGAGAAAGTGAGGGGCCGTGTGCCCACTACAGGCTAGATTTGAATGTTTTCCTAGGTAGTGCATGCACACTGATGGAGCCTACCTCAGACTCAGAGAGCAAAGAGGTACCATGGGGAGCCTGGCAGGCCGGCCTATGCTTTCAGTGTCTGCAGGGTCCAAAAAGCAGCAGTGGGTACTTACAAGGGCTCTTCTCAGCTGTGTCCCAGAAGGCACTCCTCTACTCCCTCCCCCCACAGACTACTTACTAGTTGCTTGGCGTGGGAAGATGTCCTTCCGCAGAGGACAGAATAAGGCAGGCCTCTCCAGGAACCTTGTGAGAAGGATCAAGGGGTTCTTGTGTGATAACTTCATGGAGCTGAGTGTTCCAGACTGAAAGCATGCTGCCCCTCAGAATCTGTTGTCTGACCCCCTTGCAGTTACAGAAAGTTAGAGAACTCATCAGAAATGCCCTCCCCAGGGTGATCAGTAGCCTGAGAGATGTCCTGAGAGGGGGAACCAGCTCCAATGTGAGAAGCAGCTCCTGGCTCTCAGGCATTGTCGCCTGGCTGGTCTCCTCTTCTTCCTCCTCCTCCACCTCATGGCCCTCTGCCACCCTGCCCTCCTGCAGGTGGACACCAGGTGTATCTTGGGTGGACTCAATGACCATGGTGGGGAAGGTAGCTAGCCCCCTAATCCAATGGCATCCAGCTGGTCATTTTAGTAGCAAGTATGAGGTGCCACTCCAGAGTGCCTACTCTGTTCTTTGGCCTTCTGATAGGACTGCCTGAGCTCCTTGATTCTGAGCCATCACTGCTTGAGGGTACTGGTATGGCCTTTGGCCACGAGGCTGGCAGCAATCCTGTTGTAGATGTTGGCATTTTGTTTCTTAGTGCAGAGGTCATGGAGGATGGACTCCTCTACCTACACCTCAATGAGGTCCAGGATCTCCCATGCACTCCAGGCTGGAGATCTTCTGTGACTCTGGGAAGTGGAGGCCATTTGTTCTTGTGCCATCATTGTCCTTTATCTTAAGTAGCTCTTTTCCTTCCCTAATGTTTACCCCCCAAATGTATTTGCGATGAGCAATTTTATCCCTTATTAGCCTATTTGCATCTCCTCAAATAGGCTGTGCATTGCATTGATTGAGACAACAGCTCTTCTCTACACCTGTCCATGTTTTGAAATAATCTTCCTAGAATCTGGGGGTATGTCTACACTACAGTAACCTGAGTTACATCCACACTGCAATCGCGTTCTTCTGAAAGTAAATCGAAAGAACAGAAGGGTTTTTCCCGCATTGGTAATCCTCTTTCTACGAGGAAGAAGCCTTTTTCCAAAAGAGCTCTTTCAGAAAAAGGCATGTGTGGATGTGGAAGAGAGAGTTCTTTCGAAAGAAGAGGAAAGAGGAAAAGCTCAGGTGCCCTGGTGGCCACTCCATCCATAGTAATCATAGCTTAAATGTGAGATAGCGTCCATTCAGTGTGGACGCTATCTTTCAAAAAAGCAGATCGCTTTTTCGATGTGCTTTGGCAGTGTGGATGCTCTCTTTCAGAAGAAGTTTTTTTGGAAGATCTGTTCCGAAAAAAGTTTCTTCCAAAAGAAACCTGCAGTCTAGATATAGCCTGGGTGACCAAAATTATGTACAATATTCCAGGTGAGGTCTTTAAAGTGACTTGTACAATAGCATTAATTCTTCCTTGTTTCTACTAGAAATACTTCACCTGATAGTGTAGATTCAACTAATTCTCTCTTGGCATCATAGAAGGTCCATTGGCACTCATCTGCAAATGTTAGTATGTTAATTCCTAATGACCTGACCATATTTCTACTTGGATTCTACATTTTACTCCTCTAAAGTCTCCACTTTTTAAATCTAAATATCTTTCGTTATAGGCAATGGCCAAATTATCAGCTGATGTAAATGGAGCGAACACACTTACCACCAGCTGAGGATTTTAGTTCTTTGGAATGCTTAAAGGTGAAAGTAGTATGAAGACATAGGATTTTCTGTTTCATCTCGATGAGTAAACAGTAAGATGCTCAGGTCCAGCTCCTCAAAGACCTACTCCCATTGAAATCAAAGGTAAAACAACAAGAAAAATGCACAGTCCAGTGCGTGTCCTGCAAGCAAAAAGTTGGAATGTGATAAATCCATAAAAACATTGGTCAAGATATACAGTTGTGAATAACCAATGATCCAGTGACATCAATGGAAATACACAACTGCCTGTGCCTGCAGTTGTAGTATGTCATGCCACTGTTGAAGTCTGAGGGAACATTGTCTTTGAAGATACTATTAGAGTGAGAGCATAGGAGTTTTTAATCATTCACCACATTTATAGTAAGCTACCAGCTTCTCCATTTATTAAAGGTAAGATTTTACTTGTACATCAGTTTCAAGATCTAAGTTTCTCTTTCTAGCATGAAGCAATATATTTCTCTTACAGTTGTTTCCAGTAAAGCTGAAAAAGCATCAATTTTGCATGAATGCTCGTGTGGAGGTGGAGAATCTTCTTTAGTACAGGAAGGACAATGATTGAAAATAAGTAAGAATGATGGGTAATAAAGAAGAACACTTGTGGAAGAAGAGCTAAATCCTCTTCACCTCTTTCATGTACATTCTCCAACTGAAGGCAGTGGATTACTTGCATGACTAAGAGCAGCAAGATTTATGCCAAAATGTCTTCACATTAATGAATTCTGCTAGCCAGGAATAGCACCATGTGCAATCATTAAAATCAGACTTAATCGCTTGGCATTAAGAAGGCACATTTTTCTGTAAAGGTGTAAAAAAAAATGGTCAAGATGTGATAATCAGAGAGTAGGAGTAAAGCACAGTTTCATGTCAATTACTAATGAATGTGGTGCCAAGACACCTTAGTCTGGATTAATTTAGTAGAACAAGAGGGTTTGTAATAATCTGTAATTTGAATTGTACATATTTTTGTTGAGACGAAAGGAGTTAATGTAAAAACCATTCAAAATGGAGGCAGTCAACTTTTTGATCTAAGGACCCCATTTTGGTCAGAATGCCTGTCAGCAGCAGAGGATTCTGAGTGGTGGTGGCTCTCACCAGCCAGAACGGGTTTTCTCCACCCATGCAGAACATTCCATCACCTCAGAGTTTCATGCCACAGAAAGGATTTAAGGATCTGCACAGCTGCTGGGGGGGTGGTCTTTTCCATCTATGCTCCTGTCAGCACCAGACCACCATAGCGGCTGTGAGGAGGGAAGGGGAAGATATACCATCAGTGATCCACCACCATAGAAGTTCTCCACTGGGATCTCTATGGAGTTCCTCCCTGAGAGCTTCAAACTAGCTCAAGAGTAGAAGGTCCTAGGTCTTGGCTGGACCACCATTGGCGCCTCCCAATGTAAAAGGGGATTATTTCTTTGGGTTCTTTTCTATCATTTCTTCCTTTCTTCCTGGCCAAAATGGGTGTCTGGAACTAGGCTTCCTGCCTTTTTGATTAAATCCCTGCATTGTTATATAGTTATTGTTGGTTAAAGATGCTTACTATTGTTTGTGCTATTGTTTGAGTCTCATTTGAATTCCCCATTTTCCCAGTTATTATCATTTTAATCCCTTAATACATTTGTTAACTTACCTAGAGTGTTCTTCTTTATTATTTCCATATCACACTAGAAGGGTGCACTGAGGGATTATTCCAGCACACCGGTGATAGATACGGGAAATGGGTGCCTGCATCCTCTGAAACTGTGGCTACCCTGATACAGAGGTTACCTTTGGATTTCTATTTAATTAAATTGCCTTTATCCCCTGGGTAACACTTTATGTCAGTTCTACTAATAACTGTCTGAACAAGAAAATCAAAACATTTCAGGATTCTTCCAAATGTCTGTGCCCAACTGTTGTAACATTGGATCATCTAATAATGTACATAGTAATTAAATTAAAGAGCATCTGAGTGTGCATTATTATATAGCTTTAACTCACACACACACACATTGGTGACCTGCATCGGATATGCCTTAATTTTGAAATCCAAGACTGTAAACAACTGTAGCCCTTCTGCTGGGTAGTGCCAGCAGCAGCCAGTGCTGGGTTCAATATCTAGGGGTCCATCTCACACAGAACAGGCTCGAGCCCCCACCCAGTAGTCTGGGAAATTCACACACCCCTGGGCGCCTCTGAGAGGCAATGCTTCCCCACTCGCAAGCACTGAGTCTGAGTGTAGAAAATAAACTTTTAATGAAAGAGAGAGAGAAGTCACATGGCATTAACTTGGGAAAATACCACAAACAGAGTTCATAACCTCCCACGAGTAACCATCCCATCTCAAATGGATTGAGCAATGTCTTTTGCCTCTCAGGCTCACTAGTCCAACAATGTAAGGGTTCCATTCACTTACCCAGATTTCTCTGTACCCCACTTCAAACGCCCCACTTACAGCTCTGTCCAGTCAGTGCAGACCCTGACACATCATCCTGGTGACTCCTCTCATTGAGCCTGAGGCCATACCACCTTTGTGCTGCTCCTGTAGTCTTCTTGCTCTGCCGGTCGCTGTTCCTACTGGCCGGGTGCCGGTCGCTCCCGCCAGCTGCTCCGCTGGCCACCTGCTGCCCCTCCTACTGGCCGCCCGCTGGTCATTCCCACCAATCACTCCACTGGCCGCAATGGGTCTGGCTCCAGGCCAAACCAGTGACTTCAGCTCTTAAAGATTTCAACTCTTTAGCCATCATCTAGGCTGGCAAAAGATTCCAGCTTCCACTGGAATAGCAAGAAAACTCCTGATGGAGTCTGCTTTAGGTCTATCCTTAAAACAAGGGGGAAAGAAGCAGATTGAACCAGTCTTACAGCTCACACCTGGCAGGCATGAAGCAGGCTGGCTCAAGCCCTTCCCCCCAAGCTCAGTACACTCAACTCTGGAAGGGGGAGGCTTGTTCCTCTGAGACCTCTTACAATGATGGTGTCTCTCCAGCAAGCACTGGTGTCATATTTTACAGTTCCCACATTTAGGGGTAGCATGATTTGTGACCCCCACAACAGCCCCTACAACAGCCCAAATCCTGGCTGAATTGGATTTACATAACCACACCTCAGATTCCTTCCCCATCCTGGCATGAGCTGTATTTACATATCAACAGTTAACAGTTAATTATCTTGCAGAGCTAAACAATTTGAGTGAGCACACCCGCCCCCAGGGCAGCTCTCTCCTTTTAGCTGGCTGATAGCAGCAGTAGTTCAGCCCCTGCTTACACAACATACTTGCAATAGTCTTATTAACATTACTGTGAATTTGCACCACAAGAAACAATGACTTAAAATCAAAGAACTTGTCTGGACACTTAAGTGCCACCAGGTTAGCAAGATTTATTTGTCTTAACTGTTCCTGAAAGACTATATCACATAATGTTATGGTAGACCTTAATTTATAGGGCCAAATTTTCTGCTGCTGTAATTCCACTGAAGTCAGTGGAGTTATACTGGTAGTGAATTTGACCCTTAAAGTTTTTATTTTTCAATGTTTTATTTTATATTGGTTGTGTTTCACTAGCACAAGACACTTTTGAACAGCCAGTATATAGTGTTTAGTATTTGCTCTAGTAAATAAATATTCTTAGACCTCTCAAATGTTGCTTGCAGAATCATGGATTGCTGCCATTTTAGTGTTTTCTGGAGGACTGGAAAGTGAAGTACATCTAACATACCTGCTGGCTCCCAATGGCACAAGGTGCAATGTGATCTGCTGCCTGCAGCTACTTTAATTATCCACAGAATTCAATATTTGTAAGAGATCTAGGCTTTCAGATCTAGGTGCAATCAATACAGTTGTCTGTGTGAGCCTGCAGAGATTCTAAAGCAATAGCTGAGTTATGAACTGCCCCATACATCTCACACAGGCCTCTGTGGTTCCATGACTGTCGAAAGTGGCATTTTTCCACAATACCATGGAAGTCAGGAATTTACTACTGCTCAACACCCAATACTTTGTTACCATCCTAGCCATTTTCCTTGTCATCTTTCCCCTCAAGCGAGTTTACCAGATTGTACTCATGCTCCTTGCACTGCTCCATGGAACCAGATAACAGGAGTTTTGGAGTCCAAGTTGGTACTCAGCTTGTAGCCAGATCACTGGGGAGAACAAAAGGTGTAGCTTGGTAAGAGGAGATGCCTGGTGAGCAGCAATGGCTGAAAAAAACACAGCAACTGGGGCCTACAGAAAATGAGCCACAAAAACTCACATATATAGGGAGAAGAAGGTGGTTCAGAACCCAGTTGCCTGGACAATATCTTAGGAGCAAGGCCTGGGGAGTGGAGAATATACCCAAAAAAAGTCTTTGAAAATAACTATTGTAAAAACAAATACCTATTTTTACATCAGTTAAACATTTCAGATACAACCCTATAGCTGTGTGTGCTGGTGGGTGGGCAAGAAGGATGGGCGTTAAGGGTATTTCATGTTTGACAATAAAATAAGTTTAATTCTTGTTGCTAGAATTTAAGGGTCCTTGCCTTGGAATGAGAATTCATTGTACAGTGGAATATAGGGCAGATACCATACACATTTTGTGGCACTAAGAGCTAAGTTCTTCCTTCTTTTATGCATCTACAGCTCCCATTGAACTTGCTAGGAAGCCCAAGCACACAACTGGCCTCAGTTGGTGTATTGTGTCCAGTCTGGGAGCTGCATTTCAGGAAGGATGTGGAAAAATTGGAGAAAGTCCAGCTGAGATCATTAAAGGTCTGGAAAACATGTCCTATGAGGGAAGATTGAAAACATTGGTATTGTTTAGTCTGGAGAAGAGAAGACTGAGAGGTCACATGACAACAGTTTTCAAGTTCATAAAAGTTTGCTAGAAGGAGAAGGAAGAACAAATTCTCCTTAACATCTGCGGATAGGACAAGAAGCAATGGGCTTAAATTGCCATAAGGTACGTTTAGGCTGGATATTAGCAAAACCTCCATGTCAAGGTGGTTAAGCACTGGAATAAATTGCCTATGGAGATGGTGAAGTCTCCATCACTGGAGATTTTTAAAAGCAGCTGAGACAAACTTCAGTTGAGGATGGTCTAGATAATACAGGTTGAACTGCTCTAGTCTGGCACTCTTTGGTCTGGCAACATCTGTGGTCTGACATGATTGTAGTTGAAATGGATGTCAGTCCCATAAAGTTTGTTTATAACCAACAGTCCTGGCTCTCAGAGTTCTGTGCTATTATTTAGCTCTAATTTACTCCTGAAAAAGTTCAAAGAGCCCAGTAAACAGTGAAAGTGCTGGTAATGCTGCTAGGCAATATTGACCTCCCGCGGTCCAGCAAATTCTCTGGGGGTACGTCTACATTTGCTCCCTAGTTCGAACTAGGGATGCAAATGTAGGTGACCGAAATTGCTAATGAAGCGGGGATTTAAATATCCCGCGCTTCATTAGCATGATCTCGCTGGCACATTACTCTGCTCAACAGCTGTTTCAAAAGTGAAAGTGAATGCCAAGACGCATTAGTTCAAACCAAACCCCTTGGTTTGAACTAACGTTACTCCTCAAAAAATGGAGTCCTGGTGCGCACTTTCACTTTCGAAACAGCTGTTGAGTGGAGTAATGCGCTGGCGAGATCATGCTAATGAAGCGCGGGATATTTAAATCTCCGCTTCATTAGCAATTTCGGTTGCCTACATCTGCATCCCTTGTTTGAACTAGGGAGCAAGTGTAGATGTACCCTGGCATAGTAGTGGTCAGATCCCGAGGTAACTGGACTAGAGAAGTTCATCCTGTATTATTCCTATTGTGAATGCAGGGGACTGGACTAGATGACCTCTCAAGGTCCCTTCAAGTCTTATGAGTCTATGAAGACAGAGTTTTGCACAGCACATTTGACAATTTTAATAGGCAACTATTACCAAGTAAACTAAATAAATTACTCATACTGGGCACGCTATTACCTTGTACATGCACATACAAGGCAGCAGTATCTCTATATCTTCATTTTTCCAATGTAAGTACTTTTCTAATACTTATAAACAAATCATATCCATTCTGATATTTTAAGCTGAGTCAGAGATAGGGAAGAAGACCAATTAAGTGAGATTTAATAGGGAAAAGGTGAAACAACATGGGGTTGAAGAAATTAAAGTGATCTTTTTTTCTCTTTAAATGATATTTTCCTACATTTTTATTTCAGGTGAGACTCTTGTTAAAATATCGGTGTGAACATGAAATTAAGTTATGAAATACTGATTTGGCTTAAATAGGCACCATTAATTTTTACTTGGTAGAAATTAGGTATCTTCTAGGTAACTTTCACAAACTTCTTCCATTCATAGATGACACAGCTGGGTAGAAATTAGTCTCTAAAAATACTTTCACACAACCTGCTTGTTTTCTAGTCACTGTCTGCTTATGTTATGCTCATTCCATCTGTCAATAGATATGAGTCACACATTCGACCTTTCGGTTTCACTTGCGCACATAAATTTCTTCCAATTTCCTGTGAAACAAACACTTTTAACTCTTTAGGGGTTTGCAATTTTCACATAGAGCACACTAAAATGATTTCAGGGATAAAGCAAGCCCTTATGTGTTGGTGCTGTGAATCACTAATTTCAAATTACTACCTGACAATGATCTTGGATTTTTATGTCCCTCTCTGTGACCTACTCCCCCTTATCAGTGTGGGGACAATGAGAACATAGAAATCAGTTCTTTAAGAATTCTAGTTCAAAACAGTGGATAACTATTTAAAGAAAGGAAATAGTAGAGAAGATGCAAATTCACTCCTGACATTACCAACTTTTGCCAGCTGCCCTTTAATGAGTCTGTTACGATTTTACCCTTTCTAAATTTAAAATAGGCAACAGTTGATTCAACTCAAACTTAAAAATAGAAGGTCATGCTTATGCAAATGCTACCCACTGACATAAATCGTGTTGCAGTCTCCAACAAATTCCACTTCTTTTTCTCCCTGAACACAACAAACATTTCCAATATCAAGGCGATGGTCCTGAAGGAGGCAGTGTAGCTTAGTGGATGGAACACTGGACAAGGACTCAGAAGATGCAGTTTTGGTTCTCAGCTTGGTTGCTTGTTGGTCTTGGGCAAGTCAGTTCACTGCTCTGTGCCTTGATTTCCCCATCTCTAAAATAGGGGTAATGATTTTGACCTCGTTCAAGCACTTCAAGATCCCTTGAAAAGCACTGTATAAGATCTAGTTATTAATATATATTCATTCATTGTGAATGAATGGAGAAGAGGTGGGAGTAAGAACTATTGAAACAGAAGTGAGATCAGGATTTATAGAAGTTGGGAGGGGGTGAGTCTGCAAGGCAAGAGGTCTGGGCTGAACAAGGAAGAGTCTCATGCAAACTAATTCAAACTTGTAGGTAGATTCTGGTTCAGTATAGTTTGAAGAATAGGCAGAATTATAAGGCAACTGTTTTGCTTGAACAAGTACTCCTTCACTTTCTCTAATTGACCTCTTTTGTAGTTAAAAGTAGACTCATATGAGGAAGCAAGACACCTATTACACAAAGTCAGAAAGCTGCCAGTAAGGAGAACAGATTGGCTAAAGTAATAATTTTGTTAGGAATCAAGGACATGAGTTTGACATCAATTGCTTTGCATTCTTCAAATATTCCACTAAGTACTAAACTTCTATTGCCCTCCCAAGTAAAAGCCTTCTTGAGGACAAAGCATCATATACCTTGAAACCATAGAATCATAGGGGTCTTGAGTCTAACCCCCGGCCCAAAGCAGGACCAAATCAAACTAACTCATCCCAGCCAGGACTTTGTCAAGCCGGAACTTAAAAACCTCTAGGGATGGAGATTCCACCACCTCCCTTGGTAACCATTCCAGTGCTTCACCACCCTCCTAGTGAAATACAGGAGGCCCCCGACTTGCGACGCGATCCATTCCTAGGGAAGTGTTGCAAGCCGGGGGCGTAGTAACTCAAGCCCTCATTTATGATAGATGCTGTGGGCCTATCATAAATGCGGGTCAAGGACGTAAGTCGGGGGTTTCCGGCCCCTTCCGCACTTACAAAAATGTTGTAAGTGCAGGGGGTTGGAATTCAGGTGGTCGCATGTCAGAGGCCTTCTGTAGTTTTTCCTAATATACAACCTAGACCTCCCCCACTGCAGATTGAGTCCATTGCGCCTTGTTCTGTCATCCGTCACTGCTGAGAACCACAATCTTGTTAAAAAAGAATGATAGTAATGCTCAATTCTCAGACCAGTCCCACCAATATTACCGGTCAGGCAATCATTTAAGATCCAAATATTGGATAAGACTGCAGGCTGCAAAGCTGATTAGTGGATTTTCAGAAGTGGCATGTAGGCTATCACTAATCTTTAGCAATTGTGACTTTTCATTGATGCAATTGTTTTAAAAAAGTTAAGCAGAAAATAGGAGAGAGAGAGACAGACAGAGAGAGAAAGAGGGTGTGTCTACACTACAGGTTTTTTTTTCAAAAAAAGTAGCCTTTTTTCAAAAAAACTTCACCTGCATCTAGACTGCAGCTGCGTTCTTTCGAAAATAAATTGAAAGAACGTGGCAGTTTTTTTGATCACGGTAAACCTCATTTTACGAGGAATAACGCCTTTTTTCTAAAGTACTCTTTTGAAAAAATGCACTATTGAATGCAAACTGTGCTTTTTTGAAAAATAGCATCTAGACTCTTTTTCAAAAAAGTGGCTCGCTTTTTTGAAAAATCTGCTTGTAGTCTAGATGCTCTCTTTCGAAAGAGGCTTGTAGTCTAGACGTAGCCAGAGAAGAACAAAATTAAATGTCTCTGTTAAATTATTTCACCTTCTCAGAAGGACCTAGCTGAATTAGTTGGTTTTGACTTGGATGGGCTAAATTCATACCCAAACAGCTGGAATGATGCCATTGATTTGTACAGGATTAACATGTGCCCTTAGCTGCTGGCTTTTTTTGGTAATGAAGGTATTTAGACAAGCAAGGAAATGCTAGCAGCCTTAAAGACACCAATGAATCCATGCCTTGATCAGCCAGTTGAAACTGCATCCTTGAAATTTGAGAATGCTGCCTGGTTACCTTACATGAACATAGGGAGCAATAGCTCTGGGTTCAATTAATGAATTGCAGCTCTGTTGGCTGAACAAGACTTTTGATCATGTTCCACAGTTCTTTCACTACACCAAACAGTTTTAGTGTCACAGTACTTGGTTACTATATAAAGAGCCAATAACAAACCTCTCTTTCTATGTGGCACATGTGAATAAATATTGGTTATTGGCTAAACAAAATGAGGTCTCATGTCATCTTCTGTTTGTCTCCATCTGTTGTCTCTTGTTTTATACTTAGGGGCACAGATCATCTTCTTCTTACATATTTATGTGCAGCACCTAGCACAATGGGGTCATAGTCTATGACTAAGATGCCTAGGACTGCGGTAATACAAATAAATAACAATAAACTCAACGGTATTTTTCCGTTGTCTGTTTAAGGGTCAAATTCTGGACTTTCTAACACCAATGTTTCACACGGGGGCTGTAAATGCAAATACAATTTTGTAATCTTCAGGAACATCCCTAGAATGTCAGGGGTTTCTGGGCTTAACAGTACTTGAAGATCTGTGAGTCAGGCTATTTGTTATGACCCCATCAGCCATGGGGTTTGGTTCAGTTTTGTTTTTATTGCCCACTTTTATGGTGTTTTATGTGTCACGCATTTGGGGAATAAAAGCTTGCACAAGGGGCATAGGTATGCCTCTTGGCTATTTTCATGTTTATAAAAACAAATCATGTGTACAGTGATTATAAAAGTAGCTCCCTAAAGATGAATTTGTTGTTTTTTCCCTTAGTATCTCAAAAGCGAGCAACTGATATCGAAGAAGATGCTCATAAGAGGCTGTCATTCCATGTTATCCTTTGAAAAAACATACGGAGGGGAGGATTGCTGGTCAAAGGGTTACATTTGCATTCGGAGACATGTATCCTGGAGTTTCATATTACCAATCTGATGGGAGGCACCTCGGGAAAGAAAAGGAATTTTCAAATAGCCTCACGACTGTTGGCAAAATACTGTCTTGTGCATTGGTGTCTGTTCTGAAAAAATTGAAAGGGCAATATGTGGAGACTTCTAACAACCCAATACTATATAAGCAACCTAGTCCACAGGTTTCCGAAATGTCAAGAGTCCCCTGAGCTGCTTTCGTACCCATTTGAAATTGTTGTCATTACTGTCACTATGCTGAAATGCAGTCTGTCATTCATCATATTCCTCAGATATATCAGTTCAGATAAACACTTGCCACTGGCACTCAGCTAGCTAATAGTAACACCTTCTGAAAAAAAAAAGCAAAAATCCTGTTAAGTGATGGCTCCAATTTAACGGGCAGCTTATGTGTGTCAAATTTAGCCTTCCAAAAGCACAGTGATGCATGGTCCATCTGCAGAGCTGAAAAGAAATGTCCCTTTGGAAACCTAAAATATTATCCACTGCTGCTGCCTCAGGTCCTGATTTAAAGCCTATCAAAATCACAGGGCGTTTTTTCACTGCCTTCCAAGGACTTGGATCAATCCTTAATTGGTCAGACCAACACCAATGGATGTCAATGGAAGTTTTACAGCTGAAATAATAATGGGGGATTTTAATTATCCCCATATTGAATGGGTACATGTCACCTCAGGAAGAGAAGCGGAGATAAAATTTCTCAATGGCCTAAATGACTGCTTCTTGAAGCAGCTGGTGCAGGAACCCACAAGGGGAGAGGCAATTCTCGATTTAGTCCTGAGTGGAGTGCAGGATCAGGTCCAGGAAATAACCATTACAGGACCGCTTGGGAATAGTGACCATAATATAATAACATTCAACATTCCTGTGATGGGTAGAACACCTCAGCAGTCCAGCACCCTTGCATTTAATTTCAAAAAGGGGAATTACACAAAAATGAGGAGGCTAGTTAAACAGAAATTAAAAGGCACAGTGACTAGAGCCAAATCCCTGCAAGCTGCATGGAAACTTCTTAAAGACACCATAATAGAGGTCCAACTTAAATGTATACCCCAAATTAAAAAACATAGCAAGAGACCTAAAAAAGTGTCACCGTGGCTTAACCACCATGTAAAAGAAGCAGTGAGGGACAAAAAGGCATCTTTTAAGAAGTGGAAGTCCAATCCTAGTGAGATAAATAGAAAAGAACATAAACACTGTCAAATCAAGTGTAAAAATGTAATAAGAAAAGCAAAAAAAGATTTTGAGGACCAGCTAGCCAAAAACTCAAAAAGAAATAACAAAATGTTTTTTAAGTACATTAGAAGCAGGAAGCCTGCTAAAAAACCTGTGGGTCCCCTAGATGATCGAACTATAAAAGGTGCAAAGACGATAAAGCCATTGCGGAGAAACTAAATGATTTCTTTGCTTCAGTCTTCACGGCTGAGGACGTTAGGGAGATTCCCAAATCTGCACCGTCCTTTGTGGGTGATGAATCTGAGGAACTGTCCCGGATTGAAGTGTCATTAGAGGAGGTTTTGGAACAAATAGAAAAACTTAATGTTAACAAATCTCCGGGACCGGATGGCATTCATCCAAGGGTTCTAAAAGAACTCAAATGGGAAATTGCTGAACTATTATCTGTGGTTTGTAACCTATCCTTTAAATCGGCTTCCGTACCTAATGACTGGAAGGTAGCCAACGTGACACCAATATTTAAAAAGGACTCTAGAGGCGATCCGGGCAATTACAGACCGGTAAGTCTAACTTCAGTACCGGGCAAATTAGTCGAAACAATAATAAAGAATAAAATTGTGAAGCATGTAGAAGAACATAATTTGTTGGACAAAAGTCAACATGGTTTCTGTAAAGGGAAATCCTGTCTTACTAATCTATTAGAGTTCTTTGAAGGGGTTAACAAACATGCGGACAAGGGGGATCCAGTAGTTATAGTATACTTAGATTTTCAGAAAGCCTTTGACAAGGTCCCTCACCAAAGGCTCTTGTGTAAATTACATGGCCATGGGATAAGAGGGAAGGTCCTTTCTTGGATTGAGAACTGGTTAAAAGACAGGAAACAAAGGGTAGGAATAAATGGTAAATTTTCAGAATGGAGAGGGGTAACTAGCGATGTCCCCCAAGGGTCAGTCCTAGGACCAGTCCTGTTCAACTTATTCATAAATGATCTGGAGAAAGGGGTAAGCAGTGAGGTGGTAAAGTTTGCAGATGATACCAAACTGTTTAGGATAGTCAAGACAGAAGCAGACTGTGAGGGACTCCAAGAAGATCTCACCAAACTGAGTGATTGGGCAACAAAATGGCAAATGAAATTTAATGTGGATAAGTGTAAAGTAATGCACATCGGGAAAAATAACCCCAACTATACATACAGTATGATGGGGGCTAATTTGGCTACGACAAATCAGGAAAGAGATCTTGGAGTTATCATGGACAGTTCTCTGAAAACTTCCACACAGTGTGCAGCAGCAGTCAAAAAGGCAAATAGGATGCTAGGAATTATTAAGAAAGGGATAGAAAATAAGACCCAGAATATCTTACTGCCCCTGTATAAAACTATGGTATGCCCACATCTTGAATACTGTGTACAGATGTGGTCTCCTCACCTCAAAAAAGATATTTTGGCCTTGGAAAGGGTTCAGAAAAGGGCAACTAAAATGATTAGGGGTTTGGAACGGGTCCCATATGAGGAGAGGCTAAAGAGACTGGGACTTTTCAATTTAGAAAAGAGGAGACTGAGAGGGGATATGATAGAGGTATATAAAATCATGAGTGGTGTGGAGAGGGCCGATAAAGAGAAGTTATTTATTAGTTCCCTAAATAGAAGAACTAGAGGACACCAAATGAAATTAATGGGTAGCAGGTTTAAAACTAATAAAAGAAAGTTCTTCTTCACACAGCGTGTAGTCAGCCTGTGGAACTCCTTGCCAGAGGAGGCTGTGAAGGCTAGGACTATAATAGAGTTTAAAGAGAAGCTAGATAATTTCATGGAGGTTAGGTCCATAAAAGGCTATTAGCCAGGGGATAAAATGGTGTCCTTGGCCTCTGTTTGTCAGAGGCTGGAGAGGGGTGGCAGGAGACAAATCGCTTGATCATTGTCTTCGGTCCACCCCCTCTGGGGCACCTGGTGCTGGCCACTGTCAGCAGACAGGCTACTGGGCTAGATGGACCTTTGGTCTGACCCAGTACGGCCATTCTTATGTTATGTTCTAAATGTGACTGACTAGGAATCCCTGCACATGTAGCACCCCATCCAGCTTCCACTGAAGTTCATTCAAGTCAGCAAGTACCATGCTCCTGGATCTCCCTAGCAAATCACTCCTATTGCAGCTGCTATTTTGTAGCATGGTTAGACAGAGAAAGGAAGACCATAGATACAGACAGAAGATTACAATAAAAAAGTAATCTGAAGAATTTCAAGAATTATTTCATAGAAGACCATTGCACTTTCCTCTTCATTGTGAATCATGTGTTGGTTATGAAAGTATAAACTAACGCCCCTTATTATTTTAAAAATTATGCCAAAACAAGTGCTACATTGCGTTCTGCAAAACTCATTTGTTTAAGGTGCTCAGGTTATACAATGCTTGTTAGTGAGTCTGATCAAAAGCCAGTCTTAGAGCAGGCTTTGAAAAGAACTTGATTTAATCAATGTTTTTAAGACACATCTGAGAGTATCTATAGAGAACTCTCTAATACAGAATGAATCAAGTTAAAGTGGTCTATTGTGATTATACTGATGCGATTTCCCTAAGAGTGCATTGTCAAAATGGAGGTGTTTTATGCTCTGGTAGAGTTGTTCTGAAGAGCTCAGAATTCTTTGTCCTTTGACATAGCTCCATATCTATCAGTATCACCACTTCCTGTGTTTGACAGCCTACTGCAAATTCGCAAAGTTTCAGCAACTCCAGTCTTCTTGTACTCTCATCTAGTAATTCAGTTTTAGGGATTAAAGTAATGTGTTATGGTGTTTTGCCTCAAAGTCATCAATCTAGGTAACAGTAGTGACATATTGCTAATCCCTTTAACTGGGATTTGAAAATAGTCTTATAATTAATGAAGAAGCTTCTCTCCTGCTTTCTTTCATTTTTCAATCATTTTCAACAAAAACTAAAGCCTAAAAAATTAATGTGGGACAAATTCTTTTCTGTTGTAGCTACCCAACAGAGGATTTGGCCCTAAGACAGTTTTAAAAATATTTAAAAAGCAACCAACCAAAGAGGACGTGTGAATATTATGGAAGTGCATCTCGTGCTATGTTCATTACTTGAGTGAACATATGTAGGGAGTGGTGCAGTGTGGCAACGGCCCCACACTGGCTGGATGGCAGTCTAGAGGCAGCCTGTACAGAGCCCTGGCCCATCGGAGAGGAGCTTTTAAGGAGCCAATCAGAGGGCAGTTTGCTGGGGCAGGTCCTGTATATAAGAAGCTGTCCAGCAGAGAGAGTTAGGCCTGACCAGGGAGCGTGCAGGACCTAGTTCTCTGGTTCCCGGAGAAGGCACCTTTGCTAGAACAGTGCTGAGCAGGCTCAGAGGGGATAGAGAGGGAGGCTCCAGCCTGATACCTGCCAGGCTGCTGGCCTTGCTACAAGGGCCAGGAGGGTGCAAAGCTTCACAGGGGAAATGGCCCAAGGAACTAAAGGCAGCAGAGAGGAGTAGAAGAGGACAGGACAAGGCTGTCACCAGAGGGTCCCTGTGTCAGGACCCAGAGTAGTGGGCAGGTCTGGGTCCCCCCCATTCTCTTGCACCATGTCTAGCCACCATTGCTGGGTGGCCTGAAAGGACTTGTGGCTTGTCCCTGAAGTGAGGCGCTACACTGAGGCTACAGTTGGCCATGGTGACAGGAGCTAGATGAAGGACTGCTGTTAACTCCCAAAAGGGGGATTGGAGTGGGCACTGCTGGAGGGTAGTGTCCAGAAGAGCATGCCATGGTCCAGGAGCGACGCAGGTCTGGAACATGAGTGTGGCCCACAGGCGGGTGAGACACTGCCAAAAAGGGATGCCCTGCTGAGAAAGGACTAATTCCCTAGAGCTACCAGCAGGAGGCACCACAGCAGTGAGTGGACCCTATGACAGGCAGATTATACCAAAGACTAGAGGGGAAACAAGTTTGACATAATTTTCAGATTCTGTAAATTGTTCTGGAACCTTAACTTTGGCCAACTGCTGCAGAATGGGAACTTATGACTTCGCATACTGATACGTCCAGACATCTTCATCTGTATGCTGGCAGAGCTTTGCAGCCAGAGGCGGTATTAAAAATTGATGAAGGACAATGTAACTGATTTGTTGGATAGTTCAGTAACTATCTTAGCAGGCAAAACTGTGTAACATTCCCAACTTTTGTTTGAATGATTTTCACGTGATCTTCCCTCCACACACCTCCGGACCCCCATTTCTTTTAATGAGATGCCTTATGCCCTAAATAAAACTTTATTTAAAATTTTTTTTGAAATGGGTACTTTGTCAGTTGAAAAAAGTTGGATCTTGGCTATTTTATGTTTAACAGTTCAAATATTATTGACTAAAAGCTTGATTAAATTACCACTATATATCGAGAGAGCAACCTGGAGAAACATTTGCCATAGAAATGTTTGAAATAGAAAAATACATAGATTTCAGGCAGACAAAAAATTTAGCCCCTTACTGGTAAAATATATAAGAGCATTTTCATAATGACTAATCTCAGAAAATACAACATACTTTCTCTGTGTGTATCTAGCTGCATATATTGGCAAGAGGGAGAGAAAATATGCATGATTGCATGGAATGACAAAGGTTTTGTTTGCATGTTTTTGGGAGGGCTTCATTAGACATGAATGGCAGTTGTTTTCCTGGTGCTAATTAAGCCTGAGGGAACTGTTTGCTGAGGTATTTAGACTTTTTTTTTATCAGAGCAAAGAGAGCAAATTTCTATGTTTTGATGCAAACCATTCAGGTTCAAAATTTCTAGGATTCAAGTGTGGGAATTAAATGACTGGTCCTGCAAGAAATATGCACCCTCTGCTGCTCCCTGAACACTACCAGAACAAAGGGCATTCAGCACTTCTTTCAGGAAGTGCTCAGCACCTGGTGGACTAAATTATTTTTGTAGGTTACTTGCTGCATCTGTTCAAATAGCTGTATTTTCCCCATAGAATAGTCCCCGGGTTTATGTTCTGTGCACACGAGTGGGTAACATAAACCAAGTGTTATATTTTTGTTACACTTTCCCCTCATACTGTTCATTAAAACTCTCATTATCAAATCCATTGGCAGTACTGGTCCCTGTGAACAAGTCAAGGTTACTTAGCCGGGGTTTCACTGACAACAGTTACGCTTCCAGCAATTACATTTCCATGTTGTCACGTGGAAGACTATCCAACACACAGGTCTGTTTTTTAGTTACTTTAAAGAGAAGACACTACCACATGATGAGCATTAGCTTTCTAGGGAGAGGTGCCAAACTCCAGGCCCTCTGGGCCAAGCCTCCCCACCCCCAGTAATTCCAGAAGCCATGTCACTGGGAGACAGGGAAGTCATGTCACAGGGAAGAGGGTGGTGGCAGAAAGAGGCAGGGCTTGAGGAACAGCAATGGACATACCCCCACCCATGACTCGCCAGGACTCCTGGGCCTGATTGCACAACTGCTCCAGCTGGGAATGGCCCATAGGCCAGGAGTTTGAGATCCCCTGTATTAAGGAGTCCAAGTACCAACTCCAACCAGTGTCTGGTTCTCTACCTAAGTTATGGGGTTGAAAGAATGAGAACAGATGACTGAAAGGCAGACTGGTAGGGGTATGAGGGAGCCTTTTCTTCTGCTGAAAGATGCAGCTGGTGGAAGATTTTCTATTGACTGACAAAGACAAGCCCTGTTGGGAAGAAGTCTTTAAGTCAGATGGCAGGCCAAGGAAACTCAATAGGGGCTTTGACAGTGCCCATATAATAGGGACTAGAAATGGAACTTACTATAGGCATGGCTAAATAGTAAGAAGATCAAGGAGGAAACAAACAACATAGGAAGAGGCCTGGAGAAAAGTGAAGAGGAAAGTTGCATTGTTTGGGGATCCTGAGTTGGAACTTAGAGTACAGTAAGGTGCTGGGCTCTCATCTCAGCTATGTGTTTAGAGGAGATACAATGGAGCTGGGGGAGTCCCCTTCCCTCTTCCCTCCATACTAGAATCATCTATTCTATCCACATGCCAGGGGCTGTGTGCATTCTTATTCTCTCATTTCCCTTTCCATCATAGCAGGTTGCTCCATTGTCCCCTCAATTTTCAGGGGCTGTGTTCACCCCTTCATTCCCCTTCCTCCCCCACAGTTCTTCTTTCTATATAGGAGAGAAAATATTTGTCAATGTATCAAACCATGAGGAAGATATGAGAGACACAGTTGGTAAGGTAATATCTTTTATTGGGCCAACTTCTGAGCTTCAGAGAGCTCTTCTTGAAATCTGAGGAACATACCCAGTATGTTCACCACTAAGTACAAGTTGGGACAGGTTAAGCACAGGAGTTTCATACATGCTGTAAGAGACCATTTGAAATGAAGTGGACAAGTAAGGATTACCAGGCAGTAGAGTGTGTTACAAATTGTTGTAATGAGTGTGTCTGTTAATTCCATGGGGTTTTGTGTCTACTTATTTAAACTCCCAGGCTTGTCTTCTGAAGGTGTTGCATAGGTTTTCTAAGAGGATGAGGATGCTCCATTATTTCAAGATTCATGACTTTCTAAATAAGCCAGTATTCTGCAAACATCCCCATTGAGGGTACGTCTACATAGCAGAATTATTTCAGAATAACTGACGTTATTCCGAAATAACATAGTGTGCATCTACATTACAAGTCTTTATTTCGAAATAATGTTGAGCTGGAGGACTTCTTACTCTGACTCCTGTAACCCTCCTTTCATGAGGAGTAAGGGAAGTCGAAGGAAGAGTGTTCCTCCTTCAACTTCCTGCTGTGTAGACAGCGCCAGAAGTCATGTTAAGCTATTTCGACTTCATCTACGCAATTGACATAGCTGAAGTTACATAGCCTAATTCGACTTTTGCCCTGCTGTGTAGATGTACCCTTAGTTACTCATAAGAATGTGTGATAACCACTTAGTTAATGTCAGCTGCATTCAGACCATGCTTTCAGAGATCAGTGCAAAGCAAACATGTTAAGCAGTGTGAAGCTCTATATCAGGTGAATATAAAAGTCTAGATAAGCCTTAGGAGTTTTATATAGCTACTTGTGAGTCACCTAATTAAAAACACTGCACATTTTTTCCCAGGACATCATATTGATTGCTGTTATATGCTAACCATCTACCACCAATTCCAGTCAGTAGGCGACATTGGCAAACTTTTCACCAGAGAACTCATTTCCTGAAATGAAGCCTGTATGTTATAACTAGTCTCACTGATACATAGGATAAATGGTCCTGTTATCTTACTTAAGGGCTAAACAAATACAAAACATGATCCCAGAGGAAGCCATATGATCTAGTCATTATTGTGAAAGATTTAGAGTCAGGAGAGCCAGGTTTTTGGCTCATTATTTTAGCTATGATACAACAAGCCACCTACATATTCCAGTGTCATCTGAGCATTGCCATGTAAACTTAAATTTTTATGGCAATATTTCTATGATCTTCAGGAATCTTCTCTTGCCACTCAGCCTTCTGCCTCACAAAGGAAAACTCACTAAAAATTAGATGTTATATTGGAACTCGGTAAATCTTACAAAAATGGTCATAGGGTCACTACTTTCATTATTTTTCTTGAAAATATATTTTGAAAGAGCCAGATCATCCCATAGAAAGGGGTCAGAGTTTGGGGTGAGGGAATGAAAATTGATGTTCCCCTCAACGCTCACCCATATGCTTCTCTCAGGAAAACAAGGATTAACCCCAATGTTTAAACAAACAGGGTCTCTTCTACCAGAACTTGTAGCTCTTGATAGGACTGGGAAGGTCATATCAGAGGATTCCCTGTGTCTTCTGCCCATTTTCTGTTGGTAGCAGTCGTAGTAGCTTAAATCATATTTTTGCTCTTTAAAAAAAATAATTTTAATCTTAGAGTATCCTAATCGCTTGTAACACTTAATTGTGAGGCTAACTAGGCATAAGAAATTAAAGTAATGTTCCATTAATAGATAAATATGCTTCACCTTCTTGGTCTTTCATAACCTAATTATACCATATAGCATTCCAGCAGAAGTGAGGTTATTAGTGTATACTTGTTTTCATTTCATGAAGTACCTTGGCCTCTCTTCAGCCACTTATCCTTTCACCCTACCATATGTTTATTCACTTTACTACAGCTGTCATTTAGCTGTTTCAGTTACCTTCTTAACACATTCTAGCTGTGTAATTAATAGTTTTCAAAATCAGGATTCCCTACTCCACTCTAAGCCCCCCTCTTGTGACATAAAATTTCTACTTAAATATTCTCTTTAATCCCACAACCCTCCAATTGATGTTATTGAAATAGTGTCTGAACAAGTCATTACTTTTCTTAGAGAATTAAAAAGGAAATCGATGGATTGGGTTTTTCTGGTTGATGTTTGGGGATATACAGTGAATCTGATTGAAATTATGCCCCACATATTTCTTCCCACTAATGTCTGTCCCCTTAAAATTTATCATACAATGATTACAGATTAGTACTGTAACATGTTTTATGAAGCATTCAGATCACATCCAGGCTCAGGTTAAGACACAGGGTGGAGAGGGTACATTACCTTCCATGTTGTCCATCCTGGCAGACATAAATGGAGTAGGAGTAAAGCCTATGATAAGATGGGAATTAGGAGTTGCTTTAGGAAACAATAAAGAAGACAGGCACAGGAAGGAAGATGTAAATCAGGATTTGGAAAGAAGAGACACAAAGGGCAGAAATACCTGTGGTCCCACAAGTGAGCATATTTTCCTTCCCAAGGGGTGCTGAATGCAGGAGATACTGGGCAAATAAATAAAGCTGGTCTACACTAGGACTTTACCCCAAATTTAGCATCCCCCCCCCAGTCTGTCTTCCATGGTAAGAAATCTTCCCACGCCAAGCCACCGATAAGTAGTCTGGTGTCATGGAACCCCACATCAGTGCAGCATAAGGCCCTCGTTCATGGCCACATTCAATCAGCATTCGCTCCCGATCAAGCACAGTGATGCGGAGAAGACTGATATCTCACATGGCAACCTGCCAGGAGGAGGAGTGGGAGAATCTATTAGCACAGTCTCTGGCAGGCTGCATGTGCTGCTCACACATGCCCCAACCCTCCCTTTCTGCAGGCAGGGAAAGAAGTGTTCTCTCGGGCAGGCCATGAGTGCTGGACCAGGTGAGTGCCGGACACAGCAGGAAGACAATTTCCTCACCTTCCCACGTGCAGGCTCCTGTCCTGGCTGGGAAAGTTGCACTGTCCTGAGAAGCTGCGTGTGTGGCGGACACAGTGGAAAGCCACCCTCTGCCATCACCCGCCTGCAGGTCCATGGCCTGGCTGGCCCCTTACCATGCCTGCCTGCCTCCGCACTAAGTGTGTCCCAGTGCTCCCCTAAGACATCTGGGCACCTGCTGTAAAGTGCCCCTTTTAAAGCAAAAAATGAGGCCTTGCATGAAACACATAGTCATTGTCTGAACTGCGACCTTCGGTGTAAGCTAAGGGTATGTCTACACTACAGAGTTATTTTGAAATATCTAATTTCAAAATAGTTATTTTGAAATATCTTGTTTTGAAATAACACGTCTATACACAAAATGCATTTCAAAATAGCTTTTTGTTCTTTTGAAATAGCGTGTCCACACTGATTGGACACTGAATCGCATTTAAGGCCAGCCAGAACTGGTTCTGGCAGGGCATCAGGTCAGAAGTTACCTTGTGGCCAGGGCGGCCAGCAGGGCACCCTGGGAAGGGCTGGAGGCCCCCTATTTCGAAATAAGCATCTACACAGTGCTTATTTTGAAATAGCAAATTCGAAATTGGTGCTATTCCTCGTGGAATGAGGTTTACCAATTTCGTAAGCCTTCCTCTGTTTCAAATTAATTTTGAAATAGCGGTTGGCTAGTGTAGATGCTAGGAAAGTTATTTTGAAATAACAGCTGTTATTTTGAAATAACTTTGATGTGTAGACATACTCTAAGAGATTAGGGCTAGGCTTCACACTAAGTCTCTCCTGTGATGTCTGCCGTTGTAACTTTTCTTGACAGCTGGGCCGGCTGTCAGCTGGGTACCTCCTACACCTCCCACTGCATCTGCCTGGTTGGCTGGGATCCACCCTGGGAATGGCCAAACAGCTGCCCCAGGGATGGAGCAGTGGAGTTAAAGCAGGGCCACGCCCACCCTGGCCCTGCACCAGGTCAATGGTACAGGTCAAAAACTGGCTACAACAGAAAAGAATAGGAATAAACCTAAATCATCATGACAATGCACAAAAGTTCCACAAGAATTTGGGGTAGGACCAGTGGTTAATATATTAGCCGATCTTGCAGACTCAGCAGTGAGATGTCAGAAATTATGGACAACATGAAATTATTCAGGTAAGCCAAGTCCAGTGAAGACTTAGGGTGCATCTACACTGCAGGGCTTAACTCGAAATAAGCTATGCAAATTGAACTACTTCAATTGTGTATTTTATTTCAGAATAGCTTAATTTTGAAATAGGGAGCGTCTATACAGCACTTATTTCGAAATAGAGCACTCTTCCTCTGACTTCCCTTCCTCCTCCTACAATGAGAGTTAGAGGATTCGAGTAAGAAGTCCTCCAGCTTGACAGTATTTTGACACTATTTCGAAATAACTGTTTTCTGTGTAGAGGTGTACTAAGTTATTTCAGAATAGCGCTAGTTATTTCGAAATAGTGTTGCAGTGTAGACGTACCCTTAGTAACTTCGAAATGATTTAACCATGTAGGTGAATGGGCAAGGCAGGTGCGATTCAATGTTGATAAATGAATATGGGCTGGAATTAGCCATTTTATCAATGTTTAAATGAACTGTATCGACTAAGGAAAAAGTTCAGAGCATCACTATAAACATCTCTATGAAGACTTCTGCTCAAACTGCAGCTGCAAACCAACAATGTTAGGATGCATAAGGAAAAAGATGAACATAGTATATGCCATTCTTCAGTCAATGGTTTACCTTCATTTGAACACTGTTCAGTACTTCTCTTGACAAGCACAGTGCAGAATCAGAGGGTTTTCAGACAAGCAGTGAGAACGACTAGGAGCATGGAAAACCTCTTATATGAAGAGAATGAAAATAATCCGTTACTCTCTAGACAAAACAATTCTAGCAAGATAAATATAGGACAAAATTATAGAAAACACTCAGAACGGAGAAGATGGATCAGGAGCCCATGTACTCCCTATCTTATAAAAAAAAGTAGCAAGAGTATATTCAATGAAACTGAAAGTCAGCACATTCGAAACAGGTAAGAGGAAATAATTTTATACAAGATACAACGAGTAACTGAGCTACCTAAGAAGATCAAAATACTTCCCAAAAAATAAAGTTGTTTCCATTTGACAGATTTAAAAAGTTTTAACTGAATGGGAAGCTGGGTATTCTCCTTTCCCCTATTACAAAGTAATATAAACAAAAAAACAAGTTTCTCAAAACTTATTTAGAACCAGGACACTAGAGTACACAAGTCTAATGAAACATATCTTTAGTTAGTACATGTAGACCTGCCCTAATGAAGGAAACTATTTGGAAGAACTCCCAGATAATTCTATTCTCTGTGCAGCTCTTAAGACAGACATTTGGGTAGAAACATAGCTAATTTTATTAACATGCTATTAATTTTTTCAACTCTTATCACTCTTTACAAGCTGATTAAAAATAGTTTATGGCCTAAGGAATGTTCTATTACGAGAGATTTTTAAAGAGTAGTCAAAATAAAATCCACACATATACTCTGCAAGGTTTTTTTTAATGTGTACATTTAATAGATTCCAAATATTTATTAAAGTAAAATAGTTCAGATTTGAGTCTTTTACCACAGGGATGTTATCCAAACCAAGTACTGTTTACCAAGTTAGAGGTGGGGTGACTAAAAATGTGACAATATTGTTCTTAACATTGGGAAGAATATTTCCATATAGATCTCAATCCAAAGTAGAGCACTTCTTTGGGACTGTGCATGTGTTTATAGTTTACTTAACTGCTTTACTTTACTGAGATCATGGTATTCAAGAGAAGTTAAACCTCATATTTCATCACTCAGAAAGCTCTCCTTTTGAAAAGGTAGCCCTGTGTGCATTTCATTTGTGCAGGAGTTTGGAGGTGGTTGAAGTTTGCTTTAGTTATGCACGCAACATTATCTACTTA
The DNA here is from genome assembly GCA_032595735.1 of Pelochelys cantorii. Classification (NCBI taxonomy): domain Eukaryota; kingdom Metazoa; phylum Chordata; order Testudines; family Trionychidae; genus Pelochelys; species Pelochelys cantorii. The sequence goes on along the minus strand of CM064329.1, from coordinate 40,538,092 downwards.
CTGGGTTCCAGAATCAGGGCAGTTTATCTAGTCTAGAACTTTTTTGTCCCAGACATGTACAGCTTGCACAGAACTTTGTCCTCCATAGCATTACTCACCCTACATAAGCTTTAAACAAAGGGGCGAATCGCCTTTGTTTCCACAGACACAGAGCTCGTTTGGCAGCATCTAACACTCCACAGGGTCAGCGGCTACACAGGCCACAAGGCAGGGGAAAATTAGGTTATGTATCTTAGTAAGCAGATTTATGTGCTATTCATACTTTTGCTCTAGATTGTGAGTTGCTCTCAGCAAGCTGTTGTGCTGCACCTGGGGGCAGAGTAGAAGTGACTTAGTCACAAAGTATTTCCTGGTTCCTCCACTGTGCTGGGGAAGAGAATCCTAGCACTGTTCCTTTACCCCTTACAGAGTGTATTCTGGCACAACGATACTAGGCAGTACATTGTGAAGGAAACGGTGACTGGCACTTCCCTTACCCTGTGTAGGAGGTACCTAGCAGCTCTGTGGTGCACACTTCCCCTTCCTTACTGCTACCTACTACCCTACCACTAAAATGCAAGTAACTACAACAAAGGAGAAAAAGGGAGCCTTGCCATAAGCTGAGGCTGTATTTGACCCTTTATGAAATCTTTCACCAGATCCATGAAGGAAAGTCCAGATCTGATTGTCATTCGTTTCTGAAACAGTACTGTTAAGTAACAGAAATATCATGATATTTACAAAAAAAGGGTTTCCATGCCACTAAGTTGCATACACTTGTCTCTTCCTCCTACTCCTATTTCAGACCCTTTGCAGTGTACTAAATTGAGCTAGGTAACGGATTTGTAACTGGCCATTATTTCTGTAAATTATTTGGCACCTCATCCAAATTCCACTGAAGTCTGTTGCATGGCTTTTCATTGGCTGCAGGGAGCATAGAATCAGACCATGAATCGATGATATCAAGTAAGGCAATACAATATAGTGGATTTCTGGTTGGTTTGTTTTTTTCAAACAAACTGAGCTTCCACTCTATGGCAATTCACCGAAGTGCATTATGGTTTGAGGCTAACAGGCTATGTCGGCTGTGGCCATTCAGCAAACAAAGAATTTAAAAGCAGAAAGTTGGCAAAGTTAAAAATCAGCATTAGTTCAACTTTTATTATAGCAGGTATATATCGGTGGTGAAATAACGCTTTGAAAAATCACTGCTGGATTCAACTAACCACTGCAGTTAGCTTCAGACATTTCAGCAGCTAAATAATAAATTCTGTGGTACTGATTCACCTTCACTAAGGTTCTTGCATCTCACTCACTGAGAACTTTATAAAATAGCCATGCTTGTACAAGCCTATAAACTACAGAGGTGTTTGAATGATGAATAATTATTTAAAATGAAGAATTACATCACCAAGTCAAAACAAATACCGATGGCCAGATCCTCGGATGGTCTATGGAAATCAATAGAGTTACATCCGTTTATACAAGCTCAGGATCTGGTTCCATGTCCACCACAGCCTGTCCTGGGCAGTAGATTTTTGTACATTTTAATGTAAAGGTAGAGCTATATGAATAATTTATTCTGTAAATTTAGCTCTTGAGGGTGAAATTCACCTCTGAGCACAGGCACATAAGACTTCTTAACATTTCATAATACGTCTTACCAGGAACGTAGGTGCTGACTGGTCAGAGGGGTGACTTTCACCTTGCTTGTCCAGGGACAACCTTCACTACTTACTTGATGACTGACCTCCTTATTGCTCAGGAACGATTCAGAATATCCTATCAAGTAATCAGTGTCTATTTGACTAGTCATCTGCAACATGATGTTTCTGTTTTCTGATTGGATGCCTGAAATTTACATGTGTTTCCATTTAAGTCAATTCTATTGTGATTAAGTAATCTCAGCCATTAATTACAGTGTGCAGTGCACCAATTATCCTTCTTTGGTGAGCCAGGGGAACTGAAGCACAGAGAAATAGTGTTTTGCCTGAGATAAAACAGGGAATCTGGAAAAGCTGGGAATTTCAGTCTTGGACCAAACGTCATACGGCTCTCAGTCAGACAGTTATCAATGGAGAAATCTCCCAAGGAACCTCTTCATATTGAAACATAGGCTCTTACAGAAACATCTTCATTGAACGATGGGATGAGAAAAAGCCTAATATATATTTTCATTGCTCAAGTCTCCTTACAGAATTAGTAACTTGCCCTGTCACTGACTCTAGTGCCATCTGCAGATCAGAAAAAGAAGAACCTGATGTACATATCCTGTCCCATCTCATTGGGCAGGAATAACGGTAGAAGAAAATTCTTCTTTGGTTACTTCACTGCCTATCTGGAAGACAGACATTGCTATAGAAATAGAGCGTGGGAGTATTTCACAGTGAAACCAAAACACTGTCAGAAGTATAATTCAGTGAACAATTTCTCATGCAGTGCTAGCTTATGAGGAAGAATACCTTTTTTACATGCTCATCTCCCCGTAGGTAAACAACTGCTGTAGCTCCAGCGTACCACCACAGTGCTAGCTTTTCCTATAGTTCAAAAGATTTGTTTGTACATATTGTGGCCCAAATCATGCCCTTGGTTACATGGTGTATAATGAGCACAGTTCCATGGAGTCCACTGGGGCCACTCACACTTGCAATGGGGAACTGGAGTTTGGCCAGTTGTTTCAGATTACTCACAGGTGTTTTATTCCAAAGCAGTTCTCTTATTGGACCATATCCTCCACTGGTATAAACAGCATATCTGCATTGACTTTAAAGTTATTATAGAGTCATACTAGTATTAAAACTTTGGGCCTCATTTTAATGTTGATATTTTACACCTGCTGTGTCTGCAGTTCGTAAACTGGGGGTCAGGAACCTGTTATATACTAAGAACTCTCCCCCTCCTGTATGCAGTGCCATGTACATTGCCTTTGCTTTATAACAAAGTGTCTTGTTGCAGTGATGATATACTGCATTTTCATTAGTGCTATATTCTTGTTAGAATGGTTAGTTAATTGAATGGTTCCAATTTATTCTGTCTGGAGCTCAAAAATTGGTTTTGGATATCATACATTTCACATTTGGCCTAGCTAGATACAGAACGGTTTCTCTCTTTATATTTTTTTCCAGTTTAACAAAATTGTAAACACATAGTGGTGTTTAATACAATTGATTTTCCACCCACCAGGAGCAATAGTTAAGCACCAAAATCAATGCCAGCCTTTGTAAACACCTACTTACTCTTGATCATATCTGAATGGTTTATAACAGATCGTGTTAGCACTTTAGGACAAGGATGAAGTGGCAAAGGAAAGAATGGTCAACATGATTGCCACCATTTAGTTACCTAAATTGCCTAGGATAGCAAAAGATTAAGGGCAGAAAAAACATGTAGCATCTAAACTACACATGGATTGCCTCTGACAGAAGAATCTGCTGAGGTTTGCTATAATCTCATCTTGCACCAGTGAGGATCAGGATGTCTCTACTGGAGGAAATAGAATTACACTGTCGGAAAAGGTCAGAATCCAAACTTTGCTGCTGACCTGAGCAAGGTCCACTTTTTGATCACCGCCACCATCATCTTCTGTCTTCATTGCTGGAAGGGGTGTTCCCTCTACATATACAATTGTACTAAATTTTTATGTTTCAACATGGCTGCAGCTCTTGTGCATGTTCACTCCCTCCACCCCTCAAGTTTCCCTTCCTGCTGGGGGTGGCTTTTAATGACAGAGTTCTTGGTCACCCTGGCTTTTATGGAAGATCCATAACAGTTGCTCCTTGCATTACCACCAGAGCTCTCCAACTCTAGACCTAATGTCACAATATTTGGGGGGGGGGGGGGGGGGAGAAATGTCTGCAGAGTCAGCAATACTTATTTTACTTGCTTTACCAAAGAAGCTTTCCATCTTCTATTTAACACACACTACATAAGGTTTCTCGCTTCAGTTTAAGAGATGATAAAAGCCTGATATGTAACTTTAAATAAAAGACACTTGAACACTAAACTATGTTTATCTCGAGAAATTAGAAAGGAGTCAGAGCTGCAAAGAGTGAAGAGAGATTCAGTTCTAGTAAGATAGTCCTAAATGCCTGAGACTGGAAATAAACAGCACACTTCAGAAGTAGAGAAATATATCCCAGCAGCTTCACCCATTACATCGATACAAGTTCATTTTCAACTTCTCCTATGTTTAGCTAACTAAGGAGCATAATTGTCAGAGGGATGGTATGCAATTGGGGGACAGCCTTGCAAATACTCCACAAGAATGTCTCCATCCCAAGGGATGATTTACAGCAGGAAAATTTCAAAGAACTTCTGTTTTTACTGGTATTTATTCAAGCCTAAAAAGAGCAAGGCACATTACTCTGATTCAGATTATTTTTAAATTAAGAAAAGAAAATGGGTCCAAGAAAGCAGAGACTCAAAGTGTTTGGCAAAGACCCGAGTATTTCATTCAGTCATAGGGTAATTAATTTATGGGCAATTATATTTCATTTGTGTAGTATGCTTGCAGCAACTCACTATACCAGTGAGGAAAGATTCACTTCAAGTCTTAAAGTAAATATGCTTTTAGGATACAGTATTGCCAAAATATTCAACATGGATATTATTGTTTTGGGACAAAGTTTTTTTCAAGGACTGATTCTATTCTATTCAAAGCTTATTTCAGGGCCTTACTCCCAGGAACTAAGACTTAGCAGCTAATTCTCTTGAATTAAATGAATTATTAATGGAATAAAGGTGGCACTGTCAGGCCTTCTTGTTAAACAAGAGAATTACAGTTCAGACAGATTTTCAAAAGCATTCTAACCATTGAAGCTCTAACAACATATACACTGGTGAGATAGTAACCCTAAATGGGCAGTTCAGTATGCCACTCTGCATGTCATCCTAAATCCACCATATTTGGCTGCATTCAAAGCTGCTCCCTGAATCCAGGCCATGGCAGGGTGGGGGGCAGAGAGCTCCAGTTGATGGAGCATTCTTTGTAAATGTGCTGCAGCCAGCATAATTCAATTATGCCAGGGCCATTTCAGCCCCCAGCATAAGTGGAATTAAAAGATGGTGTGAAGATCCTGCCTCCTTCAGCTGAGAATTCAGCCCATTATGACATCAAAACCAACTCTGACTGGCTGAACTGTCCTAAAGCAGTCCTTAGCTGAGAGCTGATTAACCTTTCTCTTGTGACACATGCACCACAGTTTTATTAGGTGACTAAGCTTTATAGATCCATTATTGATATTTGGTGATGCATGCTGAATTCAGTGTACATAACAGCTTTGTGGAATAGGACATACTGTAAATAGGACATTCTCTGAAAGTATCCAAGAGATAAAGGAAATTAACACCGAGATGGAACAAAATGCATGTTGAATAATTGTGCAAAGTCACTGATAAATAGGTGGGACTAAAAACTTTGGTTTCAGGTTAAAGGTGTGCGTGTGTAAAATGCAGCATGCTGACAGCCCTGGGAGCTTGAAGTCTTATATTATATTCCCAAGAAAGGAGCAGTTCATGTAACAGTAAAAGCTTGCTAACAGTCTTCAATGTGCCTCACTCCACCCTGGCAGAATTAACTCTAGGAGTGAGAGGATCGTATGTTCTCCATAGCCTAATCAGTCCTTGGTCTGTGCGCTCAGAAGACCAAGGGTCAGTGGACATAAGAACGGCAATACTGGGTCAGACCAAAGGTCCATCTAGCCCAGGATTTTGTCTTCTGACAGTGGCCAATGCCAAATGCCCCAGAGGGAATGAACACAACAGGTAATTATCACATGATCCCTCCCCGTCACCCACCTCCAGACAAACAGAGGCTAGGGACACCATCCCTACCCATCCTGGCTAATAGCCATTGATGGACCTAACCTCCATTAATCTATCTAGCTCTTTTTTGAACCCTGTTAAAGTCCTAGTGAGCACTGGGCATGAAGGAACCCTTTGATTCTAGAGCCAATTTTCCTCTGATTTGATCGCCAACATAGGACAGAGCCTCAACTATTCTATGGATGGGATGGTCTTCAATATTGAGCTTAGCACCAACCTCATCTGTGGGGCTCAGGGCAGCCTGGAGGATTATATGGGGGGGTGGAAAGGAGCAACCTGTCTGGGAGATGGATGGTGGAGTGGAACAGATTGCTGGGTTACTCCACTTCCCATGGCTTCTGCCGCAGTGGTGAGTGTTGGGAGGCTTTGCCCCTGTTACTGTCCTGTGCCCAACTCTCTGGTGATCCTCTGAGTAATGTCACTTGGGGAAGGGGGCTCTGAGGAAAGGGTGCAATGGGGCAAGGGTGGGAAGAGGTGGGTTGGAGCTAGAGCCTGGGGTTGAGGGAGTGGTTGTCCCAGACCCTGCCTCCCCAGGGACAGCCCTGCTAGAGAAGCCCTAAACATTCTCTAACCTATTCCAACTGCCGATGGTCAACTCAGGGCTGTTCCAGAAGCCCAGGATTACTCATACGCAATGATAACTTACCAACAGTTTTCTTTTTTCTCCAAGCGCACCTCCTCCACACAGGTGCACATGGAAAGAATGATCTGTGAGTTTTGGCACTTCTGTACCCCTGGAAAATTTCCCGATACAGTAAGAATCTCACTAAGCCAGTTTAAGAAAGAACTATACAAAGCACCCCAAAAGGGATTCTAGAACACGGCCTCACATGCTAACTGTGGCAGTGGGCAAGGATACACCCACCAGTAATTGGGAGAAGACCAAGCTAATCTCCAATAATTGTTAGTCAGTTTACTGCTTGATCCTAACCGTCTTCACTGGATTTTAAAATGCAGGCTGGAGTTAGAAAGCGATATGTCCCATTGTCGTCCAGTGACCCGTAATCATGTCATGAAATCATAGAACTGGAAGCACCTCAAGAGTTTATCTAATCCAGTCCCTGGCACTCACAGCAAGACTAAGGATTATCGAGATAATCCCTGTCAGGTGTTTGTCTAATGTGCTCTTAAAAATCTCCAATGACGGAGATTCCACAGCCTCCCAAGGCAATTCATTCCAGTACTACCCCAACTAAATCCAACCTAACAACTCTTGCTGCAATTTAAACCCACTGTTTCTTGTCCTATCCTCAGAGGTTAAGAGAACAATTTACCTCCCTTCTCCTTGTAACAGCCTTGTATGCACCTGAAAGCTATTACCAGGCCTCCTTTCAGTCTTCTCCAGACTAAACAAACCCATTTTTTCAATTTTCCCTCATATGTCGTGTTTTCTAGAGCTTTACTCGTCTTTGTAGCTCTTCTCTGCACTTTCTCTGGTTTGTCCACATCTTTCCTCATAAGTGGCTCCCAGAACTGACCAGAATACTCCAGAGGAGGCCAGTGGATCTGACAGCCATGCCAGGCCCCAAAGGGGAGGAGCCCCAGGTGGAAGGGGCAGGGCTGAGGGCAGCCAGCTCTCAGTGCTGTCTGGATTGCAGGGCCTTTCTCCAGCTCTGCCTGGAGTGACAAGGCAGGATCTCTGGCAGTGATTTAAAGGACCCCTTTGAATCACCAGGCCCCAAGCAGTTGACTCTTTTGCCCTCCCCCTCACTGGTGGGCCTAATCAGAATGCGGTTAAGTGCTTACAACATCCCTACTAATATATCCCAGAAGGATATTTGCTTGTTTGCAATGGTGTTACACTGTTCATTTGTGTTTGCAATGGTGTTACACTGTCCACTGCGACTCCCAGATCCATTTCTGTATTATTCCCTACTAGGCAATCAGTGTCCCATTTTGTATGTCTGCAAGGCATCCACCTACATACCACTCCTTCCTAGTAAATCTTAACCACCATCAAGGCCTGTGTCACTTGTCCAACATATCCTCACTGGGCTCTGAGCACAGGAGCCTTAAACATGACAAGAAGTAGGAGCTGAATAACAGAAGTTCTATGAGTAAGATCCCCCCGCTGGATTAATTTTGCCTAAACATAACAACTCAAATAACTCATCGCTAGATCATTAGTCACTAACATATTCTTAGGAGTTAGATTAACCGGAGAACCCTCTTCTTGAAAAGTTCAATGGGGGTAAATTAGCTCCTAATTTAGCTAGTCCTCTTCTCGCCTCACAGAAAAACGTACATTTGGAGAACTGAGAAGGGAGGTCATTTTTATTTACAGTGAAAGGAGAGAGGATATAGTTTTCTACGTGACAACTACGGAGAAGTATGTTTAGCTATTATTAGTTTTTACATCCTTTAACTACTGTAGTTAATGGAAAGGCGATCCAAGGAAGTGTTATAACTGAGATGAGACTGAAGAAAACCACAGATGAATGGCGTCAAATCCTTCAGCGGTTATGCAGGAGGTACTCTAGTTAAAGCTATTGGGAGTTTTGCCTGAATAAGGATTGCAGGATGTGTCTCCCTGTTAGGAACTGCCCTGCACCTGCAAGAAGAATGAATTACTGGCCAACCATATCCAGTCTCTTTCTCTTTCGCTCTAGAGAGGGTTGGGGAATCTTTTTTGGGTCTCACATACATTGTTCCCTGCTGCAGCCAGAGAAGGGGGGAAGGGAGGTATAGCCAGGGGAGAGGCGGGGGAGAGAAGCTGACCTGCTGTGGCCTCCCCTTCCTCCTGAAAGGTGCCCCATACAGGGAAGCGGCTCGGGGGCTTCACTTCCCTCCCACTCTGGGAATGGATTCCCCCCTCTCTCTCCTCTCCTCTCCTCTGGCCCTGCATGCCTCCTTACCAGCAAAAGAAGTTTTGCTGGCAGCCTCTGCAGCTGCCAGAGGCTGGAAAGCATCTGCAGGCTCTTTTTTTGCTGCCATCTCCCGAAATGCCGCAGGGTTTCACCACATGGAGCTTCTCCCTCCAGACAGATCTCTTGTATGCGCCTCTCCCATGTGCAGGAGAGGAACTGGAAGTATCTGGCCACGCTGCAGGGGAGATGGGGGAAGTTTTTTTAATTCGGCCCCCAGGACTCTCCTGAGGTGTTTCACAGCTGCTGGAACCCCATGAGGGCTGGATGAAATTGTTTGGCGAGCCGGATGCAGCCCGCGTGCTGGAGGTTCCTCACCCCTGCTCTAGACAATGGTATCAAATATAGGCTCAGTGCATGACCATGATCAGTTCACCTCTCTCTGGAGGGAGCTAACAAGTGGGAAGGAGAGGAGTTGTCTAGCAGGGTACAAACAGTTCTAACTAGGAGTGTTCTGGAGTTCATTCACCACTGGGATGCCTTCTCATGACTAGGTTTGGGGAATCTGCTCTCTGTTCTGTGCCCCCCCCCTTCCATAGTTACCTTATCCTCATTATCAACCATTAGTCATTTTCAATCAAGCCATTAACGAGGTGTAACAGTTAATTCGAACTAAGGACTTAGTTCGAATTAACTTTTAACTGCCACGTGTAGCCGCGGGCAGTTAGTTCAGACTAGGGGGATTTAAAAATGGCGCCTGCCCGGGAACATGCAAATGAAGCCTGGGATATTTAAATCCCGGGCTTCATTTGCAAGTTCGAATGCCTACATTAGTCTCCCTAGTTCAAACTAGGGGGCTAGTGTAGACATACCCAGGATCTTAGTCTGAAATAATCATACACACTTCCAAGTTCAGATCTGTAAGCAGTGCGTTCACACTACCAAGCACGTTATTCTGGACCACAGAATTCGAATTCTGTACTCCTGCTTTTCATGAGGAATAACACTCATTCCAAACTTGTAAGTCTGCAATAACGTTAGTGTGGACACTCCAGTGCTGCTAATTCAAAATAATTGGCCTCAGGGAGGCCTCCCACAGCTCCCCAGAGTGCTTCTTGGGGTTTTATGTGCTACCTCGAACATCCACATTAGTGGAGCCTGCCTCGGACTTCATTCAATTCTTCCCCATAGTGAGGACACATAACTCGAATATGTAAAATCAGGAGTCCAGAAGTCAAATGTAGTGAATTTGTAATTGTCTTTTAGTGTTGACACGGCCTTGGTGACCCCCCTCATTCTTGTGTTATGAGAAGAAGTATATTTCTTTATTCACTTTCAGCATACTAGCTGGGATGTTATAGAGCTCTATCATATCCCCTTAGTCATCTCTTTTCCAACCTGAAAGTCCCAGTCCTTTTAATCTTTCTTCATATGGAAGCTGTTCCATATTCCTAATCATTTTTGTTGTCCTTTTCTGTACCTTTTCCAATTCCAATTATATCTTTTTTATTTTTTTGAGATGGGCAACCAGTTCTGCATGCAGTATTGAAGATGTGGGTATATCCACATGATTTATATAGAGGCAGTATGATATTTTCTAGCTTATTATCTATCCCTTTCTTATTCTGTTTGTTTTTTCCACTGCCGCTGCACTTTGAGGCTAGGTCTAGACTGAGAAGTTTTTCTGCTTTTTTTTTTTCTTTTTTGGAAGAGTCTTTTCCTCCATTTGGCCCCATCTAGATGGGGCCAAATGGCGGAAAAGCCTCTTTTGAAAGAGCCCTTATGCCTTGTGAAACGAGGTATACAGGGCTCCCTGAAAGAGCGCGTTTGCACTTCTGCGAAAAAAAACAGAAGAGCAAATGTGTTTCTTGGATGCAGCAGGACTTCCATAGTCTTAACGTAGCCTGAGTGGATACTTTCAGAGAACTATCCACAATGACTCCACGATCTCTTTCTCGAGTGACAACAGCTAATTTGGAATTCTGTGAGATGAATTACTGTCCCCAAAGAAAACTAATAGGCCTGGCCAGATCCAAATTCCTGTTCGGTGGGCAATTCCAACATTTCAAAAGTACTTCCTAACTCTCAGGGTGAATAAACACTGGAATAAATTGCCTAGGGAGGCTGTGGAATCTCCATCACTGGAGATATTGAATTGCAGGTTGAATAGACATCTATCAGGGATGATCTAGAATGACGATGCTTGGTCCTGCCATGAGGGCAGGGAACTGGACTTGATGACTTCTCAAGGTCCCTTCCAGTTCTAGTGTTCTATGATTCTATGATCGTCGTTCTGACAAATGATGATATTTTCCTCATAATGGGAATTCTGAAGTTTGGTTTCAGAAGTGCCAAACCAACATTTTGTTTTTATTTTTTAAAATGTTCCTGAGGCTCCCTGAACTACCCAGAGCCCTGGCAGAGAGCTGGGCAGCTCAAGGAAATGTAGCTGTGAGACAATCAGCTTAACAGTCTGCTCCGGAGCTGGATATTCCAGAAGCCTGAGTTTCTCCACAGAGTCCCAGGCAGACTACCAAGGCATCCGGCCAGGGAGGTGGCAGGAAACCAAGCAGATTTATGATGGAAGTTTGCCTGGCAGGCAAATTTCGACCCCTGCCTAGCTTCCATTGGAATGTAATCAAAATCACCATATTCTCATAGTTGTATGCACTGTTGGTGTAGCTGTTGATCCCAGGATCTCCAGACCAGGTGGGTGAGGTAATATCTTTTATTGGAAAAATTTCTGTTTGTCAGAGCGACAAGCTCGGAGCTCACACTGAGTTCTTTGGGTACAGGAAATGTACAGAGTGTCACTGATTAATGCAAGGTGTAACAGACTGTTCAGCATAAATAGTTAACACATATTTTGAGGGAAGATGAAGTGGCCTATTAACACCTCTAAATCCCCCCCCCCCCCACCAGCTGCCTTTTCCCCATGATGGAATTAAAAAAGTAAAAGATATATAAAAGATTGTAAGAAGTGTGGATGCATCAAGCATGCGCCTTTATCATTAAAAATAGAACAATGGGCCTTGTCTGTGTGCGTAACAAAGCTGAGTACCACAGCTGTTCATTAACGTTACAGCCATTATCTGCTGAAGATCTTTCCTTTTCTTTCCCACTCTGTATTCCCTTGATTCCATTTGCAAATATGTGAGGACTCAGACAATTTCAAAAGACCTTGTCCCCAACCGAGTGTTTCTGAAGTAACACCTGCACCCTGAAAGCTTAGTTTTGTAGCTTAGTTTTGAATGCTCTGTCTGTTTGAACCTTCCATACTCTCACCACAGATGAAACAATTAGCATGGAGTTACTCATGCAGCCTTAGAACGCCATGTAAAATTTCTGCCAGAGAACATAATTGTACTTCAATGACTTTATTGATTCCAAATGATTAAGCCAAGTATGACCGACAGAGCTCTACTGACCATTTCTATTTATAAACACAGCACTATTCTGAACTGATTCAGGGTTAATTACATGTGGTTTCTGTGTGAAGCGTTTCTTTACTGCCTGTTAAGTGTTGTGAGCCTATATAATAGGGATGCTGGCATCTGTCTCCATTCACAAGTGGTCATAACTCCTTTTAGAGGCTTCTCATGGCATCCCTGAAGTTTTAGAGAAAACTTTTTAACAGAACTCTATTGTTGGAGGATACATGTTTTGTTTTGTTTTAACTTTCTCTAACTGTAGGTTAACATATACTGCCATCATGTGGGGAGAGAAAGAGCACAGGAAAAAATCTGTCAAGCTCTTAGCTTACTGGGACATTGTCAACTTGAAAATGCTATTTCCATTTGAAACTTTCTCCCTACTATCGATACAAAGATATTTCAGGTTAGTAAAATGGGAAAGGGACGAGAGATAAAATAAGAGGTTGGGAGTTGGTTGGTTTGCTTACTTTGTGTATCGGGCGGCATTTTGCATTGCACTGTTTTGTTAAAAGCCAGGTGTACTTTGCATCTTGAGTTTCACTCACACACACTGCAGATGGAGAATTCACAGGCACCCTCAGGCGCTAAAAAAGCCTGGGTACCAGTAAAGGCAACCGCAGCCCTGAAATGTAAGGTTCACCAGGGAGGCATGTGCAGAGAGGAGAAAAAGAGAGGAAAAGGAGGGGCAAGCACAAGTATATTTGGTGGTGTTACTGCTGTGGGCCCGCTATATCTTTCTAAACATCAGCTGAGGAACAGATGAGACTGGAAGGGTTTATTTTTTGAGACATACTATGTAAAGCATCAAATCAGTGTTCAAATAATTAAAAATGTTTAAATGAGTCAGTTTAAAAACTATCCAAGTTGACAGTTAAAAAGCATGATTTCTGCACCAGGCCTGCGCAGTTCCAAAATTTAAAGAGCAGCTATCACCAATAGGCTGAAATATTATGTAAACACATTCTAAATAAAAAAGAGCCTGAAAACAAATCTAAATCTTAAAATGCTAGCATTTTCCAGACCATGAGCTACACAATATGAATATGTAGGGAAATATGTGTTCTATCAAAAAATGAGGTATGATTCCATCACAAACATCAAAATATTAAAGTTATGGTAGCACATCAGTTGACACATGCCTCTTTTTGCATATGCATCTAAGGCTACCCTCATTCACACTGAGTAATATGGTTCTTCACAAGAAGTCCCACTGACTAACGTGCATAAGTGTGGCAGAATTTGGCCAATAACACTTGTAAAATAATACAATATAGTGAGTGTACTTTTCTTCCTTAGACCCTTTGCCTATGGTCACATAATCCTGCTTGCTTATCCACAGACAATTCTCAGAGTTCATAAAATTCACTTCTAGGACATCTAGCCCAAGATGTCAATGTAACTCAATAGAGCAACTCTTAATTTTAAGGCTGTAAGACAGGGGTTGGCAATAATTTTTAATGGGGGCCACTTCAAGGTTTTGGTAAGTGGTCAAGGGCAACACTTTCATGGAGGGAGTCAGGAGTCTGGGATTGAGGTTGGGTATAGAAGGGAGCTTGGGGTAGTGGACTGGGTTGCTGGAGAAGGTGTGGGGTCTGAGAGGGCATTTGGGTGAAGGAGAGGGTTGTGATCTGGTGCACAGGCTTTGGGTGCAGGGTCTGGGAGGGGATATGGGTACAGGAGAGGATTTTGGCCTGGGGGAGGGATGTAGAAGGAGGTGCAGGACCTGGGAGGGGCCTGTGACCTGGGAGAAGGGGGAAAAGCGGGTGCAGAGGGTTTGGATGCTGATAGCATACTGGCTTGGGGGGAGGTGTTGGAGTGGGTGCAGAGTCTGAGAGGGAGTTGTGACCTGGAGGAGGTGGGGAGAAGAGGTATAGAAACTTTGAGGTGACCTGGGGCAGGAGGGGATGGTGGCCTGGAGAAGGTAGCATGGAGGATAGGGGGTGGGGTGCCAGAGGCAGTCTCTGGCTAGGAGGCGCTTACCTAGATGGCTTCCAGTCAGCAGACCAGCAGGAACCTGAAGCAGGCTCCTTGACCGTTTGCTGCAGTCCCAGGCTGCTCCACATGGCTCTGTTCCGGATTGGGGATGGGGGAGAAAGCTTCCCACATTTCACCTTTACTCTGCAAAATTGCTCAACTCCTATTGGCTGGAAACTGGCAAATGGGAGCTGAGAAATTTTGCTGGGGGGTGGGGTCAGTGCCCAAAGCCCTATCCCTCCCTTCCCAGTGTCCAGAGCAGAGAGCAACCAGCCTTTAAAGCAGCTACTGTGTTGTAAAACTCCTGTCGAGGTGTCTGCAGGCCAGATCTGGTGGCTTGGTGGGCTGGAGGTGGCCTGCTTGCTGCATTTTGTTCTCTCATCTTCTCATTCCCACGCTACATAGCTTGTTTATCTCACCAACATATTATGACTGTAGGCTCTTTGGGGCATACAGAACAACACTGTTTAACACAATGGGGCCCAAAACTGTCTGAGGCCTTTGGGGTACCTCAGTGTAACTGATAATAAATGAAATTAGATTGTCACTTCAAAATCTTGCAAATCTTGGTGAATTCTTAGAAACCTGGGTAGAGTTGGTTGAACATGGATATAAGGAGCCATTTTGCTTCCATTCTAAAAATATGAGAGCAGGAAGACACATGGACCACTCCACCCACAAAAGTCTCAGGGTGTTCTGCATTAGTTGAGGGGTGAAAAACTTTGGCAGGGAAAATGTTTCTTGGAGTTTGGGGTCGATGTGAACCCAGAGCTCCAAATGAACCTGACAGAGTTTTCAGGGACATGCATCAAACCTAACAGTTCAGGAATATGAAAATTATATGAAGTGAAACAGATGGATTTGGCATAGCTCTAATACCCTGTTCAGTGGTAGTATAAATAAGACAGTATTGATATCATAGGTCTTAAGTTCTGCAATGCTAAATGTAATGATTTAACTTTATCTCTTCAATTGTCTCATAATGGTTGGCAGCAATGGTCCTCTGGCACAATGCAATTGTAACACAAGAGGTAAATTTGTCTAGGGACAAGACAGAGCTGTTTTGATGGCTGTTTCAAGGCTGTGGAAAAAGCCACCACAAACTTCTCTACTTTCTATTTCAAATGCAAGGCTCAATTAATTGACTTCACCTTCATTTATAAAGCACAACAGGGAGAAATTCACATTTTTGTCAGAATTTCCCTCCTAGTGAGAGACAAACGGAAGAACCCTACTTGAGTGAGATGCTAGTCATGGCATTTGATGTACTATTAGAAGGCACCTAGATTTCATGGGAATTGTTGTGTTATGAGAACCAGAAGGAAATGTAATAGAAATGAAGAGAAAAACAATCACTTACCTCAGTTCAATGGACCCATATGATGAGAAGAGAATTTTACTTGAAATTCCATTTGATGAAACAGACTTGTAGATGGAAGACTAGACAGGAACTATGTTACAAATATATTTATTTACAGCTGACACTGTAGTGAGAACAGTTGCTGTATTTGGGCTTCAATTCTAATTTAAGGAATGTTTTATTGGAGAGTAAAGATACAAAATGGCTTTGATTATGATGCTTCGTTTTTTAAAAGAGATTCACAATGTGCAAAAAAGGCAGACCTGTATAAATGACCCCTTGAATGAGGAGTTAAAATATGGGAGAGACGTAATATCAGGTAGTTTTAATATCAAGGAATTTAAAAGATTATTGTTTTTATTATGAGATCTTCAGGATTTTACATATTAGTCAGTAAGGGCACATCTACACTATGGCTACGTCTAGACTACATGGCTCCGTTGACGGAGCCATGTAAAATAGTTTATTCAGCATAGTCAAAGAAGCGGGGATTTAAATAATCCCCACTTTATTAAAATAAAAATGGCCGCTGCGCTGTGCCGATGATCAGCTGATCTGGCACAGCACGGAAGTCTAGACGAGGCATGGTCGACAAAGGAAGCCTTTGTTGACTGCTCCGGTAAACCTTGTTTCATGAGGCATACCGGAGCGGTCAACAAAGGCTTCTTTTGTCGACCGTGCCGCATCTAGACTGCTGCGCTGTGCCGGATCAGCTGATCATCGGCACAGCGTGGTGGCCATTTTTATTTTAATGAAGTGAGGATTATTTAAATCCCCGCTTCTTTGACTATGCCAAATAAACTATTTTACATGGCTCCGTCGACGGAGCCATGTAGTCTAGATGTAGCCTATGAGATAAGGTCAAATCTACTGTGGTCAATTTCTGGGCACTTGATTTTGAGAAGTCAAAGACCTGTGTCCCACTCACTATGGGGAAGAATCAAATATTGTCCGAAGTAGCCTGTCCCCATTAGGGAGCCTACTGTCAGCTCAGAGAGTGAAGCACTATGGGTAGCTTTGCACTCTGAGCTATGATTCTGGTGCCTGCTGGGTCCAAAACTCTGCTGTGGTTGATTAGAGGAGCTCATATTGGCTACTTTCCATAAGGCATCCCTCTAGTCCTTCCCCCCTCATGAGAGATAAAGGGAATGCAGTGTGCTTGTACCTTTTGGTGCCAGAGCACTGTGAGCATGGAGCCCAGTGTGCTGGAAAGCATAGTCATGCTCATGAGTGGGGACAGCTGCTGGTCAGTGGGGAATCAGTTTGAGATAGGGAAATTGACAGTCAATGCTCTTCTCATACAAATAGCCAAGACCACCAACAACAACCTTGTTGCTACAGAGGGCTATGACTCTGGGGAACATGGACAACATCGTGGAGGGCTTTGCTGCCATGGGCTTCCGCAACTGCAGTGGCGCCATAGATGGCACGTACATCCCCACCCTGGCCCCCGAACACTGTGCCGCAAAATATATCAACTGCAAGGGGCACTTGTCCAGGGCACTGCAGGCACTGATGGATCACAAGGGCCACTTCACTGACATCAATATGGGAGGGTGTGGAAAGGGTCATGATGCCCACATTTTTTGGAACTCCTGCCTCTTTTGAAAGATGCATGCGGGCACTTTTTTCCCCAAGTGGACAATCAAAGTCAGAGAGGTGGACATGCATATAGTGATCCTGGGTGACACATCCTACCCCTTGCTTTCATGGCTCATGAAACCCTACATGAGCAGTCTGAACCTCAGCAAGGAGGAGGCTGAGCAGGTGCAGAATGGTGATGGAATGTGCATTTGGACATTTAAAGGAGAAATGTAGGTGTCTCCTGACCCATCTGGACCTGAGAAAATGAAACATTCCCTTTCTGGTTTTGGCCTGTTGTGTGCTCCATAACCTGTGTGAGAACAAGGGGGAAACTTTTCTGGCAGGAAGGGGGGGCTGAGGCAGAGCACCTAGCCCAAGGGGTTGAGCAGTTGAACACCAGTGCCATAAGGAGAGCACAGCAAGGGACAGTGCGATTCAGAGATGCCTAGAAGGATAGTTTTATGAAAGTCCTCTTTTGAGACTCTTCCCCATGACTCTACACAACCTGCTCCTGCATTTCCCGTGTTTTCCTTTAATCCCCCACCTTACCCCACCCCACCCCTGCATTCAAATAATAAAAAGTCCGTTCTTCAATGAACATGAGTGTTTATTAGGGGAAAACAACAGGGAAAGGACAGAACTGGGAACAGGAAGGGGGGAGAGGACTCAGGAATGAGAGTGGGACGACCTCCTGCCTCCCAAGTGCCTGGAAGCTCTGGCTAGCCATGATTCCCCCCCTCCCCACCTCACCCCACCCCACCCCGCCCCACCCATGTCCTGGAGCCCCCACAGCCTCTAGCTACCCTGGGGGTAGAAACCACAGGGCTGGTGGAGGAATGACAGTCAGGGGTTCCATTTCAGATTTTGGTGGAGGGGCGACCTGTGCTTACTGTGATTTGGGGGAAGAGTGACACATGGGCGTGGCCAGATTGAGGAGAGCAGCTTCAGCAATGTTACTGAGCATACTCCGTACAAACCAAATAGCAAATTGGGGGGGACCAATCCCATTCCCCCTCCCCACATACACACATCACCTCTTTCTAGGGCTATTAAGGCAATGGAAAACTCTACTTTTTTTGATAGCTAATTTAGCAATTCGCTAACAAGGACACTGTATCTAATTCTTATATGAAAGAAAGAAAATGCAATAAGTATCAGACCCACTCAGCTCTAATATTAACATGTTCCAACATCTGGAAGCAAGTCATTTAAGGGACACTGCTTAGCCTTAAAATTGTAATCTATATTCTTACTTTGTTACTAACTTTGCAGGGAGAGAGAGAGAGAGAGGCAGAGAGACTGTCAGGATTCTTGGGCTCTATCTCAGCTCTGGAAGTGGAGAGGAGTCTGGTGGGTTACAGCAGGGGGAAGATACATTTGGGCTCTGTGTAAGATCATAATGGTCATACTGGGTCAGATCAATGGTCCATCTAGCCCAGTATCCTGTCTTCCAACAGAGGCCAATGCCAGGTGCTTCAGAAGGCACAAACAGAAGAGGCATTCATCAAATGACCCACCCCCGTTGCCCCATTCCCAGCTTCTAGCAAAGAGAAACTAGGGACAGCATCCCTGCCCATTCTGGCTAGTAACCATTGATGGACCTAACCTCCTTGAACTTATTTTGTTCTTATTGGAACCCTGTTATAGTTTGGGCCTTTCCACCATCTCCTGGCAAAGAGTTCCACAGGTTGAGCGTGAAGAAATAATTTATTTTGTTTGCTTTAAATCTGCTGCCTATAAATTTCATTGGGCCAGTTTCTTATGTTATGTTAGTGAAGCAGTAAATAACATTTCCTTATTCTATTTTTCCACACCATTCATGATTTTCTATACATCTAACATATCCCCCTACCCTTTAGTCATTTCTTTTCCAAACTGAAAACTCCCAGTCTTGTAAATCTCTCCTCATATGGAAGCTGTTCCTTACCCCTAATCATTTCTGTTGCCCCTTCTGTACCTTTTCCAAATCCAATATGTCTTTTTTAGATGGGTTGACCAGATCTGCATGCAATATTCAAGATGCGGGCATACAATGATTTTATATAGAGTTGATATATTGTATTTTGTCTTATTATTTATTCCTTTCCTAATGATGCCCAATATTCTGTTAGCTTTTCAGTTTTTAGACTCCACTGCACATTGAGCAGATGTTTTCAGTCAACTATCCACAATGATTCCAATAGTGGTAACAGCTATTTTAGACCCCATCATTTTTGTATGTATAGCTGGGATTATATTTTTTTTCAATTTGCATTACTTTCCATTTATCAACCATGAATTCAATCTGCCCTTGAGTTACCCAATCATGCAGTTTTGTGAGATCCCTTTGTAACTCTTTGCAGTCATCTTTGGACTCAGCTGTTTTGAGTAATTTTGTAGTATCTGCAAATTTTGCCACCTCACTGTTTATTTACCCCCTTTTCAAGAACAGTACAGGTCCAAATGCAAATCCCTGCAGCACAACACTCATTCTTGCTCTTTCCCCCCCACTATCTTTTAAGTGGAGTACCCGCCAATGTTTTCATGATGATCTAATGAACCTTCAATTACTTGAAATGCCAGTCTTTTGTTATTCTTAACCACCTGCCTCCTTCTTCTTTAGAACAAACTTCCTGCCCCAAAGGCAAAGCTGCAAGTAGCTCAAACTCTGTTGCATTAAGAACTTCTCTGGAGCCAGGACATGCAGACCTCAAGTATGAAATCAAGGGGTTCAAACTTGAGGGGAGGCCACTGATCCCTCCCAGCTTCCCCTTAAATGGCACCCTTGCTTCCCACTGTGTCTGGCATGTGTGCTAATAGGGTTCCTCTCCTCCTTCCTCCATGTTGCTATGCGAGATATCAGTCTTCTCCAAACCACAGCAAATGATTGGGAGCAGATGCTGACTGAACGTGGCCATAAACCTGGGCCTTATGCTACACTACTTTGTGGTTCAATGACACCAGACAACTTACTGGTGACTTGGCAAGGGAAGGTGTCCTACCACAGAGGACGGTATAAGGCTGGCCTCCCCAGAATCCTTGTGAGAAGGCTCAAAAAGTTCCTATGTGAGAGCTCCATGGAGTTGTACTGACAAGACTCCTGCTCCACCTACAGGCATGTGAACAAGCTGTTCCATGCTCCCCATGCTGAGTCGGCAGAGCGAGAGCATGCTGCACCTCACACCCTGTTACATGAACCCCCTTGTAGTTAGACCAAGTTTGTGAACTAAACAGAAGTGCCCTCCCTGGGGTTGTTGATGGCTTGAGAGACATTCTGGGAGGGGGGACTGGCTCATGCAGCATGACGAGCTCTTGGCAATTAGACATTGGCAGCTGGCTAGTCTCCTCTTTCTCATTCTCCTCCTCCTTGTGCCCCTCAGCCACCCTGATTGCTTGAGTTCTTTGATATTTACTCTGCACTGCTGGGCGCCCCTGGAATAGCCTCTAGCCACGAGGTAGGGTGCGATCCTGCTGTATGTGTCAGCGTTCCGCTTGCTGGTTCTGAGCTTGGGCAGGATGACTTCATCTCCCCACTCCTCAGTGAAGTCCAAGATTTCCTGGACACTCCCAGCTTGTGCTCTTTTGTTCTCCTGGGAACTGGAGACTGTGGGAACAAAAGTACTTGCAGTTGTTGCAGTGTTGGAAAGATTGTTGTCAGAATTCATCTCCTCATGTACTGTGGTGTGCTGTTGGCTCACAACACTGGCCATGTGGGACAGGCCATTCTATTGTTCCTGGGGCTTTTTGAGCTCACCAGAAGAGCAGTAGAGTCGGAAGTTCTGGCCAGAGCAGTCAGAGCGGGAAGCTGTGGGAGGCCTCCTAGAGGCCAATAGCATCCAATTTCTGGCAATGCTGTGTCTACACTAACGTAACTTCGACCGTGCAAGGTTGGGAATAGCATTACTCCTGGAGAAAAGCAGGAGTACAGAAACTGACTTCAGTGGCCCCTAAGGATGACTCAGATGGCTTGTTAATGTGGATGCATCACTTAGAAAATCGACATGTGGGGCTATGGTCGATGTAAAATCCTAGAGTAGTCCAGGCCTAAGGGGCAAAATTCATAGGATATTTGGGACAGGAACCATCATTTTGTTCTGTGTGCTCGTCCCTATACAAACAATGGGGCTCTGGCCTATGACTGAGACTCCTAGGTGCTATAATTATAGATACACACACTTTTCCCAGCTTACAGGCACCACTGAGGAACCAGAACAATTATAAAGAATGAAGGAAGTATGAGGCTGGAAAGTTTTTAAAGTCTGGATTCTTATGTTGGTCATTTACTATTGTACCATGTAATTTCCCTAAAAGTAGGAGTTTTGGGTCCAATCCTGCAGTGCTTATGTAACCCACACACCTTCTGGGTTTGGTGTACTGGCGTAACTGTCACTACTCCCAACAGGCACTGAGGCCATTTACAGAGAGAATAATGCATCTGCTATACAGTCTCAGCTACAAACCAGCTGCCTTTTAGCTCATGTGCTCGAGGCTCATGCTCTGTGCCGCAGAAGTCTCAGGTTTGATTCTGCCCCCAGAAGACCAGGCTCTGTGAGTGTTACACTTACTCACACACTGTCTTAAGGGCGGCAGAATCAAGCCCTTAATTTGCATTTCCTACTTTCAGATATGTTGGTGTTGATTCTTAGAAGTATTACATAATGAACACAAATAATACAATGCTTTTGGATCATGAGAAATACCGAGAAAATTCATCAGCACATTCAAAGGAGAATTGGGAAGGTTGACTATTTAGCCATGTTATTGTTTCAATAGGAATGAAACAAACATTTCATAAACTCTCTCTCACCTATTCACACTGATGGGCAATGTTCCCTTTAATCTTTCCCATCCAAGCGCAGATTGTTTTCAATCCATGTGTGGAATACATTTTTATGTGCACCAAGGCATGTGTGAATGTGTACCACCAGTAGAAACAAAACACCTAGCTGTGGCACTCTGCTCCTCAGCTGGGTGGTATTTGTATCTCTCCATCTCTCCTGAGTGGCCACACAAGTGTACAGCTTTCAAGGAGCACCACTAAAGGGCCCAAAATAAGCTGGTTGGGGTGGGGTTTTTGTTTCTCACTTGTGTGCAGCCCTTGATTGATTTTTCTGTGGACCAGTGGCTCCCAACCCAAAAAAGGTTCCCCACGCCTGCTGTAGGAGCTAAAGACAGGAAGAAACTTACAACAAGGTTGTTGAGTCTATTCTGTGGACTCAAGTACCACTACTTATATGGATCATAAATTGTGACTATGATTTTTAAGCTATGGTTGCAGCTATTTTAGTTACTGTAAGGCAAAGGTGAAAGTAAGCAGGTGCACCTGGGTGCACAGCTCAGGCAGGAGGTGGGAGAGCTGCGGCAAAAGCCAGAAGGGAACTATTTAAAGAGCTGGCAGGGATCCATGTTGCAAAAGGACAGGACCTGTAAGAAATGTTAAATTATTTTCACCCCTGCCATAAGGCAAGTTTTGCCTGGGTTCCAATAGAAAAGACTAACTGGGAACATACCTGACCCTGCAACATACCTTAACCTTCTTTGCTGAAATAAGTGGAAGTGTTATCTAAGGGCTGCAAGTCAATATATCTCTACAAAACTTATTATCAAGCAGAAAATATCATTTTCTATGAGCACATTGTTTATGAACAATTTGTTGTGGCCAGGTGTGAGGAAGAGTTTGGAGGAGTTTCTGCCTTTAACTGAAAGCTGGCTGCCTGATGGAAAGAGAAGAAAATACATGAGGAACTTTTACCATGATGGATTTCTTCTCTCTGTTTGCCTGAGAATACTAAGCAGGATCAGCTTGCCTGGCTTTCTTTCTGTGCAAGTAAATAGCACAATTCGAATGGTCCAGTACTGCCTGTTCTCTTCCACAGAGGGAGCAGAAGTGTTTTATTTCATTCATCATTTACAACTCCTTGTAGAGATTTCTCAAAGTCAGTAGGGTTTAAAAAGTTAATGAAAGAGCAGTTCATGGTGTGAAAGTTCTCTCATGGTGAGGGCTACTGTGAGGGTGCATTTGGGCATGGGGGAGGGGGACTACTGCAGGTACGCTGCCCTGTTAATAATCTAATTTCCCATGCACTGCACTAGCTACAAAATCGTTTAACTCTGGCTAGTAACAAAGAAAAGAAGACAGATGGAATAAATATTCTTTTAAATTTAAAAATGGTGCTGCATCTAGGGAGCAATACACTGGGAACTGACTATGCCCACAGATTTCATTTGCACACACAGTGCAATGGAAGTGGAGTAAATTAGAAAGAATGGGATAACATTGTTTTACTCTGTAAAGTTCAGGTCCTTTGGGCACTGACATTGATTTTAACCTGCTTTGTTGAAGTGAATCTTAGCAGAGTGTGATGAACTGGTTAGTACGTGTGTATTTCTGCTGGAGGGGGTTGGAACTGTTCAACCATGTGTCACAGCCCTGAACAGCTAAAGGAGAGTCTCCATTAGCCCATGTAACAGCCTCCTAAGTATTTGAAGCTGGTAATTCAGAATGCAGTCCCTGCTGTCATGAAGTTCAAAGCCCTTCCCTGAACAGGCATGTCATGCAGGGGGACTTCATGGGGTGCACCTTTTCGGAGAGGGTAGCTTGCTTCCCCTGGTGCTGCTGACCCACTGGGTGAGCCAGTGTAGGACTATGCCTCCATTCTGCCCCTTTGAACTGACATGGACTCTGGGGGGATGTGATGTAGTGTGGGGTTGCAGTAGTGTGTGAGTGTGGGTGGATGTACCTCAGTTCCTCCCCCCCCTTGAGCTCTGTCTGCATGACGGGGGAGAGGCCAGGCATGACTCACTGTGGAAGTTTGTCAGTGTCTCACCTCCTGGGGACCAGGTGACAAAAGATTCACTGTTGGTCTGGGAGCAGGACAATGGAGGAGGTGGAGCAATGAGGGGTAACGGTAGTTCAAATTAGGAGATTTAATTCGAACTACCTAGTCCGTGCCGCGTGTAGCCACGGGCAGGGAGTTCGAACTACGGGACATTTAAAAATGGCAGCGCCTGGGAACATGCAAATAAAGCCCGGGATATTTAAATCCCGGGCTTCATTTGTAAGTTCGAATGCCTACATTAGCCACCCTAGTTCGAACTAGGGTGGCAGTGTAGACATACCCTAAGTCTGCATACCCTGGCTTCTGTGGCAACATCGAGCCTATGCTGCACTGTATCTCTGAGAAGCAAATAAACCTTCTATTCTACGGCCTGACTGAGAGTCACATCTGGCTGCGGACAGGGGTGCAGGGTCGGGGGGCTCCCCAACGCGCCATCACAGGGAATGCCCCAGCAGAATAGTCTTTGCACTCTCCAGCTACAGGAGCTGCCATACAGATAAGCCCCTGCACAGATCATCTCCTAGTTTGCTCACTTATATAAGGCAGGGGACTAAATTCAACACCACATCTGTGCATGTTTAACTTTTTGGAATATTCAACATTTTGCAAAACAAATGCAGTTCACCTACAGGGGTGCATTAGTCCCTTCCAAAATTTGTTCATTACTGGGTTTTTTTGGTTTGTTTTTTTGCAAGGAGAAAGCAATTGCCACGCTAGAGCAGGGCAAAGGTCCATCAATTCTGGACCACCAGGAACCAGCCATATCATCTGCTCAGTTGTGCAATATCATGTACATTTAGGGGCAAGAAGGTAGAAGAAGGGACGGCCAGAACTATAGGGTGCAGGAAAGGAAAGTGTTTTGATCCTGAAAAAGGTATTGATTATGCCCTAAAAATTACTTCTAAATCTTGAAATTGTTACTTTATCTAGAGTAATTGCAAATACTATTCTTATTAATTTGTCTAATTTTTTTTCTTTTGTGAATATTTGGTTTCCCACTTGGCCATAATGTGTATTTATAAAATAATGGAAAAGAAACCATTAGTGAGGAAAGGTTTAACTATTCAAGCTAGTAAAATACGTTATGACGAGCATATATTTTCATATATATTCATCTTAAGAACCCAAAAATTCTAATGTGCATCATTTGACACCTGCTACACCACACACAGACAGTGAATGACAGGATCAGACTTACAAAACCTATATTAACAAGTTAGTTGTATATTTTTTGTTCAAAGCATGGGAAATCCAAACCTATAGCTCTGTAAATGTTATGATGAGAAAATAAAATGGTATGAGCATGCCACCCCTTTATTAGAATTTCAGAATAGCTCAAATATCGACAGGAAATTATGGTAAGATACAAGACCAACGGGTGCAGATTATTTACAGAAAATGTATTTGCAATTATATGACCTGATCGTATAACCCTTAACTATTGTCTGTTAGTAATCTAATATGCCTCCAGAAGAATCTTCAAATGAGAAAAAAATGTTCGATTTAACCTAATGGTGTTTTCAGAAATTCATCCCGTCCCTTGAGGGAGGGGGTTACATAATTCAGTTTATTCTGCATTGGTATTCTAATTGTATTTTAAGTCATGATGTGAAATCTGAATTTCGTAGCTTTTATTTTTTCTGACAAGCAAAACTTAAGGTACGTCTACACTACATGCTTATTTCAAAATAAGCTATTCTGGAAGTAATACTCCAAAATAGCTTATTTGGAAATAGTGAGTCTACTCTACAGGTAACCTTCAAAATTAGTCCAAGGCAGGCTTCCCTAATATGGACCTGCTACCTTGATTTGGAGCCCTAGGAGGCACTGGGGAGTAATTACTTTGAATGACCCTGAGGAGGAGCTATTTCGAAATAGCAGCTGGGGAGCATTCATACTAATGCTATTCCATAACAGCTGTTTCAGAATAGGCATTATTGCTCATGGAATGAGGTTTACAGAAGTCGGAATAAGCCATCCATTATTTCAAATTTATTTCAAAGTAACGGAGTTTCTGTGTAGACGCTTGCATTGTTATTTCCAAATAACGGCCGTTATTCCGAAATAATGCTGCCATGTAGATACTCCCATATTGACTTAGCAGATTAAACACAATAAAAATATAGCCATGTTGGAGCTCGAATTTGAATTAGAATGTATGTCATTGCTATTCTCTAAAATACCAGAAGGCGGCAGAAGATGCATTCATTTCTCTTGCTTCTGTGTCTACCTCTCAAAATACTGTTGTCAATAATATGTTATACTATTTTTTATTTAAAATGAAGGTTATTTTAAATTATCAGCTCACCTTATAAAAACATAATATTTTTAAATGATCAGTTAATTGACTAACTGCAGGGGAAAAAAGAAAAATCAACCGGAGAAGGAAATGAATGAATTTCCCAATGAAATTAATGACCACAACATTTAAATAAATAAAGTAAATTAGTTTACATTGCATGCAATGAAGATGTAGAAATTGACACAGCTCAAGGTGAAGGTGTCTTCCTATAGTTAGACTATTAACAGGTTAAATAAATTGATGGCCATCTGTGACATCTTCAGTTGTGCATGCTAAATTAAGAGTGTCATCCACTCTCACACCTCGGGGCTTAAAATCATCTGCCGGGTGAGGAAATAATTTCCTCCTCTGTACAGTCATGTAATTGGTTTGTTTTACTATGTGAGAAGACTTTTCTTCTTCTGAAGCATCAATTATTGGAGCAATACTCTGATTTGTATAATACTCTGTATTATTAGTAGTAGCAATAATACCACCTAAGATGTGCATGATGCTTTTCAACAATAGATTCCAAATGCCATACAAAGAGAGGACAATATCATCATTAGCGAGAAAGGACGACCTTATGGTGAAGGCATATGAGTGGGATTCAGGAAATGTGGGTTCAGGAAATGTGGGTAGCTGTGATGCAGATTTTCTTGGGCAAGTCCCTTAATCTTCTCTCGGAAGGCTTTTCTTTGTAATCCTGTCTAATATCTGTTTTGTGGGCATTGATCCTTTGGCGAAGTGTCTGAGGCGTTTGTCCAATGTACATAGGAGACGGACATTGGACAAACGTCTCAGACACTTCGCCAAAGGATCAATGCCCACAAAACAGATATTAGACAGGATCACAAAGAAAAAACAGTTTCTTGCCATTTCAACCAGAAGGGACATTGTCTCAACGACTTGATTACCTGCTTCCTGCTTCAAAGGCCTTTTAAGACTACACTTGAAAGAGAATCCTCTGAACTGTCATTCATGCTTAAATTCGACACTTTACACCTAGGTTTGAATAAAGACTCTAATTACCTCACCCATTACAAAGATAGCTTCCCCAATTATCACCTCTAATATCATTAGCTCACAGACATTTACCTCCCCCCCCATACCCCTTCTGTTCTGAAATTTGATTTGTCCTTTTCATATGTGTTCATTTTTTTAATTGTATCCTTTGGTATATATGGTTGTGACAATTTTCTTCCACTATTTGATCTGAGGAAGTGGGTCTGGCCCACAAAAGCTCATCACCTAACAAACCATCTTGTTAGTCTTTAAAGTGCTACATAGTCCTGTTTTTTACTTAGTGGAAGGCACTTTTCCCTCCATGTGGATACTGAACCAATGCTCCTGTTTGATAACATGGGGCAATGTGCTATTGTGTGGCTGTCTATCAGATGACATGTCAGACAGGGTTCCTGATCAGACAATTGGGAGAGGAAGGAAATGAGGGACTTTCCTTCTGTATTTCATTTCACTTTGATAATTTTCAAACCTGCTTCAGCCCTTATTACTTGTGGCCATTAAACATCCCACAGGGCACTCAGTACAGAGGAGTTCAGAAACCAAGGTGGTGAGCATGGTGCAAGAACCTGTCTAGAATAGCTTAGCACTAGCTGTTCTGTGACTGCTTGATATTATCCTGGGCTGGCCAGTTTTGAACAATTATGTAGGACAATTATTAGGACTTCAACAAGGTTAAAAAAAGAGCTAGATAGATTCATGGAGGTTAGGTCCATCAATGGCTATTAGCCAGGATGGGTAGGAATGGTGTTCCTAACCTCTGTTTCTCTGGAGGTGGGTGACAGGATAAGGATCATGTGAGGATTACCTGTTGTGTTCCCTCCCTCTGGGGCATCTGGTATTGGCCACTGTTGGCAGACAGGATACTGGGCTGGATGGACCATTGGCCTGACCCAGTATGGCCCTTCTTATGTTCTTATGTAATTACACCACCATCAAAATGTGCTAAGTACTGTATAAACATTTTAGATCAGGAAGCAGATCTTCAGCTGGTATATTGTAACATACTTCCACTGATTTCACTGAAAAGATAATACTTTATACCACCTGAGCATCTGCCCTGTATATAGTCCCTTCCCTAAAGATCTTGCAATGTCTCCAATCAAACTCAAACATTTATGTGTAAAAATAACTTTGCTTAGATGAGTAGAATTTTTCCTGTGAGCAAAACTACTCACACATGTTTTTGCAGGATAGGAGCCTAAAAACACATACAACCCTAAAAACCACCAAAGCCATACAAATTACTGATGGGTGAGGGAAAGGGGTACAATATACAAGCAAAATGCTTGAAATATGTTTTTATGTGTCTTCCTGGTTCCACATTTGTTTGGGAGATGGGAATGACAGAAGTTATGATTTACACAGAGATTATTTTATTAAACCTTCCTTACCTATTTCCATTATTTTAAATTTCTCTAAGACATTTCTTTGTTTTCCAATTTTATTAGTCATTTCAGTTGGAGTGACTAAAACCCATGACTAAGAGAGCCTAGATTAGGCTAAAAATAATATAATACAAGAGTAATTACTAGAAGTGTAATTAACATTTAAAGAGAGAATTTTGCACTCTTTATTTTATGTGCTCTATAATTTTCTCATACTCACAAAATCCAAAAGTGTCAAATTCATTTTGGAACATTTTCTGCCAGGTAACATGAGATTTACAAAGGTCTGGAAATACTCATTTTCTCTTTATTTTTCTTTTTTTTTTAAATCACAAACATCACATGTTTTAGTTTAGTTTAATGGTTTGATAATACAAGATTGGGATTGTAAAAAATGAAAATAATGTATATATTGTTGAGTAATGGAATCTTAACAGGAAATATATTAATTTAATAATCTGACGCCTTTACACTGAAAAATTTTAGTTGTTTTTTAGAATTCAACAGTAGGAATTGGTCCAGGAGTCCTTACTGCATATATTCAGTAAATGGCTAGGGAAAAATTCAATGGGTCTGATGTCTTGTTTACATAAGATGGTAGTGTCCATTATGCAAAATTTAGTTAGATGACTATAAACTTCCTTGTGGACATTCTTATTTGGGCTTAATTTTTTGTCTGTGTTTCTTTTGCTTCAGTCAATTAGGAAGTGGTTTAAATTAAACCAAAATAAGTGTCCATCCAGGGGGGGCTTCACAAGTTTAAATAAAATCTACACAATAAAATATTTAAGTTAGTTTTTGTAATTTCCTGTGTAGACAAGGTCTGATTTTCTAGCCATAGGCCAGGGCTTCGATGTGCTAGGTCCCGCATAAACAGAGATAAAAAAAGATGGGAAGACCTTACCATCTATGTATGAGACACAAGACAATGGATGGTGGAGAACAACAAATAGCAACCCAAAACCAATGTGACAAGACTAGTCAGCATTACACGCAGCATGCTCATCACGCCCACTGCCTACAAGTCACAATAGAGGGGTATTCCTCAAGGGTTCTCAAACTGCATTATATAGCAAGCCCTTAGTGACAACAAAAATTAGTACATGACCCCAGGAGTGGGACCTGAGGCCCAAGCCTCACCAAGTCCTACTGCCCCAAATGGGAGGCTTCCAACCCAAGTCTCACTATACAGGGCAGAAACTGGAGGCTTTGGCTCCAGGCAGTGGGGAAGGATTGGTCTCGGGCTTCAGGCTCCAGTGTGTTTACACCCACTCCACTGACCCCACTGAAACAGGGTCATGACCTGCTTTGGGGTCCTGACCCACAGTTTTGAGAACCACCATTTTAAAGTGTGATTTTAAAGGAGGACATTGAGATGAGTAACACCTTGAGTAACACCTTGCTCTCCATTGAAAACAGGTGGACGGTTTGCAGAAGGAAAGTACTCTTCAGAGAGTAAGGCTGGCAAAATCAGGTCCTGAATACTGTTTTAAAATCTGCCTTTGTAAAACTATTTTTCAGTAATAGGTCTTGATTATATATCAAGCAAAAGTCAAGAGAGTAAATGCCAGAAAAGGACGCTCCAGAGCACTTCTTTATATTGTGAGTTTCAAGAATGTAGCTACATGCATAGAACATGAGCTGGTCAGTGCTATGACAATTTTATCCCCTGAAGTGAAGGAAAAAGTCCTGGGAAGGAAAAACCCCTCTGTGTTTATGAACTCAAGCCCCTCAACATACTGACACATTTCAAAGCCTAGCATCTAGGAAGAGGGGAAAATTCCCTTGGTAAGAAAGTTGTAATAATACTGTCATCAAGAAATGAAATGCTTTGTTAAATATTTGTCAAATAATAAAGCATTAAATCCTTTTTCATGTGTTTTTGGCTTTCAGTGTGATGGAGTTTTATGTCAAACTTTTTTTAACTGCATTATCACCCATGAAAAGGCATCCTTTGTTCTATTTTTATTTCTTTTTATCTTTACATCTTCTCTGATGTAGCAATTTTACTGCCAGGATATATTTCAGTTTCAGACCCTTATCAGAGCACACTCACAGTCTTCCATAACTACCTGGAAATCTGTTTGATTTATGAAATCAATAAATAGATTAACAATTGTATATAAATATAACCAAGTAAGGCAGAAATAAACACCTCACAGGTATTTCTTAAATGGAAAATGCAAAAATAACCCATCTTAGAAAATCAATGACCCTTTTTCAGCTGTGACCATTTTCAGTTTCTGTTGAGGTGTGCACTATTGTGTTAGAGTGTCTATCCAAGCCTGGGGCTTTGGCAGCTTGCGGGATGAAGGAAGAGTGATATAATATTGATAAGACTGGGGAAAATCAATTGGAAGAATTACAGAGGTAATTACGCTATTGTGTTCATGTTCTTTTGGATCCTTGGTTGCTTCTGGGTTTCCAGCTGACAGTAAGGCCAGGAGTGTGTCTCTGTATTTGTCAAGACAGATGCAACCACTTCTTTCTGACGTGGAACTTGCCACAGTTATCTATACCACAGTCACTATCAAAATGGATGACTCATTACAAACTGCAGTTGTGGTGACAGCAAAACACCACTCAAAAATTTCAGCTCCTGCAGATACATGGCCCATTTAATTATCAGTATTTCTTCTACAGGTTGGATCTCCCTGGTCTGGCACCCTCGGGGACCTGACCAGTCTGGGACTATGTCTAGACTACAATGATCTAGACATTTGGCTTTTTCCGATAGTTGCATACCTTTTTCCAATAGTTGCATATCTTTTCCCTATAGTTTTTTTGAAAGAGGTTTTTCTGAAATTTGGCCTGTCTACACTGGGCCAAATTTCAGAAACTCCTCCTCTTTCGGAAGAGCCCTTCTTTCCACATGGAAAGAGGAAGACAGGGCTTCCAAAAGAGCGTGTCTACTCTGCTGCAAAAAAAGCGGAAGAGCAGACGCGTTCCCTGGACGCAGTGGAGTTTTTCCCCATAGTCTAGACGTAGCCTGGACAAGGGAATTTGCTGGACCAGAGGAGATCTGGGAGAGAGTGGGGTGCCTGCCTGCCCGCTGGCTCCTCTCCTCAGCGTTGCCTGACCAGAGAATCCTGGACCACAGAGATTCAACCTGTACAAATTGCAATATTCTTGAGCTGCAGAGACTGCAGAGGTTATTACTGCAATTCAAGAGCTCTATTTTGATGTCTGGAACCTGTTATGGTTTATATCTTATGCAACTTAGCTATCCGCGACTTTATGGTTTAACAAGGCATTGGAGTTTAGTTTGGATCTCTCAACTGACAATGCTTAAATGGTTTGTTAACTTGGAGACCAGTTCATTCTCATAAGAGAGCTCTTGCCCCTGAAATTCATTCCCTCATTGATCCAACAAAATCTGGACCTTGAGTGTGAAGTCTTTGTTCTAGTACAAGCTTATTCTGGGAGGGGAGTCGTTTGCAGGGGGGTGAATTCTGGATCATGGTGGGTTTTTTTTCCTCTCAGTAGTAGTTGATGTGCGGGGTTGGTTGTTTTTATTGTAATCATGCCTGGATATTAATGAGCAGGTAGCAACTTTAAAGGAAAAAAAAAAAAAAAAGAGAGGGCGAGACTGTACTTTGTACGTAGGACCAAACTGCACTCCAGGGAAGGTGACAAGAGATCATACTTCATTCAGGCACACTCCCTTACAATGACACCCAGTACATGCCAATAGTGGGGAAACAGCATCAGGGGCAGCTTCAACCGGTGTTACTGAGCACCATTAGTCCATTTGAGCATGCTCAGCACAAATCAAGCAGCAAACTT
Organism: Pelochelys cantorii; assembly: GCA_032595735.1. NCBI lineage: Eukaryota > Metazoa > Chordata > Testudines > Trionychidae > Pelochelys > Pelochelys cantorii. Next base: position 40,505,838 of record CM064329.1, on the reverse strand, counting down.
GCATGGGCCACATGATCCTATGTGTTCCCCCCACCACTAGGGGAACCTCTGCTCCTTTTCCAGTCTACAACAGAAAGAAGCCTCCAAGGGACTTTTGGGCTGTGTCTAGACTGGCATGATTTTCTGCAAATGCTTTTAACGGAAAAGTTTTTCCATTAAAAGCATTTGCGGAAAAGAGCGTCTAGATTGGCATGGATGCTTTTGCACAAAAGCACTTTTTGTGGAAAAGCATCCGTGCCAATCTAGACGCGGTTTTGCGCAAGAAAGCCCCGATCGCCATTTTTGCCATCGGGGCTTTTTTGCGCAAAACAGTTTTTACCTGTCTAGACTGGCCCTCTTGCACAAAAGCATTTGCACAAGAGGGCTTATCCCTGAGCGGGAGCATCATAGTATTTGTGCAAGAACACTGACAATCTTACATTAGATCGTCAGTGTCCTTGCACAAATTCAAGAGGCCAGCGTAGACAGCTGGCAAGTTTTTACTCCTCAGTACAGGATCTGCTGGAAAAGCCCCCGCTGTAAGCAGAAATGCAGCAGAACCGTGGCTACACTTTACTTTCATTTTCGACACTAAGCCTAATCGGCACAGTGTCGGAACATGAGTATGCAAATGAAGCCTGGGATATTTAAATCCCGGGCTCATTTGCACTTCCGAAGTGCTTGATTTGCATCCCACTGTCGGCAGAGGGATGCAGTCTAGACACAGCCAGGGACATGAAATAACCACACACTTGAGCATTCTAGCTCTGCCAACGTAACCACCAGTGTAGCTTCAGCAAAAATGATGAAATACTGTTTGCTGACCATTGCTTGGGAGGTGGGACATTCTTATAGCAACGGAAAAAATGCCTTCAGTTGCTGTAAGCTACATTTTTATTACTGGTTTGTGCTGAGCTATGCTGCTGAAGCCCCCCTAATGTAAACATGATCTATGTCAACCGCCTGGTTCAATGGTGCTCATTTAGATTCAGAAGTTATTTCAGAAGAAACTGCTGAAATGTTTGTTACAGCCCCTACTGAATCTGATTTTCCTGACCTGGCTCATTCTAGCACTGAGGTTATGTGGGTTACAATCATCTTTCCGGCTGCCATGACATGACAGATCACACAATCATTGCACACCACACTATGCAGACTCACAGTAAATGGAAGACATTCTTTCCATGGAAACAGCAGCAACTGAACTGATGACTCCTGTGGGTCTGCCAGGAAAATTGTTTTCTCTTCTCTTACAAGGGAAGCTACTTCAGCATGTATCAGCATTGCTCACACACAGCTGTACTTCCCTCAGGAATCGTCCACCCTACATTCACTTCTCACAACAGGGAATAGCAAAGGCTCAAATGCAATTGGAGTTCATTCCTTAATTTACCCTCCACATAAAAATTCACAGTCCCACCTTCCTTTCTTCAGTGTTAAATTGTAAACTGATTGGAAGTTTGGGGAAGGAGCCAAGCAATTTCATTTACGTGGTATTAACTCTGCAATGTTGTCATGAAATGATCCGTACACTTGTTCGCACCTCCACCTCAAATGAATTTTAAGTTTATCACTGGGGTGGGCAATAAAATGGAAGCAGTTCACCTGAGTTAGCCCCTGGCAGGAAGCCACCACGATATTTACTTGCTCCTCTGCAGATACGGGTGATTGCAGCTATCGTTGGCCATGGATCGCCCTTCCGGGCCAATGGAAACTCATCCTCATCGGAGACTCATTGTCACCCATCCCTACTTCTTCAAGCATTCTGGATACAGTTTGGGATGGGAAACAGTTTGGTTAGCACCATGTGATGCAACTAGGCTGAATTTACTCTTTGATTTGTTTTGTTGTGTTCAGTTTCAACAAGCACAGTCTGAAACAATTCACACGATCAACACCAGGCTTTTTGGGGGAGAGGGTTTAGGAGGTTTTTTTGTTTTATTGTTGTTTTTTATTGCCAAGCGGGTGTTTGTTTAGGTTTTTTGCTATTATTAATAGTTCACTAAGGGTTCTAAGAAATCTTTTGTGCAGAACTGGTGAAAAAAAAGCAAATTCATTATTTTCAAAATTCTTTGTGCTGCTCTGTTTGCAGAACTGGCATTTGATGGACTGACTGTTTCAAAAGAGTAGTGGCAAATTGATAATGTTTTCTGCCAAATGGAACAAATATGTCAAGATTTTAAAGGTTAACGTGACATGTCATAACAGAATCCAATAATGTGATGTTAAAAAAAAATACTCTCCCTACAACAGCATACAATGCTTTAGAGTACACTACTCAGAATTGGTATTTTTAAATAATTCAGAATACTTTAGATCAGATCCTCCATGGCTGTAACTCAGCATAGCTCTGTTGAAGTCATTGGAGCTACATTGATTTACAGCAACTGAGGATTTCCCCTTCATACTCCACCTTCAGTCTTCACGTTCATTTATATCAGCCCCTTCCTCAGTTCTTTCCTGAGGTCTCTATGCGTATGTCTAGCCTGCATCCCTCTGTCGGCAGAGGGATGCAGATTAGGCAGGTCGACATTGCAAATGAGGCAGGGATTTAAATATCCCGTGCCTAATTTGCATAAAAATGGCTGTTGTGTTTTGCCAACTCAGCGCTTTGTCGGCAAAAAGTGGCAGTCTAGAGGGGGATCTGTTGAGAAAGAAAGCCTTTTCCAACAGATCCCTTATGCCTCCTTCCGCTTTTTGCCGACAAAGTGCTGAGTCGGCAAAATGCGGTGGCCATTTTTATGCAAATTAGGTACGGGATATTTAAATCCTTGCCTCATTTGCAATGTTGACCTGCTTAATCTGCATCCCTCTGCCAACAGAGGGACGCAGTCTAGACATACCCTAAGGTTACATTTGAATCTCTCCAACCACTCTTTGCTCTCAGTGCCTCTGTATGGATTATCAAAAGTGGCAACTCTCTTATTATCTTCAGGAAATCTTTTCCCCTTCTGCTTGCAGCAACCTGTTAATTTTTCTGAATTTTTACCTTTAAGGACCATCTTCAAGGGTGAAAAGATCTCAGTCTCCAAGGCTCAGTCCATTCTTAATCTCCCCATTAAGATTGCTTGCAAGTGTACCAGTTAGTGCTTATTTTAAATTCCCATACCATGTAGATTAGAAGCCAGCTCTGCAGCTATTATGCAAATAAAACCTGCTCATCTGAACAGTCCTGTTATAGACAATAGGCCATACCCTCAGTGGATGCAAAGCAGTCAGTAACATCATGCCAAATGACTCCAGCTGAGACTCTAGCCCAATCACATCACTTCCTCTATAATAGTTATTTGTGAATAGGGTTGAATGATGAGAGGTCTTAATTAGCATTTGTAGTTTAAACTAGCAAATGTTTGGAAGTGCAAAGTGTATATTTGTAGCCTCTCCTGTTCACCAGCCCAGGATGAGGTTATTCAACATGGCTGTGTCTAGACTGGTGTGATCTTGCGCCAGAGCTATGCAAATGAGGCTCAGCGTGAAATATCGCCGAGCCTCATTTGCATAACTAATGAGCCGCCATTTTTGCGGAAGAAGCTCTTGCGCAAGACGGAGCTGTCTACACTGCCCCGTCTTGCGCAAGAAAAACCCTCTTGCGCAAGATGGGGCAGTGTAGACAGCTCCATCTTGCGCAAGAGCCTCTTCCGCAAAAATGGCGGCTCATTAGTTATGCAAATGACGCTCGGCGATATTCCACGCTGAACCTCATTTGCATAGCTCTGGCACAAGATCGCGCCAGTCTAGACACAGCCCGAAGGGGAAGCCTTGTGACTTTGGGAGACTAGGCCTGAGGCTCCCTTTGTGTGCTCTACATTGTGTGTCATGTGTGTGAACCTCAGACCAGAACTACCCAGACAAATCTCCAGGAACAGGCTTTATTCTGTAAAGAACATAGAACAGGATTACAGTTCAGCAGCCTCCTCTCTTGCTTGCAGCCTACGTGCTCCCAGCTAATTCAGTGTTGAGACCCTGCTGGGGGCAGAGGGTACATCCTGGCAGAAACCAGGAAGTTCTCCCATGCCACAGTTTGTAGTCCATAATTTGTAGTTCTTAGGGCTGCTCTTGAAGCACACTGGACTGTGGGGTACACCTTCAACCTATGCATCCAGTGGCTGTTTGTTTTGATCTGGGCAAAATTCCTTTAGAGCTGATGGGTGTAACCCTAACCTTCACTTAAGACAGTAAAAACTATTGAGCTCTTTTATAAAATATTAGTGGCTTCCAAATAGACACGTAGACACATGTCATTGAATACAACTTAGATGCCTCCAAGGTCACTCAGGAATTTTAACTGTGTGGGCAGATAGCTTTGCCATGAATATTTTGAGGAGGGTGTCGGAGTGCCCCAGCCCGCACACACACACACACACACAGGCTGTGTCTAGACTGCATCCCTCTGCCAACAGAGGGATGCAAATCAAGCACTTTGAAAGTGCAAATAAGCCCAGGATTTAAATATCCCGGTCTTCATTTGCATACTCATGTTCGCTGTGCCGATCAAGCGTCCTTTCGAAAGTGAAAGTGAAGTCTAGCTGCGGTTCAGCCAACAGCAGGGAGCTTTTTTGGCACGTTCTGTACTCCTCATTTTTTGAGGGGCTACGTCTAGACTGCAAGCCCCTTTCGAAAGAGGCTTTTTCAAAAGTATCTTTCCAAAAAGCCTCTTTCGAAAAAGAGCGTCTAGACAACAAGAAGATTTTTTGAAAAAGCGTCTCACTTTTTCGAAAGAGAGTCTAGACGCTCTCTTTTGAAAAAACCCTGTTTTCGTGCAATAGCAGCTTTTTTCGAAAGATGACTTTTGAAAAAAGGCAATATTCCTCATAGAATGAGGTTTACCACCGTTGACAAAACTGTCACGTTCTTTCCATTTACTATAGGTAAAGTTTTTTCAAAAAAAGGCCACTTTTTTCGAAAAAACCCTGTAGTCTAGACACACCCAGGAGTACAGGATCTGCTGAAAAACTCCCTGCTGTCGGCAGAGCCATGGCTAGACTTTACTTTCACTTTTGAAAGGGCGCATGATCGGCACAGAGCCCGAGCGTGAGTATGCAAATGAAGCCTGAGATATTTAAATCCCGGGCTCATTTGCACTTTCGAAGTGCTTGATTTGCATCCCTCTGCCAACAGAGGGATGCAGTCTGGAGGTAGCCTTTGTAAATAAATAAAATTGCATTGGAGAAACACCTAACTCCATCACCAATTTCTTGTCCACCTGGAACAAACTGCAAGATCCTGATTTTATTTTCCAGTCAGTCAGGTTAAAAAGGGGAATTATTGTCTGATCTTGGCTATTGTTTTATATTATCTTCCAAACAAACAGACAAACAAACAAAACCCTGTGGTTTAATATGTTAGGCCATGTTGTCACTTGCCAGAGATTGTTACTGCTGTCTGTGATTAATACAGAAGGAATCAATTTAGTGGGTCTGGTAAAGACATGCTAAATAGATGTCAGAGCATTCTCTGGTCGGCTCCAATACTCTACCAGAATAAAAAGAGTAACGTCAGTCAATGGGCAAGTCTCCCCCATCAACACAGCACAGTGTAGACACCACAGTAAGTTGACTTAAGCTATGTAAACTCCATTGATGTTATTCACGTAACTGAGTATTGTAACTTTGATTGACTTACGGCAATCGTGTAGAAATGGCCATAGTGTACAGTTAATATAATACATCTTACAGAATACTCTAACATTACAACAACATTTTACTGAAAGGTTACATTATTTTTCCTTACCAGCAAAGAAGGGTGAACTAGTTTTGTAATATAAAGAGATTCTTTGCCACGTTTTTGCCCATTTGTGAAACCACATTGAACTGAATCCTTTTAAAGGCTCTGAATTACTCACCAGCTATTTAAAATGTATATTTGTACATCAATTGCACAGAGGTGCTGGAGTCAGGATCAGGGCTCCATTATGGTAGGTGCAGTACTAACACATACAAAGGCACATACTCTGTGCTTGGGATTCCAGCTGGAACATGTTGGGAAAATTGTATAATAGATCCCTGTTTGCACAGTTTGTACAGCACATTTCTGCAGACTCATGCACATTTCTGCAGACTCAAAACATTTTTTATCCAAACAGACCCTGAATGATTAACCTTTTCACATTGAATGGTCAATGCTGGTTAGATAAATGTTACTATATTGTTTTAACATACATATATTGAGATGGACCTCATTCCTTTAGACTGAGGCTGTGTCTACACTGGCAAGATTTTGCGCAAAAGCGGCCGCTTTTGCGCAAAATCTTGCCGCCTGTCTACACTGGCCGCGAGTATTTGCGCAAGAACACTGACGTTGTAATGTACAAAATCAGTGCTTCTTGCGCAAATACTCTGACGCTCCTGCTCAGGGATAAGCCCTCTTGCACAAGTATTCTTGCGCAAGAGGCCAGTGTAGACAGCAACGTTAATTTCTTGTGCAAGAAAGCCCGATGGCTAAAATGGCCATTGGAGCTTTCTTGCACAAGAGTGCGTCTACACTGGCATGGATGCTTTTGCGCAAAAGCACAACTTTTGTGCAAAAGCACATGCCAGTGTAGACGCTCTCTTGCGCAAATACTTTTAACGGAAAAGCTTTTCCGTTAAAAGTATTTGCACAAAATCATGCCAGTGTAGACGCAGCCTGACTGTATTGTCTTTTACAGGAAAAGACATTGCTAGAATAAATATAAAGGGGATTCTTGACTGAGGCTGCTGGATATTGACCCGTTTTTCTCCCTGTCTTTCTATCCAGGCTCACTAACATGGCGATGATACCTAGTATCAACACATAGGTCATTCCTAAATCATGACTGGAAGTAAGCAGTTGTATTTGCTCACTACGTGGACCAAGTCCACAATTTTGACCTATGCCGTGACAATCATGCCCTCTATTGTTCCCATCTAATATTCATCTCCATTGATACTCATGTTTAGGATACAGGTACAGTAAGAATTTTACATCTGTCCCAACATCAAAAATATACCTACTTTAGTTACAGAAATATTTCATGTGTAAATAGTTTAGAGACTGGACATTCTTTTAGGAAGTGGAATATCATCTTCCCAAGAATGCATTCAAAAAATACCATATTGTCATTTTAAATATACTGATGACATGGGAGAAAAAGCTGGGATGGCTTTTTGCTAATTTTCAGCTAGGACTTTAAAAAGAAAAAAATCAAGCATACAGGTGACATGCAATTTCAATGTCTCTAGTCCGAACCAGTTTTCTCCCCCTCTCAAATCTACAACACTGATGACTGACTTACACTCAAACAATAATTCTTTAGGGGGGTTATTTTTAATGTTAAGGTTCTGTTCAGTAAAGCTGCAGTATGCCAATCCAAGAGCTATTTGATTCACACTGGAATGCTCAATAAATGAAATGTCTTTAATAATTTGTATTTTAAAATACAGTTAACCATAAAGATACATTTCAGTTTATTTCAGCCTAAGTAAGAATTCATGGTAGTAAACAAATTGAACCAAATTCTGGCAGCCTGGATGCCTGGGAGTCCATCACCCTAGATGTCTGGTCTCTCCATTTGGCTCCACAGGCCCTATTGGACATTAAATATCTTCAGCTGGACTGGCTCCGATTACTTGAGGAAACCCTTCATATCAAACATACTAAACCCAGTTAGAGATTATCAAAAGTTTTCCATCAACAATTTAGGTAGAAAGGTACTATTTTTCCAGCTGTCTGATTTCAAAAAATTGTCTCTTTTCTGTACCCTGATGACTTGGGGAGGATGGAAGCAGGGGTGGTTTTTTGCTAAATTTCAGTTGGACTTGAAAAAAAAACAAGCATAAAAATATCATGCATTTCAATGAATCCAGTCCAAAAGATTTTTTTTCCTTACCCTCTTGGAAAGTGGTACAGTTGGTACAATCCTCAGATACCATGGTGAATGACAAGCATAAAATAAAATGTGAGAAAGACAGAGAAGAAAGATAATGAGCCTTACCTCTATTAATGGACAAATAGGTTTTGCATGTGAAACATGCCAACACTTCAGACATATGTTAGTGCTTAACAGGTGTGGATATGCTCAAATTTCCATGGCCATTGGATTCAAATCAGACTAGTAATGGTGTGATCTGTACTTCCCTTGATAATAACATTTAACTCTTTTTAAAACGAGGAAAAGTGCTGGTAGCTTGCTGAAATAGTTAAGCCAATATTCCTCTAAAACGCCACTGCACTTATACTTTCACAAAATAATCCAGAGTGTTCATTTATTGCCTGATCACATTTGAATGTGATCATCCTGCCAGTGTGCTCCAGTCATGCACATGCTTTTCATCACTTTGCCTGCCTGCTCTGCTTTTGTATGTAGACAGCAAAGTGAAATTTCTAAGCCCCTTCTCTCTGAAGCATTTGAACAGCAAGACTCATAAATTTCGCTTTGCTACTTGCATACAAAAAAGATTAGGCAGGAACAATAGAAAAAAGATTAAATGTATGTCTTATTCACACACTCGTCTGCAATTCAAAATTCAACAAGTGGACCTCATTTTTCTGCTTACTGGTCTTGACAGCAGTAACCTTTTACTTTGTGCAGTTAATGAATGTTACACTCTGTAAATCAAATAAAGAATATTAATAACTAGTAGATTGTTTTGTTACATTTCATTTTTATCAGTTTGTGTTCTTTGCGATATTTTCCTTGTTTACTAGTATAAAACTAAACAAATATCTGCTGTACAGTTAGACAGCAAACAAAATACATTATGCGGCATTAGTAGCTTTTTTGGTTTTTTGATCATTGCTTTTTCATGGACAGATTGAAATATAGATAATATTAAGCATGTCTGCAATGTGGAAGATGCCTGACTCCTAGTAAGACTATGCTCTACAGAAAACACAATGAATACAATTACGGTACAGTGGCTTCTATTGGCAATCTTTAAAATGTATTATTTCAAGCATTATGAATTATGCAGTTCTATAGTCAATTCAAATTCAACCTTGTGAATTATCTACAGAAAATGGAAGTTTCTGACAAAGTGGCCACATAAATATGATGGCAGGGGAAAGAGAATCTAAGTAGTGCATATATTGCATAAAACAAAACCAAAAAATCTTATGAAGTGTTTGCTTGCTTAAATTTCAGTGGAAATTTACAGTATGCTTATTCTTATAATTCAAATTCACACTTTCAAACACATCACACACATTTTAGGCCTAATTTTACTTTTGTTTCATCCAGATTTATACCATTATTGTGGAGTGCATCTGGCCCTGTGTGTCAGATTTGCCAATAAGGTAACAAATGCACTCACAAAAGTATGCATGTGTGCTTCATTCCCCACCAAACCCTCTACCTATGCTCCATTTGCTTGTGCAAGCCTCACTACCCAGAGATAAGGAAACTGAATGATTTATTTTTACATGCTCCACAAATTCAGGGGCATTCAGATGCAAGTGTGTGTATGTACTTTCCTGCCTCAACCTATCACACTGATGGGAACAGGTGGACTAGTCTCTGTTGATAAAAGAGACGAGCTTTCAAGTTTACACAGAACTCTTCTTGGGCCCAACACAGCAAATGCCCATATCCAGAACTTAGTTTCATGTAACATGACTGTGGTGGGGCGAATGCCCCACACTAGCTGGAAGGGGTTAAAGTAGGCTGGAAGGAGTCTGTGCAGAGCCCTGGCCAGTTGGAGAGCAGCTTTTAAGGAGCCAATCAGGGTGTAGCTTGTTCGGGCAGCCCTGTATATGAGGAGCTGCCCAGCAGAAAGAGGGAGAGTTACGCCTTGTCCAGGGAAGGTACAGGACCTGGTTCCCAGAGAAGGCACCATTGATAGAGCAGCCTGATACCTGCCAGGCTGCTGGCCTTGCTACAAGGCCAGGAGAGTGCAAAGAATCACAGGGAAAGTGGCCCAGGGAACTAAAGGCAGTAAAGTGGAGTAGAGGAGGGCAGGCTGCCGCCAGAGGGTCCCTGGGTCAGGACCCAGAGTAGGGGGCGAGCCTGGGTCCCCTCTCCCCCCTTGCACTACACATTTCCACGAAGTTCAGATTGCCCCTGAGGTAAAAGGCTAGACTTTGGGGCCACAGTTGGCCATAGTGGCGGGTGAAAGGCAAAAGTGCTGATACCCTGCTGGGAAGAGGGTGTGGCCCATAAAGACTGTGGCTTGCCCCTGGAACAGAGGGGCTAGGCTGCGAGGCCACAGTAGTAGCAAAGACACAGGGCTCTTGATAAACCCCTAGAAGGGGGAGAAGAGACCATTGGAGTGGGCACTGCTGGAGGGCAGTATCCTGAAGAGAACGCCATGGTTGGGATGTGATGGGGGAGACACCAGCCTGACTGAGGCACCCTGCTGGTGAAAGGACGAATTCCCCAGAGCTACCAGAAGGAGGCACCACAGCAGTGAGTTTTGCCCCATGACCCCTTTTAATCGGTTAAACGGTTAAAGGCAGTGCCAGCACTGTGTTTGCCCATTTAACCAAATAAATGGGATTTTACATCCTTAGTGTGGGCTAGCTCTTTGGAGGCAGTGAATGTGGTATCACCTGTGAGTGTCCAGTTAGAGAGATTAGAGGCTGTAGGGGAGATGGTTTGAGAGAGATTCAGGAACAGAAGAAGTTGCTGGATTGGTGGGTGCCCAAGAGAGACTATGGTGCTGTGAATATGCTGCAGGCAATCTTCAGGAGGAGTAGAGATCTTTTACCTCAGTATTTGGGATTGGTGCAACCACTGCAGGAATACTGTTGGCACCAGAACTGGACACAACTCAAGACAGATGTAGGTAAATGGGAGTAAGTTCAGAGGAGAGCTCACCAGTAGGGATGGGAGGCAACAGGGGCAATTGCCCAGCGGCCTTGCAATTTAGAAGGGCACTGGTGGATGGGAAGATACGTATTTTTTTTTCAATAAAGGTTAAGAAAAAAAACCTGATTTCCTGCTGCTGCTCTGTCTATAGCACCCTCCCTCACTGTGACAGTCACCGTTTGCCAGAGTGCGGCTGCAGCCTACTGGTCTGACAGTCTGCAAAGTGTCAGCAACAGCAGCCTGGGAAGCAGGGAGCTTGCTGCCTTCTCTGGCTGTTCAGGAGCTGCTGTGCCTGCCATGCTGATTCTTCAGCTACAGGGCTAAGTACAGGGAGACTTTAAAGAGTAAGAAGCTTACTTTGTGATGCCAGATTTCCTCCTCCGGGCTGCAACTCCTTGCCAAACAAGTTCAGTCGCCCGTCATGCCACCCAAAGCTTGCTGAGAGGCGGTCAAGGCTACCCCCCACCGCCTTTGCTGCCACTAGCACTGGCTGAGGGAATGAGGCACAGGTCTCCCTCTGCCTTCGCTTCCGGCTGCCTGCTCGGAGATCTCCTGGTAGATGTGGTACACCATGCTTGTCATCCCCTCATTACTGTGGGTGTTGATTTCCCCCAGCACCAGCAGCCAAGTATTGTATTGTATATTCTAACTATGTTGGTCATATTCAGTTACATCTTGCATATCAGGGTTTTTTTGTCTTTAGATTACACATGAATCACAATTACCTGTTTAATTAGTCTACTTGATACTTTAGGTTGGCTTGTTTTTTTACTTGTGGTTCTTTAAATGTTTTATGTATTAATTAATTTCATTCCATAATGTATTTATTTAATTTAAATATATCATTCAAACTAACAAATTGTACATCTTCCATTTAGACTTACAATTTGTTTAATACTGGTGCTGTAACAAAAAAAAAGTTTTGTATAGTTGGTTTTCTTATGTGTTATCAATAGGATAAAAAGGAGTGTCATAAACCTCAGCGATCTAGTTCTAGGGGAGCCACTGACAGTTCTGCCCTGGAGCCTTTAATAGCTAGGTTAAAGTGTGACTTAACTGTGGTCTATATAAGTATCTACGTGGGGAACAAACATTTCGGAATGGCTCTTGAGGCTAGTAGAAAAAAGGTGTGACACGATCTGATGGCTGGAAGTTGAAGCTAGACAAATTCAGACCAATTTTTAACAGAGTAATCTCCACTGGAACAACTGACCAAGGGTCATGGTGGATTTTCTATCACTGTGCACTTTTAAATCAAGACTGGATGTTTTATTCTTAAAGATCTGCTCTAGGAATTATTTTGGGGAAGTTCTATGGTCTGTGTTATATCGGAGGCCAGATTAGATGATCCCAAAGGTCCATTTTGGTATTGGAATCTATCCATTAGTATGACCGCGGCTAGCATCCCTTCAGGACTAGATGGCCCAGTAGGTCTGACCTAATATGGCAATTTTTGTGTCATAATTCCTAGGATTTTTTTAAACACTTCCTTTTTTTCTGAACTACATTGCAGTTATGTTCTAGTAATCCAAATAAACAAACCGTTAAAAAACAAATTGTCAACACCACATCAAAACATGCACAGTAAACATCTATAAACAAAACTAAGTTTTCAAGCAGCATTTTCCTTACTTTGTGTATCTGTAAATTTAGATTATTAGTGATGACAGTATTTTTCCATGAGTTTGTGTGTACAATGAAATGTTTAGCAACATTTATCAGTAAAAATCTAATCTTCCCAAGCCTACTAGTGGGATATAGCAGTGCAAAGCATTTTTAGTACCCTCACGAGAATGGGGTGGACTAGAAGTTGAAGCCCTCTTCTGGAGGCTTTTGGCCTTGCCATATCCCATCCCAGAAAAGCCTATAGAGAAGTCCTCCAAGCAGGCTAGAGTGGCTGTAGGAGAAGCAGCCACTCAGGGGCCAAGTGAGCCCTATAAAAAGAGCAACAGGATCAGAATCTGTCAGTGCTTCTGGAGACCACAAGGTAACTGACGAGCTGAGAGAGCAGCAGCACTACGGATAGCTCCATATGTAGCACTTACTAGAGACTGCTGCACTATGTTGAGACTCAGAAAGAGCAAGGATGCTCCCTCCAGGAGGGAAAACCCTGGGGGAACCACACTGTGCCATAGTGAGGAACATATTGAGGGAACAGACTCAGAGGGATATTACAGAGGGCACTGAGTTGGACCCCGGTAGATGTGTACACTAGAATGGTTTGTGTATGTTGCACACAGTTTGTGTACTTGCACACACTTAGAGGGCAGAGCTCCCAAAGAGGCTTTTAAATAACAGGGAGTGCAGACACACACACTCGGCCATCGGGGGCACTCGCAAGAGGCGAGTGCCACTCCATCACAGGTATATAGGTTGATTTAGTTGGAAACAGACTATGACCCTTCTATTTTAAAAAGACATTTTAAAAATCCCTGATATATACAGGGTAGAGTTGACAAAAAAATTAAGCTGTATGGAACACTGACAAAGCTTGACTATTAGAATTACACAATATCATTTGGCAAGACAATTTTTCCCTATTTTATTGTAATATTACCATCCAAAATTACGCAGTCATGTGAATATGCTCCATTGCTTTGCAGGATGCTGTCATTTTCATTAGCTTCCTGTAAAAGTGCATGACAATTTTCTTACATTATCAGTTTCCTCGGTGGATATGTCTGCACAGGAAATGTTTGAGATGAAATAGTTGCTGAAGTAACATTGCAGTATCCATTTCTATCTGCTGTGATTTGCTGTATGGAATCATTTTATAAAGCTCAGCTCTCATGACATTAATTTAAAAATGGATAAAACAAGTCTTCATGTCCATTGACCAAACATCTGACTTTAAGAAAACCAAATGACAGTTGCCTTGGGTTAACCAGCAGAGCTGGTGTGCAATAAATACTAGAAAGAGGTTCTTGTCTGAAACTCCTAGCTCATAGGCTTACCATGACATTGGAAATGTTTATGTGAAAAAGTCTATTTCCTACTTTGTTACCAGTCTCACCCCTTCTACATCCTTCAAGCAAAAAACTAGGATAAAGCATTGAACCCTGATATCCTACACAGAGATGCGCACAAATTGTCTAACATTTAATTACATGCAAAAACAACCAGGAGTCCTGTGGCACCTTAAAGACTAACTGATTTGTCTGGGCATAAAGCTTTGTGGCTAAAATCCACTTTGTCAGATGCATTGGAGTGGTAATTACAGAGGCAAGGATATTTATATGCACTAGCATATCAAAAGAAAGGAGTTACTTATCAAGTGTTGGACCAGTGTTAACAAGGCCTATTCAAACAGAGTGGATGTGGCTTGCTCTCAGCAGCTACTCCCACCTGCCTCTGTAATCTCCACTCCAATGCATTGAGGAAGTGGGGTTTATCCACAAAAGCTTATGCCCAAACAAATCTGTTAGTCCTTAAGGTGCCAAAGGACTCTTTGTTTTTGCAGATAGAGTCTAACCCGTCCACCTCTGAGACTTATTTCATTATATTGTATGATTAATGAGTGCCACTTTAAAAAGTTGTGATATTATCTTCTGTGACACTGCTTTGCAACCAAATTGTAAACTGGGGAGTGGGGCAGGGAAGGACATCATGCAATAACCTATCCCATATAGATCTGGTGAAGTGGCAAAACTTCTGTCACACAACTTTACTCAGTGAGGATTTGTAAGACAGCAAAAATAATGTTGAATATTTTCACTGACATCTTTGTAAACACTTTGGCTATGTCTACAGTGCAGGCTTCTTCTGCAAGAACTTGTGGAGTGGCTACACTGCACGCACGTTCTTGCACAAGTACATTTACAGTACAACATCAGAACAGAGGGCTTCTTGCACAAGAGTTATTCCTCTCCCCATGAGGAATAAGCCCTCTTGTGCAAGAAGGTAGTGTGGACGGGCAACAGGGGTTTCTTGCGCAAGAGGGCTTATTCCTCGTGGGGGTTCCACTATGGCTAAAATGGCCATCAGTGCTTTCTTGCTCAAGAGAGCATCCACACAGCCATGGACGCTCTTGCACAAAAGCACATCTTTTGCACAAAAGCACATGGCAGTGTAGACACGCTTTTGCGCCAGACCTTTTGCTCAAGAACTCTTGTGCAAAATATTTCTTGCGCAAAAAGCCTGCAGTGTAGATGTAGCCCCTAAGTTTGGTTCTTCTTCAGCTGTGGACTAAAATACACTCAACATGACTAATCTAATCACAGAGAGAGTGGGGAAGGTATATGTTAAAGCAATCAGCATGCCGTGCAGTTTGTTAGTTGCTTTTCTTGCTATATGCTTCATGTTTTACAAGCCAAATAAATGCTAACTCAGTGCAAGTTACACCTATCTGGAAATGTATACCATGGCTATGTCTACACTGCAGGCTTTTTGCGCAAGAATGGCCATTCTTGTGCAAAAACTTGTGGAGCGTCTACACTGCACGTGCGTTCTTTGCAAGTAAATTTACAGTACAGCGTTGGAAAAGAGGGCTTCTTGCGCCAGAGTTATTCCTCTCCCCACGAGGAATAAGCCTCTTGCATAAGCGCTCTTGTGCAAGAAGGCAGTGTGGACGGGCTTCCTATGGCTAAAATGGCCATCAGAGCTTTCTTGTGCAAGAGAGCGTCCACACCGCCATGGATGCTCTTGCGCAAAAGCACATCTCTTGCGCAAAAGCACATGGCAGTGTGGATGCACTCTTGCGCAAGACCTTTTGCACAAGAACTCTTGCGCAAAACAGTTCTTGCACAAAAAGCCTGCAGTGAAGATGTAGCCCATAGGTTATGTCTCTGCAGTCACCACTGAAAAGTAGCACCTGCTGGGGAGGGACACAGGGGGAGCGCACCGGCTCTGCGACTGCCCCCTCCAAGTGACTCCTGCCTGTGTCATCCTTACCCCTTACTCATGTTGCTCTATGCTAGTTACAGCAACTGGTCAGAACCTTAGTGAAGGTTACTATTTCAACTGAGTGTTTCTCCAGGTTGAGACTGTATGCCAGAAACATTTGCACAATCATTTGAATTAATTTTCTCCATACCAATAAGGAGGGCAAGAGTCTAATCTACTCTATTGTTACATCTGGCCTGCTTTAAGTCATGGCCTTTTTCTGTCTGTCAGACATCTCTGGCTGCTCCACAATACAAGCCCTCTTCAGCACTGAAGGCTCCCAAGTCAGTCTTCTTGTTGGACACTGTGACAGTCTGGGTCACAGAGATTCCCTTGAGACTGTGGATGGACCGAGCCCCCCTACCTACTCTCTGGGGTTCTCCACCTCCATATCCTGCTGAGTGAGAAGCTCAGCAAAAGCACAGTCTGTCAGAATTGAAAAAGCTCCCTCCCCCCACAAAAAAAAAATGCTTCAGGCCAGCTCTATCATCTGAAATTTTTGTCCAAAAAGAAAGAGAGAGAGAGAGAAAGTCCATCATGTTTTCCATGAAACCCTTTCCTTCCCATCTTCTGACCAGTTGTAGTGGGTGCATTGATCAAACAGGGATGCCCCTTGACAGTAGGCTGCAGCAGAAACACAAAGAAAGGTACCTGATGGTATAACCAATGTTTCGTTAATTAGCATTTATACTGGTAGGAATGTAAGGAGGATCAAATCCTATCTAAAAATGCATCAGGAACTAGCTCTAATAACCTGACTTCTTTGATTTAAAGCTTAATTTAAAGTTCAACCTCAGATACAAGGCTCTGAATACTGTGGAGAAGAGGGCTTGGAACATGGATCTGAATTCTGAAGTTTGGCCTCATCATCACTACCCTGAAATAATCCCAATAACATTTCCAGTCTCACTTTGCTCTATCCAGAGATAAAGGAATTACTCACTGGCACTACAGAACATTATCAACTGGTCTCTGGGCCATAAGACAGCTATCATTCAGGCTTGCAGCCCAAACCATGTCAGATCTGTCTAGTGTGAAGCTGTTCTATAGCTGAGTAGAATACACTGTTGCAAAAGCTGGAATGTAAATATATAAACTAAAAATCAGTATGCAGACAAGGACTCTGTAAGTGTGGTCCAGCTTATGCTTATGAAAGCTGGCCCTTGGCAGAGACTTTCTAGCAGAATCCAGACATCCTTTGACAAGTTCTACCCAAATTCCTGCACACGAATGAGATGATTAGATAAAATAAGCTACTTTTGTTACTCAAAGGTCAGAATGTGGTAACTGTTCCTCTAGGCTTATCCAATGTCCCTGATTTTAGTGACTGTCTTTCTAAACTGTAAACATGATAAGTACATTAAGATACTGTGAACTCTGCCCAATTTTTATTATCAAGCTATTTCGTATGATTTTTTAAAATGAAAATATTATAAGCAGATAAAATTTGTGGATGATCCCAAGCTAGGAGAAGTTGCATGTGTTTTGAAGGATAGGATTAAAATTCAAAATGGTCTTGACAAACTGGAGAAATGATCTCAAGTAAATAGAATGAAATTTGATAAGGACCAATGTGGATCACAAGTTAAAAATGAATCCAACTGCATCTGAAAACAAACATCACTCGGGGATACATTAGCAGGAATGTTGTAAGCAAGACACAAGAAATAATTCCTCCATTCTACTCCCTACTAATTAGGCCTCAGCTGGAGTATGGAGCCCAGTGCTGGGTGCCACGTTTCAGGAAAGATTTGGACAACCAGGAGAAAGTTCAGAGAAGAACAGGTACATGAGTAAAGGCCTAGAAAACATGATCTATGAGAGAAGGATGGGAAAATGGTTTGTTAGGTCAGGAGAAGAGAAGACAGGGGGTATGTCTGCACTATGGGAAAAGGTCGAATTAACATACGCAACTTCAGCTATGCTTATTACATAGCTGAAGTCGAAGTACTTTAACTCGACTTTTGGCACTGTCCACACTGTAGGAAGTCGAAAGGAGCACACTCTCCCTTCAACTTCCCTTACTCCTCATGGAAGCAGTACTACCAGCATCGACCGGAGTGTCCCTCTCAGTTTGAATTAGCATATCTTCCCTAGACCGGCTCATTCGAACCCTGGAAGATTGACAGCAACAGCTTTGATCTTCTCTGTAGTGTAGACACACCCTGAGAGGGAACATAGTAACAGTTTTCCAGAACTATAAAAAGTTGCTAGGAGAGGAAGAAAAATTGTTCTCCTTAATCTCTAATGATAGGACAAGAAGCAATGGGCTTAAATTTCAGCAAAGGCAGGTTAGATTTGCTATTTGGATATACTTCCTAGCCTCTGGTTGGTTAAGTGCTGGAATCAGGCCCGCTGATGGAGAAGGAGGGGCAAAGAGGGCAATTGCCCAGGAACACAGTAATTTCAAAGGGCCAGGGCTGCCGCACTAGCTGTTCTTGATTCAAAGATGCTTTTGATATTTGCCATGCAGGTTCCTGGACTTAATTCTGGACCCCAGAATCTGCATGGGATGTATTGCTGCGGCTTTCCCCAGTGCCGGCAGGCTGGGTCTGGGGAAGGGAGGGCCAGCATGGCGAAGTGCAGCTGCTTTATGGCTCATCCCAGCACATGGGGTATGGGGCTGGAATGGCCCAGAGCTCTTCAGTCAGGGTGGTACAGGGAGATACTGGTGTCTTCTTTGAGCTGGGAGGGGACATTGATTTCTGCCCTGGGACCAGAATTGCTGTTGGTGGACCTGACTGGAATAAATTGCCTGGGAAGATTGAGGAATCTGACAAGGTTAGACAAATGCTTGTCAGGTATAGTTGAGATAATACTTAGTCCTGCCTTGAGTGCAGAGAATTGGACTAGATGACTTCTCAGCCCTGATCCACACTAGGGAGTTATTTTGAAATATTTCCCTCCCCCCCTTATTTTGAAATAATAAGCAGAGCATCCACACTCACTACCAAGCATAATATTTTGAAATAGAGGTGGCCCCCAATTTGCGATGCAATTGGTTCCCAGGGAAGCAACTCGAACCTTCTTTACGATAGGCGCCGTGCGCTGTCGTATATATGGGACCGAGGACGTAAACTGGGGGGTTTTGGACCCTTCCACACTTACAGAAATGGTTGTAAGTGTGGGGGATCATAACTCAGGCAGTCAGAAGTCGGGGGTTTCCTGTAACAGCCTGTTATTGTTAAATAATTTCCTAGTGTAATAATAATTTCCATGCCCTCAAAGTCCCTGCCAGTTCTAGGGTTCTGTAACTCCATTGTGTACACCAACACACTTTGTAACTGTGTTGTGTAAGGAGTGAGATGAGCAAGCTTTTATGGGATTATATATTACTTATCCCAAATACCATTTAGGCTCCTTTCAAGTGAAGGGAGCTATTGTGAGTGATACCTGCATTTTGTGGTAAGGTATCAAAATGATATGAGTAGCTTGTGTAGATCAAAGAGATCAAAATAACCAATTACTTTCAGCTGCTAGCCCTGCAGGTTACTGCTATTAAAATAGTACTTCGCACTTGGATAGGGCTTTCCATTTTCAAACGGGCTGTACAAATGTTATTCAATTAATTTGTGCAGGGCTACAGCAAGGTCGGGAAATGTTGCCTTCCCCATTTTAGAAATGACATAGAGCCAATTTTCATCTTGTTTATGTCACAGTCCTATCCCAATGAATGTTAATAGCAAAACTCTCCTTCACATCAGTCTGAGCAGTATCAAGCTCTTATACTGGGAAGTCAGAAGTAATGTCATTGGAAGAACTATATATAAAAGCCTCTATATAAAACCGTGGTACACCCACATCTTGAACACCGCATACAAATATGGTCACCTCATCTCAAAAAAGATATATTGGCATCGGAAAAGGTTCAGAAAAGGGCAACAAAAATGATGAGGGGTTTGGAATGGGTCCCATATGAAGAGAGATTAAAAAGACTTGGACTTTTCAGCTTAGAAAAGAGAAGACTAAGGGGGGATATGATAGAGGTATATACAGTCATGACTGGTATGGAAAAAGTGAATAAGGAAACATTTTTACTTATTCCCACCATAAAAGAACTAGGGGTCACAAAATGAAATTAATAGGCAGCGGGTTTAAAACAAACAAAAGGAAGTTTTTCTTCACTCAGCGCACAGTCAACCTGTGGAACTCCTTGCCAGAGGATGTGGTGAAGGGTAGGACTTTAACAGGGTTCAAAAAAGTGCTAGATAGATTCATGGAGGTTAGGTCCATCAATGGCTATTACCCAGGATGGGTAGGAATGGTATCCCTAGCCTCTGTTTCTCTGGGTAATAAGGGAGAAATCAAGTGAGGATTACCTGTTGTGATCCCTCCCTCTGGGGCATCTGGTATTGGCCACTGTCAGCAGACAGGATACTGGGCTAGATGGACCTTTGGTCTGACCCAGTATGGCCATTCTTATGTTCTCATGTTATGTTTTTATGTAACTTACGTGACTGAGGTGAGAAGCAGGCACAATTTTTAGCCAAGTGAAAAATTTTTATGTGGTTATCTAGGCACCCAGAGATTATTTTTCTTTTACATCGAGAGCATCCAGGTTTTGGATTATACATCCCCTGTGATGCATAGGAGGAGAAAGCTGGGAATATGGCCTCCTTCCCCATGCCCAGAACATTACCCTTTACCCAGGCACACTCCAGAATGTATTAGTTGGAACGTAGCTGCCAGCTTCCCCTCGAGCCAGGGCTGCTCCTCCACTCTACCCCTTCTCCCAAGTGCATCCCACCCCTGCGCCTCCCCCGCCCTCCCAGGAGTACAGGATCTTTCAAAAAAGGGGGAGGGTTTTGAAAGAACCACACCTAGACTGTGGTTTCCCTTTCAAAATGCCCTTTTTCGAAACAGCGATCGAACGCGAATATGCAAATGAAGCATGGGATATTTAAATCCACGCTTCATTTGCACTTTCAATCTGCCTAATTTACATCCCTCTTTCGAAAGAGGAATGTAGTCTAAACGAGCCCCCAGAGACAACAGTCTTCCTTCTTTCCTCATTTGACTGAGCAATATCTCTCAGAGCCTTTTCACTAGAGACTATTCTTCCTACCAGAGCTCCTCAATGTCTCCCTTTGCTAGGGATTCTAGTGACTTTTCCCAGCAATCTCCCTTCTTATAATTCCTATTGGTAGGCTCCCCTAAACTGCTCTCTGTGGTTTTTTCTAGCCTGCCCTTCACAAGGCCCTTAGCAGAGAGCAGTAACTCTCCTTGCTCCTTTTTCTACAGTCTCCTTCCTTACTGAATTCACTTTCTTTTCTATGCAGTTCTCCTAGACCCTTCCACAGCTGGGATCACTAATTGTAATGGAGTCCAGATCAAGACCAGTTGGGGATTAACTGCTGGATCACATACAATGCTAAGCCTGACTCCCCTTACAAGGCCAGCCAGCCTGGGACAGAGGCATGGCTCCAGCACTCACTGCTGAAGAGATTCTGGGCAATGCTGCGGCCACAGGGTAGCCTGAGGAGACTGATATCTCAGGCTCAAAGGGCTGCTGTGTGTCCCCACTGGCACACTACAAAATCTCCCTTCTACTCCATATTTAAGCACCTGAAGAAAAATGGCCTGACCTTCAGGAGCGCCAAGCACCTACACCTCTCATCCATTTCAGTAGGTGCTGCTAATGTCCTCCCTTCTTAAAACTAAGCCACAATTAACAAAAAGTGCCTAAAATATTGATGGATAGCTTTAGCCACCCACATTTGAAAAATTTGACCTAAGTTGTCACACAAGGCCACACAGAAAATGATGGTAGAGCTGGTTTATAATTTAGTAAATTCCTGCTACCTAGCCTCATGCTCAATGGATTAAACTCTTGAATCTTCTAGGGGCTTTTATATTTAGAGCTGTCCCCTAAGTCGTTTGGATTTACCATGAATTATCTCAATGGTTTACTGATAGTTCCTCTCATCCATGGTTTCCTAAGGTGGTGCCTGATAGCGTCTCCATGTTGTGCTTAAAAGAAGCACACAGGATCTTTTTCAGGGGGATAAGGCAACATGCCACATTTATAGAGCATACATAGATCAATCAATATTTTATCATATGCATATGATACATTACACTCATGCACTCTCACATACATAAGCACACTCCGTCTTGTTGCTACCTGTAGTTGCTCCCCCTATCAACACTGGCCAGGTGAGTTAGATGGAGGAGAGGTGGAGCCAGGCTTCTGCCAATCCGGATCAATGCTCCAATGTTGACAAGATGAAAACCCGGGGTCCCTCCGCAAGATGCCTCATATTTATCCCTCTCATGCAGCCAGTTAGTCATCATTTACATATGCAGTGAGATACTTGTGACACCTTTTTTAATGCTGCTTCAAAGAGGGTCCTTTGGGCACTTGTTGCTTGACTCCCAAGGCCGTTTCTATGTCCAATCTTCTTTTCAATGAGCTCACTTCACAAGCCTTATTGTTTTTGGATCTGGCTCCCAGCCCCTCTCCGCCCTTGCAACAGCTCCTGGAGGTGCTCACCTTTCAAGGCTTCTCCATTCACACCTCATTCATTTCAAAAGGACAATCAAGGAAAGGGGAGAGATCTATTCTACCCCTAGAAAAAGACATTTTCCTATTCCTAAGGCCTATAACATAAAGGGCTTAATATAAAGTTTCTATGGAAAAGTCTGGATACAAGGTTTCTCTTAATACAAAGGATTCTATAAGAAGGCTTAACACAAACATACATATAAAAGGACTTACAAAGTTTATTTTCATACAATTATATGAGAATGATACATGGTTATATGGAAATGTGACAGAGATTTATCCACATCCACAGTGTCACACTCTAAAATGGGGCATAAATTCTTGTTTTTTTCGAGAAGTAGCTGGCCAGTTATGTCACACGGGGTTACATTTTGTATACTTTACATTGTCTATGTAGTTTTTTGTTTAATCTTGCCTCAAATTTGTAATGGGCTATCTCTTGAGTTTGGCTCTGGCTGTCATTTTTCCTTGGCATTTCTATTCTTCATTTATCTACATAAAACATAGCAGAGAGGTGGCTGCTGACTCAGTCGGGAGCAATGTTAGATTGTTGTTTTTCAGATACTGAAGTTGGTTATCTTTTGCTGTTATTCCTACTGCAACTGAACGTTTATGCGCTATGCACCTAATCTTTATTGACGAAGGCTAAGCACTCTCAAGTCTGACACGACAACTTAAATGCAATGACTGACAGATAAAATGTTCCCTGTCAGCAGTTGCACTTCTACCACAGACAGATACTCAACCCCCACCAGATCCAAACTTTGCCCTCAATTAAATATAAATACCATAGGAAATTAGCACCAAAAACTGTTGTGAAACTATTGTTAGGAGTCATGGGTGTGCACGTGGGGTGGAATCCCTCATCTCACAATGCACAATGGGAAGGAGATGAAAAGTTAAGCTACCCAATAGTAGATATGCTCTTCTCTTTTCTTTACACAGGCATGTACTTTTCTGCTAACACAAGCACGGGCCACATACAAACATTTCCTCTGTCCTCCTAGGAATGCCAACCTTTCATTACTCTTTTACCAGTCCTTTTGCAAATACTCCTTTATTAAACTAACATTTTCCAGCACAGCCAACTATTGCACCAAATATCCACAACTACTATTACAATCTAGTAAAGAAGTTTAGGCAGAAGGGGAAAAAGAGGGATAGAATTATAGGTGGTCAGCAGTGGTGTGCTGTGGTTGTAATAATGGTAAGGATGAAAAAAGAAGAGGGTACATACTTTAATGTGGCTTGTATTTTCATATCCTTGTTTTGTGGGCATATCAGGTATACTCTGTGTGCAGCAACCCTCACTGCTTTACAATCACCAGCATGTGTTATATTAGTCATTTATATTTATTGCCCTGTTTTAATGAGTACACGGCTTTCCTGGAAAAAATATATATTTTAAGGTTAAGTCTATTTTTAAGATTGTTTCATTGATATAGACCACAAACATTAAATACTCTTTTACTAATTTGTATGAATGATTACAAGTGTGTCCGTATTTGCTCTTAGAGGTCTAACTCAGTTGACTGAATAATATCAGTTCAAAGAACTCCTATCAACATCAGAGAGATGCACCTGTGGATTTAGATCAGTATATTGTCCTCTGATTATCCTCTGATTGCGTAGGGTGGTGTACCAGGTTCGGTGTGCAAGCGCCCCTTGGTGGCTGAAGGGGGTCTCGCAATATTTTACTTGCCTGTGTGCGGGCCAATCAATGTCCAGTCCGTGGCTAAGGTTCAGGCCTCTTCTTTTACCCTCCCCTCGCTCGGGTGTGCTTTGCAGGGAGTTGGGGGGTACCCAGGCCCACCCACTCCTCTGGGTTCCGGCCCAGGGACCCTATATGTAGCAGTTACCTGCCAAGTTTCAAAGTCCATAATTGTGGTCATGTCCCTAGGCCACTTCCCCGGGATGCCATTTCATCCAGCCCTTTTCTAAGGCCTTGTTGTTGAATTTCCCTTGTCCAGGATTCCGCAAAGTTGTCACTAACTAGCCTTTAGCTGTAGGATCTAGCTCCGCTCACTTACAAGGGCCAGCTCCCACTCGGAACTGTCCAAGGTTCTGGTGTTCCCCAGTCAGCCCAGAGATCTGCCTGGGTTGAGCTCCAAGAAGGAATTGACAGGCCTTAGCTAGCAGCTCCTTATATACAGCCTGCCACATCCTGACTGACTGCAGGGAAGGCTGCCCTTCTACCCTGCTTGGAGGACCTCTCCGCTGCTCCTGCTGCTGGCCAGGGGGCTGAAAGGGGAGGTCGGGCTTTGTCCGCCCCATCACAGGTGGTCAGAAATTTTAGCATTATGACTTTGTTTGTGGAACCAATTCTTTATTATTCAGAGCTGTGGGTCTATTGCAGGTTTTATAAAACTGACTATAGGTCCTGATAGAGGCAGATAAGGACAACCTTGGGGATAAATCTGTAGTAAAACTTCAGTTAGTGATTTCAACCAGAGTCTCACTTTGAATTTCAGTCTTCATTAGTACAGATTTGCCTTTAAAAGTCTGATAATTCTTCAGTTATTTCACTATTTAGGAAAATATATCATGAACAACTAGAACAAAAATAGTTGATAATCTCCCTAGCACAAAGGTTGCTGTATTTTCAGCTAAACAACGAAAATTAGTCCAACAGTGTGAATTAAAACCAAAACAGCTTGCTTCCTAACCTCAAATGTGTGTATACCCTAAAAACATTTAAGCATTGCTGAAGATGTGTGAATCTACTGACACCGAGTCAGGTGGGTGTTTTGCCATGCCAATATATTCCTCATCACCAGTCAAGTATATTTGTGCATGTATGCAAAATCAAATGTTATGGTTTTGGATTTCTGTTTCCTTTTGCTGCTTTCAGTGAAATTAAAAAGAAGTTTATTTAAAAAAAAGCTGCCCTTTTGTCTTGAAATAAGTTTGCTTAAGAAAATAATGAATATAAATAAAGTTCTACCACAACACAAGTTCAGGAAAATTCATGATTCTGATGTTAAAGTGTCATCAGGCTTACATTACAGATCTGCATCTGAATTGTAGAAATGCTGAAATTTCACCACACATTCAGTTAGAGGAGGTGCTTGAAAAAAAACAATGTTATATGAACAAACATAAGGCAAAGATAAGTAGTATGTTCTAGACTAGTCCCTACAATGAGCAGATCTCAGGGCACCTCTTGCTACTATTCCAAGCAGTGACACTGACTGTCAAACTTGACTTCTGGGAGTGTCCAGAAGCTTAAATTCCCTGCTGCTTCCTTCCAGCAATGTTTGCAGCACAGTTCAGGGGTCACACAAACCCTTCTGTAATGTCATCTCATGTTTCCTGCATCTTTCAAATCTACAGAAATATTTCCTTATTTCCCCATCCCTTCTTACAATGGATTTTGAATAGGAGGGAATGTTTAGCCAGCTTGTTGTTGACCCTTATGCACAAAGGAAGAGGTGGGGAGCAGAGAACAGAGGGTGGGGTGCAAAGAACAAGCATTGCAGTATAAACACCAGCCAGAATTTCAGCCTCTCTTTACTGACCCAAGATTACACAGTACTTCCAAGCTATAAGGGATGGAGGGAGAAGAAAAGGGAATGGCTGTGTCGACCCCTCTTCCCTCCCCCACACACACCCTGAACTGGCTAGTTGAGCAAAGACAGGAAGCAAACTGTATTAGTGAGTATGTGGCTTCCAAGCACCTTCGCCCCTGTTTGGGTTTTCCTGGGAGCCACTCCCATTCTTAGCAAGAGGCCCCGTCATACAGGAACTTAGCAAGGCACTCAAGACTGTGCCTCACTTTAATTTATCTCATTAATGAATCTATACAATCATAGATCATACGTGGTGGTTGTTTTTAGACCAGAAGTGGAAGCAAATACTGGAAGCCCAGACCACACAATTCATTAAATCTGCCCCCAGTTCATCAACAGATTTACATGTGTGCTTAACTCAGGGGGACAACTCACATGCTAAATTTAGGCATATACTCAAGTGCTGAATCAAGGCCAGCTTTAACACATAAAGTGTTGCTGAACATCCTATATTTGTCTCCAGTTCTGGTCTAAAACCAACAGAATCAAACTGAGGATTATGTAATCTTAAATCAGGTTTGCCCAGGAATTTCTAAATTGGGCAGATGTTTTACTAGTATTCTCATTTCCATAGTCAAATTCTGTGCGGATTCTTCAAACCATAGGTTCTTGGCCAAATTCCCAGAGATTGGGTATTTATACTGTCTTGTAGTGACTATTGGGTTAAATAATTTACATAACATGACAAAATGATCTAATTATTAAGGCCTTTAGTTGATATTTCCTGAAAAAGTCTCGCATAATAACAGTGTTTCCCCCTCTCCACTATTTTCATATGTAAAAGCCAAAAATTGTGAGCTAGAGAATCAACTAGCTACTTATTAAGCCCACTTTTATGTGACATTGCTGCTTTAAAGTGCTTAATTTCAAATAACTTTAGAACAGCACTGGCACAGATTAGCCAATTTTGTCTATTGTTTAACTTGTTTCTAAAAGCCTAACAGAGTAAACAGAAATTCATTCCTCTGTTATTAAAAGGGACTTCCATAGGTCACCAATAATCCCTATGTAACTTTGCTTCTACTTACACTATACAGAAACTGAAATCAAGCTAAGACATATAGACTTTTCTCTCATTGAACTCCATCCAAATGTAATTCTCATCTATTTGAAAAGAGAAAGATTGAATATTTGTATAGTAAGTAGGGCAAATTATTTTCAGGAGAAAGCTGTGTTTTCTGTGTGTGTTTTTCCTTTATTCCTCGATGTACACAACAGCCCAGAGATGTTGGGTTTCCCAGTGCTACAAGCTAGGACATGAGGATTTACAACTCTTTGGAACTGACAGAAATTGTCAAGAGTGGTGTTCCCTAGTTGACAGTGACAGCTGATGAAGGTCATCCAAGAGTTAAGATAAATAAAACCTTATGAAAGATGAATACAGGAACTAATTTAATGAGACAAATCTGCTCCAGAATTGACCTCCCATTTGCCAAAAATTATGCTTATTAGTGTAACCTGATGGGGTGATGGGAAAATATGTAAATAACAAACTTTCCCCTCTCTCTCACTAAAAGAAAAAATAGTATTCAGATTTGTCATCATTGGATTTTGACAGTTAATCTCATTAGATTGTTAGCATTATAAATTAGGCACACACACAAAAAAAACCCCATGCCAAGCACAAGAGCAGTCATTTCTGCTAACCTTCCTCTGATATTTTCCTATATTCACCAGAATGACAGGCCAAGTATACAACTCCCTGAGGGATCCTTATGAGTTATGCCTGATGAACCAGAGGAAAGATAATTTTGCATATAAAGCTTACAAGACTTTAAAATATGAAGAAGAAAAAACTTGGCATTCGTTATTAGTGGACTTCCTGGTTATAGTAACAGATCCTTTAAATATGTATGTGTGGGGGGGGGATATTAAAATGTAAGTAAGCAGAAAATATAATCATTGATATTTTCTTCCCTGCTGATTATTATGCCAAAGACATACATAAAAGCCTGGTCTACACTAGGGCATTACCCCAAAATTAACCCCCCATGGACGCTTATCTAAGCAATGAGTCCACACTACCAAGCCTGTTGTTCCGACCTAAGGGGCATCAGAATACAACTCTTGTAGTCCCACTTTTCACGAGGAGTAATGCTCATCCAAAATTGTGCTAGTGTCCAAAATTATGCTAGGGTCGATGCTGCATTGTCAGAAATCTGACCCCATTGGCCTCTGCCAGGCCTCCCACAGCTGTCCACTATCACTGCTCTGGCCACACCGTGAGGCTTGACTGCTCTCCCGCTGAGCTCTAAAAGTCCCAGGAACTTGAAAAGGGCCTGTCCCACGTGGCCAGCTTTGCAAGCCATGTGTGTGCAGCACACTGCAACATGAGTGCCCCCAATGTTCCCTCAGACACTGAAACAGCTGTGAGCACTTCTGCTCTCATGGTCTCCACTGCCCAGGCCCTCAAAAGAGCTCCAACCTGGAGTGCATGGGAGATCCTGGACCTCATCAAGGTGCGGGGAGAGGAGTCCATCCTCCATGACCCCTTTATCGAGAAAAGGAACACCGACATGCATGGCAGGATCATCCCCAGTCTGACGACCAAAGACCTGACCAGGCTCACTTGATCAGTGCAGGCTCAAGATCAAGGCACTCAGGCAGTCCTATCAGAAGGCCAAGTAGCAGAGCAGATACTCTGGGGCAGCACCTCACAGCTGCTGCTACTATGAAAAGAGGATGTCATTCTGGGTGGGGTAGGTAGGCAGCAACCCTGCCATGGTTATCAATTCAGCCCAAGACATACCTGGCACCAGCTTGCAAGAGAGTGGGGTGACAGAGGGTGACAAGAAGGAAGATTTTTCAGTCCGTGGAAAAATCATGGAGGGGATCCTCAAGGAATCCATTTTGAAGCACTTGGAAGAGGGGAAAGTGATCAGGAATAGTCAACATGGAGTCACCAAGGGCAAGTCACTCCTGACCAACCTGATTAGCTTCTATGATGAGGTAACTGGCTCTGTGGACATAGGGAAGTGGGTGGATGTGATATACCTTGACTTTAGCAAGGCTTTTGATATGCTCTCCCACAATATTCTTGCCAGCAAGTTAAGGAAGTATGGGTTGAATAAATGGACTGTAAGGTGGATAGAAAGCTGGCTAGATTGTTGGGCTCAACAGGTAGTGATCAACAGCTCAATGTCTGGCTGGAGATCCGTTTCAAGTGGAGTGCCCCAAGGATAGGTTCTAGGGCTGGTTTTGTTCAACACCTTTATTAATGACCTGGAGGAAGGGATGGTTTGCACCATCAGCAAGTTTGCGGATGACACTAAGCTAGGAGGAGAGGTAGATACGTTGGCGGGTAGGGATAGGGTCCAGAGTAGCCTCGACAAATTGGAGGATTGGGCCAAAAGAAATCTGATGAGTTTCAACAAGGGATGGAAGAATCTCAAGCACTGTTACAAGCTGGGATTCGACTGGCTAAGTAGCAGTTCAGCAGAAAAGGACCTGGGGATTACAGTGGATGAGAAGCTGGATATAAGTCAACAGTGTGCCCTTGTAGCTAAGTAGGCTAACTGGGGTGCATTAGGAGGCGCATTTCCAACAGATCTAGAGACGTGATTATTCCCCTTTATTTGGAATTGGTGAGGCCACATCTGGAGAATTGTGTCCAATTCTGAACCCGCACTATAAAAAGGATGTGGATGCATTGGAGAGGGTCCAGCAGAGGGCAACCAAAATGATTAGGGGGCTGGAGCACATGGCCTACAAGGAGAGGCTGAGGGATTTGCACTTATTTAGTCTGCATAAGAGAAAAGTGAGGTGGGATTTGATAGCAGCCTTCAACTTCCTGAAGGGAGGTGCCAGAGAAGATGGAGAGAGGCTGTTCCCAGTGATGACAGATGACAGAACAAGGAGCAATGGTCTCAAGTTACAGTGGGGGAGGTCTAGGTTGGATATTAGGAAAATCTATGTCACTAGGACGGTGGTGAAACACTGGAATGGGTTCCCTAGGGAGGGGGTGGAATCTCCATCCCTAGAGGTTTTGAAGTCTCGGCTTGACAAAGCCCTGGCTGGGTTGATTTAGTTAGAGTTGGTCCTGCTTTGGGCAGGGGACTGGAGTCGATGACCTCCTGAGGTCTCTTCCAGCCCTAGGATTCTATGACTCTATGATTCTAAGATTTGGAGGAGGAGGAGGCCAGACAGATTATGATGCCTGAGAGCCAGGGTCTCCCTCTCCCAGGACATCTCCTAGGACACCAACAACTGTGGGGAGGGCACTTCTGGTGAATTCTCTAACTTTTTTTAGGTACAAATGGGGTCAGGTAACAGACTCTGAGGGGCGGCATGCTCTCTCTCAGCCTACTCAGAGTGGGGGGCACAGAATAGCTTGTTCACGTGTCTCCAGATGGCATGCCAGTCTGGAGTATTCAGCTCCATGAAGCTCTCACATAGGAACTCCCTCGTTCCTTCTCACAAAGGTCCTGGGGAGGCCTGCCTTATTCTGTCCTCCACAGTAGGACAACTTCCCATGCCAAGCCATCTGTAAGTAGTCTGGTGACATGAAACCACATAGCAGTTCAGCATAAGGCCCAGGTTCATGCACACATTCAGTCAGCATTCCCTCCTGATCAAACACGGTGATGTGGAGAAGACTGATATCTTGCATGGGAACTTCGCAGGAGGAGAGAAAAGGGAACCTATTAGCACTCACTCTCTGGGAGGCCGCGAGTTCCGCACCTAACACGTGCCAGACACAGTGAGAAACTAAGCCTCCTGTTCTTCCCCTTCCCACCTGCAGGCTCCTAGCCTGGCCAGGAAAGTTGCACTGTCCCAAGAAGGTGTGTGCTACACACAGCAGGAAGCCACCCTCTGCCGCCATCTGCCTCCAGCCCACAGGTTCATGGCCTGACTGGCCCCTTGGCATACCTGCTTGCCTCTGGACCGTGTGTATCTGATGTTTCCCTGAGACATCTGTGCACCTGCTGTAAAGTGCCCTTTTCAAAGCCAAATTGTGGCCTTGCATGAAACACATCGCCATTGTCTGAACTCAGACCTTCAGTGTATGCTAAGAGATTGGGGTAGACTTAATCATGCAAAGTATTTCCTGTGATGCCTACCCTTGTAAATTTTCTTGATAGTGGGGTCATCTGCAAGCTGGGTGCATCACCCAACTCCCACAGGCTGGGATCTGCAGGCAAAAACAAACCAGGAAGGAGCTTGTGAGGGAGCAAATAGATTGTTTGTGTTCTCTTGTGCAGGAGGTTGGGACAGAGCGCCAGGATTGGGTTGACAAGAGAGAGGAGAGGAGGGCTGACCAAGAGGAGAGGCTGACCAAGAGGAGAGAAAGGCTGCTCTGGAGCAGTTTGCGTGCTAGTGGGAGACCATGTTCTCCACCCTCACTTCAATGATGGAGTGCATGGTGATCTGCCTGGAGCAGGCCACAGGCCAGAACCCCACCCATCCCATGACTTCCATTGCCAGGGCCCCAGAACACAGGGGTTGACTTCTGGAGCAGCTGGAGCCTCCAGGGCCTCTGGAGGCAGGCGGCAGTTCTCATCCAGTTGCTAAGCCCCCCTCCTCCCTTCCATATCAATTCCCTCTCTTGTTCTTTCTCCCCCTAATAAAGATTCCCGGTTGTTGATTAACGGTCTCATTATTGCTTGAACTGCAGTAGAGGGGAGGGCAGGGCAGGAGAGGACATGGGAGGGGAGTGGTAGCGGTTGACAGGCAAACACAGGGAATGCAGGGGCCCCTTGTGGAGAGCCACGGGGGAGAGTCTCACAACTGGCCTTTCATAAAACTGTTCTTCAAGGCATCTCTGATTAGCACTGCCCCTTGCTGTGCTTTCATCGCTCTGGTGTCCGGCTGCTCAAATTTCCTGGCTAGGCGCTCTGCCTCAGCCCCCCACCCTGGCAGAAAGGTTTCCCCCTTATTCTCGCGCAGGTTGTGCAATGCACAATACGCTGCCACCACGAAGGGGATGTTGCCCTCACTGAGATCCAAGTGGTAAGGGGACTCCTGAACCACCCCTTTAAACGTCCAAACTCACATTCCACCACCATTCTGCACCTGCTGAGCCTGTTGTTGAACTCTTTTTTTGCTAGGGTCCAGGTTGCCCATGTACTGCTGCATGAGCCAGGGGACCAAGGAGTAGGCACTGTTGACCATGATCACAATGAGCATGTCCACCTCTCCAACTTTGATTGTCTGGTCTGGGAAAAAAGTGCCAGTGTTTGTCTTTTGGAAGAGGCAAGAGTTACGAAAGATGCATGCATCATGTGCCTTTTCCAACCATCCCATGTTGATGTTGGTGAAGAGTTCCTTGTGATCCATGAGGACCCCTTACAGTTGATGTACTCTGCGGCATGGTATTCAGAGGGCCAGGATGGGGGTGTGCGTTCTGTCTATGGTACCCCCACAGTTAAGGAAGCGCATGGTAGCAAAGCTCTCCCCTATGGTGTCCATGTTGCCCAGAGTCACAAGCCTCCGTAGCAGGATTCTCTTGATGGTCTTGGCTACTTGTATGCACACAGCCCCAACTGTGGATTTCCCCATCCTGAACTGGTTCTTGACTGAGCGGTAGCTGTCTGGCATTGCAAACTTCCATAGGGCAATGGGCATGCACTTTTGTTCAAAGGGAGTGGGTCTCATGTGGGTATCCTGTCACCTCAGGGTAGGAATGAGCCACGGGCAGAGTTCCAGGAATGTGGCCTTGCACATACAGAAGTTGTGCAGCCATTGCTGATCATCCCATCCCTGCATGACCATACAGTCCCACCAGTCCGAGCGCATCTCCTGACACCAGAAGTGGCATTCCACTGTGTACTAGGGGACTGAGTGGCAGGCACAGTAGCATGAGGGCCAGGACTTGCCTGAGCAAGGCCTGCAGGACGTACCAAGGTTTGTCCTCCTCATTGTCCTCCAAGGTTTGTCCTCCTCATCCACCTGCTCCTCATCCTATTGCTGCTGGAGCAACATGTGGGCACTCTCAAAGTTCTGCACCAGGAGGCACAGCACAAGAACCATGAGCATGGCAATGCTTTGCAGCATCTCCATCGACAAGCTTGTAGTGCTGTGGCATCCATGCGGGCAACCAGGGCATGAAAAGTCACCCACTCATTGTGGCCCATTTATGCCACATGAGGGGAGAGGGAGTGGAAGAGTGCTTTCTGAGACATGGCTGACAGGAGCCCCTGTAAGTACCCGCTGCTGCTTTTTGGACTCAGCAGACACTGAAAGCATAGGCTGGCCTGCCAAGCTCCCCACGGTGCCTCCTTGCTTTCTGAGTCTGAGGTAGGCTCCGTCAATGTGGATGCAGTTCCTCGGAGAACATTCAAATCCTGCCGTAGTGGGGACATGGCCCCTCATCATCTCAGAATTAGGGGCCCAGAACTCAGTCAGGGTAGAATCAAGCTTATCTCATAGCCCAAACTGAACAGGAACAAATGCAGAAAAGGTACTTCAAGCCAAATAAAATTCCCACTCAACAGGCAAGGCAGGAACAAACTTAGAGATTTTATTCCCCTTCCGTGAATTTTAAATTGGTGATGGGCTCCTAATGAAAAGCACAGATCTATACTTTGGTTCAGCCCCATCTGTAAACTTAATACAGTGAATTGCAATGTTCCCAAAACATGAAATTGTGAACCTCATGTAAGTAATTTCTAGAGAATACACACATGCCAAGATTGTGGCCCCATCTGCTCTGAAATGATCGCAACAATTTCAGTAAAAAACTTTTACTTCAAATCTACTGTTAATACTCACATTTGTTCACAAAGAAGAATCCACCTGCATACAATGCAAGTATTTTCAGATGGCATGCTTGTGTGCTGATGTTTCCTAAAGCTCATCTTCCGCTGCATTTATTCAGCTCAGCATTCTACTTTTTTGAATGATAAAATGAACTGTCAGGGATGTGCCTCAAGGAAAAGGTTTGATAAGCTTGTATGGATTGTTCAGAAATATTCCCCTAGATATCTTGAATGGGCAACACATTCTTTACTGACTATGGACATGTCTTGCCTTGGTTAGAAGAGAAAGTGTCTCACAATGGTGGGATCATGTGATTCTGGGGCAAAAGGTTATATTAAAGATGTATCTGAGCTTGCCTGTCATACTCATGGGCTTATTGCCAAAGATTAGTTAAAATAGTGTAAGAGGTATTATAATTTCTAAGGTGTCCGATAGAGAACTCTACTAGCAGCTAACTGCAGGATGGAGAGCTGGTGATTGAGAGTGTAGTTTGCTCCTGAAAATGAGATCTCAAGAGATTGCAGAAGATCCCCAAGAGAGGGAACGGCTGGTAGCCATTGCCTGAGGAGGACGAAGGACACGGGACAGATCAGCATTCAGTAATAGAATAACCACAAAGGGGAATTTCCATCGTCAAATGCTCCAGCTATTTCTTGCAGTCCTTCTAGAACCCACAATCAGTTTATATCAAAGAATTAAAACAAATGACAAGTAGTCGTATTTGTAGTGTTGTGCTGCCTAGGAACCACATTATGCTAGGTGCGGTATAAACACAGAACCAGAAGATGGTCTCTGGCTGAAAAGGCTGCAATTTAAGTGCAAGAAATAACAGATGGAAAGACAAATGGGGGGAAATATTGGAAGACAATGAGACAATTTTGGCAATAGGCAGTGATCACAAAATTGCAGTCTGGTAAGGGGATCCTAAAGAACGAGGGCCAAACCCTGAGCTGGTGTAAACAGGAGGAGTTCACATGAAGTCAGTGGAGCTATGTTAGGTTACATCAGTTGAGGATCTGGCCCAACACTGAAACAAGCACCAGTCTCTCATCGGCTTATTGGAACATGTGTTTTTCCTTCGATAAAACCAGTTCAAAACTGTAAGATACAAATAATGTTTCCACACACATAGGCTCCCCCAGGCAAAGTCATGCAGCATGAACTCCGTTAATACCCTTTGCTTAAAAGAAGAAATATTGCTGCTCGCATTCATGTGTAAGTTACATTCAGCAGAAGGAAATCAGAAACTCCCCAAATATTGTTAAATCCCGATCGTTTGCCACATGCCATTTGATTTGTGGGTTGTTGTTATTATGAAGCAGATGAAGATGTTGTGCATGAACTGGCAGAGGTTTTGTGAGACTGAAAATAAAAGTGCTATTGATTTAATCTTTGGCTGGGGAAAGAGCATTATATGTAATCAAGTTTTGTTACTGTGTTTTAAATATAGTGAAAGTAATAAGAGCTTACATATCTGCCAGAACTTAAATATTCAGAGAACTGTTTATTCTTTCTCTGTAATGGGGTGATACGGTCCTGAGGGTTTTTTTGGTAACAGTAAACATACAACAATGGCAGAATGCAGCTTACAGTTCCCATGGCTCATAAAAACAGAGATATAGTGCTCCTTTCCAAGTAAATAACTGGGGCTGTAACCCAAAGTCTGTCCTAGTTACAAGTCAGAGGATACCCTCATATTTTGGGGAAACCAAGTATTTGTGGACATACCTTTCAGCAAATACACAGGCAGCTTCAGTTTTTACCTACATAAAAAGGTATATCCCTGTGCCTTTAAATGGATTCTCCTGACACCCTCCTTTAATCAAAAACTCACTTCTGAGAGTTCTGTTTCCCAAATATTGAAAGTGAGCATAAAATGCAACTATGTTTATCTGATTTGCACTTTAGGTGCGCTTTGCACTGATACAAATGACTGTATGTTGCCAAACAACTGAAGAATTAGCTCCATACTATATTGTTTAAGTTGCTGGAAAAATGTGACATCTTTCTATAGGTCCATTATGAATATAAATTTGCTCTTTTCATAGGTCCATTATGAATATAAATTTGTTTCTTTAGTTGATTCAGCAATTATTAAATGCATCCTGGCTGACGTACATGTCCTTAAACTTAATCTGGATGATAAGGGACTAATCCAAAAACAACTAAAGGTTTTATAATAAGAGATTGCGAAAGAATTCTACAGGAAATAGTTGGGTATTTTAAATATTTTATTCAGGCTCATTTGCAATCAGTTTTTATTACAGAGTGTTAAGAAATTGTATTATGAACTATTTTTTGTGGGTGGGTGTGCTTGTGGGGGGGTGTAATTTAGACATTTGTATTTCTTCTCGGTGTTTTTGAAAGGCTCTGAAACACAATGTGGGAGAGGGGAGGCAGGGAGAAAGCTGAATAGCCATATCTTCCATAAACTCTAAATAGACCACCATCCAAGAAGCAATCTGTTTTGAGTCCCCAGACAAAAGTTACTTTAGAGCCTAGAGGAAATCCCAGACTGACTGACTGGAGGAAAAAGCATATCAGGACAAGTACCCGTTGAAATGTTTTCACTGATAATATAATTGGAACCAGGATATATTTAACAAAGCTGCAAGGGTTTTGCATTTCTAGCTCTGTGCCCACCTGTGAACAAAGCTTATGGCTAGTTGAGCACCTTGAAAGTGGATTTGGGGAGTTGTAACTTAAAAAGCCCTGGCAAGCTGTAGCTTAAAGATTTATACAGAGGCTCATGTTATACCATGATGAACAGTTACAAAAGCACTCCCTTATGTTACTGGGCTTGATAAAAGAACAGATATGCAAAATAGCATCCAAAGAGACTCAGGGTATGTCTACACTAGCCCCCTAGTTCGAACTAGGGCGGCTAATGTAGGCATTCGAACTTGCAAATGAAGCCCGGGATTTAAATATCCCGGGCTTCATTTGCATGTTCCCGGGCGGGCGCCATTTTTAAATCCCCCTAGTCCGAACTAACTGCCCGCGGCTACACGCGGCAGTTAAAAGTTAATTCGAACTAAGGACTTAGTTAGAAAAGCCTCTTCCAACAAAAGAATCGAAAAAATCTACGCAAAATGCATAATGCATTTTGCGTAGCTTTTTTTGGGAAAAAAAAGTGGCAGTGTAGCCGTACCCCTAGCCTGTAACAGGAAAAACTTTAAAAACAACAAATAGTCTAGTAGCACATTAAAGACTAACAAAACATGTAGGTGGTATCATGAGCTTTCATGGGCACAACCCACTTCTTCAGATGACAGGAGTGTTAGAAGTCCAGATTGAAGAATAAATAAGGGAAGGAGGCGGGGGTGAAAGGGAGAAGGAAAAAAGAAAAAAAAAGGAGAAAAATGGGAGGGAAGAAGAAAAAAAGAGAAAGAGTCAGTAGATAACCTTCAGAGTGGTAGCTGAGTTAGTCTGTAACAGGAAAAACTAAAGACTTGTAACTATTTAATCTTTAAGGTGCTACTAGACTATTTGTTGTTTCTTTAGTTTTTCCTGTTAAGACTAACTCGGCTCCCCCTCTGAAGCTTATCTACTCACTCTCTCTCTTTTTTTCTTCCTCTCCCTTTTTTTCTCTGTTTTTTCCTCTGCCCCCCCCCCCCCCCTCCCTTATATATTCTTGGATCTGGACTTGTAACACTCCTATCATCTGTAAAAGTGGGTTGTGCCCGGAAAGCTCATGGTACCGTTTACATGTTTTGTTAATCTTTAAGGTATTACTAGACTATTGATGTTTTTTAAGTTTTTTCTATTTTCCTAAAGATTGTTGATGCCTACTATGTGGCTTACCAATATGCTTCAGTCAGTCGTGTTAATGATGACGACAATTTTCATTCTTTTGTTTGTGCGTTGACTAGCACAATAGAGCCCTGAGAAAATGTGACTGTAATATACATAAAAACGGCCTTAAGTTACAGACTAATGCAGTAACCCCTCTGAGATTGTAATATACATGATAAATAAATCAATCCATCTGTTGCAATTTGAACCCATATTTAGGTACCTTATGAATTCTGATTTTCATAAGTGCTGAAAATGCATAATTCTCATTGACTTCAGGAGGATAGGTTGCTGCTCTACACATCTAAAAAAAAAGTCAAAACACTTTATTTAAATGCCTAAATATGGATTTAATGGTCTGGCTTGAGTCACCCAAGTTTGAAATATTGGTGCTCATTCTTACATGCGCTTTATATAACATTCACTTTGATGAGCCCATATTAATTCCACCAGCTTTTCTGAAGTTGAAGACCTTTCTGGTATTTTCGCTGCTATCTAGCTACAGTTCCAAAGACCGAGCTCTGCAATGGAACCTAGTAGGTTTCCACACGGCTTTGCATAGGTGCAGGGGTCGCACCCTAACAGATCACAATGCAGGATCCAAGTCTTTTTACATATTGTTTGGGGGTAACTATTCCACATAGAACTTCGACTTACTGTCTTTTCATAGAAACTGGCTAAAATACAAGGGGGGAAAAGCAGAGCAGGTACCTGAAGTGATGAGTAAATAAAATTACAGTCACAAAAAAATCATAGAAGCACAAAATAGAGTCACTGTTTTTAGGATTTTTATAAAGCTTAAAAACCCCCACAAAATTCTGCTGCCTCATTTTTGTGACAAATGTAACATAAAGGGGAAGTTTCAGTCTATGAAGTCACACCTTTTGCCATAACTATAATATCACAAAAAACAATAGCAATAGTACAAATAAATACCAGATTAATTCATGGAGGTAAGGTCCACCAATGGCTGTTAGCCAGGATGGGCAGGAATGGTGTCCATAGCCTCTGTTTGTCAGAAGCTGGGAATGGGTGACAGAGGAGGGATCACTTGATGATTCCCTGTTCTGTTCAGCCCTCGGGTCACCTGGCATTGGCCACTGTGAGAAGAGAGGGCACTGGGCTAGGTGGACCCTTAGTCTGGCCCAGTCTGGCTGTTCTTATGTTCTTAAATAACATCTACTAATTTTGTGCATTGCTGTTCAACCAATTCCAATTCAACTTTAGTAGTATGTCCAATACCCCACCCACAAGATGAATTCAGCCTGCATTTGTACGACCAACATGGTGTACTCAGATTCTGCAAGATTCATCCAGGCTCCTGTCCCCACATCAATCTCATTGGCACGTCAAATCTAATATCTTACAATGACACTTCGAATGTCAACATTAGATATTTCATCGCTGGTAATTTTAACAGACAAAATGGAGAGAGGATGAAGACCACAGAGTAGAAATTAGAAGTTGCTGCAATAAAGAAAAACCAGAAGAAAGGTAGAGAAAGGAAGAAAGAATAAGATAATGGTTAGACGTTAGTAAATAGTACCACTACCATATTTTGAGCAATAGATCTCAAAGCAGTTTACAAAAAGTAGCCAGAATCAATCTCCCAGTTTATAGATGAGGATTTTTGCCATAATGTTGCCCTACAATCATCATTACATTTAACGAGTCCTACTTTCAGGACCATTTATCAGTCAATGAGAGTTTGTTCTCCTGGGCTTGTATTTGCATCTTATATTTTATCAGTTAAACATATTACCCCTCCATAGCCAACTTGGGGATAGAGTTCTTGGAAAAGCTTTTGATCTGCCAAACATTACAGCATGAAGCCATCACCATTTGTTTCACCTCTACTTGTAACAGATAAGCTTTAGAGGGGTAGCCATGTTAGTCTGTAACTGGAAAAACTTAAAAAACAACGAATAGTCTTGCAGCACCTTAGAGACTAATAAAACATGTAGATGGTATCATGAGCTTTCATGGGCACAACACACTTCTTCAGGTGAATGGATCTGAAGAAGTGGGTTGTGCCCATGAAAGCTCATGATGCCATCTACATGTTTTATTAGTTTCTAAGGTGCTGCAAGACTATTTGTTGTTTGTCACAGGATAGTTTGCCTTTATAGATCCATAGCCTTGTAAAGCTCATCACCAGTTTTATGCATTTCTATATATTTACCACAGTATTATGCTGACAGAGCAAAGAATCTCAGCTTGGCTACAAAACCACTGTAGGTTAGTTTAACTGTAATTTTATACAACAAAAAATAAAAACCTAATTCACACTAAATTATATTAAAATAATGTTTTGGGGCTGAGCTACAGTTGATTTTGATTTAACTCACATAGGCAAACCAAGAACCATATTGTTCTGAGACCTTCATTTCTTATAGGACCATAAGCTGAAATATTTAAAGATACAACAGGATAATTTAGGAAGGGCTGCTAATACCAGCTTTTAAAGAGAACACCACTCTCTCCCCTCCACACACATGCTTGCCAGTTTTAGGCAGACAGTAACTTTATAACATGAGGGCAGGGAAATAAATTAGATTAACTCACAAAGTATCTTCCAATCCTGCACTTCTATGATTATTTTTAAACTATAGTCTTTGTATATGATTTTCCTTTTCAATACATTTTAGTTCAAAAAAATGAAACTTGGGAAAATTTATAAAATAAGTTGATAAATATTTTAAAACCCCATTGCTACTTATATCTCTAAGTAAGCACATCAGATCAATTTCTTCCTTGTTGACAGAATGAAATAGAGACCTATTTTATTTTGGTCTATCCTATTGTTAACCAATATGCAATGCCACCTTTTCTAACTGGGTGCGATTTAATAGCCTATGATATACAGAAAGTCAGAATAGAGGATCAAATGGTTCATCTTCTGCCTTTAAATTCTAGGAATCTATGGGATTATAAAAAAAACCTGCTCAAGAATCCGAGGTTATTAGTAATCCCTTAGAGCTCATTGTGCATACATGTATGTTTAACTCCTGAACAAAGCATAAGCACCTTAATAAATGGCCATTGAAAACACTGGCATATATTACTACTGATTTTTTTTGACAATTCAAAAAAGATTACAGAATGCATAGAATTTATGGGGCAAATTCTGCTTTGTGCCCACCCCACCCAGTTGCAGAACAAGTGAACAGAATTTACAGAGGCCTTGGAAGGGGGTATATTTCATTAACAGCACAATGGAGCACAGGAGCCCATTTTGTACAATCACACTAATTGGAGTTAGAGACAGTGCACTGAATTAGGTGCAGTGCAGAAACTGTGGAAACTACCTCAGAGGACAGCTGACTACAGCACAGCTGTTCCGGCTCTGCACAGACTTCCAGGATTTGGCCTGGTATGAATAAATGTAATGCAATTTGTATGTAATTGAAATTATCCAGCCAAATCATCATTCGTGCTGCATATTCATGAGAACTACTTTCCATGTTTTAAATAGAATGAGCGTCACAAAGTACAGCTTTCATCTAAGCCTTCCACACTGAACACCAACAATTTGTTCTGGGAGAGGATTCCCTGGGGACTAGTAGTACTCTAGGACAAACAAAGTTAATAACATTCTTTACCTTTTCCACAAACAAAACAAAGTAAGTCCTTCATATCATAATCCATTGTACATAATTGTGTTTGTGCATGCAGATGGATGAAACGGTTTCTGACAGCTGGGCAACTTCATCTTCAGATCAACAGTTCATTACGCCCCCAAATAGAAATACTTGTACAAACATGGCATTGCAGGGAAACTAGGTTTGTAATCAGTTTAGAATGACCTGATCTGATTCTGGACAACTGTTTTGGATGAGTTTTCTGTTTCCAAACACATGATGGATGAGATCAGCATAGACAGCAACGCAGGCAACCCACTGCCTTCTTTCCATATTTGAAAACCAGAGTTTGCCTGCCCTTGAGTATGTGTACAAGATGAGGGGGACAGGGTAGAAGGAGCCCTCTACACACTTACATACCTGCAGAGGGGGCAGCTATAGTTAAGGGCTTTTTGATCCAAGCACAAGAGGATTGAATAGGGGTTTAGCACCCCAATCTACACCAAACACTTCAAAAAGGGTAAGGCAATGACCCAGCCTTAGTTTTGCACCTGCTGTGGGAGCTTTATTACACCATTAGAAAGGAACTGCAGGAGTCAGAAAGATGCTACTCTAAGCTACTCATGCAGAATGCTTTCAAGAATGGTCACTGGCACAATGAACCTCTGATATCCCTCCAACCTCAGCCAGCTAAAGTGATGATCCTGTTAATATTTTATTTCTTGTTTAAGCATAATTAATCATGTACCCCCTATCACTAGAGCTGTTAAAGTGAGATTAATATACTTACTGTAGATCTTATACTTACATTTTTTTGTGTAAATCTGTTGTATGGCCACATTATTTTTTTTTTAGAAAGGTCAGTAAAAAGTGAAACAAGTGTGTTTATCCTTTATGAAATGTGCCACCCCCGCCGGAGACATGATGTTTCTGCTGTTGCTGGTTTTGAACATTACAAACATGGTAGTTAACCCCCTTCCCTCTTCCAGAGTAGATCATTCACAAATATATGGTGTGTGTGCCTATTATCTGCAAAATAAACAGATTAAAGAACATTACATGTGTTGAACAGATTATATATCTGCAACTGGAAGCATTTCAGATTCACTGTGATCCTTCCTAGTAGCAAACATGAAGCGTTGTTACCATCCATGTAGTAGAACTAATAGCATTTCAACTTAAGTTAAGCTCAGCATTAAAATACATAGTCCTTGCCTTGGGAAATAAGGTTTCTAAGGGATTACCTAGCGTGCAGTTCAACTTTCAGATGAATGCCAATTGAACATGTTAATTTGTTCATATGTGACTATAATGCCACAAAGGCCTTGCCAGAGAAACTGCTTGCCTAAATAGATTATGTTAATAACATTAATTTTGTGCCATTGTAAAATTATAATTAATGAGAACAACGAAAGTTTGGCAATGGCCTAGCTGCTTCAGGACACAAGATTGTTTTAGCAAAATGAAGGCATGTCAAATATTGCTTTTATCTGCAGCTGAGCAAATTATTTTTTTGCGGATAAACTGTATACAGGTTGCTTCGCATTTTCTTCCTCATCTAAGTTTGATCCAAAGGCCACCGGAATCAGTGTCTTTTCATTTGCTTTGGGAGGAGGGTGGAGAAGGAGGGAAGGAGAAGGCTTCAAATCAGGACACCTGAGACACCCCCTGTTGTATCATATGCAAGATTGGTGCTAGATCCTGCAAGTGGAGCAAATAGCTCCGTTGAAGTCATTTCTGTGACTACATGGCTCATTAGCAAGTCACACTCAAAAATCTGAAATCTGGAACATGTCAGTTTTCATTAGATACTTAAATTGTAATGGAATTGTGACTACTCACCAAAAACGTACATTTCCCAAATTTTCACTTAGCATGACATATTTCTGAGGCCATTCCTGAAAGTAAACTCACTGCTAAACTATCAAGAAAAAGAACACACAAAAAGAACAAATAAGGAAAAGTTATTTTTAATTGGGCAAATAGATTTTTTTTCCAGATATTCTCCCCAGCCTTTTTAAATAACAGAAATGACTTGTTTTGTACTCTTTCCATGGTGCAGAGAGAACTCTCAAAAGACCTTATATGGATACAAACAGATCCATAATACATACCATTATTACTCAGATGGTCAATCGAAAATTAAATTGTTTTAATAAAGAGCCATATTTCATATGCATGTTAGCAAAAGATGCTGAATGAGATCAGCGGTCCCTTGGATCTCTGACAAAGGATACCAATGATTTCCATGTGCTTTGAGCTTACTCTTAAGACATGTCACTGAAAAACAAAATAGTTTTATGCAATACTCTGTAACTGATAACAAATTATGCATACTGCATTGCACACATGCAATGAAACAGCCTATTAAGAATGATTAGAATGGGGGGGGGGAACTATTCCAGAAAACTCTAAAAATGCTGTTATTTAATGGCATGATAGAAACAAAGAGGAAACTAACTCAGGATAGAGACATATGTAAAAGGCTCTGCAACATTCAGCCTCTTTACCTTCCAATCCTGAGGAATAAGAGGTCAGGGATTCACTCCTGTAAAGACAACTGTGACGGGGTAGCCGGGGCTGAAGGGGTAAGCCCCGCACCCCGCACCTGAGCGGCACTTGGCCCCGGCACTGCGGCGCACAAGCGGCTCTAGCGAGCCTGTTCGGCTGCTGCCGCCTGCGCAGGTGCGGGGATTCCCCTGGCCGATGCACCGGGGGCCGGGGAGCACATGCGCTGGCATCCCGGGAAGAGGGCACCGGTTTTAAAAAGGAGGGTGCTCACCCTCGAGGAGGAGGAGGGCAGGAGTCAGGTTGGCATCAGGAACCCGCGAGGCGGACAAGCTGGGACCGGAGGACGGAGAAGCTGCGGGACCCCGAGATGCCGAGGCCAGCGAGGCACCAGGCGACTAGGGGAGAAAGCTGACTGCAGCGGCCAGGACAGAGGATGGCCCGAGGGAAGGAAGAAGCCCAGGATGGGGTCAAGGAGGACCCGGGGGTTGGTGAGTTGCGGCATTGCCCGCCCCTCCCCCCCCCCGGCCGAGCAGGACGTAGGTTACGCCTGTTCTTAGGGTCCTGGCTGGGACCTGGAGAGAGGGAGGGTCCAGGTCCCCCTTCCCTCCCAGCGGACACAAGGACTCATCGAGCAACCCAGGGGTTAGCACAGGACTAATGGATGCTGAAGTGACCAGGGGGGTTGCAAAGACTGGGGAGGGGGTCAACCCCAAAGAGGGGGCTAACCCTGGACAGGGGCGAACCCCTAACAACATCCCAAGAGAGTCACATGGTTGATAAATTGGAAGGAAAGCTACTTCTCTGCAGGATACGACAAGCCTATAGGTTGTGTGTCGGCACAGACAAGGCACGCTTTTTTCCACAACTTCCTGAGAAAACCAGAATGGTGAGGTGAGGGTTCTGTCAGTTACCAGTGAATAGGTTTGAGCTACTGCAGTTTCATGATGCTACAGGGAGGAGAGGCAAGAGAAGTGCAGCTGACCCCCTCCTCCTTCCTTAGGTGAAACCATGCAAAAGCTATCAATTCCTTCATTTGGTAGTGGAGGACATTAGAGATCACCATTGTATTATAAACTGCCTGCTGTCATTGAGCAAAATGTATGTACTCTCTTGCGACAGG
Source organism: Pelochelys cantorii (assembly GCA_032595735.1). Lineage (NCBI taxonomy): Eukaryota > Metazoa > Chordata > Testudines > Trionychidae > Pelochelys > Pelochelys cantorii. The sequence goes on along the minus strand of CM064329.1, from coordinate 40,461,437 downwards.
TGGTTACGGGCACTCTCACTTTATCTATATATGTGTGATAATAGACTGGGTAAATCTATTGAATAGAATCTATTTTGAGAGGCACTGTGTGTATGACACACACTAGTACGAAGAATCTGTTACTTTATACTTGGGCAGTACAGTTACAAAAATAGTTCTAGATACACTGGTAGGGCCTGAGATGTCTCTAAGCATGCCTCTTTTCCACTTTTTAGGAAGGGGCAAATACCAAGATCCCATCAATACTCACATCCTTATTGAATGAATAATTGTGTTGTCTGCACATTTCGCCTGCCTGGAAAGTTAAATCCCTCCAAAAGTTTGCATCAATTCAGTATGTAGCCTTCTTAACCATAGACATTTGATGACAGAGCCAAAACTTAGGTGTTACATTTTTGGGGACTCTAGTCACTTGCCCTTTTCTGCTTTCAGGTATGTTAATAAGGAAGTAGTATTCTTTATATTTCCATTTCCCTCCCCTGAATTAATCAGTCAAATGCTCTCAGATTTCTTCTGGGTTCAAATTATTTCAATACACATTACCAGGGTGAAGGGAAAGGCACAAAGGAAAATTACCCTCAATCTATCCTCAGACTCTCTGCAGTTCCCTGGACTTCAACTAGAGGTATGCTGATTATTTACACCAGCATGAGATCAGAGTTGATTCAGGCTCTATTTTCTCCTCATTATTGGAGCCTGCTCTGCAGGGGAAATAATAGATCTCAGTAATATTTGAGGCAAGTTTTCCACACAAGGACTGTGGTATTTCCCTTTTCTTCACAAGTCCTTGGATTGGATCTCCCTTGAGTTTAAGGGAATTCCTTATCTCACCTTTCTAACATATGAAGGAGAAGCAAAAGCACAAAAGCATAAATCATGTTTAGGAAATGGAGTGAAGGTTGAGGACACTCAGTGTACATCTATACTGTACATTTATTTCAAAATAAGCTATTCCAGAGTACTTATTCCCAAATAGCTTGTTCTGAAATAGCATGTCTACACTGTCTAGGTTTACAGGATCTTTTGAAAAAGCACCCTGTTTTTGAAAGAACCACATCTAGACTGCAGTTTCAATTTCGAAATAACGCTTTTTCAAAAGAGCGCCATTACGTGATTATGCAAATGAAGCACGGGATATTTAAATCCCGGCTTCATTTGCACTTTCAAAGTGCTTCATTTACATCCCTCTGCTGACAGAGGGATGTAGTCTAGACATAGCCTTCGAGCCATCTCTTCTCCAGCGTGCAACAAGGTTTACAGGGATGGCAAAATAACACGCTTGTTATTTCAAAAATATTCTGAAATAATGGGTGGCCTCAATTTGAAAATTGAGGTGGGTTGGCGGCGCTGCGCGCCCCAAGACAGGAAAGGTCCCTGCTACAGGCCTGGTGCGGATGGACGGACGGAGCCATGGAGCCGGTGTCAGGCCCCGCACACCTGCCCGCGCTCTGCAACCGCAAGCTGACCGAGTTCCTGCAGCAGGTGGACGCCGTCGACATGGTTTGGCTGCGGGAGATCAGCGTGGAGGCCGCCAAGATGTTCAGCAGGTGGGGGCGCCCCGGGAATGAAGCTTATTGGGGGGGGACGGGGGGGTCTGGTCCAGTCCAGTGCCGGGGGGGCAGACACACGGAGCGGGCTGGGGGGTCGTTTCTGGTCCAGCACTGGCTGGCAGGGGGGAGGTGGATCGGTGTGGGGGCGCGTTCTGGTCCAGCGCCAGCCCGGAAGTGGGGATGGAGCAGGCTGGGGAGGCAGGGAGGTCTGGCCCAGTGCTGGCCGGGGGGTAGGGGCATGGTACTGTGGGGGTTCGGTTCTGGTCCAGCGCTGCCTGGAGGGGGAGGGGCATGGTACTGTGGGGGTTCGGTTCTGGTCCAGTGCCGGCCGGGGGGGGAGGGGCATGGAACTGTGGGGGTTTGGTTCTGGTCCAGTGCTGTGAGGAGCAGAATGGAGCGGGGGGGGGGGGAGAGATTTTGATCCAGCATGAAGATGGGAAGAGAGGGGGATGGATTCTGCTCCAGCACTGGGTGGGCTTTATGGGGGAAGAATGGACCAGGCAGGGTGGGAGTTCTGGTTCAGCACTAGAGTGGTGGATCCAGTTGGGGTAAGGCACTGGATCTATCACCAATTTCAGCAAGGAGGGATGGAATGGCCCAGTGGGTGGATTGGTCCAGCACTGGCTGCGTAGGCTGAAGAATGCCACGGGAGGAAGGGTTTGGTCCAGGACCTGAATGGAGCTTGGGGTAGTGAGGTCTGGCAGTGCTGTCAGCTTCTCCCGACATCTCACGCACCACAGTGGGGATGGATGTAGCTCCTAACCTCCCCAAATAGACACACAAGAACATGTGCAGAGAACTCGCATATTGAGGCATCAGCCCTCTGTCGAGACAAATCCACAGATATGGACAGAGGGCTCTAGAGGCAATCCGGGCAATTACAGACCGGTAAGTCTAACTTCAGTACCGGGCAAATTAGTCGAAACAATAGTAAAGAATAAAATTGTGAAGCATGTAGAAGAACATAATTTGTTGGACAAAAGTCAACATGGTTTCTGTAAAGGGAAATCCTGTCTTACTAATCTATTAGAGTTCTTTGAAGGGGTTAACAAACATGCGGACAAGGGGGATCCAGTAGATATAGTATACTTAGATTTTCAGAAAGCCTTTGACAAGGTCCCTCACCAAAGGCTCTTGTGTAAATTACGTGGCCATGGGATAAGAGGGAAGGTCCTTTCTTGGATTGAGAACTGGTTAAAAGACAGGAAACAAAGGGTAGGAATAAACGATAAATTTTCAGAATGGAGAGGGGTAACTAGTAGTGTCCCCCTAGGGTCGGTCCTAGGACCAATCCTGTTCAACTTATTCATAAATGATCTGGAGAAAGGGGTAAGCAGTGAGGTGGTAAAGTTTGCAGATGATACCAAACTGTTTAGGATAGTCAAGACAGAAGCAGACTGTGAGGGACTCCAAGAAGATCTCACCAAACTGAGTGATTGGGCAACAAAATGGCAAATGAAATTTAATGTGGATAAGTGTAAAGTAATGCACATTGGGAAAAATAACCCGAACTATACATACAGTATGATGGGGGCTAATTTGGCTATGACAAATCAGGAAAGAGATCTTGGAATTATCGTGGATAGGTCTCTGAAAACTTCCACACAGTGTGCAGCGGCGGTCAAAAAGGCAAATAGGATGCTAGGAATTATTAAGAAAGGGGTAGAAAATAAGACCCAGAATATCTTACTGCCCCTGTATAAAACTATGGTACGCCCACATCTTGAATACTGTGTACAGATGTTGTCTCCTCACCTCAAAAAAGATATTTTGGCCTTGGAAAGGGTTCAGAAAAGGGCAACTACAATGATTAGGGGTTTGGAACGGGTCCCATATGAGCAGAGGTTAAAGCGACTGGGACTTTTCAGTTTAGAAAAGAGGAGACTGAGGGGGGATATGATAGAGGTATATAAAATCATGGTGGTGTGGAGAGGGCTGATAAAGAAAAGTTATTTATTAGTTCCCTAAATAGAAGAACTAGAGGACACCAAATGAAATTAATGGGTAGCAGGTTTAAAACTAATAAGCAAAAGTTCTTCTTCACACAGCACATAGTTAACCTGTGGAACTCCTTGCCAGAGGAGGCTGTGAAGGCTAGGACTATAACAGAGTTTAAAGAGAAGCTAGATAATTTCATGGAGGTTAGGTCCATAAAAGGCTGTTAGCCAGAGGATAAAATGGTGTCCCTGGCCTCTGTTTGTCAGAGGCTGGAGAGGGATGGCAGGAGACAAATCGCTTGATCATTGTCTTCGGTCCACCCTCTCTGGGGCATCTGGTGCTGGCCACTGTCGGCAGACAGGATACTGGGCTAGATGGACCTTTGGTCTGACCCAGTACGGCCATTCTTATGTTCTTATGTTCTTATGTGGCTTGTGTAGATGTGGGGTAGCTATTTCGGGAGACTTCCAGTCTCCCGAAATAGCTGTGCAGTGTAGATGTACCCATAGAGTACTTTTATTTCAGCATTCCAATAAATAGTAGAAATTCCATCCTATAGACAACAGTATCCAGCACTACATAACTGGTCCATCTCAAGCATTCAGTATGGTATGGGTCCTGTGTAAAAGTGGCATATTGTCTTGTAATCTAAGGCTGTATCATAATGTATACCTATAAGGGAGCCAAATTAAATTTGCACAGACACTCTTTCTTAATTTTGGCATTTCCTAAGTTTCAAATGCTTTATTTTTGAACTTGGATGCTTTTAATGTAATTGTGTGTAGTTTCCTAAGTTTTTTAAAAAGCAAACTGAAACACCCTCCATCCCAGACATTCTGTCATGTGGCATCATACTGACAGATCTATTTGCTGACCACAGAGGAATGAGAGACTCGGAATTCTTTGGTCCCATTCCAAGCTCTAGAATGTAGAGTGGGCACAGACTTTTCTACTCATTCACAAAAACTGTGACCTCTTCTCTCTCATCCCCTCTAACCTGTGCTAGTCTGAGGCCTCTCTCTTCCCAGCCTCTGTCTCATTCTTACAGTCGCATTGCTTAGCTAGTACCAGCCTGCCAACTTACCTCAACTCCCATTTCTAGCCCCTCTATCCTTCAGTCCCACCTGTGACACTGTATGGATAGTGGGGGCACGTCTAGACTACAGGTTTTTTTTTTAAAGGAGCTATGCAAATCCAGTGCTAATTTGCATATCTTCTTCTGATCGCTTTTTTGAAAGTGGGTTTTTTGAAAATGAAAGTAGTCTGGATGGGTTTTTCAAAAAGTAGGCTTTTTTCAAAAAAACCGTGTACACCTCCTTTTTTTTTAGGAAGAGCGTTTTTTTTTCCGAAAAAGGGTTTTTTTTCCAAAAAAGGTGTCCAAACTACTTTCACTTTTGAAAAACCCACTTTTGAAAAAGCGATCGGAAGAAGATATGCAAATTAGTGCTGAATTTGCATATCTGCTTTCGAAAAAAACCCATAGTCTAGACGTACCCCAGGGAGACACTTCATGATATTCTGAATATCAATATTGTCAGACTGCAAGAAACCTGACCAGTAAGGTATCTGTAGAAATGTTATGATTTGCCAAATATGATAACCTTGTTGATAGTTTATATTTCCTTTGTATTATGAGTTATAGATATATAGAATATATTTATATTTCAAAACTTGTGCTGTGTTTCTGGGTGACAAACCCAGACAGAGTGGCATCAGCACTAGAAGTGCTTGATGGCCCACCAAGGGACATCAAAAGCACAGTGAACCACTGAAGGGAACTTACCTGATGAATCAGCAAGCCATGTATGCCTATGGACAGAACTCTAAGGTTTTTCCATGCTGTGTGCTGGACAGCTTGTGTTTCGAACAAAGGAAGAATAAGTTACATGGCTAGAGGAATATAAATGGCAACTGCATCATCTTGTCTTCATTCCTGCTACTTACCTCTGGAGGAACTTTCCTTCAAACCAAAGCTCTAAACAAAGAACTGAATGACCCATCCAAGTTGTGAATGAGTTCCACGGGAACTTTCAAGCCAGCGAACTCACCTGTACTGCTAAGAACCTGATGAAGTCTTTGTATGCATGTGACTGCTTTATCATCTGACAATTCTCTTCCTATTCTTTTTCCCTTTATAGTAAACCTTTAATTTTCAGTGATAAAAGAGTGGCTAACAGCCTGGTATTTTGGGTAAGATCCAATCTAATATTGACCTGAGAAGCAATTTTAAAATAACTTCTCGATTGAACTGGACCCATCTGCTAACTGGGAGCCAGGGAACTGGAATGCAGTAAGGGAGCTGTGTGAGTACTTTGGGGGAGCACGCTTCTTGATAACCAGTGCTGGGATCAGAAGCACAGTTTGGGCATGTCTACACTACAGAGTTATTTTGAATTAACTCCCCTTATTTCAAAATAAGAAGGTGAGCGTCCACACAACAAGACCATTATTTCGAAATTATTTCAAAATAATGGGCTTGTTATTTCGAAATAAACCCCCCTGAATTTACAAGGAATAACGCTTGTTTCAAAATTGCTTTTATTTCAAAATAGCGGTACTGTAAATGCTCAGAGGCTGTTATTTTGAAATAACTACTTCCTAGAGTCATTCAAAGTAATAACTCCCCAGTGGTTCCTGGGGCTCTAAATTGAGATAGCACATCCACATTAAGGGAGCCTGCCTTGGACTAATTCTGAGGCTTCTCTGTAGTGTGGATATGCTATTTCAAAACAGACTTATAACTTGGCTAAATTTGGGCAAATTTTTATCAGGAGGCAAAGGGCACATTCTGGACCCAAAGGCCACCCACATCAAATATCAAGTCCCTACTCCAAAAAACACTTGCACTAGAGTTTTGCAGAGAAGGTCAATGCAACTTTTAACATGGGAAAAACAGTTTCTTCTCTATCCTCATTCTCAGAAAAGAATAATTTTGGCTGAAGTTTTCCAGAAAAGTTCAGCCTGAGGCAGACAACCCTCTTTGGAATTTTTCCATGCAAGGGGTCTGGCAAGTTATAAACAACTGAAAATAGTCTTATGTTGGAAAATGTGAATTCTATTCCTTATGTATGAAAATACTACTGAGCCTGCAACACTACCAGGTATACTGCTTAGTCTCTTTAATTAAATGGGACCACTCTTTAATAAATGCCATGTGAGGTACCAGAGTCATCAGGAATGAGATCTTCAATTGTAAGGTCTTTGGTGAATGATGATTTCTTATGACCAGTGGAGGAATGGTTTTACCTCAGGAGGGCCAAAGGAACTATATTTTTTTCTGTTATTGGTTAATATACCAAACTCCCAAAAGAGGCAGAGTCATTTGAAACACTCCAGATACACAAGTTTGTATGAGAGGCAACCTGATATCATCATGACTGTGGTACCACATTGCAGCATGGCTTGTGCTAGACCTCACCCTGCAACATTAAATGTTTGTATCTACTGGGGAGTACCTTGGCTGTAGCTGGGTCAGACTCCGATAACCTTACCCATAATGAAAGCAGTAGTGTCAACCTCAGACATTCAAAAATCATGACTCAGGCCCCATAACATCAGGAGACTGGCTTTAAAATCATGAAAAGTGAAAACCCTGGACTTCTAATGGAATAAGGTACTATTCAGGGGTCAGAATTTGGCCTTGATGGAGTCTGTTGACAAACTATAATTCCTAGAGTCAAGAAAAACAACCTTACAACTCAGTCCTCTAGGAGAATTTCTCTTTGTTTGGTTACTAGTGCAACTTCGGATCATCGTAGAACAATGCATTGAATGGCAAGCACCTCTCTATATCAACTTCATAGACTTTATGAAAGCCTTCGATAGTGTGGACAGGTAGTCCATCTGGACCATCATGCAACATTACCGAGTTCCAGGCAAACTGATTACCATCATCAAGAAACTGTATGAAGAATACTCTTGCCAGGTCATCCATGATGGAAAATTGTCGGAAAAATTCCAGGTCATAACAGGTATACTCCAAGGCTGCCTTCTTTCTCCATTACGCTTCCTGATTGTCCTAGACTTAGTCACAAAAACAGCATGTGCTGACTCAGGAAGGGGAATCCAATGGACTCAAACTAGGAAACTTGAAGATCTAGAGTTTGCAGACGATTTAGCCCTGCTTGCAGACAAATTAGAGCATACACAAGAGAAGACAGATGTCCTACAGGAAACAGCTGAGTGAGTGGGCCTCAAGATTAGTCAAGAGAAGATCAAGTTGATGCGCATTAACAACAGACAGGAAAGTGAAATTACAACTGAAGGAAAAGCAGTACAAGAGGTAGATCTGTTTGTATACTTGGGGAGTGTTATCAGGAAGAATGGGGGAACTGAAGAGGACATCAGTGCAAGAATATGAAAGGTGCAACAAGCTTTTGCCGTACTATGACAAGAGCCATTTCAACAAGAACTAAACTATGTATTTTCACTTCCAATGTGAAATCAGTGCTGCTGTATGGCTCGGAGGCGTGGCACATTGTCTAGAGCAACACTAAGGGTATGTCTACACTAGCCCCCTAGTTCGATCTAGGGAGGCTAATGAGGGCGACCGAAATTGCAAATGAAGCGCGGGATTTAAATATCCCACGCTTTAGCATGTTCCTGGCCGGTCGCCATTTTAGAAATTGACTAGCCCGAATTAACTGCCCTCGTCTACTCACGGCAGTGAAACGGGATTCTGAATTAAAGCCCTAAATCGAATTAGCTGTTATTCCTCCTGGAATGAGGTTTAACAGCTAATTGAATTTAGGTCTTTAATTCAGAATCCCGTTTCACTGCCACGTGTAGACGAGAGCAGTTATTTCAGTCTAGTCAATTTCTAAAATGGCGACCGGCCGGGAACATGCTAAAGCGTGGGATATTTAAATCCCACACTTCATTTGCATTTTCGGTCTCCTTCATTAGCCTCCCTAGATCGAACTAGGGGGCTAATGTAGACATACCCTAAGAGAATTCAGACATTTGTCAATAAATGCCTTAGACACATTCTGCAGCTAAAGTGGTATGATAGAAAGCCAAATGAAACCTTGTGGACCAAAACAAATCAGAAACCAATGGAGGTCCAGATTAAGAAAAGAAAATGGCGATGGGCAGGCCACATTCTGCATAAGGACTATGAGGAACGTAACATGAGACAAGCATTAGAATGGAATCCAAAGGGAAAGAGGAAAAGGGGACATCCCAAACAAACTTGGCGACGAAGCTGCCTGGATGAAGTAAAAGCAGCTGGCTTAACATGGGATCAAATCAGAAGTGTCGCTAAGGATCACAAGAGATGGAGAATGACTGTGGAGGCCCTATGCTCCATTAGGAGCCCAGAGGACCAATAGATAGATATAGATAGATAGCAATAATTTATGCCATTTATTCTGCTCAGTCATCCTGACATTCCAGAGGCAAATTAAACTGAGGAAGTCGAGGGAAATAGGAAGTATTCATGCCCTTTTCATGTGAAGAAGCCATGAAGTAGCTAAGAATATCAGCACTAATGTGACAGCAGAGGGTCTGAGGGTATATATATATATATGTGTCCACAACCAATCAATGGATCATCATCAGTCTTCTCAATCACTATTGCTGGGCAGGCTAGCAGTGAATTTCTGTCTGTCTGCAAAGAAGTGCATGCACACATACATGATGTGTACAAAGGAGAGGAGCCTTTAAAAAGCTGACCCTGACAATTCATCGTCATTTATTGCAATTGTTTGGACACAGAGGATGAAAGCTAAACCACATGCACTAGAGTTAGTTGCTAGAATACAGGCTCTTAAAAAGAGAGATAAAAATGTACAGGTTATGGTTTTTCCATGCTCTTGAGAAAGATTTTTTTTTTTTTTTTTTTAAAAAGCTCTATTTTGCAGTTCTCCTTTGTTAGGGTTTTTCCAGGAACAGTAAGTAGACCACTATCTGGAATAGCAGATTGCATACATGGTATTACCAGCCAAAACCAAGGACAACCTATCTGCTGTATCTCATTTTATATTTGCAGCAAGGTGGCCTCCTTCAGGCCCTTACTGAAGACTGGCATGATTCCCATTAACTTCAAAAGGAGCAGGACAGAAATTCTGACAAAGTTTCTATTGCATCATTACACTGCAAATAGGATGACAAATGTCTCAACCAAAACGTTCCACTTCCAACCAAGTGTTTCAATCAATCCATGCTTAGCAGTACTTACACTAGGAATGGACACCAATGTATCCCCTGATATTTGCTAGCTGAAACTACTCCCCTTCTTATCCCCCACTGCACACACATATTCAAAATACAAGGACTTTGGGGGTCATGAAGCAGGGAACAATATGTATTTCCTAGTATGGTGTGATGATTAGAGGAAAGGGAGGCAGAAGTCCAGGAATCTGTCTGGCTCAGATACTGAATTTTGACAAATCTATTTACACCCCAGTTTACCCATCTGCTTTACATTAAAACCTAATTCATAGAGGGTGTTGTGACATTTAATATCGGCAAAGCACATTAAGGTCCTAAAATTAAAGGACTGTTATTCAGTGGTACTTGAATAATGGTTTACCAATAGTTCAAACAACTTTGAAAATAATGATGTGGCAACTATGATATGATCTGCTTGAGTTACTAGGCAAGAGAAGCAGACAAAGAAAAATAATAGTGAAAAAAGTAGGAAGAAAAGATTGTGATTTATAACATTGGGCATGAAGCCTTTTACTTGTAGATTATGTATTTTAAATCCCACCTCAGAGCTTGTGCTGGCTACAAACTGCTCCAGATAGATAGCTGCTGGGTCTCCAAGTCTTATTATTGTTAGGCAGGCATTCACGTCATGAAAACCAGTGGTTTTCAATCATGGGTGCATGTACCTCTGGGGGTATGCAGAGGTCTTCCAAGGATACATCAACTCATCTGGATATTTGCCTAATTTTACAAGCGGCTACTTTAAAAGCACTAGCAAAATCAATACAAACTAAAGTTTCATACAAATGACATGTAAATACTCCTCTATATGAGATACCTATTTGTCTAAGTACAATATTTATATTTTGATTGATTTATTTTATAATGACATGGTTTAAAATGAGAAAGTAAGCAATTTTTCAGTAATAGTTGCTATGGCACTTTTGTATTTTATGCCTGATTTTGTAAGCCAATAGTTTTTCAGTGAAGTGTATTCATTTAAAGGAGGAGGGGAGGAGACATAAGACAAAGCAGACTCCTGATAGGGGTACAGTACAAGGGTGCCATTTGGGGAATGCTAGAGGGTTTGTAGTCCTTCTCCCTGAAGTCTGAACACCCGGATTTCATACTTAAAAGCACAGACCCTAGCTGCAGAGGCAGCTCTTAACTGCAACAGAGCTTGTGCTGCTTCCAGCTTTGCTTTTGGGCCAGGAGTTTGTTTATCAACAGAGGGAGGCAAGGTGATTATGATAAAAAAGGCTTGTCATTCAAGATAATGAAAACATTTCCAGGTACTCCAATTAAAAGGGGGGAGGAAGGAACAGTGATGTGCTTCAGGGGTCTGCACTTGACCCTGTGCTCTTCAACTTATTCATAAATGATCTTGGAAGTGAGGTGGCAAAATTTGCTGCTGATACAAAATTACTCAAAGTCGTCAAGTACAAACCTAATTGCAAAGCATTACAATGGGATCTCACAAAACTAAGTGATCAGGCAACACAAGGACAGTTTTGATAAATTTAAAGTAATGCACATAGAAAAATATAATCCCAACTATACATACAAAATGATAGGGTCTAAAATAGCTGTTACCACTCAGAGGGTAAGGCTACACTAGCTCGTTAGCTCGTGGAATGAGGAGTAACGGTAGTTCGAATTAGGAGCTTTAATTCGAACTACCTAGTCCGTGCCGCGTGTAGCCGCAGGCACGGAGTTCGGACTAAGGGGGATTTAAAAATGGCGGCGCTCGGGAAGATGCAAATGAAGCCCGGGATATTTAAATCCCAGGCTTCATTTGCAACTCTGGTTGCCCTCATTAGACTACCTAGCTCGAACTAACAAGCTAGTGTAGACATACCCAGAGAGAGAGAGAAAGAGTTCTTGGAATCATTTTGGATAGTTCCCTGAAAACATCTGCTCAATGTGCAGTGGCAATCTAAAAAGCTAACAGAATCCTGGTAATCATTATGGGTGTGTCTATACTACTGGGTTTTTTGGAAAAAGTGGCCTTTTTTCGAAAAAACTTCCCGTGTCTAGACTGCTGCTGCGTTCTTTCAAAAGTAAATCAAAAGAATGTGGCAGTTCTTTCGATCACGAAAAACCTCATTTTATGAGGAATAACGCCTTTTTTCGAAAGTGCGTTATTGAACACAAACTGTGCTTTTCTGAAAGAGAGCATCCAGACTGACTGGGTGCCTCTCTTTCGGAAAAGTGGCGTGCTTTTTCAAAGGGTATGTCTACACAGCAAAGTTATTTCAAAATAACAGCCGTTATTTCGAAATAACTTTACCAGCATCTACACAGCCAAACCGCTAGTTCGAAATTCAGTCAAAATAGCGGAGGGCTTATTGGCAAGCAAGCAGGGAAACCTTGGAACCAGCCGTCTGGGGGGGCGGGCGGGGGTCCCTTTAAGCACAGGTCTCAGATAGCCTCAAGCAGCAGCCACACAAGGTAACCCTGACCTAATGCCCTGCCTAATGGTTCCGGCCGGCCTTAAATGCGATTCAGCATCCTATCAGTGTGGACACGCTATTTCAGAATACAATAACTATTTCGAAATAACGCTGTAGTGTAGACATACCCAAAAGTACTGGCTGTAGTCTAGACGTTCTCTTCTGAAAGAGGCTTTTTTGAAAGATTCTTTCAAAAAAGCCTCTTTCAAAAGAGGCTTGTAGTCTAGACATACCCTACGAAAGGAATAGACAATAAGGTCTGCGCTATGTAAGAAAATCAGCCTAAGATATGAGAATAGCGTAGCTGGAGTTGACATACCTTCAGTCAAATTTCTGTGGCTTCTCCACTGCAGGAGGTGAATGGGAGAAACTTTCCTATTGACTTCCCTTTCTCTTCATGACCCCGTCGAATACCAGGGTTGATGGGAGTGCCATCAGCTGTCAATTTAGTGGGTTCTTACTTGACTTACTAAATTGAACCTCAGAGTGTTCATCTTGGGGTAAGTGCAGAGCTGGTCTATGATAGAAAATATCATACTGACTCAAGTCATGGTATGCCCACATCCTGAATACTGCATGCATATCTGGTCATCTCATCTAAAAAAGATACTGGATTTGGAAAGGTACAGAAAGGGCAACAGAAGTGATTAGGTATAAGGAATAGCTTCCATTTGAGGCGAGATTAACAATACTGGGACTTTTCATCTTGGAAATGTCTAAAGGGTGGGGGAATATGTTAAAAGTCTCAAGAATCATGAATGGTGTGGACAAGGAAATGTTATTTACTCTTTCACTAACACAAGAATATCACCCATTAAAATATAGGCCACAGATTTAAAACACAAAAGAAATTATTTCTTCATGGTCAACCTGTGGAACTCTTTGCTAGAGGAAGGTAGAAAGGCCCAAACTATAGTGGGGTGCCAATAAGAACAAAATAAGGAGGATAGGTCCATCAATGGCTACTTTGCCAGAAGCTGGAATGGATAACAGGGAATGGATCATCTGATGATTGCCTCTTCTGATGCACCTGGCATTTACCACTGTTGGAAAGTGGGATACTGGGCTAGATGGATCATTAATCTGACCCAGTATGGCCGTTCTTATCTTCTTACATAGAGCCCAAATGTATCTGCCCCCTGCTGTAGCCCACTAGACCCTACTTCCCTCCCAGAGCTGAAGTAGAGCCCAGGAGTCCTGATTGTCTCTCTTTCTCTATGGCTGTGTCTAGACTGGTCCAGAGCTATGCAAATGAGGCTCAGCGTGGAATATCGCCGAGCCTCATTTGCATAACTAATGAGCCGCCATTTTTGCGGAAGAGGCTCTTGAGCAAGACGGAGCTGTCTACACTGCCCTGTCTTGCGCAAGAAAAACCCTCTTGGGCAAAGCCGCTATGCTGATTATTTTCAGGCATAATGGCTTTGCACAAGAGAGTTTTTCTTGTGCAAGACAGGGCAGTGTAGACAGCTCCGTCTTGCGCAAGAGCCTCTTCCGCAAAAATGGCAGCTCATTAGTTATGCAAATGAGGCTCGGTGATATTCCACTCTGAGCCTCATTTGCATAGCTCTGGCGCAAGATCGCGCCAGTCTAGTCACAGCCTATGTCTCTCTCCCCCCACAGAGCTAGTAAAAAAGTAAGACTATATATTCCAATTTTAAAGCTAGCCAGGGTCTCTTAAGTGACTTGCCACAAGATGTTTGAATATGTTAATATTAGAGCTGAGTGGGTCTAGCATTTATTTATTTAATTTTCTTTCTTTTATAATGGAATTCGACACAGGATTCTGCCAGCTAATTGCTAAGTTATCTGCCAAAAAAATAGAATTTACAAGTGCTTTAGTAGCTCCCCAAAAGAGGTGCTGTATATGGGTGGGGCCTCTGGTACAATAGCCTGGAGAGGTTGGGTGCCACTGAAGACAACCATCACCATTGGTACAAATTTGCCTCCCTCCTGTGGGCAGTCTCAGAAAAGAAATCAAGTGGCAAAAGAAGAAGAATTGCTATATTCAACTCTAGGAGAGACATTCCCTTCATTTGAGTTTCAGGCACATGAGTGGAGACCAAGGGATGTTGTAGAAGCTGGCATTGCTACTACCCACAGCAGCATGTTCCATCACTGAAATGGTAGCCTGGCACAGGGCATTTTTAACAAGAAACCACTCCATGCATGCACAATAAGAAACGAGGCTAAAGACGAGATTTAAATGCAAAATGCTCGTTGTACTAGCGCTGCTCCAATGAATGAACACACTATTTGCAGGCCATACCATTGCAGATACTATCTTGCTAGTTAATTATTGTGAGCAAGAGAAAATTGGCTAGATTTTAGCGTAAGATGGTGCCCAATTTGTTATGATTATTTGTATGGGTAGCAAGATCTTGAGCTTGCATTATTTGTATCTCCTATGAACTGCAACTTTCACATTTAAATGTGGTGTGCCCTAAGAGAATCATGAGCAGATTTTTCATTGCAAAAAAGAAAAGGAATTTTTATAAGATAATAAATAAGAAAGCACTACAAGAAACTCATTATATTTACTTGTGGGTGTTTTCCAGGAGAATATAAGCTTTTAAAAATCCAACATCTTGTGCCAGCACATTTTCTCAGGACAGTAAAATTGACTCGTGAACACTTTCTCTGTCTCTCTCCCTCTGTCTTTGTCTCTCGCTAATACAACTCAACACTGTAAAGGAAATTGGGTTGGGACTGATATTTAACACTAGAAAAGACAGAGCAATGGTTACGTTTTATGGGCCTGAAAAAAAAGTGTCAAACTATTTCAAAGAGTCATTAAAATACCTTTATATATCTTCTCCTGGTAGCTATTTTAATCAATCACTCCTAACCGCTATTGGTGAATAAATATTTAATTGGTTTTCAAGCTTTTAAGCATAAAATAACTTTTGGATCCACATGGTTGCTATTACTGAGAAACTTGCAGTGTATCATATGGAGCCATTCTCCATTGAACAGATAGTCTCTTATGTGGAGTTGAAACTCTATGTTTAACTGACAGGTCTGTTGTACCGTTAGCTGATATTTTGTTGCTCTCCATAGTTTGCTCTGGATCATTTGCTTGGTCCCCTCCAACGATGGCTACAATTCATTTAGTATTGGATGTATTTAGGCTCTATTCCTGCATGAAATCCACTAACGATGATCTTTTTGATAGCTTGCAAAGTCCCATAGAATTCAATGGGCATCCACAGAAGTGCAAGAAACTCCACTAGCAGATAACAGTGCAGGACCAGGTTCTACCTTTGTAAAATGCTATAGGAGGAGAGGTGCTATAAGAAAATGTAAAATATGTAATAGTCATTAGTAAGTTTTAATTGTCTGTGTTAGACATCAATTCTTAACAGAAACCTGAAACAAACTTTGAGAAGAAGTTGATGCTACTTATAGTTAAGAAAGAAAAAACAACCTATATTTTGTCTCTCACAATTTTCATTAATTTTGGAGACCAAAAAATGTCTTAAGGGTGCTTCTGAGTACAAAAATTAATAGGGGAGAAGGGTAAAGGGAACTGTTCTAAAAAATCAGAAGCAATTTTGTTCTCTCTCTTTTCAAAATTCTTCCTCCTGTCACCCCTATGGAAGGTCTTGGATTAGCAGCTTTGGAAGCTGAACTGACCTTGGGTTTTATGCCCATCGTGCCTATGGAGAGGTATTGGTTAATAATTTCAGAAGCATTAACTACTGACAATATGCTTTGTGAGGGAGACATGGAACCTAATTTTGACATAGTTTGATGTGAATCTCACTGATGTCAACGGAGTTACACTGGTGTGAAACTCCAGGTTCAAGTCCATGTCAACATGACCCAGACTCCATCTTTAGCCATCCCATTGGCTTGCAGATACAGTGGGGTCACCAAGGACAATTTGACTCTGCTTTTAACTCATCCTGTTGCACTACATGTGGAGCAAAGCAAAGCCCTTTCAAGTGAATCCCTGTCCTTACACATCTGAGCTCCATTGGGATGGAAGGATGAGGGAGCAAACGGAAGGTCAAGCAGCTATCTTGTGAATGCAGGGCAGCTCCAGGGTTAATATGCTAGCGAGAAGATCTTATTACGGGCACAGGAAGGAGCAACATCACCTTCACTTAGCATTTGCTACCCACACCAGCATATGCACAAGAGGGACATAAATCCAGCCAGGCCCAACAGACTGAAGACAATGCTGGCTGGGGAGATAGGAGCATTGTCAGGCACATTAGCTAGGCCTTCCTTCCAGAGAGCAATCCTGCACTCCGCAAAGGACATTCTCCAACTGAAGCAAATGGAAGTTTAGTTAGATGACAGTGTGCAGGATGGGGGCTTAGGTACTGACGGTATTGCTAGAAGCAAATCCTGCCCCAGTGCTACCTTTATACAATGGAATTAATAGACTCCCTATGTACCACGTTTCCGCACCTAAAGCAGCAATGAAGCATAGAGTGGAGCTATGCCCGTAATACATAAATAACAGCTACATTATGCCCCAGGAGCCAGTGTGTTTCCTCAACACACCATGCTGATGGGTTACAAACATGCAGACAAGGGGGATCCAGTACATATAGTATACTTCGATTTTCAGAAAGCCTTTGACAAGGTCCCTCACCAAAGGCTCTTGTGTAAATTACATTGCCATGGGATAAGAGGGAAGGTCCTTTCTTGGATTGAGAACTGGTTAAAAGACAGGAAACAAAGGGTAGGAATAAACGGTAAATTTTCAGAATGGAGAGGGGTAACTAGTGGTGTCCCCCAAGGGTCAGTCCTGGGACCAATCCTGTTCAACTTATTCATAAATGATCTGGAGAAAGGGGTAAGCAATGATACCAAACTGTTTAGGATAGTCAAGACAGAAGCAGACTGTGAGGGACTCCAAAAGGATCTCACCACACTGAGTGATTGGGCAACAAAATGGCAAATGAAATTTAATGTGGATAAGTGTAAAGTAATGCACATTGGGAAAAATAACCCCAACTATACATACAGTATGATGGGGGTTAATTTGGCTATAACAAATCAGGAAAGAGATCTTGGAGTTATCGTGGATAGTTCTCTGAAAACTTCCACCCAGTGTGCAGCGGCGGTCAAAAAGGCAAATAGGATGCTAGGAATTATTAAGAAAGGGATAGAAAATAAGACCCAGAATATCTTACTGCCCCTGTATAAAACTATGGTATGCCCACATCTTGAATACTGTGTACAGATGTGGTCTCCTCACCTCAAAAAAGATATTTTGGCCTTGGAAAGGGTTCAGAAAAGGGCAACTACAATGATTAGGGGTTTGGAATGGGTCCCATATGAAGAGAGGTTAAAACGACTGGGACTTTTCAATTTAGAAAAGAGGAGACTGAGGGGGGATATGATAGAGGTATATAAAATCATGAGTGGTGTGGAGAGGGCGAATAAAGAAAAGTTATTTATTAGTTCCCATAATAGAAGAACTAGAGGACACCAAATGAAGTTAATGGGTAGCAGGTTTAAAACTAATAAAAGAAAGTTCTTCTTCACACAGCGTGTAGTCAACCTGTGGAACTCCTTGCCAGAGGAGGCTGTGAAGGACGATAACAGAGTTTAAAGAGAAGCTAGATAATTTCATGGAGGTTAGGTCCATAAAAGGCTATTAGCCAGGGGATAGAAATGGTGTCCCTGGCCTCTGTTTGTCAGAGGCTGGAGAAGGATGGCAGGAGACAAATTGCTTGATCATTGTCTTTGGTCCACCCTCTCTGGGGCACCTGGTGCTGGCCACTGTCGGCAGACAGGCTACTGGGCTAGATCAACCTTTGGTCTGACCCAGTACGGCCGTTCTTATGTTCTTCTTATGTTACCAATGAACAGATCAAAAACCTCTTTTATGCTGCAGAGTATTTATTTCCACACTTTGAAAATCAGTATTGTCTGGATGCCGTCTGATGAATTACCTCATCAGTGGCACCTGAACAATAAACACATGCAACAACATCTGTTAGCATGTGAGGCAGGCAATTCCAGCTGTATAAATGACTCGAGAAAGTCTCAAAGCCGATAAGGCTGCTTCCACTGTTTCTGCACTGAAAAACACCCCCACCCAGGACATTGTACAAGTGCATTCTCCTCCCCCCACAGTGTTCATTTTGATAAAAGAGCTGTTAGCTGCTTTTAGATTTGTCAAATGGTAATAAGGCCTGATCCTCAGCTGTGGTCAAGGGGAGGGTGTGCGATGCTGGTTTTCAGACACCTCTGTTCTCCTTGGACAACTCTGCCTACTCCTTCCCGAAGCAGCACAATCCTGAGGGCCCTTTTGAACTACACCATCTGCCATGGGCCCTAAAGGGCTGATGCTACACCTGGGGATCTTCGGAGTACAGGGAGACCTTTTGGCTATGGATGGCATTCTGGCTACAGTTTGGGAGTTTTTTGGAGGGGGAGGGCTATGAGATAAACTCTAGCATCCCTATGTCATCTGAAGTTAGGCTTATACTGAAGGGAAAGTCTCATAATGATCATAAACTGTCTTTCAGATGCATTAACACCCTGGAGGATCTGGGTCTAACATAAGTTTTAAAAGATTCCCATATTTATACTTATTTGAATAAAGCCTGATCCCACAACAATATTTTATAATCCTATTTTCTTATTTAACTGCATAATTGCATATTAGTCTGCTTATGAATATTCTAACATAGCACCAGAGCTGCCAGCAGATTATTTGTAACTGATTTATGTTTCTTCACTTGTTTTGAGACAGTGTATGTGTAGGAACCCGTGAGCCACATGAAAAGCAAGAGAAATTCAACTTTGGATTTCAGCATGAGTTTTAGAACTCATAAGAGTCCTTACTCAAAACAGCAATATTTACTAGTTGTTGCCCTTGGCTGGACCTGACTGCAAACGTCATTTGGGGCCTTCTCACTGGGTTGTTTTCTTCTCTCTGAAATCTATGCATAGGCCTTTTCATTACTTCAAATAGACACATTCCGTTTAAATCTCTGCCAGAAGCTACCATGCCTTGAAGATTCATGCCGCAGAACACCACCAGCCCTACACAGGCTCTCTACCTTTGTAGAAGTGGGGATTTTATTTTTTTTGCAAGCCACATAATAGTGTAATTTTCTTCTACTTGTTGTTCATGGTTTATTTCCCCACACATCTACTGCAGCTGGAGTAAGATGAATGCCCCTGTGGCACTTGCAGAACAAACTGCTGCAGCACAGCAATAATAGCACCAACCCAGCTTTGATGGCTTTCCTCTTATTTGTAATAGAATAATAAAAAAAAATGTGTATGGAACACTGATCTCCTACAATAGAATGTTAAAACTAATAACCAAGGTTTATTCAAAGTGTTAGACAGATCTAGGTGCAACTGGGTATGAAAACAGAAATACTAGGCACATTTACTTACATCTCCTGATCCCTTAAATGCATGGACACAGGAAGCAACAAACACTCTAGCATGTAAGGCTATGACAGGACGTAAGGCTATTTCTCTATGGGTACGTCTAAACTACGTTCTATTTTCAAAAGAGGATATGCAAAGTCCGGCGGAATTTGCATATCTTCTTCTGAGCTCACTTTCGAAAGTGAAAGTAGTCTGAACGTGCTTTTTTGGGGGGAAAAACCCCTTTTTTGAAAAAACCGCGTAAACCTCATTTTTTAAGGAACAGTGGTTTTTGGAATTTGCATATCCTCTTTCAAAAATAGAGCATAGTCTAGACATAGCCTTAATTTGTACAGTATACATTGGTGTCCGGGTCTCTGACTGGAGCTCCTACATGTATGTATGTATGTGTGACGGGACGCCCCCGTCCCGCACCGAAGCCCCCAGCGGGCAAGCCCTGTTCGGGGCACAAGGTGTGGGGCACTGGTGGTGTGCTGGGTGCTCCCGCGTGGCGGCCCAGCTGACGAGCTCGAGGCCGGAGCAAGCGGCAGCGCGGATGTTATGCGGGGGGCGGGGCTTTCCTCCACGACGTCAGAACGTCCTCGGCCCTCCCTCAGGGAGCACCGGAAGCGGTGGGACATTTAAAACACCGCCGCCGCTGTAGACAGGGGGAGAGGCGCAATTGATGCGGCTCCAGGGAGCTGAAACCCGCCCCCCAGCCAGCAACAGCTCCTGCGGCACCCTGACGACCCGAGGAGAGGTGAGCCACTAGGTCACAGTTTGGAGAGGGGGTAGGGGGAGCGAGGGTGTCCGAGCCCCATCTCTTCCCGCAGACCGGCAGGGATAGAAGGGGGAGAGGAAGCAGCCCAGGGCACAGCCAGTGGAGGTTGGTGGGCTGACGCATTTCGGCTGTGCGCCCCATCAGCCAGACTGGATTGTGGAAGATCCGAGTCCTTAGGGCCCTGGGCTGGGGCCCGTGAGCGAGGGCGGGCCCGGGCCCCCCTCTCCTTCTCCGTCCCGGAGAGCGAGGAACCCTTCTTGCTCGCAATTGGAACGCGACAAGCAGCGTGCACAGATCATGAACCGTACCAGGGTGAGGTGTGGGAAACATTAGTGACCAGGAGGGAGACAGTGTCAAGGGGGGCGCAGCGGCCCCCTACCCCGGACTCGGTCACAGTATGAATAAATAAATTCATAAATACATAAATAAACAAACTTTAGACCCTAATATTCCTGAGGTTTAAAGGATCTGCTGACGAAGGGTTCTGGGGTCGGCAGATCCCCGTCTAGACTGCCGCGCTGTGCTGACAATCAGCTGATCGGCACAGCACGGTGGCCATTTTGATTTAAATGAAGCGGCGATTATTTAAATCACAGCTTCATTTCCCTTTGCCATCCTACCTAATCTACATGGCTCCATCGATGGAGCCATGTAGTTTAGACACACCCTTAGAGTCCAGAACAGGGCATATTAGTATAATAGGTTCCTATGCAAAGCATTTTATAACGAAAACTGAAATTTATCTGGCACTGGGTTTAAATAAAATCTGGCCAACCCCAAATTTTAGTCAAATGTAATGAATGCTTCAGAGTCCATTCAGTGAATCTTTGAGGAATTTTGAATGAGCCTTGACTGAGTTAAAGTTTGTACCCCAAAGTTAGCAAACTATCTGGCATCTGGAAATTTGATAAATGGAGGACTCCCTCTTGGAAAGTGAATTTAAGGGAGAGCCTCACTGTGATGCATGAAAAGCGAAATAAGAACAACCCAGGAAACTACAGACTAGTCGATTTAACTTCTGTGCGAGGAAAGATACTAGAGCAGGTAATTAAGGAATTCATCTTCATCTGGAAGACAATAAGGTGATCGGTAACAGCCAGCATGGATTTGTAAAGAACAAATCAGGTCAAACCAATCTGGTAGCTTTCTTTGATAGGATAACAAGTCTTGTGGATAAGGGAGAAGCGGTGGATGTGGTATACCTAGACGTTAGTAAGGCATTTGATACGATCTTGCATGACCTTCTTATCAATAAACTAGGCAAATACAACTGAGATGGGGCTACTATAAAGTGGGTGCATAACTGGCTGGATAACCGTTCTCAGAGAGTAGTTATTAACATTCACAGTCATGGTGGAAGGGCATAACAAATGGGGTTCCTCAGGTGTCTGTTTTGGGACTGGTTCTGTTCAATATCTTCATCAAAAATTTAGATAATGGCATAGAAAGTACACTTATTAGATTTGCAGATAATACCAAGCTGGGAGGGGTTGCAAGTGCTTTGGAGGATACATCATATTTCAAAACGATCTGGACAAACTGGAGAAATGGTCTGAGGTAAAAAGGATGAAGTTTAATAAGACAAATGCAAAGTACTCCACTTAGGAAGAAACCGTGTCTAGGAGGGAGTACTGCAGAAAGGGATCTAGGGGTCATAGTGGACCACAAGCTAAATATGAATCAACAATGTGACATTGCTGCAAAAAAAGCAAACATGATTCTGGGATGCATTAACAGGAGTGTTTTCAGCAAGACACGAGAAGTCATTCTTCTACTCTATTCTGTACTGATTAGACATCAAATGGAGTATTGTGTCCAGTTCTGGGCACCACGTTTCAAGAAAGATGTGGAGAAATTGTAGAAGGTCCAGAGAAGAGCAACAAAAATGATTAAAGGTCTAGAAAACACATGAGGTATGAGGGAAGGCTGAAGGAATTGGGCTTGTTTAGTTTGGAAAAGAGAAGACTGAAAGGGGACATGATAGCGGTTTTCAGGTATCTAAAAGGGAGTCACAGGAAGGAGTGGAGATAATTGTTTTCCTTGTCCTCTGATGGATAAGGCAAGTAGCAGTGGGCGTAAACTGCAGTCAGGGAGGTTTAGGTTGGACATTAGGAAAAACATCCTAACTGCCAGGGGGTTAAACACTGGAATAAATTGCCTAGAGAGGTTATGGAATCTCCATCACTGGAGATATTTAAGATCAGGTTAGACAGACATCACTCAAGGATGATCTAGATGGTGCTTGGTCCTGCCGGGAGGGCAGGGGACTGGTTTTAATGATCTCTCAAGGTCCCTTCCAGTTCCAGTATTCTATGATTCTATGAGAGCAAATTACAAACTCCCATGAGACACTGCAGCAGCTTCTCCAAAACCAGGTATTTCCATTTTGGAGCACTGGGCATATTGACTAATAAATAGATTAAATAAATAATGTTTCTGGTAGAAAAAAATGTTAAAAAATTAAGAAAAAAATTGTTTAGTTAGAAAACTGTTCCAATGGAAAATCTGACTAAAACAAAGCATACATCTGATAGTGAATCACTCTTAGGTATGTTTTGTACTAACTACCTCAAAATTTGATTGGGAAACTTTCCAAAGTGAAACAATTGTTCCCCTTCCCTTCATTTTCCTTCCCTTCACAACATTCTATCAGATAGAAAGAAAATAATCCTACTGGATATCAGGAAATGTGGAAGAAACACACTCTTTATAAAATGGATAAAAAATCTGCCATTGTAAATATAAGTAGTTTGCAGAAATTACTCTTCTTGTATTAATGAACACTGAATAGTACTTCTGAGTTTCAGAACAGCCCTGCAGCAGCTAATCCCCCTTGCTTTTCATGTTTCTTGAAGTAAGCAGTAGTGTAAACTATAGCCATAGATTTCTGCATACATTTCTTACAACTATGACTATCAATCAATTGCAGTTAACACATGCAATTAACTCAAAAATTAATAAATGGCAATTAATCACAGTTTTAATCACACTTAAGCAGTAAAACATCAGTTAAAATTGCATTTTTTAATTTTTTTCCCACATTTTAAACTATACTGATTTCATTTCTAATACAGAATACAAATTTCTGTGCATCACAGAATGCATCACTATATGTATTTTGATTACAAATACTTGAGCTGTAAAAATGATAAGTATTATTTTTCAATTCACCTCATACAAGTACTCTAGTGCATGCTCTAGTGTTCCTTGTAAATGTAAATTTATTTTATTACATATCTTGCACTCAAAAAACAAAACAATGTAAAAATTTCAAGCCCACAAATCCACTCAGTCCTACTTCTTATTCAGTCAATCATTCAGACAAACAAGTCTGTTTACATTTAGGGGACATAATGCAGCTCTCTTCTTATTTACAATGCCACTTGAAAGTGGAAACAGACATTCATGTGGTACTTTCGTAGCTGGCATTGCAAGGCATTAGGTACCAGATATGCTAAATATTCATATGCCTCTTCATGCTTTGGCCACCATTCCAGAGGACATGCTTCCACGCTAATGACACTTATTAAAAATGCATTAATTAAATTTGTAACTGAACTCCTTGGGGGGCAACTATACATGCCCTGATGGTTTCCCCCCATTCTGCTATATATTTCGTGTTATAGAAGTCTTGGATAATGACGCAGCACATTTTTATTTTAAGAACACTTTCGTTGCAGAGTTGACAAAACACAAAGAGGGTTCCAATGTAAGATTTCTAAAAATATCTACAACACTTGACCCAAACTGTAAAAATCTGAAGTGCCTTCCAAAATCTGTGAGGGACTAGGTGTGGAGCATGCTTTCAGAAGTTTTAAAAGGGTAACATTCCGATGTGGAAACAATAGAGCCAGAATGGCTAGAAATGAAAAATCAACCTTCTGCTGATGGCATCTGACTAAAGAACATACATCTGTTTGCTGTACTTTGGACTGTTATCAAGCAGAACCAGTTATCTGCATGAAAACCTGTCTTCTGTAATGGTGGCCGAAGCATGAAGAAGCATATGAATATTTAGCATATCTGGTATCTAAATACCTTATAATTCCAGCCATGTGCAGATCAGTTCTCACTTTCAGGTGAAATTGTAAATAAGAAACAGGCAGCATTATCTCCCATAAATGTAAACACATTTATTTGTTTGAACGACTGGCTGAACAAGAAGTAGGATTGAGCAAACTTGTAGGCTCTAACATTTTACATTGTTTTATTTTTGAATGAGGGTTTTGTTTTTTCTCCATAATTCTACATTTGAAAATTCAACTTCCATGCTAAAGAGATTACACTATAGTACTTGCAATGGGAGAAGTACTACTATTTCTTTGGTTTTTTTATGGTGCAAATATTTGTAATCAAAAATATAAACTGAGCTTAGTACATTTTATATTCTGTGTTGTAAATGAAATCAATATATTTGAAAATGTAGAAGACATTCAACATATTTAAATAAATGGTATTTTATTATTGTTTAACATGGCACTTAATTGCACGAATAATGATGATTAATTTTTAATTGCTCGGCAGCCCTACTTACAACTATTTGTATTGATCCATTTTAGGTTAGTTCATCTGGGCATAAGTCTTTGTATGTCTAATACAGTACTAGGACAACAAAAGCAGGTAGTCCCATCCGAGAGGATGCAATTAATCTCTGCTCCCTTTTTCACTGCTTAAACAACACAGAGGAAGCAGAGCAGAGAAGCTTCTCCTTAGATTTTAAGATCTTTGAGATAAGAGTCTTATCCTGTCCACATGACAGAAGGAGCAATAAACACTTAGATTATGATTCATGCAGTAATAGTGATATTCCACTGATTATAGAGCTAAATGGAAATCATAATATGCTGTGTTGAATTTCTGATGGGTTCCATGAACATAGTTTATTTCTTTCTAGTGATAAAAAAGTGTTTAGCATTGTGGAGATTATAATAGGGCAGGTGGTAATCCCAGCCGGGCAGCCTAGTTCTAAAATAGAACATCATTTTTTATTTCATGCAGCTCACACAGGACTGCTTTAACATATTCATGGGTTTTATGCATTACATTTAATCTGAAGAGTTATCAAAACAAATGGAATAATCACATGTAATACTGATTTTAAAAAAGAGTACAATAGAAGTGTGAATTTTCATCCAATCTCTTTCTTTTTTAAGATGTTTTATTTTTAGCTCTAATATAAAAATTGGGGATTTTGAAGGCATTGAGTTGGAGTCGGAGGCAATCTGCAAAATTATTCAAGGGAAAAGGGTTAGGAAAAGGACAACATAATGAAAACACAGGAAACTCAGATTAACATTCATGTGGCCAGCAATAAATCTGAATCATCAAAAGTTGTGATAAGAGGACACCCTAAAATAGATGAAGTTAGTAAAAAGAGAAAGAACACAGTTTAAGGGTCATCTTAGTTCAGTGTACACAGTTCTAGTTAAAAGAGGTTTTGCTGATGGAATCAATATGGGATTTGAGGACATATCATAAACTACCCACCATGGGCAAAGAGACACTCTTCTGCTCATTTCCCTGTATCTACAGATTTCATCACAAGACCCAGCTGCCCTAGTAAAATACAACAAGCTACCCTTTAAACAGCTTGACCCATACAAGCTCGAGTCTGTCAAACTATTAGAATTAACTAACTCTTTCTTCTAGCCCCACCCCTTGCCACACACACTTCAGCATTTATACAAGAGATAAATTGTGACTTACAGTTAGTTACAGGACTGAGTTTGAGAGGAATTCTTAGATGTACCACCCCCAGAGGGAGCTTGAGAAGGGATTTTGCCTCAGGGAAAGATAGGGCTCTAGGAGCAGATGTAGAGAGCAGCTGTACTCCTGTTGCCTCATTCTAGTTCTTAACATGACAGTGTGCTCCCAAGGACATACGGACAGGCAGTCCCACTGGTTTCTTGGGTACAGGAGCAGCAATGGTGGCTCTCCCATTTTATATAGTGTAAGCACCAGTCAACTCTGGCATTTATGTATGTTTCTATTTATTAAGAATTCTATTTGCTGAAAGGTTAATATCTCATAATAGGGCAATATTTAGAGACAGAAACAATGTTTTCCACCACAATCATGAGATCATCTATATTTTCATAGTGTCAGCAGATAGGACAAACTGGCACTTGGTGGTACATGGACAAAAGCTTATCTAGTGGTTCTCCAATTTCTGAAGACTTTAAGAGCAGTAAAATCACTAGTCCTCACAGTCACAAAGACATTTTTTCTGAATGTGGCCCTCCCATCATTAGATCTTAGATTCACAGAATCATAAAATACTAGAACTGGAAGGGACCTTGAGAGGTCATTGAGTCCATTCCCCTGCCCTCACGTCAGGACCAAGCATGATCTAGATCAGTGTTTCTCAAACTGTGCTCCGCGGAGCCCCAGGGCTCCGCGAGACATCTCCAGGGGCTCCGGGAGGTTGCCAAACTGGAAACATCCATAGGTACAACACATACAATCAATGGACCACTGGGGCTCCGCATAAATTTTTACACATGTAAAGGGATCCTGAGCCCAAAAAGTTTGAGAACTACTGATCTAGATCATCCCTGACAGATGTCTATCTAATCTGCTTTTAAATATCTCCAGAGATGGAAATTCCACAACCTCCCTCAGCAATTTATTTCAGTATTTTCTCATCCTGACAAGCAGGAAGTTTTCCGTAAAGTCCAACCTAAACCTCCCTTGCTGCAGTTTAAGACCATTGTTTTTCGTCCTGTCATCAGAGCCCAAGGAGAACAATTTTTCTCCTTCCTCCTTGTGACACCCTTTTAGATACTTGGCACCTCTCAGTCTTCTCCTTTCCAAACTAAACAAGCCCAGTTCTTTCAGTCTTCCCTCATAGGTCATGTTCTCTAGACCTTTAATCATTCTTGTTGCTCTTCTCTGGACCCTCTCCAATTTCTCCACATCTTTCTTGAAATGTAGTGCCCAAAACTGAACACAATACTCCAATTGAGGCCTAATTAGCACAGAGTAGAGTAGAAGAATGACTTATCGTGTCTTGCTGACAACATTCCTGTTAATGCATCCCAGAATCATGATTGCTTTTTTTGCAACAGCATCACATATTGACTCATATTTAGCATGGGGTCCACTATGACCCCTATATCCCTTTCTGCAGGACTCCTTCCTAGACAGTCACTTCCCATTCTGTATGTGTGAAATGGATTGTTCCTTCTTAAGTGCAGTACTTTGCATTTGTCCTTATTAAATTTCATCCTATTTACTTCAGACCATTTCTCCAGTTTGTCCAGATCATTTTTAATTATGACCCTGTCCTTCAAAGCAGTTGCAACCCCTCCCAGCTTGGTATCATCTGCAAGCTTAATAAGCGTACTCTATGACAATAGCTAAATCGTTGATGAAGATATTGAACAGAACTGGTCCCAAAACAGACTCCTGTGAAACCCCACTTGTTATGCCCTTCTAGCAGGATTGTGAACCATTAATAACTACTCTCTGAGAATGGTTATCCAGCCAGTTATGCACCCACCTTATAGTAGTCCCATCTAAGTTGTATTTGCCTAATTTATTGATAAGAAGATCATGTGAGACTATCAAATGTCTTACTAAAGTCTACCATGCCTACTGCTTCTCCCTTATCCACAAGATTTGTTATTCTATCAAAGAGAGCTATTAGATTGGTTTCACATGATTTGTTCTTTTCAAATCCATGCTGGCTGTTACCTATCACCTTATTATCTTCCAGAAGTTTGGAGATGAATTCCTTAATTACTTGTTCCATTATCTTTCTTGGCACAGAAGTTAAACTGACTGGGTCTGTAGTTTCCTGGGTTGTTATTATTCCCCTTTTTAATGATGGGCACTGTATTTGCCCTTTTCCAGTCTTCTGGAGTCTCTCCAGTCTTCCATGATTTTTCAGAGATGATAGCTAAAGGCTCAGATACCTCCTCTATCAGCTCCTTGAATATTCTAGGATGCATTTCATCAGGCCCTGGTGACTTGCAGACATCTAACTTTTCTAAGTAATTTTTAACTTCTTTTTTTATTTTATCTTCTAAACCTACCCCATTTCCACTAGCATTCACTATGTTAGGTATTCCATCATCACCAGACTTCTTTACAAAAATTGAAACAAAGAAGTCATTAAGCACCTCTGCCATTTTCAAGTTTCCTATTATTGTTTCTCCCTCTTCACTGAGGGAGATCTTAGCTCACTTCTCCACTTTAAATAGAGAGTTATTGCTCCTAATTAAAACACAGCAATATTTGTGACAGTAATTAGGGCTGAGCATTAAGAAGTTCAGAAATCTAGCCAATCCTACTAAAATGGAGGGACCAAATTAATCCCAGATATAATTGCTAGGGATCAAGGGCAGAGATCTTGATCTAAATCTTACCTCAGTTTATCTAACACTTTTAAGAGGTTTCAACATTTTTAATCTCTACTGTCTGTCTCATTTTTCTATATCGAGCATTTTCTCTCTTTTTCAGATCTCATAATATTAATTTAATGCAAAATAAATTTTGCGTTGGCACTTGCACCATCCCCCATTGACTTAAAGACAGCACACAGAGAACTTATTGGGAGACTGGTTGGAACGTCAGAGAGCGCCAATCCACTGACCCTATGAACTGCAACAATTGCTTGGTACATTTTATGACTGAATGCCATGCACCAGTATGGTCTCACAACAGTCACTCTAAATTCCTTGATACCCAGTAATACCATGCATAGTGTCAGGAATACTGAAATTGAATCCAGATTACTAGCTCTCCGTCCTATCACACATCCAGTCACCACACACACTACTGTGTCACTGCAAACATGAGAATATGATTGCATGCTGACCTGAAGACCCTGACAAAGACCATCTTAAAACTCTGCAACTCTCTATGGAACCACATCAAGACCCTTCCATGCAATGTGGATGCTTCGGCTCAATGGAAAGCCACATGGAGTGCTTCAACCACTCAAACCAAACAGCTCATCATTGACCCTGCCAAGGAATCACCAGGTTTTGATGTGTGTAAGAAAGACCGGTGTAGATTGAATGCATCAGGACATCTCATGGGAGATGTGGACAAACCCTTTTTAAATGGAAAAAGAGGCAAATACCTGTATCTGACTGTGGTTGAAGGCACAAATGATGGAGCACATCAGATGTGAGTGCCCCCTTCATTCCTTTGCCAGGGGTCTGGAGGACATTCATTAGGTCACAGCTGCAGCAACATGCTGGCTATCTATATATAAAATTTGTAATCATTGCTACCCATCCAACCTGTACAAAGAATAAGAATGAACCATGACGTGGTAGCAGATAACTTTACTTTTAAATTTGTTCACGTATTTGCTCCATAAGAAACTAGTAAAATCAAATGGACCTTTTCTCACCCTTTTGAGTAAGTAAATCAATCTGTGGCATATTCAAAGGGGACATAGAATAAATTGCTCCCCTTCTGTTTGTTTATACAAGAGATTATTGTTGCAAACAGTGGCAAGATTAAATTGACAAATGCTACTATTATTATGAATGAAGGATAAGGCTCCCCGTGATTGCTGGATAAAACCACAGACCCAGGGATTATTTGTTATGATTAGTCAGAGGACAGAAGGAAAAAGTACACTACTCAGGCCTCCATCCTGGACGTTTAAAAATGGTTGAGACCACATGGCACTCTCCCACCTTAGAACTTTTCCAAAGTTCATGATTTTACAAATTAGCTCACAACAGGGCTTTCAAAAATCAACTGCTTTGGCTCATAAAATGTTAATGAGAGAGAAGGCATAATAGGGGTAATAAATTCAGGGACAGCATCCAGTGGCTCCTCTCTGCCTTTTAAGTTGTTTAGCCTTGTTGCTATTTCAAAAGAAGCCAATTTCATGTAATTCTTATAGATTTTATTAATAGAACATACACATCACTGGCTAAATTAATATAATTTCCCTAAACCAATTGAGGGCACAATATGAGGATTAAATCAAGGCTGCACTGGAGGCTGAATAAATCCTGAACATAAAGTAAGGATCAACAAATGATGAAATCATTCAATCGGCTCACTAGGTTGTTGTAAGACATGATGAACTTGCGCATAGTAACCACAGACACTCAGCTATGTCTACACTGTAGCATTTTGTCGGCAGAAGAAATGCAAACGAAGTGCTCATTAGCATTTCTCATGCTCTCATTTGCATAGTCTCTTCCGATCCATTTTGCAGAAGAGGTTTTTGCGGAAAAAACCACAGTGTAGATGGGGCCATTTTGCGCAAAAAACCCCTTTTGCGCACGAACCTGTATACCTCCTTTTTTGAGGGATAAGGGATCTTGCTCAAAAGGGGTATTTTTTTGTGCAAAATGGCCCCATCTGCACTGCGTTTTTTTCCACAAAAACCTCTTCTGCAAAACGGATTGGAAGAGACTATGCAAATGAGTGCACAAGAAATGCTAATGAGAGCTTCATTTGCATTTCCTCTGCCAACAAAATGCTACAGTGGACGTAGCCTCAAGGAGCCAAAGTTTTCCCCTCCACCCAGCCACTGAACTATTGCACTTTCAAAGCACTGCTGGTGTACATCTACACAGCAGTGTTATTTTGGAATAACTGATGTTATTCTAAACAATTTGTGACGGACCTCCCCCCCCCATGCTTTATGAAATGGACTCATGGACATGAATATACATAACTCAAAGGTGGTTTGAGCAAATTATTTCATGTAACCCATCGATCTTCATGTCATGATCTGCTGGTTCTGTTTATCTTACTCTGTTGTATGTATCATTTGTGTGTGTAAAATTAGACACATGGAGTGGGGAATACTTTGTGAGTTTCAAATGTGTGAATGGGAGACATGGAGGGTGTTACCTGCAACTTCTCGATGAGCCACTGTTAAACAATCTTTTGTCCTTAAGTCTGAACAGTGGTTGGTAGGGAGTGGCCTCAACTCCTTAACAAAAAGAATAGAAGAGCAGAGGCTGCAGTCTTTTGGCTGGGCTGCACTCAGGGACCCCAGAGTGTGGAAGAGAGCCCTAGATTGGAGGGGCAGCTGGAAAAGAGGTTTTAGGGTGAGTTTGATTAAGTTTGTACTGAGGTTTCAGTGTAGAATTAGCCAAGCGGTTTTGTTTCTTTTGATTTGTAACCTGCTTTGCTCTGCCTGTTTTCACTTATTACTACTTAAATACTACTGCTTGTACTTAATAAAACCATTTTTATTTTCTATCAAACCCAGTGTAAGCGATTGTTACCAGGGGGAAGGGGGGGGGCAACCAGCGTGCACATTCCCCCTTTCATTGTTAAAGGTGGCTTACCTAAATCTTTGGAGTTTGAGCCCATCTGGGGAGTGATATCCCAGGAGGCTGGGCACTAAACTGCACTCTCTTTGGACCTGAAGAGGTTTGGTGTCTGTAATGCTTCTCGGTGGGGGCAGGGACCTCAGCTCGGGGCCTTGGCTGGGAGAGACCAGAGGAGCTGGCCCAGCAGGACCAGGCGGTGAGGAGCCCCAGAGAGTGGGAAGCCGTGTCAGCACCCCAGGGGGTACCCCAAGGGGTACCCCAAGGGGTCATCTGTGACCGCACCCCATATCCCGTCACACAATTATTTCAACGTAACGATGAAATAATGTTGAGCTGGAGGGCTTCTTACTCCAACTCCTATAACCTTCATTTTATGTGGCACATGGGAAGGAAGAGGAAGAGTGCTTTTTCTTGGACTTCCTGCCAGAGGCATAGCAAGGGTGTTATGTGCCCGGGGGCAAAGGCAAAATTTGTGCCCCCTCCTGCCGTCACTGCACAGTGGGACCCTGAACCTGGCACACAGCTGAGCCCGACCCTCAGAGGAGGGGGGACCTTCCCCGGCCCCCTCCAGTTTGGGGCTGGGCCCCTGCAAGCACTAACCCACCGGCAAAGATTGAGGCGGGATGGGCTGGGAGTGGAGAGGCCGGGAGAAGGCTCCAGCCGGCAGTGGTGGGGGGAAGAGGAGCAGGTGAGCCGAGGGATGACAGGGGGAGCAGAGGGGAACTAAATTACCCCCCCAATGTGGAGCCCAGGGGCGACTGCCCCCATCACCCATCCCTCGCTATGCAACTGCTTCCTGCTGTGTAGGCAGCACCAAAAGCTGAAATAAGCTATTTTGACTTAAACTATGCAACTGACATAGCTCAAGTTACGTAGCTTATTTTGGCTTTAGCTCTACTGTGCAGACGTGCCCTTGGTTGAGCAACATTCTGTGTTTGCTCCCTTTTCAGCCAACCTTTCTGGTTTGAAAACAGTGGTGACAAACAACTCAGGCGTCCACTCACAAGCAGGGTATTTTAATGCTGACACCCTTGACAACCCATGGTAACAACCTGTGATTCTGCTACATAAAATAGAACAAGTATGATGAAAATGAATCATCTGCAACAATAATCCTGTGTTTCAGGTTTATTAAGGGATGAATCATGGGTTACAGTTTAATAACCATACAGAGAGTGAGCACAGCAAGTGGGCTAAAGTATAGCTCTCAAGACTTGTCTACGTAAAATTCTAATATTCACACTATTTAATGTTCACAAACTGCACAATCTTCCATCCAATAGTTGCAGAATTCTTATGTTAACTTCCCCCCACAACACACTAATGAGATACTTTAGTTTATCCATTTACAGATGGGGATATTGAGGCACATGAAAAGTAAATGAGTTGCCCAAGACCACAAAGCAACAATATTATAGAACTGCAAAATCTGGTTTTGTGTGTGTGTGTGTTTGTGTTTCTCTATACAGCGTATAACAGCAAGCCTCTGGGCTCAGGTCAACAGAATTGGGCTTCTGCTACAGCACTGAAGATAGCCACAAAGATGTTGCAGGGCAAGCTGGTTCTCGGGTTCTGAAGCAAGCAAGGAAGAGGTGAAGACTTTAGAACTCAAGCTACTGCCTTCAGCCATAACTTACAAACAGGGCCGGCTTTAGGAAGTGCGGGGCCCAATTCGAACAGTTTTGACAGGGCCCTGACACCCAAGATTTTTTGTTGAGCAAAACACACACACACACACACCCCCCACACACAAAAGTTTCGGTACATTGCGTCATATATTATAAATATCAAGTTGGTTAAGAGGTACTTTATTGTACACCTCACCTATATGTTTTTAAAACTTTATCTTCCTTGCTTTTTGTTCAGCAAAATCTTTCAGTGAAACGAGGCTTACAGAATCTGATGACAAAGGGTTCTGGGGTCAGCTGATTCCCGTCTAGACTACCACGCTGTGCCGACAATCAGCTGATCGGCACAGCACGGTGGCCATTTTGATGTAAATGAAGCACAGACAAAATCCCTGCGCTTGACTCACCCCTCCTGAGTCCTGCAGTCACGGTGCTGCAGGGAAGCCGCCGGCGCCACGCCCCTCCTCCAGGGCCGACACCCCCTGCCGCATGCCCGGCACGCTACAGAGCTGTGGGAGGGGAGCAGCCAGCGCACTTTCGGGGGCCGTGGCTTTAGGGTGCGGGGCCCTCTTAGGCGCGGGGCCCTATTCGGGGGAATAGGTTGAATCGGCCTAAGGCCGGCCCTGCTTACAAACATTGTCTGCATGGATACTTTTAGCATGGAGGCTTCCTGCTTCTAGCCAAAGGGCTATTCCCGGAAAGCAGCTTGGATGAAACAAAGGGCTTGTAGGGGACACAAGAGAAAGTGAGAGCACAGAGCTGGAATGGAAGCAATTTATGGAGGATTTTTAGTTAGAGGACAAAAGAGCTTGAAACATATATTAGCTAGATAAGCTGGAAGGAGATTGTATATGGTCAGTGTCAAACAAAGTAGAATTTGCAAGAGAGTTGAATGGATTGGAAGTGGAGGGGGAGGTCAGAAAATTAAGAGGCAGCAATATCGAAGGTAGACAACTCTGTGTGTGTGTGAGAGAGAGAGAGAGAGAGAGAGATGTGGAGCTGAAACTGGCAAGATTTTGTGATGGAGGCTGTAAGTGTAAAAGGAGAGATTCCAAAAGTTACAGTAAGGCTACATAGCTCTGTGGTGGAAAGAATAGTGGTATTGTTAGCAGTAATCGAGAATGGGGTACAAAGTGAGGAGTTCAGTTTTAGATATGCTGGAGACTGAGCTGATAGTGAGATGTCCAGTACAATGACAGAGAAGCAGGCAGGGGTGGAATTCTATCTGGAAGAGAAGAAGTCCAAGGTAAAGTGAGATCCTGGAATCACACTGTAAAAGCATTAAACCCTGATATTGAGGGAGTTTCCCTTGGAAGTATATCTAATGGCTGCAATATCAACACAGTAGTCCAGAAATGGCCATTATACCTGGAGACTGCATTTGAGATGGGTGCTGCATGTACAGAGCAGAGAATCCTCACCTTAGAGATGACAAAGGAAGTGATATTATCACCCTTTTAAACACAGGGATTTCAGGCCAAAAAAAAAAAATGTGACATGTCCATCATCCCATAGGAAATCTGTGAGACAAGGTGGGTGAGATTTTATGTTTCACTGGAACAGCTTCTACAGGCGAAAGACAAGCTATCGAGCTTCACAAAGCTCTTCTTCAGGTAAAATCCACGTCAATTTCATTTTTAAAGGTACATACTCATCATTAGTGTACTCATGACTCATACTCCATTTGAAATCCTTTTAAATACAGTTTTCCATTTATGTCCTTGGCGGGTGAGGAGAACAATTTCTCGTTAAGAGTTTTGTTTTGTTTTTAATAATGCTGCTCTGATTAATGGCAAAATAATGCAGCTAATCACTTGAGCACTTGTAGTGATTGTAAACAATGATGCCACAACAGATGATCATTTAAAAGCTTTCCGAAGTGCGGTTTCAATCCCAAGACCTCTTGTGGGTAGCAATCTTATTTCAGGTTTCCTGCGGCAATGTGGCATTGACAGAGATTATCAATGTGAGTCAATCACTGGCAGAGGGATACATGGGGCCAGATGCAGTTTCACCTGTAAGTGGATTAAAACCCCCCAGGCTGACATAAGACTTTAGAGGAAACGCCCAAGTTTTCCTCCCCTGTATAGTCCCAAAGGAAAAGAGAATTCTCACATTTGACACTGAGGTAGACAGATATGGATTTTCAATGGAAAATAGACCCATCTGTCTACCAAAACTCTTATATGGTAGCTACCTCCTTAGTGTCTGCTGAAACTGGCTTACCAGAAATAGAATATTTCTAACAGTAGTTTCTCAGAATAGAGTTATACATCAACAAAACACCAGTGGTGTCCTGTGCCACTGCACGGAATTAGCACTGCATTCTCTTGTGCATAGACACTGGAGTCTAGTAGGTAGTTATGTCATGATTTGACGATTATCCAGAATTGCCAGCCCTAAGCACTCCAAAACCATGAATCATGGCCCCCAAAGATCTCAGATTATTTAGTTCAAAATTCATTTTGGGATTGGGTTCTTTATATTTACCTTCCAGATTCTAGGCCTTTAAACTATATTTGCTTTATGTTTTCTAGCTTTCCTCTGCAAATGCATGAGCTAGAAACTTAGCCTTTGTAAAATGTTGGGATTTTCAGGCACTCTCTTGGCTGCAGCACCTCAGGCTTTAAGCAAAAAACTGAATATTGCATGACTCATGATTTTATCCTCTGTGCTAGCTACACAAAATCACCACATTTAAAACATATATTTCCTAGAATGGTATAAATCATAAAGAAAGTTGTTCCTGGTGGGTACCTCAAAATATCTCAGAGTTTCCCAGACATAGGGCGTGATAGGTCAAAGTTCTGTTTCACTTTAGTTTTAACAGGCTTTGTTCATGTTTCTACACTGTACATACTCTGTGATCCAACTAGACGCTGAGGCAATAAGGAGGGGAAAACACACACAACACAAAAAAACTTCAAACAAGACTACCACCACTGCTAATTCATCTCCTGCGTGGTTCTTTGGCTTTTCCTCTTAAGTTCACTTGCCATAGTCCAAACATACTTACCAAGTTTCTGTGTCTGGATCAATCTGCATGAACAGACATGCCTCCCTAATCCAAGGCAGCAACCCCACTTTCTAAAATAGTTACTTAATATAATGTTGGGAGACTGACTACTTTCTGAGGCTATAGAGCCCTTTCACAAAGGCTACGTCTAGACTGCAAGCCTCTTTCGAAAGAGGTTTTTTTCGAAAGATACGTCCAAAAAAGCCTCTTTCAAAAAAGAGCGTCTAGACTACACCCAGTAATTTTGAAAAAGCAAGCCGCTTTTTCAAAAGAGAGCATCCAGGCAGTCTGGATGCTCCTTCGAAAGAGCACTTTTGAAAAAAGGTGTTATTCTTCATAAAATGAGGTTTTCTGTGGTCGAAAAAACTGTCACGTTCTTTCGATTTACTTTCGAAAGAACGCAGCAGCAGTCTAGAAGCAGGGGAAGTTTTTTTCGAAAAAAGGCCACTTTTTTCGAAAAAACCCTGCAGTCTAGACACACCCAAAGACCTACCTCAGGGTATGTCTACACTGCAAAGTTAATTCAAACTAACAGCCGTTAGTTCGAATTAACTTTCATAGCATCTATACATACAACCGCTAGTTAGAACTTAATTTGAACTAGCGGAGCACTTAATTCGAACTAGGTAAACCTCATTCTACGAGGACTAACGTCTAGTTCGAATTAAGTAGTTCGAATTAAGGGCTGCGTAGCCACTTAATTCGAACTAGTTGGAGGCAAGCCCTTCCCAGCTTGCCCTGGTGGCCACTCTGGGCCAAACCAGGGAAACTTTTCTGCCCCCCTCCCAGCCCCGGAGCCCTTAAAGGGCCATGGTCTGGCTACAGTGCTCGTGCCAGTTGCAAGCCTGCCAGCACCCAGCCAGCAGACCCTGCACCTGGCACGGCATGAGCCAGCCACCCGCTGCCTCTCAGCCCTCCGCCTCTTCCCAGGACCAGGCTGGCAGCTCCCAGGAGCCTGCCTGGGGCTGCAAGAGGCGGGCGCTCGCCTAGTCTAGTGCGGAGATCGTGGACTAGGTTTGGGGGGAGGCCTCCAATGTCCACGACCTCCGCACTAGGCAGAGGAATGCAGCCGTCTAGGGCAGGATAGCTGCCAGCCTGGCCACCAAAGGCCACATGCAAACCCAGGAGCAGGTTTGCATGAAAATCAAGTTGGTCCAGCAAGACCCCCGACCCTGAGCCCTGAGCTTAGAATGTAAGAACATAAGAACGGCCGTACTGGGTCAGACCAAAGGTCCATCTAGCCCAGTAGCCTGTCTGCCGACAGTGGCCAACACCAGGTACCCCAGAGGGGATGGACCGAAGACAATGACCATTTGTCTCATGCCATCCATCTCCAGCCTTCCACAAACAGAGGCCAGGGACACCGTTCCTACCCCTGGCTAATAGCACTCCATTGACCCAATCTCCATGAATTTATCTAACTTCGCTTTAAACTCTGTTTTAGTTCTAGCCTTCACAGCCTCCTCTGGCAAGGAGTTCCACAGGTTAACTATGTGCTGTGTGAAGAAGAACTTTTGCTTATTAGTTTTAAACCCGCTGTCCATTCATTTCATTTGGTGTCCTCTAGTCCTTCTGTTATGGGAACTAATGAAGAACTTTTCTTTATTCACCCTCTCCACACCACTCATGATTTTATAGACCTCTATCATATCCCCCCTCAGTCTCTTCTTTTCTAAGCTGAAAAGTCCCAGTCTCTTTAGCCTCTCTTCATATGGGACCTGTTCCAAACCCCTAATCATTGTAGTTGCCCTTTTCTGAACCCTTTCCAAGGCCAAAATATCTTTTTTGAGGTGAGGAGACCACATCTGTACACAGTACTGAAGATATGGCGTACCATAGTTTTATACTTCCCCTCCTCCTTCCCCTGGCTTCCCCCTTCCAGCTCCCTCCTCCCAGGTTTCCACCTCCCCTCTCCCACCCTCTCTCTTCCCCTCTCCCACCTCCTTTTCCCAGTCTCCCCAGAGGTTAATCTCCCCCCCCCCCCCAGTTTTGTTAAATAAAGAGAGTTTCTATTTTTGAACACGTGTCCTTTATTTTTTACATCAGGAAGGGGGGTTAGGGAAGGGTACGTGGAAGGAGGTGAGGGAGGAATGGGGCATGAGCCCCCGATGGGGAGGACTGGGGTGTCTCTGCGGGCTCCTCAGGGTGGAAGCTCTCCTGCAGGGCCTCCTGGATCCTGACAGCCCCCCTATTGACACCCCCGGATGGCAGCCTGCGGCAAGTGCAGCCGGGCTGATGGCCGAGTGCTGTGATGTGTCGAGTGTGGGCACTCAGGGCACTCCAAGACAGGACTGCCTTGCTGTCCCTCATCGAGGTAGACAAGCAAGCGGGGAATTCTGAGAACTGTCTGTCCGGGGTGGGGGTCGGGTCCCTTTAAGCACAGCCCTCGGCTAGCCTGAGGCAGCAGCTCCACACTCTAAGTCCTAACCTGATGCCCTGCCGGCACTGGTTCTGGCCAGCCTTAACTTCGGTTCAGGGTCCACTCAATGTGGACATGCTAGTTCGAATTAGCAAAACGCTAATTCGAATTAGTTTTTGTGTCTAGATGCACTAATTCGAATTAGCTTAGTTCGAATTAACTAATTAACTAAGTTAGTTCGAATTAGTGCTGTAGTGTAGACATACCCTCAGAGACTGCATTTCACGGACCAAGTTGCTTAACTATATATCTAGTTTCAGTCAGACTTTTTGTTAAACGCAAGTCACTATTGTTTTGCCAAGAAATATGAGTTACAGACTGTTCTCCAACACCATCAGGATGAGTTTACAGAGGTGTAATGCAATTGTGTAACTAACAAAAAGCTGCAAGAACATATGCGAAGCAGAAGAGGGGAAAGGATCAGTTCATGAAAGATGGATTTAGTTATTTCTGTCTCTTCATTCTAAATTACTCCCTTCTGAAAATATCAGCCTTGGGACTGAATCTGCATTGGTTTTCCCCTTCTCAGTGCACCTGATGAATGATTGTTGTCTGTGATGAATGACATATCAGCTGATGACAACAGTTGATTCAGAAGTCTTTGGATAGAGATTAGAACTGAGTTTCGGTAGAATGCACGGGGAGTTGTGTGAATGATTGATGAGGAAGACAAGCAACTAATAAGATGAAAAAAAGATTTAGAAATATCCAAAAAATACATTTAAATTCTTTAAATACTGAGCTTTATTCTGTAAAAAAAAAAATGGAAATTGAGTAGGCTTTAAGAAGGGCCATGTTTAAAGAAAACCCCTTCCTTGAAGCTAGAGTAGTTACTAGTACTGTCCAACTGATTTTCCTGTGTGTGGCTACAGAGAGCTGTTGTAATAAACTCAGTTTACCTTATCCCAGCATTAGATTGCAGGCATGCTTTGTAGCTCTGTCATAGTCCCCAGCCTTCTTCCATTTGGCCGAACGGTCAGGTGATTTAGTCTTCTGCCCCAAACAACAGAGCCTTCTTTTGAGGGGCAAGTCAAAGAGTCCAGCTAAACCAAACTACCACATTTTCATAGGATACGTCCTCCTTAATTACCAGGTTAAGACTGTTCCCTACATAGGGCTAAAGCCTTCCTCTTTGCTTCAAGAAAATATGGGGAGCCTCAGCCAAGGAAAAAGAAGAGTCATTTGCACAGATGAGGCTTCAGACCCATTTCCGGTTTAACAGTCCTTTCATACTCCTCCCAGTGATGATAAGCATTTTCCTTTCACTTCCCTTCAGTCCCGGAGCTCAAACATGCTTTTCTATTTGGGCTTTCCCCATAGCCCACAGACAAAGAGCCAGAAGCAGTTCCATATGCTTTCCAGCTCAGACAGAACCCATTCCTTTTTGCTGAACTTGCGACAAACCTCCTCCTAAGCTCTCCAAAGACCTCATCTTGGACAACCCAAGCAGCCATTACTACTACTCCCTTTATCTCTCCCCTCCCAGGCCTCTGCTATAGTGTGCCACAGAAAAAGTCATAAGCAACCCTAATTTTCAGGGGGTGAGAGCCACAGCTCCTCTATACGTGACACATGCATCACAGGACCCTGTTAGGGTATGTCTACACTACAGCGTTAATTCGAACTAGCTTATTTCGAATTAGTTAATTCGAAATAAGCTAATTCGAAATAACGTGTCTAGACCCAAAAACTAATTCGAATTAGCATTTTGCTAATTCGAAATAGTGCGTCCACACTGATTGGATGCTGGGTCGCATTTAAGGGCAGCTGAAACTGGTTCCGGCAGGGCATCAGGTCAGTAGTTGCTTTGTGTGGCTGCTGTCTGAGGCTATCTGAGGCTCGTGCTTAAAGGGACCCTCCTGGACAGCTGGTTCTCAGCTTTTTCTCTTGCTTGCCTACCTTGCTGAGGGACAGCAAAGCGTTTTCCTCTCTGCCTGCCTGTGTCGGTGGTTCCCATTGGGGATGCCGCCACAGTTGGCACCATGGAGCCAGAGCTCGCCCTGGGCATTCTGCTCCAGTTTTTGGACTTGCTGCTGCAAGCCTGCCAGCAATGGCTGGAGGCTGCCTGGCACCATCTGGTGCACGTCAGCCCCCTGCCCCTCCCCCTGGGCTCCCTGGGGGCCATGGAGGAGCCGCAGCAGCGCCCAGATGCCAGCGTGCCCCGCCGCATCTGGCGTCTGGACACCAGCAGCGACTGCTGGGACCGCATCGTCCTGGAGCGCTGGGGAGACCAACAGTGGACCCAGAACTTCAGGATGAAGAAGGACACCTTCCTGGAGCTCTGCGAGTGGCTCGCCCCTGCTCTGCGGTGACGGGACACTCGCATGAGGCCCTCCATCCCCCTCCAGAAGCGTGTGGCCATCGCCCTGTGGAAGCTCTCCACGCTGGACAGCTACCAATCCATCGGGAACCAGTTCGGGGTGGGGAAATCCACCATCGGAGCAGTGCTCATGCAGGTATGGCACTCACCGGCCACTGGGCTGGAGGGGGAGGGGGGCTGCAAGGAGGGGATGGGCCGCCCCAGGGAAAATGGGGGGGGAGGAGGCGAAAGTGCCCCGCACGGGAGCGTTCAGTCTGTCCTGGCCGTACTACACGCCGCCCATGGTGGCCAGGATCACAGCGGGGGTTGCTTCTGGGAGTGGGGCATGGGGCAGCGACAGGGAATGAACACTCCCAGCCACTCAGGCACCCCAGTGATTCGCGGTTTGGTGTGTCTCTCTGCAGGTGGTCAAGGCCATCAACTGGGTGCTGCTCCGCAGGGCAGTCTGCCTCGCCGACCCGGACGCGGTCATCCAGGGGTTCGGAGCCCTTGGCTTCCCCAACTGCGGGGGGCCATCGACGGGACGCACATCCCCATCCGTGCCCCGGAACACCAGGCCTCCTAGTATATCAACCGCAAGGGGTACTTCTCCGTCCTCCTGCAGGCCATGTCTAACCACCGGGGCCAGTTAACGGACATTAATGTGGGCTGGTCCAGCAAGGCACACGATGCCAGGGTGTTTCACAACTCCTCCGTGTGCCAGAGGCTGCACGCCGGGTCTTCCCCAACCGCCACATCAGGGTCGGGGACATGGACATGCCCGTCTGCCGGGTGGGGGATGCGGCCTACCCCCTACAGCCCTGGCTCTGGAGTAGGCTCATGAAGCCCTACATGGGACACCTCAACCCCTCCTGGCAGGCCTTCAATGCCAGGCTCACCAGGGCCCGCATCATGGTCGAGGGGGCCTTCGGCCAACTGAAAGCATGATTTAGGTGCCTCCTCACCCGCCTCGACCTCACTGAGCACTATATCCTTCCCGTGGTGACAGCATGTTGTGTGCTGCACAATGTATGTGAGCGGAAGGGGGAGGCTTTCCTGCCAGCCTGGATGGCTGAGGCTGACCGCATGGCTGGCCAGTACGTGCAGCCCCGCACCGCCGCCATCTGGGAGGCCCAGTGGGGGGCCATCCAGATCCAGGAAGCCCTGTGGGAGAGCTTCCATATGGAGGAGGACTGAACTCTCCCTGCATGTCCCACTGGGGCCTTCTTGCACCCTCCCCTCCTTCCCCTTTCACCTCCCTAACCCCCCTTCCTAATGTAAAATAAAAACACCTGTTTTGCCAAAAAAACCTCTCTTTATTGTACATAACTGGGGTGGGGGGATGGAGGAATGAGGGTGGGAGAGGGGAGGGGGAAACCTGGGAGGAGGGAGCTGGAAGGGGGAGGAAGGGGAGGAAGGGAAGGGAAAGCTCAGGGTTCGGGGTCCTGCTGGCTCTCCCATCTCGCAGCACTGCAGGTGCGGGGGCGTCAGGGGGGGAGTGGGTGTGGAGGGTGGGGCAGGAGGGACGGGGTGTGTGGAGGAAGCGGGAAGGGGAGCAGGGGTGGGAGGAGGAGCGAGAGCTGGGGCCGCCTCAGGGGCTGGAGCAGGAGGAGGCAGGAACCTGTCCACCAAGGTCTGGAGGTGGCCACAGAGGGCACGGCCCTGCTCCTCCAGTGCCTCCAAGCTCTGCTGCCGCAGCCGCAGGTCCTCCTGGACCCAGTGGTCCTGGGTGCGGAGCTAGTGCTCCAGTAGCCGCAGGTGCTGCCACTGATAGTCCTCCAGGTTGCGGGTGCGCCTTCTGGCCCGGGTGCGGGTGGATGTTGCAGGCGGGGTGGTGTGCCCTGCAGTCCCAGGTGCTGCGGCTGTGGTGAAACAAGAGCAGTGGTCAGTTCTCCTTGAGGACACAGTGGGTGAAACCCAGCCCCCCTCTGCAAGGCGAGGTTGGCGTGTGGGGAACAGGCCAGGGCCCCTG
Source organism: Pelochelys cantorii (assembly GCA_032595735.1). NCBI lineage: Eukaryota > Metazoa > Chordata > Testudines > Trionychidae > Pelochelys > Pelochelys cantorii. The sequence continues at coordinate 40,418,620 of CM064329.1, read as the reverse complement.
CATGACACTCAGCTGCTGCTCCATGGTGGGCAAGGCCCAGGCGCACGGTCCCTGGGCTCCCTCTCCACCCCCCACCCCATACACATAAGGGGAGCATGATGGCACTCACATGTGGAGCCCTCCCCGGCTCGGACGACACAGCCGATGTGCTCTGTGGGATGCCTCGGGGGTCCTGGGTCCTGGGCAGGCTCCCTGCAGGCTCCTGGCTCTCGGCATCCTCCTCCTCCTCCTCCGTGTCAGGGACGGGGCCCTCTGCCCCGGGGTCGATCACCACCCGGGGGGCATGGACTGCGTGAGCCCCCAGGATGCGGTCCAGGGCCTCATAATAAGGGCATGCCTCCGGGTCGGCCCCTGGCTGGGAGGCCCTGGAGTAGGCCTGCCACAGGTCCTTTATTTTGCAGCGGACCTGCTCCCATGTCCACATGTAGCCTCTGGTGGCCAGGCTGGCAGCCATGCGGCTGTAGACGGCCGCGTTCCTGTGGCTAGTGCGGAGATCATGGACTTCGGAGGCCTCCCCCCAAACCTCGATGAGATCCATGATCTCCGCACTAGACCAGGTGGGTGCCTGCCTCTTGTGGCCCCGGGCAGGCTCCTGGGAGCCACCAGCCTGGTCCTGGGAAGAGGTGGAGGGCTGGGTGGCAGCGGGTGGCTGGCTCATCTTGTGCCAGGTGCAGGGTCTGCTGGCTGGGTGCTGGCAGGCTTGCAGCTGGCACAAGCACCATAGCCAGACCGTGGCCCCTTAAGGGCTCCAGGGCCGGGAGGGGGACAGAAAAGTTTCCCTGGTTTGGCCCAGAGTGGCCACCAGGGCAAGCTGGGAAGGGCTAGCCTCCAACTAGTTCAAATTAAGTGGCTACACAGCCCTTAATTCGAACTACTTAATTCGAACTAGACGTTACTCCTCGTAGAATGAGGTTTACCTAGTTCGAATTAAGCACTCTGCTATTTCAAATTAAATTTGCATGTGTAGCCCCTATTAAAGTTAATTTGAACTAACGGCTGTTAGTTCGAATTAACTTTGTTGTGTAGACATACCCTCAGAGACTACAGGTTGGACCTCCCTGGTCCAGCACCATTGGGACCTGACCAGTTCCGAATAAGGGAATTTTCTGGATCAGGGGAGGTCCCCTGTCACCGGCCTCCCAGGACTCTACCCTTCCCTCCTGCTGGCTCTGCTCCAGCCCTGCTACAGGGCTTGGGGCTTGGCTGTGGCCCGCATCGACCAGCTGGCTGGGGCTCTCTAGGGACGGAGATTCCCAGCCACCATGACCCCCTTTCTATCCTGCCTGGCTGGGGCTTCCTGGGGTCTGGGCTCCATGGCCGCCCCACGGGGTCGGAGCTCCGTGGCTGCCTGGATGCTTCCATGCCCAGCTGAGGCTTCCCGTGGACAGGGCTCCACAGCTGCCCTGCTGCTCCCACTCTGGGTCGGGGCTCCGCGGCTGCCCTGCTGTGCCCCACTCACCCGTGGCTCCCTGGGATGGGGCTTGCCAATCACAATAGTGGGGCTCTCCTGCCACTGGACTCCCAACTGGCCTGCATACCTGGGCGCCAGGACTCTCTGATCCAGCAACATCCATGATCCTGTCAGACCACAGATGTTGCCAGACCAGAGAGTCCCAGATTTAGGAGGTTCAACCTGTACTATCATTAATGAGACAAAAGAGAACCCAGCTCATGACAGGTATTGTATGGCAATACAGCATCACACCCGCTACTCTCTAACCTCATTTGGTCTTCAGAAAGATGGTAGTACTTCAGATACCTAGCACCTGCAAGGAATAAAGAGGGAGTGGAAGGAGAAGAAGGGTCTATGCTCCTCTTCAAGGTTTTGGTTCGGAGCCTAGAATTCTTTGCATTCATGCACTCATTCTGGGGCCAAAAACTATTAAGCCCAACTCTAAACAACATGGCTGCGTCTAGACTGACAAGATTTTGCGCAAAAGCGGCCACTTTTGCGCAAAAACTTGGCAGCTGTCTACAGTGGCCGCTTGAATTTGCACAAGAACACTGATGATCTAATGTAAGATTGTCAGTGTTCTTGAGCAAGAACTCTGACGCTCCCGCTCGGGAAAAAGTCCTCTTGTGCAAGTGTTCTTGCGCAAGAGGGCCAGTGTAGACAGGGAAGGAATTTTTTGCGTAAGAAAGCCCCAATGGCAAAAATGGCCACCGAAGCTTTCTTGCGCAAAATTGCGTCTATACAGGCCACAGATGCTTTTGCGCAAAAGCATCCGTGCCAATCTAGATGCTCTTTTGCGGAAATACTTTTAACGGAAAAGCTTTTCCGTTAAAAGTATTTCTGCAAAATCATGCCAGTCTAACCCAGCCCAAAATTTTAAGGAAGTTAAGGTAGCAAATCATGACAATGTGATTAACAGACATTAGAGGACAGTGCTGAAATTATTGCTTCAATGACTTGTTTTCATCCATATTTCTGACAGTTTAGATACCTGAGAAGTGAAAAAAACAACAAAATACAAGGGGCCAAATGTTCATCAGGTGTTAATGAGAACCACTCCATTGACTTCAGTAAACCAAAGCTGATTTACAGCAGTGGAGGATCTAACCCAAGGCTGTTATGAAAAATAAACAATAAATACAGGGAGCAAATGACAAATATCAGTGACAAAGAAAATAATTTGATTCTGTTTTGTGAAATCTGGTGACTAAATATGTTAGAAGGCAGTATTTGCTTAGAGACAGCCAAGATGGATTTACGAAAATAAAGTCCTGTACAAACTAACATGCTGGAGTTATGCCAAGATAATTTTCGTAGAAGACAAGGGAAATGCAATGAATATTATCTATAGTACATAGCTATTCAAAAGGCTTTTATGAACATTCCTCCTCTGGAATTATTAGCTAAAGTACAAAGTCATGGCATGCAAGTAAATAGCTTTTTTGAAGAAAATAGCTAGGGGTTTTTTTTTCAGGAAAACTGTATAATCTATGAATGTTAATTTTTCTAGGTAAAAGAATGGTAACCTGCAGATAAATCTGGGAAATTCATTGTAAGTATATGGAGAGATGATTTAGCTGTATACGTGAAACAGAGCATAGTAGAAAAAATAAGTGGCAGTATTCTTCCACACTCATCCACAGCCTAAGCTCTGCCTGCTTTTGACTCTAATAAGATACCATTCACAAAATGTTTAAAGAGTTGATTGTGTACTTGGCTTACTCAGCCATAGGAGAGGAAGGCTTTACCTCCATGCTTGCTCTCCTCAGATTTTGAATCAGAACTGGTTTCTAGATACTGTCCCCTGTGAGAAAGTAGCCCCTGTAAGCAGAGTGTTTGGCCTCCTTGAGGGAAGCAAACTCTCCTTTTCAAGGGCTGCAATAAGTTACCTACCCAAGAAAAAGAGGGGAGCAGTGGAGAAATAGAGGTGTAATTGAATCATAAAACCTCCTGAGGCATCTCCTAGAAGGATGCTCCCTTACTTACCACCCCTTCTTTGGTTGTGAGGTGGGGCTAAGACAATGCTAATGAAAAGAAAAAGAACATTTGTTGGAATCCCAACAGTTAAAATATTATTCCAAAGAGACAGAGAATAAATGATTGTGAGTAAAATGAGTGAAAATAATTGGGAGCAAATACATAAGGCCCATTCCTCTACATATAAAAATGTTATGATTTGTGACTTAGGTTTTATTCTTTCTCAAACTATTCTCTCGTGTCATTGTCTGCTGGCTAGCCATAGGAATAGCTGCTAAGAAAAAACACTGCAGATTTCCTGCTGCAGTATCGTTAAAAAAAAGAGCATGTAACCAACACAGCAATATACTCTTTTCTTTGACATTTCCCTTGTACCATGTCAAAAAGGACGAGAAATTGGTCTTACCGTAAAATTGCGAGTACAATGCGCACTTTTTCTCCCCGGTTTTTTAGGCTCAAAGCTGGGGTGCGCATTATACATAGGAGCAATTTTTTAAAGTTTTAAACTCCCCCTCCCCTCCACACAGAACCTTTCCTGCTGCAGCACAGCGCGGGGGCCACCGCCTCGCCAGGCTCCCGGACAAGGCGAGAAGCTGGCAGCGCCACCAGGCTGCAGCGCCCTGGCTCGCTGCCTCCCCGGTGCTCCTTCAGGCTGCACCTGGGAGTCCCCTGGGGTCCCCGTGACAGGGGCAAGCTCGTCGCGGTGCGCAGGCAGCTGTCCACTGTGTGCGCATTTCCCGGGCGAGCCTGCAGGTAGGAGCGGAACGTCCCTCCCTCCCGCTCTCCTGCAGCCCGGGGCCGCCTCAGGGAAGCAGGCGAGGCTGGGCTTGGTGCTGGTGGATCAGCTCCTGTCTCCTGGCACAGTGGGGCAGGCCGTGTTGCCACCCACAGCACCCGGGCAGCTGTCCAGGAGGGCGCGGGGCAGGTTTCAAACTCTGCCGCCAGCTCCCGGGCTGCGCGCGCGTTTCCCTGTAGCTTCAGATCTGGTTTAAGGATAATCAAATGTTGTGCTCCTGTTTAGTAGAGACCAAGAAATTCTGGACTTCAGAAACAGGTTACCTCCCATTCTCCTGTACAATGGGGTGCACATTGTACATAAGAGTTCAGTTTTTTTCATTATGCTAAGATTCTAAAGTCAGGGTGCGCATTATACATAGGTGCGCATTATACTCGTGATTTTACGGTACTTCATTAACTATTTCTAGAACAAATTCAATGACTAATAGGCTCATCTCAAATGATTCTGGCAATCTGTATTAATGTCTGGATTACCACAGCAAATATTCACTATTCTGCACAACTACCGTCTTTCAAATCATTTTATTTATAAAAAACATCTACAGCTTGTTGTTTCATGTAAATTGTACAAACCAGATGTTGTCTTAAATTCACAGCCATCAAATGCCAGCAATGCCTCTCTGCCATGTATATTGGCCAAACTGGACAGTGTCTATGAGAAAGAATTAATGGACACAAATCTGATATACAAAAAGGCAACACACAGAAACCTGTTGGGGAACATTTTAACTTGCCAGTGCACTCATTAATGGATCTCAAAGTCACAGTTTTGTTTCAGGCCAATTCCACAAGCCAACTCCACAGGGAAGCCTTAGAACTTAACTTCATTTACAGGTTTGATTCCTATCACAGAAGGATGAATACAGACATTAGTTGGATGGCCCACTACATTCCACATCCTAATGACATAAACCAAACAATGAGTACTTAAGAACAATTAGCACCTTCTCTATCAGCTTCATACATATAGCATGGAAACTCTAACTGACTATTTCTTCCCCCTTTATTTCCCTTTTTTTCTTTCTTCCACCCACATGCATCCCTATTTATTTAGAAACTGGACCTTTAATAATTCCCATTCATCTGAAGAAGTGGGTTGGGCCCACGAAAGCTCATGATGCCATCTGTATGTTTTGTTAGTCTCTAAGGTATTGCAAGACTATTTTTGTTTTTTAAGTTTTTCCAGTCAACCTCCCGCTGTGGAGATGGCACCAAAGTTTGAATTAATGTACCTTGACTTCAGCTATGCAATTAACATAGCTGGAGTTGCATATCTTTATTCGAACTTCCATGTAAGTGTAGACATGGCCTCAGAGTCAGATTGTAAGCTGTTTTGGGCAGAAACTATCTTCATTTCTCTCCAACCTTCAAACCTACTCATCCAGGACACAGGATTACCAAAATGTGGAAGATATGGGTTTTGCAGCATGTTGTACCACAGTTAGTAGATTATGTGGATTTTAACTATAAAACCAGTGTTTAGGGTATTTTCTCATTGTGTCAATTCAATAAAACAGTTTTATTGTGGAGTAGCTGGTTCTCCATATCTTACATTCTACAGCTTTGCAAGCTGGCCTTCAATTACCTAAATTATGGAAATGCAGAATAGGGCACCTATATGTTTTTTGTTCAAGGATTTGAGAGCACTAAATTCATGTTAGAATATAAGGAAGGGTCTTAGTTTCATGCCAGCTGAATATGTTGAGGTACAAACCCTGCCATATTCACGAAGGTATAACTTGAGTTTCATAAATGCTTAGGAGACATTTGCTCATGTGAACAAATGGATTACAGTAGTAATAAAAATAAAACTAAGTAGAATTTAAATCATTACTGTGATGCCAACAGACCAGATGTCAGCTCTTTCCAGAGCCCCAATCCACAGTGAACACTTACAAATGCTGGAAAATATATAAAAGTGTTTAGAGTTTTGGTACGGGGTTGGTAAAATCTCATTATAGAACATACCACCAGTTTGGAGTCTGTCCTGCTTTTGGCCGTGTGCCTCAGGGTAGGCATTCACAGTGATAAGCCACTCCAGACAGCATGACAATTTCATTTCTCCATATTTCATATAATCATACTATCAATTTTTGAAGCTTTCTGATATTCATCATCCACAACTGTTATTCATGAGCAGAATCACTTGATAAGGCAAACAGAATTTTGTCTCCTGTCATATCCTTCACTAAGCCAATGAAAAAGTGGAAACAAATTCTAAGCACACAGCAAATGGATCAAGTCAGCTGAAGAAGGAAGGACATTGTCATATTGGGCTGTGCGTTCTAAACACTTGTGCTGGCAACAAATGATTAAAAGAATAGTGGTGATTTTTCTCACTACACATGGATAGTTTGGGAGTTTAAATCTAAATTGCGTACATGTTCTAAGTACACTACATGTACATATAGCTCATTGCAAAATTTCCACAATTGCCTTTTTGGATCCAGCTTTTCATAGAATCATAGGCAGAGCTATCCTGTCTATAGGATGGTTTGGAGCAGCCACCCCAAAGCCCACACTTTGGGGGAATCCACAGAGGCTGCCTCAACCATCCTATGGATGAGGTCTGCAGGGACAAGGGCAGCCTGGGAGATCACCTGGGCTATATCTACACTGCACAGTTATTTCAGAATAAGCTATTCTGGAATTGTTATTATGGAATAGTTTATTTCAAAATAGCACGTCCACTGCAGGGAAGCCTCAAAATTAGTCTGAGGCAGGGATCCCTAATGTAGACGTGCTATCCCGATTTAGAGCCCCAGGAGGAATAACTTAGAACGGCCCTGGTGGAAGTGGAGTGTCTACACATGCCTTTTTTCAAAATAGTAAGAACAGGCATTATTCTTCATAGAATGAGGTTTACAGAAGTTGGAATAAGCCATCCATTATTTTGAAATTATTTAAAAATAACAGAATTGCTGTGTAGACGCTCGCATAGTGATTTTGGAATAACGGCCATTATTCTGAAATAACGTTGCTGTGTAGACACACCCCTGAGGTCCCAGGCATGGGGTGGCAGCAGGGGTTGGGTCCCCCCAACACTCATTGATGGTGGTGGGACTCATGGGAAGCAGAGTCCACAGCTAATGATAAATATGGTGTCAGTGCACTATGATGGGCTGTGGCATGTGTAGACAAGTATTTTCAAACTGGACAAAGAAAAAAAGGTCACACAGCAGTCTGCTCCAGCTGGATCACGCCACATTACTGCAATGGTGGGAAGTGGAGCACCCTGGTTCTGGCCCAGACCCAGGCCCAGTCCCAGTCTTAGAAACCGTTTTCCAATAGTAGCCGCACCAGTGCCAAATACAGAGGTAAAATAGCACGTCTACACTGCAGGGACGCCTCAAAATTAGTCCGAGGCAGGCTTCCCTAATGCTATCTCAATTTAGAGCCCCAGGAGGGATAACTTATAATGGTCCTGGTGAGGGGCTATTTCGAAATAGCAGAAGTGGAGTAGCTACACATGCTCCTACCTCAGATCTCTCTATCATCTGAGGGTTACATTAACCCTTTGGCACATAGTGTCTCACTGGGAGCTCATGTTCACCTGATTATCAACCATGGCCCTCAAGTTTTTTCAGACACATAACTCCCCAAGCTGGATATAATACCCCATCCTGTAAGATAGCCTCTATTCTTTCTTTATGAATGCATATATTGACATTCAGCTGCATTAAAAAGTACCCAGTTTAACCAAGCAATTTAGATTGCTTTGAACCAGTAACCTGTCCTCTTCATTACTGAATGCTCCAACAATTTTTGTGCCATCTGCAAACTTTATCAGTGATGTTTTTATGTTTTCTTCCATGTCATTGATAATAATGTTAATTGGGCCAAGAATCTTCTCCTAGAAACACATTTCACACACCTTGACATTTCACCATTTACAGTTACATTTTAAGACCTATCAGTTGCTAGTTTTTACTTTATTTACTTTATGCCATATTAATTTTATACCAGTTTAGTTTTTTTAATCAAAGGGTATGTCTAGACTACATAGCTCCATTGACGGAGCCATGTAAACTAGTTTACCTGGCATAGGCAAAGAAGTGGGGATTTAAATAATCCCCACTTCATTAAAATAAACATGGCCACCACACTGTGCTGACGATCAGCTGATCCGGCACAGCGCGGCAGTCTAGACGCGGATCTGTTGGCTGGGGAAGCCTTTGCCAACCAATCCTGTAAACCTCGTTTCACGAGGCATAAGGGATTGGTCGGCAAAGGCTTCCCCAGCCGACAGATCTGTGTCTAGACTGCCGCGCTGTGCCGGATCAGCTGATTGTCGGCACAGCGCAGCGGCCATGTTTATTTTAATGAAGCGGGGATTATTTGAATCCCCACTTCTTTGCCTATGCCAGGTAAACTAGTTTACATGGCTCCGTCGACGGAGCCATATAGTCTAGACATACCCAAAATGTACAGGACCAAATTTAAATCTGTTACATAAACCCAACTTGCGATCCTATTAATGAAAGGTATTACATTAGTTTGACATTAGTTTCCTATACATTGATGTTGATTAGCATTAATTATTTTGCCTTCCTTTAATTCTTTATTTATCCAGTATTGAATCAGTCACATCATCTTATCTGAGATCAATATCAAACTGATAGATCTATAATCATCTGTGTCATCTTCAGTTCACTCTTTTAAAGTATTGGGACAACATTAGTTTTCTTGAAGTCTTCTGGAACTTCTCTACTGTTCAAAGATTTATTAGCAGACCAACAAGGTCTTTAATTTGCAAGTTTACAGGAGATGCTGAATGAAAAATCTTTGACTTTAGGAGCTGCTGTTTAACATTCCCTGAGCTATTAATGGAATTGAACAAGTGTTATCTTTGATATGACTACATCATCTAATTTTTCCCCAAATGCTAAACAGAAATATTTCGTGAACACTTGGGTCTTTTCTGCATGATTATTGGTAATTCTACCATTTCCATCTAGTACTGGACCAATGCCTTTGTGAGGAATTATTTAGTTCCTAATATACATTTAAAATTAGAGAATAATCAATGAATAACAAAGATAATATATGACATTGCTCATATGAATTTTTGAATGAATATTTCCTCCTAGATTTTATGAAATTTCATTATTTGGCAAGAGGCTGGATTTTATTCCCAGTTCTGTCAATATTTTGCATGTAACATTGGGCAAGCCAGTTAATCTCTCTGTGCCTCAGCTCACCTTTTTGTAAACTTCTCTAAGATAAACATGAGGCTTAAGAAACATTTGAAAAGTGCTTTGAAGTCCTTCTTAAAATCGCTATGCAATATCACTGTTATGCTGACCGGAGTGCAAACAGCAACCTTGTAATGAGCAAAGCTCTTTGTCCTTTCAGTTTTGAATGACTACAGATCCATACACTTGCCTAGTACTTAGTGACCATGCCTAACAAAATTGGCAAAATATTTTAATTTCCATTTTCAGTTGTAAGGCTAGACATAGTATTACTGTAGGAAACTCAATGCCATTCATACAGTATACGATCTAGTATCTGAAAATAGACCAAGTTGAAAGAGAGGCCTGCTGCTCCTATCTTTTTAAATGATTTGGGGCTTTGTATTTGTTAACATGCAATATTTACCTTTCTTTAACCTTAAGTGGGTGATGTCTAAACTGCAATATTCAGATCTTCACCTGGAATTAGAAAAAAAAAAAAGGCTTCTAACAAGAAGTCCTCACTTGATCTGTTCCATATCTCAGGAATTAATTGTACCCAGCTTGTCTCCTCATGTCATTGAAAAAAACACTTGGGAAAGCTACCACTCTCTTGTAAATGGTGCATGTCTTTGAAAGCCTAGTGGTAACTAACAGATTATGAGTAAGTGTGTTGATATAGCTCCTTCCAGGCACATTAGTTATTACTTGTCATGCTCAACTATTTATAGTCGAAATAAAAGAAATCTTCAACCCATAAGGAAATCTTTAACCCATTAAGAAATATTTAAGAACATATCTGACATAGTTCCCTTTTAGTGTTTCAGCTTGGTTGGCAAATGGCCAGTGATCTGTTCTCAATTAAATAGGAAACAGGACTTTCAAAATAAAATAATCCACATTATCTATCCTTTCCTAGGAATACCTAATTTTAAGAATGAGCAGCACAGGAAACATAGCCTCACTTGTCTGTACTTTGCTGTTGGCTAATTTCCTGTTACTTCAGTTGTTGTTCATAATGCATTATAGCAAATCTCAATTTTTATCTGCTCATACCCTTGTTCCTAATCATACTACAGATTCCTATTTGTGGTACTTGATTTCCCCTCATATTCTGCCATAACAGCAATAATACCGGAAGATCTTACAGTGACAGGGTTTCATTCTATTGAGATCTATGAGTCTATGTATGAGGATACATTATTTTAGTTAGCTATAATATTACTTATTATTGAAATCGTATCAAGATTTCTTTAGACATTATTCCATTCTCTTTGAGGTGTTCTTTCAGCATATGGACCGCTGAGATGCATTTGCTGTGAGATAATTCAAGATGGCTTCCATTTCATAGTGAGTAACACGCACTGTGGTTTTTCTGGCCCAGATCCTGTCCCCCAATTTCAGCTATTGATGGAGAGTTTCCCCCGATGGAGAAGTTGAGGATTCAAGTAGAGCCTTAAAATCACAGGCATCCACACTTAGCGGTCACATTTGAAAATGTTTTCCCCATTGTCTTGACCAGAGAACACAAATCTCAATACTTGGTAGCTCTGGCTAGAAACAGGTTTTCCATTGATTGGGAATTTGAGATTTCAAAAATTTCCAACTCATATGGGGATGAAAAGTTAAAATCTGAAAAATTTCCACAAACTAGCAAGCAAAATGAAAAAATAATGTTAATGATTTCAAGAAGCAACTTCCATTTTGATCTCCCCCACACATTCTTTTTAGTATAAATTAAATTCCTAAATAATAAGTAATTTCAAACAAAAAATAAACTTCATTTCAAAAGTATCAGCTGATGTTTTCAAAACTTTGTATCTAACTTTTTTTTGAGTCAGGAAATTTGTTAAACTGAGTTTCCTGAACACAATTTTGGAAACAAAATGGTTTCCATACAAAAATATCAAGCAGCTCTAATATATAACTGGATAGATCTACAGTAGCTTACAAGAAAGAGCTCATGTTTAGGAGGTCTTTATTTCAAGTAATTATTTTCATATACTTATTACTTTTTTCACAGCCCTTTATTAGTGTGAGAAAGTTGACAGTACAGCAGTTAAATAACAAATGGCTTGTCAGCTTGCAAATAATAGAAAGTAATTCAATGTAATAAAACACGTGGAATTTTGTATATTTTCTTTTCAAAAATGTAACTAGGGAAAGCAGCAAAGTTCCAACTAACTCTTTAAATGTGATAGTGATAGTATTTTCAATGAGTCAGTTAACTAGACACCTGACAAAGTGCTGACATTTACTGGCATAAAAAGGAAGTCAGAGTTATGAACCCCTGTTCAGAACTGAAAATGTACTTCATGAATCATTGAGGAGCTGGCAAAGAGATGTACAGTACATGAGATCATTTTAATAGAAATAGACACGTTAGTGCCATCTTTTACGGTTTTCGTTGGCTTTGAACATACCACTGCCAGCAGCATTCTCCTTGCTTGCTAGAAATAACCTTCAGCTATGTAAAGATTATTTAAAATTATGTATTCCTACCATTTGTATTCCTTCCACATTGGTCTACAGCTTTGATTTGCTTCCCGGTTCTCAGCAGCCATCCACAGCTTCTTTAGAACCTCTAATATAGTTCTCCTCACTATCTTTTTTTAGTCACTGTAAATCTAGATATTTTTATGAATTACAGCTAAGAAAACCCTTTTAACATAAATATTTAAATCATATGCCATTTTATTTATGAACATGTGCTCATGACACATACTGGAATTTCAGACTTATCTTCCACTTATGTCTAAAGCCAATATATCATTGGAAGCAACCTTCCCTCAAGTTGCATGGCCCCACTAATATGCCTGAACTAGAGGGACTGCTTCTAGGTATGAAGGATATACATCTGATGCTATATGTGAGGTGACGCCCAAAGAACGTATTAATCCCAGATTAACAGCCATAATACGGTTGCTTTGTGCTAACTTGCTGACACCAAAGTCTGTAAACCTGGAAGTTTTAGAAAGTGGAGGATTCTCTCTACCTAAGAGAATTCACCCCTGGTGTACATCCCCTTCAATCCCTTCTGCCTCCCCACCCCGAAGACTCTAACACTTTACCTCCAGGCCTCAGTGCCAAGGATGTGGCTGGATAAATTGGTGCAAGTCCATCCAGCTGATCTCCAGCTGCTGAAGTGGCCCTTTGGAGTGATTGACAGCCAGGTTTTAGTTAGAGCAGCCAGGACTGGACTATCCTCTGCAATTCCTCAGCTTCTGCACTGAGTACAGATCAGCCAGGCCTCAGAATGTGACCATTAACCTTACTGTTGGCATCACTTATCCTCTTTTTTCTGTCTGTGGCCCCACATTGTAGTGAGTGGGTTTGTAGCAAGATATCTGTCTGAAGATGATAGATGGTGTAAATGAGAAATTAATACATTGTAATAATGTCAGGAGTTCAATGCAAAGATATTTTATTTAACATAAAAATAGATAATAAAACTGATGCTAAATCCAATGTATGCCAGAAACTGTGGTAGGCTGGAATGTGTGCAACTGTTCACTCATTGGGCTCATTAGTCAGTGTCATCCTCAAAATCTAATCTGTACCACATGGAGATCTTCTGAAAACTGTAACCCTGTAATGATCCACTAGAAAATAATAAAGAACTATAAGATACACCGTTAAAAGATCTGCAAATTTGGAAGGTAACATTCAGAACAAGCTCTCTGATTCCATAAAGAATCGATCCAATGTACATTAAAGTCTTTCTTGTAATGGATGGTGGATTAAGTCCATGGTCTATTTGCCTGACCTGTGGCCTATGTCGCAGATAAAGAGAGATGTAGCACAGACTGTGTTCCTAAATACCCTACTTAAGTGGAAACTTACAATCTTTAGAAATGGAGAGAGTGTAACAGGCATGGGATACCAGTGCAGCCTATTTGTAATACTTTCCAAACACTCTCAGACGATGAGGCAATGTGGTTCAGTGGATAGGGCACTATGCTAGAAGGCGAGAGAGCAAGGTGATGGTCCCAGATCTGCCATGGACATCATGTAAACCTTTTCACCTCCACCTTTATCAGTCAGAAGCTCTTGGTGGAAGAGACTGTTTATAGTATATGCAGTGGCACAATAGGATTCCCATGTTGGTTGGGGCTTCTTGGTGAAACTATAATAAATGAGGTAGTAGACCCTATAAAATTCCCAATAATTAGAAAATGGATAACATCTCTCTAGCTTTCCTAACACTTGAAGCTCTTTAGAGAGAGAGAGAGAGAGAGAGACATCCCATCCGGTAACCTGAGAAATCAATAGGAAGGCAAAAGTAACAGCATAGTTTTCCTTTTAAAGGATTATTTTGGGCCTGATCAGCAATGGCTCACCATCAATCCTTATGTTCCCAGACCACAGTGGGAATGCATATGTTCTATCTTCCTTTGGAATGGTGCAACATAATCCCACCTCTACAGACATCCATTGTCATGATATATGTTGTAAGGCAGGATCCTGCCTTCCCATATCCTTCCCTTTAGGGTACTTCTAGACTGCACGGCTATTTCGTGGGCACCCTTAGTGGATTCTGAAGTGGAGGAATCTGCTTTTTTTTTTTTTGGAGGAAAAATTTGCAGTCTACATTTAGTAACCTCCTGGTAAATCAGTGATCAGATCCAGAAAGGTAAGTGTGTGCCAAAGGGAAGCAACAATGCAGCACAATTGTCCTTTTACAATAAATTCTTTAATTTCTGTATGAATTAATTTTACTATGTTGTTGAGAAAAACAGACTTCAATGGTAGACACCCAAGACTGAGACTGAAAGGACTTTTCTACAATTGGTGGTGGTGGTGAGGGATTAATTTAGAGCTTTTTTCCTTTGTCCAGTTTGAAAATACTTGTCTACACATGCCATAGTCCATCATAGTGGACTGATACCATATTTATCATTAGCTGTGGACTCCTATTTCCATGTGAATTAACTTTGCTGCGAAGCAAGTTAGTCCAGTCTGTCATTTGCGTACATAGTTTTGCTGCAACTTACATTGGCAATCTTCCAATGGCTATCCTACAGTGATTTGCAGGTGACCATTACTAATTTTTTTGTTTACTTGTTTCCCTCTCCTGCTCTGGGATTATATTAACTCAGTGGGTGTTCATCCATTGCCATTGCTAAACAGGTGCATAGCCAGATTTTGTCCATTCACTTCTGGATTCCAGTTTATCCAAGTAGCTGCAATAATAACTCCAGAGGCTTTACCACATGCCACAAGTTTGGAGCCATGCCACAATCCTGGATCTCATAACCATCTGGGGAGAAGCATCAGTGTAAAACACTCTTTGTTGCCAGTCACCAGAATAAAGATCTTGCGGCTAAGCAGATATCTGTGAGGGGCCACAACCAGGACTCTGAGCAGTGGCGGGTAAAGATCCAGCAGCCCAGGAGAGCCCGCATTAAAATGAATGATCAGAGGAAAAAACAATACAGCAGGACACATGTCACTTGCCTATTTTGTGAGGCGCTTAACATGATTTTACATAATTACATGACCACTCAACCCAGGCAGGTTGTGGAGCCTGCTGGCTGCTTTCTGCCCCATCTCCTGGGGATCATCAGCAAGCCTCTATGGGGAATGAGCCTGAGGAGCCCAGCAGAGAGATACTCAAAATGCCAAGGTGTGTTAAGAACTCAGCACCCTGACATCAGCATGGTGGGTAAGTTGTATTCTTGCCATGCAGCAACCAAGCCCAGTTCCCAGGTGGCAAACCAGACCAGGGCTTAAGAGGCTGAACCTGTGGAGGAATGCTCAGCATGTAAGTTATCCTATTACTTTGTTAAGAGTTTACAATTAAACTTCTAGTTTATTACTATACTACACTACACTGCCATGCTTGCTTTTGTTCTGGTGTCCCTTGGTGGCAACCATTGTAGGCAGATATGAATGTAAAGCCTTTCCAAGACAGAGACTCCTGCCTCTCTCCCTCATGCTGTCTGTTCCCCCCACTCATCCCTGCACATGTGTCCAAAATGGCAGCTATGTGGAGCAAGTAAAAACCCAGAATGGTAAAGCACCAAATGCTATGGAGGGCACATACCCAAATACCCATTTCCTTTTCCCCATTCCACCCCCCCAAATTCTGTTTGCCAGCTCAAAATGGCTGGTGGCACCTCTATCCAAGCCCTCCTCTTGCAGCAGATTCAAATAACAGAAATATGCAATTGTGCAAAATGCAGTGTTTAGAGAGACAGTGCTCACAGGAAAAGGCATTTGAGTGGTGTTCTCATAGAGTATAAATGATATAAATGCCCTGGAACATGCATTCTTACCATGAAAAAATAAAAAACTCCTTTGCTGTAGGGATAGCAAAGCTCTTACCAGCTTTTTACAGTGTTATATTGAGAAAGCCTGGGAACAGTGAATGCTTCAGGCAATCACTGCAGAACCCTAGCTATTTTTCTCTGCACTTTTACCATTTCTGCAGGTGAGATAAAACAAAAATCTAAGACCGAGAAATTACTCAATTTTTGTTCAGAGATTGCGAAGAGCAGCTGCATGGTTATTTTCCTGGGCATTGCTCCCTTCCTCTCCTGCAGCATTTTTGAGGGCGGGGGGGAGGGGGAAGTATTTTAGTAAATAACTTCACCATGTATCACACTGGTTTGTGTGCTGCCTCCTAGTCACCCACCTAATTTAACTTTCATTTAGAGTCAGGACAATCTACAGGAGATGTACAATGGGTTGCTATCCAGCTTATCCCCTGATTAACCCCACTGCCCTCTCTGACCCTACAGAAGCCTTTTTGTGACAAAGTCAGTTTGGATGGGCTACAACAAAGTGAAAGAAAGGTAGCCCTAGAAGGGAGGGAAAAAGCCAACTCCCTTGTTAACAAGGAATGGGCCAATTATGAGCAACTGACAAGGAGCTATCTCAGGCAGATTAGGGATCAGCTGAGCCTGGGCCACCTTGGACTAATTAGGGGCATCTGACTCCACTTTTGGCCTTCTGGAGACCTTTTAAAAGCCTTCCCTGTTAGGTGGAGTGGTATATGGATATGCTCATACTTACAAGAGATAGGTGGGAAGAAAGGAGCTCCAGGAGGAGAGGCTGGGCTTCCTCCTCTCATCCCAGGGTCAGACTAACCTGCTTCTGAGGGGAAGACTGATTACCCCTACATAACAGACAAGGGGGTGCTTTCCCTGAGGCCCTTCTCACTAAGGGGAGAAGAGCAAAGTTTGGCAAGGGCAAGGCCTTACCACACTTTCCAGTGCAAAGTACCACAACAAAGCCAGATAGGCTTTCCAAACCCATGCGCAAGCCAGGAGAAAAAATCCAAACTTTTTCTCTGCTAGCATCCTAGGCACCAGAGCCAAACCAAACTGCATACACTGCACAGACAAAAATCCCAATTCATACACCACTTGCCATCTCCAAGGTTCATCCAAGACTGGGAAGAATCCATGTGAGGCGAAGCCAGCAATACATATAAAAACAATACTATGAGTAATGACTGCTTACCATTTATTTTAATAGCCAGGCAGCTACAGCATATGGACTGGGCCAGACCTTCACAGACAGGGCCCTTATTAATAGCTGAGCATCTGGCAAACCTGAGGGGAGGAAAACAGAAAACTGAGGATAGAATGTCTGCAAATACCTTTACAGCATCCCAAAGAAAAATGAAAATGCGGTGAAGTGAAGGCAGCATCCAAGGGCTGAGAGGAAATCTGAGAGCGGCTTTCCAGGGAGATTACTGCAGTGGCAAAGGACAGCCTGACATTTGCCAGGGGAAGCCTGTCACAGCCAAAGACAATATGGAAAAAGACAGGGAGATGCAGAGGCAACACAAAGCCAAAATACCCTGTTGCAGTTCGTGTGCCTGTTCAGGCAGCAGGCAATGCAGTACTGTAAACCACCACCCAGCCATGTTATGCAGTCCTAGGACAGTATATACTGCTAGGAACAACAACTCTTCCATGCTGTGCCCTTCCTCCCCTCTCTGCAGACCAGTCCCTTCCAGATCCCAGCTGAGGGCACTTAGAATAGTGGTACCTAGAACCCAGTTCTTTTCATCCCTCTATTTCTTTCAGTACTTTTGAGCCTGAGCACTCCACCTCTGAAGCCCCACAAATCAGAAGAGGAAGATGTAAACTATACTGTGACTTGAAGCGCCCACATTGCCTGGATTGTGCCCAACACTGCAGTCTTGCACTTAACTGTTTTGTTTCCCTGCTGGTTTAATACAAGTTTCCCTTGTAGCTAGATAATCAATTATGAAACAACATATTACAAATAATTAAAAGCCTTGTTTCAGGTGAAGGTTCATTTATGTTTGTTAATTAACATGGTTTAATAATAAAAACACTTTACATGGTTCACTTTACACAGAAAATTGTTAACTCTGTACTAATTCCTAACATTTTACACACAGATGTGGGCAAAGACATGAGGCTCATTAGGAATTGCCAACACATGGTGTATTCATTACCTCTAAACACTGAACTGTACAAACAACTACCACCACTGCCCACTATGGGTTAACACCCACATGGAGAGCTGCCCAATTTCAGACATGAAACTCTACGTGAGAGCAATGGGCAATCTTGATGATACTGGCCTGGCTCTTTGCTTTTTGTATGGGAGGCCTTGCTGGCTGCCTAAAGGACTGAGCAAGCCTCTGCACCTCGGTCTCCTGCTCGTTAGCTGCAAAATAGAACTTGCTGCTATTCTATTGCAGATTTATTTTCTGCTGCTTCCAATCTGTTCCATGAACAGCACCTCTGAGAGAGACAAAGGCACCCTCCTTTGCCGCTCCACTGCTACTGAGACACTAGTTATGTCCTGGTAGCCTGTGAATGGCTTCATTCACCAAGAAAGCAGAGGACAAGCTGGGTCTCCCAGGACAGCTACAGCAACGTCCACACTACTAATGTCCAGGAGGCAGAGAGTCCTTGCACCATTAATTTAAAGCACAGAGGAGTTCTGAAAGTTCCTAGCATCATGGAACCTACCAGAACACGCAGCTTTTATATCTGTCAAACTTCCATGTTGGTCAACTAGCCTTGGAGCAATCCCCCTTCCTGTTTTATGAGTTCTGAGCCCTTAGAACCCAGTGCAACATTGCCTTTTCCATGCCCCCTCACACTTACATGAAAATGGCCCCAACCCTCTGTCTCCCCACGCTAAATTGGTTGGCTGTAGTCTGATAGCTTCCAGATGAAAATGGCAACCCAGCTCTCCACAGGCATGGTGCACCACATATCAGTACGCTACTGCTGCATCTCTTGGGGCAGTTCAGCAAATACCTAAAAAAAGAAGTAGCTTTCCCCATACTGTAAATCTCTACCCATTGCTCGTCCTCTCAGATCTGCAGAACAGTCCTTTCCCGCCAATCTGCACTGGCTTTTTGTGCCCTAAAATCAAGCTGTGCACTGTGAAGCTCTCCAAGAAATGGTCCTCTACTAGCAGCTATTCAGCGTACTCCTCTTATTTCTCATCCCTGTCATTCCACCACCACTGAAGAGTCTCCTGCTGCTGGAGCAGCTGCTACATCATCTTAGCAGTACAGCAGGCAAACACCCAAACAGGATTCGTCAGGCTTTGTGTGCTGAAATAGAGCCCTAGCAGCCTCTGCAGATTAGAGATTGCCAGAATAGTGCCTCGGAGCATGGCTGAGCCCATGCCAGAGGATAGTGATTCAAAAATGCTGCTAGCCTCTGTGAAAGGAAGTAAAGGGTGGAGACAAATGAATCATGGGATGTTTTGAGCTCCCTTGGCTTCCATTATGTACTGCACTTGAACATAGTCCTCACCCACTGACCAAAAGGCTAATGAGGATTCCAGCACTCAAGCAATGTCAATTAGACACACCTGCAAAACACGCTCTGCCTGGAGAAAGGCAGTTTCAAAAGGTAAAACTGGCTGTGGAAATGGTGGGAAGTCTGCCTAGGAGCAGCGAGACTGCTAGTGAGCTGAGGAGAGCCCAATCTTTCCTGTTTCCCTCCCACTGTGGGGTTGGGACAAACCAATTGCTCTGAACTTGATACAGGCAAGGGATTTGGAGCACAGTTCCCAGCAGCAACCTGTGGTGGGGCCTGAGGAGCACTTCCGTGAGCTACCAAAAAGTGAAGTGTAATTGGGCTCTGGGAAGAAATGAAGAGAAATCAAGAGAAAGCTAGAAGAAAGCTCATGAAACTGCTGTTGGGAGCAGTGTCATTCCCAAGGAATGCAGTTCCTTTAGGGGGCCCAGGGACAAGAAACTATGGCAGAGCCCCAGCTAAGGGTCAGCTCCTTGATAGTTCCCATAGAACACAGCTCAGCAGTGAAGTAAAACAGCAAAGGATACCTATGAGAATGTCGTGCCTCTAGTTCACAGCAAAGTGGTGCCATGTGCGTACACCGGCAGGCAGCACACTGTTCCATTTGCCCATTGTTACCTGACTCACAGGAACAATGTTGTAAATTAAAAGCTGTAAATTAAACTCTCCATGTAGGCAAGCCCAAAGTCTCCAAAGTTTTGATCCCAGCTCTGACATGGATTCTCTCTATAGGCTTGGGATGGAGTTTAAATGACTTACCTGATTTCCTAGTCAGTAAATAGGGATAACAGTACTTACATATCTACTAGGAGTTTTGTAATTAGTGATTGTTATCTGTGATTAGACAGGAGGGGCTGGGAAAATTTTAAAATCTGAGCCCTCAAACATCAATGAACTCCAAGGGCCTGGTTCTAGTGTAACTCCACTGATTTACAACGGAATCATGAGTGATTCCATAGGAATTAGATGAGAATCAGACCCAAGAATGCTGATGGGATATGACACTTCTAAGGATAGTAGTTCCCCAAAAATAATAACCAAGAAACATCTTTCACTCAGCCAGGTATTTCTGGGATACCGTAGATAGGTAGATAGGTCAGATAACTGATATCTGGTCTGGTTAAGAGGATTTCCTGATAGTTAAGACAGGGGTCTCAGAGTTAGGATCTATGATTTCTATTTTCAGTTTTGTTACCCTACTTCTCTGTGGCCTCTGACAAGTCATTTAACCTCCTTATCCCTCAGTTTACTCATCTCCAGTTATAACAATACGTGCTTAAATGGGAGTATGGCTTAATACATAAGATTAATTGTTTAAAGCCCTGCAGATATTCAGCCTACTATCATTACATTGCTATCAAATGGTATTAAATGGGTACAAAATAAAATGTTGTCATTTAGTGTAAAATAATATGGTGGGGGCATAAAGTAAATCATTAATAAGGGAATGAGGCTTTAGTGAGTCAGATACTGAGCTAAAAAGATTTGCATTCTAATTCTAGCTCCACCGACTTGGGCAGGTAAATTAAACCCTGTGCCTCAGCTTTCTGTGTGTAACCATGGGATGACCCTACTTCCCCACCACATAGGGATGTTGTTTGGATACATTCTTTAATACTTGTGAGTCTCACAGAGTAGTGCCATAGAAAAGCCTACATAAAAAGTATGTAGCTGCCTAGGCCTGTGCTAAAGCTTGGGCATTATGTCTCAGTCACTGAAAACATAAGGACCCCAAAAGGAAGGCAGAGCTAGCCCACCAGCAGAGGGGATTATCAAAGTATTTTCTACAATGAGAGCAAGGGGCTGCACCCCCTGCTCACTATGCTCGCCAACCCCCCTCTCGCAGGGGATAGGCAACCCCAGCTCTCCCCTCAGCCACAGGAGAGGGACAGGCTGCGGCCGCGCCAGCCCAGGCCCCTTCTTCCTCCCCCTGCCCCCAGCCGCACCAGCCCAGGCCCCTTCTCCTCCCCCTTTCCCCCCCTCCCCCACCGCACCAGCCCAGGCCCCTTCTCCTCCCCCTTTCCCCCCTCCCCCACCGCACCAGCCCAGGCCCCTTCTCCTCTCCCCCTGCCCTCAGCCACACCAGCCCAGGCCCCTTCTCCTCCCCCCACAGCCACATCAGCCCAGGTACCTTCTCCATCCCTCTGCTCCCCCACTGTAGCCCAGGCCCTTTCTCCCGCCCCTCTCTGCCCCCAGCCACACCAACCTGGACCCCTTCTCTTCCCCTGGCTGTGTCAGCCCGGGCCCTTTCTCCTCACCCACCGCAGGCCCTTTTTCCCTCCCTGCCCCCTGGTTCCCAGTCGGGCCCCCCGAGCCCTTTCTCTCCCCCACCCCCTCTGGTCACACCAGCCTGGGCCCTTCCCCCCCCCCACCTCCTCATCCACGACCTAAGCCGAACCCCACCTCTCCTGGCTGTGGCAGGCCCAACTCTCTCCCCCTAGCCACCGGGGCGGGCGGGCAGGGAGGCCATGCTGAGGTCTTGCAGGCTCCAAGCTCCCTGCCCTTGGCCACCAGCTGGGGAGGCGCTCTGAGGCCTCGCAGGCCCCACAGGGCAGCCAAGCACTGGGGAAAGGTCAGGGAGGGAGGGAGGAGGCAGCCAGGATGCAAAGTGACGTGATGATGTCACTGTCATCCTGCAGGAAAAAGTTTTTTTATATCTAGAGAGAGAATATATGTCTGAGTATTTTTCATCTAGTTTTATTGCTGGAGATAAAACTCAAATATTGTAGTCCCAGAAAGCTTTGATCCACTGTCCAATTCTACAGAATTCACCAGGAAAAATTAAATGTAAGAGCATCCCATGATAAAATTAACAGCAATAGCAAACTAGAAATGCTTCCAAAAATAAACAGGAGGGCAGCAGCCAACATCAGTGAAAACCCCCAAAGATGCAGAATACTCTTCTCACTATTAATTCATTCTCATATCTGACACAAGTAATGAGAAATTACTTAGAAAAAACCAATCTCCTATAGAAATAAGGAAGCAAAAGTACACAACCATGTGATGAAATTGCCTCAAATTTTCAGGAAAATTGCTGATTTACTTTCTGTGTCCCTGTGTGGTCTGCAGAAAGCACTCTGCTTCTACTTGGAGCAGTGAAAAATGTGCATGAGATGTGGGAAATGATTATCTCCTACACATACATGTTTTTGCAGCAATATCTGTGACTATGCTCACATAAGCATACTATTGAAAAATGGGAATAGCCATGACAGTACGCTACAAACTGTTCTGAGCTATCAACAGACTGCCTGGTATGGGCACAGAGAAGACAGAGTCAGAAATCTAAAGTCAATAATGAATTACAAAAAAACCACGTATTTTTAAAAGAATCATTTTTCTTTCATTCTCTTTTGCACTGTGATCCAGGACTAGATCCGGGATTTATTAATGTAACTAGCAGAAATACCCAGCATTGCTCGGGTCTAGAAGGTGGGAATTCCATCACATGAATTTTGTTTCTTCATCCCTATAAACTGCTATCACTCACTATGCTTTAACAAAAAAGGGCTATAATCAGTTTGGTTTTCAATAATAGTTTTCAGACCTCACGCATTGATTTGGCTGTGCCAAAACAGCACTACTCCAAATTGTTCCATTTTATGTCTTTTCTGTAAGGTTTATTCAGGAGCAATTCTATTCCAGGTTTATCCTATTTTTCTGTCTCATGCTGATTCAGTCTCTTTCTATATTCACTCAGTTATACCAATTTTGAGGACTCTGCTTGCTTGGTGATCCTGTCTCTTTTCTATTTGGTTTTATGGACAAGCAATCCCATTCCAGGCAAATCCTGTTATCTTTGCACATCCAAACCCCTTGCTTTAATTTATGATAAAAGGAAGCTGAATCCTGAATTTGGTGGTCCTAGCTCTTACGTTTAGGAGTTCTTGATAAAACAGAAAGACAAACTTTCTAAAATATATAGTAGACTTATGCTGTGTAATATATAATCCACAGTGTAAGCATGCATCTTGGTTCTGTCTCATTACTTGGCAGATATTTTAATTTAACCCTTACATTTTTTTTCAGTATTACTGCTAATGTTCTATAATCGTTCATCCTTATTTGCCATTTTTAAAGGGTGTCCTACTTTACTACAGCTCTAGCTGTAGCTTGATATTTGAATCTCTTGTTTTCCAAAGGATCTTTTTACACTCCTGGTAATTCAGTCAAAATCACTGTAATGTACCTTTGCTAACATTAAAGGACCAGGAAGAAGTCTTGTTACCCAGTTCTATTTTTTTCCCAAAGAAGACATGCTCTAATTAACTACCTTGTCTTAAACTATTCTCAAGGCATTATGTTAGTCCAGACAATCTGAGTGGAAATTAAATAGGGTGAGAGCGGGACAAAATGGCAACTACATTAGTCATTCCTGCCACCAAACACCACCTGCATACTGAGTGAGTGGGATGCTTTTCAAGCTCTATCAAAAATGTTTTCAACATGTAGTTATGTACAAATTTCCATTCATTTATACATTGTGAGCCACACCATGCCCAATATTAGTGACCATGTACCAGCAGAGAGGTGCAAAGTGACTTCAAAGCTGCTCCAAGGCATCAGTTGCAATTTCTCTCAGTACAGGGAAATCCTCAGGGGTGTAAAGCTGGCTCTATGCTTTCAGCACAGAAGGAATGATGGGAGGATGGGTTCCTCCCTAGTGTGCTCTAGGGATCCTCACTGACCTACTGGCTCCAGGAATTGCTCTAATTGGTGCTGGGAGCCAGTGCGCCTCCTGGCCAAAAAGAGGGTTGAAGGAGGTGAAGACAAACCTCTGATCCAGTACAGTTGAGAACTAAGCCCTCTTTCTCAGTAGAAATCCAACCATGTCATCAAAAGTGTGTACCACTGGATTTTAATATTGCTCAAGAATATAGGTCTTCCCTCAAATTAATTAACCAGATGGGGTGTGGACGATGCCCTGTTTCCTGAAGCTGCTCTTTAAGGTTTAACTTGCACAAAACAACCTTTTTATTTTTATGTCCTCAAACCACACCTGCAATTCTGAATACTTCTGGCACTAACTACCTGAATGCTAGCATTATCAAGGTAGATAGAAATTCAAGTGTTGCACCCACAGTTTACTCGGTTGATCCCTTGAGGATTCCAATTTCACTCAGGTGCAGCTTGCATCCATAAACAAAACATGCTTCTCTCAATGTTAATGGAGCCTGAGAGAGGATCTTGAGTTTGAGTGCTTGGACACTGCTCCTAACTTTGCACGAATGCAAGCAATGGCTAGCTTACTCACACTCATGAGCAGTAACTCACACAAGTAACCCCAGTCACTACCTACCAATGTGAGTGGAAGGAGTGACAATCTGTCCCTCAGTTTTTCTTCCTTCTCCCCAGATCACCCATTTGTAAAAATGGCTATATTAGTAATAATGGCCTGGAGGGCAGGGCTTTAATGTTTAACCCCTCACAGTGCATGCCAATCTGTGAAAGAATAGGGTAAGAGTAAGACCCAGTGGGGGGGGGGGCAGTTTATCATAAATCTGCGTACTGTAGAACTTCCTCTGAAAGCGTCTGGTGTTAAGTACCAGCAGAGACAGGCTATTGGAACAGAACTATGGGAAAAGAGGCCCTTCAATCTGTGGTCAGTGTGGTAATTTCTATGCTTATAAGTAACCTTAAAATACTCAGATCAAAGGTGTAAAACAAAGTATTATTTCTCTTTTCTTAATAATAATAAAAATAAAAAAAACAGCAAGAGAAGTTTGCGCTGAGAGAAAAGAGCGATATGGGCACTTGGTCAGTTGTAGGTAGCTGTGTTTACTCTGTCTTGCTTAGCTGGAGTCTTTCTTGCCACCATGAATAGTTAATGCTATGTGCAATGATTAATGATTTATAATTTGTAGTAGCACTTGCTTAGGAGTGTTCCTGAGTTAATAGGGGTGTCTCCTCTTTCATTAAAGTGCAACTAGCACAAAGATCCCCATGTTTTCTAATGTCCGAAGTTTCCAACTGTTAGCGAAAATGTCGTGTAATGAAAACAACATCACTTCAAATTCTCAGTGGCTTTTCTGAGTTATGTGATTCTGCCGGGAGGCATGTGATTAGGGCCCAGAAACAGTCAGTTCAACAGACAGCCTAGAGTCAAGGGGGTTGAGAAGCGCCTTTATTTTTAGGCTACATTCACACTGCAAGCTGGATGTGCAATTCCCCAGCTTGCATACACATACTCGCAGTCGGTCGATGAGAGCTAGCTTGAGCATAAATAATAGTGTAGCTGTGGTCACACCAACAGCGGCAGCATGGCTTAGGCATGCCAAATATGTACTCAGAGAATTTAGGGTGGTTTGTGCTCTGCATAGCTAAGCTGTGCCATTGCTGCCCATCCTATACTACTATTTATCATGGTGCCAGGTTTTATCAAGCTAGTGGGAGTATGTGTACGTGAGCTGAAAATCAAACCCCTAGCTTGTAGTGTAGACAGCCTTAGGGAGCAGCCTGGCCTCCTGTTTTGGGGTTATTATGTATTATTCAGAATTTTAAGAAAGAAAGTGTTGTGTTACAATCTTCCAGGGGGAGGCGTGTGCATTTTATCTAGCTTCGGCATGCATGTAACAACCACAGTGCAACACTCAGCAGATCAGGGCCGGCCCACAACATTTTGGCACCTGAGGCGAGGAGCTCAAATGACGCCCCCGTGCCCCCTCACTTGGGCCAAAACTTTGAAAGGTCTCAATTCTGCCTTATTCCTATTCTACTCCTCTCATGGTACTGCTTTGCTACCTACCTATGCACCAGCAGCAGACACAATTTTCTACACTCTGGGTCCTAGTGGCACCCCCTCACAGTCTGGCACCTGAGGCTACCGCCTCAGTTCGCCTCATGGTAAGGCCAGCCCTGCAGCAGATACCTACTAAACAGAACCCATGGATCACACTGCCTTTTCACCCAATGAATCTGAAGCTTTCTGGTGTAACCCATCAAGGCTCTTGAGTCACACAGATCCCAAATATCACCAATACAGCTCTGACCCAGTGAAGCAAGTACAATGGCCTTTCTACTACACCTGCATGCCGCTTTCTTAACATTTCCCAGCGTTAGTCAGGCCTTATTGAGCGCCACAATCCAATAGGTGTCTTTGAGGGAAATAGGGGTCATTAAAATTCACAAATGAGTCAATGACCACTGCACATGAGAGAGTGTTAGTCCCAGGAACCTCTGGGCACAAAACAGAAATTCTGAACTCCACTTTCAGTCTCTGCCTCTCCCCCATCTGGCAGAGGTGAGCACTAGTGAATAAATACTTTGAGAATGGAAGGAGAAGTTGGAGATTCTGAGTAAAAGCAGCAGAACACCAAATGCAGAAAAGAATTGGAGTTCCTTTTCCGCTTTCTTTAAAAAATGAAAGACCTTTAATATCAATGGCCTCACATATGGAATTATCCAAAGAAAATGCTATAAAAAATACCTTGGTCTCTGAGTTCTACTGCAATGCTAATACTACTGATAATATTAATAAAATATGACTTAGGTGACCAATTACAGCATAGCCAATTGTGAGTAGAGAGGACACACTGTGACTGTTGTGGCAAATATTTCACATCGGAGGTAATAGATCTATATAATTTCATATGAACACACTTAAAAATATCCAAGCCAGTCTGTGGATAATTTGTAAACAGAACAAAGGCTAAATTAATCATCTTGTCCGAATACCTATTGACCGTCATGCTTCAGAGTAAAAGGAGAAAAGCCTCTTAGTTACACTTAGGTATATTATGGGGTAGGAGAGAATCCAGGTTGAAACCATTCCCTCTGAAGCATCCAACAGACTGTGGCCCTAAAATAAATGAATAGAGTTGTGCCACACAAGGGATGTCACAGATAAAGAGTGTTGTATGTAGCTTATTCCAAAGTCTCTCTGTGTTAATAGTCTCATCAAACAACAGTGCCAACAGAGGACTTGCACTTGTTTGTTATCCATTCAGTTCCATGACAACAACCACGATGGCATTTATGCGACATGTTTCAGAGAAATTCTGATTAAGCTGTAAGGGGACAGCAATTTAACATAATATCAGGTGAAATATGACGCTGCAGCTTATTAGAACTCGGCTCATATGATATGCATGAAAGATTCTTGCGATACCAGAGTGCTTTGTATTTGCGTGAAGGCAGGGAGGTAAGAAGGCAGATGTTGTAATGACCTCTAGTCAATTGAAATGAATTGTCTGTTTTGGTATTTTCTCTTTACTACTAACCACAAGTCAGTGCTGCCAATTACACATTTTATGAGTGTGGTTCCAGAAATGACGTATGCGCAAATTACTGTACTCTGAATATCGAACACTGGGAAAATCTAACAACTGTTGTTACAGTAACACGAACTAATGATACACCCACTGATTTAGGGCCAAATTCTAGGGAATGAAGGGAAGGGTACTGAAATTAATGGACATCTCGTGCATGCAGCCACGTGTAGAATTTACCCTTAACTACAAAATAGCTGATAGTTGAAAGTCATACATAGGTCTTAAAAAAGTATTGGACCCATTTTGAAGCATTTTGAAGTAACGTCAGTCCAAAATTCTGCTGGAAGTCACTGGAATGAGGCCTTCGTAAAAATTGGCCCGTTAGTAGCAAATGACAGTGCAAATCATATTAACACATAAAAACGAATGGAGACACACACATAAGTTCCTCAAGGTCGGACTGTAGCTTGTTCTTGAGCAAGTGGATGGAGGGCACATACAGTCTTATCCCAGACACACCTGGAACTGCCCCCACCCACCCCTCTCCTAACAGGCCTACATACATAGTCAGAGTACCTGGACTCCACAGTGGGGCTCACCATCCCTAGAGTAGAATACAGGATGCTAAATGATACAGCGGTGGGCATGTGCACAGGAAAATGATATCCAGAGAACATTCCTGGTGTGATTTCTCTCTGCTCCCAGTGCAGTCTTGTGCTTAAAAGGCACAGTCTAGCCCTAAACATTCAGAGTGCTGGTTCAAATAGTTTAAGGAGAAGAATTAGCCAAGATTCTCTAACCTAAATAAAAATCCCTGGATACAACTATTTAGCTTATCATGGAGAATTTAAATACAAGTCTAGTAAAGTTGCAGTAAACTGAAAATAATCCATTCATAAAGATTTATTATTCATTCACAGGATTTCAATGTTTGGGACATTTAATTGAGAAAATGCTTCCCCCTCACACATAAACTTTACAGGGCAATTTTTTCTAACTTCGTTGGATGTTAATTTCCTTTGGTAGACCTTTTGGTTCCATTATGAGTCTTAGTCTGCTATCTCATGTGATGTATTCCAGAAAGGATATAAAGGAACTTTCAGAATATACAGGGCTGGGGGAAATAAACATGTAAAAATATTTTTTTCAGTTATCCCCAATATTTTATATTTTGTCCAACTATCACTTAATGGCTGTGTCTAGACTACACCTCTCTGTTGACAGAGAGATGTAGATTAGGCATGTCAAAATTGCAAATGAAGCAGGGATTTAAATATCTTGCACTTCATTAGCATAAACATGGCTGCTGCTTTTTTCGAAATGGAGATTTTTTGAAAAAAAACAGCAGTCTAGACGCGGATCTGTCGAAAATAAACCCTTTTTCAACAGAGCCTGTATTCCTCAAAAAATGAGGTTTATAGGATCTGTTGAAAAAGGGTTTATTTTCAACAGATCCACATCTAGACTGCCGTTTTTTGGGGTTTTTTCGAAAAAGCTCTGTTTAGAAAAAAAGCAACGGCCATGTTTATGCTAATGTAGCACAGGATATTTAAATCCCTGCTTCATTAGCAATTTTGATGTGCCTAATCTACATCTCTCTGTCGACAGAGAGATGTAGTCTACACATAGCCAATGCTTATCTCTGGAAACATTGATGCTAGTTTAAAATTTGTTTAAGAGAAATTAACAACTTCTTCTAATTTCAAATACTACTGTTTTCTGAGGTAGCACTCTCTTGAGTCATGTCTACACTATACAGCAAATCAACGCTACCACAGTCGATCTTCCAGGGTTCAATTTAGCGGGTTTAGTGAAGACCCACTAAATCGAACTCAGAGGGCACCCTGGTGCTGATACTCCTGCTCCTCGCAGGAGTAAGGGAAGACGATGGGAGCATTTGCTTCTGTTGACTTCCCATTGTGTGGACAGTTCGGACACTCAATTTAAGATACACCGTAATTAACCGAGTTGCATATCTTAATTCAACCTTCTGCTGTAGTGTAAACCAGGCTTTGAAGCAATATATCCAAACTTTCAATCCCTTTTAAAAAATATACGAGTTTTGTTGTCTCCCTGCTGATGGGTCTTTTCAGCAAAGAAGCTGCTGACGGAAGTCCTTAATTACATATCAAGATCTGTTTGTATGGACTCTTCATGAATTGTAGTATCACCCTGACCTTTATTTGGGAGTAAGGGGTGAAGAAACTGACTACACACTGAATGCTCCAGAATAAAGAGTGATCAATTTGATTTCAAGCTGATTATGTTTTGAATCTTACAAAACTGAAGAGAACAGAGTAACTTGGGAGACTATTTTCTACCAACTGCATTTCCAGACACACACTAACCATTCTTTTCAGTAGCTATAATAAAGTTTATCCTCGGTGTTTTCTTTTGAAATTTCTTATTAATAGGTCAAATATGTGGAACATAAATGTTTCATGTTTACAAATTGGTGACATGAGATGTTTGCTATTTAAGCATCGGAAATAAAAGGCAAAAATTCAAAGCTGAGGAATATTTTCTTTTTAAAAGATCTGCAATATCTCTTAAAGCTAAAGATGAAAAAGAGACCTACTTTGCCAGAATAGATAGCTTCTCTACTATATGTGTTTCCAAGTGTAATTCCCCTGCCTTTCTCCCCTATAGAAGCATAGCTTACCTCATGAATGAGCCTGGCATATTGGAGTCTTCCCTGGCGTCCCATCCAACAGCTGTTCCCACCTTATGGCGGTGTGGTTTCTCTCATGACTCTGCCCTCCATTCAGGTCAGGTTCAGTCCCACTCCTCCTGGGTAACAGTTCTACGAAACAATACTCCAAGGACCAATGACATATGCCGGGTCTTCACCCCAATTGTGGGCACATGGATCCTTACACTCCTTTCTCACAATGGGCTTTTGTGCTGTCTTCCTCAGCAGATACTTGGGGAACTCAGGCCCTCACCCAAAGGACCCTGTGGCAAGTAGCTGAAGTCTGCTTCTACCAGCTTCTTGCCGATCCCCTGAACTAATTCCCGCTTTGACCTGTCTCTAACCCTAACCCTTCCTCCACACAATCTTCACCCTTTCCAGGATTCTTTAGAGTTCTTTTCCTGCTTTCCAGGTTACCTCCCTGGTGGAATGGCTCCTGTCTGACTTCCACAAGGCTCTCTGTGTCTTCATGTCTCTTTTCTCAGACAACTCAATTACTGGGCTGCTTCCCTGAGGTTCTCCCCTTTTGTCAAAGCTCACCGTAGGCTTATGGCTTCCCAAACCTCTCCTGGCCTATTGCCAGGACTCCTTTCTCAGGAGAAAACCCCAGAGCCTACTTTCTGGCTGGATCTCCTGCCTCACATCTACTATGCTAAAGCACCACACAACAGCAGAAATATTTTGGCACATGGAATCTTCTCACAATTTCAGATTGAAATGTATTATAAAAGGCAATTGCTAGTGGGAAACTGTTTATGACTGTGGAAAATCCATTTAATACACATTGAACAGTAATTACAATAGTTACATGAAAGCTTAACATCTAATTGAATAACAGTTAATAGAGACTTTCTGAATATTTCATTCAATTAACCAAAACAGTAGTGAAAATACCTAGCACAAATGCAGAAGGAATCTCTACAAATACACAGTATGAAAGTCTGATGTTCAATTTCCATAACCATTACACCAATCTTTAAAATTGGCTTAGTAACCACATAAAAATCACATTTGATTTATCCTTGGTGCCACATTTAATTGCTCTACAAAGAACTACAAAGGGAAAAAAGAGACTAAATTATTTGCTTTCAACGAATGGCACCTGGCCACAAATGTAAATAAAACTACTACTCTTTCCTTCCTAAAGCCCTTTTTTGAAACATGATGTAGTATTAAGCAGGAGAATGATCAGCTTACTCTTCCTCTGTGTGAACCTAGAAACTAGAGATCAGCCAAGGTGACAATCTTGAGATCAGTTGGATTAGGGTTAAGTAACAGGTTTGGCTTTGAGAGTTTATATAGAAAAGGCTTTGAGTTGAGTAACTGTGAAATCTCACAGCCTCTTTTTGCAATGGCAGATCAGCTGATCCCAAATTAGAAAACATATTTTAGGAAGCAATCCATGAATTACCAAAGGATGTACTAGATGACTGTATCGGTCTTTTTTAAATTTGTTAATTCTATGATTCAAGTCCAATGAGAATCTTAAACAAGGAGCATGGTTTTGAAAGGAATGAGGAACACAAGCGATTTCATCACTGAACTCAACCACATCAGCCATTACATCAGGGGCTCATTTAGCTGCACATCCGCTAATGTGTTCTATGCCATGAAATGCCAGCAATGCCCCTCTGCCATGTATATTGGCCAAACTAGACAGTCACTACAAGAAAGAATTGATGGACACAACTCAGATATCCAAAGAGGCAACACACAGAAACCTGTGGGAGAACACTTTAACCTGCCCGGGAACTCATTAATGCAGCGGTCACCAACCAGTAGATCAGCATCTACTGGTAGATCTTGGAGCCTCTGACAGGTGATCCTGACTGGTTTGGCCAAGAGGCTATCAAGCGCAGCACGTCAGCTGCCCGTCCCCCACTGCTGCATACCTACTGCCCTTTGTCTTGGGGCTGCCCCCCACACCTAGGAGTCTCCTGCTTGGAGTGCAGGGCAGGGAAGGAAGAGGAGGGGTGCTGAAGTCCAGGTGTCCCCCCCACCCCATATTCTATCTCCACAGAATGGATGGGGGGGCACAGGACTTGGGATGGATGGAGTTTGCTGGCTGCTTTTGAGAGTGGTGCAGGGCCAGGACGGGGGTGGGAGGAGGGTGAGCCTGCCTTATCCCCACTGCACCACCACCCAGGAGCCACCTGAGGTAAGCAGTGCCCAGCTGGAGCCTGCATCCTGAACCCCTGCCCCAGTCATGAAACCCCTCCTGCATCCCATGCCTCTGTCCTAGCTCTGAGTCCCCTGGACCCAAACTCCCTTACAGAGCTCATACCCTGAACCCCCTCCTGCACCTCAACTTCCTGCCACAGGCTCAGCTCAGAGCCTCCCTCACACTCCAAATCCCTTAGCCCAAGACCAGAGCCTGGGTCCCAACCCTCTGCCCCTGCCTGGTGAAAGGGAGGGAGCAGGGGCGGCCCATGA
This sequence comes from Pelochelys cantorii, assembly GCA_032595735.1. Lineage (NCBI taxonomy): Eukaryota > Metazoa > Chordata > Testudines > Trionychidae > Pelochelys > Pelochelys cantorii. Next base: position 40,386,113 of record CM064329.1, on the reverse strand, counting down.
ATATAGGCCGACTCGGCCGTCGCCTAAGGCGCTGCCTTCAACGGGACACCCAGGGCACCTGATGATGACATCACAGGGCACCCAGGGCGCCCAATGATGATGTCACTCCATTGACGGCCGTGCAGGCGGGGGCGCTGATTGCGCGTTCCGCCTGGGGCACCAGCTACCGCAGCCCACCTCAGGCCGCTCCTGGGAGGGAGAATGGAAGAAAGAGGGAGGACAGAGTAAGCAGGGCCAGGGCCTCTGAGAAGGGGCACCAAGGAGGCGGGGCAAGGGTATTTGGGTCTGAGGTAGATCCTGGATTGCACTTAAATTAAAAAAGTGATCTCATGCTTAAAACAGTTGGAGACCCCTGCATTAATGGATCTCCAAGTCACCATGTTGTTTCAGGCCAATTCCACAAGCCAAAGACATAGGGAAACTTTGGAACTTAATTTAATTTACAAGTTTGGGACCCATCAAAAAGCTATGAATAAAGACATGATCTGGCTAGCACACTACCTTCTGCATCCTAATGACTTAACCAACTAAACAATGGGTACTTAAGAACAATTTGCACCTTCTCTATCAGCTTCTTGTAACTTGAGAACTCTAATTCAATATTTTTCCCTTCCTCTCCCTCTCCCCTTTCCCTATTTATTCCTGGATCTGAACTTTTAATACTCCATTCACCTGAAGAAGTGGGTTGTACCCACGAAAGCTCATGATACCATCTGCATGTTTTGTTAGTCTTTAAAGCTATGTCTAGACTACACTGATCTATCTTCAGATTTTTTTTTCAGAAGAGCCTTTTCTTAAATTTGGCCAATCTACACTGTTGCTTCCCATTCTGTATGTGTGAAACGGATTGTTCCTTCGTAAGTGGACTACTTTGCATTTGTCCTTATTAAACTTCATCCTGTTTACCTCAGACCATTTCTCTGGTTTGTCCAGATCATTTTTAATGATGACACTACCCTCCAAAGCAGTTGCAACCCCTCCCAGCTTGGTATCATCTGCAAACTTAATAAGCATACTCTCTATGCTGATATCTAAATCGTTGATGAAGATATTGAATGGACCTGGTCCAAAACAGACCCCTATGGAACCCCACTTGTTATGCCCTTCCAGCATGACTGTGAACCATTAATAACTACTCTCTGAGAATGGTTATCCAGCCAGTTATGGACCCACCTGACAGTAATCCCACCTAGCTTGTATTTCCCTAGTTTATTGATGTGAGACCATATCAAATGCTTCACTAAAGTCTAGGTATGCCATGTCAACTGATTCTCCCTTATCCACAAGACTTATTATCCTTTCAAGGAAGGCCATCAGATTGGTCTGCATGATTTATTCTTTATATATCCCCATGCTTACTGTTACCTGTCACCTTATTATCTTCCAGATCTTTGCAGATGAATTCCTTAATTACTTGCTCCATTATCTTCCCTGGCACCGAAGTTAAACTGACTGGTCTGCAGTTTCCTGGGTTGTTCTTATTTCCCTTTTTATAGATGGGCACTATATTTGCCCTTTTCCAGTCTTCTGGAATGTCTTCCAACTTCCATGATTTTTCAAAGATGATAGCTAAAGGCTCAGATACCTCCTCTATTAGCTCCTTGAGTATTTTAAGATGCATTTCATCAGGCCCTGGTGACTTGAAGACATTTAACTTTTCTAAGTAATTTTTAACATGTTCTTTTTTAATTTTAACTTCTAAACCTATCCCGTTTCCATTACCACTTACTATGTTAGGCTATTTCTAGACTGCACGCCTTTTTTGACAGAGGCTTTGTCGACAGTATCTGTCGACAAAGCATCTGTCAAAAAAGAGTGTCTAGATTACATTATGCAGATTGAAAAATTGATCCACTTTTTCGAAAAAGAGAGTCCAGACTGCCAGACGCTCTGTCGACAAAAGAAGGCACCCAGAAGTACTTCTGGCAGGTCATGGGGGCAGCCTTTATTTCCTGGTGCTGCTGCCTGCCCTTTGCAGAGACGCGTGCTTAAAGGGATCCCCCCGGACAGCCATTGCTCTGCTCCTGCTTCTGGCTTGCCTACCTCCTAGAGGGAAAGCAAAGCTGCTGCAGTGCTTGCTCTGGTTGCCCTGTTTCCCCGGACACCACAGCAGTTTATTTGCAGGGTTTTTTTTCTGCTTTTCACCTTTTATTTGGCCATGGAGCCTGAGTTGCCCCTGGACAGGCGATGGCCCCACGCTGCCATACTGCAGCTTCTGCTGCATCTGCATGACTCTGTCATGAATCTCCTGCCCCATATGGACCTGGACCGCACCGAGGAGACCCTCCTCTAGGATGCAGGAGCTCTGCCTTTGCCCCCAAACTTTTTTGGGGACAGGCAGATTTGGAGGCACGAGACGAGTTTGGACTGGTGGGACCAGCTCATCATGCAGCTCTGGGATGATGACCACTGGCTCCGCAACTTCCAGATGCGGAAGGCCACATTCCTGGAGCTGCTCTGGAACACCAGAACACCCACCTGCAGCCCACCATCCCCCTGCAGAAGTGGGTCGCAATTGCCCTGTGGAAACTGGCCACCCCCGACAGCTACCGCTCCGTGGGACACCAGTTTGGCATGGGCAGGTCTACCATTGGGGCTGTCTTGATGGAGGTAAGTCACTGTTGGGGGACAGGCCCTGCAGAGTGGGAGGTTTGAGAAAGGGGGACTGCCAGGCAAGGGCAAGAGGGAGTGGGGGATGGAGTGGCACTTGGAGGCCGCTCTTTGGCCACCTCTGCACTGATGTGGGGCAGGGGGACGTCCTGACAAGGGGAGGGGTGGGTTGGGAGGGAGGGTTCTCTTCCCAAGCGCTTAGGTAACCTGTCTAACTCCCTGGTTTCTGTCTGTCTTATTTGTCTCATGCTGCAGGTGGTGAGGGCCATCAATGCAGAGCTGCTGAAGAGGCTCGTCCGTCTCGGGGACCTGGACAACATCATTGCTGGGTTTGCCACCTTTGAATTCCCGAACTGTGGAGGAGCCCTCGCTGGGACACACATCGCAGTCTGTGCACCGCCCCATTGAGCAGCCCAATTTATAAACCGGAAGGGTTACTATTCAATGGTGCTGCAGGCCCTGGTCGACCACCGGGGACACTTTATGGACATTTGTGCCGGGTGGTTGGGGCGGGCACATGATGCCCACATATTCCGGAACTCCTACATGTACCTTTATTCCACAGGTTGCAGGCAGGAACATTTTTCCCCCAGCAGCACCTTGCACTCGGGGATGTGCAGATGCCAGTGTGCATAATGGCTGACGCAGCCTATCCCCTGATGCTGTGGATCATGAAGCCCTACAGCAGCTACCTGGATGTGAGCAAGGTGGAATGCGCCTTCGGCAGTTTGAAAGGGAGGTTCCATTGTCTCTTCACATGGCTGGAGACGAGCGAACGCAACATCCCAGAGGTGGTGGCCGCATGTTGTGCCCTCCATAACCTAGTGGAGAGGAAAGGGGACGCCTTCCTGCCGGGGTGGGGGACAGGTGTTGATGGCGAGGAGAGGCCATTTCAGCAGCCCCGGACAGCTGCTGTCCGCCAGGCTCACCAGACTGGTGTCCAACTCTGAGAGGCCCTGAGGGAGAGATTCTCAGAAGGAGCCCACTGACTCTCCTCAGGGCCTCTCCCATGGGGGGTATGGCCTGGCCCACCCCTACCTGTCCCTCCACTACCCTCACCCTCTTCCCATAAAGAATACATACACACCCGGTTTTCTTTGTACACAGACATTAGTTTTTTATTAGAAACACTATCAGTAAAGAAAATGTGCAAACTGTTTAAAAAAAATCCTCTGTGTACTGTTCAAATGTGTAAAGGTAAATCTTTCACTCAAAAATAAAGATTTTGGTATATAACTGAAATGACCTTTAACTACGGTGGTAGGGGACTGAAAACCTGGAGGGGGGAGGTGGGCTCAAGTAGGCTGCTGCTTCCCTGATCGCAGGGTCCTGCCACCTTCCTGTGTCCTGGCATCACCACGGCATTGGGATCAGGTGGAGTGAGACCTAGTCCTGGCCTGGGCAGGAGGGGAGGCAACTGTTGGGCCTGTGAGGGCTTGGGAGCAGGTGGGGCTGGGGGGTGAGGGGGGCTGGGGGGAAAGAAGGGGTGGGGGGTAAGGGGGAACTGGGGGAGCAGGGGCCTGGCATGCAGGAGGAGCAGTGCCCGTGACAGGGGCAGGCAAGGCGCAGAGCTCCCTCATTTTGGCACCGATGGTAGTGCGCTGCTGGACCAGCTCATCCAGCAGCCTGGTGCGCCACTTGGCCTCTGCCTGCATCCTCTGCTGGAGGGTCCTGTTGAGGTCCTGCAGGGCCACAACGAGCTCCCTCAGCAGGTCCATGTACACACGCCAGTGCCTGCAGGTGCCACGGGTCTGGGATGGTGGTGGGGCGGGTGTGCTGCTCCCCTGTTGGGTAGAGGGTCCGGCTGTGGAGGAAAAGAGGAGGAGACAATCACTGTCTGCGTGCACCCCTGCTGACCCCAACGGCATGCCATGGCTGTCAGGGGCTCTCCTTTGGACAGGAGACTCAGGGGTGTTATACGTGACACCGCATGTGAGTTGGGCAGTGGCCTAAAAGCCTCACAGGGGCCCCACAGTGGCAATGGGGCTAGCTGGCCCCCCACACTGCCAACCCACCCGTGTGTGGGGACCCCTCAAAGCACTCACCTGATGTTCCCTCCCCGATGTCCACGGATGCCTAGGAGGCCTCTGGAGTCTGGGTCCCTGCTGCCTCCTCTTCCTCCTCCTCCTGGTGCAGCACTCCCACTTCTCCTGCCTGGTCTTCCTCCCTCAGGAGAGGTCGGTCCATGATGTGGTGGGGTAACCCGGACTCCAGTGGAGTCTTGGCTTCCCCACTGCCCAGGATCTGCTCCAACTCCTCATAGTAAGGGCAGGTCTCAGGCGCTGCCCCAGAGCAGGAGCTCTGGTCCCGGGCCCTGGCATATCCCTGCTGCAGCTCCTTTACCTTGGCCCTGACTTGTGCCATGGTGCGGGGGTGATGCCCTTTGGTGGCCAGTCCCTGGGCCAGGCACTCATAAATGTCCGCATTCCTGCGGTGTGTTTGCAGGGCCTGCAGGGCTTCTTCCTGGAACCAAAGCTCCAGGAGGTTTTTGATTTCTGGCCCTGACCAGGCTGGTGCCCACCTTTTGGTGCCCCTGCGTGGGTTCTCCTCACTGTCCCGAGAAGGGCCAGGGGAGCCTTGAGGCTGGGACATGGCTGTCACGGCTGGCTCGGGTGCTCTGGCTAGCTGCCGGACAGCGAGGCCTGTCTGGGTGCCCGTGCCTTTAAGAGGCTGCAGCCAGGAACCACAGAGGTGCTGTACCTGTAAAGGCTAGACTGTCCACCAGGGCTTCTTTCTGGAGGCCTTTTTTGTCGACAAAACTGGCTCCGTGTGTCCACACACACCTTTTGTTGACAGAATGCGGCAGTAATGTAGATGCAGGTTTAGTTTTGTCGACAAAAGGCCACTTTTGTCGACAAAACTCTGTAGTGTAGACACACCCTTAGGCATCCTGTCACCATCAAACTTCTTGACAAAAACCGAAATAAAGAAGTCATTAAGCACCTCTGTAATTTCCAGGTTTCCTATTACTGTTTCTCCTAATTCACTGAGCAATGAGCCTAACCTGTCCTTGGTCTTCCTCTTGCTTCTAATATATTTGTAGAATGTTTTATTGTTACCCTTTATGTCTCTAGCTAGTTTGAGTTCATTTTGTGCCTTTGCCTTTCTAATCTTGCCCCTGTATACTTGCATTATTTGCTTATATTCATCCTTTGTAATTTGATCTAGTCTCCACTTTTTATACAATTCCTTTTTTATTTTCAGATCATGTAAGATCTCCTGATTAAGCCAGTATGATCTCTTGCCATACTTTCTATCTTTTCTATGTAGTAGAGTAGTTTGCTTTTGGGCCCTTAATAATGCCCCTTTGAAACACTGCCAACTCTCTTCAGTTGTTTTTCCTCTTAGTCTTGCTTCCCATGAGATCTTACCTACAAGCTCTCCGAGTTTACTAAAATCTGCCTTCTTGAAATTCATTGTCTCTATTTTGCTGTTCTCCCTTCTACCATTCCTTAGAATCATGAAATCTATGATTTCATGATCACTTCCATCCAAAGCTGCTTTCCACTTTCAAATTTTTAATCTGTTCCTCCCTATTTGTGAAAATCATATCTACAATAGCTTCCCCTCGAGTAGCTTTCTAACCTTCTGAAATAAAAAATGGTCTCCAACGCAGTCCAAGAATTTATTGAATAATCTGTGCCCTGCCGTCTTAGTTTCCCAGCATATGGCTGGATAGTTTAAGGCCACCATTACCACCAGATCTTGCACTTTGGATGATTTTGTTAGTTGTTTAAAGAAAGGTTCACCCACCTCTTCCACCTGAGTAGGTGGTCTGTAATAGACCCCTAGCCTGACATCACCCTTGCTTTTTACCCCTTTTAACCTAACCCAGGGACTCAACAAGTCTGTCTCTTATGTCCATCTCAACCTCAGTGCAAGGGTATACATTTGAAATAAATAAGGCAACACCTCCTCCCTTTTTTCCCTGTCTATCCTTCCTGAGCAAACTGTACCCTTCGATACCAATATTCCAATCATGTGTATTATCTCACCAGGTCTCTGTGATACCAGCTATGTCATAGTTGTGCTTATTTATTAGCACTTCAAATATTAAAAGCCAAAGCAGGACACATTCTGATATGCTTCTTTTTTCAAAAGCAACATTAACTTGAACAAGACTTATATCCTTGCCTTCAAAATAACTGCAAGATTGCCAAATGGTCTTTCCCAAGCACACAATGTTTAGTCCTCACTGCACAAGAAAGAAAATAGCAATGTTTTAATTGAACAGCAGAGGGCCGCAAACAGACAGTTCCAACTATAGTAGAAATGCAGGTATCCTGAATAAGTGCCAGTGACTAAAAAGTTTAGGGTTATATAAACTGTTAATTTTAAACTCAACACATTTAAAGTATAAATAATGTGAAGATGTGCTGCCCAGTGCACAGTGAGGAGGGGATATATTTAAATTAGAGCTATAATTTACTAGAATAAGCAACCCCCCACACACATTATATCTTTACACAATTTTCCTGCCATGACTCGACTTGGTCACTTTAAGAATTTGAATGTGGCATTTCTTTGCACTGGAAGTGGATTGCCAGCACTGGCATTTCTGGGCTTTCTATGCTAATTTTTAGAAACAAACTTTTAAAGTCCATTGACTTAACTGTGCTTTCTAAGCAGATAACCCAACAATCAGGGATCTAAAAATCTGCCAATGTTAGGGAGGAAAAGATTATAATATTTCAGTCTCACCATAATTACCTTGTGAAGAAATACTACTCCTGCCTACTCTATGGTGAGTCTCTCCTTCAAAAGAGAGAGAGATTTGATCTAACCTATCATGGATATGGAAGAGGACTGGGGTTGAAAGGGGGAGCAGAGAGCCTCTGCTTAGAGTCTGTAGGGGGAGGGGATTCCTGTCACTCCAAACCTAGAAGAAACTCCAGTTCTTCACTGTCTTCTAATTACTTTTTAATTAGGTAATTTAATATAATCTATAGAGTAACTATTTAAAATAACACTGCTCTACAGCCAAAATGCTTCTGAAATAAATGCAGTCAAACTTTACTAATTCTGGGTCACTGAGAACGAAAATGATGCTTAAAATTGTTGATTGGCTCTAGTTTTCAAGATATGCTATTGGGTCAGTATATATGACCCTTGACTTGGGAATGGCGGAGGATAAGTGAGTTATAAAGGGAAGGGATCTCAATTTAAACCAGAAATGACTAAAATACATCTTTGACTGGATCTATGAATAAATCTATGACTGGGTTTGGACAGTACTTGCTTTTTAGGCAAAACAATGAATGATGCAATCTGAAGCTGGTATTGCATCATACATGATATGAATTGCATCATGTTATTCCTAGAAGTCATGGATGATGCAATCATAACGAAGCTTACATCACTCTGCTGAACAAATTGCCCTATATCAGCTCTAGAAATCATATAGTGTCGTGCTCTCTTATTTGTCAGAGTTTGATTTTGCAAAGGGACACATTTCTGTTTAGCCAAAGTGAGCAGTGATGCCTCGTACTTGTGTGAACAGTGTAGATAACTTCCGCTATGTTTGTGGTGAAGTGACTTTTGCATCACAAAAGCGCAGTATAACCACTATGGTTAAGAAAGCCTATCACCTTTATTTTGGCTGCAAAATTGGAGATTGGGACAAGAGGTGGGCCCCACACATATGCTGCAACACTTATGCAACAAATCTTCGCCAGTGGTTGAACAGGAAAAGGAAATCTATGCCTTTTTCAGTGCCAATGATTTGGAGAGAGCCAACAGATCATACCAGCAATTGTTACTTCTGCATGGTGCCTCCAGTTGGGAAAGGTGTGTCAAAGAAGAAAAAGTGGACCGTGCATTATCCAAACATTCCATCAGCTATACGCCCAGTACCCCACGGAGAAGGACTGCCGGTTCCTGATGCACCAGAATCATTCTCACTTGAGTCAGACGAGGAAGAGGAAGAGGATGAAACTTCTGGTCCTGAACCATCAATGTCACAGGACCCACATTTTCTCTCATCCTCCTCCTCTGAACCACACCTCATAACACAAGGTGAACTGAATGACCTTGTCAGGGATTTGGAACTACCCAAGAGTAAGGCAGAGCTGTTGGGCTCCAGACTACAGCAGTGGAATCTCCTGGCAGGTAATGTTAGGGTTTCCATGTTCCGTGACCGTCAAAAGGATCTTGTCCCATTCTTCTTCATGGAAGGTGATCTTGTAGCCTGCAACAACTTCGATGGTGTGATGGCAGCCCTCAAAATTGTTCACGATCCAGATGAGTGGAGACTGTTCATTGATTCATCGAAGACGAGTCTTAAAGCTGTTTTGCTGCATAATGGCAATGTTTTGCCATCAATTCCAGTTGGTCATGCAGTCCATATGAAGGAAACCTATGACAACATGAAACAACTTTTGAGGTGCATAAACTATGACCAACATCAGTGGCAGCTTTGTGGCGATTTGAAGGTTGTTGCTCTCTTGCTTGGTCTGCAGACTGGATACACAAAGTACTGCTGTTTTCTCTGTGACTGGGATAGTCGTGCAAGAGATTCCCACTACATCAAGATAGATTGGCCACTCCGACAGTCATTGGCGCCTGGGAGGAAAAGTGTTCAGCATCCACCGCTTGTTGAATCAAGGAAGATTTTGTTACCACCCTTACACATCAAGCTGGGTCTGATGAAGAACTTTGTCAAGGCCATGGACAAAATACAAGCAGCTTTCAAGTACCTCCGTGGAAAATTTCCAAGGTTAAGTGAAGCTAAGATAAAGGAAGGTGTCTTTGTTGGTCCTCAGATTCGTGAACTTCTTCGAGATGATGCATTTGACCATGCACTGCATGGCAAGGAAAAGACGGCATGGAAAGCCTTCCAGTTAATGGCAATAAATTTTCTCGGAAACAACAAGGCAGACAACTACAGATTGTTGGTGGAAAACCTCCTCAAGGCATACAAAAGCCTTGGTTGCATCATGTCACTAAAGATACATTTTTTGCACTCTCATCTAGATTTTTTTCCACCGAACTGCGGAGCAGTGAGCGATGAGCACGGCGAGCGATTTCACCAGGACATTGCAACAATGGAGAAATGCTATCAGGGCAAATGGAGCCCATCAATGCTTGCAGACTATTGCTGGACAGTGACAAGAGATGCTCCATTTAATGAATACAAGAGACAAGCCAAGAAGCGCCAAGTAGACACTGAATAGGACTAAACTATGTACATAATAGTTTTTTGCCTCTGTTTCATAATAAATTTTATTTATATAACCCTTTTGCTGATTTTTAAAGTGTTACATAAACAGGACAGGTGAAATATTATCATGTAAAGCAACCATAAACACATGAAAAGGCCTAGGTTTACAATTTATGATTAAAACTCTACTATCTACACAATATACATAGACGTAAAATGTAAAAACTTAAATATCTTGGAAACAGTAGCCAATCAGTTGTTTTAATTGTCATATTTGAATTCAGCACATCAAAATACATAATAAATAGCACATTTTATCTCTGAAGCAGACGACGTCTAAAAAATTGTAGACCAGTGTAATTTGTTTCAACTAACTCTCTGTCACACTATCTAGAGTGGCACACAAGAGTGAGTGCCTATTTCAGGGGTGAGTGTCAGAATACAAGAAAAATATATCAAACTATTGGTATGTTCTGTAATTAGATTTCACCAAACTAGTAACTGATGTGAACTTCTGGATCACTGTAATGGTCTTACAATAGTCAGATAGTCTCCCCAGCCTATCTTGCCAACCAGACAAATTAAACTTTGTGATAATTTAAACTAAAAATCACACCACATCATGTTACTCCCAGTGTCAAGAGACCAGTCATTTACCTCAGACCAACTGGCACTCTAGATCTTACACCAAAGATAATGTTGTCTACCAATTTTATAGTAAACTAACTAAAGATTTATTAGCGAAGAAAAAAGACTGAAAATTATTGAGAGGTTAAAGCAGGTAAATACATAAACAGATGAACCACAGTTTGGAAATCCAAATGGTGACAGTGATGTAGTAAACCAGCATCTTTCCAAAAGTCTTTTCAGGGTACCCACACTTTCCCTGGAGATCTCACTTTGCATCTTTCACACTTCTCTGTAATGGTATGTCTACACTACAGAGACGATGGAAGTTGCCACTGTCAATATTCCAGGGTTTGAATTAGCGTGTGTAGTTAAGACAGCTAATTTGAACTGAGGGTGCAACTGCACTGAACCCTTAGCTTGAAATAAGATACGCAATTTGTGCTATGCAAATTGTGTATCTTATTTCGATTCTTTATCAAAATGGGCTATTTCAAAATTTGGTGCATCTACACAGCACCAAATTTCAAAATAAATCACTATTTTGAGACATCCCTTATCCCTCGTGCAATGAGGTTTACAGGGATACCAAAATAGCGCGTCTGCTATACTTCACAATCACGGATGCGTTCAAAAGCTGCTGAATACCTCTAGTATCCCGAAATAGCATTGTAGTGTAGACATACCGTGAGAGGAACACTCCAGTTGATGCCAGTAGTCGTGCTTCCACGAGGAGTAAGGGAAGTCGAAGGGAGAGTGTGCTTCCTTCAACTTCCCGCAGTGTGGACAGCGCCAAGTCGAGTCAAGGTACTTTGACTTCAGCTACGCAATTAATGTAGCTGAAGTTGCGTATCTTAATTTGACTTTATCCCATAGTGTACACATACCCTTAGAGCCCAAACAGTTCAGAGATAAAGGGTTATTCTTTGAATGCATATTTATAGTTTCTTCACATAAAAACAAGCTGAAAGCCCATGTAGGCTTTTCCTTTGATGATGGTGAGGGAGGACTGCACTTAGTCTTTTAACTTTCAATCATTATACATAATGGTCACTTGTTTTGAAATTAGCCTTTTCTGTTAAAGGCCTTAAATTCTTCACTAGTATTTCACAAGATTTGTATGAAGTGTTATATAGTTACAAGGGTATACACAATGTAAATCTTTGCTATTACTTTTTCATGGGAACAGATAAGTGAAAACAATGCAAATTACATCCCATTAGTTTTCATGATGTTTAAACACACGGTACACTGTTATACAGCTAACCACTACTTTGATCTATGCCAGGGGTTTCAAATTCTTTATGGGCCAGAGCAGAAGTGGGGAACCTTGTTTGAGTCAGGGGCCACTGACCTACAGAAAAATCAGTCAGGCCCAGGCTAGTAGATTTTGTATGCTCCAGACCCAAGCGGGGTACAGCAGGGAGGCTGGAGTGCCAGTATGGGCTCCCCAGTGCTGATCTCAGGGGCCAGATCCAGGCAAGCCTTAGGTTCCTTTCCCACCCCCACACCCGGGCTAGAGCATATTCACAATCTGGCCCAAGAGACCAGGTGGCCCAGAGGAGCCATGCCCCTTCCCACCATGATCCCGCCTGCCCTGTCCTCTCTTCCCCCTTTCAACGACTGGGTCTCCTGGGCCAGATTGCAAATACACGCCAGCCTATAGACGGTCTGTGGCCCGTGAATTTCAGATCCTGATCAATATTAATTGACCTGATGACACTCTACCATGACCCCGTCTGCCATCATCACAAATTCATCTTTAGAAAATACCTTGCTTGCCCTTTCCCTAGTCCTTTACACAATATAAAAACAAATGGTGTTTTCCTGCAAAAAGCCAAATGGCCTTTCCAAGAAGTGTTCACATCAACCTTTTTTTTTCATCTTTGGTTCTTGACATTTTTACAAATGATTTGAAGGCCTTTTTGGGTCATATTTTAGTATTAAAAACTATTGAAATATTCCATCGTGTTCCTGGCTCTAAATAGACAGATCTTACATGTATATACACATGTGCACAGATGTATATTCTGTAATATGTATAGGATGCTAATAAACTGAAATATAACAATTTAACAATAATGTGAAAACGTGAAACATGAAGGGGGAAATGAATATGTAGTATCCTGGTTTGCACTAAATATTCTGTTTAACATATATTTTATTGAACTGCTCAAGAAAGTGTTTGTAACAAATAGATCTCAGTTGATATTAAAGGAGAAATCCTCCCTGCTTCAATCTTCAGTACAGATTTTGTAAGTCAGAACCTTACCTGGGCTAAATTGAGGTAGCTTCATTGTCTTTTTTGTTCCACATGCTGGTTTCTTTTTAATGTTTGTTTTAATACTGTCTTTATTTTCAGTCTATTCCTTTGAGATCCAGTTTATACTATTCTGTTCCAATCTCCCTTATTCTCATAGGGTATGTCTACACTACAAAGTTAATTCGAAATAACAGCAGTTATTTTGAATTAACTTCAATAACGTCTACACAGGCAAACCGCTATTTTGAAATAAATTCGAAATAGTGGAGCACTTATTTCGAATTTGGTAAACCTCATTCTACAAGGAATAACACCAAATTTGAAATAGCTAATTCGAAATAAGTGCTGTGTAGACACTTATTTCAAATTAGGGGGCCTCCAGCCCTTCCCAATTTCCCCTGGTGGCCACTCTGGGCACAACCAGGAAAACTCCTCTCCTCTCCCCCAGCCCCGGGGCCCTTAAAGGGGTAGAGTCTGGCCACTGGGCACGTGCGAGAGCCCGGCCTGCCAGCAGCCGCAGACCCTCAGCCAATGGCCGCACAATGGCAGCCAGTGGCAGCCAGCCGTCCCCCGCCCAGTTCCCCAGCACCCAGGGGCCAGCCAGGGGCCGTAGATGATGCGCACCTGCCTGGACTGGTGCAGAGATCACAGACCTCATTGAGGTGTGGGGGGAGGCCCCCAATGTCCATGATCTCCACACCAGTCGGAGGAATGCCGCCGTCTATGGCCGCATAGTGGCCACCATGGCCCACAAGGGAGACAGGCCCACCCAGAAGCAGGTGCTCCTGAAAGTGAAGGAGCTGCGGCAGGCGTAAGCCAGGGCCACCAGGGGTGGTGCCGAAGAAGGGGCTGCCATCTGCCCCTACTTCCCCACCCTCAACCAAATCCTGGGGGGCAAGGCGGTCCATGCCAGCCCGGGGGGCAACGAGCCGGGAGCTGAGGGCCCTGACCCGGGCATAGCAGAGGGGCCACCACCAGCTGTCCTGGCACCTGAGTCGGCAGGGTCGTCCGGGGAGACCATACCAGGTAAGTGCTAGCACTGTCCCCTACCCGGGGTGGGGGTGGGGGACGGAGGGAGACCAGGGACTGCGCGTGTGGGCTATACCTCCAATGGATCAGTCAGCCACCTGTGTATGTGCGGGCACGTACCGTGCCATCCTTGGGTAGGTGGCTCCAGCTGTGTGCCACATGGGGGCCGTGGCCTGATAGCCACACGTGTGTGTGAAGAGACCCGACACACTCCCAACCTCAGGAGGCGGGACACAGCAGGATGCCCTTCACACACACCCTCTACACAGGGGCAGGGGACATCTCCCCCCTGCCCCGGCCTCACTATACACAGCACAGGGGCATGGGTGCGGTCTCGGGGCAGCTCCCACTCCCGGGCAGAGCTGGACATGACAACCATGGCCTCTGTGCAAGCACATCGGCTCTGACAGTGCAGGGCACGGTCGCCCTCACCTCACGGGGGGGCTGGGCATCATCCACTGTGTCCCCAGGGAGAACTGACCACTTCTCTTCTTTCTCTACAGCTGCACCAGCTGCTTGTGCAGGGCGCACCACCCCGCCTGGGACGTGCTCCTGCACCCACGGCCTCAGCAGGACCACCACCACGCGGCAGCGGTACAGAGAGGCCCTGCGAGCCCAGACCTGGATCATGGAGCAGCAGGCGCAGGACGACTGGGAGTTCCAGCGGGAGCTGCTTGCCCAGGGTCATGCCATCTGTCACCATCTGCAGGCCCTGGTGCAGAGCGTGCTGCCCCGTGCTGGTCCTGCACCTGCTGCTCCCCCAGCTCCTGCTCCTCCTCCCACTCTTTCTCCCCCTCCCGCCTCTCCCTCCTCAACCTCCACACCCCCCACCTCAACCTCTGCACCCTCCTCCCCATCCCCTGGGGACGCCGAGGCCCCCTCCCCCGCCGTGCTGGGAGGCAGTTGGCCCAGCGAGACCCCCACCCCTGAGTGCTGAGCTTCCCCTCCCCCTTGCTTCCCCCTTCCAGCTCCCTCCTCCTCGATGGTCCTATGGGTTTGTCTACACTACAGCACTATGGGTATGTCTCGATGGCCCTATGGGTATGTCTACACTACAGCACTATTTCGAATTAACTTATTTCAAATTAGTTAATTCAAAATAAGCTAATTCGAAATAGCGTTCTTCTAATTTGAAATAGCGCGTCTACATTGAGTGGACCCTGAATCAAAGGCAAGGCTGGCCAGAACCATGCCAGCAGGGCATCAGGGTTGGACTTAGTGTGTGGGGGGCTGCTGCCTAAGGCTAGCCGAGGTCTGTGCTTAAAGGGACCCGACCTCCCCATCCCGGACAGACAGTTCTCAGGTTTCTCTGCTTGCTGGTCTACCTCGCTGAGGGACAACAAAGCATTTGTGTCTCAGAGTGCTCTGCTTGCCCTCACTCGGGACACCTGGCACTCTGCAATATGGAACCAGACCTGTCCCTGGGCACACCGGTGCGTCTCGTGGGGTCATTGCCATCAGCCCAGCTACACTTGCTGCAGGCTGCCATCCGGGAGGTCCATTGGGGGGCTGTCAGTATCCAGGAGGCCCTGAGGGAGAGTGTCAACCCCGAGGAGCCCTCAGAGCCACCCCGGTCCTCCCCACCGGGGGCTCGTGCCCCATTCCTCCTTCACGTCCTTCCACTTACCCCTCCCTAGCCCCCCTTCCTGATGTCAAATAAAATACATGTTTTTTCATAAATATGAACTGTCTTTATTTAACAAAACTGGGGAGGGGGAATGAAACTCTGGGGAGACTAGGGAAAGGAGGCGGGAGAAGGGAGGAGAGAGGGTAGGAGAGGGGAGGGGGAAAACTGGGAGGAGGGAGCTGGAAGGGGGAAGCAAGGGGAAGAAGGGGGAGGTGATGCTCAGCGCTCAGGGGTGGGGGTCTCGTCGGGCCACATGTCTCCCAGCACGGCGGGTGCGGGGGCCTCGGTGTCCCTGGGGGGATGGGGAGGAGGGTGCGGAGGTTGAGGTGGGGGGATTGAGGAGGAGGGTCAGAAGGTTGAGGAGGGAGAGGTAGGAGCGGGGGCAGGAGTGGGAAGAGGAATATTAGCTGGGGGGCAGCAGGCGCTGGGGCGGCACAGGGCAGCACGCTCTGCAGCAGGGCCTCCAGGTGTGAGCACATGGCACAGTCCTGGGCAAGCTGCTCCCGGTGGAGCTGCAGGTCCTCTTGCACCCAGGCCTGGATGGTGCGGTGCAGGGCTCGCAGGGCCCCCAGGTGCTGGTCCTGGTACCCCTGCCGCGTGCTGGTGGTCCGGAGGAACCGTCGGGTGCGGGAGCACGTCCAGCTGGTGCGGCTGTGGAGAAAGAAGGGGAGTGGTCATTTCTCCCTGGGGACGCAGTGGATGAAGCCCAGTGCCCCCTGTGAGGTGCGGATGACCATGCCCTGCACCATCAGAGCTGACGTGCTTGCACAGAGGCCATGGTCGGGATGTCTGGCTCTCCCTGGGAGTGGGAGCTGCCCCGAGACCGCACCCATGCCCCAGTGCCGTGTATAGTGCTACCGAGGCGGGGGGAAGATGTCCCCTGCCTCTGTGTAGAGGGGGCGTGTGAAGGGAGGGCGTCCTGCTGGGTCCTGCCCCGGGGTCAGGAGCGTGTCAAGTCTCTTCACACACGCGTGTGCCCATTGGGCCATGGCCCCTGGGTGTCACACAGCTGGAGCCACCTGCCCAAGGGTGGCATGGCACGTGCTCGCACGTGCACAGGTGGCTGCGTGATCTGTGGGAGGCATGGCCCACGCACGTGGTCCCTGGTCTCCCTCCCCGCCTCCCCCCCCCAGGTAGGGGACAGTGCTGGCACTTACCTGGTATGGCCTCCCCAGACAACCCTGATGACTCTGGTGCCGGGACATCTGGTGGTGGCCCCTCTGCGGTGCCCAGGTCAGGGTCCTCAGCTCCCGGCTCGCTGCCTCCCGGGCTGGTGTGGACCGCCCCGTACCCCAGGATTCGGTCGAGAGCGGGGAAGTAGGGGCAGGTGGCAGCCCCTGCTGCGGTGCCACCCTTGGTGGCCCTGGTGTATGCCTGCTGCAGCTCCTTCACCTTCAGGCGCACCTGCTTCTGTGTGCGCCTGTGGCCTTTCCTGACCATGGTGGCCACTATGTAGCCGTAGACAGCTGCGTTCCTCCACCTAGTGCGGAGATCGTGGACATTGGGGGCCTCCCCCCAAACCTCAATGAGGTCCATGATCTCCGCACTAGTCCATGAGGGCACGTGCCGTCTACGGCCCCTGGCTGGCCCCTGCTGGGGGACTGGGCAGGGGACGGCTGGCTGCCACTGGCTGCCATTGTGCGGCCATTGGCTGGGGGTCTGCGGCTGCTGGCAGGCCTGGCTCTCGCATGTGCCCAGTGGCCAGACTCTACCCCTTTAAGGGCCCCGGGGCTGGGGGAGAGGAGAAGAGTTTTCCTGGTTGTGCCCAGAGTGGCCACCAGGGGAAACTGGGAAGGGCTGGAGGCCCCCTAATTTGAAATAAGTGTCTACACAGCACTTATTTCGAATTAGCTATTTCAAATTTGGTGTTATTCCTCGTAGAATGAGGTTTACCAAATTCGAAATAAGTGCTCCGCTATTTCGAATTTATTTCGAAATAGTGGTTTGCCTGTGTAGACGCTATTAAAGTTTATTCAAAATAACTGCTATTATTTCAAATTAACTTTGTAGTGTAGACATACTCATAGATCACCACAGAAGTGGGATGCTAAGTATGTAATAGATACGTTCTCCATAGGGGGAAAATATGTCTCTGGTGTCATAACCGATCAGTATTCTAAACTCCCTAAATGTGGGCCATTCACAAAGACAAGAGGGAGAACTGAATATTGCTATCCAAGATATATCAAGTGTCTCTAATGGCATATTTTACCACATAGTGGTAACATGGCAAATATCTAATGAGAGATGGACCTCAAATCCAGCTCCTCAATCACACCACTTCTGACAGGGCCGAAGATGGAGGAGACAGTTAAAGGGGGCAGTTGCCCTGGGGCCTGAGGCTCCCTGCCAGTGCCCCTACTGCAGCAGCAGTGGCAGCCAGAGCCCAGGACCCCACCCCTTGCAGGGGCCTGCAATCTGCCTCCACCCCCTTCATTGCCCAGGGCCTAGTGACATCTGTTGCTAGCCCTGACTTCTGAACTTCTACTAAAAATAGAATTAGTTCCCTTCACATGACATTTCAATCTAATTGACAAGACTTCTGCAGTTGTTTAAAAAAATCACATGAAAAACAAAGAGGCAACTTATTTTCGATGACATCTGACACAATACAATATTGATTGCCAGCCTGAAACTTTGATCAGACTAACAAGATAAAACTGACTGGCACTTGACTATCCATTATCTAGAGGAACCTCACCACAGTGCCATGAAAGTATGTGTGAAATTTGGGGATATGTTAAGGAAATTGATGTGTGACTTTCCAAGGAAAAGAAAAAAGGAACAGAAGAATCTATTTTGATTAAATTTCTCAAGATGAGCCACATTGAACTATCCATGTTTTAAATGTGATCCACATCAATATATCCATTTCATATTCATTTTACATTTTTTTTCCTGTTTAGTTAGTTGACACGTTTCTCTAGACTTCATGACCTAAAACTGTCCACCTAAATTTAGCTGGAGAAACCGTAAAAATAAATGGTAATGTATGTGTCACAATATTAGAAGTCAGCAGCCTTTCAAGTGCAAATTTCAGTTGGTGTGCATCAAAACACCAAAATACTAAAATAAATAACTGCACTATGACTGGTTCCAATTTTCTACTAGTCAGAATGTGGTGTGCGAATTTTCCACACTAGGCTGGACTTGCCTACAATAATCAGAAAGGTTTGACACAAGACAACTGGAAGTGGAACTGACAACTTGTGCTGACCTCTGTCAATTATATTGTTGTTGAACAAGGAAATGATCATATTTTAAACTGCTGCTTCAAAAATCATGAAAGAAACTTAAAAAGAAACTCAGATGCCAGAGGGATTGTGAATGGCTTGCAAGGGGAATTTTTAATTGAATTCTTTGGAGCTTTAAACTGGTTAAATGTTAACTAACACTGTGAATCTGAATAGGCTACAAACAAGCTTTTCTACCTCATCTGTTCTGCTGTTTTCTGAAATAGCTACCTTATGTTTTTACAATTAAGATAGGTTGTTGGCCTATTGTCCATCCCGCATCTTTGGGGCCAGGATATGCTTTTCATATGGTCCCTGTCCTTTCACCTGTCTGGCTTGGGTGGCCCTACTAGGACTTAAAACTTCCTCCATCATAGCTCTGAGGATTAATAGAACACACAAATCTTTGCATCACATCAAGGAGTAATCCAATATAATATGAATAGATGTTAAATTCTCCCAATGCCAACCTACATGCAAAGTACTTGGATGACAGGTAACAAGAGGAGAAGATGTTTCCCAATAATTTTATATGATTCCTGCTTCTTAAGTAGATGTTACTGCTTATGAAAGTAAGAGATTCATAGCAACAGCTTGAGCTGCTCACAGCAAAAGTAGGTGTTGTGTAAGTTTCCCTACATGAGGTATGGTCCAAAATCCATTTCAGTCTATGGAAGTCTTTCCCCCCAACCTCAATGATCAGATAGATCCTCATCTTTCAGGTCTAGAATTATTTGGTTGTTTTGTTTTTTACACTGTTGTCTGCATAATTCACATACCACATTAAGTATTGTAGTATACAGAACAACAATACAACCGTTATTAAAAACCAATGATAGCATAATTAATAAACAAAACATGTTAGGAAATAGTTAATGTTGAAATTGTGTATCAGTGGCATCTACCAAACACCTTGATTATATATTAGATTAAAATATCCATAGAATAATATTTCTTCTAAAAAATAAAATAAAAAGTGTGAAGGTGCTAAGCATCTGCATCCCCTGTTGACTTCAGCGAGAGTTGTTAAAATTCAGCACCTCTGAAAATCAAGTGTGCACATCTTAGGTGGCCATATGGTGGACAACTCTTTGGATATGAAATGTTTTCCTTTGATAATTTATTGTGCTCTATAAGTTCCACAGACTAATTATCCATTGTATAAAAATATTTCCTTTTCTTAGTCAAATTTCTTAGTGAAATCTGTTTAGTTTTATTAGGTGTCTCTTGCTCTATTATGACGATAAATAGCAGCTGTTTGATTCTTTTAAATCCCTCTATTGTGTCACTTCTGAATTATCTTCTCTCTAAGGGTATGTCTACACTACAGCATTTTGTCAGAAAAACAGCCATTTTTCCGACAAAACCTGAGTTATGTCCATGCTGTAATCGCATTCTTCCAAAAGTAAATCGAAAGAACAAAGGGGTTTTCCTGGCGTTGGTAATCCTCTTTCTACAAGGAAGAAGACTTTTTCTGAAAGAGCTCTTTCGGAAAAAGGCGTGCGTGGATGGGGAAGAGGGAGTTCTTTCAAAAGAAGAGGAAAGAGGAAAAAGCACAAGTGCCCTGGTAGCCACTCCATCCGTAGTAATCACAGCTTAAATGTGAGAGAGTGTCCATTCAGTGTAGACGCTATCTTTCAAAAAAGCACATCACTTTTTCGATGCGCTTTTGTGTTGGATGCTCTCTTCTGGAACAAGATTTTGCAGAAGATCTCTTCCGAAAAAAGGTTCTTCCAAAAGAAGCCTGCAGTTTAGACATAGCCTAAGTTACATATTTCTAATTTTTAAAGCCTCTTCATTTTGAAGATTTTCCAGGCCTTTGATCTTTTTCTCCACCATTCTGTGGATTTTTCTGTTTTTCTGGGTGAAACAAGGTGACCAAAACTGAACACAATGTTCAAATGATGACATATTGATATAAAATGATCAACTGCTCTATGAAAACATATGCTAACAAAATGTTTTAATTGCCAATATTGTTGAACAATTTTGTAATAATTATCTGATAATAAGTAATTAGCAAAGATAAAAAATACTCTAAATTCATATTGTAAATTGTTTGCAATGAATAGTTTGAATTTTTGGTCCATGTCATTTCATTGAGCAGATGATTTTCTCTAATACTTAAAATATTTCTATGCAGCATCTGGGAGGTGAGATTCCCAGGGCAGATAGACAAACTTAATTTAGCTCAGCTCGAGCTAGTGCACTAAAAATAGCTGTGTGGATATTAAGTCAGTGACTCTGACTGAAGCTACCCATCCAAGTTTGGACTCGGGAAATCAGAGGGGATTGGACTCAGACATTTCTCCATGCTGCCATTTGTGAATGCTTGTTCAAGCTGAGCTAGAATGAATCTGTAAACTGATGCTGGGAAAAACACTTCCCAGTTGTAGAGTATATGTGTCTGGAGGTCTTTTCCTGAAAAGTTATGGTTAATTTATAAATTATCAACACTCTTGGAATTAAAAAAAAATTCCTATTATAATATAGTGGCAGGCGTTAACATTATGTATATCCCTGTAAATGGAAACACTAATGCAAAACAACTGGCCGCTGGGGCTACATCTATACTGCAGAGTTATTTCGGAATAAGCTATTCTGCAGGGAAGCCTCAAAATTAGTCCGAGGCAGGCTTGCCTAATGTAGGCATGCTATCTCGATTTAGAGCCCCAGGAGAAATAACTTAGAATGGCCCTGGTGAGGGGCTATTTAGAAATAGCGGAAGTGAAGCATCTACATACACTTTATTTTGAAATTGCTATTTTGGAAGAGGCGTTATTCTTCAAAGAGGGTACGTCTAAACTACATCCCTCTTTCGAAACAGGGGTGTAAATTAGACATATCAAAATTGCAGATGAAGCCGGGATTTGAATTTCCCGCACTTCATTTGCATAATCGTGTCACGGTGTTCTTTCAAAAAACGCTATTTCTAAAGTGAAACCGCGGTCTAGATGCAGTTCTTTTGAAAAGAAAAGCTTTTTTCAAAAGATCCTGTACTCCTTATTGAGTATTTTGAAAAAAAGCTTTTCTTTTTGAAAGAACAGCGTCTAGACTGCAGTTTCACTTTCAAAATAGCGTTTTTCGAAAGAATGCCGTGATATGATTATGCAATTGAAGCATGGGAAATTCAAATCCTGGCTTCATTTGCAATTTTGATGTGTCTAATTTACATCCCTCTTTCGAAAGAGGGATGTAGTCTAGACATAGACAGAATGAAGTTTACAGAAGACAGAATAAGTCATCCATTATTTCAAAATTATTTCAAAATAACAGAATTTCTGTGTAGACACTCGCATAGTTATTTTGGAATAACAGGCATTATTCCGAAATAACTTTGCTGTGTAGACACACCCTGGGTGATTAAAAGCATTTCTCAGATTTTTGTAGGGAGAAAAAGCTATAAGTATTGATTCAAAGGAAAATCCTTGATCTCTGGATAGTTTGGATTCTATCAGAGCAGAATGACTGAACAAGCCCACAGAGATCCTCAGAGTTATTCTTAAGAAACCCTGAAAAGACTTTTTTGGAAACTTAAAGATTACTACATATCTGCTATAATTTTAGACATACAAACTTAGACCTGTTGTTATATTTTACCTACTTTAATCTCTCAATAAGCTTCATTCTTTTTTCTTAGATAATAAATGTATAGTCTGTTTACCATGGAATTGACTGCCAGCTGGAGTATCAATCGATCTGGGGTAAATGATGAGTCTCCTGGAACAGGGAGAAACTTGATGTGCTGTAATATTTGGTTTTAATAACCTTTTATCACTAATCCAATTTGTCTGGAGGGTGAGATGGACTTGACTCACTGGTAAAACTGGTTCAGGCATTCAAATTTATTCCTAGCTTGGTGAAATCTAATAATAAAACAACCCCCAGTTTGGGGTGGCTCCCCTTGTTTTCTGACAGTCTATCCTAGAATGGGTACTCAAAGTTGTGGGCCATTCTGAACAGTGGGACAAACAGCTTAAAGATGGTTGTGATCTAATAAAAGATTGATTGTTTCAGATGATTAATAGTATAGATTCCTGCCACCTGACAATGTTGATTGAATCCAGTTCAGCACCTCTAGCTTATAAACACCTTTCTAAAGGGAAAGGAGTCATTCGACATGATCCATATCATGCACCTCATGGATGAAAATATCTCTTGAAGAGAGAAATAGGTGAACATACTGCATTCTACAAATTTCCTGTAACTGGATGAAGAAAAAGCAGGGTGGAAAAATACTGAATGACAGAATACAAAACCAGCGGGTTTAATAGAGCACCATAGTATAAGAACATGTTTTTTTAGCAAATAATTCACTGAGATCATGATCATGCACCGTCTAAAAAATGTATTAAAACCCAGACAACTACATGTGTCTCCTTTCATGTTGAATTACTGGTACATACGGACATGGATCATGTGGTCAGAATGCAACATGATCATAATCCACAGGATTTATCAGATCTAGTACATATAGAATATACTATAAATACTGAAGATACAATTTAGATATTTATATGTACAATACAATATACACAATTAAAAAGAATTTCTCAAGGAAACATATCAGTGTCAGGAGAGTCTCCAGTTTATAACTAGGAAATTAAATGGAAAAGAGCATTGA
Organism: Pelochelys cantorii; assembly: GCA_032595735.1. Lineage (NCBI taxonomy): Eukaryota > Metazoa > Chordata > Testudines > Trionychidae > Pelochelys > Pelochelys cantorii. The sequence continues at coordinate 40,362,941 of CM064329.1, read as the reverse complement.
TGGTTAGATGTCCAAAACAACTAAAATCTTCAGTTCCAGCTGTTCAGTAGTCTTTTTCTAGGGACTGTATTACAACACAAGAAATGATCAATACAATAAAACATCAAATATTTTAAATGCTGAGAATCAAAGACTGGATTTTAAGAGATCAGGACCAATCACTAAGCAAAATGAGCTTGAGCCTCTCCTGCACCAAAGCTCTACTTGACAAGGAGGTAATGTGATGCCAATGTTTAAAAAGGGCTCTAGAGGTGATCCTGGCAATTACAGACCAGTAAGTCTAACTTCACTGCTGGGCAAATTAGCTGAAACTGTAGTAAAGAATAGAATTGTCAGACACAGAGATGAACATAATTTGTTGAGGAAAAGTCAACATGGTTTCTATAAAGGGAAATCATGCCTCGCTAATTACTAGAGTACTTTGAAGGCGTCAACAAGCATGTGGACAAGAGGGATCCAGTGGATATAGTGTGTTTAGATTTCCAGAAAGCCTTTGAGAAGCTCCCTCACCAAAGGCTCTTAAGTAAAGTTAGTTGTCATGGGATACGGACAGGAAAAAAGGATAGGAATAAATGGTCAGTTTTCAGAATGAAGAGAGGTAACTAGTGGTGTCCCCCATGGGTCTGTACTGGGACCCATCCTATTGAACCTATTTATAAATGATCTATAGAAAGGGGTAAACAGTGAGGTGGCAAAATTTGCATATGATACTAAACTGCTCAAGATAGTTAAAACCAAAGCAGACTGTGAAGAGCTTCAAAAGGATCTTACAAAACTAGGTGAATGGGCAACAAAATGGCAAATGAATTTTAATGTTGATAAATGCACAGTAGTGCATATTGGAAAAAATAATCCCAACTACACATATAAAACGATGGGGACTAATTTAGCGAATTTAGCAATGAAGAGAGAGATCTTGGAGTCATTGTGGATAGTTCTCTGAAAACATACACTCAATGTGCAGTGGCAGTCAAAAAAGCAAACAGAATGTTGGGAATCATTAAAAAATAAGACAGAGAATATCTTATTGCCTCTATATAAATCCATGGTATGCCCACATCTTGAATATTGCATACAGATATGATCGCCTCATCTCAAAAAAGATATACTGGCATTGAAAAAGGTTAAGAAAAGGACAACCAAAATGATTAGGGGTTTGGAACGGGTGCTATATGAAGAGAGATTAAAAAGACTGATACTTTTCAGCTTAGAAAAGAAGACACTAAGGGGGGATGTGAGAGAGGTCTATAAAATCATGACAGGCATGGAGAAAGTGAATAAGGAAAAGTTATTTACTTGTTCCCATCACATAAGAACTAGGGGACACTAAATGAAACGAATAGGTAGCAGGTTTAAAACAAACAAAAGGAAATGTTTCTTCACACAGAGCACAGTCCACCTGTGGAACTCCTTGCCAGAGGACGTAATGAAGACGAGGACTTTCACAGGGTTCAAGAAAGTACTAGATAAATTCATGGAGGTTAGGTACATCGATACTTATTAGCTAAAATGGGTAGGAATGACGTGTCTAGCCTTTGTTTGTCAGGGCTGGAAATGGATCATAGGAGAGGGATCACTTGATGATTACCAGTTCCTGTTCGCTCTCTCTGAGGCATCTGGAATTGGCCACTGTCGGCAGACAGGATACTGGGCTAGATGGACCTTTGGTCTGACCCAGTATGGCTGTTTTTATGTTCTTATGAAGAAGTCTCAGTCCCAATCCCAACCCTGATGCAATTTAGAATAATTACCATGGGGCTCTATATAGTGCTCTAGGGTTCTTATAGGATTCTCTATCACTGGAGGAAATTTGTAATGATGCTCCACTCTGCATCACCCATTCTCTATAAGGTGCAGAGAGGCTGTGTAATATATTTTAACTCCAATCTGTTAGACCTTGGGATTAAAACAAACTCTGTGTGATATGCCAGAAGTAAGTCGTATCCCAGCTTGGTCACCGATTGTATCTCCATAACGTATGTGGGAATTACATAAGGAAAGTAAGTGCTAAATAACCATATTTATTAAACATATTCAACACACAAGGCTTAGCTACATATATATCCTGAAGCTTTGACAGGGTTCTGGTAGCTACAGAAACATAGAACACAGTCAGAGCCACTAGAGGGCTCATTCACTATTGAAAGCGTTACTGCCCAATTCCTATGTACACTACACTTTAGAAGGCAGATTTCTGGGGAGTTTCTGAATTATAAATGTTAAGCTATCAAATATGGAAGTAAGCAGTTAGTGCCAGTGAAAAGAATAGAAGCGAAAAATGAATATAATCTCCATGTATGAAAATAAAAGGTGGAAATAATTTTTAGTAAGAAAATAAGATGTATATATGGATTGGAAGAAGTAGTTGTTCTAAAGGTGAATGAAGAGTAGTTATTAATGGTTCACAATCCTGCTGGAAAGGTATAACAAGTGGGGTTCCGCAGGGGTCTGCTTTGGGACCGGCTCTCTTCAATACCTTCATCAACGATTTAGATATTGGCATAGAAAGTATGCTTATTAAGCTTGCAGATGATACCAAGCTGGGAGGGGTTGCGACTAATCTGGAGGATAGGGCCATGAATCAAAATGATCTGGACAAATTGGAGAAATGGCCTGAAGTAAACAGGATGAAGTTTAATAAAGACAAATGCAAAGTGCTCCACTTCGGAAGGAACAATCAGTTTCACACATACAGAATGGGAAGCGACTGTCTAAGAAGGAGTATGGCAGAAAGGGATCTAGGGGTTATAGTGGACCACAAGCTGACTATGAGTCAGCAGTGTGATGCTGTGGCAAAAAAAGCAAACATGATTCTGAGATGCATTAACAGGTGTGTTGTGAGCAAGACACGAGAAGTCATTCTTCTGTTCTACTCTGCGCTAGTTAGGCCTCAGCTGGAGTATTGTGTCCAGTTCTGGGCACCGCATTTCAAGAAGGATGTGGAGAAATTGGAGAGGGTTCAGAGAAGAGCAAAAAGAATGATTAAAGGTCTAGAGAACATGACCTATGAAGGAAGGCTGAAAGAATTGGGTTTGTTTAGTTTAGAAAAGAGAAGATTGAGGGGGGACATGATAGCAGTTGTCAGGTATCTAAAAGGGTGTCATAAGGAGGAGGGAGAAAACTTGTTCATCTTGGCCTCTGAGGATAGAACAAGAAGCAATAGGCTTAGACTGCACCAAGGGAGGTTTAGGTTGGACATTAGGAAAAAGTTCCTAACTGTCAGGGTAGTCAAACACTGGAATAAATTGCCCAGGGAGGTTGTGGAATCTCCATCTCTGGAGATATTTAAGAGTAGCTTAGATAAATGTCTATCAGGGATGGTCTAGACAGTATTTGGTCCTGCCATGAGGGCAGGGGACTGGACTCGATGACCTCTCGAGGTCCCTTCCAGTCCTAGTATTCTATGATTCTATGATTCTATGTTAGTGGCATTGAAAACTCTGCCATCTGGAGTTAAGTGCTGTGTTGCCTTCCCAGCCACTAGCTTCAGGCTTATAAACATCATAGCTGTGAAAGCATGCTTCAGTAGGGAAAGAAACACCCTCAGGTGACCATGTTTCAGTTCAACTAAAATAATTCAGTCATCAAAAGCAAATAGGCCATGCTTCTCCTGAACTAAAATTAGGACAAGATAAGGTAACACCAAACAACTTTTGCAGTGAACAGAGGAAGTGCTGTGTATGCTTTCAGGGGAGATGTTCAAAGGCACAAATGACACCCACCTCCCACTGAAAGCCAGTGGGATCTGTGCATCTAATTCTCATTGAAATCCAAGGGGCCTCATCTCCTAACTTCCCTTATGCATCTACAGTTCCCTCCCCACGCCTCAGGTGCTCAGGAGTTCTGTTAAAACAACAGAGGACAATTGTGGTACTTATTAGTTAGTAGCCAGCTTGAGCCAAATTCAGCCCTGCTGTAACTTCCCGGACTTAGTGATATTATACCAGGAATACATTTGACCTTTTCTGCCTAATTATTCTTTACAGAAGATATTGGGGTGGAGCCTCAGTTTTACTAAACTTCATATGGGGGATGGAAAGTGGAGCACTGAGCCATTTTTCCACCCCTCTCAACCCAATGGTCAGCTGGGGACCAAAACTAACTCCTTGTGTAATTTATAATAGCCTAATGGCTGCTCTAACTTATGCTAAATCTAACTATGGCCATTATGCCACTGAATCAGTTAGAGTGAAGTGCTCACTGGCCCATCAAATTCCCAATAAATCCTCTGCAGTAGGGGCAGAGCTGACTATATGCCACATAGTACATTCTTATATGCTAAAGGAACAGCTAGCTAGCTGGTTTGAGTGGCTTGATTGCAATGCCAATTTGAGCCTTGACTCTAATCTTATTTACTGGATGTTTATACTATTTGTCACTTTTGTACAGTTTAGAGACTTCAGATAGGTAACAAGGGGAAACAGCAACTAAAACAATAACCCATTTCCTTTTCATTATAATTAGCAATGCAGTGAAGCTAATTACAAAATTGGAATCAATATTATTTTGTTAAAAATCTTTCTTCCTATCTACCAGCGTTTTGTTCCTACACTGTGTTTCTGAATTCAGGAATGTAGGATGCCAACATTATAATGAACAGTCTTTTCTCCTCCACTCGTGTAGCCAATATTTTGGTACGAAGCAGGCAAGAAGAAACACGACACCTAGGTATTTGAATAAAAAGAAAGGAAACTGATAATTAAGCCTTACATTGTTCCCATGTTATCCAGAGTGCTGTCCAATCACTTTTATTACTTTAACCTGAGTTTGAGCCTTAAGCAAATGGGTAAAATTAAAGTAGCTTCCAAAGCCAAATAGTTAGATTAACTATCAATACTCTTGTTTCCTTGGCTCTTCTAGAAAGTTGAATCAATATTCTCAATAAACTAGAACTAAAAACAGTGGACAAAGTATTGATACATATAAAGTGCTCTCATTTAGTAACACAAATTCTTATTGGTTTTGGTTTTATATTATTTTTCATTGTACACTGTTCAAAAATAGGGCCCAATCAACAAAAAGAGAATATACTTAGTGTGACACTACCTGAGTTTATTCACCTGCTTCTGCACACAATTCACAACAATGAGTTAGGAACCTTGACTTCTACTTATAAGTGTAATCCAGGCTATGTCTACACCACAGAGTTTTTTTTGAAAAACTACCGCTTTTCCAAACAAAATTCACTTATGTCCATACCGTAATTGAATTCTTTCAACAAAAAATTGAAAGAACAGAGGGGGTTTTCTGACATTGGTAAACCTCTTTCTATGAGGAAGAAGCCTTTTTCCGAAAGCGGGAGTTCTTTCAAAAAAAGAGGAAAGAGGAAAAAGCACAGGTGCCCTGGTGGCCATTCCATCCATAGTAATCACAGCTTACATGTGAGATAGTGTCCATTCAATGTGGACGCTATCTTTCAAAAAAGCAGATAGTTTTTCAATGCACTTTTGCTGTGTAGATGCGCTCTTTCGGAAGAAGCTTTTTTGGAAGATCTCTTCCAGAAAAGCTTCTTCTGAAAGAAGCCTGCAGTCTAGACATAGCCTCAGAGGCACTGAGACCACTGAGAAAGAGACAAGAAGTAGGGATTGGATAAATGGACTGTAAGGTGGATAGAAAGCTGGCTAATGATCAGGCTCAATGGATAGTGATCAATAACTCGATGTCTGGTTGGCGGTCAGTATCAAGCAGAGTACCCCAAGGGTCAGTTCTGGGGCCAGTTTTGTTCAACAGCTTTATTAATGACCTGGATGAGGGGATGGATTGTACTCTCAGTAAGTTCATAGATGACACTGGAAGGTAGGGGTAGTGTCCAGAGCGACCTAGACGGATTAGAGGTTTGGGCCAAAAGAAATCTAATGAGGTTCAACAAGGACAAGTGCAGAGTCCTGTATTTGGGATGGAAGAATCCCAAGCATTGTTACAGGCTGGGGACCAACTGGCTAAGTAGCAGATCAACAGAAAAGGACTCGGGGATTACAGTGGATGAGAAGCTGGATATGAGTCAGGTTAACTGCATATTGGGGTGCATTAGTAGGAGCATTGCCAGCAGATCTAGAGAAGTGATTATTCCCCTTTAATCAGCACCGGTGAGGCCACATCTGGAGTATTGTGTCCAGTTCTTGGGCCCCCATTACAGAAAGGATGTGGACAAACTGTAAAGAATTCAGTGAAAGGCAACAAAAATCATTAGGGGGCTGGAGCATGATTTACAAGGAGAGGCTGAGGGATTTGGACTTATTCAGTCTACAGAAAAGAAGGGGGAGGGGAGATTTGATAGTAGCCTTTAACTTCCTGAAGGGGGTTCCAGAGAAGATGGAGAGAGGCTGTTCGCAATGGTGACAGATGACAGAACAAGAAGCAATGGTCTCAAGTTACAGTGGGGGAGGTCTAGGTTGGTTATTAGGAAAAATTATTTCACTAGGAGGGTGGTGAAGCACTGGAGTGGGTTACCTAGGGAGGTGGAAGAATCTCAGTCCCTAGAGGTTTTTAAGTCCCATCTTGACAAAGCCTGGCTGGGATGATTTATTTAGGATTGGTCCTGCTTTGAGCAGGGGATTGGACTCAATGTCCTCCTGAAGTCTCTTCCAACTCTATGATTCTAAGTCTGCTCTACAACGTTAGCTAAGGAGTGTTTGGCTTTTAGCTCATGCTGTAGAAGCACATGGCTTTAGCACCTAAGGTCACAGGTTCAGTCCCACCTGTTGGTGACCAGGGTCCGTTGGCTCTACATAAGCATGAGAAGAGTTATGCTAGAGGGGAAAAAAGAGTGTGAGAATGGGAGTGATCCTAGAGCCTAGTGGTTAGCATGCAGACCTGGGTTCCAGTCCCTTCTCCAGTATCTATGCATAAAAAGTGGAACAGCTTCAAAAGTAGAGATGGCAGGTACCCATACTGGTATTCTATACTGTGGTCAGGGGGCTAGGATATCTGGGTTTGAGTCTCTGCTGCAATTCAGGCAGAATGAGGAGCTGAATCAATGTCTCCCACATCCTGGGTATGTGTCCCCAACCATTGGGCTACTGGATAAGAGGTGGAGAAAGTTACTATCCCCTCCTTGGCCATTTTTTTTTGTGGTTAGGCTTATTCTGACAATGCTTACTGAATATAGTCCTATGAATAGACAAAGGCTACCTAGTTTAAGAATCCTGCAAGGACTTAGGTGCTTTACACATGCGCACCAGCAGATATTTATCAACTGAGAGGGTTAGGCAGCCGTGGAGTTAGTGTTTGAAGTTCTACATTTGGAACTTGGGAACCGAAGATTATACTTTGGTATCTAAATCACTTTGTGGATCTAGCCCTCAGTGTAAATAAATACATGTCACTGGATGTACTCAGCCACTGTGAGCTATTCCACTGAAGTAAATAGAACAGCAACTCATGTAAAACTAGCATATGTGAGAGGATAATGCAGCCCTCATTTGGGCAGGATTTAAAACACACTTTTAAAATATCCTCATCATGCCAGATAATTATTAATATCATTGTAGCTATTCAAGCCATCTGCAGTAGGAAAATGGCTACATTTTTCATTCAACAGAAAGCCCAGTTAATTGATAGAACTCACTGCCCTAGGGACATACTAGTTACTGTCATATTGTCTGTGTTTTTAGATTTGCCTACTTTCCGGAGAGACAGTTATTGAAATATCTGACACACCTGGGTTCCCCACAGCCCAGTGGGTCATAGGAAGGATTCAGGACCTAAGAAAATCATTCAAAAACTCTTTGCCTGAAGGTCTTGGTTAGTAATGTCTCATCTGTATTAAGCATTACTGCAATAGTGTGAAGAACAATAAGAAATTTAAGGAGATTGATGGAGAAGAAAAAAAACTTTGGAATAATGCTAGAGGCTCTCTTTCTTTTTTAAAAGAAAATATATTGCTTGTGTAATGTGCCAGGCTGACTGTGTTAGAGATTCGAGTCCTCTCTTTGCCCACAAAATAGATAAAATGGTCTGAGTAACTCCTGTTTACTACAGTTTTATGCTGATGTAATTTCCTTGAAATGAGTGGACTTACTCTAATATCAAACCACAGTAATTCAGAAAAGAATCAGGCCCCATATGGGCAGAGGCAGGACAAGTTTATCCACTTCAGCTACAAATGGACCTTCACTTTAGCAGAATCACTTTTAAGGATAATGGCCATTCAACCTCCATATCTGTTCAATCCTTGTGGTCCCTGCTCAATGTCAGTTATGACAATGGCTTCTGGACAAGACAGAGGTCTGTAATTCATTTCCACATAAACCGCCAGATTGTAATGAGCTTCAGAAACAATCACCTTCAGATTCTGAGGGTTGGTTTGAACTGGAACTAGGGCTAGCTTGAAAACAAGAATTCCATTTTTGTGAAAAATATCTAGGTTTTGGTGTTTGTTTCTGTTCTGCATTGGGACAAAAATGAAACAGTTCCTCATTTTTCTGCAACAAATCCCACTCCAGAATCATTAGGTACTCATATGGCCTGTGGGAACTACAGAATCAAACCTGTATCCTGCCTAAACTAGAGATAATAACCTTTGTCTCCCAAATTCCAGCTGAGCACCACTGGGCTATTACGGAGTCCACCCCTCACTCTATCTTCTTCTCCTCCTCAGAAATTCATCCTTGGACTTGAGAAACCATTTTGACAAATTGGCATTTTCCAACAAAAAAAAAGTTTCATTGAAAAAATCCCAACCAACTCTTCTATGATCAGCTCTTAATGATGTGGATGATGGAGTGGACTGCACCTTTAGCAAGTTTGTGAATGACGCAAAACTCGGGGGAAAGGGAGAAAGTAGATATGTTGGAAGCTAAGGATAAGGGCCAGTGACTCAGACAAATTGAAGGATTGAGCCAAAAGAAATTTGATGAGGTGCAACAAGGACAAGTGCTTAAGAAGGAAGAATCCCATGCACTGCTACAGGCCTGGGACCAACCTGGTAAGCAGAAGTTCTGCAGAAAAGGACTTGAGGATTACAGTGGAAGAGAAGCGGACTATGAGTCAACAGTGTGTGCTTGTTGCCAAGAAGGCTGGTGGCATATTGGGCTACATTAGTAGGGAGTCTTGCCCACAGATTGAGGTAAATGATTATTCCCCTTTTTTTGGCACTGGTGAATCCATATCTGGAGTATTGTATCAAGATTCCCCTCTCCCACAACACACACTACAGAAAGCATGTGGACAAATTGGAAAGAATTCACTGATGGGGAAAAAATGTTTAGGAAGTTGGAGCACATGACTTATGAGGAGAGGCTGAAGGAACTGGGCTTGTGTAGTCCACAGAAGAGAAGAATGGGGGGGGGGGGAGTTGATAGCAGCCTTCATCTACCTGAAGGGAGTTCCAAAGAGGATGAAGATAGGCTGCTCTGAGTGATGGCAGATGACAGAACAAGAAACATTGGTCTCAAGTTGTGGTGGATATCAGGGAAAAAACCTGTTTCACTAGGAGGGTGGTCAGTCACTGGAATGGGTTACCTAGGGAGGTAGTGGAATCTTCATCCTTAGAGGTTTTTAAAGACAGATTTGACACAGCCCAGTCTCGGGTAATTTAGTTGGGACTGGTCCTGCTTTGAGAAGGGGGACTCTTCCAACCCTAGTCTTCTCTGATTCTCTGATTCTAGAGTCCTCAACATGAAGGACTCTGTATTCCCCAAGCCATCCAGGATTTCCTCCCCTTCTGTTAGATCTTTCTCCCAGATAACTTTAAATGTGTTTTTCAAGTGGCACTGCAATGAGCTGTCTCTCTTTGGGTATTCTATATTGCCCGTCATTTTGGCACTTAAGTGTTGCACTTACATACCCCCAGAAGACCCACTACAAAGATGTTTCATCTGGTACTTGCAAAGTAAAGAGTGTAAAAGGAAAGCAAGACAAAAACAATCACATAAAATATAATCTTACAGGCAGAATCCAAAGACATTCTTTTCTTTCAGGAAAATGAAGAGCCTTTCCATAGACAGAAACATAGAGGCACAGACCTTATGGCTGTCCTTCCTGCAAAAGCAGAGACAGCTGTGACAGCCAACTTAATGCCATGAGCCTTGGAAATGAAAAACAAACTTAATAAATGTTGCAAAAGAAATAGGAAAGTCCACTTGCTGTCATGTATCCATGTGTAACAACAAATTCAATCAATGGGCAGCTGGCAGACACTTCAGGTTTTGTTGAGGGCTTTACCTGTACTGCCTCTGCAAAATATAATGTGTTTAGAACTGTATTTTTTTACTGCATAGTCATATCAAGCCCTCTTGTGTGAGCCACTGAAACAAAAATTCAAAACACCAGGTGCTATAATATACAGGCTTCCCTTTCTTTGTTGAATAGCTCTATCTGTCAGTGATCATTTATTACCTAGTAAGAATCATTACATCCAGAGTTCTCGATATTAAATACATTTATTTAACTATGAGCTATTATTAGAAGTGTTACTGCTTCATGTACCATTGCTCAGCTTTGGCTTTGCTTTCTTGTTTGCTCAGTGAATGGCATTACTGAGTGTAGCTGTTTGCATAAAGGGTTATTTTCCTTCCTATTTGATATAATGGATATATATGTGGAACATAAACCAGATCTATGCCTTAGAAAGCTGAAGCACTTGGTACTAAAGGCCTGATAGATTATTATAAGGTGTCTCAACACTAGAAGTCCTGGCTCCTATAACCTCAGGCAAATCTCTTATTTTTTCTGCTTACATCGTGGCATTGTGTGAGGGTTAATTTGTTGATGTTCATGAAAGACCAGATTCTGATCCACACACTCAGGAGAGGATGCTGAGTAGTACCTTACTTTTGGGTAGTTTCAATGGCTTTGACAACAAGTGTTAAATAATTATTGTCAGTTGTGGCTTGGTCTAATATAGCCGTGATGTGAGGTTAGACAGGAGTAAGGTGGTCCCCTCCCTTCTAGGCACAGAATATGCCACAGAGGTGCTCCCTAAATTATCAATGAGAGTGGGGAGTAAGGAAAATTGTGATCTTATATGTGGTGGGAAGAATCCCGTGCCCCTTAAAAAGAGCTTAAAAATACTCTTCCCCTTTGCAGCACCAGACAGCATTGGGCATCTAGCAGTGTATCGCCTCTTACACATGGCTGTATCATCAGATGTAATCTACTCCATGAGTTTTGTGAAGACTCAACACTGTTGTAAGTCAATTTGTAGCTCCGCTATTGTCTTGTCAAGTATTTCATACAAATAAAAGGATTTTAAATGATCTACAAACAAAAAATATTTTAGTCTCCAAAAGCACCTTTTGCAAAAGCACGGCTCAAGCACTCAGGCCCTCATTCTGAACAGAGTGCTCTGAATCACACCTGAGTGGCTGAAGTAAATGGAATCACTCGGGTGCTTCAAGTTAAGCCTATACTTAAGTGTTTTGCTGAACTGGAGCCTCATAAATTAATACCCATACTCCACCCCATGAAATGCAGATATCCATGTTTTATCGTAGCCCTTTATAAGATTGCTTAGCATTTATATAAAATGATGTGTCCTCCCTTTCTTAGGTACTGGCTATATGAGGGTGTGTCTACACAACAGGGCTTAACTCGAAATAAGCTATGCAAATTGAGTTACGTCAATTGTGTATCTTATTTTGAAATAGCTTATTTCGAAATTGGGAGCGTCTACACTGCACTTATTTCGAAATAGAGCACTCTTCCTCCAACTTCCCTTACTCCTTGTACAAGGAGGGTTACCGGAGTTGGAGTAAAAAGTCCTCCAGCTTGACAGTATTTTGACACTCTTTCAAAATAACTGCCTGCTGTGTAGATGCGGACTAAGTTATTGTGAAATAACGCTAGTTATTTCAAAATAATGTTGCTGTGTAGACATTCCCTGAAAGAACACCTCAGATGCTGAGATTCTCCGAGGCATCTGAACTAACAAAGGGGTAATAGCTGGGCATTCTCACTGGAGAGCCCTGAACTCTGAAGTTTGCTCCCCTCACTGGTTTCACTGATTCTCTTCTCACACTGGTATAAATCAGGTGCAACACCACTGAAACTGACAGTATAACATAGGTGTAAAACCAGAGTGAGGGAAGACTCAGGCTCAAAGGCTGCGTGCAAACATATTATATGGGGCATTTTTTTCCTATACAGGAGGCCCCCGACTTGCAACTCGATCGGTTCCTGGGGAAGTGTCGCAAGTCGGGGGCGCCAAGCACCATTGTAAATGCGGGGCCGAGGACATAAGTCAGGGTTTTTCAGCCCCTACCGCACTTACAAAAATAGTTGTAAGTGCGGGGGGGTCGGAACTCAGGTGACCGCAAGTTGGAGGCCTCCTGTATCCTTGGGGAATTAGGGATTCAGCTTCATTAGTATAAATTGTACTCTGACTTATCGATACAACAGGCACATCCCTTTTTTCATTTGCTTCTTGAAAACTAGACGAGAAATTGTGGGATTTAATACATTTTATGCATGCCTTCAGCTATGTGATGTGGGATATTCTAGGAAATCTATAGATAAATGTATGTAATTAATGTTAGAGGTCGTGGGAGACTTTTTCTGTTTAACCCCGCAGATGCAATATTTCTCATCTACCGTACCATGGGAGTAAATGCTTCTGTTCAGGCATAGAAAGATTACACAACATATGGTACTGTAGGAAGTGTCTTCCCAACCAATGGTTTCCTCTTGTGCTATTTCTTCTAGTGTCTGCTCTCTGACAAGCATGGAGCTAGCTTAGCCATCAACAGTTGCTGCAGAAGGTGGCAGGCAGTTATCGTCTTCACTGAAGGTGCCTAGCAATAGTCTCCTAATTGTAGGCATCTGAACTGGGGCTGCATGTCTTCCGTCAAAATCCTACTGTTGGGATGCACTGAGATGTAAGCATAACATCCTCTTTCTAGACTGAGAACAGTCTCAAACTGCTGTGTACCTGGCCTTGTAAATGTCAACTCAGAATTCCCTCACTGCTTTTCCAGTACAAGCAAAACTGTTCTTTTTCAATAGACCTTTCACATCTTAAACCATACGTTATTTCGTAGATCATTATTTCACTGTTGCATGTTGATTCACGGAGAGGTTCTGAATTGATCCATCTATAGCTGGTCTTGGACATTGTATTTTCATCTTTAGTATATGACAGCCAAAATCAGAAGTTTGCGATCAGAAAAGAACATATAACTGAGAACTCATTAATTTACCATTATATGCACACTATGAAAAAAATGCTTGCTGTAGCAGCCATGCCAGGCCTGCAGTTGATTTGGATGTGTTTGTAAAACAGCAATGATACCCTTGCTTTACTTCCCATGGGAAATAACAGTAGCGCTGGCCCTCCTTTTTCAGGTTTGCTTCCGTAAGCTCTGGGTATTGGTTTTGTGTCTGTCTAGTGCTGTTGTGTTAATATATGGACTAAAGGTGTTAACCCAGTCACTGTCTAACAGGTGACTTTTAAAAAGATTTGGTGGTTAATATACGGAGCCCTTAGCCTTCTTGATACCATGGCAAATACACCATTAAAAATCCTGTTTAACTTCTTATTAAAGATAGAGAAAACAACCAAGCATGTTTCTTGCTCTCTTTCCAAGTAGCTGGAAAGTTGTTAGTAGGGGGGGAAAAAACAAAAAAAAATCTTGTCTGACACTGTTATATAGTATTAAAGACAGTAATAACTTGTCCTTTTGGGGGGAAAAGAAGTTAGTTGAGTTATCATCAATGTCTGATCCTATTTCCTGGAAGATAAACCAAGACAAACATGCACAAGAAGGAAACTAGAAGAACAGCAAAGATAGAACCAAGGGTGTGTTCCTGATGCTGATTGTCACCTGCAACCTTGCTGGTGGACATCTCAGCACATAGTCTGATCAGCTACTCTAGGACCTGGCAAAATTGTACCTGCATGAACTGTTTTAGTGCACTGCACCTGCCTATCTCGGATCACACACTTACAGCAGTGTTACAAAATGTGCAGTCTTGGCCAGCTAAAACCAAACTCTTATTAGGTTGGAGGAAAAAAAGATAGAGTTAGGAAAAGAAGAAGAACTAAGGTGGAGAATGAAAAGAACTTACTAAAGAGGGGAGGGATGGAGACCTGCTAGAAGTGATGATGTCTGGATCCTTCTCTGTCCTGGTCTGGTCAGGACATCTCACAGGATCAAGAGGAAGAAGATCTGAAGTCCCAGGAGACCATGAGGGTGGCAGCCATGATGGCGAAGCTCTCTCCAGCAGCCAATTTTTCTCCAGAACTCTTTTTAAGAACCCCTAAAGGAAGAGGGGAGTGAAAAAGCCCATTCCCTCATTATTTTGTCCACCATTAGGCCTAATTCCCAATATATGCATTTTCTTTCATTGATTTTCAGTCTCCAGCTATCTTGTTTACCAAGTGTGATCTTAACACAGTCTTTGAATGAGATCATTAGGCCTTTTGGCATGGGTTTTTGCTGTCTCACTTTTGCAAATTTTCCCATAGGCTATTGTGACACTTTATGAACTTCTGCACGCTTCCATTCAGCTATCACAGCCATGCTCATGATCTAGTGCCTGACGCTCATTAATTAATGTCTCTTCATAGTGCCCCAGTGACATAAGGACGTATTATTATTCCCCATTTACAGCTGGGAACTGAAGCACAGTGAGATGAAGTGACTCAGCAAGGAAAGTCTGTGGCAGAACTAAGAACTGAACCCAGTCTCCTCAGTCAGAGTCCAGTGTACTAATCATTAGACAATATTTTATGGAAACTCCTTGCTCCTCATTCGTCTTGCTCCCTTTATGGACAATACTAGCTTTACAGACAAATCCTCACAGCTGTATGCTCTTGGATGTTTCTGAATGCATACTCACTATTGCTTCCTGACAAGGGTCATGCCAGTAAATTACCAAAACCTTCCCTTCATTAGTCTTTGCTGACTAGTCTGTACCTCTCCAAATAATCTCTCATGACTCAATGATTGGTCTCAATGCAGAGGTTAGATGTAAAACTAATTAAAGAATGGGGAGGACTTAGAGCTCTGCCAGTTTACCCTACTGCAGGATCAGGCCCTATATATTGACCATATATACTCCTTCATAAGCCAACTTGTTTTGGAAAAAGCTCCAGCTGTGAAGAGTGGGCGTTGGCTTATGAACGGGTTCTTCCCCAGCTGCAGGAAGCAAAGTGTGCTAGGGCTTGCTAGCTGCTAGCATGGAGTCTTTCCAGCTGAGAGATTCTTAACTGATAACTCTTAACACTTTAACAATGAGGTTTTAATGCTTCCCAGCTGCCAGCAAATCCTTCAGCAGGGGTTGCTTCCCCTGGCTTGTGAAGTGTTAAAAGTTCAGTGTTAAAGTGTGAAGTGCTAAAAGCTCAGCTGAGAGCTTCCCTGCTGAGGCTGACCCTGAGGAGCTGGGACTGGATTTCTGTACTCTGGATTTGGCTTATAAATGGGTCATTGCTGGGGGGTTCCTGTAAATTGGTGGGGGTCAGCTTATAAATGAACAGGCTTATGTCTGATTATATACAGTAAATTTCTCATGGTATTTTTCATGTCACATTTTCTTAGCAGTTAGCACTGCACATAGTCCAAATGGAATCTGAAAATTAGAGTCCATTCTACCTTTTACATCACTAGATTAGAATAACTACATTTTATAAGGTTGTATAAAATCTATTTAGTATTGTATTATATATGTGATGACCAATTTATGATATAAAGAGAAACCAGCTAACCTATAAGCATGAGAAAGCAGGTTTAAGGTTCAGCAATCAACCTTAACTCCCCCTGTCATATAAGGGCAGTCTTTCTGTTTGACTGCTCTGAATATTTTTTTTGAAGGAGGGTGGTGTAGATCAGTGTTTCTCAACCTTTTTTTATAAACCTTTTAACAAACAAAAATTATAAGTGCCCCCTTTTAAAAAAAAAAAAATTAAGTATCCCCAGTACCTACAGTTTTCAGGCACACACAAAAAATGTTCTACCATTGCAACACATTTGTTAAAACAACTTAATCGTAGCCGGGCGGGTGATGAAATTTTTGGGTGTAAAAAGTACAAAAATAATGAAGCGCTGCAAAACTTAAAACAAAAATTCAGTTTCCTCCAAATTTCAGTTGTGTTGATGTACCTGCTCAGACTTCTCACAAGTACCCCGAAGGGTACTCGTACCACTGGTTGAGAAACACTGGTGTAGATCATAGAATTACATAATCATACATTTGCCCATACTCAGAAATTTAAAAGTCAGTTTGCTTGATCACTTCTTTAAAGCAAATGCTACTGTACTATATTTTTTTAAATTTCATCTGGTATCACTTGTCAAGGCTTGTGAGACGATGTGAAAAGACATGTAGCCATCTTTTTTTTAAACTACCACAACTGATTTTTCAACCTGTTTCAGTGTCACTCTCATTTGTAATAGTTTGTACTTTTCTGTTGCAGGAAAACATCTCTCTATCTGGAGCAAGTCTTGGCCATATCCATAGTGATCCCAGAAGCAAGAAAGTTACACAGAGTTTGGTCATAGCTGAAAATTCTAGAAGTGGCCTTAAAAAGACAAAACAATCACTTGATCCCTGAAAAGTCTGCCTTTAAATAAGGATGCCACTCAACTAAATCCTTTTGAGTGGAGCAGAGCATTCATCTTTAAATCACATTGCTGTAGGATATGGCTGTCATCTGTGGTGAAAGAGTAGAGTTTGCAGTTCAGCCTACAGGTGCTGCCTTTTTGGAATAAGGATCAGAGAAGCAGCCGTGCACACTAAATCAAGGAGCACAGTTCTCCTGTCAGCACCATGGGCATGGAATTCAAGATGCAAAATTCAGACCCAAATTTCACATGGTCCAATGGTGAAGGAGCTTGATTGTGGAGTCTTTGGTGTGCTTTAGTATGCTTTAATGTAATAATAGCATTATATTAAAGTGCTCCAATGAATCTTTAGTAGACATCAGCAGGGTATTCATGGACCAATTAATGTGCAACACATTAGTGTGTTTTAGAAATCACACCATTGGACATCATTCTATCCAGTAGCCCTTAGTTTGTGTCACCCAAGGTGCTCTATAGACAACCAAGAAGACATGCCCTGTCCACAAATGCTTACAAAATGAGTGGACATTATAGACGGAACTAATAATGATCCCTGTAGTAAAGATTGCCCGGTACTTTCTATTTTATGCCTTGATATTAGCTCGGGGTGGACAATAAGTAGCCCATGGATGGTTAACTAGGGTTAGCCTCACATCTGCCGGTCCAGCCGCTTAGACGCCCTTTGGCCACAGTTCGCTCTTCTTGATCAATGGGAGCTGTGGGAAGTGATAGCCCAGTCCCACAGCTCCCAAGGAATGGCAAACTGCAGTCAATGGGAACTGCAGGTGGCCATACCTGAGGATGTGCAAGTAAATACAGCATCTGGCAGTCCTCCAGGGGCTCACCCTGGTGAACCACAGCTGGCCCACGGGACTCTTATTGTTCATCTTTGTCTTAGTTGCTCATTATTTTGTCAAGTTTTAACCATCTGAGTGGACATTTCCCATAATTGTTCTACTTCTGGCTGATTTTAATAAAAAATTTTGGTGAAAACAGTTCAGTCTTTTTCAGGAATGATGTTAGTAAAAAACTAGTTAGTACCGATATTCTATCTAGTCCTAATGGCATGTGGACAGTGTGAAAATCACAATTATGACTTTAGCTGACTCCATGATTCCAACTACCAATATTTGGCTGCGTTTTAAGCCTTTGAAAATTATCATTTACACATGCTCAGCAGTGCTCCCTAGTAAAATTTCCAAACATTCCATCTGTATTTACTACGCACCAGCACCACAGAAAACATGACAACATCACAAAATATGCACAAGCTCAACAGAGCTCCCTAGATGCCAGCCAACCAAAACGTACTACCAAATTCTCAATGAGCATACTGGGGATAGGCACTAACCTGGAAAGCTAGAAAGAGGGGTGTAATAGCCATTTTCCCACACAACTTTTTTTGGCTAGGGGAAGTTGAACTGGGTTGGGAATCCAGAAGAAATCATGAGTTAAATCTCAGCAACTCCACTGACTACTGCTAATTCAGTGTCCTTTGCAGCTCTTATTATTGAGCAATGATTTACTATCGCAAATGTACTTTCCACCCTCTCCCCTCCAATGTTACAAAGTAGGTAGCTGAGAAATTGCACGTGGTCACTTTTTGTAGAGCTAGGAGAGAACATTGGTCACTAAGATGGCAAGACTCATCCACTTGTCTTTCAAAGTCAATACACCATATTCTAGTATTATGCTGAGAATTATTGTTATTGGAAATGATCATTGATCCACTCTAGCAGGCTGTTGCCCATGAATCTGTAATGTAATACCAAGAAGCATGATTTTTTACTAGTCACAAGATAATTATAAAGTGCTTCCCTTATCTCATGTGACATTGAAGTTAAAAGGCCTGTTTCTGAATAGGGTTCCAGATACTTTCACAAAAAATCCTGAACATGGCGGGGGAAAAAATTGGTGAGCAAAAAAAAAAAGGGGGGGGGGAGAGACCAAAGTTGTTCAGAAAAAAAAAACAAAAAACAAAACGGAGACCAAACCTGTTGAGCAAAAGGAAATATGTTCCCGTCGGCCTTCCATCTGAGAAAAACTGAAAATACCAGACATTTTACATGAATTCCATGAATTCTGGACTGTCCGGGTGAAAACCAAACACCTAGCAACCCCAGTTCTGATGGCTTTTACACCAGGGCAAATCCATTTACCTCCAGGGAATTACTCTGGATTTACATTGCTATAAATGAGACCAGGCTTTGATCCAAAATCTGTGACCCCCTTGCTCTCCAATCACATGATAAGAAGGAGTCTCATTGACTTTAGTGGGAGTGACTTATGTCCTGCAAGAAGGGATGAGGATGAGGAGGAAGAACTAAGGCCTGAGGAATTCGACATAGCACAAGACACTCTTATATGGGAGGTCTGAACTATTATAGTCTTCACCCTCTGGCTGGCACAAGTCAACTGTAGGCATATATATTCGTAATGGTCAGCTCTTAGCAGCTGTAAATCACCACAGCTCAATTGGCACCAGCTGAAAATCTGACCACTCTGGACTTGTAAAACCTGAGGTGTGTCATAAAAAAATGTATTTCCTAATATAAAATCGTATCACGTCGTACTCTATGAAACTATTTTTGTACTTTGTTTCAATAGTGTAGTCTCATTTGATAGACTGATATAGCAGAAAAGCACATGGACAGCCTGAAGAGAATGGCACATGGATGATTACATGGATGATTACACCATCTATTTCTCTGAGTTATTTCTCCCTGTGTTTATTGAGGTTCTCATTTGTAAATGAATGGTGATGTGGTCCATCATTTTAAATTAAATTTGGTGAAGTGTAGTAGTCACGAACCTGAGAGACAAATTGCAGAGTCTGGAGGCACTGACTAAGAGAAATAGTGTTAACAATCCTAAATTATCCTTACAAAGAACAGAAATGGCACTCTCTGGATTCTGTTCTTGTGAAAATCATTATGGAAGGAGGGAATATGACACACTAATGCAAGCATTTTTATTACAACTTTAAGAATGCAATCTTTCTGGTCCTCCCTTGATACAGAAAGTGAGATGTCCACCATTCATCACTGAACTGAACCACAGTTGTGCATTAATTTCACCTCACTGCTTTCCCTGCCCTGTGCACAATTCATGTCATTCAACCAGGAAGTTCTAAAGTTGAACAGTATGAGTTTTGTTTTCAAACCCAGCAGTAATTGTTATGATTAAAACAGGGGAAAGGTGCTGTAATGTAATAAGCTGCTGTAAAGTGTAAGGTTTATTTTTGAAAGTAAGGTATTATAAAAGCTAACATAGACACAGTTCTGCCAAAGACTATTTTTGTTTGTACTTAAACATTTCCTTAAATGTTTGCAGCATGAACCCTGCAGCATTATCATAGACTCATACAATACTAGGACTGGAAGGGACCTCGAAAGGTCATCGAGTCCAGTTCCCTGCCCTCATGGCAGGACCAAATACTGTCTAGACCATCCCTGATAGACATTTATCTAACCTACTCTTAAATATCTCCAGAGATGGAGATTCCACAACCTCCCTGGGCAATTTATTCCAGTGTTTGACTACCCTGACAGTTAGGAACTTTTTCCTAATGTCCAACCTAAACCTCCCTTGGTGCAGTTTAAGCCCATTGCTTCTTGTTCTATCCTCAGAGACCAAGATGAACAAGTTTTCTCCCTCCTCCTTATGACACCCTTTTAGATACCTGAAAACTGCTATCATGTCCCCCCTCAATCTTCTCTTTTCTAAACTAAAAAAACCCAATTTTTTCAGTCTTCCTTCATAGGTCATGTTCTCTAGACCTTTAATCATTCTTGTTGCTCTTCTCTGGACCCTCTCCAATTTCTCCATATTTTTCTTGATGAATGAAAGAAGTGGGTTTGTGCCCACAAAAGCTCATGATACCATCTACATGTTTTGTTAGTCTTTAAGGTGCTACAAGACTATTTGTTGTTTTTTAAGTTTTTCCTGTTACAGACTAACTCGGCTACCCCTCTGAAGCTAGTGGCTAGTGATTTCTGAAACCTCAATTTTGGATGCTCGGGCTATGACGTATTTTCAAAGAGTGCCGAGAATGCATACTCCTTTAAGGCAGCTTAATTTGGGCACCCAAAAATATAAGCACCTAGTATCACTAGTCACTTTTAAAGAACTTAGCCTATGTTTGCATTTGACAAACCATGCACCATCAGATTCAATAGATGCAGATTTTGCCTTTCGTTCTTACAAGGCTATGTCTATACTGTGTCCATTTGGCGCAAGAGATATGCAAATGAGGCAAAGCGTGGAATACCACCACACCATATTTGCATAATTAATTAGGTTCCATTTTTGTGCAAGAGGCTTTTGCGCAAAAAGGAACCGTCTACCCAGCTCCTTTTTCACAAAAAACCCCATCTCGCGCAAGAGCCGTTCTTCTGCATTTTTTTCAGGAATGTTTAAATGATGTGGCCGACACCAGCTGTAATTAAAGGAAGTAACAAAAACTCCAATGAGTTAAGTAGGAGAAGAATTAAGTGCTTTGTTTAGAGCAGAATATAGTCTAGGTATATTTTTGCACAGCTTTTAGTTCAATGACCTGTTCACATACATTTAATTTAAGTCAAGCAAGAAGTTCCTATTTTATGTCTTTTGAAATTTGCTTACTGATTTCTTTTTCATCTAGTTATTCAAAGACCCGAGTAGCTCATAATGAAGAAATCAATTCTTTCCTTAATTGAATTCAATGTTCATATTTTTAAACTCTGACCATTCCTACCATAAGGCCAAAAAAGCATGATTGAAGGCACTAGATAAATATTCAGCATATGTTTCATATACTTTTTTCCCCTAAAATAAAGCAGACCTACATTTGTATAATTTCTCATCTGCACTTGGGTAGCTTCACCCTCACCATCTGTGGGGAATCAAGCTACTTTACCAACAAACATTGAACTATATTTTCAGAAAAACTCAATGAATGGGTCTATGAATAGATCTCATGAATAAGTCATTATGCAAACATCTTTTTGCCCCAGATACATTTCCTACAAAAATGCAAGTTTCCATTTTGCATGATAAGTCAAATAATATCCTGATTGTCTCACAAATAAAATTCTCTGTATAAAGAAATCAAGCAATGTATTTATTTAGTGGGCAAATTGATTAATGTATGATGTTATGCCAACTACTGTGCACAGTAATGATGTATGCTGTGCCAAAAGGAATGGCAATTTCTGTAAGGAGTAGAGAGAAAGAATTGGAAGAGTTTCCATTTGCAATCAGTGTACTAGTACAGTTGCATAGCAATAAAAGCAGAGAGGTGGTCTTTCACAAAAGGAGGCCATACCACCAACCTGAAAGGATTTTCTTTCTATGCTACATACTTCTAAGCTCCAGCAAACACAGAACAGTTGTCCTCCAGCAAACACAGAACAGTTGCCAAACAAAGTAAATGTCAAACTCTCTCACTGAAAGAAGTTATTGGTCTAAAAGTCAGTTTTTGCTGCTATAAAAGTTGAGACGAGCACTTTTGAATTGTACTTATAGGAAGAGTGTAGCCAATTGTATGACAATAATAGGCATATGTTGGTTTTCTAATGGCTTCTACTGTAGTTTTCAAAGCACAGAAAATACAAATCAAATTAAGTAATAGCAACCATTAAGAATACAGCTATTTTAGGTTAAAATATGTGAGAGATATTTTAAACTGTCTTTTGCCTTTCTAACGTTGAGTTTCTCATTGTATTTCATGTATGTAGATGTGTTTTTTTCCAAACAAGAACATGTGTGTGTGTGTGTGTATTATACGTAGTTCAGATTCCATCCAAGTTTCTATTACAAGCTCAATTTTGGACCACAATAAAATTGGCACTAGATAGATAGAGAGACAGAGGCTCCGGTATCACGGTAAAGCTCTGCTGCGTCCCAGGAACGTGTCTGCTTTTTTTTTTTTCCAAAAAAGCGGACATGTTCTTTTGGCATCCCTGTATTCCTCTCAGGGTGCATCTAGACTACAGGGGGTTTTTTCGGAAAAATGGCCATTTTTCTGAAAAAACTTCATCTACGTCCACACTGCAATCGCATTCTTTCAAATCGAAAATCAAAAGAACGCAGGCGGTTTTCCGACATTAGTAAAGCTCATTCTACAAGGAAGAATGCCTTTTCTGAAAGAGCTCTTTAGGAAAAAGGCGTGTGTGGGTAGGGAAGAGGGAGTTTTTTGAAAAAAGAGGCTTCCAGGAAAAACCACAGGTGCCCTGGTAGACACTCCATCCACATTAATCACAGCTCTGTAGTTCCTGTCTCCAGCCACCTCTTAAAGCTGCAGGCATCCGGGGCAAGCCTTGTGGCAGGAAGCTGGCCTCAGAGCAGCACCCTGACAACATGGCTCTCCCTGCCACATGAATTAGGAGCCATGGCACAGCCACAAGCCCCCCCGAGACCTCCCTGGCCCCAGGAACTCCGGTCGCACTACAGATGTCTGTGGCTCTTGCCCAGAGAGGACACCACCCCCGTACCCTTGACCAAGTGAGGAGCAAGGTGAAGGAGCTGTGGCAAGGCTATGTACGGGCCAGGGAGCGCAGCTCCTGCTCTGGGGCAGGACCCCACTCCTGCCCCTGTTACGAAGAGATCCACCAGATTCTGGGTGGTGGGCAAGCCCTGTCTCCAGCTGCTTTGGTGGACTCAGGCCTCAAGACACCCATGGTCACCCGGCTGGAGCTCCTGGAGGAGGAGGAGGAGGAGGATGACGAGGAGGCGGGACAGCAGCTGCTGGACGAGGAGGACACCGGCAGTGTCGTCACCCTCAGCCTCAGTCTGACACCTCAGGGCCTGGACATCTCCCAGGCATCATCTGACACCGGGGAGGGAACATCAGGTGAGTGCTGTCAGGTTGGCACACACACAGGGCAGGGGAGGTGGAAGCACAGGAGATGGGGCACGATCGTCACTTGACGTGCTCCGCTTGGACAGCGTGTAGTTGGCCATTCACATGCAAGCACATGCAGCAGCAGTGTGCACCACGTGGTCTCCAGAGCCAGGCACAGAGCATACATGGGCTGTTGCTCACAGCCTGGGGGGAGGTCCCACACACATCCGACACCTGGGAGGGACGTCCTCCCCCCGTCAGGCACTGCCGAAAGCAGAGTGGGCACAAAGGTGCATGCACAACCCCACACAGACCGAGGAGTGTCACACATAGCACACGGCCATTCCTGCATGCGCGAGGCTCCCGCAGACAGCGCTGCCAGGTGCAGGTGTTGGGGGGGCGGGGCAGGGAGGGCCAGGCCACTCCAGGCCCCTCTCCCACCCATGGGAGGCCACTCTGGCTGGACACTTCCCTGGCCTGCTTGTCCATGGCAGCAGGGGGCTGGGGGGAAAATGGGCAGGATGATCCCCTGGGCACCTCGAGGCCCCTATGAGGCTAGATGTGTCAGCAGGCACCTGAACCAGGCATCGAGGTGCCCGAAGGCACATTCCACCTGCATGCAAGCCCGGTTCAGATGTGCATTAAATTGTTCCCTGCTCGGATCCTGGTGGCCAGTATAGGGATTCATGAGCCACGGAATCAGTGGGTAGGCCGCATCGCCCACAATGCAAATCAGCATCTGCACATCCCCAACCGCAAAGTCCCACTGGAGGAAGAATGTTCAGCCTGCGGTAGAGGCTAGAGTTCCTAAATATGCAGACTTCGTGTGCCCGGCCCAACCACCCAACAAATATGTCTAAAACTGTCCCCGATGGTCGACCAGGGCCTGCAGCACCATTGAGAAATAGCCCTTCCTATTAATATACCGAGCCGCTCGATGGTGTGGTGCATGGATCAGGATGCGTGTCCTGTTGATGGCTTCTCCACAGTTCAGGAATCCAAGGGCAGCAAATCTGGCCACGATGGGGTCCAGGTGTCTGAGGCGGATGACCCTGCCTAGCAGGATGGAGTTGATGGCCCTCACCACCTGCAGAAGGAGACATAGAAACACACAAAACAGGGAATGAGAGGGGGTGCCTGAGCCCTTGGGAGGTGCCCAGCCCCCGCCTCCACCTCCAAACACTCCCGCAGACACCCTCTATGAGGCTGCCCCCCCCAGCAGCAGGGCTGTGTGAGGGTGGGATGGTACAACTCTCCCCAGGGATGGGCCTTGCCCCCACCCCCACTCCACCTCCCACACCCCCTCCCACACCCCCTCCTCTTTCCCCAGGGTCCGCCTTTTCCAGTCCCCCCAGAGGGAGTGTACCCCGAGAGTGCCTTACTTCCATAAAGAGGACCCCAATGGTGGACTTCCTCACACATAACTGGTGTCCCACCGAGCGGTAACTGTTGGGGGTTGTGAGCTTCCACACGACAATTGCAACCCTCTTCTCCAGGGGGATGGCGGGTCGCAGGTGGGTGTCCTATCATCGGAGGGCAGGGGCAAGCCAGGCACATGGCTCAAGAAGGTAGTCTTCCACATGCAGAAGTTGCTGAGGCACTGCTGGTCATCCCACCGCTCCATGATGAGGTGGTCCCACCAGTCGGAATTGGTGTCCAGCATCCAAAATCATCTCTCAACCGTAGGGTATGGGGGCAAGGGCAGAGGTTCTCAATGATGAGCTCGGATTCGAGCTGGGGTAGAACCGTCATGACGGTCTGCTGAAACCGCTGCAGAAGCTGGAACATGACAGTGTGGGGTCATCGCCTGCCCAGGGGCAGCTCCGGCTCCATGGCAAAAAGAGAAAAGAAATGCTGTGGCATCCAACAAAGCTGGGCAACCAAAGCACACACTGCAAAAGCTTTGCTGTCCCTCAGAGAGGTAGGCTAGCCTGCAGCAGAAGCTGAGAAACAGCTGTCCAGGGGGGTTCTTTTAAGCATACGTCTTAGATAGCCTTAGGCAACAGCACCCGGAAGTAACTGCTGACATAATGCCCCTGCCAGAAATGGTTCTGAGTGGCCTTTTATGTGACAGAGCATCCAGTGAGTGTGGACTCTCTCTTTTGAAAAAGCAGAATGCTTTTTCGATGAACTTTTGAACTGTGGATGCTCTCTTGCGAAAGAAGCTTGCAGTCTAGACGTACCCTCAGTGAGAGAAATAAGGGATATTCCGAATGAGGAGTTTTTTCCAAAATTTGGCCCCGTGTAGACTGGCCAAATTTTGGAAAAGCCTCTTTCGGAAAAAAAGCTGAAAAAGATACTCAAATTGTGAACCGCAGTTTGTGTATCTTTTTTTGACTTTTCTCTGCAGTGTAGACATAGCCAGACAGACATAGTGGCAGATTATTAGAGTGTGGGAACATTAGATTGTAAATTAGTTTGTTCAGGGAAGATCTTTTTGTTCTGTGATTTTTAAAGCACTTAGCACAATGGGGTCTGAATTCATGATGAGAGCTCTTAGGTAGAATGGAAGTACAAATAATAAATAAAAAGAAGTAAGCTGCAGAGACAACACCTTTCAAATATGAAACATTTCTGCATGACTGAGTTTTAAATGAATGGGAGGTAGCACTGGTAGAAAGCGAGAAAAATAATTTCACAATAAAGTGTTAAACTTCAAAGCATTTATCATTTATTTTTTTCAAAATGACCCCTTTTTCATTTTTAACCAGAAAAGGCATTCTTCATCTTCAAAAAATAAAACTTTCAGAGAAATCTTAAAATAAAATTCTATCCATGTAACTGAGCTGATGAATCAAAACCAGCAATCCAATTTATATATAAATGAAACCATAAAATTATTTAAAACATTTTGCAAAACCACCTATAATTGTTTTTTCCTTTAAAGTCTCCACTGAAGATTTTCAAAGTTCACCAAGCATTGAGGAGGGATAGCTCAGTGATTTGAGTATTGGTTTGCTTAAACCCAAGGTTGTGAATTCAGTCCTTGAGGGGACCATTTAGGGATCTGGGGCAAATATGTAAGGGTATGTCTACACTACCACCCTAGTTCGAACTAGGATGGTTAATGTAGGCATTCGAAGTTGCAAATGAAGCCCGGGATTTAAATATCCCGGGCTTCATTTGCATCTTGCCGGGCGGGCGCCATTTTTAAATCCCCTTAGGTCGAACTCCGTGCCCGCGGCTACACGTGGCACGGAGTAGGTAGTTCGAATTAGGATCTCTAATTCGAACTACCGGTACACCTCGTTCCATGAGGAGTAACGGTAGTTCGAATTAGAGATCCTAATTCGAACTACCTACTCCGTGCTGCATGTAGCCACGGGCACGGAGTTCGACCTAAGGGGATTTAAAAATGGCGCCTGCCCGGCAAGATGCAAATGAAGCCCGGGATATTTAAATCCCGGGCTTCATTTGCAACTTCGAATGCCTACATTAACCACCCTAGTTCGAACTAGGGTGGTAGTGTAGACATTCCCTAAGGGATGGTGCTTGGTCCTGCTGTGAAGGCCGAGGACTGGATTTGATGACGTCTCAAGGTCCTTTCCAGCTCTATGAGACAGTAGATCTCCATATATATGTGTTTTTATTTGCATGCTACATCCATTTTATAATGAAGGTCTCATTCACTGTGCAAGTTTGAGCCATTTATGGTGTTATTTTATTTTTCTTTCTGTGTTTAGTCTGACAAAAGTAAGGTCCTAATTCTGTAAAATCTTACACACCTGATTAAATTTACTCACATGATGAATCTCTTTGAAGGTAATGGGATTTTTCATATGATTAAAATTAAACATGTGCTTGTTTGTGGAATAAGGGTCTAGTAAGTCATCGTAATTAACATTAAAAAAATTAGCTTATTGGCTTTTGGGAGAACAAAAAATTGTAGGTGGTGAGGATAGGACTGTGAATGAGAACCCTTTGAAACAGCAGGAAGGATGATGAATGTCGCAATCAACAGGGAAACCTGAGGCCTCTTAAAAAGAAACTTACAAATGTCAGTGTTGGGAAAATGAATGAATTTTACATGTCTCTGTCAGAGCTCCAGAAATATTTTATGCCAGTGACCTTGGGGAGAGTTACAAGAAACACAATATATTCCCCTGACTTTAACTGGAAAATAAATATTTTGGGAGCACACACACATAGGGTTGCCAGGTATCCGGTATTCACCCGGACAGTCTGGTATTTTTGTCTCCTGTCCGATAAAAAAATTCAGAGAATACCAGACACCTAAAATGTCTGGTATTTTCTGAATTTTTCCCCAGCCATGAGGCGAAAATCCCGGGCACCTGGCAATCCTACAAACACTCAGCGCCCGGCCTCCCCCGAACTCCCACTGGCTCCCAGCCCCCCGAACCCCAGCCCCCATGCTTACCTGGTTCCCCAAGGCTGCCGGCACAAAATGGCTGCCTGCCAAAAGACCGAGGGGAAGCAATGGTTTCCCCTGGGTCTTAGTGCTCAACTGCTCCTCTGTTCCTATCCCTGCACTCACTCTTAAACGGGACATGTTGTTTTAATGCTGTTTTATTTTAATTTTTGGATTTGGGGGCAGGGTAGAATTTTTGGAGTCCTTTTTTTTTCTCAACAACTTTGGTCTCCCCCCCTTTATTTTCCCTTCAACAGAATTTTTTCCCGTTTTTTTGGGGGGGTCGATATTTTTGTTTCAACCATCTGGCAACCCTACACACACAACACATAATAAAGATCCAGTAGGGGGTTTCCTGAGCTGCTCAGAGTAAGGATGTGAACAGATAACCAGTTACCTGGAAGCAGCCCCCTATCCATGGAGTAGGCAGCTTCATATGGGGTTGGGGGGGGAGGGAGCTAGCAGCCCAACACAGCATCAGAAGTAGCTGGGGGTACAGGTTCTGTTCCCCCCCCCCTCCCTGTTTAATCAGTTAACTGAGTAAATGTTAAGTTTAACCAGTTAACTGATTAAATGGAATTTCACATCTCTAGGTCCTAAGCAATTTCTTAATCTGCTTATACCTAGGGCAGGCTCTAAGTGAGGATTGTTATCTGAAAAACAGCCACTAATTTCTCACATGCACTCAGCTGCAGGTGTCAAATTTCAAACACAAATAGCAGAATTTAGAGGTGAAATCCTGGCCACAGTGAAATCAATGGCAAACTCAAATTGACTTCAGTGAAGCCAGGATTTACTGTGAGTGCCTACCTTACTATACTCGCAAATTGACTAGATAGCTAACACTAGATTCTCAGCTGAAAGTAAACTGATATACAAAACGAAAGTGCTGGAGCTACGGAAATGTACATCAGGTGAAGCCAGCAAATCTTAAGATTTGTTCCTAGTTCATTGTATCTGCAACTGGCTATAGGTGGAAAATGAGAGGCTGAATTGAGACCCTTTTAAAAAACTTGGCTTGAGAGTAGAACAACCAGCAGTAAGGGCATTCATACGTTTCTGTGATGATGGAATAGTGTGTATATTTAAAAAAAAAAATCCCCAAAGCCAGAAATAAAAAAGTTTATCAAATCTACCGCTAAAGTCACCTCAAAGTGAAAAGTTGTCATATTAATACCAGCATGAACATGAAATACTAGCCAGAGCTAGCTTCCTCAGCCATCCATGTATGGCATCAAAAAAAACAGCAACTAAAAATCTATTTCAGCCTTGCAACCATTTCATACACTGACCCTAGGAAGTCTTGGTGTGCTGTTTGCACAGCTTGCTGTAGGACCAGGGAGAAGGCACACTACAGGGCTTGATTCTTAAGACATTGTTTAGAATATGAGAGCACTGACTTTGGTAAAAAGGAGGACAGTGGTGGTGAAGGAGAATGAAAAGGTTATAGGCTGGGAATAAAAATTACCCAAGAGCGCAAGACAGAAGACAAACAGAAAATATTTCTAAATCCCTCATTCTCCCAATCGTTCTCAGCACTCCCTGGAGGTCATTCTAATTTGACACTCTCTCAGGCCACGTCTACACTGCAGGCTTGCACAAGAAGCTTTTTGCGGAAGAGATCTTCTGCAAAAACTTCTTGCACAAGAGTACATCCACACTACAAAAGTGCATTGCAAAAGCGATGCACTTCTGCACAAGAGAACGTACAGATTGCATGGACACTCTCTCCCAAGAAAGCTCTGATGTCCGCCAGGGCACCTGTGCTTCTTTCAATAAGCTGTTTTTGTGCAAAAAAATCCCTGTTTCCTATCCACACACACCTTTTTGCAGAAGAGCTCTTGCGCAAAAAGGAGTTATTCCTCATAGAAAGAGGAATACCTACACCGCAAAAAGCCCTTTGTTCTGTCAATTCACTGTAAATTTACTTGCACAAAAACGCACTTGAGGTGTGGACGCTCTGTGGGTTTTTTGCGCAAAAACAACCATTTTTGCGCAAAAACCCTATTGTGTAGAACTAGCCTTAGGCTCAAATTCTTTCCTCCATGTGGGGTGGAGGCCACTGAGAGAAAGAATTGAAAGTCAAAAACAAGTCTGCCAGATGATGATGATCATCTCTGAACTGCCCCCTGACTTTGGAAACAAAATAGATGACACATATATCAGAAACCACCCATCTGCCAAAGCAGAGAACAAGAAAAGTGCATATTACACACGACTGGTCTTGGGCTGAGAAAACCAAGGCCTAGACGTTAGTAGCAATTTTAGAATTTCTTACAAGATTCTCTTCCAGGTTACACAACAGTTTAATAAAGCTAATGAAAACATACAATGATGATCATGGATTGATGATGATGACAGCTGAATTGAAATAGTATAGGAGAGCATGAAGAATGATTCATAGTGCACAATACGGGACATGTTTTTATATCAGCTATGCTAGTAAAAACCTGAGTAAATCTGTTGAAGTCAACGCCTATAATGGCTGAGGTAAGTTTGGGTCAAATTCTGCCCTCAAGGATGTTTTGGGCTTTCTTTGGCATCAGAAGGAGCCCTCCATATACACCCAAGGGTAGCACTTGATCCTTAAATAGGAAGTGTATTCACAATGCAACCACTTGCCTAGCTAAGTAGTAATGGCTCAGTCTTAAGAACCATTTAAGGCAAGATGAAATAAGCTGATGGAGGAACCTTTATAGAATCCTTCCTAGCTACGGCAGGCTCCTTCCAAATTAGTATTCATGATTATGGTGAACAGCTGCTCCATGACCTGCTTTAAACACTCTTTTATTAAGACAAAAAGGAATCAGTAGGATGATGCCAGTTGCTTCTGTTGTGCTAATTGCCAAGTAATATATACACAGAATGGTATTCAGCAAAGGAGCAGGAAAATATTCTCCATGTTACTTTTATGAGAGGAAAAATTACTTTGTGGCTTGTCACTTGGAGATTATTCTGCTTTTGGCACAACTTCAGGCTGTAGCAGTTCAGGCACATTGTAATCCAGATGTCAGGTTTACTCCTGCAGAAAGGCTGGGTCAACAGGAACACCTCTGCCATAGAATCTCTCACCAACTTCATTTCAGACATCAGCAGCTGAGTTTTGCTCCCATTGCTCTGGAAGGGGGATTAACTGGCTGAGCTTTTCAATGCTGATGAGGGGCAGTAGCCACACATCCTCTCAACTGTTTTTACAGAAACAAGCACAAGAGGAGAGTGTAATAGTTTAGAAAAAAACTGAATGCATTCTGAACATCCGTCATATTACATTATTGGTAAGGTCAGTTGGGAGATGGATTATTTGTCTTACAGACAGCAGCGGAGGTGAAGATGTACAGATCTGATGAGTAAAGTATGTGACTCATGTAATTCATTTGACTTTCCCATTACGTCTGGAAAACACAAGTTAATTTATTCTCATATGTCTGCATAATGTTAAATATGTAATCAGGAACAAAGAGTCTATGAAAGTCTATGGGAGATTTTCCACTAATCACCACAATTGCTGGATGAAGCACAAATTTAGTTTAATTGGACTGCAAACAATAGTCAAGACTCAAGATAATAACTTTTATCAGTATCTACAATTATAAGTTTGAAGCAATCATTTATTTTCTCAAACACACTGTAACTCTCTAGCCAGTAACTCTGGACACCATGCGAGAACACCTCATTCATCACAGCATGAGACCATTGCCTTCTTGCATAGAAAGAGCATGATTTGAGTCCAAAAACCAGTTAAAAAAGAGTTACTCTCTCTCTCCTCCCCTTTATAAATGAAAGTTTGACTTTGAACAGATAATTGTTTATGGAAAAGTGCTGCCAATAAGACTGTCTGTGAGCAATCATGCTCGCTTAACTGTGCCATGCTGTCTGATACACAAAGTTCTAAGCTTTCACAAAATAAACATTTGCAAAATACACACAAGACTTTTTTTTATGTATTTATTTTCTCAAACACATTGTAAGGCTAAGTGTGGTAGTGTGAACATTTGAGTTAGTGCTGTTTATTTAACACAGCCAGATTCAGCTGCCTTTAGGGAATATTGTATCTGGATCCTTTCCGAAGTCCGGCAATTGACCCGCAACAGTTAATTTATAAGTCTAAAAATAGATATACCTTCTGTTTTGTGTAAGAAGCTATCTTTGTGCCATTAGGGACGTTTGTGGACTCTATAGAACATTGTCAAGCCACGGCTAGCTCTCCATCCCTGTTTGTAAATAGAACTAAAGCTCACATAACGGCTCGATATATCAATGAGCTGAGACAACAGGTCCTTAAAACTCACTAACTTCCAGCCACTCCCTTCTCCATGGAAAAACTGACTCTGTCTGCTTGTATTTTTATGAAGAGTGAGGCAAAAAAAGATGTTTATAATGGAATTCCCAAGGAAGTGGGAAAACTCAGTATAAAGTAGACCAGGGTTAAGAGAAAGCTACTGCAGGAATGTTTCGCATTTATTGAGATGGGTGCATTCTGATCACACATGCAATTCACTTTTTTTTTAGAAGTGCGAGAGATGTATCATCATCATTCTTCCACTCTACTCTGTGCTGGTTAGGCCTCAGTTGGAGTATTGTGTTCAGTTCTGGGCACCGCATTCAAAGAAAGATGTGGAGAAATTGGAGAGGGTCCAGAGAAGAGCAATAAGAATGATTAAAGGTCTAGAGAACATGACCTATGAAGGAAGGCTGAAAAAATTGGGTTTTTTTAGTTTAGAAAAGAGAAGATTAAGGGGGGACATGATAGCAGTTTTCAGATATCTAAAAGGGTGTCATAAGGCGGAGGGAGAAAACTTGTTCATCTTGGTCTCTGAGGACAGAACAAGAAGCAATGGGCTTAAACTGCAGCAAGAGAGGTTTAGGTTGGACATTAGGAAAAAGTTCCTAACTGTCAGGGTAGTCAAACACTGGAATAAATTGCCCAGGGAGGTTGTGGAATTTCCATCTCTGGAGATATTTAAGAGTAGGTTAGATAAATGTCTATCAGGGATAGTCTAGACAGTATTTGGTCCTGCCATGAGGGCAGGGGACTGGACTCGATGACCTCTCGAGATCCCTTCCAGTCCTAGGATTCTATGATTGTATGATCATGAACATTATTACTGCAGCAGATCTAGAGAATTCAACTAGGTTGGCGCCTCATGGTGTCAATCTCTGTGCAAACATAGAGCAAATGTCGGGCCTTACCACAAAGCACTTACAGTAAAAATAAGAGATGAAACCGGTGGAAATAATAAACAAACAAGTGGGCAGAAAGGAGATTGGGGTGACAACAAACACAATTTTGAGTACAGCCACCAAGCCTTGTTCCACAAATAAGGGAAGCAACTGCACTTCTCAGGTAAGTCACCGCAGGAAGCTATTTAAATAAAAGAGGATGAAATCCTTATGCACAATGGGTCAAATTCTGCGGTCTTTGCTCAGCCAAAACTCCCATTGAGTTCAATAAGAATTTTTATTGATTAACGATTAAAGGATTTGCATCAACAATTATTTTCCATTAATGCAAACTTTCAGAAAGTTACCATACAGTATACAGGCAAATGTAAATGTGCTTATCCACCATACTGATTCATATAGAAGATACTGTATTCAGCAAAATGAACCTAAATTCTGTGCCGAGGTCTTTCTGTGGATTCTGCATACAGGAAGATGAATTTGCTACAGAAGCTTCTTTTATATTAAAAAACGACATAGATTATATTGAATTAAATGTAAAATGAATTACGCAATCACTTGGGTACCACTCATGTTATTTAATGTGGTATTGAATTCAGGATACTTTGTGCTGTGCCTGCATTTTCAGCGGGAAACTCATTTTTGCAAAGGCAATGCATACCTCCATTGTAGAAACTGTCAGGCAAAAAAAGTGGCAGGTGCCGACCGGTAGACAGAAGTCAGTTGGATCTTTTGACATCTTGGGAGAAGGTGGCAAATTGGAATTGTGACATAAGCACGATAAGTAGATATTTCTGCTAAAATGATCAGCAATTACACAGATAAAAATGCTGTCATTTAGTCCCTATTCCTGAAATTGGATGGGTGGTCTGGGCTGATCTCACTGAAGATCTGGGGCCAGAAATAGTCATTTGTAAATTTCAGAAGTCTGAAATTATTGCAATTAACAGGGCAAGTCAGATCATAATGGAACTAGTGCTGCAAACTCAAGGAGGCAACATTGCATCAGACCACGTGTTCAACTTCTCTGTAAAGAGGGCTGTCTCTGGCTGTCTCCCTCTTTCTCTCTCTCTCTCTCCTTATATTCACAGCTATCCATAGCTATTAGAAAGCTTTGTTTCTGGGACCCAGATCTGCAACAAGGAATTAACAGGGGCTGGAATCAATAGCAAATTCTGCAGTTACAGAATTGCTGAATGCATTGAGCACTAACCATTGATCTCTAAGTGCGTTAGGATAGGGGAAAATCAGCCTTTCTAATTTTAATGATGAAACTAATTAAAGTATGTTCCCTATAAGGCATAAAAGGGAACAAGAAAGAGAGGGATGTTTTTCTCTGTTTTATTCACTGATCACAAGCTTGTATGATCTTAGAGTGCACTGAATAGTTCTCCTGATAATTATTGTAGTTCAGTATATACAGATAAGAACACAGTCTGATATTTACAAATGTTGGCTTCCTGCAAAGGCAGTCATTTGGTCATTATCACTGAAGTGATCTCTTTCCCTATTTTAATGAATAGGGATGACATTAATTTTTTTAAAATAAAAGTGCTCATTACTGTATGTGTTGCCTTGGGGAACTCGAGCCCTATGGCCGAAATAGCAACAGTCAAGTTTAAACAAATAGAAACAAGGATTGGAGCACAAAATAAAACTTCAGGCTGACCACATTTCATGCTCTCATAATGGGTGAGTCTAACTGCAAGGATATCACTTGGAGGGATTAATAAAACAACCGGTCAGACCCCTTCAGGGTTTTGTCATGAAGCTAAATTAAAACAACAAGGCTCCAGTAAAGAGCTGAATCCTGGTCAGGGGTATATCTAGGTCAGCGCTATAAATGGATCCCTCTTCCTCCTCCCCCCCCCACCCCTCTGCCACTGCCCCATGCTCATTGAAGTTAATAGTAAAGCTTCCCTTGACTTCACAGTCAAGGTGCACAATCAAGCACTAAATAAATTAGCAATAAGACTTGGAACTCCTTGCCAGAGGATGTTGTGAAGATCAGAACTTTATCAGGATTCAAAAAAGAACTAAATTCATGAAGGTTAGGTCCATCCGTAGCTATTATCCAGGATGGGTAGGAATGGTGTCCCTAGCCTCTGTTTGTCAGAGGCTGGAAATGGGTGACAGGAGAGAGATCACGTGATGATTACCAGTTGTGTTCACTCCCTCTGGGGTATCTGGCATTGGCCACTGTCGTCAGACAGGCTACTAGGCTAGGTGGACCCTTGGTCTGACCCAGTATGGCCGTTCTTATGTTCTTATGACTTGCTATTTGTAGTAAGATGAAGACATAAATGCATGCAGCACAGGCCTGGTTTGAGGCCTGAGGCCTAGTTAACAATGGGCAAAACATGGCTAACATAAAGCAAAGGTAAGCTGTGAGCAAGAGGTAGGCCCCTGCTCACAGAATTTGGCATGAACAGGGCTGAGAGCACAAAACACTAATTGGTGATAGGTACGGACTGCAGAGCAATAATTGATACTGGTCATAAGCTGAAATCACGTGGTACCACCAGCTCATTAAAAAAGACCTTGATATCTACTCCTCACAGATACAGACCCAAGTTCAGGAAAGGGTCTAAAATGACAGCATGATGGATAGAGATGATCTAATCAAACCACGAGGTACAGAATGATGGGTGGTATCCAAGTAGAGTCAGAGCAGTGGTCCCCAATGCGGTGCCTGTGGGTGCCATGGCGCCCGCCAGGGCATTTATGTGCACCTGCCTAGTGACCAGGGTCTGCCCGAGTCATTCTTGTGCCCCAGAACCCGGGCCCCGGGTGCCCGGCACATGCGCAGCCCCTGCCCCGGGTACACGGCGCATGCGCGGTGTCGCCCCTGGGCACCCGGCAGCCCCAAAAGGTTGGGGACCACTGAGTCAGAGGGTGGTAACCTGGCAACGTCAGAGGGTGGCAACCTGATATGTCAGCAGTGAGGTGTGACTTGTTGTACCTGTGTATAAGGTGGTGTCTTGGGGGGACAGCCTTTGAATGACCTAAGGGGCAGTGGGACCTCCCACTGATTGAGTCATTCCATTGTGGCAAGTACATATACATAGTGGTTCAATAGCATCTACTAACAGCAATGACTCTACTTCGCTCTACAATAAACCTGGCACCTTCGATCCTTATCTGGTTTGTGGTCTTTTGGGGGCTCTCTTGGGGTCTGCTGTGGAGACTAAGTGCACAAGTCGACATGGCACACATCACTGAGCACACACACAAGCAGCCTTCTAGTTATCATCATCAACGGAGCCAGAGACCTGTGAAGACACCTCAGCGGTAAATCCTGACTGGTCCCTGAATAACTACACTATTGTCCTCCTCTAATGTTCACATCTCATATACAGATAAATGCATATCCTCCTATTCGGCTGAAAATACTAAAGCTCACACAAATATAACATTTGACTGGCTTGCTGTTCTTCATCCAGTGCATAAAACAATGGTATTGTTTAAGTAGCAACTTTGTGAGTCTTGGAGTATTTTGGAGATGCTGCTGTAAGGCTCCCTGTCTTGCAGCCTATTTTATAGATGTGATTTATGCTCCTGGCTTCAAGATTCAGAACAAAAATACAGATTAAAATCAACTATTTGATTTTTTTCACCTGAGACTTCTATATTATTTTCTCCATAGTCTGAAGAACTAAGGCCACGTCTATACTTATGCACAGATCAACACGCCAAAGGTCGATCTCCTGTCATTTGATATAGCAGGTCTAGTAAAGACTCACTAAATTGAACACTGAGGTCACCCCCATTGACACCAGTACGCCTACTCCTCATGAGGAGTAAGGGAAGCTGATGGGAGTGTATCTCCCATCAAAATCCTGCTGTGAGGATGCAATTAATGTAGCAGGAGTTACATATCTTAATTTGCACTTATCCCCTAGTGTAGACCTGACCTAAGATCCAGATAATATTGCTAAAATTCATACCTTACCCCACGACTAATCCCACTGAAATCAGTGGAACAATTTGTACAGTAAGGTGCTAATCCATGGGATTAAGGGAATCAGAATCTAGTCCTAAAGGTGAAATTCACCCTTGTGAATGGGCCTTGTGCAAATTATCTGCACAGGAATGAATTTTACTCTAAATTATGATACCGATCAAACTGGTCCATCTGTTTAGTCCTGCCAAATAATAACACTGACCAAACTAGATGCAAGAAGAATAGACAGCAAAGACAACCAGTACCAATCCAACACCCAGGACATCTTATATAGGGTTCAGCCTAAATACAATTTTTCGGTCCCATCCAGCCTTTACCCAGAGGCTATAGTTTAATTAAGTTACCCCTGAGCTGAATTTGGCCTTTACTTTAAGTAACTGTATAATTAACTGTTCAAGTAATCAGTGCCTCAAACACAGAACAGAAACAACCAAAATATATTTAATCAGAACAAAACTACATTATTCCTAACATGAATGGAAAAATATTGAAGCAGCCAGCTACAGATTACCTTCCTCTGAAATTGTGAGAGACTGACTGCACCATTCTATATGACTTACTCTAACCCTTTCTGACATACATGTATTATCATTTATTATTTGCTTGTGATGGCACTATGCAGAGGCCCCAACCAATCTTGGGGCCCCATATGCTCAACACATGGCAAACTTAAAGAAAAAGACAGCCTCAATCCCCAAAAGCTTCTTACTCTAACAGAACAAAACTTACCATGTGGAGGGAAAGGAACTATTACCCCCCTCATTTTATAGATGGAGAAATGAAACAGAGACATTAAGGGTGCATCTACTCTGCACCCTTACCTTGAAATAAGCAATTTTGTAGCTTATTTCAAGGTAATATCAAAATAGTTTATTTTGAAATTTGATGCTGTCTTCAGACACCCTGTGAGCTAGAGCAAAGGGTCCTTTGTTACAGCTACCTGGGACTGTGTGCCCTGGACTGGCAGTCCACATGCACCCACGTGCACAGGTTGTTGCATGATCCCCAGGTCAAGAAGGCCGAGTGAGACGTGCGCAGCCGCCCACGACCTCCACCAGTGTGAGTCTAGGAAAAGTAATGGCACTCACCTGAAGGACCTTCTCTGGCTTCGGACAAAGCCTGGGAGACATCCTGGGATGGGGATACTGGCTCCAGAGCAAGGATAGCCCCTCTGACTAGTGGGCATTAAGATGGTGCTGGCCACGTCCAGCTCCACTTCCTCCTCCTCCTCTCCACAAGCTCTGCCCCCTGGGATGGTGATGATGGATCTCTCTAGCCCAGAGCCCACAACAAGGGAAGGGGAAGGGACTGACCCACCCCCCAGGATGAGGTGGAGCTGGTCATAATAACAGTAGGTCTGTGGTGCCACCCCGGAATGAGAGCGGCACTCCCTGGCTTAGGCATAGGCCTGCCTGAGCTCCTTGATCTTCATGAACACCAGCTCCTGGGTGGGCATGTGGCCTTTGTGGCTCAGGCTGTCGGCCATCCAGCTATAGACATCCACATTCCTGTGCTTGGTGCAGGGATCCTGGAAGTTTGCCTCCTCTCCCCAGACCTCAATGATATCCAGAGTCTCTGCACAAGACCAGGGAAGGTGCATGCCTCTTTCATCCCCAGGCAGGGTCCTGGGAGCTGGCCGCCTGCTTGGCTGCAGATGTGGAGTGCTCAGATGGAGCATGAGGGTCACTCATGACGGCAGGGACATCTGTGATCAGGGCCGGCCTGAGCCCTTTTGGTGCCCTGGGCCTGGGCATGTGGTGCTGCCCCCGGGTGCACAGTGCATGCGTGGGCCCGCCTGTGGGACGCGGGCCTGCCCCCCCCAGGGGGCGCAGGCCCAGCCCTGGGGCGCACGGCGCATGCGCAGGCCGGCCACGGCCGCTGGCGCACAGCCCGGGGCCTGCCCCCGGGGCGCATGGCACATGCGCTGCCCCTCCCGGCCCAGCTAGTGCTGCTGGCGCGTGCGCCGGGCTGTGCAGGGCCCCGCGGCTGTGGGGGGAAGGGCGCTGCTGGGCCGGTGCCACGGAGCCGGCGCTGTGGGAGCCAGGCGCACAGCGCCTGATGGCAGCTGTAAGGGACACCACACGCCCCTTACAGCTGCCATCAGGCGCCCCCCCATCAGTTGGCGCCCTAGGCAGATGCCCGGCTCGTCCATGCCTCAGTCCGGCCCTATCTGCGATGGTTGCTGCTGTGTGAGTCAGGGCTATCAGAGCCTGCCTTGTGCCACAAGCCCTTCCCCCTGTGGCTGCAGCTTTAAGGGCTTCAGAGTAAGAGGAACTATAGAGTTGTGATGAGTGTGAACAGAGTGGTGAGTAAGGCACCTGTGGGAAGCCCTGAAGGCCACTTATTTCATAATAACCACGACTACACTGTCTACACACACGGTATACCGAAATAGCTATTTTGATATAGGCGTTATTCCTCGTGAAATGAGGTTTACAGAATTCAGAATAAGATGCTTGTTATTTCAATATTATTTCGAGATAACAGGCTTGCTGTGTAGATGCTCACATAGTTATTTAAAAATAATGCTGCTGTGTAGATGTGCCCACAGTGAGTCTCTGGAACACACAGGAATTGAATCAAGAGCCAGCATAGCCCACTTCAGTGCATTAACCAAAAGGCCATCTCCTTTTCTCGATAGAAATCTCTCTCTTGCTCCATGCATACACATGGGAACTGCTGATCCTCCTCCTAGGTCCACCAGTCCCTCTCATTTCTCTAGCTTCTGGGAGTAACTGCTAAACGTACTGGTTTCCCCCTACCACCACCACTAATCACATTCTGGAGTGCACTCTGCATGGTGCACATCTTATGAATGAACTGTCCAGGATGGCATGAGGTAGCACAACCAATGTGTGCATACAGTGTAATCTATTTCCTCCCATTATCTCACCAAATCTATACAGATTCTGTTCCAATTTCTCACACATCCTAACCATGTCTGTGTGAAATAAAAAACAAACAAGCTATAGCAATACAATGCATCTGTCACATTTTTATCAGAAAAGCGTTGGAAGTAATTTCCATTATAATTTGCTGTCTCACAGACAGATAAAAAGTAAATTAAATGGAGAATAAATCTCAAGATTAGCTCTTTCACCCAAGAAGCTACCAAATTAATGGACTAGGCCAGTGTATTGAGAGACAAAGGGAAATGCACCATGAGTAACAACAAGATATGACAAGACAACCGAGGTTCAAGATCAGAAGAAGAAAAAACATCCAAACCCATAAACATGTTTATGTTTAGAAAACAGCTTACTGGCAGATTACTAAAAGACCAAGACATGTCACCACATAGCTAACCACTTAAAGAGCTCAGTATACGATTTTCAGCAGTGATGTCTGGCTCTAACGTTAAACTGAGATTTTCCTCAGCAGGATGCTAGTGTGTGAAAAATTAAGGGCATCTTTTCTCTCATGGCAGTCCACATAGATATCTCCTAATTGCCTGTTTCTTTGATCATAGTCAGATCAGAGACCACATTGGAATCCATGTCTACCTCACTTTTCAATTTTGGTATTGTGGATCTGGAACCAGAAGGGTAGATCTGAAGTAGTTACACCTATAAGAGAGTTTCAAGGTGACAATCATAGTACATGCTCTGTAAATATTCTCGAACTACAATGGACATAGACCATCATGTCTTGTCTTTTCTTCCCACTGACCATAGGGTCCCTGTTTCAGGGGCCAGACTGTAAATGAACATTAGAAGAGATGGGAGTAGAACTGAGAAAGGAGGCAAGAATGTGAATAAATGATCGTTTGAAATGAAATTAGGGAATGATACCAAAAGATACGAATGGGAAGGATATATACATACAGGCCAATATTTGTGGGTTTATCCCAATGCTGTCTACAGTTATCCCCACCTTTGCTGGTTTGACTTTGGAGTAAATTGTAATAATCTGAGCAGAGATGTGTCCTCATTCATAAAGAGATTAAAATGGCTCTATATGTGCAATATTTAGAGAAAACTCAACTGTTCTGCAGCCAATCTAGATTTTATAACATAAGTGCACTTTGACCTTTGAGCTCTGATTCTTTCAATCTGTTCTTTTTTTTTTTCAGTACTGATAGAAGTCTCCTGTTAAAATAATAGAGAGAGAATTTATATAATTTATTTACAGATTAGGTTTAATTTTCAGATTAAGTTTGTTTGCTTTGGCTCGATATTTATAAAACACTTTGAGAACAACCACTAAAAGACACTATAGCAATGCAAAGTACTATTAGCATTGTGTTGTAGCATACAGTTGGAATAGAAAATGGTACTGATCACCTTGAAAATCTCGAGCAAACCTGTGTAACACCTGCACTCCCTCAGACAAAACCACTCCATCTGAACTGTAACAGGATTTTTAACAATACTATACACAAACGCCCCTAAAGTAAATTGTACAGATAATAAATCTTCAGCAATTTGCAGCTACAGTGTTTCTATGGTAGATCAACACTGGCCATAGAATACCATACATATTTCATGCCGGAGGAAACTCATTTGGGGCATCCATGTGGTCTAGTGTTATTGCACTATAATAGTAATGCATGTCATGTAAAATGAAATATTGATCCTTCGTTTTGTTGTCAAAGTGCCAATGAGAATATGTAGCTACAACTATCATTTAACTTAGAGCTCAGGATTAATTCAAACTGACAAGGCATTAAAAGACAGATGTTTCTGGCCAGCTTGAAAAAGAAGCATAACCAGGGGTATCACAGACAACTACTACAATGTCTTTTGTGTTCATTCTTAATAAATGACCATGTTCTACAGAACTCAATTACTTCCTTTAGTTTTATTCAGAATTTCACAGGCTACATAATGTTTGGAAAGGAACATAAAAACATAAACTCAAGCTAACCCAGTTCATCTGACTGAGGAGCGCTACTGGCATCTCCTTCCAAAGCCTATTAACAATCTCCTTGGTTTGGCCATCGGTACTCACTCAGTTGTAACTTAAGCTTCTGTGTCTTCACATGCGCTGACTGCATTGAATATGCAATGTGTTCTGATCTGGATACAAAGGTCTGACAGTGTTAGTCTGAACTTGGTACCTCAGTTTAGAAGTGTACTTATAAACCACAGGACCTCACCTCTACTAGTGATGTATTACACCAGGTTGCATCTTTAATACTATTCCTAGCTTCCCAGCTATGGTGATATCTCAATGGTTTTCTTCACCAACCTTTGGTTAAGAAACTAACCCGTTCTCTTGAACGCAGGCATTGCCTTGGTCCACACTTTGATCAAGTTCCGGGCTAAATCACTTGCAATATGCTGTGCTTGGGGTTATTGGTGAAAAGGACCGATGCAGTATGCAATAGCTCAAAATATGAGTGCACTGATTTCCTAAAAGCAAAGCATAGGCATGGAGCACACCACTCCTCACACCCCATTGTCTTTATCTGCTTGTAGTTAGAAAAATGTTGTGAACTCACCAGAAGTTCCTTCCCCAGGGTTGGTGCTGGACTGGGAGACATCCTGGGGGAAAGGGACTGGCTGTCATGAACAGCTCCTGGGTGTTGTTGATCACTGGCTAGCTAGTCTCCTTCTCCTCCTCCCCCTTCTCCTCACCTTCTGCCACCATGTTGTCCTCCAGAGTGACACCAGGCGTGTCTTGGCTGGACTCCATGACACCGCTGGGGAAGCTGGCTGCCTGTCCCCCAAATGGCATCCAGCTGGTCATGGAAGTGGCACATGTGAAGTACTGCACCAGACCATCTGCTCTCCTCCTTCACCGTGTGGTAGGACTGGCACAGCAACTTGATTTTCACTCTGCACTCCTGGGTGTCCATGGAATAGCCTTTAGCCACGAGGCAACTTGCAATCCTGCCGTAAATCTTGACATTCCTCTTGCTGGTTTGGAGCTCAGTGAGGATCGATTCATCTCCCCACACCTTGATGAGGTCCAAGAACTCCTGGACACTCCACCCTGGTGTTCTTCTGCACCCCTGGGAACTGGAGTCCAAGGGAGCAGAAGTCCTCAAAGTCATTGTGTTGGTCAGATTACTCAAAGTCCTCTCCACGTGTGCTGCAGTGTGGTGCTTGCTCAAGAATGGGCTCGCAACGCTGACCACATCGGAAAGCCCTTCTCCTGTTCCTAGGTCTTTTTGAGCTCACCAGGGACAGCAGGAGAGACGCAAGTGCTGGCCAGAGCAGGAAGCTGCAGGAGGCCAATAGCACTGACTTTCTGGCAACACTGCATCTACACTAGCGTAAATTTGACCGTGCAAGTTCAGGCATAGTGTTACTCCTGGTGAATAGCAGTGGTAATGAAATCAACATCAGCAGCCTTTAAGGTTGATGAGACAGGTTTTATAGTGTGGACACATCACTTAGAAAATTGACCATATGGGGCTAAAGCAGACGTAAAGTCCTAGTGTAGACCAGGCCTAAGTCTCTATAAGTTCTCAAGTTTCCTCATTGTTTTTGCAGATACAGACTAACATGAGACTTTGCAACTGCTTTAGCACTTTCTAAAACTAGCTGCACGACATTGTCAGCTTAGAGACATTCACCCATGTCAGCCAAAGCATGAGTCTGGCAAACTTTAAGACCCAGTGAATTCAGTCAGTTATTTAATTAGTTAAATTCCAGTGGCCAGACACATCCTAGGATTGGTGCCATTAATTAGTTCAGACAAAAAAATTTTCAAAGGTGACTAAGTGGCTTAGGAGCTACAGCCCCAGTTCTAAATGGCTTTAGGTATTTAGGAGCCTAAATCCCATTGACTTTGAAAGTAGGTGCTTCTGAAAATTATACTGTATAGGAAAAAAGACCGATCCTTTACTGTCATATTCCTAGGAGCTGTCCAGGTAACAAGGAAACCATATAAAACAGTAAATTAAATAATAAAATGGTCCCCCAGACAGCCTTTTAAACCAACCTGATCATACTAAGACATCGAGACACTTCATTAAATATATAGAATAATAAAAATAAAAATCTGTAGTCTGAGCTATCACAGCTGATTTTAAAGGAAAATCAGGCTATGTCTACACTACAAGGTTTTTGCACAAAAACTGCCATTTTGGGGCAAAAACCGGCGGAACGTCCACACCTCAAGCATGTTTTTGCACAAGAAAATCGACAGAACAGAGGGCTTTTGCTGGTAGAGTTATTCCTCTTCCCACAAGGAATAATTCCTTTTTGCACTACAGCTGTTGCACAAAAAGGCAAGTGTGGACGCTCCAGAGGGGGTTTTACCCAAGAAACCCCTATCAGAAAAAGCACAGGTGCTCTGATGGCCATTCTGCGAATGGCCATCAGAGCTTTCTTGTGCAAGAGTGTCCATGCAGTGTGGAAGCTCTCTTGTGCAAAAGCACATCGCTTTGAGGTCTGGACGTGCTTTTGCACTAGAAGTTTTTGTGCAAGAATTCTTCAGCAAAAGGCTTCTTGCGCAAAAACCCTGCAGTGTAGACTAAGCCTCATTTACCTATCCCTATCTAAAGAAACTCTGCATTCCCTAATATGCTCCCTATGATGATGAGTGAAACAACATCAGCTTTGTTACTTGAAATTGTTGGTGAATCTCAAGTCTGGCATCTCAGCTTAATTTAGCAAAGCACAATCAAAGTAGGATACTCAGCTGAAACTCTTGGATCTGTGGGAAACACTTCCAAAGACCAAAATTCATGTTCAGTTATGCCA
This sequence comes from Pelochelys cantorii, assembly GCA_032595735.1. Lineage (NCBI taxonomy): Eukaryota > Metazoa > Chordata > Testudines > Trionychidae > Pelochelys > Pelochelys cantorii. The sequence goes on along the minus strand of CM064329.1, from coordinate 40,318,450 downwards.
CGAGAACAGACTCTTAAGGCATGAACCAGAAAGTCCAGCCGGGAGGTAAAAAAAAGCCATCAACACTTTTTGAATTCTCACAAAACTTGCCCTGAATTTACTTCCAAAGTGGAGAAAAATTCAGTTATATCCGTATTTTATTATAGGTGGCTCTCCTTCCCAAGTTTATCTGATTTTAGAAAAAGCCAATGATGCATATGAAAGGAAAAATTTTAGTTCTAGGTGTTAATAGATTGTATGGATCCTAAGGAATATGTAAATTATTTTCAGATTTTTTTTGCTTGACATTTGAGAACCATCTTGAAGATATTGTTGTTCTACCACAGAAAGGATCATTTCCACTCATTGGCTTAAGAAAAATGATGAATGTGTTAAGAAAATTAGACTAACTTGATTCCATAAAGTTGAAAGAAACCACCTGTTTATTTGGTTTCTAAACACAATTTGTATTTGTAAGTATAAAGTGAAAAACCACACTGCAGCAGTTTCATTACAGTAAATGGTAAAAGAAAATTGATATGGTCATAAATCTTTAGGAACTGCAGCCTGGCAGGAAACATAATTTTTCTTAACGAAAAATAAAAATCCAGTATTTTGTACTCGTTCTTTTAACAGGCAAGCGCTCTCCTAAATGTGATTTATGTAGCATCACTGTTGGCCCAGTGAAGCATATTAAGCACCATGAATCACAAGCTTATCACTTGAAAACTCTTTTTGAAAACTTAGATGGATATGCAGCTAAATTCAGCTAACTTAGGCTGGCTCCTGCTAAGTGTTACACACATTTTTTAACTTGACTCCTACAGGTAGGCATCTAAGGCTAGAATTTTCAAAGGAACCTACAAAAGCTAGGCACCTCACTCCCATAAACCTAACTTCCTCAGCTGCCTTCAAAAAAATCACAACCTAAATCTATATTTAGGAACCAACATAAAAAGGGATTGTGTTTCTGTGGTGCTTCAGCAATTGCAACTCGTATTAGGAGATGAGAGCACTCAATAGTACGCAGGATCTGCTTCTCATCCAGATGACTTGAAAACACTTCTAAACTCTAGAGCCATAGCAAGATCCAGTTTTATAGTGAAATTCCCTAGGTCAGGTTCAATGCCATTTTATTGTGATAAATGGACTTGCTCTCTCTTGCAGAAGGATAGAGATACTTCACTTCCTTGCAATGGCTTCAGGTGAAATACAGTTTCACCTCATGTTGTCCCAAGGGTAGAGAAATCAATTCCCAGTTCTACTATATGAATCAGAGAACTCAGAAAATGTACAGAAGGAAAAAATGGATTGATTCCGAAGACAGTAATGAAAACCTGAGATCACTCACCTGCTGGCCAGCAAGCTGGCTTTTTGAAACTAAATAAATGAACAGCAGCAAACGCAGTTCAAAATTCTAGGGAGAATTAATCAGATAAGCTTCAAAGTACTGAATCGCATAGTATCACAACAGCATTGTTAAAGCCTTGCCTTTATTTGAATAATGCACTGATGTATTTTGCTTATTATTATTATTTATTTAATCGTAATTTATTACCAGCTTGTTAACTTCTAGCAGTTTATTTTACTGCTTTGTGTTCATCATACAGTTCTGTATATTCTAACAAAATGGCACGATGATGGTCATGATTGGATCTAAGTAATGAGCTGTTAAGGTGGAAACTGTATTCGTCATATTTAACTGGGAAATCATTTTAATATTTCTTTTTTTATGAGGCTAGTGGACACATGCTGTCAGCTGTAGTTCCCTCATGACATCCTTTATCTTTGGTCTATTTCATTTCTTTTAACAATGATTACTAGCATCAGAATTTTGTGGCTCCTGGCATGGGGTTTGCAGCCTTGTCCCTGGCTAGATGGTTTGTATGCGTACAGAATAAATTTTAAAAACAACAAATGGTCTGGTAGCACTTTATAGACTAACAAAACAAGTAGATGGTATCACAAGCTTTCGTGGGCACAGCCCACTTCTTCAGATAACTGGAGTTTTGAGTTTAGGATGTGCGGACTCAAAATAAATAGGGGAGAAGGGAGAGAGGGGAAGGGAAAAAAAAGGAAGGGGGCGGGAAACAAGGTGCAGAGGGTATGAAAATGTCAAAGGGAAAAACAAGTAGGCAGAACTGGTAACCTATAAGCACCTAAAGATTGGATAGTTAAAAAGAAGCAGATAAGGATCATAGGATAGCAATTAGATAGGAAGTGTACTAACGAAAGAATCTACACAGACAAAGAGCTGTTGGCACCTTTATTGAATGTTAGATTGATATGAGAACAGTTTGTAAAGTGATTTAAAAAAAAAAATGTGATAGTATGGATAACGTGCAATAGGGTCCCTAAGATGGCAATCAGAACCACTCAACTATATGCCATAGGTCCAATACTGTTGACTTCTTTCATTTGAGTAACAGGGGCTTTGGGGACATAATGTTTAATGGTATTGAATCCTCTGGCCTTGATCCAGTAAAGCATTTAAGTACATGCTCAGCTTTTAGCATGTGCTAGAGATTGAACCTCTCTAGTCCGGCACTCCGGGACCTGACTGGTGCCGAACCAGAGAATTTGCTGGACTACAGGAGATCAGTATTGATTAGCAGCATTATCAACTCTTCTGCTGTTAAGTGGGCTCTTAGAAGACATGTAGGGGTAAATTAGAGCTAAATAACAACACAAAACACTAAGAGCCAGGACTGGTGGCTGTAAACAAATATTATGGGACTGGAGGAAACTTGACCACACCCATGATAAGTGAACATCCAGCTAAACAAAATCTTGCCAGACTACAGATGTTGCTGGACCAGAGAGTGCCAGACTAGATAGATTCAACCTGTAGTCAATTCCCATATGCTTAAGTCAAGAATGTACTTAAATACTTTGCTAATCTGATTCCTTAGTGAAGACAGAGCAGGATTTTAAAAACATATAACATTCCTTTGACCAATGCATGTACTTAATAGTGCTATTCTCTTGTGGAAATCATCACCACCACCAACAGGAGCTTAATGCTCTGGTACCTAGCTATGATCACTTTCTACTTCTTATGGACAGAGTACCTTTCCTTTCAGTTTGGCATATAACATACGGCATATTTTATTTCATTGTTATCCTCTTCCTTGGTTATTAATTCCTAGATGATACCGAGCTGTTAAAAAGACATAAATCCTCCAGGAGCATATTGTTCCTTGGCAGACTCTTCATACGTAATTAGTTCAGTATTAGCTGTCAGGCGGTTGAGTTACTAACTGTGGTCCAGTCAGTTAGGCTTGGGTCTAAGACTTCATTCTATAACATGATATGTATCCAGGGATCAATAGTACATATCCAAAGTTTTCATGGGGAGTGAAAAGAATTTTTTTAAAACTTATTTCTGTGGCAAATGTCTCTTTTTACCACAACTCCCTCCCAGTCTAACCCTAGAGAAAGTAGTCAGCATTACTTTATAACTCAATTTTCTACCCTGCCTTTTTCACTCTTATCTTTTCTCTAATGTCTGGATACCACTAGGAAGCAAAGTGTTTCCAAGGACAGTCTGTTACAACTACAGATCCAATACTCCCTTTCTGCTTCTTGTAAAAAGAAACACTGTGGCCTGTACATTGCCTTCTAATCTATGAGAGTGTGTTATGTCACAGCTTGTGCTGCTATGACCTAGATGCAACATTATATAAGGGTGCCTCATACAGAATTATAGTTTTTGATCACTTAAAGTTCAGCCAAAGAAAGGATATTTTCAAAAATGAAGCTTCTATGTCATTGCCATATCGATATATCTGTTAACACACAAGAAAGTCCTCCACCTAGATGTTTTCATTGTTGTGAACCATGGCAGGTAATTCCTTTTAATAAATACCAGTTCCTTAAGTTATAGAAATGCCAGACCTACAAATTATTATCACTGGGCCAAGTCCTTAGCTGGTGTATGTAGTAGTTCAGGACAGCAATATAGTAAATTCAGGATTCCCTGGTGTGGTGTCCTGACAGGTCTCCTGCTCCGTCAGTGATGACAAACATTCAGCTGTGTACGTTTTCATAGGTTCCCTCAGTATATCATGCCAGCTCTGCGCAGGTAGCTAGCACAATAGACTTCATGAGAGCTCCCAAAGACCACAGATTCAGATAAGATACGAAGGCACCTGAGCAGGGGCGGTCCGTGCATATAGGCCAACTCAGCCATCACCTAGGGTGCAGCGTTAAACGGGGCGCCCAATGATGACGTCACGCCATTGAGGGCTGTGGAGGAGGGGGTGCCGATCGCACATTCCGCCTGGGGCGCCAGCTGCCAGCAGCCCGCCTCGGGCCGCCCCTGCACCTGAGTTAGGTTTATTGTCGAACAAAGTACATTAATAGTACTGTTAGTAGCCAGATGGCCTCCAAGCCCCTATGTATTTGTACCTGGGACAATGGACGTGGTTCAGTCAATAGTATGGATTTTACTATCGCCCCCGAGGCCAGCCAAAGAATTAAGTCAAGGTACCCCAACATTTATAGACAGAAACGAACAACCTATGTTACACACTGTACGTATCATTTTACGCACTTACAACACGTTTGGGAGCTCCCCTTGTACTTTCGTCCAAAGCCTTCACTACCCCTTGTTGTGCTTTCACTCTTGTTGTTTCCAACTATTTTATCATGTACTCAGCTGGGTGTCCCTGTACTGTCCTGATGGAAGGTATTTGCATACTTCATGTGCCTTTATCAGTGCTAGCAGTTCTAGTGCCGAGAGACACTGACTTGCAGGCAAACTTCTGCTTTTGACATCGCCTGTCTACTACTTACATTATAACTCTTGCTTACTTTGGTTTAAGCACCAGGCCCATGCTTCAGGCTCTTTCTTTTTCCTATAGTGTAAATTTGCGTAGAGAACATATGATGTCAGGGGAGCTACACAAAAATTGTACTTGCAAATCTTTTACATGTACAAAGAGCTAGAGTTACAAAGGAATTTGGTCCTCTGGAAAATCACTGGGAGTCACAAAACTGAGGTGAGGTATGTAGGTTCCCTTTACAATTATGAGGTGAATTAGATGCCTCAGAATGGGGTTCAAATAAATCAACCTGCTAGACAGCTCTCCTGTACAGTAGCCAATGGGAGATGCCAGGCCTGGGATGGGAGCATGTGTGTTCTAAACCCAGCTCACTCTGAGAGATGGACACCTAAAACCTCGGTACAACTTTCCTTTTGTAAGAAACGGAAGGAGGAAGGTACAGCTTTCCTCATAGCCTTCAGCGTAGTGGTTGGTTTGGCTATTCACCTGGGCTGTGAGAGACACCCCAATTCAAGCCTCCTCCCCCCACAAGAACAGAAAGCAGGAATTTGAATAAGTATCTGCCACCAGTTAGTTGAGAGAGCCAGAAAAAAACAGAAAAGGAGAATGCCCCTGCTGGTCAGAGCATTTGCCTGGGCTGTGGGAGACCCAGGCTTAAGTCCCCTTCCACCAATGATTATTTAAAAGTTATAGTGGAACAGCTTCAACAGAAGAGACTGAGGGAGTCCTGCCTCAGAATAGCCCAGAGCCCAGTGGCTACAGCAGCCATCTGAGAGGTGGCAGAGCCCTGTTAAAATCCTTTCTCCCACAAAGGGGAGACTTAAACTCAAGAGTCTCTCACACCCCAGGGCTACGTCTACACTGCCCCCGTTTTACGCAAAAAATATGCGAATGAGGCAAAGCATGGAATATCGCCGCACCTCATTTGCATAATTAATGAGGCTCCGTTTTTGTGCAAGAGGCTTTTGGGCAAAAAAACCCCTCTTGTGCAAGAGCCGTTCTTCCTGAAAAAAAATGTGGAAAAAAAAGCCTCTTGCACAAAAATGGAGCCTAATTAATTATGCAAATGTGGCATGGCGATATTCCATGCTTTGCCTCATTTGCATATTTTTTGCACAAATTGGGGCAGTGTAGACATAGCCCAGATGTATATCGCAAGGCGTGGACTAAAACGTATGAGAGAGCTCCTCCTCCCTATCCCCAGGCAGCTTGTGTTCGCCCATCTATAGAGGTCCAGTGCAGTAGAGAAGCTCTGAATGCACTTATTAGATCAGGTCTCATGGGTCAGTTAGGCAGAGGAATGCCTGTGTTCCCCCAGTTCCTGCATCCTTCTGGAGCATCCCATGCCTCTGTGAGGCTGCAGTGCACATGTTGGGCAGGCCTACACTGCAAAATAAGGTCAATTTCTGGGCACCAGATTTTGAGAAGTCGAAGGGCCGTGTTCTCACTATGGGCAAGAATCAAATGTTGTCCAAAGTAGTGCGTCCACATTACAGAGCCTTCCGTCAACTCAGAGTAAGGCACTGTGGGTAGCTCAGCAGTCTGGGCTACACTTCTGATGTCTGCTGGATCCAAAACGCGGCAGCGGATGGTTAGAGGCGTTTGTACCAGCTGCATCCCATAAGACATTCCACTAGTCCCGCCGCAGCTCTGTCTCTTTAAGAGAAGGTGGCTCTTTGTGGAACCCTTGCAACCACAGGGTTCCACGAAGCGCCAGTTGGGAAACACTGGCATACACCGAAGGTCTCTGTAGTGACAATGAAGAAGTGTTCAGTGCATGGCCAAATGTTTGCTTTAAAGCAGGCACTTTACAGCAGGTGCCCAGATGTCTCAGGGGAACATCGAGACACACTTGGTCCAGAGGCAGGCAGGCATGGTAAGAGGCCTGCCAGGCCAGAACCCTGCAGGTGGGAGGGGGCTGATGGCAGAGGGCAGTTTCCCACTGTGGTGGGCATACACTGGGTCCAGCACATGGGGCCTCCCAGAGCCAGTGCTACTTTCCCAGTCAGACCAGGAGACTGCAGGCGGGAGGAAGGGAAGGGGCAAGACAGCTTTCTGCTGTGTTTGGCACATGCCAGGTCTATTGCATGCGGCCGTCTGGGGACACTGCTTCTTTTCCTGACCACAGGAGAGGTGTATGTGTGTCCAGCACTCACAGCCTCCCGAGGAGAATGCTGATAGGTTCCTCTTCTCTCCTCCCTTCAGGTTGCCATGCGAGATATCAGTCTTCTCCGAATCACCGTGAGTGATTGGGAGCAAAAGATGACTGTATGCGGCCATAAACCTGGGCCTTATGCTGCCCTGCTTCATGGTGCCATGATGCCAGACCTGTGGTGTGGGAAGGTGGCCTGCTGCAGAGGACAGAATAAGGCTGGCCTCCCCAAAATCTTTGTCAGAAGGATCAAAGAGTTCATATATGAGAGCTTCATGGAGCTGTGCAGACAAGACTCATTTCACCAAACCTCAATGAGGCCCAAGATTTCCTGGGCACTCCAGGCTAGAGCTTTTCCGCACTTGTAGGAAATGGAGACAGTGTGAACAGAAGTTCTCACTACCGTCGGAGTGTCCAGTGGAACATTGGAGAAGCTTATCTCCTCATTTGCCGCAGTGTGCTGCTCGCTGGCAAGGCTGGCCACACGGGACAGGCCCTTCTACTGTTCCAGGAGCTTTTTGAGTTCTGCGGGAGAGCAGTAGAGGTAGAAGTTGGTGCTAGAGTGTTCAAAGTGGACAGCTGGAGGCCAATAGCATCAACTTTCCGACAACTCTGTGTCTACACCAGCATGACTTTGACCGTGCAAGGTCGGGGAAAGTGTTACTCCTGGTGAAAAGCTGGACTACAGAAATTGACTTCTGCAGTCCTTATGGTCGACGCAATAGGCTTGGTAGTGTGGATGCATCACTTAGAAAATCGACTGTACAGGGCTAAGCGGGAGAAACATAGGTGCCTCAGGAACTTAAGGTCCAAAAATTAGGTGCTGCATGAATGTAGGTGCCTACAGCATTCAGGAGCAGCTGAGAAAGTGCTCTGTGATCCCAGTGCAGCATGTTGCTAGGATTTTGGCCTCTAAATTGGCAATTATGCACCTAGAATTTCTGGTGACTCTAGCCCAAATGTATTGTGTTTGTATTGAGAGTCTAATCACTGAAAGTTCAGCCACCATCAACATATAAAACTGGATCCATTTAAAGCAGGATTGGGGAACATAAGGCACGGGGGTTGGGTGCAGCCCCTGGCTTGCCTGGCTCTGGCTCCTGAGGCTCCGGGCTCCCCCCAGCATTGGGGAGCCCACGCTGGTGAGGGGTGTTTTTTTCTCACTTGTGTGCAGCTCCTGACTGATTTTTCTGTGGGTTAGAGGCTCCTGACCCCAAAAAGGTTCCCCACCCCTGACTTAAAGCAATGAAAGTTTTGTGATTGACATCACTGGTCAAAATGTCAGCCAAAATCTCTCCCCTCAAAGATAAAGGGCCCAAACTCCAGCTGGTCTAAACTGACATAGCTCCATTAGAACTACAACTAGAACTACGCTGAGCTACACCTACTGAAGTTGTGGCAGATTACGTCCTTGTATGCTGAACTGTTTGATCCAATACACAGAAAATATGCAGTTGGAGCCACATTCTGCCATACCAGTTCCCATTGTCTGGTACTCACTCCTCATTAATAGGGCTACCCACAGAGCAAGTACTCAATACGAGTTCAGCTCGTAAAACCCTGCCAACAAAATAAATTCCTTACCACAGGCCCTGCCAGGGCCTTGAATAAACTCCTTAGCACAAGGGAACTTTAGTTACGTTTCCTTGACGTTACTTTGCCATCTGTTGCAGTTCCCTGAAAGTTTACTCTTTTACCGTGTTTGTTCTCTTCTCCTTCTGCTATTCATTCAAAAGGGTTTAATTGACTTTCTGAACATTTAGCAGAGACTGTGCATGGTGAGTGGGTTATTTTAAGTTTATTATTTTAAACAGCTTCTATGGGCATCTACATTTGGGACTTCCTGGCTCTTTAATGGCTTTTAAATGCCACCTATTTTAGACAAGTTGTGTATTGTTTCTTTCTCAGGAAATAATCCTTTTTCCAGTCCAGGAAAATTTTAATATATTATATGCCACCTGAGTTCAGTTTCCAGGTGTGCTGGGAATAACCTTGAGCAAGTTACAGCCCTTCCTGGGCCCCAGTGTTTCCATCTGTAAAATGAAAATAATTCTGATCACTTTTTTTAAAATGCTTTGAGACCTATGGATGAAAAGCCCCATAGGGAGGGAGGTATTAATTTTGGTCATTATTGTCTTTCCTAATTTTCCAAGAAGTCACACTTTCCTTCCATACAGTAAGCTTTGTGTGCTCATGGATATTTCTTTGAATACTGAGCTTTGGTCATAAATTATAATGTGCCAAAATCTGCAAAGTTATAACCTGCAACCTGACTGACATAAAGGTAGTTTCACAGGTGGCACTGATAGTCAAACTGGGTTCCATACGCTTTTTACTCATTAGTTATCAGCTTTAACTTCACATAGGAGAAAAGAAAATTTGTCAAAAATACTTCCTGGGTAAGTTAGTGCTGCAATGTACATGTAGTTATTAAAAGATCAGCTAAAGCTCTCACATGGCTCTCACTGATAGAATCTCTTTTCTGCAGTGAGTGAATGGCTTGCCAGGAGGGCTAGATGATATCCCCTATCTTTAGTGGCTGTTCAAGGTGAGATGTTTCCTATGGCTGAGCAAAGACTAATCCTTTCAATAAGACTCTAACAACAGGCAAAAAGGTATAGGATTTAGCATCTCATCAAATGCAGTGTAAATGATGGTGTATTTCTCAAAGAAAGACCTTGGTTTTCAGTATATTTTCATTTCCTGAGACTGTTTTTCCAGCATTCTGACTCAACTGTCTAGAGCAAACATTCAATTATACCCTGCAGCTATTTCCAGAGAAATAAACAAGGTTAGCCTTCATTGGCAGAAACTTGAAATCATACAAAATGCTTTTGGCATTCATTACTTGCAATCAACTGTTTGAGAACAAATAAAAATGCAGCCAGCATAAACAGCAAGTATTTGTGGCATTGTGGGGCTCGAGTCAGAAAGCAAAGCTAATATTTCAGAATGGAAAGGGTTAAATGGAATAGGGATCCTGGCTATCCTGCATTTAAAGTAGAGAAAGTTTCCAGTAAGGTTGGTTGGTTAAAATAGTCATGAATCTTGGATGAGTCAAAGATACACTATTAGCTTTATGCTAGAAACAGCAAATTGCCTTAATTATGAGAATCAATAGCTAGCCCGCAGAGTTTCATCTTTGCATACATGCTTCAGTTACCATGTGTGTGCACTTCTTACTCCAGGCAGACTGTTTCTTTGAGTTCAGTAACTTATTCATAATGAATTCTATACGGGAACAATTTCACACCTTTTTCTGCTTGAAAATTGCCCCAAAGCCCATCAAGCCATTTGTGATTCAAAATTATTCTCTGAATAAAACCTGTGGATAAGTCTTGGTTCGTAGCATGTTAAGTTTTATAGTGAGTATTCAAGAGCTGACGATCAAGCTATTTTGCTTGAAAACACGGGTCCAACAGTTCTGCATACTGATTTGATGAGCATACTAGTTAGAATCAGGTTTCCAATACAAATTACGGTGATTACAAATTTTTACAGTTATGCTCAGTGACTATTCTGCAACAGTAGCCAAATATTGCTTTTAATCTAAATATATCTGCTAGTAAATTAGTTTGCAAGAATATTAGTGGCAAGTGACACAAAGGGTATTCGGACAATCAAATGTATAGTCCCAGAATGTAGGGACTTTTTTCATTATTTTTCCTCTGGCTTTTATGGTACCCATTTAAGCCTAACAGTTCAGAAATCTGTGGGTTTTATGCAGATGATACATTGACTCAATTTGCACACTTGATATGTTTTCTCCTTGCATACTGACACTTTATTTATTGAAAATGTGTTTTTCTTTTCCATGCCTGTTCCCACATTGGTTTCAATTTCCTGCTGTTGCGATAGGCATAGTGTAAAAATTGGTGAAAATAAAGTGTCTTAAAATTGGTTATGTGCCCTTAGGTTCTAGTAAAACTGAAGCAGAAGTGCAAACTGAAGTTAAATATCTTGGCGTATGATTTAAAAAATATTCTTGGCTACCAGATAGCGTCTCTCCTAGCAAAATAAATGAAGGGGTGTAAGGAATCTTGACAGCATAAGAACATAAGAACAGCCATACTGGGCCAGACCAAAGGTCCATCTAGCCCAGTAACCTGTCTGCCGCCAGTGGCCAATACCAGATGCCCCAGAGGGAGGGATCACAACAGGTAGTCCTCATATGATCCCTCCCCTGTCACCCACCTCCAGAGAAACAGAGGCTAGGGACACCATTCCTACCCATCCTGGCTAATAGCCATTTATGGACCTAACCTCCATGAATCTATCTAGTTCTTTTTTGAACCCTGTTAAAGTTCTAGCCTTCACCGCATCCTCTGGCAAGGAGTTCCACAGGTGGACTGTGCACTGAGTAAAGAAAAACTTCCTTTTGTTTGTTTTAAACCTGCTGCCTATTAATTTCATTTGGTGACCCCTAGTTCTTTTATTGTGGGAATAAGTAAATAACTTTTCCTTATTCACTTTTTCCACACCAGTCATGATTTTATAGACAGCACAGTGAGGGGCAGGAAGGGAATGCTCTGTCTCAGCCAAATCAGGAAGAAAACTATGTTAACTTCCTTAATGATTTTACAGTATCTACATCAGCCAAAGATGGGGGAGCCCAGGATTCTGGATCATTCTGGGGGAGACACGCTTCTAGATCTCAGGTGCTTTTTGGATCTAGCTCGCTGAAATCTAGAAATTCTTTCCAGGCCCTGCTTAGCCGTTACTGCTGGTCCTGCTCCCACAGTGATAGCCCCCTCCTTACCATATAGTCTCCAAACTGAGGACTTACAGGATGTGGGGTAAGACACTCTACTCAGACTGGGACAAGAGAGCTGAGACCATAGACACAAGGTGTGTTTGTATGTAGATCTTCATTTTATCAACCATCATATAACAGTGTGAAGGGGAAAATTCATCCCAGGTGCTCATAGGTAAAATGAATGTAGAAGTGACTATGAGATGGAATTAACTCCCCAACTCTCTGAGAAGTACATCTACACAGCACAGTTATTTCGGGATACCGGAGGTCTCCCAAAATAGCTGCCCCGCGTCTTAACAAGCCGCCCATTATTTCAAAATATTTTTCAAAATAACAGGCCCACTATTTCGGCATCCCTGTAACCCTCGTTGCACAAGAGTTAAGGGATGTCTCAAAATAGTGCGTTATTTCAAAATCTGGCACTGTGTAGACGCGCCAAATTTCAAAATAAGCTATTTTGAAATAGAATCTAAATAAGATATGCAATTTGCCTAGTGCAAATTGCGTATCTTATTTCGAGTTTAGGGTGCTGTGTAGATGCATGCCAGCAGACTAAAATGCTGTAACACAGTTGCTCATCTTCTTTGAATTTCAGTCACAATACTGTAAACCCCGGTGTTCAAACAATCAGGCCCCAAAAGAATTGTGTATTTTTTTTTAAATGTAGACTCTTTTTATTTGCCTTTGAGCTCTGGTGCTTTTAACATGCGTTCAGGTCACATTTTCAATCTTTTCTCTAACACCGGTTGGGCTAGAAACTTAGTACTTAAAAAAATGAAACCTGAGACACTCTCGTAGTCACACGATTCCAGGACCTGGGACCTTAAGAAAAACAACTAATACTGTTCTGCTTTCCCTTTGCATGCTGCTGGATCAGAGTAGCTGTGAAGGCCATGATTCTAACTTCCCACCAGGCCTCTCTTCTTGCAAGCCAAGATTGTTTGGAGCCAGCACAAAGTTCCATTCCCCACACAATGTAAACTAAAAACTGACGGGGTGAAATTTTGGTCTCACTGAAATCAATGGGAGTTTACCAATTTGCTGCAATGGAGACAGGATTTCCCCATAGTTCTTACAATCATCTGAACTTGTCAGGACTACATACATCATGGTCATGTTGTAGTTGATTTACATAGCATCATACCCAATAATCCACAATGCTGCATGTGAAATTATTGCAACATCAGGTCCATAAGGAGTAATCCAATGCCATCCATATAAATATATTGACAAATTAAAATGCTATTGAAAATCTTACTTTTTCCGAAGTAACAATGTAATTTTGACTTTGCAGTCTGAATGTACACCAATATAACACTTTAAAAAAGTAATCTCCCCATATATTTTTGCAGTTATATAGTCAAAGGTTTAGGAAAACAGCATCCTACAAATCACATCTGCTACATAACTACATATCATTGTTATATCATAGAATCATAGAATCCTAGGCTGAAAGAGACCTCGGGAGGTCATCGAGTCCAGTCCCCTACCCAAAGCAGGACCAACCCAACTAAATCATCCTAGCCAGGGCTTTGTCAAGCTGAGACTTAAAAACCTCTAGAGATGGAGATTCCACCACCTCCCTAGGAAACCCATTCCAGTGCCTCACCACCCTCCTAGTGACATAGATTTTCCAAATATCCAACCTAGACCTCCCCCACTCTAACTTGAGCCCATTGCTCCTTGTTCTGCCATCCGTCACCACTGTGAACAGCCTCTCTCCATCCTCTTTGGAACCTCCTGTCAGGAAGTTGAAGGCTGCTACCGCTCCCCCCTCACTCTTCTCTTCTGCAGACTAAATAAGCCCAAATCCCTCAGCTTCTCCTGGTAGGTCATATGCTCCATTCCCCTAATCATTTTGGTTGCCCTCTGCTGGACCCTCACCATTACATCCACATTCTTTCCGTGGCGGGGGGGGTCCAGAATTGGACGCATAATATATATAATGGCATCGCATTATAGACCTATAAATACTGGGCCATATTCTCAAATTTTATACATTTCCATTGCCTTCAATACATACACCAGCTGGCATTCTGGCCCTGCAACCATAGTGGAACTTTTGCACTGTGCATGTACCATGCAAACTATATTGTTTTTATTGCGAATCAAACTAGAAACTCATCCTCAGTGAGAATAAGCTGTTTGGAAAGCTTTGATTTTTTTTTTTTTTAGCTCTGCCATTTTTTAGCACTGAGTGCATGCAAAAAATCTTAATCTTTTTCACAGATGGACAGAGGAATTATGACTGTGTCGCAGCAAACTGACAATGATAAATTTAAACCATTTGTAGATTTTCAGCAACAATTTGGCCTGTCCTGCTCCAGCACATGAAAATATCTTAATTTAGAGCATTTACTTACAAAAGTATTTGGAACAGAGGCCCAAAACCCTCAGAACTTTTTTTTTAAGGAAATGTTGATTTACTAAGCCAGAAGTACCCTTTCATGATTTTCTGGCCCCAAAAACTCTGCCAATGTTTATTTGAGAATTGCTTGGAATAGAGATTAGAATACACAACCCAATGGAACACATTGTATCTAGTGTTTTTTTAAAAGTAACTATAGCCATGAGACTACAGGTTGGTCACCAAAAAAAACTTTTTTCAAATATATTGGTCCCTATGCGGTTAATGGTAATGGGCCTCATACATGCTAACCACTACTGGAAATAGTAGTAGAGATGTAGCCGTGTTAGTCTGGTCTTGCTGAAACAAAAGACAGGACTATGCAGCACTTTAAAGACTAACAAGATGGTTTATTAGGCGATGAGCTTTTGTGGACCAGACCCACTTCCTCAGATCAAATTGTGGAAGAAAATTGGCATGACCATATATACCAAAGGGATACAATAAAAAAAAAGTGAACATATATAAAATAGACAAATCAGATTTTAGAACAGAGGGGGGGATGAGGGGAGGAGGTTAATGTCTATGAGGTAATGATATTAGAGGTGATAATTGGGGAAGCTATCTTTGTAATGGGTGAGATAATTAGCATCTTTGTTAAGACCCATTCGTAAAGTGTCAAATTTAAACATGAATGACAGTTCAGAGGCTTCTCTTTGAAATCTTGTGTTAAAGCCTCTTTGAAGCAGGATGCAGGTAGTAAGGTCATTGAGACAATGCCCAAGCTGGTTGAAATGGCAAGAAACTGTTTTTTCTTTGTGAAACTGTCTGATGTCTGTTTTGTGTGCATTGATTCTTTGGCAAAGTGTCTGAGAAGTTTGTCCAATATACATAGCAGACGGAGACTGTTGGCACATGATGGCATAAATTATATTTCTGGATGAGCAGGAATATGTGTTCTTGATCTTATAACTAAAATGGTTAGGTCCAATGATGGTGTCAGCAGAGTAAATATGTGGACAAAGCTGGCAACGGGGTTTGTTGGAAGGGAAAGTTCCAGGGTTGGTATTAGTGTGGTATGTCCTGTGGTTGTTGGTAAGAATCATCCTGAGGTTAGGTGGCTGTCTATAGGAGACTATGGGTCTGTCTCCCAGAGCCTCTCGGAGGGTAGTATCCTGTTCCAGTATAGGTTGTAGTTTATTGATAATGCGTTGGACGGGTTTAAGTTGGGGGGTATAGGTGATAACAAGTGGTGTTCTATTGTTGGTTTTCTTGGGTCTGTCTTGAAGTAGATGTTTCTGGGTATTCATCTGGCTCTTTCAATTTGTTTTTTTATTTCTCCGGGTGGGTAATTGAGATTTATAAATGCTTGGTAAAGATCCTGAAGTTTCTGGTCTCTGTCAGTGGGTTTAGAGCAGATGCGGTTGTATCAAAGGGCTTTGCTATCGACGATGGATCGTATGGTGTGTTCTGGATGGGAGCTGGAGGCATGTAGAGTATGAGTCAGTGGGTTTTCTGTAGAGAGTGGTATCTAATTTACCATTGGTGATTTGTACTGTGGTGTCCAGGAAATGGATCTCTCGTGTAGAATGGTCCAGGCTGAGATTGATGGTGGGGTGTAGGTTGTTAAAGTCTCTGTGGAATGCATCCAGTGTTTCTTGGCCATGGGTCCAGATCATAAAGATGTCATCGATGTAGCGTAAGTAGAGAAGGGGTAAAAGGGGACAGGATCTGAGGAAACGTTGTTCTAAGTCAGCCATAAAGATGTTAGCGTACTGTGGGGCCATACGGGTACCCATGGCTGTGCCGCTGATCTGGAGGTATAAGTTGTCCTCAAATTGGAAATAATTGTAGGTGAGAACAAAGTTACATAGGTCTGCTACCAGATTGGCAGTAATATCCTCTGGGATAGTGTTTCTAATTGCTTGTAATCCGTCTACGCAACCAACACTCCCAGCTATCTCCGAGATACTACTGACTTCCTGAGAAAACTACAAAACATTGATAACCTCCCTTATAACACCATCCTCGCTACCATGGATGTAGAAGCTCTATACACCAACATCCCACATAAAGATTTAAAGTGCTGCATAGTCCTGTCTTTTGTTTCACTACTGAAAATGTAACTCCCTTGGTCCTACACTAACTAATTTGTTTTGGGATTGCCTCATATCAGGAATTTCTGGTATGAGGTGGGTCAAAGAACTAGTTTATCTTGGATGCCAAAGTAGAGCCTTACCTCTTATGTTTCATTCTTGGGTATCTTCCTGATACCTAGAGGTTACCTGCTAACAAGGCAGCATGGTTCCAACATACAATTTTGACCACTAAAAAATTAATCCCACAAAAATGGAAAAGTCAATTCCAACCAACCAAACACTGATACCTAGCTCAGTGATATGATTGACTTTGCAGCTAATGAATGATTGGCATTTCTCCAAAGGGGAATGCCTGAAAAATCAAAGCAATTTAGGCTGGCTTTTTAAAGACTTCTGACTAATGTAGGACCTTGAAGATAGATATGTCACTTCCCCTCTTTTTACTCTTGTGTACTTTCTTGTGTATTATGATGAATCTAGGTTGTGGTATATTTGTTGTGTTTGGAAAACATAAAATAAATAAAAATCTTTTTCACATCAGCCACCCTCAGCTCTATAGTGTTCTCATGCTGTGCACCCAAATTTGTAAGACTCATTTTACCTTAAGGAAACATCAAATGAGTGCCTGAGATCACCCTGAAAGCAGAAGACTGGGCAGCAACTCAGCAAAGGAGCAGACTAGTAGGAACTCTACCAACAGTTCTTCCACATTTATCCAAATGGATCAAATCTTCAAAAGTCCTTGAATTTCCCTATAAAGGAAGTAATTCAGGCCTGGCTTGCTCAGTTTATTTAATTTTTTTCTTTCTGAATTAATTTTGTTAATGCTTCTCGTTATGATCCAAATATTTTTAAATTACCATTTACATTTTTCACCCACAAGGTGAAAAAGGACTTCTACAAATCCAAAATTTATGGGACCAGATCCTCAGCTGGGGTAAACAGGTAGAATACCATTCACTTCTGGGAAGCTGTCTCTTTTTGCACCAACTAAAAATGTGGCACATGGCAATTAAAAGATTTATAGCATTGAGCCATATATACCCATGTGATCCCGAAAAAAAGACTTTATCAACCTAAAAATAATATTGTGTATAGGCTCTCTGCAAATAAATTGTATCTGCCTGATATGAGGCCAAGCAAAACACATAAAGCCCCAATATCTGGAATTTTTGTACACAGCAGAATAATTAGTGTGTCATCCATAATATGTTGAAGAAAGTTAAGTAAACAATCCTAGTTGATAGGTCAATATTTACCAGGAATTACTGCATGGCTTCAGATACTACAATATTTCCCTCTGACAGAACAGAAAATACTTTTAGTTACATTATCTTTTTTAACTGTAACTGCTTTTTTTAGCAGAAAACCTTAATGAGAAAGAAGTTCTGCATTTAGAGTCTGATCAAAAATCCATTGAAGTCTATCATTTTTACTAAAGATTTAAAGCATCGTTCTGGCTTTGGTTCTTGCCTTGTTCAGAACAAACTACTACAAATGTTTACTCTTAATCCATTTCACTTATTCTATAATATGATTTCTTGGTTGTTTTGCTCTATATTTTTCACATCTTACTACTTGCATATGGACGTCATATTCATAGCAGCTGGGTTTTCAGCAGCTTGCTCTTTTTCTAAGAAAATTTGTCTGAGAAGTTTGCTTTTTGAATTAAAATGAGCTAATTGCCACGTGCTGAATCACCTTTTGCCTGTGTGCTTTATCGGTACTTTTATTTTGATTAGCAAAAAAAAAAAAAGAAATGCTTAACAAACTGAAAGGGGCCACTGCATTGGGCAAGCTGATTTTCAACACTGCAAAACTACCAGCTTCTTTGAAAGCTAAGCTGAGCATTATTCAATGTTGTAGGTAGCTGCACTGCCCCAGGCAGGAATTGCTGTCCAGAGTCAAACTTCTCCCCTTTCCATCATGCATCTGATGAGGGAAGGGGCAGAGAATGAGGGAGTTGTTACAGCTCTTCACTAGGTATATGTCTCTAAAGGTAGGACTGATTAGGCCAACAAAGTGGAGGTACAGCACTATTACTATATTTAATAGAGGGTACATCTAAACTACATCCCTTTTTCAATAAAGGGATGTGAATTAGATGTATCAAAATTGTAAATGAAGCTGGGATTTGAATTTCCTGTGCTTCATTTACATAATGGCGGCCACGGCTTTTTTTTTTTTGAAAAGCCGCTTTTCGGGAAAAAAAACCACGGTCAAGATGGGGATCTTTTGACAGAAATGTCCCATTTTGAAAGATCCTGTAACCCTCAAAAATTGTTGAGAGATCCCCGTCTTGACTGCGGGTGGTTTTGTTGTTGTTGTTGTTGGGTTTTTTTGGGTTTTTTTTCGAAAAAAAGCCACGTCTGCCATTATGTAAATGAAGCTCAGGAAATTCAAATACTGGCTTCATTTACAATTTTGACACATCGAAAAAGGGATGTAGTTTAGATGTACCCAGAATATAGTGAGATAGGTCTTCTGAGTGGACAGCACCACATAGTTTCATCCTCATGGGTACAAATCCCAAGCTATAAAAATACAAAAATATCATTGTATATTACTAGCCTCCAGAACAAGCAAATGATACTGAAAACACAAAGTTGGGAGGTAGCAAAGAGACAGAAGAAAGCTAACCAAATTATAAAAGCTCATCAGATCAAAACTGGCCAATTGATACTGCATGGCAAAAGTTCAGAGAAGTAATTTCTCAAAACTATCAATGATTGCTTCTTGATATAACAAGTTCTAGAGCAGAAAGGGATGAAACATTAACACAGCACAATACTAAAATGACATACTATAAAAAGAGATTTCAATAAAATTAGAAAGCTAATCAAAAAGGCCTTCAATTGAAACATAAAAGAACCAAAGTAGAGGACGGAAATTTCACTTAGGCAGAATTTAGTAAGTTCAACATTTACCTTCATTCTGATCAAGAACAAAACCCACATTTTCTAAGTTTTCTTTAAAAGAAAATCCATCCTTTTTCCACTGATAAATGGCCAAGTTTAAGAGAGTACTCAAGCTAAATCTGAGATACTTCAACATCTAGAAATCTTATCCTCATGAAGCCAGTAAAAAGGTGCATAAGTGGTTTGAATGTATTGTTACAGCATGTAGTAAGTAAGAAAACAGAAAGATGGTATTTAGGAACAAATAGCTAATATTCTAGAAACAATTGTATCTATATCTATATCTAGAGAGAGATGATGTGCAGAAAGCCTATATGAGTATCTGTGGGTCTTCTGGGTTACCAAAGATTAAAAACAGCAAATGAAGACATTGCTGAGAAGTTGTGTGACTTATCTGCAACATTCTTCACCATAGAACATCTTTGGGAGATAGTGGGATGGAGGATGACCCTATGGTCAGAGCACTAGCTTATTATTCCCGTTGTGGCTCTAGTCTGTGGTTTGGCAGTAATACCTAGTGACTTGAGTCCACAACTGGCAGAGGGGCCTAGTGGATCAAGTCTCTGGGTTGTCAGTAACACCTAGTAGTTCAAGTCCATGTGTGGACAGTAGGAGAATCTGGGCTTTCCCACTCCTCTGGGATCCAACCATGGGTACTGTACTACTTGGACTGGCAGTTCATGAGTGTTGCCCAGGCAGTGGTATCACCCAACCTGCTCCCTGGGTCACTTCCTACCACACACCTCTTGCCCCTACAGAGGCCTAGCTGGGGTCTGGTAGTTCTTCCCCTTCACTCATGGGCTGCTGTCTCTGTGGTAATGGCTCGCAGCTCTGTGTTCAGCTCTGTTTGGGGTGACACGAGATTCCTTCTGAGTCCTTGCATGAGATAACACTGCAGGTCTACTCTTTTGTACTGACCACTATGAGCTGTGCCCTTTTGCGTGCCCCCTCCATTGCGAGCATACCCAGCAGACACTGCTGGGCAGAGCCTCCTGAGCCCAGAGCTATTCCTTATCCCACTGTTGCCCATCACACACTCCTATGTTGGTGCTTTGCTCTTCTAGCAAGAAAAACGGGGCACTGTCAAAAATGTAGGCATTAGAAGAAGAGATGTTAAAACAAACTGGTAAATTAAAAAGCAATAAATCACAAATCACATGGCCCAGATGCCATGCATCCAAGAATTCTAAAGGACTTTCTGACTATGTCTCGACTACAGCCAGATCTGTCGACAAAGCAAGCCGCTTTTTCTACAGAGAGTCTAGACGCTCTCTTGAAAACGCACAGTGTCGATGCAACAGCGCCTTTTGTCGACAGAACTCTGTCGACAAAAGGCGTTATTCCTTGCAGAATGAAGTTTACCGCCATCAACAAAACTGCCATGTTCTGTTGACTTACTGTCAACAGAACTCGGCGGTAGTGTAGATGCAGGTTTAGTTTTGTTAACAAAAGTCCACTTTTGTCGACAAAACCCTGTAATGTAGACACACCCTAAGAATGATGTGGCTACACTGACAGCAAAAATATTAACCCTCCCATTTAAAACAGCTGCTTTTGTAAGCAACTGGAAGGTAGTAAGAGTTGTACTGTATTTTAAAAAGCAGCTGTAGAGATTCCCCATGGAATTGCAGACCAATAAACTTTAAAAACCTAGCTGGTAAATCAGTAGGAAAGTAAGAATAAAATAATAAAGCGCCTGGAAGATCATGATATGAAATGGTCTAAGAGCATGGTTTCTACAAAGGAAAATCATGGTTCACTTAGGCTTTGTCTATACTGCACAGTTATTTCAGAATAAGCTATTCCGGAATAGTTATTCTGAAATAGCTTATTTCAAAATAGCACATCTACACTGCAGGAAAGCCTCAAAATTAATCCAAGGCAGGCTTCTCTCATGTAAACATGCTATCTCGATTTAGAGCCCCAGGAGGAATAAGTTTAAAAGGCCCTGGTGAGGGGCTATTTTGAAATAGCAGAAATAGCGTCCATACAGCCCCTATTCTGAAATAACTATTTCAGAATAGATGTTATTCATCGTAGAATGAGGTTTACAGAAGTTGGAATAAGCTGTCCGTTATTTCGAAATGATTTTGAAATAATAGAATTGCTGTGTAGACACTCGCATAGTTACTTTGGAATAATGGCCATTATTCCAGAATAACTATGTTGTGTAGACACTCCCACAGAATTCTCTGAAGGAGCAGATAAAGGAAAACCAGTTACCATAATGCTGTATTTAGACTTTCAAAAGGTCTTGAAAAGAGATTACTAAAGAAATTAAGTAGTTCTGGGGTGATCAAAAAACGGATTCAGAGACAGAAAACAAAGAGTAGGAATAAATTATCAAATATCATTATGGCCAAAAATTAACAGCAGGATGCTTCACGAATCTATATTAAGACCATTGTTGTTTAATATATAGTAATGATCTGGAGACTTGGGTGATCAAAGGAATGCACATTTGCAAGGAAAAAATTGCTAGGTTCTAACTGATTTGTGCTGATGTAGTAAATGGATCAGGACATCATTGTGTTTAGGTTAATGAAGACATCTGCTCTGTGTGCAGCTATGGTCAAAAATCACACAAAATGTTAGCATGCGTAACTAATGGAATGGAGAAAAATACTGAAAATATTATAATGACATTTTATAAATCATTGCTTTTCCCTCATCTGGAATACTGTGTTCAGTACAGGTCACACCATCCAAAAAAGGATACAGCAGAATTAGAGGGGGTTCTTGGAAGTTTGATGAAAATTATTGGAGGTATGGAGAAGCTCTCATATGAACAAAGTTAAAAGTTTAAGATTGCTTACATTAGAAAAAAAATGAGAGGACATGATAAAAGTATAAAATAATGTTATGGAGAATCCCAATATTCTGTCTCTATCACTCATGAACACAAGCACAAGGAACATTTATTTAAAATAAACTGTCATGACATATAACTAGACTTCAGGACTCATTGCCTCAGGATAGCATTGTGGACAAGAACTAAGCAAGAAGCAGAAAGAAATTGGACATTTATATGAATAGCAACAATATCTAGAATTAGAATAGGTAATGCTAATCATTTTTGTAGGAGATAGAAAACCCCATGATTGAGGGCTTAAACTGATCTCTATTAGAGTTAGGACAAGACTATCATAGAAGGCAGGTTCTCCCACATCTGCCATCTGCATGGTTTCTTATATCTTCCTCTGATACATCTGAAACTGGCTACTGTATCAGATTGGCTATTGTCTCAGACTCAAGTGTAATCCTAGCATGGCAAGTCCTATGCCCTTATGTATGACATACTCTACTACTTGTCCTGACTCAACTCCTTTGCAGGCCAGCATGTAGAAGTAGGAAATGCACTCTTCACCATTTTTCACCTATGTGGAGTGGAGAATAGTACCAAGCATACATCCCCTGTTCATGGACACCATTCCAAGCATTGCTAAAATGCAAAATACATAGGAACATGTTTATTGAGATAATTCTTACTTCCACTCACTCCCATGCATGGCCATGTTGGAGTCAATCACAAATTTGTTCAAACTGGGCCATATTCTGTCCTCAGGAGTGTGTATGCAACTTCCTTTGAAGGCACTGGACTAGATCTCACAGCTGACTGAAAAAATAAGAAAAAGAAACAGGGATTGCATTTGTACTGGCCTTCAGGTATGGAAGGCGAGAGACTGGGGCCTTTCTGTGCAATAGTCCAGGACTTCTCCCTTCATGATCTCAAGCAGTGTTTTATTTAGTCAGAATTTGGCTGCATAAGAATTTGCATAGGACTTTGGTATGAAATGTTAAAATTGGGGTAATAATATTTATTTACCTTACTGGTCTTTTAAATTTAATGTGTACCATCAGATCTTCAAATGGATGGCAATACACTAGAAAGCTATTATTTAGTTATATTTTCATTTCCATGGAGGATGTTTTTCTGACCCAACCCCATCCCTTAAGAGAACTACAGCTAAACCATAGGCATGTTCATATACATCTGAGTCACAATATTTTTTAGTTAATGTGTGCAACCCGTTTGTCAGAGGAAATGGGGTTAAATACATTTTAGTGTTGTTTTCATTTCTAGTAACATAAATAATATGAATCATTTTTCATGAAGAACCCTAACCAGTTTTAAAACAATTAAAGAGACTGAAGAAATGGAAAGAATATCATCTACAATGAGAAAGCAACAAGACACAGAGAGAGGTATTTGAATGTATATCCTCATTGACTAATTTAAATGGATGGTATAAGCCTTCAAAAGCATACTTGGGAGAGTTATCGCTTGTATCTGCCAATCTTATTGTACTCTTTATACTGTCTGTATTACCTTGTACCTCGTGTGATATTATACAAATGGGAAATGAATATTTCCAGAATATTGTTAAAAAACTACACAAAACCCTGAAGTCATTTTCTCTCTTGACCAATTTTAAGAGCAGTAATTTATCTTCCTCACATTCCCTGTCTGCCTTTCTTGGAACAGTCATGCAGCAGCTTGTCAGACTCATAACAAACAGATGAAAAATTTGGATCTGAAGTATTTGTCACCTATGCAACAGAATTCAGAGAATAGACATCTGACCTATTTTTGCTAAGCAGTGTTGTGCAGCCATTTATATATATAAAAAAACCAAGTCATTTCCCTGACCAGCGGTCAAATTACATTTCTATCACAGGTTTAGAAAATCAGCTTTTTTTTTTTCAATGCCTCAAATTAAATGTGATATGGAAACCTGTCAGACACTTTCCATTATGCTGTGCCATTTAAATTGGCTGTGTATATGAACTGTGTATATCACAATTACAAGGCAGGCTAAGAACGATCATACATCACACATAAATTCTAATTGTTTTCAGGATAAATAGTGAGAGTGGCATGCCCTCTCTCACTGTTTTAAAATAATCATTTTTATTTCCAATGGCAAAAATATAGTAAATCAAACAAACTTTTTTTTTTTGTAGGTTTCAAAAACTGTAGGTTACACAAAGCAGCAAAATTAGACGTCCATGTTTTGGCCTCTTGAAGGCTTCATCAGAAAACAGTAACAATATCTGTTCTCAGCAACAGTGAAACAATAACTTACTTCCTGCTCTGATATTGTCATTTAACTTCATGTTGTGCTATCAATTATCACTTGAGATCACATTGGATTGCTGCTGTGTCATGGGTTTGCTTCATTATATCAAAGTCTCCTTTCCAATATTCCTCTTATTTTAAAGGCAAATATGCATTACAGATTGAATCTTTCTAGTCTGGCATTCTCTGATCCAGCAATATCCATGATCTGGAATTATTTTAGTTAGCCAGATGTCCTCTTGGTGGTGTGGCCAAGTTTCCCATGTTCCCATAAAGTTTGTTTACAGCCACCAGTCCTGGCTCTCAGTGTTCTGTGCTGTTAGTTAGCTCTAATTTACTTCTAAATGTCTTCTAAGAGCCCAGCAAGCAATAGGAGTGTTGATAATGTTGCTCGACAGTATTGACCTCTGATGGTTTGGCAAATTCTCTGGTTTGACACCGGTCGGGTCCCAAAGGTGCTAAACGAGAGAGGTTCAACCTGTATTATCACTTCTCAAGGAAACTTTTAACTCAACCACATCCCAGCAGTGGTGGAAAGAAAATAAGAATTATGCCTGACATCCTTTGGGTGAGATGTAAACTAATGTCGCAACAATTTGTGGTCATCAGGAAACCCAAGGCATTATTTTGTCAGAATAGGAGCATGATGTCCTGGCCAATTCAAACTCAGGTATATTCTGCCCACCTAAATTCCTTTTGCAGGTTCAGCTGGATACAGTATTCTTTTCTCCCAGATTGTTCCTGCTCCCTGAAGTCAATGGCAGCAGACTGGGCACATTATATCATAAACTACTACATTCCACCCCAGAGCTGGCTGCATCTGAGGTCAATGCTTATTGGAAGAGACTGGGAGTGTCTTTGGTGTGTCTGGGAGCAACCAAAACAAACCCACCTTGGGTGGAGAGGGGCACAGAGGTCTCAAGCAACCACTTGGGCAGTGCTACTCATGGTGAGGAGATAGATGGGGCTGTGTCTGCTTGCTACTGGAGGTGAGTAGCCATTCTGGGCTCTGTCCCAACCTCACCATTACCTCGTGAGTGTGTTCTCTGATGATACTGGAGGGCTAGGCCAATTGCCTAATTTTGTTTGAGATCTAGAAGGACTTTTTTCCCATGTGGTAGAAATGACAAACTTGTGTGGGTTTCTTCATCTTCCACCTGGCATCCTGGAAGTTCCAAGGTTGAAGTTTAAATGGTTGTAACTTTGCTGGGTTCCAGTACAATTGGTGTGTTAACGGGGTCCAATATGAGGTCCCTGTAACCCAAAAGGTGATTTAGGCATGGATCCATAACACAACATTGCACAGCAAAGGGCTACAACTCTATGTCACATGCATCATATGGCTTCTCTACTCCTACTTCTAACTCCTGTGTGGAGGAGAGAAGCAAGTCGGGACTGTGACTTCCAGCAAAGATCCCTGGCACATTTAAGTGTGTGGAGAAGCCATTGCCTTCATACCCACCTAGAAGCTAAGGCCATTGGTGCCCAGTTCAAATCTGGACTAGACCAACTCTGCCAGGTAATCTGAGGAAGTGGTTATTTATTGTTTTAATGAAGTTGTGCCATCTGCATTTAACCATACGATGGGTACACAATTCAGGTCAGCATCAATGGGGGCCATGTACCAGGGCTGAAGTTATTCCTATTCCTGATCCCTTAACCTCAGAAATATTCTGAGGTTTTATTAGTGCTTTGAGACCCGCATATGAAAATGTCCTATTGTGTGGAAGAGCAAAATATTTTGATACCTAAAACCTATAGGGAATAAGGTTAAGGATTAAAAAGGTCATCTGAAAGACTCATACCTCAGAGATATGCCTATCCCAAAAAGTTAATTGTAGGATAAGCATCAAATAGTCAAAGTGAGGACAAAGATGCTAACTCCTTATCTGGATAATGATAAAGATGAGTTTGGGCCGCTTTCAGTTTCTTCCATGAATAAAAACAAATAAAGCCAATCCATATTTGTATTGACTAACCAAAAAAATTAGAATCAGCCACAAATTGTTCCTAACAGATGGCTGAGATATATTAAGCTTGAGACTCTGTCATTTACCATAACCTCCGATCTGTGTTTCCTCTGAAAACCTACTTTCTGAACTGTGAAGAACTTCAGTAATATATAAAAGAGACAGTTGACCTACTTGGCCTGTAAATGCCTGTTCCAGGAAAGTAGAAATAGGGGGTACTGTCTGTTCTGTCATGGGTCTTCACTTATTTATTTCCATTTTCCCCCTCCGTCTATCCATGCCCAATAAGGAAAGTGAATGTTGGTCCTATTTGTTATGGATGGTAAAATCAAACAACATTTCTCCTTCCACTTGACAGCATTCATCTGCACACAATAGGAGTAAAATTAATTATCTTTCTATTTTCTCCCTCCCAGTCCTGAGATGAATATTGGCAGCCACATGTTTGCTGTAAAGCTCTCATGAATAAAGAAGCACTCTGTTCCTTCAACCAGAAAATG
This sequence comes from Pelochelys cantorii, assembly GCA_032595735.1. Classification (NCBI taxonomy): domain Eukaryota; kingdom Metazoa; phylum Chordata; order Testudines; family Trionychidae; genus Pelochelys; species Pelochelys cantorii. Next base: position 40,291,862 of record CM064329.1, on the reverse strand, counting down.
AATTATTTCCCATATACAGTTATCTTTCCTCTTCATTTTCGCTTGCTGTTATTCAAGCTATTGGGATCTAATAAAATGCACTATTTTTAAATTCATGGAACTAGAGAGGTGCTGAATGATCTGTGAGAAATGCATGCATCTCCAAGTAAGGAGAACAACCCAGGAGCAGAGAGTTTCAAATGTATTCATGCCGATTACATTCATTTTGAAAAGATTAAGGAGTCGTATCCTCCCATGAGATCTATAGCGATAATGCAGATAAGTAGCAGATATGATGATTTATTTTGGCTTACAGTGGAAAAATGTGTCTGTCCGGTATGATTCTGTGTTTTGAATGGGTGGCTTAGACGAGGGTGGGTTTAAAGATGTGAGCAAGAGACTTAGATAAAGAATTCAGTTTTTTGGTTCTGAACTCTTACACCTATGATTGATTATTCAGAAGTCACTTAGAGCCAAACTGTGATTCACTTACTCATATGGAATAGCACCTTTTTTTCATAAAGTCTCTCTGAAGTCATTGGAACCACTGTTGGAATGACGTACTACTCAGTGTTCATAAAGGCATGATACTATATCCCTTAACCTCTTGATTCCTCACTTTTCCCTTGTGAAATGGTACACACATATCTCTTAAGTGTACAAAGAGATATTGGTTTGCTGATATGTGCAGAGTGCTTTAAATCCCCAGATGAAAAGGATTACATAATTGCAATGTATTATCAATACTATTATTTTGTTTCCCAGCCTAAACACCATAGCCACATTAATTCCAGTGGACCTTCAAAAGGTGGTGTATATTGTCCAAAATAGGTCATTGAAGCCATCACATCACAGCTGAAAATTCTTCATTCTCAAGAATTGTGAACAAGATTCAATATTTTAACAGTACATTTAGTGGAAATAGAGTTATGGGAATGAGTAGCTGGTGGAACTCAAGCGTTTGTGCAAAGACCGAGTGAAAAGTTTAAATGGAAATCCAAACCCACCACTGGGTTTAGGTTGAAATTCTACTGGCATTTGGATTCTTTAATATTCTATTTCTACAACCTTTGGGGGCTTTTAAAAGTGTTATCTTAAAATTGAATTTCTTGGCTTTCACGTGTTTGATGTGTTTCATTAATTATCTAAAACATTCTATTAATCCTCTTCCTTAGTCATTGACCTATATTTAAACCCTAACACCAGCTTAATGAAGTTTTTATTTGGAAATAGTGAATTGTGGCTCAGCTGCATTAGCTGAATGAAGAGGGTTTCTCTCTTTACAGTGAAAAACTGCAAAATTGAAATGCAAAATTGCCAGAACCATGATTCATGGTAACACTTATAGTAGAAATCCAAAGCTGCTAAAATTATCTCTTCATATGAATCTCTGCCCCAGTTAATTTATTTAAAGCAATGAACAATAGGCCCAATTCTATTCTATTCTTCATCTTTAGTGTGATATGATTTTTTTTGTTTGTTTGTTTTTTTGGTTTTTGGTTTTTGGTGTTGGTTTTGTTTTGTTTTGTTTTTTTTTGTTTGGTTGGGTTTTTTTACAACTAATGAAATAGTCACCAGATAGATTAAAAGGCCAATTTCCTTTTCCTTCTCAAAATTCAGGGTAATTTTGTAACCCTTTTCTTTCCTTTTTGTTTTCTGCCATTTCTAGTTATTTGTTCTTTAAGCAACTTTCAGTGGGAGTATTTTTCAATAATTTTACTGGATTTTGGCGCACATCCTTCATTCTTCTGTCCATGGGCTCATTCCCACTGATTTAGTTTAAGAACAATATTCTGTTACCACAAATAGAATTCAGCTCCATAATACTGAGAAGTTTGTCATTTAATGCAAGAAAGACAACAGGTAAAACAATGGCAATCTGAGGTCAGGAATAGTAATATGTAATTATAGATGCTGCCAATATTGTCAAATAGGATATACAATAATATTGAGAAATGTGAGTCCTCTTTATCATTAAAAGTGTCATATTTAGCTACCATGTAGTGATGGGTAGTAAGAGCCAATGTTCAAGACTAAGATGAGGAGCAGTGCAATAAATAAGGGTTTAGTACTGTAAGTGAGGAGGTGCAAAAGCTCTTATTTCACCCATGCTAGTCAGTGCAGCTTGCCTGGCATGAGAAAAAGGCATTTGCACTTTCTCTACACCCTTCAGAGTTCCCAGAGGCACTGTACCTGAGTTTGCAAGGCTGTGTCTTAAAGGACAATATAGCCCTAAAACTTCATGAATAGCGAGGTTGAATTAAAGTCCTTGTTTCAATGAACTCAGTGTTCAATGTGCAGGTTATTCTTAACCTCCACTTACAGTGAGTTGTCCGGTGGGAATATCACTATGGTAATGGAAGCCAACTGGGAACCAGCAGGTAGATGTGCGCCTAGAAGCCTGTCCCACTGAAGAAGCAGACTACTCCATTTTGCATTGAGCCAACGTCATCGTAACAGGGAGTCATTGGAGCAGAGCTGTCTTCTCCAACCTATGGACCACCTCCAGCAACTTAGATATCTGGATATTTTTGAGCACCACTTTGTTATTAACTGAATTCTCTCCACCAGTGCACAGAACAGCCTCATGCAGCAATACACAGTTGGAAGTAAACTTCTTCCTTAGCTCAACCTTTGGGGAAGGAGAGGCCAATCTGGAAATCTTGAGCTCTTGTTTCCCCAGACCTTTGCCAACCTTTTCCCTTGCACTTCTTTCCTGTCTTTTGACTGTTCCCAGATGATGGTTGATTATTTGCATCAGCTCGTCAACTACCTGCCTAATTAGGCCATTGAGCACCCAACTATCAATTAAGTCAACTCCACGACTGAGAAATAGCTAGTGCCTTAGGCTAGGTCTACACTAAAGGAGAAAGTCGACTTAAGATACACAGCTCTAGCTACATTAATTATGTACAGTAAAACCTGTGTTATCCGGCAAACTCAGAGCTTAGGGCATTCCGGTTATCTAAAAATTCCAGTTATCTGAGAGTCCCATCAACCTAGGAAAAACCAATGGACAATAAGGGTATGTCTAGACTACATGGCTCCATCGACGGACCAAGGAGATGAGTTGACTAGACATAGGAAAATGAAGCGGCGATTTAAATAATCACTGCTTCATTTACATCAAAATGGCCGCCACGCTGTGCCGATCAGCTGATTGTCAGCACAGCGGGGCAGTCTGGACATGCCACGGTCGACAATGGAAGTCTTTGTCAACCGCTCCGGTAAACCTCATTTCACGAGGCATACCAGAGCAGTCGACAAAGGCTTCCCTTGTCGACCGTGGCATGTCCAGACTGCCCCACTGTGCTGCCAAACAGCTGATCGGCACAGTGCGGCAGCCTTTTTGATGTAAATGAAGTGGCAATTATTTAAATTACTGCTTCATTTTCCTATGTCTAGTAAACTCATCTACATGGCTCCGTCGACGGAGCCATGTAGTCTAGACATACCCTAATAGTAAAACTCAAGTTTTTAATATTGGTAGTTTTGTAGTGTGAGGCAGTTGGTCTCACATTTCTATTTTGAGTTAAAGATGATTGGTACTTCTTAAATAAAAAATTGTTAAGCCAATCATGGTAAACCAAGCTAGGCCTGTGCACCTAATGATGTGACAGTATTGTGGCTGGGGACAATGCTGGTTAACAAAGTTTTCTGGTTCACAGAGTGCTGGATAACAGAGGTTTGACTGTAGCTGGAATCAAGAATCTTAAATCACGTTTTGGCGCCATCTACACAGTGGGAGGTTGACGGGAGCACAACCTTCCATCGACTTCCCTTACTCTTCATGAGGAACAGGATAACTGGCACCAACAGGAGTGCTCTCTCAGTTCAAATGAGTGTGTCTTCACTAGACCCACTAATTCGAACCCTGGAAAATCAACTACAGAAGCTTCGATCTTCTCTGTAGTGAAAACAAGCTCTTAGGGTATGTCTACACTACAGCGTTATTTCGAAATATCTAATTTAGAAAGTTATTTCAAAATACCTTCTTTCAAAATAACATATCTACACACAAAATGCATTTCGAAATGGCGTTTTGCTATTTCGAAATAGTGCATCCACATTGATTGGATGCTGACTCACATTTAAGGCCAGCTGAAACCAGTTCCGGCAGGTCATCAGGTCAGGAGTTACTTTGTGTGGCTGCTGCCTGAGGCTATCTGAGGCCTGTGCTTAAAGGGACCACCCTGGACAGCTGGTTCTCAGGTTTCCCTGCTTGCTTGCCTACCTCGCTGAGGGACAGCAAAGCATTTTTTTCTCTACGTGCTCTGATTGCCCTCACTCGGGACACCACAGCACCCTGCACCATGGAGCCGGAGCTGCCCCTGGGCACTCTGGTGCTTCTTTTGGATGTGTTGCTGCAAGCCTGGCAGCACTTTCTGGAGGCTGCCTCGCAGCATCTGCTGCAGCCCAACCCCCATGCCATCATCCAGACCCTCCTGGGGTATGTGGAGGAGCAGCTGCAGCTCCTGGATGCCAACATGCCCCACCACATCTGGCATCTGGACACCAGCAGCAACTGGTGGGACCACATCGTCCTGGAGTGCTGGGGAGACCAACAATGGACCCAGAATTTTAAGATGAAGAAGGACACCTTCATGGAGTTCTGCAAGTGACTCGCCCCTGCTCTGCAGCGACAGGACATGCACATGAGGCCTGCCATTCCCCTCCAGAAGCATGTGGCCATCGCCCTCTGGAAGCTCTCCATGCCGGATAGCTACCGATCCATGGGGAACCAGTTCGGAGTGGGGAGAACCGCTGTCGGAGCAGTGCTCATGCAGGTTTGGCAGTCTCCGGCCACTGTGCCGGGGTGGCGGGGGTTGCAAGGAGGGGATGGGCTGCCCTAGGGAAAAGGGGGGGAGGTGGTGCAAGTCCCCTCCATGGGAGGGTTTGTTCTGTCCCACCCACACTCAGGATTGCAGGGGGGTTGATCCCAGGGAGGGGTCACGGGGCAGTGGCAGGGAAGGAGCACTCTCAGCCACCCTTGCACCCCGGTGATTCTCGGTAGTTTTGTGTGTCCCTCTGCAGGTGGTCAAGGCCATCAACAGAGTGCTGCTCCGCAGAGTCATCCGCCTTGCCGATGTCGATGTGGTCATCAAGGAGTTTCGGCGCCCTGGGCTTCCCCAATCATGGGGGGAGGGGGGCTATCGACAGGACACACATCCCCATCCATGCCCCAGAACACCAGGCCTCCCTCTATATCAACCACAAGGGATACTTTTCCATCATCCTGCAGGCTGTGTCTGACCACCGGGGCCACTTTGTGGACATCAGTGTGTGCTGGTCCTGCAAAGCACACGATGCACGTGTGTACCGCAACTTCTCCATGTGCCAGAGGCTGCACACCAGGACTTTCTTCCCCAACCACCACATCAGGGTCGGGGACATGGACATGCCTGTGTGCCTGGTGGGGGATGAGGCCTGTCCCCTATAACCCTGGCTCATGAAGCCCTACACGAGACACCGCAACCCTCCCCGATAGGCCTTTAATGCCAGGCTTGGCAGGGCGCGCATTGTGTTGGAGGGTGCCTTCAGCTGGCTGAAGGCCCATTTTAGATGCCTCCTCACCCACCTGGACCTCTCCGAGCAGAATATTCCACACATGGTGGCAGTGTGCTGTGTGCTGCACAATTTGTGTGAGAGGAAGGGGGAGGCTTTCCTGCCAGTCTGGCCTGTACATGCAGCCCCACACAGCTGGCCTGTACATGCAGCCCCACACAGCTGCCAGCCGGGAGGCCCATCGGGGGGCTGTCCATATCCGGGAAGCCCTGTGGGATAGCTTCCACTCAGAGGAGGACTAAAGTCTCCCTGGTGTGCCCCACTGGGGGCTTGTGCCTCATTCCACCCTCACGTCCTTACACTTACCCCTCCCTAAGCCCCCTTCCTGATGTACAATAAAGACACATGTGTTGAACAAAACAAACTCCCTTTATTGAACAAAACTGGGGTGTAGGGAGGAATGAAGGTGGGAGAGGGGAGGCGAGAGGGTGGGAGAGGGGAGGGGTAAACCTGGGAGGAGGGAGCTGGAAGGGGGAGGCAAGGGGAGGAAGGGAGAGGAGAAGCTCAGGGCTCAGGGTTGGGGGTCTTGCCAGCCCACCTGTCTCCTAGCACTGTGGGTGCAGGAGCCTTGGCATCCCCACGGAGTGGAGGATAGGGGGAGGAAGAAGCGGGAGAGGGAGCAGGAGTGGGAGGAGGAGCCGTAGCTGGGGAGGCAGCAGGGGCTGGAGCAGGCAGGAGGCAGCAATCTCTGCACCAGGGTCTGCAGGTGGTTGCAGATGGCACGGCCCTGCACAAGCAATTCCCGACAGCTCTCTTCCACTGGAGCTGCAGGTCATCATGCACCCAGTAGTCCAGGATGCAGTGCAGGCCTCGCAGTTTCCCCAGGTGCTGCCGCTGGTACTCCTCCTGGTTATGGGTCAGCCTGCTGAGTGCCCGGGTGCGGGAGGATGTCCTGGGTGGGGTGGTACACCCTTCATTCGCAGCTGGTGCAGCTATGGAGAAACCAGAGAGGTGGTCAGTTATCCCTGGGGACACAGTGGGTGAAGCCCAGCCCCCCTCTGCAAGGCGAGGACGGCAGGTCTCCACACTATCAGAGCCGAAGTGCTAGCACAGAGGCCATGTTTGGGATGTCCTGCTATCCCTGGGAGTGGGAGCTGGCCTGGGAGTGCATCCATGCCCCTGTGCTGTATGTGGTGTGGGTCTGTGGGGTGGGGGGAGATGTCCCCTGCCTCTGTGTAGAGGGGGCTTGTGGAGAGAGGGCATCCTGCTGTGTCTCACCCCTGGGTCAGGAGCACGTTATGTGCCTTCATACATACACGCGTGTGGGTAACAGGCCATGGCCCCTGTGTGGCAGCCAGCTGGGGCCACGTGCCCAGGGGTGGCACGGCACATGCACAGGTTGCTGTGTGAGCCGTGGCCAGCAAGGCCCACGCGAGCGGTCCCTGGGCTCCCTCCCCTCCCACCCCCACATAAGGGGACAGTGATGGCACTCACATGTTGATGCCTCCCTGGCCTGGGATGACACCAGTGACAGGTCCTCTGGGACAGCTCGGGAGCCCTGGCTGCGTGGCACACTCCCTCCAGGCTCCTGTGGCTCCTGGCCCTCCGCCTCCTCTTCCTCCTCCGTACCCTGTTCAGGGCCCTCTGCCCCAGGGTCAATGACCACTTGGGGGGCACAGACTGTCCCACCCCCCAGGATGTGGTCCAGGGCATCCAAATAGGGGCAGGGGTCTGGGTCTGCCCCTGTTTGGGAGCTGCCCCCTGTGGCCCTGGCATGCACCTGCCGCAGCTCCTTGATTTTCATCCAAACCTGCTCCTGGGTTCGGATGTGGCCTTTGGTGGCCAGGCTGGCAGCCATCTGCCTGAAGATGGCCGCATTCCTCCATCTAATGCGGAGATCATGAACGTTGGCGGCATCCCCCCAAACCTCAATCAGGTCCATGATCTCTGCTCTGGACCAGGCAGGCACCAGCCTTCTCCGGCCCCTGGCAGGCTCCTGGGAGCTGGCAGACTGGTCCTGGGGAGTGGTGGATGGCTGGCTGCCAGTGGCTTGCTGGCTTATGCTGCAGCCTGGCTCAGGGGCAGCAGCAGAGGGGATCTGGGCTGGCAGGCCTGGTGCTAGCCACAAAAGACTGTGGTGAGACTCTACCCCTTTAAGGGCTTCGGGAGGGGGGAGGGAGGAGAGGAGTTTTCCTGTTTGTTCCCAGAGTGACCACCAGGGCACCCTGGGAAGGGCTGGAGGCCCCTTGTTCCGAAATAAGCATCTACACAGTGCTTATTTCAAAATAGGCGCTATTCCTCATGGAATGTGGTTTACCAATTTTGAAATAAGCCCTCCGCTATTTCGAACTAATTTCGAAATAGCAGTTGGCTTGTGTAGGTGCTAATACAGTTATTTCGAAATAACGGCTGTTATTTCGAAATAACTTTGCTGTATAGACATAGTCTTAGTGATCAGAGTGCTGGGTCAGCTCTAGGCTCCTAGCAGTCTGTCATGGACCAATAGAGAGCTTTTGTTCAATGGCTGAATTATTTCATAGTTCAATTTAATATAGAAGCTTTAACAGAAAGTTCTCCAAACATTGTCATTGTTAATCTATGAAGGCTTCTTTCCAGAATCAGAAACAAAAGGATGTGAATGCAACTCCTTGGAGGCCCCATTATGCTATCAAGATGAACAAAATTAAATGATGCCAGTACAAAGCTGTGGAGTCCGTAATAAATGTCATATTGAAATTATGTAAAAGCAAGTTGTGTTGCCACTAGGAAAAAATAGCAATTAAACAGAAAGTTATATTTAAAGCATTCTAGTTTTCTGATTCTGTCTCCTTTGAATTAGCAGTTTCTGGTGTCAGGGAGATAGTCAAAATTTAGAAAGCCCAGGACTAAATTTAAAAATAGACCCATCTTCCTGGACCTTTAGTTTTTTCACTACTTCACCACGTCTTTCCAGGCCCGCCGATGGGGAGGGGGGGCGGGCAGCAACACTATGTCTTGGGGCCTGGTGATTCAAATGGGGCCTGGGCGCCAGCCACAACCACGGTCACAGTAGCAGCAGCAACAGCTGGAGCTTCAGAGCTCTGAAAGTGGGACGGGAAAGAGCTGCACCACAGCCCAGGCAGTGCTAAGGGCTGGCTGCCCCACCCCGTCTGCAAGAGGTCCTGCCCTTTCTGGGGGCACAGTACCAGTCCCTCTCCACACCTTGCCACAGGGCCCATGGTGGTTATTGGCCCATCTCCTACTGATGTTTTCTTCCTTCAACCATTTCTTGTTCTTCACATGACAATAATGCTCACAGGCCCCATGAGAAATCATAGCCTTCTTTTGTGTTTGCCCATGGGTCTTTTATCATTTTTCTGTGTAAGTTCACTCAAGAATCTAGAACTTGTCGGGTTCACCCACACACTTATTATTGAAGCATTTAGTCCAGCAGAGGGCAACAAAAATGTTTAGGGGGCTGGAGCACATGACTTACGAGGAGGGGCTGAGGGATTTGGGTTTATTTAGTCTATAGAAGAGAAGAGTGAGGGGGGATTCGATAGCAGCCTTCAATTACCTGAAGGGGAGTTCCAAAGAGGATGGAGAAAGGCTGTTCCCAGTGGTGAAAGATGACAGAATAAGGAGCAATGGTCTCAAGTTTCAGTGGGGGAGGTCTAAATTGGATATTAAGAAAATATATTTCACTAGGAGGGTAGTGAAGCCCTGGAATGGGTTAGTTAGGGAGGTGGTGGAATCTCTATCCCTAGAGGTTTTGAATTCCCAGCTTGAAAAATCCCTGGCTGGGATGATTTAGTTGGGATTGGTCCTGCTTTTAATAGGGGGTTGGACTCAATGACCTCCTGAGGTCTCTTCTAACACTATGATTCTATAATTCTATATGGATGAGGTCTACCACATGTTGCAATATGCATGTGTAGGACACAAGGATCCTGAAAGTTGTGTTGTTGAGGAGTACTGACAATTGTAGCAGTGGAGATATGGCTTCAAGTTTTGCATCTGTTGTTGTAGCTGAGTTTGATGCTATTTTGAGTTGGTGGTCCTGGTCTGTGAGGAGCTTGCTTCTGACAAGGGAGAGAAGGAGGGATGTTTGAAGGCTAAAAGAGGCAATTCTGGAAAAATTTATTTCAGTATATTAATTTCATTTGGTGACCCCTAGTTCTTTTGTTTTTTGTTTGCTGAATAGGATTTATTTAAATGAATGATCTTTAAGTTTTCCAGCACCCCAATTTTAGAAGAGATTGCCCTTCTGGAAAAAGATGAGAGAGTCATCAAGGTTAATGAGCATCTTCAGAGTTATGAGTCCCAAAGGTCACTATTACAGTAGTGATTTTCTTTTTTTTTAAATCATAATTTCAAATGTATGGTTAGCATTTCTACTCATGGCCAGGATAGCAACGTAGAAGTGTGGTTTCAACTAGCATTGGCTCATGCAAACCTTTTGTGTTCCTTAAAAAAAAAGGTGGGGGGGAGGCCAAATCTGGAAGTTATGATTCCAGCTCAGACTAGTTAGAACTTTGGTATTTAAATAAAATGGAACCTGGATTCAAACCACTCTTAATTTTAGTTTTGTCAATTTAAAGCTGATCAATGATATTTTGTACTTTGGTAAACATCATACCTACCAATCAATATTTACAGCAGCCTTCTAGACCTTACCACCTGTGAAACCAACCCTTCTAGGCCCATCTTTAGTTTTGATCCATGCATATCAATTTTTAACCCATAGGGTTCTTTATTTATTATCTGAAGCACCAGTTCTTCACATAGTAAGTAAAAGCATAAATCAGCTGATACATAGTTGCATGTGGGTAACTTTAGCAGACTTTTTGATAAACCTGGGCTGAATTTCAAATTTGGTACAAAGCCTAAAACCATAATAAAAGATTCATGCAACTCTTAACACCACTGGGCATTTTCTTCCATTCTTGGGATCAATAGCCCGGAACAGGAGTTCTTTCAAACACCTTCTCACCAACTAGCCTTTTAGGTTTCCCAGAATATTCTTTCATCTATTGTGGCCAGAAGGCAAAACATACTTCAAAGTCCCTAAGACAGGGACAATTGGGAGTCAAATTCAGCCCTGATGTTAGAGATCAACTCATTTTTAAGAGACAGTTTTCAGCAAAGAGTGCTGTCCTTTTGTGGGCAACTAAGAAGAGACTAATGGCAACTTTATCACCATCAGCAGCTGCCCAAGTTTCAAGCCCATTGCTACTCAATTGACTTGGGCTCTCACCAAAACTGCAGGGCTCCTTAGCTGTGGATTTCATGGATTCCCAAAGCCTATCTGAACATGAAAATGAGAGGAGGCTATGAATATTTCTACCTGATATTTGGGAAAAACACTGACAGATTTCCAATCCTCGCAATCTGTGTTTACACACCCAACACAATATAAACAAGGAAAATGGTTAGAAACTTACCCTTTTATTGAAGAGTAATGTTACCCTTAAATTGTTGGTCTTGTCCTCTCTTCTCTGGGGAAAGGGGTATGTTCTTAACTTGAGTTAGCTCACTTGAGTTAAAAATACAACTTTGTTCCTACTGAAGAGACATCTCTATAGATTCCAAAACAATCAGGGTGAGTCTATGACTTTATGCCTGGACAGAACATGTTTAATTCTTCTACTTAATAAAAGTGGCATCAATCCTTACAATGTAATAATGAAAGCTGCGCAAATAACTGATTTTTCAGTTTGCTGGCAATTTAGAAAAGTTGGGTTGTACCAAAAAAAAAAAAAAGAAAAAGTTTGAAAAATGTTTTAAATAATTAATTAAAGGAATTTTGAAATAAAATGGCATTTCAAAACGAAAATGAGCCTGTGTCATTTTGAACATTCTGAAACGACTATTTTTTCCATTACTTAAATGAACAATTGTGTAAACTTGGCATAACTTCACCAAATTTTGGTCCTGCTTTGGGCAGGGGGCTGGACTCAATGACCTCCTGAGGTCTCTTCCAGCCTGAGGATTCTATAATTTTATGAAATATTTCACTGTTGCCAAATCTTAATTTTTGCCAAAATATGGCCTCAGGACTCCCAGGGCACAGAGGAAGTAACATTTCCTCTCCTAATAATCTCAGCTGGTTTTTCATAAGGATGGACGACTATGGTTACTTTTCTCTACCATAGCCAAAACAGAGACAAGTGAGAAATGAAACCCATCAACTATTCAGTTCAAACACTGACCTAAAATACACACTCTTTTATTTTAGATGGAATTTTTTGGTATTATTTCAAAGATGCCAATGAATTCTAAGCTATTGCTTCATAATTACCTTTCATAGGCTATGTCTAGACTGCAGTTTTATGGGGAAAAGCTATGCAAATTGCAAACCGCAATTTGTGTATCTTTTTCCGCTTTTTTTTCCAGATGAGGCACGTGTACACGGGGCCAAATTTTGGAAAAAACTCCTCTTTCAACACATCCCGGAAAAACTCTGCAGTCTAGACATAGCCATAGTTACAGCACACTTTAGTCCTAACAGAGCTTTATGAATTATACCATAATCCCCACTTCTAACCAATTTCCAAAGGACTTCTGAATGTCTCACAATATCCAGACCTTTGCAATTCATCTCCTTGGAGGTGATGCCTTCTAGAAGAATAATCTGTCATTCAGGCATGATGTTTTAAGTTGGCATGACACTGATTTATCTTTGAGACCATCTGAACTCATAAAAGGCTGCTGGCTATAATTATTTTGTCTACAGAATATTCCGCAGGTCATTTTCCACTAGAGATAAGAACATCATTATCCAAAGCCCTAAGCCCACTGACCTCTTTGGCACTGTTCTGATTTCCATTAATCAGAGCTATCCTGTAACATTCTCTTTGAGGATGTTAAATGGGTGTAAGATAATGCTGCAGTTCCATGGAACAGCTTCTCTTTCATCCTGAACCAGACACTATTTCACTTGCAGATTGGATGGCAGACAGCCAATTTATAAAACAAATAAAGAATAAAAGACAATAAATTAGATTGGAAAGTATGGCATAGCAGGCGTTACAATGGCCTTCTGCATATGTCAAGATCTCCCTGGTAATCATCACTGAAGCTCATGTAGAATGGTTGATTACATTAGCTTGCCTTTTCCATGCTGAAAATTGTATTTTCGGTTCTTTGCTTCATTTCACATCCTGTGCAACTGCTAGCTGTTTCCAGCTCTGCCTAGTTTCTATGAGGATGCATTCTGCAGAATAGCTGCAAAAACATCCATCCCAAATGGAAAACAGCTACGCTCTTCCACAATTCTCACTTTTTTGAGGCCTGATTTTCAAGTTTTGAGCATGCACAAGCACTTTATTTATTTTATAACTATTTAGCCATCAAAGTAAGAATTTAGTGGCCTGATTTTTTAAGATAATGAGCTCCTGCTTCTCTCATTCACTTCAGCAAGATTTGCGGGTGCTCAGTGGTTCGGGGGAGGAGGGAACAGGATTTAGGAACCTAACTTATAACCATATTTTATAGTCTTGGTTTGGATTTTCAAAATCACCCACGTGATTTAAAAGCCCAGGTTCCATTGAAAGTCACTTGGATTTTCAAATGCACTGCACTCCTTGTTCCTTAAGTGTAAGCTAATGTTTAGGTGCCCAAATACATATTTAGGACCTCACATTAGGCATCCAGTATTAAACATAAACTTAGCATAAACTATAACTCACAAACTAATGCACAAGTCAGGCTAATCAGCTAAGTGTTGATATACATGACATTAGGCACCATGCCTATCCCATTAGAGCAAATGGATAAGAAACTGAATGCTAGTAACCAATGCACAGAAACTAAATGAAAACCTAGATTAAAATAATTGTCATGTGCACAAGAGGATTCCAGTAACTTTCTTTATTCCCACAACCATAGCAAATACACTGGATATACTACTACCACATTCTGATGCATTTTAAAAATTCAAATTTCCTTTTTTAAAGAAACAAAACTAATGCAGTACAGCAAAAGTACATCAGTAATGATTCAAAGCAGGAGGAATAGTCTATAGAATTCAGTGAGAACTTGTACATCAACTACAATGGATTTTAGATCAAGACCGTATTTTTACATATACAGTGAAAACTTTGTTATCTGGCACTCTGTTAACCAGAAAACTTTGTTAACCGGCATTGCTCCCAGCCACAATACTGTCACATCTTCAGGCGCACAGGCCTGGCGTGGTTTACCATGATTGGCTTAACAATTTTTTATTTAAGAAGTACTAATCATCTTTAACTCAAAATAGAAATGTGAGACCAACTGCCTCACACTACAAAACTACCAATATTAAAAACTTGAGTTTTACTATTATTGTCCATTGTTTTTTCCTAGGTTGATGGGATAACAGGAATTTTTAGATAACCAGAATACCCTAATCCCCGAGTGTGCTAGATAACACAGATTTTACTGTACATAGACGAGAAAGGTACAAACTGATAATAAATAAAACAATAAGCATGTGCAGTTTATGTTAATTGGACATGTCATATTCATGGCTTGATCATGCCTTTACTACTTTCATTGTATTGCTATTGATTTCAGTGATAATAGAATCAAACCTAAAGTCTGGAAAAAATTGGATTACATTTTCACAGGAGTCTAACTTTCTGAGAGTTTTGCAATATATTTTCTGTTAATTGCTCATCTGAGTAGATTTTGAGTGGATTATCTGACTATTAGGCCTTCTATATTTGTTCTATATTTTATTAATGACTGTTGAAGTACTCTGTCTTTGTGAATCAATACCTCTTTCTTGAGCAATTGTGCGCAAATGTAGGCCTATGATTATACACTCATTTTGGGATACACAACTAGGATTTTTTAAAAATGCTGCCTCTTAGCTCACAAGCTTGGAGAAATCACTTACAAGTTCTCACAGCTCTAAAAATAAACTGTGAATAGCATCTACCCAAAGCTGTTGACAGTTGCTTTATCCACTACCTAAGTTAGAGTGGGTTGGATGACATTAATAAAACATCGGATAGCATCAAAGTCATTGACACTCTTCTTTCTGGAAAGCTTCTGGATAGGACAAAAAGCTACTCAGTAATATATTGGCAGATACAAGATAAACATAACTATGATCTTTATCTCATGGAAAGCTGCCCATAGCTCCTTGCCATTTTCTGTCAACAAACGATTGTCGCGCAAGTCATAAAGGGAAAGACAAATGCTAGACAAGACAAATCATATTTTAATATGTCTTTTGAACAAATGAAGTCTTGAGAAATAAAAAAAAACCCCACAGGAATTGCTGTACTGGGAAAAGACAGTTTTCTACCCAGAGCTGGCCTACACTAGAAACATTGCATTGATACAGCTGTAGTGTGTCTGATGAAGGCACTCTGTGCCTATGGAAGAGCATTCTTCTGTTGGCATAATTACTCCATCTTCTCAAGAGGTGGAAGCTATGTTGGCAGGAGAGAGTCTCCTGCTGACATAGCAGTAATATGGAGAGCATTTAGTTCACATCACCGGGGGCGGTGGGAGGGGTCCTTTTCACATGCCTTGAGAGATGTAAGTTAGAACGACTTAAGTGTTAGTGTAGACCTGCCCCCAGTCTGTTATTCTGCTTCTAAAAATGGCTAGTGACAGAAGCTTTGGATGATGGCATTAACTCCCCATAATTGAGCATTATTATACAATGGTGGGGGAGGATTTTTTTTCAGACTGCAGCTAGTAATCATCATGTACCACTAAGAAGGAGTGTAGCATTTGATAAGTAGATGATAATACTGGTTTTTATTTGATTTGACAGAACTGCAGATACTATTATTATGCTGCAATGCTATCATGTCTCACAAACTAAGCAAGATTGGGATGAGTCAGTATTTGTATCGTAGGTCTCCAAAGAAAACATCGATGTGCAGGAAATTTTCTTACAATTCAGAATGGTAAGAATTATGTGCAATTCAGAACTGTCAGCAACTGTACTAGGGGTGACCTGGCATAGAATTTGAATCAAGAGTCTGGCCTATCAGTTAGAGATTAATCCAAATGGGGCGGTGCTAACTGCATTTAGGAACTTAATTTGGGGATTATTTTTAAGAAAATCTATATTACTGATTAGCTAGTAGTCTTAGGGCCTGATTCTATCACAGAGTAGCACTTACTCATGTGGATAACCCCATTGCTTGCACTGTGGCTATTCATGTAGTTGCAGCTCCAGATGAGTAATGGTTCTACAAATCAGGCCCTTAATAAAATTAACAAAATAGAACTTTTTTACATTAGTATATACATCTTATGAAATCTAATATTTTTATGCTCTTGGAAATAGTAAATACAACCAAAAATCATTTTTTAGGATACTTATCTTCACTTTTTCATGACATTATTTTTGCTTGGCTATTTTCTGGATAACTACAGCAAAAAGATCTCCTTTGCTTGTTTTTGTAAGTGAGCCCATTACAGGTATTGTATTACTAGCTGATAAAGTTCTCTATCCACTGATGTGTATCAGCATGGGCAAACGTGTATTCAATAGAAAGTGCCCATGTCTATTTAATAATTGGTTCTCTGCTGGCACTGCTAACAAAGAGATCGATTTTTTGCCATTTCCTGGAAAAACTTTTGTGATGGGGACATATGTCTACTACAGACTGGACTGAATCCATCAACTTACTTCACATAAGACACTGAACAGCTGCTGGGCGGTAAACAATTTAGAGTCTTTATTAAGCTGGGATGGATGACAAAATGGTGAATGTTTTTTTGTTCCATTCCTAATCCACTGAGCCTCCAGTTTCTCTCCACCCATTGTCTAACATGTATGATACTTGCTTTGCATACTCTGTAAAATAACTTTAAGCTATAGTGTAATACTATATACTGCAGAGCCAGTAATTAAAATCTCTTCTGTATGATCACCATTTCTACATTTAGCACAGTGTCCATGTGGTTAATTTCCTTTTAGCATCAAAGTTAAAACTCTGGCTATTTCTATGGACTTCTCTTCTTTGATTCATTTCCTGGATTTCTCTAATAAATATTATTCTCTTTCCTTAGCCTCTTATGTTTGTCTAATCCATTAATGGACGTTGAATGGAGAGTGCAAGACTGAACCAGACCATTTTTGGAGTAGCACTTGTACATTTACATCAGTTCCTATAAATGTAGTGGTTATCTTGCAAATCTGTTACTGATAAGAGAAGATATATATTTCATTGAAGGAGTAGAACATAGGTGAGGTGAGTGATAATAGGAAATAGATGCATAAGGAGCATACTTATATGTTACTATTGTACTGGCTGCTTGTTAGAAGTTCATGCAACAAAGTAGGCCGAGGTTGTATGTCATGTAAGCAGATTTTTGGAAGTGATAAATCTGACCATATTCCACATAGGGACAGAGATGTGTGGAGCAGTGTACTAATGAGGAACACAGTTCGGGCATGACATGACATGACAGTTCGGGCAATGAAGTGAGAGGCATGGAAAGGATGCTGAAGTGCTCCTTCTCCTCTTCAGAATGAAAAATGAGGACACATTTAAGTACTGTGAGAGTAAATTGTATTTAGACCGATATGTCCCCATTATTCTTTTCTTCCAATCCTACCTCCCCTGCTGTATCTCCTGTCTCTTTTTCCATATGCCTTGCTCTTCTTCTGTCCCTATACATCGTCCTTAACTTCATAGTGATTCTTCTATTCTGTTCTATTTTCTGTACTCTTTCATCCTTTTTATGAATTTGCCCTCGATCCAAACCCAGTCGTCTTCCCAGTGATTTCAGCGTGCTTTGGATTAGGCCTTTTGGCCTCCAAGTATCTCTTCCTACAGTCTCAGCCTCTATGCACATTGAACTGCACTCTATAGCTGGCCTAGTGCTACACAAAGCTTTCCTGTCTCTGAGCATGACTGCCAATAATGGTGTTAACTGACAGCAAACTGAGCACGGTGTAGTGGTCATTCATGAGGGGTAATTGAGCACTCTGTAGGGTTGCTCAGCCACCCATTCAAATCTCACCTCCATAGTGCCCTCTCAACTCCCACAACGACCTCTTCTCTCAAACCCACTCGGTACTCTAGCCCCATTTTTACAGTATTTGTGGTGCTGCCTGATCTTCCTCAACCCCTTCTTTCACAAGCAGTGAGGAGAGGCAGCCAGAGCACTGGACAGAGTCTGGGTAGTGTCTAAGGGCTCAGGTCCTATGCCAGCACTCCGGAATCTTTATACAACATGATGCCTCTTAGCACATAATATAACCAATACCTGTTCTGCTTCCACTGAAATATTGAAGGATAGTCACCTTAACTGTATGGCGTTCTTGCTCTGTCCTAATTAGAGAACATAACAGCTGTATGTATTTATCCCTTGCAACCAGAACACTATGGTTATATGGTTTTGAAAGCCCTCAGGGATAAGTAATACTATTGTCCACCTGTAATTGTGTCTAAATATACACGTTTGCTTACTCAGCCAGCTACTGCATTCATTCTGTTGTTTTGCATACAATGGCTATAGTGATGGAGAGCAGCTCTCTGTGTCCCTGCTGCGTCTCTGGACAAGGAGTGCGAATTCATCAAATTACAGGTGTGTGCAGTCAGATTGAGATGATCCAATTCGCCCCAGTCAAGGAAGTTTGGGGGGACAGTGGTTCAACATCAGATGCACCATACAAGCTTTCATTTAACAAACAAGACAGAAGCTTATTTGGCGTTTGTGAGTTTTTTAAAATCTGTTTCTCTTAGGGAGTTTTGAATTTATACAGTCACTGTGGTTTCTTAAGTTCTGATTCAGCTGGGAATCTTCAGCTTATTCTGTCAAAAGCCATTTCAAACCCTTTTGGGTAAAGGAGTTTTTACACCTTTTAACCATAATCGCTTTTACTTATCAGTGCTCTCAGCCTGCTAAGATCTAGTATGAAGTGCAGGGAAATGGGGGACAGAGGGAAAATTACTAGCAAAGGAAACTTTGTATGAGGCTGGATTCACGATTTTAGCATCATTTATAGCATTATCTGTAGCCCCAATTTAATGAATCAGCAGTTCCAATGGAAATCATTTGTAACAGTAATAATGAAATAGTGGGAAATGTTGTGAAGGGTAAAATCTAGAGATACAAAGATATCACTCCTAATGAAGGGTACTTGAGAGGTATGAACTGCATTGCCATATCGTCTTCTGTCACCACCTGAGAGCTAAGCTGAGCCATGGCCCATTTTTAATTCTGATACAATAATAAGAATAAAGCAACAAAGGAGTTTTATAGAAACAGTACCATTTTCCAGGACCAGGAGAGAATGCTTATGGAGTCAACCACTATGCATGGACTCTATTGAACAACTACAGTCTTCACGTCCCATTCCTATATGCCACTCAGCCACATCGATTTAAAATAAATCGGGGAGGGTTTCAGTCTACTTCCAAAGGCAAATAGTTTCACACACACACGCTGCTCACACACATTGTCATGCCTTTAAGTGTTTGGTTTGTGTCCTGACACCTGTTTCACAAGCCACCAAATACATAATAGTGTAGGTTTTTTTTAATGGCTGCTTTTTCTCCACATATCCTTTAACTGGCTTTTAAAAATTCACAGGACCAATTTTTTAAATGCCTGCTTTTTCTCCACATATCCTTTAACTGGCTTTTAAAAATTCACAGGACCAATTTTTTAAATGCCTGCTTTTGATCTGGGGCCCTTTCTTGCTTAAGCAACTAATCATCTGCTTCCCTCAGGGGCAGGTGTGGGATAGACTCTGGGTTGGCCTCTAATCAACTGCTGCAGCAGTCTTAAGAAGACATCTATCACATGAAAGTATACATTCAGGAACTGCAAGGTACAAGAAAAAGCCAGCACCTCTAATTGACATAAACTTTCGAAGTTTGCACTCATAACATGAACTTCATCATCAACTCCATATTTGAGAGACTTTCTGTCTGTCTGTCCTTCCATTTGTTTGTTCAAGAACTCATCCTAAACAGTAAGAGCTAGGACCACCAAATCTGCTACACAGCTTCCTCTTGTCATAATTTAAAGCAAGGTAAGGGTTTGGTTGTGCTGCCAGGAAAATGGGATGTGCCTGGAATGTGATTGCATCTCATAAAACCATACAGAAAGGAGACAGACTCACCAAGCAGGCGAAAGGAGCTGGCTTCAGGTGTGCCTCTCCCATTCGAGACTGCCCCAGCCCAGAGCTACCCTTAAGGAAGGGCAGGAGGGAGGGCTGAAGCCCCTCCTCTCCCAGTTTGTACAAGGACATTGCTGGCTATTCCCCTTTATCAGGAAGTCAGTGGAACGTGCACGGTTTCCTGCATTCCTCACTCTGGCCGGGGAGCACAGGGGGCAAACTAACCTGGACCTGCCCCAGACATGGGACTAGAGCTGCAGCAGCCATGAAGAGGGGCTCCTTGCCTGGCCCCATATTGCTGTGTAAGAGAGGGCTGAGGTAGTCATCTCTTCCTGGGGCAGCCTGCATGGTGAATCCCTCATTCCCAGCTCCACTCCAGAACAATAATTTAAGGGAAGCATGTACATTTTTTTTTTAATTTTCTCAAAAAAAAATTAAATTAAGGACCTGAGCAATTCCGGGTACATATCATATTTATAGACTTATTTAGGTTTTCACAGGTAAGCAAACCATTTCAATGTAAACATCACTGACATAACTATAATAATTACAACAGCAAACATGTACATAAGAAAACATTGTACAGTAATATAATCATCATCATTATTCCATTTAATAGAATGCCTTTAGGCGCTGCAAATTACAGAATTGTGATTTACTATTAGATGAACAGAGGCCACTAATAAGCTATACATCTTTATTCAACTGCTTCTCTTTTCCCTTCCCCAAATGATGGTGATGCAAAGGGTATTATAATAAAACCAGAACCTCGGGAGGTGTCCATCACAGTAGCTCCATTGGCTTTTAAGGATCTAGCCTTGCTTCTATTTTTACTGTGTCAACAACATATGCACACGACTGTTATTTTGTCCTGGGATAACAATGGATATTTTGGGCATTAGAGTTGACTCTAACGCCCGTGAAAGGACAGTGGTGTTTAAAGTGAGTTTCTTAAGCATGAAGTAACCAGACTTGTAGAGCATAATGGTTTGTGTTATTTTCAACCAAACTGTAAATGGGGTCAGACACAGGCCTGATACCATCTAATCTATGGAATAGCCAAGACTGTGTGGGGATGAGCACCAGAAGACCAAGAGCATGATTGCATTAAGAAACCAGGTCAGTAAGACAAATGGAGAATGGGCTTGCACGGTGCAGGGACAGGGCAACTAGGAATTGAATTCATTCAGGATAATGAGGATTATGAGAATAATTGTGTACAGAAGACTTGAGTTCCTATTTGTTATTCTGTCCACTTCGCTGGAAACTAAGTACTTAATAAGCTTTATGGCTGCAAGCATCAGGTTGGAGCACTTGGTTTTGCAGCATCACTGGGCTAATTCAGGAGGCCAAATTTTAATCATAGGTGTAGCCAAAATGTAATATTTTAGTGTTGGTATAAGACTATAAGTATGATGCATAATACGTTGTATAATGTATAATTTGTATAATGATTTGCTTATAAGCTCTGTACGCTTCTATTTCACCCTGTCTCTCATGATTAGATAGTGTTTACTGTAAGGTCTTGCTTCCTGCTAGCATTACGCCTTGTCTGCATTGCAAACGAAGTTGTAGAAGATTCCTTTCTTTTTGTTGTTCCTTTAGTAACTATTAATCTTGTCTGAAACTCTGCCAAATTGTTTGGTGTGAGTGCAGGATGTGTAAGTCAGAAAGCTATCACAAATGCCCAAGCAGTCAAGAAGAAGTGGGAACCTTGAAGATAACCAGGAAACATCCAGTGTCCCCGAGACTGAATTATATTAGCAGAACTGAGGAACCCTGGAGACAGGCAGACACCCAAAAGTGAGACACAAACAAAAGATAAGGAAGCCTGACTATAGACATCAAAGGATAACTGTGGGGAAATACCAAGATTAACATATCAAGGATTTCAGCACGACACTGCAATACCCATCGACTCAAATGGGAACTTACATGTATAAGAAGGGGAGCTCTAGCCATTAGACTCTGGGTTCGGTCCTACAAGCCAAGCCTCAGAGGACCCTCGAATTACGATCAAAAGACCCCGAGGTCTCACTCAGTCAGTCTTGCCTGGCCAGTAAGACTGACTTGAGCCACGACAGACTGGTAACTATACACCATCTGCAGGAGCCATGTGTGTGTGTGTGTGTGTGTGTATGTGTGTATGTGTGTGTGTGAATGCATATGTTGCTTTTCATATTGTACTTTCAATAAACGCTGTGTCTTGCCTTTCCCCTAAAAAGATCCCAAGAGCTGAAGAAAAGAGGAGACTGAGGGGGGATATGATAGAGGTATATAAAATCATGAGTGGTGTGGAGAGGGCAAATAAAGAAAAGTTATTTATTAGTTCCCTAAATAGAAGAACTAGAGGACACCAAATGAAATTAATGGGTAGCAGGTTTAAAACTAATAAAAGAAAGTTCTTCTTCACACAGTGTGTAGTCAGCCTGTGGAACTCCTTGCCAGAGGAGTCTGTGAAGGCTAGGACTATAATAGAGTTTAAAGAGAAGCTAGATAATTTCATGGAGGTTAGGTCCATAAAAGGCTATTAGCCAGGGGAGAGAAATGGTGTCCCTAGCCTCTGTTTGTCAGAGGCTGGAGAGGGATGGCAGGAGACAAATCGCTTGATCATTGTCTTCGGTCCACCCTCTTTGGGGCACCTGGTGTTGGCCACTGTCGGCGGACAGGCTCCTGGGCTAGATGGACCTTTGGTCTGACCCAGTACGGCCGTTCTTATGTTCTTATGCTTCTTATAAGCATAACATAGGGCCAAATCCTGGTCCCCTCCAAATCAATGGGAGTTTTGCCATTGATTTTAATGGGTCCAGTTTCTGGTTGGTAAAAGTATAGAAGTCAGAAAAGGAAAAGATTTATTAGATGATTTAGTCCAACCCCTGGCTAGTGCAAGAATGCTCATTTTAGTACAATTTTTAGGCTATATTCTGATCCAGTTTTTAATAACTCAGTTCAGTTTTACATAAGCCACCCTACAGGAGGTTGTATCTTATTCTGCTTGATTTACCCATCCTCCACTTAGCCTCACCTCAATATACTGTAGTTATATCTCACTCCTCTCTCCCCTCTTTCTTGCCACCCATTGTAAAATAATTCCTTTCCGAGGGAACTGTGGAGCCCTGCAACAAGCTTTCAATACCATACCCACCTGCATGCAATCCAAAGCTACTCTTGCTGAACAATAATAAAAGAAAGTGTCATTAATAAGAATTTCCCATTTTATCTCCCCCACCCTAGGTGGTTCCTGGTGTGTCAAAACTCTGCCCATTACCTCAAGATTTACTGTTCCAATTATACACAGACAGAAATGAAAAAGAGAGAAATCCTGCACTGGAAGTGTCCTTCACTCCCAGTTTCACAAATAAGTGAAACAACCTGCCTTGTGATTACTCAATCAGGTGGCAAAAAGGGATGTAAATGGATTGCGTCTTTATTGACTGACTAAGAAAGCTCTATTGGGGTTAAAAACAAGTTGGCAATTTGATATTTTTGCTCTTTTCATAGGAAGAGATGATAAATCCAGAAGCAACTTCTGCCATCAGTCCATAACAAAAGTTTGTAAAATGCTATTTTGAAAAGCAAACTGTGCAGAAGGTTAGAAACTCTACACATCAAAGAAGAATTTGCTGACCCTCAAATCCGTGATTATAGAATTTTGTGCTGAAAATAACTAGAGGTTAAAATCACTCCTAAAATTGTGCAGGTCGACACCGAACAAATCACATGCCTGGCTGTGATGGTAACATTGCCAAATTCTCTCAGTGAGAAAGCAATGCATGAGAGGTCCTCAGAGTTAAATTATCCTGACACAAATGATGATAAAACTAGCAGTGTTAACAAGCTGATGTAAAGCTGCTTAAAGTAAAGACAGAAATAAAGATTAGGTTACAAAAAATCTTGTTGACAGGCTTTAATGATAGTCCCTTGAGTTATGAGGGAAGCAGGCCTTGGGGAAGAATGCATGTAACACTCCGCCACCAGTAGTAAGCTTCTAGTTGGCAGCTATGCTGAGTTCATTTTTAGATTGTTAGTAAGCAAGTTTTTGAGGAAGTCACATTGTTGTCAATGTGCTGCTGTGGGAACCTTGCCTCCTCTGTCATATGAAGAGGCAGGGAAAAAAGTGTGCTGCAGCTGAGCACCCAGCCTAAATTAATGTCACGGAGATGGCCTGGTTGTGTGTGCACATGTATGGAAGGAATTCATACGCACAACCCAAAACATGCAAGGTTTGAATTCAGCAGCAGCCGAGTTCCAACTGAGATTTTTCTGTGGCTGCTGGGACCTGCACGGGGCTCTTTTAGGCTTGCAAAGAGCGGGGAACTGGGCCTATCAGAAGGTTGTGTGTGAGAAGGGGGACTGCTAGGGCTAATTGTACAATTGCCACAATGGACTCATTGGTCAGTACATAGTGAGGGAGTCCATGGGCCTATTGGATGGCAAAAATGAACACAAATGAAAGGGCCCTGGTATGTACAGCACAAGAGACTTATATTATGCATCAAGCACCTACTAAAATAGGGCAAGACCCCTCAGAGCTGAAGGTCCCGCCTCCCCTTTCAGAGTGTCCTAGCCTAGTGTAAAAGAAAACCTTCCCATAGATAACTGGTGCTTGTGGAGGTAGGGGTGCAGAGAGAGACACTCAGAGAAACATGGAGGGGGCACCCCCTTCAGCAATTAAGATTTTGGTGGGGGCACGAGGTGGTGGTGCACCTCTGGAGTGTTACCACAAGTCACTGATGAGCTTCCCCATTGTTCCATGGCCAGGAGGGAGTGGAAGTTTCCTGAGAAGGGATTGGCTGCAGGAGTTTCCAAAGAGAAGGAAGGAGGACTTGAAGGAAGACAGGGGTGAAGCGTGACAAGCATGAAGGATTGTGTGCCCTCCCAAACACTGTGGGGGGAAGGACCAGACAACCACCCCGGGCCCCACACTTTGGGGCCCCAAGAACTAGTGAGGGGCCAGAAACAGGCCACAGGGTTTAGGTCCATCCCCACACTCGCTGTTGGCACAGGAAGCAGAGCATCCCAGCTGCAAGCCAATCTGCTCCCTCTGCTACAGCCATATCACTCGGGGGAAGGGATGGAGCTGCCTCCCACACTCACCAGCAGTGGGAAGCTGGTGGCTTGGAGTGGAAAGATGTCCTACCATGGAGGACGAAATAAGGCAGGCCTCCCCAGGAACCTTTTGAAAAGGATTGAGGGGTTCCTTTGTGAGATCTTCATGGAGCTTGGTACTCCCAACTGGCACTCCATCTGCAGACACATTCCACATCTCTCCCCAGTCACTGAATAGGCCAAAAGAAAGCATGCTGCCCCTCAGAGCCTGTTGCCTGACCCCATCTGTGGCTAGACAAAGTTAGGGTATGTCTACACAGCAAAGTTATTTCAAAATAACAGCTGTTATTTCAAAATAACTTTCCTAGAATCTACACAAGCCAACTGCTATTTCGAAATTAATTCAAAATAGCGGAGGGCTTATTTTGAAATTGGTAAACCTCATTCCACGAGGAATAGCACCAATTTCAAAATTGCTATTTCAAAATAAGCGCTGTGTAGACACTTATTTTGAAATAGGGGGCCTCCAGCCCTTCCCAGGGTGCCCTGCTGGCCGCCCTGGCCACAAGGTAACTGCCGGAACCAGTTCCATCTGGCCTTAAATGTGATTCAGCATCCAATCAGTGTGGATGCGCTATTTCGAAATAGCAAAAAGCTATTTTGAAATGCATTTTGTGTCTAGACGCATTATTTCAAAATAAGATATTTCAAAATAATGCTGTAGTGTAGACATACCCTTAGAGACCGCACCAGAAGTGCCCTCCCCAGGGTCGTAAACGGCCTGGGAGATATCCTGGGAGAGAAGAATCAGTTCCAATGTCAAGAGCAGCTCCTGGCTCTCAAACATTGTTGTCTGGCTGGTCTCTTCCTTCTCCTCATGGCCTTGCACCACCCTGCTGTCCTGCAGACTCAATGACCACATTGGGGAAGCTGGCCAACTGAAAGGCATACAGCTGGTCATAGAAGCGGCAGGTGTGAGGTACCGCCCCAGAGCATCTGCTCTGCTCCTTGGTCTTCTGATAGGACTGCTGCAGCTCCTTGATCTTGCACCTGCGCTGTTCAAGGGCCCTGGCATGGCCCGATCTTGCTGAAGGTATCTGGATTCCATTTCTTGGTGCAGAGGTCATGGAGGATGGGCTATTTCCCCCACACCTCGATAAGGTCCACGCTCTCCTGTACATTCCAGGCTGGAGCTCTTCTGTGCCCCTGGGAAGTGGAGGCTGTGGGAGCAGAAGTGCTTGGAGCTGTCAGATGTTGGAACTCATGTCTGAATGTCTCACAATGTGCTACTCACTGGCTATATAGAACAGGCCATTCTACAGTTCCTGAGGCTTTTTGAGCTCTGCAAGAAAGCAGTAGAGATGCAAGTTGTGGACGGAGCGGTCGGAGCAGAGAGCTGCAAGAGGCCTCCCAGAAGCCAATGGGACTGGATTTCTGGCAACACAGTGTCTACACTAGCATAACTTCGGCCATGCATAGTTGGGAATAGCGTTACTCCTTGTGTAAAGCAGGACTATAGGAATTTACTTCAGCATCCCCTAAGGGCTGCACAACAAGCTTGGTAGTATGGACAAATCACTTAGATAATCGACTGTGGGGGGCAACTTTTAGTGTAAAGGCCTAGTGTAGCCCAGGCCTAAGTGAGTACCTCTCGTCTAAACTCCAGACCCTGCAACAGGCTCCATCTGCCTTCTGGAAGGTTCTGAGGGCTCCCATTACCTTTTGCTGAAGTAGATGGCTCAAACATTCAACACCCTGGCAGGATCATTCAGTCACCCTACCAACAGAGAATAAGCTTCCTTAGCTCCATTATCGTATGTCTCCCTTTTATATCCCAGCCTCAGAAAGTATTTTCCAACTTCAGAGCCACAGCATGGCTTCAGTCAGCTTTCTCTGCAGCACATATATTATTGTTTGACTGAAAAGCAAGACAGGGCATCCTGAAGCAGCCTGGGTATCTATAAAGAACCACGTGTCACTGCCTAGCTGTAGGCTTGACAAGTGTTCCTTTACAGGTTTTATTCCTTCTCAAAAGCAGCTTTCCTCTAATTGTTCTTTCACTGTGGGCACTGACTAGTTCTGGTGACTAATGTGAAATTATTTATGGGTGAGCAACAGGTAGCATCTCCATTCTTCTGATATGAGAACACTCATCTCAAAGGATTCTATACATTCTCACACGGTTGTCAGAAGTGTGGGTTTCTTTTGTTTTAGTATAATGTACGGTGTACGTTATTTGTTAAGCAACTGTTAAATGAAAGAAGAAAAGCTACTCAGAAATCAGCCTGATGTAACTCAGCTGACTACAGAGCTGGGGGTAAAAGACTTTAAAAATATGCTCTCAGTTTGACAGAGAAGGGAATTAATTCAGAGTTACGAGATACAATGCAGCAATCTAAAATGATCCTTGGCATGCGGTTTGGTTGATTTGACATGGATTGTGTTTGTTATTATTTATTTTATTATTGCTGTATTTATTTTATGTACATAGCACTGTAAAGATGCTTAACACTTTATAGACAAATAAAGAAGAGGGTGTTATGAAATACGCTGTTTGTCAACCAGGCAACCCACAGTGGAGCTGCTAAAACTGCTGCCTTCTGCTGTTTCATATTTCCTTCAGATTCTTTCAATGGCTTCTGATTTTTTAATCCCACTGGAGCCTCATTCCTGCTCTTTTGGAAATCAGTGGTAAAGTTCCCATTGATGTAAGCGGGGGAAGGAGCAGGCTTTCTCCCAGGCTGCATCATAACCAACTCCGACGTCTGAAAAGGCATTTAAAAACATTGTCTTCATGGGTCTTAACGGTGGCTTAGCAGTCATGTTCAGGTAATTTGATTGAGAATAGCACCTGTATCCCTGTGCATGTTAGCTCTTTGTGGTGGATCATTGCTGCCTCTTTCAGGGAATCGGAAGGGTCAGAGGACAAACAACTCCAGTGCTGGGGATTTGGATACTTTCTTTATCCCTGTCATTACAGCCAGCATGAAGTAAAAAAGGAGTCTGCTTCACAGGGTATGTCTACACTAGCCCCCTAGTTCGATCTAGGGAGGCTAATGAGGGTGACCGAAATTGCAAATGAAGCGCGGGATTTAAATATCCCACGCTTCATTAGCATGTTCCCGTCCGGTCGCCATTTTAGAAATTGACTAGCCCGAAGTAACTGCCCGCGTCTACACGCGGCAGCAAAACGGGATTCCGATTTAAAGCCCTAAATTGAATTAGCTGGTAAACCTCATTGCAGGAGGAATACCAGCTAATTCGATTTAGGGCTTTAAATCGGAATCCCGTTTCACTGCCGCGTGTAGATGCGGGCAGTTACTTCGGGCTAGTCAATTTCTAAAATGGCGACTGGCCGGGAACATGCTAATGAAGCGCAGGATATTTAAATCCCGCGCTTCATTTGCAATTTCGGTCACCCTCATTAGCCTCCCTAGATCGAACTAGGGGCCTAGTGTAGACATACCCATAGACAAAAGCTACCAGACTGAGTGGCCTCTAGGATCCTGAAAGCAGAGGCTGGGGATGGGGAATTATTTAACCATCTTCCCTGAATGAATTCCATGCAGTAATAGGAGAATATTTCTGGAGGTGCACTGCCCCCCATACCTCAGCCATTATTTCAGTTGCTAACTGGGGTGCCCCCTCGTGGCCCTCCCTGTTCCTCTGTGTGGCCCACCTGCATCCCCTCCTCCTCCTCCAGTCACCTATGCATACAGTCACAAGTCTGAAGTCCTAGAACTGATAGAAAAAGTCTGCACAAAGCCTTTGTAAGTTCAGCCCGGGGTTCTTACAGCTGATGAAACAGCCACTGCAATTCCCTGGATCCTTTATTGATAGATTGCTATGAATTCCTATGGGAGGGCAAATTTTATCTACCCTTAAACATAACCTGGCATTAGCAATCCTGACATTAATACTAATCAGTTTTAGCCTTCTTTTCCTGAGGAATATCATGAAAAAGATAGCTGGGGACCAATTCTAGAAGTATTTTTCCTCCAATTTTTTACCCCATTCTGTCAGAATTCAGACATGTATGTGGTATAGGATGCGTCTACACTGCACCGTTATTTCAGAATAACTAGCGATATTCCGAAATAACAATGCGAGCATCTACACAGCAATTCCGTTATTTTGAAATAATATTGAAATAACAGGCAGCTTATTCCAACTTCTGTAACCCTCATTCCACAAGGAATAACTCCTCTTCCGAAATAGCTATTTTGAAATAGCGGCAGTGTGGACACTCCATTGCTGCTATTTCGAAACAGCTCCTCCCCAGTGCTTCCTGTGGCTTTAAATAGAGATAGTGCATCCACATTAGGGGAGCCTGCTTTGGACTAATTTTGAGGTTTCCCTGTAGTGTGGATGTGCTATTTCAAAATAAACTATTTCAGAATATATCTTTGGGTATGTCTACACTACAGCATTATTTCTAAATAGTTAATTCGAAATAAGTTATTTCGAAATAACGCATCTACACACAAAATGCATTTCGAAATAGCATTTTGCTATTTCAAAATAACGCGTCCACACTGAATGGACGCTGAATCGCATTTAAGGCCAGCCAGAACCAGGTCTGGCAGGGCATCGGGTCAGGAGTTACTTTGTGTGGCTGCTGCCTGAGGCTATCTGAGGCCTATGCTGAAAGGGAAATCCCCCCCTTCTCCCCCCCCCAGGCAGCTGGTTCTCAGCTTTCCCTGCTTGCTTGCCTACCTTGATGAGAGACAACAAAGCATTTTGTCTCTGTGTGCTCTGGTTGCCCTCACTCGGGACACCACAGCACTCTGCAACATGGAGCCGGAGCTGCCCCTGGGCACTCTGGTGCTTCTCTTGGACGCGTTGCTGTGAGCCTGGCTGCACTTTCTGCAGGCTGCCATCCGGGAGGTCCATTGGAGGGCTGTCAGTATCCAGGAGACCCTGCAGGAGAGCTTCCACCCTGAGGAGCACTAAGAGCCTCCCTGGTCTGCCTCATTCCTCCCTCACATACTTCCACTTACCCCCCCCCCCACACCCCCTTCCTGATGTCAAATAAAATACATGTATTTTCATGAACACAAACTCTCTTTATTTAACAAAACTGGGGGGGGGGAACTCTGGTGAGACTGGGGAAAGAAGGCAGAAGAGGGGAAGAGAGAGGGTGGGAGGGGGAAGCCTGGGAGGAGGGATCTGGAAGGGGGAAGCAAGGGGAAGAAGGGGGAGGGGAAGCTCAGGGCTCAGGGTTGGGGGTCTCACCGGACCAACTTGATTTTCATGCACACCTGCTCCTGGATTCTCATTTGGCCTTTGGTGGCCAGGCTGGCAGCTATCCTGTCATAGATGGCTGCATTCCTCCATCTAGTGCAGAGATCATGGACGTTGGGGGCATCCCCCCCAACCTGAATAAGGTCCATGATCTCCACCCTGAACCAGGAAGGCGCCTGCCTTCTCTGGGCCCTGGCAGGCTCCTGAGAGCTGGCACACTGCTCCTGGGGAGCGATGGAGGGCTGGCTGCCAGTGGCTTGCTGGCTCATGTTTTGGGGCCACTGGGTCGGGGCAGTGACTGTTGGCTCTGGGCTGGCAGGCTTGGAGCTGGCACAGTCAGCGTGGCCAGAGTCTACCCCTTTAAGGACTCCGGGGAGGAGGGAGGCAGAGGAGTGTTCTTGGTTGAGGCTGGAGTGGCCACCAGGGCATCCTGAGAAGGCTGGAGGCCCCCTATTTCGATATAAGTGTTTACACAGCACTTATTTCAAAATAGCTATTTCGAATTTGGCATTATTCCTCGTGGAATGAGGTTTACCAAATTCGAAATAAGCGCTCCACTATTTCGAATCAATTTCGAAATAGCGGTTTAGCTGTGTAGACGCTAGTAAAGTTATTTCAAAATAACGGCTATTATTTCAAAATAACTTTGCTATGTTGACATACCCTTCCAGAATTGCTTATTTCAAAAGAAGCATGCAGTGTAGATGTACCCATAGAAAGAAAACTGGTTGCATTTGCGATGATATTATGCCAATCCAAAGAGGTCAAACATCCTGGCTAATCCATTTATATCTATCACTAGCTTTAGACTCCTGTGATCACAGCATCCTGTAATAATAAGTTAGTCCTTAATAACTGTTGTTCTTGTTATATTATTTGTCATTTCCAACTTCTACATGGCCAGGAAAAGAATAAACAAGAGGCAGAAGTTTAAAAAGGAAACCCCAAGCCCTTAGAAGCACTTTTTAAGACACCAGCACAATACATCTACTTACTGCAACTACGTGTGTGTGTGCATGCACCTTGCTGACCTCTGTGTTGTTAAAATTTAAGAGGTTCACTTAGAAGTGTGTGTATTCCGCTTTGCCCTCCACATCTCCATATTGTACCTGCCTCTGACTCTTTTATGCCACACTTCACAATGCAGGTGTTTATTAATGAGAAATGGATACCAGAAAGAGGTAACAATTAGGTGTAGTACCATATGTCTGGTTGTTACTTTTTAATTATTTAGTACTTCTACAAGTGTGCTAGGCATTTAGGTCTGTTTAGTACCTGATCTGTGTACGAGTATTCTAAGAGTAACTTGCTAGCTGCATATTTTACTCTGGAAAATCATCTTTATCAACATTATGAAATAGTCATTTCACATAATAAATGTACAGTAATTGTAACAATGATGCTCACTGATAAGACATTTCAGTGTGAATAGGCAAAAATCAAGATATTAAAATGTTTATGTAATCACCACACAGGGGGCAGCAAAATTCTGCAGAAATCCACTAAATTTGCAACAGTGGTACAAGCTAAATAATATCTTCTTACACTACAGGCAAGAACACAGGAGTAAAGCTGAGTTATCAGGTTACATAATTTGCATGTCGACCTCTTACACCTGTCATCTTGCAGCTTTCGTTGGCAAATTAATAAGACATTCTGAACTCTTATGGGATATTTTTGTGGGATACATAGTCTTATTGTCAGTAAAAACAGTTCAGCATGGTTAAAGTGAAATAGGAGCTGGGATATTGTCTGTTGATTGTAATTTTAAGTTTCAATTGTAAGAAATGAAAGCAAATAAAATCAGAGGTAAGCCAAACAAGTTTGTACAAATAAATGCACTATAAAATTCCAGGGCAATTAAAAGATAGGCTTAGTAAACACTGATAGTGCATTTATGATTTACTAAACATAGCGCATTAATTAAATCACCATCTTTAGTTTCTAATTTTTTCCTAGGGAATTATGATTGGAAACAAGCTAATGTTGTGTCTAATTTAAAATCTCTTTTAGAACTAACAGTGTTGTTGTTTTGAATTACAAATTATCTGGACCTTTTAAATAAGCTTCATTCATTACATTTCAAATAACCCCATTCATATGAACACAGCTGAGATTATCAATGTGATATGATTTTAAAAGATAACAATAAGATTAAAAATCTTAAGGAATGGTATAGTGCAGATGTATATCAGTTTTCTAGTTGTATAATGCTAGGGGAAATAGTTACTGTATTTATCAATACATTAATTTGGCCTAAGATCACTGAAGAGCAGTCTTTTTGTATAGGATAGGTATATATATCAAGCAAAATGATCTTGTCCTTTCAATCGGTTCAATAAACCTACAGTACATATGTTGATATATTTATGAATTTGCATGAATATAAAAGTGTACATTTGCTTTCACCACTAAACCAAATTAAGAACATAAGAACATAAGAACATAAGAATGGCCATACTGGGTCAGACCAAAGGTCCATCGAGCCCAGCATCCCATCTGCTGACGGTGGCCAATGCCAGGTGCCCCAGAGAAGGAGAACAGAAGACAATGATCAAGTGATTTATCTCCTGCCATCCATCTCCTGCCCTTGTTATGAAGGCTAGGGCACCATACTTTATCCCTGGCTAATAGCCATTTATGGACCTAACCTGCAAAAATTTATCAAGCTCTTTTTTAAACCCTAATAGAGTCCTGGCCTTCACAGCCTCCTCGGGCAAGGAGTTCCACAGGTTGACTGTGCGCTGTGTGAAGAAAAATTTCCTTTTATTAGTTTTGAACCTACTACCCATCAATTTCATTTGGTGTCCCCTAGTTCTTGTATTGGGTGTTTACATTTTTATAAGAACTCTCAAGAACTTTTGTGGTTCTGACCAAGTGGAACCCCTATCCAAAGGATCCCTTGGTTTAGTTTTGTGTAAGCAAAAGTGTCCTAGTTCATCAACTATAATGATGGAACAAAAGATAAATCCTTCATTCAGCCTCTTGATCCCCCAGCCCCAGTTCTAAAATACACCTCCCTCTTTTGGTTTTATAATAAAGAGGGGAATTGCCATGATCAAATAGAGATACAAGTTGAATCTCTCTGGTCTGGGACACTCTAGTCCAGCAACATCCGTGGTCCGACAGAGAGCCCCAGGAACAAAAACCCCAATGTGGCAGAGGTTGCAAGCATCCAGGAGTGGAGTCCCACTGGCAGCCAGGAGCAGGGAGCCCAGCCAGTGGCCAGAAGCAGAGTCCCACCAGCAGCCCAATGGCAGGGAGTTTGGCTGCCAATGGCTGGAGCAGAGCCCCAGTGGCAGACCGGGGACAGAGAGCCCAACTGGTGGGCAGGGAGCTGAAATGGAGGGAGCTCAGCCCAGCAGCGGGGAGGTAGAGTTCCCCCAGTGTATGTCAAAGCAGGATTCAACCCAATACGTGTATGCTTATATTTTCCATCAGAAAGAGGAAACCAGGTTAATAATGTATATACCCAAGGAAAGGAAATCTTACCTGAAATGGTTTGTAATGAAGCAGGCTCCCTCTTTTATGAACTAATTGGGGAATGTGGCGTTCGTAAAATCGAACATCTCAATATTACAGTCGGTATGATGCATAAATTGCAGCACAGAACATTGTACTACTTTCTTCCTGTCCTTCAAACCACTGCAAACCCATTTCTAATCCACTGAAGGAACTGGAATGGGAAGGGATATTGACTCGCCCTTCATCAGCATTACTTTCATTATGTGATTTTTTTTTTTCTGTTGGGAAAAATGGATCCTAGAATTGGTTGTTAATATTGATGTTGGCAAATATTGATGCTGCAAAAAAGTGTAACTTCCCATTAGAGCTGGATGAATAATAGATTTTTTTGTAATGGCCTCTGTATGAATATTCTTATATCTGGAATTAGAGCTCTCTTAGATGCAGTACTATGGACAGGACTCCCTTCGGATTCTTACATTCTGCAGTCACCAAACACTCTCCTGTGAGGGGATAATGTATACAGTTGTGACAGAGAAATCTTAGGAACAGTTTTTTTCATGACTTGAGTCTGATCACCTCTAGCAGAGAAAAGAGAGATATTTTGTTATTCCTTTTTTATTGAACAAACACCCTGTACACATTTTAATACATAAGCTCTGGGGACAAAAATATTTTTCTGATGTAGATTTAATTGATTGCTAATTATTTAACTTCAATAATAGCAAAGTGACCTATAACAAGCTATATTTTGCTTACAGCATGACATTAGTGATTTCTTTAATATAAGTAACAATTTGCAAATGAGCTAAGTACATTGGCTTATCCATGGGAAGTTTGCCCATGCATTCAATGATAGAATGTGGCCCTTGAAGTATAAAAGCCAAACTGGGCATATAGATTGTTTAAAAGTTTGAAGATGTGGAAAAAATACAATTATTATCCTTGCTACACCAGACATTACTTACATGCTTTTGTAAGCAATATTTATACTTATGGCTCTATAATAGTACTTAACAGAAATAATTTAGCCTTCGAATCTCCCATGTGTTTAGTCTATAATCTGAGATCTTTATTACTATCATTAGATAACAACTGAGGAGTTATCTATCCAGCAGTGAAACAATAGTTTTTAATACTGCAGGCCAACTCCCCTGGTCCTTAATTATGGACTGTTTTCTTTAGTCAAAACTCTTGTTGAGCTTAATGGGAATTTTCTCAGATGCAGGACAGAATGAGATTTCATTAATCAACTTTACAGATGAAATCCTGGCCCAATGAAAGAAAAATAATAGCAACTTTCCCATTGACTTCACCGGAGTCAGGATTTCACCCTATATTACTTAATATTAAAGAAATGGTAGAAAAAATAAAAAAGTAGGAAAGGATCAAGTTACAAGAGCATAGGCAAAATATATTGTGGCTAAAGAAAACAAAAATGTTGGGGTCATTTTATACCTCTGTGTCCCAGAAATTATGGAATTGACAAGATATTATTGATCCAATAATTATTATGATAAATGCTTAGCATTTGTAGGTTCTTTGTTGGATTAGCAGATGACGAGCTGTGACTATTTTCCTTCACTTTCTTTTGCTTGTCTTATTCTTTTCCTCCTCTGCCTCTAATCCCAATTGAAACAGAAAACAAAAACAATAGTACAATATATATATCTGACAGAGTCGTTCACTACTTTCAATTATTTGTCTTTATGTCCATGGCCTTCACCATTCATCTGTTTGCTTCTTTAGGTTGTAAGCCCGGCAGAGTAAGGAACATCTCATTTTTGTGTTGAAAGAGCATCCGCAGTCCTCTGGCAAGTCTTAAAGAGGTGTTTTTTACACTTTCTTTGTCCCCATATTGACAAATATTTGCTTCATTTTGAACCTCTTTAAAGGTCCAATGCGAACTCTAACCTTATTGGTTTCTCATCCTGCTAAAGAGAGATCATGCAGAAAAATATCAGAAAAATGTAGTGGGAAAAAATAGGATGAAATAATAAGGAAGAATGTAAAAAAAAAATACAGAAACTGTGACTAAGAATACAAAAGGTTACAGTATATAGAATCATAGAATAATAGGACTGGAAGGGACCTTGAGATGTCATCTAGTCTAGTCCCCTGCACTCCTAGCAGGACTAAGTTATTAATTGTAAGGCACTGACATCTGCCAGCCTATATCATGGGTTATTCTTCTACCCTAATATATAGCACAAGCTTCCCATTAGCTAAAAAAGGTATGTTTCTTTGTATCTTATTTTGATTAACTCCATCTTGATAATATGGGGGAAGAGGGAAATTGTGTGAATTTGGACAAGTTTCGCAAAGCAAATATAGTTTTAGCAAATCCTCTAAGTCCATGAGGCTTTTTCATACCTAGTTATAAAACCAAAATAAAATTATACTTAAAGCAGCAAATGTCTGAGACTGGTCCCCTATCCCTTCCTGCCCTGAGACCTCTTCTTGTCTTTAGTATGGTCCCTAAACTAAAGGAGGCGGATAGGTACAGCAATTGGATCTAGCGCACGTGCACCATGAGGCAGTCCCCCTACGTGTGGGGAATTATCTTCTAACCATTTGTGGACAGGGTCTGGACCATTTACACTGTTTAAGCACAGCAACGGGGATCACAATTTTGTTAGCAGGGATACAGTCAGAATTTCTATGTGCCACTTATCTTCAATGTTGCTGTAACTATGTTGGATGTTAGGGAGACAGGCCATAACCATCTACTTGATACCTCTCTCTCTGCTATAGAGGGTAGCTCTCTGGCATAGGAGACAATCTAACCTACTCTGTCTTGTCTAGCATCTGTGGAGATCTATGTACATTTATGCCACTGGGTAAATATTTATTAATGAAGTTTCAAACATTTTCCAATTTCCATTTTTGAAACTCTAAAATATAGCACTAGCTCTCCACTATACTCCATATGTCCTGTACACACAATGAGAACTAATTAAACAAGATTTGTTTTCTTGTTCAAGAATTCACATGGGCACTGATTCCACTATGCACCTACGTGCAATACACAAGAGCCATACAGAGTATGTTTTATGGGTAAGAATACTTAGTCATGCAGGGTTGCGTGTTTAAAGTAGTACAAAGTAGCTAACAATGACAGAACTCAACTCCCCATGCTTGGAAAATGTATTTGAAGATAACATAAACCCAGGTACATTGAGTTTTTAGGTCCAAAAGATAATATGATAATTAGAGGATAATTTGGGAACTTCTTTAGTGTTAGCTTTATATTACACAGGACCAATGGGTATTCTAAGTAAGAAGTGAGAGAAAACTGAGTAAGGATTTTGGGAATTATTCCTTGGCTAATTATTATAAAGTTGATATGCCGCTGAGTTATTCAGCAACTATGACCATGCAACAGGGAACCCAGGTAAGCAAGTGAAAGTAAGAATTCTCGACATTAAATGAGTTTAGGCATACAGCTAGTCTCAGCCAAAAGAATCACTGTGAGATGAATAGACTGTTTATTGATCATACACATCAAATAAGAAAACAGATCAAATCTGCTAAATTTGATTTAGCAGATTTAGTTTCTTACTATATGTTTGCATAGGGTCTATGGGGCACAATGGGTCCTGATATCAGTTGGGGCCTATAGGTGCAATATAATAATAAGCATTTATATGACTGAATTCAAAGACAAATGATGGCAGAAGTTCTCCATCATGAACACAGTCAAGCTACTATATTCAAAAAACAGCTCATCACAGTGACTATAGTCCTAGTTTTGATGTATACACATTTCAGCTAGGATCAGCACTAACTAATGAGTTTAATGAAGAATTAAGACCCTTGTGTTCTCAGATATTTGAGAAAAAAACACAACCATTTAGGGAGTTATTAAGCATTACCTAACCTTTATGTAGTATTAATAATTTTAAAATAATGAAACTTGTATTGCATTTTTGGGGGTGCAGGAATCTATCTTAGTGCTATGTATTCCATTATGAATCCATTTGAACAGACATCCTTGTTAAGAGCAGCAGAGTTTCAGAAAGAAATCCAGTTAGAAATAAGGTACTGCTTCAGCAACATCTTCATGAGAAAGGCAACAGGAGAAGCTTAGTATATAGTATGCCTACACTGCGGGGCTTAACTCGAAATAAGCTATGAAAATTGAGCCACATCAATTGCGTATCTTATTTTGAAATAGCTTATTTCGAAATACAGACCATCTACACAACACTTATCTGAAAATAGAGTACATGTCCTCCGACTTCCCTTACTCCTTGTACAATGAGGGTTACAGGAGTCGGAGTAAGAAGTCCTCCAGCTTGACAGTATTTTGACACTATTTTGAAATAACTGCCTGCTGTGTGAATGCAGACTAAGTTATTTCGGAATAACACTAGTTATTTTGAAATAATGTTGCAGTGTAGACGTACCCAGATCTGTCACTTACAGCAGGCAAAATGGCAGTACTTAAAGGTATCATATGAAAGGGTGTGTCTACACTGCAGGGCTTAACTCAAAATAAGCTACGCAAATTGACCTACATCAATTGAGAATCTTATTTCAAAATAGCTTATTTCAAAATAGGGACTGTCTACAAAGCACTTATTTCAAAATAGAGCACTCTTGCTCCAACTTCCCTTACTCTTTGTACAATGAGGGTTACAGGAATCAGAGTAAGAAGTCCTCCAGCTTGACAGTATTTTGACACTATTTCAAAATAACTGCCTGATGTGTAGACATGGACTAAGTTATTTCAGAATAGGGCTAGTTATTTCGAAATAGTGTTGCAGTGTAGACGTACCCAAAGAGACCAGTGAAAAAGCATTGGAAATGTGCTGAAGAGAAAGGAATACCCATTGTGTTTGATAAGGTGATCCCTGAAAGACAAAACAAACCTGAATGAGACTGAGATGTGCAATATGCTGAAAAGAATCAAGACATACAACACCAGTGTACATGGATATGGGAAGAGGTTGGCAAATAAAGGGCAGAAAGCGG
The DNA here is from genome assembly GCA_032595735.1 of Pelochelys cantorii. NCBI lineage: Eukaryota > Metazoa > Chordata > Testudines > Trionychidae > Pelochelys > Pelochelys cantorii. Next base: position 40,253,575 of record CM064329.1, on the reverse strand, counting down.
CCAAGGGCTTGGAATGGAAGGAGAGATAGAGTAAAACAATCTGCTTAATGTAAGCCAAGCTAAATGAATGAGTCAACAAGGATTCACTTCTGTGAAGTTTGGAGGTTGGAGGGAACCACTGATATAAAAAGAGAACTAGCAATACTTGAGGTGAAAATCAGGTAGCATTTGTTATTTTAAATGTGCAAGGGTTACTTATCTCAATGGATTGTATTTTTCACAATTATGAAAGGTGCTGAAAGTTGGCGCATCTTCTCATTTTAGAAATCTAAATAAATAAATGGCAAACAAATCAAGTGCCTGTGAATAAAGTCCTATAATAATAATTGTGCATCTGTAATCAAACAGATATTAAAACAAATAAGCTTTTTGATTTGCAAACACAGCAGGGCCGGCCCACAACATTTTGGCACCTGAGGCGGGGAGCTCAAATGAGGCCCCCGTGCCTCCTCGCTTGCGCCAAAACTTGGAAAGATCTCAATTCTGCCTTCTTCCTGTTCTACTCCTCTCATGGCACTCCACCATCTCTGTGCATCCAGAGCAGAGAGAATACATATGCACCAGCAGCAGACACAATTTTCTACATTCTGGGTCCTAGTGGCACCCATCCCCCAGTCTGGCACCTGAGGCAGCCGCCTCAGTTTGCCTCATGGTAGGGCCAGCCCTGAAACACAGGTTGAACATCTCTAGTCTAGCACCTGCAGGACCTGACCAATGCCGAACCAGAGAATTTGCCAAACCACGAAAGGTCAATATTATCTAACAGCATTACCAACACTGCCATGGCTTGCTATGCTCGTAAAAGACATGTAGGGGTAAATTAGAGCTAAATAACAGCACTGAGAACCAGGACTGGTGGTTGTAAACAAACTTTCTGGGACTGTGGGAAACTTGACCACACCCATGATGAGTGGACATCTAGCTAATTAAAATCATGCTGGACCATGGATGTTGCCAGACCAAAGAGTGCTGGACTACAGAGGTTCAACCACTAATAAAAACAAATAACTAAGGGTATGTCTACACTTGCACCCTCTTTTGAGAGAGGGATGCAAATGAAGACATTCAAAATTGCAAATGAAGCTGGGATTTAAATATCCCGTGCTTCATTTGCATAATTGCATTATGGTGCTATTACGAAATAGCGCCATAACACGATTATGCAAATGAAGCACGGGATATTTAAATCCCAGCTTCATTTGCAATTTCCAATGTCTTCATTTGTATCCCTCTCTTGAAAGAGGATGCAGTGTAGACATACGCTAAGACATTATATGCAGGCATATATAGAAATGTGAATATATTTTATTAAACTTTTGCAAATTACTGTTAAATCATAAAATTAGGAGCCAATATTTATAATTGGTGTTTACTGTAATTAAAGAATTTCCATTTAATTCATTTTTATTAATATGCTTAGAATTTACTCTTTTTTAAAATGTATTTCTTTTCTTACATACAAAGGTAAGTGAAATTGAAAAGGATGGAATAGGACTATTTAAAAACCAGAATCTTAGAGAATGTGCAAGAAACATTCTAACTAACATTCTTGCTAACACACTGCATGTAAGAACCTAGAAGTTCCTGAGAAAGAAGAGTAGTTCTCAAAGCCATTGCTTTTCTAGTGGAAAATTAAGCCAGCAAGATATTGGGTAGGGCAATCATGGACAACTGACGCTTTCCTAAAAACTCTTAATTTATTTTAAAAATATGAATGGAGCAAGTACTGGTTTTGTTTGTGCAAGTTTAGAATGTAGTCGTGAAGAAATAAAAAGAGAGATTGGGGAAACAGTTATGTGATTCAAGGCAGGTGACCTGCAGATGAAAGGGCAGTTACAAAGTGCTATAAAATAAGAGTGGAGTTCCTTCACCTGTATAAAATGCTGGGCTAGGATTAAGGGTTTTAGAACTAGGAATAGTTTTTATACATAAAATCCAATTATGTACTTAGTGAAAAGTGGTGATTTTTTTTTTTTTGGTTGGCTTGGCTGCTGTTGGCTATTTTTAAGCTTTGAGCTTATTTAGTGATATAATACTTTACCCAGAGTTTTTCTTGTTTGTTTATCTCAACTTTTGAGAGCTTCTTGAGTTTATTTTCTTACTCTTATCTCTCTCTGTTGAGAAGTTAATCTCAAAATTAATAATATAGTTTTCTCAGTAAATGAACTGGGTTAAAGAATAGTGTGTTTGATGAAGGAAAGCAATAATGAAAGGAGTTACTGTAATAATTAATACTTTGCAAGCAATATCTGTGGAACTTCTCTTTTCTAACAGAAGAGAAGAGAGTATCTTGTCTTTTTTTTAAGCTACTTTTGCAGACCATTATCTTCTCTGTTTCACTTCCCATCACTCAGAGCTCTGGTGTGTAAACTTAAAAAAAAATTATGGAAAGTTTATGTTACTTGAAACAGCATTTGCTCTTCTTTTTCCCCTCCCTCATTGGGGGTCAGAAAGCACAACTCTGGGACATGTAGATAATTAGTGTGTAGCTGCTGCCTCAGCTGAAGGGAAGGTAATTAGGAAGAATGGAGGGAGAGGCTGTTTATCTAATCTCTCCGGGTATGTCTACACAGCAAACTTATTTCAAAATAACAGCCTTTATTGTGAAATAACTTTACTATTATCTACACAGCCAAACCGCTATTTCAAAATTAATTAGTAATAGCGGAGTAAAATTAATTTGAAATAGCGGAGCTCTTATTTTGAATTTGGTAAACCTCATTCCATGAGGAATAATGCCAAATTCGAAACAGCTATTTTGAAATAAGTGCTGTGTAGACACTTATATCAAAATAGGGGGCCTCCAGCCTTCTTAGGATGCCCTGGTGGCCACTCCAGCCTCAGCTAAAAACACTCCTCTGCCTCCCCCCTCCCTGGAGCCCTTAAAGGGGTTGACTTTGGCCACAGTGCCTGTGCCAGCTCCAAGCCTGCCAGCCCAGAGCCAGCGGTCACTGCCCCTGACCCAGTGACCCCAAAACATGAGCCAGCAAGCCACTGGCAGCCAGCCCTCCACCACTCCCCAGCTCCCAGGAGCCTTCCAGGGCCTGGAGAAGGTGGGCGCCTTCCTGGTCCAGGGTGGAGATCATGGACCTTATTCAGGTTTGGGGGGGATGCCCCCAACGTCCATGATCTCTGCACTAGACGGAGGAACGCAGCCGTCTATGGCAGGATAGCTGCCAGCCTGGCCACCAGGAGCAGGTTTGCATGAAAATCAAGTTGGTCCAGCGAGACCCCCAATCCTGAGCCCTGAGCTTCCCCTCCCCCTTCTTCTCCTTGCCTCCCCCTTCCAGCTCCCTCCTCCCAGGTTTCCCCCTCCCCTCTCCCACCCTCTCTTGTCCCCTCTCCCACCTCCTTTCCCCAGTCTCACCAGAGTTTCATAACACCCCCCCCACACTTTTGTTAAATAAAGAGAGTTTGTGTTCATGAAAATACATGTATTTTATTTGACTTCAGGAAGGAGGGTTAGAGGGGGTAAGTGGAAGGACATGAGGGAGGAATGAGGCACAAGCCTTCAGTGGGGCAGACCAGGGAAGCTCTTAGTGCTCCTCAGGGTGGACGCTCTCCCGCAGGGCCTTCTGGATACTGGCAGCCTCTCGATGGACCTCCCAGATGGCAGCCTGCAGAAAGTGCAGCCAGGCTCACAGCAACGCGTCCAAGAGAAGCACCAGAGTGACCAGGGGCAGCTCCGGCTCCATGTTGTAGAGTGCTGTGGTGTCCTGAGTGAGGGCAACCAGAGCACGCAGAGTCAAAATGCTTTGCTGTTCCTCATTGAGGTAGGCAAGCAAGCAGGGAAACCTGAGAACTGGCTGTCCAGGGCAGGTTCCTTTCAGCACAGGCCTCAGAGAACCTCAGGCAGTAGCCACACTAAGTAAGTTCTGACCTGATGCTCTGCCAGACCTGGTTCCAGCCAGCCTTAAATGCGATTCAGCATCCACTCAGTGTGGACGCGCTATTTTGAAATAGCAAAACACTATTTCGAAATGCATTTTGTGTGTAGACGTGTTTTTTCAAAATAACTTATTTCGAATTAACTATTTCAAAATAAGATATTTCAAAATAATGCTGTAGTGTAGACATACCCTCATTTCATGTCCCACCTCCGCCAAAGCCCATGTGTCTTCATTCTAAAGTTCTGCCCTGTAATTGTTCCACACCCCAGTGGGCTTGGTGGATCAACATGCAGAATCTCCATCTGCAGGGCATTTTGGATTTGATTTGCTCTTCTGCATATGTTCATGTAAGTAGAGGATCGGCAGAGCCATGATTCTATACATGGGCACTGATGTGTGAATATCATCGAATCATAGGACTGGAAGGGACCTTGAGAGGTCATGAAATGGTTTGGACAACAATTCCACAGGGGATAGGAATAGAGTAAAGTAGAGTCTTGCAGGCGATACCTGTTATAAACAAAGAACCCAGCAAATCTATTCAGTTAAAATGTACAACGGGCAGTTCTAATTTATAGGCTGTACTCATCTTCTTATAGTTTAACTTGCTACTCAGCCCTTGCTTTGGTCCCAAAACAGTCTCAAAACTCACAGAAACATACTCATAAACAGCTTTCTTTATTCCAACTCTTGCTTCTAAAAGACAGCTCTCAAATAGAAATGTAGTTCATATTGTAACTCTGCCATTCGTTGTTTGGTCTCCTTTAAAAATTAATAGAGATATATCAAATCACATGTACAGATTGACATGCTTCTTTACAGATATTCAGTACAAAACCAAATTCTGACTGGGAACTTTGTGCTGAATGGCTACATTGTCTCAGTTTTGAATTATTATTCAGGAGCACGTAGGGACCAGGTTCTACCCCCTCTCCTCTTCCCCTCAGCTAAGCTTTTCAGTTACTATAACCGATTGGCAGCAAAACAATCTAATGAAAAATATAATGGGAAACACAGCAATTTAAATGTCTTACGTGGTTGTGTCAGAACAATATGGCACACTCAGCACAATGTGTTAGAGTAAAATGAGTTTCATTATTCTTCCACAAGAGAATGGGAAGGGAACAAGGAAGAGCATGCGGAATGGGTATTTATTTACACTTATAAATTGTGTTTTACCACACAGGAGAATTGAGGGCAGAAAGCTCTTTTGCAACTCCCCTTAATCTGGGTTGTTATAATCTGTATCCAATTATATAACCCCGCAGTATCTCTATTCAGTGGATTCCCAAATGACCAATTTGTGGAGCACTTTAGAAAGGGCCAGCTATTGGCCACCTTTATCAAACATTGTGGGGTAAAGCAAGCCTTTCTATAAATAAGGAACAAAGTGCTATCAACTAGTCCTTATCTGGACTGAGGGAAGAAGATGCTAGCCTTATTCTATAATTATTTTTGGCAGCCTGCTAAGGGCCACCAATTCAAAGCATCACTTCTGATCACATTATCTATTTCTAGTACATGTTCCATTAACACCTTTTTTCTTATAAAGATTTCACTGAATACCTAAAAAACAAAGCTGAACATCTTAAAACATTGAACATTTTAAACAGATAAACCTTCTACAGAGCTACGTGTTTATATTATCTCCCATGAGAAAACTGCACTTTTTCTGCACTGGTCTCGGCAAACAAACCATTCAATAAGTGGAACTCTTTTTGATGCTCACAACTTACCCACAGATTTTTTAGCTATTGTGCTATTTGGCCTTGCTCAATTAAAGATTTGTATTTAAATTATGCCTCCCACAAACAATTGTTCATGACAGTCCCTATTCATAATTTATTATCATTGTGGTATGATTGGTCATGTAAGTCACCTGGCATTGTTTCTACTCCCCAGCCTGAAAAGGGCTTTCAAGATGGCTACGTGAACATTTCCATCATGAATACATATATTTATTCATATAAATATTCATGATACTTTCTATTTCCCTGACTATTGTTGCAAGCAAAAATTTGTTTGTATGAATGTTTTTGGGTAATGAATAAAGAGATTACAAATACCACTAAGGGAAATTCACAATTTTTATAAGAATATATATTTGTGAATATTGGATTTCTCCAATTAAAGTATAGTTTAAAAGGACAAACCTTGAATGTAAATCCCGTATTATAAATTAAATTATTCATTCACAAAATAGGAGATAATACATACATGCTGTACAGAATGATGGAAATACAGTTATATAGAAAATATTAATACATTGCATTGGGAGACAGCCAAAAAGGTGAAGGAATTCAAAGGTGGGATTTACTTCAAATGGGAGTGCTAATTATTCCAAGTGAAGGAGCAAACCAAGTTAAAGAAAGGTTCCTACGTGATGGTAGGGCAGATTTTAGTTTTCAGTGAGAAAAATCCATGGCTTCGAAGGCCAACAAAGAAAAAAAAAACATTTTGAGTTCATATACTGAATCAGCTACTTTCTTTAAATGTTCAGCAGCAAATCCTAATCTGATTTGTTTGTTCCATTCAGTTAATAAAAACAAGGAGTCCTGTAGCACCTTAAAGACTAAGGGTGCATCTACAGAGCAGGGCTTAACTCGAAATAAGCTATGCAAACTGAGCTACATCAATTGCACATCTTATTATGAAATCGCTTATTTCAAAATTGGGAGCATCTACACAGCACTTATTCTGAAATAGAGCACTCTTCCTCCAACTTCCCTTATTCCTCGTACAATGAGGGCTACAGGAGTTGGAGCAAGAAGTCCACCAGCTTGACAGTATTTTGACATTATTTCGAAATAACTGCCTGCTGTGTAGACACAGACTAAGTTATTTCAAAATAACACTAGTTATTTTGAAATAATGTTGCTGTGTAGACGTACCCTAACAGATTTATCTGGGCATAAGCTTTCCTGGGCACTTGCTTATCCAGTATTGAACTTATATTACGTTTACATTGGAAAACAGAGCATCTTGAGTACTACAAATGTAATATAAATTCTTTAATACCAGCCTTCAGCAACCACATCAGAGACCAAGACAATCATCTATATGAAATGGTCTTTAACAAAAGTCAAGGCAACTTGTACTGGAAATATTAATGAAACGTCAAAATGGCTCATCAGGATAGGGTGGTCTATTCAAACAGTTCTTTGTGCATGATTCACTATAATGAATGATATTCTCATGTTCTTATGTGCTTATGTAATACAATACAGAGTATTGCAATCTACATATGTCCTTATACAGTACTCATCACCATAGTATCAGATGGCTTCCAGTAGTGCATTAAGCACCATGACTAGCATCTGTCATATGTGATTCATTCTCTCAGAAAGGGGCAATTGTATGGGAAGCAGGGTTTGGTTGTGGAGGGCAGGGGGAATATACTGATACACAGTGATATACATTTGATCTACATCCCTGCTAAAAAACATAGACTGAGAAGAGCATCTTGCAGTTGGAGTAGCTGGTGATGAAGTTTGTGATGGTCCTCATGCCCCATGGAAGTTCATACTATGAACTTCATATCACTAACATAACAGTACTACCAATTCTAATAGTATCAGTCTTACTATTATCAGATTGCTACTGAGCTCACACTAGTATTATCATTTGTGTAGTTTCCTAAAGTAGGCAGATAATTTCATGAAATGAAAACTACCTTACACTTTCGCAATAGCTGGTATTTGGGTTAGAAAACACAGAACTCAGTTTTCAATATGTATATGTGTTTTACATTCATACTTTTACTATTATTCTATTATAATACAATACTATACCACACCACTATTAAATTAATAAACATTTATTTAGTGGCAAAACTTTAGATGGAACTATGGTGAGATTTTAAAAGAGGCTTATTGTAGGTTACAAATATACCATTGTCTCTTGCAATTATGTATGCTTTCCCAAGATGATTTTATTAAGCAAATTCAGTCAGTTCACTCAACAACCCCTGTCACACCCTGACAATTACCATGTCTCTTGAAAATGCTCAAGAACCTATTTACCAAACAGATAAAGACAGATTAACTTTTAAATGTGTATATTATGAGGCACATAACAAATGATATATTTGTGACAATGATGGATAAACATGAAGGCCTACATGCAGGAAATATATAGGCTACCCAGTAACATGAAAATGCCTTTTAGATGTCTTTTCTGAATTTTCAAATTGCAAATGCAGTAACTTTCATGTGTCAGGCATTATCAGCAGAGCCAGTCTTAGGGGCCAGCAAGCCGGGTGGTTGCCTGGGGCCGCCATTTGCAAGGGGCTGCTGACAGAGCCGGTCTTAGGCTTGACAAATTTTCCCCAGTGGGTTGGGTTGGTTTATTTATTTATTTATTTTGCTTGACAAATTTTTGTCCAGGGCCGCCTATTGGTTTGGACCGGCTCTGATTATCATTGTCAACTTAAAACCTGCTTCAAATGGATTCTGAAACACTTATTTGCATTGGGTAGTACTTACTCAGACAAATGCTCTCATTGAATTATTATGTTATTTCCAATTTATCTGGAAGTAAGAAGTACTTGAAGTCTTTTCCCGCCCCCCCCTCACCAAAAACACCCTCTTTTCACATTTCCAGATCAATTCTATAGATCCAAGTGAGTGTGAGATAAGCAACTGCCTCATTACCAATTCCTCAAGTGTTATACATTTCAGTTAGGAAAAAAAATCTACGTAGAGACCATGTGACTCACTAGACTCGAGGGGTTGACCTTAAAAACTTTTCAGTTGTCTCATATCACTTAAATATGTTACCTCTGTACAAATGTTTTTAACAGCAACATCCATATATTTCATCTTTGTCCTTCAGAGAAATCCCTGCTCTGATGCATTATGGTTTTTATAAGCAAAGAACAATGATTTATTGGCAGGAAACATTTTAAAAAAAGCAAAAAGTGGTGATTCTGCAATCACCCTACTAATAAAAATAAAGGTATGTTCCTTTGCCTTTCAAGGAATGTGCACCAAATATTTCTCTCAACTACCATCAGAAAAATCCTTAGCACTTGTTTTATAGGGTACAGCTACATTGTGTTTTATTTTTCAGAAGAGGTATGCAAATAGCACTCACATTTGCATACCTTCTGGGGCTTTTTCACGGAAAAAAACCCCTCTGTTTCGAAAGCCCCTGTAAACCTCATTTTATGAGGAAGAAAGGAGCTTTCGAAAGAGGGGGGTTTCCGACATTTGGCTCCATGTAGACAGGGCCAAATGGTGGAAAAGCCTCTTCTGGGAAAAAAAAATGGAAGAAAGTATGCAAATGCAAGCACTATTTGCATACCTCTTCTGAAAAATAAAACACAGTGTAACCGTACCCAGAGTGGGATTTGAACATGGGACCTAAAAAAGAGCTTGTACCATTTGAATAAGTGAATAACTATTACCTAGAAGCTGAAACAGAAATACTTATCCTCTTACATGGACCAGTTACTTCACTGGAATGGGGAACTTGCTTTCCTAGGGAAGGAAGGTACAAACCTTCTCTGCCTAGAAAAACTCTTCTTGAATGTATAAGGTGTACTGGAGTGCAGAAGCACATATGGGCGCACCACTTCTGCCGTGATTCCTAACGTGGTTTGGTAGCAGGACTGGAAGCTGGATCCTTCAGTACTAAACTCAGAGACTCTCAAACTTGAGAGAAGAGTATCTCCATTAGCTTGTCGCTTTTGCAGATTCTTACTCTTTTATGCCTCTTTTAGGGGCACCTCTACACAGCCATGTTATTTTGGAATAACAGACTTTATTCCGAAATAACGTGTTGCACGTCTACACAGCAAGCCTGTTATTTCAAAATAAATTCGAAATAACAAGCTTCTATGGGTATGTTTACACTACAGCGTTATTTCGAAATATCTTATTTCAAAATAGTTATTTCGAAATAGCTTATTTTGAAATAACACGTCTAGACACAAAATGGATTTCGAAATAGCATTTTGCTATTTCGAAATAGTGCATCCACACTGATTGGACACTGAATCGCATTTAAGGCCAGCAGGAACTGGTTCCAGCAGCGCATCAGGTCAGAAGTTACTTGTGGTCAGGGTGGCCAGCAGGGCACCCTGGGAAGGGCTGGAGGCCCTCTATTTCGAAATAAGCGTCTACACAGCACTTATTTTGAAATAGCAATTTCAAAATTGGTGCTATTCCTCGTGGAATGAGGTTTACCAATTTTGAAATAAGCCCTCGGCTATTTTGAATTAATTTCAAAATAGCAGTTGGCTTGTGTAGACACTAGGAAAGTTATTTCAGAATAACGGCTGTTATTTCAAAATAACTTTGCTGTATAGACATACCCTTACTCGGACTTCTGTAAACCTCATTGTACGAGGAGTAAGGGAAGTCAGAGGAAGAGAGCTCTATTTCAAAATAAGTGCTATGTAGACGTGCCCAATTTTGAAATAAGCTATTTTGACTTACGCTACACAATTAGCATAGCTCAATTGTGTAGCTTATTTCAAGTTTAGCCCTGCTGTGTAGATATACTCCATATGAGGACAGATTCTTTTCTTACATCTCAGGGTTATGTATGCATCAATTAGTTCTTTTGCAGCGGTAAGATAGAGTCTGATCCTCTAAATACTTACCCATACTTACTGAATCTGTTGAAGTTAAGGGCAATCTTCCCATTTAAGTCACAGGTTCAGTATCTAAAAGTTAATCTGTAAGGAGCATCACATGAGCAAAGGTTTGAGAAATCATACATTTATTTGATGTTGTTAATCTAAAAGACGATAATGGCTACCTTGAGATGAATCTTGGCTTCAAAGACTACCAGAGACGTCATTAAAGTAATGGGTGTGCCAATCACTCTCTCTCTGCCACATCAGAAGAAGCTATAAAGTCTTTTTATGTAGTAAAAACAGCTGTGGTCTATGGGGCTACCATCCAAGGCCGTAGGCCTCACGGTAGGCCAGAGCTAAGCCCCCGGTTGCCAACAGAGCGGGTAAGATAAAACATAGCAGGCTGTGTACGCTGGAGGCAGCAGAAAGCCAGGAGAAGTTGCTGTGACCATAACCCTGAATGGAAGAAGAGAGTGAGTTGGAGATTCTTGGACCCAGATCCCACTAGGGTGACACATACAGGAGCATTTCTGGACAAGGTAACTAACTGCCTGCTGTTGTTTTTCTGCTATGCTCAGGGAAATAGGACTTTGAGTACATTTTTTTCAAACAAACAAATAATACCAAAGGTAACCTCACTTATATCATCAGTTTCTCATCCTAATGGAAATAACTCCACAAGGCCCCGGATTTTGTCTAACAGCTCAGGGCAAAAGGGCAACAATATGCTCGATACAGACGAGCAATGAGAAGAAGTAAATGGCTTGAAGATACATTTATGCAGTGATTCAAATTACTACAGTCCATCTGAGTTTGAGTGCAGGAGGCTTAATTAATAACATAAATACTTTAATTGGTGTTGACTCTCTCAGCAAAACTCAAAAAAGCATAGAAATAATCATAGAAGATTGTAAGAATAGCATGTTTATTTATGTTAGATAGTAGAGTAAGATATCTAACAACACACTGATTTATTTTGGGATAATAGCTTAAGTAATTTCAACATAGTGTAAGTAAGAGTGTAAAATCATTAATACTCCAACCTTTCTAAAAGAAGAAATCTAGAGCATGTAAGTAATTTTTATTTTCAGCATACAAATTACTAATAAAATGATGAGTCAAATTACTTACATTTAAACCACACACACAGTACAGGACCAGATCCTCAACAGGTGTCAAGTAGCATAGTTTGATCGATTTCAGCTGCAGATATAGCCCATTAGGTTTATTGTTTTAAAATATACCAAGCATATAAAACAAAAAAAAGCAGAACCATAATTCAGACTGGGGCCAATTACTTTCCAAACTTTTGCATACATGTAGCTGCTGGAAAATAACGGGGCCAAAACTAACTTGCAGTGATTTCTTTACAAGAATACCATGCTCTAGTGGCCTAATTCACTATATCGGAAGGGTGGAGCTTGAAAGACCTTTCTGGACTCAGTACCTATTTTAAATTATGGCCTGACATGACACAACACATAGTCTGAGGGTGGAAGCACTGGGGTGGTTTCTGTCAGATCCTGCCGTCCCGGTTGGGTTGGGTCTTGCCTGGCACTTACTCTGTGATGGCAGCTCCAGCAGCTCCTGTGCTATAAGACAAGCTGGGACTGGCTCTCTGGACCTAGCGTTGCAATTTCCAAGGTTGCAATTGCTGCTCAGGTTTGGCCCTGCTCCCCCCCCGAGTGGACCCAGTCTGTGAGAGTGGAGTGAGACCTGGCTCATAGGGTTGCCGTGCCACTCACTCAAATTCAGCCTACCCGGACTCCCATCTTCATGGCATCTGGGCTAAACCTAACTGGCACTGGGACCTCAGAGCCTACAGCATCTGGGGCAGGGAAGTGAGCCAGCCAGCCAGCCCTGTGGGACTGGAGATGCCACACCGTCCTTTGAAACACTCTGGTAACCCAATTTTGAGTTCTGACCCACAGGCTGAGAAACCCTGATCTGGAGTTTCAGACACTGGGAACCATTCTCCCGCTATGCTCTGATGTATCCTGCTGCTGCCTATCCTGAAGGCTTGTGCTGGCCTGTGAAAACCTGAAGGGATCCATCATGTTTGCACTAAAGAATAACCTGAGAAAATATAAACATAGGACAGATTTCTGCCCACAGAAGGGCCATGTTACCCTGCTCCTAAAGCCCTTCACTGGCTCCCCTCTTTGGCACCTGCATCAAGTTTAAACTTCTCCTACTGCCCTTTATTGCTCTTTGTCGCCTACCTGTCCTGTCTCCTTTCTCCTTCTTTTCCTCTATCCCCTTTACTTGCTTAGTGATGTAAATCTCACCACTTCCTTGCCCCATTCGCGCTCCCTCTGGCATACCTTCCTCTGGGCTGTCCCTCAATATCTTGACTAACCATCCATTCCCAGCATGCCAGCAGGGCTGCCAAAAGGGGGAGCAAAGAGGGCAACTGCCCCAGGGCCCAGCTATTTAAAAGGTGTTGGGGCTCCTGGCTACCACTCCTGCTCCCTCAGCAATGGCTGGAGCCCCGGGTCTTTTAAATTGACACCGGAGCCCTGGGTGGTGCTGAAGAGCTGGCTGGGGAAGACTAGCTCTAGCCCCGCCCCTTCTGCCCGACGACCCACCCCTTCTGGGGGCTCAGAGCCAGTCCCCCCCATCAGTTAACTAGTTGGTCTCACAGCTCCAACATTACATAAGAAGAGGAGAAAGTGAGAGACCAAAATTAGAAGAAAAAAAAACCCACAGTGGTTCCGATGCATCTCCTCCGTTCTCTCACTCTTAGTGGAGCTCATGGGAGCAAAGAGTGTTGCCTCGGCAGTACTTCTCCCCTCCCCTTCTTCCCTGCCTGATTTTGCAGGGATCTGATTCCATGCTATTGGGACAGAGAAACAGCAGGACACATGGGAGAGGCCAAACGGAGCCTTGCTACATTCTAAATGGCCCCACATTCCTGCAGCTTGAAGTAGCCAATGTTACTCATGACAGAATCAGTAATAATTATCTTCAGGGGGTAGCCGAGTTAGTCTGTACAGGATAAACTTAAACAACAGTAATACTTATATTGCTTTCCCGCTCTGCCATTTGGAATCAATTTACAGCAATTCCTGAAGTAGATTGGAACCAGAGGAATCCCCTGAAAATATGGTTGCCTTCACAGTGACGGAAGATTGTAAAGATTTTGTAGGTGTTGAAGGTTTTGGAGAGCAATAATCAGCTGAGATTCGATTCAGACAGCTGGGTACATTTCAGTGCTAAATGAAGCATATCTTTTTAACCCAGAATGAAATTCACTGTGTTACCTATGTCCATAAAATAGCTATAAGGTTTGCAGGGCTAACTTTTGCTTTCAGTTACATTGCTAAAAATCCAGAGCAACACCACTGAAGTCAATAAATGGGGTCAGAATTTGACCTATGTTCATTAACATCTGATATTTGAGATAACCATAGAGCCAAAAGCACCCTTTACAATGAAGAAGCATCATTTATAAGGACTGATCAGAAAAAGAAACAGCATTTAACTAAGAAAAAGAGTTAAACTACTACCTAAGCACCATAGGAAGAGGAAAAATGCAAGTATTACAAATGTATAAAGTGAGTCTTCAGAGGTACAATGTTGGAGGTTGTCATGGCAACTTTTCTCACTCCTTCCTACTGTTTTTGGCAAGTTTATATATAATAAAAGACAAGGTATTTATATGCCTTCCTAGTCCTTTCTTCCGTAACAATATGAGTGAGGTGGTTTCATGAAAAAGGAAGATCACCCAAAACATCAGAAATACTGACCAGTCCTGTAGCACCTGAAAGACTTACAAAAATATATATGGTATCATGAACTTTGGAAGGCAAAACCCACGTCATCAGATGAGCACACATCAGTTTTGCCCACGAAAGCTCACGATACTAGAGGGAGAGAGAGAGAGAGAGAGTTAGTCTCTAAGGCTGTGTCTGCACAGCAGTGTTATTTTGGAAAAGAAGTCAGGGGAACAGTGCTCTACTTCAAAATAATTGCTGTGTAGACCGCACCAAAAGTCGAAATAAGCTATTTCGACTTAAGCTACGCAATTAGCGTGGCTCAAGTTGCTTAGCTTATTTTGAGTTTAGACCTGATGTGTAGACGTGCCCTAAGGTGCCACAGGACTACTCGTTGTTTTTAAAGTTACAGACTAACACGGCTACCCCTCTGAGACTCTAAAACATGAGGTTACAGCCGCTTCCAGGCTAAAGAACCCAGCTATATTTATCCTATACATATTCTGGGATTAAGTGACAATTTGTAAAAATCTTTTATTCTATAGAATGGAATTTTAAAATAATATTTTTGTATTGCTAATTAATACTCTTGCTTTTTTTTTTACAAGAACCAAATTCAAAAGCCTGATCCTCAGAGGTTCTGAGCACCCGAAACTTCATTGACTTCACAGCCAGATTTGGTACTCCTCCTTGAAATTGTCATTCTTATTAAACTTGCATCTCCTGTAAATATTGAAAGTATGTGAATATTCTGGTGCGATCTGACAAAAACAAAGGAATTCAGCTTTCAGGATCCCAGAGCACCATTAGAAATCAACCCTGGAAAAATTGTCTTAGGTCATCTAGTCCATCTCTACTGCCACGTTTATTTTCCTTTCAGTGTATTTTCTGGTAATTCACCCCTACTGTGTTATTAATATTTCAGGCACCTACAAGCAGTGCCTGATGTTACACAGTCTGCAGCACCTTTAACTCCATGATTCTTTCTGAAACATAGCATTGATAATATTTCTGTGTGAAAGACACTACTGCCTACTGTTGCAGTCTGCTCTCACTGCTGTCCTTTGCTACTGTCATTTCTGTCCAGCTCTTCAGAACAGACTGCTTTGCTTCACTAGCACTGCACCCTCTCTTTCACAAGATGATAATGGGGCAGCATTATCCTTTTTCCTCTTGGCTGAAAAGCATGCCAGGTGGTACTGGCCGACTCGGTTGCTCTTAAAGAAGCAGCACTTCAGAGTGCTACACAGTTCTCACAGATAGTCTCTCTACTTCAGGCTGGCACATGGAAAGTAATGGTTGGCACTCCTGTTGAATTTTAAGGGTGACCACTGAAGATGTGCAATTACCCTGCTTGCATGCCCAATAGAAAGTCTGTCCAAAGAACCTTTTGCATCCATATTTTAAAATGTGTCCCTGAAATGTGTCACATATTCAAAAGGGTTTTTTTTTAACATAATGGGTTCCCATTTAATTCAATGACAAACTCTGTGGTTGAAAAAATTTGCATGTTTCTTTTATGTCTAGAAAGCCAAGAGCTGTATTTTAGACACATTAAAACTTAATATTTTAGACTATATATTTTGTTGTGTTCTGTTTTGTTGCATGTTCACCTTTACATGGACTTTATATGTTGTATGGCAAGACAGAGCTCCCAACAAAGTTGCTAACATAAAGGTAACATGGGATATTTAGGAATGTGGCAAGTAATTATGAGTCCTATTGCTTCTCAAATTGAGTTGGAAAAATGTGATGGTTTTGCACATAATACATGCTATTTCATAGGTCTGTCACCAACTCTATGATAAAAGAAAGATACATACTAAGAAGGGAGAATTCCCTTCAGTGCATCCTCATGATGGGGGCTATGTGTATATATCAAAACCTGCTTCTGAGCCTGCACACCTGATGGGAGTTCTGTACATTTAGCACATATTAGGGATGTTAAATATTGGTTAATTGAATAGTCGAATAACCTCATGAATTCTTATTGGTCAGTTGACTATTCTATAGTCCCCAGGGGCGGGGCTGGCAGCCAGTGCACTCCGGCTCCACTCCTGAGGAGTCCTCTGCCACTCTGCGTGGGGTGCCAGTCAGGAGCTGGTCCACGAGGAGAGCCCGTTTAAAAACCAGCTCCCCTTGCAGATGGGCTTCCTGTCACCCTGTGCTGCTGCCTCTGATACAGAGGCAGCAACGCAGGGTGGCAGCAGCCCCTGTCTGGGGGGAGGGGAGAGAAATGAGTGTAGTCTATAGCATTAACCTATAAGCTTATCGGATAATCGGTTAATCAGCTACACTATTACATCCCTAGCAGATATTTCTAAGTATTTTCTTATATTCTATTGAACACTTTTCTTATGGAGGAGCAGGAAAGGGTCCTTCATGATGCACAGAAACCACATTCTGTAAGCGTGTGTTCAGACAGATTATACATGTCCAAAAATCTGTAAAATTTGGATTGGCAACAAGTGAAACACCATCCTGCGCCCAAATAACTCACTTCCACTTACAAGGAAAGTGCCTGTGTTTTTACCCCCACTGACAGACCTGAAATATAGCAAGGCAGTAATACAAACAGTCACCTCTGTGAGAAGTCAAATGGAAACGGTTAGCTGTGAGACATTGCCTATGCATGAGGGAACACCACTGCATGAAGCATATTATCATGTTATGATAATTTTATGTAAAGTTCCTGGGAACATCATATGCAGGTCAGTTCACTCTCTGAAATTCTTTCAGATCGGTTAATGGGTTTTTATTCTATTGAGGCATATCAATATATATTGGTCTTAGGTCGTCCCTCAATGGACCTGTGAACTTCAGTTGCCTCTTTTGGGTGGGGAGCAATACAAATGTCTGAACTACTTTTGAAGTTACAAGCAGGTAGGTGATATTACCTGTTTGTTTTTCTAATGTCAAGAATTAAGTGGGTCTGAAAAGAAATCTCATTTTCCAATGCCCTGTTGGTAATTGTGCAATTTTTGCATTTATTATTCCAGGTTCTGTGCATGACTAATAAAGACACAGTAGGTAGGCAGCATTATATAATCTGCAGTAATTTGAAAAGCTATTTGAGCTCATAATAAAGGCAATCCATAATATATATGACTTCTAATATTTGGTCTGTTTCCAGTGCCTTTAAGATCTAACTGCTTGTGCGGATGTTTTATAGGTACAATAAACATAACAATCCAGAAGAAATTATCTACCAATGTCAGTCAAACCCAATCTTACAAATCAAAAATTGACCAACAAAATAACTTCCCACATCAGACCGCCATATATCTCTCAGTCTACTCCCACAGTCATAGTCTGAGACAGGGGTTTTCAAACTCTGGGCCTTGGCTTGTAAGGGCAAGTTGCTAACTAGCTGCAAGGACACCATTTCCTGCAGCTCTCATTGGCCAGGAATGGCAATTCATGGCCAGCAAGAGCTGTGATCACCTCTAAATGCAGAGGTGTAGGTAAACAAAGCATCTTGTGGCCAGCTAGAGGTTTGCTCTTACAAACCGTGATCCAGAGCTTGAAAATCCCTGCCCTACGAACTGGTCCACATAAAAGAATAAGAACTTTTTCTTGCTGCCCACCTAAAGGTCTATGTCTTTACTATTGTAGCTGTCAGGATTAAACTCTTCTGAAGACCCTAGGACTAGAGGTGGCATCCATTAAATGGCAAAGCCTTGTAGCATGCTTTGAAGCTGAGGAAATATAGGTTCTGTTAGCCCAAGGCATGATCTAAGTTCCACTGTAAAAATTACCTCATAGAAAATGGCCTCCCACCAACCCTCAGCCTTTTTGGATGTCACCATAATATAAACAATTACTTCAAATAACATACCCTCTGTTTTTAATCAAGCAAAAGAGCTCAGTCTCCTTCTGCAAGCATGCTACAATTCTTCTACATGGGAAGAGATGCCGAATTTCAGATGGGTGGGTCACAAATCATTTCAGAGTTTACAGATCAAAAACAAAGCCTCCTACTCCACTTGGACACAAATGTGCATCCCTGAGCAACAATGTAATGCACTGTGTATATAGAGTACATTATAATAAGCTGGCAGCTTCATACTGCGCTAACATCAGTGTGTGACTGTTTGTAAGGTGTATCTTCATGTAGAAAGCATCATAGTGCAATTGCAAGATGACAAGTCATTGATGACTAAAGTCCACATTCCTGAATCACCCTTTTTTGTACAGATTGTAATTTTGCTAAATGTCTGTGTCAAGAAACAATACAATATATGTTACACGCAGGAGAACTAAGGAACAGACATTTTAATCTGTAGCATAGGTACATTTAACACAAGTTTGCATCTGTTGACTAGCTGAATGCCGACCATGAGCAACAGTGACAATCACATAGTTACTTGGTTAGTGTGAGCATGTACTCTGCAAAGTGAATCTGCTAGAGTTCTTTGAGGGGGTCAACAAACATGTGGACAAGGGGGATCCAGTGGATATAGTGTACTTAGATTTCCAGAAATCCTTTGACAAGGTCCCTCACAAAAGGCTCTTAAGTAAAGTAAGTTGTCATGGGATAAGAGGGAAGGTCCTTTCACGGACTGATAACTGGTTAAAAGACAGGAAACAAAGGGTAGGAATAAATGGTCAGTTTTTAGAGTGGAGATAGGTAACGAGTGGGGTCCCCCAAGAGTCTGTCCTGGGACCAATCCTATTCAACCTATTTATAAATGATCTAGAAAAAGGGGTAAATGGTGAGGTGACAAAATTTGCAGATGTTACCAAACTGCGCAAGATAGTTAAGACCAAAGAAGACTGTGAAGAGCTTCAAAAAGATCTCACCAACATAAGTGAGTGGGCAACAAAATGGCAAATGAAATTTAATGTTGATAAATGTAAAGTAATGCACATGGGAAAAAATAATCCCAACTATCTATACAATATGATGGGGACTAATTTAGCTACCACTACTCAAGAGAAAGATCTTGGAGTCCTTGTGGATAGTTCTCTGAAAACTTCCATTCAGTGTGCAGCGGCAGTCAAAAAAGCAAATAGAATGTTAGGAATCATTAAAAAAGGATAGAGAATAAGACAGAAAATATTTTATCGACTCTATATAAAACCATGGTACACCCACATCTTGAATACTGCATACAGATGTGGCTGCCTCTTCTCAAAAAAAGGTATATTGACATTGGAAAATGTTCAGAAAAGGGCAACAAAAATGATTAGGGGTTTGGAATGGATCCCATATGAAGAGAGATTTAAAAGACTTGGACTTTTCAGCTTAGAAAAGAGGAGACTAAGAGGGGATATGATAGAGGTCTATAAAATCATGACTTGTGTGGAAAAAGTGAATTAGGAAAAATTAATGTACTTATTCCCACAATATAAGAACTAGGGGTCATCAAATAAAATTAATAGGCAGCAGGTTTAAAACAATAAAAGGAAGTTTTTTCTTTACTCAGCCATAGTCAACTTCTAAAACTCCTTGCAAGAGGATGTGGTGAAGGCTAGCACTTTAACAGGATTCAAAAAAGAGCTAGATAATTTGATGGAGGTTAGGTCCATCAATGACTATTAGCCAAGATGGTGTCCCTAGTCTCTGTTTGTCTGGAAATGGGTAGCAGGGGAGGGATCATGTGAAGATTACCTGTTGTGTTCCCTCCCTCTGGAGCACCTGGTTTGGCCACTTCTAGCAGACAGGATACTGGGATGGATGGACCATTAGTGTGACCCAGTATGGCCGTTCCTATGAATGGCAAAATCTCCTGTAGTGGCTAGTCCACATACAGAGGGGGTAATAGCCTTTTACTGCTATTAGTTATCTCAAGTGACAGACATGTTCTTTGCTGCTGAAGTTCCAGGCGTAAACCATGCAGATAGCAAATAAGAAGGCCATTACATATGCAAATTGGAGGTGCCGAAATGTACATATATGCCAGTTTGCCTGTTAAGCTTTTGGGTAAAAACTTGGTCCTTACTATTTAGAAATTGTATGTGTTACTTACAAGTTTACCAACTTCCTGGTACTATTATTTAGCTGCAAAAGAGAAGAAGAAGAAGAAGAAGAAGAAGAAATCCAGCCTTAGCAAATATTTACTTTTCACTTTACAGTAATTCACAATTGGCTTCCCTCCCCCAACCCAGTAATAAGGAAAAACCAAAAGGAATAATGGCTGAGGTGGATATGACTAGTTCTATATCACAGTAGAAAGTGGCAGTTCAATGTAAGTTCGAACCAGTTGGAAGTCAAAATAGTAGGATGTTAATATTCTGGTAAGGTGGAACTCATTCTTGTGCAAAGGACCAGATACATTCCAAGGAAATTAAAACCTTGAGAGTATAAGGACAACTTAAGTACTGCATGGGCCTGTGCTAGCCTGCTACACATGGGATGAATTTCACCCAGAGGATCTAATTCTTCAGCTATTTATCAGACAAAACTTCCATCACCTTTCACAGGAGTTTTGACAATGTAAGAATTGTGTAAGGAGTGCAGCAGGGCTCTCTATGGCACAGACGTCTAGAGTAATTTTGAGCAATTGAAAGTGTGTTTTGCACTTTGCATTTGTTGTCATAATTTTTACTAATCCAGTTTCAGACCATTTGGCTTGAAGGGAATTATGTGAGATAACAGTGGTTGGCTAAGAGGAAGATGGACTGGGTACATGCCAATGTTGATGACACACAAAATATAAAGTAGGCAATGCAGACCAGGCATTGCAAATTGTTTTGCCAGTATTGTGTTGTATCATCGGTCACACAAAGCTGTGATATTAGCCTTCCTTTATCTGAAATGAAAGCACAGAAATATTATGACAGACTGCTGTGAATTATTCCATTAGAAAATACACATGCTGTGCTGAAAGAGTACTGGTGACTGCCAGAAGTTCAGAAATTATAGTGGATCATATTTTTTTCCACATTTTTCCTCTTCACTTGCAACACATTTGGCTACAAATCTTGCCAAGTCGCTAATATAATATCATGTTCTATTGCCACATAATGTAATGGGTCACTTAACATAGCACATTACACTGTATCATCCTGTGCAATGCAAAGCTGCAGGACAGCCCTTTTGCATGGTCAGCTGTTGTGTTCAACTTGCTCACTGGTTAGTAATTTGAGTTCTGTATGGATGTTTTTTGGTTGAAAAATGTATCTGAATATCACCACATCAGTTTGCATGGGCTTTCTAGACCCACTTGCTACTATACAGAAGAGGCCTTCAGTTGCGTGCTCAGTTCGGTATCTGGCCATGGAAACCAAAGCTTCCAAAACCCAGCGTTATCATAATACAAAATGTCAGGAGACGTAGCACAGGTTACATCTTGGGCTATCCAAATATGGCCCAAGACTTCCATTATCTTTCTGAGTTATTACTTCTGTGATACTCACCAGTTATCATAGAATCATAGAATACTAGGACTGGAAGGGACCTCGAGAGGTCATCAAGTCCAGTCCCCTGCCCTCATGGCAGGACCCAGTACTGTCTAGAAGACCATCCCCAACAGACATTTATCTAACTTACTCTTAAATATCTCCAGAGATTGAGATTCCACAACCTCCCTAGGCAATTTATTCCAGTGTTTAACCACCCTGACAGGCAGGAAGCTTTTCCTAATGTCCAACCTAAACCTCCCTTGCTGCAGTTTAAGCCCATTGCTTCTTGTTCTATCCTCAGAGGACAGGAAGAACAATTTTTCTCCCTCCTCGTGACACCCTTTTAGATACCTGAAAACCACTATCATGTCCCCTCTCAATCTTCTCTTTTCCAACCTAAACAAGCCCAATTCTTTCAGTCTTCTTGCATAGGTCATGTTCTCTAGACCTTTAATCATTCTTGTTGCTCTTCTCTGGACCGTCTCCAATTTCTCCACATCTTTCTTGAAATGTGGTGCCCAGAACTGGACACAATACTCCAACTAAGGCCTAATCAGCGCATAGTAGAGCCGAAGAATGACTTCTCGTGTCTTGCTCACAACACACCTGTTAATCACAAGAATTCCTTCTTCTAAAGTTATTACTGTCCCTTTCTTTACAATCAGAAAGAGCTCTAATGAGCTGCTAATGCATTAATGTGCTCTCTACCAGAATGAGGCACGATGATAGCATATTATTTGAATCATGAAACAAGCCAGCGAGTATCACAGATTCGTGAACATATAACTGAGGGATAACGATCTACCATAACACATACCGTCAATGAAATTTTTCTTCAGTCAATGGCATTATTGCTGCTAATTCAGCATTTTGGATGTCTGATCACCACATTTTGCACCTTTTTCAAAAGGATTCTGGAAAATATTTAGTGCCGCTCACAAGAACAGGTTGAATGGCGGTGGAATTTCCTTAGCCATTGGTTCTCTTCTGCCTTTTTCAGGAGCTCTGGTATCACTAGCTCTGCTCAGTAGTTTAAAGGTGTTGGATAGTCAGTGTGGACAAGACTAAACAATCTTAGGGCTTGATCCGGCACCCACTTAAATCAATGAAATAACGCCACTTGATTCTAATGGGCTATGTTTTCTGAGACTTTTTCGAGAACTGAACAGATAATGCACTGAACTTGGGACATTAATTCCTGGAATTTGAATGGGTGAAGTGGATTTATTTTTGAACCTCATCTTCTGCATAACTGGAAAAGCACATACTGGGACAAATTTGCTCTCACGTATATCATTCATGCAGCCAATCAACAAAACCAAGAACAGAATATGCCACTATGTAAATTGTCATTTGTATGTATTCACAGACATGCAGAGATTATACTTACTCATGTGTTGGATTTTAACACAGAGACATGAAGGAAAAAAAGTTAAGAGCTGTGAAAACCATGGGCCACTTTCTGATCTCACAGTCCAGTATAAATCCAGAATAGCACCACCAAAGTCAGAGCTTTTCTGGTGCAAAATCAGAATATATGAGCTAATGCATTTTATTTGGCATTATCTCTCTTTTGGATGGTTTGTAATTCCAACCTTCATAGTCAATTTATCACCTCAACTATTGCAACAACTCTGCACATCTATGCAGACTGTGCTAAAAGCTTTGTCCATACAGTGTTCACACAAGCCAGTTTTTATTAGAATGCTTTCATTTAAAATCTTCCATTAAAATCTTGAATTTTGAAAAATTTTTAAAAATCTGATTTTTTGCCTTTTATCAAACTAGTTTTGGGGGGCAGGGTGTGTGTGTGTGAGAGAGAGAGAGAGAGAGAGAGAGAGAGAGAGAGAGTATGTTTGCTACTGAAAATTACATCAATGAGGTTGCATGATTAAACAGTCAAATGACAGTAAACAAAATTAAGATTGCACAAACAACTTTAAGTATGTCTCTTTGATCACGTTTTACAATATAGACTAGTCATCACATTCTATTTCTAAAATAATATCATGAACTTTTTTTTCTGCAACACTGAATGCTGATTAAAAGCCCAGCAATCTCTTATGCAGAATGCTGCAAATGAGAATTTTATTATGTTAATGCTTTTTCACTGGACATTCTGTATAACTTTTCCCACAATAAAGTAGAATGTTAGCTTTTTAGTATCTTTTCTTAGTAGTTAATTACTCATATGCATTCATGCAGATTACCCAGCATTGTTTGTGTAAAATTATCAACAATGAGTTAGGGATAGTAAAATTTTATCTTTTAAAAAAAGCAGAAAAAGACGGTACAGTGAAAACCAGGACTTCAGTTTGAAAGCATAAAGCTGTCACGACAGGTGACTCATGTTGGGTTGTATTAGTCATGTCATGGCACATTATATAACTAGAGGCAACTGACACAACACAAAGTGACACATCACAACGTAACCTGTCAGCAGTAATATGAATAAAGCTTGTTTCTAAAGAAAACACAATGAAGAAAAGGTTTGTGGGTTTTATCAACACCGCTTTGAGGGTGGGGGGGGGCAGTGTGAAACATTCTACTGTATGAGTTATATTTTTACAGAGCCAGATTCTGCCATCTTATTTATGTTCAAAAATCTCTTTCTCCTTGAGTTGTCCCTTTGGTCTCCATTGGCCACACTATGGCCCCCTTACTTACATAGATATACAGTTACTCACGCAAGCAGTCCTATTGAAGTCAATATAATATTGTAATTGTGTGCATAGCTGCTGATTCATGAAGATGAGTAAGAAAGGCAGAATCTGGCCCACAGCTACTCATTGTCAAAATAAGATAAAGGAGCACAAATCAGTGGAGCTAAATCCTTTCCATTAGGTTCTTTATGTTGCTTCATGCAATTTTCCCCCATCAGACACCTCATGTTTGCCACAGAGGCTGTGTCAACTCTGTTTAGCCTTGCTTTCCATATAAACTACTCATGCCCATTCTGCCAATGATCTAAGGTGGGAACTCTAATGAGTATGCTCAGAATGCCCCGTCTTGGATTAACTAATGGAGTGAATGAATGGTGTGGTTCTTTCTCGGTCTTAGCTCAGGACTTTGTCTCAAAGTCCCAGTGGCACCCTATCCAGGGTTCTGCAGGTCTTCCTACCAGCCAAGCCCTGGTCTTCTGTAGCCAACTCTGGGCTTTTGGGGGCCAGGGCCAGTCTGTAACAAGCTCTCCACAGTGAACTGTCCACCATACTGCTGCTCTCTCAGCCAGCTACTCACCCAGTTTTCACTCCTCAAGCTCCACAGAGGAACTGCCTGGCTCTAGCCCAGCTGCTTTCTTTATACTGGTTTGCTGGGCCCTGATTGGCTGCCTCTCACACTGCTGCCCCAGAGAAAAAGAGGACTTCTCTTCTGCTCTTTTCCTGAGGTGGGGTGTGGCAAGGCCAAAACCTCCAACAGGGAGCTTTGGGGCCTAGTCCACCTCATCACAACCCCTTTGTATTTACTTTCACCAGTCATCTCAGTGCTCACGTACTCAGAAAGAGCAGTTGTGTGCATTAATATGTAATTGCGGTTAGTACCTGAAGAAAATATGTTTCCCAGAACACCTTATCAGAATTTGAGACCAATCATTTAAACAGCCAGCAAAGGCTCTACCCTCATACTCCACAACTACAGCTGCCCATACAAATACACTAATGTCTGTCTATAAAAGGAAAAGAAACTGAAATTCTTCATATGGTCGGTAAATCTTACAGTAGCCTAATTTTTTTTTCAGGGCAAGCCACATAACCCACTAAGGCAGGGGTGGGGAGCTTAAGGCCGAGGGGCCAGATGCAGCCCCTAGCTTGCCTGGATCTGGCCCCCAAGGCTCATTCCTTCCCCCATGAATTTGGGAGCCTTTACTGGTGCTCCAGTCCTCCCTGTGGCTCCACCGCGGAGCTGGAGCACACAAAATATAACAGGCTGTGTCCCCCCCCCCCCCGCTCCAGGCTCTGGTGGGGAATATGAGGAGTGTATTTCTCCTTCTCAATTTTTGGGTTTTTTTTTTTGCTGCTCACTTGTGTGCAGCCCCTGACTGTTTTTTCTGTGGGTCAGTGGACCCTGACCCAAAAAAGGTTCACCACCCCTAATTCGAACTACCTACTCCGTGCCGCGTGTAGCCGCGGGCACGGAGTTCGGACTAGGGGACTTTTAAAAATGGCAGCACCCGGGAAGATGCAAATGAAGCCCGGGATATTTAAATCCCAGGCTTCATTTGCAACTTTGAATGCCTACATTAGCCACCCTAGTTCGAACTAGGGTGGTAGTGTAGACATACCCTTACAAACTAACACGGCTACCCCTCTGAGACCTTAGGAAATAGATATACAGGATACTTAAACGATGTGTCCACTGGTGTGTTCACTACATGTCTGGAACCTCTGGAGACGATGAGGCTCAGCATTGACCCTCACTGCAGGCTAACACTATCTGCACACTCTAACTCATACTAAAGTGTCAATTAAAAGGGTTAAATACAAATTGCACAGGCAGTGGGAATACCATAGTGCAGAGTTTTCCATTATGCTGGAGTTAATCCCTGTCTCAAGGTTTATGATGATCAGTGGAACTGGAGATGGAGAACCCATGTTCCCTGATGGACTGTTATTGATGGGATACATGGGGAACCAGGAACTCGGGGAGGTAGGCTGGAAGCAACTCAGCCATATGGGCAGGGCAGTGCTCAAGGTTTAGTAAAGTTCCACTTGTTCATCTTAACCTCCGTTCAGCTCTACTCTTTGCTAATGAAACTAGAATGGTATTGGCCAGCAGGAGAATAGTAAGGGGGGAAGTTGCCCCCGGGCGCCACACTAGGGCGAGGGCAGGGAGAACAACGTGGGTGGATCTGATGTGGCCGCACCTGCTGCAGTGGGACTGAGTGGTGCCAGACCTGCCTGCGCCTTTCTTCCTGTGCTCGCCCTAGTGTGGCGCCCAGGGGCAACTGCCCCATCCTCCCTTCCCCCATTACACCTCTGTTGGCCAGTGCACCTGTGATTGCTCAGCTGACTCCCAGTTTGGGCTTATGAAAAGTCACTGGGATTTACAGGGGAAGAGACCGGGCAAGGGAGAGCAGAGAATCAGGCAGGAAAGGGTGAGAGAAAGAAGATGTAAGGCTCTCAGCTCCTGCAAGGGAGCTCTGAATCAAGTGGAAGGCCTAGAGGAGTTGCCTTCGGGCCACTGTCCTGTACAAGGGCCCAGGAGAGAGGTGAGACCTTTATGAAGCCTAGGGAGGATTTGTGTTATTATTTTGAACTCCAGGGAGTCTCAGCACAGGTAGGTAAGCCTGAGAGCCCTTCAGCCTGTAGGACAGCTGAGCCTGACGAAGAACCTGGAGCCACAGAAGGCTGTGGAGAACTGAACCTTTTGAGTTATAGTGTTGAACTTTATTTAGTTCTCTGAGGTGTCAATATTAATAAATTAACTTATTAAATATTCCAGGCTGTGTGGGAGAAATATGTATGAGGAGCCTTGAGAAAAGGTAATCAAGGATGGAGTGCCTGAGAGTCACCCCATGCCAGAAGGTGACCCTGTGACAATCCTATAGATCTGTGTGGAGTCAGGTGTCGTTTCTGCCAGCTGGTATTATCCACTGGGGTACCAAATGGTTTAGTTGAACACTGGAATTTCCTATCTGCTGCCTAAGGTCATTTTCTATGCATCTGGTACATTGTACTACAGCCAAATTTCCAAAGGCGATTGTCATAATGAGAGGATTTATCAGGTGAGTCAAATGAGAAATTCCAGCCAAGCCCATAGGAAATGTGCTAATCCCAGCTAGTCCATGGTGGTAATAGCTTGCATACCCTGTACACATTCTAATCAAGATTTTCTCAAGAGTGCATAATTTCGGATTCTGGAGGAAATGAGTACATATCAGCCCTCTTCATCTGATGTCATTTAAAGGATTTACCTATAACAACCAGTTAGTCCTCTCATGTTGCTTCAGCTGGGTAACGCATATCAAGTTATTCTGGGAGCCCAGGAATTCCTGTCCTTACGATGATTAGGTTTGAAATAGTTTATTATTTCACTAGCGGGGCCGACAGACTCGCTGGGCCCCTGGGCAAAGTGGGGGAGGGGAGGCCCGGCTCCACACTCCCAGAAGGGGAGGAGCCTCAGGCTGAAGGGGGCAGCTAGCCCTCAGGACCACCCCTGCCACACCAGCCTCCTCCCCATCAGCCACTAGAGCTACGCACACCATGGTGCCCTGGCAACAATTTAAAAGGCCCAGGGCTGCAGGCTGTGGCCACCACCACTCTTGCAGTAGCAGTGGCCAGGAGCCCCAGGCCCTTTTAAAGTGCTGGTCACCAGGGTAACTGCCCTCTTTGTCTCCTCTCCATTGGCCAGCCTGTATTTCAGGGATCCCTGTTGAATCCTGTTGTTTCATGCACACGCTGTATGTAATGATGGTGTGAGGAATCTGCATTGCTGGGGTTATTTCTCCACTGACTGAGCTGTAGCGGGAGTGGGAGTTGGGGCTGTGCATATGAGAGAGAGAGATCTGCAATGTCAATCGCTGGCTTGTTAAACAGTTTATTTTCATAGGAATATAATTATGGACTGAAATAAAGTAAAAGATCAGACGCTGTGTGAGGACACATTATACCCATGATTCCAGCCCAACCTCCAGCTGGAGTCTCTACACTTCTGCACATTATGCTAAGGTTAGGTATAAGTGTCAAAAAAAGCAAATCACAGGAATAATAGTCAGATCAGGCCACTTGTAAGGTTCATATCATGGTGGGTGAGATAACTGGATTGGGTGGTTTTATTTGGTTGTCTTCCTGTCTACCCCCTAACACAGCCACGACTCTAGTGCTCCAGCACTGCTGGGGATTTTCATGGCTGTCAGGGATCGGTGATAGGGCCAAGCAGCACAGGGGCTGAGCTCTTACTGCATTCTTTTCATTCTTCTTCCTGCAGCCAACTTGTATGGAAACAGACAGAGGACAATCAAACCCAATACAAACAGCTCCCAGGTGGGGAGGGTGTACAAAATCTGAACCTGGAACTGGATTGAAAGTTTGCAGATATTTGTATAGGCCTAGCTCTGCAGTCAAATTCTTCCAGACTTTAAGGCAGGGTTTCCCAAACTATGGGTAAGACCCAAATATGGGTCACCATTACATTTCAAAAGGGTCACCAGGAGTCTCCCCAAGTGGCTCTTAAGGAGCCATTCACACATTTTTTTAATTGCCCTGGATCACCAAGTCTTCCTGAATTGTCAAAATGGGTCCCCATCTGGAAAAGGTTGGGAACCGCTGCTTTAAGGGGTTAAAATGAGAATCTGAACTTTGTATCTGGCAGACAGACAGGCGCTGCACTTGGTACCTAACATCCCGCCCAAACAAAGGGAAGATTTTGTTGGGAGGGAAGGGATAGATTGAAAGTGTTGAAGGGGGGTAGGATACGGCCTGTGTGTCTGTGTGCATGATGAAAAGGTAAGGCAGCTGGGACAGGAAATTGGAACTGGAGCTGGTAGATAAGCAGTTACGCATGGATGTATGTCAGCCTGCACTAATGAGGAGGCAGATAGGATTTGTCCAGGGGAGCTGACAGCTGCACCAGGCCCCTGGGGAAGGCATGGGGGGGCCCGCACACTTAGTGTGGTTCACTCCAGCTCTGCGCTTCCACAAGGGGCAGGGCCATGGATGGAGGGCATGGTACCAGGGCAGTAGGCACGCCATGCCAGCTCCTCTCCCCTATCTTCAGCACTGCCTGGAGCATAGTGCACCCCCCTTCACAGCCCTTAGAGTCGCTTGGAGCACACTGCTGTGGCACAGTGCTATGGCAGCAATTTAAAGGGCTCAGGGCTCTGAGGCAGTTACCCCCTTTACTCTTACCACCACCAACAACCCGGTTGGCAGGCCTGGGTTTGTTTCACAGTTATTTCACTGACTATTATTGCTTACCTTTCAGGGGAGGTGATGAAATCAGCTCTCTTGTTTTCCAGAAGCATAAATTTTTTCCTTGAGACCTACTGGAACCACACTCCCCTTCATTTCCAGGTCATCACCTGTTATTTTGGGGCAAGTTCACTTAGGACCCCTTGTCCTGGTAACCTCACCAACTTGCAAAGCTCTTCATTATTTCCCAATTATTCTCCCATGGTATGTTACCCTGGTATTACACATTCACTTTTCCTGGCTACCTGTGTATGTTGTGTGTGTGTTTGATATAGCAGGTCTGTTATGTGTTCCTATACTGTTCCACCTTTGTGGTTGTTACAAAACGACACTTGACTTTGTCATAAATAAAGAGTTGTGCAGCATGACTTTCAACACAGGCTTCCCCACAAACTCACGCACTTGTTTTAATCTAGAATTCAGTTATGTTTTACCCTGCCAATTCACTGCAGCAACTAAATTGTGGGGGTTCATTTGTGGGGCATAATTGGGCCTGAGGAACTGGAAGCCTGGTTAGAAAAATTAATCCCTCATGCTGTGAACTTAGAATCGATCCATTGGTGCCCCAAAAGAGAAACTTCCTATTGCCCATATGTAGTTTTTGCATTCAGTGATGCATTTTCCCATCCTCCCACCCCACATACTACTCTGATCAGCTGTAGGATAAATGCACCTCTGATCTCCAGTCACGCATAGTGTAATACACACGTCAACTTGAGCAAAAATAATATGAAGCAAAATTGTGTCACTCTCACGCAGGGTTTCTTTTTCTCTGTTTAAAAAGAGAAAGAGCGAGCGAGATCCCTCAGAGAAAAAAATACTCTTTATTTCTGGTCTTTGAGTTTATAACACAGAAGCGAAAAAAGGCTACTGCAATGTGATTTGCCCGTCCTAAGGGCAATGTCTTTTTACTTGTCAGTCTATATTTAGAACTGTCACTTGTTAAGAACACTGTCAGCCAAAATTAAATTTACAGAAGAAGCTTTGTATTACACACATGCCCGGAAGCAGTGATACTGTAATATCACAAGCAACCAAAAGAAAAGGAATATGACTGTACAGTCTAAACACTGGATAATTCAAACCAGTTTCATACCAATTTTAACATTTAACCTTAATACAATGTGTTGCTAGGGAAGTCCCCTAGCATATTCCTTTTTTCAGTCCACGTCAGTTTTTGCTTGTAGCAGTGTGCACAGCTTGGCAACATAGATGATGTTCTTTCTCAGTCAGGCCCAGCTGAAAGAATAGAAATGTTTATATTCAGGAAATCAACAGCCCGGTCAGGAACCAATGTGATAAAATGAGCGTTAGATGGGGTTACTGGTTTTGCAGAAACCTGGGGTTGATTCTTTTAGGTTCAGATATGAGGCAGTGGGCTTAGCTGCTGCCCAATTGTAAACTCTGTTGTTTTGCTCAGGCAGGTTTAGAAAGCTCACAGTCAGGGTGAAAAGCATTTTTTCATATACATGTATTACACGAGTACACACAGAGTTAGCTTATATTCCTCAAGTACACCCGTGGATGAGAGGTCCTCCAAACATTGAGCTCTCCTTCCACAGCATCACCTCTCCCACCACACTGGAGACCTGTGAAGGCCTTTTTGTGTGCCCACATGGCTGGGAGGAGGTCATGAGTGAGGCTGAGCAACTCACATCAGTTCATATCTGCCCTAGGGAGAATCTTCATAGAAAGTGTGAAAGCCATAACCTGTTCTAAATGTTCCATATAATGTCCACACCTCATCACCAGGACTCTGGGATATCAATTGGGCCAGGATGAACCCCTGGCAATTTGTGAAGCCAAGAGGAAGAGTTAGGGGGTGCCCCTCTGAATTTTCCAAGACCTGTTTTATTTGGGGCATGCCCTACAGCCTTTTCGGTGGGGGAAAAAAATCCCACCCTCATTCCCCAGTGCACTGAATTGGGATATTCATGACTAAGTTAACCTCAAATTTCTATGTGCAAAGAGTAATCCTGTGGCACCTTAGAGACAAACATAAATACATTAAAACATGGACTTTTGTGGGTAAAACCATCTGATGAAGTGGGTTTTACCCATGAAAGCTATGAGTCGATGTATTTTTGTTGGTCTCTAATGGTACATCTACAAAGCAGGGCTAAAGTCGAATTAAGCTACGCAATTTCAGCTATATCGATTGCGTAGCTCAAGTCGAAATAGCTTAACTCGGCTTCAGGCACTGTCTACACATTAGGAAGTCAAAGGAAGAACACTCTTCCTTCAACTTCCCTTACTCCTTGTGAAATGAGGGTTACAGGAGTTGGAATAAAAAGTCCTCCACCTCGACGTTATTTTGAAATAAAGGCTTGTAGTATAGACACGCTCTTTGTTATTTCAGAATAATGTCCGGAATAATAACACTGCTGTGTAGACATACCCTAAGGTACCACAGGACTACTCATTGTTTTTAAAATTACAAACTAACATGGCTACCCCTCTGAGACATTTTGTGCAAAGAGTCTCCCTAACTTTCAGGGTTCGATGAGATTTCTAATGCGGACTATAGAATTTAGGGACTCCTTCAATGAAAGAGAAACTATCAACAGGATTTCTCTGAGAGGAAAAAATATTTAAAAGAATTCAGTAAGACTTATTTCAGCCTGATAAGTAGAAAAACTCAGCACACTAATCTGAGTTTAACTCAATTATCATTTTGATGGCAGCTTTAAAATCTCTTTCATACTCCAGGAGGACCAATAACATTTAATAATCTTAACAGTATTGATCTACTGTCCTATAGCTCTTGCCACAACCTAAGATGTGGCAAGAGCTATAGATACGAGATGAAGATACATTTCCAGGGTAACTCTATTGAAATCAGGATGAACTTGGTCTACCAAACATTATAATTCTGGCTAAAAGAGTCTCTGGACAATGAAAAAGTAGATGCAACCTTCAACTATGAACCTGTTGAAAAATGAAATCAAGTGCCTGTACAATTTCCATTGAAAAATGCACTACACGTCACAGCATCCTAACTAGTCACAGTGTATGACAGACGTAGATGATGACTGTTTGAACTACTACAGGATTTTGAATGGCCATGAGACAAAACCACAAAAGGCTATTGTAATTGTAATATATTGTAATTAAGAGGGGAGCCAAGTCATCCCCTCCCACACAAACGCCCATAGGAGGAGCAGAAATGATGCTCTTAAGACTCAGAGTTGGAACTCCCAGAGTTAGCTTTCATTGCTCTCCCAAAGGAAAGAAGGAATGGAAGCCAGGCAGGGAGGGGCCCATCTTACCGCAGCCAACAGATTTCTGCTGGCATGTGAGGAACTGGCCATGTACCAGCGTGTCACTTTACGGGGATAGAAGGGTGTGTTGCAGCCTTGTTTCACTGTTTGATTGTCATACTGGGTGAAGCTACAAAAGCTATTTTCTGCTGAATAGTGCCTGAAGGCTATTAAATCCTTTGCTGACATGAAAGTACTGCATTTGCACTGGCTCTATGTGCCAAAAAAGTACGAACTTATTGGTAGGGGAAATTGCTGTGCAATAGTCTATTCTCAGAATGAAATAACTCACTAGGGCTTTTTTTCCCCCAAAAGGTTATTTCATATTGATCCTAATTCTGTACATTTCCAGAATCTCAGGGCTTATTATGTGGCAAAAAAAATTCTGGCAGTCACAGAGCCTTCATCCTACTCCCCAACAGAAAGTGAAAGTTAAAAAGAGCAGAGGATGGTGTTGAACACCCTCTACAACTTACCAGTTTTGCTTAAGGTGAGTATATAAGGTGACCGCAATATTTACAGTACTCCCTATACTTCCTATATAGGAATAGACCAAACAGCTGACCCTGCTAAGTTGGGAGGATATTCAATTGAAGATCAAAGGGTCCCTGGCTAAATTCCAGGTTTCATCAGAACTCTCAGAGCCTGATGCATAGACCTTGTACATTAGCATAAAGATTTCCATTGATTTTCATGTTGTTTGGTTCATGCTGTTAGACAAGAAGGATCATAGAATCATAGAACACTAGAACTGGAAGGGACCTCAAGAGGTCATTGAGTCCCATCCCCTCCCTCGTGGCAGGACCAAGCATTGTCTAGACCATCCCTGACAGATGTTAGTACAACCTGGTCTTAAATATCTCCAGTGATGGAGATTCCACAACCCCCCTAGGCAATTTATTCCAGTGTTTAACCACCCTGACAGGCAGGAACTTTTTCCTAATGTCCAACCTAAACCTCCCTTGCTGCAATTTAAGCCCATTGCTTCTTGTCCTATGATCAGAGGCCAAGGAGAACAATTTTTCTCCCTCCTCCGTGTAACACCCTTTTAGGTACTTGAAAACCACTATCATGTCCCCTCTCGGTCTTCTGTTTTCTAAACTAAACAAGCCCAGTTCTTTGTCTTCCCACATAGGTCCTGTTTTCTAGACCTTTAATCATTTTTGTTGCTCTTCTCTGGACCTTCTGCATTTTCTCCATATCTTTCTTGAAGTGTGGTTCCCAGAATTGGACACAATACTCCAACTGAGGCCAAATCAGCTGAGCAGAGCTCACAACACATCCCAGAATCATGTTTCCTTTTTTTGCAACAGTGTCACACTGTTGATTCATGTTTAACTTGTGGTCCACTATGACCCCAAAATCCCTTTCAGCAATTCAGTCCTAAACAGTCGCTTCCCATTCTCTATGTGTGAAACGGATTGTTCCTTCCTAAGTGGAATATTTTGCATTTGTCCTTATTAAACTTTATCCTGTTTACCTGAGACCATCTCGCTAGTTTGTCCAAACCATTTTGAATTTTGACCCTACCCTACAAAGCACTTGCAACCCCTCCTAGCTTGGTATCATCTGAAGACTTAATTATTGTACTCTCTATGCCATCATCTAAATTGTTGAAGATATTGAACAGAACCGGTCCCAAAACAGACCCCTGCAGAGCTCCATTTGTTCTGCCCTTCCAGCATTATTGTGAATCATTAATAACCGCTCTCTGAGAATGGTTATCCAGACAGTTATGCACCCACCTTATAGAAGCGCCATCTAGGTTGTATTTTCCTAGTTTATTGATAAGAAGGTCATAAGAAACTGTGTCAAATGCCTTACTAAAGTCTAGGTAGACCACGTCCACCACTTCTCCCGTATCCACAAGACTTGTTATCCTATCAAAGAAAGCTATCACATCAGTGTGACATGATTTGTTCTTTACAAATCCATGCTGGCTATTACCTATCACCTTATTATCTTCCAGATATTTGTAGATGAATTCCTTAATTACTTGCTCCATTATCTTTCCTGGCACAGAAGTAAAAACTTATTGGGTCTGTAGTTTCCTGGGTTGTTCTTATTTCCCTTTTTATAGATTGGCACTATATTTGCCCTTTTCCAGTCTTCTGGAATCT
Source organism: Pelochelys cantorii (assembly GCA_032595735.1). Taxonomy (NCBI): domain Eukaryota; kingdom Metazoa; phylum Chordata; order Testudines; family Trionychidae; genus Pelochelys; species Pelochelys cantorii. The sequence continues at coordinate 40,218,749 of CM064329.1, read as the reverse complement.
CTCCCAACTTCCATAGTTTTTCAAAGATGATAGTTAAAGGCTCAGATACCTCCTCTATCAGCTCCTTGAGTATTCTAGGATGCATTTCATCGGGCCCTGGTGACTAGAAGACATCTAACTTTTCTAAGTAATTTTTTATTTTAACTTCTAAAACTACTCTATTTCCACTAGCATTCACTATGTGAGGCATCCCGTCACCATCAAACTTCTTGGTGAAAACCAAAACAAAGATGTCATTAAGCACCTCTGACATTTTCAAGTTCCCTGTTATTGTTTCTCCCTCTTCACTGAGCAATGGGCCTACCCTGTCCTTGGTCTTCCTCTTGCTTCTAATATATTTTACCCTTTTTACCCTTTATGCCTCTAGCTAGATTTAACTCATTTTGTGCCTTTGCCTTTCTAATCTTGCCCCTGCATACCTGTGTTATTTGCTTATATTCATCCTTTGTAATTTGACCTAGTTTCCACTTTTTATATGACTCCCTTTTTATTTTTAAATTGTGTAAGATCTCCTGGTTGTTCCAAAATGGTGTCCTGCCATACTTTCCATCTTTCCTACGCAGTGAAATAGTTTGCTTTGGGCCATTAATAATGTCCCTTTGAAAAACTGCCAGCTCTATTCAGTTGTTTTTCCTCTTACTCTTGCTTCCCATGGGAACTTACCTACCAGCCCTCTGAGTTTACTAAAATCTGCCTTCTTGAAATCCATTGTCTTGATTTTGCTGTTCTCCTTTCTACTATTCTGTAGAATCATGAACTCTATGATTTCATGATCACTTTCATCCAAGCTGCCTTCCACTTTCAAATTTTCAACCAGTTTCTCCCTATTTCTTAAAATGAAATCTAGAACAGCTTCCCCCCAGTAGCTTTCTCAACCTTCTGAAATAAAAAAAAAAATGTTTCCAATGTAGTCCAAGAACTTATTGAATAATCTGTGCCCTACTGTATTAGTTTCCCAACATATGTCTGGATAGTTGAAATGCCCCTTCACCACCACATCCTGCGCTTTGGATGATTTTGTGAGTTGCTTTAAAAAAGCCTCATCCACCTCTTCTGCCTGAGTAGATTGTCTGTAGTAGACCCTCTAGCATGACATCACCCATGTTTTTTACTCCTTTTAACCTAACCCAGAGACTCTCAACAAGTCTGTCTCCTATGTCCAGCTCCACCTCAGTCTAAGTGTATACATTTTTAATATATAAGGCAATACCTCCTCCTTTTTATCACTGCCTATCCTTCCTGAGTAAGCTGTACCCTTCTATACCAATATTCCAATTGTGTGTATTATCCCACCAAGTCTCTGTGATACCAACAATGTCATAGTTGTGTTTATTTATTAGCACTTCAAGTTCTTCCTGCTTATTCCCCATACTTCTTACATTTGTATATAAGCATCTGACTTGTCCCTCCTTTATCTCTGCTGTTATAGCCCATGCTCCCTCCCATTTCTGAGCCATCTCCCAGGTCTCCATATTTTTCACTTACCTGTGGGCTTTGGTCACCTGCCCCCATCAAACCTAGTTTAAAGCCCTACTCACTAGGTAAGCTAGTCTGCGTCCAAATACTCTCTTCCCTGTCTTTGAAAAGTGAACCCCATCCCTGCTTAACAGTGCTTCTTCTTGGAACAGCATCCTGTGGTCTAGGAAGCCAAAGTTCTTTTGTCGACACCATCTTCACAGCCAGGCATTCACCTCCAGGATGCACTTGTCTCTTCCTGGGCCCCTACCTTTGACAGGAAGGACTGAGAGAATACCACTTGCACTCCAAACTCCTTCACCTGTACTCCCAGACCCCTGTAGTCACTCTTGATCCACTCAAGGTCACACCTTCCAGTATCATTAGTGCCCACATCCATGGTAACATGGGGCAGTAGTCAGAGGGCTGGATAATCCTTGACAATGCCTGCATAACATCTTGGATACAAGGCCCTGGCAGGCAGTATATCTCCTGAGGTGTCATGTCAGGATGACAGATGGGTGCCTCTGTCCCCCTCAGAAGAGAGTCTCCAACCACCACTACCTTACGTTTCCTCCTCACAGTGGTGGCTGCAGACCTCCCAGCCTTGGGGGTACAAGGCTTCTCCTTTCTGCTTTAGGGGGTGATTCCTTATCTCCCATATCCAGAACAGCGTAACAGTTCTCCAGAACCATGGTTGGAGGGTTCGGACCGGGGTGGAGCACTGCCTGCTGTCAGAAGTGACCAGCTGCCAGTGTCCCCACGAGCCATCTCCCCTTCCACCAGTGGTGTGTCAGCAATCTTGTGCCTCAGCAGTCTCCACATGAATACTCTCCAGGAACTGCTTGAAGATTTGGATGCTCCTCAGCCTAGCCACCTATTGCTGTAATCTCCCACCTGCTTCCTGAGAGATTCCACCAGCAGGCACCTTTCACACTGGATGGTCTCCCCAGCCTGGATTTCAGTGAGTGGGAATTGCAATCCACAGTCCCTGCAAAACCACACCAGGATCTGGGTAGCGGCATCTATGGTCTGGTGGTCTGTCTGGCTACAGGTGCAGGCAGAGGTGACAGAAGCAGTGCTGAAACAGGTGTTATGGGTCTTCCTAACCATATTAGGACTCCCTCTCTCAAACTCCCTTTCAAACTCCTCTGTCTCCAGCCCCCTGTCCTCTTCGCTTCCCTGGTCAACTCGCCAGTGGCTTTTAAATCCAGCTCACCTAGGTGTCAGGATGGTCTCATCATACTTACATTGATATGTCAGGATGGTCTCATCATACTTACACTGACAGTGGGACAGAATTCAGGAGAGCTATAAATGTTAAATAGCAATAATTTAGATCCCAAATCTGCCAAAGATATCTTGGGTAATCTAGTAAAATTCACTTAGGCCTTGTCTACACTGCATGTTTTGTCACCAAATCTTGCCTTTTGTCAACAAAACAGTGAAAGCGTTTACAGTACAATGGGACTTTTGTTGGGAAAAACACTCAGTTTTGGTGACAAAAAACTTCCACCTCTGCGAGAGACTTTTGTCTTTTCCCCTCTCTTTATTGTGGACAAAGAGCCAGTGCTGACTCTGCTGTTTGTTTTATAGCGAGAACTTGCTTCTGCCAGTATCCTACAATGCCTGCCTTTATGGCTCTTCTCAGTGTTTTGCGGTCTCTTCTGCCCTGCAGGCATGAGCCCTTCCCCTTTCAAAACTCTAGGAAGTTTCTGACAACTGGGTGAGCTGCTCCATTTGGGGAACAAACAAAAACGAAATCATTGAAATGCTCCTGTTCTGCTGCTTCAGTGGGAGGGCTGGAGAGACTTCTGTGCGATTTTGACATTCCTTAGCTTAGAGCTACAAGGGAATCTCAAGAAGTGCAGGGATCATCTCTGCCTGCCCACAACACTGCATTGTGGGATGCTTACTCACATTGCTTTGCTCTATCTGCCCCAGTAGTGTGCTAGTAGGATGGCCATGAAATGTTGAAAATGGGAGGCAGAAAAACTTGTTTGGCCGGATTTCACTTTTGGCGACTTTTGCATGTCGATAGCACTTTTGATCTCCAAACCTTCTCAATGTAAACATAACCTTCCATACCCCGGACCTGGGTCTCCCCTTTGTAGTCATTGGAAAATTACTCCTGGTCTGGGACAGGGCAAGGGGGAATGGAAAATTACTTATATCAGGAAAAATGGCAACAATTCACAACGTGTAGTTTATTTAGCTTATACAATAACTGGGGCTGAAGAGGCAGGTTGAAATAGGAGACCAGGAAATCCTAGTGCATAGGTAAGCCCTAATAAGCACTGATATACCCATTGAAGCCCTGTGTGGACTTACATTGAGCACTGTGTTTTTTATACCTAAAAAGATGTATAAGTGGCTAGCTACAGTAAGCGTGCATGGGGAAGCCTTGTGTACTTTCTGCAGAATCAGCCCAAGTGGCAATTCAATTGTTTATTACATTTTCAATCTTGAAACAAAACTTTTTTATTTTTCAGAGACTTACAGATGTTAACAAAGAACAATTTGACCAATGTCCATGCAAACCATTTACTAAATAAACTGATTTAACACTGGGTAGAAAACCTAAACAAAAAGATAAATATTAGAATGTCAAAGTCAAGATCAAGGCAATCTTAAATACAATATTTCATCCCTTGAGGAATGTATCTTCAAAACAGGAGGTCACTTCTCATAGTTAGAAGAGGATAAAATGCTATCTCTGGTTCATCTTTCCCTTGCATGCACTTATTTGGAGCTGACAATGCATCCATCACTTTGTAAAATCACTTCATCTTGGTTTTTGTGAAGCATCATATCTCCTTTGAATAGCTTTGAGATAATTAAGTTTTATTTACAGTAGGTTACAGTCAAGACTATGTTCACCCCAGGGCACAAATCCAACTAAGTAAATAGACTCACTCCTGCTTACACATGAGGTGAATTTGTACCAAGTCTGGTATTTTGCTCTCTAAGTATCTGATCCAAATACTTCTTTCTCTATAAAGACCTGTCATTTTGGCAAGCTTTTGAAAAATTCACAAGAATGTTGTATATCAAATATATATGTGATTACACTACTATATTCATACAGTAAAAGCTAAACAAGAGCATTGTCATACTTTGAAGCATTTTTGCCTCAGTCATGTCAGGCCTCTTCTACTGTTTAGTCTTGTTGCTTCCTACAGTGTTTCAAGGAGCAGGCATTACAGTCTCTCTCATCAAGGGTACTCCATGGAATTATGCACGTAGAGTCAATCTATAGTATTGGTCATACTTTTTGTACCATTTTGTTTAAACAGAATATAGCTGCTTAGTGTAGCTGTGATCTACACTGAAAACAGAATATAGGATGAAATTATATTTGTACTAAATATAGGATGAAACAAACTTTGATAGATAAGAGATGTACTGACAGTTTGTAATCAATTTTTCAAGCAAGTCAAATGCTACTCATATGACCCAGTTACCATTGATGGGGTTACAAACAGTAGAAGTTAGCTCAGAATTTAGCCCAGTATTTTCCATGTTGTGGCTGTACCATCTACCACATTGCCAAAGCCCTGGAAAGTATGTTTTTCTGAGACTTCGCAGCCTTATGTGGGATTTTGAAATAAGGAATCAGAATGTTTGTTTTAATTAATCCAACTCCTGTATATATAAGCTATAAAACAACCTTCTTCTAGAAGTGTTTTCTGGAAGTTTCATAAATGCCTCAAAGTGAAACAGCAAAGACATTTTACAATTCATAATAAGATGCTTTCCAAGCTGTTAGGTATATTTTTTCTATAAGTTTGTATCTGGGTCATACAGTAATTTACAGTCTGTCACAGCCCTTGATTTCAATGCTAAAACTGGCAGGTTAAAAGCCATACAGTAATAGCGGTTCATGAAATAACAATCAAGGTGGACCGAGTCCGTCTTTAACTGATAAGTGTGTGCTTTTGTATATTCTTGTTGTGCACTAATAATGTGTCCAGCCCAGTATAAAAGAAGATAGTCCTTGATCAAAAGATTTTACAGTCACATAAATTATTTCTATATGGCCACATTCAAAAGGCCACATTATGCTAAGAAAAAAACAATCATGCTTTAAATAAAGATTTTAGACAGGGCATGATGTGCAAATGAAAATCAATTATCTAATAAATTTGCTGAGATGCATCTTAGTCTTAGCATTTTGCTCAAAATTCGTCACCACACCCTGTAACTATTATAGTACCAACCTTGCTCCTTTCACTAAAGGTGCAAAAACCCATCAGGAAGGATTTCAGGGAGCCATGTAGGAAGGGTATTCCCATGCACAACAATGTGCATGAGTCAGGAAATACAAGTGCATGGCTGGTGTGAGGCAAAGACTAAAGAATCGGCTCTCACAGAGATCTCCCTATCTCCCTTCCCACAAAGGAGCATGCAAAGGTCCCCAGAAACTCCTTAAGCCAATGAGATGATTCAATGGCTACTATCCCCCACATCTGCCTCAGACCAGGAATTAGGATTTTTAACATCAGGAAGAATCTACTGCTGATGGGGCAGTGTTCTGATCCGTGTAGGCAAAATCCCCAGCAGGTGGCCAACCATCAAGCATTTCTTTGTGTGACGTGGCAAACAATCAATGCTGAGGAATGTCGGTTCCATTTAAATTGTGGGACAGGCAAGAAGTGTTTCTCCCTATAAATTACTAGGACACTGTCAATGGTATATGGTTACACATCTTCATAGCAGATGGTCATGAAAATGAATAGCAAACATTCCAGTCTTTTTGGTTTGTTTACACACTTACCTCTTAAAGTCAAATCCAAGAATGATTGATAATGCAAAAAAGTGAACCACAAAGCTAATTAACCTACAGCATAAAAAAGCTAATTGGTCTCTCCATGGCAGATGCTCTATGCAAAATCCAACCCTAAACTCCTACAAATATTCAGTTCTTCTGGTCTCACCGAAAGAAATCAAACTTATCTGGTCTCTTACAACCCTTAAAAAATTGCCAATGGCTTTAAATAGCTTCATGATTCCCTTATTTCCCAAATGTTCTTTGCATTAATAATAGAATACAGCTAGTACAGCTTAGCGGATACTCACAAACACTAAAATATTACTCAGTAATAGTAATATTATCTAGTAAAAAGGCCAAATATAAGTGACCATTGCAGCTATAGAAGGGATCTGAAATATTAGACAGTGTGAGGTCTGCATTCTCCCAGAGGAGTGCAGCTATCTAATAGAGTAACATTTGGTTTTTAGAATAACTGAGGCTTGACCCAAATGGAGAACTGGGCCCAATGTGTTAAAATTTAAACACATTTCCCAGCTATTGACAATTACACAGGTACCCATGTAACCTAACTGTAGTATTCCAGAGTTTGTGTAAAAATATAATTATAAGCCTTATGCAACGTAATATGCCTCAGTGTGGCTTGGCAGCCACCCTCACTGACTGGCAGGAAGGAACGGCCTAGTGCCTTTGGTAAAGAATAACAATACATCAAGCAGGGTGTCTGTGTCTGTTATAGGGGTACTCATGACTTGCTGTGTTCAACCTTTTACCTGTACAGCTGCTCCCTTCTTTAATCTAAGAGTGTAAGAATGTGGTGGGGTTTTGGGGGGTTTTTTGTTTGTTTGCTTGTTTGTTTTTTGTATTATAGAAGAATGTGCAATAGCTACTTTAATCTTAGAATGTTTTGTATCGAGTACAAAAGCAACTATGAAATTTTCATTTATGGGAGTGTTTAAAGAGAGAAAAGCTTGAAGGCCACCCAGACGGCCAGAGGAGGGGCCGGAGAATCAGGAGCAGCAACCAACGACTATCAAATGTGCCCACTGTATTTGATGACTGAGGAGGGTCAGATTGACAACCTGAAGTTAGAAAGCAAGCACTCCCTGCAAGTGAAGATAACAAATCCCATCAAAGCCAAGATGGGGCAACACCCAGGAAAGTCATGGGCAGACTAATATTAAACAACCATGAAAGCAATCTCCAGATAAACATATGTTGCAAAGTGACTAATTATGTTGCAAGGTGACGGATTACAACATAATGCAGCAAACCCCACACATTTGCATGAGAAGGATTTCTATAAAAGAAATCCTTGTATGGGACTTTGGGTTTATCCTGCCAAGCAACAGCCTTGGAGCATCAGCATCTCATGACCAAAAGAACCCAGCTCCGCAATTCAGGCCCAATCTAACTAGCCATTAGATGAGTCTGAGCCACTGATTGGTAACTATAACAACATTGGCAGGACTGGGGTGTATGCGAATAAATGAATTTCTGTATTACGTTCTCGATAAATGCAGTGCATTTCCTTTTCCCCTAAAAAGATCCCATGTGCTTTTTATGAGCATAACATTTTTGGTGGAGAATGCGAAAGGGAAATAACATATGCCAAGCTTAATGACAACAGTTAAGATAACTGCAGTTTCATTGCTGTGTGTTGCATGCTGATTAATCAAAAAGTGTGCAAACTTTCAGATTTAGAGTTACTGAGTAAAATGGAGGAGAATTGGAGTTCTTTGCTCACACCTTTCTGTGGCTGGAGAGAAAATTACTATTGTTGTCTAAATTGTCTAGGGTGTGCACGCCCTCAGTTGTAGCAGCACTGAGCATCCCCCCCCTCCACCATGGTCAGCAGGGGACAGCAATTGAAGGTGGCGTATACCCTCAGTCATAGCAGGATGGAGAGACAGGAGAAAGCTTAGGATTCCTTCCCCAGGAGGTTTGGCAGGTGATTTGTATAGGTGTATATACCCTCTGTCATAGCAAGCCTGAGATAATAAAAAGGAGCTTAGCACCTCCCCTTTAGCCTACCAGGGCAGGAAAGCAGAAACTGGAATATTTGTAAAAATGTTTAAACAACGGGAAGTAAAATCTAAGAAAGAGACTGCTCATGAATAGGAGAAAAATTTGCCATTTATAAAAGAGAGTACACCTTTTAAACAAATCTTGCATAAATTTGGGCACAGGTCATGGTCTAACATTGCCTTAGCCGATGTTCATACCATTACAGACCTAGAGGACAAATTGGCTAAATATTTACTGGTTTACAGACATTTAATCTCAATAAAAAGAAATACTTGCTGCAGTCTGGCTCTTATGAAAAGCCTGTAATAAGGCATTTAAAAAATTAGCTAACTGCAATAGTATAGTATAGTATAGTATAGTCAGTCACATAGCTGGCAAGTTTCCCAGGATGTATGGTTCCAAACGAAGAAACATATTAACACTGATTGCTTTAAGAGGGTTGAACTATATTGTCTCATTTGTAATCTCAACATGGCAGTGGAAAGAGAGGGTAGGAGATACTCAGGAATTCATAAGGAGGCGCTCACAAGAAGCCTCACAACAGCAGGTTACTAAGTTGTCAAAATATCATTAAAATCCAAGGTACACACTGAAGAATTGATTTCACTCCCATTGAAGTCAATGGAACCAAAACGGGGGAAAAAAAGAAAAATCAGTGCAGGATATTAATTATGTTCTGATAATTAAATCTTCCTTTACCAAGAAAGAATCAAACACCTTGTGAAATACCCAGGCCTCGCTAGGAACTGTGTTCAATTTCCAATTAATGCTGTATCACCAGAAACAGCTTTGATTAGACACATACTGCTGCACATACTGTAACAGCATAATTAGTTCCAGAATGCGTTGAATTGGAATAATGAAGTGAAATGTTAAGAGTTTAATTAAACTTATCGTGTGTGGTAGAGATTTTTATTATTATTATTTCGTTAGAATTCTAGAACGTACCCCATTGACTTCCACAGGGCTAATGCTGGAAGGTTGACGGTGGAGTAAGGCAGAACCTGGCCCTACATGAATTAACTTTAACTTTCAAACATAGCTCACTGCAAGTGGTATCTGCAATCAGACTCCTGATATGGATTGGGAGACTTTCTTTCCTGTAATTCCTAGCTGCTTTAGGAAAATGGGATCCCAATATTCATGGGCTACGCTGATTGAACTTTTCAAGCCCTTCCACTTTACTATGCAGTGATTCCTTCCTCTGTTTTCCCAATGAGTCTTCTCTGTGCCCATCTGCAGTGCTGTAAATTCTGCAGGGAATGGACTGTTTTGTGTCATTGCCAGGCACATAGCCAAGGGTGGGCTTAAGTTGGCTGTGGCCCACCCACTTTGCAGGTCCCCACCCCCCCCTCCAGCCTGCCCAGCTCTCCAGCCAGAGAGCAGGAATGGGGCACAAAGGTGGCCTCCAAAGAATAAACGGCAGCTATCATGAGCTGTAAATAGTGATGTATCATAAAAACAAACAAAAACGGGCAATGGCAAACACCCTCTGCAAGCATCTTCCCCATACGCAGCAACTCAAACAATGGAGAGAGTACTTCCTAGTCTCCTGAACAATGAACATCAGGGAAAAGTTTGGGACTAAATCTTGACCTTCTCACTGAGCAGGCTCAAAACCCAGCTACAGCTCTTCAGTTCAGCCTGACTTTGCACCTTCTGGGCTAGAGAGGAGACAGGCCTCCATGGACAACAGCTACAGAGCTGCCACCCAGCTCTTCCTCTCCAGACTCCATGCCCCACACACACCTCTTGGAAGGGACCCTGGTCGGGAGAGGTGTATATTTCTTGAGTGACAGCTAGAGAGCTCAAGCGGGGGAGAGAGTGAAGAAACAGAGCGTTGTAAGTTCCCCCTACTTACTCTTTCACCTGATCATTCTTTGGTTTAGTCTCTTCATCCAGATTGATTTTGCCTTCATGTTGCTTCTGGGCCTTTTCTAGCTCTCCAATTGGAGTGATACAAATGCCTACCACAAGAGATATCCATGGCAGCTGTCCTTCACCTTCAATATATGAAATGACTAATTAATTTGCTATGACACCATCTATCTAACTCAGGCTTGGAAATCCTTCTCAGATTCCAGATAACCCTCCCTACTCAGCATTCCTCTCTTCCACATTATGTCCCTGGTATAGCTAGTATCTTTGAGCAAGAATAAGCTCACTGGCCTATTCCACACTGCCCTTTCAAGGTTTGCATTTTGCAAGTCATTCCAAGATTCTATAACTTTTCAGTCTCTCTCCCCATTTCTATTTTATTAAGCATCTAGCCAAAAGGCAAGACAGGCACAGCTGCATATCTATGCCTCCACAGAGTAGGTGTGGTACACTGTGTAAGGCTTAAGCCTGGTAGATGGGAGAGCTGTGTTCCACTCCTGGCTCTGCCACTGATTCACCATGGGTATGTCTAGACTGCATCCCTCTGTCAGCAGAGGGATGCAGATTAGGCAGGTCAACATTGCAAATGAGGCAGGGATTTAAATATCCTGTGCCTAATTTGCATAAACATGGCCACCGCATTTTGCCGACTCAGCACTTTGTTGGCAAAAAGTGGCAGTCTAGAGGGGGATCTGACGAGAAAGAAAGCCTTTTTTGACAGATCCCTTATGCCTCCTGCATAAATCCCTGCCTCATTTGCAATGTTGACCTGCCTAATCTGCATCCCTTTGCCAACAGAGGGATGCAGTCTAGACATACCCCATGTGATCTACAATAAGATGTCTCATGGGCTTTGCCACAGTTTCCACAACTGTAAAATAGGGAAATGTTTACCCACCTGTATAAAAGGCTTTGAGAGCCACAGACAGAAGGTTCCACATAAGTGCTAATTACTATTTTGTTTGTGAGGAGAGTCAACTACCTCCACCTCCTGAAATAAGGAGACCTTCCATATACTGACTTCCATCTTCTTACCACATATTCTTTCATTCACTCACCACCTAGCCTCATTTCCTCAATAACCTTCACAGATATACAAGCTGGCTAATCTCTCAACCACCTGCTCTTTGTCTTCCATTCATCTAATCTCTATTTTGCTTCTTTGGTTCTGTTATCTCAGCCTCAGTTTCGAATTAGAAATTGGAGGACAGCATGGCTATGGAAAGGTTATTCCCGAGACCATTAGGGTTCTTCTGTTACTGACTGGTGTGACCATTGAAGTGAATTACGTTGAACTGGAAAATGTCCAGGACCTTTTGCAGCACATTATCTGATTCTGCCAACATTTGAACTCAGCATTTGACTATCTATATCACTGACAACATCCTTGAGATGCTTTGTTTAGTCAGAAAAACCTGATCACTTATAGCTGCATTGTGCAGGCATTTTCATAGCCGGCATGCTAATTGCCTAAGAGAAAATAAAACAAACATTCAAAACTGTGGGCCTTTGCAAAATTATGGCCCTATTTTCTTTTGAAAACTATATACTTGTCAATTCCTGAGATATTTAGCTCATGTCAAGGTGGGTGGGATGTGTTGGTGCAACTCCCTTTGGCTGTGTGCAGCACTGCACCCCAATTCACCTGATCTGGCAGGCACTCAGTTCTCCTTGCCTGTGTCACAGTGAGGCATTTGGGTTTCACCCTTATACTATGCAAGGTCAGCAGATCCTGGAGCTCTGGGAGCCCTCTCAGTTCGCAAGTCCATCAGCCCTGGTCTACACTAGGATCTTAGCCTGAAATACTTGCCGCTCCCCTACAGCCCCAGTTCGAATTAGTAAGTGGTGCGTCCACACTACCAAGCCTGTAATTCTGGCTGCAGAATTTGAACTGTGAACTGATCCATTATTCCTCAAAAAATGAGGTTTACAGGCTCTTGCGCAAAAGGGTTTTTTTTCCAACAAATGGCCCCATCTACACAGGGCTTTTGATTGCAAAAACCTCTTCTGCAAAAAGGATCGGAAGAAGTTATACAAATGAGAATGCAAGATATGCAAATGAGCACTCTATTTGCATTTCCTCTTCTGCAAAAAACCCGCACTGTCGACATAGCCAGTGGGAACCAGGAATACCTGCATTCTAACCTCAGCACCACTACCCCCCGACTCCTCATTGTGTCCACTGATAAAAATGAGAGTATATTTTTGGTGAAATCTTTAGCTCCATTAAATCCAATAGGGTATGTCTACTCTAGCCCCCTAGTTTGAACTAGGGAGGCTAATGTAGGCATTCGAAGTTGCAAATCAAGTCCAGGATTTAAATATCCCATGCTTGATTTGCATCTTCCCAGTCGGTCGCCATTTTTGAAATTTACAAGTCTGGACTAACTGCCCGCGTCTACACGTGGCAGGGACCCGGTAGTTCGAAATAAAGCCCTCGTTCAAACTACCTGTTATTCCTCCTGGAATTTCTTAATTTCAAACAGCCAGGCAAGAAATTCTATGAATTGAAGGGTCAATGTATGTTATTTTGCTATAATATAAACTGCATTTACAAGATCATAAAACCAAGAGAAAAAAATAAATGATTTTCATTCTCTAGATTTCCCCTGAAGAACCAAAATATTGTAAATTCAGAGACTTTATCTTCTCTGACACAACTTAAATTAACAAGAAAATATCTGAACAGAGTATTATATAAATCAAGTACTTAAAAAGATATTTGCATGGTGACAATCTTTAACTACAACCCACAACTGTCTAAACTAATATGACAAGCATAATATATTTTACATGAAAGTGACTAGCTGTATGTTACTATGCAATTAAATCCCAGTATAAGTCATACTTAATTACACATTCAGAAAAAAGTGAAGATTTTTAACCCTTATCTCACATCCACTCAGAACAAAAAAACACACACAAAACCCCCTGTCTCTTCGCAATGTATTTCTAACTAGTCACAATAGAGTAAGTAACAAAGGAATATGGAGAATTGCCCTATTCTTTAATAACTGATGGACACAAATGTTGCCTTGATTTGTAATTTTCTGAATATGCTATATGAGCTGGCTATGCATGAGATGACATACTATAAGATCTTAAACCTACCGCAAACCTGCCACTTTATATTTAATCTGGTTCTTCTCATTCATTGAGCATAAATAATCAACTGCTGCACACATTCAAAGCACTGTCTGCAAAAAGTATAGATTCCTATAAGTGTTATCTGTCTTTCATTGACATTGTATCCAAAAGAGCAGAACCACCAAGTCTGACCCATTCTGTTCTCTTCATTTTATCTTCCTTTCTTTTAAAACTGGGGAGGGGACCCTACAGCTCATGGGCCAGATCCAGCCCTGCTTAGTTTGATCTGGTCCATAGCAAGTCTACATGCTCACCTGCAGGGCTGGAACATGGGTGCCAGCATCCCTATTTGAGTGTAAGTGAGGTTTATATCATTGCATTTCATTTGTGTGTGACTCCAACCATGCACGGGGATAGGGAAGGCACAGGGCTGAAGTGCCAGTGGTCCGTGGCTCACACTTCAAGAACCACTGCTTTAGTGTTCAACCAAAAGTTATAGGCAGAAATAACTCGATGAAATGCTATTGCCTGTGCTATGCAGGAGGCCAGATTAGATGCATCAAACTCTATGAAGTTATTCATTTGGGGTACATCTAGACAGCGGCGCTATTTCGGGATACCAGAGGTATCCCGAAATAGTGTTTTCCGCATTTTAACAGCACACCCATTATTTCAAAATGCAATCAAAATAATGGGTTTGCTATTCCAACATCCAGGTAAACCTCAAGGACTAAGGGACTTGTTGGAATAGTGGTCTATTTTGAAATTTAGTGCTGTGTAGACAGTGCCAGATTTTGAAATACACTTGAAATAAACTACACAATTTGCACAGCTCAAATTGCTTAACTTATTTCGAGCTCCAGGTGCAGTGTAGATGCACCCATGGTGTCCACAGATGGGACTGTTACTAGGTTGGTGTTTATGGGGAAGGATGGCCTTGTGGTTAAGGCATTGAACAAGAGTTCAGGAGAACTGAATAAAATTCTTGTTTTTTTCACAAGTCACTTTAGGCAAGTCATTGACTTGCTATGTGCCTCAATTACCCGATCTGTAAGATGTTAAGAAAAGTACTCCCTTTGTGTGTCTGGTCTATTTAGGTCGTAAGATCTTTGGGTTTGTTGATATTTGTACAGCCCCTAGCACAATAAGACCCTGATCAACTGGAAGGCCATTAGAAGCAGATATAATACAAATAATACATAACCATATTGAATAAGAATAAAAATACAGTGAGAAATTCAGGTATGTGATACAAGAAGGCACTGATCAGGGTGCCCATATAATCAAAGAGCATCTAGTGGACACAACCAATTAATTTTTTATGGAAAATGTTGTGGAAAAACATCTTTTTTCTCCGTTTATTTTCTTTTGAATACTGGCTATTGTCCTTTACATACTGTTCCTTTGTGAATGGCCATCTAGCCTTTAGGCCAGTATCTCCCCATGTGGGTTTATCTTAATTTGATCCTGACTCATTTTGCCTAATTTCAGATGCTTGTGGATTTAACAACTCATCTCCAGTTTAAACATTATTATTTCTGCAAAGGAAAAACTGAAAAGGCAGCAAAAAGGGCTATTAAATGGCTTCACTATCACTTGAATGGTTCTTTCATGGGTTCAGTGTTGTGCTAAAAGGTCTGGCAAGCTTTTTCACTTTTAACGTAACTAGATCTTCTCAGGAGTTAGACTCAGCAGTTTGCAGCAGTCACAAAGCAGGGATGAGAAAAGGTGGGAGGATGGATATTAGGACCCAGTGGTACCCCAAATTTTCAGGTGCCCTATGCAGCTGCAAAGTCTGCATATGGGTAAGGGCAGCTCTTCATAGAACCACAGGGCAGGAAGGAACCTCAAGAGTTCATCAAGAGACTTAGGAAAGAACAGTCAGTTGCACTCATTCAAAATGGGACATGACTGCCTAGGAAGGAGTATTGAGGAAAGGGATCTAGGAGTTATATTGGACCACAAGCTAAATATGACTCAGTAGCGTGATACTGCTGCAAAAAAAGCAACCAAGCTGGGAGGGGTTGCAAGTGCTTTGGAGGTCAGAATGCGTAGGGATAAAGTAAGAACTACAAAAAGTCAAGCAGACTTGGACCCTGCAAACAGAATTAACACCAACAGTAAAAGGTTCTATAGCCACATTAAAAAAAAAAAAAGAAAAAATGAAAAAAGTGTGACCACTAGAACTGAGGGACGGGGTGGAGATTAAAGATAATCTAGGCCTGGTCCATCATCTAAACAACTACTTTGCCTTCATTTTTATTTAGGCTCATTAAGATCTTAGGAGTAGTGGCAGGGTAGCAAAGTATTTCCAGTAGAGATAGGGAAGTGTTATTCCCATTACAAAAGGCAAATTTGAGATCTAATCTAGCATATTGTGGGCAATTCTGGTCTCCCAGGTTTAAGAAAGATTAATTCAAACTGGAACAGGTACAAAGTAAAGCTATTATGATTATTTCAGAAATGGAAAATTTACCTTAAAGAGGAGACTCAAAGAGTTTGGCTAGAGGGAGATGTGATTGCTCTCTACAAATACATCAGAGAGATAAATAACAGGGAAGGAGAGGAGTTATTTAAATTAAGTGCCAGTGTGGACACAAGAAGTAATATAAAGGGCCATCAAATTTAGGCTTGAAAATAGTCAATAGTTTCTAGCTTTCAGAGGAGTTAACTTTGGGAATAGCCTTCCAAGGGAAGCCATCGGTACAAAAATTCCTAACTATCATCAAGATTGAGCTTGACAAATTTATGGAGGCATGTATGATGAGACTGCCTACAATGGCATGTAGACAATCTGTGACTGCTAGCAGCAAACATCTCCCACAGTCAATGATGAGAGACCCGATAGAAAGGGCTCTCTGTTATTATGGAGAGTTCTTTCCCACCTGTCTGGTTGGTAGGATTTGCCGACATGCTCAAAGTCGAAATAATTACCGTATTTGGGGTCAGAAAGGAATTTTGCCCTGGGTCGGATTGGCATAGCATCTGGGAGTTTTTCACATTCCGTTGTAGTATGGAGACGAGGTCACTTACAGGTTTAAATCAGTGTCAATAGTAGGTTCTCTGTAACTTGAGATTTTTAAACCATGACTTGCAGACTTCAGTAATTCAGCCAGATATTAGAGATCTAATACAGGTGACGTTCTGTAGCCTGTAACATGCAGCAAATCAGACTAGATAATCATGATGGTCCCTTCTGACCTTAGAGTCTATGAACCAAGGAGTGTATGTGTTTTCTAACACTGCTGAGGGAGCCCACACAGGTACATAAGAAGTAAGGGTCTGATCCACAGCTCACTGAAGTCAATGGGAATTTTTACAAAGGTTTCAACAGATTTTAGATATGGCCCCAAACCTTTCTATTGTGGAATGGGGGCGGGGGGGCAGGGTACAGGCAAGCCTTGGATTTTTGATATTTTAATTGAATTGCTATGCTGAATGGACTTTGCTAATTTGGTTTCAAATAAAAAATTACTCTTCCTGCTCTCTGACTGGATCCTTAGCTGGTGTAAATCAGCACAACTCAACTGAAGTCCATTAAACTATGTCAATTTACACCGGCTGAAAATCCAGCCCTAGGTTTTAACCTAGTATTATTGATGTTAATGGGAATGTTGCCATGGTTTTCAATGGGAATAATCTTGCATCTCCCTGCTGATGATAATGATAGCGTCTCAAGTCATGAGTCTACATCAGGACTTTAAAAATCATAAGTCATCTTTGTTGTAAAAACAATACTTACAATGAAATATTTAGCAGCCTTGTCAAAAGACAGTTTAACTGCCTCTCCCACTCATCACCCCTTCCAATACAAAGCTTATTTCTGCAGTGGGTCTTTGTCCATTTCTTTTTCCGAACATTGCCTGAAAGTGTAGCTGACAGGTTTTAGTTAACAGCATGTGCCCCTTTGTTCATTTGCTGCTCTAGGTCACTGCCTGGGTATTTCAACATAGGAAATACACAGCCTGGTTTTGAAATTCAATGCAAAAACTGCTAAGGAGCCCAACTGTAAAGAACAGGTCAGTGACATGTGATATTTTTAGCTGCTAAGATCTAGGTTAGAATGAGCCTTGAATATTCACAACATTGGAAAGAGCAGGATACTGTTAGATCTCACTATAATACCAGCTCTGGAAAATCAAACACTGTGAGCATGAAAAGGAGATATTCATTGAGGCTTGGTCTCCACTACAGACCTTTGCTCAGTGGTTATGGAAAATTCACACCCCTAAGTAATGTAGTTCTATTGTCTTGGTATGTACAGTGCATGCGGGCTTCTCTCATTAACACAGTTTCTACCTCTCAGGGAGGTTGCAGTACTTATGCCAACAGGAGAGATTCTCCCACTGGCATAGGCAGTGATTTTACTAAGTGTTGCAGTGGGGCAGATATATTGGTGTCTATTTTGCTGCAGCACTGTATCTATAGTCAAGTCCTCGGAGTTTAGGGCCAGATATCAAGCTTATGTATGTCACTATAGCTCAACTTAAGTAGGAGGAGCCAGGCTGATTTACATCACTTGAGGATCTGGCCCTTAGACTCAAAGGGGTTTCACAGAGTGATGGACAAATAAGTTAAAGCCAAAATAAGAACTAGTTCAAATGTAATCTTAATATTTAACCAAACCTGAACTATATTTTAGTTGAAAATACATTTGAGTTAAGTACCTCTTCTGTTCCATTCCATCATGGGACCAACCTCTGCAGAAATTCAGCTTGGCTTGTCTGGATAACTCAGACACACTGTGGGACATCTGCAGATTCAGACAGGATGATTTTTGGGGCCCCAAAGACACCCCCAACAGATATGAGATTTGACTGGAACACCCCAACCTCAGCTCAGCAGAGTGTCAAATCTGTGAGAGCCACTAGGTGCGACTGCCACCATCCATCAGAGGGTGCTTTGGAGCCGTTTGCATAGGCATCAGGGCCTCGGGAGTAAAAGACATTGGAGAAGAGGACTTCTTTTTGGATGAAAAGGAAATCAAAGGTTCAAGATATGTCTGGAATCAGAAAAACTGAGTTACAGGGAGAGAGGTGAAGATTTGAAGAGGTGAAGCAGGAATTCAAGTAACAAAAGACAAAGTTGCAGAAAAGAGATATGATCAAAATTAGATTTTTAATTTGAAATCCACTTGAATGTTTTGACTTACCTCAACTCTACAGAGTTTGATGCACATTGCAAAAATAGCAGGGGAGAAAACAGTGAAAGATGACAAAATATGGAACTGATCTAGCACAGTGAGAATCCAAACACAGAAAAACTGAAGGATGGAGTAGAAGGGAAAGGAAGGAAATTTTAATGATTACAAATGCTTAGATGCCTTGCTAAATCATCTAGACTTGCCTGCCAGCTTCTCCCAAGGGCAGTGGTGGGGCCATGCGGCATGGTTGCTTGGGGATGACCCACAGTGCAGTAGCTGCTCCCTCGGACAGGTAATGGTGGTGGGGGCCCATGCTGCTAGCCAGGGGCTGCTCTGTGGGACTGAGGTACTTGCTGCCCCCCATGGTCATTCATGAGCATAACTGTCCCTGCTATTACACCCCTCTCCTTCCATTCGACACGAACCAATCACATTCCACGTAAATCCCATTGTCCTGGCACCACCAAGCCCTGACCTTGTTTACGTTCTTATAAGAGGAAGCTTCATACCAAACTTGGTGGTCCTAGCTCTTACAATTTAGGAGGAGTTCTTGAACAAATGGACTCACAGACTGACAGACATTTCTAAAATATAAAGTAAGATAAAGATAAGATATATATTGAATAGGTGCCCACTTTACAGGCCAGTCAGCAGGTACCTACCATGTATACAGTCAGTGACAGAAAGAACAAGAAATTCAACCAAATGCTGGTCACTTCCACCTTTAGGTAGTGTAGATTGCTCAAGAGGGCAGAAATGATTTGGCTAGATGTATTTGCTTAGGGGCACTCTTTTTATCACTATATAGAAGTTTTATTTAATAGTTTTTATAGTTATCGCCCTAAAACTTTATTTTTATGGCTCCATTCCTGAAAGGTGTGGTTTACCCATTTCATGAAGGTGATAACTATAGAATAGGGCCAGACTGCAAGTGCCAGCCTTAAGCTTTCAGTACCTTGGTTTTCCCAGCTGCAAAATGAGGCTAATAAAACTTGCCTCTCCCCGCCACCACTTTGCTAAAGTGCTGTAAGGACTATTATTATTCACACGAGTACAATTGTAGTATTATTTCCTCCTGGGAAGATATGCACACAGCCTACAAAAGATAAATCCAAATGCTGGTCCATAAATTGGATGTCTGTCACATAGTCAGCTACTCCCTTCACCTAGTGTTGTCCTGTGTCCCTCTGACCCCCAGATATGTCAACTACCTGACCTGCGTCATGGGTAGATAGAGTGTCTAGTTTGTTCCTAGCCACACGATAGTGACACAAAGCTGTCATGCTGACTTCAGGCTAGATTGTGCCATTATGTTTTTGTAGAGCTACCCATTGAAGTCAATGGGGAGTTGTGCTTAAAAACTGATTGCACAATATGGGCCTTTGGGATTTTTACTTGACTATGAAATCACTTAACCTGACTCAACAAATAAATCAATGGGTGGTGCCTATATTTTAAGCCTCAAGTAGATGTGACACAGGAGCAAAGATTTGATTAATCAGGTTTCCTAAGTAGTTCAATCACACAAAGCCCATAAAGTTAGATTTGGGGATTTTTGAAGTACAGTACAGAAAGTTATAAAGAAGGAATGTGACGCACACAGAAGGTAAGAAGGGTGGGTTGTTTTTCCCCAGAATACAAGAGAACAGAATATGGAAAAAGGAAGAAGAGCATATTTCACAGTTTCATATAAATAGCCACATAACTGAGGGCTAGATTTGACCTTCCAGACACAACCTGTGTTGATGTAGACTGGAACTGCGCTGCCTTGAGGGGAGCATTGAGAGATTTCGCCTTAAGAAGCCACAGAGCCTCTTGGAGCATCCTCGTGTGAGGGGGAGCATAAACTGCTGCATCTGTTTAGAGGATATAGCAGCTATTTCCTGCCTAGCTGTCTGCTCCACTGATCAGAGCTTAGAAGGGAGAGAGCCATGGTTCTGTCTAGTCCCTGGCTTATCTTTTTTTTCTATTGTGCTTCCCACATCTCCAAAATGCAACAGCTGCAATAAGGGGCACTCTTATTAATAAGGAGCTGCACATGGGGACACTCCTTACTCTCTCCCCACATTGCTGGCCCATGTAAAGGCTGACCAGAATCTAGCCTTCCAAGATCCAGTCCGCACAACTGCTTGATCCAATTTTAACCAAATTACTTCATACATTTTCTTCTGACTTTTGACAGAGAATTTAAAAATGATACCTAGATGTGAAACCAGCTATTGAAACAGGGAGCATTTTTTTCCAGCTACCTACTTTTAGGTGTGCTCCAGATTTTCCCCTTGGCATAGACAAAAGAGAATAATCTCTATGTCACTGTGCCAGGTAGAAACAATGGAAGCTTTGACAATTCTAGGCGATATCTGTACAAGAGATTGTCATGTTGCATTACGGCACTGTACTACTCTGTGGAAGAGAGAAAACCAAGTTTTTCCATGTAAGAAAATTTTCATAAACGCACTGTGCATCTCAGTCCAAATTACTGTAGGATTTGCCGCTAACGCCAAGGTCCACATCAGAAGATGGTAACCTTTCCATGGGCTTTTTTAACACTATCGGATAGAATTTAATAGAGAACTATATTTACTGTTATAACATATTACTATGTGATCATTTTAAAAAAAACAAAGGAAAAGGTGCTCCATTAAATAATATATTTCAAAAGAGAAACTGCTCTAGAACCGTATTAAATTTCTATGGGGCCTTATTGATTTCATCCTTATTCAATAGATTGGATTTTTCCACAAAGGTGGAAGTCACAAAAACAATATGAAACATTGGATGAAATCCTTAGTGTGGATGGAATTAAATTGATTTTAAGATTTAATTATGCAGCGTTCATGCCACCAAAGATCCCATCTTTTATATTTATAGGCATTTACTTACATTTTTTTTAAATTTACCTCTCCTTCAGAAGGAATTACTTGGGGGCATAGAATGCCATTACTCTTACTTAAGTTGTTGTCTTTTTTTCTCTTTTTAGAGAATTTACTTAATGGAGTTCCATGCAGTGGCCAAGAGTTCACCTGCACAGAGCAGTTTGTGGTCTCCGCAGGTCTTCACTATTGGCAAGAAATTCTACATCTGGGGTGGGAAACCTCAGGCCCCTGGCTTGCCTGGATCCAGCCTCTGAGAATCAGAGGCCTCCCCCGGCCCCTGGATTGGGGAGCCTATGCTGGTGCTCCAGCCCGCCCTCCCCCCCCCCCTCAGCCCACCATGGGCTACGAAGATGGGGCCCCCTAGGCTCTGGTGTGTGAGGGGAATGTGTGGGGAGTGTTTTTCTCCTCAGTCAGGTACCACGTCAGTGAGGGTTTTATTTTTTGTTGTTTTTTGTTGTTGTTTTTTGCTGCTGTTGTGTTTTTTTGGTTTTTTTGTTTGTTTGGTTTGGTTTTTGGTTTTGGGTTTGTTTGGTTTTTTTTTTTTTTTTGCTTCTCACTTGTGTGCGGCCTCGACTGATTTTTCTGTGGGTCAGTGGCCCCTGATCCAAAAGATGTTCCCCACTCCTGTCCTACATTAAGAACATGGGAACTTGCACAGAATCCTGTCTTCAACAGTGGCCCATACCAGAGTTTTAAGGGGAGTGTATAGAATAGGGTAATTATATAGTAGTGCACCCTAGTCTTCTACTCCCGGCTTCTGGTAAACAGAGGTTAAGTATAATCCTAAGCATAGAGTTGCATCCTGAGCTTTGTGGCAAATAGTCATTGACAGATCTATCCTTCACAAACTTACCCACTTTCTTTTTTGAACCTGGTTATATTTTTGGGCATCGTAACATCCCACAGCAATGTGCTCTACACATGAATCATGCTTTGTGTGAAAAAGTACTTCCTCTTGCTTTTATTAAATCTACTATTTCATCAGATGACACATGATTTTATATTCTGTGAAAGGGTAAATAACACTTCCGTATTCACTCTTTCTACCTCATTCATGATTGTATAGACCTCTATCATATCCCCCTTTACTTTTCCCTTTTCCAAGCTGAACCACCCTAATTTTTTAATCTCCAGATACAAAAGCCATTCTACAGTTCCCTTGTTATCTTTGATCCCATTCTCTGAACCTTTCCAATTCCACTATCCAATATCCTTTTTTGAGCTAGGGCAACCAGAAGTGCACAATTTTCCAGGTATGGGCACACTATGGATTTAAATAATGGCACTGTGATATTTCAGTCTTATTTTCTATCCCTTTCCTAAGAGTTCTTAACATACTCTTGGGCTTTTTGACCGCTGATGCACATAGAGCAGAGGTTTTCAGAGAATTTTCCTTGGTGACTTCATTAAAGCTTTTGTGGGTGAAAAAGCTAATTGATAACTTGGGAAATGAAATCCTCAACTTAGCCATAGCACTAGGGATCAGCTGCGTCAGAATCTCATGCCCAAGTATCTCCTATATTCAGATCCAGATCTGAAATGTGTAGCTTTGATCCAAGTGGGATAGATTCACGAAATCCTGACATTACTGAAATCAATTTTTCATCACTTCAGTGGGCTCAGGATTTCAACCCTTGTTGTGAAAGGTCCTATTATCAGTCCCTGAGGAATCCAGTCTCCCAATTACTTTTCACTTCTGTACTACTCTGAGTTATATTTTCATTCCATAGTGCTAACTGATTTGACTTGCATTTACCCTAGTAATGAATAACATAATGAGCTGCTATATATTGCCCTCAGTTTATTGCTTTTACTTTATTAATCTTTCATGCTGCTGATGTCATGTATTTCTTTTATTCATTGAATTGTACATAGAGAAGCAATAAGCCACAACAGGGCATATAGCAGAAGGCTATATTTGCATGTCTCGTCTGCATGATGAGGACCAAGTATGCAGCTATAAGAACAATCCTTTTGTGTTCACTTTCTGCAAACATAAAAGCACCATTATTTAGAAGTGCGGTTAATATTCCTTGGATGGTTAGCTCCATGATAGTAATGTATGGGCACAATCAAGCAATATATATGTATTTGTCCATCTATATATCTATAGCTAATATGACATTACTTCCCCAGCAAATAAAGGGAGGTTATAGCTTAAATATGTTCTCCTTAATAAACTAGCAAAAGTGAGAAAATCACTATGGACTTACTAGAAAGATTGCTTTAACTACATGTTCTAAACTGTGAGGGATACTTTGGCTTTGTAGATCTCTGGCACATGACTCAGGTTAGTACTTTGGAAGGCTGATCCACATGTATATCCACCAGAGCCCCTGACATTAAGTGTGTCACAAATTCTTCCCTCTGGCTCTCTTGGGCTAGCTATTTGAATGTAAACAGCAAACATTTTGAAGGCATATTTTTAACATTCACAGCTCCCTGAGCAAAGCTACAACAGAAGTGGTCCTCCAGGTCCTTCTTTCCTTTTAATTTGCTAAAATAAAGTTTGGTCCATGTGTCGACATATTATGCTTGTGCAAATTGAAGTGGAAATGATTGCCTGGAACACGAGTTGCCTCCAGGATTTCTTCAGAGTCTTGTTCTTCCTGGAAGCACAGAGGAACTCTCACATACTGTCAGACAGGAGGAGGGGAGAAGGGCCACAGAATTACCAGGTCCCTGGCCAAATTGGGGGGGAGTGGCTCCATGATCCCAGAAGGGATGGGGCCTCGGACAGAAAGGGTGAGGAGTGCCAGCCCTCAACGCTGTCAGGAATCCACTGTGCTCCCCCTGCCAATGCTTAGCGCTGCCCAGATGGTGCCATGCTGCCCTCTGACAGCAATTTAAGGGGCCTGGGGCTCCAGCTGCAGTAGCAGCAGTGATAGCTAGAAGCTCTGGGCCCTTTTGAATCGCTGGGCTCCTGAACAGTTGTCCCCATTCCACTCTCCTCTCTCATGTTGGTGGGTCTGCTATCAGGACCATTCCTTTTGGACCTCTAAAGTAGATTTCTCACTGAATCTTGAATAGTTCTCCTTAAATGAATTCCCCAACTACATCTGAAGAGTGTGATTGCTGTAGCCCTTAATATGCCCAGGATGAATAAGAGAAATAACCATAAAACCAAAACTACAACTCCAATCCAAGAAGGGGGACTGATCTAACTCTTCAGAAGACCATTGGCGTATATGTATACATTGTTTATGTACACATCCAGGGGGCCTAACGTGGCTAGGAAGCATACGTACAAGGTCCCTTCCACAAAAAGTACAATTTTTAAGAAAATGCAACAGTTGGATGAAATAAGCAAATGATGAGGGAATAAGCAGTGGTGCAGAAGTGTAACAGGGTGCCTACCCTACACATGCATAAAAGGGTTAAATATGCCCTGCCTGAGAAGGAACAATGTACCTGAGTGACCTAGAGAGGCTGGGTGAAGCATGGCCAATCAGGGAGGAGATTCAGGGATCAACCCAGCAGGCTCAGATAAAAGGAACTGCAGCACAGAATTGGTCGGTTGCTGCTGGGAGCCTACAGAGGAAGATCTGCATCCCTGGAGGGTTGGAAGAACTAAACACCTTGTACAGAGCAGCTGCTGGCAGGGATCTGGAGGACTGAGAGGGAGCTCCTGGTTAGCAGCTGAACGCCCTGTGGTAAGGGTGAAGAATTGGGGTCATGAAGAAGTGGGCCAGAGATCACTGACAGAGATTACAGAGAAACAGCTGGAGGCAGTTATTTACAGGGTTCCTAGACTAGGACCCAGAGTAATGGGTAGGCCCAGATCCTACCCACTTGCCACTAAGGAAATAGCAGGACTGCTGCACAGAAATATCCACCCTCCTTTCGGAAGGGGGAAACACAGATGACGACCTAACCCGAGGGCTGAATTGCAAAGAGGATGCAGTGGTTCTGGGAGCTGAGAGAGGAGCCCAAGCAGGAGCAGAAACGGAATGCCAATGTGGAGACTGCAGATATGGGCATCCATCTTGAACAACCAAAAAAAGGTGCTAGTTTGGTGGGAGGGCTGCACCACATGAAAAGGAATATGAAGTAACAATAGTGCAAACATGTTTCTCATCAACTAGCAGTGTGCAAAATTCACAGATGTAATAATCCAATCGTTAGCAGTAATCTATGCATGTAAACATATTTCCCTTTAAGCATTAATTTGGGTGACAGCCTGGAAAATCACAGCATCTAAATCAGAAATCTGCTTTTTAGAGTCAGTAAATAATGCCTGTGCCAAAATGCCATGAGTTTAGATTTTAATATCCTGGAAACTGTAGAACATTTGAAAAGTCTCATACATGTATGGCTGCAGAAGTTTTGCACATGTATTATCAAGTAAAAATCAGAGAGTCAAGAGCTACCATTATCAACTGATGAGAAATGTCGTGAATTAATGTGAACTGAGACAATGGATAAAAGCATTTGACAGAAGATAATAATAATAATAAATATGTTATAAACTTAGGAGACAAGGCAAACATAAGAATTAGATGTTACATGATGAGCTAAGGGAGACAAGCAAAAAATGATCATAGCTAATCTGCATTTCAGAATATTGTGCAATGAAGACAAGGATGAAGAATGAAGTAAATTATAGGCGGGGGATCTTGCCAGGAGTCATCTGTGTTTAGATAAAAATATAAAAAATGACCTGTGAAATAAAAAAAAAGGGGGAGGGATGAGGTTTCAAGTAAAGAATTTTAAGATCACTTGTAAATCACATTTTTATTAATTCATAAACACAACAAAAACACTTAGACTAACTAGAAAATTTATGAAATGTAGTTTCAATAAATACACATATTATAGCCCTGCAAATGTCATGACTAAAATACATGTTTACCCCCCAAAAAAGTCAGCTGAAGCAATCATTTTAGGGCCTGATCCAAAGTCCACAGAATTCAATGGAAACACTCTCACAGACGTCAGTGGGCTCTAAATTAGGCCAGTAGATAGTAATGGAGGGATATGAGAATATCTGTATCGATATAGATATGGCTCTATCTATCCATCTATATATTTCTGTGCATAAGCACAGAGATCTTACAAACTGCAGTATGTAATCGTCCAAAGGTTACATAAAGTATAAAAGAAAAAAATTGTCAAGAATATAAAATATTGTTGGACAGAAAGTAAATTTGAGTAACTCTGGATGGTAAAAGTTTACATATTGCATGCATAGTCTTGAATGTATTCCCAAAGGAGAGCACTAAAAATGCCTTGCAGTACAGAATGCACTTTAAACATACTAAGTAATTTCTACACATCAGCATGACAGATGTCATAATTTTGAGCAATTCTAAATTGGAGAGAACAGGCCCAAGCACTATTTACTCTGAAGCACTCAATGAGCCAAGGGAAAGGAATATGTAGGCAGGAGATAATTATCTCAAAACTTTTTTTTTAATTCAGAGAAGACTGAAAGGATGATAATGTACTACAAGTGTTTCAAAAATGGGGAAAATAAAGGAGAGGGACATTAATATGGAAATACCAGACTGTCAACCTGGGATTTCTGGTCAAGTAGAAAAACTTGATGTGAACATTTGCTCAAGACAAATTCAAATAAAAAATAAAGTGCAAATTTATAACAGTAAGCATAATTATCAACAGGCAGCATTTAAAAAGGTAGGTGATGGACTCCCCGTCACTTGAAATCTTTAAATCGAGACTGGATATTTTTCTAAACAATATGCTCTAGTTCAACCACAAGTTCCCAGGCTTGATACAGATATTACTGGGTGAAATTCTATAGTCTTTACGCAGAAAGTCAAATCAGAATATCCTGGTGACCTTAAAATCAGTTAACATATGAAAGATTTCCCCAGGGTCACAGTAACTTTAATAGAGACCTGCTCCCACAATGAGGGATTATGATTTTGATAAGCTATCTTTCTAGGTCTCTCTGCATTTATATAAATTTACATTTACATTAATAAACTGTCAGGGTGTCCAGATTATCTTTCATTTTCTTCTTGGTTGTGTTTTCTACAACACTGTCCTTCCATTTCTTTGGCAAATCAATCATACTTGCTAACATTGACCTAAACTGCTTTACAGATAGGTTACTTGCATTGTTGTATACAATCCTTCTCAATTTGGCTATATTTTTTTTCAATCAGTAATCCATTTCAAAGCTGTAGGTTTCTCTGTAGATGTTTCTGTAACTTTTTTTTTTATGGATAGGGTTGTTAACCCGAAGCCAACCCCTTTTACCTCGGGGAGAAGGGATCCAAATTTGTCTGGTCTCTACCCTTTGACCTGTCCGGGTTGGGTGACCCTTCCAGGAGCTGTAGCTCCCACTGGCATAGCTCTCCAGGTCTTTGAGACATACAAGCCACCTCACCACGACAAGGAATGGACCATAGGGTCCATTTTCAAACAGCTAGAGGACATTGATTTTGCTGATGATGTCACGCTCCTTTCACACCAACATGAAAGCATGGAAGAAAAGGTCGCAACACTAGAAAAAACTGCCTCAATGATTGGACTGAGCATTAACAAGGGAAAGACCAAGACAATGAGGATCAACCAGTCCAACAATAACACCATCACACTGGGAGGGGATGACCTGGAGGATGTGGAGCAGTTCATCTACTGGGGAGTATTATGGGCAGAGACGGAGGAATAGACAAGGATATCAGTTCTAGGATAGGGAAAACAACAGCTGCATTCAAGACTCTTCATCTCAATGGAGTTCACAAATAATATCTGCAAAGACAAAACTGCGAATCTTCAACACAAATGTGAAGAGTGTGCTCTTGTATGGATGCGAGACCTAGCATACTAAAAAGACTTCAAATCACAAGCTACAGACATTCATAAACAGATGCCTGAGATACATCCTTCACATCAAATGGCAAGACTTTGTCACAAATGATGAGCTTTGGAACAGAGCAGGACAAGAACCACTTGACGTTCAAATCAAGAGAAGAAAATGGGGATGGCTAGGCCACACTCTCAGAAAACCATCATCCGGCATAGTCCATCAAGCTTTCACATGGAACCACAAGGAAAACGCAAAAGAGAAAGACCCTGGACAACATGGAGAAGATCTACTAAAATTGAAGGAGAACACCTGGGGTACTCCTGGAGTCAGCTAGAAGTTTTGTCTCAAGACAGAGTGAAGTGGAGGAGACTTATAGATGACCTGTGTTCCACTCGGAGTACAAAGGTTTAAGAAGAAGTAAGAAGAATCCATTTCAAATATTTCTGTGTTTTGGAGGGAATGGGGCATTTGTATGGAAGATAGCTCACAAGGTAGTTGGCTGCAGTGCATGTGCATCTGTGTGTATGTGAGTATTGTGATGATGTTCTAGATGTAAAAGAGAGACAGTGAAAACTCCCAAACCAAAGCTCCCCAGCACAGTCCAAAGAGGACACTCCCTCTCTAGTTCTAACAGTCTGACACCAAATGCAGCTCTGGAGTCTCTTCAATACAGCTCTGGAACCCACTGATGATGTGGGGAAAGCTGAAGTACTCAATACTTTTTTTTTTTGCCTCTGCTTTCACAGGCAAGGTCAGCTCCCACACTGCTACCATGGGAAGGAGGTGGGCAGCCATGAGTGGAGAAAGGGCAGGTTAAGAACTATTTAGAAAAACTAGACATACACAAATTCATGTGGCCAAATCTAATGCATCTGAGGGTACTGAAGGAGTTGGCTGATGTGATTGCAGAGCCATTGGCCATTATCTTTGAAAACTCATGGTGATTGGGGGTGGTCTCAGCTAATTGGAAAAAGGCAAATGTAGTTCCCATCTTTAAAAAAGGGGAAGGAGGACAATCTGGGGAACTACAGACTGGTCAGCCTCAGCTCAATCCCTGGAAAAATCATGGAGGGGATCCTCAACTAATCCATTTTGAAGCACTTAGAAGAGAGGAAAATGATCAGGATAGTCAACATGGATTCACCAAGAGGAAGTCATGCCTGACCATCCTCATTGCCTTCTATGATGAGGTAATTGGCTCTGTCGATATGGGGAAAGCAGTGGATATGATATACCTTGACTTCCGCAAAACTCTTGATACAGTCTCCCACATTATTCTTGCCAGCAAATTAAGGAAGTATGGGTTGGATAAATGGACTGTAAGGTAGAAAGCTAGCTAGATCATCAGACTCAATGGATAATGATCAATGGCTTGATGTCTGGTTGGCAGTCAGTATCAAGCAGAGTGCTCCAAGGGTTGGATCTGGGACCAGTTTTGTTCAACATCTTTATTAATGACATGGATGAGGGGGTGAACTGCACCCTCAACAAGTTTGCAGATGACGCTAAGCTAGAAGGAGCGTTAGATTCGCTGGAGGGTAGGGATAGGATCCGAAGTGTGCTAGATAAATTGGAGGATTGGTCCAAAAGAAATCTAAGGTACATCGAGAACAGTTGTGGACAGATTGGCTAAGCAGTAGTTCTGCAGAAAATGACCTGGGGGTTACATGTCCAGAGAAACTGGATATGAGCTAACAGTGCGCCCTTGTAATCAAAAAGGCTAACAGCATATTAGGGTGCATTAATAGGAGCATTGTCAGCATATATAGGGAAGTGATGATTCCCCTTTGTTTGGCACTGGTGAGGCCACATCTGGAGTACTGCATCCAATTCCAGGCCCCCCATTACAGAAAGGATATGGAGGCACTGGAGAAGGTCCAGCAGAGGGCAACAAAAATGATTAGGGGGCTGGAGCAAATGACTTGAGAAGCTGAGGGATTTGAGCTTATTTAGTCTACAGAAGAGAAGAGTGATGGGGGATTTGATAGCAGCCTTCAATTATCTGAAAGGGGATTCCAAAGAGGATGGAAAGAGGCTGTTCTCAGTGGTGACAGATGACAGAACAAGGCGCAATGGTCTCAAGTTACAGTGGGGGAGGTCTAGGTTGGATATTAGGGAAAACTATTTCACTAGGAGGGTGGTGAAGCACTGGAATGGGTTACCTAGGGAGATGGTGGAATCTCCATCCCTAGAAGTTTTTAAGTCCTGGATTCACAAAGCCCTGGGTAGGATGATTTAGTTAGGGATGGTCCTACTTTGGGGCAGGGGGTTGGACTTGATGACCTCCTGAGGTCTCCTCCAGCCCTATGATTCTATGATCTCTTACTGTACCTCATCCAGCCCATCTAGCTGGCGTGTTACTCCATCCTCTTCCATCCTCAGACCTAGCTCTAGCTTTCACCCTGCGACATCTTCCAGCTCACTCCTCCACCACATTCCAGCCTCCAGTGCTCTCTAGCCTCCATCTCACTGAGTGAGCAGGTATCTTCGTCAGCTTCTCACAGCCTCCTACCCTCACTGACTGTGGCTCCGTGGCCTTGTGAAATCTGTAAGTGACCCCACAATTGCCTTCTGCTTTCACCATCCTGATTGCTCAATAAAGAACTCTCATCCCTCTCCTTCAGGGGCATCCTCTTCCTGAATGTCTCATCCCAGCTCAGCTCTTCTGAACTCTCCCCCTCTCTGGACTCTGGGTTGTGAACTCTCCTAAGTTCTCTCTCTCACTATCCTAGGTTCTGCTGTCTTCCTCTTGGACAGCCACGCCTTCTTCATTACACCAAAGTAAGACACATTTGAACTGAAAAAAAAAAGAGCAGGGGCCAGTTATGCTTTTGCAGAGTGTAACACATGAACATGGTTTAAAACTATACAAGCAGCACATTTTTATTGGCATTTCTTCCTCTTGCTCACTTAGGTTATGTACACTGTGAAAAGTTGGTATCTTTTAAAAGTCTATTAGATGTATCTACTGGGAGGCAGGACAGTATATACTTAGGTTTGGTAGAATTCTATTTTTATTTTATTATAATTTTAACAGATTATTTTTTAAGTTTTTTTTGCCAATTTTTATCAATTTAAACTTTCACAGAGGCAGTAAATTTTGGGGGTTGGGAACATCTGGCAATAATTCAATGACAGTGAACATATCAAAAAAGTGAAAGGTTCATAACCATTAAAATACGAATTGTCAACATCACATGTCAAAATATACAATATAAATAATCTCAGACAAAAATCTGGTAAGTTATCAAACAGCATTTTTCTTACTTTGCCTATCTCTCAAGTTGAATCATCACCACTTGAAATAATTTGTCATTGGTTCGTGCATATAATGTGAAATAGAAGTTTGCCAACATTTGCAGATAAAAATCTAATTCTTCCAACCAAGCCTATGTGTAATGGCACTAATTCTGTTGCAGTGCCCCTGGGATCCATTATAATTTTCAGCTGAGGTCAAAAAATCAGTGATAATCCCAGTATACAATGTTTGTTTATTTGTAAATGATCTCACCTGCAAAATTGTTGTGCATCTCAATTCCCAATGCCCTCAAGTGCTCAGCTCCTTACAGTTCTGGGCCCTTAATGCCTTAAATAAAACACTGCCAATCCCAAATAGACAAGTGTCTATTAACAAGTCATTGCATAAGCAAACCAAAATGAAAGCAATCTAAAAGCTAAGTATGTTAGCCACATCCTGAGTGACATTGATTTATATCACCTGATAACCTAGCAATGAAGAATGCCAATTTGGGTGTTGGCAATTTCCAATGAAAGCAAATTCTTCAGTTCAGATGCTGTTAGCTTCAGTGTTTCACCCTAGGAATGGATATAATTGGTCTCAGGTAGCACAATGAGATATAAGGTATGAGAAAATCTCCCCAAAATCCAACTATTCAGAGCTTAGATCATTCAAGGCTTTGAAAATAGTCACCCCAATTTGTACCTGAAAGTGAGTAAGAAGTCAGTGCAGTGTTTTATTTTTCATAGAAAAATCTGTACAGTATGCTGCTCATGAAAATCACACTCTGAAAAAGGTTTACTGTGGCAAGACAACTCGTTGGCAGAGGCACATTATGTGTAGCAAAGAGAAAGTTTACTTAGATGTTTTTCTCCAGGTTGGCTCCTCATCATAATTTGAAACAGTAGGAGTGTGTGTCATTATCTCTTCTAGGAGATAGCACATGTTCCATAAAAGTATAATAACACATTATCATCTCATTGTCATTGCTGGGTGGTTGTAGGAGTGCTCAGAAAACGGCATTTTATAGCAGTAACTGCTTCTTTTTGCATTTCTGCACTTTGGTGGTTAGTGTGGTTTATTTAATAATTTCCAGACTCTAAGAAAGAAATAGATTGTCTGTTTTATAGTTAAAACAAAGTGCTAGGGTTTGGGCTTAACTAGGATTTAAAGGTGTGTTGGTAGAAAGCGTTAACTAATGTGCTATTGTAGTGCAGACTTTAACATACACTAGACAGATTGGGTATGTCTACACTACATGGCTCCGTCGACAGAGCCATGTAGATGAGCTTTGTAGACATAGCAAAATGAAGCGGCGATTTAAATAATCGCCGCTTTATTTACATCAAAATGGCTGCCACCATTTTGTCGACCGCCCCGGTAAACCTCATCCCACGAGGCATAATGGGGCGGTCAACAAAGGCTTTTGATGTCAACCGCCGAGCGTCCAGACTACCGTGCTGTGCCGACAAACAGCTGATTGGCACAGCGCAGCAGCCATTTTTATGTAAATGAAGCGGCAATTATTTACATTGCCGCTTCATTTTGCTATGTCTACAAAGCTCATCTACATGGCTCCGTCGACGGAGCCATGTAGTATAGACGTACCCATTGAGTAGAATTCTAAGCTCCCCTTTAAACTGCATTGTGTATATTAGAGAGACAAGGCACGTGAAGTCTTATCTTTTATTCTGGTGGAAATGACAAGCTTTTGAGCTTCACTGAACTTTTCTTCAGGTCGAGAGAAAATAATCAGAATACCTGAGCTGACTACAAGAGGGCCAGGCCTGCCAACGGAGGGTAAAAGGGACAAAGGGGGCAGTTAGCAGCGACTGGAGCCCCTGGCTCCTTTAAATTGTTGTCCGAGTGCCATAATGGGTGCTCCACGTGGCTCTGAGGGCTGAGGTTGGGAATGCCAAAGTCTGCATGATGCTGAGGGCCAGGGCCCCTGGCCCTACCCCTTCCAGTGGTTCAGAGCTGGTCCCCACACATATAACTAGCCCAGTGGCCCGCGGTGGCTGTTAGCCCCACCACGAGGGGCAGATTGTAGGATTTCACATGTTGTAGGAGGCTACTTAAAATGAAGTGGACACTAAAGGGTGAGCAGGCAGCAGGATGTGCTAAAAATGTTGTAATGAGCCATAAAACTAATGTTTCTTTTAAGTACATGGTTTCCAGTAGACAGCAGAGTTATGAATGTAAAGCTCTACAGATCACCTATTGAAGGTGTTGTACAGTTTCCTTTGAGGATGAGGACTGAGAGGTCAGCTACATAGTGATAGCTTTGTGAAAAGTGTTCACTCATGAATGACAGGGTATTTTTGTCTTATTTTTCAGTATGAGTTCATTCGCTTTAGAAAATCTTTTTAGGGACTCGCTTTTAGGTGCTTAAATATCTGTAAAAATCTGATCCTTATGCCTTAAGCACTATGGAATAAGGTTTAAATAAACCATTTTCCTTCATCCTATAGCAGATCCATTATAGTAATTCAGAAAACACTTAAACATTCTTAATATTTCCCTAATCTGTGAGTAGTTTTTCCTTGAATATAAATTTTAAAAAAACTTTTAAAAGTGCAAATAAATTTAAGAAAGGGGGGATGCTAGTCCTCCTTTCTGCTTTGAAGGGGAATAAAAGAAAGGATGTTTGTTAGCAATTTATCTGCTTAAATTCAGTTTTTAAAAAACTGAAGTGTTTCCATATCAGCTTATTTTAAAATTTAGCCAGTTTTCTTGACTGTCCTTTCATTCACTGCATCCCTTAAGGACAGTGTAATATACAATATAATTTAGTTTAAAGGTACTTTAACTTCATCCACTTGAAACCCAAGACAGATTGAAACCGCTGCAGTATAACACTGCAATAACAGGTACTTTATTTAAGGTTCAAGTCAGCCATCCATTACAACTCCCTGCATTCACTCACTTCCTGAAAACTTTATAAAAATTCTCCTTTGTGTCTGGACCTTACTATATTTGTTATAAACCAAAGGAGAATATGAAAGTTCAAGAAAAATCCCTACAGACATCTTTGACTTATAGGACCCTTTCTCAGTTGTTTCTCGGCATGGTCTGCACAGAAGCACCCTGGTCTATCATCATCATCATCATCAATCAACAACAACCATGGGCTCAAAGCCTGTTGGTGTCCGATGCCTCCCTTACTATTTCCTTCCATCTTTTCCCTGTCCAGTGAGGAGTGGTTTAGTTTCTGTAGACTAGCTCTGCACCAATCTACTATATCATCTACCCATTCTCTGTGGGGTCTGCCTCTCCTATTCGGACCATCCAGTATGCCGAATACCAGGATCTTAACTTTTCTCTCGTCGTTCATTCTGCAGATATGCCCAAATAGCTGTAACTTCCATTGTATAACCTTCTGCAGTAGGTTCGCTTTGGCTGTATTTTCCTATATAATTCCTCGTTGGTGACCTTCTGCATCCATCCTATTCTCAGGATCTTTCTTTAACAACTCCTCTCGAATACCAATATCCTTCTCTTCGAATCTTTCGTTATCACCCATGTCTCACATCCGTCTGGGGAGTTATTTCAAAATAACCCTCCTTATTTTGAAATAATGGGCTGGTCATTTCAGAATCTGTACTCATGCTTTCCTTGGGGAATATCACTTATTTATTTCAAAATAGTGTTAGTGTGGATGCTTCACTGATGCTATTTTGAAATAACTACTCCCCAGAGTAATTGGAAGTAATTACTCCCCAGTGCTTCCTGGGGCTCTAAGTCAAAGTAGCATGTCCAAAATAACGGAGACTGCCTCAGACTAATTTTGAGGCTCCCCCATAGTTGAGGGACACTATTTCAATTTTGTTATTTCGGGAGTAGTTATTTCAAATTTAGTTATTTCAGAATAATTTCCTAGTATTTGTGTAGACATGCCCTATCTGAACAGCTCATGGAATGAGACTAGAACTGGTCAGAAATGGGTTTCTTGGGGGTTGTTTTAAAACAACTTTCAAAATTTCCCAATATTTTCCACTTTTTTATTACATTTTTTTCAGATTTTTGAAAACTGATTTTAGCGTTAAAAAAATTCAAGGTTTGTTGTTGGGGTTTTTTTTATTTCTAAAAACTGTGTGTGGGGGGGGGGGAATTACTCAAAAATAATGGGTTTGGGATTTCTGATTTTTTTTTAATGAAGACTAAAAAGTTACAAAGTAAACATTTTCCAGTACTTTTTATTTACTTGAGAAGCCATTTTTCACTGAAAACAGGCTTAGGTTAACAGGCCTTTTGGTATATTTTCAATCTCAAACTGAGCTTTGTGGCTTCGTAATCCTCAACAGATATTTATTAACACTTTAGTATCTTATTGAAGTCCAGTCTCCGAGGGGAACCTCATTAGAGTTCCTACTGTTTTTTCAGGTTTCTAACAGGCACAGATAGTGTTTCAAATTGAGTTTGGGACAATCTGTATTAGGATTAGATTTCCTTGAAATGCAGAAACACACTTAAAACTGCAAGGGCCAGACTTTTTAGATCCTCATGCAAAGGGGACACGAGGCAGCCTTAAACTATTGAGGACTACCTCAACATAGAGAAAAATTCAGCTAAGCACAGACACTTCCCCTGGATTCCCAGGCACAAGGAGGCACGCCAGTAACTGAAGGGCATGGAGAATATTGGGCTCTAGCAATCCCTAAAGTTCCCGGAAATCCCTTAAAATCGTTTGCAAGGTGGCATAGTTTAAAAGAGACCCACAACTGCTGTAAATTCCTCTGGGACCTCCTCTAGTCCTCTGCAGCGCCGAGACTAAGAGAAGCCCGGAGCGAGGCTACAGTCACCATTGCAACTTCCTCTCCTCGGCTACACCAAGCAGAGCCCT
Organism: Pelochelys cantorii; assembly: GCA_032595735.1. Classification (NCBI taxonomy): domain Eukaryota; kingdom Metazoa; phylum Chordata; order Testudines; family Trionychidae; genus Pelochelys; species Pelochelys cantorii. The sequence continues at coordinate 40,182,652 of CM064329.1, read as the reverse complement.
GGAACACATCTAGATCTAAATTTCTAATCTTCCTCTCAGTTAACAAGGTGTGTTCTTCCCATTATTAATTGATGTGCTCCAGTACTCCCATGCAGACTGAAGACTGGCTCCAGCCAAACCACAGCAGCAAAGGTTTAATAATCTGTCCCAGTCTGCAACATTCATCTCAATGAGAGGAAAATCCCTCTCTCTGGTATCCCTATTCATTCCATAAAATGTGATTACAGCCAAGATGCAAACATGTTTTTACTTTAAAAAAACTTTGCTATGAGGAGGCCTATTGCAGTCAGTGGAATCAATGGGACTGCTCAAATAATTTTGTATGATTGGAAATATTTTAAAAACCTGGTTCTCAGAGTGCCAGTAACATGCCCACATTGCAATTATATGGTATCTTTAATTAGTAGTTTTTGACAAATTTCAGCTGTTACAGGGTGAAATTGCATATGGATGGAGGGGAGGGGACATTATCCTTCCCCCCACCCCTATCAAAAAGAAGGGTAATAATTAAATTACAGAGATTTGGAAATGAAACCAAAAGTTACAGACCAGAAAATCTCCTTTCAGTGTCTGAGAATTGACAATAGAGTGACTGTTGCTTTATGGTGCATAGCAGCCCTAATCGAAGAATAGCTTCATCAAACACTCCGACTGTCATTAACAAAAGAAGTGCAGCAAGCTATTCCACAAAGATTTGAACTCCAGCGAGCGAGAAAGAACCTCCACGCTAGCAAACGCATTGATATTCACCCTGGTAAGCTGGAGTCAGAGTGGTGAGGACATTCACCCATTGAAAAGAGCAGCCTTGGAGTACGGAAAGATGTTAGTTGTATTTAAAATGGATTAAATGAAATAAACCTATGATCAAGTCAAGAGCCAGCTAGTGAAGAGAAAGGACTAAAGAAGAACTATGTGGGGTTCTTTTTTCTTAAAAATAAAACCGTTGCTAAGGGTTAGGTGAATGCCTCAGCTGATGCAGGGAAAGTCACCAAACTTTTGTCTGAAAGTTTCTTCTCATATACAATTCACAGATGATGCAAGAGTCAGATCCATGTTAAATGAGAACAGCATTTGGCCCATTGTCATTATTGTAAGTGTGTTTCAGGGCTTGTTGAGATTTTCTAACTGGAAAGGGAAGGACTTAGGAAGGCAACTGCCAGACAACCTATAAAACATATCATATGGACAATAATAACTTTTTCCTATATTTTCCTTGTTATAAAATATGATGGAGAATTATATCCCACTATAGAATTTTATGGGATGGCTAAAAGTTATGGAGAGGACATCTTTCTTAAATTTTATATTTATTCCAGTTTAGCTCTGTAGAAATCTAGAGTATGTCTGCACTACAAAAGAGACTGGTGGTTGACCTGGATCAGCTGACTTGGGTTCAAGGGGCTGTAGGGCAATGAAAGTGCAGAGTAGATTTTGCAAAGGGGTTTCAAAGCCTAGTTCCAATCTGATCCCAACCATCTACTCTGCAGTTTTATAGCACTGCAATGCAAGCCAGCTGATCGGGACCAGCTGTGTTGCATTTTTTTTTTATCAGAGTGTAAATATACACAAGCAAGCTCAGACCCCAAGTTAGCAAAACTTAAGCAAAAACTTAAGTCCATCCTTATTCAGCAAAGGATTTCAGCATGTGATTTAGTCATACTGCCATCAACAGGACTTAAGCACGTGCCCATTGTCTCAGCCCCTGATTGCTCCCTCTAAAATCCTTTTTCCAGTCACCTGAGTGACAGGAATACAAGTTTCCACATACACTTTTCTTTGGGATGGAATCTTGCAATCCAGCAACTTTCTGACAAGATCTATGGTTATATCCCCAGCTGTCATCTATTTTACCCAGCGGGTCCAACAGGCAGCCTGCTGTCAGTAATAGCATGCAGTGACAAAAAAGCAGTTTCTCCGAAAACAAAGTATGAGCTTAGAGAGACTAGGGTTTACAGACAGAGATTTACAAATAAGAGAGAGATGCATATTGTCTTACCTAAGATTGACATACCCTCAAGCCCCTAGTAAACATGACTTAGCCTTGGTGTCCCCTCTTCTGTCTCATTACCAAATTACAGCTTCAGTGCCAGACCCTGGCTCTGAAGTCAAACTATCTGTGCATCAGCCACATTACATGATGACACTGTGTCTTCATCTGCTTCCAGCTGAGCTGACTGCTTCCTCCCCTCCTCTTTGCAAGGAGTACCTTTTTTTAAACCCCTCATTTCTTGTGATCTCAACTGCAGCTTTGGGAGAGAAAAAGATCCTAATATGGATAGTGTCAGACACAAAAGTTCTTCTCCCAGCTGCATTGTTATCTTAACTCTTTTAAAGTGGGTACCCATGAAGCCATATTATTGGAGTCATTGTTTTATGCTTCCTGGGTTCATTAATAACCCTTCTTTATAGCCTCCTTTAATTTGACTCTATGCATTCAGTTTAGCAGCAATATAAAACTGAACAGGGAAACCAAGTCGTAGCTAATATTCCTAAGATATAATTACAGACATTTTCCTAGTCACACTCACACCCTTTGAGGCTCCTGAATCTGGGCCTTAATTCTTATTTCATTCGTTAACAGCATTCCAGGCAAAGAGCTTTAGAGAACAAGGAAGGGACTACGGCCAAAGGACAAGAATTCTAAAATAATGGGCAAAACTGAAAATTGTATAGCAGTTGAATGGCAAAGAAAGGTGATTAATTTTATTTTAAATAAATCAGTGAGTTGGTCAGAGGGTTTCTTCTCATGGGGAGGACACAAACTGAACACAGGCATTTTCAGTCTATGCACCAAATTCTGCTCTCAATTACTCCTCTGCAATCCCACAGTCATAGAGGAGATTGTTCAAGTGTAATCTGGGATAGAATTTGGCTCAATCACTGTAGAATAATGCCTGTCATGATGCATTGTCAAAAGCAGGTACAGATTCATTAAAATAAGGTCAATATCTGTCTGCATTCTCCTGAGGATCAACAGTGCAAAAATATTATGCTTCCTTATAATCCAGGATCGATGAGATGGTGCCCACTGTAAATGCCGTGTCTCTTAGACAAGCGTAGAAGAGAGACTATGGATTCCTCACATTCCAACGCAATGTAATTCTATTTCTGTGCACACATAAGGAAAAGAGATAGGATATGCAAATGATGCCATGGCAGATTCTGATTCCTGCAACACTTCCATGAATCTAGAGAAGCCGTAGTCATTTCACTGTGGAAAGAAAAACTGTTACAACAGAGGGGCATCTTTTAAAAAGCTGATGAAACAAGGTAGAAATCGTAAATTGAGAAATTAGCTGTGCATTTAAGGCAAACATTTCATGAAAATTGAGATTAGAAAAATCAAGCTTATTCTGATCATGTGTGCTTAGCTCAATCTATGATACCAGACATTGACATTTTGACAGAATTACTGGATATCAGTAGTAAAGCTGACCAGTACATCCAAAAACCTTACATGATCCTAACAACAAAAACAAAACATGGTTCTAGGTTCCCAGTTATAGCAGACTTGTAGGAACCTGGAAAGTATATTTCTGTCATATATAATTTGAGATTTGTCCATCTATATGCCTATCTGTGAGTCTGTTTGTTCAAGTACTCCTCGTAAACAGAAAGAGCTAGTGCCACCAAATTTGGTATGCAGCTTCCTCTTACCTTAACTTAAATCAAGGTCAGGGTTTGGTTGTGCCAGGAAAACAGGAAGTGCCAGGAATGGGACTGTTTTCCAGAACATAAAGAGGGAAGGAGAGAGGAGGGATGCAATACTCACAGTCACCACTGGGGGGCAGCAAGCGCTGGGGACAGCTATACTGCAGAGTGACCATTGGGGGCTGCTATACCAGTAAGAGACTGGCCAGCTGGGGATAGGGCTCTGCAATGGAGTGGATAAGTCTCCCCCCACCCCCACCCCCACCCCCACCCCCACCCCGCGGCCCAAAACAGTGCTGGGAGGGGAAGCCTCCTCCCTCTGACTACCAGCCCCACCCAGAAACAAACCCCACCCCCCGAAGAGAGGCTGGGGCTGGAAATCATGCCCTGGCCCCAGACAGGGAAGGGGCACTGGAGGGCAGGGGGGAAGGGGCGCTGGCGGCCAGGGACAGCCCCTGGAGCCCTGCCTCCACCCACGGATAGGAGTCTGTCCCCTCCCCCCTGACAGCCTGCAGGCCATTCATTTTATTTTCCAAAAAACAAAATTAATTGTGTTAAGCACCCAAGCAACAGGTACTAAATATGGAAGAAAACAATCTTTAAAAGAAACAAACTTTATCTTCCCAGATTCCAGCAGTCCACACTGCTCATAGAAAACATCTGACATTAAAAAAGAAAATGTATTATGATTTTTGTATCTCTATTATATTTTTTTTAAAAAGTTCAGTAAGTCTTTTTACAGATAAGAGTGAAAGTATAGTCAGTCCCTGTTCTGAAGTGATTACAAATCAAGACCCATGTCCTGCAGCTTGCTGCCTGTAGGCAAATTGTGTCTGAGCAGAAGTCTGGAATAGCTGTCTATCCGTGCATTATCAGGCCTTAAAAGCTTCAGCCCTTGATTGACTTCAATGGGATTTTAAAAGGGAGCAGAGACATACACTGCAAGATTTTGATCAGGATCAGATCTAAACAGACAGCCTATAGATATAGACAACATATTGGTGGGAGCTGGGATGCCACAGCCAACAAATGACTAAGCAGTTACAGACCAGAAGGAATAAAAATGAACTTGCAGTAGAATGTGGGCACTTAAAAACCCCCCACTATGGGCTCATCTGGCATGCAAAAGTGAAGACCCCTCTTTAATCTAAAATGTGCATATTCAAGAATGTAACGTGCATATAACCATGTGACTCACTCACATGAATCATCCCCTAGATTTATGGAATAAGGGCATGGAGCAGCATGGTCATAGCAATGACAGGACATCAATCACTATTTTCTCAAGTATCTGGCAGATCATTCAGTGGCAAATCTGTTAGATTTAATTATAATAATAATAAATTAGAAATGATTTTACAATTAATAATGTTCCAGAGTCTTCACTACATGAAAGATATGCCCATTGCAAATCATTTACACTGTCAGTTTAAATACACATTTTCCCACAACAACCCTGATCTTAGTAGCAGCCAAACTGAAGAAACAATGTTATTTTCCTACAGAGATGAAAAGGAACATATGTATATGGAACACCAAATGGAACTGCAAAAACAAAGAGCTAATTATTCTTTAATAGGACACATGTATGTTAATAGAAATGTATTTATACACACATTTATCTTGGGTGACATTCACCTTCTTGTTGCATAACATTTCCCAAATTAAAAGACAGGGAGAGAGAGGCAGAAACACGTATATGCTTCAGGCAGCCTAAGACTGGCTCCTCCTGAGAAAAGAGTGAGACAATTCACAAAGTGTGAGTAGCCAGGGATACTTAGTACCTACCAATTGGTCAATAACTGGACTTGGATTAGATTTTAAGATGTATGTAGTTCAGTGCATACTATGCAAAGAGACTGAGCAATCAATCAATAGGGTTAAGTTCAGAGCATCTGAACACCCCTCAGCTGCTATTGACTTCAGCACCTGTAACAATCAAGTAATTCTTTAAGTAAATAAAATGCCCTGGATAAAACTGGGTAATACTATACTTGCCTTTGGTATCGAAACACTCATGAACTTAGAATAACTCCCTGTCACCTGTGAATTTGACATTTTCCTCCTTTCTTGACTGTATTTATTGGAAGCTGTAAATCCTTAAATGCCACCCCTTGACAAAGAACTGAGAAATGGATATGTTATAGTCGACATTTGCCCATCCCCCACATGGTGGTTACAGGAACTGCAGACTAGAAGCTGAATAAGGGCTGCAAAATCCAGGATGATTCACAGGAAGGAAGATGGAAAACAGCCAGCAGTTTAGCTGTGTGCAGGGCCAGCTCGAGCCATTCCTGCGCCCCAGGCAGCAGGCACGCAATGCATGCGCGGCCCCGCCCCCTGGCGCATTGCGCACCTTACAGCTGCAATCGGGCGTGCAGCGCCTGATGGCAGCTCTAAGGGGCGCTGTGCAGCCCCCGGCCCCGGGCGCACGGCGCCCCTTGCAGCTGCCATCAGGTGCCCCCCATCGGTTGGCACCCCAGGCAGCTGCCCAGGTAGCCCCCCCTTAATCCGGCCCTGGCTGTGTGCCAGTCAAACTAGGAGTTCCTCCCATATATGCGGGTTCTCAAGTATGTTCTGACTGTGGACCATATCTTGACAGATTCTCTCGTGAAGCCTATCATTTGCAGTTACCTAATATCCTTGTGGCAAATACAGCTGTTGTTCAAATGGAAAGGTGATAGTAAGAGCTTATTTACATCTCTTTCAGTGCAATGTGTTTTGTCCTTGGTAGGAGGAAGGGGGAGGGAATGGATGGAATCACTTCATCCACTTGTGCTCTTCATTTCTTTTCTCTCTTCACGCGTTCTGTTCCTCTCAGCTGAAAGCAGGGTGCACCAGCATCACATGGCCAGCTGGCTCTCAGGAACACCACCAAATGTTCAACACGCCATTATGTGGGACCTTTTGCTGTAGATCACCAATGGGTCAAGGTCCTAGCTAGGAAGGTATAAATTTGCAAGGGTGTGGCCTGTTGAGTGTAAAATGCTTAGACTGTTATGGCTAATAACAGTCATAAAAGGTCATCTAATGGGTTCGTTAACTGGATTTTATAGCTGGCCAGATGGTAAACTTCTTTTATTTTTGCTGTGATCTGGCTGTTTTTGAAGAAAGTGTAAATGACTTAAGTCAGCATAGGACTGCAATTTGGTTTTTTTACAGTATTGCAATTGGAAACCCAGGTCACATTATATATTATGGAAGCCAAACTATTTAAAAAACATCAAATCTTTTTTATTAAAAATAAATCAGAAAAGTTTATTTTTGGTGGAGGTAAGATCCATTTTTAGGTGTATTCAAAAATCACAATGTACAGAATACAATGAGATCTTTGGGACTACATTTGTTAAACTGAGGGCAGAATTTTACCATTTCTATATTTTCCACTATCTCCATTATTTGCTGTTTTAATTTTAAATCAGCATACTTGCTTTAATCTCAAATTGTTTTACTCTCTGAATACATCACCAGTTAATTAGCTATGAAATATCCAGCACTGCAGCTACCAGTATTTGAAGAAAACAAAGCTGCTGCATGTCGGCGGACTCTCTCCTCTCCCCCCACCCCGATCAATTAGTCAATGGGGCTCTGCATGAGCATTCTCTTCCTCACCACACATTCTGAGCACCTCTTAATCTGTAATGTATTTATCCTCATGAGGTAGAGTAGTGCTATTATCCCCATTTTACAGATGAGCTGTAAACTGAGTCACAGAGCAGCTCAGTGATTTGTCAAAGATCCAGGAGGAAGCCTGCGATGTTGCAAGGAATTGAATGTGGGTGGCCTAAGACAGTACCCTAACCACTAGACCACCCTTCTTCTCATGGGTGTGGGATTCTGTGGAACAACTTGTAGGATCAGGGCTAAAAGGCTTTCCTTTCTTCTGTCTTAGTCCCCTCCTAAGTCATGCTACTCACACATCTCCCACTGAAATATGTAGAATGAAAACTGAATTGAACCCTCAAATGTTTTCAGTTAAATTTCATATGAGGTCAAAGAATTTTGGCTCATATATAGCTATCCATAAATAATGCACCCAGAGACTAATGTCCAAGGCAAAACAACATAATGAAAAGCACATGCATATACTGACATATTTTTTCAGTCAACAAATGCACTAACTGGATTTTCTGCAAGTGCACAGAAAGCTTCTTTTTTTAAAAGTTAATTGTATAAAATAAGTGCTTTAAGGCTTTTCTGGTATTTCCTTTTTCTTACATAGATTTTATTTTTCAAACTGTATTATAATTTTTGCGCTACTTTTCAATACACCCTAGAGAAATTATAAGCATTCATTTAAAATGTATTGAAATAAAATAAAGTAACAATTAAACTTTTTGTAGGTCAGGCATAGAAAAAGGTATTTTCTGGTCAGAATGAGGTACTTGTAAAACCTTTTGGACTCGAAAGTCCATGGGCAACATATCTTAGGACTGCCAACAGTTGTATTTCAGAAATAAGGGACTGTTTTCTCAGCACCCCCAACTCACCTCTCTTACCAATATCATTATTAAAATAAAAATAATAAATTAATAATAAGCAGCACTTAGGTACAATTACAAGAGATCTTTCTTGCTGCTTTTTGCAGCACTCAGCAACTCTTGATATTGTTATACAGAGATGAAGAAATAAGGGCAACCCTAACATATGCTGAGCATCCCGATCACCACACTAATCTTAAAAAAATGTTTCCACCTTTAATTCCATGTGGAAAGGTGAATGAAAGAATGAAGGGGAACAGAACCTGGATCTTCTGATTCCTCATCTTCCATTTTTATGACTACAGGTGCTTCCTATATTGATGAATTAAGCAGCTGTTCTCTGATGAGAGGAACTAAATGGCTAGTATTTGTGCAGAATGTGGGAAGAGTACAGCACCACAAGGTAGCAGAAGAGGCAGCAAATGGAAAGTTGCAAGCTGACCAACAGCTCTGAAAGGCTCCCAGATGGCCTGTATGGAAATGAACTTTTCACGCTGTGGAAGGATAACTATCCAGGCTAAAAAAAATGACTTTTATTTACATGACCAGGGTGCACAGGGAATCATTTATATAACCAGGATTCCACTGAAAGGACTGCCTCAACTCCATATGAAAAGATCAACTCACTGATGCTTCTAAACATTTATCTCAGTCCTTCCAGAGTGCCACATGGGAAATCCGCAGCAACTGCATTCAAAACTAGGCTGCGTCTAGACTGGCATGATTTTTCGCAAATACTTTTAACAGAAAAGTTTTTCCGTTAAAAGCATTTGCGCAAGAGAGCGTCTACACTGGCATGTGCTTTTGTGCAAAAGATATGCTTTTGCGCAAAAGCATCCGTGCCAGTGTAGACGCTCTCTTGCGCAAGAAAGCTCCGATGGCCATTTTAGCCGTCGGGCTTTCTTGCGCAAGAAATTAACGTTGCTGTCTACACTGGCCCTCTTGAGCAAGAATACTTGCGCAAGAGGGCTTGTCCCTGAGCAGAAGCATCGGAGTATTTGCGCAAGAAGCACTGATTTTGTACATTACAACGTCAGTGTTCTTGAGCAAATACTCGCGGACAGTGTAGACAGGTGGCAAGATTTTGTGCAAAAGCGGCTGCTTTTGCGCAAAATCTTGCCAGTCTAGACGCAGCCGTGTTCTTTTTGTGACAAAGAATTTCATTATTGTTTCAATAACTGATTGTTGGCATGGAAGTTCTGAACATCTCTGTATAGAAAACTGAATAACGTAACGCTAGCTTTGTCTATTAAAATGGTGACTGATCTTCAAATTCCTTCATTTCTGACAACAAAACCACACATTTTAAATATCTGCCATGGAAAAAAAATTCTGAAGAACTTAAGTTGAAAGTTTGAGTTCAGGATTACATTTAGTCTTCTGAGTAAAATAAAGTCTACTCTTCACAGCTGGATTCTTGCACAAAGATATCAGACATATATGCTAACAAGTCCACGAAGCTATGGTTTCATACCCACTTTACATGAGACTTATACTGCCTCAGACTGCACTACTATACATGTTCAGTAGGTCAGAAGAGGACCTTCATTCCCAGTAATTCCAGACACTTTCACGGGGAATGCAGAGATGATTTATTTTACTGGTCTTCACTTTAAAAAAAGTTCAGGGCTGAATGATGAAAGACACCAGGAGGTCTTTTCCTTGTCTGTCACCTATGACAAAGTTAAAATATAGTATGATATAAACCTACTGTGCATAGGGCTCGTTGCAATCACGGAACCATCCAATATTACTCTCACCACAGCCTTGAATTTTCAGAGAAGCACATTCTGAACAGATGAAACTTTTTCTTTTTTAAATATTAATTGTGCTGTAATCGTCTGTAGATTTGCCAGGCCAAGGCAGGATGGGCAGGAGGAACCTTCCCTGGACCTGCACTCTTTCACACAAACACAAACCAAGCACAATTGCAAGTTCTGACTCTTCTGATTGTAAGGGCAGCATCCTCAAAGATGCAATCCATGCCAAAAGGCATAGAAAGGAGGGCAGGACAAGCCTGCAGAGCTGGCTGGCCATGGATGATAGCAGTTGCTGCACTCCCCTAATGCATGGCTTAGGAAGCACACTGTGTGAAGGGGAGCTCTGGCAGGTGAGCTTTCTGCATGAGACCACATGTAGATCTTCCACTTTTAAAGGAGGTCTGGATCTAAATGTCTGCCAGAGAAGAGATGCTGGGAACTGGCCCTACTGCTAAACAGTTTAAACACTGTAGGTCATAAAAGCAAGCAGCAATCCCATGACATGTTGAAATGCAATCAGTAATATTTTACCACACCTCCAGGATCATTGTGGTAGCATGTGTAAATGCGGTACCCCTAAGAAGGGGTATAATATGGCACTGATCCACCAAGTCTGAGAATCCTGGTAGCTGCATTTTTATAAACTGAAGTTTGAATAATTGGGAGCTCATTAAACATTAGTCATCACATTAGTCCTTTCTAATGATAAAAAATTCTGCCTAAAATACACAGTGCAGCATTAGAAAGTGGATCTTTGGTGGATAATGAAAGATTTAGTTGCTGCTTGGCTTTAACCACTCAGGTGCATCTGCAGCTGGGGACATGGGAATGACTCCCAGATGACATGGACGTACTTATGCAAGATCTCAGTGAGCAGCACTAAAATAGTAGTGTCGCTATGGCAGCAAGGGCAGAGGCGAGCAGTAGCAATGGGCTAATCACCCTTCATGTGCACTCCCGGAGTCCAGACAGCTTTGTACTCAGGTGGCTACCCCATCCTGCCACTCTCCACTAACTATTCTACTGAACTACATTATTGTTAGCGAGCTAGCTCTCACTGAGCTACCATAACTATGTCCACACAAGCTAGGAATCATTCTCCCTCCCCAGTCCCACCTCAGCTCAATGTGTACATGCAGCCTCAAAAGGCTGCTGTAAACTGCGGTAGCCCCATTGGCTCCAATGAAGCTATGTCGATTTACACACGCTGAGGATCTGTCCTTCCAACTCTGAATATTTAGAAATGTTCCTTTTGTTTATTTTTACATGGACAGTAAAATTCTGTGCTATTTATTTGATAGCAGAATTGTCTATCAAACAACAATCGTATTTTAGTCTTTTCAGAATGTTGTCTTTAAACATGAGAGCTATATTTCTTTGAAATATGATTATTAATAACACTGAAACACATTAGAGGAAATAAAACTCAGTGCCACAACACTGACCATAATATTTTCATACTGAAAAATGTCTATTGGTGAAATATACAATGCATAGACCCTGAGCCAAGAATTTTCCCTTGAGGAAACTTCATAAAATATATATTAGAATGAAGTCATCATATTCTCACACATTCTAGCAAAGTGGCACTGACTAGCTATGAATGAAACATAGCAAATATTATACCAAAAGAGTCAATTCATTTTGTAGACACTTTTACAAAACCCAAACATAGTTAATGCACCAGAACTGCAAACAGCACAAGAACCAGTCATGTTGGATTTGGCAGCTGTTAATAAATAATATGCTACTTTCAGAGGGGCAACCTCTCAATTACGGAGTGATTTAATGTCAAGCTTAAATTTCTTCCAAAACCAAAAATATTTACAGTTGCTAACTGGCTGCTAACATTGACAACAATTCCAGCCATGGAATTTAAAATTACTGCTCTCCTCTAAAAAAGAATACAGGCTTTTTTAAAAGATTCATAGCAGCTAATTTCAAAGCATCTGAAATAACTGCTGACGCTATTTTATATAATCTGAACAAATATGATACAAATTGAAAAAATCTGTTCTCAGTTACACCCAGGGAATGCAACTGATTTGCCTTGTAATTAATTTTGCAGTATTTATCCTGCTTTGGTTCTCACTGATGATCACATGTCTCCAAATCAGGGTGAGGAAAATAAAGGAGAAAATTAAAAATTCATCTCATAACTTCTAGGACCAGCTGTTTGCTGGGGTGTGCAGAAAGCATCATCAGTTTCCCAAACTCCATTCTACATGTATGGGAAAGAGATGTGGAGTTCTGAAGGCCAGGGTAGAAAACTAAAGGAGAAAAACAGAGAAACACATTGTAAAAGGGGGCTTTAAATCAGGATGATAAACAATTTCAAAGGACTTCAGTAAGTAAATAGCAATATCAAATTAGCATGTAGCTCTGGCACCTGGCTATCTAACTACTCCTGCTGTCTGATATTGTGACCTCCTTCCTGTCTTTGCTCTTAATGGAACTTTTGTTTATAAATGTTAAATGAATACCATGATCTCAGCAAAAATAAAATTAAAAAATGCATTCCTCCTCTTGCCAGACTACATTGCATCCATCCACTCAACTGTTTCATTGTTTCCTTAGACAAGAATTTCCCATGGGACTGTTTAGTTCCCCCTTTGTCCTAAATCATATGATAATCTTTTAAATTATTTAGCATTTGCTTTCATACCAACTTCAATGGGAGTTCAAGATCAGGCTCAACCTTACCCCCATTGAAGTCAATGGGAGAAATTCCCATTCATTTTAATGGGAACATATTGTGTAACATTTGAAAATGTCATACCAAATCCACTCAATAGTGCAGTAATCTAACAGTTTAAGCATCTAAAACCTTCTCTGGGTGTGAAGAAATGCTTCTAAAATCACAAGTTGCCTTACAAACTGCCTCTGCCAGATACCACACAACTCAACAGGAACTTTCCAAATTGCAATCTGTCTCTTTGTTGTATGCTGTGACAATGCCCTCTGTCCAACACAGCTAGTGATGAGCCATAACCAGTTTATCTGCTCACAATCCACTGGGACACAATGTTGAAGAACACCAGTTGCAGTCACAGGAATGGCTTATCGAAGACTATCTGGCTCTGCAAGGCAGATCTCAAAATGACATTTTCAAAATATGAAATCCAGACAGGATACAATTTCATTTCAAATAGCCCCAAAGTGTTATGGGCAACACTGGAAGTAGCACACACACTCGTAACCATTGTCCCAAAAGTCCATTATTAGCCTGATTGCTCAGGAAAACCATGGACATGACAGCCTGCTGGTTTCAGTGTTATACCCATGTTAGTCCTAGGACCTGAAAAAGAGCTCTGTAAACTGGAAAGCTTGTCTCTCCCGCCATTGGAAGTTGGTCCAATTAAAGATATCACCTCGCCCACCCTGTCTCTCTAATAACCTTAGAAGAGAGGCCTTAACGCGGAGTGACTATTTCAGTTATAGCCCAGCATCTCATATGTCTTGGGGGCTACTTTCCTAAGAATATATTAGTATGGATTTTACTTGACACATGCTGTTCTGCACTTGCTGATCTATAATTACACCTCTCTGGCTTTAGGACCCAGGAGGTGCAAGGAGAGCACTGGGAAATTTTTCAGGGAGATCCATCTATTAATTAAGGCTACAAGTCTACTTACAGCTGCAGTACAAGAGGAAGCAGCAGCAAAGGCATGCCTTAGCCATTCTGAGTCCAAACAGAGAGGTATGTATTTGGCACAGCTCAACCATGCCTCCACTGAGGCTACCTTGGCTGCATTCATTGCTGTTTGTGCTCATGTTAGCTCAATGAAAGCTCTGTGTACACAAGCACAGGAAGATCATAGTATAGACATAGAATCTATTTCTTAGGCTATCTTCCAGTTATTTCAAATAATATCAGGTGGCGAAGAAGGGAATAGTGGCCAAACTACAGGCAGCTCCTGTAGCCCTGAAAGTTTGTAAAACTATCCAATTCTATAACTATCCAATCCAAATCTCCTAATTAAAATGTGGGCTGCACATTTAAAAAAAACTAGCATGCCTATTAAGAGTAAGGATGTTAAAATGTGATTGTCTGGCTAATCGTATAGTTGATAAGTGCTGCTGTGCAGAGCCACAGCGGGGGTAGCTCTAAGAGCCAACTCCAGCCAGGTCCTGGCTCGTGTCGGCTCCGGAGCCACCCAGGCTGCGGCTCTGCATTTTAAATGTAGTAAGAGCCATTGGGCTCATTCCCAGCTCACGCTGAGTCCAGCAGCCCCTGTTTATGGCAGCCAGCCCTATCTGCCGTGAACAGGGGCTGCTTGGTGGCAACAGCCCCAGTCTGCAGGGGGCCCAGCTCCCCACTGGGAGCCCTGCAGAGAGGGGCTGATTCCCAGCAGGATCCCCTATCCCCCACTGCTGCCTCTGATAGCTCCCCCCAGCACCAGCTCCTGTCCCCCACCCTTGCTGCCTCTTATAGAGGGGGGTGCTGCAGAGAGCATGGGGCAAGCGGGGACTGCTTGAGTGCTGGCTCACCTGTGCTCCCTGTGGCACTCTGCTTTTGAAATGTACAAGAGTCCCAGATGGCTCGTACATTTCAAAAGCAGAAGCGCCCTCAGTGGGAATGGCACCAGTGGGGACTGAAACAGTCCCCGTTCACCCCATTTCCCCCCTGTGCCTCTGCCTCCCCTGTACCCCGCGGAGATGCTGCTGGGGGGGCACCAACTCCTGCCCCCCCCCCCTTGCTGCCTTTCTCTGGTAGAGCCAGCAAGGGAGAGGGGGAGAAGGCAACTAGTGGAGTCACTACTCGACTATTTGATAAGCGTTTGTTTATTGGATAGTCAACTAGTCACTAACATCCCTAATTAAGAGCCCAGCTCTTCACCACTTCCTATTTACATTGCTTTGTTTCATTGATGGTGTGGAAATAAGCATATGTGCCTAGAATAATTCTTGTCAGGATTAGATCCTAGTTTTCTATCATGTAAAAGTGTTACCTGTACAAAATTCATCATTTCTCCACCACAAATGCAACAGTATTATATTCACTAGCTTGTGTCATGCTCTTTACAGGGACATAGTGGAAACCTATGGTTTTGAGAGACTGAAAAGTAGGTTGGGACTCTTGTAGGCATTGCATAGCAATTTTAGTGAAAATAATAAACTATTCATCACTACCAAGCATCATCTGAAATTAAGTGATTATTAAATCATGACTGGTAAATACTGCAGTGGATTAATGGACTGGCTTGTTATGTCAGAAGAGAAGATAGTCTTGGTGTTTATTATTTGAAGACTCCTGTCCATTTTTTTTTAAAGGAGCACATGATTTTGTATAAACTATCCCTGAATCCATTTTAAAATATGCATTATTGTGTTGCAACTTTAATCAAAAGTAGTCTTCACACTGCCAGTTGAATATGCATTTAACAAACTCTGCTTCTGTTATTCATTTTAAAATCCCTTTGCCTTTGTATATTTAGTTGTCTCTTTGTTTCTGTTGTAAAACAATGAAATCTCTTCAAACTTACACAAAAAATACAATTAGAAAAAGCCAACCTGTGTTGACAACTGTGAAACACCTCAGACTGCACTGTACTGTTATGACTAATACATATAGATTTTGATAGTATTTTTTACCCTGAAGTCTATCAAATTATTTTACAAACTTTACAGCACCTGTGAGAGAGATGCAGCTGCCTCTGGTGAAACACATCAGCTGTTTAACAGTGTGCAGCAGAAGGGAAGATTGTTTTTGTAACTGAAGTAGCAGTGGAAATTCAGAACTGGGTCAGCCAGAATTGGAGCAGCATTTCAGAAAAATGTGGGGATGTAGCTAGCAGTCAGTATATAGAACATTACAAGTGATTATATTATATCATGCAAAGGCATGAGGTGCTGGGAGAGAGAATATGGAAGACATAATGGCTCGTATAGACCCATGAAAAGTCTGGTGTAGACTATTGTCCCTCTTACCACATAGCAAGTGATAGCCTTTGTCAGGACAGCTGTATTAACTGCCCTATTCTGGGAAAGACTACCATCAAATCATTAAT
The DNA here is from genome assembly GCA_032595735.1 of Pelochelys cantorii. Taxonomy (NCBI): domain Eukaryota; kingdom Metazoa; phylum Chordata; order Testudines; family Trionychidae; genus Pelochelys; species Pelochelys cantorii. The sequence continues at coordinate 40,166,749 of CM064329.1, read as the reverse complement.
GGAATAAGCAATTATGATTTCCGTTATTTTCAGTCCATTTTGAAACACTTGGAAGAAAGGAAGCTTGGGTTAGTCAACATGGATTCACCAAGAGCAAGTCTTGCCTGGCTCATAAGAACATAAGAATGGCCATACTGGGTCAGACCAAAGGTCTATCTAACCCAGTGTCCTGTCTGTGGACAGTGGTCAATGCCAGGTGCCACAGGAGGGAATGAACAGAACAGGTAATCAAGTGATCTCACCCTGTTGCCCATTGCCAGCTTCTAACACAGAGAGGCTAAGTATACCATTCCTACCCATCTAGCCATTAATGGACCCAACATCCATGATTTTTTTTCTTTGGATATGAGGAAGGAGGTGGACATGGCATACCTTGACTTTAGCAAAGCTTTTGATACGGCATCCCACTGTATTCTTGCCAGCAAGTTAAAGAAGTACGGACTGGATAAGTGGACTGTAAGGTGGATAGAAAGCTGGCTAGATCATCAGGTTCAATGGGTTTTGATAACAGCCTTGAACTTGAAGCGGGGTTCCAGAGAGGATGCAGAGAGGCTGTTCTCAGTAGTGACGGATGACAGAACAAGGAGCAATGGGCTCATGTTGCGGTGGGGGAGGTCTAAGGTGGATATTAGAAAAAACAATTTCACTAGGAGGGTGGTGAAGGACTGGAATGAGTTACTTAGGGAGGTGGTGGAATCTCCAAGCCTAGAGGTTTTTAAGTCCTGCCTTGACAAAGCCCTGGCTGGGATGATTTAGTTGGGCTTGGTCCTACTTTTAGCAAGGGGTTGGGTTCAATGACCTCCTGAGTTCTCTTCCAACCCTGTGATTTTATATACCTCATCTAAAAGACTCTACAGAACACACTGTCTTATAGCCGCATAGAGGGGAGAAAGAATGGAAAGTAGATACAAACTGCACTTGAAATACTGTATGTTAGAATCCAACAGAATCATGTCTGGACCCTGATTCTGTAAGCTAATTAAGTAAGTGCCTAACTGTAAGCATGTGAGAAGTCTTGCTGAATGGAAAGGTTCCTATTAACATCATTAGGTATTAGAACAGGCAGGGCAGTGCACACAACTGCAGTAGTAAATTAATCATTACTTGCACACAAAACAGCATGAGAGTGACATAGAGTAACGAAGATTTAATATAAACAAAGTAAAATGTACCCTTAACTGTAGTAAGAAGGAATGATTTTTTTTTCCTTACATTATAAGGGGAATCTGAAGTATTTAACATAAAAAATGTTTCCATTTTCCTATCACATAATTGTTGTTGGTTTTATATATAAAACTAATGGATTTTTATATTTAACTTACTCTAAAATTCAGCTGTTAAAAACCAGATAACATTGATGTAAAACAGAAGATTTCATATTTTGCAGCATTTGACAAAATATTTTACAAAGAAACAACGTTAAAAAGCTATGCACACTATAGTGAATTAAACATCTAGCCCACAGTGTGTCATCAGTTCTTAAGCAGAGCACAACACTGATTACTGCCTGAAAATTGACAGAACACTTTCGTTCTTTATATTTAGAGTGATTTTTGTTGGGTATTTTAGGCCCAACACTTAGAAGAAAACAATACAAATACTGCAATGCCAAAAATGTATCTAACTACTTTCAGCTTTTCATTTGAAATTTCTAATGAAAACCATTTCTCATCAGTAGTTGCATTCCCCTGCAGTATTTCCAATCCAAACATTCCAACATTGGTCTACTGCTGGATTCCAAGAGGCATTGAATTCAAAAATAAGGCATTGAATTCAATTTTAAATAGCCATCATCTTTCAAATCAAGTTTCTGTTATTCAGTTTAAATAGCATTTTGTAATCTTGTTTGAGTCAATTTATATTCCTTGACTTCTCCCACAGCTATATAGAGGCCTCAAAAAAGATTAGTAATGCAATTCTGAGTTGTGTAGTACAAAAGAAACACAATTTACCCAGGTAAAGTGCCCTCTGCTCAAATTACACTTCACTGGTTAGTTACTGAGTTTTGGTTTGGATCACATATACAGTCATTTCCATGATCAATGTTTCATGGTCAGTGTTGATGATTCAACAAGGACAAGTGTAGAGTCCTACACCTGGGACGGAAGAATCACAAGCAGGGGCTGGGGACCAACTGGCTAAGCAGCAGTTCATCAGAAAAGGACCTGGGGATTACAGTGGATGAGAAGCTGGATATGAATCAACAGTGTGCCCTGGTAGTCAAGAAGGCTAACAGCATATTAGGGTGCATTAGGAGGAGCATTGCCAGCCGATCTAGAGAAGTGATTATTCCCTTTTATTCAGCACTGGTGAGGCCACATCTGGAGTATTGCGTCCAGTTCTGGGGCCCCCGTTACAGCAAGGATGTGGATGCATTGGAGAAAGTCCAGGGGAGGGCAAAAAAAATGATTAGGGGACCAGAGCACATGATTTATGAAGAGAGACTGAGGGATTTGGGTTTGTTTAGTCCGCAAAAGAGAACAGTGAGGAGTGGGATTTGATAGCAGCCTTTAACTACCTGAAGGGGGGTTCCAAAGAGGACTGTTCTCAGTGGTGACAGATGGCAGAATGAGGAGTAAGGGTCTCAAGTTGCAGTGGGGGAGGGAGGTCGAGGTTGGATATTAGGAAAAACTATTTCACTAAGAGAGTGGTGAAGTACTGGAAGGAGTTACCTAGTAAGGTGGTGGAATCTCCATCCCTAGAGGTTTTTAAGTCCCGGCTTGACAAAGCCCTGGGTAGGATGATTTAGTTGGGATTGGTCCTGCTTTGGGCAAGGGACTGGACTCGATGACCTCCTGAGGTCTCTTCCAGCCCTAGGATTCTATTACTCTACTGTAGTTCATTTTACTCACAACAGAATATTCTCTCACACTCTTTTAGAAATTAGAGGCCCAATCACCACTCTTGTGCGAATACCATCTGGTCTACTTCTTGAGAAAAGGAGGTATCAAACACTGCAAAGATCCCCTCAAGGAATTTTCTTTGGATTGTTTCATCATGGGGATGGGGCTTGCTCCTCCCCCCGATACAATAGCCAGCAGTTTTATCCCCAAGTTCTACAATTCTCCCGCAATGATCAATTCTACCCCAAAGTTCTACAGTTCTGCCGTGATGAGCGGAGTCCTCCATGCTAGCTCCAGGACCCTTTCCTAATATTCCTTCCCCTATCGATCATCCAATGCTATAGGAAGTGTCCTTTGTGAAGGACCCCACAAAAGAGTTAAAGCATCCGATGGCTGCAATATCATTGCTAACTTTCCCATGGAGAGGGGGAAATAGCATAATGCATTTCTCCTTACCCCCACTTAGCTTGTTCCTCCCCAACACTGGATCAAAAAGGATTTCTGCGGGGTTTGGCACAGAAGTCGTGATTGACAACTCCCTCCTTCTGCAAGACCACCAGGGAACCTCTGCATTCTTATGACTGGTCAAAAAACTGTCCTACTGTAATGGCCTCTTTTTCAATTCTGCCTCTGTTGTTTCTATAAGCTGCTAATGTTTACACCAAGCTATTCCTTTTCATGCACCGTGACAATGAACAATTCAGTATTAGACTGAAAGGACCAACATCAGCCCTGCTGTAATTCTAGTTCAGTGTGTGGAGTTACAGTAGGGGGGACTTTGGCTCAAAGTCAGCATACATTTAATGTGCTGAGACTATCTGACTGTAGGCTAAATATAGGTTAAATTAGACATCCTGAAAGACTGCAAATAATTTGGCTATAAAACTGACAGAAATAAAATTACATGTTTTTAGATTTATGAATGAAAAAAATGTTGTTTATATTTGCATCTAATTTTGGAATATGCCACATTGCTTACTAGCAATATTTTCATCTTGTTAGAAAACAGCAGTTCTATCACCTTTCACTAAGTGATTCACAATTATGGGTATATATTATCTCTGTAACGGCAGAAAACTCAGCAAACACACCAATTAATCCATTCAAGCGATCTAAAATTATTTTATTATATTGTGTAATGGTAAATTATCAACATATTACCTACAAAGGATTCCTTTCTACTCTTATTTCTGCTTAGCAAACCACTCAGGCTTCATGAAAGGAAATCAATGCTATTAATATTACAGGGTGAAAAATAAATTCATAATACCTAGCTGACAGTGATCAATTACTTATATGTTTTTAAACTAGATTTAGTCAGGGAGAAAATCTCACCACTTCTGGCCCTTACTTTTCAAACTATTAAGCCAATCCTACTTCCATCACAGCCAGTGGCAAAAATCCCTTGACTACAGTGGATTCATAACTGGAGATCAAATGCTGAGATGCTTATTCAGTTTCTACTTGTTACTTTAAAGAAACAAAACTCCTGTAGAAGTCAATGAGAGTTTGCCTGTTGAGGAATGAATGAAAATTAAAGCCACGCAAATTATTTTAGGCTATGTCTAGACTGCAGGCTTCTTTTGGAAGAAGCTTTTCTGGAAGAGAACTTCCGAAAAAACTTCTTTCGAAAGAGAGCATCCACACTGCCAATACACATCGAAAAAGCAATCTGCTTTTTCAAAAGATAGCATCCACACTGAATGGACACGATCTCGCATTTCAGCTGTGATTACTATGGATGGAGTGGCCACCAGGGCACCTGTGCTTTTTCTTCTTTCCTCTCCTTTTGAAAGAACTCCCTCTTCCCCGTCCATGCATGCCTTTTTCTAAAAGAGCTCTTTCAGGAAAAGGCTTCTTCCTCATAGAAAGAGGTTTACCAATGTCGGAAAAACCCTTATGTTCTTTCGATTTTTTTTCGAAAGAACGCGATTGCAGTGTGGCCGTAAGTGACTTTTTTTGGAAATGTTTGGAGGTGGTCTCACTTGACCCATTCTTGGAAAGGAGAAACCTCAACTTCATGACACAGTAATAGGAAAGCAACTCTGTGAGGGGAGCTTTTTGGAGATTTCTTCCCATTGATCCCTCTTCCCCTCCTCCCCCCACCTATGGGCTACGTTCTGATAGGGGCAATCTGGGAAACTGAGTGATCAGCCCAGGTGTCAGTGACCATTTTCCATTAGTGATGCCTCAGCCTACCAAGAAGTTTTCTGACTGGCCCAAAACCACACGCTTGAGGTAGTGTCTGACATCAAAATTTCAAGAAAGCAGGTCGCAAATGTTGTTATATTATTCACTTGCGCCTGAGGAATACAGGTTTGAAGGTCAATGGCAACACTTCCATTAAATTCAGCAGGAGCACGCCCCATATTTACTGCAGCAATCTCAGAAATCCTTTGGCAAATGTAGCTATGGATGTTAAAAAAAATCAATATATTCTTTGTTTATTCAAGTATCTTCTTATCATTCCAAGTGATAGGCCACAAATAAAATAACAGAACATAAACACTTTCAGAATGAAAATAATGGTAGGTGGTTTGGAAAGTGCAAATGCTGTGTTTACACAATTAAGTGCAGTATCCACATGCACTGATCAATGCTATGAATACATATTTCAAGTTTATATACAATCTGCCTCGTCAGATTTGGGCCTACATAACCCTGCCTTGTTTGCAGAAAGCTATGAGAGAAAATCAAGTCTAGCGTGAAATATGCATCAATATGTGCAAAACTGAGCAAATGTCAAGAGAATGGGATTGTTTGTGTTCTTTTACCATAGATCAAAAAGCAGCCACAAATCAATACAATCAGTTCAGCCTAAATGTCAATTACAGTGACACCAATATCAGGTAACTACATAAGGATGCAATTAAATACAGAATTTCCCATGAGTTATAGGATTTAAATGCTCTCTACCCCTTTTGCCAATAGCAAACACAACTCAGGTAATCTCAGTTTTTGCGGACATATCCCCACAAGCAAATAACTGTAGCACTTAAAACACTGGCTCAGTAGCCTCAGGCTTACACAGTTTGGGGCATTTTACATCTGCAATACCAATAGTCCTTCCCATGAGCTGCACTGTACATAGTTCTTCCAAAAAGGTATCTGTATGGCAGACACAAACTAACACAGCTATCCTTCTAAGACAATCGAGAAATTCTTGTGTTACACGCTCATTTCAGTGTTCCCTGTTACAATATTGGTCCTGATACAAGGCTACTACACGTTGGTTATATATATCATTTTCATTACACTCCATTGGAATCAGCTTTAGGAGAACAGATCACAAGAGTTATCTCATCAGAAAAGGAATTCAAACTGCAGTCTTGAAACTGGACACTCCCAACAACTTCTGAACTTGCTGATTATTAATAAAGAGGAACCTGCACCAGAACTATGCCTGGTTGTGGTTATGTTTTACAAAACTGATACCTCATCTCTAATTATGAGTCTACATTTTTCATTAATTTTACCTTCTCTTTTGCAAATCAATTCAGGAAAAAAAGCCTGAGGAAATTGACAGAGCTATGTCAATTTACTCCAGCTGGCTATCAGACACATACTTCTTTTGTTCTGTCTTCTAGAGACTGCACTGATTCATTCTCATTCTTTCCCCCAAGTACATTACCTCAGTACTGTGTATGGTGCCAGATCTAAAGAGAGTGTTATGATGGAAGATGGGCCCAAGCTGCAAAATTTGGAACCCCACCCATATCTGTTTATATAAGAACATAACAAAGGCCATACTGGGTCCATCTAGCCCAGTATCCTGTCTTTCAACAATGGCCAATTCCAGATGCCCCAGAGGGAGTGAACAGAACAGGTAATCATGAAGTGATCCCTCTCCTGTCATCCATTTCCAGCCTCTGACAAAGAGAGGCTAGGGACACTATTACTACCTATTTTGGCTAACCTCCATGAATTTACCTAGGATTTTTTTTGAACCCTGTTAAAGTCCTGATCTTCACAACATCTTCTGGCAAGGAGTTCCACAGGTTGACTGTGCAGTGTATGAAGAAAAACTTACTTTTGTTTGTTTTAAACCTGATACCTAATAATTCATTAGCTGATCCCTAGTTCTTTTGTAACGGTAACAAGTAAATAACTTTTCCTTATTCACTTTCTTCAGACCTATCATGATTTTATAGACTTCTACCTGCAAGACTTCACATGTCCACACAAGCAGCCCTATGCACCCTGCACAACTGGGGGTTTGGTTTGGGGACAATTTCTAATTAGGATATGCAGGATGTATATATATTTTTCAGTCTGGGGATAAAAGGTGAGGGAAATGGAGAGAGGAATCTTCAGAGCATTTATTTGTGAGAAGACTTCCTCTGAATAACAAGATGTGGTAAAACAGAAATATAACCTAATTCAGGTCATTTCAAGCCAAAGTTTATTTATCTTCAAACAACAGCCATTTTAATGCTAAAGAGGTAGCTGGAACTTCACAAAACACAAGACCAAACCTCTCTGTGATTTGAAACATCTAGAGTTAGTTTAGAAAAGAATAATTCCTGGCAAAATCCTCTTTAATCCATGGATTTAAATTCAGTTCCCCAAGTGTGCAAAAGAGATCAGTAATGTAAAACAGTTGACTATTTGATGAGAACCGCATGAGGTGGAGAAATGTAACCATAGTTGTTTTCAACAGCTTTTCACATAGTCTATGAAACCTGCTAACAGACAGTATATAGAACTGAGCAATGCAGTAGCATTTACTCTTTGTGTCTGAGCTGAGCAGTTCCTTCAGCTGAACCAGCAGTCTGCAAATGATATCAACAAGCAATCCTTCTAATTAAGTTTAACAAGACTTTTATTGTATCTCTTCATTCCTCTAAGGACTGCATGCCAGTGATACCAAACACAAGCATATCACTCAGCACCATATTAGTGACATGCAGTCACAGGACTTGAGCTAGTCTCTGCATGAAAAGCTGGGTCTAGTTGCAAAAGAAAAAGAGCTTTAATTCTTTACAACATAAAAGGTCACGCACTAGAAATGAGAAGGTTAAACGTGTTGCCTTGCAAAGGCACATCATAACTCATCATCTGGAGGCAATTGCTAACCTCTCTAATAACACCTAACTCATTTTTAGACAGTTACCAAAAATAAAACACCACCTCAATTTTACACATAGGTCAGTGAATTTGGGAAGTTCTACTGACTTTGGATGAAATCCCAGGCTCAGTTCATGTTACCTCCTGGGACTCATTCACCCCCAGAAAGCCACATAAACTAAGTGCTGTGCAGGGTAAATGACCATGGGGATAGACAGTCCAGAACAGTGTTTCCCAATTTTATTTGGCCACGGAACCTTTTCAGGTTGAAAGAATTTCAAGGAACTCCTAGGGTTGCCAGGGTAAAAAAAGACATGCCGAGTCCCGCCCGGGGGGGGGGAACCTCTACTTTCGCTTTGCGGAACCCCAGGGAGCACCAATTGAGAAACGCTAGTCTAGAACAATATGTTCCACAACTGATTTTCAAGTGATGAGATGATTCTACCTTGCAATTCTGTGGAAAATTTTGCCTTCCCTTCCCCCACCAAGCCCCTCTCCCTGCTGGGTAACGTATGGCTACAGTAACCTAAGAGGAAGGAAAAAAGAAAGCATGAGTTTGGTTTCTCATGCTTTTATTTTAAATCCCCATAGCAGGGGACCAGTCATGGAGGGAGGTCCTTACCTCCCATCCACATAGATTCTGATTGCTCCTTTACATGGTTTGTCCCATCTGTTTGGTTGAACTGTCCATTTCTGACTCAAGCTTTCAGAAAGGACTGGGGCTTGCCAGCTGATCAGATGATTCATTATCACCTCAAAATGGGTGATAGTGAATCATTCCCCAAAGGATCAATGGAAACAGCCTTAGCTATGGAGCCAACAGAGACCCTAGAGTTCTCAAGGGCTCTCCAGCATTCAGAAATACTGAATAGTCCTACAAGAACAGCATTCACTGGCAGACATCAGAGAACTATGCACACAACTATTCATTTCCATGTGCAATTACCTACCTACATACATAAATAAGGGAATAGAATGGTGCACAGCCCCTGTCCCCTGGTCTGAAAATGTGATCATCTGAGACCAATCCTTCTTTTAGACAACTAGGTATATTTTACCAGGTGGTATCTAATTTGCAAGTGATACTGACCCTTTCCTCCCCAGGCCATAAGAATCTTAAGAATCTTAAGCCTTAAGAATCTTGCTGTCTACCATACCACATGTGGCATTTCTAGTCTTTCTTGGATCACCTGAAACTTAGTGATAGCCTCTAACATGTACCGGGGGGGGGGGAGTTATTTTGTCTATTTTATGAAACTCACACAAAGTCCTGCATTACTAAATCCCAGGGGATCATGACTTCCATATAGAATTCAGTCCATTTTAAACACTTTCTCAAAAATTGTACATCATTACCATCACAATGAAACACAGAGCAAATAGTCATCTTTATGACATACGTTAACTACTAGACAAAAATCCTGAAAACATTTATATGGTGAAAAAGTTACCCTCGTGTCTAATGTAACTCCAGTAGTCTTAGCAGAGACTATTAGTAAAGGTGCAAAAAAAATTCTAATAGGCTCAGTGAAAAGTACAAACCACTAATGACTCTATCACCCCTTTCTAGTGTTCAGGAACTTCATTAATTATTTCCCAGCCTTCCCAGTAAGAAATGATAGCATCTTTAGGATCATGATACCCATCACTCAGCTGCTGAAAAATAACTTTGCCTTTGAAGGCATTCTGGCATTTCAGCACAATTCGTTTTAAACAAATGCCAATACACATCAAGAGGAATGAAAATGGCACAGGCCTTAGCACAGCATACTTTCCAAAAGAAAGCTGGATACTAGAAGGAGAACAAACAAGGCCTACAGAAAATGATCACAGTGTCACCATGGCAGCCAAATATTAGGTGTAGCAAAATGTTCAGTGATTGTTTATTGCATGGTACTCAAGGATGTGAGAAATGCACATTTTCCAGTTTGCCTAGGATGGCACAAACCTTAGTGCTGGAACCAAATATTGGAGAGCTAAGCAAGATGTAATAAGCAGGGTACTCAATACTGGCTTTTCTGGCATCACAAAACTCCCATTCATTTCACAGGGAGGGCCAGGTTTACAATCTGATTTCAATGGAAGCTATGGGCGTCCAGTAATACGATATAGCTCAAAATGATTACAAATAATTTTTCAGACAATGCTACACCAGAGTGGCTGGCCATTGAGCAAGTTCCTTAAACCAAATGTTTCTGCATATAATAAAACAACCTAGATCCTGTCTGCAAATTCTGTAGTTTTTGTTTGTTTGTTTTGTTTTGGTTTTTGTTCAGTCACTTCTACTGAGGTAGCTCAAATCCACCGTAAAACAGAAAACAAGGAAGTCTGAAAAGCTACAGTAACTGATTCTTTTCTGCCAAAGTTGTAAAATAATCAGTGGAATCATCAAGGTCAAGAGTTTCAAAAGCAGCTGAGTAGTTATTTTGGCCATCTCAGTTTCTGGGGGACAGTTCAAAAACCTTAAAAGGAAGGTGCTCAGCACTTATTGAAAATCAGGCCCCTTCAATTTCTCTCAGTTTGGGCCCCCAAAAATGGAAATATCTAAAATCATTAGTCAGTTTTTTAAAAGTTTCTCCCACTCTTGTTTCTGCAGGCAAAACAGTTCCTTCATGTCATAGAACAACTGATATAAAATATAAAGAGATATACAGGTTCCACCGTGTTCATTCTGTTTACTTTGTTTACTTCATACTATATTCCATTTGGAAGCTATGAAAAATGCTGATCCTCCGTAAGACTATGAATAATAAAATAACACTAGCCATAAAATACACTTCTTGCCTTCAGACATACTGTATAAAAATATCATTTATTATAACAGATGCTCATGAATTAAAAAGCAAAGCCCAAGAGTTTGGTTTCGAAGATTTTCATAAAACATTTAAATCTCGACCTGCCTCTCTACTACTGCAGTTGTTACGGCTTTTTATCTTTAGCCTTATGATCCATATATCCTGGATCACCATAGTGCCTATGAATAACTAATGGAAATAAATGGATACATAAGTAAATCCTTAAGTATAAATTGCTATATAATATCTGAACTGTACTATTGGCAGCGAGGAAGATACATGCCAGGATAACATTTATCTAAAGCTTCCCATTCGGCACACAGTGAAATATAACAACGCTCTTTAAATATGCAAACAAAAGTATTTTCAAAATGCTCCCAGATGAAGCTCAGTTATATCATATACTTTTCTCACTATGTCTATCTGCAGCTCGCTTTTCAGAAATGCAAGAAGTCTTTAACAGAAAGGCTAATACTCTTTAGCTTCCTTCAACCTCAGACTATAAAATATGCAACATTTCTGCCTTGTAATACTGCCTTGCCAAAATGACTGCTAAACAGGTTCAAATTCTTTGTGGTGCTTGAGCCCCTCTCAGAAAAGTCTCAGCATCCTACAATCCTTTTGAAGTCTGTGCCAGGAGAGGACACTCAGCACCTTGCAAGATGCCCATTTAATGAGCCCTTTAAAGAGGTACTGCTCATTTCAGCTGCTCTGATATGTAAAGCCCTTTTCATATACTTGCATTACAGTGAAATGTGCATCATTCTGTTTAGTCAAGAAAATAAAAAGTACCTGCAGTTCATATCATCGGTCTTTTGCTGGTTTCTATACTTGGACTCCTCTGTGCAGGAGGAAACAGCCACTAACTCCCTGAATTCATTATAAAGCTGTATCAATATGAAATCAATAAAGGAGGGAAATGAAACACTGTTCATACAGTACAAGTAACAAACCCCAGAACAGACATTCTGGGCTCAGCTCCACTCCTATATTAAAGGCAAAATCCCCATTGACTTTAATGGGAAAAAGATCAGGTCATGTTATAAATGACAATATAAAGTACAAATATGAACTGTGTTCTCAAACTATGTAATAATAGTATTTTCAATAGCTGATAAAGGACCAAGTGTAATACTCACTGAAGCCAACAGTTTTAACATCAACTTCAGTGGGAGTTGGATTAGGCTGAAGAACAGCCTATTGTCTATAATGCCATTGTATAATATTGGTTCTATTTCCATCATCAGTAAATATTTCTTATGGCCATGACATGATCATTTGAGGAATCCAATCCTGCAAGTTCCATCATCAATTTGAAAGAAATCTTCTCAAATTGAATGTTTCAAGACAGAGCCTAAATTTTATATTTCTTAGATTTATTTTGATGCATAAGATAACAAACCCACCTATCTCTTCATATGTCAAAGCTCTTTTTCACATAACTTACAAAATCAAATACCCCACACCCCAAAAACTAAACATAAAAACCCCAGCAGCACATAAAGGAGAAATAAAGAAGAGCTGTATCCATCTTGTTCTCTCCCCTGCTCCCCTTCTGCCCTCCCCATCCCTTCACCATCTCTGCAGTGAAAAATGTCTGACTTTTGTTTCAGGAAAATACTTCTGAAAGCATGATCCATTATTTGGTGTGCTAGTGTCAGATTTTGAGATCTAGGTTTAAATCCTTGCACCAGAGACTTCCTGCATGCCCTTGGGCCAGTCACAGTCTCCCTATGCCTTAAGTCTCAATGCACAAACGGGGATAACAGTATGCCCTAACTCACAAGCATGTTATGAGAATACCAACATTAAAGATTGTAAGGTGCTCAGATACTACAATAAGGGGGGGACATGTAAGAACCTCAGTTAGACATAATTTATAAAATACTGGGCTATATCCCCACTATAAGTCACCCCGGTATGCATCCATTCCATACTAAAGGTGTTGACACTTGTAGGAGCTGATGGGTTATAAGTCCTCCCATTCCCTGCTCTTAAGCCGCACAAAAAATGCCCAATTTGCATAAATAGAGGTCATCTGCAGGGAAAAATATCTCTGCTTTAAGTTATTTCACTATCAGTCCAATTTTTTTTAAACGTATCTTGGACTTTAGTGAGGATGGCCTGTACTTACATTTGCAAACTTTTAACAATCTGACTCCTAATTTGGATTTAGTGGCAAAACTGGTCATGCACAATTGAAGGAATAATTAAACAAAATATTTACTTACCTACTTGCCACCAATCAGAATCTTTTATCAGATTCTGAAGCATAACTTAAGATCTCTCTTCTTTTCTGTTCTTCCTTTGTTTTTATTTGTTTAGTTGTTTGTTTTTTGTAAAGGACCTGTTGCAAAAGAAGTCCTCAAGACAAATTATAATTTTCCAGAAAAAAAGTTTAAAACAAAAATTACTTCACAAACACTTCTCGGTACAAAATGATTTAATGACTTGTCTTTATGAACTAATATGTAATCAGAGTTCTGAATACATAGAAAGCATGGTAGTAATATATAAAGTTTAATTTTTATACCTGGTTCCCAGGTACAAAATCTTTAAATGTTTAAGCAGGAATTAAGTTGTCAAGAGTTATATTCACCTCAAATAATCTTTGTAAAAATGAAGGAATATTCATTTCAGTCTCAGTCCATGATTAAAAATAACTAATTTCTCCCCATTCGCTTGTTTCAAACAAAATGCACAAATATGATAAACTGTTACACAAGACCCCATTCACTGCAAAGCCAAAAATATTTGGTCATTCAAATTCATCAGCAATAAAATGCATACCCTGAGCCATGTCTACAAATATTATGAATTGGGATTCTGGGCACCCCTATTATAACAAAAATTATAGCATCTATACAGGATGTTATGTCAATTTTAAAATGGTAAGCTATGTTTTGACGTATTACTTTTTCATACCAATTAACTGCAGTAATTTAGACCAGTATTTATAATAGGATACAGTGAAAACAGAACAAACACTGGACCAGTCAGAAATGGGTACTGAGGAAATGCATTGCTGGAAGCTAAAAAATCAAGTAAAGTTCATATTTAATTTGAGGACTATCAACAAATTTCCACAAGGCTTATTCTAATACAAGTTGAACCTCTCTAGTCTGGTACTCTCTAGTTTGGTAACATCCATGGTCTGGGATAATTTTACTTAGCCAGATGTCCACTTATCATGAATGTGGCCAAATTTCCTGCGGTCCCTTAAAGTTTGTTTACAGCCACCAGTCTTGGCTTTCAGTGTTCTGTTCTGTAATTTAGCTCTAATTTACCCCAATTGTCTTCTAAGAGATCAGTAGGTTCTGCTGGCCAACTAATTATGCTTTCTATGACAAAGAACAATCCAGAATTCATATTTAACACCCCCCAGATACCAAGAACAAGGTTGTTGTGACTAACACATATTGAACAATTTTTCCATGCCCTCGCCTAAAATGACTTTGCATGACATGGAAACTAATGAAATGGATTTTCTTCAACAAAGGAAAAGGTAATAGGAGATTTTTCTTCAAATCAAAACAAAGAACTGTGCTTTCCTCCACTTGCAATGGGTTTTTACATTAAAACCATTCTGAGAAGTTTTTGTTAAACACTGAAAAGCCTAGACATTTTGCTCCTAACTGAGAAACACAATAATTAATTTCATACCGGTTTGGGGGCCTTTTAGACTGATGTTTCCAGACATTTTGCTCCTAACTGAGAAACACAATAATTAATTTCATACCGGTTTGGGGGCCTTTTAGACTGATTTCAAGAAACCGCATGATTGTAACCAAGGAAAAAGGTAAGTTTTTGCAGTTGTGCACTAAATCAGCTCTTCCTTTAGTAAAGCACGCTCCTTCAGAACCTGCTTTCTTGTCTTGGCACCAAGTATTACTATAAATTGATATATTTATGCCTGAACATGAGAAGCAATTTAGAAACTTAAGTAACAAACTCCATTTGAAGTCTCACTTTACATTGGCATAACTCAATGACTTCTACTGGAATTGCTCTAGATATTACACCACTGCAAGAGAAGCAGGCCCAAAATCTCAAAATATTTCATTTTGTGTTATTTGCAGCTGGAGCATATGTTAGTTGTGGCATGGTTGGAACTACATTACTGGGGCCAAATGTATTCCTGGTACAACTTCATTGACTATAGCACACTTACACCAGGGATGCATTTCACTTCTATAAATTGAGAATCTGAGAATGCCCAAATGACGATAACATTTTATTCTGGCAGATGTTAGCATCAAATAACATTAAGAAAGCTTAACAGCACCAGCAGTAGTAATAAATGGAACAGTAGGTGCCTAACTAGGGAGTTTCTTTTGCACAAAGTTTCAGCCTAAATTGTGTTTTATTGAGACTTGCCATTTCATGGCAAGGATTATAGCCTTCAGATTTTAGGTCTTTTCAAGGATTGACTGTATGACAGGGTTCTGGCCATTTCAGACTGTGTCATAACTAGTTAGACTGATGAGCACTTGACTGATCAAATCCAAAGGTCCACATAAAAATATGTGTTTCCCTTCTAGAAATAGAGAGTCCTTTTTATGTTTCAGAATGGTCAGCCAAGCTCACATCACAACCTAATATTGAGCTGTAATATTCCCATTTATATTGACAACCCCTGCCTGACCTGACAGTTACCTGTGCACAGGCTCACTTACAACTTCAGGGGACAGCAGTTCTATCTGACATCATAATATTCTTCTGTTTACTACTGCAAGTCCCAAGAGTAATGTAACAGATATGTTTCCCTATGAAACAAAGAGCTGTATTGCTTATTTCTATAATACTCCCAGTCTCAAGATTCAAAATTACATTGTCTCTTATCCAGCCTAAATTCCCCACTTTCCCTATCAGCAAATCATCATGCAAACCTGCCCTCCTTATTTTCCACTAATTTGCCTTTATCTTACATTCCCTTTTTTCACTACCTTTTCACATAAGATCACCTGGGACCTGGCTTATATAGTACTGCTATAAATCCATTATACAAAGTAATCCATATGTTCTTAATCAGTGGTGGGCAACCTGCGGACTGCATGTGGCCCATCAGGGATCTATGTGTGGCCTACGAGACATTTTGTTTACCATTGCTTATATGCAGGGATGCCAGATTCCACTGGTTTCTCTCCGCATAGGGTTTTTTTTCCGTACTGGTATTTTATAAAGTGACATACACATAAAATAAGGGCATCTGAAGTGAGGTGCATGCTGATCGCACACCACATTGACTGTGAGAGTCAAATGGCACAGCCTGCAAGTTCTAGGTACGTAAGAGCAGATTTTGCGGCCCATTGATATGATGCAGCCCACTCATTAACCTAGGTTGCCCATTATTGTTCTTAATGTTTTTATTGACACTTGTAGGGGAGCACTTTCTTTAGGTTAATTATTATGGCATAAATAATAACGCTCATCCTTAACATTCCCTGTTTATAGGTTTTTAAAAATTTGTTTACACAGAATATCAAGAATAAGAACATAAGAACGGCCATACTGGGTCAGACCAATGGTCCATCTAGCCCAGTATCCTGTCTGCCAGCAGTGGCCAATACCAGATGCCCCAGAGGGAGAGAACAGAACACGTAATCCTCACGTGATCCCTTCCCTATCACTCATTTCCAGACAAACAGGAGCTAAGGACACCATTCCTACCCATCCTGGCTAATAGCCATTGATGGACCTCCATGAATCTATCTAGCTCTTTTTTGAACCCTGTTAAAGTCCTAGCCTTCACCACATCCTCTGGCAAAGAGTTCCACTTGACTGTGCACTGAGTAAAGAAAAACTTCCTTTTGTTTGTTTTAAACCTGCTGCCTATTAAAAAATGAAATACAGTATCTTACTTATAGTGAATTTCTACAAATTAAAACTATTTGGGTATTACATTATAAAATTTAGCTGAATTTCATGACAGTTTACTAAATAGGTGAAATCTGTTCAGGATTTTATGTTAAGAATCTAATGCTTATCTGTGATCTTTCAAACAGGGCTGAGTGCAATTTTTTTTTCTGTACCATTCATAATATTAATGTATTTTTAAATAAGCAATTATACTTGCCATTGCAAAACACACCAATTTACTAGTGTTGTTTAACTCCATTTTCTTCTCACAATGCCTGTTTCCAGATCCCAAAGTGCTCATGTCAATATTGTTCAAGGATAGTAATTTGGATGGTTCTGGATACAACAATGCCTTCTCCAAATCTGTTCCACTTTAATAATGTCCTTCTCAGATAAATCTAACTCCAAAAGTTGTTATTTTGCGTGCATACTGTATGTTAAATTATCCCTTCCATATTTCATTCCAAATTCTGAAATACTCAATGGGCCTGATACTACAGTCCTTGCACACTCACCTCTCCAACTGAGGTTAATGGGAACTTGGGATGCATAAGGAAGGTAAGACTGGCTTAAATATAAGTAAGAACGGATGAAGACATACTGTCTTGAGGACAGGCTCGGTCCTGAAGTGTTTATTCTAAATCCCAGAATGCCTATTATGAATCTTAAAGGTTATTTCAAATGCACATGGGTGAAAGCTGTAATTAAGGAAAAAACACAGCTCCAATAATAGCACGTTTAAAAGTTAGCAATTCCTAGTCCTCATCACTGTAGCAGTTGAACGTCTTATTACAGCAACAGCTTCTTCAATTACTCAGAATTACATCAATACTGACAAAGTGCATGTATTTATCATGGGTTCTGAATGCTGAAGTAACAGTAAAGAAAATATAACATACATTGTTATTTTTGAGGGCCTCTGTAGAATAGACTGATTTAAGAAAAACCAAAAAAATTATAAAATTTTACTTCATAGTCCTTTTCCAGATCGCAGATATTCATAATTAAAAGAATATGGAATAAACATTAGCTACTCAGCCATCAGCATCACACAAAGAAAAAAACAGTAAAATGAGATGCAGAATTCATTCTTCCAATGATTGTCATTGAACTACTACATTAGTAAACATTCACAGTATGAAGTCTCTTTCAATATATCTCCAGCATATAAAGTAGTGCAAAAATCATTCCAGTCACTGCATTTGGACCAAGTTAAATTATTCTCTTACTTCATTTCTTCCATGGATTAGACAATAAATGCTGCAATGCCTCCAAACAGAGTTATAAAAATAAACAATTTCTGGAGGTTCAGCAGCCTTTTCAAAGTTAGTTTCCAATTAAAAACAAGCATTTGATATTTCAAGATAAAATTTAGACCTATGTTCTGTAGAATAATTTTGGTTTTTACAATAATGTTTACGGTTTTGAAGATAACTATGAAATCCCATGGCAACAGCTATTAAAGCATTGATAAATGGATAATGACTACTGAACTTCATTGTTTCTTACATAGTAAATACCTCTGAATGCCAACTTTTACCACTGAAGTCTTATTAGTGATGTCAACAGTTCACACAGCAAATTTAAAACTGTCTTGGTTTTAATGGTTTCTTCCCCTCATGTGCAAAACACTTGCATTCTAATAAAAATATAAAGTATGAAATTACATCAGCTCAAACCACCTCTTCCACAAGGTATATAATTTACTTGATATGTAATACAAGTTTAGCAATACTTTTTTTATTTGTATTTAACCAATAAAGAGCATACCATTGTATGCTTCAGGCTTTTGTTTGCATATTTCATTTTTATCACTGCACTCTCTTAAATGCATAAATATATATGGAAACTTTCAATATTACACATCAGTTTCCACTGATTTTGAATTTACACAGTTTTTCTTCTCTGTCTCACTGTCATTCCCTGTGTCCTGACATTTTTTTTCCTTTACGCAAAGAGACTCTTTAACTCCTTCTTCCATTTCCAAATACTCTGATTTACCCTCTGTGGAAGAAGATGATGAGCTTCTAAATTTCTTCAGTAAATTTGTTGGGAGGTATGGACAACTGACTGCATTTTGTGTCAGCTGTGTTTGTTCTTCATTCTCAGTCTCTCTGTGATAGAAATAGTTAAAATTGGAGACAATCACTGGCACTGGTAAAGCAATGGTTAACACCCCCGCGATGGCACACAGGGACCCGACTATTTTCCCACCCACAGTTATGGGTTTCATGTCCCCATAACCAACTGTAGTCATGGTCACCACAGCCCACCAAAAGGCATCTGGGATGCTTTGAAAATGAGTGGAAGGTTCATCTGCTTCTGCAAAGTAAACAGCACTGGAAAACAAAATGACTCCAATAAAGAGAAAGAAAATGAGAAGCCCCAGCTCTCTCATGCTGGCTCTGAGTGTATGACCTAGGATCTGCAAACCCTTAGAGTGTCTGGAGAGCTTGAAGATGCGGAACACCCTGACCAGACGGATGATCCTCAGGATAGCAAAAGACATGGCCTGTTGACCATTACTGCCCTGCTGCTGGGCCAGCTCAGTGCCCAGGGTGATGAAGTAAGGCAAGATGGAGACAATATCTATGATGTTCATGATGTTCTTGATGAAGACTGCTTTGCTGGGGCAGGCAAACCATCGCACTGTAAACTCGAAGGAGAACCAGATGATGCAGACTGTCTCCACGATGAAAAATGGGTCATTGAAGATAGTGTGCCCTCCACTATCCAGGTGCAGAGTCTCATTGAAAAGTCCCTTGCCCAAGCCCAGGGACAGTATAAGCTCCTTGTTGTCTCTGAATTCTGGCAAAGTCTCTAGACAGAAGATGACTATGGAGATCAAGATGACCAAGACAGAGACAATGGCAATGCCTCTGGCTGCACTGGAACTCTCAGGATACTCAAATAGCAGCCAGATCTGCTTCTTGAACTCATTGTCAGGCAAAGCCTTGTCCTCTTCCTCTTTGACAAACCCTTCATCCTCCCTGAACTTGAGCATGGCCTCTTCCCCAAGTTGATAGAATTTCACTTCCTCGGTGAAGATATCAAAGGGAACATTAACTGGCCTCTTCAGCCGGCCCCCAGACTGGTAGTAGTACAGGATAGCATCAAAGCTGGGCCGGTTCCGATCGAAGAAGTACTCATTCCTGAGTGGGTCAAAGTATCTACCCCGCTTTGCCGGATCCCCCAGCAACGTCTCAGGAAACTGAGCCAAGGTCTTTAGCTGAGTCTCAAACCGCAGTCCTGATACATTGATCACTACCCGTTCACAGCACTCATACTCGCTGTAGCGCACTGTGCTGTAGCCCCCGGGGCCGCCGTCACCTCCATCATCATCAGGTGGGTGGTCCAAATACGAACATTCATCCACTTCATCCTCGTCACTGTAGTAGAACTTCCCTTCCTCCTCATCTTCTTCATCCTCTCCCTCATCCTCCTCTTCCTCCTCACTCAAGTCCTTCAGTATCTTCTCTTCAGAGCCACTTAGAGGCAGCAGCTCAGAACAGAGGAAGGAGGCTCCACACTCCCTGCTACTCAAATAGTGGCTTCTTTTTCTCCCTCGCTTCCTCCTTCTACTGCTTTGATGCCAGGGCAAACTGCTATGTGGTGCGTTGCCATCGTGAGACGAGGAAGCCCCCCGACTCTGTATCTGGTGGTAGTGATGATAGGGACCGCCTCCTCCCGAGGCACCGCCTTCTACTGCTGCTGTTGCTGCTGCCACAGCTGCAGCTGCCGCTGCCCTCGAGTGTGCCAGTCTTTCTCTCTCCCGAGCCCGAGCCTGGACAGCATATCCATAGGGCATGTGGCTGTTGCAGCCAGAGCTCTCTGCACTCACCATTGCAACCTCCATTTTGTAACTGTTTATTTGTTTAATACAAAATAGTCTGGGATATCTATAGTCACACTTTGACTTTTATGAGGGAAAGTTCAAAGCCATTTGCATTTGGAGGACAGTTTCTTGGAAGCACAGTACATGATGGTATTAGTAAAACTGAATTTGTGTTTTGCGAAATTGTAACCACCACAAAATCTGCATTTTCTTATCATTCAGGATGTCTGACAAAAATAACCGTGTTTTGTTCACAAAAAAATAAAATAAAAGATGCAGCCTTCAGATTTGATTTCAGAAAGAGTCAAGGCCTCCTCCTTTCAACAAGCAAGCCTCTTTATTTTTATGATACTCCAGTGGCCAATACAGAATCCTCACATCTTTTCAAATGTGTGATTTTGTTGTAGCTCCAAGGACTGCACCCAGTAAGGAGCCAAGTGTTCGTGCAAAACGAGGTAACTGTCCTGTTGTTTTCTTGACAAAGAAAAGTTTCAGGTCTTTAGTTTATCACTGTAACCAAATGCAAACAGTCTCTTTTCTCATCATTTTCTCCAAGCAATGCTTTGGTCTAGCAATATGATTACTGTTTAATAATGATATTGAGGGAGTTGAAGTAACTTCCAGCCATCGTTTTGTTTACACAGTGAGGAGGTCTTTGCAAGCCCTCTTTCTTCAGCCTGTCAACAGAGTCTCAAACCTCGGAGCAGCAGCCAGGGCAGTAGCTGCAGTGGCAAGAGGAGGAGGAGAAGGCTGCAACACTGGCTCTGAGGTCTCCATAGGGGACAAAGAAGTGGATCACCCTTTGGTTATGCTCATGCAGAAGAAGCACTTAACCTGAGGCACATGCAGCAAACACACATACATACAAAAATAACAAAGAAAACAAAAAGGTTTAGAAAAGGTTGGTTCATTTTCCTAAGATGCCACAGTGTAGGTCAAATGCAAATTGTGTCATTTACTAAGATGTTCAGCCACACGTACACACACCCCCTTCACACACATTCATTCCATACACCCATAGGTTTTCTATGATTCTGTGTACAGATACGAGTGTGTGCATATACACATATAGGTATACTTAAGTATGTAATTGTTTTCTCTTCCTAACTCTAGGACAGAGAGCAACATTCACATCAATACTATTGTATATGGCAGTCATAATTTGCAAGACTTTACATATAGACTGTATTTGTATGTATAAAATCTTCCAGGTATATCAAATGTGGCACGGAGATTTATACAGAATAGCTCTGCTACATATTGGGAACTTAATTAACTGCAAGAATGATACAGTACATTTCAGATCTAACTTGTGATGTAGTCACAATGCATCTTTTACTAAACTGTCACTTAGTAAAAGGTACATACCTGGGCATATCCAGTGACCAACATCCATGCTTGTCTGATAAAAAATACAAACTGTAGCTTCCCTGGAGCAACAACACACGGTCACCCAAACAGACACACATACACACACACACACCTAAAAACAGCACACACCCCTTTATGAATATGCTGCAGGAAGAAAAATGCTATGATACTTACTGTTCCTAGGCAGAGAAATAGCAACGCTCTTCTGGCTCCTGAAAAGGGGACGGTGCTAAGCAGCCTAGGGTTGCAGGTGTAGGGGCAGCCAAAACTACAGGTGGATGACTTATTTGTCTCGGTTCCCTTTGTACACAAGCAGATCTCCCGGGGGGAGCCAGATGGGGAGCTCAGCTCTGGAGAAATCTGGTCAGCGACGGTCACTTCTTAGCCCAGAGCTTAGCAAAACAACAACAATCAAGAATCTTGATCCAGGAGGAAACAAAAAAGAGGATTCGTGTGTGTGCGCGCGCGGGAGGACACGCTTGTGTGTGATCACCTGTCTCCCCAAAGCGGGCGCTGGCGGGAGGGTGAGATCAACTGGGAATAATCCCTGTGCGAGCCGAGCACTGGCGAGTGATACCAGGAGGCGCCCTGTTGGTGGCAATTCCCCTCGCACGCCCGTTTACACTGCAGCCGAGCGCCCCGCAGTCCAGCGCACACTTCAGCGCCCTCCGCATCCACTTGTTGTTGCTGCTGCTATTATTTGGAGGGCGAGGGCGGGGAGGAGCGAGGCAATTAAACCCAACACAACCGACACCCCCCGCGAGGCTTTGGCGCCCGAGCTCCCAAGCCCCTGCGCCGCGATCCCGCTAACTCTGGCCTCAGTGAGTTGCGGGCGCAGGAACTGTTGCTCTTTCCCGCGCTCTCGCCCCCTTTGTCAGCCGTCTGCTGCCCGATTCCCAACTGTGTTTACGTGCCACTGAAGGACGAACGCCTGGTCTGATTTATTCCCTGGGCTTTCCAGCTCTCGGCCTGCCCCTAGCGGCCACAGCCCTCCTTGCACTCATTAAGGAATTTGCAATCCCCCCCCCCCCCCCGCATTGTTTCTTTTTGTGGTCATATATTAATTATTGAAAGAAATATGCCAGAGCTGAATAATACATACCGTGGCTAATACAACGGAGAGCTCGGGTCAGTGCCCAGGGCTGTCTTTTTTAAAGAAAATCTATGCCGCTCAAGAGGCACTGGGAATTTCAAAAGGAATCAAGGAATAAGTGTGGCACACAACCTCAGTGAACAGCTGGATCTACCTGGCTCCTGCTGGTTTTTGGCCATGATTTCCCAATGTGTTGCTTCATTACAGAAAAAGTGGGCCTACTGCTCTTATTGGAGGGGGGAAATCCAATCCACCCTAGAATCATAGAATCCTAGGGCTGGAAGAGACTTCAGGAGTCACTGAGTCCAGCCCCCTGCCCAAGGCAGGACCAACCCCAACTAAATCGTCCCAGCCTGGGCTTTGTCAAGCTGGGACTTAAAAACCTCTAGAGATGGAGATTCCACCACCTCGCTAGGTAACACATTCCAGTGCTTCACCACCCTCCTAGTGAAATAGTTTTTCCTAATATCCAAGCTAGACCTCCCCCACTGTAACTTGAGACCATTGCTCCTTGTTCTGTCATCTGTCACTACTGGCAATAGCATCTCTGCATCCTCTTTGGAACCTCCCTTCCGGAAGTTGAAGGCTGCTATCAATCCCCCCTCACTCTTCTCTTCTGCAGACTAAATAAGCCCAAATCCCACACCCTCTCCTTGTAGGTTATGTGCACCAGCCCCCTAAATCATTTTGGTTGCCCTCTGCTGGACCCTCTCCAATGCATCCACATCCTTTCTGTAGTGGGAGACCCAGAATTGGACTCAACACTCCAAATGTGGCCTCACCAGAGCCAAATAAATGGGAAAAATCACTTCTCTAGATCTACTGGAAATGCTCCTCCTAATGCACCCTAATATGCTGTTAGCCTTCTTAGCTACAAGGGCACACTGTTGACTCAGTGCTCCCTGGAGCAGGAACATTGCAAAACCCTGGATCTAATACCTGAATCCTGCCAAACTTTGGCCTCAAATTGTAATGCTCATACAGAGAAATAAGTCTAGCTGCTCACTATGCAGAGCATTACAAAACCCCAGATCTGGAATTGGATCCTACCAGATCCATCCACTTTAGTCCTTACCCTCCTCAAAAAAAAAAAAAAAAAACCACAGCAGGAAGAGGAAATAAGTGTAGCTCCTTCTACTCCACCAGAAAAACAAAGAGATAGTAGAATGTGGGACTTGATATCAAATATGCCCAAAATCCAGCTGGAGCCATATCCAGGTTTTTACAACATTCATGCAGGGGATGGGGAGATCTAACTGGAAAACAAGTGTAACCACTCCTATTTCACTAAAAAAAAAAAATCTAGATCCTAATGCACCCCAGCCTAATATCATGAGAAAAATGCATAATTGGTATCTGAATGTAACCCCACTCAAACAGAATAAAGGGTG
Organism: Pelochelys cantorii; assembly: GCA_032595735.1. Taxonomy (NCBI): domain Eukaryota; kingdom Metazoa; phylum Chordata; order Testudines; family Trionychidae; genus Pelochelys; species Pelochelys cantorii. The sequence continues at coordinate 40,142,495 of CM064329.1, read as the reverse complement.
GAAATAAAAACTCCCAGTGCACATAAAAAATCCAGACCAAAATGCAAACTGATGCAGCAGTCCCATAAAATCATGCACCCAACCCCTTGATCCTGTTGGATCCATCCTGACTTGCATTGCACAGAAGGATGAAAAGGGAGACGAACAAAAATAGCCCAAGTGGTTGATTTTCAGTCTTAGCGCTTTCTCTATTCTTCTCTGATTCTCTTTAGGCTCATGATCAGGGAGATTTTTCTAAACAACAATGTTAGAAGAAGGAATGTTAGAAGGGAAGATAGTCTTGGAGAGTGGATAGCCCTGAGGTAAGGCACTAAGTAGGGACTCAGAAGACCTGGCTTCACCCCTAGTTCTGTGACAAGCTTCCTGGGTCTCATAGGACAGATCACTTTTCTGCACCTTAGTTCCCTATCTGTAATTATAGTTCCTCTCTCTCACATTTTGTCCCTCTAACCTGTTTTGACCGGGAAATGGAGCAGGGACTGCCCATTTCTATGCATTCATACAGTGTCTAACACAATGGGGCCTCAGTCTTGTTGCAATCTCTAAGTTTTATCACAAATAAAGATGAATGAAACTCGGTGAATTATTTGCACTGTGGAATCCCTGTCATTGGGAGCTTTTAAGAAGAGGTTAGTAAAAAACCTGGCAAGAATCATTTAGGCTAGATATATTTGCTTCCTTCTCAGCAAGGGGGGAAACTCTGCTTGCTCAATGTACTGAATCAAATGTCCTCCCTCTGTATTTGCAGTTTTGAAACAGGGCAAGCAGAGAGTACAATCATTGTGAAGGCATACAAAACCCAGGAGATATTAGGTGTGTTAGACTGTGTGTGGCATTTGCTCCTGACGAGATGCCAAAGGAAACTGAGTGGAGTTGGGAAAATATGGGGTGGTAAATTTTCACATCAGTTAAGGATCTCAGAAAAACTCATGGAGAGGATGCCTTTGCAAGTATTCTTCTGCAAGTAGAACCAGGCCATTCTAGTGGTTTGGTCAGAAGCATGATCTGTAAAATTTGGCACATATACTCCTTGTTCTGGCTATGAGGCTATGAACAGCAGTCACATGCTCCTGCTTTGGTCAGGAATCATTTGGGAGAGATTAGACTGTGAGATCAATATTAATGCTGCTTTTGGACTGTTAAAGTTCCATCTATTTGGGGGGAAACTGGAAAGAGAAACATTTTGGGCCAAGGCAAAGAATTCAAAAATGCTTCAAGAACTGTCCAGTAGCTCTGTGCCTAGAGATGTCTTAGATTGCAAACTGGTATTGTGCCAAATTGTCACAGAGGTAGAGAAAAGAATTTTGACATGTTTCACTGTATGGCACATATATTTGCCAGTAGCAAATGTATTTGATAGTATCTTGTAATTTGTGTCATGTCTGCCACCAATTTGTCCAATTATTTGAGTGGGAAGGGATGCTTTTAGGATCTACAGGCTGCATTTGAAGTTCTCATACCAAACAGCTTCCATTGACATCAGGGGAAGGGACACGCATGGAGAAACTGCAGAATCAGACCAAAAACTGTGGGTACGTCTACACAGCCACATTATTTCATCCATACTTAGTCCATGTCTACACAGCAGGCAGTTATTTCAAAATAAAGTCAAAATACTGTCATGCTGGAGGACTTCTTACTCTGACTCCTGCAACGCTCACTGTACGAGGAATAAGGGAATGTGATGGACACACACATACCCCAGGGACATTAATGTACATAACTCAAAGGTGCTTGGAGCAAATGATTTCATGTAACCTATCAATCTTCATGTCATGATCCGCTGATTCTGTTTATCTTATTTTGATGTGTGTATCATTTTTGTGTGTAAAATTAGACGTATGGAGTAGGGAATACTTTATGATTTTTAAATGTGTAAATGGAAAGCCATCAGTTGGGACCCCAGTGTCTCAGCAGTCATATGCAAATAGCCTTTTGTCCTGAAGGCTTAGCAGTGGTCCTTAGGGACTCCCCATACAACAAGGGAATGCTTTAAAAAGAATAGGAAGGTAGGAGTCTTTGGTCTTTTGGCTGGGCTGCACCTGAAAGAACGAGCTGAAGACCCCAGGGTGGGGAGACAGCCCTGATTTGCAGGGGCAGCTGGAAAAGAGATTTTAGGGTGAGTTTGAAAAGTTTGTACTGAGGTTTCAGTGTAGAATTAGCCAAGCGTTTTTGTTTCTTTTGATTTGTAATCTACTTTGCTCTGCCTGTTCTTACTTATTCCCACAAAAATCCTATTGCTTGTACTTAATAAAATCACTTTTATTTTCTATCAAACCCAGTGTAAGCAATTACCACCTGGGGGAGCAAACAGTGTGGACATTCCCCCTTTCATTGTTAAAGGTGGCTTACCTAATTCTTTGGAGTTTGATGCCATTTGGGGAGTGGTATCCCAAGAAGCTAGGCCCTAAACTGCACTCTCCTCAAACTTGAAGAAGAAGGTGATCAGAGAGGGTGTGCGGCCCCTACTGGATGAAGGAGGTAACCCAGTGACAGATGATGTGGGGAAAGCTGAAGTACTCAATGCTTTCTTCGCCTCTGTATTCACAGACAAGGTGGGCTCCCGTACTAATGCACGAAGTGACGCAAGATGGGATGAAGATGGACAGCCCTTGGTGGGTAAAGAACAGGTTAGGAACTATTTAGAAAAGCTAAATGTACACAAATCTATGGGTCCGGACTTAATGCATCCGAGGGTACTGAGGGAGTTGGCAAATGTCATTGAGGAGCCTTTGGCCATTATCTTTGAAAAGTCATGGAGATCGGGAGAAATCTCGGATGACTGGAAAAAGGCAAATGTAGTGCCATCTTCAAAAAAGGGAAGAAAGATGATCCAGGGAACTATAGGCCGGTCAGTCTTACCTCGGTTCCTGGAAAAATCATGGAAGGGATCCTAAAGGAATCCATTTTGAGGCAATTGGAAGAGAGGAAAGTGATTAGGAATAGTCAGCATGGATTCACAAAGGGCAAGTTGTGCCTGACCAATCTGATTAGCTTCTATGATGAGGTAACTGGCTCTGTGGACATGGGAAAGTCAGTGGATGTGATATACCTTGACTTTAGCAAGGCTTTTGATACGGTCTCCCACAATATTCTTGCCAGCAAGTTAAGGGAATGTGGATTGGATAAATGGACGGTAAGATGGATAGAAAGCTGGCTAGAAGGCCGGGCCCAGCGGGTAGTGATCAACGGCTCAATGTCAGGATGGCGGTCGGTTTCTAGCGGAGTGCCCCAAGATTCGGTTCTAGGACCGGTTTTGTTCAATATCTTTATTAATGACCTGGATGAGGGGATGGATTGCACCCTCGGCAAGTTTGCAGATGACACTAAGCTAGGGGGAGAGGTAGATATGCTTGAGGGCAGAGATAGGGTCCAGAGTGACTTAGACAAATTGGAAGATTGGGCCACAAGAAATCTGATGAGGTTCAACAAGGACAAGTGCAGAGTCCTGCACTTGGGACGGAAGAATCCCAAGCATTGTTACAGGCTGGGGACCAACCAGCTAAGTAGTAGTTCTGCAGAAAAGGACCTGGGGGTTACAGTGGATGAGAAGCTGGATATGAGTCAACAGTGTGCCCTTGTAGCCAAGAAGACTAATGGCATATTAGGTTGCAGTAAGAGGAGCATTGCCAGCAGATCCAGAGATGTCATTATTCCCCTTTATTCGGCTCTGGTGAGGCCACATCTGGAGTATTGTGTCCAGTTCTGGGGCCCCCCTACAAAAAGGATGTGGACGCATTGGAGAGGGTCCAACGGAGGGCAACCAAAATGATTAGGGAGCTGGAGCATATGACCTACGAGGAGAGGCTGAGGGAGTTGGGTCTGTTTAGGCTGCAGAAGCGAAGAGTGAGGGGGGATTTGATAGCAGCCTTCAACTTCCTGAAGGGAGGTTCCAAAGAAGATGCAGAGATGCTATTGCCAGTAGTGACAGATGGCAGAACAAGGAGCAATGGGCTCAAGTTGTGGTGGGAGAGGTTCAGGTTGGATATTAGGAAAAACTATTTCACTAGGAGGGTAGTGAAGCACTGGAATGGGTTACTTAGGGAAGTAGTGGAGTCTCCATCCCTAGAGGTGTTTCAGTCTCGGCTTGACAAAACCCTGGCCAGGTTGATTTAGTTGGGATTGGTCCTGCCTAGAGCAGGGGGCTGGACTTGATGACCTTCTGAGGTCTCTTCCAGATCTATGGTTCTATGATTCTATGATTCTATGAAGAGGTTCAGTATCTGTACTGCTTCTTGGGGGTCAGGGATCTCAGCTCAGGGCCGTGATTGGGGGAGACCAGGGAGCTGGCCTGGCATGACCAGGCAGTGAAGAGCCCCAGAGAGTGGGAAGGTGAGTGGCAGTGGCCGTGTCAGCACCCTGGGAGGCACCACAAGGGATCTTCTGAGACTGCATCCCCCTCACAGGGAAGTTGGAGGAAGAGTCTCTATTTCGAAATAAGTGCTGTGTAGATGCTCCCAATTTTGCAATAAGCTATGCAATTGACGTAGCTCAATTTGCGTAGTTTATTTCGAGTTAAGCCCTGCTGTGCAGACACACCCTGTAGGTGCTATGCATTTTGTTGAAGGACTCCATGTTAGAAAGTATTATGCATACAGCTTACACATATTATACTAGAAGAGATGGTCTTGGTGTTCAAGTACAAGGTTAGGAGTTAGGAGATTCATGTTTTTGAGCATATTCTGACACAATTATCTTAGCCCAAATTTAGCCTTGTGGTAACAAAGTGTAACTCCCATAGGAAACTCTGAGCCCAAATCAGCATGTATCCTGGTGTATCCTCTGTGACCAACCTGATGGGGAATAAACAGGTGCATTGAGGCCAGATGAGCTTGGTCAGAAGAGAGGAGCTGTTTTGCTTCTGAGCCCTTCACATTAAATGGATAATAGGGAGAAGAAAACCCATAGTTGTATCCTCTCTACCTTTATGAATCCATGAATTCTGTCTAGTTACCACTATTAGCAGCCCAGAGAAAGATTGATTTTTTGCCATCATTGTATTGGAGAGTTCTGCCAGTTTCCTACTGTCACCATCTAAATGAAAATTTGACCTTGTGTCTTAAAAAGAGACTGTGATTCTGCCACCAAAGTGGTATAAGAACTTTGTCAACTTTATGTGTCAATTTATCCACAACTGTGTCATGGATTGGGGCATGAGATAATAGTTATGAGCTTTCTCTTTCTTGCAGTTATGTTTACTGATACACATACATACACAGGAAAAGTATATGCATTTTATCAGTTGTGACAACCAGATACATCAGAAACAATTGTATGCAGTTCTTTTGATGGAAAATTATGTTGGCAAAAATCAGGATCCAGGCTCAGCTTGATTACTAATGGCTTTAGATCAGTGTAAAATGGGAGCCTGGTACCTAATAGCTTTGTGTACCACTTATATAGGCTCAAGTGGGCAAAGAAAATAGAACGAACTGTTTCCAAGCAAATTATGTGTTGACAACAGTTCATTAAACTTCTTTATATTGGGGAAGATGTATAGCGTTGTGGGCGAACAAGCCACAAAGTTAACAGCAAAAGAAAAGTTCCCATCACGAACTACAAGCAAAATTAGCAGCCCCTCTCAGGGGTTCCAGGACAGCTATTACTACACAAGGAGGGAGAAAAAAACTGTCAAGGCTAGCATATAAATTAAATATGCCTGGGGCCAATTTTGATCTAGCTAGAAACCTAGGGAGAATTTATTACAGTGTTTACTTTAGTATGCTCGCTCTCTCTCTAATATATAGCTATAGATATACCTTATTATTAGCTAAGTAAGCATACAATCAGCCAAGGTGTCAAAGGGACTAAATGTGAGGAAGGATGGTCCCGTGGTCAAAAGACTCCAGGTGTATTCCTTGGTCTGTCACAGAATTCCTGTGTGACCTTGGACAAGTCACTTAGGTTTTCTGTGCCTCAGTTCCCCAACTGTAGATTAGGGATAACAGCACTTCCTTGCCTCAGACAGGTATCGTGAAGATTTATGTATTAAAGATTGTGAGGTGCTGAGATACTCTGGTAATAGCCGGGGTTATTTAAGTACTTCACATAGAACTGTCTCTTTTCAAGGAGTCCTGGTTATTGTGAGATAATTTCCATTAAAGTTTGTGAAGCACTTGGATATTGTGATGATGGTCATATAATTACCTAGATAAATACATAAGTTAGGGTGTATCTACAGCAGCGTTATTTCATAATAACTGGCATTATTCCGAAATAACAAAGAGCCCATCTACACAGCAAGCCATTAGTTTGAAATAATGTCCAACTGGAGGACTTCTTGCTCTGACTCCTGTAACCCTCATTTCACAAGGAGTAAGGGAATTTGGAGGAAGAGTTTTCTTCCTTCGGCTTCCTGCTGTGTAGACAGCACCAAAAGCCGAATTAAGCTGTTTCAGCTTCAGCTACGCAACTGACGTAGCTGAAGCTGCATAGTTTCATTTGACTTTTGCTCTGCTGTGTAGACGTGCTCTTAGATATTAGCTAGATGGAGCTGGTATCACTTTATTTACCTTTGGAGATGCCGGCAGGGGAGGAAAGAAATCCCTGAAAACTCCCTAAATTTTGGTTAAAATAAACCCAACCCCACCCCAACACAAATGAGAAGCTAATTTCTTGTCCACCCCCACAATTTAGAGAATGTTTGTGGTCCCCAACAGTCAGCTACATATTCGATGACTTACCATTTCCATGGAGGCATTCTCTGCGCATAACTGCAGAAGCCCATCTTCTTGCAATACCAGTTTGTGACAACGGGCAGAAGGCCTCCCATTCCATAACTCACATGGGGCCTGAAACTGTCATTGTCTAACACACTGTTGTCATATGTAAACTGGTGGCACATTAGTCCCGAAAATCATTGCATGATGAATGTGTGGGTTGTATACAAAGAGTTATAGATGTGTGCTGGGAAAAGACCTTTCAGTTATCCATTGAACAGCATCCTTTGAGCCATGCTGGATCCTCTAGTCTGGAGGGCTAGGAATGCTCGTAACTTGATGTAAGTAAGGAAACTGCTTAGGGAAAGACTGTAACTTGCTAAAATTAAGTTTTAGTCACTAGGCATGCATTATATTTTGTTTTATTGTTACCATTCCTCTCTCTTTATTCTTACATCTCTGGTCTTTGTGAATAAAATTATTCTTGTTTCATTACAAAATACATCTCAATGTTGTTTATCCAAATGAAGTGTGAGTCTTCAGCTAACATAACAGGTGGACTGTGTGCTCTGTCTCTCTGAAGACAGAGAACTTAATAATTTCTGTGAGTGCCCACTGAGGCTATGTCTACACTACAAAGATCTATCAGAAAAAGGTACCCAAATTGTGCTCTGCACTGGGTCAAATTTCAGAAAAGCCTCCTCTTTCAAAAGAGCCCTTCTTCCTCATGGGAAGAGGAAGACAGGGCTTCCGAAAGAGCGCGTCTACTCTTCCACAAAAAAAAGCAGAAGAGCAGACATGTCCCCTGGAAAAACCCTGTAGTGTAGACATAGCCTGAGAAGGACTGGGTACTACACAGATATGGTTCTGGGGAACTCAGGAAGTAGGGTTCACTGACTGTTATCTGTGGGGCAAGAGTTAAAGTCTTGAAGAGTTTGCTGGAAAGGCAAATAAGCTAATGTGTCAGGAAATTGACACAACATCAAAGCTTTCACTCTTGCTAAGGGATGGGGGGTGATATACTGTCTCATATCTCCAGGTGTCTGGAGCATGATGTTGTACAGGTGTCTCAGACAACCATTTTGACTTTGCTGCAGTCAAAATCAAATGGGGCCTGGACAACAGTACCATTCATCAGTATGGAAACGATAACTTAGTGGGTGCAGTTTATGAGCAGTTTTCCACAGTTTGGGGTGCTCACAGACATGTGCACTAAGAGGTATTTGCTCCTACAAAAAGCAAGTTAGAATACTAGCCCTTTAGAAAATTTATTCTCATACCTACTACATCTCTCCTGACAGTAGTTATCTCCTGATATGCAGTAATGCAAGGACTTCTAGCTTGGAGAATGCAGCATTTGATATTTTCACAAATGAATTATGATTATACCAATTTCTCTAGCTGAGATTGATTGGTTACCAATTTTAGTGGTGCTTTAACCATGCTTTCTATACTCAGCAAATAGCATCTCCTTGTATTTAAGATATATGGAGTTATGACTGGTCGACTGTTATATTCGGGTATTCATTGGTGGGTGCCTCAGACTGGAAAAGACCAAAAGATTGACCTTCATAGAAGCTGAGTCATGAATTAGTATAGGTTGAACCTCTCTAATCCAGCACTCTCTGGTCTGGCAACATCCATGCTCTGGCATGATTTTAGTTAGTCAGATGTCTACTTACCATGGGTGTGGCCAAGTTTCCCACAGTCCCAGAAAGTTTGTTTACAGCCACCAGTCCTGGCTCTCAGTGTACTGTGCTGTTATTTAGCTCTAATTTACCCCTAAATGTCTTCTAAGAGCCCAGTAAAGCAGTGGAAGTGTTGGTAATGCTACTAGACCAATGATTCCCAACCTTTTCACTAGTGTGGACCCCAAATCACCCCACCAAACTATTCGTGGATCCCCAATCACCCCCCAAACCGTTCGTGGACCCCCATCAAAGCCAATTCTAGCTGCAGTTCTAGTAGTCAGCAGAGTATTTTCTCACTTTTCGTTTACTTATATCTGTTTGATTAGACGTTTCACTTGTGGATGCTTCACTCTGCTCATCAGTCTCCTTTCTCTTCAGCAAGTGTGATTTCAGCCACAGATGCATGTTGAATGTATGGCTAACGTTTGTATGCTTCTAACTGTTGCAATCATTTTGTCACACAAGGGCACCACAACATAGATTTCCGGGCAGCAATTAATAACATTATTGGAAGATACTTAATTTAAAAATAATAATTGATTATAACTTTGCAATTTATTTAAAACTTATTTTCTATTATCATTTGTATGTATCTTTTCCTTTTTTCATGGACCCCCTGCAATACCCTCGCGGAGCCCATGTTGAGAACCACTGTACTATACAATATTGATCTCCTGAGGTCTGGCAAATTCTCTGGTTCAGCCCCAGGCAGGTCCCAGAGGACTAGAGAGGTTCAATCTGTAACAGCCTAAGTACATAGTCACTGGCAACTGAGATGGTATCTCCATTTCCTCACAATGCCATGAGGTCCTGGGGAGGCTAACGAGGGTGAGCAATGGGGCAGAGCCCGAAGTGGAATAGACACTGTTCGTCATCATTCCAGACAATACAGATGGATTTTAACTAAACTTTTTGTTATGTAAAAACGATGAGAAGTCCTGTGGTACCTTAGAAACTAACAGATTTATTAGAGAATAAGCTTCATGGGTAAAACCATGAAGTGGAGTATGTAACAATAAATGAGAAAAGACAATTAGTAACTATTAGATTTCTAAATCTTTTACAGCAACTAACATTTCTTTTCCCAATATTTCTTTCCTTGCTCCTCACTGTGCTCCTTCCATTCCTGTTAGTGTCATTTTCATTCACCCTGTACCTCATGCCAGTTTTCTGTTCCCCCTTTCCAAGTATATTGTTGTCATGTTTTTGTCCTCCCCACATATTGAGACTAAGCACCCCCTGACTTGTAGTGGTTTCCATCATCCACAGAGTTTACAGTTTGGTTCAGCATCCCCACTATAATAATTGTTCCGTGACTCCTGTTGCCAAGACTGAGCCAGTCAGCAGCTGCAACTCTGCAGGCACCCGGCTCTGCAAGCAACACCACCACTAGAGCAGTGCAGAAGTAAGGATGACAATCCCATGCCATCCTTACTTCTGTGCTGTTGCTGGCAGCGGTGCTGCCTTCAGAGCTAGGCACCTGGCCAGCAGCCACAACTCTCTAGCCACCTAGGTAGAGCCCCAGTATGGCTTTCATGATAAATTAAGCAGTGCCTAACACAGTCCTTATCTTAACAATGCACCATATGAAACTGGTAAACAAACTACTTCCCATTATATTTGTTCACACATCAGCTTTTCTTTTTGAAATAACTGAAGTGAAGATAATTGCAAAGTTCATGAATACATTCAGTCTACAGTATCTGAAGTGCTGGCAAAGTACAAAACACATCTATAATATAAATAAACTAATTTTGTAAGTAAGTGATGAGTCTAATCATTAACAGACACCCACCCCCAAGTACTATTCTATTCATATTTTTATTTCATTTGCATCAGTCCTGGAATCTGTATTACCTTCCAATAGTACAGTAAGGCCATGGTACAGCAAGGGCATGTCTACACTAGGAAATTATTTCAAAATACAGTAAAACTCCAATAGTCCGGCATCCAATTGTACGGCACTCCCCATAGTCTGGCATCAAAATGGACTTTCTGATTTTACATCAGATGTGTCATCTTTTGTCATCTTTAGTCTGGTGTTTTTCTTGTAGAAAGCCAGGAAAGAAAATACATTAAAAAATGTAATATATTTGAGAATAAAATACAAACATGGGATGTGATTCTCAGACTTTTTATTGACAGTCAATGTGTACTGGATTTTCATGAGTATTGTCCTTGATATTTCTAGAAGATTGTAAAACCATTCACTAGGCTCCAAGCTACTTAGCATACAGTGTGTAAAATTAAAATCAACTATAGCTATGCACTCGTTTATTTTTAAAAAGATAGACTATGGTCATGTAGGCTGTGGATTTTGTTATATATCTAGATGTGATAATACTAGCCTTTTCCATATTCAAAGTGCAACCATATACTTTCTGTCAGAGTAACCTCTGCTACATTCTTGTTGAACAACTAAACAAAAAAGAACAGAAGTAACATCTCCATGAGCTATCACAGTATGTGAGAATCTCCTCTGTAGCAGGCTCCAGCTGAACACAAAATTGCAGGTCCTCTATAAGAAAAAGCACAGAAAAAACAGCCTAAAGTAAACAACATGCAGACTGATGGGCCAATTACACTTCCAGGGACTCTGTCAGGATCACAGCAGTGCCTGACAGGTGTTGTTCATGCATGCTGTGACCTCCTATTCAAATTCCAGTCAGTTCCTTCCAGTGAGTAACTGAAAGTCACTTTAAAAACCGTGTTGTGTATGTGCTTTTTTGTGGGTGCCCAAAGGAGGGAAATGGTGCAAAGGGCAAGAATCCTGATGATTAATGTGTAACCCACGCTGGCTGTGAGTGGATATTTGCCCCCCTATAATGGTTGATGCACTGAAGAGGATAAGCATCTGATACTTCTGCAAGCTAATGGATTTACTCCTTTGGCTGAATGAAGTAAATACTTGTGTTTGTAGCTCCCAGCTTCAGACCCTGCTGACTTGCATTCTCTGATTACAAGGTCCATGCCTGGACACCCAAGACATCATGTCAGAGTAAGGATATTACAAACCCTTGTTTTTAGAGGTTGACAGCTTTGCAGAAGAAATTCCTGCCAGATTGGCACCCATCCCCACATGTACATCACCTCCAGCCAGGATGAAATTGTGTTTGTTTTTTTAAGAGACAAAGCTTTAAAAAACAAAATTTTGAGAAAAACAGATTTCTTTCCTAAGTTGGTCTTTCATAAAAAAAATTAACAAATTGCTTCTTCAGAGTGTCCTTGGGGTGAGCATGGCTCCTAGGGTATGTCTACACTACAGTGCTATTTTGAATTAACTTAATTCGAAATAGTTAATTCGAATTAAGCTAATTCGAAATAATGCATCTATACACAAAAACTATTTCAAAATAGCATTTTGCTATTTCGAAATAGCGTGTCCACACTGAGCGGACCCTGAACCGAAGTTAAGGCTGGCCGGAACCAGAGCCAGCAGGGCATCAGGTTAGGACTTAGTGTGTGGGGCTGCTACCTGAGGCTAACTGAGCTCCGTGCTTAAAGGGACCCTACCCCCACCCCGGACAGACAGTTCTCAGGGTTCCCCACTTGCTTGTCTACCTCGCTGAGGGACAGCAAAGCAGTCCTGTCTTGGAGTGCCCTGAGTGCCCGCACTCGGGACACCACAGCACTCGGCCACATGGAGCCAGAGCTGCCCCTGGGCACGCCGGTGCGTCTCGTGGGGTCGTTGTCATCAGCCCAGCTGCACTTGCTGCAAGCTGCCATCTGGGGGGTTCATCGGGGGGTTGTCAGGATCCAGGAGGCCCTGAGGGAGAGCATCCACCCCGAGGAGCCCTCGAGCCTCCCCGGTCCTCCCCACCGGGGGCTCGTGCCCTCACATCCTTCCACTTACCCCTCTCTAGGGCCCCTTCCTGATGTCAAATAAAAGACACGTATGTTCAAAAATAGAAACTGGATTTATTGAACAAAACTGGGGGGGGGGGGATGAACCTCTGGGGAGACTGGGAAAAGGAGGTGGGAGAGGGGACGAGAGAAGGTGGAAGAGGGGAGGGGGAAACTTGGGAGGAGGGAGCTGGAAGGGGGAAGCAAGGGGAAGAAGAGGGAGGGGAAGCTCACGGCTCAGGTTTGGGGGTCTCTCCAGACCAACTTTATTTTCATGCTAACCTGCTCCTGGGTTCGCATGTGGCCTTTGGTGGCCAGGCTGGCAGCTATCCCACCATAGACGGCCGCATTCCTCCGTCTAGTGCAGAGATCATGGACGTTGGGGGCATCCCCCCCAAACCTGAATAAGGTCCATGATCTCCACCCTGGACCAGGAAGGCGCCCACCTTCTCCAGCCCCTGTCAGGCTCCTGGGAGCTGGCAGACTGCTCCTGGGGAGCGGTGGAGGGCTGGCTGCCAGTGGCTTGCTGGCTCATGTTTTGGGGCCACTCGGTCAGGGGCCCCGGTGGCCACTGCTGGCTCTGGGCTGGCAGGCTTGGAGCTGGCACAGGCACTGTGGCCAGGGTTTACCCCTTTAATGGCTCCGGGGCTGGGAGAGAGGAGAGTAAGTTTTCCTGGTTGTGCCCAGAGTGGCCACCAGGGCTCCCTGGGAAGGGCTGGAGGCCCCCTATTTCGAATTAAGTGTCTACACAGCACTTAATTCGAAATAGCTATTTCGAATTTGGTGTTACTCCTTGTAGAATGAGGTTTACCAAATTCGAAATAAGGGCTCCACTATTTCGAATTTATTTGCCTGTGTGGACGCTATTAAAGTTAATTTGAAATAACGGCTGTTATTTCAATTAACTTTGTAGTGTAGACATACCCCTATAGTAAGAGCTCAGCCAAATGAATGAACATGTTCTTCCATTTCACCAAGTTGTGCTTGTAGTGGCACAGATGGTATTTGACTGGGAAGCTCAGTGGGGATTTTGGGGAGACTTTTCTGGGCTTTCTGAACTAAGAAAGGTAACCTAACATTAATAGTATCACTAATAATGGCTGGTGGATAAACTACAACTCCCATCATCAATGATCCCCCTCCGCCCCCCCCGGCTCCTGCAGTCTTGAGTCAAGGAAAATTCCCACTAATGTCAATGGAAGTTTTGTGTGGATAGGTACCACCAGATCACATGCTGAGTGCCTTGTAGGAGACTAATAGATTCAAGCAAGCCTAATATTCTAATTCTTTTCAAGAGGAAAATCATAACAGAAACAAAGCTTTGTATGCATGCATACACCTGTGTGAGTTTGGGGAGCGTGTGCATACAGGTGTGATGCCCTACTATGAGCACCCATCAATGCAATATTTTAATGAGACTCCAAGTGAAGGGAGAAAGTAATCCCATTTGTCTTCCAACCAAACACAGCAGACTTTTAGAGCAAAACTCCAGATGGCACCATTGTTAGCTGCACAAATTTTCCCTGCATTCTTAATGAAGAAATACAGGAGCCTTTCTTCTTTAGACAGGACTTATTCACCCACAAAAGAGAAAGAAAGGCTCTTGTAATCTCTGACATTTCAAAGGAATGAAAATATGCTAGATTTTTCCCTAAGCAAAGAGAAGACTTCTCATCTCCCTTTGCTGAACACATGTAACTCCCATAAACATTAGCAGCTATCTCTGCGGGGGTGTCTACACTGCACCCTTAGCTCAAAACATTAGCAGCTATCTCTGCGGGGGTGTCTACACTGCACCCTTAGCAAATTGCGTAGCTTATTTCCAGTTAATTTCAAAATAGTTTATTTCATAATTTGGTGCTGTCTACACAGCACTAAATTTCAAAATAAACCGTTTTCCAAAATGTCCCTTAATCCTTGTGGAATGAGGTGCACAGGGACCTCGGTATAGCGAGCCCATTATATTTCAAAAGATATTTTAAAATAACAGGTATGATGTCAAGACGTGGGAAATGCTACTTCGGGATACCAGAAATATCCCAAAATAGCGCCGCAGTGTAGATGTACCCTAAAGGGAAAATGTCCCCTTCCCACACAAAAGAAAAAAGCATTAGTGAGTTGAGGGACTTACCTGTTTTATCTAGCTGGAAAATATCCATCTGCCGTAGTCCACAGTCTCTCCACCTGGCCCTGATACTTGTGGTGTCCTAAGTAACTGTCATGCAGAGAGGTCCATGGATAGGAATATGTTATTTTGTTCTGTTACCTACATATGGGATAAGACTCAGCACAATATTCTAACTGCAGATCTTCCTGCCATTGAGCAGTTGCTGGAGAAAGGACTGTCTCTTCCACCACTTCCAATCATGGCTTTAACCATCACTGCTCTTGAGAATCCTGGGATGTGCGGAGGCACTATTCCCCCACATGACTGAGCTACAAGCCCTTTCCCCTATTAGCACAGCATTAATAAAAGCTGAACTGCTATTTCTTCTCTCCTTGATGTACAGCATCAGCTTTGAGGGTTTCTTTAGGTTTTAATGCTACTTTTGTCAGCTGGATATCCCTGGACATTTGGGGGTGAGCAGGAGAACATCCTACACAAAGTGGGAGGCCCCTGCTTCTACCTTCCTCCTCTTTGGCCTTTGAATCCTGTAATGTGGAGCATCCACTGATTCCCCAAGCGGGGAGAAGCTTGCTACAGAGCCAGATGGAAAGGTCCTGGCAGCTGTGTGTCCATCTACTCACATAAGAAGGCGGGGGGGGGGGGAGGAAGGGAAGAATTCCACTAAGCCAGGCAAACCTAATATGCAGTCAGAGCGCCCATTTCCTTCGGAAGTATTTTCATTGTTCAACATTTCCCTGTTTGATACTAGTCCCACCATGGTCTGATGATGATACATTGCCATGTAATGGCTTTTCCTAGTGTATCCCCAGCAAAAAACGAGTAAGCCCACACTGCAGCACAGAACAGTCATCTTCGTTTTCAAGCTCCAATGACCAAAACAAGTTCCATTTTTTCTCATGTTTCTCCAGTCGCCAGACAAAGAAACCTGTGTCTACTGGGTGACAAGAAGGGTCAGTTCAACACTAAAATTAGGCCTGTGAACCTTTTAATGCTCAATGCCCCAAAGACCTTATTAGGCAGGAGGAGACAGCACACTGTGGGAGGGAATCTGAGTGGGAGAAGAAATGCTGTCAGCGGTTCCCGGCATAAAGTAGAGAAGAGGAAGCCATTTCAATGCTCTCAGGCTCTTTCCCTGTAACAGCATCAAAGTCTGAACTGCGGTATAGTGAAAATATTATTGTGAACCCAGCTAAGTCCAACCCCCTACCTTTCAGAGCTAATTACATTACTTACATATGGATGCTGTCCAAGAAAAACAAATCTTCCTCCATCTACCTTGTTCCATTCCATCTCTATTTTCCCTGTAGTTCCTATTTGACTGTAAGCTCTTCCAGGCAGGGACTTTCTTTCTGCTATGTGTTTATTCAGTGCGTGCCCCTTAGGTGCTACTTTAATACAAAGAGGTAGAGCAACACAATTTCAATCTGGTGACACATGTTGAGCTTTGGAACTGTTTCATCCCAAATGGAGACAAACCTCCTCTCCCCCGACATAAAATCTTGTATGGAATTGTAACTGTGCAATATTTCCTTCTGGAGACACTGAAACAGAAAAGTAGTTGACCCAGAAGAACATTTTCAAAAATGATTCAAGCCCCCAAGTCACTTTTTAAAATGGGATTTACTGTGGCTAGAGGACAGGGTGCAACAAATAGCGAGTGAATGTGCAAGTATATGCTATCTTCTCTCCATGATGACAGCGATGGCTATCAAGAATCAGGGAAGCACTGTTTTCTACACACACTGTAACCTAAAGACACCCGCTATCCTAGAGAGCTTACAATCTAAATGTAAGATAAGAGACAATATGCAAATCCAAGGGAGAAGGGAGCACAAGATTGTGAGGCAGTGATGAGAGGTGTGATAGCAATGGTCACAGCATACCAGCTGCCTAACCATTAAATTTTCCAGGCTTTATGGAAGAGGGGGTTTTAATGAGACATTTAATACAGAATAAATTATCTGGTAGGGTTGTGTATTTGTTATTGGTTTTAACATATTATTGTCATGAGTCCATGATATGTCAAAACTTTTCTGAGTCGAGGGTTAGGCCTTGAAGGCCTCACAGACTTATAGTGGTGTATTGGGAAGAGCTTTGAAGCAGAAGAGGTTCAAGCCACAGCCGATCTGTATCATATTTTTTTGTGAAGTGGGCAATTACGTATTTCATTTTTGCAGCATTGATTTGTAATCAGCATAATTTTTATTACTAATGTTGACTCTGAGAGGTGATATTTTTATAATGGCTCTGTGTTTACATTTGTCCTCAGATGATGCAGGAAATTTAATCTGTCTACTCTTCGGGTGCTAATTTTGTTGTGTTTTCTAGCTATTGATTAATAACCTTCTGAATAATGTTTGACAATAGTCTGTGTGATGGATAATGCCTAATTAAAGATATGAAAGGAAATAAATCTGTGAGGCGCAGAGGATAACTCAAGGTGAACAAGGTTTTTCCGTGTGTGGAATATCCAGTTAACATATTTTGAAGGCAGATCATCATTATATGTCTCCAGTAACTCAATCAAAATGAATTCTGATATATACATCACATTAGTCAGGATACCACAAGGCCAAGTATTATAGCACCTAATTATTTATATTTACAGCCATAGCTCTCTAAAGCTCTGATGGGCCTTGAGTTTCTTCCTCAGAAAGTTTATTGCGCAATCTTGGGAAGGTTTCACAGAGCATATTATAGCCCTGCCACCTTTTAAAAGTGACACAGAAATGATGGTGTTTATATCACAAGTAAATGAAGTGAAAAAAGTGACCCACTGAAGATGATAAACAGTGGCAATGTTCACTAGTGCTGGAAACAAAACTTGTGGGCATTTCTGAAATCTGAAAATGGAGAGTGAGTTGTCATAAGACAAACCTTTGCCAAAGCACTGATGAAACGTTAGTTCTGTATTCATTTGCACATATAGAACATACTCATGAAACATCTGAAAGAAAGAAAATATGTTTATGTAGAAGGCATAATGTGGGATGGGCTAAATTCATTAATTGGAAACAGATTTCCACTTTGTAATCCCACTCAACCTGTTGGAAATGAACTCAGCTGTCAAGCACTTGATTCTGCCTTCTGAGATGAAGTTAAGAGTTTTCAGTAGTTTCCATAGCAAAACTAACACAGAGATAAAAACTTCAGTAGAAAGATTTCAGTAAGGGAGAAAAACAGACATTAAATATACAGTTTAATCCCCTTTCTAAACAGTATTTACTTCAGACAATTGTATGCATGACACTGTTATACAGCTGTATATATAACTAAAACTTTTTTCCATTTCATCCTGAAAAAGATAACAGAAACTATATTTTAGCAATTATTTCTACCTTCACAATAAGTCCCCCAGTTGCCAAACCACTTTTTCAGGCTCAGAGAACATCAATTTAAAAAAATTCCTCAGTTTGAAGGGACTTTTTATTTAGAATCTTTCTTACATTTTATTTTATTTTTTAAATAAATCTTTTTAAAATTACATGAAATGATGTATTTTGAGTTAGAAAAATGTTTTTACGCTCAAAATTAATTAGATTTTTAGCTTCTTGGTTACCCAGAAAATTCAACAAGTGTTAGTTTTAGGTTGATTTGAAACCATTTTTTGCATTTCTTTATTTTTGATTTGGCCATTGAACCAAAAACTCAGTTATTTGCATTGTTGTAGTAGCACGGATGTGTCTGTTGGCTATGCACTGTGAGTCTTTCAAGAATGAACAGTTCTATCAAAACAAGGGGCAGGCAAATCCTTTAAAGAAAAGCAGCCAGGAATATTCACTCCTATTTCCAATGAATTTTCCATTAATGTTCTTTAGCATTTTGTTGGGTTTGCTTCCTTCAAATATTTGTGCAGTCAGGGTTTGTTTTTGGTGGGGTTTTTTTCACAAATGTTCACAGAAAATGTCTTTCCAAGTAATATGTTTGACTAATGACAGCTAAACAACACAGCTCAAACATCATGAAATTCACTGAGCACAAGTTCCATGCTTCTCTTAAGTCTCATTTAAATCCTCCATAAATAAAGGCCATCACAATCTGGACCAGTGCCAAAGAAGATCCTTGTTAGAAGACAAATCTAGGGACTATACATCTTAAAGATCGATGTTTGTGTGCATAGAATGAGTGGCATCTGATGTGGGGAGATGAAAATTGCTGTGAATAGGGGGTGGGGGTCAGAGATATAAGAGGGGGGTTCAAGGGAAGCTACTGGGACTCAGCAGTGGGCACTCAGCAGAAGGTGGGAAAGGAGGTCCCAGAGATTCCTACCTGTTCCCCAGCCCGGTTCTGAGCACCAGAGCAGCTGGTCCAGTCTCTCATGATCCTGTTCTTGCTTCATCCCTTCCACTACACACATGTGCAAACTTAGAGGAACAGAACCTCCACTGCACCCCACACCAGTTTCATTGATGCGCTCACATCCAAAGCATAAAACATTTCCAAGCTACCTTTCGACATTCCGAAATCCTTAATGTGTATACAGAGTGATTATTTTCAAGCAAATCTCTGTCTTGCCTTCGTTGACTTCATTGTTTTACTTCACCTGCAGCACATCACAGCTTCCACTACTGAAATCTGTGTTAAAATCCTTTTATGGTGTTTTTGAAGTATCTGGTTACGTTCAATGTGTCACTTCTCTTACCGTGTTCACTCTGAAATCCTGCCAATAGCAAAACATTTTATATTGATCTGACTTCTTCCTAAATAGTTCTTGAACGAGATACCAGCAACAAGAAAGTAGCACGTGATACTAGCTCCTTATGGGTCAGATCTAGAGCCTGCCCAAGTCAGTCTTCTTTTGACTTCACAGGGCTTTGTGAATTCTGGTGGTGTAAAACTGAGAGACAGACCCAAACAATGACATTTGGATCAGAGATTCTAAAACAGTTACATGCCATTTCTATTCATTCACCTTACTCTCCACTATTATCTCATCTAATACAAGTGCAAAGAGAGAGAGAACAGGCATCTTCATTTTCAAGCTGCAAAGAGCAAAACAGGTTCCATTTTCTCCCAAGTTTCTCCAGCCAGTATCTACTGGGTGACAGGAAGGTTCAGTTCCATACTAAATATAGGCCTGCAGACCTTTTAAAGCGCAATGCCCAAAAGACCTTGTTAGGCAGGAGGAGGCGGCACACCTTGGGAGGGAATCAGAATGGGAGAAGAAATGCTGTCAGCGGTTCCCAGTGTAAGGTGGAGAAGAGGAAGCCGTTTCAATGCTCTCAGGCTCTTTCCCTGTAACAGCATCACAGTCTGAACTGCAGTATAGTGAAAATCTTATTGAGAACCCAGCTAAGTCCAATGCACTACCTTCCAGAGCTAATTACATTATTTACATATGGATGCTGTCCAAGAAAAATAAATCTAGCCCATGCTTCCTCAATCTACCTTATTCCATTCTAGTTGTATTTTCCATAGAGTTCCCACTTCATTGTAAGCTCTTCAAAGCAAGGACTTTCTGTTTAGTGTCTACCCCAGAAGTGCCACTCCAATATAAATAATTTTAGAGCCTGGCCAGGAAATAGAATTTTAATTCGGTGAAAAATGTTGAGCTTTGCAATTGTTTCATCCCAAACTCAGACAAAAGATCCCAAATATGACATTTTTCATGGAACTGAAATTCCACAATATTTTATTTTGGAAGCACAGAAATGGAAAGGTAACTGACCAAGAAGAACATTTTCACCTTCATGATTTTGGAGCATTAGTCTCCTCTTCAAGAGTCACTTTTAAAAATGGGACTTACTGTGCATAGAGTACAGGATGCAATAAGCAGCCAGGAAATGAGCAAGTACATGCTATTTTATCTCCATGATGATAGTGATGATTATGAAGGATCAGGAAGCATTGTGCTAAATCATCTCTTCCAGGAGTATTCCTATTGCAGATATATTCCATAATATGATTTCAAGTCATAATAAATTCACCTGTTCCAGCTCTTCACATCCTTTCACTGCTAGTTGAAGGAAACTCAAAGTTCATCAGAAGGTTACTATGGTTCTCCCATTACTAACTGAAGGTCCTACCACTAGACAATTAACTATATAAAGCATTATTTTTCATATGACAAAAATCCATTACATAGAATGTCATGGTAAACACCCGCTACATTCCACATCCTAATGACATAAAAAACCAAACAAAGGGTACTTAGAGTGGGTACAAAGTGCTCTTATCAGCTTCATTTAGCATGGACACTTTAATTGACAATTTCTTTCCCATTTTTTTCTTTCTTTTTCCTTCTCTCCCCGCCCCATCCCCTCTGTGCTATTTATTTGAAAACTGTACCTCTTAAACTCCATTCATCTGAAGAAGTGGGTTATGCCCAAGAAAGCTCATGATGTCATCTGCATTTTTTGTTAGTCTCTAAGGATGCGTCTACACTGAATTGTAACTTGAAATAAGATATGCAATTTGAGCTACGCAAATTGTGTATCTTATTTTGATGCTATTTCAAAATAGCTTATTTTATCATTTGGCATTGTCTACACAGCTAGTATCCCGAAATAGCATTGCAGTGTATTTCTGGTATCCCGAAATAGCGTTGCAGTGTAGACGTACCCTAAGGTGCTGCAGGACTATTTGCTGGTTTTTTACATTTTTCCAGTTACAGACAAACACGGCTACCCCTCTGAAACTTTTGAACATGGTGAATGCTATAATGCAAGTATCTCATGATAATAACTACAATGAAAGCAGCAACGTTGTCTCTTAAAAAAACCCAGAAACTAGAAACCAATACAGCATTCTGACAATTTTGATCAATTTTTTATAATGTTTTGATTGCTTGTTGATTCTAGATGGTTTTCAAAATTAGTTAATGCCTGCCAGAAAGGAAGTTAGCCAGATAGGGAGATTTCCTTGTATGTGGGTACGTCTTCTTTTTATCTCTCTGTGGGTCAGACCAAAGGTCCATCTAGCCCAGTATCCTGTCTACTGACAGTGGCCAATACCAGATGCCCTAGAGGGAGGGATCACAACAGGTAATCCTCATGTGATGCCTCTCCTGTGATCCATTTCCAGACAAACAGAGGTTAGGGATACTATTCCTATACATCCCGGCTAATAGCCATTGATGGACCTAACCTCCATTAATTTTTTCTACCTGTTTTGAACCCTATTAAAGTCCTAGTCTTCACAACATCCTCTGGCAAGGAGTTCCACAGGTTGACTGTGCACTGAGTGAAGGAAAAACTTTTGTTTGTTTTAAACCTGCTGCCTATTCATTTCATTTGGTGACCCATAGTTCTTATATTGTGGGAATAAGTAAATAACTTTTCCTTATTCACTTTTTCCACTCCAGTCATGATTTTATAGACCTCTATTAGAGTATGTCTACACTTGCTCCCTAGTTCGAACTAGGGATGCAAATGTAGCCGACCGAAATTGCTAATGAAGCGGGGATTTAAATATCCCGCGCTTCATTAGCATAATCTCGCCCGCACACTATTCTGCTCGCCAGCTGATTCTAACCAGGAAGTGTGCTCCAGGACGTGTTAGTTCAAATCAAACCCCTTGGTTCAAACTAACGTTACTCCTCATTTTTTGGAGGAGTAACGTTAGTTTGAACCAAGGGGTTTGATTCGAACTAACACATCCCGAAGCGCACTTCCTGGTTCAAATCAGCTGGCGAGTGGAATAGCGCGGGGGTGAGATGATGCTAATGAAGCGTGGGATATTTAAATCCCTGCTTCATTAGCAATTTCGGATGGCTACATTTGCATCCCTAATTCAAACTAGGGAGCAAGTGTAGACATACCCATATATCCCCCCATAGTTTCCTGTTTTCTAAGCTGAAATGTCCAAGTCTTTTTAATCTCTCTTCATATGGGACCCGTTCCAAACCTCTAATCATTTTTGTTGCCCTTCTCTGAACCTTTTCCAATTTCAATATATCTTTTTTGAGATGAGGAGACCACATCTGCACGAAATGTTCAAGATGTGGGTGTGCCATGGTTTTATATAGAGGCAATAAGATATTCTCTGTCTTATTCTCTATCCCTTTTTTTAATGATTCCTAACATTCTATTTGTTTTTGACCGCCACTGCACACTGAGTGGATGTTTTCAGAGACCAATTCACAATGACTCCAAGATCTCTCTCTTGAGTGGTTATAGCTAAATTAGTCCCCATCATATCGTATGTATAGTTGGGATTATTTTTTCCAATGTGCATTACTTTACATTTATCAACATTAAATTTCATTTGCCATTTTGTTGCCCACTCACTTAGGTTGGTGAGAGCTTTCTGAAGCTCTTCACTGTCTGCTTTGGTCTTAACTATCTTGAGCAGTTTGGTATCATCTGCAAATTTTGCCACTGCACTGTTTACCCCTTTCTTTAGATCATTTATAAATAGGTTGAATAGGATGGGTCCCAGGACAGACCTTTGGGGGACCCCACTAGTTGCCTCTCTCCACTCGGAAAACTTACCATTTATCTCTAGCTTTTGTTTCCTGTCTTTTAACCAGTTATCAATCGATGAAAGGACCTTCCCTCTTATCCTATGACAACTTACTTTACTTAAGAGCCTTTGGTGAGGGACCTTGTCAAAGGCTTTCTGGAAATCTAAGTACACTATATCCACTGGATCCCCCTTATCCACATGTTTGTTGACCCCCCTCAAAGAACTCTAGTAGATTAGTAAGGCATGATTTCCCTTTAGAGAAACCATGTTGACTTTCCCCCAACAAATTATGTTAATCCATGTGTCTGACACTAGTGTTCATGGCTGGTGTTGGATATGGTATATATAGGACAGAAGCAAGGTCAGCACTCCCATAATGTTGTCTCAGTCCTAACCTTGACAAACCATACCTAGGGGTGACAGGATAGATCCGTTTCCATTCCTATTCAATCTTTGGGTCTCTGTGCTGTGATTAAAAAGAAAGTTGCAAAGATGATGGTTTATGTGAGATGAGACTAGTATCCACTAGAAATTGGATGGAGACCACAACACATTTGACTCTGACTTCTTCTATTTGAGGTGGGAACAATTTTTTGTCCCTACTGACTGAAGCTGGATTAGCAGTAGTTACTTGTCTGGCTTTGATTCCCGTTGTTTATCCCTTATCAGTAAGTTCTGCTGGATACTGTAAAGGGAACATAAGAGTGATGTCATCAGTAAATGTTGCTTTTTATGACAAGAGGAAAACAAACACAACTGTCATAGAGAAGAGAAAAAATATTTCACATAAGAAGTTTTATTTATAATACAATTGTAATGTTAATACTACTGAGCTGTCAGAGCAGTAAATGTTCCTCTCTCCTCCTACACAATATCAGTTGGTTTGATTTCAGTAATTGTTAATAGATATTACTTAGTGCTTTCTGAAATGCATATTCATGGAAGTCGTTGCTGAATGATTCATTATCTCGTGTAGTCAGATGAGAGAACTCACTATATAGCACTAAGATGCCTTATCTGAGCACAGGACCCCATTGTGCTAGATGCTGTACATACAAAAAAGAAAGAGACAATCTCTGCCCCAAAGAGCTTATGACTTAAATAGACAAGTCAGACAATAAGCAGGAGGAAATATGTACTTGTATCCCTGTTTTATTGGTAAAGAACTAAGGTACACCAGCTTCACGTATTTGGGCCCCAGAATTTTAAGTCACAGCAAAGAAAGACTCCTTTGGGATTTATACCATAGAATCACAGAACAACTAGAACTGGAAGGGACCTCAAGAGGTCATCGAGTCCAGTCCCCTGTCCTCATGGCAGGACCCAGCACTGTCTTGACCAGTGGTCTCCAACCTTTTTAAGCACGAGATCACTTTTTGAATGTAAGTGCAATCGAAGATCTTCCTCACACCCAAATACCCTTGCCCCGCCTTCTTTGTGCCCCTTCTCCGAGGCCCTGCCCCTGCTCACTACATCCTCCCTCCCTCATCCTCCCTTACTTTTACCATGCTGGGGCTGAGGGTTGGGGTGCAGGCTCTGGTCTTGGATTAAGGGATTTGGAGTGCAAGAGGGGCTCTGAGCTGAGCTTGGGGGAGGCAGTTGGGGTGCAGGAGGGATTCTAGGTGCAGGCTCTGGGAGGGTGTTGGGATGCAGGGGTGCTCAGGGCTAGGACAGGGGCCTGAGGTGCGGGACGGGGGCTGGGTGTCATAGTTGGCATTGCGGTTGCAACTCTGCACATTTAAGCTAACAAAATCTCATTGCTTTGCCCTCTGACCTAGCCACAAAAAGATTCCCAAGGCCATCAGAAATGAATTACAATACATGAAATGGATGTCAGCCGATATGTGCCACAATCAATTTCTCTTCTAAGGCCCAACCTGCCATCTTTTATGGAGTAGACATGTTTGGCAAGGTAAAAAAAAGATAAACTTTAAGTACCATTATGCCTTGAGTAAAGATGCTGCACAAGCCACATCAGTTTCACTCTGCTTCCCCACGGCTCCCATCGCCACAGGGAGCATGGGGGAACCAACCGCTGTTGCCACCCAACATCAGGTTCTCCCCTAGTAAACCCCAAGGCCATGTCTCTTAGGGGATGGGGTGCAAAGAGGGAAGAAGGCACGGTGGTGGTGGGAAGCAGTGGGGCTTATGGACAGACATGCCCTTCCAGGCTACCAGGACTCCCAGGGTGGATTGTGAAAATGCTCTAGCCCTAGCTCGCCCATAGGCCATGAGTCTGAGCCCCTGTGTGCCTGCATACCCAGATTCAAGGTCAAGGAAGTCCACACACTCAAAACCTTCTTACTTCCACTCATGTGTAGGCCAAGTCATAATCAACCATTAGAAAACAGTGACATTCACTTTTAAAGAAATGATAAGAATATTAAAAAAAGTAATAGCAACAGCAGTAGGAGATGTCAGTGTGATGCAGTGTCATGATAATCTAACTTCAGTTCCGTGAAATTGCATTCATTTTTGCCCAGAGACTCATTTTTTCTGAACTTTTAATATGTCAATATGTTAGGCTTTAGTACACAGAATTTTCCTTTCAGTGGATTAATTTGTTATTATGATTTACTTCTGTAAGCGCAGGAAGTTCATTATTTTAAGCATTTTATTTTCCACACTATTGGGTTAAGTGGTTCTTTCTCCATTATAATGTAGCACCTGTTTTTTTTTTTAATGAAATGATCTCTGCAGTATGAAAATTAACTCTCTTTCTTGTGTAATCATATGTGCTCCATTAAGCTCAGCAAAACTGTACAGCAATAGGTAGATACTTTTAAGTGACCATCCACTTCCTGCTGTCTTCTTTTGAAAAAACAGGTGTTTTTAAGTCTTTAATATCTTTGGAAAAAATACTGATCCTGCCATTATTTCATACAAGATCTTATAAACATTCCTTTCATTTGATTGGCAAGGCTGGTGAGGTAATATCTTTTAACTGCTGTTGGTTGAAGGGAAATCTTTTCAGTTTCATGGAGCTGTTCTTCAGGTCTTTCTTTCTAGCTCTGTGAAACTTAAAAGCATGTCCCTTCCACCAACTGAAGTTGGTCCTTTAAAGATATTATTTCACCCACTTTGCTTCTCACGTATCCTGCAATTAGTGTGACTACGAAAACACTGCAATCAGCTTTTGATGTGTATTCTGGAGCAAATGCTACATCCACATCTTACAAAGCAGATGTTGCTAGACTAATGGGCTAGCCCCAAACGGGAGAAAATCTTCTACATTTACTCCTCAAGTACAAATTGTGGCACATGACAGTTCAGTCTATGAGTGAGCGATCTGGAAGCCCCATTGTAAAGAATGGTTGGTGTGTGTACCCCTGTAAGTCACAGGGACTGTGACGGGGCAGTCCAGCCCCGCACTGCTCAAGGAGCAAATGGGCCTGCTGGGCTGGGAAGGCTCCTCCCCCACAGCGGTGCTGGGCATGCTCCAACTGTGGGCCAGGTATAAAGGCCAGGGATACAGCTCAGTATGGGCTGACCACCGGCAGGGAAGGAGCTCCTGCCTGACCACAGACTCCAGAGCCTCGGCTGCCGGAGCGAGGACTGCTGGAACAGTCGCCTCCGCCACTGCAGACCCCGAGCCGAGCACAACCGCAACGCCGACTATGACACCCAGCCCACCTACCCACTGGCGCCGCTCCCACTGCTGCTGTACCAGTCGCTGTGCCTGCCAACGCCATTGCTGCAGCCAGGAACACGTCTACAGGTGGGTCCTCTGTCGGCTGCGGGGAAGGGATAGGAGACAACCCAGGGCAGGGGGCAGGAAAAGCCCCAGCAGGCTCGGCGCATTTCGGGGACAACTCCCCACCGAGCCAGTGGTGGGAACCACCCACCACTGATAGTGCCCTGGGTTGGGGCCCAGTGGAGAGGGAGGGCCCGGGCCCCCCTACCCCTCCTTCCCAGATCCTGGAAGAAGAGTGAATTTGGGAAAAAGGGTGTGTGTATGTCAAAGAACTAGGCCTCTGGACCCGGGTGTAAAGGCTCGACCCCAGGGCCGAACTGTGCAGGGCTAGGCACCCTGCCACAAGGACCCACTCAAATCCTCTTCAGACCCCACTCCTCATTCCTGATACAGATTTTCACTCAGTGCCCCCTAACTAGGACCACAGCCAAGAGAGAGTGGCAGGGCAACCTTCCTGCTGCTCACCATCCCCTTCCAGTGGCAGGTTTTCCCTTCTACATTCCACCCTCCAAGCAAAACAAGCCTGGAAGATGCACCTGCCTGGTGGTGAACAAGCCCAGAGCAGTTCATTATTCCCCTCTCTGTCAGTGTAAGGGCATGTTCCTTTGCAGCCCCACACAGAAACTGAAAGGCTTCATGTGGGCCCGAGAAGTCAATTATATTACCGGACTACATCTGGAGGATGGACCAGGTTTAATTAAAGATAAATATCAGATGGGAAGGAGCTAGCAAGTAGCACAAAGGAAGGAATTCTGGAACAGAAGCAAGCTGCAGAAAGAATAAGAACTATGCAGTTATTTTCTGGTTACATCGGATGGATGGACCTGCTGGCGGAGGGACTGCTGACCAAATAAATAAATAAACAACCTACAGAGAGGCAAATGTATAGTAAGTCCAGTGAGGAGCTTTGGGAGAGGGCCCAAAGGAAGGTTAAAGTAGAAAGACATCCAGGCAGACTGCTAAGGAGTCTTAAGGGAGCAGACCATAGCTTCTTACCACAGGGTCCCTGTCCACAGAGGAAAGCTGTTGTAGAAACAACTGACACAAAGGGGAGGTCTATTGAATATGGACACAAGCCTCCAGTGATGAAGCCCTGAAAAGTGTTGCTCTGAATCAAACCTGCACAGCCTGAGAAGAGTCTGCAGAAGGGAGGGCCTAAAGAGGGTGTGAACATTGTTTATCTGAGTTTAGTTTATTGCACTTTTTGTTTACCCTGGAAAACACGGGATTAAACGTGACTTGGCCAGAGGGCTGAGAAGAGGAAGAACACTCCAGAACTTGAGCAACTGTTAGTGGGGGGGCGCTAGAAGAGAGAGCTGCTATGCCATGCTCCGCCATGAGGGAGAATACCAGGGATGTCAATCCTTCTACTGATGGACATTGAGTCTGTGCAAATAGGGCTTTCCTGCTTCCTTCCCACCCCCTTTCATCTGGTGAATTTCCATGTTGTTAAATGATTTCAGAGGAGGGGGAATGAGCCAAGCACCAGGTTTCTTGCTGGAATTAATTGACAAGTTCATTGTGTTGCTTTGATTTAGTTTAGTGCCCTCTAGATAGACTATTCACTGGTAGTTGTCATAGTTAGCATCAGAAAGAAATGTTCCCTCCATGGCAAACAGCATAGCATTCTTTTCTGTGCCCAGTTTGGTAATGAGATGGGTATCTGCAGTTCTGTGTTAGTTGATGTATAAGTCTGAGCTATCACCCAGTGGAGTTGAGCAGAATTGGTATAGCCAGTGCCCTATCTCTGATAGTGGCCAGCACTGGATGTGTTCATAGGAGTGTTTGGTTTGTTTTTTAATCCAGAAGTGTGAGAAATTTATTATTTGGACCATACCTGGTCACATCCCATTAATTAGATATACTAGGCAAGTTATTTGCTACTGTTACATATGAAACAGACCGGTTTAATTCTCCCAAAACTGGTGCACATCTTAAATAGCTTTCTATTAGTGCCAAGATGGTATGCAGGCTACAAAAAAGGATTAGAATCAAGTGGCTATGAGACTTGTGAACATATGGAGCTAAGTAAATTTAATCTTATTGTCCAAAAAAAAGCATCAGCTGAAATGTCAAAAATATAAATTAAAACTTTCCCTTGGCTGTGCAAGTTCCCAGATAATAATCTGCACTAAGCACTGGGTAACTATCTGGGTCAGGTATGAATCTGAAATAGAAAAGGTTTCACAATGTATAAATTGTGATACAAAATGTGTCATTGAGTGGTAAGGAATAGTGCTCAGCCAGTGGGCTATGAAGCAAAGAAAAATGGGAAACAAGCAAAGATTACAAATGTACTTGTGGTTGTTGTATTCAGCAATCGTTTGCCAGACGCTGTGGCACACATGTGGAGCCTTTCTATGAAATATACTGGAACATGCCTGCTTTCCACGCATATTTAACTGTACTCCCACAGGCTATAAACAGCAACTCCTCAAATACAATGATACAAATTCATCTCAGCACCACCTCATTATTCACTAGTATTCTTGGAGCTCTGTAAGCTGCTATGTGAATACACTATTGGGAATATAACTGGATGTGTTAGCCAGTCCTAATCTTATGGGCCACACAAGTATTTTCCTTTATTTAACTAGACATAAAGATTATATTAATACAGTTGCCCCATTTTCCTTAGCGTAGGGCTCGTGTCAGTAGGAAGGCTAGACCTGGTGTCAAATTGCAATTCAGGTTGAGTGCAACCACATTTAACTGAACTCCAGCTACTCAAAGCTCACTGGATAAATTACTCACTAACATTCCAAGGCATTCAACTGTATTCAGCTCTGTCCTGATAGTTTTAAGAATCTAAACTCTGCCAGACTGAAGCTGTGCTCTTGTGAAGTTTAGAGGCTCCACACAAGCCTGAACTTCTTTTAGAGACCTCCTGTGTTAAGATAAACTTTCGGGGAAG
The DNA here is from genome assembly GCA_032595735.1 of Pelochelys cantorii. Taxonomy (NCBI): domain Eukaryota; kingdom Metazoa; phylum Chordata; order Testudines; family Trionychidae; genus Pelochelys; species Pelochelys cantorii. The sequence goes on along the minus strand of CM064329.1, from coordinate 40,113,160 downwards.
TCAACCAACTTGCTCTACTCCTGGAAAAAGGGACATCCTGAGGCTTTCTGGGCCCTGTGCAGTAATATTAAACTAGTGCCCCTATGCTCAATGGCAACCCAGGGGAGGGGGAATGACATCTTTAGAGCTGTGATTTTATAATCTTCAGCAACACATTAATTAAATATTCTTAAGCAAATTTTAAGCTAAGGCCCTGTAGATTAACACAATACATTCAGAAAGTGACAATATATACCTGGGGCTGGCAAATGTCTGTTAAATAGGTTCATTACTATTTGAAAGGCTCTTTCACAGGTTCAATGCTCTTCCAATAGGTCACTTTTAAGTTAAACTAGATTCTTTCCAGAGGAAACAGACCCTCAGAAGAGGGACAGGAAGAGGTGGGTGGGTGAACATTAAGACCCAGTGATGCCCCAGATTTTCAGGTGCCCTACACAGCTGCTTATTCTGCATATGGGAAAGGGAAGTCATGCCTGGAAGCCCCTTTCTCGGCCTCTGGTAAGCTACTTAACTTTGTAGATTGACCAGCTTTCTGTAGCATAATCAGAAGAACACAGATACTCTCAGCCGCTCATTTTATAAAGATAGTGATGTTTCCTTAGAACTTTGTAAAAGAGGGGTTCCATTCAGTTCTCATCCTGTCTACACAAGTTTCCTCTGTAGTGCTAAATGAATAGGTTTCAGTCACTACAATACTGCTGTATAATATTGATAGATCAAAATGGCAGATAGTATCAAGGCAGAGGCGGCCTTAGGCCGATTCGTCCGATTCCCCGGAATCGGGCCCCGCGCCTAAAGGGGCCCTGCGCCCTGAACCCGGAAGTGTGCTGGGCGGCATGGGCGGCGAGTTACATGGGCTTGTGGTGCCCATGCTCCAGTATTCAGAGCCGGGGGCCCTGCTCCACCAATATGTGGAGCTGGGTCTCTCCCCCAGCCCTGCCTGGAGCAGGCCCCGGCCCCCCACCGCACGTCCTCCCACTCCAGCCCCAGCCCATCCCTGCCGTGCGCAGCTCTCAGTGCAGCTCCCCACTGCCGGCTGCTGCTGCCATGTGTGGCGTTCCCAGGTGAGCGGGGATACGCCCGGGTGTGACATGACGTCACGACCCGAGACTTTAAAACTGCTTGGCGCCGCATTGCGCTGCGCGGCCTACCTCCGGGTTCGGAGTCCAGGGACTTCTGGGGCCTGAGAGCAGACTCCGGCTCTGCAAAGTGGAAGGCAGAAGGTAAGGTAAGGTAAGGGGAGGAGGAGGAAGGGGCTTGTGCAGAGGGGGAGGGGGAAGAAAGGGGAAGGCACCAAGAGACAGGGTGGAGGAGAGACAAATGCCAGTGGGCCAAGTGCAGACAATGAGGAAAAGGGCAGGAGGGGAGGTGTCAGTGGGAGGGGGGACAGGGTGATGCTGCGAGAGGAGAGAGTAAGCGCATTGGGGGTTAGAGGGGGGAAGGCGAGGTGCTGGGAGAAGGCTTGAAAGAAGGGGTGGGCATGAGAAAGGTGGGGATGGAGCAAGTCATGTGTGAGGTCACAGAGGGGCATGAGGGGAATGGGAGCAGAGAGTGGTGAGGGGGTGGGCATCAGGGAAAAAGAGGGCAAAGGGGGCAGGGGCAGTGAGGGAAGGGGGAGGCACCAGGGGGGTGCAGGGGTAAGGGAAGGCGCAGGTGCCAGGGGATTCTGGGGGTGAAGCAGAAGGGCAGACACCTGCAGGGGAGGGACCATCATCAGAGGAGAGACGCAGGGCAGGTGTGTAGAGGGAGGTGTTAGAAGAGGGGATGAGGAGGGGCAGCTCACAAGATCAGTGTGGGGCTACTGGAGAAGTGGGCACGGGGGGGAGAGAAGGGCTGGTGGACGGGGGCAGGTCGCAGGAGGGCTGAGGGCAGTGAGAAGGGCAGGAGTCAGGACAGCAGAGGAGGGTGAGGAGTTGGGGGGCAGCAGGCACCAGGGGAGCTGATGGAGCAAGGGGAGGAGACATGGCAGCAGAGAGAAAAGGTAAAGGTTTATAAACTATTTATAAATAACTTGGATACCACAGTGGCACATCCAGACAAGCCACATGAACTCAGTACTGGTGCACAACACAGTTCATTCTGCTCAGGGGAGGAAACTCTTAGGCTATGTCTACGCTGGAGGCTTCTTGCGCAAGAACATCTTGCACAAGGGTTCTTGTGCAAGAAGTCTTGTGCAAGAACATGTCCACACTGCCATGTGTGAGCTGTGCTTTTGCGCAAGAGCATCCATGGCAGCGTGGATGCTCTCTTGCGCAAGAAAGCTCCGATGGCCATTTTAGCCATAGGGGTTTCTTGCGCAAGAAATCCCTGCTGAGCATCCACACTGCCCTCTTGCGCAAGAGAGCTCACACCTGTTAGAAAAGAGCATAGCTCTTGCGCAAGACGCCCTCTCTTACCATGCCGTACTGTAAATTTCCTTGCACAAGAGCAGGTGGGCAGTGTGGATACTCTGCGGGTTCTTGCGCAAGAACAGCTGTACTTCCGCAAGAAGTTGCGAGTGTAGACATAGCCTTAGAGGGAACACTTCCCCCAGCCTCTCTGCCCCCGAGTTAATGTCACACACATTGGGTTAATGCAATTGCAGGATAGTTGCATGAGGGGGGTTTGGTGGGGCCCAAACTAATCCCTGTTGGTAGGAGGATGGTGGGAAAAGTCCTTTAAGAGGGGTGACATGACACTTTTTACTTCTGGTCATGTGTCCATCTTGCCTGAGCGTGTTACCTCCAGAGGCCTGGTTAATGGGGGTCAGGGGACGTGGTTAATGGGGGTCGGGGGTGTGGCTAATGGGGGTTGGGGAGTGGTTAACAGGGGTCAGGGGGTGTGGCTAATGGAGCACCACCAAAAATTATACAAACCTGCTGCCCCTGCCCGGAAGTGTGCCGGGCGTGCTGCGGGAGGGGGGCGTTGGCCCCGGAGGAGGAGTGCGGCGGCTGCCTGCGCCGCAGGAGGTGTGAGTTGAGCACAGGGTTTTCCTGTGCCGTGGGGGGTGAGGGTGTTAGCTACCTCCAGGGGAGGTAGCTGGGGATTTTTTGTGTGTGGTTTTTTTTTTTTTTGCTCAACCAAAATTGCTGCGGGGCCCCATCGAAATTGTTCGAATTGGGCCCCGCATTTCCTAAAGTCGGCCCTGTATCAAGGTTTCAGTGGGAACCATACAAAAGGCAGGTTTTGGAGCCTTGCTCTGCAGATCCGCAACTGTGAAAGCTGTGGAAGCAGAGGCCCTGATAGACAAGAGGATGAGCAAACATGAGAAGCTGGCCTCCTCACATTCTCTGAACGCTGGCTGGCTAGAAAAGGCAGACAATTCTACTTCCTGTTGCTGGCTCTTCTGTAAGTGTAGAAGGAATGGTATGGACCACCCACAATGACATATGAGACAGCACTCTGGACTGGGGGATAAACCAAGGAACAGCTTATGACTTAAATAGACAAGTCAGACAACAAGCAGGAGTAAATATGTACTTGTATCCTTGTTTCCCTGGTAGGGAACTAAGGTACACCAGGTTCACATATTTGGACCCCAGAATGACTGAGGGACAGATACTGAAGGAGTGCTGGGGTAATTTGTTTGCTAGTTAAGGTGCTGCAGGATTCCTGTGTGAAATCTTACCTCCGAAAAGCCTGTAGGAAGGTTCTCCATTCCAAGGCAAGATGTAATATAGACTATATTGAAATATAGAAGCCCCTATCATAGCGGCTGACCCCGCTCATGAATAAGCCCAAAAGCTGTATCCACATCTTCCTGATATTTAGTTTGTAGAGGGATTTTTCAGGTACTCAGGATTGCCTATGAAGCCAAGCTTTGCAGCTCTGCTGTAACCATGGTTACCAGAGGGTGCACAACTGCAGATACCACACCTGTGAAAGAGTTATTAAGAATGAACAGACTGATAATAAAAGCAAAAAAAAAGATGAATTTGCCTAGGCAAAGTAGTTAGTGATCCACTTGATCCACTTACTACAGGAATTTTACAGTATTTTCTTGACTTAAAAATATATTTCATATATATATTTCCAAATGAATAACTAGCAAAGGGTAGGGAACTGCTAAGAGGGAAATGCCATGGTGTATAGTACCTACTGAACGTAGAATCTGGTGCTTCTTTTTGTTGATATTCCTTGCTTTTACAAAATTCCTGTTGAAAATACTTCCCCTTTTCCATGTTTGATGCATCACTACAGGAGGTAGTATGATGAGTTGCTTCAAAGATCTCACACTGTTCCATGATGTGATAGAACCAGGTTAACTGAAAGCAGTCTGAGGTGATTCATCACAAAGCAATGTATCAGCCTGTCAATAAATCATCTCTTGTATCTGTAGTTGAAAAAAATCATTTTTGAGAATAAAAGAAATGTGATTTTTGCTTGGATGCCCATAATAAAATTTCAGAGTTCACAGTCTAAGTTTCTCTGAAAAATTACTCACAGAAAGCTGGCTATCTTCAAATGTATGCTGATTTAAAAAAAAATAAACAAATTTGTATGTAGGGGGGAGAGACTCTATACCCATATCTATACAAATCCACTATCTTTACCAGAGTTTCACTTCCTGGTTTTACACAACATAACTGAGTGGAGAATCAGGTGCACAGTTTAAAAAATAAACTTCTCCATTGCACGACCCTCTTACTGTTTATTTTGTCTACACAGAGAATCTGAAGCAACCTTCCTATCCTTACAATTAACATGGGCAGTCAGTATTTCTCACCTTTTGGTGTAACTATTACAATAAGCAACCATTAAAACTGATTATTAAAATGTAGCACGGGTTTCTCTTATAATGGGACAAGTTATTTAAACTCTGCCTCATTAATAGAACTCTGTCTAAAAAGAGGGAAACCTCACATATTTCTCTCATGTTAGGAGACTCTGGTAATTTTTTTTTATTTGTTCTGATTTCCTAAAAGGCTAGTAGACTTTGCTAGGAATTTGGGACACTATTGTTTTAAAAGGTGTTGACCATAAAGTCTTTGTTTTCAATTGCATGCCTAACATGCGTATACACTTAATGAAGTTGTGTTCACTGTCCAAAGTGTTCCAGACTCAAATGGTCTTCTAGCTGCATAAGGTCCTTGTGTTTATGCTTTTGTTTGATACGTACATGTAATCAGTAGTAACTGCAAATACAAATTGGGCTCACATTTCTGATTGCATTTGTATAAAAAAAAACCCTGTACCTTCAAGGATTATGCAAGAAACCAGAGGAACTACGTACTTAGATGGAGTACGGTATTACTCAGTAAGAGTGGCAAAAGTTGGTCCAAAATATATTCCTAAATATTTAGCCTTTATTTACCTGTTCTTACTGTATTTTACCTCAGCTGAAGTCACCATGTCCTGCAGTATCGCAAGCAGTGACTATGGAGGTGATTGTGATGTCACAACCAGGAGACAACGTCTTCAGATGAGGAACAAGCAACAGGAACAGATCAGCTCAGAAGAAACAGAGGTCATGTTATATCCCAGATAAATAAAAGCAAAAGAAGAAAAATACAGAAAGTGATGGTGTAGGCAAAAATGCTTCCGAACAGAACGTCTCTAAACCTTTTTCTATAAGGAATTAGCAAGTCTTCATTTCAAAGTGTCCAATTTGAGTACAGTCTGTTAAATTAAAGGCAAAACTCAGCAGCAGCATTAACTCTGGAACAATAGAACCTCTTAACAGTGGGAGCAGGCTCAGGTTTTTGATGTTGATGTTATTAAATAGCAGTATTGTTTGATCTGTCTTTGTTTCTTATTTTTTCTCCTTTCGATAATAAATCCATTACAGTCTTCATTTCTTTTCTTCAGCCATTTAAATAAGAATCATTATATCTGGTCAGTCCAATGGACCATCCTGGCTTTTGACTGTGGCCACTGCCCAGTGCTTCAGAGGGTATGTCTAAATTGCATTCCTCCTTCGAGAGAGGAATGCAAATGCAGACAAACGAAATTACAAATGAATGAATTTCCCATGCTTCATTTGCATAATGGCGGCCAGACGCTTTTCCGAAATAGTGTGTTTCAAGAAAAAAAGGGGTTATTTCGAAAAGAAAGGGTTATTTCAAAGGAAGGGTTTCTTTTTGAAATAAACCCGTTTTTTTTCTCGAAATATGCTATTTTGGAAAAGCGGCCGGATGACATTATGCAAATGAAGCGCAGGAAATTCAAATCTGCGCTTCATTTGCAATTTCGTTTGTCTGCATTTGCATTCGTCTCTCAAAGGAGGAATGTAATGTAGACATACCCAGAGAGAATGAACAGATCAGGGCAATCTATCAGTTGATCCATCCCCTGTCATCCAGTCCCAGCTTCTAGCAGTCAGATGTCTAGGGACTCTCAGAGCCTGGGATTGTGTTCCTAACCCTCTTAGCTAATAGCCATTGATGGACCTGCTTTCCACAAACTTATCTAATTCTTCGTTTAACTGATTACACATTTGGCCTCCACAACATTCTCTGACAATGCATTCCAAAGGCTGACTATACACTGCATAAAGTAGTACTTCCTGTGGTTTCTTTTAAACTTGTCACTTATTAATTTCTTTGGGTGAGCCCTAGGTTTTTATGTTGTTTGAAGGAGTAAATAACACTTCCTAATTCAATGTCTTCACACCAGACTTGATTTTATAGACCTCCAGCATATTCCCCCTCAGTTGACTCCTTTCCAAGATGAATAGTCCTGGTCATTTTAATCTCTTCTGAAAAGAAAGTTGTTCTATACCTCTAATCACTTCCCTGCATTTTTCAAATTCTAATGTATTTTTGAGATGGGACACCCAGAATTGCACACAGTATTCAAGATGTGGCCGTAACAGATTTATATAGTGGCATTACATTTTTGTCATCTTATCTCTTTCCTACTAGTTCCTAGTTTCTGTTTGCCTTGACTGCTGCTTCACATTGAGCAGCTATTTTCAGAGAACTAGCCACAATGGTGTCAAGATCTTTGACTGTTAACAGCTAATTTATACATACAAGACGATGGAGACTACTTGGGATTGTGTTTTCAAAGTGAATAACTTAACATTTATCACACTGAATTTCATCTGACATTGTGTTACCCGGTCACCCAGTTTTGTGAGAGCCCTTTGTAATTCTTTGTAGTCTGCTTTCGACTTACCTATCTTGAGTAATTTTGCATTATTTGCAAACGTTACTACCTTACTGTTCACTCCTTTTCCAGGTCACTTATGAATATGTTCAATAGCACTGGTTTCAGTGCACATCCTTGGGGAATCCCCGTTATTTATATAGAGAAAGCCCTGAAAATCCACAGATATCGGCTTTATATCTATAGGTATCTGCATCCACGGATGTCAATGCAGATATCCACAGCTCATTTTTGTAGCTACCATGTTAATACAAATTTTGTATCTGTGCAGGGCTCTATTTACCACTATCCATGTGAAAACTGATAGCTTATTCCTATATTTTGTTTCCTATCTTATGAAAGGATCTTCCCTCTTATCCCATGATTTATTACTTTAGGAGCATTTGGTGGGGGACCTTGTCAAAGACTTTCTGAAAGTCCAAATACATTATATCAACTAGATTACTTTTGTCCACATGCTTGTGAACAATCTCAAAGAATTCTAATATGACACATGATTACCCTTTCCAAAAGATGTGTTGGATGTTCCTCAATGAATATGTATTTAATCATACTGTTCTTTACTATAGTTTCAACTAATCAGCTGGTACTGAAGTTAGGGTTACTGGCCTTTAATTGTCAGAATTACTTCTGAAGCCTTTTTTAAAAATGAGCATCACATTAGCTATCCATCAGTCATCTGATACAGAGAAGGGTTTTACTGGTAGGTTACATACCTCAGTTATTAGTTCTGCAATTTTCATGTGTTCCTTCTGAACTTTTTTTGGATGAATACCATCTGGTCTTGGTGACTTACGGTTCAATTAATCAACTTGTTACACGACCTCCTCTAGTGATACTTCATTCCAGGACAGTTCCTCAGATATGTCATCTAAAAATATGGCTCTGGTGTGCAAATCTCCTTCACATTCCTACTCTACCAGTCGAAGTAATTAAATCAGCTTGTCCGCAATGGCCTTGTCTTTCTAATTGCTCCTTTAGCACTTTGATCAACCAAGAGCCCTACTGACTGTTTGAGAGGCTTCCCTACTCAACAAAACATGTTATTAATGTTTGTGTCTTTTGCTTGTTTAGATTCAAATTCTTTTTTGGCCCACCTAATTCTACCCTTATATTTGACTTTGACAGAGTTTATGAGCCCTTCTGTTTTCCTCAGTGGTATTTGACTTTCCACTTTCAAAGAATGCTTTGTTTGGGGCTGGAGGTGTTTCCTCTCACCCACTCTTTCACTTTGTTTAGCCACAGTGGCATCTTCCTGGTCCCTTTACTGTCTTGCTGGTATTTCACTCTTGTCATTCTTCCTTTTAATTTTCATTTAACTATCCTCCTCACTTTTCTGTAGCTCCCCTTTTTGAAGTTAAATGCTACTAAGGGTGGGCTGCTTTGGTATTCCCTCCCCACCCCTATTAGGATGATAAATTTAATTAGAGTCTCTATTATTGAGTGGTTCATCTATATTCACCTCGTGGCAAGTTTCTGTGTACCGCTTTAGGACTAAATCAGGAATTGTCTCTCCCCTTGTGGGTTCCAGCACTAGTCCCAAGAAGCAGTCATTAATTGTATCTCTGAATCCTGTCTTCAGGTGATATGTTCCTAGTCAATATGGGGATAGTTGAAAATCCCCATTATTACTGGGTTTTATTGTTTTTGTAGCATCTCTAATCACCATGAGCATTTCCCAGTCACCATCACCATCCTGGCCAAATGGTTGGTAGTATATTCCTACTGCTATTCTCTTCTTCAAGCATGGAGTCTCTATCAGTAGAGATTCCGAGTTACAATTTGATTTGTTTTAAGATTCTTGTTATATGAGCCTTTGCTTTCTCTTGCATATTGTGCCGCTTCCCCACCAGCACTCTGTCATTCCTACCCCCAGGTCTACAATAGGGGATACATTCAAATTAAGATACACAACTTCAGCTACATTAATTGCGCAGTTTAAGTCAAAGGATCTTAACTTGAATTTTGGCTCCATCCACACTGGGGGAAGTCGGAGGGAGCACACTCTCCCATTGACTTCCCTTACTCCTTGTAGAAGCAGGTTTACCAGCACCAACGGGAGTGCCCTCGCAGTTCGAATTAGCATGTCTTCACTAGACCCACTAATTCAAACCCCAGAAGATCAACTGTGGCTGCTTCGATCTTATCTGTCGTGTAGACATGGCCTACATGTTTTCAACTCTAGTGTTATTGTTCCCATTGATTATCATTGTGCCACCAACTTTCTATGATACCTATTATATCAATATCCTTATTTAATAGCAGGCAGTCAAATTCATCCATCCTAGTATTTAGGCTTCTTCAATTTGTATATAAGCACCTGTAAAAGTTTCTCAATATTTAGTTGACTGCCTTCAAGTGATATAATTGAATGGGACTTGGACTATATCGCCTCAGTTCCTACCTGTGCTTTGTAAATTTCCATCCTCTCCTCTTTAGTAAAATATCAAATATCCCCTTTCATAAACACTCCCTTAAGGGTTGTATCCATCCAGATTGTGTGCTCTTCTGTCAGCTTTCCCCCAACTCTTAGTTTAAAAACTCTTCTGACCCCTTTAATTATACACACCCGCAATTTGGTTCCATTTTGATTCAGGTTGTGCCCATCCCGCCTGTTTAGGCTCCTCCTTTCCCAAAATGTTCCACTGTTCCTAGTAACCCTAAATCCCTCTGTTGGACATCATCCTCTCATCCATGCATTGAGACCCAGCAGTCCAACTATCTAATGGACCCCATGTGCAGAACTGAAAGCATTTCAGGGACTATTACTGTAGAGGACCTGGACTTCAAGTTCTTTCCTGGCAACCTATATTTGGCCTCCAGGACCTCTCCCTATATCATTATAGGTTGAACCTCCCAAATCTGGGACTCTCTGGTCTGGGAACATCTGTGGTCCAGCAAGGCCATGGATGTTGCTGGACCAAAGAGCCCCAGGAGTGGGAGACAGCCAGGAGAACATGGGGTCTGCAGAGTCCCAACTGGGCCAGCAGTGAGTAGGCAGGGGATCCCGGCATCAGCAGGGCCAGGCGACATCGGAGAGTCTCCACCCTGTCTGAGGAACCCCCAGTGTCAGTGGGGTCAAGCAGCCGGAGAACCTCTGGGAGCGAGCAGGGCTGGTGGTGGCTGGAGAACCCTGGGAACCCCTCAGTTGCAGCCAAGCTGGGATGGCCAGGCAGCCCTGACCAGGAAACTGCTGGTGGCAGCGGGGCCACGCAGCAGCCAGGGAACCCCAGCAGCAGGGCCAGGCAATAGCCAGGGAGTCCCAGCCCCAGCAGGGGAATCCCTGGTGGTAGCAGGGCTGGCCTGGTGCCCTGGACGGGAAACCCCAGGAACCCTGGGACACCCCTGGCAGCAGTGGGGGCAGTGGTGGCTGGGCGGCCAGGGGTGGCGAACCCTGAGGAATCCCTGTAAGCAGCAGGGCTGGTGGCATCCAGGAAGCCCTGGCTGGGGAACCCCTCGCAAGACACGATGCAACCAGCAGGCAGCAGGGCGGGGAGCCTCAGCTGGGCCAGCTTCAGTGGAGCAGCAGCAGGGTGGGGAATCCCAGCCTTAGGAGCCCCAGGGAGAGGAGCCAGCAATGGGGCAGCCAGCAGAGGATCATTGACCTCCCCTGGTCCGGCAGACTCTCTGGTCTGGGACGGCCCAGGTCCAGACAAGGGAGGTCTCACCTGTCATAACTGCACGTCCCATGACTACCGGCTCTGTCTCGGCACTTCAGATACATCTTTCTAGATGTCTCGAAAGACCTTCAACATTTGCACCAGGCAGGCAATTTACCATACAGTTCTCCTGGTCATCACAAACCCAAGTATCTACATTTCTAGTGATCAATAATGTTCTCAACAGCATTGAGGCTGTCCCATAAGGGATGGAATCGCTCTCCTGTGTCCCAAAAAGTCTTGTCTGTGTTCCTCTGTCTTTCTTAACTCCTCCAGGTAAGCCACTCTGATCTTAAGAGCCTATACTCTGAGGGCCACGAGCTGCCTGCACCAAATGCACACACATGCCACCTGCCGACTGTTACCCCAAAAATATTCTCACTGGAGACCACCCAGGGTTACACTAGTATGGGTTTATTTCCACTAAGTAAAAGTAAAGAGGTGAAAGCAGCCACCAAAGGTTTAAACTAAAGAAGATAGAACTCTCTCTCTCTCTCACACACACACACACACACACACACACACACACAGACAAGCAAGCAAGCACACACCCCTCCATTCATTCACTCACTCATTCACACCCATTCATTCCTGCCCTCAGGCACTCACACACTTACACAGACATATGGGTTGCAGAAGGAGCCAAGGCATGTGGATCCTGGAGGGTCTGTCTGCTCATCATGGCTGGCGAAGCTGGTCAGGAGGAGAGACACTGAAGAGGAGCTTCTCAGGAGCAGGGGAAGGAAAAAGGAGAGAGTCTCACATGTCTCTTTATATAGTGTCTGAATGGCTCCTGTGACTCATTCACCTTGTCATCAGGGAGCACGCCCAGACTTCCCTTTATCCAGCAGAGAGCATGCCCATACTGTGATGACTCACTGAAATGTGCTCCATTGTTCCAAGCCTTCTTCAAACACACTCTCACATTCACACTCTCTCTCCATTCACTCAGGAGAGAATGCAGCTTAGGGAAAGTTACAAGCAAGGTGGCTGCATCTTACAAAGATTATAAAGTTGCAGTTTACAGTAAATTTGAGAGGTACACAGATTACAAAGATTGACAAGGATCACAATAAGTTGCAGTTTAAAACCTTAGACCTTACAGTTTGGTGTAGCTTTAGAAAATCCATGTATATAAATCTAGTAAGCTCAGGAGGAGGTTTTTTTATGCAACACCGACAAGGCAAGTAATCATACATACTGCATTCCATGCAATAAACTGGAGAACCCCTATTCTGCTGATGTACTCTTACCTGCATTATTTTTATTCCTGCAAAAGTGGGGGGAGTTGTTTATTTGTGGGTTCTTTCTTTGAGGAAATATTGGGCCTAGTTTAAAGAATGTACATTGGGCTCATCTATCTCTCTTGCTTCCTGGAAAAACACCCCTGTTAGCTGGTCAGCTACAGGCTGGCTTTTTAAACCCATGTTCTCCCAAGGTAGTCTTACCCCTTCATCATAGTGTCCTAAAGGGATTAGGGATGAAAGGTTGGTAGTCTAGAGCCTTATTAGGAAGCTCTCTGCCTTGCCTCGCTGGCTGTTAGGTGCTGCATACAAACCACAGTCTAAACTTCAATCAAACAGGTACAAAACAAACTCATCACAAGGGCTTCATTGCCACTCCTCCTTCACATGAAGAACTCCATTGCAAAACTCCTCTGTTTACTATTCCTGTTTGCTGGCTCGCCAGGTTATTTTTTCTCTTTCTCTAACATTTTTCTGCTGTCTTTTTCAAATGAAACATTCTCCTCTATCGTTAAGTCCGCAGGTAAAATTGAACTGGATTTAGAAAGTGTCAGAGCTGTGCTAAAGGCCTGGTTATTTAGTAACCATTAAATAATTAAGAGGCAGCAGGGGCAGTTTGTTATAGCTCTTGTCAAGAGTGGGAACTGATTTCCATGTCACAAACATTAATCATAAGCAACCTGCCTTCTGATTGACACTTGAGGACTGAGTATTAGTTCTAACGTGCCTTGAGGAAAATACATAGGAAATGCATGCCGTTAATAAAAACGTTCCAGCTTAAAATCCCATTACAGAGTTAAATAATTTCATTTTCTTTTCATGCAGCTGCCTTTGCATTTTTTGTGATAATGAAAATGAATTGATTGAGTTGGCTTCAGATAGTTGACAGGCTGATATTGCAGTCTGCTCTCTATGCGTGAATGTCACCACTGCCCTCTTTAATCTCAAATCAGGGGCCTAGTATACTCCTACTGCCTGGAAAAGGATGGTATCATCCCCAAGGAGACTGCATTTCTCTCCACGGGTTTCCCACAGAGTTTGGAGAGTGGAAGAAGCATGGGCCAGATATGGAGCAAGCATGTGGCTGATGAATCCATGATTGCATGGATTCCACATCTGGTCCCCACAAAGAGAATCCTCTAGACTCCTAAGGGGTACTGTTTCCATAGGGCTCCCTGGATTTCTTCCCCATTCTAGTCACTTTTGAGATCTCCAGTATGTTGTCAGTTAGACAGAAGACAGATCCTCATTAACTCTAATGGAGCTATGATAATCTGCACCAGCTGAAGATCTTCCCCAGGGACACTTTGGTCTTACTTTCATATCAACACGTAGCATTTCCCTCTCTGTTGCTGATTGGGAAGGAAACAGGGAGACCTGGAGACAATGTTAGAGCAACAGAGGGAGGGAGCCTCGGTGGCTTGTTTACACAGTGGGTAAATGAGCGCTATAGGGATGTGATTTTCAAAGTACATTAACTTATTGCCCACTAATATGTTTATGCAGACCCTGCTGGTGCTCACTAAGGGTATGTCTACACTGCAGAGTTATTTTGAAAAAAACAGCCATTTTTTTCTGAAAATACTCCAGTTATGTCCACACTGCAATTGTGTTATTTCAAAAGAAAATCGAAAAACAGAGGGGTTTTTCTGACATTGGTAAACCTCTTTCTACAAGGAAGAAGGCTTTTTCCAAAAGAGCTCTTTCGGAAAAAGGTGTGTGTGGACAGGGAAGATGGAGTTTTTTCTGAAGAAGAGGGAAGAGGAAAAAGCACAGGTCCCCTGGTGGCCATTCTGTTCATAGCAATCATTGCTTATATGCAAGATAGCATCCAGACTGAATGGACGCTATCTGTTGAAAAAGCAGATCGCTTTTTCAATGAGCTTGGGCAGTGTGGATGCTCTCTTTCAGAAGAAGTTTTTTCGGAAGATCTCTTCTGGAAACGCTTCTTCCGAAAGAAGCCTGCAGTCTACACGTAGCCTAACAGTTTCCTTCCTACTAGTGTGCTATAACTTAGTACTACATTAAAGCACACAAAGGAAGTGCACACCAGCAGGGTCTACATAGACCTATGTGCAACACAAATGCAGTTTGGAAAATCACATCCTAGTAGTTAAGACTTCAGTTACATTGAACATCAAGGATAGCATTCAGCCTGTGTTAGCTCTAGAATTGGGAAAGACCAGTCAAAAGCACAGTATTTTCAGTTCACAGAAAGCTGGGTAAACTTTTCTTCAGTTTTGCTGATTGTAAGTTTTCACCTGCTGAATTTTGCCCTTCTTTTGCTTGTAAATTAACCGATGAAGTGAAATTAAGTCAAAACTACCAAATTTCCCCTAATCTTATATTTAAAATGCATTAAATTATTGGGACTTTGTAAAGAAATAAATGAGACCGACTAGGAAAGCTCTTCCAGCACACGAAGCATCTTCCCAGCTGTTGTTTCAGTATCATCAGGCCCTCATCCAGAATCCACTCATGCCTGGTTAGGATTCATGCTTCCCACTTCCTAACCATTGCCATTCAGTACTACTGTGGTTCAGATTTGGAAATGGGACTAGGAAAACTTGTCAAGTGTATGGAACGAATCAGCACTTCCCACACCTTTCAGGCTGAGAGTCTTAAAAGTTATTTTTGTTTGCATTAATTAAAAACTGCAACGTCCATCATAAAGTGAAAATAAGAGAAAAAATTGATTTGCAATTCATCTTTCAGGACATGATTAAATTAAGGACACTGTTGAATGGCTACCTGGGTTGAGCAGGCTTTGGCAAAGGACAGAACTGGGTTAGTTCTGGCAGAGTTCAAGACGTATTAGGTTGAATGGCTCCTGATCAAGAAACTTAGGCCATGTCTACAGTCCAGATAAGATCGAATCAGCCACAGTCAATCTTCTGGGATTTGAATTAGTGGGTCTAGTGAAGACACACTGATTCAAACTGAGAGGGTGCTCCCATTGATGGCAGTAGTCCTTTTTCTACAAGGAGTAAGGGAAGTTGAAGGGAGAGTGTGCTCTCCTCAACCTACCACTGTGTGGAGGACATCAGGGGTATGTCTTGAATACATTGTTTTTTCAAAAAAACTGCCCTTTTTTCTAAAAAACTTCACCTGCGTCCACACTGCAATCGCATTCTTTTGAAATTAAAACGAAAGAACGCAGGGGTTTTTTGACATTGGTAAACCTCAAATTACAAGAAAGAATGCCTTTTTCGAAAGAGCTCTTTCAAAAAAAGGCATGTATGGAAGCAGAACAGGGACATTTTCAAAAGAAGAGGCAATCGAAAAAAGCACAGGTGCCCTGGTGGCCATTCTGTGAATAGCACTCAGAGCTTTCTTTCGAGAGAGCGTCCATGAAGTCTGGACGCTCTCTTTCAAAAAAGCAGATCACTTTCTCGATCCGGTTTTGAGGTGTGGATGCTCTCTTTCAAAAGACGCTTTTTCAAAAGAGCTCTTTCGAAAAAGCTTCTTTCAAAAGAAGCTTGCAGTCTAGACGTACCCATTATAATTTGAGTTCAGAAGCTGTGACTTAAGCTACGCAATTAACATAGCAGAAGTTGCGTATCCGTTCTAAATAACTGATTCCCTAGTTACAAACTCTGCAAGCAGAATGTAATGATCTTGCAGGTGCCAGCAGTGACATCCATAAATTCTGAAGTGGCTGAAATTGTTTCTCTTTTTCACCCATCTAAACAAACATGGAAATTAAGCATAAACCGCTGGCACCGGCTGAGGATCTGGATCTAATCAGCAAAGCTCCCCTGAGCAACCCTGATTTCCATCAGAAGTCCTTGTACTCAAGCATCAGGAAATTTGAAAAGCTAATTTTGCTGTCACAAACGTTAACTCAGCGACACTGTGCATTTGTCGTATTTTATCTTCAGCCCTTCCTCATTAAAGGTAAACTCTCATCCATCAGGTGTTACACGCTTTGCAAAAGCAAATTAGTGTTGGGTTTACAGCGCTTCAGTGTAAACACCATAAATATATTACGCTACTAGGTTTTTATAAAGATCTGGATCCTGAGCGGTAACCTTAATTCATAGCTCAAGCCTTGGTGCAGGTCTCTTGTTCAGTGCAGCTGAGATGACAGGGGAAGGCAGCTCAAAGCCACTGTTGCACACTCCTGCTCCTTGGGGCTCCTGGGACCACTTTGGCCCTTGACATAAATTAGAGCAGCCTCTGGATATGAAGAGCCATTGTGAAGCATGCTCTGGTAACAGTCCACCTGTGACACTGGCCAGCATCCCATTCCTGGGATTATAGTATGTCATGGAGATTTCCTGTATAGTATAACTGGGGTTATAGTATGTCATGGGGATTTCCTGCTGGGCTGCTAGAAGCATGCAGAGCAGTCTCATTGGGGCCAGAGATCTGGTCCTTTAAGTTAACCTAGCTCTGTAATATTTCTTCCCCATTCTTAAAGATCACTGATTTGACAGCTCAGTGTAGCCAAGCAGATGATCAGTTATTCTTAGCCTCTAACAATGGAAACCTTTCTGCACTGGGAGTTTCCTGGCTTTGCCAGGAGCATTGGGCATGCTAGAGATACAGGATCAGGCTCTCATAGTGTAGCTCTTCAGCTCGTCTATCTACAAGCCTTGTGCTTGTCTCCAAAGATTATGTTTGAGACCTGGAAATGTTACCACCACACTGGCATCCTTACAAGAAGGAATAACAAAATTGGGTCAGTTAAGAATACTGAGCACAGATGGCACCTTTGCAATAGGCCCTTGTGCAATTCTTAAATTAGCAAAAATACATCAGGGTGTTGAAAACATAGTGGGCCAAAGTGAACTTTTCATTATACTCAGGACGGAAAGCTGAAAATAAGGGCAAAAATTGATTCACTGAAATCACCTGCTCTGTGTCCTTACAATGCTGGCTGCTTATATTTGTGATGACTCTGTTAGCAGGTCTTTCTAACAGGAAGAGTCATAACTCTGCTTAAAATAAGCTACTCAATTTGCGCTACGCAACTTATTTCGATTGTATTTCGAAATAGCATCTTTCAAATAAGCTGCCCATTATTTCAAAATCTATTTCAAAATAACGGGCTGCTTTAGCAGATGTGGAATAGCTATTTCGGTATATTTCCTGTATCCTGAAATAGCTCCGCGGTGTCGACATGCCCAGAATGTCCCTCTTTTTGCCTTTGGTTTTTGATTATCTTTCAGTGTCTTATTTGGGGACGTTTTTAAAAAGACACTTGTTTAAAACCAGGATCTCTACCCATAATTCTAACCTTCAACCATCTCTGAAATGAATTCGATTTTATCAGAAGTGTGGAAAAACTTAAACACTGTTTCCTGATCTCCAATGGCAGAAACTCCAATGGCTAGTATGTAATTCTGGGACTTTCCCAGTAACAGTACACCAGAATTCTTGGAATGTTCAACTCCTGCTCAATCTCTAGCTTCCTGGGCGGACAGGTGCAATCTGAGGTGACAGTTCTGGGGGATCCACATGGGAGGAGATAACAGTGATACCGACAGCACCACCAACTATGAGAAGAGGGTTGCGGAATGTTCTGGGTAGTAAGGAAGGATGTAAAGCCAGTCCCTCAAAAACAGTACTCACAGGGCAAAGGATAGGAGTCTTCCTTACTGGAAACATACTAGCAGATCCAGTCTTCTTTATAATTTAAGCCTCATATGCTTAGTCCTCACTTAGGACGCGTCTACACAGCAGGGCTTAACTCGAAATAAGCTACGCAAATTGAGCTATGTCAATTGCGTCGCTTATTTCAAAATAGCTTATTTTGAGTTTTGCTGTTGTCTACACAGCACTTATTTTGAAATAGAGCATTCTTCCTCCTACTTCCCTTATTCCTCATAAAATGAGGGTTGCAGGAGTTGGAGTAAGAAATTCTCCAGCTTGACTATATTTCGACATTATGTTGAAATAACTGCTGGCTGTGTAGATGTGGACTATGTTATTTCAAAATAACGGTAGTACATAACGATAATACACGTACTTCAAGGGTAGTGTTACTTTTCTTTTTATATGATTTCTCATTAAATAAACATCATAAGCATTGGTCCTTGTTAATTATTCCTTGTTTTAATATATTTTCTTCCACACCTATGGACCGTTACAAATTTTTTTTTTTAGCTAGGTTTTTTGTTTGTTCTGGTGGTGCACATCCACACACTACATCAATATTGGGGTTGCACATAAGAAAGTTCAACCCGCCCAAAAGAAAATTCAACCTGCCCAAGAATGGAAAATATTACAGGGAACACTAGCTAAAACTATGTTCCACATAGTCCTGCTTCTGCATATGGTGGATCAGAATACAATCAAGGAAGAAGTGTGACAGAGTGCACCTAAATCGCACTGGAGATATCAAAGTAGAATGGCATTTAGGGCTAGATCCCTAAAGAACTAAGATATTTCCTCATTTAGCGTAGCAGTATCTAATTTCTGCTCATTGGAATCCACAGGCCTGAATTAGGTGCCTTGGCTTCCTTCTGATTTAGGGGAAGCATTAATAGATGAGAATGGGATCAACAAAAGCCAACACACAGACTAGGGGGCCACTTTAGCTAGTCAGTAGGAAATGCTATCATCATGTTACTGTGGTCCTCTCACCCCTTTCTAACTTTCATCCCAGGGGTTAGCGCACTCACATGGGCTATGGAGATTCAGGTTCTGCTCCACATTCAGCCTAATATGCATATTTTTCATCTTTTGTTGCATTTCTTTTAAATTTGGCTAAAGAAAAGCTACTGATTTTGTCTGGTATTTAATTTATGGGTAAGGCATCTAGAGAACAGAATAGGCCCTTTTCCACACATACACATGCATTTGCTGTAATAAACTAAAAGAAATGAAATTTAAAGCAAACATGGATTTCATTCACTGGCAAAAATACAACATGTAGTTCATCAGAGTCTTATTATGGTGAAAGGGATATAAAAAAATTCTGTTCCTTCAAGATGTTTAAAACTTGTAGCCATTTATCTTCACAAGTTGTTTTTTCTTGTGACATATAGTTGGTAATTTGTTCTAGAGGCAGAATCAATTCTTTAATTAAGGAAATTCATGTGCCTTGTGCAGTAGGAACAGTATCCAAGCTCCAGTAGTTTAAAAGAGATTTTTTTTCGCCAGCAGTAATGAAGTGTGTACAGTTTCCAGGTGGCTGTGGCAGGCTTTTTATTCCTGGTTTAATTCTCATCAGGTGAGCCAAGCACAAAGGAACATTGCTCATTAGGCTATGTCTACACTGGAAAGGTTTGGCAATTAAGGTGCTGTCAACATGCAAAACTCTCCAAAAGTGAAAACTGGTCAAACCAGTTTTTCTGCCTCCCATTGTAGACATTTCATGGCCACATTGCTAGCACCCCCTCAACAGACAGAGCAAAGCAATTGTGGGTAAGCATCCTACAGTGCAGTGTTGTGGGAAGGCAGAGTTGACCTCTTGGAATTCCCATGTAGCTCTGTGAGTTTTCCAAGGTGAGCAGTGTCTAAGCAGCACAACAGTCTCCCCAGCCCTCCCCGTGCAGCAGCAGTCTGTGTTCCTAGCAGGGCAAAACAGGAGCATTCCAATAATTTGTGCTTTGTTTGCTTCTCAAATAGAGCAGCTCACATAGCTGTCAGATACTTACTGGAGCTTTCAAGGGGGAGGGAGTGCATTCCTGCAGGGGAACAGAGATCACAAAACACCAAGCAGAGCCACCAGGCAGGCATTGTGGGATTCTGGAGGAAGCCAATTCTCTCAACAAAACAAACGGCAGAGTTCAGGCAAGCTCTTTGTCGACAATAAAGGGAGGGGGGGGGAAGAAAAATGTCTCTCACAGGGCAGGAAATTTCTTGTTGCCAAAACTGGGTGTTTTTCCTGACAAAAGACACACTGCAGTGTAAATGCTCTCACTGTTTTGTTGCCGAAAGGCTGTTTTTTACAACAAAATGTGCCAGTGTAGACTAGGCCTTAGACAAAAGCTCCATAGGTCTGAATCCAAAATCTGCAGATGTGTGGACAAAGCCAATCTATATAAAGGAGCTCCAGCAGGTCAATTTTTCAATAGTGTATGCATCTGCCTGATTCAGGCATGCAAGTCCCACCAAGTATGAAAAATGGGAGTTGTATGTGCACATGTTGAAGTGGATGATAAATCCCTGGTTTGCATGAGCAGATTGGAGGACATTTGAACTGAAGTCACTGAGTGTGCATCTATACTGCACCGGGGTTTTTTCTGAATAACGACTATTATTCTGGAAACACAATACTAGTGTCCACACTGCAATTGCATTATTTCAGCAGAAAGTCGAATGAGTGGCTTTTTCCAACAGCAGTAAACCTCATTCCACAAGGAATAAGCCTTTTTCCAAAAAAGTTTTGTTGGAAGTAGGCATGTATAGACCCTCCACTGCTGCTATGTCAAAATAGCCACTCACCAGGGCCATTCTAAAGTTATTCCTCCTCAGTGTCTCCTGGGGCTCTAAGTTGAGACAGCGCGTGCACCTTAGGGGAGCCTGCCTCAGACTAATTTTGAGGTTTCCCTGTAGTGTGGATGCTCTATTTCAAAATAAGTTTTTCCAGAAGATATCTTTCGGAAAAGCTTATTCCAAAAGAAGCTTGCAGTGTAGATGTACCCTTACATGTAAAAATGCACGTGTTTTAGAAAATCTGGCACCATAATTGTCATAAATGTGTAAATTCCTGCTAAACTTTGTTTCCATTCCCCCTTGGATATTGAGCTGGGCCATCAGAATATCCTTTATACATCTAGTTATTATCTATAAGGCCCAAAAGGATGGGCTGTCTTTTTTCAGAAGACGAAAATATTCCATGATAAATTTGCCTTTAATAGAAGACATGTAACTTATCCCAAGAGACTAGAATGATAAGTATCTTATAAAAGCTTGTAATAATCATCTTCAATTTATCAGTTGTCTCTAAAGGAGAAAAATGGCATTTAGCAGATGAGGACAGAAAAAATGCTATTAGTCAAAACTCTGTATAGTTAAGTAGGTCATTCAAGTCTTATAATAATCTCTAGTATCCGGAAAAGGTGACGACAGTGGTGGGCAGTAATACAGATGAGAAACATAGGATGTCTGAATCTTTTGCAGCACTCAAAGGCCAATGAAATCTTGAACCTCTCTAGAATAAATCTTAAACACATGATCAAATATGTAAAGTCAAGGTATGTATGTGAAATAATATGACATCCCTCGTCTTTAATTACCTGCTTTTCAAGCCTTTATGATAGGTTACACAGCCATAAGTAGTGCACATGCTGATTACTTGTCTTTATTTGCATGGTGGCTGTAACCAGTTCTTTATTCTCCTTTTGTATTAGTCACTATAGGCCTCAAATCGGTTGTGAAAAGTGACTTAACTAAGGGAGTGTCTACACAGCACCCTAAAGTCGAAATAAGATATGCAATTTGCACTATTCAAATTGAGTATCTTATTTCAATTCTATTTTGAAATAGCTTATTTTGAAATTTGGCATGTCTACACAGTGCCAAATTTTGAAATAACACCCTATTTCGAGACATCCCTTACCCCTTGTAGAATGAGGGTTACAGGGATGCTGAAATAGCACACTCATTATTTCAAAAAATATTTTTAAATAACCGGCAGCTTGTTAAGACATGGGTTAGCTATTTTGGGATACCTCTAGTATCCCGAAATAGCAGCACAGTGTAGAGAGCCAAGGGATTCACAGGAGTACTTTCCTCCTTACACATCTGGGCAGCAGGTAAAGACATTTGTTTGTATCAGCAACTGTCCACTAAACATAAGAATAATGTAGCCTAAAGTCGACAATATTCAATGGAAATGATACAATTATCACTCATAATACTAATGGTAGAATATGCATATCAATAAATATCAGAAAAGACAAATGTGTTCAAAAACTATTTCTGTTCTGTAGGTGGGTAAAAACAGCTGATGCACTCATATCATATGATAACACTTTCCATTACACTAGTATCTCAGGTGGATGCTAAACAGCAGCTATTA
Organism: Pelochelys cantorii; assembly: GCA_032595735.1. Taxonomy (NCBI): domain Eukaryota; kingdom Metazoa; phylum Chordata; order Testudines; family Trionychidae; genus Pelochelys; species Pelochelys cantorii. The sequence goes on along the minus strand of CM064329.1, from coordinate 40,091,192 downwards.
AAATAAGACATTTTTTAGTTTACCTAGCCTGGGTAATTTGTATCTAAAATATTTAAAAGACCTAGCTAAAGTGCACACTGGATCATTAGTGATGATTTTCAATAAGGGTAGGTCTAGACTTACTTTCACTTTTGAAAGAGGATAAGCAAATTCCACAGGAATTTGCATATCTTCTTCCGATTGCATTTTCGAAAGAGGATCTTTTGAAAATGAAAGTAGTCTGGACATGTTTTTTTCAGAAAAAAACCTCTTTTGAAAAAACGTGTAAACCTCCTTTTTATAGGAAGAGCAGTTTTTTCGAAAAAGCGGGTTTTTTTCCTGAAAAAACCCACTTCCAGACTACTTTCATTTTTGAAAGATCCTCTTTTCATATCCTCTTTTGAAAAATCTTTGTCATTTAGACGTACCCTAAGTCTTGGAACACCGAAGAAAGCTAATATTGTGCCACTATTGAAAAAAAGCCAAACAGGATTATCTAGGTAATTATAGGTTTGTCAGTCCAGCATCAATCCTATGCAAGACAATTGTGTGCCTGAGAATTAAACAAGGTTAATATTATTAATGCCAATCAATATGGGTTAATGGAAAATCAGTCCTGTCAAAATATAAAGCAGATATACATTTTTGAATGAGATTACAAGTTTGGTTGATAAAAGTAATAATGCTGATTTTTGTAAGGCATTTGACTTGATACTGCATGACATTTTCATTAAAAAACTACAAAGATATAAAGTTAAGATGGCACACATTAAAGGGGTTAAAAACTGTCTGACTGATAGGCCTCAACATGTAATTGTGTACAGGGAATCATCATTAAATGGATGTGTTTTTAGTGGGTCTCATGGGATTTGGTTGTTGGCTTTTGCTCTTTCCTGCTTATCATGACCTGGAAAAAAACATAAAACATAACTGACAAAGTCTGTAGATGAAGAGGATGGGTCACTGATACAGAGCAATCTGGATCCCTTGCTATGCTGAGTCCAAGCGAACAATATGTGTTTTAATATGGCTAAATGCTAATGTATACATCTCAGAACAAAGAATGTAGGCCATGCTCACACAAGACTACATTTGAAAACAGGTTTGGAGTTTGTGGTGGATAATTAGTTGAATATGAGCTCCCAATGGGATGCTGTGGCAAAAAGGGGATGAATAAACACAGGAATCTGAAGTGGGCGTAGGCATATTATTTTGTCTCCATATTTGGCACTGGTGCAACCACTCCTGGAATACTGTGTCCATTTCTGGCGCTCTTAATTCAACAAGAGTGCTCAGAGAAAAGTTACAAGAATGATTAAAGGGTTAGAAAACCTACCTTCCTGTGAAAAACTCTAAAAGATCCATCTATTTAGCTTAATAAAGTAAAGGTTACGGAGTGATTCGCTGCAGTCTATGAGTACCTTCAAAGAGCACAAATATTTAAACATTGTCTCTGGTCTAGCAAAGAAATACATGACATGATCCTATAACTGGAAGTTGAAGCTAGATGCACATTTGTAACACTGAGAGTAACTATTAGAATAATTTATCAAGGTTTGTAGTAGATTCTCCATCACTGACAAATTTTAAATGAAATATGGATGTTTTTCTAAAAGATCCACTCTAGGAATAATGCTGGAGAAGATCTATAGCCCTGGTTACACATGAGATTAGGTTACATGATCACAATGGTCCCTTCTGGTCTTGGAATCTACAAATCTAAACCAGTTAGGGGATCAGTCCATAGGATAGGAAGGGTCACATAATGCCACATAAATATTTTGCTCTTATACTACAAAGTGGGTAATAATTTACTGTTTGAACAATTTTAAATCTAATTGTAATAAAAGTGAAAATCTGAAGCCCAGATTCCATGCATATTTACATTACCAGACCTCAATGCTCTTCCAGGTGTTATGAATCAGTGACAGATTTGGCCCTAAGAGTTTGGTAACTTTCCCCACATCACAGTATTAGAACTATCCCTTAAATTGCTCACTAAGGGTACATCTACATTGTGTGGCTATTTCGGGATACTGGAGCTATACCAAAATAGTTACCCCACAAGCCACCCGTTATTTTGAAATATTTTTCAAAATAATGGGCACTCTAGTTTGGCATTCCAGTAACCCTCATTCCACAAGGATTAAGGGATGTGTTGAAATATCCCATTATTTCAAAATGTGGTGCTGTATCGATGCACCAAATTTTGAAATAGCCTATTTTGAAATTCAATCTAAATAAGATACGCAATTTGAGTTTAGGGCGCTGTGTAGACACACTCTAACATTGAAGGGAATAGAATGCACAGGCCCGCCAATGCAATTGAGAGGGAAGAGAAGGGGGCAAGTGCCCTGAGCCCCAGCAATTCAAAAAGGCCTGGGGTTCCCGACCCTTTAAATCACTGCCAAGGCCCCGGGAAGCACACTCAGGGTGGTACTAAGGGCTGGCTTGAGGGAGGCACAGAGCAGTCCACGCAGCACTGAGGGCTTGCTTCCATAGCCCCGCCCCTTCCCCCCAAGGCTCCACACCTTGCCGAAGTGTGGGACCAGCAAACCCCACCTTGCCTATGGGTCCCAGAAATTCTGTCAGTGCCCCGGGAATTCACAGAACATTATGGACAACAGCTCTTTTCTCTCCTTCGTTTGTCCCTTGCCCCAGTCTCTCTGATCCTGCCAAGCCCAACTCCCTGGAGTTTCCATGGGGTTCTAGGAAAGGACAGACGTTGTCACAGAGGTGTTTCTCTCTTCTTTCGTGTTCTACCTGAGCATGTATGCTAGGAATTTTTGTTCAAGCCACCCCCAGAAGCTGAGATGTGCAGCAATATAGATCCAGGCAAGTAGTTGTTTTGAGTCATGCACGCTTACTAGATATCTGAAGTGTGTAGGACAATAACATTCACTTATAACCCTGAAATTTCACCATATGGACAGATATTTGGCTGATAGCTCCAGTAGCAGCATACAAACTCAAGATGCCATCTAAAAGAGGTAATTCAAACAGGAAATTAAGAACTGGACAAAGATTAGATGGCAATCGGCTGCTGAAATGCCCATTAATCGCCAGGATGCAATAAACAGCAATAAAACATAATCTAAAAAGATCAGCGTGTGAAAAGAATCCAGCATACAGCCCTAGCAAAATATGAGAGACCTGATAAAAGGTTTGGTTATTTTGAAGATTCGTAGTTTTCTAGTGTAAGAAGCAAAACCAAGGCCAATCAATTTTAATTAGTGTCTGCTTCTTCTTAAAAGCTATGACATAGGAATATCAGGAGTACAACGCTCCAGCAGGTACAGCAAGAGATGTCCTAAGGATGCGTGTGGTTTCCTGGGATAGTTGGAAGGATGTAGAGAGATTGCACAAAGTTTGTGTAGACATGGGGTAGCTATGTGCCCCTCCTGCATGGGGCAAATTTCAGCTCAGTTTGCATGCAAGAGACAGATGGTGGTGAACTGGAGGAAAGGTAGGAAAAGGTTGGAGGATATGCTGGTATGTAAATCCTCCCAGACTTCTCTCTCCCTTCCCCCAGGACTGGGTACATTAGGGCCCCAGAGGGTTGCACTTCTCCAACCTCTCCGCACCCTACCTATTTTAAGATCAGTTCTTGTACCCAAGAGAACGCAATGAATGTAAGTGTGCCTGGCACTACACAGAGATACTGGCTCTTTGGGTCTAGTCACCCCTCCCTCATACATATCCATGTAAAGTGCAGGTTAATTTGGCCAAAAGAAATTAAACCCACAACATCAGAGTTTTGCTGTACTATTATTGTTCTCATGCCTCTCAGTTTGAGTCTAGGGGTATGTCTACGCTGCATTCTTCTTTCGAGAGAGGAATGCAAATGCAGCCGAGCAAAATTGAAAATGAAGCGCAGATTAGAATTTCCCATGCTTCATTTGCATAATCGTGTCCGGGCGCTATTTCGAAATACCCTATTTTGAAAAAAGAAGCGATGTCTAGATGCAGTTATTTAAAAAAAAAAACCTTCTTTCGAAATTACCCTTACTCCTTATTAAGGCTACATCTAGACTGCAAGCCTCTTTCGAAAAAGAGCGTCTAGACTACAACCAGTACTTTCAAAAAAGCGAGCTGCTTTTTCGAAAGACAGCACCCAGGCAGTCTGGATGCTCTCTTTCAAAAAAGTACAGTTTGCATTACATAGCACCTTTTTTCTAAAGAGCACTTTCGAAAAAAGGCATTATTCCTCATAAAACAAGGTTTTCCGTGGTCAAGAAAACTGCCACATTTTTTCCATTTACTTTCGAAAGAATGCGGCAACAGTCTAGACGCAGGAGAAGTTTTTTTGAAAAAAGGCCACTTTTTTCGAAAAAACCCTGTAATCTAGACACACCCAAAATGAGGTTTAAGGGTAATTTCGAAAGAAGGGTTTTCTTTCGAAATAACCATGTCTAGTCAGTGTTTCTTTTTTCGAAATACAGTATTTCGAAATAGCACCCGGATGTGATTATGCAAATGAAGCATGGGAAATTCAAATCCACGCTTCATTTGCAATTTCGCTCAGCTGCATTTGCATTCCTCTCTCAAAAGAGGAATGCACTGTAGACATACCCTAGAAGAGTAACCCATTGTTTGTTGTGAAGTTACACCAGCTATAGGCCACAGTGAATGAGGTAAAAATATGCCCCATAGTTAGAAGATGTCAGGTGATGGTAAAGTTCTAAGTGTTGTTATTTATATTTACTTGATCCAATGCCACAAAGCACACTATTGCAGCAAAAAATATATATTTTCAGCAATTTCTCAAGCTTTATTCAGCAACCACTAGATAGCGCCATAACAAGCTATAAAAGGTAGTTTAATTATCAAGAATATTTAATTTGACAATTTATGAGAACATTAGCTTTCCAGATTTCAGAGATTGCAAATTCATCTTCATTCCTTTGAGTCTCCATTTGTCTCTCCAAAATTGAGCATGCATTGTACAGATTTACCTGTTTGAACTGGGGGCAATGCATTGCTAACTTCAAATACTAAAGTATTTCAAAGTATTTGAATAGGATTGTGCACAAACTAAAAATTAAAAACCTTTTTGTGCAAAATGTTGTAAGAAAAATATTCACCCTTTGTACTAGGTCATTTTGCATTCCTCCAAATGTCACTCTTTGTGACATAGCCGTTTACAGATTAAACTTTAAAATGTGCATTAAGGGGGGAATTGATTTTTGTGGGAATTACCACTTGAATTTCAGACATGATCATTTTCATTCACTCATCCTAAACCCTTATCTCAGTTTTTCTGAGTGAACATCGCTAGAGAACACCTCCTCACTGCATAATCTCCTCCTTCAACTCATGGAAGGCAGCAATCTGTGAGCCAAGCCATATGGTAGAACAGGAATGCAGTGCAGACTGGTTCATCCTGCAAGAAAGCCCTTAATAACCCATTCAATAGTAACTCCAATTAGTGATAAAAGGGGGCTGTGAAAGGACAAGAGAGTTCTTCGGGAGGTTCACCTTTTAGAATTATAACGATATCCAATAAGAACTGATTGGAAGGATCACAGTATTAATAGGGGATTAGGCCTTCTCAAATGCAGAGATGCCTAGGATCTAAGTTAGTGCTACAAGGTCTACATTACCTTTCTAATCACCTTTCACCTTTCTAATCGCTTCTGAATTTGGTCCAGTTTATTTCACATTTTTAAAATAAACTAATTTAATTGGAAACATGAAATGAAAATATGCCACAAAAAGGCACATAACACATATGTTTAAGTTATGATAAAAAAGTTTCCAAAGTGGAGGAGAAGAGATAGTAAAACTAAACTCAAAAATAGAGTTGCGATGAGTAGAGTTGCGATGAGTAGAAAGAGGTAGAAAGAAATGGAGCAGCTACCACCCACGATGAAAAAAAATATAAATTAATATAAATTAATACCTTTTAGCTATAATTGCCTCCTTTTAAAAATATTTATCATTTCAAAAAGAATACAACTTTCATTAGAAACTTAACTGAATTTGTATTCTCTTTTTTCAACACATCTAGCAAATGTGAAAGTTTTGTTTCCTTGCTAGAGATATACAATGGGCTGCTGGTTTCAAAGGGTGAGTCTACACAGCACCATAAACTTGAAATAAGATTCGTAATTTGCGCTACGCAAATTGCGTATCTTATCTGGAATTTATTTCGAAATAGCTTATTTTGAAATTTGGTGTTTCTACACAGTGCCAAATTTTTGAAATAACATGCTATTTCGAGCCATCCCTTATCCCTCGTGCAACGAGGTTTACCGGGATAGCAAAATAGCTCTCCCATTATTTAAAAAAATACTTTGAAATAACAGGCGGCTTCTGTAGATGTGGGGTAGCTACCTCCGGTATCCCGAAATAGCCATACAGTGTAGACATACCCAAAGATCTTTCCACAGTAAAGCCCTAAATTCATTTCTCATTAGAGCTCAGAAAAATTGTTCCATTTAACACAGATTCACTAGACTTGTATGGAGACTCATCATTTCCCATTTATTCACAGTAAGCTCGCTGAAAATTCTGGCAAGCCAATTAAACAGACAACTCTATGGCTCTCAGAGCAATGCTGTCACCTCTGCTGTACAATAATGGCTATTTCTAGAGCTATACAATAATGGCTATTTTCTGCCCTAGAACAAAAAGTACTGAGAGATTTCTGGGAACATAACCTTTAAAAATATCTCCACAGGTGAGAATCCTATGAAGCAGATAATATTGTACAGATAGATGTCCAGGTAGAGTGTAGAAATTACTGCCATATGAATTCATTGTAGCTGTATGAATTCTATGTGACCTATTTTTTTCTTTGTAATTTGACCTGCAAATTATTGTACCTAAAAATATGTGGGTCAGGCACCTCCTACCTCAGGGCTTTATTTAGTAAGTAGAATGAAAAGGGCTTTTTATCCATTACCCAGTGTGCACCATCATTTTGCATCAACTTTACCGTGCAGTCACATGCTCAGATCAATGCACTTTGCCAGCATGATCCAAATAAGCCTGTAGTTGTTAGTCACAGCTATAATGTGAACACACTTTGCCAGTGCTATCATCCAGCTGTTAAGAATAAGGGAGAGTCTTCCCCAGTCAGTTGTTGTATGGAGAGATACACATTTCTTCAGGTGGAGGGATGGTTGGGCCAAATAAGCTGTAATCAAATAGTGCTGTAATAGTCTGAACCTGCATGGCAGCATGGAGGGAAGTCCACCAAAAACTTAGCTGCACTTGTTTATGTAACCCTTCTGCCAGGCCAAGTTAATAGCAGCAAGGGCAGGGTTCAGTACCTCGGGGTCCCCTCCCAACAACGTAATGCAACACCGGCTTGAGCCCCCACCCAGTGATTTGGGAAATCTTACACACACTTCTGGGTGCCTCAAAGAGGCAATTCTTCCCCTCTCGCAAGCACAGAGCCTCGGTATAGTAGCAAATCTTTAATAACATGAGGTTACTGATATCAGCATTAAAATGGGAAAACACCACAACTAGGATTCATAGACCAAACCATGAGCAAAGACCCACCCCAGCCCAGAATCACCCAAAGTCCCCAAAAGTCCAACACCCCAAAAGTCTCTTGGTAGAGAGTCCAACACCCCAAAAGTCACCTGGGTGGAATGGGTGAGGTGGGGGATTTATAAGGGGCACCTTACACTTTATCCCCCTGCCTCAATAACAGAGAGACTGGGGATCCCACATTGGCCAAAGTAACCATTTGGGATGCTGTGAGCTCATAATAGGTGGGGTGGGTGTGCCTATGCAAACAAGATCAGCCCCTGAAGTCTTTTTGCACCACTAGCCATAATTCACCACCAGATGTCAGGGTAGAGCTTATCCTGACCCTGCTTATACTTATGCATGGTGTGGGTAAGAGAGGGGAGACTTCCTGACCAAGGGAGACTCGGGGGCCCTGCAGGAGCAGAAGATTAGACCAGGGGCTACAGGGCTTCCCTGCCATGCTGCAGAAACCAGAATATGCCCTTCTCAAGAAATATCTGAATTGGCACCTCTGCTGCTTCTCCCATGCCCTCTAGGGATGCAGAAAACATACGGCTGGAGAAGAACAAAACTCTAAAACATTGAACCCTTTTACTTCTAGGTTTGAAAACTGCAAATTTGACAGACCTGTCATACAGAGTATTTGGAAGTGTACAATCGTACAAGCATTTTAAATGTGTTATCGTTGCTTGTTGGGCCCAACCCATGAGCCACTGCCTGGGGCCTTACAGTGTCATTTCCAGTGGGACGCAAAATCTGTTGTACAAACCAGATAGATTCATGGTGCAATCTTGTTTATTTACGACAACAAAAATGTAAGTGACATCCTGGTCCCCTGAATATAGTAGAAGTCAAATTGCTAACAGTTTCCTTGCTCAGAAATCCCCAAGTGTGTCACTCCAGCAAGCTCTGTGCCCAAGAAAATCGGTCTTTCTGCTTCCTCCCAGGGTCACACTCACAACCTCTTCTCTTGGCTTCCTGCCTCCAGAACACAGCCTGCACCTGATATCTGCATTTGCAGCTAGGGAAAGCCTCGGTCCAGATGGCTTGGCTTTGACCTGACATGGGGCCTAATGCCTCAGGCAATCGCCACTAATGTCTGCTGACATTTTTACTGCATTGAGCTCCAGTTCCTTCTGTTGTCCCTGAAAGAGTGCATGGCACAGCCATTGTGGTTTAAATGAAATCTAGGTTTGTATTGGGTCAAACATTCCCATGGTGGTAGCCATTTTTACCCTTCAGTGTAATATAATTAAACTGGCATTAGAGGTAGCCCTACTATGGTTCAATCCAAATTCCACTGAAGCCAGTGGGAGCCTTTCCATGTACCCTCTTTCTCATTCAGATCCCTCCTCATGAGCTGCATTCAGGTCCTTCTAACCATCTTTTCCTCCCTTCACCTACCAACAATGTAACTTACAAACAAATGAACACTACCACAAGGAACTTACAGGACCTGTGTATGTTAACACAAAATAATCTGAATCTTTGCTATGCCCTCTTGCAGTTATGACTAACCTGTTCTGGAAACTTCTCACTTTATGGGCCGTTTTTTTCATCTGTCTGCAAAACACCATAGACACCTATGAGTAGGAGGAAGATTAGGACCCAAAGTTTATTTTATTTGTTCCAATATTTGTAAGGAGTGAAAGTGTAGCCCTGACTGCAAAGAATGGCAACAAATACGTCACAAGCACTAGGAAAATCCATCCTAGTAAAGACCTAAATGATGATAACACATTGTGGCTTTCTCTTTATTCATCTGCTTGGTGTGAAGCATTCTGTCGGTTTCTGGGTAAATTAGTTTCACACTGAACCTTTCCTCTTTAACTTGCACTAATTAGTATTAGCTACCCAGTTAATTGTGTGGCAGGCACAGGCCATTTAGCAATTTTGATATCATTGACACTGGGAACATAAAACAATGCTGGCAACAATTTTATTGAATGATAAGGACCAAGTATCTGATTGAATTACTACTGAAGTCAATGAGAACTGGTCCTTTAACTTTAACAGGAATTAGAGTGAACTCCAAAGAAATACACAGTGGTTCAGAACATAGTCAAAGCACTTACATGGCTTCCTGTAGCAAGCAGAAAGAGCCACACTGTGACCAGTTGGCAAACAGACCTGTGCCAGGGAATGTTAGCCCCACTGGGGATTCCTGAAGTCCAGTGCTTCAGTATTACAGGCCTGGAGAGCCCTTCAAATGTGTGGCCTAGATCAGGGCTACTCAACACATGGCCCACGGGCCACAGGAGGCCCGCGGCCCATTTGTTTGTGGTGCTGTTTGGGTTTTTGCGGGGCTCAACATGTGGCCCACGGGTGGGAGCCAAAACAAAGAAGTAGGCAATATAATGATCTTCTGTCAATATGCGTTTTAGTAGTTAAATTCCTGGACTGTCATTGCTCATTAAAAGTGCTGTCATATGGGTAGAAATCGGGTAACTATTGCATTTTATTAATATCAGCAGAACTGACTTAAATGGGGCTTGTGTGTTGTGTAGTCTTGCCTTAATCTTTGTATTCATGTCTGTCAGTGTGAAAGAAGCTATTTGCACATATTTGCATATATATCTGCATGTACATGCAACCACACTTCAGTTGCGGCCCTTGGCATGTGCTGTGAGTATCATTGTGGCCCCCGGGGCTTCTAAAGTTGAATAGCCCTGGCCTAGATCCTTGTACTCTTAGGATACTGACAAACAGCCACTGGGTGGCAGCAGTGATACATTTTGCTCAATGTACACACTGTGGGTGACATTCACCCCAAAGCAGAAGTAGACTTAAATGTGCCAAAACAGGGCTTAAGTAGTTCATAGACCCTAAGCAGTCAGAAGTGAAACTGACTCTATGCGAGACAGAAGTGAAATGTATACCTCCAAACATAAGGGAAGAACTTTTCATTCTATTCCAATTCATAGAAACATAACTGTGTCATATTTTTCATGAGAAACAGCTTTCACATGCTTATGCTATTAAATTTACCAGAACAATATCTATTTAACAGGACCTAAAATGTGTAAAAAAAGCTAAGGTGTGACTCTCTTGGGTAAGACTGAATCCCTGCATACATTTTTAATGCATAAAGAGACATAGCAGCTGGAATTATTTGCCAATAAGACAAGTTATTTTCTATCAGACATTGTGCCCATCTCACCTGAATATATAAGGGATACATTAAAACCAGCACTGGTACCAAATGATGATGCAGGGATACAGAGCCTTCAGAATTGTTAGGGGTGGGAACAAGACGGGTAAAGGAAAGTTTAAACTCCACAGTTAACATTTTAGAGAGTGGCATGGAAGGAATCTGTAGAATCTCTCTGTAAGGATCAAGAATCTGTAGAATATGCTGAATATGTTTTATAAGGATCAAGCTTCCTGTGCTACAGAAACGATTTGTAATCTGTAGTACAATAGTTGTCAGGATACAAGTTTCCAAGGAGCCAGCTTCTACTTCTGAGCATGCACACTGCTGTCTCCCTCTAGGCAGCCAGACACTTTATGTCATTCCTATTCCACAGAGCAATCCACAAACCAAGGGAAAATATGTGTTTGTTCATCTACATCAGTGGTGTGCAACCTTTTTTCAACCACAACCCCCATATTTTATTGTACTTGTGTCACGACCCCCAAGGTAATTTGAGCAGTGTGTGCGGCGCTTAGATCTGGGCGGCCGGGTTGGCGGTCCTGCAGTGCCGTGCGGCACTTAGATCCGGCCAGCCGGGGCTTATGCCCACCATTATGGTGATCCCCCAGGAAGACACGGGTTGCACACCACTGATCTACATCATGTAGGGGGCCTAGACAGAGTCCCATTCAAAATTAAGGAGGAGCAGGAGTTGATGGTGCTCACCTAGGAACTTTTAGCCCAATAGTTAGAGCGGTCTTCTTGGATGTGGGATACTTTCTGCTCAGATCCTTTGCGCTCCCCTCTCCCTCCCATGCAGAAAAGGGGGAATTGAACCTCGATCTCCCCCATCACAGAGTACTCTGACCATTGGGTTAAGTTATAAGCTGTGGTCTTCCCTCTGCCTCTCCCCGTGTTGTTTTGTGTGCAATGAAGGTGCCTAACCATTTCCACAAGAAAGGACTTAGACACCAAAGATGGATGTCTCCTGGTAGCTGAGTCCTACTTTTGGATCCCTAAACCTGGATTTAGGAGTCTATCTCCTTGAGAGGAGCAGGGTTTAGCATGGCCTAGCTTAGATGGCTCTGCCTCTATGTGATGGCTTTTGTGGATTGCATTCTCAAGTACCGATCTAACTCCATTCATAGTATAGGCAGGCTAGGCACCTAACTTAAACTTTATGTATCAAGTGCTATTCCTTGTTTTCTAGGTGCCTAAAAGTCAGGCAGCATGGCATTCAACATTTCATAGATCCCACTCAAAAGACTTACAGCATTTTCCTGCTTAGTAATGGACAATTTATTACACTCTAATAGAAAGCTTCAATCCATATCTGTAACATTTGTGGGAAATGCTGTTTTGGTATAAACTGATGATGGAAATTTTACTGAAATGTTGTGGGAGAAAATTGGATTTAAGTTCCATTCTGATTGCAAGTTGTGTTTTAAGGAATGGCTGGTCACAGTTTCACTTGTATTAATCTGAACAATTTTTCTTTGTTCATTTGGGGATATTAAGTATATTTTCTTAGAACAATCTAATTAGGAGAAAGTAACCAGGCCACAAACCTGTTATGAAACACCAAGCTACACGCCATCCATCTGTTCATTTGAAGAGATGCACTTCCAGTCCCTCCCTAACATAGTACTTTTCTCTTCGGTCACAACTCCAGTAGGAGAGAAGGCCGAATCTGCTCAGGGCGATTTCTGGGCATCCAATGTTGAGAAGGCACAGGGCCGTGTCCCCAATATGGGCAAGAGTCAGATGTTGTCCAAGGTAGTGCATCCACATTTCCAAAGCCTACTGACAGCTCAGAGAGCGAGGAGGTACCGTGGGGAGCTTGGCTTCCAGTGTCCGCTAGGTCCAAAAAGTGGCAACGGATGCTTACAGGGGCTCCTGTTAGCCACATCCCAGAAATCACTACTCTATCCCTCCCCCATTGCATGACATAAAGGGGCCACAGTGTGTGCACGCCTTTTCGTGCCATGGTTGCCTATGCAGATGACACAGCACTAACAGCATGGGGCCTGAGGTCCTGCAAAGCATCGCCATGCTTATGTCTCTCGGGCTGTGCTTCAGAGCGCAGTGCTTTCAGAGTGCCCGCATGTTGCTCCACCAGGAAAAGGACGAGAAGAAGAATGAAAAGGAGGAGGAGGACACACTTTGGCATGGCCCGTAGGTCCTGCTTAGGCAAGTCCTGGCACTTATACTACAGTGCCCACCACTCAGTCCCCTGGACACAGTGGAAAGCTGCTCTGGCATCAGGAGACAAGCTCAGACTGGTGGGACCACATCGTCATGCAGAGATGGGACAATCAGCAGTGGCTGTAGAACTTCCATGTGCACAAGGCCATGTTCCTGGAGCTCTACGAATGGCTCCCCCTTGCCCTGAGGTGACAGGGTACTTGCATGAGACCCATTCTGACCATGCAGAAGCATATGGCCATTGCCCTCTGGAAGCTCGCCACACCAGCCAGCTACCGCTCAGTCAGGAACCAGTTCGGGGTGGAGGGAAATCCACAGTGGGGGCTTTTTCTCATACAAGTAGTTAAGGCCATCAACAACATCATGACTCTGGGGAACATGGGGATGCTTTCCCACCATGAGCTTCCCTAACTGTGAAGATGCCATAGACGGAACACACATCCCCATCCTGGCCCCCAAACAGAATACTGCCGAGTACACCATCCACAAGGGACACTTCTTTATGGTGCTGTAGGTGCCCATGGATCACAAGGGACGCTTCACCGACATCAGCATGGGATGGCTGGGAAAGGTGCACGACGCTCGCATCTTTCAGAACTCCTGCCTCTTCTGAAAGACACACACTGGCCCTTTTTTTCCCAGGCTAGACAATCAGAGTTGGAGAGATGGACATGCCCATGATGATCCTGGGCAATGCAGCTATGCCTTGCTCCCATGGTTCATGAAGCCCTACACGGACAGCCTGGAACCAGAAAGGAGGAGTTCAACTACAGGCTGAGCAGGTGCAGAATGGTGGTGGAATGTGAGTTTGGACATTTAAAGGGGAGGTTCAGGAGTCTCCTGACTCTCTTGGACCTCAATGAGCACAACATCCCTGTCGTGCTGGCAGCCTCTGGTGTGCTCCATACCTTGTGCGAGAATAAGGGGGAGACTTTTCTGGCATGGGGGGGTGGCTGAGGCAGAGTGCCAGGCCTGAGAGTTTGAGAAGCAGGACACCAGTGCCATAAGGAAAGCACATCCGGGGCAGTGCTAATCAGTGACTCCTTGAAGGACGGTTATATGCAAGGCCAGGGTTAAGACTCTCCCCCATGGCTCTCCACAAGGTACCCCGGCATTTCCTATGTTTGCCTTTCATCCCCCACCTCACCTCTCCCCTCCCTGTGTTCTCCTCTCCACCCCACCCCTGAAGGTCAAGCAATAAAAGACTGTGTTGTTCAAAGAACAGGAGTGTTTCTTCGGGGGAAAACCACAGGGAGCGGAATACATTGGGAACCTCGACGGGGGAGAGGGGTTCAGGAATGCATGGTGGAAGCCACAAGGCAGGTGTGGGTGGCCTATTCCAGGCAGGTCACCACGTGCTCCATCACAGAGGTACGGGTCGAGAAAATCATCTCATGCTGGCTCATGAACTGCTCCCTGGAGGCTTTCCTCTCCTCCCGCTCGGCCCTCGTCTCCTCCCATTCAGCCTTCCTCTCCTGCTTCTCAGCAGCCCAGTCCTACCTCTCTGCCTGGGTCTCCTGCATATGGGAATGCAAACGATCCATTTGCTCCCTGAACATGTCGTCACTGGCGCGTTTTCACCTGCGGATGTGAGCCAGGCAGGCAGATGCAGTGGGAGGTATAGGACACACCCAGCTAGCAGCTGTCTCAGCTGTAAAAAAAAAAAAAAAAAAAAAGTTACAAGGGCAGACATCACGGGAGAGACTGTGTGTGAAACCTACCCCTAATCTCTTAGTGTATACTGATGGTCTCTGTAACAACAATGGAGAAGTGTTCTATGCAAGGCCAAATGTTTGTGTAAAGGAGGCACTTTACAGCAGGTGCCCAGATATCTCAGGGGAGCATTGGGACACAGCTGGTCCAGAGGCAAGCAGTCATGATAAGGGGCCTGCCAGGCCACGAGCCTGCAGGCAAGAGAGGGGGTGGCAGAGGGTGGCTTCCTGCTTTGTCTGGCACACGCAGCTTCTCTGGACAGTGCAACTTTCCCAGCCAGGCCAGGAGCCTGCAGGTGGAATGGGGGAGGAAGGAGCTGTTTGGTTTCCCACTGTGTCTGGCACACACCAGGTCTGGCACTCATGGCTTGCCAGAGTGCTTCTTTCCCCACCCATGTGGCCTCCCAGGGAGAGTGCTAATAGGTTCCTCTCCCCCTGCTCTAGCCAGGTTCCCATGTGAGATATCAGTCTTCTCTGCATCACGGTGCTTGATCAGGAGCGAATGCTGACTGAATGTGGCCATGAACCTGGGCCTTATGCTGCACTTCTGTATGGTTCCATGACACCGGACCACTTACTGGTGGCTTGGTGTGGGAAGGTGTCCTACCAGAGAGGATGGAATAAGGCAGGCCGCACCAAAAACCTGTGAGGAGGATCGAGGGGTTCCTATGTCAGAGCTTCTTGGAGCTCGGTACTCAAGAGTAGCGGTCCATCTGCAGACACATGAAAGAACTGTTCTGTGCCCCACATGCTGAGTAGGCAGAGAGAGAGCATGCTGCTCTCACAGCCCATTTCCCAACCCCCTTGTGGTGAAACATAGTTAAAGAACTCAACAGACATGCCCTCCCTGAGGTCGTCCATGGCCTGGGAGACATCTGGAGGGGGGTGGGATTGGCTCCAACATCAAGAGCAGCTCCTGGCTCTTGGGCATCATCATCTGGCACCTTCTCCACCTCTCCTTCCTCCTCCTTCTCCTCATGGCCCTCCAGCACCCAATTCCCCTGCAGGTTGATGCCAGATGCATCTTGTCCTGACCCAACAACCACTGTGGGGGAGCTAGCTGTCCCCCTCCCCAGAATATTACCAGCAGGATACCAGAAATGGCAGATGTGAGGTACCACCCCAAAGCATCCACTCTGCTCCTTGGCCTTCTGATAGGACTGCCTGCTCCTTGATTTTCACCCTGCACTGCTCAAAGGTCCTGAAATGGCCTTTCGCTGTGAGGCTGGCTGTGATCATGACATAGATATCAGCATTCCATTTTATGGTGGCTTCAACCCGCCACATCTAGATGAGGTCTAGGATCTCCTACCAGTTGGAGCTGTTCTGTACCCCTAGGAAGTGCAGGCTGTGGAAGCAGAAGAACTCACTGTCATTGCAGTGTCGAATGGATTGATGTCGGAAGTCATGTCCACATGTTCTGCAGCGTCCTGTTCACTCACAAAGGGTTTGTGAAGCTGTCCAGATGGGACAGACCATTCTCAGTGGGAGAACAATACAGATGAAATTTGTGGCCAGCGCAGTCATAGTGGACAGCTGCAAGAGGCCTCACAGAGGCCAATGGGGTTGGATTTCCAGCAACGCAGTGTCTACACTAGTGTAACTTCAGCCAGGCACGTTCAGGAATAGCATTACTCCTCGTGAAAAGCAAGACTACAGGATTCAACTTCAGCACCCCCTAAGGGTGGCACAAGAGGCTGATCGTGTGGACGAATCACTTAGATAATCGGCCATGATGGACTACTTTCATTGTAAAGTCCTAGTGTAGACCAGGCCTTACTGACTTCAGTGAAACTATTTTGCAACATGGTGCTATCCAACAGAAGTAAAGTATATCAGTATCTGGCTTACAGTGATGAAACTTTCTCTCTTTTGTCTCGACCACTGGTGAGGCTCAGAATGAAGTTTAACTTAAACTTTTTGAACTAGAGGATTAAATAGTAAACAAAAATTGAAGAATGTAACAAATTCTTCCCCGTATATTTTAGGGGGGTTGCACGCCATTTTGGATAACATAAACAGCAAAATCACTGTTTTAGAGAATATGTTACTGAGCGCATTCTCAAGTTAACACTTTTAAATAAAAAACTGGGTTGAAATACAATTTTTTGCTATAAATGCTTTTTACAGTCAAGTGTAAAATGACTGCACTATGGGTGTAAAATGGCCTGTTTTAAATTATACTACAAAATTTATGTATGACATTAAAGAGGATTAAATTGTAAATTATATACAGGTTAGTATAAACTTGCAATGTTACACTGCCTAACAATCACATGACAAAAGGGTGATAGTGAACTTTTAGCAGCAGTTGCAGTGATTAGCAGCGATAGAGTTTGGACTTATGAATTATAATATGGTGAAGATTTGGTAAAAAAAATTCATAGTTCATCTCCTCAATCATAGTACACCCCCATTTTCAGGCGCCATATGTAGTCTTGCACCATTGCAGTGCTATTAATCTCCTAGAAGAGGCAAAGAGCTACCTTTGCTCTCCCTCTTCTATCTTGAAATAACAACAAAGTCAGTAGATAAAAGAAGGATGATGTTGTAGTTAGGGACAAGGACTTGAAGCTTCTTAGCTCTGCCTGCAGTCTACCCTCAGTTTTAAGCAGTGGCACCCATGCGGAGTAGACAGAATTCTATAGACGATTACAGCACTGCCACAATAATACAGATAAGAGGTAGTTTGTGTGTCTGGTGTTCATGGCAAGGTAGATAACAGAATTTTTATGAAATGTAATGTATTTACTTCTAAAGTAAATTACTCTGTAGATAGTGGGAGAATAACTTTTAGCAGGGATGAAATTGCTAGAAGTGTCTGAGTTTCCCAGATTCATTAACAGATAATCTGTAGTAAAATTCCATTTAAAATACAGGCATCTTGACTGTTAACAGAAGTAGACCCAAACAGTATACTTTTTAGTTAGCATTTCACTAAATAATTGTATACCTCAATATGTACGGAATGATTTTCATGGTACTGCAGACAGTGTATGATAAGGGTAGGCAAACTTAGTAATGGAAGGCCAAATCTCTTGTGAGTAATATCCTTACTAGATTATTTTGTGGATGGAAGTCTGTAAAGATCAATCTAAAATGGACTCAGCAGCTCCAATTTTTTTCAATCTGCATTCCTCATGCAGTTGACTTCAGATTCATGTTAAAGCCCAGGACGGAGCAGTCAAGATTTGCAGTCCCTTTCTGTGGGGGGAAGTGCAGGAGCTGCTACTGCATTGTCCCTCTTGTGCCATAGTTACGATGAGTCTGCATCCCAGTCTTGCTGGAATGGTCCCTTTTTAATTTTTTAAGTCTTGCCCTGGCAAAAGTGGACATTTGTACCCCTTGCTTTTGCCAACTGATCACATTGGCAAGAGCGAACCTGACAAATGCCCACTTTTATCAAAAAGTTGGGGTGCAGCAGAATGGGGAGGGACAGTGATGATGCCTGACCCATGCTGGGGAGGGGGAAGGAGCGAGCTCCAGCAGGAGGTAGGCAGGGCTCCAGCAAGCATAGATTCCAGATGTTGGGAGCTAAGCAGACCTGATGTAGTGGGTGTGTCGCTGCTTGCCCGAGCCCTGCCTGCTCCCATCGTGTGAGGACGACGACTTGGGCAAGCGGCTCAAGTCAGCCTTATATGGGGGTCTCAGGTGAGCAGCTTGGGTGAGTCCCACACTGGTCTGCTGATTGGAGGGGCAAAGGGGCAGTTGCTGCAGAGCCAGAGTAGCAGCAGTGGCAGCAGACAGAGCCCAGAGCCCTTTAAATCACTGCTAGAGCACCATGCTGTGCACTCTGGGCAGCAGTAAGGGTTGGTGGGGTGTGCCACACTCCAGGCAGCACTGGGGGTTAGCTGCCCTTGGCTCCACCCATTCTGCCCTCAGCCCTGCCCCTTCAGGAAGCATGAACCCAAGCCCTCCGCCACCTTGCCTAGGGGCCCATGGAGGCTATCAGCTCCACTGGTCCCACATGGCGTCCCGTATTCCCTTTGGAGACGATAGGTACCCTAGCCATGGTGTATGTGAGTAAAACTCTTTTACAATTTCATTTCTCTGTCATAGATCAGATAAAGAGAAACACTTCGATTTAACATACCACCAGCAAGAAACTTGGAAAAGGAAGAGGAAGGGGTGGTGAGCTGCTGGATAAAGGCTGGAGAATCTTTATTCCATTGACAGCAGTGGGTGAGATGCTCACGTCTCCAGCTGTGTTTGCAGGCTGGCATTTAAGAAAAAATCCTCTCTGTGACCAGGTTTCCCCCTCTGTAAAATGAGGATAATGATACTGAATTCCTTTGTAAAGCGCTTTGAGATCTTCTGATGGAAAGCACTGTGTAAGAGTTAGCTATTATCTTTTTATTTGTAATGTGAGAACACTCCATCTAAGTCACTGAGAGACAACAGACATGGAACCTCATGGTGCATGTTCACGATATAACTACCCTTTAAAAAATTGCCAGATCCAATAGGATCATCACTACAGTTGAGCTGCCAAAGACCAGTGCTACCTCAGTCAATAAAAGAAAGATCAAGGGATTGTGTATTGCTTACCAGATCTCTTACTTCTTCCTACTTTGGACTAGTTAAATATGTAGGTGTTTGCCTACATGCTTCTAACGTCCATTCAGGACATATCACATGATCCATTGTCTACAATCAAGCCCTAAGATACAACTGCATTTGCACCAATTCCTCAGACAAACACCTACAAGATCTTTATCAGGCATTCTTAAAACTTAAATACCCACCTGGGGAAGTGAGGAAACAGATTGACAGAGCCAGGCAAGTACCCAGGGGTCACCTACTACAGAACAGGCCCAACAAGGAAAATAACAGCACGCCACTGATTATCACCTATAGCCCCCAGCAAAAACTCCTCCAACGCATCATTAATAATCTACCACCTAACCTGAAAAATGCTCCTTCATTCTCACAGACCTTGGAAGACAGGCCTTACCTACAGACAAGACCCCCCAAACTGAAGCAAATACAGCAGCCACATAATAGTAACCCAGGAACCTATCCCTGCAACAAACCCCATTGCCAACGCTGTCCACATATCTATAGAAGCGACACCATCACAGGACATAACCATATAAGCCACAAAATCAGAAGTTCATCCATTCGCACATCAACTAATGTGATCTATGCCATCAAGTGCCAGCAGTGCCCCTCTGACATGTATATTGGCCAAACCAGACAGGGATAAATGGCCACAAAACAGACATCAAGAATGGTAACATCAAAAACCAGTAGGAGACCACTTAAACCTCCCTGGACACCCAGTAATGGATATAAATGTATCCATCCTTCTACAAAAAAACTTCAAAACCAGATTACAAAGGGAAACAGCAGAGCTGTTCATTTGCAAATTCAATACAATCAAATTAGGACCAAATAAGGATTTAGATTGGTTCTCTCACTACAAAGGCAATTTCCCCTCTTTTGGTATTCACAACTCCCCATCAACTGCTGTGCATGAGCCACATCCATCATGACTGAATTGGCCTTGTTAACACTGGTCCTACACTGGATGAGTAACTTCCTTCTTTCATATATATATATATATATATATAACACACCCCTCGCTCTGTAATTTCTTCTCCAGTTCATCTGATGAAGTGGGTTTTACCCATGAAAGCTTATGCCCTAATAAGTCTCTAATCCCTGATCTACACTAGGGAAATAACAAGAAGAGCGTCCACACTACCAAGCCCATTATTTCGAAATAGCAGGCTGGTTATTTTGAAATAATAATTCCTGCTTTCCATGAGGAATAATGCTAATTTTGAAATAGTTATTTCAAAAAACCAGTAGTGTGGATGCTCCGGTGCCGCTATTTTGAAATAACGGCTCTCCAGAGTAATTCAGACTAATTACTCCCCAGTGCTTCCTGGGGCTCTAAGTCAAGGTAGTGTGTCCACATTAACAGACCCTGCCTTGGATTAATTTCAAGACTACCCTGTAGTGTGGACACACTATTTCAAAATTATTATTGTGGGAGTTATTATTTCAAAATAAAGTTATTTCGAAAAAAAATTCCTAGTTTAGACATGTCCTAAGGTGCCACAGGACTCTATTTTTGGTTGTTGGTTTGTTTGGGTTTTTTTGCAGGGGGGTCAGATATAGACTAATACAAAGTACTCCTCTGAGACTGGTATATTAGGATTACTTTAATATGCATATTCTACCAACGTACAGCAAGCTCTTTTATGTAGGGACTTTTAAAATGAAAGGGGATAGACCCATAATGTTCCAGTGGATGTATTTCAATAAGTATTTTGGAACTTCACTCTATGTATTATTCATTTCCACTTATTAAGTCTGCCGGCCAAAATTCCTTGCAGCACTTTTAATGAAAACAGCTTGTACACATGTACACTAACATTTTCTAAGCAAAACTACCTGCAACTCTTTTCCTTTTTATGCATCTCTATTCCATGTGGAACACGGTGCCTCACCACTGCCTTTCATCTTTCTAGGTCTCCTGCCAGTCTTGGGTTCTTCCCATGTCATTCTGATAGCTTTCAATTCTGCATCTGTTATGTGTTTCCATGTTATCCCCAATCTGCCTTTTGCATCTTGCCCTGGGGTTCCCAGTCCAATACCTGTCTTGTTATTTTATTGGGGTCTTTTCTCCATGTATATGCTAGTCACCTCCATTTCGGTTGCAGGATTTCCTGTCCTATTGCATTCTGTATCGTCCTCCTTCAGAGTTCTGCACTGGTTCTGGCTATCTGATATGGAGGATTTGTCTAAGGCAGCTGTTTGTTAAAATGTGGAGTTTAGATAGTGAGTTTTTAAGTCTCCTAGTTCAGCACCATGCAATTTGACCAACTTTATAATGGTGTTAAATATTAAAATTTTTGTTTGGAGGGCAAGATTTCTGTTTCTGCAGATATGCTTTAGACTTAAAATAATGTCTGGCTCTCACTGTTCTGTCTTAAATGTCCACCTGTTCCACCCAGTGTACTTACAATGTTTCCACGATAGGTAAAATATTTGACCTCTTTTGTCAGTCTCAGAAAGTGTTACCGGTGTTTCATGAATGTTGATTCTCAAGGTTTTTGTTTTCTTGATGTGGATTTTCAGACCTAGTAACAGCTCACGGGCCTGAGGATCATTTGTTTTGGCTTGCGTGTCTCTATGAGCATGAGACAAGAAACTGATGTCATCTACAAACTCAAAGCCCTCTAACTTCTGTATGAAAATACGTTGTATTTCCCTGGGTTGTTTTGTGGCCTCTCATTACCCAGTTTACTACCATTAAAAAATAGGGGTGATGTAAGACATGCTTGTCTGAAATCTGTAGTAACTTCAAATGGCTTGGTCAGTTTCTTAGTCAGTGCAGTATCTTCACATCGTTTTGTGCCTCTTTTTTTTTTTCTTCGCATCATTTTGTGCTTCTGGGTTTTTTTCAGATGCCTCTATGCATCTGTTGCTATGTTGTCCATAAAGTCTCATTTGTGTGTACTATGACTCTTTGGCCTCTCTGTTCTCTCTCTCATATTCTACCTGAAGTTGCTGTATCTGTTTTCTTCTTATTGCTTGGGTTAGTTTCAGTTTAATTTTGCATATTGTTTGAACTTGGTAATGTTATAACATGATCATATCTGCTATTCAGGTCTCTTTTTTGTTCTTATTTTTATTCTCAATTTAGTACCACTAGTGCACTGTCTGTTCCTACATCTCTTCTGTTCCAGCTTCATAGATCTTCCACAGTTCTTCTCTATTTGCACCAAACTGCATTGTGATCAGTTTGGTTCCATATTCTGTGATCTGATGGCCTTCAAATTATCTCATGAATAGTAAAGCAAAGGAAGATAGTTCCTCCAGTGACCAATCCACAAAATCTGAAAACATTACACTGTTCGTTTCACTGAGGCATTGTTTCCCCATAATTACTTCCCTGCCAGTGCTGGTTGCTCCCCACTTTAGCATTCATGTGTCCATTTACAGTACTAGGAGGACATCTCTTTTCAGGACATTTTGTGTTCTATTCTGTCACTACTAATGTTCTCTTTTTTTTCTTCCTTGGCTAGTTTGATTTGTTGAAGCATAGCACTGAATTATGAATACTTTCTGGAACTTTGATATAAATTATAGTTATGTTTCCTGAAACTGATACCCATTCTGTCACACTTTTGGTTATCCTCCTTGATATATCAGACCCACATCACCACTGTGGGTATGTCTACACTGCAACACTATTTTGAAATAACTAGCGCTATTCCGAAATAACTTAGTCCGTGTCTACACAGCAAGCAGTTATTCTGAAATAGTGTCAAAATACTGGCAAGCTGGAGGACTTCTCACTTCAACCCCTGTAACCTTCATTGTACAAGGAATAAGGGAAGATGGAGGAAGAGTGCTCTATTTCGAAATGAGTGCCATGTAGACACTCCCAAATTTGAAATAAGCTATTTTGAAATAAGATACACAATTGACATAGCTCAATTTGCATAGCTTATTTCGAGTTAAGTCCTGATGTGTGGAAGCACCCTATGTATGTTTTGGTAGCCCAGCATTTAGCAGAATGTGTCCAGCTGACAATATTATTTGTCCTGTTGTTACCCATCTCATTTCACTGAGGCCTAGTCTAGCTAAATTATATCTTTCCATGTCTTTTGTTGTTCAGACCGTTTTACCAGGCTCTCATAGCGTTCCCTGATTCCATGTACCAATTTTAGTTAGGGATTTAGGAGAGATAGCAGAATCATCAGCAGAGCAGTTTCTTTTCAGATTTGGCCAACGTGCATCATCATCTTTCTTCTGGGTTTCTTAGAATTGAGTTGAGGTGGATTCAATTTGCCGAACAGAGAGAAGTGTTGGTTTCCTTAATGACTTTGTTTTTTAACAGGTGCAGGTCATTAGCCTACTCTACTCTGCTGCAGCATCCCCCGGCTTGAAGGGGTTTCCATCATGTACAGGATATAGTTGGGTTCAGTGGCTCATTCCAGCATCCCTGGCTGAGAATACAGCTGGATACCACTAGATCCTTTGATAAAGGCCTGTGACGGGGCGAGCTCGTCCCCACGGGACGGCATGAAGATGCCGGCAGCTCTAACGTCGGAGGGTGTGCTGCCCGGCACTCCCCGACGCTGCTGCACATGTTCCGGTGGCCCCACGCGGACTTCAAAAGTGGTTCTGGAGCCACTGAAGGACGAGGATGCCGAAGGTGGGGAGGAGCCGGAAAAGGGAGTGGGTGGGGAGGAGTGGGGGCCCACGGCCGGCAGCACCGAGGGAGAACGACCCGCAATGCTAGGGGAGGAGGCGCCCAAGCAGGGAGCCAGAGAAGTGGCTCCTCCCATGGGGGACCCAAGGGAACAGCCCAGGGAGGCCCAGACAGGCGGCCACTGGAGAGGAGCATCCGAGGCCAGCAGGAGGACGCAATGGCGGAGGTGCCCGCGGAGTCATGGGTGCGACCCTCTTTGCCCCGGAGAGAAGGACACCTGGCTCGCAGGACCAGCACCAAGACGGGGCTGGCAGGAGACCAGCACCACCAAAGCATCTAAACCGTGTAGGAAGTGGCCCAGGACAGGGAATTACCATGAGTAAAATCCCCGAGAAGGGTGGTGAGTACTTGCCAGATGCTCACCATTCAGGTAAGACCGAGGGGTCCTACCCTTTAGGGGTCTGGACTGGAACTTGGTTGAGAAGCAGGACCCAAGTTTCCCTACCCCATTAGTGACAGGACCAGAGGCTGGGTCGGGCATAGGCCCACCCAGAGGCAAAGACTACAGGGGCTGTGGCTCGAACAGCCCCAAGCTGGACCATGGACAAAGGGACACTTGTCATGGAGGGGGGGCGCTAGGTCGGGACTTCTCTGTGCCAGCCCTCCCGTCAGACCTAACGGCTCCCAGGTGGTGGGCCACTGCCGTATGGGCTCTGCCTGGTGGGACAGGCGCATCTGCATTCCAATGTACGAAAGCCAAGAGAAAAACCCAGGACGGGGCCTTTCTATGGTGTAGAAGGGTGGCTGGGTAGATGACAGATGGTGGAGAATGTGGGCAGGAGGGCCATTTTCATAGGGACTGTCCATATATGGACTGCTCTTATGGCCAGGGGTTAGCTGATGGGGCAGAAGAGGTTCCCCAAGTCCTGGCCAGAATCTTAGCAGAGGTTTCGGTCAATGGGCTGGAAGTAAAGGCCCTAGTTGATTCCGGGTGCAGCCAGATGCTCCTGCTGGCGGGGATAGTGAAAGAACCAGAGTTGTTAGATACCCCCGTACAGATGCAATGCAGCCACGAGGATGTCAGGTCATACCCCACGACCTGGGTAACGATCAGGAGTAGTCAGGGGAGAGCCGCTGTAGGGTAGTGTTAGTCCCCAGTCTGGTGTATCCCGTAATCTTGGGGAGGGACTGGCCCGGATTTTCCCAGTTCTCCGGAATTGGAGTCAGCAGGTTCCTCAAGACACCGAGGGAACCACGAAATTGACAGAGACCGAGATGGGGGCCCAACATGAGATGAAAGACAAATAGGACCTCGGTGTGGAGGGCAAGGAAGAGAGGGACTTTCTGGAAGAGCAAAGAGAGGACCCTACGTTAAGCCAGGCCTGGGAACAGGCCCAAGGGGCAGACGAAGAGCAGGACCCTGAACCAGTGAGGCCCCAAGGACCCCGCTTCAAGGTATGGAATGATCGTCTCTACTGATTGGTATGGAACCCCCGGGGGGAGGGAGGGTGTTGTCAGTTGCTGGTACCGGGATGATACCGGCGGAGAGTATTGGAGCTAGCCCATGCCAACCTATGGGCAGGGCACCTGGGGCAGGAAAAGACTGAACAAAGGGTTACCCAGCGGTTCTTTTGGCCAGGAGTTTATCGAGAAATTAAGGATTTCTGCGAGTCATGCCCTGAGTGCCAACGAGCCAATTTACGGCTGGCCCTGAGGGCCCCATTAATACCGTTACCGGTAGTGGGGATCCCCTTTGAGAGAGTACGGCTAGATCTGGTTAGACCCTGGAGCGGTCTAAGGCGGGGTTTCAATATAATTTGGTAGTAGTGGATTATGCCAGTAGGTACCCAGAAGCGGTTCCGCTGAGAAATAAGACCACCCCTACACTAGCTATGGAACTTGTAAAGATTTTTTCAAGGGTGGGCATCCCAAGAGAAATTCTCACAGACCAGGGAACAAATGAAACTTCGAAACTGATGGCCGAGTTGTGTCTCCTATTGTCGGTAAAGATGTTACGAACGTCAGTTTACCATCCCCAAAGCGATGGCTTGGTGGAGCATTTCAACCAAACACTGAAAGCAATGCTGAGGCATTTTGTGATAGAGGAACAGCGAGAGTGGGATAAACTCTTACCAGCATTGTTGTTCGCCGTTCGGGAAGTGCCCCAAGCCTCTACAGGGTTTGCCCCATTTGAATTGTTATATGGTCGGCAACCCAGGGGGATCTTAGATCTATTGAAGGAAACGTGGGAAGAACAGGAGTCCTGAATAAGGGGATCGGTCCCCTATATTATAAAATTGCGGGAGAAGTTACATCAGTTGGGGGAATTTGCCAGGACAAATCTAAGGAAGGCCCAAATTAGACATACCCAATATTACAACCAACGGGCCAAGCTATGAGAATTTGCTCCCAGTGACCGGGTGCTCCTTCTGTTACAGGTTAGGGAATCGAAACTATTGGTGTAATGGCAAGGGCCTTATGAGGTAGTGTGACGGATAGGCACAGTGGACTATGAGATAAGACTGTCAGGGAAAAAGCGGGACACCCAAGTGTACCATGTGAATCTGTTGAAGAAATGGTGTCTGAGGGAGGGATTGTTAATTATACCACAAACCCAGGAGCCCGAACTGGGTCCATGTCCCGACGAGATGAAGGTCACAGAACCAGTGAGTATGGGGGAGGGTCTAGATCCAGGGCAAATGGCAGAAGTGCAACAGCTAGTGTGCGAGTATGCCCATGTCCTATCCCCCCAACCAGGCCGGACTTTCCTGACTAGTCATCACATCGCCACCCGGCCGGGACAGAAGGTTCGGGATCAAATCCGGCCCCTACCACGCAGGATGTGGGAGCCAGTTCAACAGGAACTCCAAACGATGCTCTACTTGGGTGTAGTAGAGGAGTCGAAAAGCGAATGGCGAAACCCGATAGTGTTGGTGCCCAAGCCGGATGGCTCCATTCGCTTTTGTATAGATTTTCGAAAGGTCAATAACATCTTGCGGTTTGACGTCTACCCTATGCCACGGGTAGATTAACTATTAGAACAGCTGGGGGGGTCCGTGTACCTGTCAACGTTAGCTCTAACCAAAGGGTATTGGCAGATCCCCCTAACCCCGAGTCCAAAGAGAAGACTGTCTTTCCCACCCCGTTTGGACTTTTTCAGTTCGTCACCATGCCCATCTTTTATTTTGCAGACAGATGCCTCCATGGGGCCACGGCAACTTTTCAGAGACTAATGGACAGACTATTACGTAAACATCAGCAGTACGTGGCAGTGTACATTGACAACATTGTGATCTACAGTCAGTCCTGGGAAGACCATCTCCAACACGTAGAGGCGGTGTTGAAGGAACTGGAAGGGGCAGGTCTAATGGCGAACCCTGGGAAATGTTGGATTGGACAAAATGAGGTGACATACTTAGGATATACAGTGGGTGGGGGGAAATTGAGACCCTTGGTAGGAAAGGTACAGGCCTTACAGGATTACCAGGCACCATCCACTAAAAAGCAGGTAAGGCAGTTTTTGGGCTTAGCCGGGTATTACCAGAAATTTGTGCCTAATTTTGCAACTATAGCAGTACCCTTGATGGATCTAAGGAAGAACACCCAGCCCCGAAAGATCCAATGGTCGGAGCAGTGTGAGAGGGCATTCTAGATGCTAAAACAGTACCTATCCCACGCCCCCGTATTAATGCAACCTGACTTTTCTAAATCTTTTATTTTGCAGACAGATGCCTCCGAGGTGAGGCTTGGGGCAATACTGTCCCAAGAGGTAGGGGACATGGAGCACCCGGTGGTATTCATGAGTCAAAAACTATTTCCCAGGGAACAACAATACTTGACAATAGAGAAGGAGGCGCTGGCCATGAAGTGGGCGGTGGAGGCCTTGAGATATTACCTACTGGGCACACCCTTTCTCCTGGTCAAGGACCACGTACCCCTGCGCTGGGTAAACTCAATGAAAGAAACTAATCCTAGCATAATGCGGTGGTACCTCGCTCTTCAACCCTACAAGTTCGAGGTGGCCCACAGACCAGGTAAGAAACACGGCAACGCCGATTTCTTTTCACGATTGGGGGACGAAGAGATAAAGGAAGACACTTCTCAGGACATAAAGGGGAGGGTGTGTGACGGGGTGAGCCCATTCCCGCGGGACAGCATGAAGACACCAGCAGCTCTGACATCGGAGGGTGCACTGCCCGGCGCTCCCCGACACTGCTGCGCACGCTCCAGCGGCCCCGCGCAGACTTCAAAAGCGGCTCTGGAGCCGCTGAAGGGGGAGGACGCCGAAGGTGGGGAGGAGCTGGAGAAGGGAGCGGGCGGGGAGGAGTGGGGCCCACAGCCGGCGGCACCGAGGAGAAACGACCTGCAATGCTGGGGGAGGAGGTGCCCGAGCAGGGAGCCTGAGAAGTAGGTCCTCCCACAGGGGACCCGAGGGAACAGCCCAGGGAGACCCAGACAGGCGGCCACTGGAGAGGAGCGTCCAAGGCCGGCAGGAGGATGCCGCAGCTGTCCGAGGTGCCCGCGGAGTCATGGGTGCGACCCCCTTTGCCCCTGAGAGGACACCCGGCTCATGGGACCAGCACCGAGACAGGGCCAGCGGGAGACCAGCGCCACTGAAGCATCTAATCGTGTAGGAAGTGGCCCAGGACAGGGAATTACTGTGAGTAAAATCCCTGAGAGGGGTGATGAGTACTCACCATTCGGGTAAGACCGAGGGGTCCTACCCTTTAGGGTCCAAGGCCGGAACTCGGTTGAGAAGTAGGGCCCAAGTTCCCCTACCCCACTAGTGACAGGACCAGAGCCTGGGGTGGATGTTTGTCTCACACCAGGAAGGCTACTGAACATTGTCACTTAGCAAATCATTCACAACAAATAATTTAATGTTTCCATTAACATCTCACAAAACGAGGGTGAAACGCCTCACCACTTGTTTTTAAATTCAAACAAATATTGGCAGAAAATGTGTTATTCTATCAACTGCAAATAATGCCACCATTTAAATAATAATTACAAAACACGCTAATGGATCAATTCGGGGGAAATTTTTAACATATTATTTCTGTGACAATAACATGCCTCATCATCTGCTGAATGTATAGTGTTGCTTAAAAAACAATGTTTGATCTCACTGTCTGGCTAACAATTAATCCTCTTTCACCAAGCACCAAACTATATTAATACCCTGCAAATCCCATAGGTGTAAGTTACACATGATTTAGTATAAAATGTAAGCTCTGAAGCTTTGCTCTCTCTACAGCTATTACCAGCAAAACACGTAGACTACAGGTGAGTTCATCAGGGTTTTTATCTGAGATTGCAAACTTACATTCAATTGCTTTTTAAAAAATAGATTATTTCTTACTGTTACTACTCCCTTAGTTCTAATGTATTTATAGTATTTTTTTTATCAAAGGAAAGCTACCAGGATTTTTTGTAACAAGAATTGAAATATAATTTATTCATAGAAAATGTCTTGGTGTACTGTAATCATTTTCTCTCAGATTACTGGATATAGACTTCTAATCATTTAACAAAACCAGTCTCCCTTAACAATAATCCCACAGCTGAATTTTGCTGAATGTGCTGTATGTTTTCACTGTTCCACAATGTTGCTGAAAATTTATTTTTATATTAGCATTTGTGGATAATAGGAAGACCTAGGTTTTGTCTTTTCCTACCGAAATCTGATGTTGCAAATTACTCTCCATGTTCTTTCCAGAATATCTGAACTATTTGCATTGTATCACAGGATGAAGACTATTAACTGTTATTTGCTGATACTTTGCTGGAAAGCAATTTGTGGCAATATCTGTGAGCTGTCCAATATCACTATCGCTGTGGAGAAAGAGGAGTGCAGGTTCTGCATTAGTGTGAATGCCACTTGGTGCTCTGGATACTGCTTCACAAGGGTAAGAATCTAATCTGTCAAAATAATGGGCAGGAATTAAAGACTCCCTAAAAATGAATATAAACAAGCCAGTCTGCCAGCCTATAATGAGTTACATGCAAAACAGGCTTAAATAACTAGTCTGTATTATGAAGTGGAGCTGTGTCTGCTACTGCTCTCAGCAGCCCATGGGGGTGCTCAGCATTGTGCAAGGCCTTTCAGATGCAAGGTGATACGTGGAGGCAAATTCTGCTACCAGTGACTCAGGCATACCACCCCGCAACGTCATTGGGAATTGCTTCTGTCATGGACAGCAGAATTTGGCCTCCGTGATTATATCTGAGAGTCTGCTGCACTTGGTAACAGTGTAAATTCAAAAATGTTAATCTTAGTAAATTCTGTGAGACATTCTGATAGAAAGCCTGACAAGGACCATGAAATGAGAATGTGCATATGTGATTGATTATAAACTATGCATTTGTTTTCTCACAGTACAGATGCTAACACATCTTTCTTGTGTTACTGAGTGTAATGAGCATAGGGCTTTGATTATATCAGGAAACAGAAACATGGAAAAACTTAGATTCCGAAGATGGCCCCAATCATTAAAAGTTTAGCTCCAAATTGATCCTCCCCTCAGTTTTAAAGATGCTCACATTTGCTGTCCCAGTTTGATCCATTAAAGAGACAGGACATAATCACAACATTTGTATGCCCGAAAATGGCCACATTTTGACTCCAGCCTAGTGCTCTGACTTGTGCTAATTTCTATTTAATACAGAGATGGAAAAAGATATAATCGGGTGGCTGCCCTGGAGTTTACATGTCCAATCATTACCAAGTAGACGTCTGTGTCTTTCATGTAAAAGTTACTTTGAGCTCTAAAAACAATAATCCTGTAGAGTTACACAATAGCTGCCTATGTTTACCACACTGATACTTTGAAAGGAGAAAACTGAAAGACTTGATTGTAATTTTAAGCCTAGCAAGTCATTGGGATACTTTCCATTGAGCTCACTGTGGTTTGGGTCAGATCCTCCATTCAGATTCTAGTTTTTGCAAACTCTGAGAAACAGCAGAGGTCTCAAACTAATTTCAGATCCAATATTTCCTTCCTGTCATTTTCAGGACCCAGTGTACAAGTACCCACCAGTGTCATCAGTTCAGCAAATTTGTACTTTCAAGGAGCTTGTTTATGAAACAGTGAAGATCCCTGGCTGCGCTGACCATGCTGAATCATTTTATTCATACCCGGTGGCTACCGAGTGCCACTGTGAGTCGTGTGATACTGACAACACCGACTGCACTGTGCGAGGCTTAGGGCCAAATTACTGCTCCTTCAACCAGAACCAAGGCAAACAGTAAGGAGTACTAGAGATGTTAGTTTAGTTTTGGTTTTCTGTTTTAACTATTTAAACATTGTATTCAAATGGTACAAAGAGGGTAGGAGAACAAACAAATTCATTTACATACAGCCAAGTTTTAAACAATTATATTAGCAATATATAAAATGGAGAGCAATATATTGTATTTGTCTTCAGTGGCTTCCTCTCACATTACAAATTAAGGTCAGTTTCCTTTTGATCCATTTCATGGCCCTTCTGCCATTTCCACCCTTACCTCATTCAACACTTCTGTCTCCCAACAGGGCTCCATTTGCTACTGCTCTCAGCTTTGCCCATTACCCCAGCCATCCCTTTTGCTTCAGACAGCTTCTCACCAACCATGCACCAAGGAGTTTTTATCCCCTTATTCCATCTCCTCTCAGAACACATTTATTTTGAAAAGCCTTCCATCATTGATAAACTTCTCGGCAATGTCTGCATGAATATTTTTAACTGTTATCCTGTATATCTTAATTATCTAAGTTACGCTATAAGCTTTTCTGGGCAGGGACCTTTATTTTTAATGTGTTTGCAAAGCTTAGTATACGCTAGTGATAATCTAAAAACATTAATAGCCTGTTCATTATAGGGATCTAGCAACAAAGACCTGGACTAATATTTGCAGATAGGTCTTAGAAGTAGGTCACCATCGCAAGTAAACACCTGCAGCTGGCCCAGGTCAGCTGTCTCGGGCTCAGACTACTGGTTTGTAAAACTGCTGGAGCCTAATCTCTGTGACCCTGCAAGAAGGGAAGGTCCCAAAACATGGCCGCCAGCTCTACACCGCAACTAAATAGCCCCATAGCCTCAACTTTGCAAACCTGCATCAGCTGTCATGGGCTGGCCGGCCACATGTGTTGCACTGCAGTATAGACCTACCTTTAGTGACTTAGGAGCCTAAGTCCCATTTTGGAAAGTGAAAGTCAATTGAAAGACACTGAAATTAAGGCTCCTAAATCACTTTGAAAATTTTACCTCAAATCTCTTCAGAGT
The DNA here is from genome assembly GCA_032595735.1 of Pelochelys cantorii. Taxonomy (NCBI): domain Eukaryota; kingdom Metazoa; phylum Chordata; order Testudines; family Trionychidae; genus Pelochelys; species Pelochelys cantorii. The sequence goes on along the minus strand of CM064329.1, from coordinate 40,059,241 downwards.
CATCATATGTCTCCTTCATTGTGGAATTCTACACAAGAATGATGGATCTTTCTCACCTAGGCCTCAGTCTTGCAAAGACTCAGTGAGGCTACGTCTAGACTGCAATGCTTTTCCAAGATACCAGAGGTATCCCGGAAAAGCAATGCCATGTCCAAGGAATGTGTCCACTTTTTCGGAAAAAAATTTGAAAAAGCGGACATGCTCTTTTGCCATCTCTATAAACCTCATTTTACAAGGAAAAGGGGATGTTTCGAAAGAGCACTCTTTTCCCAAATTTGGCACCGTGTAAACACGCCAAATTTTGGAAAAGCCTCTTTCAACAGTAAAGCAGAAAAAGATATGCAAATTGTGTACCACAAATTGTGTTGCTTTTTCCAACTTACCTCTGCAGTGTAGACCCAGCCACACTGTTTAACTTTAGATAACAGTGCATATAATTATGCACATAGATGTCTTTGGAGAATTGAGGCCTTAGATTGGCAAGATCCCTTATTCTTTCATACAGTTCCACAAAATTAACACGATAGTAGATTTTTAGATCTTTATAACAGTTTAAGATTCAACAATTGTCTTTTTTGCAGTGATGACATTAGTTTAGTATTGATTCTGTATGGTATATTCCTCAGACTAATAGAGAAAAAGATTTGTCCATTGTATATACCAATAGATATTAATGCTTAAAGTGTTTTTGCATATAATTACCTAGGGGAAATTTTCTTTTAATAGGGAAATCTCTCTTAGCCATAATATTTAATTTATTTAATTTCTAAGGCTTTTTTACTAAAAAAAAAATTGTTCTCATCACAATTTTGTTTGTGAGATGTCATTTTGAAAGTCTATTGCTCTACTGAAGTTATGAGAGACAGAACAACAATATGGATATTGAACCTGATTCTCTTTATGCTTGAACCACTTTTATACTAGTGTAACTTCAATAATGTCACTAGAGCTACTCCTGAATTTCCTTGGTGTGAGATCAGAATCAAGGTTATTACTCATACTCATCCCCAAACCACCTCTCATTAGTCAGGCAAGGGAACTTTTAACTGAATAAGTATTGCAAGACCAGGTCTTTATTTGCAGAGAGCGAGAGAATAAATTTGCCTTTAAAAGTGTTTCTGTAAATTCTGTCTGTGCCTGTTTATGCCTCTTGGAATATTAAAAAGGATTTTGTTGCACTTGCGTCATTTTATTCACTGGTCTTATTGAGAAAGTTGCACTCCATCTATGCATTTATCTTTAAAATACATTTCTTACATAGAATTCTTCAAATCATTAATTTTCTTCTCATAATTGACATTGCAATATCTCATTAGTAATTTGCTAATCTAAACTGTATTTGCATCGACTCAGTATTGGGCCAGTTGGAATCACACAACCTTTTGTAAAAACACAGATACATTGTATCCAATAGAGGACAGTGCTATATTACATAATTTTAACTAAGTGGGCCAGAGACTCAAAATCAGGATTATAATGAAAGTCTTGAAGTTTAAAGTTTAAAACAGAAAATGAAGATTACTGAGGTGAAAGAAATGTAGGTTACTATCATACCTCTGACATGATTGTTACTGACTGCAACCTGTCACAACTTCACTTTATATCCTATATGCATTACCTGTACCTGGGCTTTGCCTCAGAAAAGAATGAGGGGACAGAGTTTCTCCCACGCAACTATTACACCATTTCAAGCAGCATCATTCCAACACATTCCTCTTAAATTGTGAAATCCAAGAGTTTCTCTCACAGGACATTTTGGGAAAGCTACCTGTAAATCCTGGTTTTAAAAGGCCACAGATTTACACAATGCCACATGTCAGTACTAGAGCTGTGGAAATAAAGCATAACAAATAATGTATTTGTTGAATTTACCATCATTTTCTGTCTGGCTTTGTCTACACTGCAGGGTTTTGGCGCAAGAACCTTTTGCGGAAGAGATCTTCCACAAAAACTTCTTGCACAAAAGCGTATCCAGACCTCAAAGCGCATTGTAAAAGCCATGTGCTTTTGCGGAAGAGAGCTTCCACACTGCATGGACACTCTTGCGCAAGAAAGTTCTGATGGCCATTCACAGAATGGCCATCAGAGCACCTGTACTTTTTCTGATAGGGGTTTCTTGCACAAAAACCCCTCCGGAGCGTCCACACCTGTCTTTTTGTGCAAGAGCTGGAGCTCAAAAAGGAGTTATTCCTTGTGGAGAAAGGACTAACTCTACCAGCAAAAGCCCTCTGTTCTGCTGATTTACTTGCACAAAAATGCACTTGAGATGTGGACGCTCCACCGGTTTTTGCGCAAAAACCTTGTAGTGTAGACGTAGTCTCTGTGACTTGCTCATGAGCAGCTTGTGAGTTCATAAGCCTGTTCACCAAGGCCTATAGTCTCAGCTACACAGAAGGCCACCTGCCCAAGGCTTGTGCAGTACCCTTCTTGAAGGCTTTTCATTGATTTCACTGAGTTTTGCATCATGGTCTTATATGGAACCCAAATGGTGCATAGGCCTTTAGCTGGCCCTCTGCACTGAAGTGAATGTCACCCCCTAAAGTTTCTTTGACTAGAGTGTTCACCAACAGGTCATTGTCAGTAGTTGATCTTCAGAGTTCTGTTTCTGCTGGTTTGTTCTGATTGGACACATACTGCAGATAACATGCGATAGCTTTTATTCTCCATAGATTTTAAGATCAGAAGTACGCATAAAATCACTTAGTCTCGCCTCCTGTGAGGGGTGTGATCGGGTTAGATCACAGAAGTCCCCTTGGGGTTGTCCCTCAGTATGTTGGTCATGCCACTGATGCCTACCTTCCTGCCATCTGGGGCACCCCAACACCCAGTCCTGCTGGGCCAGATCCTCTGGTCTCCTCCAGCCAAGGCACAGAGTTGGGGTTACTGCCACCCTGCAGAGCAACACCAACATTGAATCAGTTCAGCTCCAGCGGGGCTCAGATATAAGCGCTCAGCACCCAGGAAACCAACCCTCCAAAAGAACCAAAACCTCAGATAAATCTGTCTTACTGTGTGTAAAAGTTTTACACAGAGAAAGCTCATAAAGATGCTCACCCCAGAGAAAAACATAGTGGTTGCTCCCCCCAGGTGGTAATTATTTACACTGGGCTTGATAATAAACAAAACTGTTTTAATTAAGTTCAAAAAAATTGAATTTAAGTGGTTGCAAGTGAAAACAGTCAGATCAAAGTAAATGACTAAATTAAAATAACCAAAAAACCAGCTAATCGTAATCCATTGAGAAACTTGTTACATGCAAATTCTTACCCTACACAAGGGATGGGGAACCTCAAGTCCAGGGGCCGGATGCAGCTGCTGGCTTGTCTGGATCCAGCCCCTGAGGTTTAGGGGCCCACCCCTGCATTGTGGAGCCCATGCTGACACTACAGCCCTGCCTCCCCCCCACAAACACACACACACTGCCCCACCAAAGGCCTGGAGCACACAAAATCTACTAGGCGAGGCTCCCCTAGGGTCTGTGTGCAAAAGGAATGGTGGGAGTGTGTCTCCTTCTCAGTCGGGGGCCAGTCAGTGAGGGTTTGTTTGGTTGTGTGGTTTTGCTTCTCACTTGTGTGCGCTCCCCCTCCCCCGACTGATTTTTCAGTGGGTCAGCGGCCCCCAGCCAATAAAGGTTCCCCACCCCTGTCCTAAATACTTGTTCTGAACATCTTTCTCAAGCTAAGCAGCCTTTGAATTTGGGCCCAATCCTTCTTCCTGTTCCAGCAGACATCTGAGGTGGTAGGTGGGGAGTTCTCCTGATGTCTGGCAACTGCCCCTGTTGTTCCCCTCCCCCTTTCCATTTTGCCCAAGGCAGGAATTCTTTGTGCGCCGTTCAAACTTTTCTCACTTAGAGTGGTAAAGTACAAGATCCAAAATGAGTTTCAGCATCTGGTGGCCTGACCCCCTGTCTTTCTAAAACCAACCACAGTTTGGGCTTTCAGGAAGAGTAAAACCATTCACATATTACTGATTTGAATACTGAGCGATTATTTTCCAGAGCAACTGTAATGGCCCTCATTAGCACATTTAGAATTATAAACAGATCTATACTTCATATTTCTAGCTTCACATACAAGTACGATACATGCACAAAAACAGCATTCACAAAAAATATACATTCAGCAGAGTATAACTTTAAAATTGATATGTTACATGAGGCATTTTGTCTAAAGTATCTTTGAGTTATGCATATTCATATTCATAAGTCAATTTTCATAAAATATGGGGAGGCACACAGACCACAGAACTTCACCCAGTCAGCACTGATTGAGCACAATAGCTTGTGTTGACTAAATCACATCTTCCAGAAAGTCACTCAAATGTCAAAGGCTAGAGACTTAGGAGTTTGTTCTTTTGGCCACTCAGTCTGAATATTCAAAATTTGCTTTTCACAGCATGTCCAGTATGTTTAAAACTGGCTCTTGAATGAATATCTTTCCACTAATCCATCACATAACTGCAGATAGTTAACTTCAATGGGGTATTATGATAGGGTTTAATCCCCATCAACTGCAAGGCAAGGATAAGAACCCCAATTAGTTATGCTCTGCAGATGATTGGTAATTAATTAATTGCCTCCAGGGCTGGGGGAAGTGGAGCTAGGCCTTATAGATTGAATAACAGGCAGCCACAAAGCACAACCCTCCTGCCTACTCACTCAAGCACATGGCCGAGGAGGCAGAAACATTTTAAGCTCTTCAAGCCTTTAGCTCTGCAGGCAGGCAGGCTGGTAAGTCTCCTGGTGAGAACCTGCCTCTGGCACCTTAGCCCCTCCTTTCCCCAACCCTCTGACCCACACTCCTGCCCTGCTATTCCACATGAACCCATACCCCCTCCCAGATCTGGCACCCCAATCTCCTGCCCAAAATCACAATCCCCTCCTACCCTAGGTCACATCCCAAAACCCTGCACCCCAGTATCCTGCCCTCAGTCACAACCACCTCCTTCACCCAAACTCCCTCCCAGAATCCATTCTCCCTCCTGCACCCCAATCCTTTACCCCAAGCTCCCTTCTGCACCCCCAGACTCCACATCTCCTCCATTAATACCATGGAAGAGTGCGGCCCTCGACCACTTTCCAAAATTATTGCCCTCCCCTGGCCTAAATAATGAATAAGTAAATATCAAGGGCCAAGTTGTGCCTTCCAAACCTGTTAGATTTGACACAGTTAGTGAAAAGGAGTTTGGTCCTGAGATGCTTGCTCAGTTTTTACTCAGTTCTTATTTGGGAAAGTCTACCCGAGTGCCTTTTTTCACAATAGCAGTTTAAAAAGCTCTTTATCCTGTTATTAATTATGTCCTTCAGATAGCCAGACAGAGAGAAAAACCACAAAGATAATCCATCTATGAGTCTACATATGTGGGTGAAATGTTTCCCTCTTCATTTATTGTTCAAGCAGTTTGACCTTGATCTTATGAGTATCTATGCAAGTATACTTAAAGGTTTCCAGACATGAGGGTAAGAACATGAAGTTCACTGAGAATAGTCATAACCTTAGGATTAAAAGATCACTGTAATAAATAACTCTCCTTTTAGGTAGAAAGCACACAATGAATTTCCTACCAGGGTTTTACAGAGCAGCTGGGAAACCTTTGTATCTCACCTTGCAGCAAAGAACAAAGCATTAATATCAAAGTGACAACCAGTAACCCCACTGTGATTAAAGGTCACTTATCAGTCGCATTATGAGCCCCATGAATTTCTCATTTTAATTAAAAATAGAATGAGGCTATGTCTACACTGCAGCTCTTTTCCAGGATACCTCTAGTATCCTAGAAAAGTTATGCCATGTTCAAGGAACGCATCCACTTTTCCGAAAAAAAATTGGAAAAGCAGACATGTTCTTTTGCCATCTCCGTAAACCTCATTGTATGAGGAAGAAGGGATGTGCTGAAAGAGGAGGTTATTCCAAAATCTGGCGCTGTGTAGACACACCAAATTTCAGAAAAGCCTCTTCTGAAAGAAAAGCAGAAAAAGATACGCGAATTGTGGTTTGCAATTTGCATATCTTTTCCCAACTTTTCTTTGTAGTGTAGACACAGCCTGAGACTGGGTATTCTAGTTTTCCAACTTCTGGGAAATTTTCTTGAATTACTTTGTGTGACGGGGGCAGAAAGGCCCCGTACCCTGGCCCCGCCGATCGCCGCTTGCCTGGCGGCGCCGCTGGCAGAATACCAGCGATGCGGCAACTATTCACGTGCCGCCGCCTGGGTCCACAACCGCACGCTCCCCGAGAGGTGGAGCATCGTGGGGGCGGGGCGACGTCGGGTTGTGGCAGACGATGGCAACCCGGAAGGGAGGCCGGAGAAAGGGGGTAGGGCCCCAGGAAGAGGATGCCTGCAGGACGATTTAAGCCCGTGCCAGCGCGACGGAGACGGAGAGGCTCCCGGAGCAGAGCCAGCGGTGGATGGGACCCAAGGAGAGGAAGCGAGGAGCCGGGGGAGAGTCGCCCCTCGAGGGAGGACCCCGACGAGTACGCGGACCGCAGAGAGAGGAAGTAGCCCAGGGCGGGCGAAGGGAGCCCGTGGGCTGGCGCATTACGGCGGGACACCCCGCCAGCCGGACCGGACGGCAACCGAGTCTGTGTCTTTAGGGCCCTGGGCTGGGGTCTGTGAGAGGGGACGGGCCTAGACCCCCCTCTCTCCGTGGGTAGCCCGGAGGGCGCAGAGCTGGGCGGACAGAGCTGGCGCAAAGCGTGTGCCAAAAAGGGCAGAGATTAAACCGAACTCAGGGTGAGAGGATGCCGGGTGCGGTGAGAGGAGCACAGGGACAGAGGCCAGGAAAGCCTGACTGGGGGTTTACACATTTATGCACGTTTACACTTGGCTATTAGTTTAAGCATTTTAGTTCATCTTGCCATTCTGTTTTTGAATACTCATCCAACTACAGTATATCTGAGTATTTCACCAATACAAAAATTAATTTGGCATGGGGCTAGAAGGGGTACTACCAAAATGGGCTGGGATAGAGATTTCAGACTCTGGCAATGCAGTTAGGAATCAGTTTGTCTCAGATCAGTAACATGGCAGAAACAGAGGAAGGTTGGCTGGGCCTTCTTCCCTCCATCGCTTACAGCTTACAGCTCGGTCCCACACTACCACAAACAGGAAAAATTATCACAAGCAAATGGTCTGGTAGCACTTTATAGACTAACAAAACATGTAGATGGGATCATGAGCTTTCGTGGGCACAGTCCACTTCTTCAGATGACCAGAGTTATGATTAGAGGATAAGGAAACTCGAAATAAATAGGAGAAGGGAAGGGAGGGGGAGAGAAAGATGTTCTGTCGCCCACCCCCCTACCTCTATGCATAAAGTCTCAGGAGAAAGGGTGCTAAACCTGAGTAGATAAAGATCAAAGTCAGTGGATGGATAAGGCAGGAAGGATACCATTCAGAAAGTAGTTAGCACCTTCATTGATAAAAATTCCACCACCCCATATCTTGATTAAGTCCATAATTAATTGAATTGAATTTGCATATGTATTGTAATTCCAAGCTTTCCCTGGGGATTTGGCTTGAGGAACTGGCCTGTGACAAGACCGCCACCTTCAGATCTGTGAGATTATGGTTAAGTAAACAGAAATGTTCTGCCACTGGCTTCTGAGTATTTTCTTTACGTATATCCAATCTGTGTCCATTGATTCTTTCACATAGAGAACGTCCAGTTTGTCCAATATATATAGCAGTGGGGCACTGTTGGCATTTGATGGCGTAGATCAAATTACTAGATGAGCAGTCAAATGACCCTTTGATATTGTGGCTAGTGTTGTTTGCTCCAGTGATGAATTCGTCAATGTAGATATGTGGGCAGAGTTGGCATCTTTTCTGGTTGCAGAGCTGGGTTCCTGGAGGCTCATGATGTGGTTGTGTGGCATGGTTATCAGAAAGAATATGTTTCAGATTAGGGGATTGTCTGTAAGCAAGAATAGGTTTTTCTCCCAAGGCCTCTGAGAGCGAGGGATCATTTTCCAGGATGGGTTGTAGATTGTGTATGATGCGTTGGAGGGGTCTGAGTTGTGGATTGTAAGCAACAAGAGGAGTTCTGTTCTTTTCTCTTTTGGGTCTGTCTTGAAGTAGTTCATGTCTGGGTACTTTTTTGGCTCTGTCAATTTGTTTTTTCACTTCCCCAGGTGGGTATCTCAGATTTATGAATGCTCTGTAAAGATCCTGTAGGTGACTGTCTCTGTCTGTGGGGTCGGAGCAAATCCGGTTGTATCGTAGGGCTTGGCTGTATACAATCAACTGAAAAATGTGTCTGGGATGGGAGCTGGAAGCATGAAGGTAAGTGTAGCGGTCTGTGGGTTTACGATATAGGGTGGTTGAAAGTTGTCCATTATTTAACTTTACTGTAGTGTCCAGGAAGTGGATTTCCCTTGTGGACTGATCCAGGCTGAGGTTGATAGTGAGGTGGAAGTTGTTGAAATCCTGGTGGAATTTTTCAAGTCTCTTTATCATGTGTCCATATGATGAAGATGTCATCGATGTAGTGTAAGTAAAGAAGGGGTGTTAGGGGGCGAGAGCTGAGGAAACGTTGTTCAAGGTCAGCCATAAAAATGTTGGCATATTGTGATGCCATGTGAGTGCCCATGACTGTGCCGCTGATTTGGAGATAGAAATTATTTCTGAATTGGAAGTAGTTGTGGGTGAGGACAAAATCGCAGAGCTCTGTAATCAGGTGTGCAGTGTTGTTATGGGGATGGTGTTCCTGATGGCCTGTAATCCATCTTTGTGTGGAATGTTGGTGTATAGGGCTTCTACATCCATGGTAGCCAGAATAGTATTTTCAGGGAGATTATTGATGTTTTGGAGTTTCCTCAGGAAGTCAGTGGTATCGTGGAGGTAGCTGGGAGTGTTGGTGGCATAGGGTCTTAGGAGGGAGTCGATATAGCCAGATAATCCTGCGGTGAGTATGCCAATGTTGGAGACGATGGGTCGTCCGGGATTACCAGGTTTGTGTATTTTGGGTAGTAGATAGAAGGTTCCTGGTCAGGGATTAGGAGGGGTGTTATTGTAGATTTGGTCCTGAGTAGCATCAGGGAGTTTCATGAGCAGTTTTTTCGGTATTCCTTAGTAGGGTCACAGGAGAGAAGCCTGTAGAATCTGGTATTGGTGAGTTGTCTGTTCACCTCCTGTTCATAATCTGTCCTGTTCATGAGGACTACAGCGCCTCCTTTGTCAGCTTCTTGGATTATGATGTTAGGATTGGTTTTGAGGCTGTGAATAGCATTGCATTCTGTGTGACTGAAGTTGTATGTTATATGTTGTTGTTTGCTGATAATGTTATTTCCTGCGTTATCCATCCACTGACTTTGATCTTTATCTACTCAGGGTTAGCACCCTTTCTCCTGAGACTTTATGCATAGAGGTAGGGGGGGTGGGCAACAGAACATCTTTCTTCCCCCCTCCCCCCTTCCCTTCTCCTATTTATTTCAAGTTTCCTTATCCTCTAATCATAACTCCGGTCATCTGAAGAAGTGGACTGTGCCCACGAAAGCTCATGATACTATCTACATGTTTTGTTAGTCTATAAAGTGCTACCAGACCATTTGATTGCTGTTTTTTTCCTGTAACAGACTAACTCGGCTACCCCCTGAAGCTCAGGAAAAATTATGAGTCCCATGACATTTCCAGTCCAGCTTAGCTGCCTACTGAAGGCTTGATACTTTGGTTACAAACACTTGAGTGCTTATCCAAATGCATTCTCTCCACTTACAGTGGTCCTGCAATCACTATCAACTACTTTTTGTATAGTTGTAACTGAGGTTCTAAATCGAAACACCTCGAGAATGGTGGTTGTTCATAACTCTGAACAAAACATGATGGCTGTTCCGTTCTAAACTTTTGAAAGAACTTTGACTTACTACAGCATTGAAACTTTACTATAAAGAAAAAAAATGCTATTAACTATCCTGATTTAAATGACGCAAACACAGGGGCTGTGTCTAGACTGGTGAGATTTTGCGCAAAAGCAGCTGCCTACACTGGCTGCTTGAATTTGCGCAAGAGCACTGATGTTCTAATGTAAGAAATCAGTGCTTCTTGCGCAAATACTTTGACGCTCCCGTTCAGGCAAAAGTCCTTTTGCGCAAAAGCTTTTGCGCTAAAGGGCCAGTGTAGACAGCTCAGATTTGTTTTGCGCAAAAAAGCCCTGATGGCTAAAATGGCGATCTTTCTTGCACAAAACCACGTCTAGATTGGCACGGACACTTTTCCGCAAAAAGTGCTTTTGTGGAAAACGTCCGTGCCAATCTAGACGCTCTTTTCCGCAAATGCTTTTAACGGAAAAACTTTTCCGTTAAAAGCATTTGCGGAAAATCATGCTAGTCTAGACGTAGCCAGGAAGTTTCCTTACTCAGGCAAATCTTTTTTAATCTTTCCCTTTAATTTTTAGTAATTTACATTTAATACAGTACTGTGCTCTATTTCCTTTTCTTTGCCTCTGCAGCTGCCTAATTTTGTACTTCTGGTTTCAAATGGGGGGTGGGCGTGATTGACTAGTCATCTGGTAACTGTGATATTCATTTCTCTGAGGTTCTACTGTAAGTAGAATGCAGAGATGGACAAGCTCAGGAAACCTGCTCAGTGAAAATCTCAAAAAGCCCAACTTTCTAGTGCATCTACACAGCAGCCTTATTTTGGAGTAATTGATGTTATTCCAAAATAACATAATGCATGTCTGTACTACAAGCCTTTATTTTGAAATAATGTCGAGCTGAAGGAATTCTTACTCCAACTCATGGTAACCCTCATTTCATGAGGGGTAAGGGAAGTCGAAGGAAGAGTGTTCTTCCTTCAACTTCCTGCTGTGTAGACAGCACCAAAAGCTGAATTTAAGCTATTTCGACTTAAGCTATGCAGTTGACGTAGCTGAAGTTGCGTAGCTTAATTCGACTTTTGCCCTGCTGCGTAGACGCGCCCTTAGAGACCATCAGGAGGCACTCAGACCCTGTAAATAGTAGTATTGGAAAACCCAGGCTAATTAGCTAAAGCAGGGGTGGCCAATCCACAGCTCTTCTCCCCTTAAAATGCGGCTTGCAAAGCCTCCCTTGCAGTTTGTGACGCCACCACTACACCCCTAGAAAAGGTCCCCGGCCCCCTGTGCTCACCAGGGCAGGGGAGCCGTCCAGTGCAGTCATTCAAAATGCTGTCACAAAGATGGCAGCGGCCGACGGGAGCTTGATGTGCCCCTTTAAAACACAAGGCTTTTTGGCCAGTGTCTTTTTTTTTTTTTTGCTCTGGTGTGGCACTTCTCATTTTTTTCGCTGCTGTTTCGGCTCTCTTCAGATAATGGGTTGGCCATCCATGAGCTAAAGGATATGTTTGGCATGTCAGCCAAGCAGCATACTCAACACAGCACTGTCCCTTATGAAAGCACCAATTTTGAAAAGGGCATCAATAGGATTGTAAGAAAAAGTGTGCTATGCTGATAAATAGACAAGAGTCAATTGCCCACTTGTGGATACACCACTGAGGTACCTAAAGATTTTCTAAAACTTGTAAGCCCAGTGCTAGTTCATAGACACAGGCCTTGATTCTGCAAGTCCTTAAGAAATCCACAGCAACGTGTGCAAACTTCAGTGGAGTCTCTCGACACATGAAGGGTAACGAGAAAGGTTTCTACAGGCAGGTTAGCAATAAGAAGGTGGTCAGGAAAGGTGTGGAACCCTTACTGAATGAGGGAGGTAACCTAGAGTGTATCTACACTGCACCCTTAGCTCGAAATAAGATAAGCAATTTATGTTATGCAAATTGCGTATCTTATTTCAATTCTATTTCAAAATTTGCCACGTCTACACAGCGCCAAATTTTGAAATAAAACACTATATCGAGACATCCCTTAACCCTCATGGAACAAGGTTTACAGGGATGCCAAAATAGCACGTCTGCTATATTTCGACATAGTGGACACATTCAAAGACATGACGTAGCTATTTTGGGATATGTCTGGTAGCCCGAAATAGAATTGCAGTGTAGACGTACCCCTAATGACAGCTGTGGGGAAAGCTGAAGGACTCAATGTTTTTTTTTACTTTTGTCTTCACAGACAAGGTCAGCTCCCAGACTGCTGCACTAGGCAGTACAGTATAGGAAGGAGGTGGGCAGCTCTCAATGGAGAAAGAACAGGTTAGTAACTACTTAGAAAACTGCACATACACAAATCCATGGGGCTGGATCTAATGCATCCAAAGGTGCTGAGGGAGTTGGCTGATGTGATAGCAGAGCCATTAGCCATTATCTTTGAAAACTCATGGCAACCAGGATAGGTCCTGGATAATTGGAACTAGGCAAATATAGTGCCCATCTTTACAAAAGGGAAGAAGGACAATCCAAAGAACTACAGACCAGTCAGCCCCACGTCACTCCCCAGAAAAATCATGGAGGGGATCCTCAAGGAATCCATTTGGAAGCACTTGCAAGAGAGGAAAGTGATCAGGAATAGTCAACATGGATTCACCAAGGGTAAGTCATGCCTGACCAACCTGAATGCCTTCTATGATGAGGTAACTGGCTCTGTGGATATGGGGAAGGTGGTGGACATGACATACCTCGACTTTAGCAAAGCTTTTGATACGGTCTCCCACAGTATTCTTGCCAGCAAGTTAAAGAAATATGGATTGGACGAATGGACTGTAAAGTGAATAGAAATCTGGCTAAATTGTCAGGCTCAATGGGTAGTGATCAATGGCTTGATGTCTAGTTTGCAGTTGGTGTCAAGAGGAGTACTCATAGGATCGGTTCTGGGGCTGGTTTTGTTCAACATCTTTATTGATGACCTTGTTGAGAGGATGTTTTGTGAACTCACCAGAAGTGCCCTCCCTGGCTGATGGACTGGGAGATGTCCTGGGAAGGGAGGACTGGTTCCAGTGTTATGAGGAGCTCCTATCTCTCAGGCATTGGCAGCTAGCTAATCTCCTCCTCCTTCTGCCCCTCCACCACTGCACTCTCCTCCAGATTGGCACCTAGAGAGTCTTTGCTGGACTCCATGACCACACTGGGGTCGCTGGAAATCGACCACAGTAGATTCAACCTTATCTTGTAGTGTAGATGTGCCCTCAGAGAGGCATGGGGAAGTAAGGGGTCGAGTTTGCTACCCAGGTTAGAATTTGCAAAGGAGTCCCAGAGATGTAGGCACCCACTCCTATTGGCCAAGTAACTCCTTTAGGCTCCTTTGAAAAACCAAGCCCAGACCTTTTCCCCCTGGTTGGCCACACACTATACTACCTCTAAACCATTAAGTCAGCTCAGTCCTAACTACTGGTAATGATGTTGCTTTCAGTTTAGTAATTTTGTATGTATTTAAGTGAGGTAAAAAGACAAGAGCCTTAACTGGATCAGCTGATGGTCTTCAGTTATTGAATGATCTTCTGACCCAACTACACTTGTGATATCACAGCACATGATCTTGTTTCACATCAGTACTTTGTATTAGGTCATCAGGAAATTTAGTTTATCTCACACTAATGGATATACACAGACATACTTTCCCACCCATCACTTGTATTCCCTGCCATTTATCTATGACTGCACATTCTTTAGCCACAGTGATCACTTATAAGGACCCAGTAGCTGCTTGACTGAGAAAAGGGAGTTGGGGGCAAAGCCCTTGTCCCACCCAGCTCTATAACAGGCTGTTCTAGTGAGTAAGCATGCTGCAATCCTGCCATGCAGTATATACTGCCTGGTCATATGCTTGATTTTCATTTTTAAACAAGAAAATGTCTGTCTATCTGATATATTAATTGGAGTGGCAAGAAAACAATGAAATTAGCTCTGGACAATCAATCTGAAATGTTCATTTAAAGATGACAGCCTGTAAATCTATCTCCACTTCATTTAGTAAATGGGAACTGTCATGTTTCTAGGTAGCTAACATTACTCTCACATTTATTATATTAACATTCGCTATCAAAACATCAAAGCTGGCCTTACAGTGTTACTTCTACTGATAGAGTAACAGCAACAGAGGGGCTGTGTCTACACTGGCGCGATCTCGCGCAAAAGCGGCCGCTCTTGCACAAAAACTTGCTGCCTGTCTACACTGGCCGCGTGTTCTTGCGCAAGTAAACTGACCTTCTAATGTATAAAATCAGGGCTTCTTGCACCAGAACTCTGACGCTCCCACTCAGGAATAAGCCCTCTTACGCAAGAGCTCTTCCAGAAGAGGCCAGTGTAGACAGACAGGCAACATGAATTTCTTGCGCAAGAAAGCCCTATGGTTAAAATGGCCATCAGAGCTTTCTTGTGCAAGAGAGCATCTACACTGGCATGGATGCTCTTGGGCAAAAGCACATGCCAGTGTACACGCTCTCTTGCACAACTACTTTAACGCAAGAACTCTTGCGCTAAAGAGTTTTTGTGCAAGATCATGCCAGTGTAGACGTAGCCTAGGGGCCAGGTTCTGCACCTCTGCCCACACTGAGTACATTTCTCCTGGCTGTTTTCTTTAGTGACACTAGCACTACTTGTGTGAGACTTAGTGGGAGTACAGATGGTAGAATCTAGCCTTAAAACTTTCAGGCAACTTTCTACTATGCTTACTCATTGTGACAAAGTCCCTTAGTAGCTGCCTGGATGGTTCTGCACTTTTTGGCAGTTACTTGAGCACCTCAGAGTCCCTTTTATTGCCCTGGGATTTCCCTAGAGGCAAAGGTCATTCTCATCACAGGCCAGTCCTTGGGGGGATCAGCATTTCCTTGCTTTATTTTTTTTCTGCTCTATGCACCTTCCAAAAACTCCCCCTGCGGCCTGCGAGGAATCCTTTTATAGGAACCCTGGAGGCTTTCATTGGCAGCAGGTGCTTAATTAACCCCAGCTGCAAGCTGCTTCCTAATTAGGCCTCTATTTTCTACCCTGGCTGCTGGGCTGTGTTCAGGGGTGGCTAATTTGGAAACAAGAAGGCATTTACCCATCTCCCAATATAGCTGCCTCCTATAGGCTTTTGTAGACCTTCCATGAGGCCTTGGTAGCTCCCTGCTCTTGGGGTGCTGCACTTTTTTCTGCACCCTTTTTCCTTCTTGGGAGGGGGTGCCTGTGAGGGGAGCTGCTGCTTTTGTGGCAGGTGGGCTCTAGCTACTCCTGCATTCTGGGCTAGGCCCCTTTTTCCACCTGCCTTTTTGCAGGCAGTTTTCCCCCCCTTTGCCTCAGCTCTTTGCTGAGGGTGCTGGGTGCAGGGGGGTGGGGGGAGTCTCTGTTGCCCTGCCTTTGGGTGGGTAGAGGCCCCCCTCCCATCTTCTTGGGGGGGGGGGTCTATTTTTGCCCCTCTTGGGTTTTTTTTCACCTCTGTAGGCCTGAACATCACTATTCCTGCTGCTGCTGCTTTCCCTGAGGCAGAGGAGGTAAGGGGACTGCTTTAGGGCAGCCCCTGGGGTTCTGTCTCCCCACAGCCTGCCCTGTGTTGGTGGGGGGGGGGAAGACTAAGGGGCCTTCCATCAGGACCTCTAGGTGGGGGCTGGTGTGGGTCTTGTGGGGTGCTGGGGGCAGGGGGTGGTTTACCTTGCCCTGGTTCCCCTGCCCCTGCTTTCTGCTGCTGCTCCTTCCCAACCCCAGTTGCTGTAGGGGCCTTTTTTTCCTATTCTGGGCCCCACTGCTTGCCTCCCTGCCCCTCCTCTGCTGGGCCCTGCAGCAGGTGTTGTGGGCCTGCTGCTCAGGCACCTGTGGACACACAGGTTCCCTTCCCCCCAGCTGTGTCTAACCCCCCCTCCCCCAAGCAGGCATCTTTTCACTACCTGCTCTCCCTTTCCATTGCTTGTCCCACCTATCCTCTTGTGTGCCCATGCCCCCTGTTCTTCTGTTTGGTGCCTGAGCTTCCCCCTCTTTTTAGTTAGTTTTCCCCCACACACAGCTTCACTTGTCCCCATGTTCTTTAAATAATAATTTACCCCTCATCTCTCCAGCGCAGCCGGAGGAGCCACTCTTTCCATCTTGTGCTGGGAGCTGTACTTCTTACTCCTTTTTCCTCTTCTCCTTTCTGAATTGTTGCCCTCTGTCATGATCATGAGGGTTAGCCAGCAGCCTGGGGACTAAGGGTTTAACTATACCAACCTCAGGTAGTTAGCCAATAGGAATGTAGGTAGGAATTTCAAACTAGGACAAAGGAATTTTTGGGTTTCCCTCCTTTGTCTCCAAGAGTTCCCTCCAGCTTCTGAGGGAGTTCACAACTTAAACCCACAGGGCAATGGGGGAAGGGCAAGACCTGTGTGGCCAAGGAAGGCTACAGTTTTTTTTAAATCTAAAAGGCCAGAATTGTTGTTGTACACTTAAGATGGATTTGTTCCCACTGCTGTTAACTTTCATAACCGCTGTACTGCTACTACTAAGAATTGTAACAATGTCCATTGTGCATAATTTTGTACCAAAACCCTGAAAACTGTTAAGAAATGTACCCAAGGACACAGTGTGTTCAAAAGCCTTGTAACACTGATAGTTCACTGTTAATCCTTGTAATTAGTGTTGGAGCTTCTCACTTGAGAGGAGGAATTCCAAAATTGGTGTGCTGTGTGGAAAAGGGAAACTGAGGCACAACTACATTTTGTTTTCATGGCTAAGTGCCAAGATGCCTATATTATGGGGAATAAGGATATATATGTTGGCCCAGTGTTAACTGGATTTCAGACCATTGCCAAAGCTGGCATAGATAAATTTAATATTTTTACTAAACGGGTGTTGGGTCCAAATTTTGTGTAAGGGGGCCCCATGTAAGGTGTCCAATGAAAGCTTGTACTCTGCTGATTCTATGTATGATGTTTATATATGAAGTGTTCTCATTAACAATCTTACACTCAACTTTTTTCTTTTATTAAAGTATCTTTAGAGTTTAGATTCTAAAGGATTGGCCCAGCATGATCTTGTGGGTAAGATCTAAAATGAAGATTGGCCTGGAACTGCGGCTGAGTCCTTTGGACCAGGAGGATCTGTTTGGAGTTGGTGAGTGTGGGTTTTACAACCTCTCACCTGTGTGTGAGGCCTGAGTCTGATGATGGCACAGGGAAGCTGGAGTGTCTAATGGGTTTTGCTGGTGAGGCTTCCTGCTGCCCAGAGTGGCAGCTGAAGTGCTCTGTGTAACTGGCGGGGTGCCTTGGAAAAGGACCCCAGTTGAGGGCAATAAGTAGCCCTGGTTCTAAGCAATTCGCCCTGAGCTGACACCCTCAGCAGTGCCATGACCTGGCCTGGTGTATGACAGTGTTGTATTCAGCAGGAGGCACAGAACCTAGTCAATCGAACTTTGGATCAGGACCCCACGCTATTCTAAATTTGATCTGAGACTGAGAGTTTGATTGGTTAGAGGCATTTCTGGACTCAATTACTTAGAACGCTCTCTGTATGTCAGTTATGGTAATCCACAGATGTGGAAGGGGTTGTTTACTTTCCATGTATTCAATAGTCTAGTCAAGTGTGCATGTACTTATTTACTATGTTTTCTCCCAGACCTCCAAGAAGAAATCAGTCAGTGTGGCCAGAAGCTGTCCAGCACCGTCTGCGATTTGGGGGGCGTGTTACCCCTGGGGCCTGGATAACATGCTAATGTGGCCTGCTGGTAAAAGCCCCAGTCAAAAAGACAACAAATCCGCCCCCTCCCTCCGGGTCTATCACCTGTGAATTAGGCCTGTAAGAAAACAAAGGGAAAAGAATAACAGACTCTCTGATTAAAGGTGAAAACAAGCAGGAACTGTATTAGGGATTGTATACAAAAATAGGGAAGAATGGGGGAAGAAGCCTGGAGCAAACTAATAATCCTCAACAAAACAGTGAAAGCGAACAGTAAAAACCCTCTATATAACCATAGACAGCGCAAATATAAAGGTAAGTTGTACTCCAACTACAGATGGCTACTTGCTCTTCTTGAACTGGCGTGACAGGATCCAGAGAGCATCGCTCAGGACCTACAACCCTTAGGCTGATTGGGAGCCCTCAGGGAGGTACACTGGGGAGTCCCTCGCTGATGGTAAAGAACTCCGGAGAGGAAGGCAGGCAGGTGGTGGTTGCAGGATGGAAGGTGATAGATGGTTCCTCTCCCGCTCTCCAGACTGATCCGCAGCTGGATCAGGTTTCTCAATACCCACGTGAACACTGTCTCTTGGGTGGACAGCACCCCTCCTGGGCTGCATCCAAGCTTATATAAACTTTTGGGCAGGAAAATCCAGTCTGTACTGGTTCTTGTTTACCACTCCATAGGAATAACCCCCTCCCCCCCTTCCCCAAAGTCACATGTCTTAACTCCATTTTGTCTGTCACTCCATTTTGATATTTACCCAAACAGCCCATAATACCATTAAACATCATCAATCTATTCACTTTTATTTTACATAACTATTTATCATGACAGAGGGTCCAGCCTAAAGTGTCATGATCATGAGGGTTAGCTAGTAGCCCAGGGACTAAGGAGTTAACTACCAAACTCAGGTAGAGTTAGCCAATAGGAATGTCGGTAGGAATTTCAAACTAGGACAAAGGAATTCTTGGGTTTCCCTCGTTTCTGAGTTCCCTCCAGCTTCTGAGGGAGACAGACGTGTCTCTGTCTCCAAGAAACAATTCTTCACTTTCTGTAAGTAGGGTAACATTTAGATAAATCTGTTAGGTTTTATTGTTTTAGAGTTTGGGATCTGCTGTCTGTGCACTCTTAAACAATGTTTTGGCTTTCCTTTGTAAATAAGTTCTAGGCCCATGGAGTTTCTCCACGAGTATATTATATAGTTACTTTTCCATCTAATTGTTATGCTTGCAACAGGAATAGTGTGGTGGTAAGTTTTCTCTTATTAACCTGGTATTGATTACTTGTTGTGTCCTGGGTTTTTACTTTAGAGGTGAGATTTCCCAAATGGTCTCTCCCCTGGTTTCTTTGTTAATATTTGGGTGATGGCAGCAGAGATTTTTATCCCCCAAAATCTTAAAACCCTAGATTTTTGGGGAAGTTTTATACCAAAGCCTGGTAGATAAGGTTTTGGGGTACTTTT
The DNA here is from genome assembly GCA_032595735.1 of Pelochelys cantorii. Taxonomy (NCBI): domain Eukaryota; kingdom Metazoa; phylum Chordata; order Testudines; family Trionychidae; genus Pelochelys; species Pelochelys cantorii. The sequence continues at coordinate 40,040,288 of CM064329.1, read as the reverse complement.
GCTGGCCCCCACTTTGGCACAATAAATGCAGAAGTGGGGAAGGAGCCATGACACCCTCCCACCCCACTTCCAGCCTAGTGGGGGGGGGGGGGAGGAGCAGTGAACCTCCTTAATCCCCTTCCTTTCCCTCCTTGTTCCCTGCCCTGGTGTGTTTGGTCCTCTCCTAATTGTTTGGTTTTTGTCTTCCCTTTCCCGCCCATGACCACAATGGAGGGGTTGTCTGGTGACACCCTTGCCGACCCGTCCCCACCCTTCCCTAAAAACAACTCCTCTGAGGCTGCTGAGCTCTGTCACTATGGTAGAGGGGGGTGGACATGGACGAAGACCCCAGGGCCTTGACCGCTCCTGCTGTGGTGCCTCCAGTCACCATCGAGAAGGCTCCCCTGAAGGGTAGGAAGGGCTGGGGGACCAAAAAGGGCAAGAGCCCTGCCCAGAAGGCAAAACCTCCTGAGGCGAGGGCTCGCTCCCTGGCCGCAGCCCCTGTGTCGTCCATGGCTATCCCTCCTTCCCGCTCCCCTGTTCCTTCCACCAGCTCTGGGCATGGCCGGCAAGTTATATGGGCTTATGGTGACCGTGCTCCAGCAATATTCAGAGCCGGGGGCCCTGCTCCACCAATATTTGGAGCTGGGTCTCTCGCCCGGCCTGGAGTGGGCCCTGGCCCCCACCTGCTGGTGCATCTTCTCCGCCCGCTCCCCACCCTCCCCTCCCCTCCCAGCCCCAGAGCATCCCTGGAGGAGAAGAGGACTTGTGTTGGGGCGCCTGCAGTCCCGCTGTGATGGAGCACAGGGGCTGGGAGGATGCCATGGCAAGCTGCTGGGGGGGGCTGGCCCTGCCCTTGAGGCGCATGCACACACTGAGCACCAGACAGGGGTAATGGGATGCGGAGGCCTTGCCCCTGGGTGGACGCTGCAGCGAGCAGTTGTGGTGGCCAGCCCTGCCCCCACACCCTTGCAGCGCATGCTTATGCCTGCAGGTGTCTGCCCTTCTGCTTCACCCCCCAAATCCCCTGGCACCTGCTTCACCCCCAGAATCCCCTGGCACCTGCACCTTCCCTTACCCGTGCACCCTCCTGGTGCCTCCCCCTTCCCTCACTGCCCCTGCCCCCTTTGTCCTCTTTTTCCCTGATGCCCGCTCCCTCACCACCCTCTGCCCCCCCCATTCACCTCATACCCCTGCGCCCTCACACATGACTTGCTCCATCCCCGGCATCCTCATGCCCACCCCTTCTTTCAAGCCTTCTCCCAGCACCTCCCCTTCCCCCCCTATCCCCCAATGCCCTTACCCTCTCCTCTCCCAGCATCACCCTGTCTCCCCCCCCCCCCACTGACACCTCCCCTCCTGCCCTTTTCCTCATTGTCTCCACTTGGCCCCCTGGCATTTCTCTCCTCCACCCTGTCCCTTGGTACCTTCCCCTTTCTTCTCCTGACCGACCTGCCCCCCTCCCCTCAGCACAAGCCCCTTCCTCTCCCACCCCTTCCTCCTGTTTTTCCCCCTCCCCTACCTTCTGCCTTCCAGTTTGTGGGGCTGGAGTCCGTGATCAGGCCCTGCCGCCCCTCTGGCTGTTGAGGGGGCATAGGCCGCTCCAGCATCCGTGGCCTGTTCCTTCTGGGGCTGCAGAGCCTGAGCAGCCACCCCCGGGGTTGCCTGCCAGGTCCCGGCTGCTGCAGGAGAGTGGGCACTTCCCTGAGCTCACCCTCCCCACCCCTGGGCCGGGTGTACTCCCTTCCCCTTGTCTGCTGCACTGCAAGAAGGGCAGGAGTCAGGACAGCAGAGGAGGGTGAGGAGGTAGGGGGCAGCAGGCACCAGGGGAGCTAATGGAGCAAGGGGAGGAGACATGGCAGCAGAGAGAAAAGGTAGAAGTTTCTAAGATATTTATTAATAACTTGGGTGCCGTTAGGGCACATCCAAACAAGCCACATGAACTCAGTACTAGTGCACAACACAATTCATTCTGCCTATGGGAGGAAACTCTTAGGCTATGTCTACACTGGCAGCTTCTTGCGCAAGAATATCTTGTGCAAGGGTTCTTGTGCAAGAACACGTCCACACTGCCATGTGTGAGCTGTGCTTTTGCGCAAGAGCATCCATGGCAGCGTGGACGCTCGCTTGCGCAAGAAAGCTCCGATGGCCATTTTAGCCATAGGGGTTTCTTGTGCAAGAAATCCCTGCAGAGCATCCACACTGCCCTCTTGCGCAAGAGAGCTCACACCTGTTAGAAAAGAGTATAGCTCTTGCGCAAGACCCCCTGTCTTACACGCTGTACTGTAAATTTCCTTGCACAAGAGCAGGCGGGCAGTGTGGATGCTCTGCAGGTTCTTGCACAAGAACAGTTGTACTTGTGCAAGAAGCCACAAGTGTAGACATAGCCTTAGAGGGAACACTTCCCCCAGCCTCTCTGCCCCTGAGTTAATGTCACACACATTGGGTTAATGCAGTTGCAGGATAGTTGCATGAGGGGGGTGGCAACCATCAAGGGGGCTGGTACTGGCTGTATTACACCATGGGGGAGGCCCGGTGTTTTCTCTGTCGGGCGATGGGGCACATCCAAAGGGACTAGCCCAGTTTGGAGAGGCACCCAGGACCCCCCAAGCCCAGGAGGGCACCGGCCCCACCGTCACCAGTGACCCTAATAGTCCAGACCCTGGGGTTGCCCCTCCTCCAACTGTGACCATCGTCAGTCCCACTCGGGCTCCGCAGGGCCCAAACGAGTGTGTGGGTGCTGCTGCCACTGCCAAAAGCAGCAAAACCGGACCCACGGAGGAGAGGGCGGCAGAGTCAGCAATGGGACTTGGGAAGGACCTACCACAGGGGGAGGTGTGCCTTTCCCCTGCTGTCCAGCCCGTCTTCCCTTGCTCTCCCACCACTGCCCTTGTCCCCTGGCTCTTCCCCTATTCAGGCCCAGCCCTCTTCCTCTGAGGGCTGGGAGCTTGCCAGGGGGAGGTGTCACAAGCATGTGTGGCGATCCACCCCGCCCACTGAGGGGGAGGACAATTTCCCTGCACCTATGGGGGTGGATGCTGGAGCTGTCCCTCCCTCTGAGCCCCAGTGCTGTGGGGCAGTCGAGGTGACCACGGGAGTTGTGGGAGGGGTGAACACCTCCCTCCTGGAGTCCCTGCAAGAGGGGGCATCTGTGGAGGCATCCATGGCCCCACAAAGTTGCGGGACCTCCTGGTCAACCTCCTCCTGGCTATCACCAAATTGGCAATCTTTAAAACTGGCGAGAAGAGGTTGGCTGGTGGAGGAGCCTGCAACTGTGGGGCCTATTTCCATTCCTGTATCCGCTCACCTATCCGGGCAGAGTTCCAAAGGGCAGCTTCCTCTGGCTCACTTGAGACCTGTGGGGGGCAGTGGGCACTGTCCGGGGTTCGCTGCTCGGTATCCCCATCCACTTCCCTCATTTTAGTCCTTGGCCTCTCACACCCGTCCCTGTTTTCTCATTTGTCCCACGTAATCAGTTGGTTTTCTGGGCTCTGTGGACCCTCCCTGTAGACTGGGGGGAGGTCCTTTAGATATGGGTGGGCTAAGAATTTTGCAGTTTGTAGGCTGTGGTCTGTTTCACTCACATTGAATAATGCCTTGCTTCTTGAGTAATCCCATTTAACTGAATGTATCTCATTCTGAAATAAAACCTTACATAGTGAGAGTAAAGGTGGCAGAATCTGACTCTGGGTATATCTCTGTTACAATAAAAGACCTACACCATGGTTGTAGCAGGTGAAGGTCAGCAATGCACGTTGTGGAACTATAACATATCAGCAGGGCTCGACAAACTATACAATCTACTCGCCCGTGGCAAGTAGATTTCAGCCGCGCGCCCCATTCATTCATGGCACACGCATGCGCAATGCGGCTCTTGCGCATGCGCAGTATGGGGCTGGCAAACAGTTTTTGCCGCCGTTTGTCAAGCCCTGAATATCACTGTAGACTTTCAGGCTTGGGCTGGAGCCAAAGCTGTGAAGCCCCATGATGAAGGCTGGTCTTAGAGTCTGGGTTCAACCCAAGCCCAAAGGTCTTCTAGTTTTAGCCCCGAGAGACTGAGGGGTGAAGGGGTATTGCAATGTAGATATACCATTAGAACAGCATCTTCATGAAGTGCTGAGATGAAAGACCAAAGGAAGTCTGGTATTTGCCTGTGGCAATTCTGTAACAACATCTCTTGCAGTTCCACCAGTACACTTACTTCTCAGGAGTGATCATGTTTACAAGCATGTGTCCATCAAATGTTCACATTTTTCAAAATATTTTTTTATTGACCTACACGATAAATGCTGAAGAGCTATAAAAGGTCACAGAGATCAGGAGCAGTACTTGTTCTAATGATCTAGGTGTTTTTGTGGATGACTTAGTGCAACACTTCTCAAATTGGGGTCTATGGAAGGGAATTCCTCCCACTCCCTTCTTCCTTCTCTCCCTCAGCTATCCCTTCCCCCTGGGAGCTAAGGTAGGTTCTCAGTCCCTACCTGCTTTGTCCACATGGTTCCCAGAAGCAGCTGCCAGGTCACTCATGGCCCTGAGGTGTGTGGGTGGTCAGGGACTGCCCCCACACAAGTGTCAAGTCCCCAGCTCCCATTGTTTGGGAACCATGACCAATGGGAGCTGCAAGGGTGGTTTCTGCAAGCACAAGCCTCCCTGACTGCCCATGCTCCTAGGGGCCCCAGGGACTTAGAGACTGCTTCTGGGAGCCATGGTAAATGCTGCCAGGATCCCACACCCTGAATCCCTCTCACATCCCTGCCCCCCCTTCTATAGCCAAACTCTATCCCAGAACCTGCATCCCACCATAAACTCTGGCCCCAGCCTGGAACCCCCTTCTGCACCACAAACCCCTCATCTCTGTCCCCCCCACCAGAGTCTGCACCCACAGTCCAAGCCCTCACCGCCTCCTACCTGAGCCCAGGGAAAGCAAGTGAGGGTGGGGCAGGGCAACCAACAGAGGGAGGGGATATGGAGGGAGCAGGGTATGGGCCCTCAGGGAAGTAAATCAGAGGCAGTATCCCCAGGTTGTTAAAGTCTGAGACCCACTGGCTTAGAGGAAAATTCTGATCAGTGTGCACTGATAGCCAGGAAAGTGAACAAAATGTTTGTATATTAAAAAAGAGAGCTCTCAGGGTGCTTTAGAGTGACCCTTGCCCCCCAGTAAGGGGAGGGTGTCATGAACATTCACAATAGGCCTGTAAGGTCAAGGAAGGACAACTGGCTAAGAATTAAAGTAACCTCCGGCTTTTCTGATACCAGGTACTAGTAAAGGGAGCAGAAAGATGATTGAAAGCAGCTTTCCTCCCTGGTCCCACTATTCTGCTTGGCCCCGCTGGTGAATCTGGCCCTGTAACATTTTATGTAAGGCAGAGTCTAAATATGTTGGGTAGCACTTAATGTTTCCAAGGGTAAAAAGGGAATCCCCAGGAACATATTAAAAAGTGCAGTGTCCATGACCCAGCTCTTCAGGGGGGAGACTTGCTTACATCATCAGTGTGCCTGCTCATTGCTTTATCATCTCTGGCTTCTCCCTTCATATCAAGCTACCTTATAACAAGGAGATCCTGATCCACCGTATCTAGGTTTGTTCGTAGACTTGGATTATAATGTCTGGAACTTGACACTGCCTTGTACTGTGATGTTTAGTTCAGGGTCAGTGCAAAACCTAATAAAAAAAACAGTTCCTCTTCAACCTCACTCTAGCCTCCCAAGGTAAGGTATCTGTTCTCATTAAACAGACACAGTGTAACATTACCATTTTATGAAAGTAGATATTAAAACTGTTTCTAAGACTATGCGTGTTGGATTACATTGAGGGCCAGATCCTCGACTCCTCTCGTGTCCATGTGGTAGATTGATGGCCTGTGACACCTCCATTTCAGCCCTAATCGTTCTATTCATAGGACCACACAAAAGGTTCTATGTGTGAAATGCAATAGCTGAAAGATTGCTGTGAGATGTCTCTGGTGAGATGAGAAATGTGAATATATAAATATTGGATCTAATATGCCACTAGCTCCATAGATGTCTTACACTGCTAATGAATTTGGCTCCCCTAGGTTCACATGGTCAACCATACTGTCCTATTTCTATATAGCTAACATGGGTCAAGACATGTGACTATCACATTTCTTTATTCAGTAATTCATACAGTATTTGTGGGGAGGAGAGAACTCAGATGCATCTGTGTGCTGAGGAATCCATTTGGATGTTGACATTGTCCCAAGTGCTTGAATGCATCATACAAACCACTTCTAGGAATTTAACAATATTTGATTAATTGTCCAGGCTTTTTCTTTTGGTATCAACTCTTGTGCTATTGGAGCCTGAATATGTCTTGCCATTTTAGGGTATGTCTACACAGCAACCATTATTTCGAAATAACTTTCCTAGCGTCTACACAGACAAACCACTATTTCAAAATTAATTCGAAATAGCAGAGTGCTTATTTCAAATATGGTAAACCTCATTCAATGAGGAATAACGCCAAATTTGAAATAGCTAATTCGAAATAAGTGCTGTATAGATGCTTATTTTGAAATAGGGGGCCTCCAGCCTTCCCAGGGTGCCCTGCTGGCCACTCTGGGCACGATCAGGAAAACTTCCTCTCCTCTCCCCTAGCCCAGGTCAGCTGCCCCTGACCCAGTGGCCCCACCATGAGCCAGGCAGCCAGTGCCAGCCAGCCCTCCACTGCTCCCCGGGCCCAGTCCTCCAGCTCCCAGGAGCCTGCTAGGGGCTGGAGAAGGCGGGTGCCTTCCTGGTCCAGTGCAGAGATCATAGACCTGATTGAGGTTTGGGGGGATGCCTCCAACATCCATGATCTCCACACTAGATGGAGGAACGTGGCTATCTACAGACGGATGGCTGATAGCCTGGCCACCAAAGGCCACATGCGCACCCAGGAGCAGGTGCGCATGAAAATTAAGGAGCTGCGGCAGGCCTATGCCAGGGCCACAGGGGGCAGCTCCCAAACAGGATCAGACACCTGCCCCTATTTTGACGCCCTGGACTGTATCCTGGGGGGCAGGATGGTCCATGCCACCCTGGGGGTCATCAATCCTGGAGCAGAGGGCCCTGACCAGGGCATGAAGGAGGAGCGCCAGGAGCTGCAGGAGCCCAGAGGGAGCGTGCCACGCAGCCAGGACCCCCGAGCTGTCCCAGCAGACCCATCACCAGTGTCATCCAGGGCGGCAACAACATGTGAGTGCCACCACTGTCCCCTTATTGGGGGGCGGGGAGGGAGACCAGGGACTGCGCGCATGGGCCTTGCTTACCATGGATCACGCAGCAACCTGTGCACGTGCAAGCATGTGCCATGCCACCCCTGAGCACGTGGCCCCAGCTGGCTGCCATACAGGGGCCTTGGACTGTTAGCCACACGCATGTGTGAAGAGACATGACATGCTCTTGACCCTGGGGTAGGACACAGCAGGACGCCCTCCCTCCACAAGGCCATTCTACACAGAGGCAGGGGACATCTCCCCCCCCATCTCACCCAAACTATACACAGCACAGGGGCATGGGTGCGGTATCGGGGCAGCTCCCACTCCCGGGGATAGCAGGACATTCCGAACATGGCCTGTGTGCAAGCACATCGGCTCTGATGGTGCAGGGAACAGTCATCCTCACCTCACAGAGGGGGGCTGGGCTTCACCCACTGTGTCCCCAGGGATAACTGACCACTTCTCTTGTTTCTCCATAGCTGCACCAGCTGTGCATGCAGGGCGCACCACCCTGCCCGGGACATGGTCCCGCACCCGAGGGCTCTTCAGGACCACCCATGCAGTGGAGGGGTACCAACAGCAGCACCTGGGGGCACTGCAAGCCCTGCACCACACCCTCCAGAACGGGGTGCAAGAAGCCCTGGAGTTCCGGTGGGAGCAGCTTGCCCAGGGCCGTGCCATCTGCCAACACCTGCAGACCCTGGTGCAGAGAGTGCTGCCTCCTGCTGCTCCAGCACCTGCTACCTCCCCAGCTACCTCTCCGACTCCCTCCTCAACCTCCATCCCCTCCCCATCCCCCCGGGGACACCAAGGCCCCCACATCCACGGTGCTGGGAGACAGTTGGCCCGGTGAGACCCCCACCCCTGAGCTTCCCCTTCTTCCCCCTTCCAGCTCCCTCTTCCCAGGTTTCCCCCTCCCCTCTCCCACCCTCTCTCCTCCCTTTTCCCACCTCCTTTCCCCAGTCTCACCAGAGTTTCATTCCCCCCCCCCCAGTTTTGTTAAATAAAGACAGTTCGTCTTTATGAAAAAAACATGTATTTTATTTCCCATCAGGAAGGGGGGTTAGGGAGGGGTAAGTGGAAGGACGTGAGGGAGGAATGAGGCACAAGCCCCCAATGGGGCAGACCAGGGAATCTCTTAGTGCTCCTCAAGGTGGAAGCTCTCTCGCAGGGCCTCCTGGATACTGACAGCCTCTCGATGGACCTCCCAGATGGCAACCTGCAGAAAGTGCATCCAGGCTCACAGCCATGTGTCTATGAGAAGCACCAGAGTGCCCAGGGGCAGCTCCGGCTCCATGTTGCAGAGTTTGGTGGTGTCCCGAGTGAGGGCAAGCAGAGCACGCAGAGACAAAATGCTTTTCTGTCCCTCATTGAGGTAGGCAAGCAAGCAGAGAAACCTGAGAACTGGCTGCTCGGGGGGATGAGGTAGTGTCCCTTTAAGCACAAGCCTCAGGTAGCAGCCACACAAAGACACTCCTGACCTGATACCCTGCTGGACCTGGTTCCGGCCAGCCTTAAATGCGATTCAGCGTCCACTCAGTGTGGACGCGCTATTTCGAAATAGCAAAAGGCTATTTTGAAATGCATTTTGTGTGTAGATGTGTTATTTCAAAATAACTTATTTCGAATGAACTATTTCTCAAATAACGCTGTAGTGTAGACATACCCTTTATTTCACAGTACTGGCAATCTATTGTTCTCTTCTTAGTCTCTGGGCTCCTCCACATCAAAATATTATCTGGACTTTTATCAGGAAAAACAAATACCCTTCCAATTTATTTTGTACAGACCCACAATGTATGTTGAGGTAACAATTTAAAATCCAGATAGTGTTTTTCACAAATAAAATAATTTAAGCTATATTATAGAACATAGCTACAACCATCATAGAGATCAAAATGGGTACGTAACACCAGAAAGGGAATTTTGAGGGTGTTATGCCTCCAGTAGCTCCCAGTTACACTGTGTGGAAGGAGTGTAATTTGCTAGATCCCAGGGGTTCTCAAACTTCATTACACTGCAGCCGCATTAAAACACACACATGACCCATTTTGGTGTTCCAAACCATAATTTGAGAACTCCTGTTATAACCCTTTAAAGAGCACATGATACTCTCCCCAGCATGACTGGCCAGTTGGATGTTGTGTTGGGATGGTTCTACCTACTTACCATGGTCTTTCTGTCCATCTAATGCCTCTAAGGGTGCTGAAGGAGTTAGCTGATGTGATACCAGAGCCATTGGCCATTATCTTTGAAAACTCGTGGCAACCAGGAGAGGTCCTGGACAACTGGAAAAAGGCAAATGTAGTGCCCATCTTTACAAAAGGGAAGAAGGACAATCCAAAAACTACAGACCAGTCAGTCTTACCTCAATCTCCAGAAAAATCATGGAGGGGATTCTCAAGGAATCCATTCTGAAACACTTGCAAGAGAGGAAAGTGATCAGGAATAGTCAAATGGATTCACCAAGGGCAAGTCATGCCTGACCAACCTGATTGCCCTCTATGACAAGGTAATGGCTCTGTGGATATGGGAAAGGTGGTGAATGTGATATACCTGGACTTTAGCAAAACTTTTGATACAGTCTCCCACAGTATTCTTGCCAGCCAGATAAGGAAGTATGGTTTGGATAAATGGATTGTAAGATGGATAGAAAAATGGCTAGATTGTTGGGCTCAATGGGTAGTGATCAGTGGTTCAATGTCTAGTTAGCGGTCAGTGTCAAGCGGAATGCCCCAAGGTTCAGTGCTGGGGCCAGTTTTGTTCAACATCTTTATTGATGACCTGGATGAGGGGGTGGATTGCACCCTTATCAAGTTTTCAGATGACATTAAGCTAGGGAGAGAAATAGAGATGTGGAGGGTAGGAATAGGGTCCAGAATGACCTAGACAAATTGGAGAAATCCGATGAGGTTCAACAAGGACAAGTACAGAGTCCTGCACTTGGGACAGAAGAATCCCAAGCACTGTGACAAGCTGGGGACCGACTGCCTAGGCAGCAGTTCTGCAGAAAAAGACCTGGGGATTACAGTGGATGAAAAACTGGATATGAGTCAACAGTGCACCCTTGTAGCCAAGAAGGCTAATGGCATATTAGGGTGCATTAGGAGGAGCATTGCCAGCAGATCTCGAGAAGTGATTATTCCCCTTTATTTGGCACTAGTGAGGCCACATCTAGAGTATTGTGTCCAATTCTGGGGCCCTCATTACAGAAAGGATGTGGATGCATTGGAGAAAGTCCAGCGAAGGGCAACAAAAATGATTAGGTGGCTAGAGCACATGACTTACGAGAAGAGGCTGAGGGATTTGGGCTTATTTAGTCTGCAGAACAGAAGAGTGAGGGGTGATTTGGTAGCACCCTTCAACTTCCTGAAGGGGGTTCCAAAGATGATAGAGAAACGCTGTTCACAATGGTGACAGATGACAGAACGAGGAGCAATGGTCTCAAGTTGCAGTGGGGGAGGTCTAGGTTGGATGTTAGGAAAAACTATTTTACTAGAAGGTGATGAAGCACTGGAATGGGTTACCTAAGGAGGTGGTGGACTCTCCATCCCTAGAGGTTTTTAAATCCCGGCTTGACAAATCCCTGGCAAGGATGATTTAGTTGGGGTTGGTCCTGCTTCGGGCAGGGGGTTGGATGCAATGACCTCCTGAGGTCACTTCCAACCTTAGGATTCTATGATTCACCCTCTTTTAAGACAGTTGCCTCCAAATCTGAAACAGCCTCTGCATTCCTAGGGATTATGGGTTGGGGCATCCCTTAAAGGGAGCTTGAGATGGGCTTTACAAACCCTGCATTAGGCCAGAAGAAGTTAAAAACCAACTATGGCGTCAGGCACCCTGCCATTTTACACCAAAGCATGCCAGACTTAGACGAAGAGCTTCAAAAGGGAAAAGCTCGGCTCAGAAAGTGCCACCTTAGAGGCAGATGGACATCTTCTCTTGGGGTGTGTCTAGACTACAGGGTTTTATCGACAAAAGTGGACTTTTATCGACAAAACTATACCTGCGTCTACACTACCGCCGCATTCTGTCAACAGTAAGTTGACAGAACATGGCAGTTTTGTCAACGGCGGTAAACCTCTTTCTATGAGGAATAACTCCTTTTTTCGACAGAGTTCTGTCGACAAAAGGCGGTATTGCATCCACACTGTGCTTTTTCAAAAGAGAGCGTCTACACTCTTTCAAAAAAGCAGCTTGCTTTGTCAACAGAACTGGTTGTAGTCTAGACGCTCTTTTTCGACAGAGGCTTTGTTGACAGTATCTGTCAACAAAGCCTCTGTCGAAAAAAGCCTGTAGTCTAGATGTACCCTTGCTCTCCTAGAGAAGTGCATAGCCCAGAGACAAGTTGCGTCCTGTTCGCAGTAGTATGAATATATGGAGGCCATCTGGCTGAACAGAAGGCCTGATGCTGATCTTTACTTTTATTTGGTTTTCATTCCTTGCCACGTTGGGAACTTGGAGCAGGGGCCTGGGCTCAAGGCTGACCTCTGCTGACAATATGATCCCCCTGAGAGGAAGGCAGGCCAAAGATAGGAAGTAGTCCAGGAAAGACCTAAGTACTCTGAGAAGAGTGAGCATGTAGAGAAAACCCAGTCCCTCCCTCTACCCTGCGTTCCACCCCAGAATCCTGGAGCATGTGGTTAAGATCTGGGAAGGCCCCTCATACAAGGGCTAGAAGGACTACCAGGACTGGATTTGTGCCAAAGACATGCTATGAAGTTGTGGGACTTCTTGTCAAGTTGAACATTCACATTGGAAGGGATGGGACAAGGATGGAGAGCCAAGTCACAACAGAAAGTGGGTTACTAGCTGACTGGCCAAACAGGGGTAGGGAGCAGGTAACTAAGAGGTTGATCCTGCAACATCATGGCCAGACACAAGCGTATGCATGGATTGGTGACAGAGTTGCCAATTTTAGATGCATATATTCCTGGAAGTTTTATCACATGACAATCTTTAATTAAATATTCATTTTTAATTCCTGGACCCTCCAGGACAATCCTGGAGGGTTGGCAGTCCTAGCTGGTGAGTGAGTCTCTGTTACAAAATCATACAAGGCAAGGAGAGGACAAGAGTCCCTGATTCTTTCCCACAGACACATCACCAAATGTGGTGAACTAACCACTGATACTTATTCGTTATCATTAGAAGGCAGATCACTATGGAATGGGATGGTCACTTATTTATATAGGGTTTCTTTCTGCCACCCTTGTGCATGTTGAGTTTGGTAGTTAGCAAATTGTTTCATTCACTTCAGTAAACCAGAGTTTGTGCCTGACACTGACAATTCTTTAGAAAGATCTTCACAATAAAACTTTGGTGTGGATGTGGAAAACAGAACGCCAATAACGTCACTATTGCATACAGAGATTCCAAAAACCCACCCCGTATTTGAAAATAATCTCTCAGGGCTGGATCCAAATCCCACTCAAGTTAATAGACTTCCATTGGTTTCAGTAGGGCCTTGAATCAGACTCAGAATATGATGAAAGACAAAAATGTTGTTAGCACTTTAGTAAGAGTGACAGAATCAGTTCCTTATTTCAGACAGAACTGAAATATTTCCTCAGACTTTCACAGTCGTGATACATAGTAACATATCAGCTTGATCCAATGAAATGGATCAAACTATTAAAATTTATTATCCAATATATTAAGGAATTCAATGAATGTACAGTGAAAACCCCTGTTTTAGCTCTCTCCAAAATTCTTAAACTCCCTGTGAAAGGGCATACCAACCCCGCAGTGAGACTACAACAGTTAACCCTGTTCATTTAGCTGAGGTGACCCCACTCCCTCGGCTCTGCTGGACATGCTCCAACTGAAGGCCAGATATAAAGGAGGCCATTAGTGCAGGTCAGTCTGGGCTAACCACCAATGGAGAAGGAAGTGCTGCAGCAGCTCCTGAGGAGGAACTGCCAATACACCAGGATGCCAATGCCAGCCACAGGGAGACCAAAAAAGCCTGGGACCTCACCGAGAGAGGAGACGTGGAGTGCGCAGAGCTACAGAGTCAGCTAAGTAGTAACCCTGGGGAATTTTGTGGGGAACCAGGGCCGGCTCGAGCCATTCCTGCGCCCTGGGCAGTGGGCGCGCGACGCATGCGCGGCTCCGCCCCCGGGCGCATGGCGCATGTGTGGCCCTGCCCCCCGGTGTGCTGCACACCTTACAGTTGCAATCGGGCGTGCGGCGCCTGATTGCAGGTCTAAGGGGTGCCTCGCGGCCCCAGGCGCACGGTGCCTAATGGCAGCTCTAAGGGGTACCGCGCGGCCAGGTGCGTGGTGCCCCTTACAGCTGCCATCAGGTGCCCACCATAGGTTGGCATCCCGGGCAGCTGCCCAGCTAGCCCTCCCCCCTTAATCCGGCCATATGGGGAACGGTAGCCTTACTGAAACAGCTCAGCTTGTTTTAGTGGGATCCCTCACAAGCTGGTGGCAAGCAACTCTGCCACCGACAGGTTGGGAGCTGGTGAGGATGGCGGGGCTGTGTCACTGCAACCCGTGTCACTGATTCTGACCGCAAGGCCATGCCACCCTGCAGGAGAAGGGCATCATCTTGTGATGAAAATAACTTAACATTTCTTACAGGTACTGTCCGATTGCAACCTGGGTCCCTGCCAGCTCTTTAAATAGCTCCCTGCTGGCTTTTGCCGCAGCTCAGCCAGCTCTTGCTGGAGCTGCACACCAGGGCGCACCCACTTGCTTTCACCACTGGCATCATCACTGACTCTGGCCACTAGGCCATACCACACTGCAGGAGAAAGGCATTGTCACTGCCTCTGGCCGGTAGGTCGTGCCACCCTGGGAAAATGGGACTTTGCTACTAATGCTGGTTACTTGGCCAGGTTGTCTGGGTTGCTGGGTCTGGGGGGCGACAACCCAGACCATTGAACTACATGGTGCTGGACCCAACTGTAGGGTCATGGAGTGTGTAGCCCACCTCTGGAGAGGGATCCCGTGACACTCCCACTCTTGCCACCATCTAAGACTACCATCTAGTCAAGAAAAGTCGTCTGAGCATTAAAACACACACATACACAAATGTTCATGTCAGGTATTTGATGGTGATGAATTTGCCTTGTATAGTCTACTAATGGTGGGTACAGAATCTCATTGAAATCGCAGGACTCTATTAATCTATCTTATCTCACTTCATAATCATGGAAGCACAAGCCTTATTAAAAATGCATTCTGCATCCATTACCATCAGTCAGTTAAGTGAGCTGTAGTGTGAGCAGCCTTCAATGCAAGACATGTAGGCAGGGAAGCGCTCATTATCTCACCTGTAATGTCTCCAACAGCGTATAGAATCCATCCTGTCATGTTCCAATCTGCAGCTCATAAACGGAATAGAGGTAACAAAGACATAGTATTTTGGCAAAGATTCAGCACATCTAAACTATGAGCAATGAGACCATCCATAGACATCACTTCTGAGACAGACGTGGCAGTCCTAGAAACTAGCAAATTCCGAGCTGCATCAATTATTGCCAGATGCATCTTTCTGTAGGTGATACAGAGAATACCAAGTAGGAATAGTGCACAAGCATTTTGGATGGTTCACAGGTATCCCTTAAGTAACCAGGAATAAATATACCTGAACATCTCTAGCAAAAACTAGAAAATAAACAACAGCTAGACAGAAAAACAACCATTTCAGCTCCGGAGCAAAAGAAGGGGGGAAAGGAGGTTAAATACTCAAGGGTCTGGGCTATCCTTAAATAATTCAGTCAGTCCTTACAGCTGATACATTAAATATTTTCTAATGCTTTGAAGGTTGGGATGGGTGTTAGATCTCAAATTAGAAAATTTCTTTTAATGTCACTATTGCCTTAATTTCTGTCACATTATTTCAGGTTATTTGCAGCTGGAAAATATTAATAGTACAGAGAGGGTGTGTTGGTTGTTAGCATGTTACCTGAGTAAAATAAGGAATTCTGCTCTCAGCAATACCCCAGGAGTGGGAAATAGGCATGGAGGTTAAATAATTAGTCCAAGGATGCAGACTGGCTCAGAATCAGAACCAAGTTTCCAGGTCAGGAGCTTCTGACTCCTGACTTCAACAGAATAGGAGCTCAATTTGTCCCATTATTTATTTGGTGGTGAGATACCACATTGCTCTATTGAAAGTGCATCCAATTGCCCTGGCTGAGGGCAAAAATGAACATAATGATCTTTGATAATATGAAGAGCAGATTAAAAGTAACAAGCCATAACTCTGTGTCATTAGTGGTAAATAAAAGGCCTCAATCCAGTCCTAACAGCTTTTGGTTTTTTAAAATTGAACTGGGAAATTCCTTCCAGTTTTGGCATCTCATTATATACAAGACTGCTGTGAAATGGTCACCCAGAAGTGCTACATTTAAACAAATGCAAATAGCTACATGCTCTCAACACAGAAACAAGTTCCTGGGCATAGCTGGGGGTTAGGAACTTCTTGAGAGGAACAAAGATGTGCTAAGTAACATTCTGCTTCTTCCACAATTCTAAAAAACATCAGACTGGTCACTTAACTCACACAGCCCTGGTCTGCACGAGGCAGTTGTTTCAAAATAACTCCCTTTATTTCAAAATAACAATCGGTGCATCCCCACTACCAAGCATGTTATTTCAAAATAACAGGCTGGTTATTTCGAAATCTGTTCTCCTGCTGTCCACAAGGAATAACGCTTATTTAGAAATGGTGATTTGAAATAGCATTAGTGTGGATGCTCAGCCGCTGCTATTTTGAAATAATTGGCCTCCAGAGGCCTCTTATAGCTGCCCCTGTGGCTGTTCTGGCCACAACTGCCAGCTCTCCTGCTCTCCTTTTCCTGCAGAATGCAAAGCAGCAGGCTTCAGGAAAAGGGCTTGTGGCACAAGGACGGCCTTGCGAGCCCCGTGCCAAACCGCAAAATCTCAGGAGCCATGGCTGACCCCAGTGCTCCCTCTGAGCCCCCCATGGCTGCCAGCCCTCTTGGAACACCCTCTGCTGCCTCTGCCCAGTGATGCAAGCTAGCACCAGCCTGAACTGGTGTGGAGATTATGGATCTCATTGAGGTCTGGGGCCAGAAGACCAGCTACCAGGATCTCCACACCAGCAAGCACAACACCGATGTCTATGACCAGATAGCCACCACCCTGGCTGAGAAGGGGAATATGCGGACCCTCAGCCAGGCCTACATGAAAATAAAGGAGCTCTGGCAGGCCTAACAATAACGCCAAGGAGTTTGAGTGGATGCCTTGAGGCGGCACCACACACTACTACCACCAGCTCGATGCCATCCTGGGAGGGGAGGCTAGTCACCTCCTCCCCCCACCCCATTGTCGTAGAATCTGGCCAGGACATGTCCAGCGTCAGCCTCCATGAGGGTGGTGTTGTGGAAGAGGAGGAGGCCAGCCAGGCAAACATGCCCACCAGCCAGGAGCTGTTCCTCACCCTGGAGCTGGTCCCCTCATCCCAGGATGTCTCACAGGCATCAGATGAATCTGGGGAAGGCACTTTGGGTGAGTTCTATAAATTTTCCTATCTACATGTGGGGACAGGCAACAGGCTGAGAGGGGCTGTGTGCTTCTCGCTCGGCCTTCTCAGCCTGAGGGTCACACAACAGCCTGTGTACATGGGTACACATGGAACACCAGTCCGGAGCGCTCAGCCCCATGAAGCTCTCACACAGGAAGCCCTCGATCCTCCTCACAAGGTTCCTAGAGAGGCCTGCCTTATTCTGGCCTCCATGGTGGGACACCTTCCCATGACAATCCACCACTTAGGAGGCTGGGATCATGGAACCACACAGCAGTGCTGCACACAGTACAGGCTCATGCCCACACTAGGGCAGCATCTGCTCCCTGTCAAGCACTGCGATGCAGAGGAGAACGATCCCCTGCATGGTAACCTGCCGGGGGGAGGAAGAGGAGAGGAACCCAGTAGCATTGTCTCCGGCAAGCAGCCTCTGTCGCTCACATACACTTCCCCCAACAGCTCCCCACCTCCAGCAAGCTTGGATAGAAGTTCTCTATCTGTGGGATGCTGCCAGTGCCAGACCTACCGTGTGCAGGACATGGAAGGAGGCCAAGCCACCCTGTTCCCCCTTCCCGGCCACCTTCCCATTCCTGCTTGTCCCTGGGCTATGGGTGTAGCGATGCTCCCCTGGGACATCCCTGCCCCTGCAGGAAAGTGCCTGCTGTCTAGCCAATAGACAGTCTTGTTTGTTGGCGCAGAGATTAGGGCTAGGCTTCATGCACAGTGTCTCCTGGGATGACTGTCTTTGTAACTTTTCTTCACAGCTGGGCCAGCATGGGTGGTGGCACGTCCACCACCACCCATGCCATCCTCCTGACTCCATGGGGTCCGCTGGATGAAGAGAACTTGCAAGGACCTTCTGAGGGAGCAGATGGCCTTCCTCCAGTCCCTCATCTGGGGGCTTGATGATGAGCACTAGCAATGGGCCGCTGATGGGAGCAGCGGAAAGCCACCTGGGACCAGCTGTCAAGCCAGCACGAGGCCATGTGTTCCTCCCTCACCTCGGTGATGGAGCACATGGCCTCATGCTTGGAGTGGGCCACCAGTCACCTCCCCATCCCTGCCCACCTCCTCCCCCCACCATGGCTTCCTCTCCTCGCCCATCCAGAGGCCACCAGGGTCCCCAAACATAGGGCAGTGGGACCTCAAGGGCAACTGTAGACTCCAGAGCTGACCGAGGCAGACGCCACTCCCAGCCATGTCCCTGAGCTCTTCTTCCCCCTCCTCCACCTTCCCCCATTCCAGATTCTTACCCTAATCCCTTGCCTGTTTTATATCCGCCAAATAAAGAGACTTGTTTTTTTTTAATTGCCTTTTTATTGACTTTGCAGGGGTGCGGGGAGGTGGAAAGGGAGGGCAGGGGAAGGGAGGGATGGAAGAGGAAAGGCACACACAGGGGGAATGCAAAGATCCCTTGTGGAGAGCCCAGGGGAGTGTCTCACAGCTGGCCTTGGCTGAAACTCTCCCTCAAGGCCCTGGATGAGCACTGCCCCTTGATGCACGTTCTGTATGGCACTGGTGTCTAGCTGCTTGTAAGCCCAAGCCAGCTGTTCAGCCTCTGCCCCCCATCCTGGCAGGAAAGTCTCCCCTTGCTCTCACATATCCTGTGGAGCACACAGCAGGCCACCACCACTTAGGGAATGTTTTGCATGCTGAGGTCCAGTGGGATGAGGAGACTCCTGAATCTCCCCTTCAAGTGACCAAAAGCACACTCCACTATCATGCAGCACCTGCTCAGCCTAGCATTGAAGTTCTCTTTGGTGGGGTCCAGGCTGCCCATGTAGGGCTTCATAAGCCAGAGAAGCAAGGCGTAGGCTGCGTCGCCCAGAATGCAGATGGGCATGTCCACGTCCCCAACCCTAGTAGTGCAGTCAGGGAAAAAAGTGCCAGCATGCATCTCTGGAACAGGCATGAGTTCCAGAATATGCAGGCATCATGTACCTTACCCGGCTTTGATGTCCATGAAGTGGCCCCTGTGGTCCACCAGGCCTGCAGCACCATCGAGAAGTACCCCTTCCTGTTTATATAGCCTGAGGCATGGTGGTCAGGGGCTAGGATGGGGATGTGAGTATATCTATGGCCCCCTGAAGTTGAGGAAGCCCAGAGTGGCAAAGTCATCCATGATGGTATAGACATTACCCAGAGTGACGACCTTCTGTAGCAGCACATTGTTGATGGCCTTGGCTACCTGCAGAAGCACGACCCCAACTGTGGATTTCCCCACGCTGAACTGGTTCTCAATGGAGTGGTAGCTGTCTGGAGTGACAAGCTTCCACAGGGTGATGGTGACATGCTTCTGCAGGGAGATGGAGAGTTGCAGTTAGGTGTCCTGTCCCTTGAGAGCAGGGCGAGCCATTCACAGAGCTCCAGGAAGGTGCCCTTCCACATGCAGAAGTTCTGAAGCCACTGCTGGTTGTTCCATCGCTGCATGACAATGTGGTCCCACCAGTCGGGACTGGTCTCCTTCCACCAGAAGCGGCATTAGATGATGTCCTGAGGGTTTACGGGCATTTGCAGCATTAGGAGCACCAGGACTTGGGTGAAGGGGATGATGAGGACTCCGGTTTAGGCTGGTTGTCATCCAGCAGCATGTGGGCAGTCTGGATCAACTGCACCATGAGGTGCAGTATGAGGCCCATGAGCCTGGCACTGCTTTGCAGGAGCTCCAGCTCCATGATGTCAGTGCTGTGGCATCTGCCAGGGGAGCCATAACATACTGCATCCATTTGGTGTCCCTCAAGGCAATAGGCAGTGCAGGAGTGGCATGTGAGATGTGGCCATAAAGAGGAGCCCCTTTAAGCTCGCATTGCAGCTTGCCTGACCAAGCAGCCACAGGAAGTATCTGCCCTCCTGGTGCCCTCCCCAGAGTGCTTCCGGGGGCGCTAAGTCCGAGGCAGTCTCCAATCAGTGTGGATGTGCCCTTTTGAAATAATTCTGGGCTATTTCAATGCTCCCCCATAGTATGGACTCATTTCAATGTTGTTATTTTGGGAGTTATTACTTCAATTTTACTTATTTCAAAATAATTTCCTAGTGTAAACATGCCCTCAGAGTTTCTATTGGATAAACTAACATTTATGAGAGTAGTGGTGTTTCAGTAACTTTGACTTTGGGCAGATCTACACTGCATTTAGGGGTGTAACTGCTGCTTATGTAGACATATCCAGCCTGGCTCTGATCTAACACCATCCAGAGATCCATGGCACAGTATATCTTCCTTCATAGATCAGAGGTACAAAACACTTTCCACACCCACGTTAAAAAGAGGTCAATACTATAGTGGTTTTTTGTTCTGTTTGTGTGTTTCAGTGCAGAGCTAGGGTGAACAGAGAAAGGACAAATTAGACAGAGGCATACACGTGCACTGGTCCCCTGCCATGGATAATGCAGTCCAACTAGACTAAGGCAAGATCCTAGGGGAATGAGTTACATTTCTTCACTGTACTAATGACAAGCAATAAAGTGAAAGGGTCAAAGTTTGGCTCTATAATTCTCCAGCTAGCCACCAATATACCGAATGTGGTGTGTGTAGTAATGAGAGAAAGGGATACCAGGATAAATAGTGAGTCTGTTTGTGAGAGGAAATTACCACTGTGTGCCTGACCATGCCCCTGAAGGTTAGGAAACAATGAGTACCAGAGACATGATTGGTAATACAGGAGTGAAATTATTAGGACTCAGAAGAGAAGGCCACCAAACATCAAGGAGCAATGAGACAAGAAAACAAAACCAACATCATGAATGTTAGTGAAAGGAATAAACTGTCTACAGAAACAGGGGTGATTTCAGCAAGCAGAAGGATTGTCAATAAGGGCTGGACTGAAACTCTTTCAGTGGAAATTCTTTTTAGAATCCCCTAACCACATAAATCATGTGGAGGAATAGTTCTCCAAAGTCACGGGGCTTGAGAAGAGACACAAATTTGTCAAATCATCCCCCATGCTTTGGCAGCTGTTTAGAGGAACAGGCGACATCTCCAGGCTATAAACCAATGTCTGGCTCTGTGGGAATATAGATGCAAGACCTCGCAAGTCTCAAGCCATAGAGAGGTGCCCCATTGCCTTCAGGCTTCTCACCATCATCATCAATGGCAGCATATCTTGTGCCAGGGTCACATTACCTCTGACCCATGCCCAAATCCCTCAAGATGTATTGTTATGATTGCTTAGAACAGCAGTAACCAGCAGTGCATTTTGCACCCTAATTCATGCTGCTAAGAGAGGACTATGGTCAGACTCATCAACAGCAATTCTGGACCTCAGGGCAGAAATAAATAGGCTCCCTGCCTCCCTTATGAGACATCCCAAGTGCTCCCCTCCTCCCATCTGTCAGAGAAACGTCATCTGCTCCTGCTCCAAGTAGAAGATGAACTTCTTTGACCTGACCTTCTCTAACATAAACACTTAATAGTATTGGTATTTTAATCTAACAAAATAAAACACTCCACTGCAAACAGAGTTATCGGGGAGATGACAAGACAGAACTGCACATGACATGTCACTTAAAGATTTACTGAAAGTTTCTCAGATACTATGGTATGGGTGTCATAAGAAACTAGAATACAATAATATCCACAAACCTCAAATTCTTTGCTTTGGACTGCAAAAGATTGGGTTACCTTTGAAGAAGTAAGTGGCGGAATTTTTTTTATTAATTGCTTTCATCTTTCTGAATTGCAAATAAGTGAACTAAGGTTCACTTATTCCATAGGTGGTATTTTCAAAACTTAACTTAAATCTTATTCCCTTTCATGGTTGGCTAAGCACTGTTCCCTCTTGAGTAAATGTTATTCCTACTGCAACACAGGGTCAAAAAGAAAACCAAAAAGAAAACCAAATAAATTCAGCATATTGTGACAAACAAGACATGCACATAGGAGTTGACAGTAACTGATACCATCTGCATTGTGTGCAGAATAACCTTCTCCTATAGCTGATTCCTTGATTTCCCCCTTTTACCTGCACTTTGTGTACAATGGCCTTTGTCATTTGTTGAGCATACTGTTTTTCTTTGCTTGGGTGGGTATGACCTTTAGGTGGCATTGACACTGAAGCAGTGAGTCAGAGGAAGAGAGACTAAGGCACAGCATATTTTCCTAGTACAGTGTTGAAAGTTTAAAACAAATAGCAGTGTAACTCACAATAAACATTTTTTTCACTCCTAATAATGTAGATGGCTGATGTAGATTATAAATTCTTCAGGTCAGGTCGTTGAGTTTAATCATACTCAGAAACATTGGTGTAAATCTGGAACCTGTCAATGAATTTGACCCTTGGGTAAAACTCTCAAAGGATCTGTGACCTAGGTTTCTAACTCCCATTTAAAATAGGTGCCTAAATTCCATTGATTTTTTTTTCTAGTGGGAATTACGATGTAGACCTTAGGACACTCTAAGGTGTTTAGACATAACTGATTTCAATGGGAGTTGGGTATCTAAATATCTTTGAGGATCAGGACCCAAGTTACTTTTGAAAATGGAACTTAGGCCCTAAAATCATTTAAGTGCTCTTATCAGTTTAGCCATTTGTTATTGTATTTGTCTACATAGCACCAAACATGCCAATGAATCTGTACAGAGAAGATCCTTTTTGTTTGGATATGTAAAAATTAATAGGGATCTGGGATGGCTATATTCTGGTGTTTAAGGAGTTCAGCCACAGTAGGCATTACCTTTGAACATGTTTTTTCCCTTTGTTTCTACAGTCTGGAAAGATAGATTAAGAGTCCAGCCAAAACAGGCATTATCCTTCCTGGTGTATAAACATGCTCTTTCCCTTTGTTTTTGTAGCCTAGAAAAATAGGTAAGTATGCAGTTGCTCTTCTTTGTTGTGTCTTTTACTTACCCTCACTGACACTGTATAAGATATTTTCAGGGTTACATCTCTTGTAATCTCTGTAACCTATTGATTTGGAAAGTTTGTAGCATAGGAAAGTGTTGATTTAATTAGAAATTCTGTAAATAGTAACTAGGGACGGGTATAATAATATTCATCACCTGCTTATTAATATTCATTGTATGGGAGTTAACAAACCAAATAAGGTTTTAGTGATAGACGTGTGAATTAACAAACTAAAATAGATAAAAGGGTGTAATGGGTGCTAAATTGTTGCCACTCAGACGTTGTGTTGAATGTCCAAGGTAAATGTGCATGGGCAATAAAGCAGTTCTGTTTACCCCATCTGCTCCTGGGTCTCCTGTTTCCAGGCCCAGCCAAAGAGTTCGCGGGGCCCAAGGCAGCACACTGTGTTCAGCTGAGCCATACAGCCACGCAGCTCCCAGTCAGGGCAGCAAGTGAGCGGCCGAGTGGGCAGGGCTGGGAGCTGGGCAGCGCGGGGCCCTGGATGCACAGGGCCCAAGGCAACCTCCTCGCTCACCTTTCCCAAAGGCCAGGCCTGCCTGTTGCTTCTCTAACACTTTGTGTTGCTGAACTCCAGTTGAATCGAGACCTTTTGATAGAGGGCAAAAGTTTCTTTTCAGCACCTTTATACCATAGACTCATAGACTCATAGACTTTAAGGTCAGAAGGGACCATTATGATCATCTAGTCTGACCCCCCGCACAATGCAGGCCGCAGAATTTCACCCACCCACTCCTAGAATAATCCTCACCCCTATCTCTCAGATATTGAAGCCTTCAAATAGTTTGAAGACCCCAAGATGCAGAGAATCCTCCAGCTGTGATCTGTACCCCATGCTACAGAGGAAGGCGAAAAACCTCCAGGGCCTCTGCCAATCTACCCTGGAGGAAAATTCCTTCCCGACCCCAAATATGGCGATCAGCTAAACCCTGAGCATGTGGGCAAGACTCCCCAGCCAGACACCCAGAAAGTTCTCTATAGTAACCCCTATCATCCCTCCATTAACCTATTTACCACTGATAATGACTAGTCAATTAGTTACCAAGACCATGTTATCTTGTCAAACCATCCCCTTCATAAACCCATCTAGTTTAATTTTGAAGCCAGGTAGATCTTTTGCCCCCACTACTTCCCTTGGAAGGCCATTCCAGAACCTCACTCCTCTAATGGTTAGAAACCTTCGTCTAATCTCAAGTCTAAACTTCCTACTAGCCAGCTTATATCCATTTGTTCTTGTGTCCACATTGGTATTAAGCTTAAATAATTCCTCTCCCTCCCTAGTATTTATCCCTCTAATATATTTAAAGAGTGCAATCGAATCCCCCCTCAGCCTTCTTTTGGTTAAGGTAAACAAGCCAAGCTCCCTGAGTCTCCTTTCATAAGACAGGTTCTCCATTACTCGAATCATCCTAGTGGCCCTTCTTTGTACCTGTTCTAATTTGAATTCATCCTTCTTAAACATGGGAGACCAGAACTGCACACAGTATTCCAAATGAGGTCTCACCAATGCCTTGTATAATGGCACTAACACCTCCTTATCCCTACTGGAAATACCTCGCCTAATACATCCCAAGACCATATTAGCCTTTTTCACAGCCATGTCACAGTGGCGGCTCATAGTCATCCTATAATCAACCAGGACTCCGAGGTCCTTCTCCTCCTCCGTTACTTCCAACTGATGTGTCCCCAGCTTATAACTAAAATTCTTGTTATTAATCCCTAAATGCATAACCTTACACTTCTCACTGTTAAATTTCATCCTGTTGCTATCACTCCAATTTACAAGGTCATCCAGATCTTTCTGTATGATATCCCGATCCTTTTCTGAATTAGCAATACCTCCCAACTTTGTGTCATCTGCAAATTTTATCAGGACACTTCCACTTTTGGTGCCAAGGTCAGCAATAAAAAGATTAAATAAAATTGGCCCCAAAACTGATCCCTGAGGAACTCCGCTAGTAACCTTCCTCCAACCTGACAGTTCCCCTTTCAATATGACCCGCTGTAGTCTCCCCTTTAACCAGTTGCTTATCCACCTCTCAACTTTCATATTAATCCCTATTTTTTCCAATTTAACCAATAATTCCCCATGTGGTACTGTATCAAATGCCTTACTAAAATCGAGGTAGATTAGATCCACTGCATTTCCTTTATCTAAAAAATCTGTTACTTTCTCAAAAAAAGAGATCAGATTGGTTTGGCACGATCTACCTTTTGTAAAACCATGTTGCAACTTATCCCAATTGCCATTAACCTCAATGTCTCTAACTACTTTCTCCTTCAAAATTTTTTCCAAGATCTTGCATGCTACAGATATCAAACTAACAGGCCTATAGTTACCCGGGTCACTTTTTTTTCCTCTCTTAAAAATAGGAACTATATTAGCAATTCTCCAATCAAATGGTACAACCCCTGAGTTTAGAGATTTATTAAAAATTTTTGCTAATGGACCTGCAATTTCATGTGCCAGTTCCTTTAATATTCTTGGATGAAGATTATCTGGGCCCCCCGATTTACTCCCATTAAGCTGTTCAAGTTTGGCTTTTATCTCAGATATGGTAATATCTACCTCTATATCCTTAGTCCCATTTGTTATATTACCATTATCCCTAAGCTCTTCACTAGCCTCATTAAAGACTGAAGCAAAGTATTTGTTTAGATATTGGGCCATTCCTAGATTATCCTTAACCTCCACTCCATCCTTAGTAATTAGCGGTCCTACTTCTTCTTTTTTTGTTTTTTTCCTATTTATATAGCTATAAAACCTTTTACTATTGGTTTTAATTCCCTTTGCAAGGTCCAACTCTACCTGCCTTTTAGCCTCTCTCACTTTGTCCCTACATGCTCTAACCTCAATAAGGTAACTTTCTTTACTTATCCCTCCCATCTTCCACTCCTTATATGCTTTCTGCTTTTTCATAATCACCTCTCTGAGATGCTTGCTCATCCAGCTTGGTCTAACACACCTGCCTATAATTTTTTTCCCTTTTCTTGGGATACAGGCTTCTGACAATTTCTGCAACTTTAACTTAAAATAATCCCAGGCCTCCTCCACCTCAAGATCCATAATTTCTTTAGTCCAATCAACTTCCCTAACTAATTTCCTTAATTTATTAAAGTTAGCCCTTTTGAAATCAAAAACCCTAGTCTCAGATTTATTTTTGTTTATCCTTCCATTCAATTTGAACTGTATTAGCTCATGATCACTCGAGCCAAGATTATCCCCTACAACCATTTCATCTATGAGGTCCTCGCTACTCACCAAAACCAAATCTAAAATAGCATCCCCCCTTGTAGGTTCAGCAACTACTTGATGAAGGAATTCATCAGCTATCACTTCTAGGAATCTCTGAGCCCTATTATTATTACTAGCACTTATTCTCCAATCTATATCTGGAAAGTTGAAATCTCCCATGATTATGCAGTTTCCACGAGTATTTACTTCATTAAAAACATTAAAGAGGTCTCTATCCATATCCAAAGTGGATCCTGGTGGTCTATAACACACCCCAAGCACTATCCCAGGGGAGGATCTGATAGTTTTCTTCCCCAATGTGATTTTTGCCCAAACAGACTCTGTCTTCTCCATTCCATCACTTTTTATTTCTTTACAATCTACCTCATCTTTGATATACAATGCGACTCCACCACCTTTACCCTTATTTCTGTCTTTCCTAAACAGCACATACCCTTCAATACCTGTACTCCAATCATGCCTAGTATTCCACCATGTTTCTGTTATTCCTATAATATCTGGTTTCACTTCCTGGACCATTAACTCTAGTTCCTCCATTTTGTTACCCAGGCTCCTCGCATTGGTGTACAAACATCTTAATTTTTGCTGTTTGGCCTCACTCACATTCTTTACCCAATTTGGCACGGACGTTGTACCTCCAATATGACCTATTAGACTAGTATCCACCCTACCCTTCCTCATGTACATTCTCCTACCCCCAGCTATATCCTTTACTTCATTTGCCTCCTCCTCAGTGTTCAAATCTGGCGTAGAGATTACCTGAACATCTCCCAACCATCTCCCCCAAATTCCTAGTTTAAAGCTCTCTTTATCAGTTGAGCCAACCTCCATCCTAGAAGTCTATTTCCCTCCCTACTTAGGTGAAGTCCATCCCGAGAGAACAGTCCTCTGTCCATAAATGCCTCCCAGTGGCCATACATCCCAAAGCCCTCCTTATAGCACCACTGCCTAAGCCAACTATTGATCATCATAATCCTGTCACATCTTAGTTGCCCTTCTCTAGGAACAGGCAGGATGCCACTAAAGATCACCTGAGCCTCAATTTCCTTAATCATCCTCCCTAGCCTAGCATAGTCGCCCTTAATTCGTTCCAGCGAAAATCTAGCCGTATCATTTGTTCCTACATGAAAGATGATCAACGGATTCCTTCCTGCTCCCTTAATAATACTCTTCAACCTCAGTTCCACATCCCGTATCTTAGCACCTGGCAGACAACACACCCTTCTATTCTCTGGATCAGCTCTGGTTACAGGCCTATCTATTCTTCTCAATAAGGAGTCCCCAATCACATAGACCTGCCTTTTCCTAGTGACAGTGTGATTGTCTGGTCTATCTCTAGCTTCCTCTAGCTGCAAGTCCTTGCCATTCCTGTTTTCCCTTGTAATCCTCTTTAACCCATCCTGTATCCTCCTGATGCTCATTATTGGTGTTGTTTCCATTAACTCTTCCCCTTTATCTATAGGACTAGCCACTCTTCTCTTCTTCCTTACCCTTCCATCTTCATTATCTGCCTGTTGTACCCCTTCTTCATTCTCCAACTCCACATACCTATTCTTAAGCTCTATTTTTCCTTCACTGACCCATCTTTTCCTCTGCCTGGTTCTCTTAGTCACATGCTTCCACTGTCCATTTTCTTCACCCAGCAGTCCCCCCTCTAAGGGGCTTGATCCTGCTTCCATCTGCATATCTAAACTTTCCCCTTCAGCCACGTCATGCCTTTGCTCCATCATCTGCTCAAACCCCCTTCTAAACTCAACCAAAGTTTCCACCTGCATCTCCAATCCTGAGATTTTTTCCTCCATCAGCTCTATCAGGCGGCACTTCATGCAAACAAAACTCCTTTCGGGTAACCCCTCCAGAATCATGTACATACCGCAGCTACCACATCCAATCATCCTCCTTGTGTTCTCTACTACTTGGGTCATGGCACTACTGTCTCTGTTATATCTACTTTCTCTTCAAAATCCTATTAGTCCGGTGAACACAAAAACAAACCAAAACACCCCCTCCACAGCAAAAACAAACCCCAAACAAGTCCCAATATCCAAACTCCCTTTACAAACTCCCACTCAAACTCCCCTGTTTACAGCTCTGTAACCACAAATACCACAAAGATCCTGAGGCCTGTCTGGTCCCAGTGCAACGTCAGAGCTATGCCCTCATGGTATGCCCCCCACCATGAAGGGTGAGAGATGGGTATGGTACAGCCCATTCCCATTACCAGGGGGTTCCTTCACATCCTCATCTGGCTGGTGACGCTGACCTGGTACAAAGCAGTAATAGTGGAAGCCAGGAGATAGTTCAATTGTGTTGAAGAGGGATTTTATTCACCTGGTTATGTTGCATGTGAGTCTTACTGTCCTATAATAATACTGTGTGTACTGCACCAGTGCCAAGATGGTAATGGGAATTGAGGGTATGACTTTTGTTAAGGCAGTTGGAACAGGTGAGGCTGCACATAGGTGATGACCAATGCCCTTTGTAACCTGAGAACCAGGAGGGGATGCAACCAGATAACATCTTTTGCTTGAGGGAGGCACAACAATGGGTGCATCTGTGGCCAGGCAGCTGAAAGTGAGTTAGTCTCTGCTGACTTGGTGCGTAGGGGTTAGGCCAGAGCCCTGGTTCTGGGCACCCCTCCCCCTCACAATGGACTTTACAGAACACTCCTGTTTTCTTTGCTAACAAGATCCCTTCTATGCTGTGTCCCAGTCAACTAACAAACCTTCCATTTTACAACACTGACTGAGAGCTACTGCTCACTGCAGAGCTGGGGTACAGAGTCCTCTGGCTTCCCCAGAAACCCACCTGTTTGGACTCGCTGCGGGAAGAGCACAGCATGGAAGCGGAAGCCCAGAGAAAAGAGGCAAGCTGCACCAGAGTCCTAGCTGGCTTCATACAAAGCAATTCCAGAGCATTGCCCCCACGACTCAGTGACATCAATAAATAATAATTAATTGCTTGAAGCCCTCATTAAAGCTAATGATCCATCAGCTACAGAGTTGATGTATTAGGCTTTCCAGATAATGTGACTGCAGTTTAATTTTCAGTCAGAGGTTAAATGTCCAGTTATTCCTTCCACTGCCTGCCATTCTCATGCTTAAATAAGTCTGTGCTAACACATTAAAACCTTGTGATTCAGCTTTTATTTCCTAAGGATGCTTTCTTCTCCCAAACAAGAGGTACTTTTGGATCTCACACATCCCTTGGTTTACCAGAAATCACAACACATGCCATAAAGTTTGTGGGGGGAGCAGTTACTGCCATCCCATTGTTTAATATTTACCATAAACATTCAGCTGCATTGATCTGGGTGGCAGCAAGGGTAATCTGTACAAGAGCAAAAAAGGCTTGATAAGAGGGTTAGTGGGCTACTTGGTTTGTCATACATGTTACCTAAATTACTTTCATGACCTGTTTGCTCAATTGACAAGTCAAAATTTTTGCTCCTCTCATCCAAGAAGGGTCAATTCCACTTATGAAAATCAAGCCCCTTATGTCCCCTCCTAGTCCACTAGATAATGCTACAAGTTAGCACAATTTATGACTATAAAAATGCACATATACAGTATGGCGATTGTGGGTGGGATTTTCAAAAGCACTCAGCATCGTCTAACTCTGCTCCCCCTGAGATCCTGAATTAGTCCAGCACCAATTCTCTGGTCTATGGCATACAGGAGATCAGACTAAATCATAGGAAAGGTCCCTCTGGCCTTAAAATCTATGAAAAAGGTATTTTTAAAAAAATTACAATATTCTTCATTAGGGGTTTTTAGAAGTAAATGTGTGCCAGGATCTTATCAATCCTATCAAAGTGATCGGGAAGAGCAAAAGCATTTATTTATTTACATGCTAAAGCTTGGTTTTTTAAAAAAACTTCTATTGTGTTTTCCAGACTAAAAAACTATTTGGTTTTTGCAAACTCAAAAAATTTTGAAGAAAAAAAATCAACAAAATTGAAAAAATATTCATTTTCATCTGAATTTGTTCTACCTCCCTGACCAGCTCTAATATGTGCTTGATTAGAATGTTTGGCCAGATCCTCAGCAGGTACACATCTGTATAGCTGCTGTATGCTAGCAACTGGATTTGTGTTTTCTGTTACCATAAATGTGCAA
Organism: Pelochelys cantorii; assembly: GCA_032595735.1. NCBI lineage: Eukaryota > Metazoa > Chordata > Testudines > Trionychidae > Pelochelys > Pelochelys cantorii. The sequence continues at coordinate 40,010,353 of CM064329.1, read as the reverse complement.
TGGAAGGAAATGATAGCTTGCTAACTAGACTCCAAATGACAAGAAGCAGGAGGAAATGGTGATTTCATTACCATGATCCATCTGCTTCTTTTGAAGTAGTGCTCCTAGTTTCAGTGACAGAAGTTGACCAATGGGTAATATTTGTTAGAACATAAGAATATAAGAATGGCCATAGTGGATCAGACCAATGGTTCATCTAGCAGAGTATCCTGTCTTTCAATAGTGGCCAATTCCAGATACCCCAGAGGGAGTGAACAGAACAGGTAATCATCAAGTGATCCCTCTCCTGTCATCCATTTCCACCCTCTGACAAACAGAGGCTAGGGACACCATTCCTACCCATTCTGGCTAAGTATTGAAGTACCTAATCTCCATGAATTTATCTACTTCTTTCTTGAATCCTGTTAAAGTCCTGGTCTTCACAACATCTTCCAGCAAGGAGTTCCACAGGTTGACTGTGTGCTCCGTGAAAAAAAAAACACTTACTTGTGTTTGTTTTAAACATGCTACCTTTAATTTCATTTGGTGGCCCCGAGTGCTTATATTATGGGAACAAGTAAATAACTTTTCCTTATTCACTTTCTCCATAACTGTCATTATTTTATAGCTCTCTATAATATTCCTCCTTAGTCTCCTCTTTTCTAAACTGAAAAGTCCCAGTCTTTTTAATCTCTTTTCATATGGTACCCATTCCAAACCTCTAATCATTTTTGTTGCCCTTTTCTGAACCTTTTCCAATGCCAATATCTATATTTTGAGATGCGACAACCACATCTATAAGCAGTATTCAGGATGTGGGCGTACCATGGATTTATATAGAGGCAATAAGATATTCTCTGTCTTATTGTCTATCCCTTTTTTAATGACTCCTAACATTCTGTTTGCTTTTTTGACTGATGCTGCACATTGAGTGGAAGGTTTCAGAGTATCACAATGACTCCAAGATCTCTCTCTCAAGTGGTTATAGCTAAATTAGTCCCCATCATTTTGTATGTGTAGTTGGGATTATTTTTTTCCAGTGTGCATTACTGGCTATGACACACATAACTTGAAAATATATTATGCGCTCCTAAATTCTATTCCTATGTACAGTTCACTGATGTGTATGTATCCTTAGGTCCATCCAAAACACACTTTCCACTGATGCAAAACTGGAGTGATACAAAAAAATATGAAGAAACTGTTTGTCTTTAATGCAATTTCCAAGAAAGGCCCAGAAAATAATAAAACTTTTGAATTCCCTCCAAGTGCTTGCCACTTAGCTTATCCAGAACACCTCATTCAGTTCTGGAAGAACGCTTTACCTAGTTCTCCAAGTGGGAAGGAGTGTTCACTCAATGTAACCCATGTACCTAACAGGGAGCTATCTCTTTAAGAGACCCTTGATGGGGCAGTAAAAGTGAGTTGTATCTGGATCATTGTTGCTAGGCTGATTTAGCACTCCACACCCAGATGCTTCTGGAACTGGGTGTGGTGGTTTAGGGCCCTTAGAGAAGCAGCTGCCCTGCCTGCTTGCTCAAGGAGTCTGACCCCAGCAACAGAGACAGAACCTACTGGAGCAGACGCCAAGAGGAGACACCACCTTAACAGTGAATAGAATACTCTGTGACACTGGGATGCAAAAACCCAGTGTGACTCCACTCATCACTCAGATTACTTTATTAGGCATGTCACAGCTCTACGCCCATGCTAGCCAGGCCCAGGCATAAAGGAGTTACGTACAGGGTGACAGCACAATGCCAATTCACATCACATACTACCCAGTTTGTGTATACCCTTCCTAGCTGCTAATATTATATTTCTTCCACATAAGGATCAATTGCTTTCCAAACTGTGTAAGGCAATCTTATCAGTGGTCCTCTCTACTTTGTTTTCTATAAACGTATTCACAATAGCTCTTTCAGCAGTTACTTGTTCAGGCTTCTCTTATGTTCATATGGGCCTGTTCATGTCAGCTTAGATAGCCCTACTCCTGGATTTGCTGAATAATTCCTACAGAAGACAAGGAAATATGGTCACATTTTAACCAGTGCATGTAGCATCACTCAGTCTAGCTTTCACAATAGGGAGTAAGAGGAAAAGGAGGAGAAATGTCCTCGTTTCAAAAGGTTTATCAGAGAAGAAAATATTCAAAAGCACATCTCACACACGCAGCATATACAAACCCCAAGTTCTTATCGATTTCCAGTTGATTTTATACCTGGAAGCAGAAGAAGCAATACTTGACATGATTCTCGGTTTTCTCCTGCTAGTTGCCCTAGATGGCCTATGTTTAACCTATGGGCTCAACTAGGGGCCAAATCAGCTAATGTTTATGCCAGCGGGGATCTGGCCCTCTATTTGTGCCAGAATATCGCTTCTCTGTTGTGGGAAGCAAGCTGAGACGACTCACTATACAACTATTGTACATTTGATATATTTTATTTTATAATTGTTGTGTGCTTTGCTTACCTCTTAGAGCCAGGAATCTGTCCTTTTATGTTCATGCATGGTGAGAAGAATGATTAAAATATCATTCCAATTCAGTACTTGCTGACATTAACTGGAGTCTTTCTGTTGATGCCAGTGTGTGCTGAATCAGACCTTAATTCATAAAGCTACAAAATACTATAGCAGTTGTACAGTATTTTGTGAAGACACTCCTGAAACCAAAGTACAGATCTGGGCACCTTAGAGCTGAATGTTGTGTCTTTCATCCATCTCTATCTCTGGCTATGTCTAGACTGCAGGCTTCTTTTGGAAGAAGCTATTCCAGAAGAGATCTTCTGAAAAAACTTCTTCCAAAAGAGAGCATCTCTACAGCAAAAGCGCATTGAAAAAGTGATCTGATTTTTTGAAAGATAGCATCCACACTGAATGGACACTATCTCGCATTTAAGCTGTGATTACTATGGATGGAGTGGCCAGCAGGGCACCTGTGCTTTTTCCTCTTTCCTCTTCTTTCAAAAGAACAACCTCTTCCCCATCCACACATGCCTTTTTCCGAAAGAGCTCTCTCAGAAAAAGGCTTCTTCCTCGTAGAAAAAGGTTTGCCAATGTCGGAAAAACCCCTCTCTTCTGTCTTTTTTTTTTACAAAAGAACACAACTGGAGTGTGCACATAAGTGAAGTTTTGGGGGGGAAATGGTGTAGCACTCTGCAGTGTAGATATAGCCTCTGGGAATTAAGGCTTTGTTTATGAAGGACTTCACCCTGTGAGTGAATTCAGTAACCTCCATACTGCCATGGAATCTTCCTCTATGTAAAGGCTGCTGCAGGACTCTAAGGGTGCATCTACACAACAGCGTTATTTTGGAATAACGGCCGTTATTCTGAAATAACAATGTGAGCATCTACACAGCAATTCTAGTATTTTGAAATAAATTCAAAATAATGGACAGCTTATTCCCACTTCTGTAAACCTCATTCCACAAGGAATAATGCCTATTCCAAAATAACTATTTCGTGGACTCTCCCCTTTGGCTATTTTGAAATAGCTCTTCCCCAGCGCCTTTCAAACTAATTACTCCCAGTGCCTCCTGGGGCTCTAAATTGAGGTAGCATGTCCACATTAGGGAAGCCTGCCTCGAACTAATCTTGAGGCTTCCTTGTAGTATAGACGTGCTGTTTCAAAATAAGATATTTCAGAGTGTTTCTTCCGGAATAGCTTATTTCGAAATAAGCATGCAGTGTAGACGTACCCTAAGAGGAGGAAGCAAATGGGAGAAAGGATCTGTCCAGGAAGATCAAAGAAGGTAGATTCTAAGGCCATGTCTATATGTACCGCTGGTTTGGTGAAGATGCTGTATGCTGATGGTAGAGAATTCTCCTTTCTGCTTGAAAAAAACCACCTCTGTGAGCGGCAGAAGATATGGTCAAAAAAGGGTCAAAAAAAGGTTTTTAAAAATTGAAGTATTCAAGTTAAAACTACCTACATTGATATACACATAGCTGGCTACACACACACAAAGTCATTCAAGGTAAATAAACTGTAGTCTTGGCTCTAATGAAAACAGAGACAAATGAAACACAGGAGAAAAGTCTCATTGCACTTTTCTACTTGACTCCCTGTATTTTAGTGTCTGAAATTGGGCAAACCTTGCTCAAGAAAATTTAGCACAAAGCCTGAGCATGGCTATTTTGTCCTATAAGCATAATCCACATTTCAAGAACTGAAGATGTGATCTAGAGATGGGCCCAAAATCAAATGACCAAATGTGATCACTCTTGAGCTTTGAGTGGGTTTGAAATCAGAAACTAGATATAATTCAAAATTTTGCAAGAATCCTTCTATTTGTAACAATCCTCTGAAACTCAGTGCAAGCTGGGCATCTAATTCTCTTAGGTGTCATCACAAATCCCATTTTTTGTTTTTAATCATAGATTTATAACTGGAAAAAAAAATAGAAACTCAATTACATCTCTGAACTATCACCTGAGTTAGTGTTTCACATCTTTCAAGCCTCATTTCGCAGAGGTTTGTATTGGTTTAGTTAACAGTTTGAGCTTGTGTATTGATAAGGACTGACAGTCAGCCATGATGCAATTGTGTTCACCCTAACAGATTTAGGAATAGAACATCCACCAACAGAAAAGTTTCAGTAGCCATGATATTCCAAAATCTGCAGTGCCCACTGGCTTCCCTTCTAAGAATCAAATCTTGCCTGCCTTACTCAAGCAACATTCCTGTTGATTTCAATAGGAGTTTTGCCTGAGTAGGGTTGGCAGGATTTTTTTTAATGAATAAACAGGAAATCGCTATATTAGAGTTCAAGAGGTCAGACTAGATCATAACATTCCTCTGGCCATTAACATAGGTGCAGGAAGTAAGGTTTTCCACCCTCCAGGATCCCACTAGCACTATGTCCTGGCCTCTAGGTTCCCCTCCAGGGTCTCTCCTCCTTCATCCAGGTTGCCACGTGAGATATCAGTCTTCTCCGAATCACACAGAGTGATCAGGAGCAGATGCTGACTGAATGTGGTCAAAGCTGGGCCTTGTACTGCAATGCTTTGGGGTTCAATGATGCCAGACCACTTACTAGTGGGTTGGCATGGGAAAGTGTCCTGCCGTGGAGGACGGAATAAGGCTGACCTCCCCAGAAAATCCATGAGAAGGATCAAAGAGTCCCACTCCATCTGCAGACACATTAACAAGCTGTTCTGGGCCCCCCATGCTGGGTAGGCACAGAGCATGCCGCATATCATACCCAATTGCCTTTACCCGCTTGTAGTAAGAAAAAAATTGTGAACTCACCAGAAGTGCCCTCCCTGGAGTTGGTGCTCAACTGGGAGGCATCCTGGGAGGAGGGGACGGGCTCTAGTGTGATGAAAACTTCTTGGCTCTCACCAATCGCCGGCTGGACATTCTCCTCCTCTTCCCCCTCCACCACCACGCTGATGCCAGGAGTGTCTTGGCTGGACTCCATGGTCAGGCTTGGGAAGCTGGTTAGGTCCCACCCAGAATCACATCCAGCTGCTTGTAGAATGAGCATGTGTGCACTGCTGCACCAGACCACCTGTTTGCCTTGTGGTATGACTGCCTCAGCTCCTTGATTTTGACTCTGCATTGCTGGGCATCCCTGGAATATCCTGGCAATCTTTGTGTAAATGTTTTCTGGTGTGGAGCTCAGCAAGAATGGATTCCTCTCCCCACACCTCAATGAGGTCCAAGATCTCCTGGATACTCCACAATGGCGCTCTTCTGTGCCCCTGGGACCTAGAGCCCATGGGACTTGACATATCTGAAATCATTGAAGTATGAGAAGTAGCAGACAGAGTGGGGCACTGTGAGATGCCTCCTAGAAGCCAATAGCCTTGACTTTCACCAGCGCTGCATCTACACTATTGTAAACTCGACCAGGCAAGGTCAGGAATAACATTACTCCTAGTGACACCAGGAGTAACTGACATTGACTCCAGTGGCCCTTAAGGTCGACGAGACAGGTTTGGTAGTGTAGACGTATCATTTAGAAAATCAATCATATACGGCTAAATTTGGTGTAAACTCGTAGGCTATGTCTACACTACAAGGTTTTTGCACAAAAATGGCCATTTTTGCACAAAAACTGGCAGAGCATCCACATCTCAAGCACGTTTTTAATCAAGTAAATCAGCAGAACAGAGGGCTTTTGCCGGTAGAGTTAATCCTCTCCCAACAAAGAATAACTCCTTTTTGCCCTCCAGCTCTTGTGCAAAAAGGCAGGAATGGACGCTCTGGAGGGTTTTTTGCACAAGAAACCCCTATTGGCAAAAGCACAGGTGCTCTGATAGCCATTCTGTGAATGGCAATCAGAGCTTTCTTGCGCAAGAGTTTCCATGCAGTGTGGACACTCTCTTGCGAAAAAGCACATTGCTTTTGCGATGCGCTTTGAGATCAAAAGTTTTTGCGGAAGATCTCTTCCGCAAAAGACTTCTTGCGCAAAAACCCTGCAGTGTAGACTAAGCCCTAGTGTAAACCAGGCCTCAGAGAGAGATCTGTACATCTTTCTTTTCTTGAGGGTAAACGACATTGTTGGTGCACAATTGATGGTTCTGTGCTTCAGTAATATAACAAAAACTCCACTAGATGGCACTATATCACCTACAAAAGGAGATACACTAAGGATAAGACTACCCCTGTTTTTATAGTCAAAATTTATTTGATTATAGTCACTGTAATCCATTCAGAAATAATTGATACTCAGAAAACACTAATGTTAATCCTCACTAACATTTAATACCAGAAAAACAATGGAGGGAAAAGGAAACACAATTACAATGAAGAACTATACTTCCTTCTCTTTAGAAATCAATGAGGAAAATTTTCAGAGATGGGAGGGTGAGGAAAAAGCAGTTCTCATAGACTGTTGTGCTGCCAAGGAACTGTACATTAATGGACTCAGGCTAGCTAGGACTATGGGTTTTTCTGTACTATAATGTTAATGAGAGATATTATTGGAGTTTTACCCCAACCTAACACCTGTCTAGACACTAAAGATTGACTCTCTCTGGTCCAGCAACATCTGTGGTCCAGCATGATTTTTGTTAGCCAGATGTCCACTTATTATGGGTGTAGCCAAGTTTCCCATGGTCCTATAAAGTTTGTTTACAGCCACCAGTCCTGGCTCTCAGTGTTCTGTGCTGTTATTTAGCTCTAATTTACCCCTAAATGTCTTTTAAGAGCCCAGGAAGCAGTGGAAGTGTTGGTAATGCTGCTAGACAATATTGACCTCCTGTGGTTCAGCAAATTCTCAGGTTTGGTACCAAACAGGTCCCAAGGATGCCAAACTAGAGAGGTTCAATCTGTAGTCTCTAGTTCAAGTTAAGTGGTGCTTTAGACTCTCACTAATAGGCACATCAGAGAGATGGGCTGAAACTTGTCACACTGATGCTCAGGTTAGTACTGGAGTGTGTACTTAACTCCTCAGTGCTGCTAATATAAACACTGTGCTGTTAATCCCGTCACTCTGAAGATTTTCAGTGTGGACACTCATGGTGGTTCTCCACTACCTGAAGACATAGCCTTATGAGATCTCAGGGGCGTGTAGCACAGGGATCAAAACAGTACCTACTCAAAGGCTTGAGCAGAGCTATCTAGAATGCAGCCAGGGGTAAGGCAGTGACCTCTCAAAAGCCTGTGGCAGCTGCACAGAGATTAGGGCACTGCCTTCATAGAGACTGTGGCAAATCAAGTTCAGACTGGCTCATACATTTTCCAACTCTCCCACTGCTGAAACTAGACAATGGAATTTCAAAGCTGTCTCTTGTTTTTGTGATTTTTTTTCTTTTATGAAAATGTAGTATCAGATTCCACTATTGCAGTCTGGATTAAATTGCCAGTAGCAGACAAACCAGACCCAATCTAATGGGCTACGTCTACACTACGAGTTTTCTCGGCAAAAAATATGCAAAATGAGGGACTCATTTGCATGAGTTGCTATCTCATTTGCATATTTTCTGCCAATCCATTTTTGCACTGGGGTTTTTGCGCAAAAACAAGCAGTGTGGACATTTTCTTTTTGCACAAAAACCCCTCTTCCCGCAAGATCAGTATACCTCCTTTTTGGGGGCATAAGGATCTTGTGGAAAAAGGGGGTTTTGTGCAAAAAGAAAACGTGCACACTACTTGTTTTTGCACAAAAACCCCAGCACAAAAATGGATCAGCAGAAAATATGCAAATGAGATCGCGACTCATGCAAATGAGTCCCTCATTTTGCGTATTTTTTGCTGAGAAAACTCGTAGTGTAGACATAGCCATGCAGTCTAACAATCAGCACCAAAACAACTAGTTAATCCAATCTAACTCCTTCCCACAGAGCATGTCTGATATGTCTCAATGGACATTAACAGCCACAGGAACTTCTGTTTCACTGAGAAGAGTGTTCATTTGAAGCATTTATGCCTAATCCAAAACCATTAGAGTCAATTGAAAGACTCCTATTGACTTCAGTGGGCTTTGGATCAGGCCCTGAATGAGCAAGACATTTGTCCCATTAGCAAGACTCTCAGTTGATTAACCACCCTCTGAGTTTTCATCCTATGTGGATATTTCTACATTTATATTCCATGAAGGAGCAAATATGTTTGTATTATCAGAAGCATGATCAATTTAAAGGGAAATTATGTCACTACAGTGCTGTGCCCGTGGGTTAAATGCATTCACACAACTCAGAAGTCTATGACAACTTCCGTGGCATTTGGGCAGGGGCTAATTTCTTGGACTGGCACCACTGCATCGCAGATTCCTGTGCGAATTTTGGAGGAGGACTCAGTCTGTTGGGGCATGGCTGTCTCCACCTGCCTGAGGCCACCACTATGCAGAAGTAACAACATTGAATATCTTAGATGCCTATGTACAAATGCAAAAAGTATGGGGAATAAGCAGTGGTTTGTCCTGAGCCCAGGCACGAGCAGTCACAACACTGCTTAAACCTGTGTAGTCACCTACAGTGAGCCTGAATGTTAACTAACAGAGCTGCTCTATTTCAAATAGAAGTTAAGGGCTTGGCACAAGACTTACTAGGTGAAATTCTATAGCCGATGTTATGCCATAGGCCAGATGATAATGTCCCTTCTGACTCAAGGTGCTGGAATAATTTTTATAGTGGGGGTGCTGCAAGCCATTGAGCCAAACTGTAAATCCTATATATAAAAGAAACCACTTCAGGTCGGGGGGTGTTGCATTACTTCCTACACCTCTAGTTCCTGCACCTATTGTTCTGACCTTACAATCTATGAACCTATTTACACCTGTGAATAGAGGATGGAAAATACTCAAATATGAAATGTTAATTCCCTAAGAACCTGCTGACTGCAGTAGAAGACTTTCCACTGGCTTAAGCGGGTATTTGGTTTGAGCTCTTACAACACAGTGTTTTACTCCATTTTGCATTTATTATCCACAGGCTAAGTGACTACTGAAGGGGCAAGAGAGGGGAGAATCTGGCCCACATTATTATACTCTAGAATGGCTACATGATGTGCTCCATAGAACATCAAAGAGAGGATATTACTTCTCTCCTGTACCTGACATTTAAATGAGTGATTGGGAATATAAGGGGAAGGGTAATTATAAAGGTATGACAATATATAATTAGCAGTGTAGGGCTGGTAAATTTTCCAAATTATTCTAGCTCTAGCATTCAGGTTGAAATCTCAAACCTGCTGACCTTAGTAATTAGTGCTGAAACATTGGGTTAAAGATTAAATCTATCTAACATCCTACTTTCTCTTTCTCCTGTTTTCTAATTTCTCATGCATTTATCTGAACTAGACTACTTTGCCTATTGAATAAATAACCACTCTGAATGCAAGATATTTGTAATTGGCTTCTCTATTACAGCGTTAACTTGATTCTTGTTTAATCTACTAGGTCAATTTTGTCTTGTTTTGAAGACTATTGAAATATTTTTGTTACCGAGAGGTAGTTGTAATCCCAATGATTTTAGCAACTGTTCATTCTTCTGAACCCAAACTCCTGCCAAAAATATTTAGTCAAAATTAAAGTAAAACACAATAGGTTTATTCAATGTTTAGAGTATTTGATTCAGAATATAAATGTCATGTGAATGTAAATGATCATTCAACTGATTTGAAGATTGAACTAGAGATGACAGTAAAGAGCAAGAAAAGAATTGTCTAGAATAAGCTCAGGATTAGCTTGACCTTATAACTAGTTTTTTCCCAGTGGTAGGCTCAGTATTTTCCTACAGAACACAAGTTTGCAGGCTTAAACCTTAATCTTCACACTCCTATATGAGCTACCATAGGTTAGAAAGTGTTATCTGCATTTTTATAAATAGCTGAAATCATGAAATTAACCATATTTAAAATCCTCTGTCTGTGAAATCAACCAAAATGGGTCATGAATTTGGTAGGGCCTTACACATCAGCTCTCATTTTCAATCACTTAACTATATGTTTTATCACGTCTGAACTCTTAGCTAACAACTTCAGTGATTTATTTTATACAGATACTACCCAGTTTATTAGACCTGAGAAATGACCCATCCCATATGGCAGAAAACCAGAAAAAGACCAGTGCTCTAGGGACATGTCTACACTAGGAAATAATTTTAAAATAAATAAACTTGAAATAATAACTCCCCAAATAACAAAATAGAAATAGCTTGTCCACACTACAGGGGAATATTGAAATAACTCAGAATTATTTCAAAATAGCGCGTCCACACTGATTGGAGCCTGCCTCAGATTTAGAGCCCCTGGAAGCACTCCAGGGAGGGCACCAGGAAGGTGGATACTTCCTGTGGCTGCTTGGTCAGGCATGCTTTCAAGGGCTCCTCTCTATGGTCACGTCTCACATGCCACTCCTCCACTGCCTCCCGCCTTGTGGGACACCAGACACACACTGTGTGCATTGGTTGCCCTTGCAGATGCCACAACACTTACAACAAGCAAAGCAGTCCTGGGCTCATGGGCCTCATGCTGCGCGTCATGGTGCAGTTTGTCCAAACTGCCCACATGCTGCTCCAGCAGGATGATGACCAGCCCAAACTGGAGGACCCCTCCACCCAGGTCCTGGAGCTCCTGCTGCTGCAAATGTCCCCAAACCCCCTGGACACCATCGAATGCTGCTTCTGGTGGGAGGTAAACCAGTTCTGACTGGTGGGACCACATCATCATGCAGTGATGGGATGACCAGCAGTGACTCCACAACTTCCGCATGCAGAAGGCCACCTTCCCAGCACTCTGCAAATGGCTGGCCCCTGCCCTCAGATGACAGGACTCCTGTATGAAACCCACCATCACCCTGTGGAAGCTCATCGCACCATCAGGAACCAGTTCACCTTGGGGAAATTCATAGTTGGGGCCGTGCTTCTGCAGGTAGCCAAGGCCATCAACAACATCTTGCTATGGAGGGTCATCACTCTGTGTGACATCGACACCATCATGAATGTCTTTGCCACCATGGGCTCCCCCAACTGCAGCAGGCCATAGATGGCACTCAATTCCCTATCCTAGTCCCCAACCACTGTGCCTCAGACTATTTAAACAGGAAGGGGTACTCTTGATGGTTCTGCAAACCCTGGTGGACCACAAGGGACACTTCACAGACATCAGTGTTGGCTGGTCAGGGAAGGCGCACAACTCTTGCATCTTCTGGAACTCCTGCCTGTTCCAGAAGATACACGACAGCGCTTTTTTCCCCGAATGTACCATCAGAGTCAGGGACGTGGACTTGCCCATCTGCATCCTGAGTGATGCAGCCTACCCCTTTCTTACTTGGCCCATGAAGCCCTACATGGGCAGCCTGGACCCCGCCAAGGAGCACTTCAACACCAGGCTGAGCAGGTACCACATGGCTGTGGAGTATGCATTTGGCTGCTTGAAGGGGAGGTTCAGGAGTCTCCTCACCCAGCTGGACCTCAGTGAGTCCAACATCCCCTACGTGGTGGCAGCCTGCTGTGTGCTCCATGACCTATGTGAAAGCAAGGGGGAGTCTTTCCTGCTATAGTGGGGGGCAGACGCTGAACAGCAGGCCAGGGCTTACGAGCAACCAGGTACCAACACCATTCGATGAGCACATCAAAGGGCTGTGCTCATTCTGGAGGCCTTGAGGGAGTTTCAGCCACGGCCAGCTATGATACTTTCCCCCTGGCCTCTCCACAAGGGGTCCCTGCATTCCCTGTGTGTGCATTTCATCCCCAATCCCTCCCTTCCCCTGCCCTCCCTTCCCATCTTTCCCCCTCCCCTGCAGAGCAAATAATAAAACCTTTTTTTGTTTGAAAAAACAAGACTGTTTATTCGGGGGATATAAAACAGGCGAGGGACTAGGGAAAGAATCTGGAATGGGGGAGGAGGGATTGGGGGGGAGGGAACTCAGGGATGGGGTTAAGAGTGACGCCTGCCCGTTCATCTCTGGAGGCTTCAGCTGTCCTCAGGGTCCCACTGGAGCCCCAGCAGATCCTGGCAGTCTAGGAGGGGAAACCAGGAGGGCAGAGGCAGGGCATGGCAGGAAGGTCACTTGTGGCCTGCTCCATGCACAAGGCCATATGCTCCATCAGCAAGCTGGCTTGACAGCTGGTCTCAGGTGGCCTTCTGCTGCTCTCGGTGAGCCCAGCACTCCTCCCAGTCAGCGGCCCACTCCCGGCACTCCTCAGGGAGTCCCCAGACGAGGGACTGGAGGAAGGCCATCCGCTCATGCAGCAGGTCCTCCCGGGTTTTCTTCCTCCAGCAGATCCTGCAGAGTTGGAAGGATGGCATGGGACATGATGGATACACTTTGCTCACAGCTGGCCCAACTGTGAAGAAAAGTTACAAGGACAGTCATCCCAGGAGACACTGTGCACAAAGCCTAGCCCTAATCTCTGAGCCGACACCAAAGGTCTTGATTCAGACCATGGCGATGTGCTTCAAGCAAGGCCATATGTTGCCTAGAGAGTGGGCACTTTACTGCAGGGGCACAGACATCCCAGGGGAGCATCACTACAACCACGGCCTGGGGACAAGCAGGCATAGGAAGGTGTTGGCCAGGCCAGGAGTCTGCGGGTGGGAGGTGGAGACAAGGCAGCTCGGCCTCTTTCTGTGTCCTGCACACATTGAATCCAGCACTGGTGGCATCCCACACAGAGGGAACTTTTATCCCTGCCCACTGGAGGAGGGGGTGTGTTGGGGAAGGTGTGTGAGAGTGGCAGAGGCTGCTTGCCAGAAAGAGTGCTACTGGGGGGTCCCCTCCCCTTCCTCCTCCTGGCAGGTTCCTATGCAGGGGATCAGTCTCCTCCGCATCACCATGCTTGTCCGGGAGTGGATGCTACCTGATTGCAGGCATGACCCTGGGCCACATGCAGCACTGTTGTGTGGTTCCATGACCCCGGCCTCCTTAATGGTGGCTTGTCATGGGAAGGTGTCCCACCACGGAGGCCAGAATAAGGCAGGCCTCTCCAGGAACCTTGTGAGAAGGATTGAGTGGTTCCTGTGTGAGAGCGTCATGGGACTGAGTGCTCTGGACTGGGTCTCCATGTGCTTCCATGTGTACAGGCTGTTGTGCAGTCCCCAGGCTGAGTAGGCAAAGCAAGGAATATGCAGCCCATTGCCTGTCCCTGTATGTATATAGGGAAAGTTATAAAACCAAGGGCAACATTTTTAGGGGGCTAAGGGGGCAGTAACCCCTCTTCCCGAGTTTGAACTCCTGGATTTCATACTTGAGGTCTGCTTAAAACAGCATGTTCTGACTCCAGAGGCAGTTCTTAATTGCAACAGAGTTCGAACTGCTTGCAGCTTTGGCTTTGGGGCAAAAAGTTTGTTATAAAAAAGAGGGAGGCAGGGTGATTAAGAATAACAAAATCCTGGGCATTCAAGTAACTGAAGTATCGTTAGAGCATCATGAAAACATTGCCGAGTACTCCATTTAAAAGACAGGAGAAAAAAAAGAATAGGAATGAGTGTTGTGCTGCTGGGATTTGCATTTGAGTCACTGATGTTAAACTTAAAACAAATTAAAAACAATGAGTGGTCCTATAGCACCTTAGAGACTAACAAAAAAACTGCTCTGAAACATAAATGTTCTTGAATATGGGTTGAACAGTGACTAATCCAAAGCTGACTGCAAAGAATTAGAAAGGATCTCACAAAACTGGGTGATGGGGCAACACAAGGGCAGATGGAATTCAGTGTTGATAAGTGCAAAGTAATGCACCTGGGGGGAAAAATCCCAACTATACATACAAAAATGATGGGTACTAAAATAGCTGTTAGCACTCAAGAAAGAGATCTTGGAATTATTGTGGATAGTTCCCTGAAAACATCTGTTCAATGTGCAGTGGCAGTCTAAAAACTAAAAAGCTGACAGAATATTGGGAATCATTAGGAAAGCAATAGATCATAAGACAAAATATCATATTGCCTCTATACAAAGTCATTGTATGCCCACATCTTGAATACTGCATGCAGATCTGGTCACCCCATCTAAAAAAGATACATTGTATTTGGAAAAAGGTACAGAAAGGGCAACAGAAATCATTAGGGATAAGGAACAGCTTCCATATGAGGAGAGATTAACAAGACTGGGACTTTTCTGCTTGGAAAGAAATGACTAAAGGGTGAGGGTATATGTTTGATGTCTAGAAAATCATGAATGGTGTGGAAAAATAGAATAAAGCAATGTTATTTATTCCTTCACTAACATAACACAAGAAGCTGTCCCCAATTAAATTTATAGGCAGCAGATTTAAAACAAACAAAATAAATTATTTTTTTCACAGTTAACTTGTGGAACTCTTTGCCAGGACATGGTGGAGAAGCCCAAACTATAACACAGTTCCAATAAGAACAAAATAAGTTCAAGGAGGATCGGTCCATCAATGACTACTAGGCAGAATGAGCAGGGATGGTGTCCCTAGCTGAGTGGGTCTATTATTTACTGAATTTTCTTTCTTTTATACTGTAATTAGATACAGTGCTCCTGTTTGCTTTTTTGGCAGACAACTTAGCAGCTAGCGGAGTTTTCCACTGCCTTAGTAGCCCCTGGATAGAGATGATGCATATGCGGGGAGGGAGGGTGGATGGAGTTGGTTCCCCCCATGCCATTTGGTGCGTGGCTTGTACTGAACATGCTCAGTAACACTGCTGAAGGCTCTGTCCTCAGTCCGCCTCCCTCCCCCCATACTTTCACTCCCCCCCATATCACAGCATGCACAGGTCAACCCCTCCCCCCAAAAAATATAAACTGGCGCCCCTGGTTGGGAACGGGCATGAGTTGCTGCTGCTCAGGATCTCTGTGCCGCCCAGCACAGTAATACGTGGCGCTGTCTACCACTCTCATGAGGTTCAGCTGCAAATAGACCTGTCTTTGGTAGCTATCTCTGGTGATGCTGATGTGATCTCAGACACTTGAGCTTTAGGCAGCGCTTCCAGTGCCCCAGATCACCCCCAGCCACTCCAGGCTGCCGGACCCAGCTCCAATTGTTACCATCCACAGAGGTGCCATAGACAGCACAAGTGAGCTTGGCAGACTCCGTGGGCTTCACCTGCTCTGTTCCCCATTACTTCAGATGGATTTCTGCAAGGAGGGCACCTGGCAAAAAAGGAAGGCAGTCAATGAGATCACGATTCTATTTGCTAATGGACAAGTGACTTCCACATTCCCCAAAGAGGAGGAGCGGAGAAGCCCCTGGGAGACATCCTGGAGTGGGGGACCAGTTTCAGGGTGAGGAGCAGCTCCTGGCTTGTGAACATGGTTGCCTGGCTGGCCTGCTCCTCCTCCTCCTCCACAACTCTACCCTCGTGGAGGCTGACACCAGGTGTCTTCTGGCTGGACTCGATGATGACAGGACAGGGAGGTGACTGTCCCCCCCCCCCCACCCCCAAGGATGGCATTGAGCTATCGCAGTGCCGACATGTGTGAGGTACCACCCCAGAGCATACACTCTGCTCCCTGGCCTTATTGTAGGCCTGCTGGAGCTCCTTTATTTTCATGCAACCTGGTCGAGCGTCCATGTGTGTCCTTTTCTGGCCAGACTGGCAGCCATCCCACTGTAGACATTGGGATTCTTTATTCTGGTGCAGAGATCCTGGAGGTTGGTCTTCTCACCCCAGGACTCAATGAGATCCAGGCTCTCCACACCAGTCCAGACTGGTGCTCTCTTGCTCCCTGGCCAGGGGCAGCCACTGGTGTTACGGGAGTGTGGGCAGCCATGGGGGGCTCAGAGGGAGTGCTAGGGCTGGCCAAGGCTTCTTGGATGGTGCAGTATGGCAGGGGGCTGTCAAAGCTTTTCTCGTGCCACATGGCCTTTTCCTGCAGCCTGCTGCTTTAAAAGCTCCACAGGAGAAGGGGAGCAGTGGAGCTGGCAGGTGTGGCCAGAGCGGCCACAAGTGCAGCTGTGAGAAGTCTCTGGAGGCCAATTATTTTGAATTAGCAGCACTGAATCATCCACACTAAGGCTATTTTGAAATAACAATTTCCAAATAAGCATTATTCCTCGAGAAAAAACACATTACAGATTTCGAAATAACCAGCCCACTATTTTGGACTTGTTAGTGTGGACACTCCACTAGTTATTTCAAAATAAAGGGTGTTATTCTGAAATAACTTCCTAGTGTAGACCAGGACTAGGCAAACCACCTCCATGAAGGGAATAGCTAGTGTAGACCAGGGCTAGGTAAGCCACCTCCATGAAGGGAATAGCTAGTGTAGACCAGGACGAGGTAAGCCACCTCCATGAAGGGAATAGCTAACTATGTGAGGAGCACAGTTCCCAGCACTGTAGCCTGTTTTACACTGGTGCTTTCTAGCACTATCATTTGCAGCACTCAGGAGTGCAGGAAGTTCACACCCCTGAGCCAGAAAGTTGCAGCGCAGTAAAGTTGCAATGTAGACTTAGCCTAAGTTTGACTATAAGCCTTTCAGTGAGTAGTGCAAACCTCTTGTGCTGGCTCTCTACACAGGAGTGAATTTCATGCTTCCTGCTCAGACATTTCGAACCATGCCCCCTTATATTGAAATAACGAGCGGAGCATCCACACTACCACTACTCTGAAATGACTATTTTGAAATAAGTGTTATTCCCTGAGGAAAGCAGGAGTACAGATTTCAAAAGAACCTGCCCATTAATTTGAAATAATGGGCTTGGTAGTGTGGCTGCTCCATTTGTTATTTCGAAACAACTCCCTGGGGTCCATCAGGGCTAAGTGTGGTTTGTAAAGCATTTTATAATCCTTCCACATTAAAGCTGCTATTTCCACAGGCAGTCATTAATACCCGGTATATTTACAGGTGTATTTCAGCTTCTGTTGGAACCCCCACCTTTCATTTCTTCCTTTCTTTTTCTTGGAAGTCATTGTTTTTCTTGATTGCTCGCAAGACCCCAAAATTATAGGGGGTTTGTACTTGCTTTTTTCTTAGTTTTGTTCTTTGGGGGTAGGTTGAGGAAAGGAATTTCCCAGTTTTTATTAACTTGATATTTCAAAATTAATATGACATAGAATATTTTAATTGAATTGATTATACAAGAAGGTTTTGAAAAGGCTTGAATCAAGTCCATAAATTCAGCTCCAGTCTTTTAATAAGAAAGGTATTTTCTTATCCTCTTTTAGTTGTAGTTATCTTTGTTATATTTAAGCCCTCATGCTTCCATGAATAAGTCAAACTGAAATTTATGGGGGTAGGAAGAATCTTATCCTATAGACAAGTTAGCTCAAAACTGCCTTATACTTGTTTTCTTGTTCCCTCTGAAGCAGCAAGTACTGGCCACTTTTCAGGAGAAAGGTTTCAGTGGAAGACAGTAATCCACTCTGTATTGTAATTCCTATGTTCCTAGCTATTAGTGCCATCGCCGTGGTGCTTTGCCAAACCCAGAGGAAAGCCTGGTCACTGTTCCCAGTGTCAGTTGTGAAATGAATGCCGATGAATCTGAATGGTTTGGGAGTGTATGTTGGACTTTGTGTGTCTGGCTGGCTTCTCAGGGTGCATCTACACTGCACCCATAGCTCGAAATAAACTACACAATTTGAGCTATGCAAATTGCGTAGCTTATTTCGAGTGTATTATAAACCGCTATTCCGAAAAATCCCTTAATCCTCATGGAACGAGGTTTACAGGGATGTCGGAATAGCGCGCCTGTTATTGCAAAAGCTATTTAGAAATAACAGGTGCGCTGTCAAGACACAGAAAACACTATTTCAGGATACTAGAAGTATCCCAAAATCGTGCCACTGTGTAGATGCACCCTCAGAGCTTAAACACAAGATCCTTGTTACTCCTCAGCTCCCCCAGTTTAAGAAGCCGGAGTTCCTTGTCTGCTTCTGAACCCATGTATCCCATTTAGCTCCATACTGTGACTACACCATGACAAAGGACTCGTCCATGAATGATTTGCAGCACTTTACCTAGATTTTTTTCCCCCTTCATGGCTTCTTTCTTTTCCCTTTTTTTCCTTTCTCCCTCTTATACAGCCCACTCATTTTTCTTTGCCAGCCTTTCCATGACTTCACTCAATGCTCTCATCACACTCTGACCTCTTAATTCTCATTCTGCCCCTAATGCTTCCTCCTACATCCCAGCTCTCTACTTTTTCTCCCCACTCTCTTGACTTTTTTCCCTTTTCTCCTCATACCTTTGACTTCCCTTTTGGCAAATAGTTTCCCTAGCACTGCAGCTGTTCTAGCTCCCCAGAGCAACATAAGCTCTCAGAAGAGCTTAGAAAGATTTCCTGTAGGACTGTTTTTTTTTTGTAATATGTCTATTTTGTAGAGCCTCAGATTGTGTGTGCACTTCTGCCAAAGATGGTTAGATACTGAAGAGATTTTTAGACAGGATGCAATCACTGAGGGATAAGTTAAATTCCATAACATACATGGAGTACACTGCATATATAACTGAGTTTGTACTTTTCTGTGCTGTTGCTACTTATCAGATACAGAGCTGGCCAATCTGCAGCAGCCTCATCAGTAAAGTGGGCTGTTGGCAGTGATGTATTTATGCCACTGGCTATAACATAGGACAGTCTCTCTTCACTGAGGCTGGGCAAGCAAGGATAGATCGACAGACAAAAGCCTTAGCTCCTCAAAGGTGAAAGTTACCCCTCTTATCACCGAATAAAATATCTGTCTCCCAGTGCTGTTTTCCTTCCTGTCACTCTTTCGTGATGCTTTCTTTGATCACAAATTCAGTGGTGAGACAAGCAACCAAGCCAAAACAAACCGCTAAATATAACACTAACCAATCAAAGTCTGACAGCCCTAGAAAACTAGTTATTTAGCATATCGTTCAATACTTACTCTGACCCAAAATATATTACATAGTGATCATTTTGTTGCAGGTAAACTGCTGCATAAATCACACTATGTCGTCCCTTCCCCCATGCCTCCAGCAAACAGCCAACTGAAGAATGAAACATTGTTCCCATGAGGTAACTTGCGTTTCAACACTCAACAAAGCATACTGGCTTCTTTGTATTTCAGTGGCTTGTGCTTCTGTACAAAGAGCAAGGCTGCCAAATGACAATGCAGCTATTTCCAGGGATCATTATCAGAAATCTCTGGAAATGTTCATCAGAAGAGAAGCTCCCAAGGAGGAGCAGTATGATGTCATTGCAGGCTTTTTGTACACACAAAAGGCAAGGCTTACAAATGTCTCTGATACCACTGATTATCATGCTCACCAATATTGTCTCATTTTTTCCTTGTACTCCCCCTCTGGCTTCCTGGCTATCCACCTATTGTCACTTGCTTTATGCTTAGATTGTAAACTCTTCGGGACAGGGGCTAACTTTGTCCTGTTTGTACAGTGTCTAGCCCAATGAGGTCTCTGACTAGGACCTATAGGCCCTACAGTAAAACACATAATAATAAGTGTTAATAGATAGCAATATTTTTCATCTAGGGGGTATTTACAGTAATCTACATTTCCAAAGTTCTATATAAATATTAATCACAGGGAAGTCATTCGGGGGAGAATGGAAGAAAATGGCAATTTCAAAGATTTTTCCTCTTCAGACATCGCCAATTGCCACCAGAGAGGACATTGTAATCATGAGAAGGGCGTATAAAGTAAATAGGTTGCGAATTGTTGTTTAAGTTCAGTTTCTAATGAGTAGGTGTCACCTTCCAAAAATTACTATCCCAATCTGCACTAACTGGAACACTTGTCGGTAGTCTGATCCTAGAGGAGACTTCACCATTAGATGTCTCTCCAGGATAGAGTTCAGGGGGCAAAATCCTTGCCCTCCATTGAAATCAGTAGATCAGGAATCCACCAATGGGGATGCTTAACTGCCTCTATCTATGCTCTGATTGGTTGGATTTTTTTAAATGGAGTTTAGTTCTGATTAAGAGTGCTAGCCGACATGATTTCTAGGGACTGAAATCCTCGAGATAACTTTAAAACAATGTACAATCTGGCTTAATTATCAGTCTCTGTTCATGAAAAGCCTGCAACCAGAAGAGCAATATATTCTGCTGATCCCTGCAAAGTTATGTGGGGGAAAGTGTATACCAGCTTGCCTGCATTATGTTTGGCTCAAGTCATTTAACACTACATTCTCCCCCAGCACCCAAAAAATAAAAATTAATACAAAGCTATTAAAAGTTGTAACTCACAGGTGTGACTTTCTAACTGTGCTAGTAATGTACTATTGCAGCACAAAAGAATAGATTTTCTAGACTAGCCTGGAACTCATGGTTCTTTTTGAACCTACAACTATAGTGAATATCTTTCAGATTGGTCAGTTTCACAGTCAGACCTGGAAATTGCTTCATTGACTGATGTTTGCAGTTAGTTATTTACATTAATATGTATCTGAACTAAGATCTGGGTTAAATTCCATTCATTTCCATGAATAATGATCTCACATGGAAGAAATCAAATTACTCTTTCAAAGCTTAGTTTAAAAACTGCCACTCATTGGCACTGAGTTTATATAGTCTATATTTATTATCAGGACTCTATCGAGCTATGTTTTTATATGGTCTCCTTACTGAGTATATTATAGCAGACCTCAAGGTTAAACCAACTTTCTGTATGAAGCATGACTCCAAGGACTCTACTTCCAAGAAGATGCACATAATAAGGCATTGATTTTTTTTTTTTTTGAAGGAGAGTCTGGCCCAACATAGCCTCTTCCCAGTTTCTGCATCAATGAGGAAATTCTGGGAGGAATCTTAGGCACTGCAGGCTGCAGCAAGGCATTCTGGGAATGACTGCTTCTCTCAGAATATTGGGAGACCTGGGAAGAGAAAATGAGAAACTAGCATTAGGATTCATAACAGAAAAAAAAAGCACCGGGGAAGAAAACTGAGAGATCCATAGAAAGAAGACTGTTGAAAAGGGCCAGGGCAAAAACCTAGAGGCAGGAGAGTTGATAAAGAGCACCCCAGGGAAAGGTAAAAATGCCATTGATCCTGGTGTATATCCTAGAATCAGTGTGGGGAGTGTGAGCCTTATTCAGAGGTGTGAAGAATTTGAACTAATTTGGTTAATGTGTGTGTGAAGGACAGGGCCTCAAGCAAATGAAGCACTATGTACTTTAAATTAGTGTGGGCCCTGACTTATTTTAGGGGGGAAGGGTCCACAGAAGGTGGAAAGAAACCACCACAGATTTGCTTTGAATCTAGGGAGAAATGTTGTATGTGTAATGGTGGACCACCAGAGCTGAAAGCCTGAGTCTTGCTAAAGCTAAAGGGATTTTCCCACTGAGAGCTGTACTGTGTTTATATCCTCTATAGATTGGGCAAAGACTGGGATGTATAACATATACAGACCTGCAGACTGGTCATGGTTCCACATAGATTGCAGGTAACGTCACTGGCCTGGGGAGAGTTTCTTGTTTGAATTATTGCTTACCCTGGAAGAAGTTTCCAGCTTTGCTAGAGGGCTAAACAAATTAGCTTCCTATCTGCAATAGGGAAACTGAGGCAGTCCTTCTCTGCGGAGGGAGAGTCATTTATCTGTAACAAATACTGATAATTCTTAAGAATTCTCCCTGGGATTTATTTGCTATAAAGAAACCAAAAGAACAAGTTGCTTGCTATTGGAAATGAAGTATTGAGCATGACACAAAGTAAAAACATCTTGTCCCATCCAAAGGAGTTGAAGTCTCCTCTTCAATATGCATTGTGGCAGCTCCTGTCATCTTCTGTCACAAGTCTCACAATACCTAGAATACAACAAATGGTCTGGTAGCACTTTAAAGACTAACAAAACATGCAGATGGTATCATGAGCTTTTGTGGGCATAACCCACTTTTTCAGATGACTGGAGTGTTGGAAGCCCAGATGCAAGGATAAATAAGGGAAGGCAGGGGAGAAAGAAAAAAAATTGAAGGGAAGGAAGAAAAAAGATAGTGAGTAGATAAGCTTCAGAGGGGGTAGCCGAGTGAGTCTGTATCAGGAAAAACTTAAAAAACAACAATTAGTCTAGTAGCAGTAGTACAGTAGGTATAGATCACATTAGTTAAATGAGCCTCTGATTTGGTGGCTGATGTGGTTGGGTCCAGCGATGAAAATGCTTGTGTAGATGTATGGGCATAGTTGGCACCAGTGTTGATTGCAGGGGTGGGTTCCTGGATGCTTATGATGTAGCTGTGTTGTATGGTTACCGGAAAGAATTTGTTTCAGGTTACGGGGTTGTCTGTAAGTGAGAACTGGACTTTCCCCCAAAGCCTCTGAGAGTGAGGGGTCATTTTCCAGGTTAGGTTGTAGATTTTTGATAATTGTGGACTGTATTTATACTTATAATATTTATAATATAATACTTACAATATTTATTATATTGTTTCTAAAGCTTTAGCTACAGGAGTAAGGTAATTATGTGAGAGTCTCACTTTTATTTTTAAAAGTTACTAGCCCTTACTGTTGCAGAGAAAACCCCATGACTTAAGTTCACCCTGATGGCTCAAATTTGAAGGTAAACCAAGAACCCAACATGGTTTTTTTTAATGTCATTATTTTAAACCAATTTCAGATGTTAGGAGGCCTGACTTATACCTTTTAAAGGTATGGGGTTAATAAGAGTGTACATCATAGGGTTTCTTTTCAGGGTAAACATTAGATGAATCGATTCATAGTCTGACTTTAACAGAATACACAGGAACTACTTTCATGGCTTATCATTTACATTTTGTGACACTTTACTCCATATACTCATTTGGTGCATTTAGCAAGATACAGCAGCTGCTGCCTGAGTTTCTCAGAATATGCCCCAAGCACTCCATACTGAGTGCTCAAACCACCAGATGGATGCAGATGGTAGAATGAGACAAATAACCTTATAGAATACTGGAAGATTTACCTGGGTCTTTAACTCAATTATTTTGTTTTTTTGGAAAATAAAATGAAAATGTACATGCTTCATTTAAATCATTGCTTTGGGGTGGGGCTGGGGATGAGGGGCGCAGTTTGCAGGCTGCCTGGCCCAGCCCCCTCTCACCACAGTAGCTTGGGGTCAAGTGAGATGTACTTCTCCATGGTTGCTGAAGCTCCAGTGAGCACAGCCAGGGGAGGAGTGCATGTCCCCTGGCTAGGACAGGTCCATGTTTGTCTGCCCCCTGCATTCCTCAGCCAGAGTGATAAAGGAGAACAGCCAGCAATGTTACATACAAATTGGGAGGGAGGTTCACCCCCGCCAGGGCACCGGGGGAGAGAGAGGGAAGCTCAGAACTGGGGCAGTACCAGCAGGGGGTTCCCCCAGCCAGCCTCTTTCACCTGTCTGGTGATTATGTCTCTTTTCTATATTGTTTTATGAGAAGCAGCTTCATTCCAGCCACATCCCATTTTCCTGACAAAACTAAGCCCTTACCTTGCTTTAAGTTACAATAAGAAGCTGTATAGCCGTGGTATCCAACATGCTAGTCACTAGCGGCTATTTGGCCAGTTGACTGTGGCTAGTTGGCTTGAACAATGTGGCTATTTGGCTGGTTGTGTATAGCTAGTTCGCTATAGCAGTAGCTACTATAATGGCTACTGCTTCAGAACTGGTTGGGCACCATGGCTCTATGAATATTTAGTGATCCTAGCTCTTATTGATTAGCAGGAGCTTTTGAAAACAGACAGATGTTCTCATAAGAACATAAGAACATAAGAACGGCCGTACCGGGTCAGACCAAAGGTCCATCTAGCCCAGTATCCTGTCTGCCGACAGTGGCCAGCACCAGGTGCCCCAGAGGGGGTGGACCGAAGACAATGATCAAGCGCTTTGTCTCCTGCCATCCCTCTCCAGCCTCTGTCAAACAGAGGCCAAGGACACCATTTTATCCCCTGGCTAATAGCCTTTTATGGACCTAACCTCCATGAAATTATCTAGCTTCTCTTTAAACTCTGTTATAGTCCTAGCCTTCACAGCCTCCTCTGGCAAGGAGTTCCACATGCTGACTACACGCTGTGTGAAGAAGAACTTTCTTTTATTAGTTTTAAACCTGCTACCCATTAATTTCATTTGGTGTCCTCTAGTTCTTCTATTTAGGGAACTAATAAATAACTTTTCTTTATCGGCCCTCTCCATACCACTCATGATTTTATACACCTCTATCATATCCCCCCTCAGTCTCCTCTTTTCTAAACTGAAAAGTCCCAGTCGCTTTAACCTCTCCTCATATGGGACCCGTTCCAAACCCCTAATCAATTTAGTTGCCCTTTTCTGAACCCTTTCCAAGGCCAAAATATCTTTTTTGAGGTGAGGAGACCACATCTGTACACAGTATTCTCAAATATATAGTAGATGGTGATCTAGAACAGTTAATTTAGAGTTTGATTGCCTGATGCAAACCACACAGCATAGATTGTTTCCCCCTTATTATTATGCTGAAGGTCCAAATATTGGAAAAATTGGGTCTGTCTTAAAAAAATCTGTCAGTTATGGAAGCAAGAGGGCAAAAAGGAACAAGATTACTCCAGGGGCTAGTAAAGGGACAGTATCAAATAAGTTAACCAAACTGTCTTTCATTAATTACAAAATTACTTACAAAATGTGTAGTAATCTTAAAACATTTTTGTGGGTTTAAACCTTTAATTTCATGCTAATATCTGACCCAAACAACCTAAATCTCTTACACTTTAGACTATTCACCACTGGCCAATTAGTTGGCTTTACAGCATTACAGTGTAAAGGACTGTAATATGGGTAATTTGGTCTTACTACTTCATGAGGCTGAACTTTGCTTTGCTTTTACTTCTGTTGCTTTATTTTCTGACCTACTCGTGCTAATGCTTTCAAACACTATACATGTACTGATTATACTATACTAAGTAAAAGAAGAAAAACAGACCATCCATGACAGGAACATAACATTTTGATTATAGGCCCTTAAAAGAAACAAAGTGTTCCAGAGGAACATTTTTACACTTAAAATGACACTCTAGTAAATATTCTGCTTAGAGACTTAAGGAAATGAATGACCCAGGTGGTATCCTCTTATTGCTAGAAGAAGAATCAAGGGAGAGAGAAGGGAGATAATTATGCTAGAACTTAGAGCATCAGCTCAACACAATAGATCCTCTTTACTGTGGATCTAGACTTCATTCCCTAAAGTCACTCTGTCATTCATATTTCACAATCTTTACAATAGGATATTACCAAATATATCCCAATCTGCTGTGTCTTTTTTTTTTTTTTTTTTGTACAAAATAAGTTCAAAAGCTACCTTTCAGCCTTGCAGGTATCTCAATCTATGATGCCTTCCTCAAATTGTTTTTCTGATTGCTTTCTAATCCTTTAAATATCAGATATACCATATGTACAGCCTGGCAAACAATTCAAGCTTTTTTTTTTTATTATTTTATATTTCAGCCAGCAAACCAAAGTATCAGAAAAAAGTCTGATTTCCAAAAATTCCATATTTATCAGCAAAATCCACATTGGTTCATATCATATGAAAGTGCAGAGAGAGGGCATGTCCCACATAACTCTGGGGCAGGACACTTGTTTGGTGGGTTTGAAACCAAGCACCTGAATCCTCATTCTGGTTCAAAGACTTGAATTTAGCTCTACCTCCTACCAGCTAAGAGCCCTGACCACTGGATTATTCTAGGGTGGGTTGCTCCTAATTTCTCCTGGTGAAACTGTTCGTCTTAGTTTATACATTTATTGCCCCATAGAGAGAGACTGAGAATTACTGTGGGTTTGTCTACCCAGCAATTAAAACTCTCAGCTAGCCAGTCAGCTGACTCAGGCTTATGGGGCTAAGAGGCTGTTTAACTGCAGCGCATAAGTTTGGACCAAGGCTCTAGAAGCCTGCAAGGTAGGAAGATCCCAGAACTCAGGATCCCCAGTGTCCATACTACAATTCAATAGTTCTTTAGTCTGAGCCTCTAGAGCCCAAGTCATAAAGCCTTTCTTCTCCCAGCACCTACGCAGACATTAGGTCAACTGCACTCTGGGGCAGGGAGGCATCCTCTTTTTCTCCCCAATGTGTCATTCAAGTGAGCTACTGAGAACTTGAACAAAGACACTGAATGATACTCATCCCCCTTTTCAATTAATCATACTTGATTGCCTGGTGTCTATGACGTTGTCATCCTTATTCTCCAGTCAGGAAACAAAGCAAAGTAAATGAAGGCAGAGAAATCCAGTTTTATGAAGCTGTAGGCCCAAAATAGTGTAGGGACTTGTAGGGGGGGGATATAGTGTAGCTGAGGTGTGAATTTGTAAAATGAACATAAAGCCTTTCAGCAGATGATATAACAACACATAAGAGGGCATGAGTACAACTTTTGTTATTGAATGTCATCTTTAATGAAATTGTTTATGAACGACCTTAGATGTTTATGTGCTCGTCATAATGCTGTTATTAGTTATATAACAACCAAAAATGTCTTTTTCTAAACATACAGTACTCTGGTTAAATTAAATCCATAATCAAAGCTATTCCTGCCATAGAAGGTATGTGTACACTACAGAGAAGATTGAAGCTGCCTCTGTCAATCTTCCAGGGTTCAAATTAGCGGGTCCAGTTGAAGCATGAGAGGGATACTCTAGTCGATGCCGATTGTCCTGCTTCCATGAGGAGTAAGACTCCCTGCTGTGCGGACAGCGCCAAAAGTCGAGTTAAGGTACTTCGACTTCAGTTATGCAATTAATGTAGCTGAAATTGCATATCTTAATTTGACCTTATCGCATAGCATAGACATACCCTTATAAAGTATTGCATGACATTCTTGTGTCAGACTGATTTACTGTAAATTGGCTTGCGCCAGCATAATAAGTAGCAGCGTGGCTTTGGCACCCTTTAGAATAAATCAATCAACAATTGCAGGCTGCAATTTCACACCAGGCTTTTTAGGTCTTGTGCAGAACTGAAATTAACATTTACTAACATAATTTATTATAGGGATTGTTGTTTAGCTTTCAAAGGGACAAAGTCAGAGTGTAAAAATTCAAACTGAGATTTCTAGATTGCAGGGCTTTTTTAAAACAATGTTCCACTGTTACACGTTATACTAGATATTAGCTTTTAAAAGTGAAAAATCACATAACTTTTAAATAAGACTATTCACATCTTGTACCTGCTAACATTATTTATAGACAAACCATTGCACTAATCCCTCTCCAGATACATAATGATATATGAAATCCAGGGGCAAAATGAGTGTGGGCAGGTCACTCTGATTTTGTCAGAAAGCTGTAAAACTGGTGGACAATGCAAACTGTCCCCTGCGTTTAAGACAAAATCACCCTGTGCTGTAGAAGGGAAGACATAGAAATGAAACCTGATATTAGGAAAGGTTTCATGGAACAGCTGCCTCATGCTTCTATAAGATTCTGGGACTCCTATGGTGGTTCTCGTAATTGCAATTTACTGATAAGTTTGGTAAGAGAATTATTCTACAGTCAGTCATGTACACAGGGCTCTGCTCTTGTCGTCCTCTGCAATACCACAGCTGTGGAACTGGCGGTAATCCTTCAATTCTATTCTACAGCAAGAATCTAGGGTTTCATATTTTTTTAAAAAATAAGGGTAAAAATTTCTGCCCATGTACTTTGTATAGCTTCCTTGAAGTAAAAATGGAGCTCTATTTACTCCAGCAGGAAATGTGGATTTAAATTTTTAGCCTTTTAGGCTTGCAGACAAAATCTAAATATGAAGCAAATGCAAACCAATTCAGTAACATCTGTGTAAGTACACAGATGCTATGACATGTACCTCAGAATTGTGGACTAACCCCTTCATACAAATGGAGTTGTTAATTCTGAAACCTTAAGCTGGCAAGTTCAGTATCAATATTGCTAACTGTTTCACTGAGGATCACATTAGGAGAAATACCCAGCTAATGTGCTGTTCTCAAACTACCCTCTGCATCTTTCCAGTGCTAACAGACCCAAATGTTTCTTTCCTGGTTGTCAAAATCTCCACAACTGTTCTCTCAGCATGTTGACAGCCAAGACCATGTGTATATGGGAGGGGTGAGCAAGATATGGCCAGCGGCCCGGATTTGGCCTGCCAAGCCGTTTAATCCAGCCCATCCCCCAACCCACCCACCCCCACTGAGATCCTGAGGATGTTCAAAATGGCTGGCGGCTCCCTTCCCCTTTCTCCACCAGGGTTGTACAGCAACTAGAGGAAACCACCAGGCATTTTGAACAGTGAGGCACAATCTTGGCTGGAGGGAGCGAGGGACAAGAGACTTCACACGCTCCCCCACTCCCAGGCCCCAATTGGCACATGGAAGGAATCTGCTTGAGCAGCCTGGGGCTGCTACAGGAGGGAGCCTGCCTCAGGGACACTGTTGGGCTGCTAGCGGGGAGCCACCTAAGGTAAGTGACTCCCAGCCAGAGCCTGCCTCTGGCACCCCGGACCCTCTCACTTCCCAACACCCTGCCCCAGGACACCTCTCCCTCCTGCCCTTGGTCACCACCCAAATCCTCTGCACATACATCCTGCCCCAGGTCACAATTCCCTCCCAGAACCTGCACCCCCTGCTACACCCTTCCCCCAGGTCAAAATTCACTCCTGCACCCCTATTCCCCCCCTGGGCCCGGCATCCCAATCCTCTGTCTCAAACCCCACACCTCTTCCATAGAAAAGTGCAGCCCTTGACCATTTTCCAAAATCTTGGAGTGGTCCCTCATAAAAAATGATTGCCCATCTCTGGACAGCGGTGCAGCCGTAGTTGTATCCATACAGCTGTGTTGCTGAAGCTCATCTAGTGAAGATGCTCTGTGCTGATGGAAAAGAGCTCTCCCATCAGCATAGAAAACCACCTCCACAAGTGGTATAAACTGTTTGCAGGAGAAGCTCTCCTGTCAGCATACTGCTCGGCGCACAAGGACTTAGTGCCATGCGCACAAGGGCTTATGTCAATGCGGCCATGTCTACACTGCAGAGAAGACTGAAGCAGCCGCAGTCAGTCTTCCAAGGTTCAAATTAGAGGGTCTAATGAAGACACTCTAATTCAAACTGAGAGGGCGCTCCCATCGATGCCAGTAATCCTGCTTCTATGAGGAGTAAGGGAAGTTGAAGGGAGAGTGTGGAGGGCGCCAAAATTCAGGTTAAGCTATTTCAACTTAAGCTACGCAATTAACATAGCTGAAGTTGTGGATCTTAATTCCAACGTATCCCCTAGTCTAGACCAGGCCTGTAACTTATCTCTCAGGGGTGTGGAACATTCATCCCTCTGAGCAACATGAGTTTTGCTAACACAGGCTGTAATGTAGACAGAAATGTAGAGGGCTAAATTCTTCCACTCTTATTCACAGAGTAGTACCCTCTTCCATTAAAGTCCTTGAGAAAGGGTGCATCATTGGGCCATTAGGAGCAGTGTAAAACTAGTTAAAATCATTGTTATATCATGCTCTAAGGATCAGATAAGTACTTCCAAACCAGTTGTTTAGAGACAAACGCTCACTGGTACCCCCACCAGGTGAAGCATCCATTCTTCAGCACTGGAACGTGTAAACAAGAAATGTATATTTCATCTGAGACAGTTCAGATTTAACTACACAAGAGACTGTCTGCACCTCAGCAAACAGTAATACACATAAGTATGTAAAGTAGTGGCCTCCGCATTGTCTCTCCTGCTCCCATCTCTCTGCTCATGACATCAACAAACACCGGAAGGACCTTGAACTGAGGGAGGGTTTCCTGGCAAAAGGAAATCCAGCCTACAAACTAGTACAACTTGTTGTAAGAGAAAGATACTTGCTTTAAATCCTATTAGCTTGTTGACTCTAAGAATTCATTTGCATTTTTATCTTTATTTCTTTTGTAGCCATTTCTGACTTGTATGCCTTATCACTCGTAATTTAATCTTTCTGAAGTTAATAATCTTACTTTAGTGTTTGATCTAAACCACTGTGTATGTGCATTAAAGGGAGTGAGAAACTCCATTTGGGATAATAAGGCTGGTTTTCACAGAGTGGCTGGCGGGAGTAGGACCCCAAGTCTCTATATGCAGTCATGGGTCAGCCCTTTAAGGCAACTCCCTCTGGCCCACTGGCCCGAGTCTCTAGGCAAAGCCTGTGACTATCCCTTTAACACAGGACCCACTGGCCCGAGTCTCTATAGTCACTTTAAGGCAGGGCCCGTTGGCCCACTGGCCGGAGTCTTTACACCAAGCTGGTGTTTGGTCCTTTAACACTGGGCTCACCAGCCCAAGTCTCTATTCCCCAACACTGGTTGGCCCTTTAAGGCAGGGCTGAAGAGTCTGTGACGGCGAGTCACTGGGAGGGCGGCACCCCTAGCAGGGGGACCCAGGCCCACCCTACTCCACCGGATCCCGGCCCAGGGCCCTGTGAATGGCATGATGACCCACCAATACCTCAGTGGGGAATCTGTCCAAAACGCGCCAAGGTTCCCGGCATGGGAGAGGCTGCTCCTGCACCCTCCGTGGGCCACTTCCTACGTGGTCCGACAGGGTATCTTCCCCCATTCTCACAGGGCCCTCTAATTCTCCGGGGGCTGTTCATCCCTTGTAGGCAGCAGTGGAGACGTCCCAACTTGCACGAGCGGCTCTGCTGTCTCCCCTGCGGGTAGCTGGCAGGTGCTAGTCAGGAGCTCCCCTCTGAGGTCCTTCTCCTCCGGCAGTCAGCCCAGACTGAGCTTCTCCACAGGCTTTTATAGCTGGGCTACAAGCTGAGCATGCCCAGCAGGGTTGTGGGGACAGGGCTCCTTTAGACAGGGTGACCTGGCTAAACCCTGTGAGTTCAGTGCGGGGCTGGTTAGCCCTGTCACACTGGTGCATAATATTCCTTTGTTAAAATGATGGACTTACTGTGAACTGCCACTGTCCAGGACAGTACTAGGCAGTACAAGATGCACATTTCTGGCATCAAGGTTGGGATTAAGAACACACAGGGGTCACCTTGTAAGTAATTTGTAAGTGGCTAGCTAGTAGCACTCAGTAAGATGTAGCTGGAAGCAAATTGCATGCTGAAGGCTGAGTGTGAGCCGAACCTGGGGTATGTCTACACTAGCCCCCTAGTTCGAACTAGGGAGGCTAACGTAGGCATTCGAACTTGCAAATGAAGCCCGGGATTTAAATATCCCAGGCTTTATTTGCATGTTCCCGTCCGGTCGCCATTTTTAAATCCCACTAGTTCGAACTAACTGCCCGCGGCTACACGCGGCAGTCAAACGGCAATTCAAACTAAGTCCTTAGTTCGAATTAACTGTTACTCCTTGTGGAATGAGGTGTAACAGTTAATTCGAACTAAGGACTTAGTTCGAATTGCCGTTTGACTGCCGCGTGTAGCCACGGGCAGTTAGTTTGGACTAGTGGGATTTAAAAATGGCGACTGGATGGGAACATGCAAATAAAGCCCGGGATATTTAAATCCCAGGCTTCATTTGCAAGTTCTAATGCCTACACTAGCCTCCCTAGTTCAAACTAGGGGGCTAGTGTAGACATACCCCTGGAGAGTTGATTGTTCGCCAGCAAAGCTGTATAAAAGGCATCTCAGGACAAAGAATTTTAGGGGACACAACTATTCAGTGCTCCAGATTATTCCCTGTGGCATGTCACAGACAGTTTACTGCTATAGTTATATTGCTGAACATTTTTCTAAACAGTCTGGCCTCGTGGACAGAACACTGAACTGGCATCCAGGAGACCTGGATTCTATTTCCAGCTCTGGCGAATGGCCTTGGGCAAGTCACTTTCATGCTCTGTGCCTCAGCTTCCTCATCTATAAAATGGGGATCATGATACTGACCTCTGTTTTGTAAAGCACTCTGCAGTCTACAGATGAAAAGCACTGCTAGAGCTCTGTAGGGCTATTCATTTAGAAACTGTCTGTAGGAGCAAAAATGAACTTTTTCTGATATATTGCACACTGGGTTTCTGACTGAAATAATCACTTGCAACAAGAACATTTTTAAGTCAGTTTCTACAGGAGATCTTTTTCTGGTTTATAAAAAAAATAATAATAAAATAAAATCGCACCCCAACCTATGCTGCTAGAACAATAAATGTACCTAATGGATAAAAAGTTGCCAGAAGTATGGCCTCAACAGTCCTAGATTTTTAAAATCGATCCTGATATAAGAACTGTCCCTGCCAATGTCCTGAGGATGCTGGCAGCTCTACCAGCCCTCTCAGCCCTGATTGAGTGTCCTGCTTTCTCCTTATGCTGTTGCCTGATCTTTGGTGACTGGTTTAAATGGTCTGAATTCATCTTTACACTGGCAGGGCAGACCTTGTGTAAAGGCCCTGTATGGCAATCATGAATCAGCACCTGGACTAACAGGGTACCAACATATCTCCAACATATCTCCAATTCCTATCTGCTAGAAGAAGACTTATCTCAGACTATCCCAAGAGACCCACCTTGGCCTGTTCCACAATAGGACTTTACCCCAAATTTAGCCCCCCACAGTCGCTTATCTAAGTGATTTGTCCACACTACCAAGCCTGTTGCTTCACCCTTAGGGGATGAGGAAATAAAATCCTGTAGTCCTGCTTTTCACAAAGAGTAATGCTATTCCTGACCATGCATGTCCAAAATTACACTAGTGTAGGTGCTGTGTTGAGGGAAATTCTACCTCATTAGCTTCTGGGAAGCTTCCCACAGCTGTCAACTCTGACTGCTCTGGCCACATCTTGCCATCAACAACACCAGGGGGACACTTCTAGTGAGTTCTCTCACTTTGTTTAACTACAAGAGGGGGTCAGGCAACGGGCTCTGAGGGTGGCACGCTCTGTCTCAGCCTACTCAGCATTGAGGGGTGCTGAACAGCTTGTTCACATGTCTCCAGATGGAGCTCCAGTCTTGAGTACTGAGCTCCATGAAGTTCTCACAAAGGAATCCCTCGCTCCATCTCACAAGGTTCCTGGGGAGGCCTGCACCTTATTCTGTCCTCCGCAGTAGGACACCTTCCCGCACCAAGCCACCAATAACAGGCCCGTAAACAGGAATTTCTGTACAGGGGTGCTATTTTTGTAAATGTGGACTGCAATTTTTTTTAAATATAAAGGAGTTCAAAATAGTCATGCAATGAGAGTGCATAAGAGAGGTTAATGAAAAATCTGAGTGGAAACAGTGATTGGTAAAATGCTTTTGGTATAACATACTAAAAATGTATGCAGTAATAAAGGTTTTATAGAAATTACCTTCTGGGATCATGGTGGGCAGTGCGGCCATCATGACCCCTTGCTCCCTTAGCCACCCCTGCCTGCTGTTGCTCTACCTGCTCGGTGAGACCAGCGCCAGCTGAGTGCAGGCAGGGCTTCTCGCCAGCCGGGCCAGGTCTGGGCCACTCCTCATGAGGGGGTTGCTGTTTCTCCAGCCCTGCAGTACTGCCACCAGCCCTGCCCACCCATCCCCCAGCAACACAACCCTCTCCCCCTAACACAGTGGTTCTCAAACTTTTTAACCTGTCACCCACCTGGCTCAGTGCAAACCTTTCCATGGAGCACCAGTTGCCAATGGAAACTCACCATTAATTACATAATTACTCCCAAGCTATTTTGCTAGAACTGAAGCTAGGGAGAATGGTTTAATTTAACCAGTAAGAAAGGAAATATTAATTTAAATTATTAAACAGACTAAGCCCTTTAACTTTCTTATGTTAATTTATCAAACTTCATTTTAAATAAAGTCAAATATTAATTATGTTCAACACAAAAGGTTCCCATGTTTTCTTTATTTATGGCAGGGGTTGGGAATCTTTTTTGGGTCAAGAGCCACTGACCCACAGAAAAATCAGTTGGGGACCACACAAGTGAGATGTCCCCAACTGATACACTTTACTCTTCTGCCACTCCAGCCCCACTGGGGAACTGACAGGGAGGAATGAGGTTCAGGGCTTCCCATAGGGCAGATTTACTCTTCTGGGGTTCCAGGGTTAGTGGTTTTTGTGGATCCCCCTAGATTCTGCGGTTGGGACAAAAATGTGGGGCTCAGTGTGTGGGACAGGACTGCTGACTGCCAGTGAGAGGAATGACGGTGCCGGATCTGGGTGGGAGGTGAGGTGCAGGAAGGGGTGAGGGTGCAAGGTCTGAATGGGAGGTAGAGTGTCTGGCCAGAGGGAAGATGCAGAAGCAGGCTGGGGATAGGGTGTCTGGCCAGGGGAGGGGGGCAGGAGCACGCTGGGGGTAGGTGTCTGGCTGGGGGTAGGGTGCAAGACCAGGCTGGGAGTATGGTGTACGGCTGGGGGAAGGGGCCAGGAGTGTGCTGGGGATAGGGTGTCTGACTGGGGCAAGGGTGCAGGAGCAAGCTGGGGTTAAGGTGTCTGGCCAGCAGGGAGGGGGCAGGAGCAGGCTGAGGGTAGGGTATCTGATCAGGGGGAAGGATGCAGGAGCAGGGTAGGGGTAGGTGTCTGACCAGGGGGGAGGGGGCAGGAGCGGGCTGGGAGTGTGGGGTCTTGGTGGGGGGTTGTGTGTGTGTGAGGGGGTTGGTGGTGCAGGGGTCTGGGAATGAGGGGGTGGGGGGCACTTACCTATCTTCAGGCCCTGTGCCAGTCCCAGGCACTGCCTCCTGCTGCTCCCATTGGTCGGATTCTGGCAAATAGGAGTAATAGAGAAAGCCTCTAGGCCAGCCATGGCCAACCCGAGGCTTGCGAGCCACATGCGGCTCTTCCTTCCCCCTTCCCCCCGCCAGGGTGCGGCTCATGAAGCCCCCCATGTGGCTCATAAGCCGCCCCCATGCCCCCCAAAACGGCCCTCTCCTCCTGGCTCCCTGTGCTGACCTGGGCAGGGGAGCTGTCCAGCACGGCCATGAAAGATGTAGAATTAAAGATGGCATCGGGAGCCTGCTGCAGCCAAAATGCGTTTAAATGCATTTTCTTAAAGGGGCAGAGATTTTGCTCGACAGCTTTGCCCCAGCTTTTTGCACTGGATCCACCGCTATCTTGGCTCTTTCCCAGAATGGGTTGGCCACCCCTGGTCTAGGCAGTGCATCTGTGTGCTGCTGTTTCCCCAGCCGGGGGGGAGGGGAGGGGAAAGTGCTTCTTCCCCGCAAGCCGGATCACACAGTGAGGCTCAGGGCTTTCTCTCCTCCTCCCTGCTCCCAGCAGGAAACTGGTGCTGGTGCTCCAACCTCGTGAAGGGGGGAGGGAGGGCTAGGCTGTAGTACTAGCATTGGCTCCCTGCTGCATGGAGAAGGAGGAGGCCTAAGCTTGAGCTGCAGACCACCTGAAAGGAGGCCACGGAGCCCCCTCTAGCTGACTTGAAGGCCCACGGGGAGGTTCGTTCACACCCTTACACCCACCCCTTCGTATGGGCCTGAGTAAGTAGTCGGGTGTCAAAAAACCCCACAGCAGTGCAGCATGGCCACACTCAGTCAGCATTCGCTCCCGATCAAGCACGGTGATGCAGAGAAGACTGATATCTCACATGGCAACCTGCCAGGAGGAGGATGGGGGAACCTATTAGCACTCTCTTGGGAAGTGGAGTGTGCTGCTCACACATCCACCAATCCCCTTCTGTGGACAGGGAAAGAAGCACTCTCTACGGGAGGCTGCAAGTGCTGGACACAACAGGAAGCTGACTCGCCCCTTCCCCCACTCCTGCCTGCAGGTCTCTGGCCTGGCCAGGAAAGCTACACTGTCCTGAGAAGCCGTGTATGCTGGATGCAGTGGGAAGCCATTCTCTGCCACCAACCCCCTCCTGCCTGCAGGCTTATGGCCAGGCTGGCCCCTAACCGTGACTGCCTGCCTCCAGACCGAGTGTGTCCCGATGCTCCCCTGAGACGTCTGTGCTCTTGCTATGAATTGCCCCTTTTAAAACCAAAATGTGGCCTTGCACGAAATACATTGACATTGTCTGAACTGCGACCTTCAGTGTGCTCTAAGAGATTAGGGGTAGGCTTCACACGATGTCTATCCTGTGATGTCTGCCTTGTAACTTTTCTGGACAGCTGGGCCGGCTGCCAGCTCAGCATGTCCTCTGCCTCCCACTGCATCTGCCTGCCTGGCTGGGATCCACAGTCAGAAATGTACCAGAGATGAACTCTTGAGGGAACAGATAGATGGCTGGCACTCTCTTGTGCAGGAGATCAGGGCCGAGCGGCAGGCAGTATTGGATTGCTGAGTGAGAGGAGAGGAGGGTCAAGCGAGAAGACAGGAAGGCTGAATGAGAGGAGAGGAGGGCTGAGTGGCAGGAGAGAAAGGCCACTCAGGAGCAACTTGCGCACCAGCGGGAGACAATGTTCTCCACCCTGACCTCAGCAATGGAGCACGTGGTAATCTGCCTGGAATGGGTCACTGGCCAGAACCCTCTCCATCCCCTGGCTTCCACTGTGAGGGTCCCCAGGGACCACCAGGGCCCCAGAACACTGGGGAGCAGAGCTCTAGGGCAGCTGGAACCTCCAAGGCCTCTGGAGGCAGGTGGCAGTCCCAAGCCTGTTCCTGAGCCCCCCCCTCCTCCCTTCTGGTTCCAAATTCATTCCCTTTCCTGTTGTTTTTCCTCAAATGAACACTCATTGAATAACAGTCTTTATCGCTTGAACTGCAGGAATATCAGGGGAAGAGAGAGGTCCGGTGGGGCGGGGGGGCGGGGCGGGAGGAGAATGAAAGGCAAAAACAGGAGTTCCTTGTGGAGAGCCAGGGGGAAGAGTTTCAAAACTGGCCTTGCATAAAGCTGTCCTTCAAGGCCTCTCTACTTAGCACTGAACCTTGTTGTGCTCTCCTTATGGCGCTCGTTTCTGGCTGCCCAAACTCCCTAGCCAGGCGCTTTGCCTCAGCCCCCCACCCTGGCAGAAAGGTTTCCCCCTTATTTTTGCAGAAGTTGTAGAGCTACCACGAAGGGGATGTTGTGCTCACTGAGGTCCAGGGGGGTCAGGAGACTCCTGGACCGCCCCTTTAACGTTCGTACGCACATTCCACCACCATTCTGTACCTGCTCAACCTGTTGTTGAACTCCTCCTTGCTGGGGTCCAGGCTGCCCATATAGAACTTTATGAGACATGGGAACAAGGGGTAGGCTGGGTCGCCCATGATCACGATGGGCATGTCCACCTCTCTGACTCTGCTTGATCGGTTTGGGGAAAAAGTGCTGGCATTCCAAAAGATGCATGCATCATGCGCTTTTCCCAGAAATGATTTATTGGCACCAAAAGTGGTTGAGTCAGATTTTGCAACTGGGGATGAGCAATAACCTAGGGAGCACTGATTACCTGCAGCAGCACTCTCTGTCCAGGTACTGCAACACTGATCCTACATACGTGTAAATGAGAGACCCTGGAGCAAAGGAGACCACAAAATGAGTCCCTTCCTGCGTTCACCCAGGAGCAGTGGTTCCAATCCCACGGGGCTGGGCCCAGTTCTCCACTCTGGCCATTGCAACCTGGGGTTGGGGTCACAGAGCAACTCAGGTTTGGCCTGATGGAGAGGCAAAGACAACTCCCACTCCACCTGCAGACATGTGAACAAGCTGTTCTGCACCCCCCACCCTTCTGTGCTGTGTAGGCAAGGAGAGAGCATGCCACACCTCACACCGCATTAGAGAAAGTTTGGGAACACAACAGAAGTGCCCTCCCTGGGGTCGTTGATGGACTGGGAGATGTCCTGGGAGGACGGGACTGGCTCCAGAGTCATGAGAAGCTCCTGGCTCTTGGGCATCATTGGCTGCCTAGTCTCCTTTTCCACCTCCTCATGACCCTCCGCCACCCCACTCTCCTCCTGGCTGATGCCGAGCATGTCTTGGTGGACTTCACAACCACACTGTGGGAGCTTAATGGTGTCCAGCTGGTTGTGGAACCGGCAGGCATAGGGTGCTGCCCCAGAGCATCCACTCACCTCCTTGGCTTTATGACAGGACTGTTGCAGCAACTTGATTATGACCTTGCACTGCTGGGCGTTCCTGGAATATCCTTTTGCCCTGAGGCAGGTTGCAATCCTGCTGCAGATCTCGGCATTCCTTTTGCTGGTTCTGAGGTCATTGAGGATGGCTTCATCCCACCACACCTCGATGTGGTCCAGGATTTCCTGGACAGTTCAGACTAGAACTCTTCTGCACCCCTGGGAAGTGGAGACCATGGGAGCAGAAGCACTCGCCACTGTCACAGCATCTGACGAATTTCTGGAGAAACACATGTTCACGTGTGCCACTGCGTGCTGCTCACTCTCACTGGGCTCACGAGACTGGCCACACAGGTCAGGTCCTTTTATGGTTCCCAGGGCTTTTTGAGCTCAGTGGGAGAGCAGTGGAGGTGGAAGGTGTGGCCAGAGTGGTCATAGCAGACAGCTGCAGGAGGCCTCCCAGAGGCAATACTGGCAGCACTGCATATGCACTAACGTCACTTCGACCACGCATGGTCGGGAATAGCATTACCCCTGGTGAAAAGCCAAAGTACAGACATCGACTGCCACAGCCCCTAAGGGCCGTGCAACTTGCTTGGTGGTATGGATGCATCACTGGGATAATCGACCGGGGATGGGTAAATTCAGTGTAAGACCAGACCAGACCTAAGAGCAAATCTGTCATTGTTTTTAATAATGCATGATCAGGACCACAAAATGCTGCAAAAAAAGCAAGGAAGGTGATACAGTGGTGTGGCCTGTAATGAAATCTGTGAAATTAATGAAGGAGAATAATTCATGAGGTAAAAGTCACTAGAACAAATGCTTTATTATTTATTATATCCAATTTTAAAGAAGTGTAAACTAAGGTACAGACTGGTTAAATAATTTGCTCAGTGCCATCAAACTAATTGGAACTGAACTCATGTAATCTGACTATCCCATGTTCCCATCACTTGACTAATTTGAAAATACTTTAGAAGGAGTCTACTCATTACTTTGCAGCACCTACTTTAATACAACAGTTTTTAAGCTTGGACATACAGTCAATATGGTTATGGATTAATCCTGTATTAGGAGAGAAACAGATTGGATGACTTAAGTCCCCATCTTATACTCCTGACTGCTGGAATGGGACCTTACATACCACTCTTCCTTAATCCTCTAGAACGGAAGGGACTTTCTTGCTATCGACCAGATTATGATTTCATGTACACTGGTATAAAGCCAGTGTGATCAGACAAAGCCAATCTAGATCTGCTGAAGATGGATTTACAGTAGTTTGACAGTAATGTGAATGAAATCAGAATCTGGCCAGATACTACCAGCCTTACTGATTGACACTAGCGTTAAAAATGTGAATACCCAGACTTGAGTGCTCTCCCCTGATATTTAATACATAAATTGATGTCACAACCTGTATCAGGAAAATTTCGCCTCATGAATTATTCTCCTTCATTAATTTCAAACATTTCATCATAGGCAATATCATTCAGTGAAGGATGGCTTATCCCCTTTCTTGACTGACAGCACTTTACAGTTTCTATGTCAGTCTTGGGAAATATATGACTTATGCAATATAAATTGACTTCAGAATGATTTTCTATCAATAGTTAGATGGAAAATGGCAAATGTAGTATTCTAAATCCAGGATCTGAGAAATTAAAAGCTATGCAATGTACTCTGGTGCTTTAGAATCCTGTCTGAATATCTCCTGCCATGAGTGTAAATTCCTTTTCTCACCTTCATATATACAAAAATCTAACCATTTAACCTATTCTGCAACACTCTGAGAGTTCAAAGAAAGGGCATCATGACTCAAAAAATGAGGAGTACAGGATCTTTTGAAAAAGGCTTTTCTTTTCAAAAGAACTGCGTCTAAACCACGGTTTCACTTTTGAAATAGCGTTTTTCAAAAGAACACTGACGCGATTATGCAAATGAAGCATGGGAAATTCAAATCCCGGCTTCATTTGCAATTTTGATATGTCTAATTTACAGCCCTCTTTCGAAAGAGGGATGTAGTTTAGACATAGCCAAAATGATTAGGGGGCTACAGCACATGATCTATGAGGAGAGACTGAGGGATTTGGTCTGCAGAAGAGAAGAGTTTAGTCTGCAGAAGAGAAGAGTGAGGGGGGATTTGATAGCAGCCTTCAACTTCCTGAAGGGAGGTTCCAAAGAGGATGGAGAAAGGCTGTTCATAGTAGTGATGGATAGCAGAACAAGGAGCAATGGTCTCAAGTTAGAGTAGGGGAGGTCTAGGTTGGATATTAGGAAAAACTATTTCACTGGGAGGGTGGGGAAGCACTGGAATGGGATACCTAGGGAGGTGGTGGAATCTCCATCCCTAGAGGTTTTAAGTCTCAGCTTGACAAAGCCCTGGCTGGGTTGATTTAGTTGGGATTGGTCCTGCCTTGGGCAGGGGCCTGGACTTGATGACCTCCGAAGGTCTCTTCCAGCTCTATGATTCAATACTTACATGATTTTTTTTACCTGCTACAGTATTAGTATGATTTACACCAAAGGTTAATGTAAATAACAGATTAGCTACTGAATACATGGCCTGTGGGCCACCTGTTTGTTTGCGGCCCGTGGTGTAGTTTCGGTTTATGCGGGGCTCAACACGTGGCCCACGGGTATGAGCCAAAACAAAAAAGTAGTCATCGTAATTGTCTTCTGTTGATATGCGATTTAGTAGTTAAATTCTTGGACTGTCATTGCTCATTAAAAATGCTGTCATTTGGGTGGAAATCTGGTAACTATTGCATTTTATTAATATCAGCAGAACTGACTTAAATGGGGCCTGTGTGTTGTGTAGTCTTGCCTTAATCTTTGTATTCATGTCCATCAGTGTGAAAGAAGCTATTTGCATATATTTGCATGTATATGCAACCACACTTCAGCTGCGGCCCTCAGCATGTGCTGTGAGTATCATTGTGGCCCCCAGAGCTTCCAAAGTTGAGTAGCCCTGCATTAGCTGGAAAACATGTTCTGTTTGGTTTTTTGTTGTTTTTTTGTTTTGTTTTATTTTGTTTTGTTTTGTGTATTTGATGGTTCTTGTGTATAGTCAGCTTTAGATTTTCCTTTTATTTGTGTGGAGAAAAATAGAAAAAATATAGGAAAACCTACCAATTAGCTACAGTGCACACCTGTAACACCTGAAACTATCTTTTAATTCTGTTTTCAATTGGCTATATATTTCAACTGTATGGTGTCCCTTAAGGCCAAAATACTCCTTTCAGATGTATAAAGGGGACTCTCTGTTCCAGCTACAGGCTGCCATGTGTGTTTCTGCCAGAACCATGAATGAAAGATGTTTAGAGCACCATTTTAGCTATCTGGTTCGGCTCCCACTATTGGCTTGTCCCTAATGATACAAGGAACCAGGACAGGGTTCCACTACAATTTTTTTAATGTCCACATTGAGTCCACATTATACCCTGTTTGCCGATGAATGTGAATGAGGTGTCATCTGTTATCATATTATCCATCAGCTGTGGTTTTTTGCCCGAGATCATAAGCATTGTATTATTCACTATTCTGTTAGCAAAATTAGTTTGTTTGGGTCACTAAAATGACTTCTTAGGTTCACACTATGACTTGCTGTATTTGTTCTAAAATTTACCTTTTTATTATCATCTGCTTACAACGTGCTGAAAAGTTTAGGTATTCAGTTACTAAATGATGTGCAAGTGGGCCTGGGGCATTCTACAATCACCTAGGATATGTCTACACTGAACGCTTATTTTAAAATAAACTATTCAGTTATTTCAAAATAGCTTATTTTGAAATAGCACGTCTATACTGCAGGGAAGCCTCAAAATTAGTCTGAGGCAGGCTTCCCTAATGTAGACATGCTATCTCAGCTTAGAGCCCCAGGAGGCACTGGGGAGGAATAACTTAGAATGGCCCTGGTGAGGGGCTATTTCAAAACAGCAGCAGTGGAGCATCTACACACGCCTTATTTCAAAATAGCTATTTCGGAATAGGCGTTATTCCTCCTAGAATGAGGTTTACAGATTTTGGAATAAGCCGCCCGTTATTTCGAAATTATTTTGAAATAAGGGAATGGCTATGCAGATGCTTGCATTGTTATTTCAAAATAACGCTAGTTATTTCAAAATTACCTTGCTCCAAAGTCCCACAAGTGAAGGGAGGCTGGTCCTTTCACGCTTGGTCTGCTGGGAGAAGGGTATGTGAGTATGGTATTATATCAGGTGACTCTATCTGTATACTTAGATAAGTACAATTGGTATACAGGAGTTGCGACAGCCTGCGTTGCACACACCCCCCCACTTACTATTTTTTAAAGTGCAGAAGGGGCCGAAAACCCCCGACTTACAGCCTCGGGCCGCATTTACGATGGCTCACGGCGCCTATTGTTAATGAGGGTTCGAGTTACAACGCCCCCGACTTGCAACACTTCCCCAGGAACCAATCGTGTCGCAAGTCGGGGGTCACCTATAACCAAATTTTGTTAATGTTACCCTCAGAGGTGATTGAATCAATCTGTGTAATCAGTGTTGTATATTTTGTTTTGTTTGCCATCTTAATGCCTGTCGTAATAAAAAATTGTTTTAATTTGGTACTATCCTCATCGTTGCTGTTGTGAGCCCCCAGGTCCACCTCCAGAAATTGCTTTATAGCTTTCAATGTATGTGATCTGGGGTAAGGAGGATGAAAACCTATAATCTTCACGTCAGATTGGAAAGCCTTACCCACATAAATTCTATTATACTTCTCCCCAGGCTACACCCCTAACCCCAACTACCCAGCTGGAATGCCTGAGCGGGGAAAGCTCCTTGCTCTGATTCTGATCCCTGACAGGAGCACTGGCCACGTGAAGCAGGGCAAACCCATGTCCAGACTCCACCCTCCCCCCAATTTTTCCAGGAACCCATCCCCTGACCTTACACCCACCCCTTCCTGTCATTGCCTGCCCACCCAAGTATCCCAGGCTTCCTTCCCTGACACACAAGCATGAGTGGACACCTGCTCTGCCAGGATCACAATGGGTATTCATAAAAAAACTGCATGTTGGATAGACACTGATCTTATGTATAGTGTAGTAGCTGTGTCAGTCCCAAGATATTAAAGACACAAGGTGCGTGAGGTGATATCTTTTATTGGACTAACTTCTGTTGGTGAAGCAGGTAGGTTTTTGAGCCACACAGGCCTGAAGAAGAACTCAGTGCGGCTCAATAGCTAGTCTTTCTCATTGGATCTTCTGGTTTAGAAAGGACTATGCAGAGATTTTTTGTGTGTGAAAATTAAATGGTCAAATGTGGCCATTTTCAGGACTGGTCTACATGTAAACTAAGTTGACTTAACTGCATTGATCAGAAGTGTTCAAAATGTAATTAAAATAACCTAAGCATTGGAGTAGACACTGAAGGGTCACTAGAAATGTCAACCTAGCTACTGCCTCAAGGGAATGGATTTACTGCAGCTGTGGGAAACCTTTTCCACCACTGTATAGACGTACCCTCAGTTACACATGCAATACTGCACTGAGGGCAATGGAAGCCCCATGTGTCTATGTGAGGACAGAATTTGGTCCACAGTGCACAAAAATAGGCTAGCATTTTAAAATGAACCCAAATCTCAAAGTGAAACACAGGACCGCTCTACATTTGGAACATAAATCAGCATAGCTATGTCTCTCAAAGGTATGAAAATCCACACACCCCTCAGAAATGTAACTATGCCAACATAACCCCCCAACGTTGCAGCTATGCCCTTGTAGTTTTTTTAAGTGAAGACATACCCTCAGGCTGTGCAAAAACACAGTAACCACAACTGAAAAATAAAGTTCATATGAAAGTGAACTTCTGAACTGAAACTGCAGAGTTTTTCACAGCTCTGTCTCAGAATGGTTAGTTATAGGTAGCCAACTGTGGGTGCAGTGATGCAACAGAGCCAGAAGAAGGCATGCTAATTTGTTGTAGGTTTTTCAGAAATTCTGGTTGCTGTTGAAAAGCTAAAGGAGTTGTAGATTCCATATATGGAATCTATATGGACTCTCCCTGACGGTCGGAATCACAATCTGGATTTCTATATACAAAGCTTCCGCAACAATGCACAGACTGACATTATTCACAAACGACAACAAGCGACACACAATCTCAGCCGCGCTGAACACTATGCTATCCAGAGTCTCAAAAGCAACCCGGACATTATAATCAAACCAGCTGACAAAGGGGGTGCTGTGGTCATTATGAATAAGTCTGACTATAACCAGGAGGCAACCAGACAACTCTCCAACACCACATTTTACAAACCTCTCTCCTCTGATCCCACCTCAGAATACCAAAAGAAACTACACTGTCTCCTTAAAGACCTCCCTACATCTACTCGGGACCAAATCCACACAGAAACACCTCCTGAACCCCGACCAGGATTGTTCTATCTGCTTCCCAAAATCCATAAACCGGGACACCCCGGACGTCCCATCATCTCAGGTATTGGCACGCTCACTACTGGATTATCCAGCTATGTAGACTCTCTTCTCAAACCCTACGCAACCAACACTCCCAGCTATCTCCGAGATACTACTGACTTCCTGAGAAAACTACAAAACATTGATAACCTCCCTGATAACACCATCCTTGCTACCATGGATGTAGAAGCTCTATACACCAACATCCCACATGAAGACGGATTACAAGCAATTAGAAACACTATC
Organism: Pelochelys cantorii; assembly: GCA_032595735.1. Classification (NCBI taxonomy): domain Eukaryota; kingdom Metazoa; phylum Chordata; order Testudines; family Trionychidae; genus Pelochelys; species Pelochelys cantorii. The sequence goes on along the minus strand of CM064329.1, from coordinate 39,965,587 downwards.
CCAGAGGACACCACTGCCAACCTGGCAGCAGACCTATGTAACTTTGTTCTCACCCACAATTATTTCCATTCTGAGGACAACTTATACCTCCAGATCAGTGGCACAGCCATGGGTACCCGCATGGCCCCACAGTACGCTAACATCTTTATGGCTGACTTAGAACAACGTTTCCTCAGATCCCGTCCCCTTTTACCCCTTCTATACTTACACTACATCGATGACATCTTTATGATCTGGACCCACGGCCAAGAAACACTGGAGACATTCCACAGAAATTTTAACAACCTACACCCCACCATCAATCTCAGCCTGGACCATTCTACACGAGAGATCCATTTCCTGGATACCACAGTACAAATCACCAATGGTAAATTAGACACCACTCTCTACAGAAAACCCACTGACTCATACAGTTACCTTCATGCCTCCAGCTCCCATCCAGAACACACCATACAATCCATCATCTATAGCCAAGCCCTTCGATACAACCGCATCTGCTCTAATCCCACTGACAGAGACCAGAAACTTCAGGGTCTCTACCAAGCATTTATAAATCTCAATTACCCACCTGGAGAAATAAAAACACAAATTGAAAGAGCCAGACGAATACCCAGAAACCATCTACTTCAAGACAGACCCAAGAAAACCAAGAATAGAACACCACTTGTCATCACCTATAGCCCCCAACTTAAACCCGTCCAACATATTATCAATAAACTACAACCTATACTAGAACAGGATACTACACTCCAGGAGGCTCTGGGAGACAGACCCATAGTCTCCTACAGACAACCACCTAACCTCAGGATGATTCTTACCAACAACCACAGGACATACCACACTAATACCAACCCTGGGACTTTTCCTTGCAACAAACCCCGTTGCCAACTTTGCCCACATATTTACTCTGCTGACACCATTATTGGACCTAACCAATTCAGTTATAAGATCAAGAACACATATTCCTGCTCATCCAGAAATATAATCTATATCATCATGTGCCGACAGTGTCCATCTGCTATGTACATTGGACAAACGTCTCAGACGCTTCGCCAAAGAATCAATGCACACAAAACGGATATCAGACAGTATCACAAAGAAAAAACAGTTTCTTGCCATTTCAACCAGAAAGGGCATTGTCTAATGACTTGATTACCTGCATACTGCTTCAAAGACAACATTCTGACCTTTGAGTAACAAAAGTAGCTTATTTTATCTAATCATCTCATTCGTGTGCAGGTATTTGGGTATAACTTGTCAAAGGATGTCTGGATTCTGCTAGAAAGTCTCTGCCAAGGGCCATCTTTCATAAGCATAAGCTGGACCACACTTACAGAGTCCTTGTCTGCATACTGATTTTTAGTTTATATAGTTACATTCCAGCGTTTGCAACAGTGTATTCTACTCAGCTATAGAACAGCTTCACACTAGACAGATCTGACATGGATTGGGTTGCAAGCCTGAATGATATCTGCCTTACGGCCCAGAGACCAGTTGATAATGTTCTATAGTGGCAGTGAGTAATTCCTTTATCTCTGGATAGAGCAAAGTGAGACTGGAAATGTTATTGGGATTATTTCAGGGTAGTGATGATGAGGCCAAACTTCAGAATTCAGATCCACGTTCCAAGCCGTCTTCTCCCCAGTATTCAGAGCCTTGTATCTGAGGTTGAGCTTTAAATTAAGCTTTAAATTAAAGAAGTCAGGTTATCAGAGCTGGTTCCTGATGCATTTTTTGATAGGATTTGATCCTCCTTTCATTCCTATCAGTATAAATGCAAATTAATGAAACATTGGTTATACCATCAGGTACCTTTCCTTGTGTTTCTGCTGCAGCCTACTGTCAAGGGGCATCCCTGTTTGATCAATCCACCCACTACAGCTGGTCAGAAGATGGGAAGGAAATGGTTTCATGAAAAACATAATGGATTTTTTGTCTTGTATTGGACACAAATTTCAAATGATAGAGCTGGCCTGAAACATTTTCTGGGGGGTGCTGAGACCTTTTTCAATTCTGACAGTATGGGGGCACAGTGTCACAACCACCACCTTGGCTATGCTTTTGCAGGTGGAGGCCAGAGGCTCTCACTCAGCAAGATAGAGTGGTGTGGGGGGCCTCAGTCCAGCCAGAGGCAGTCTCAAGGGAATCTCTGTGACCCAGACTGTCACAGTGGCCAACAAGAAGATTGACTTGGGAGCCCTCAATGCTGAAAAGGGCTTGTGTTGTGAAGAGGAAGCCAGAGATGTCTGACAGACAGAAAAGGGCCAGAACTTAAAGTGGGCCAGTGTCTAATCTGAGTTACAGTGATGTAACAACAAAGTAGATCAGACTCTCGTCCTCCTTAATGATATGGAGAAAATTAATTCAAATGATTGTGCAAATGTTTTTGGCATACAGTCTCAACCTGGAGAAACACTCAGTTGAAATAGTAATCTTCCTTGAGGTTCTGACCAATCACTGTGACTAGCATAGAGCAACATCAGTAAGGGGTAAGGATGGCACAGGGAGGAGTCACTTGGAGGGGGCAATCATGTGGCTGGTGCAACCTGACCCTGCTCCCTGGCAGGAGTACCAGGCGGGTGGAGCTGGGCAAGCCTTATGCCCTAACCCCAGCTGTCAGGAGTGCCTGGCGGGTAGAGCAGGGCCAGTACCAATCCCAGCTCCGAGCTGGAGCACCAGCAAGACAGAGCAGGGCAAGTACTGGGGCAGGAGCAGAGCTGGAACTGAGGGGAGGGTGGGCCTGTGACAACACCCCTGTTGTCTACTAATATAGATCAAAATGATTGTTCAATATATAAGTATAGTTGATGTCTAACCTTCATGAAGATTAGCGGGATGTTACTGCATTGTTTTCACTTATCTGTATGCTGTTATAATGTAGCAGCAAACATGTATATTGTGTATACTCCTATAATTAACCCATCAAGCAAGAAAGAAGCCTTGTGGAATGCAAATGAAGAACTTCAGGGAAAAAAAAGTGCTAATTTCAAAGCAAGTTTCCATTGTGTGTGATGACTCAAAATGCATTCCTTACTCTCCATCATCAAAGGAAAAGCCCATCTGGGTGGTGACACTGACAGCTTATTTCTGTGAAAAGAAGCTACAAATATGGATTCAAAGAAACATTCTGCATCTCTGAACTGGTTGAACTCTTACAGGGAAATGCAGCAAGTGCAAACCAGAAATCCCTATAGAGAATCTGAATATCCTGAAAAGACATGATGGCACGTCTACACAGCAGGGCAAAAGTCGAATTAAGCTAGGGAATTTGAGCTACGTCAATTGTGTAGCTTAAGTCAAAACAGCTTATTTCGGCTTTTGGAGGATTACAGGAGTCGGAGTAAGAAGTCTTCCAGCTCGCCATTATTTCAAAATAATGGATTGCAGTGCAGACATGTTCTTTGTTATTTTGGAATAACATCAGTTATTCCAAAATAACGCTGCTGTGTAGCTGTATCCTATGAGAACTAGTGACTCATTCTATCACTGCCACCATTTGGAATTACAAACTGTGATCCACCTGTGCATATAATTTACCTGCTTTAATCTCTCTAATTCATTTCCTTTTTTTTAGCTAATAAAACATACTAGATTACTATAGATTTGGCTATCAGTGTTGTCTTTGGTGTAAGATTTTGAGTACTAATTGATAAGTGACTGGTCACTTGGGACTGGGAGCAACCAGATGTGATATGATTTTTGGTGTGACCATTTTATGTTATCACAAAATCCAGTTTGTCTGGGTAGCAAGATAAACAGGGGAGTATAAGGGAACTGTCTGTGACTCCATGTTAAAACTGGTATAATCCAGGAGCTCAAATTTGTCACTGGCTTTGTGCAGCCTAATTATAGAACACATCACCAGTTTGCAATGCTTACCTTATTTTTAGAAAGTTTGCCCTAAGGTTAATGTGACGGGGTGTTCGTGTCCCGTGGCAAGGCGGTGCTTAACGCCCGCACTGCGGTAAGGGGAGGGGCAGCATTCTGGGGAGAGAAGGCCCCGCCCCTGCGTTGCTGTGGTGCGTGCACCCGTGCCGCTGGCCACGCAGGCATTGGAGAGCCAACGCAGGGTGAAGGGAGTGGGTCCGCCCAGCAGGGACACTTATATGGCGCTGGCCAGCATCTTAGGGAGGGGACCAGGCAGACAGGCTGTGCCGGGCAGAGCGGGGCCAGCTGGATGGTTTGGCCTAACCCTGGAGCACCAAGGGGGGGTCTAAGGGATGGCAGCAGCGGTTCATGGGCTTTGCGCCAGCCACAAGACACCCGGGAGAGACACCGGGGACCGGAGGCTTCATCATCGACGAGTGGACAGGACAATGAGGACTTTGTGGGTGGTAGGAAGTGGCCTAGGGCAGGGGTAATCTGGACTCCATTCAAATGACCCCACAGGTTGGTGAGCTGCGAGCGGCAGCCCCACCAACTGAGCAGAGGATTGGCTCCCCTGCTCTTAGGGCCCTGGGCCGGGATCCAGAATGAGGAAGGGCCTGGGTCCCCCTACCACCCCATGCTGGTCCACGTGGGTGAGTTACGTTCATTCTGGGAACAAAATCCTGAGTAATTGTTCACTGGAGAGGGCCTCCCAACAGAAACCAGAGACTTGATAGGGTGGACTTGAGTTTAGGGAGAGCAGGGACAGTGGCCCCCGATCAGGTGGGCCTCATTACCAGGGGTGGTTCAAAAGGGATGATGGGTCCCAGATACGTGTGTTATATTCTTTTTGGTTATAAATGTACAAAGTGGGTGTTAAACTGAGCAAAGACTCATACGTAGAGTGTTTATTGGTGATTAGTAGAAAGGGATGTCGCCAACGGTCCATCGACGACGTGACAGTTAAACTTAAAAAACAACAAATACCCTAAGATTGGCATTCAGTCATGAGCTATTCCAGACAGGGTGATACCCGTGAACTTAAGTGTGTCTCTTCATACTGAAGTATTTTTATAATTTGTATTTCTTAATTATTCAGGCAAAACTCCCACTGAAATCAATGGGAGCAAAATGAAGTAAAAAGCTGCGCACAGCATTAACAATTGGCCAGGTTATTTTACTTTTTGCATTATAGTTAATCATGTTGCCTGAGCTAGTCACAAGTAAGAATTGCAGTATTTTGCTTTGAGTCTCATATGTGATTTGTTCCCACACATAGGCCTGAGAACCCCATACTGGCCTATCTTCATTTGACATTGCACAGATAAGCATACAGTAGTAACCATAGTGAGAAATAAACTCTCTTCAAATTAGTTTCATTCAAGAGTTTAAACTGAAGCATACTTACTATAAGCTTCCTGATTAAAAATGCATGGTTAGTCCATTTTTGTTGTTTCTTTTGAATACAATCTACTACCACAAACACGAAGATGGAATTTAAAATTTCACTGGAAGACCATACGCTAGACTAGGGCTACTCAACAGGCAGCCCGTGGCCCATTTGTTTGTAGCCTCCGGAGAAGTTTGGGTTTACGCAGGGCCCAACACTCAGCCCGCGGGTGGGATCCTTTGAACAAGGCCTTCACTGGGAACATGCTCCACAATAGTGAGTCAATGTAATGGTCTCCTGATGATATGCGTTTTAGTAGTTAAATTCCTGGACTGTCATTACTCATTAAAAGTGCTGTCATTTGGGTGGAAATTGGGTAAATATTGCATTTTATTAATATCAGCAGAACTGACTTCAGTGGGACCTGCATTTTGTGTAGTCTTGCCTTAATCTTTGTATTCATGCCCATCAGTGTGAAAGAAGCTATTTGCATATATATTTGCATGTATATGCAACCACACTTAAGTTGCGCCTCTTGGCATGTGCTGTGAGTATCATTGTGGCCCCCAAGGCTTCCAAAGTTGAATAGCCCTGCTTTAGAGCAATCCCAGTGAATACCATTTGACTGTAATTTAAACCATCTGGTGGTGTCAGCACCTTAACTGTTTACCTTGTTGCATCTTCCAAAAATAAAAGCTGAGTTTGACCCTAAATCTATCTTGAACAACCGCTGTTGACAGACTACTCCAAATGAAATCTAGAGCCTCCAATAAAACAGCAACAATTACATAAAAGATTTGAATGGTCTCCACTACATCTTCTCATCCATATAGGACAAAGTTGTGGCATAACAATGTTGTAATGTTTATTTCATGACAGTGTACGAATTAACACATTGCTTTGGTTCCCTAAAGTATTTCATAATTCTTTGTAGTGTGCCATGAACGAATCATCCCGCAATCAGAATGATTGAATGAAAAAAGGAAAAGCTGGCAACTAGAACTTTGCAAAATTGTAAATATGAAACAAGTGAAACTAGCATTACTTCACTGCACAGTGAGTCAAAAATTTTCCAGTGGAATAGTTTTTCATTATAAAAAAAATCTCATTGGGAACTGGAATGCATCAATGTTGCCAAAATTTCACTGGGGGAGAAGGATCAAGGAATTTGAAGTGCAAGTGGTGTTCTCGTCCATCCCTCTGGTTGAAGGAAAAGGTCTGGGTAGGGATCGTCAAATTGAGGAAGTAAATGTGTGGTTGCGCAGGTGGTGTCGGAGAGAGGGCTTTGGTTTCTTCGACCATGGGACTCTGTTCCAGGCACAAGGATTGTTAGGAAGAGATAGGATCCACCTAACCAAAAGAGGAAAGAGCATCTTCATGGGCAGGCTTGCAAACCTAGTGAGGAGGGCTTTAAATTAGGTTCCTTGGTGGATGGTGACCAAAGCCCTGACATGAGGAAGTCAGACACAGGGAAGAATCACAAGGAGGAACAAGCAACAAAGGAGGACCTCGATTCGGATGGAGAAGGCAGGGCAATCAACTGGTTATCTAAGGTGTTTGTGCACCAATGCAAGAAGCCTGGGAAACAAACAGGAAGAATTAGAAGCCCTGGCCCAGTTAAAGAACTATGATTTGATTGGAATAATGGAGACTTGGTGGGATGACTCGCATGACTGGAGCACTGCTGATGTTGTGGTTGGTGTCTGCTATAGACAGACGGATCAGGTGGATGAGGTAGACGAAGCTTTCTTTGGACAACTGATAAAAGCTTCCAGATCGCAGGCCCTGGTTCTCATGGGCGACTTTAATCACCCTGACATCTGTTGGCAGGGGTGGCCCGTCAGCCTAGGCAGACTAGGCAGATGCCTAGAGCACCGCCGGCCTGGGCACCCGATGATGTCAGGGGGCACCGGGGCGCCCCGTGATTACGTCACAGCTATTGACGGCCGAGCAGGCGGGGGCGCCAATCGCGCCTTCCGCCTAGGGCGCCAGCTGCCGCAGCTGGCCTCAGGCCATTCCTGTCTGTTGGGAGACCAATACAGCAGTACACACACAATCCTGGAAGTTTTTGGAGAATGCTGGGGATAACTTCTTGGTACAAGTACTGAAGGAACCGACCAGGGGCCATGCGCAGCTTGACCTGCTGCTCACAAACAGAGAGGAACTAGTAGGGGAAGTAGAGGTGGGTGACAACCTGGGAAGCAGTAATCATGAGATGGTAGATTTCAAGATCCTAACCAAAGGAAGAAAGGAGAGTGGCAAAATACACATCCTGGACTTAAGAAGAGCAAACTTTGGCTCCCTCAGAGAACTCATGGGCAGGATCCCCTGGGACGCTGACATGAAGCAGAAAGGAGTCCAGGACAACTAGAAGTATTTTTAAGAAGCCTTATTAAAGGCACAGGAAGAAACCATCCTGATGCGCAGCAAGAAAAAGCATATATGGTAGGCAACCAGATTGGCTTACGGAGGACATCCATGATGAGCTTAAACACAAAAAGGAAGCTTACAAGAAGTGGAAACTTGGACAGATGACTAGGGAGGAGTATAAATATATTACTTGAGAATGCAGGGGAGTTATCAGAAAGGCGAAAGCACAATTGGAATTGCGGCTGGCAAGAGATGTGAACGGTAACAAGAAAGGTTTCTACAGGCATGCTAGCAATAAGAGGGTGATCAGAGAGGGTGTGGGGCCCTTACTGGATGAGGGAGGTAACCTAGTGACAGATGATTTGGGAAAAGCTGAACTACTTAATGCTTTCTTTGCCTCTGTCTTCACGGACAATGTCAGCTCCCAGACAAATGCACTAGACAACGCAGTATGGGAAGGAGGTGGACAGACGTTGGTGGGGAAAAAACAAGTTAGGAACTGTTTAGAAAAGCCTAACATACACAAATCCATGGGCCCAGATTTAATGCATCCGAAGGAACTGAGGGAGTTGGCAAATGTCATTGCAGAGCCTTTGGCCATTATCTCTGAAAATTCGTGGAGATCGGGAGAGATCCCGGATGATTGGAAAATGGCAAATATAGTGCCCATCTTTAAAAAAGGGAAGAAGGACAATCCAGGGAACTACAGACCGGTCAGCCTTACCTCAGTCCCCGGAAAAATCATGGAGGGGATCCTCAAGGAATCCATTTTAAAGCACTTGGAAGAGGGGAAAGTGATCAGGAATAGTCAACATGGATTCACGAAGGACAAGTCATGCCTGACCAATCTGAGTAGCTTCTATGATGATGTAACTGGCTCTGTGGATATAGGAAAGTCAGTGGATGTGGTATACCTTGACTTTAGCAGAGCTTTTGATATGGTCTCCCACAATATTCTTGCCAGTAAGTTAAGGACTGGATAAATAGACTGTAAGATGGATAGAAAGCTGGCTAGACTGTCAGGCCCAATGGGTAGCGATCAACAGCTCGATGTCAGATTGGCAGTCGGTTTCTAGCAGAGTGCCCCAAGGATCGGTTCTTGGACCAGTTTTGTTCAACATCTTTATTAATGACCTGGATGAGGGGATGGATTGCACCCTTAGCAAGTCTGCAGATGACACTAAGCTAGGGGGAGAGGTAGATACGCTGGAGGGCAGTGATAGGGTCCAGAGTGACCTGGACAGATTAGAGGATTGGGCCAAAAGAAATCTGATGAGGTTCAACAAGGACAAGTGCAGAGTCCTGCACTTGGAATGGAAGAATCCCAAGCATTGTTACAGGCTGGGGACTGAATGGCTAAGTAGCAGTTCAGCAGAAAAGGACCTGGGGATTATAGTGGATGAGAAGCTGGATATGAGTCAACAGTGTGCCCTTGTAGCCAAGAAGGCTAATGGCATATTAGGGTGCATTAGAAGGAGCATTGCCAGCAGATCCAGAGAAGTGATTATTCCCCTTTATTCGGCTCTGGTGAGGCCACATCTGGAGTATTGTGTCCAGTTCTGTCCCCCCCTCTCCTCACCCCCTCCCCCGACTATAGAAAGGATGTGGATGCATTGGAGAGGGTCCAGCGGAGGGCGACCAAAATGATTAGGGGGACTGGAGCGCATGATCTATGAGGAGAGAGTGAGGGATTTGGGTTTGTTTAGTCTGCAAAAGAGAAGAGTGAGGGGGGATTTGATAGCAGCCTTCAACTTCCTGAAGGGAGGTTGTAAAGAGGATAGAAAAAGGCTGTTCACAGTAGTGAGGGATGGCAGAACAAGGAGCAATGGTCTTAAGTTACAGTCGGGGAGGTCTAGATTGGATATTAGGAAAAGCTATTTCACTCTTCAAAATGACTTTTTATATTGTATTCACTGATATGCAGTTTGGGGTACATTTTGTATACACTTTGGCATTCAGATTTGGAACCAAAAACATGTCAGAATATAGACCAGCTCTAATAAGAAGTTAGAGCAGGAGTGGAGAACTTCAGCTCCCGGCTTGCCTGGATCCAGCCGCAAGGCTCAGGGGCCCCCCTCTGCATTGGGGAGCCTGTGCTGGTGCTCCAGCCCCCCTGCTGCCCCACCAGGGAACAGGATCGCTCCCTTGGCTCTGATGTGTGCGGGGGGGGGGGGCACACCAGTGAAGGCTGTTTTGTTTTGTTGCCTCTCACTTCTGTGCAGCCCCCGCCTGCTCCTTCCCTAGGTCAGTGCCCCCCAACCCGAAAAGGTTCCCCGCTCGGGGTCAGAGCTCTGGTGGGAGGGGGCAGCTGCCGCCGGGTTTCTGAGTCCCACGTGGTGGGCAGCACCACCCCACTTCAGACGAAGGCACGAGACACCCCCTATCTCTCCCCCCCCCCCCAACGTGCATTCAGGGCCCGTCGCGTGCGCGACACCCACCGCCGCGCGCTAAGGGAAGCGTCGCAAGCTGCAACCCGCAGGCGCGGTTGCGGTCACGTGAGCGACGCCTTCCCTCTCTCTGGTAGTGGTGTGGTGCGACTCTCTAGCCGCCTCGGCGTCCTTGCTCGCTGCTCCTCTGTGGTGCGCGGCCAGGGTTCATGGCGGCCCCTAGCACCGCGGCTCTGGTGGGGGGCCCTCGGGAGCCGGGTTCCGGGGCTGCCGTGGCGGCACAAGGGCGGAAGAAAACCTACGGCAAGGTACGGGGCGGCCTCTGAAGGGGGCGCAGGGGCCGGAAGTGTGTGTGTGTGTGTGTGTGTGTTGGTGGGGGAGGGGCAGAAGGGGGGGTGTTGGTGGGGGAGGGGCAGAGGCGATGCTGGTCTGGGCCTGTCTCGCGGCCTCCGTGTAGCCGGGTCTACGCCGGGGCGAGGGGCGGGCAGCCGGTTCCTTCGTAGCCCTGAGCTCCGTAGCGCTGCGGAGAGCTGTTAGCTTAGCCCCGGCCCCGCTGCCTTCTGCTGCAGGCTGCGCGTAGCGGCCTCTCCTCTTCTCCGCAATGCATTTAACTTGGGTCCCTTCGTCTTGTGTCGTGGAATTGCCGACAGTGTATGAACATCTTTGTCACGGCACTGCTTGTGTGCGTGTGTCTCTAATAAAGCTTGCTTTGCGCCACGTGTTGTCGCTGTATACCGTGTACTCTGAAATCGCTCGTTTTCCCCCTACCTCCTACCCAAGCTATTAAATAAGAATCAAGCGCAATATAATTCCCACTTTGCTAGTATAATAGTGGGATATATTTAAGTAGATAGTCTGGAGCTTTCCAAATTTCCAAGCTTGCCAGAAGTAGTGGCTGATGCTGTCTCAAAACTAAAGCACATAAAACATCAAGCATATAAAAAAATTGGCTAAAACCAGTGCTACTGTTTGGATATAGATGAGCAATGAAAAGCACCAATTTGGGAATGGGGAGACCTGAAGTTGCAGCTTTTGGTTGTTCTTTCATTTTTTCCTCATAACACAGTGTTATTGTCTAGTTGTATTTAATTTCCTACCACCTTTGCTTCAGTTTTCAGCAGTGCTTCCCTGCTTTCCCACAGCACTGCTCCTTCAAGTATTCTTGGCTTGGCTTACATAAGTGCTTTATTGTGCCTTGAGCATCTGCCTCCCACATCACTTTGACTTGTTTGTTTGATCTGTTCAAGCAGTAAATTCCGATTAGGAAATCCTGGAGTTGTGAATACAAGATCTTTTTTTAAAATCTTTTTTTGTTGTGTGAAATTTTGAACGGCTTCATTTTGCATGTTTTAGGTTTAAAACAATTGAGTATACTTCTACCTTTTCCAATTTTGAAATCCATCGGTTTCTATGTGTATGCTAAGGATGTTAAGGACTAGTCAGCTGTCTGATAAGCAAATGCTTATCAGATAGTCGAGTCGACTAGTCAATTTCCTCCCCCCCACCTCCTTGTTGCCTCTATCAGAGGCAGCAAAGGGGGGGGGGAAACGGGGTACTTCAAAGCAGCAGCGCCGCACAGTTGATCCCGGGCTTAGCTGTGCGGCACTGCCCTTTTGAAACGCTGCCGTGGCATTTCAAAGGGGCAGCACCACATGGAGCCTGGGGTCAGCTCCATGCAGCACTGCTTTGAAACACTACTGTGACGTTTGCATGGAGCCCGGGGTCAGCTGGGGACTCCCCAGCTGATCCCGGGTTCCAGTGCAGAGCTGGTGGTCTGCTGGGGAGTCCCCAGCTTACCCGGGCTCCGTGTGGCATTTCAAAGCAGCAGTGCAGCATGGAGCCCAGGGTCAGCGGGGGACTCTGAGTCCCCCGCTGACCCCATGCTCCGTGAGGGCTCTTCCGCTTTGAAATGCACAAGAGCCCCCGCTGGGGACTCATGTCCATTTCAAAGCTGGCACCCACATGTGCAGCCCCCAGTCAGTGAGACTTCCAGCTGGCCTTGGGCTGCATGTGGAATTCTGCATTCCTTCTTTGAAATGTACAAGAGCCCCAGCTGGGGCTCTTGTACATTTCAAAGAAGAATGCGGAAGTGCCTTATCGAGTAATCAATGGAAATTCGACTACTCAGTATTTAACATCCTTAGCATCTGCCAAGCATTCACATATAAATCAAAGGAATGAGAACTAAACTTACTGACCTATAAACTTTGTTTTATTGTTGAATGCACAGTGGTGTCCCATAGAAATGGTGCTTTCTCAAAGCAGATCACAGATGGGACTTCAGGTACTGCAATTTTACATTAGTGCAGGTGTCTCGCAAAAATAGCAATTGAAAAACTGGCTGGCAGTTTTGTTTTTAAGGTAAATAGATGTAGGCAAATAGCAAATACTTTTACAAATCTGCCTTATTTTAAATTCATCTTTCAATTTTTCAGCTTTTGAATGCATCTGCAAAACTGGGAGCTTGTTACACCTTTTATCTAGGAGAGAAAGGAATCAATCAGAAATATACATGTAGTGAAGGATAAAACAAGTTTTTTCTCCTTCCTGCACATACTCAAACCCAGACTATAAGTATACAGCTTACACCATTGCCAGAATCATTCCTTGTCTGTTATAATTTTACCCAAAACACATTTTTGGTAAAGGCTGTTGAAAGAAATGTTTTATATTGAATGTAATTATTTGTATGGTCCTGTATGGATTATACTCTAAAATGTAATTTTTGAAGCATAAGATTAAAATATAATTACTTGTCTAGCAATTATTTTGGATAAGTGAAGTCACTAGCAAAATAAAGCTTGAAAAATGTTGGAAATCTTAATATACTTAAAATAATCATTTCAGTACCAGTGTTCCCTCTAAGCTGTGGGGCAGCACAGCTTCACAGGTGATTAATCAGCCTGCCCAGCAGAGAGCCATGAGTGTCTCTGGCTGGGCTGGGCTGATTGTTGCCCAGCAGCTTAGAGGGAACACTGGTATGCACCAAAGCAAACCCTGATAAATCTGAGTTGTTATATTCTCAGATGGTAAGTTCTGAAAACAAAAAGTCAAAAATTTATATGCCAGCTATAAGACTTAAAGCTTTAAAGGCACACTGTCAAAGGGGAAGAAATAGCTTTCTGTTGCTCAAAGTAAAAATTGAAATTCTTATAATTCAAAAATATTAGAGAGGAAAATATCTAGTTTGTTTATATTAAGCAAAACCATAAAACTGACTATAAATGAAGAATTGTCAAGTGAACAAACCAATCAGTCATTTTGGCCAGTTTCTGTGGCTCTCTTAAAAAAGCAATGGAGGGTAGAAAAATATATGAAAATAAATAGGAAATTGTGGTGGTAAAGCCACAAAAATTGACAGGGGTTCTGGATCAAATTTTAATTGACTGCATTTTGGTTTGACAATGTTCCTTATAAAAATGAATGAATCAATAATAGAAAAAAGGAAGATTTTCTGTATATGCCACTAAGGCTGAAGACAAGTGTAAGCTAATATATAGAGAAATAGGAGTTATGTTGAAATGATGTGCCTTTTTTCCATGTATGAAACACTTTGATCCAAAATATCGGAAAGACTTACTGAAATTATGGAATTTATTTATAGTGGAGAACAAGAGCATTCTGTAAAAGTTGAAGTGGACTCCAGCCCATGAAAGCTTAAGCCCAAATGAATTTTAGTGTTTAATGTGCCACCTTAAATACTTTCTGAAATCTGTAAAAATTAATTCTCTGGTGTCATGGCTCTAGTTCAGATATATACGCATTTCCAAATGAACATACAGATTATAAGAGTTTACAAATTCTAGTGATGTCCATAAGAATTTGAAAGAAAAATTTTCATAGCTCTTAAGTCCCCATTGGCTTCCACATTTTAGGTGATCGTAGAAACTGAAGTGTATGAAGTTACTTTCTATTATGCATACCTTCGGGCTATGTCTACACTGGCGGGTTGTTGCTCCAGAAATATGCAAATGAGGCTAAGCGTGGAATATCGCCGAGCCTCATTTGCATACCTAATGAGCTGCCATTTTTGCGGAAGAGGCTCTTGCACCAGAAGGAGCTGTCTACACTGCCCCTTCTTGCGCAAGAAAAACCCTCTTGCGCAATGCCGTTATTCCTGAAAATAATCAGCGTAGCGGCATTGCGCAAGAGGGTTTTTCTTGCACAAGAAGGGGCAGTATAGACGCTCCTTCTGGCGCAAGAACCTCTTCTGCAAAAATGGCGGCTTATTAGGTATGCAAATGAGGCTTGGTGATATTCCATGCTTAGCCTCATTTGCATATTTCTGGAGCAACAACCCGCCAGTGTAGACATAGCCTAGGAGTTTTTCATGGCAAGAGTTTCAATCAGATCTTACTGTTGATTTTTCAGATGACCAAGAATTTTAGTTAAGTGTGCTAGATAATCTGTTTGATTGTAAATACGTTCCTTAAAATATAGGATTGAGGGCTGTAGCCTGAAATCAGGCAGGCAGTGCATTTCAAAATAGCTAACAAAAACATACGTGCTGCTCTTAACATGAAAGCCTCATATATTTTGTCAGTAGTGTCAAGTTTTTGTTTTTTAACTTGCAATAGTGCTGAACAGTGTTGCTGAGATTCCTGGTATGTTTCAAGAATTTTTTTAACTCAGAAGTTTAACAGAGCACATCTTAATTGCAAAGCCTGTGATAAGGCATAAAGATTTTTAGAAATAATTAATATATTAAAAATGGTTATTCTGTTGTATATTTACTTCTATTTTCAAACTGCTATAGAATTGTGTACTCAGGTGTTTTGATGCTCACTGAAAATAGTGCCTTAGCAAATCATTTGGTTTTGGATTATTTTACTTTTAGAAATAACTGTCACGTGCAAGACACCTGTCAACTGTGTGTGCAGAGAATAAATGGTAACACTTTGATATGTTCCTCATTTATTCTTAATTGTATTTTAACTGTGTATTTAATTGTGTGTATATATATATATATATATACACTTTGAACAAGTAACATTGATACTAAGTTTAGGAAAACTCTGAAGCATTATAATCAAGGGGATTTCTGCTGCAAAGTGCTGCATGCAATTGATTTTCAGTCTGTTTTTAAAAGACACATTATTTAGTCATTGTCTCATGTCAAGAAACCTTTCTCTGCTTTAGACACTTAAAATGATGCTTACCTCTTCAGTGTATTGGTTAAGTCTGAAACAGTTTCTATTTAAATATTAATGTTTGTTGCTAGAGCATTAGAATTTTTTTGTGCTGAGTATCGTGCTTTTATTTTGTTGGAAGCGATAACTCAAATAGTGCAGAATACTTTTTTCCAGTGTACAAGCTGGCTTTTGCTATACCTACCAATAAAGATTGGTATTACTTTGTTCATATTTAGCAAAATAGGTACACTTCTTGTTAATGTTTTCTAATTTATATATTTGCCTAAACCTTTATACAAAAAGATCATGTGATTGAATTTATAACTCCAAATTAAGCTTGTGTTCTTAGTTCAAAATTGCTTGTGGGTGGGTGTGGCATTTTGAAAAGCAGATTATCTCACTACAGGTATGTCTATAGCAGTGTTGTTTCTGGATAACTAACGTTATTCCGAAATAACATAGTCCAGTGTTTCTCAACCTTTTTTAATCAAGTACCCCTTCAAAAAAATTATAAGTACCCTCCAGTACCTACAGTTTTCAGACAAACACATTTTTTTTTCTACCATTGCAACACATTTGTTTGAACAACTTAATTGTAGCTGGACAGGCAATGAAATTTTTGCATGTAAAAAGTACAAAAATAATAAGGCTCTGTAAAACTTAAAACAAAAATTCAGTTTTCTCCAATTTTCAGTTGTTGACGTACCCCCCCCCCCCAGCCTTCTCTCGAGTACCTCTAAGGGTACTCGTACCATAGGTTGAGAAACACTGACACAGTCCACATCTACACTACAAGCAGTTGAGCTGGAGGACTTCTTACTCTGACTCCTGTAATCCTCATTTTACGATGAGTGAGGGAAGTCAGAGGAAGAGTCTCTGACTTCCTGTTGTGTAGACAGCACCAAAAGCCGAAATAAGCTGTTTCAACTTAAGCTACGCAATTGATGTCGCTCAAGTTGCGTAGCTTATTTTGGCTTTAGCCCTGCTGTGTAGACGTGCCCTATAAATGCTCCTTAGCTCTTTGGTTTCAAGCACATGCAACTTGCACCATTGATTTGCACTAGAAAATCTCAAAGCTTTTATAGATTTTTTTAAAAAACATTTTAAAGGGCTAAAATTGAGCTTATACCTAGCTCTGATATGTGTATTATACTGAAACACAGGGTAACTAAGGTAGTACTCTGGGAATTTATACTTCTCCATAGATAAGTTTAGATATTTAAAGTAGGTCAGCATTTTACCATGGATTTGAATGAAAGCCCCTCTTCTGAAAAGAATATAATTATATATTATGACTTTATTTTTGAATAAAATCCAACCTATCCTTAACCTTATAAAGTATAACAAAAGGAAATAGTACACTAATATTTTTTAAAAACTTAATTTTAGGATTTTTTTTAATACTTGAACTTAGTCTCTCAAGCTCAGAGATAAAGTTTTGCAGCACAAATCTGATTGATTTTAATGATCTCTCCAGGGTGATCCTCATAGAAACTTCTAAAGACTACAAAGAATTGATTCTAGGCAAAGTAACAGTGAAATAAAATAACAGTGAAACTGATCAAGTAAGATGGATCCATGTTCAGTTGGAATTCAGCTCCAAGCTGCCAATGAATGTCATAAGATATACTATACCCGTCATGCTGGCTTCAAGACTAAGCAAGATCTATCTTCATCAGATCTGCTACTACTTCAGCTTAGGACTGGAATGACTCTTTCTGAGAATAATACCATCTGCTTCCATCATGCAAAAATTTATATTGACAGATTTGAAGATCTGCAAAAATCATGTTGTGACCCATTTAACATACACAGGAAAGTATCAAAGAAAAACTTACGTTCAATCGACTTAGATGATGCAGCTTTTCTAAGTGCCAAGTTTGGAAGACAGTTTGTACCTGGTTGGAAGCTTTGTCCAAAGTGTACACAGATAATCAATGGAAGTGTGGATGTTGACACTGAAGATCGCCAAAGAAGGAAACTTGATTCAGACGTATGTATATGGGTCAATTTTTTTTCACTCCTCTAAACTCCACACGCTAATGGGGTGGGGCTTGACTGGAGTCCTACATAAAGAAAGCTCTTTTCTTTTTTTTTCCTTAAAATGTGAAAGTGTTAAAAAAAATTTAATGTACAAGAGATATTTATAAACCTTTTGGGAAAACTTGCCAATTAAATGGATGTGTTTTAAAGGGAGAGAGTCAATATCTTGTGTGGTTTTTTTATACTAACTTTTAAAATCTGTTTTCTTATAGGACAGTCATTTAACAGTTCATGTCCTGACATTTTACAAAAAAATGATTTTTCGGTTCCCCTATAAATGTTTAAAGGTCTTTTCTTGGGCTACTAGTAAGCACATTAGTAAAATTGAATGTAGACTGGGTGTACTTTTGATGTGTTAAACTGATCCAGTTAAAGTCCACACTCTTCCCCGGGGTTTAAACATGGTTAGCTTAGAAACATTAGTGTACACTGCCTGTCTACTATAGACATTTAGAAAATGTTGGCTAAATGGTTAGTCCCAGTCCTACTCTGGGACTAAAATCTACAAAAAAAATTAAACTGAAAATGCAGTCTTTTGTCAAAATATTGACCAATCAAACCAAATATGGATTATATAAATTGCAAACTTCCTAAGTATTGCATACAGCATAGAAATAATTCTCATCACAAAAAATTGGCTGCAAGAATTTATGGTAGACTGTGAGTACATGTGGTTTCAGTCCTACAAAGCCACTGTTCTAAGTCTGGTAGCACAAATATGCCAAACTTATAAAATTACTTATGGTATTACTTGTCTTGAAGGTAAACAAGACAAGCTCATTTTTAGAAAGGCTGAATCATCTCTGTGTACATACATTGTTACAGACATGTGGCACAATGTTTATTCTTATTAGTTTTACTGTATGTCCTCAACTGTCCAATATAATTGGGTTAGGAATTTTTGCATTTTGACTTGTCAGTATCTGAGGCACTATCCAGAACATGTCAGATTTATTTTCATTAGAAAACATTTCATCAAAAATTTAGTGGCATCATGGGAAAAGTATTTTTTTTTTAATTCTGTTAATCAGCTGATGTGTATGATATTTACATTTAAAATTACAAGCCATTTTCCTGTACATGTTAATATTTGGAGAGAATTGTCTTGATCTAGTGATGTGAGGAAATGAAGCTGAAAAGGTTTTTTTTCCTCTTACATATTCAGAGGTTATAGGAGAAAAAATAAAAAACAAAGGACTTAATGGGAATAAAACCAGTGTGCTAAATGTATTATTAAATGTTAGCTTAGTTTTTAAAAATCAAATGATGCTGTGAGTGGAAAGATTGTTTCAGAAGGGTTGGCAAGTTTTGCTTTGAAATTTACACAACTGCCCATCTAGCTTTACAGCATTTCCCAAAACTATATTATAACACAACAAACCCTTATTAGGAAAGGATAGAGGTCAGAGTGAGGACTAGAAAATAAGAACCCATTACAGTTATCAAAGTAAGGCTTATATTACTGTTTATTCACTCAGGATGGTACAGTTGCTTCATTTAATGGTTTTCTTTAAAGATTCACATGGTCCTTTACTGATAGATGCAGCATTTGGGCCCAGCTTTGTGCTTAACAATTTACCTGAGGCTTCACAACATCCCAGCTTGATTGTCAACTCATCTGTGGATTTGGCTTGGTATTAATATTTAAAATTAAAATTTCTATCTTGGTTCAGGGGCGAACAGCTAAAGCTTTGAAGTCCTTGCAGTTTGCTAATCCAGGACGACAGACTGAATTAGCTCCAGAAAGCAGTAAAAGAGAAAAGAGAAGGCTACAAACAAAAAGCACATCGGTTAATTCTGACAGGTGGGCCGTTTTACTATGTTAATACATATTTAAAATTTGAAATGTTGGTTAGGGATGTTAGCACAAAGTATTAACGATTACACAACTATTTGACAGTCCCTGGGGGCAGTGGCTAGCAGCCAATGCACTCCTGGAGAGCCCCCTGCCACCACACGCTGCTGCCTCTCTCTCTGTCAGAGGCAGCAGCAATGGATGGCAGGCGAGAGCCAGTTCACAATGGGAACCATCTTAAAAACTGGCTTCCCGCGCAGACCAGCTTCAGCCTGTCCCCCCGTGTTGCTGCCTCTGATACAGAAGCAGCAGCACGGGGTGGCAGCAGTCCCTGTCCACGGTGGATCTGACCTTCCTGCAGACTGACTGTGCCAGCATCCCACGGAGCAGCCCGTCTGCGGCGAGCCTGGACCCGCCAGGGACAACGGCTGCCACAGCCTCCCCTGCCATTCCTCCCGCCACTGCCTCTGATAGAGGCAGCAGCATGGGGAGGGGGGCAGGCGGCTCCATGGAGCTGGCACACAAGGGGAGCCGGTTTAAAAGTTGGTTCCCCTCATGTATTGGCTCCTGCCTGCCCCCCGAAACCCTCCACGCTGCTTCCCCTCTATCAGAGGCAGCAGTGCTGGGATGGGGGGGAAAGGGGAAATGTGGCTCCACAGATCCAGTGCTCATGGGGAGCTGGCTCCCCCTTCCTGCCCCCCCTTGCTGCCTCTGATACAGAGGCAGCAAGGTGGGGGGAATGCGTGCAGTCTAGGGTTATTGGTTAATCATGTACTTGACTACACGCTGACATCCCTAATGTTTGATTTTCTTAAAAAAAAACCCAAAACTTGGTGACAAAACTAGTCCTATATTATATAGCCTAATCTCATTTTTGAGCTAACTTATTAGTTTTTCTATTGCAACATCCTATATATTGAAACAATATTGTGAAACGATGCTTTGAGATTAGAATAGAGTAAAATATCATTTAAATCATGGCAATGCTTTCATTTAGACAAAGCAATTAATTCAAACAAATTCAATATGTTTTATATATAAATACTAAATTCAGTATAATTTGTCACACTTCTAAAGTATAAAACCCAAATCAAGATACTTAACACTGAAGGGAACTTTAGAAAAATGTCTAGTAATATAATATATGTATGTAAATCTGCCATGTTAGAGGATTACCCATCAATTTGGTCAACACTCTGCAACTTCAGTTTTTATTTTGTGATTTTTTTCAACACACACACACACACACACACACACACACACACACACAAATTATGCTCTAGTTTTCAGAGTTCAGATTTTAACATACATGGTTGTCAATAAGCAGTGGAGTATATGTATGCTTGCTGACAAACGTTCTGCATGAGAACTGCTGATCAAATTTAATTCCTCTCTTCATCCATTGTTAATTGTTGGTAATCAAGATAGCTGGAAGGTATTCTGTTATGAATTTTGGAAGTAACAGCTGTTTTTCATTATCCAGGCAAGTAATCCCGGCAAAGAGTAAAGTCTACGATAGCCAGGGACTGCTGCTTTATAGTGGCATGGACCTCTGTGACTGTCTGGATGAAGATTGCCTGGGATGCTTCTATGCTTGTCCCAAGTGTGGATCCAACAAATGTGGAGCTGAATGCCGCTGTGACCGCAAGTGGTTATATGAACAAATTGAGATAGAAGGAGGAGAAATTATTCGCAATAAACATGTGGGTTAACTGTTTTTGTGTTGGGTACCAATATTGAATTTGGTCAATGAAAATCTGTGGAACCTATCAACGCACATGAACAGTCTGTTGAGACTTACAAATTCACTGTCTGATATGGTTTTAGAAAGGTTCTTATTTACAGTAATTTTGTATTGTCACACTTCATTCCACCTTGTACTCATCCATACAAACCAGTTAAAAGGCTGGATCAATGCAATGATTGACTGTTCAGTAGGAGTTTGAAACTGAATAGCTGGTTAATTGCCAAAAGAAGTTTGAGATTAGTTGCTGAATATGTCCCGCTGTGTAGAGAGGGCTCTTCCCTTGCATCTCTCCTTTCTCACTTTTCTCCTTGAAGACTTGGTGTTCCTATTTGTTTTTACTGTCTTTTAAAAATACATCTCTTTCAATTTAAAATGTAAGCAGTGGCAGTAATGGCAAGTATTAGCAGGTGTATGTAGTAAATACTTCATTTTCTAAAATGAGATTTGGGATAGGGATGTAAGCAACTAGTTGATTACCTGATAAGCATAAGCTTATCGGATAGTCAAGTAGTGACTAATCACTCTTCCCTCCTCCTCTCCCCTCCCCGCCCCTTGGTGCCTCTATCAGAGAGAGGCAGCAAAGGGGGCAGAGAGAAGAGCCAGTGCTGGAGGGAGCAGGCTTAAAAGCCGGTTTGCCCCAGCCCTATCTCCGTCTCCACGGGGCAGTCAGGGGAAGCAAAGGCACAATGGGGAAACAGCGCAAGTGGGGACTGAAGCAGTCCCCGCTTGCACCGGGTTCCTACTGCTGTGCTGCTGCTTCATTTCAAAGCCTGAAGCACCACAGTTGGAACACACTTGTCCCATGGGCAGCTCTTACTACATTTAAAAGTCTGAAGCACAGCCAGGATAGCAAGTGCCCCACCTTCCCCTTATCAACTAGTTGATTAGCTGATTGATCAAAATTTCACATCCCTAATTTTGGGACTGTTATAACATATTTCATTTAAATATATAACAATATAGGGGCTAAATCAATATGTTCGTTGCACTAGTTAGCTATAAATGTACTTTTAGAAATAAGCTTTGTCATAATTACTTGGACAGTATTAACAGGTGCTTTCTCACATGGCAGTTCATAGTTTCTGCTAGATTCACCATTGTAAAAGAACGAGTATTTCAGGATGGAGAACATTCTGGTTTTTAACACCAAAGGTGTTACAAACCCATAGTTTTGGAGCTTGATAACTGAGATGTTATTTAAAATAAAAAACCTGTCCTAAATTAAACTTGGCATACACTGGGTTGATTCAGTTTTGTAATAAAACTCAGTAATTCCTAATGACACGAGCCACAGTAATGGACGCTGGAGTCTGCAGCAGATTGTTTAAGCAGATCTTTCCCAGGTAACCTGTCTGTGGTCTGTCTTCTGTTTATTTGGTTTTTTTCTTTGGGAAGAGGGGTGGATGCCTTTGTTTTGAAGATACCTTAGTATTACATCACATTTTCTGTGAAATGTTTTGATAGCCATTCAGAAGGCTAGATCATCTTCCCTGCTATGGCTACTCTGCTTCCACTTTAAACAGTCATTTGCAGATTCTCCCTAAATAGTTGTTTATAATCATACAGTGCTCTTATAGCCTCTAACTCCTTGTCGCCAGTTAGGATAGTGGACATGGCCAGTTGCTGACAGTACCCTTGGAAATTATTGGTAGCTGACAAAATGTAGAACAAGCTTAGGGCTACTCATTTAAACTGAGGAACTGGATAAACAGTGAGCAAGAGCTATCTTTGCAGCCCACTTCCTAAACTGAACTGGGTGAGCAAAAGCGCAATCTGGCATACAGTTTACATTTATGGCCATGTACATGTGTGGCATCTGGACTGTTGTGCTACACAGTAACTATTTCCATAACGTTTGCTATCACAATCTTATGGACTTTGTTTCTCTCTTCAGCTACAATGGGCATCGTAGAATATGAAATTACTTATTGATATATTTCTATAACCACCTGCCAGATTAAATATCTAGTTTTACACTGAGACATTTTTTTCATATTGTTTGCAGTTGTCACTGCATTGACATAATTTAATATACTGCTTATTGTAAAGTCTTGGGGTTTAAATCATTTAGACTTTTTAAATTCTGCACTAAATAAAAGTTCAACATGGCTAATGCACAGTAGATTGAACTGCATACTTTAATTCTTTTTTTAGGTAAAGGGTTACATTACACATGCCACTGAAAATAGTCCAAATGTCTTTCCTTTGCTTAGACTAAAATAGCCAAATTGCTGTGCAAACCAGTTGAGTTTAAATAATTTCAAACCAAAGTGTAAATTTTATATTTCTAGCTTCAGTCGGAATTAAGATTTCACATCTGAGTGTTACAAAACTCCTGAAAATTAAATTTTAGTAGAAATGCTAATAAATTCTTAACTAGTAGAACCTAGCAATTGTCCTGTGAACATAGCTTTTTTGCATAGGAGAACATTTTGTACAGTCTTACTGTGGATTCAGACTTATTTTGTCCAACTTGCATATTTTTGGACTATTTTACATACATTTTGCTCAAGGATGCATGTAACTATTGCCTTTTGAAGGATTTTCTTGGTAATTGTACATTTTATAATCATGACATTTTACTGTTTAGATATTTTCATTTCTAGAAAATAATGTGAAACTCAGAAGGTTTGCAGCTATAAATCAGATTTCTGGTTGGATATACATTTCTTCTATTAACTTCATGGGTTATGCTGACATCTGCTGGTACTGATGAAACATTAAACTCCAGTTTAATCTGCTTAATTTAAAAAAAGTTGGCTATACTTTTCTTTTACCATTGGATTTTTGATTCATTGAATAATTACTATGAAATGGATTGTAAAAATCTTTTGACATTCTAGCTCTTGGTAAACTTTCTGGAGCATCACCACATTAAAGCATACTTACATTATCCTTATGCTATCAACTTTACAAGAAGTCTTGTCATTTTTCATAATCAAATGTAACTATAAATGACTGTCACTTTTTAACTTGGTCAAATGTAGTCAGTCTTTCAACTTACTACTTCCATAGTAAAGTTTCATTTAACTTCAAAAATTTACGTTAAGTTAAAAATTGTCTTAATTACTATACACATAATTTATGTGACTAGTATTAGACTAAAGTACCTAGTTTTCTGATGAATTTGTAAATGGTTGCTTTAGATAGGAGTGCCTAACTGAGAGCTGTTAGCACAGGTATTACTGTGACAAACAGGTATGTTTGTTGTGCTCTAGACAAATACCAATTTTTGCCGTTCATTCTAGTACAGGCATGGGCAATAAGCAGCCCATGGTCTGGACATGCTTCACCAGGATTAGCCCCTGGTGGGCTGCCGGCACTTTATTTACCTGTTCACCTGAAGGTACAGCCGCTTGCGTCTCCCGTTGACTGCAGATTGCCTTTCCCAGCCAGTGGGAGCTGTGAGAAGCAGTGTGGACTAGGGATGTAAAATCCCATTTTAATTGGCTAACTGGGTAAACCTATTGTTTTAACTGGTTAACTGATTAAAGGGGGATGGGCGTAAGAGGCGCTCCATCCTGAGACCCTGCAGGCAGGAGTTGCTCCAGCCTGACCGGAGCAGCCCCTGTCCACTGCGGGCCCCCTGCAGGGCTGGAGCATTCCCTTGCCCGCAGCAAGTGGTGAGCTGCTCTAGCCCCTGCCAGTTAATCTTAACCAGTAAGTCTCACCCATTAAGGGCGGGGTTTGCCAGTTACAGTCACATCCCTAGCGTGGATCGGGGCACCACTTCCTGTAGCTCCCATTGGCTGGGAATGGTGATCCACAGTCAATGGAATTTGCAAGTGGCTGTACCTGTGGATACACAAATAAAGTATCAGTGGCCTACTAGGGGCTAATCCTGGTGAACCACATCTGGCCTGTGGCCCACTTATTGCTCGCCCTCATACTAGGCACTTTGTTTATCAACTCAGTTTCATTCCTTTCCTTTTTAAAGCCTAAAGATTATATGCTGTTTGATCATGTGGGGAATGCTCAGAGATTTCCAGCTTCATAAATCTGAAAATGTTTGTTTGGTTACTAGATATGTTAAAAATTGTGCATTAGGGCAACCGTGTAACTGCTGAAAATCTCAGTGGTTACATGGTTACTTGTGCTAAGGGCTCTGTACTTTATTGCTATATACTGCAGAGCCCGCAGTGAAGCCTATAACATGAAGTGACAGTTGCCTGCTTGCTTGAGTAGTGGCAGTCTGTAAAATAAGATCTGCCTGTAAAATAAGCTCTTCGTTGTTGTCTATATTGTATTACTATAGCTGATGTCAGAGCTGTCCATCAACTGTGATTCTTAAAGGATGATTTAACATTGTCCCAAGGGCTTCAGTATCTGCTATGAAAAGTACCAGGCCACACTGGTGTCATGCACTGGAATGAACAGCATGTTAAAGAAAAGCGCGCGTGTGTGTGTGTATATATACATTGTGTATACATATAGAGGGGGGAGAGAGGGAGGAAGAAAAACAAACACACGCAATGGTCATAGTACAAGGTAAGAAAGCAATGGCTCTCATTTCACTTATGGAAAATGGCCTATGGTCTCCAGATCCTGGTAACATTCATTCTGAATGACTCCCACCACTGCTGTTCTTTTGCTTAAAATGAAAGCCACGCTCCTGTGCCTAATGAGTTTGTTAGTATAGCACATCACAAGGACTGGAGACTGCTTCAAGGGAAAACTGGTTGAAACCTGATGAACCAGTGAGAGAGGAAGCAGACCAAAATCATAATTTGAGATACAGTGTAGCTTTAGTGATTGAAAGTAAGCCATGGTGGGAAGCTGCAGAAAGAAGGTAAGAAGAAAACCGTCTAGAGTGAAGAAATGTTGTAAATACAAGAAATGAACACAACAGTTTGAAACATGACCATATGATGACTGAGAAGATGTTGGCCTATGGAGCCATTGTTGCATTCGGGCCCAGTCTCCTCCACTATATACAATGTTAATGGGAATGGTTCCTTAATATCTATCCTTCCAAACAGCTATCTGTCATGGGGAAGTCTACAGTCCAAAACATGTTTTCCAAAGTGCCTTTCCTGTGTTAAAGAGCTCTGTCTTAGACTGTAATCTCAACAGTGCAATTGCATCAGCAGTGACAAATACAGATGATTTAGCTCTACCCATTGACAGTCAAGTGGGCTTGGTTTTCTTTAGGTATGTTGAACACCAAATCTGTCCAGATAGTCAAACAGTGTTCCAGCAGTGGATGTACAGCCCCAACTCTAATCTGCCCTTCTTCAGTTCACTTGTTGGTGTTACTAGACACAAACCTCTTCATTTCCTCTATTGAGTATTTATTGTAACCATCTCAGAACACTCCAAATGCTATTTTCATTAATGCCCTCATCTGCCTTCATGTTGTCAAACAGCAAATGCCAGCAGCTTGAGGATTCAACCTAAACTGATGGCAGGTGCCCATGCTGGAAAATAGCCAGTTGAACCCTGAGGCAGTGGATTCTGGGATTTGCATCAGAAATCCAATAATTGTAGGGAGAGAGGTGAGAATTCTATAAAAGAACCTCTGTTTTAGATGATGGCAGCTCTCTGAGGCACTATGCAATAGCTGCCAAGAATGGACTCTGAGAAAACACTATTGTAATGGTATATCCAGCTGTAGTGTGGATATAAATCAAATTGTGCACTTGTAAATTGTTGTTTTGATGGTGCTTCTAAGAAGTATCATGGCTGGCTTTGCTGCCACAGCTGTATTGCAATGTGGATGAACTTTTTACTTGCATTTCATTTGAAATCTTGATAGAGCAAACACATAGAAAAGACTTCTAGACACTTTTTATCCACTGCCAACTGTGTACTGTAGATACAGAATCACAAGATAGAGAAACCCTTGCACCACAAAGATTAAATTTCCAGTTTATTTCACTCACACTGTTTGAAGCTAGAGGGTTTTTTAAAATAAACTTCCCGGTCACCTTTTGTTTGATCAATACTGTCAGATTTTTTTAAAATCCCCAAATTGCAGTATGTCCACTAAAATGTCCATGTATCTCTATAACCATATGAAAAGATTGTCCTTACACTGTTAATATGCCCCTATTTTGTTGATGTATGGTTGTCACTTTAAATTGTTTTTAGAATAGTCCAAAACCCCACTTTTGTTACTCTTATCATAACAGAAAAGCAAAACCTTTTCAAATCAAGTTCTACAACCTTGAATTTCACATGCATTAAAACTACAAGGAATAATGACAGATAAGTAGTTGTGTTTAAACTTTGTCATTTACAAAAAGTTTGCAAGTCCAAAATTAGTATAAAGGTACCATCTAAAGTTGATGTACTCAATGAATTAGTCACAAAGAGCAAATTATTTTCTATATGACTAGCACTCTCAATACACATCAGTTGAGCAATGTAGTAGTTGGGCGCTTCTGGTTCATGATACTTTGACTACAATGTGTTGCACGCTTTTTTGTTTTTTTTCTCACCTGTACAATATTCTGAGTATGATATGAATACCATTTCAGGACTAATATAACTTGTTTGAAATCAATGAGTGTTGTCTTATTGAGTTAAATAAAAGTTAGATGAGGCCCTTTCTAGCTAAGATATGATCTGCCCTATTTTTCCTGGGGGAGTTGATGGTTTTTACACAGTGATAAAACATTTCCTGGGATTCTGTCTAATTGATTCAGCAGCTAATGCTTCTATCATGGGTATAGCAGATTCAGGTAATTAATTATTGAGAGAAGGGCTTTTGTTAATGTCTGCCAACACCTACGCTACTGAAAGGCATAACATAAATAATGCATGAATATTATATCTTAGAGAAATGAGTTGGGGGTGAAAGTGAGTGATACCTCCAGCAACTAAAGAAAAAATAGTTCCGTCTGCATAAGTGCTCTTCTTTCCTGAATGGACTGTATAAACTCATTTTACAAATAACCAATATTAACTGCCACCTGCCAGCTTTTTATAGCATTCCCCCTCTTACTTAATGCGGTCTTTGTCAAATTTTAGAAGGTTTTGGATGCTTTTTTCATTAATTGACTTTTTAGGCTCATGAATAAGACTGGATAACACTGGTGCTGGGCATTTGAGATGGACAAGCTGAACAGGCTTCTACCTGTACAGATCTACAAGTGCATTTCAGGCCTGACTTTTGACCCTATAAATTCTTCACAGTACAGAACTGAAGTACAGAGATTAAGGATCCTGTTCCAAAAGAACAAAAGGGTAGAGACACAGAAAGCAGTCATGACAGTACACCTGACCTGATTACACAGTTATAGTTACACAGACTACGACAGAAATTGAATATTTACTTTTGGTAATGTATGTCCTTTTGAAAATCTGTCCCTAAGGGTATGTCTACACAGCACCCGTAGCTTGAAATAAGCTACACAATTTGCGCTACACAAATTGCGTAGCTTATTTCGAGTGTATTTCTAAATAGCTTTTTTTTGTAATTGGACAGCGTCAAATTTCAAAATAAACCGCTATTCTGAAATGTCCCTTAATCCTCTTGGAATGAAGTTTACAGGGATGTCAGAATAGCGTGCCTGTTATTTTGAAAGGTATTTCGAAATATCGGGCACGCTGTCGATACATGGAATAGCTATTTTGGGATATCGGAAGTATCCCGAAATAGTGCCTCATTGTAGATTTACCCTAAGGGACTTTACCATCTTCACAAATGGATGAAACCAGAATGAGAACACATGAGTCTACTTTGAATCCTATGCTCAAAACATCAGAGACACACAGAGAGGTGGTTGTGCACAAAATCATTTCATTCCTCTCATCTGATTTTGGAGTTCTTTTAAAATTTTCCTTTTTTTGTTTTCCATGTTTTTTTCTCTCTCAGGTTTAAGGAGTTGCTTTCTCAATTGCATTTATTAAAATACAGACCTCAGAAGATCTCACCCTGGCAAAATTCCATTGCATTCTGTAGGGACTTAATGCAAGTTTTGCCTTACTCCAGGTCAGCACCTTCCCCCAATAATTCTTTATCCGATGCTCTGGAAGTTTTGACTTGGCTTCCAAACTGACTGATCTTCTTGGGAAATGAAATTGATTGGGGTGACAGGAATAAGTATTTCAGCACAACCCTATAATTGGATCAAGTGTTAGAAGCATCTATAAACTTTAAATATTAGCATTAATGCAATAGTGGAGTGTTTTAGCTTCTATTGTTCCAAGTGACAACTAAAATTACTGTAAGAGAAAAAGAAACTGGATAACACGCTTTTCTTATTTAGGTTTATTTTTTATTATTATTTTGATGTCAACTTGTGTATAGTCAACATTGATTCCCAATAGAAAACTATTGAGCTAATCAATCATTTTAAATTGTTACTGCTGTAGTTGTTTCACACACAAACAGGAAAGACAAACAATTTTAAAATAGAAAAATATAATAGTAACACCACAAAACTTTGCCAAGGGAATTGACACCAGAGTACTTGAAACTACTTTTATTCATTTCCTACACTGGCTATACTGCAAGTTGCAGTGTCCTTTGATATATAAACTATAGTAGGGATGCTATAGAAATAAGTACTCACTATGATAATGAACTGCAAATCACTTAGACTACATCTACACTGCAGTGCTATTTTGGGATACTGGAGGTATCCCAAAATAGCTATTCTGCATTTTTTGAGCACGCCCGTTATTTCAAAATATAACTGGCTCACTATTCCAGCATCTCTGTAAACCTCATTCCAGGAGGTGTAAGGGGCGTTTCAGAATAGCAATTTATTACAAAATAAGTGCTGTGTAGACAGCACCACATTTTAAAATAATCTATGCAATTTACGTAGCTCAAATTGCGTAGCTTATTTCGAGCTCTGGGTACAGCACAGCCACACCCTTATTTTTAATTTTAAACCTCACCAATATCCTTTTTAAATGGACTAGTTCTTAAGTTTTAGAATGGCAGGGGTTCTCTCAAATCCAGCAGAGGGCACTGTTTTACTACAAAGATGAATAGTTACATTTCCAGGGTTAGTATCACAGTACATATTTACCAGGGAGTGTACAATGAGACTCCACGGGGGTTCAGGGAATCTACAGTGGCAGAACCATTCAGGTTTGAAGCCAAAGGCAGGAAATGGTCTTGTCATCATGTAAGTAAGGTTGCAGGATCAGACCCTTTAGATTGGCACAGTTTTAAGTATGAGTTAATATTACAATCAATACAGAAATATGCATAAACATTTTGATTTCTCTATGTTGACTTTTTTCAAACTTCCTAATAGACCTTTAGCCTCTCAAGGAAACATCTCTTTAGCTCTCCCTTTAACGCAAAAGGTTTACAGTCTTATCTGAAGTGGGTTTTGCCCACGAAAGCTCATGATTCTATATATTATTTGTTAGTCTCTGGGGGTACGTCTAGACTACATGCCTCTGGCGACAGAGGCATGTAGATTAGGCTACCTGGCATAGGAAAATGAAGTGGCGATTTAAATAATCGCCGCTTCATTTCAATTTAAATGGCTGCTGCGCTGAGCTGATCAGCTGTTTGTCGGCTCAGCGCAGTAGTCTGGACGCTTCGCAGTCGACATCAAAGGCATTTGTCGACCTCCCAGGTATGTCGCCAGAGGCATGTAGTCTAGACGTACCCTAAGTGTGCATCTACACAGCAGGGCTTAACTTGAAATAAGCTGTGTAAATTGAGCTATGTCAATTGCGTACCTTATTTAAAAATAGCTTATTTTGAAATTGGGAGCGTCTACACAGCACTTATTTCAAAATAGAGACTCTTCCTCTGACTTCCCTTACTCCTCGTACAATGAGGGTTACAGGAGTCGGAATAAGAAGTCCTCCAGCTTGATAGTATTTTGACATTGTCGAAATAACTGCCTGCTGCGTAGACATGGACTAAGTTATTCTGAAATAACTCTAGTTATTTCAAAATAATGTTGCTGTGTAGACGTACCCTAAGGTGCCGCAGAACTACTTGTTTTTAGCATCTCTTAAGTTCGCTAAAGGTTTATGACTATTAGTTCATAATTTGGTCAGACCTCCTCCTGTCTCTTCTCCTCCACCATTCCCCAAAGTCACCAGGTTAGCTTATATTTATTCTCGATTGCCTGATCTCCATGACTCAGTCCTGCATAACTTACCACAGAATAACAATTGTCAATGTCCACACTATTGTAGTGGTGCCATGCATGCTGTTACAGTTAAGAATGTCAATTTTTCCAGTTCAAGTGCCTTTCATAATATATAACTGGCAAGCTAAGTGGGCCTTTGGTTTTCAGTTAAAAAAAACAACTTCAGATCCACTTGCCATAGAGCCCTGCAGACCACAAGGTGAAGGTCTGCAGCAGACTACTCCTCTCAAGCCTTCTCTACCCAAATATAGCCCATTGTTTGTGCTTTATGTTGATTTCATTAGTTTATAAAGATGATCTGTTTCTCTTGATGTCTTGTTTTTTATAGTTCCCTTTGCTGTACATTATAAGTGCTGGACAGGTACATGAGAGCTACATAGTGAGAACTCGCATATTCTGCTGTTTGCTTTTCCAAGGTTCAAGGGAGCTTTGTTTTGACAGGACTTTTCTAGCTGAAGGATGGACTGTAATGCACTCACATCTCTGCTTTACAGGTGATGGCACTGTCTGTCCATTCTTATGTAAAACAGCACAAGAATTACATTGTAACATTGCTGCAGGCTAAACTGAGAGAAAGGGGGAAACTCTTCAGTTGTCTTCTGATCATGCATATTTATTTTTCTAAGGGATTTGGTTTTTTATCTTGAAACTCTTCATTTTTGTCACTGAAAAGGCAGGGCTGAGAATATGCCATTGTCACCTTATCCCATTCATTCACCTGCTGAAAAAAAAGAAAAACCCTACCCAAAAGAGGAAGCCAACGTTTCAGATAGGGGTTTTGAATGAACAGTCTGTTTTATCTATTTTTTTTCATTAGCAAAAATCATGAGCCCAGTAGTCAGTTTAAAGTGTCAGCTGATTCTGACAAAGGACCAAAAGTCTTTCTCTTGCTATTCCCACGTTAAAACCAGCACAGACAGAGCTCTCTTTCTGCTGCCAGCAGAGATGATACTTGCAGGTAACAGTGATTTGAGGTCAATAAGTCATTTAGGCCACGTCTACACAATGGGAGAAAGTTGAACTAAGATATGCAACTCCAGCTACATAAATAGCTTGATTTATTGCAGATCCCCACTGCAACTTGGTGGAGTACCAGAGTTGACAGGGGTGCAATCATTGGTCGATTTAGCAGGTCCTTACTAGTCCCACTAAATCGAACCCTGGGAGATCGATCTCTACATTGTCTATCTCCCAGTAAGTGGAGACAAGCCCTTAGTTCCATGGAGGGTACTACTCAGACATTAGCATGCTGAGAATTAAAAGTAAAATTTTTGGCCAAACTTTGCAGTGATGGTCGCTAGGGCTATGTCTACACAGCAGCATTATTTTGGAATAACTAACGTTATTCCAAAATAACGAAGAGTGTGTCTACACTACAAGCCTTCATTTCAAAATAATGTCAAGCTGGAGGACTCCTTACTCCGACTCACGATAACCCTCATTTCACGAGGAGTAAGGGAAGTCGAAGGAACAGTGTTCTTCCTTCGACTTCCTGCTGTGTAGACAGTGCCAAAAGCTGAATTCAGCTATTTCGATTTCAGCTATACAATAGACGTAGCTGAAGTTGCGTAGCTTAATTTGACTTTTGTCCTGCTGTGTAGACATGTCCTAGTTGTCTTGGCTGTTCCTTTCACTAGCTGTTGTAAAGACATTTTAGTTGCCCATGGTATATGGACATGAATAAAATAAAAAAGCCTTTGGAAATATGAAATATGGAAACATAAGAATTTATTCTTAACCTCCTTGATATTGGATAGTCATATTAACACTAACTGAGCAGAAACCCAGTGATAATGCATTAACAATGATAAAAGCTGGTGACATCTGAAAGCAGGTAGGCAAACACATTAATAATTGGGGGGGGGGTACTTTTGTGTCTACCGTTTTCTGGTTTGCCTCTAATTATTAAAAGAAAAAAGACAGTTTACCCTGTATGCTGTGTGCCAACTACCTTTGGTTTATAGACCTTGCTTTCTTACCTGTTCTGCCGGTTCTTTAAGGGGCAGTACTGAGCCAAATCTGCTCAGGTTTATACCTGTTTCAGCTGGAGTAAAGCAGAGTGCAGAATCCCTGACCATGGAAAGTTCAGCAAGTGCAATAATATGGCAATGAGAGTTAGTTGCTCTCTCTCCTTTTTTGGGGCAGAGGGAAGGGAATGCTTGAAACCCAGTTGTCCTCTCCCCATTGTATGATTCTGTCCAAGGATGGTGGAATATATTTATTCAGCAAGTTCCTTGTGCACTGCTAAGTGGGAGGGCTCCTGTTCAGTGCCCAGAAGAAAGCTGCCTATTGATTCATCTTGCATCAATGAGGTTGAAGTGTAGCCCACTTTGTATTTTAATAGGTTAAATTACGCCCCTCCCCCCAACTTTGAGAAGGATTCAGATGTTGATCCCAACCATGTATGTTATGCTGCTTATGATTCTTAGTAAAGTTACTAACATGTACTGTTTACACAGTTTGGCCTATGAGGCTTGTCTGACCCTGCTTTCTGAGGATCACCCAAATGTAAGGCATGAGCTAAGTGGTATAAGTTGGCAGTTAGAGTGTGTTTGTTAGAGTACTCCTGAGAGGCAAACTGCCTGATGCCTGGATTTGATAGAGAGGATGCACAGAGTTTTTTCTACCTATGTACATGTTCTATAAGGGAGTGTGTGATAAAAAGGAATCCCATTTTTGGTTTTTACTGAGCCTAACATTAGTCAAGAGCTCACTGTTAAGTCAGGATATTTTTGCTATTGGAAAATTATCCTATTTTTCCCCCTTCCATGTAATCTGAAAGGCTCATTCATCACACAATTTCACCTGATAGCTTGTTTGATATTTTGATAGTAGAATGTGAAATGTACATTTATCCCTAAGGAATGGAGCTGCAATTCTTTCCCACCTTACATCTCTCCCTTTTGTCTGAGAGTGCTAATTTCACAGTTGGCTCCTTTTTTTTTTTTTTTAAGTAAACTGAAAGCCTTGCCTCCCATGCAGGACTAGTTGATGTTGCTCCCTACTTGTCAGAAATTGCTACTGACATTTCAATGTTGCTTTATTTTTTTTCTTTTCTTTGATAGTATAACAGAGAATTTACATTTGAATAAAAAGCAAATAGTGCATGTCAGAGTAAGCATCAGGGAATGTCAAATTGTTTTTCTCCCCCAGTTACAACTTTTATAGGGTAATGCAATTAAAGGATAATTACTAGACGTGCAAAGCCAAGGTTATGATCAGAAATGGTTACCCTTTCACTTGCTAAATAAAATATTCCTATGGAGCACATTACTGTGCTAGTAAATATAATACACATATCCAGAAGCAACCAAATGTATGGTGTGGCCAGAAGAAGTACAGATTTGTGTATAAATGACCATATTTAGAGAAGATGAGACTGTTGGTAAGCTTAGTTTTCCTTAGCTATTTTGCTCTGATTAATATACTGTTAATATTATATCCTAAAGCTAATTTATCACATTAATCACATTTTATTGCCAGTAACATAAGCTTTGAAATAGTAGTCACTCTAAGTTGCTGACCTATTTTTCTATCTACAGAGCTACATTTTGGTTTCTCATGTGTCCAGATAAGGCATCAGCAATACAACACTGAGGAAATACCAATTACCTGTGGTATAGACTCTACAAAGTTTACCTATAACAGTTTATTTTATATGCTTAGGCAAATGCTATTGTTAAATTAGACCCTAGTCAAAAGTAGCACTAAAAGAAGGTCATCTCACCGTTGAAAGTGATCAACACGGCAACTTGGCTGAAAAACAGAATGTCACTCACAAAAATGTACATCATTTCATGCTTATGTATAGTCAACCTTATTCTGATCTCCACTGCCGCACGCTGGCAATGCAGATGATTCTAGTGAAGCCACAGCTACTCCAGGTTTACATTAACATGACTGAGATTTGAATCTGGCTCATTGGTTTAGCCTAGAAACAAACTGATTTCAGAAAGGGAAGAATTTCTCTCCCCAGCCTCTAGCCCTATTAGTAAGAATCCCTATTATGAGTTAAATTTTGAAACTACAGTTTTCCTTTCTCAGTGCTGCTGTTAGGATTTGTGGGGAGCAGTGTGATGTAGATATTCACTGCACATCATAAGGGTGTATGGGAGGGGTTGACAGCACAGGAGGTCAAGCTGACCACTTCTCACTAGAAGCAGGAAGCTTAGGCAACTGGGGAAGAGGTTTCTGTGAACTTGTCACTACTAAGGATTTTAAGAGATGGGTAACTGGCTGATCGTGTAACTGATGCAATTTGTATCGACTACACAACTAGTCGATAAGGGAAGGCGCTCTGTCCCGGCTCGTGCCAGCTCCAAGAGCTATCTCCACTGCGGCTCTGCAGTTTAAAGGTAGTCAGAGCCAGGTGCACAGGCAGCCTGGCTCCTACTACATTTAAAATGCAGAATGCAAGTAGTTGACTCAGCTACCCAATAAGCCTAGCCTTCTCAGGTAGTCAACTAGTTGCTTACATCCCTAGTCACTACTGCCAGGACAGAGGTAGTTCAAAGGCCTTTGTTAGTGGGAGCTGGAACTCATTTTCCTTATAGGAGGGATGGGGGTGGGGTGAACATACATAAGAACATAAGAATGGCCATACTGGGTCAGACCAAAGGTCCATCGAGCCCAGCATCCCATCTGCCGACGGTGGCCAATGCCAGGTGCCCCAGAGAAGGAGAACAGAAGACAATGATCAAGTGATTTATCTCCTGCCATCCATCTCCTGCCCTTGTTATGAAGGCTAGGGCACCATACTTTATCCCTGGCTAATAGCCATTTATGGACCTAACCTGCAAAAATTTATCAAGCTCTTTTTTAAACCCTAATAGAGTCCTGGCCTTCACAGCCTCCTCGGGCAAGGAGTTCCACAGGTTGACTGTGCGCTGTCCACATCATCAAGTGGATTAAGCAGAGTTCCGATGGTGTGCAGGCAGAGGCAGAGTTGTGAGTACAGTACTGTCATTAAAGAAATACTACCATAATCCATGTTAGCATTGTCTTGCCTAACTTTCGTTCACCTACTGGCTGGCTTTCCTTATTGCTTCTCATGTCTTCAGATATACCTGTGGCAGGCTGCTTGTCTGATAGGTCCTAATCCATCTCACGATGCTGGCTGTCTTCAGAGATGGACTCTCGAGTACCCTTTCTTCTGAGCAGTTGGACTTCTGCAAATACCGCATCTTCTGAGGGACAGAAGCGCCTCAGGGTAAGGTCATGGGTGCTAGTGCAGCTGCACATGCATCGGGGGTGTTGACTTGTTTTTTTCTCTACTGAAGAAAGATTCTGCAGAAACCATTGCTCCCAGGATCTTCCATCTGTCTTCTGATTGAGTATTGAAGAAATAAGTCATAACTCGGTGGTTCTTAAAATTTCTCCATTAAGCATGTTAAGAAAATATCACTAGAATTTAGGGGTGAGCCCAAGCTGATGGATTCAGATGAAGATCTGCATCTGATCTTTCCCAGAGTTTGGGGGTTCTTGACATTCTCCCTTTTGCTTTGGGTTCCTAAAGATGACAGTATCATGCGTGAATAGAGCACAACTCAAATTCAGAACTCCCTTTTCTAATCCGCTTTAGTGCTGTTCATAAGATACATAATTGTAAGGGTTGGTTTTTTATCTGTATTGTGAAAGCACCTAGAGACTCCACTCAGGGGCAGGATCCCACTGCAGTAAATCCTGTACAAACATACAGTAAAAGGACAGCTCTTGCTCCAGTGAGCTTACAGTCTAATTCATGACTGGGGGCTTGTGGGAGGCTGGCCGGAAGTGTGGGCCAAATGTTAAAAATGGGGAGGAAGTAGCACACATTGTGAAATGTAAACCACATTTTTGTTAGTACACCTAGTAAAATGGATAGAGGGGGGTTTTTTTTTCGTATTTTTAACCAGACTGTGCCTCTTTGTTTTACATGCTAATTTAAAGTTATATCAGTACACAAGCATTAGTCACGCACATTGCCAACATGTATAATAAGATAATGACTAATGTTGGCATCAAACAAAGGCAGCCCCCACTACCTTTAAAATAACAGGTCACTGCAACGGGGAAGCACAAAGTGTTGCTACATGCATAAAATGGAAGGACAAGACTCCCCATTTGGGAATAATGGCCACTCAGGAACCAAGGCATGGAAGGAGAACTACTGTGTTGGGGAGCTTCCCTCCTCTTTCCCTTGGAAAAAGTCCTTATCCTGCTAATTGGATGGATTGAATTTAAAACAAGAAAATTAAAATGTCTTATTTAATTTCATTGTTGGAATCCTTTGACCATGATCAGTTACAGAAAAACTTCAGGATTGATCTGGAGTACACAGGACCCATTTTCTATTAAAGTATATTAATGCCAGGGTCTGTGCAATTAGTGAAAAGTCAATTCCCATTACTAGTTAACACTATTGAATATCTGCTTTCTTTAATAAAAAGCCATGTCCAGTATAAAGAGTGTAAATCAATAAGCAGCTATACATTTACATTTATTCTGCCTTCTCCTAAAATACACAGAGATGCACTACCCTCTCCAAGCCTAAATGTCTGCCAAAAATGCTGTGCTCTCGCATGCTTCTGAATAATGTTCTGGTTACTTCTGTGTTTCAGCTCTTCATCAGAAAACAGTTTGCTCATTTCTAAAAGCTTTTTGGTAAAGCTGCCAATTTCTGGTAAAATGTTTGTATTAATTTAGTGCCCATCAAAAGTGCTAGAATTGCTGAAATCTTTATAGTGCTGAATCCTCTATTTATGTAAAAATGGGTACAAACTGAGGCACTTGAAATACAGGCTTGCCTGCACTGTAACACCAATGTGCCTCAATCCTGTCCTGAATTGTCCATACCAATTCAGTCCTTGGTGTCTGTGATTAAACTGCTTACATGTTTGTTAATTAATTAGTGCTAATTGTAAGTTTATGATGGGGACAATTGTCTAGGAACAGGATTAAGGCCTCATGCAAAAATGATTAAAATCAATGGGAGCCTTTCCTTTAATGTTTATGAGTTTTGGATCAGGGTCTCATGCAACCAGTCATTTCACAGATGCTACCATACACGTTGGTGCATAGTGACATGGGTGAGAATTGAATTAGCTGATCTAGTGGTGACCTGTGTGTTTTATTTTGATAGATATTTTCCCCTCATGACTGAAATAGAAAGCTATGATGTATTATATTGAAGCTGTAATACAAACAGGATGCAAGGCATTATCTTTTGTCATCATGTTCTCTGATTTTCACCAGAGAAATTCCAGTACTCAGAGGAAAATGCATTTGATTTTACAAGTATTTGCTTTTTAGTATTGAACAGCAGTCCGCAAATCTCTGTTCAGTTGGAACCATGTGTCAATATCCATTTAACTGAATTTGATGCCCAATTGAAAACACACTCTCTGTGCCAGTAACTTCCCTACATGTGGCACTGTTTGGGACATTTATGCAATCATTTCAAATTAGGATTATGTCAGCTGATGCCCACATGGGTTAGAAAGGAAGCACAGTGCTCTTAATGTCTGTATTTCGCTCCCTGGAGCAAACTCCTATCCCGACCTGTGCTGCAGTATGGGGGAGTGAGTCCCATCTGAGACATTCTCTGGACTGACACCTAGTAGAGGACTCATCTCTGGGGACACCAGGCCCCAGGCCAGCCCCCAGACACAGCCGTTGGAGAAGAAATGCACTGGGCTATTCCCCAGGAGTGAAGGCCACATCTGTTTTTGTTTTCACTGAAATGTTCTCTTGGCTAGTTTTGGGGTTTCACTGAAAGATGCTCAGCAAAATGAAAAACAAACATTATTTTTGATGAATACCAAAACATTTCAGCAAAAACAGATTTTTCCTCCATTCCCCCATGAAAATCTGCTACACTAAAAGTGTGTTATTTTAAACAGATGAAAAATTTTCAACCAGGTCTAATCCCCTCCCTCTCTCTGGTTACAAGCTCGCCTATTCTCCCCTTTCTTTCCTTCCTTTACAAACTGACATTTACCATCTACTACTGATCACTGCATATTGGATGCAGCTTTTTACCCCCCATGTATCATAGGCCTGTCTCTTCAGGCAGTAAGCACATGTACTCCACTAGCCTACATTGCAGCATTTAGCAATATAGAGAAGTGAAGGAATAGTGGGTTGCATACAAAGTGTTTGGGTTTGAAGCACTCTGTACGCCTGTAGTCTTACCACAGATAGGTGTGGTAAATCCAGATTGGGCTGCTCTAGTTTTACCCAGTCATTGGCTGTGTTCAGTACCAGGCATGCTCATTAGTTATTTGAAGCTACTTAGATGACTTTCACCTAGTAGAACACACTCCGAGTCACTCCCTGTGAGTGGAGCCAATGAGTATTCAAGAGAAGGAAGAGCTAGCTCTTAAGAACTTTCTGGTGGAGCGGTGTGAGATCCCCAAGGGTGAACTGTGAGGTTTGTGCCCAGGAGTGTTGCCTGCTTTTTGTTGGTTAGACTACAGGCTGCCTCATCCCGCTGGAGAAGAGGAAACTAGAATGTGCTGTGGCCTTTGCAGGTTATGAGTGCAGAGACTCAAGCAGAGCTTTGAGGGAGACTGAGACACTATCATTGGTTTTCCAACTGTAAGGACCTGGCATGTGCCCTTAGAGACTGAGTTCCATAGAGACTGAGAAGGGTAAGTCCAGGCGAGAATGCATGTTTGTATTGGGAGTTTAATCGATTAACTGGTTAACCAATAAGCTGATGCTTGTTGGTTAATGTTAAACTCTGCCCTGTTCCTGGGGAGGTGGCTTTGAAGGCGGCTTCGCTGTGGCAGCAAAGCTGCCTCCATGGAAGCGAAGCTGGCAGACCCTGTTGGCCCAGCTCCCCTTCACTGCGGCAGCGAAGCATCCCTGGGAGCACGGGGCTTGCTGGCAGCCCTGCTCCTGGGGAGGCTTCTCTCAAGGGCTCTGCAGTATGAAGCTTATTTAAGCTTTATTCTGCAGAGCCCACATTGTGTGTAACTGCTAATCTTTAGTGCTTACATAGTTACCTTATGAAATGACTTCTCCCTAGTTTGCATGTATATGTACATAATGATATTAAATGATTTATCCCTAGTTTGCATGTATATGTACATAATGATATTTTTGCATTTGAACTTGTGATAATAAGTACAAACTCTTTGGTGACCTCCCGTTTCTCAATTGTTATCTGTAAATGATTTGTCACTGACAATATTCACAACTGTTTCAAGAGTTTAGTAAACTGGGGATGGGAGTACTAGGTGAATGTTTGCCTGTATAGATTCTGTTGTTCTCATTCTATCAAAGATTTACCTCTGTATAATCACTATAAAACTCCCGAAAAGGCGAAACTCTTTGTGGTTCAGCTGAGATTCAGAAAAGGGGAGGAAACATGATACCTAATGTTAGCATGGTGCTTCCCCCAAGTCTGTTAAGCAAGGATTATCTTTTGTAAATCAGCTAACAGGACAGGAACTTGATCCTAATTGGGGCCTCTGGGTGCTTCAGGAACACAAATAATTAAAATTAATTAAAAGGAAAGTGAAGAGTAATGGAAGAATGTGTATTCATATTGCCAGAGCCCTTTAATTTTCAGTGATTTTGTTTAAATAAATAAATACAGCATAGTGGTGTGAATTATATTATTTATGGTAAACATACCAGAGTTTTGTGGTTCTTTGTACTTATCTATTGGCTAGACTTAAATGTTAAATCAGTCTGCAGCAGTTAGTAATCTGGAGGGTTAGTCCTTTGCTCACCTGACTAAACATATGTTCAAGACCCTCTTTCTGGCTTGGGGTCCCAAATAATACTGTGTATATGACACAGTTTACTCCACAAGTGATACAATTTACTCTTCAGTGAAATTGTATTTTCTGTTGCTGTTCTCACAGTACATCTGCTGGACCAACAGCTGCCAGCACCACATGCATATATAATTCCTATATTTAACGGAACAGTTTGCAAATTTTATACACTGTAGTGATGACTGCTATACTAGACAGCTGAAATTTATACCATCAGAATGTAGGAATAGAAAACAGCTCTCTCATTTTAAGTAGCCACTTACAATGCTGTATCCTGCTGAAGTTTTTACATGTACTTTCTCTTAGCTGAAATATACTTCATCCTGCATGTACTTTCTCTTAGCTGAAAATCTATACTTTCAGCTAGAATTTTCAGTAGATAGCTACAAAATTCCCAAAAATATGCTGTGGAAACATTTATTCCAATAGTTCTGATGTCCCCATAAAGGGCTATCTTGGAGTAGCAATAGATTTAGCTAGCACCTCAGTGCATTTAGTTGTCTGAGCAGAAGCTTGTCTAGGCACTGAAGACAAATGAAAGTTGCTAAGTACATTGCTCCAACCAAGGGGTTTGTGTGAATTATTTTTTGAAGGAATGGACAGTGCCTTTCTGGGATTCACCAGATTTTTAACAGAGAGAGGGGATGTGGGTTTTCTGTTTTAAGAAAATGGCTAAGTGTTTTTCTACATATTTAACATTTGTAAAGTCTGTGGCCCTGATTGACAGGTCCAGCTGAGCTTTGTTCAGTACAGGCCTGAGGGGAGTGGGCAAAGGAGGCTTTTCACAACCTGTGCACTCCCTGAGCTGGGGTTGGTTTAGTCCACTGCACAATTAGAACAGCATGAGGCCTGCTCCAAATTGCATTCACCTGCTCTCAGAGCCAGGAGGCTGTTCCAGCTGCTGGCAATAGACAGAGCTCCCTTTTGCTTGCTTTCCACCTTTATACACATCCTGTACTGGGGGCTATGAAAGGTGAGGGTGTGAAACTGTAGCAGGACCAGGAATCTGGTATTGTATTGTGAGACAGTAATAGGGTAACTGGAAAAAAAAACCAAAAGAAAAAAATGAAATGGATTCTAATTCAATTGTTGGAATGAGGAGGGGAAAACGAACTATGGTAAATATTGGAAGGGAGAAATTGACTCTCCATTTTGTTCTTCTCTGTTAAAGGGATGCTCATCAAATTTGCCTTGCCATTTAGGTTGAGATGCCATGAGCTTCTACTAACCCTATGACCAATAGAAATATTTCAATAGCATGTCTTTTCCAGATACATTGGAAACAGAATTTGCAACCCCAAACATTTTGTTGGGGGTTTTTGAAAGTGCAAAGGAGAGCAGAGCACTCAGCTCCCATTGATTTTCAATGGGAACTGGGGAACCTAAACTCCCATTTGTGCCTTTAAAATTGCCAATGTATAAGAACCTGAAGGTGAAATTAGTTACTAATCAGTGGTGGAAAAATTATAACTTAAATATTCTTACAATTTTAATCTAAATTGTTTCTAGAAGATAAAACGCTACTACTTTCTGCAAAAGTTTTTTCCACATTTGAGAATTTGTTTTGGCTATACACGAATTTTTTAACCAGATGAATATCCCTAAACACAGAGTTCAAAGTCATGATCACAAGATGGTCACATTCAGGATCCTAACCAAAGAAAGAAAGCAGAGCAGCAAAATACAAACCCAGGATTTCAGAAAAGCAGACTTTGACTCCCTCAGGGAATTGATGGGTAGGATGCCCTGGGATGCTAACATGAAGGGGGGAAAGAGTCCAGAAGAGCTGACTGTGTTTTAAAGAAGCCTTATTGAAGGAGCAGGAACAAACTATCCCAATGTGAAGCAAGAAAAGCAAATATGATAGGCGACCAATTTAGCTTAATAGTGAAATCTTTGGCAAGCTTAAACACAAATGGGAAGCTACAAGAAGTGGAAACCTGGACAGATTACTAAGGGGGAGTATATATTGCTCAAGCATGCAGGGTATAATCAGGAAGGACAAAATGCAGTTGGAATTGCAGCTAGCAAGGGATGCAAAAGGTAGCAAAGGGTAACACAGGTTTCTACAGGCATGTTAGCAATATAAGGCGGTCAAAGAAGATATGGGACCCTTGCAGAATGGGCGAAATAAGGGTGACAGATGTGGGAAAACTGAAGTACTCAATGCTTTTTTTTCCCCCTCTATCTTCACAGATGAGGTCAGCTCCCAAACTACTGCACTACCTAGTGCAGTAAGGGAAGGAGGGGGGCAGCCCTTGGTGGGGGAAGAACAAGTTAAGAACTATTTAGAAAAGCTGTATATACACAAATCCAAGGGGACAGATCTAATGCATCTGAGGGAGTTGGCTGATGTAATTACAGAGCAATTGAACATTATCTTTGAAAACTTGTGATTGGGAGAGGTCTCTGATGATTGGACAAAGGCAAATGTAGTGCCCATCTTAAAAAGGAAGAAAGAGAATCCAGGAAACTACAGACAAGTCAGCCTTACCTCAGTCCCTGGGATAGTCATGGTGGGGATCCTCAATGAATCCATTTTGAAGCACTTGGAAGAGAGGAAAGTGATCAAGACTAGTCAAGACCGATTCACCAAGATCAAATCAAGCCTGACCAACCTGATTGCCTTCTATTATGAGGAAACTGTCTCTGTGGATATGGGAAAGTCAGTGGATGTGATGTGCCTTGACTTCAGCAAAGCTTTTGATACTGTCTCTCATAGTATTCTTGCCAGCAAGTTAAGGAAGTATGGGTTGAACAAATGGACTGTAAAGTGGATAGAAAACTGGCTAGATCATTGGGCTCAGTGGGTAGTGATCAATGGCTTGATGTCTGGTTGGCAGTTGGTATCAAGCCGAGTGCCCCAAGGGTCGGTTCTGGGGCCAGTTTTGTTCAACATCTTTAATAACCTGGATGAGGGGATGGATTGCACCCTCAGCAAGTTCACAGATGACACTAAGCTAGGTAAAGAGGGTGCGGCTAGACTGCGGGGGGGTTTGGGATATCTCTGATATCCTGAAAAAACTCTGCCACATCCAGGGAATGCGTTTGCTCTTCCGGTTTTTTTTGCGGAAGAGCAAATGCGCTCTTTTGGAAGCCCCTGTATTCCTCGCTCTATGAGGAAGAAGAGGGCTTCCAAAAGAGGGTTTTGTCTGATATTTGGCCCAGTCTAGATGGGCCAAATGTCAGAAAAGGCTCTTCCGACAAAAGAATCAGAAAGGCATTTTGCGTACCTTTTTCCAACAAAAACTTGTAGT
Organism: Pelochelys cantorii; assembly: GCA_032595735.1. Lineage (NCBI taxonomy): Eukaryota > Metazoa > Chordata > Testudines > Trionychidae > Pelochelys > Pelochelys cantorii. Next base: position 39,921,759 of record CM064329.1, on the reverse strand, counting down.
CTAGCCGTACCTGTAGATACATTGGAGGGTAGGGATAGGGTCCAGAGTGACCTAGACAAATTGGATGATTGGGCCAGAAGAAATCTGATGAGGTTCTCGAGGACAAGTACAGAGTCTTACACTTGGGACAGAAGAATCCCAAACATTACTACAGGCTGTGGACCGACTGGCTGAACAGCAGTTCTGCAGACTGCTTGGGGATTACAGTGAATAAAAAGCTGGATATGAGTCAACAGTGTGCCCTTGAAGCCAAGAAGGCTAATAGCATATTCGGGTGCATTAGGAGAAGCATTCCCAGCAGATCTAGAGAAGTGATTATTCCCCTTATTCCAGATATGGCCTCACCAATGTTGAATAATTTCATCTAATTCTGGACCCCTGCCCCATTACAGAAAGGATGTGGATGCATTGGAGAGAGTTAAACAGAGGGCAACAAAAATGATTAGGGGGCTGGAGCACGTGACTTATAAGGAGAGGCTGAGGGATTTGGGTTTATTTAGTCTACGGAAGAGAAGAGTGGGGGGGATTTGATAGCAGCCTTCAACTTCCTGAAGGGGGTTCTGTTATGGATTCCCCAGCGGGGTTTGAGTCTGCACCCCAATTTATCCGCTTCGTGCTCGGTATTAGTTATATAGCATATTTAATTCCGCAGTTCACGGGTCACTCTGGGAGGAGATACTCCCTCACAAGGCTGGTTTTAGATCTCAGGTGGCTGGGGAAGGGGGTTCGGGCCCGCCCTCTCTCCGAACCCCGACCCAGGGCCCTAAGGTAGGGACCCCCATCCCTACCTAGCGGAGGGGGTTGTAACCCCTAAACTTCCCCGCTCACGGGATCCACGCCCCTGCCCTGGGCCACTTCTTCCCCAATGTCGCGTTCACGACTACCCGGGGGACCTGGGTTAAAAGCTCACCCAAGGGTCCCAGTACCGCTTGCTCCAGCTCCCGTCACCTCTGGTCTCCGGCCGTCTGCCTCCCCTCTAGCTCTTGGAGGCCCCTTTTTAAATTCCCCTCCTGGCTCTTTGTGATGATGTCCCCCACGATGTCATCAACAGGCGCCTCCTCATGGCTCTTTGTGATGACGTCCCCCATGACGTCATCACCAGGCGTCCCTTCCTGGTTCTTGGGGATGACGTCCCCAATGACGTCATCCCCGTGCACCCCCGGGGCCCGACGGGATGTCTCACCCGCTCTGCCGCTTGCCTGGGACTCCAACGCACCCCGAGTGGGGTGCCCCGTGACTCCTCGTCCCTGCTCCGCAATGCCCCCATCTCCCTGCTTCGGTGTTCGGGAGGGGGTTTCAGTGTGGGGTGGGGACGCCCCGTCACAGGTTCCAAAGAGGATGGAGAGTGGCTGTTCTCAGGAGTAATAGATGACAGAACAAGGAGCAATGGTCTCAAGTTACAGTGGGGGAGGTCTAGGTTGGATGTTAGGAAAAACTATTTCACTAGGAGGGGGGTGAAGCACTGGAATGGGTCACCTACGGAAGTGGTGGACTCTCCATTCCTAGAGGTTTTTAAATCCTGGCTGGAGAGTCTTGGCTGGGATGATTTAGTTGGGATTGATCCTCCTTTTAGCAGAGGGTTGGACTCAATGACCTACTGAGATTTCTTCTAGCCCTATGATTCTATGTACATCAGTGTTTGTGGAAACTACATATTAAATTCACATGGGAGAGTGTTTCCTTTAGCATTATTTCTGTACAACAGCTGGATCAGCTTGTACAGCAAATACTTATCTGATTTAATCAATAATAATTAATACTTATATTAACTCAATCATAATTAACTGCAGTTCACATTTCAAATATTGAGCATTGAACTCTTGAAGCAAAGTGCAAACTATACATTAGGCAAACTTTTAAATTAATTGGTTTTAAATAATAAATTTCAGGAAATTCCAGTGTATTTGTCGGTGTTCCAAGGGGGGGAAAAAAACTAAGCTCATCAGGTAAAATGTTCATGATGATTGGCTCAGTGCTAGCAACTTGTAACATAAGAAATGTGTGTTTAAGTGTACTATTTACAATAATCTGTATCCACCGTAGATCTAAAACCAATGGGAGACTTACATGTATCTCATTTTCACAAAATATTTTTAACCCAGCATGTAAGCTGAGTGCAAAACATTTCTAGACACACCAAGGACAGTAGATTTTAGACCTTGAGTTTTCTTTTTTCAATAATCTGTGTGAGACTGGGAAGTTGCTCAATAAGAGGATAAAGAAATGCGCTTTCACCTCCGAGTTCAAGTGCATTTTATGTGCTGTGATCTTATCTGAAATTAGTTTGATTAGTATCAGCATGAACTGCATAAACAAAAAGAAAAATACATCATGTGCCTTTACACGGCTGGGTACAACTGACAGTATCTGAGCCACAATGAAGAGTTACTGACGGAGAGTTAATATCGTTGCTGAGGTACTGTAAGGAAGTCAGTGTTTCAGCAAGACTCGTACACAGACTGTTTTCCATTTTCAGCAGTTGCTTTTTGCTCACAAGAACAAATCTACATTTTTATACTCTAAATTAAGGATGCTAATCGATTAATCGATGGAGTAGTCAATGGAATTTTGATTAGTCGATAAGGGGTGAAACTGCAGAGCTGCAGCAGGGTTAGCGCCCAGCCCTGGGAGCTAACCCCGTTGCAGCTCCTACCTGGCAGCTCTTATTACATTTTAAAAAGCAGAGGTGCAGTGTCTGGGACTTCACACGATCCGGGACCGCTGAGTCCCAGCTCATGCCCAATCCCCTGCTACACTTCTGCCTCTTTAGCCTCCCTCTCCCCCCCGCCCCGAGATGGTGCAGGGGAGGACCAGCTTTTAAAACAGCTCCCCGCAGCACCTGTTCCTGCTCCTCCCCCCATTCTGACAGAGGCAGTAAGGTCGGGGGGAGAAGTGACTAGTCAAGTAGTGACTTGACTACACAATGAGCCTAGGCTTATCGGGTAGTTGACTACTTGCTTACATCCCTACTATAAATGTTAATCTGGGGAGAAGGGTATTGTAAATTACACCTATGTTTTGTGCAGAGCAGAGTTTTTGGTCAGTTTTGCCTCATCTTTCCCTTAAATCCGTGTGCATCACAAATGGCACCAGATTCACAGTCCTGGGTTGTAAAGTCTAGAGTTTGTTCACAGGAGAACAGGTACAGAACCAGCAGCAGTTCAGGATTCCCTTCTCTGCTCTAACAATATGCCTTTGCTCTCTCAGCTAGCAGGACAGTATCTGGGAATGAGCTATTTGTTCAGAGTTTCATGCTTGTGTAAGGCTTGATGTAAAGTCAGTTGAAGTCAAAAGGAGTCTGCCCGTTGAGTTTGAGCTTTGAATGAGGCCCTCATTCCCAGGGCCACTGCTGAGATGGTACTGAGTATGCCAATACCACTACTGGTGGGGAGAATGTCTTCCCAATAGCTTATCTGCACAGGGATATTAGAACTTTATGTATTTGCATTGTGGCAGCTTCCAAAGGCCTCAAACAAGATGTGCTAGCTCTGTACTAACACAAAGGCATAGTCGCAGCTCCAAGAGTTTTGGAATTAATTTGCCGAACTGTGGTGCATCGGACACCAATGGCCTGAGAAGAGTGAGCTGATCTTGTGAGGCTGGCTCTGCAACCCACCTCCTTTTCTCCAGGCTCTAAATTGCTTCACTTTCTTCCCTAGTAGTAATTTAACCCAACACATGTGACTGAAGCTGTCATGGGGATAGAAGGGGAGGAGGAACAGAGACTAGGCCTGGAAGAGCTGGCCAGACACAGAGAGGAGCACAAGGTGCACACTTTGAAAGGGAAGTAGAGCTGCTACTGCAGGTGATATTCCCTGGTAGCACCAGGAGCCATTCTGAATGGTTCAGAATTCCTGGGTCTATGGGATCCCATGTACATCCAGGGCTAGTTTAATTCTTTGGGGGACCTAAGACAGTAGATTTTGTGAGGCCCCTAGTTTCCAGGGTGGGGTCAAAATGAGGCGTTCATTGTGCAGGAGGGGGCTGCGAGGGAGCTGGGATGCGGGGTCTGGGTGGGAGGTAGGGTTCAGGAGTGGGGTGGGAGGTAGGGTTCAGGAGCAGGGTTGGGGTATGTGATCTTGGAGGGAGAGAGTGGGAGGGAGCAGGAGATTGGGGCGCTTACCTGGTGCAGCTCCTGGGGGGAAACTCGTGGCTCCATGCAGCCCTGTGGTTGCAGACATCGCCTGCCACAGTTCCCATTAGTCGTGATTCCCAGCCAATGGGAGTGGTGGGAGTGCACCTGCAGGGAAACGCCACTAATGGTGATGCACGGGGCTCCAGCTGGGGCAGGGAGAGGGAGAACAGTAGGCACAGTTGCAGATGCATGGGCTCTAGTGGCTGCATCCCAGGGCCCTGAGCGGCAGCCCCTAAAGCTTCTCCCCTAATCCAGCACCGTGTACATCCCACTACAAAGCTTGTACCTGTAAGGCCTTGACATCATGGCGTTCTATATGCTTGGAAAGTGTCGCGTTCAGGTGCAAGTATGCTCCTTGTCTGGTAGCTTCATTGTAATTGCTGCTTCTCCACACCTTGAAGTAGTGGTTTGCAGCTTTTTTGTACAACATTTAGTTAGCATGTTGTAAGAACTACAAATAAATAAGAATTAATACTACCAAATGCTTTATGTAAAATAAATGGGCACACCCACATTTTGCAAATAAGATTGAGAAGACTACATATAAACACACCCAAAGCCAAAGAGCTTGCTGCTGTAAGTAGTGTCATCAGGTGCAATACTATTACTCCTAATAGTAAGTACATTAATAGCTGCTACTAAGAGCTTGCAGGATCGGGACTTACTGTGTTAACCCCACAGACCTGCACATTAACAATATACAATGGTATTTTGGGAATAAACTGTAAAGAATGTGATAAAAAAAAATCTGCTCTTGTGCAGACATATGGAACAGCTATTAGAGTAGAATTTAATCCTTTTCTCTGAGCCTTACTAAGGGCCTGATTGGAGTCTCATTTAAGTCATAGAAAGACTCAAGAGGACATAGTTCAGTGGACAGGATGCAGTATTGTAAGGCAAAATTCTATGGAGCCTTACACTCCATGAAATGCCACTGACTTCAGTGAGATTATACCAGAGGTGGGCAATAATTTTTGTGTGGGGGGGCACTCCAAGACTTTTGGAAAGTGGTCAAGGGGCTGCACTTTTCTGTGGAAGAGATGTGGGTTCTTGGATGGAGGTTGGGTGCAGAAGGGTGCATGGGGTAAGGGACAGGTGCAAGAGATGGTGTAGGGTGTGAGAAGGAATTTGGGTGGAGGAGGGGTTGTGACCTGGGCCAGGAGATTGGGGTGCAGGGTCTGGGAGGGTGTTTAGGTGCAGGAGAGGATTCTGGCTTGGGGATGGGGTGCAGGGTTAGGGTTATAGGGCCTGGGATGGAGTTATGACCTGGGGCAGGGGGTGCAGAGGGTTTGCATGGTGATCCGGGGGAGTTGGGGTACAGGAAGGGCAGGGGCGTCAGAGGCAGGCTCTGGCTTGGGGGCATTTATCTAAGCATCTCCCAGCCAGGAGCCCTGCAGTACCCCCAAGGCAGGCTGAGCTACCCTTCCTGCCACAGCCCCAGATCACTTTAAACTGTGGCTGTTCCCTCCATGTGGCTCTCAGCTCCAGGAGGGGGAAGAGGCTTGTGCTGCCCCCATCCCCCAGGCCAATCTCTCAGCTCCTATTGGCTAGAAACAGCGGATTGGGCTGGGGGTGGGGAGATCACACAAAGCCTCCCCCTCCCTGCAGAGTAGAGAGCCGCAAAGACTGCACTTTAAACTGTGGCAGCTGCATGCTCAAGGGTCCTGGCAGGGTGGTCCGCAGGCTGAATCTGATGGCTTGGCAGGCCAGATCCAGCCCCTGGTCTGTATTTTGCCCAGTCCTGGATTATACTTTGGTGTAAGGACCTCTGGATCAGGTCCTCTCTGCTTTATTTGGTTCGGTGTCTTTCCTTTATACAACTCTGCCATTGATGTACCCCTCTATTGTTTCACTGTCTCACTAACATCTTGACCTGGATTTCTGTTGTAGGGGGGCTTCTTTGCACAGAGCAGGATTATTCCAGTTTCTTCAAGGTTAAAACATTTCCTCTCTAACTCTCATCCACTGGCTGACTCTCAATTCCCAAGTGGCTCTTTGTGCCCACAGACCATAGCCAAAAATGTTTTAAAACAAAAATAACATCAAGAAGAGAGGGATCCCAGTAGCAGTTCTCCCTGTATATTCTTAGTGTGTCCCACTGACAGTGTCATGTGGAAGGGAAATTGTTCTATCAGTGACTGTTAGATTCATGACCCCACCACAACCTTGAATTGGCCTTTAGTTGTCGCTGATGGGAACTGAAGAACAGCTCCTGTCGACATGATTGCTGCTCTCCAATGAATCAGAACACGCAGGGCACAGAGCAGCACATTAAACTAGCAACAGAAATATATCATTGTACTTTTATATAGATGTATTGCTTTTGCCCAGGCATATAAATGATTGGGCTATCCACTTTTTTTTCCAAGGACTATAAATTAAAAATAAGATGAGGGTTTTGAAATTATGTTCCTTTTTAAAAAAGTGGGTAGCTATTTTAAGTCTACAGTAAAATATTTAAAGGTGATCTTAAAGTATGTGTATTTCACCATCGCTGTAAAAGAAATCTTTCCGCAGTTCTGACTCAGCTAAGTAATGTTTCACATGCTTATGTACTCAATTTGATTATACTGGGTTAATTTTATGCTAACCAGCAGCAGCTACTTTTTCTTTAAAAGAAGCTATTTAGAAATAGTTTTGAATTTTCTCTGTGTGAGTAGGTAGTTCTGAGAATCATGCTATATCCTCATGGGAGATTAAAGTTAAGACCATTTTCTTTAGTTTGGTGGTTTTTAAAATTGTAGAATATGTGCCTTATGTAATTTTTATGATTTAAAATATTTAATAAAATCAGATTATGTAGTTCTAATTTACCTTAACCAAAGGTCACTTTGACATAAAAGTTAGTTTGTACAGCGATGTAATTTAATGTGATACCTCAGAACTAAATGTTCAGTCGTTAAATTGTATTCAGGTTTTGTAGCCTTCTCTGCTCCTTGATTAAATCCTTTTAATTCTGTGATTAGTTCATTCCACGCATGTAAACTGAATGAAATACCTTGGATAATTTTCATAACCCTTGTATCTTTCAAACACCATGTAGTACCCAAAGTATGGCATTTTGTGGTCTGGCGTAACTGCTGAACTGCCTTCAGCCCCTGAATACTCCCTAGGACCCTTAGCCTCGCCTCTCGCAGGGGGAGAAACAAAAGGAGATAAAAGTCTTCACAGTATACCTCCAGGGACATAATAGAGCAGTCCCCCCCACCCAGTCTGAGAGCACCTGTGCTGCTAAGAGGGATGAAAGTCGTTAGCCAGCTTGATGCTCTCCTGTCAAGGAGAGAAACAATCCAGTGGTTGGTACCCTCCTTCCAGATGTCGAGGTATCGTTTAACAGTCTGCAATGACTAGGAATCACATGGTAAATTGCCTGCTATATGCAAAGGTTGCAGAACTCACAAGACCTCTAGACAAACTTACGAGTGGAGCTGGTCATCATACTTAAGGTGACGGGACAGACCCCTATTTAAAGAGACAATTCACTACTTTTTTTTTTAAAAATGGGCAAATTATCCCATATTGTCTGTCTCCCCCCTCCCATTAATAGCAGTGAGTCCTACTGCCAGGCAGGACCTGGCACTCGAGTTGCCTACCCAACAGCGGTGAGTGGGAGAGACCAGTGAATGATGGTGGAGGTGAGTGTGCAAATCTGGTGGTCGGGCAAAGCTGCAGGGTACAGGGCTTACTGCTCCCCCCTGCTGGTCTGTCAGGGCAGTCAGTGCTCCTCTTGGACAGCAGGGTGACCCTGCCCTCTTCCCCATTTCCAGCCAGCACTAGCTGCTTGCTGCAGTGGCTGGTGAGGACAGGCAGGCGGTGGTGGGTTTCATGTCACCTTTGCTGTTCACTCACGGGCCCTTTACACATTTCCCCTTTCACTGTCTTTTCCCTGCTGTGTGTGTTCAGCCCCCTCTACCCTGCTGCTCCTCCATTATCCCCCCAAGTGGGGTGCACCCCTCTCCCACCATTGTGTGGAGAATCAGCCCCTTATCAGATCATTCAGCTCACCAATAGCCTGGCTGGGAGGTTCTTCTCCCTCCGCCCCCCCCCCCGCCCCCTGCTGCTTCTGGCTGGGCTGGCACCCAGGGAAAACTCGGGACACTGGCTAGGAGGAGCCAAGCCCCTCCACCTCTCCGCTAAGCTCTGGAATGGCAGGGAGGAAGCTAATTCCAGCCGGTTTGCACCGTGACCATGCACGTGTCCAGGCATGTGTACTTACCATTCTCCTCATATGCTGCTCCCCCGTGTCCTGCCCGTAGGGAGTGTGGGGCTGCTCTCTCACCTAGGTACCTTCCCCCACTGAGCTACCTCTCTGGCCAGTTCACTAAAGCCCCTATGCCCAGGTTCCCCAGGCCCTGCTGTTCAATGCTTCCTTAGGGCTTAACTCCTTCCTTCCTGCGCTGTTACCAGGGCACAGAAGGCAGCTGGGTTATGTCAGTGGCCAGCAGCAACCTGGAGGTGTTAGCTGCATTTCTGTACTGTGCAGTCAGGGAGGGGAGAGATGGTGAAGGAGGGAAGAGAACCTCTGGAAAAGCACCCGTACACCCTCTTGTGCTGGAAGCAGCACCCATCCCTTCACTCGGGCAGTGGGTATAATTGGTGGGAAAAGGCACTGTTTTCTCAAACTGCCAGCCTGGCCCCACCCATACTCCACCCCCAGAGTGTTACTGCCCCCAAGCGCCCACCCTCCCCATGCTCCAGGACTTTGGGAGGCTGGGGCTGCATGCCGCCCACTCTCCCTGTGGTCCTGGGGGGGATGCTTGACTCCTGTGGGGGGCAAGGCCTGGGCAGAAGGAGCAGGGCTGGGGGTTTGCCAGCCTCCCTCCCTCACAGTGCTGAAAGGCTGCTGCTTGCAATGTTCTGGTGTGAACACCGACAGAATCTGGGGAAGGGAACCCGTGGCCCTGCGTGCCCCTCACATGTTGCCTTGTGAAGATGCAGCACTGGGTTCCAGGAGAGGCTGGTCTGTCCTGGGCGGGCCCAGGCAGGCCTGGAGGGTGGAGAGAACTGAGTAGGGAAGATTGGGTCACTCAGTCACTCAGCCCCCTATCCCCATGTCAGAGAGGAGCACAGGAATGGGTGTGTAATCTTTAAGATAAGAAAATAGAGTCCAGCTTCGCAGTATTTTTTTTTTAAACTGGGGCTCAGCCAACTGGATGTTAGTTTGAATGTTTGTACCGCATAATTCTGATTGCCATTGAACTTGCTCAAATACAAGTAATTTTACCAGGTGTCCTGTGTTGATTATAGGGGAATATGGTCACCCTAGCAGGGTCCATGTAGGTACCAAAATCATAGGCCACATGTAGGCTGCTAAATAACAGATTAAACCCCAGGACCTCCATAGTAGCATTCTCTAAAAGGCATACAGTTCCATGCAGAGGCAGGTAGGCAGAACCATAAGGTCTCAATGTGTGAATGAGACAATGGTGCAGGGAAGAAGGTTTTAGGTTTATTAGGAACTGGGAACTCTTTTGGGAAAAAAGGAGAAGGCTATGTCGGAAGGACGGGTTACACCTAAACTGAAACCGAACCAGATTCCTGACATGTAAAATTAAAAGCTAGAGGGGATTTTTTTTAAACTAAGGGTTGGTGTAAAGCCAGCAGGAGCAGAGGAGTGCATACTTGGGATAGCCATGACTCTCAGAGAAATTTATTAAAGGAGGAGCCCAATATGTTGGTATAGAGCAGGGGTCAGCAACCTTTCGGAAGTGGCATGTCACAATTTAACCCTCCTGCCTTGGGCTGTGCCGCGCTCCTGGGGGAAGGAAGGGACTCTCTTCCCCCCGCACGCCCTGTGGACCACCTGGGTCCATGCAAACCTTTCCATGGACTACCAGTTGCTAATGGAAACTCACTGTTAATTACGTAATTACGCCCGAGCCATTTTGCTAGTGTTACAGCTGGAGAGACTGGTTTAATTTAAACTATTAAACAGATTAAGCATTTTTAACTTTCTCATGTTAGTTTATCAAACTTTATTTTAAATAAAGTAAAATATTATGTCCAACATAGTTTCAATATTTTCTTTATTTATGGCAGGGGTGGGGAACCTTTTCTGGTCGGGGGTCACTGCCACACTGAAAAACCAGTTGGGGACCACACAAGTGAGAAGCAAAAAAACTCCTCCCAAAACCCCCCAACCCTCACTGTTGTAGCCCCCAACTGAGACACCTCTCTCCTCTGGTGCTCCAGCCCCCACAGGGTGAGGGGAAGGGACAGGAGGACTGAGGTTCAGGGCTTCTCACAGGCCAGAGTGGGATAGGGATGGGGGTGCATGATCTGGGTGGGAGGTGGGGTGCAGGACGGGGTGAAGAGGGCAGGGAGTTTGGTGGCAGGAGAGGGTGTGGGGTGGGGGTATAAGAGGGAGTTCGGGGATGGGAGGGGGTTGTGGGCGTAACACAGAAAGGTGAGAATGCAGGAGTAAAGGAAAGTGCAGCTTCTGCAAAGTGAAATTGTATCTCTCCCCCCCCATCTTCCCTCTGCTCCAGCCTCGCTCCCCTCAGCCCCATGATCCCTCCCCCAGCCTGATCCCCTGCATTGCCCCATGCCCCTCAGTGCAACCCCTGCCTCTCCCATCCTGTCCCTGCATCCTCCTTCACCCCACCTCCTGCCCCCACAACCCTGTGCCCCCAGCGCCCTCACCGGCAGGGCAGCAGCACTGGAGTGAGGAGAGGCGGGGGTAGGAGCAGCGGGAAGATGGGGGCAGGGGAGGGAAGGGAATAAAATTTCACTTTGCAGAAGCTGCACTTTCCTTTACTCCCCACGTCTTTGCCTCCCTCCCAACTAGCTATTTGGCTGCTTTCTCACCTTTTCTGCCGGGCCCAGCTCTTTGCCTGCAGGCTGTGGCTCTGGGGCTGGGGTGGGCAGAGCCTGGGGCTGCCCAGGGCTCACTCCAGCCTGGATGGGTGCAGCAGGGTGCTGGGAAAGGGGCTCCCCACTTCCCCCACTGCCTGCGGGGAGCATTGTGGTCCTGACGTGCCACGTGTGCTGGCCACCCAGTCCTGTCCTCTCCCCAAGCAGGAAGCAGAGCCAGGGATACACACACCTCTCCCATCCTCCCTGCTCCCAGCAGGAAGCTGCAGTTAGCGCTCCAGCCTGCAGCTGCATGGCTGAGGCTCGAGGCCACTGCGTGGGCTCCCCACTGCGCGCGGGGGAGGCTGCCAGTAAAAATTGGCTCGTGCTGCTCTCCTATAGAGCATAGGAAAGTACAGGTAAGAGTCTTTGCAGAAAAGTCAAATGTAACATTTTAAATAGAACACCAGAAGGCAAGCAATTGACTATTGATACAGTGTATACATGCTTCCATACAAATGCTAGAACTAGAGGGGCATGGAATGAGATGAGGTTATTGATATAATAGGCATTGTAGAAACTTGGCGGAATGAGGATAATCGTGTATTAGCACCTACAAAATATAAATGGATGACCGAGTAGATCACATTAGTGGGGGAGAGACGTTCTGTGACAAAGAAAACATCGGATCGAAGAAAGTAAAAATCTTTAAATGACACTTTTGTCTTTCCCCAATAGGATGATAGCAGTCGGAATACACTCTCAGCCACCTGATCCGGGTGACGACAGTGAGTGGGGTGCTGGCTCCTGGGTGTGGCAGGTTAGCACTCTGCATTGGCCACAGAGGCTCTTGGGAGTAGAGATCTGCAGCTCACAATATCTATCTGCAGATACCCACAGCTGCGGGATAGAAATGTGTATCTGCGCAGGACTCTACGCAGGGGCGATGTAGGTTCCGGTGTCTGCTCTGGCTATTGCAGTATTTCAGACAAGGAGAAACCACTTCAACAAGAGGAAGTGGGACCTGCTGTAAAATATCCTATGGTCAGAGCACTTACCTTGGATGTGGGACACTTGCGTCCAATCCCAAATCTGACAAGTGGGATTTTGAACTGAGATCCCACTCATCTTGGGTGAGTGTCCTCACTCCTCCTAATGATCTGCTTTAGGCTGAACTCCAGGAGAGGGTTTTTGACTGTGAATTCCAAGCAGAGGAAGGCACCTAATTTCCTTGGCAGGGCGGGACGTATCACACACACGCACTCTATGGCTAGATTAGGTGGCTTCCTGCTCAGTGTGACTCCCATTCTTAGGCCACTAATTCTTGCTGTGTATTGTACAGGAAGCCTGGATACTTAACTCAGGGCTGGACAGCCACGAGATAGCAAGGTCCTGAAAGAGTTGTGTGCTGTGTACAATCCCTCCCTCTTTGGATCAAGTCCTAAGGGCTCAATCATGAGCTGCCACATGTGGGGGATGGGGGGCAATGGGGCAATGCTAAGGTACCATCCCTGCAATGCAAAGGCTAGAACAGAGAGGACATAACGTACATCCGCGATAGGCCTGGCACTGGAGCAAGAGGGAAATTGGGACTTAATTGTCATGGTGAATCATTTCAATCTCTGGTCTGTTCCTGGAGTAGCACAGTTACATGCTGTCCATTGATCGGTGCTCATAGTAACTCCACAATCTAGATTTAAGAGCGAAGAAAAGCTTATCGGAGCACCCACCAATGAAAATGGTGGTTCTTCTCCATGGTATACAGGTTGGACCTCCCTGGTCCAGCACCCTCATAACCCGACCAGTCCCGGATGAGGGATTTTGCCTGACCAGGGGAGGTCATATCTGTCCCTCTTGCTACTGCCTCCCCCCCAGCCCTGGACCAGCCAACAACCTCCTGACTGGTTTCCCTCCCTCCCCTGCCAGCCCCACTGTCCTGCTGTCTCCCTTCCCCCTCCCCTGCTAAGCCAGGCAACCCAGCTCAGTTCCCTGTGCTACAGGCAGCCCCACTGGGTTGTACTGTGCAACCAGCCTTCCACGGGGACACTCTGATCGTGGAACATCCATGGTCCTACTGGACCACAGATGTTGCCGGACCAGGGAGTCCTGGATAACAGAGGTTCAGCCTGTACTTTCATGGGAAAAAGTTAACAATTTAGGCTCTTGAGATGGGGCAAGCACAGACACTTAAAGTCATTATTGCTAGTTACTCTGCTTTGTGCCTAGAACTGTTTACATTGAATCACAACCCAAATAAATCTTACTGTTGATCTCAGCATGATCAAGTTTGTTGTTTGCAGTCTTGTAACCACTCAGACAAATACACTAACTTCAAAAAAATAAGCACAACTGACGTATTTTAAGTTTAACCGGTGTTTGAAGGACATGTGGAAAGTCATTATAGAAAAGTACTAACTTTTCTGGAAATAAATTAGTTTTCTGACTCCTGAAACAGTCAGCCCAGACAGTAGATTGTTTTATGGCCTAACTCTGGCATGCTGTTGACTTACTGAGGTTATGAATGCTTATGATTTTATTTAAGGTTTAGGTTTATCATGAGATCTTGAGATTGCGGGGGAGGGGGGAGAATCTTGAAATGTCCTAGCCTGATCCACTCAACCATTCATTCAGAAGCTCACATGAAGGGGAAGATTGACAAATTTCTGATATCAAGCCCAGCTGTTGGAACAACACAGGATAATAGCCGTCCTTGTCAAATGCACCAATTAATTCACCAAACTGTCAATGTTGGTATAATTGATAGGCTGAACAATCTGGCTGAGCAATGAAAGTCAAAAGTATTGCTAACACCATTCCATCCCCTAACAGATCTCCTAGTATAACCCAACGGGTCAGTACGCTGGAAAAATAAATAAAATATCTGCAAATTTAAATAAAGGTTTTAGATGGATATTTTTGGGGGTGGAATGGATGTGAGGGAAAATAATACAGAAACTGAAGAATCCTCTAGAGAGAACGTTACACAAATATTTTAAAGTGGAATAGGAAAATAGAATTAAACACTTCATTGCAAATATATGTGTAAGGTCTTTATTATGAGATATTAGTAAAAGGAAACATAGCTGTAGATCTTGAGCTGTAGCTTGTGAATGACACTTTCAACTAAACACCCTATTAGCATTCTCATTTATCTGATCCAGAAATGTATTTGATCAGAAGTTGTCTGTTTTAAAATGTGTGTGAATATTTCTTGATATTAGGTGTTTTTATTATGCTACATTTACCTTGATTTCTGTGCCATCTGACCCATTTTCAACAGATCTCTCTTTATGAACAATGAAACAGGATGAACCTCTCTAATCTGGCACCCTCGGGATCTGACCAGTGCCAAACCAGAGAATTTGCCGAACCATGGGAGGTCAATGTTGTCTAGCAGCATTATCAACACTTTTGCTGCTTGCTGGGCTCTTAGAAGACATTTAGGGCTAAATTAGATCTAAATAATAGCACAGAACACTGAGAGGCAGGACTGGGGGCTGTAAACAAACTTTATGGGACCACGCAAAACTAGGCCATATCCATGATAAGTGGACATCTGGCTAATTAAAATCATGCCAGACCATGGGTGTTGCATGACTGGAGAGGTTCAACCTGAAGTAATCTTTTGGATTACTGTCCAGAATGACTTAATCTCATTAAAAGGGAAACCAGATTGTCTTGATGACTGTAAAGTTTGGAGCATTTTTTGTGGTTGCAAAGGGACACAGTCAAGATCATTCGTCATAAAATTAGACCTGCATATTTGTTTTGGTTTACAGCTGGGTGTACGTGCCACCATTCCGTCTGCCCTGCCTTTTGGAAAGGTAGTGTGGGCTTGATTTCAGGGTTCTTGTAAATTTCAATCGGCAACATGCACATTCTTATCAAATTTCCCACTGAGGACTCAACCCAAGTAGTTGTAGTAAGAATGAGATGTGGAAATCCTTTCCTTAAGCTCGTGGGGGGAGCGGGAGGAATCTAATGCTTTTTCGTGGAAGCGCCTTCTGCCTCATACCACAATAGGCCTGGGCATTCCTAATGAGGCCCTGCTAGGTGGAGTGGAGGCAGCTAGGGGAAGATCTGACCCCATACTGTGCCCCACCATACAACCAAACTGTGCTAATTGGAGCTGCTCTGAAACTGAGCTCCGTGCCATGCCGAAAGTTTGTCTGTCTGCCTGACTGCCAGGGATTTAGGTTCCTACATTCCTCTTCAAACAGCTGCTTCTGCAGGGTCTGTGAAGCTGCGGGAATGCAGGTGAACTTGCCCCTGAATGTATCTTGACTCCTCAGTGGCATTTAAATAAATGGACCTAACTGATAGCTCTTCATGATAAAGCCCAGGTGGTAAAATTCAGCCCTGTGGTAGCTCCTTTCACTTGCGCAGAGTTCCAGCCAGGCTGTGTATGGCTCAGATGCTCTAATTCCAAGCCAGACCGTGTCCCTGCAAGGAGTTTTCTACACATGCTCTAAGAACAATTCCAAAACAGGAAAACCGAGCTTTAAGAGATTGAAGACAATATTTCAAAGAGAAGAGTCATAATAATATCAGTGCCTCTCTGAGTTCAAGAAATAATTGGAGGACACTCCAACCACTGGCAGGGTTGAGCAATGCAAGTAAAAAGGCCTCCATATGATGAGTAGCTCTGCTTTCCTACTTCCTAGGGTTTATGTACTTATGGATGTATTTAAGACTTGGTGATCAAAAGGCTACAAATGGTGATTGTATTAATGATTTCAGCCTCACCTCTTAATCCCGGGAGAGCACTAGAAATTTTCAATGTGGTCTTAATCTTCTGACACATTTTATTAAGAGCTAAATTAAGTTCTGTTGCTTTATGATATGAAGTCTACAGCAGCATGTATTTGTAGCTCTGAGCTAAATTTCTGCTGAGAATTGTTAGATCTTCCTGTGATGGTTCTCAGGGTGCACAGGCTTGAGAGTCACTTGGTTACCTCAGCCTGCAGCAAGAGGGAGAATTGTTTGTGTTGTGTTGGGTGCCAGTTCCCTGATACCTCCAGCCCAAGCACTCTTCTGTGGGCTAAGCCAGCCCTTTCTTTGTCTTGCAGGTTAACAAAAGTGCACTCCACTCTTTGTGTTTTTTAAGTGTTATCCACTGAGCAGTCACAGAAATGCCAGGTTTGCTATCCGCTGGAGGACACTGTACACACCAGTCTGTCTGATTCGTCTGGGGATTAATTCCTTGTATGGCACCACAGAACTGATGATTTCCCCTCTATAAATAGATAATGTTTATTATGCAAGAGATAGTAAATAAGGAAACTTTTAAGTGAACCTAGGGAAAAGTCATTTCCCCCCCGCTGTTGTACTCTTCTTGTTAAATCTGTGCTTCATCTTCATCTACCTCAGATTGATGACTATCAACAAAACAGTACTCAGCTTATATTTCAACAAGAGGATGGATAAATATCTCCTGTTTTTGCAGGAAATCAGTTTTTCACCTTGATATCAATTATTAGAACATAACAGTCAGCATGGATTTGTCAAGAACAAATTATGTCAAATCAACCTGATGACTTTTTATCCTATCAAAGACAGCTTTGTGGATAAGGGGGAAGCAGTAGATGTGGTGTATCTAGATGATCTTCTTATCAATAAACTAGGGAAATACAACATAGATGGGGCTACTATAAGGTGGGTGCATAACTGGCTGGATAACCATTCTCAGAGATTTGTTATCAATAGTTGGCTGTCATGCTGGAAGGTCATAACAAGTGGGGTTCCTCAGGCATCAGTTTTGTGACTGGTTCTGTTCAATATCTTCATCAATTTTAGATGAGGGCATAGATAGTGTGCAAATGATACCAAGCTAGGAGGGGTTGCAAGTGTTTTGGAGGATTGGGTCATATTTCAGAATGATCTGAACAAACTGGAAAAATGGTCTGAGGTAAATAGGATGAAGTTCAGTAAGAACAAATGTGAAGTGTTCCACTTAGGGAGGAACAATCAGTCTCACACATACAGAATGGGAAGTGACTATCTAGGAAGGAATACTACAGAAAGGAATCTAGGGTCACCAAAAAACAAAAAACCCCAAACATGATTCTGGGATGCATTAACAGGAGTGTTGTGAAGAAGACATGAGAAGTAATTTTTCCCCTCTACTCTGCATTGATTAGGCCTCAACTGAAGTATTATGCCCAGTTCTGGGCATCACATTTCAGGCAAGATATGGTGAAGCTGGAGAAAGTCCAGAGAAGAACAAAAAAAAAATGATTAAAAGTCTAGAAAACATGACCTATGAGGGAAGACAAAGCATTGGTTTGATATAGAAAAGACAAGATTGGGAGGGGACATAACATCCTTTTAGGTACTTGAAAAGCTGTTAAAAGGAGAAGGGAGAAAAAATTATTCTCCTTAACAATTGATGATAGGACAAGAAGTATGGTCCCTTCCCTCAGGCCCCCACCTGTCCCTTCTGGTCTTTGCTTCACTCAGACCTCCCCCTCTTTTATGCCCCAGTGCCTCCTGTACACCATGGAACAGCTGATTGTGGTGGGAGAGACAAGGAGGAGCTGATCAGCAGGGCTGGCCAACAGGAGGAAGACTGGAGAGGAGGGGAAGGAGCTGAGCTGCAGGACAACTGGTGGGTGCTGAGCACCCACTGTTTTTTATCTGAGTGCTCTGGGTCGATGGAGTCAGGATCTATGGTCTCAGGTACTTGATTGGCTGGTTCTTGTTCACATGCTCAGGGTCTAACTGATTGCCAGATATGGGATCAGGAAGGATATGGGGTCAAGAAGGAATTTCCCCCAATTTTAAGATTGGCAGTGACCTTGGGGGTAGGCCAGGTGAGTTGCTAGATGACATAGGTATCTATCACTCCACCATTTCCCCGCCATTGCAGGGGTCTTGAGCACTCTCGTACTTCAGTTCCTCCCATTCTCCATTATTGGCACATAATACTGTAGTTTCCTGTAGGGTGTATGGTCTAATTTCAGTTGTGTGGGTTCTGCGTGGTGTTGGTGGCCTGTGAGATCTCCTATATGTACACATATATGTCAGACCTGAAGATCATTCAGGGGTCCCTTCAGACCTAGGACTCAATTGATTTCCCACGTGAGCTTGAGCAAGTCATTTGGGCTTAAACTATGAAAATTGTCCCTTCAGATCCCACACAGAAGGGAAACCACATTTCCTTTTTTTTTTTTTCTTTTCAATAGGGTGCACAGTGTCGTATATGGTTAGAAGAGGATAGGGGGACAGGTTGCCAGACCTAAAATGACAACCTCTGTTTCAGCTCATGCGCCCATGAGCACAAGGCAGAGCAGAGAGTCAGCACAGAGATATAGTGCTGGATTCCAGGATTCTTGTCAATGTCAATAGGTAACAGGTGCAGCACATGGGTTCTTGTGTTAAGGGGCAAATTCTTGAAAGCCGTTCGGGTGGCAAAGCAAGGGTCCCATAGTCCATCCAACCTTTGCATTCCTAACCTTCCCATAGTCTGCACATGCTCTTGCATATGCTCTTCGCTCTATGCCAGGCAAGAGAATACCCTCCTTATGCAAGGCCACTGGAATTCAGTCGCCTCCCTTCCTCAGCAAAATTAACTGGTTCATCTGCTTGCAGAATCTTCAAGTGGCAAGGATGGAGGGGTTTTTGTTTGTTTTTTTTCCGCTAAGTGCTCATAGAATCTGGCTTCCAGAGTTGTTGAACATCATCTTAAATGGGAGCTGAGTGGTCAGCACCTCCAGAATCTGAGCTATAGGCCCCCCAAATTTGAGACCCCCTTTAGGAAAATTTGGGCCTTAATTTTGCGCTTCAGTTTGTTTTCTGTAAAGTGAGGATGGTGATGGTTCTTCAGAGATATTATGAGGCCACATTAATCTATATTTGAGACCCTTAGATTGAAAATGCAGTGGCAATTCTAAGTACAGTAAAACCTTTGTTATCCGGCATTCTGTTAAACAGAAAACTTTAACCATCATTGCCTCCAGCCACAATACTGTCACATCTTCAGGCGCACAGGCCTGGCTTGGTTTACCATGATTGGCTTAATTTTTTATTTAAGAAGTACTAATCATCTTTAACTTCAAAATAGAAATGTGAGACTAACTGGCTCACACTACAAAACTACCAATATTAAAAACTTGAGTTTTACTATGATTGTCCATTGGGTTTTCCTAGGTCAGATAAGCGGAATTTTTAGGTAACAGGACGCCCTAATCCCCGAGCATGCTGGATAATACAGGTTTTACTGTATTATTATTATATTATATTTGCCCGAGGTGCTGGTATATTGCTACCTGGAATGTAGAAGGTACACTGACTGATTTTATTTCTTACAACAAATCTAGAGTATTTCATAGATGGGGAAATAGATCCTTACACATCACTGGAGTTAGCCGGTTCCCTGTTTATGCTAAACTATGTGGTAATATGTGAATATGTGGTGGCCATCAGAAAATGCAAGGTTTAAGAGCATCCTACAGAGAACAGATCCATAAATCCTCATGGTGATGAATGGTCGGCCGTTTCATTTGAGTTCTTCCTGCTGCAGAAATTAAACACCTTTTCAAGGGTGTAAGTCAGAGGAAAGACTGAGAGAGGATTTTATCACATTAGCAGTTAGTTCTCTAATATAAAGTGAATATTCATTGCAGGCAGTTGGAAGCGGAGCATCAGTGATGCATCCAGGCCACAGAAAGGAGGCATGGAGAGAGACTGGGTTATGTTCTTGGCAGAAGACTGAGGGTACTGTGATGTGCTTTTTTTTTTTTTTTTGAGCAAGGTGGAAGATGTGACGTTTCCCACTGGAGATGGACTGTAATTTAATAATCCCAGATGCAGACTGAGGATGATATGATACTTCCAGCTGGTAGCCAAGCTCTGCCATTTCTACATGTAGCTCCTTTATCCAGAGGCAAGGAGCAGGAATAAAGCAGCTGCCATAGGCGTGCGCATGGGGTGTGCCCAGTGTGCCCAGGCACACCCTAATGTCTCAAAAAAAAGTGGCTTTGCATTTTAATTTAATCGCATGATACGCTCTTTTAAGTAAAGTTTAGTTGTTAATTTAAAAAAAATTAAGTTTAGTTAAGTTTTAGTTTCTTTAGTTTGTTTGATGAATAAAAATGACCTTTATGATTGAGTATTCAATAAATGTTCACCTTTAAAAAAAAAATAAATAAAATTCCCTGGGTGCACACTCTAATGAAATGTGCTGCACATGCCTATGGTAGCTGCTCTCTTAGAAGATGAGCTTTTTGGCAAATAACACACACATTCAGAATCCCCCTAATCTTAAACTTTATTGCTCTAGATAACAGGTTTTAGCAGCATCAACAGTCTGTTGAAATACAGAATTGTTTCAGCTCATGAAGCACCTGTCATGTCAGTCATTCAAAGCCATGTATTCAACCACACAAAATAGTGGCCATGTTAGTCACACTAACACTGTTGTTAAGGCAAAAACAAATTCAGGACATCCTCCCTGTGGGTTTAGGGGTGGTCTCTGAGCTCACGTTTGGCAAGAGGCTGAAAGGGCATAAACGCACCTGTAGCTAAGAGAATAAGGATTCTGTAATGTGAAACAGGCTTCAAAGAGTTGAAGCCTGTTATTCCAGTTCTGAAACAACTCTCACTGGCCTAATATTTATGCGGTGAAGGGAAATAATTGGTGGTTCTTTTATTATATCTTCCATAAATATGACTGATAGCAAGTCATTTCCACCTTAAAATTAATTGTGGTTATCTGGGCACTGTTCAGCTAAAGGTGGCCATTAACAGCTGATGTGTTTGCAATGGGGAAATATTGGCCTGATGTTGCAGATCTTATTATTATTGTTATTATTATTAGTATTAGACAATCTTTCTATTAAGTGGCCACCATTCTTCTCAGTCTGTCATGGGACTTTCAACTTGTCACTGCTGCACACGTGCCAACCCGGACACCCCCACCAGCTCCTGCAGGCGTGCTCTGCCGCCCAGTTCAGTGCTGCACCACACAGCTCCACTGCTGCTGCCCCCCCCGCTGGCCTGACCGCAAGAGCCGTCGCAGGTGAGCCTCCCTCCTCCCTTGTGGAGGAGGGAGCTGGTTGCGTGGTAATGCAGGTAAGAATGCGCCGCAAGCAGACCTCCGTCTTGCCATAGGCATGCCCCAGCCCATAATACTCCTGCCCCTTGGGGGAGACCTGCATGGCCGCCACCGGCTGCCCCACCAGCCCAGTGCTCTCCCCCAGCTGGCGATTCTCCCCAGCCTGTCCAGAGCATCCCCTGCCCGCCCCCCCCCCCACACACATTTTTTGTATGAGTGATCCTAACACCAGTGAGTAATTAGAGCTGGTGAGAATTTTTCCAAAAAAAGGTCATTTAGCTGAAAAATGGACCCTTTTTTTTTCCCCCCACAAGGAAAATTTTCACACCAAAAACTATCAGTATTTTTAAAATTGCACATTTTTTACAATGTTTATATCACTATTTACATAGGTTTTGGTCAATGTCAACAACCCAGTAAATAAAAATGTAGAAAAGGGTTCATTTAGAATAGAGTTAAAAAAAAAAGTTGATGGTTTTTGATTTTGGGTTGATTTTTTTTTTTTTTTTTTTTTTGTGGACCAGCTCTTCTGGTATTCACAATGCCTATCACAGTGTATGGCGAGAGCTCTAGAAGACAGCCAATAGGACTGTTTGCAGGAATAAGGATTACTCATGCAGGACCAGGATCCGTATCAGAATCAAATAGGTCTATCTTTAACTCTCTTATGATCCTAAAGCTAAACACTAGGTGAGGTCCTGGCACCACTGAAATCAATAGGAATTTGCCATTGACTTAATTACAAGATTTCACCTTTTGAAATTAGGCCTTCAGTATTATTGGAGTTTCTCTTTAAAAAAGGGAAAGTGTATTTTGACTTGCAAAGGTACAAGACTTTAAAGAGTTTGAGCAAAATAAGCAGAAGGGGTGATAAAGTTTCCTTTGTCTCTTGCTCTAAAGATGGGAGACGTTAAACATGAAGCTGGAAAGCAGTGCTAGTCAAGCTTTCTAATTTGGCTGCCTAGTGAAAAGAAGTGAGAAAAGGAGGAAACCTAAAACAGGAGCTTAATGCTATCCCAGGAGGACTTTAAAAGAAAAGGTTTCAAGTGTGACTCATCTTGTCTGATTTATCTCTAGAAATGGAGCTCCAAAGCTTTTGATTAGGAAGTTTCGTTTTCAGCTAGTTTGATCAGCATTTTGTTTTGCTGGACTGGTAGTCCCTTCTTCAATCAGTTCCACTTCCTCTGGTAGACATGACCAAAATACCTCAGCTTCCTTTGCTATGGCATATTGATTTTTTTGTGTGTGTCTTTTTCCCTAAGGAATCAATTGCACTAGAAATTAAGAACAATCCAATCTTTTAATAGAGCTTCTTCAATACAACAAAGTTTGGCTGTTTCATGTTGAAGTTCATGATCATTATTTACTCTGACAGCAGCCTTGCAGGTTTGCTGAAAGCCCCATCAGCTGGTACAGAGCAGATTAGATTCCGATGCCCTTACATCACTGTATGTATGACTTACAATGTGCAGAGTTGTGTGATTGTGACCACATCCATTTTGTGCTGTTTTCCAAAATTTGATTTCAAAGCTTGTTGAGAGTTTTAGCATTTTATTCCTCAGCAAATAAGACAATGCTGCCTGGATAGGACTGGTAGCGTGTGTAGTGGTACGGTAGCCGGGTTGGTTCCACAATGTTGTAGAGAGAAGGTGAGCGGGGCCGCTCCTCGCAGGAACCAGTGTCTCCCGCCAGCATCCTCCCAGCCATGGAACTGTAGCACCTCCTAGCCCCGCCCTCCACAGGCTGTATCATCCCAGGGGGAGACACTGCTGCATAGAAGTGGGTGGGAGAGCAGGGGGTGATACAGCCTCATGGCTGAGAGGAGCCACCAGTGCGGGATGCTGGCTCCTGCAAGCAGCGACCCTTATGGTTTTTCTCCTTTCACCTCTGTGGTTCCTGGTGCTTCGCAGGTACCGATTTCTGTCTGCGGAAATCCGCATCTGCGCACAGAAATTTGTATCCACACAGGGCTCAAGGCATAAGCATCTGCGCTACGCCCAGCTTTTCTTCAGCTCAAAACCTTGTGTCTCTCACCAAACAGAAGTTGGCCCAATAAAAGATATTGCCTGTTTACTTTCTCTTACTGGAATGAGTAGTGTCTCTTTATCTCAGCTAAGTAACTGATCTTGCTCCTTTAGAAGTGAATGACAAAACTCCCATTGACTTAAACTGAGGCGGGATTATGACCTTAATTGTTACTAGGGGGCTGTGCCCCCTGCTCGCTGGGCTCGCCAACCCCCCTCTTGCAGGGGGTAGGCAACTCTGGCTCTCCCCCCAGCCACCAGGGAGGGCCAGGCTGTGACCCCACCAGCCCAGGCCCCTCCCCCCTCTGCCAGCCCGGGCACTACCTTCCTCTCTCCCCCCACCAGCTCGAGCCCCTTCTCCCTTCCCCACTGCATCAGCGTGGACCTCGTTCTCCCTCCTCCCCCAGCCATGTAAGCCCGGGCCCTCCTTTTCCCTGCTCCCCCCAGCCCAGACCTCTTCTCCTCCCTTTTCCTCCCACCTCCCGCAAAGCCAGGGTCCCTTCTCTCCCTCCGCCCCCTACAGTGAGGCACAGATAGTGCCTTGTGCACACGGTGCTCCAGGGCACTGCAGCCTGCTGAGGGGGGGAAAGCAGCAGCACGGAGGGCGCTGTCCCGACTCTCCCCTGTGCAGTCCCACCTGTGCTGCTTACCGCCCCAGCCCTGCCCACAGAGCCCAGGGCCGCCCATCCGCCCGCTGGGAGTCGAAGGGGAGGAGCAGACCGGTCAGTGCAGCGTCTCCCTGGGCAGCTCAGGGGTGCTCTGGCAGCCACAATAAGGGCAGCCGCTGGGAAGGGGGTGAGTCTCCGTGGGGGCAGCCGGACTCTGGGCAGTTGGGCACTGCACTCCAGCTCCCCAAGAGCCTGGTGGCAGGGAACCCCCAAGAGCCCCCTGCTGACACACAAACCCAGCTTGGAGCCCTGCTCCTAGCACCTGTCCCCAGGCTGCTGTTGTGAGCACCGTACCCTCCCTCCCCCCTCGGGCTGTCATGGCTGCCATGTGGCGTCTGCCAGCTACTGTGCCATGTTTCTTGGCGTTGAAAGCCCTGTGGGGTGGAGGTGGAGGAAGGGGAGTAGAGGCTTGGTTTAAAATAGCAATTCCAAGTGGTGAAGGGGAGGAGCGAGGTCGGGCTCGAGAGGGGGAGAGGAGATATGGAGGAGGCAGGCGGAGTGCAGAGTGACGTGATGATGTCACTCTGTTGTCCCACAGGAAAAGCTTTTTTTAATATATAGAGGGATATTCTAGGTCCAGCAGTACCCAAACACTCGTAATCTACTCTGCATCCTTTCAGTGTGTTCTAAGAGCAGGCCTGGAGAATTACATACTCATTTTATTTCCTTGTCAACCTGTCTTAATTATGGCGTTGTTTTATAACTAAACACTATCCAGCACATGGAAGACTTACAACAATTTGTTATGTCAGGAGGCTCGGTGTGAACATGAAACAAGACTTCACTTTTGGCTGAAGTGTCTTCCTTCAAACTGTGGGAGACAAGTTCTCTGGATGCAATTATGTGAATGTAAAAATTAATGTTTTACAGTTTTCTAAAAATTATGGACCAGATCTGCAGCTGGTATAAATATATGAGGTGCCTTTGACTTTTGTGGTGCAATGCAAAGTTATACCTGCTGAGAATCTGGACCTAAAAGTGGATTGAGTATTCAAGCATGGAAAAAATGAGGAGCAGGGTCATTGTGTGGCTTAGTCAAATTATGTCTCTAAATGTTTAGAGATTCTCGGATTAAAAGGTGCTCATGGAACTGCAAAGTATATTTGCAAATGCAAAGAAAATTGGCATGAATAGACACAGTGACCACTATTAAATAAACCCACTATTTGCCAACAGTTACTATACAGTGGTAAGGAAGGTTTTTTCTTATACTAAGAATAGGAAATTACTGATGTGAGTGCTGCCATATATGCAGTAAAACATTTGAGGTTGAAGTGTTAATCGTATACAGGGCATCCCCTCTATAAGTTGCCCTGGTATACATCTGTTCCGCACTAAAGTTGCTGACACTTGTAGGAACTGATGCATTGTAAGTCCTCCCATTCCCCACTCTTAATTTGCGCAAAAAAACCAAAACAATTTGCGCAAATGGAAGTCAGTCGGGGGGGAAAAATTCCCCACTTTAAATTGAAACAAAAGACAGTCTTTAAAGTGCTGCATAGTCCTAACAAGACGGTTTATTAGGTGATGAGCTTTCGTGGGCCAGACCCACTTCCACAATTTGATCTGAGGAAGTGGGTCTGGCCCACGAAAGCTCATCACCTAATAAACCATCTTGTTAGTCTTTAAAGTGCTGCATAGTCCTGTCTTTTGTTTCAGCTAGACCAGACTAACTCAGCTACATCTCTATTACTATTCCACTTCAAGTTGTTTTGCTAGAAGTCCAAGTTGTTTGGAACGTGTCTTGGACTTATAGTGAGGTAGTGCTTTTTCAAATCAATTCAATTTCTTCCCCAGGGGAGCAATCCCTTCAGTCCCATTTCTTCAAAATGATGTTGTCTATTCTGGAAAAGCTTTACCCTCGAATGCTCTCCACTCTGGGCGTGGCTTTGAGAGAGAGAGAGAGTCTATTGGAATGGGAATGTTGGGGGCATGTACTACTTACACATTACAGCTGTTTTCCTTAAGAAGACTGTAAGGCTATACTGCGCTACCACACACACAGTAATTTCATTCTCAGACCTTACTTCATATAAAGTGCCCAGTGAGACATTCTGCCAGGGCTAAAAGGCTTTCTGTTGTCTGCTGCGAGGTTACTCTCTATGTAGTAGTTTTCAGTGCGTGTTTTATTGCTTTAAAATGTAGGAACAGCTGCCCTGTATCACACTCCTTCAATAATCCCCAATCAGAGGTCTGGATACAGAAACCCGTTTCCTGACTTGCCTAAAAGAAAATTTTAAACAACCTGGTTTTCATTCTTAAGACTTTGCAAGTGAGGTGGGAGGAAATCTGCTATTAAAAACAAAACAATATGCAACCAGGAGAAAACTTTCATACTGATGCAGTTTCACTTCACAGAGGAATGACATGCATTAAAGTAATCTAATTTCATACTTTGATTTACTACGTTGACCCTGGCAGCTGCTCAAGTGGTGGAAGAGGTGTCCAATGGCTTCTGCATGAGATGGGGGCTCAGTTATTTCTAGGTTTTGCCCAGGCTTGCTATGACTGTGGGCGAGTCAGTTAACTTTCCCTGCATCAGTTTACCCATCCTTAGGCTTGATATAAAAAAAACTTACCTACCTCAGTGGGGCTCTCTGAGGCTTATCATTTGATTAATAGCTCTGAGATCCATGGGGTGGGGAGAGAAGCAGAAGAGAAATGCAAAGTAGTGCTACTGTCCTAGTAATATTTTCTTGCAGTGTGACTAGGCACAAAAACCAATGAATTAAACTTACTTCTAAAAAAACAAATATATGCATGTGATATTGTTCTGTCTCTTTAAGACTGTCCAGGTTCCAAAGGAGTTCATGACATAATACCAAATACTGTATGTTTCTCTAATACTGAACTCTTGGTGACCCTCGCCAATAATAATTGCTTTAGCATAGCTTGACAATAACAGCAAGAAACCCTTTCAAAATAAGCACTAGTTTTAAATATATTTTAACCTCTGAGACCTACAGTTTGTTCTTGATATGTATATCTCCAGTGCTGGTCTTTGATTAATCATGCAGTCCCAAGTAATTGGAAAAAATCGTTTTCTAAACGTTTTTAAATGTCTTGTGCTTCAGGTGTCTAAACTGGCAGGGAGGCAGCCAGCCATCAAAAGTAGGTTGCCCTTAAAGGGACCTAACTTGCATGTGTCTTGGCCAGAATCCTGTTTCATCTATACCAGTGTAAATCTCGAGTATCTCTATTGAAGTCCGTGGAATAAATCCTGTTTTTGACTAGTGGACCAGATTCAACCTAATTCCTCGGTGGAGATCAGTTAATTTAATATGCATTGATAGTAATTTACATTTATAGAGCACAAACGGATACAGTGTTTCAATAAGTATCTGTTTGTATTGTAGTGTGTGTGTATGTATATATATGTATGGGCGTGCGTGTGCACAACACACACACACACACTCACTCTCTCTCTCTCTCTCTGACAGCCAGAGGGGTGGAAGAATAAACCAGTCATTGCAGAGCAACTGGAGGGGGAAACCTCTGCCCTTATAAAAAGGTGCTGTAGGGAGAGCCCTCTCAGTCCGGTTTTGGTCAATTTCCCAACCAGAAAGTTTTAAAATTGGTCCTTTTTGTGAGAGGTCATTGAGTTGTAGCTGTCAGGGTCCCAACCCCAAAAGGGATTGTGTGTGGTGGTGGTGGGAGGTGTGTGTGTCATAGAGCTGTTATGCGGGGATTGCCACCCTCATTTCTGTGCTGCCTTGAGCTCTGAAGGTGGCAGTTGCAGAAGTTCTTGCAGCTGAAGGAGGGTCCTGAATTTCTGCTGGAAGCACCCCAGCCAGGGGCTCCTAACCGCTAGTCCTGGTTGCCTGGGGGGGTACAGAGCTTTGCCTGAATGGCCCTCTAGTGGTGAGACCAGACCCAACTCCAGGTACCTCTCCTGGCTACAGGAAGCTCTGACTTTAGAGCTTCCTGCAGCTGAAGGAGGTTCCCCGAGGTGGGTCCAATTTCCTCCCCTGTTGAGGGGAGCACCCCAGCCTGCTTGTTTTGCCAGTGCTATGGCGTTTTGGCCAATTTGGGGGGTGCTGGGAAAAAATGGGCATTCCTGGCACTGGCAGGAGTCAACGTGGAAGCCTCAAGCCCTGGGAGCAGAAGCCCTGAACCCGGGAACCCCAAGCTTCAGCTAGAGCTGCTGGACAGATGCCCCCAAGCTGCATAGCAGCGTACCTTCCCTTATGCACAACCTCTGGAGGTGGGTCTGATCTCCCCCAAGTGTGGCTATGCAGGGGAAGGACATGTCATGTCCCACCTAGCACCTAGGAGGCTCCCAGCAGCATGGGAGAGCACATTTCACAGGGAAGAGCTTATGTCACAGTCCATGACATGTTTTTCATGGCCATGGAACTTGATAGGACCTGAGCTATAGGATATGTGCAAAGCAGCCGAACCTCAATTTTTCCAGAGCTCGTCTGGAACATTCCCCTACAGTGAATGGTGTGGAATTTGGTTTCAAAACCCTGGATGAAGGGCTGAGCTGATTCCATTAGGGCATGGTTCCCGATCTGTGGTCCACGCACCCCACTGCAGGGAGTCCGCGGAAAGTTTTAAAAAGTAAGGATCTGGCCCGCCGCTGCTGCCCTCACCTTGCCCCGTCCTCCCTTCCCCCCCCCGCCCCGACACTCTGGGTCGTGGCTTGCTTTTGATCCCATTTCCCAGACGCTAAGGGAGCGAGGGGAGAGTGCTTGCATCCTGTGCATGCCTCTCTCACACCAGCCAGGTGCAAGAGGCATGCATGGGATGCAAGCACTTTCCCCATGCTCCCTTAGCTTCTGGACAACGGGATCAAAAGCAAGCTGCATCCCAGCACATGCGGCTGCTGTCCCGTCCCCCCACTCCGCTCCTGAAATTCCACCCTTGAGGAGCTGGCAACTCCAGGGCTCCCTTTGGCCACGAGAGCCCCCTTGCTCTGTGGCTGGGCGGGGGATGGAGAGGACAGGAGCTGAGGAAGCAGCGTGGGCAAACAGCAGCCAATGGGACCTGAGAAGCTCCATGCCCTGCAGTCTGCACGTCCTGCAGCCCACGCTGAAGCTGACAAGCTGCGACTATCCTCTGGAGTTGGTTTATAAACGGGTCAGTCATTTTTTACCATTTTTTTTCTCTTTTTGAATACGTCACCGTGCTGTAACCGTTCCAAAGCTAGGAGAGTGATGGGAAGGGTTTAGTTGGGCTAGCAAAAATGGATTGGTGGAGCCAATAAAATTTTATTAAATAAAAATACATGGCACCTCCGAGTTGTTACATTTGAATGTGGACAAGAACGGTTACTTACCTGTAACTGTTGTTGCTCATGTCCATTCGAATCAGGTGCACTCACCACGTGCACCGCGTCTTCTGGAGCGTTTTCCCTAGCGGTACCCGTAGTGCCGGCAGGGTGCCTCCTGGAGTGGCGCTGCCATGGTGGAGCAAGTACCCCTGCCAGCGCTCCCCCACCTCAGTTCCTTCTTGCCGGACGCTCCGACGAAGGGGAGGTAGGGGGGGAATCGAATGGACATGAGCAACACATCTCGAAGAATAAGTTACAGGTAAGTAACCATTCTTTTCTTCTTCGAGTGGTTGCTCATGTCCATTCGAATTAGGTGACTTCCAAGCCAACCGCACTTCACGGAGGAGGGGTCAGAGCACTCAGAAAGAGAAGTCCACGAAAGTTGAACAACCCAAACATATTTATTCAAGTAACAGAACACAGAGAACTGTAGAAAAAGTGCAATGTGGTACAGATAAAAACAAACATATTTACAATACTGAGCTGAGGACCGCGGCGTCCAGTCCTGAGTCCTCCCTGGCCTGCTGTGTCAGTGCATAGTGCGCCGTAAAGGTATGGACCGACGACCACGTGGCTGCCCTGCAGATTTCAGTGATTGGACCCTGCGCCCCAAAAGCTACAGAGGACTCCTGCACCCTGGTGGAATGTGCTGTAACCCGGGGCGGGACCTTCCCAGCCAGGGCATAACACTCCCTGATACACCCCACGACCCAATTGGACAACCTCTGGGTCACTATGGGGAGCCCTTTCATTCTGTCAGCGAAAGCAATAAACAATTGCGTGGATTTGCGAAAGGGTTTAGTCCTATCAATGTAAAAAGCTAGCGCACGTCTAGCATCCACGGAATGGAGCACTTGCTCTTTAGGTGAGGCATGGGGCTTTGGAAAGAAAACTGGGAGGTAAATTTCTTGGGACAGGTGGAACGGTGACACCACCTTAGGGAGAAAGGCTGGGTGAGGACGGAGCCTCACATTATTCTCCGAGAACACTAGGTAGGTAGGGCGGGTTTACAGTTAGTGCCCTCAACTCGGAGACCCTGCGAGCCGACATAATGGCTACAAGGAATGCAACCTTCAAAGAGAGGTGCTTCAAGGAGCACGTGGCCAGCGGCTCAAAGGGGGGGGCAACACAAGTCTAGACAACACGAGGTTAAGGTCCCAAGCTGGCAAGGGGGGTCTAACCGAGGGGTACAACTTGTCTAAACCCTTAAGGAACCTCTTCACCACAGGGTCAGAGAACAGAGAGAGTCCTGCCGATCCAACATGGAAGGCGGAGAGTGATGCCACATGGACTTTGATAGAGGAGGCAGAGAGCCCACCGGACCTGAGTTCGAAAAGGTAGTCCAGAATGGACGGGACAGGTGCACAGGACAGGTGCACTCCCCTTCTGGACGCCCAAGACGAGAACAGCCGCCACTTGGCTGCGTATGACCGCCTGGTGGATGGCTTCCTGCTACCTAGGAGCACCATCTGTACGTCCTGGGAACATTCCCTTTCTGGTTGGGTCAGCCACGGATAAACCAGGCCGTCAGGTGGAGAGAGCTGAGATTCGGGTGAACCATGAGCCCCCCGTCCCAAGGTTGGGTCAGGAGATCCCGAACCAGAGGGAGCGTTATAGGCTCCTCGCTGAGCATATCCACCAGGATAGGGGACCAGAACTGCCTGGGCCACCGAGGGGCTATCAGGATGACCGTGGACCTGAAGGTCTTGACCCTGGTCAGAACCCTGGGAATTAGGGGAAATGGGAGTCCCGTTCCCTCTTCGTGCGCGGCTTAAATGACCTGCAGATCTTACAGGCATCTGCTAGGTGGCCCTCACCCAAACACTTTAAACAGCTATCGTGAGGGTCTCCCTTGGGCATGAACTTAGCGCATACAGCGCAAGCCTTAAAGCCTTGCGGCCCAGGCATTCCTCACCCCCGAAGGGGGAGAGGAAACAACAAAGAAGTACTAACTATCTAACTAATTGAACTATTTACAACTATCTACAACACTAAGAGAAACGGGAACCATTAACTACTCTAACAGAGAGACACGCTCCAACGACCGTCACGGGCGGTAAGAAGGAACTGAGGTGGGGGAGCGCCGGCAGGGGTACATATGCTCCGCCATGGCGGCGCCACTCCAGGGGGCGCCCTGCCGGCGCTACGGGTACTGCTACGGAAAACGCTCTGGAAGACGTGGTGTACGCGGTGCGCACACCTGATTCGAATGGACATGAGCAACCACTCGAAGAAGAAATGCTGTATCCTCTCTCAACACTACGGTACGTCTACACTTGCTTCCTAGTTCGAGCTAGGGATGCAAATGTAGCCGACCGCAACTGCTAATGAAGAGGGGATTTAAATATGCCACGCTTCATTAGCATAAACTCGCCTGCGCGTTATTCCGCTCGCCAGCTGATTCGAACCAGGAAGTGCGCTCGAATCAACAAACTAACCAAGGGGTTTGATTCGAACTAACGCGTCCTGGAGTACACTTCCTGGTTCGAATCAGCTGGCGAGTGGAATAACGCGCGGGCGAGATTATGCTAATGGAACACGGGATATTTAAATCCCCGCTTCATTAGCAATTTCGGTCGGCTACATTTGCATCCCTAGCTCGAACTAGGGAGCAGGTGTAGATGTACCCTACTATATTTGTTTAGATAACATGAGCTATTCCACATTTCAAATGATTATCAAGTCATGGAATGTTTGAAAACAGCTGTGGTGTTGGGGCTATAAAATTATAATAGCTTGAAAAGGGGTCTGTGTGCTCAAAAAGGTTGGGAACCACTGCATTAGGGTTTGAACCTGTGGCACCAGGGCCTCCAGACCACTAGTTTTGATTAAAAGAAACCTCACTATGAATAGAGCACGGTTAGGGTTTTCCTCGGCGCACAGCAGAATTCAGTTAAAGGTTTTCCCATCTCATTCAATGCTGGCATACAAGTCAGTCATTTACAAAGAAAACTCCTGTAATCTCATCCTTCAAGCCAAAAACTCTCATTACGCTGTCACTGTAGGTTAAATGGAGCATAGGATGAATTCTGAGATGCTGAACAATAACAATAAAGAAAAACTTAGAATATAGGCAAAATAAAATGATCTGATCACTCTATCTGGGAGCTTGTCAGTGTCTGACTTTGATACCATTCAACATCAAAGTCTTCAAGGAAACAACCTCAATTTATGAATTGTATGATCTAAAATGTACTTGGGCCTATTGCCTTCTTGACTCTTGTTCGCGAGCAAGCTCCATTTTTAGAGATTCTGATGCTTCCAGACCCATCAATCAAGGGAGATTCTGCTAGCTGAAGGATTTTTAATCTAGGTTTCTGCAATCAGTCAGCAGTCCAGGTCCAAGTTAAACAACCTGGCATATTTTATTTTAGCAGGGCCATGTGTACAGCCCTGTTAAAGTATTATTTTAGCACCAAAGCATTTGTAGTTAAATTTCTGCAGAAAATAAAAGTTCTTCTAGTTTTAAAAATAGGCTTCCGTAATGGAATAGTGTGGAACTAATTTTCCGGAAGGGAGGGGACACCCCTGATAGTCTTTAAGGGAAACTCTTCCTATTAATTAAAAACTAGTTTGCAAACTGGGGGCCACTGCTGTCGTGTTCACTTGGCAGCTTCTGTGGCTGTTACATGAAACTATAATACAGCACTTCCTCTGGCTCCAGACTGGAGCTAGCTTAATGCCAAGAGATACACTGAAGTTTACACGCTCATATTATTTTTTGATTAAAAACATCTCTGTTCTATGCTCCCTGGAGAATTCATCCTTGTTCGTTGACAGTCTAATGAGTTGGACCACCTTTTAAAAAAAAAAAGTACACAATTGCAGCCAGGCCATGTTTCTAAATACTGACGATAGTGCAGGATATGATTGTGCCTTGGGTCACATGTACTAGGAATGCCGCATAGTAAAATAGGGTTTTAATAGTGATTAATGAAATTACTAATCTGTCAGCACTGCTAGTCCTAGTTACCATACTCTTGAGAATTTCTCCTAAAAACAATTGTCATCTTATGAAGAGGTGCTGGTTAAAACACAGCTTCTACTTAGGACCAGATGTGAGACACATGGTGAGCTATTATTGCAAGCATAGCCATACATCTTGGCTGAACTGTGTTGGACAAACTGCCCAAATAGAAGGGATCACATCAAGTCATTATTATAAGATTGGAGAAACTTTCTAGATTTTAAGGGCTGAAGATGGGCTTGGGAAGCTGCCTAGACCAATTAATCGCTTCAGTGTGACTAAGTAATGGTTTCAGTATTCTACTGCTTTTATTTTAAACATCCTAGTTGAGGAATACACTTCTGCACTGTCTCTCCCCCCATCTGGTACTAACACTGATGGAGAATCACTATTGTGCAGACAGTACGTGTTTTTTAGCCGTATCCTCTCTCTGTGCACGGATTTCCATCCCCCTCCGAGCATTTTAGCTGAGAGTAGAACAAGGCTGCAGAAGTGTTATTCCTCAAGTCACTGACTCATGACAGGCATCTGTAGGTTTTCCAGCCACTCCATCAGAGAATGAAATGCTCTGGGCCATTATTTTGCTACAGGCCATACACTAAAGTTCTGATTTTTAACTAAATGGACAGCAAATTATCTGGACTTTGCAATAAAGATGTACATATTAAAAGCTAATACAACTAAATTTGTTTTCATATGTGAATAAGACGACCTGATTTCAAAGCACATTGAGTAAAAAAGCAATGGTCTTAAGCTATCATTTTTGTTTAAACTTAAACAAGTTTTCCTCTTACGGACTAACTTGACTACCCCTCTGAAGCATTTTTGTTTAATTCTTCATTGTGCACCCTTCCCCCCGGGTTTGCATTAACCATTTTTTGTATAAGCAGCAGAACTGCTGAATGAACAAGGTTAGAGTTGTTGAACATCTTCACCAGAAAATTCCCATTCCCTTGCAGAGGGCTGGGAGTCTGCTGAAATCCTATTTTTTCATCTCTCTTAATTTGTTCCTTTATCAAATACAGTACAGTCAGATACTGCAGATATTATCCAGAGCAGAATATAATGTACTGGTCTCAGTGTTGCTAATGTCACTTAGTCTTCAGTAATATTTTATCATTTGAGGAACAGTTTAACTCATTTGCTCATGTGTAAATAGACAATGGTTGAATATTGGAGAGGATTCGTTTGCTATGACGTACTACTAGTCTGTCTCTGGACAAAAGAGCTAGTTGACCTAGATGAAGGTTTATAAACTTACCGTGGATATCCCAAATTATCACCACAGAGTCAGCAGCCTACAGATACTGTATCTAGTCAAACTAATGCAGCCGCACTTGACTGATTTCATGGGGCCAGAAAATGCTAGAGGTTGTTTAAATGTTCTGATCTGCAGACTTGGCATATGTGTCATTTCATAAGCTCCCATATGATGTTTTATTACCCTTTCTAAATCATATCTGTGCTCTTCCTGCATCTGGCCAACATCCACCTCCAGATGAGACATTCGACTAAAGAGTCATTTACTTGTAGTGTAGTGTTGTAGGAGACTGTAAATGTTTCAAAACATTTTTCGGCAAATGTTCAGGTCGCTATGCATACTTCCAGTATTTCTGGTCTCAGTGTAGGTGCTGGCTGTCAAGATTCTTGTGTTATGATCGAAAGATTTTTATAATCCAGCAGACTGATTTGTATTCACTAATGCCACATTTCACTGCTAATGCAATCACAGGGACCTCTCTTACGAGAGCTTAACTCACACGAGCAGTTTTCTTGACTTCCAAATTCTCTCTTTTGTCAGAAATCCCTAGTTTATGCCATTCTAGAAGCCTAGTTAATTGAAGTCAGTGGATGGGCGCTTCAGTAAATATTACTTCAAAAATAAAGTTTGCTTTAGTGTTATGAAAGTTCAACAAAAAGCCATTCAGCAACAGGGATTCCAATCTAACCATTGCAAATAAGGCTATCGCAACTTAACTGGCACTGTTATAAATATTCATATTTGTAAACACTGTATTGCTGAATTGACAGCTATGGCTGTGGAGGCTTGTATATTGCTACTATGCGTTAGATACATAATTCATTCTTCTGGAAAAGTCTATCTTACTAGTAATAGAGTTGCAAAGCAGTCCGGCAAGTGCCGTTGTGTTGGGAAAGCACATCCTAGATTATAAGTATTGCTTACACCAGCCCAGCTTTGCTTGTTCCACATAAAAAGCCAGGAAATCCTAAACCACTGGTGCAACCCTACTGCTTTCCTGCTCTTATGGCTTGAGCATGTCTTTGTCAGGGAACTAAATCCATCAAGACATAGTCTGAGAAATTTATTACATGTAGTATCCAAGCCCTACTGACTGGTTGAAAAATTAAAAGTTAGGATTAGGCTTGCAACTCAAACATATTTCCATCCCAAAGAAATATGATGCTGAAGTACTCAGTAAAAAACTCTTGGGATGTGATGCTCTTTATACTCTATCTATACCTTTCAGCACACACACATCCAAAGGCCTTAGTTACTCCAGCAACAAATCAACACACACCTACCCCATGCAAGTGCACATTACTTAGATAAAAACGACAAACAACTGCATCGACCAGCATCATTAGGGCCTGAACATAATTTGTGGTGTTGTGTTTTACGTTTCACTTGGCAGCTTAAGGTGATGTGCTTGCAATACTATTGCCATGGAGTTACAGCATACGTACTTGGCCATGGAACTCAAGAGTGCTGTTAGAATACCTTTTCTATCACTATATAATTGATTTTTAAGATTTTCTGTACATATAGGAGCAAGTGAAAGAAAACTAAGAACTTGTAATGTTGAGGCCAGCATTAGAAAGGTAGCTCATGAGTTTCAGAGCCTTAGAAATAAATAGTGGGGGATTTCAAAACAATACTAATAACAGGCACTGTAGTATTTGGAGACTAAGAATGGTCTTATGGTTATAGTGGCAGATAGAACATGAACCTTCCTCTCCCCAGTCTGCCACAGATTTCTCCTGTGACCTTGGGCACATTGTTTAACTTCTCTGAGCCTTATATCCTCCATGCATAAAATTGAGAGTGCTACTTTTCTTGGGACAGAAGATTTGTTTAACACACATACAAATAATCATTTGGGATATCCTAAAATTACATCAGGAAAGTTGGAGGTAAATTTTAATGTACAAGTATCCCCTGTATTTTGTAAGTAAAGCCAGGAATTACTAAAACAGGAGCTCCAAAAAGAATGTGTTTGAGTGCAGCCTGCAGGGCTAGATGGCTTTCAACATAGGACAAGTTCACGAAAGGCCAAGGACTCAGAGCTGGATTTTTGAAGGTATTTAAGTGCCTAAAGGTGCAGCGAGGAAGCTGGTGGGATTTTCGAAAGTGCTTAGATGCGGAGCCCATGGGAGTTAGGTGTCTATACACTTTCAAAATCTTCTTAGGTGCCAATTCCATGGCAATCTGGGGCTGGAGCAACCATGGGGAAAAAGCCCATTTATCAGCTTCGCCCAGCCCTCTAGTGCTGTCTGCCTACCGGTAGGCCCAGAAGGTCAGTGTCTCTCCCTCCCTGTACCTTCTACCTGCCTTGTCAGCTGTTCGGCAGCATTTGCAAGTCTGGGGGAGGAGCGAGGACATGATGCCATCAGAGGAGGGAGTGGAACTGGGCAAGAATGGGTGGGCTGTAACTGGAGCAGCAATGGAAAAAGGCAGGGCAGGGCTTGGAAGGGGTGGAGTAAGGACAGAGGCAGAGCTGGGTGTCGAGCAGCTCTGGCACTTTTGAAAGATGGTGCGTTCCCCTTTGCCTAATTGAATCGCACTGTACAGTCACACTCAAATGTCTATTGATTGTTGGAGGTATCAATCAGTGCAACCTACCTAGAAATGTGTCTGGGTAAACCCTAGGTCCAGTGTATTGACTGGGGCAGAAGAACTCATTGAAGCAAAACCTACCTGGTGCTCTAGCATAGGCAAGGCCAAGAGGAGACCTCAGTCAGGAAGCATTCCCTTACGTCCGTATGTGATGTGTTCTGAGTAATGTGACGCCCGTAATGACACTGCATTGCTGCACAAAGGGGCTGAAACTACTAATTTCTGTCTTTCAGTGATCTTGAAAGTGCTTGGTACTCACTTCGAACCTTTAAAAAAACCCTCTCACGGGAGTGTCTGCAAAGATGCTGAGATTAAGTCATCTCACTTTTGCCTGCTGGGGGAAAATGTGTGATGCATCTGAGCACGGGGGTGATAGTGATGTTCATGTTCATTTAGTAAGCAGTATGTTCTGATAAACAAAAGCTCCCTAAGTGTTTTCATTCTTATTCAAGCAGCACTTCCAATGGCTTTATTTGATCCTTAGTAAGGAGTTCAGGACTTGGGCCTATGTTTTTCAGTTCTAACTTACTAGAAAGTTCATCTCTATGCAAAGATCCACAGGAATCAACCTGTGCACCACTTACGTTCTATTTAAAGCCTGTCACAGTTGCAGTCCTTGTGTCTGAGGAAGCAAAAGGACAGCTCCCTCAGGCTACGTCTACACTGGCATGATTTTGCGCAAGAACGCTTTTGTGGAAGAGTTCTTGTGCAAAATCTCTTCCAGAAGAGTGCGTCTACACTGGCATGTGCCTTTGCACAAGAGATGTGCTTTTGCACAAGAGCATCCATGCCAGTGTAGATGCTCTCTTACGCAAGAAAGCTCCAATGGCCATTTTAACTATCGGGCTTTCATGAGCAAGAAATTCATGTTGCCTGACTACACTGGCCTCTTGCGCAAGAACAGTTGCACAAGAGGGCTTATTCCTGAGCAGGAGCATCATCGTTCTTGCGCAAGAAGCACTGATTTCATACATTAGAATGTCAGTTTACTTGCGCAAGAACTTGCAGCCAGTGTAGACAGGCAGCAAGTTTTTGCTCAAAAGCAGCTGCTTTTGCACAAAATCATGCCAGTGTAGACGTACCCCTAGGGTACTCCCAGAAAAAGACAGTACTCAAAATAGGGCCTTGTAGTTAAGACACTGGATTGGGGCCTGGCACACGTAGGTTCAACTTCTAGCTCTGTCACAGGCTTCCTAGGTGATCTTGGGGAAGTCATTTAACCTGTCTGTCCCTCAGTTTTCCAACAGTAAAATGATTTTTCTCCCTTTCCTCCTCCTCCTCCTCCTCCTCCTCTCTTTGTGTATTTAGATTGTAGCTGTAGACAAAACAGCCATCAAAAGGATTAATCCGATCTACAGAAACATAATTGAAAAGACAACGCAGGAATGTGCAAGAAAGCAAATGGATTGTGTGCAATGAGGATTCCAGGTGCATTCTAACATTTTCAGCTGTTAAGCCTAAACACCATAAACCTACACATGCAGGGTATAAGATGGGGCTAATGGCTGCAGTGGTTGTCTGAGAGAGAAATCCAACTGCTGCAGTCTTGAATTGGGAATGTATTTCTTGTTTCACTACAAGAAGCCAATAATGCCCAGAAGAAAGGAGAGAGTGGGCTACCATCTTGTGATGGGGAGGGAGGGATTATTCAGAAAATGGTACAAACTTTGGTAAAGTAAGCAAGACCTCCCAGGAGGAGCTTGTGCCATTGGTGGAAGATGCACACTTGCTCACCCAGAATGACAGTCACAAAGAGAAGGCAGAAATGTTAAAATCCTAATCAGCCAGATTATGGTCAGAAGCTGATATCAGGAAAAATTCCCGAGTCTATTTACCATCAATATGGAAGGGCTGAAAGCTTTAGTGGTGTTTCTCTGTGACATTAAGTTACATTCTCCTAGAATACTGGAGCTCTGCTCATTAAAACGCCTCCTATGGGGCAAATACCTATGTCAATAGAGAAAAAAGTCTGAACAACAGAAAATGAAAAACAGGCAGCTAGAACAGGAGTTAGTCCATCAATCTACTTCTTAGACACAGTCTTGGCAAAATCCATTCTCCGAGTAGAATTTGCCTGGAGTAGACCAGATTGATTTGACAGTCTCTTAACCTAATAAATGCTTGACCTCAAGGTCTGCTGAATTCACTATATTCACTATGCTCTGAGAATTGGGAACCAGTCACCTCTGGGGAACATCCTGTTCTGCAGCCCTCCCTTGATAAAGGCCTTGACTGCTTTCAGCCTTATCAAGATGACTAGATGAAAGCTGCTCTCAAAAGAGGAAAGGTTAATCGACTTCAGTGCTGTTAATCAATCACTCGGAAAGATTCAGCACTTACAATAGGTAGGTCCCTCTTCTTGCCAAAAGGTTCTTGCATGTTAACCAGGGACGTCTCTTCCAGCTTGAAGGGTGAGTAAAACTTGTTCCAGTAAGCTGCCAGATACCTGAACCAGAGCCCTTTTGAAATTAATGGAAAGACTGCAACAGTGGACTTTGGATCAGGCTTCAGAGGAAGAATTGTTACCAGAGGCTTGTTCTATATGCTAATATGGAACCTATAAAAGTGAGACACCCTTGAAAAAGAGCACACCTATCACAGATGAGTACCCCATGAAAGCGTAGTTCGGCAACAGAGATGATTTCACAACTCTACACTAACCCCCCTACTGTCTGTGGTTGATTTGCATATGGGTTCAATATTTGAGGGGGCTGTGCCTTTGAGAGAGCAGGCAAAGAGGGGCTGCAGCATGGCTGGACATTGTGAGCTCTGCAGAATGGTTACAGTTCCTTGTGTCCTCTCCCTCATTGCCTAAGGCTCAGGCACAAGTAGCAACACCAATTCAGGAGCAGAGGGAGGATGGCAGGTAGGATGCTGGAGCAGCTACTGTCCAGGTCGGGTCCAGGCTCCCTGGGAGTGGGGCCGGGATCACGCTGTGTAACTGGTAAGACTTTATGTGGTTACGTGATGATTAAATTAAACGATTTCTAACATCCCTAGCAGCCAGACCCATGAAGAGTTAGAAGTGCACTGTCTGTGTCCCCCAGGAATCTATTCACGCAAGCAAGAGTGCTTCCCCTGGGGAGATGTTCGGCACTGTCCTTAGTGCACAGCCGTCGTACAGGCTCTCCTGAGGCTCCCATTTCTGCCTCTTGTTGAACACCACCTTACACTTTCGAAGCCTATTTTCGATCAAAACCTAAGTCTTAAGGCTAGCAGGGGCTGGTTGTAGAAAGATGGGGGGCAGAAAGGTCTCTGAGACTGGTCCAGCATAGCTCTTGGTCTAAAACGATTTAGGAAAGTCTAGTGCGGAGAATCAAAAAGGAAAACCCATGTAAGAAGGCTTATGAATAGAAGTCTGAGAAGGGGGCTGATATGGCTGAGTGGACACATGTCAACTTAAGGGACCAAACCCAGTCTCGCTATAACCAAAGCCGACAGGTAGCTTTTTCTCTGAAGTCAAACAAGATATGCTCTCTTTATTGAATTTCTGTGCCATAAAGAAACCAAATACAACCGTGGATACCAAACCAGAGCCAGACTGAACTTGTGGAGAAAAAAAGTTCCAGCTTCAGACTCTGAAAGTCACATAGGCCTAAGGCAGGAAAAATACTGAGGTGGAGCTTTTCAAATCTGTCTTGGGAAATCAGATGCCTAATCTGCCATAATTTTAACATACAATACACAGCTACGGAAAGGCAAGGCCTCTTAGTTTCTGGAGCACTCTGCTATAGCAGACTAGAAACATCAGCATTAGCTCAATTCAAAAAGGGACTTTATTACTGAATTAACTCTGTAAACAGAGTACTGTCATCACAAAACCCCAGGTTATATTGCTCTGGGTGCATCTTTTAGGGGTGCTGTGGTGCTCTGCATCACTTTAGAGATAACCCCTGGTTTTTTCAGCAGGTCAGATTTATCTACAGGAAAGGGAAAACTGGGAGCAGGGAAGAGCTTGGAAGCTGGGCATGGGACACTTTGGGCTCAGGGGTGTTCTGTGGCGCTGTTTGAGACTGTCGGATAAGCACATTGAAAATCAATGTAAGTGGTAGACTTTAAAAAGGAACAAAATCAGTTTGGCACCAGTTTTCGAGACGTTTGTACTAAAAATGCTCAGCAGCGAGAGCGGTTGACCTTTCCAAAATCACAGGCAGATTTGAAAGTTAATCTGCTGAGGTGACTGGGTGCAGTTCTTGGCTCTCTTCAGTTATTGTTTCAGGCTGTAGCAGATTCATGAAGCTGACACTATATCCATTGCCATTTGAACATATATTTTCTCACTAGACATAACAACATTTTTCCTGCAGGACAACAGAATGACGTCATGTCACTCTGTGTCCACAGCCTCCTCTGCCCTCAGCAGTCCTGCCTCCTTCCCCCCCTTGGTGGCGTGGGTCGGGAGTCACGTGCCCTTCCCCCTCAAGGGGGGAGGAGGGGAGGCAGGAACTGCGCACCCTCCCTGCACCCCCAGCCCTGTCACACACACCTTGGGCGAGACCCCACACCCCAGCCGGCTCACTCATACCTCCCAACATGAGACCCTGCACGCCCAACCCCTTCACTTACCGCTCTGCCAAGACCTTGCACCTCCAGCCCCCTCACTTGCCCCTTTTACGGAGACCCTGCACCCTCCCCTGCTCTTCCACCCTCCCGCCTGGCCGGACACCTACCCTCAGCTTGCTCCTGCCCCCTCCCCCAGCCAAGACACCTACCCCAGAAAGAGGGGGGTTGGCGAGAGTAGTGAGCAGGGGGCACAGCCCCCTTGTAAGAGCTAAAAGTAACTTAAAAATAGTGTTGTTTTATATT
The DNA here is from genome assembly GCA_032595735.1 of Pelochelys cantorii. Classification (NCBI taxonomy): domain Eukaryota; kingdom Metazoa; phylum Chordata; order Testudines; family Trionychidae; genus Pelochelys; species Pelochelys cantorii. The sequence continues at coordinate 39,880,182 of CM064329.1, read as the reverse complement.
TATATTGCGATAGCTTTAGAGGCCATCAGGGTTGGGCCCCATGGAGCTAGGCCTTCTACAGATCTGCAATAAATTACAATCGCTGCCTTACGGCACTCACACTCTTTGTAGGACTCTCTTGGAAGGGGTATGGTCTGCTGTAAATTCTGTGATCCTAGACTTGCAGAATAGGTCAAAACAAAATAAATATGCACTGTATTTCATCTAGGCCTATTCGTTTCTTACCCTGTGGTGGATGAACAACATAAAACACTCACAGCGGTAAAGTACTTATGAATAACTGAGGAGGTACAAAGGTTATTACATAATCAATTTTTCCATATACTGTCTGAAATACTGTCCTACGATCCTTAAACTGCACATAAACCCAGTTCACAATGAATTACACCTGAATACAAAATCTTCATCTAAAAGCTGTGGAAAGATGGATGGCAGAGGAACGGAAGGAAAAGTCCACTGAGTGCTTTATCGACCCACCTACCATCCCATGAATGGTGAGCAATAAAAATTTATGAAAATGAGAATTTTTTACTTATTCCAATCAATGCCCATGAGATTGTTAATTCAAAGACTCCTTAACACCAAGTATTTAAAAATCTTGCAATTTTATTTGCATATAAAGGCCGCTAGATATATAATATCACAATAAATTTAAAGAAACAACTGCTTTTCTAAATTCCATTAACAAGGTAACATAAAACAGAACAAAGCTCAATAGCGTTTACAGTGGTAGAACAGAAATAACTATCTGCAACAATATTTTGTGCTAGCAAGATTGCATTTACACACAGTGCAAAATAAGGAAAAAAAAGGAATAAGACAATTCAAGAATATTTAAATATAAAGGACAACTAAGCCTTATTTTAGTTAGGCTTGATTGTATCCATTTGATTCTATACATGCCTGAACCTGCACAAAGATTTAACTCAAGCTCTTGAAGGTCTTGAGCACTTGGAAAATGTCACATCCTTCATAATTTAGATGTGCTGTACAGCATAATGTTGCAGTTGCTATACTTGCAATATTAAATTCCTAGTTATAATGCACAAAAAATACATATATATATAAATTCATATTTAAAAGGAGTCTGCATTTACATGTTTTTACTGCATGAAACATCTGCTCTTTGCAGCTTTCATCCCCATATTTTTAAAGCTAAAATAATTTAAAAAAACCCCAAACAATAAAAAGGCAGATAATCACATACAGGATGCAGCTATCTATATCAAACTTTAAAATAGGCGGAGACAAACAATTGTGAAGTCTGTTCACCCCTTGCTGCATATGACTGGTAACTACAGGACATGCAAACTCATCAAGGGACAAAGAGACCCTTAACTCATGTTTACGTTAATAAAAAAAGTGTAATAAAAATGTTTGTTGGGGGAAGGAGAGGGGAAGGTGACACCTTAACTTTCAAACAATAACAGTTGTGCAAATTTGGTGTTTTTAAATGCTGCCTAAAAAGCTTACAATATAATATTAAAATAAGGTCTCTTACTTTTTAAAAGAAAGCTTGGCTGTCCTTTTGAGAATATTATAACAATTTTACACTGGCAAGTTCGAAAAAACAAAAAAAGTTTGTTTTACAAATTCACAATGCTTTATCAATTTAAAATGGATGCTGCATTTCCAAAAAGCACAACCTCTATCTTTTTGTTTCTTTGTACCAGCAATTTACAAAAAATCCACATAATTTTGGAAATAAACATGTAAGAGAATGTAACTTTTATATTTAGAAAATGGCAGTTTATAGACCTTCCCCACTTAACTGTGAAGTAGTGCTTCATGATCCTTGAGGGGTTGGAAGGTCAAATATAATTGGAGGATTGGTTGGTTGAAAGCTGACTGTACATGTTGAGGCGTTGATGTACGTTGTGTAACCGTCTGTCATAATGCCATAACCTGTAGGGAGAATGTGTCACACGCTTTATAATATAAACAAACGATGATGACCCAGTGCATTGCGCCTATAGGCAGGTACATAAAAACCTGCTGTGAAAGCGATTTGGAATACAATTTAACAAATCCTGTCAAAATGTTATGCACTTTTGAAAGCTACCTCAAAGTTGCAATAAAAAAAAAAAAGAAATACATCGTATCTGGAATAAGAATAGAGTATTTTAAAATTTCAGTTTTATTGACCAGACAGGCCTTTTGCTGTACTGCAACTGAACAAGCCCCAAACCCTCCTTTTCTTTCAGCTATGTAATTTGCTGTGGTTTGGCATGCTCCTACCCTGTCAGGTTGCGAAGGACCAATCAGGAGAGAGAGCACAAGCCACTTTCCTTTTAGGCATTCAGGTCTGCAGACAACTCTTCCATGAGTTTGCCAGCTCATGGGGTGTAGGGCTGGGTGTTCACACTGTTCTTGCTAAACCTCAGAAATCAAAGAACAGGCAAGAATATGTGCTTTCTGTAGCTTGTTTTCCTAGCACGGGCAATGGATCCGACCAGCAATTCCAACCAAGGCCACAGCAACTGAGAGGCCAGCTAGAGGAGCTAAAGTGGCTGGGGAACTGGGCAAAGAGAAGGGGAAGAATGAGGCACTCCACAAACCTTAAGGCTGTGGTTGAACAGGCTTGGAGAATTCGACAGTCTGAACATCACAGCTGCAGATCTATATAGACTGAATGGTTGTCTGGAAGTGCAAGTGTGGATGGAGCTCTAGTGACAGGGTAGGGGGCCGGATGCAGCCCCGGCTTGCCTGGATCCAGCCCCTGAGGCTCAGCATTGGGGAGCCCACGTTGGCGCTCCAGCCACCCACCTGCAGGGCTGGAGCACGCAAAATCTACTAGCCTGGGTCCCCCTAGGCTCTGGTGTGCAAGGGGAAGGTGGGAAGTGTGTCTCCTTAGTCAGGGGCTTCTCACTTGTGTGCGGCCCCTGACTGATTTTTCTCTGGGTCAGCGGTCTCCGGCCCAAAAAAGGTTCCTCACCCCTGCTGTAGTGGCTGCTACGCAGAACCTCTCCACAGAGGCTGGCCTCTCTTCTCTCGACCCAAGAGAGGCCTATGGTAATGAAAGAATGGGCTGTGAGCTGGTTCAAGCAGGGAAGGCTCTTGGAGATAGAAGTGAGCCAGATGTAGGAATCCATACAAGAGGTGCGGGCAGTCCAAGAGCCTTTGAGCACCTTGCAGGGCTCAGTCAAGAGGGAAAGGGGCTTTTCTGATGATCTACATAAAAAACCAGTAAGATATCACAGGCTTATGGATGTCCAAGGAAAGCCCACAGAGTTCTCCATCCTTACAGTTAAGGTAGAAGTGGGCTAAAAAGGTAAAGAGAGAAGATCTCGAACAAATGTGCAGCATGCTGTTTTCTTAATGAAAAACACTGATGGGATGATCATCTGGCCTGGAGACCACAAGCTCTTCCAACCTGTGAATGAGTGATCACTGACTTCTGCCTTACTTCTCTAGCCTGTAGGAATGTAAGGGTAGATTCTCAATCCTACTCCAGCCTTAACTCCATACAAGGCATCGGGACAGTGGGCTTGAAGATTTTCTCTGTACAGGGGGTGAGGGTAAAGCCTTTGTAGCCAGCTCTATGCTACCTATTTCTGGCCTCCTATAGGGACATGAGGGAAAGTGGCTACAGTTCCTTGCAATCCTGCAAGGAGGGCAACAGAATAAATCCTCTGAGCCCATTATCTGCTTGCAACTTTCAAGCTCTGAGTCACACTTCTCCTTCTCTCCCAAAGGTGTTGATAGGGAGATGAAAATGAGTAATGGTCTCCAGAGATTACTGAGGGCAGAGCAGGAGACTGGGGACCCTGCAGAGGAACAGTCTGCTGCAGGAACTTCTTTTGCGGAGAGCAGAGAGGCGTGATGAGTTCTGTTGAAATAGATGTTGGCCCCAAGAAAGAGGCTTTGTTTCTCTCTCCAAAAAAAAAAAAAGCAAGCATATTGGGTGGGGGAGTAAAAGTATAACCCTGTAAACAGTCAACTGATATCGGTTACAGGTCACGGTTACTTGCAGGCTCCCGCCCCACTCCTGGGGAGCCGGCTGCCACCCTGCCCTGGTGGGTCTGTATCAGGGGCAGCAACTAGCTCCCTGGGAGCAGGGCTGAGGTGGGAGCAAAGTGAGCTGGGAACCAGCTTCCAGCGTGCACCGGCTCCCAGGGAGCTCACTGCTGCCCCGCACTGTGAGTGCACGTAACTGCGTAGATATTCAGCAGTTACACGGTTACCCAGTTACCCTCATTTTAACATCCCTAGTCTGAAAACTCCTTTGATTTACTTCCTCCTCTCTGTTCTCCTGAGCTACCTGTTCAAATCTAATTCCCACTGGGAGGACTGGGGGGCTGCTAAAGCACTGCTTGGCAGGACTTCTCAGGCCTGATGACGGACTGGATGAGATGGACAGGGCACTGTCAGAACCATTCTTTTGAGTCAAGGGCAAAGCAAGCTTTATGTTTTCTGGCTGGCCCCGAAAAATGGTGCTCCAAGATGTCGCTACTTTTCTTATGGAGGGGCAGGAAAAGACACAGGAGACTGGAGACAGAGCAGGAAGGGCTTGGCACTATATATTTTGCTCTTGACTGGTCCCTCTCAGAAAACAGGAATTTCCCAGTGTTAGTAGTATCAGGCCAGACCTTATGAAGAATATTTTTCCTTTTACAATGTGATATAGTACTGACCACTGCTGCACGAAAGTTAGCACAAAAATGTGTGCTTCCACAATTGCTGTGGTCTGCCTGTATCAATTTGTTTATTTAAGTTGGCTATTTTGAGTTAGATCACTTTTGTAGTGGGAAAATACTTTTTCTAAAAATAAAATCAATTGACCCACTGCAGAATTTTGCCCCAGATACTTGTGTACAATTCCTACAGACTTCAATGAAGATGGGAGCATGCAATCTGAGAGTGGAATTTGGTCTGAATTAATTGTGCCTTAACTCAAACTCCAAGAACAATTCAGGACAAATCTTCCTCAAGTTGCTGTAGCACTCCTTTAGCTTCAGCATTAGTCAACTAAGCAAGATGTGGATCTTTGTTCAGGGCCCTTGAATACTCAAATAAGATGCTTTTCATGCTTGAAGAGTGTATTGCCATCTTACTTACAAGATTTAAATGTAAGGTCTGCACAAGACTCCACAGTGGGTTTTTTTATAATGATCTTGTGTGCTAAGATGCCTTTGCTTTCCCTTAGCTTAGCATTATTACTGCAGAGAGTTTGATTACTTTCAGCTTACCATGTCCTACAAAAAGCTATAGGCAATTTGCATGTTCCAGTAAGAAACCTTCTTGTATTCACTTATCATTAATATCTGAGCATTAATATTTATAGAAAATGTCCAATCCTTTCCTAGATTGCATTAGAGTATGGTTATTCATGCCACTATAGTTAAGGTCGTGTCAGTGTTTCCGTTATAAACTCCTTATTTACAGGACTTTATAACCCAGGCATAAAAATTCATTGTGTAAACTCATGAGGGCTCTGGAAAATCAACAATGGCAGGCAAGTAAGCGGTCTTTTCTTTTATAAAGTTCTCCAACTCTGTGAGCCTACAGAGAGCTTAATTAGAGTCAATGGCAAAACCTCCAGGGGGGGAAATATAAAGCACTTAGTGTGTAATTTTTAGTCATAGGGTCACAAAGTCTTTCTCTCTTTCTCCCAGGCTGGACTCCTAGTATTTGTCTCATTGGAATATGAAAGCTACAAAGTGTACTAAATATTTTAAAACCTCCAAAATGTATTTATTTAATCTTTTATTCCCTCCCATCTCCACAAAATGAGCTTATTGTTCTGAAGTTTGACACACTGCCTGCCTGGTGTGAGATAAAAAATGGGGCAATATCTTCTGAAAAAGATTTTCTGAGGCTTACATAACTTGAAAGATTACACCTCATGAAATGTATTGCAGAATGACTTCAGAATTGAAAACTGCGGTAATTCTCCTTCCTCCCCTCCTGATTTATGACACAATCTGCCCTCCCTTCTCACTCAGTACATGGGGGAAGAGTAGTAACTTGATACAGCAAGCTTTCTCCAAATACCACTTCCTCTTTTCAAGCTCCTTTGTTGGCTCCTATACTTGGAGTAACTGGGACTGTCTTGTGGTTTGGTCGGACAAATTTCAAATTGCTGTTTATTCTTTTGCATAAAAATAACCTAGCACAGCTTAATTTTGCAAGGTACAAATGTGGATAGCATGTGTGTGGTTAAAATACGAGTACCTCAGGTTAGATTATGATGTCTCTATTTGGACACTAAGAAGCGAATTTCCAAAGATCTCACTGAATTTTCCCATTCTATTTTACTACGCCATAATAAATGGAAAACCCATATGTGGTACAAAGTACCACAGAAATCGACTGGTATCCCCTCTGAGGATTCTCAGACTGAATGAGGGAACACAACTATTCCTTACCTTCATGAATTCCACCAAAAACATGGAGTTTGGGCCTTACTCGCCTTTGCACAGTGTTCAACAGTTCCACACAGCCAACTCTCTGCAGCTCCTTTGGAACCCAGTCTCGAAAACCTTAGGGCAAAATGCAATCAATATTCTTAATATTCTCTATTCAAGTAAGATTTCATTTAGAGTTTCAGGAAGCCATAATTCACAGGAGGTTTATTACGTTATCTGTAACCCTAACCTCTCCATTAAAGCACACAATAGCTTTTAAGAAACTTCACATTCTCACTTTGTCTTCCTTAGGTTCTTAAGATGTTTTTCCTCTTTCCTTTCCCCTGCCCTCCACCCAATTAACATTTTCTGAATGTGATCTGAGAGAGCTCAGGTTCTGCACTCAATATATCCACTCATCTTGCACTGAAATAAATGGGTGTCATTTGAATGAATAGGAGGCAACAGAATTTTGGTCCTTAATTTTTAATGTCCAAGAGCTAGTGTAAAATTTTGGTGTATGGTAAACTTTTTTAATGAAGCAAATACTTTAAGGGTACAGAAAAGTACCACTGTATACTCTTGACGAAGTAAAAAGTTGGCATAAACATTATGTTCTTGTGGTGGTGGTCGGTAGCAAGGACCAATCTTTCAAAATGTTTTTAGTCAGTTTCTGAGAATTCTAGACCCTTGTGGAAGTGGTGTTTGTCAGACAAATGCTAGTTTTTAAAATAAAGGATCCAACTCGAATGGCTGTGGAGTTTAGATACACCTTTGATTTTCTTTGGCGTCATTAATCAGGATAATGAATTAATAAAATATCTAGAAGCCCAGCATAATTCCTGTGTTTAATCATATCTGGTTTTGCTTTTTTAATTCATAGTTTTGTATTGAAAGTACAACTGTACCCCTTAAAGCATTAATAGATTTGCTTGCACTAAAAGTGCATTCTGTGTACAAAACCACACAAAGCTTCTCCTTCACTTACCAAGAGGAGGTCCATGTGTCATTAGTATATCAATGCCCTCGGGGATAAGGTTCCATTTGTCCAGCAAAGACTGACCTCTGGGTAGGTTAAAGCCCCATCCATTAAACCATGGTGTCCTTTTGGGGAAGAATAAGGTAAACGGAGTCAGTCTGATACAGCAAGATTTTCTCTCTTTGGAATTTCAAAACTGCAATATTTTTCTGTACAGCTTTGGTCATTTCTATTGTCTTTTTAAGATCACTCATGGACAAAATAGCATCTGTCTTTGGAAGGGGCTGTTCCCAAAATAAATGCTTTAAGTTTAAAAAAAAGTGCCCAGTTTGGGGATGTTAAATTTAGATTAATTAACTAATCGAATAGTCGATGGGATTTCCATTGACTAGTCGATAAGAGCGCTTCCGCCTTTGAACTGTAGCAAGAGCACTGCCAGACTCTAGCTACAGTTCAAAAGCAGAAGCCCAGCAGGGAGCGCGGGGCCAGTGGGGGACTGTCCCCACACTCCCTGCAGCACCTCAGCCTTTGTAATATACAGAGCCCCTGCACAGCTCTTGTACATTTCAAAGGAAGCCCTGTGCTCCCTGTCCAGCTTCTGCTTTTGAAATGTACAAGAGCCTTGCCGCAGCTCTTGTACATTGCAAAAGCAGAGGCAGCGTGAGCAGCGATTGCTTTGGTTCCCGCTTGCACTGTTTCCCACTGTGCCTCTACCTCCCCTGTCCCCACGGAGATGGTGCTGGGGGGAACCAACTTTTAAGCCAGCTTCCTCCAGCACTGGCTCCTGCTCCCCCCCCCCCCCTTGCTGCCTCTCGCTGATAAGCTTCTGCTTATTGGATAGTTGACTAGTTGCTTACATCCCTGTTTGGATCCAGATTAGGATCCTATTTTTTCCAATAGTTTCAAGGGTATTTGACTCCAAGCCCTGGGTTTACTCATCATAAAGAAAGGAAATAGTTGTGTTCAGATGTAGATCTTTGGGAGATGTCCACTACAGGATTTTTGGGCGTAGGGTTTTCCCTTAATTTAAAATAAGTGCCTAGACAAAACCAAAATGCAGTTTGGGAGCAGAAAAAGAACCACCACCTACAGTACAGGGAACCCTAATGGGTGATGGGAACACAGAAAAGTTGTACCTTTTTTGTGGCAATGGTCAGAGCCCTGTATAATATATCATGACTGTACAGGTTGAAACTCTCTAATCCAGCACCCTTGGGACCTGACTGGTGCCGAACCAGAGAATTTGCCAATTACATCCAGCTGCATTACCAACACTTCCACTGCTTACTGGGTTCTTAGAAGTCATTTAGGGGTAAACTAGAGCTGAAAGCTCATGATACCATCTACATGTTTTGTTAGTACCTAAGGTGCTGCAAGACTATTTGTTGTGTTTTTAAGTTTTTCCAGCCCAGAACAGTGAGACTCAGGACTTGTGGCTGTAAATAAACAAACTTTATAGAAATGTGGGAAAGTTGGCCACACCCATGGTAAGTGGACATTCAGATAACTAAAATCATGCCGGACCACAGATGTTGCTGGACCAGAGAGTGCTGGACTAGAAAGGTGCAGCCTGTAAAATGGTAAATTTCTCATAAACTAAAAACACTATAAGATGATCATCACTGTATCTTACTCATGGATTGTGAAGTGACACCACACAAACATAAAAGGTAACCTTACAAAGAAATTACACTCTTAAAAATACCTTAAATGCGTATTTAATTGGGGGAGGAGGAGAATGAGGCCCTTGAGTTTTCCCCATCATAGTTACAGGAGTCTGTCTATAGAAGCTATCTGATTGAGAGACACTCTTTTTATGAGGATGAAAGGAACTATAATATTTGACAAAAATGTTTTTTCCTTGTAAGTGTTGCTATAAAATGAGAAAGCAAAATTGAGTAGTTCTGATGTAGAAATATAAAAGCTGTTATCAGGTATGAAATGCATACCACCAGATAAAAATTATATCCTTACCTCTGTTGTAATAACCTAAGATGATGTTAGCAAACAAAGGAATTTCAAAATCATCACTTGCTCTTCTACAATTATGTAATTTCATGACATGGGCACTTAAACTAGTCAGTTCTACATTCTATTAGAGATCTGGGATGCAGGCAGCTAGCAAAGCAAGTTTAGACACTCCATGGCTACGTCTAGACTGGCATGATTTTCCGCAAATGCTTTTAACGGAAAAGTTTTTCCATTAAAAGCATTTGCGGAAAAGAACGTCTAGATTGGCATGGACGCTTTTCCGCAAAAGCACTTTTTGTGGAAAAGCGTCCGTGCCAATCTAGATGCGGTTTTGCGCAAGAAAGCCCCGATCGCCATTTGCACAAAACAAATCTGAGCTGTCTACACTGGCCCTTTTTCGCAAAAGGACTTTTGCCCGAATGGGAGCGTCAAAGTATTTGCGCAAGAAGCACTGATTTCTTACATTAGAACGTTAGTGCTTTTGCGCAAATTCAAGCGGCCAGTGTAGACAGCTGGCAAGTTTTTCCGCAAAAGCAGTTGCTTTTGCGGAAAAACTTGCCAGTCTAGACACAGCCCATATGTTTAGATCCTCCTCTCTCAGGTTGGGTACTAGCACAGAGCTGCTGTCTTTCTGAACCACTATTCTGGAACAGGCCCATTTCACATAAAAATATGTTTTTATTAAAAATGTAAAAAGCCCTCAAGGAAATATTTTTCTATTTTCAGTTTACAGTGAAGTCAGTAAGAAGTTACAGGTCCCAGCTGTGCAAATCGCATCCCCACTTATCCCCAAGCATTTCATATTGTACACATACCTATATTTGGGGGCCTATATTAAATGGACCCCTTGGAGATGTTATACATATTTTTCATTTTAATAATTCAAATGTTTTGTTCTTATCAGCAGTTGCTCTGAGGAGGAGCAGTATTAAACTGGCGATTGGCATTCAGAACAGCAGAGTTCCCTGGAAGGTGCATGCTTATGCGGGCGTGCACCAAAAAGTTCAGTCCCGCCCACCCCCTCAGCAGAGCTGCGCGGTTGCGGCCCCAGCTGCTCTTGGGGGCAGGGCTGTGTGACGGCTGCCGGTGCTGGAGCCTGGGCGGCAGTACTAAAAATAACTCTGCAGCCCCGGCTCTAGTCTCAGCACACGGGGCGTGCTTCCCCAAGAGCCCCAAGGAGCAGACACAGGCAGCCACCGCTTCAGCCCTCAGCCCTGCGGGAAGGAGGCAGCAGCGTGCTGGTAGCTGGGTTTGGCCTAGCTTTCTTCTCCAGGAGGCCTAAGGGGCAGTCCTGCGCTATGCACCTCGGCCACCTCTCTGTGCATGCTGGGGCCACCCTCCTCCCTGCATTCCCTTGTGTCCCAGCCCCTCCATGTGGCCCTGTCTTCCCACCCTCCTGGTCTCCACCCTGCCTCCTGCCCTCACCTTCCAGCCACCCCCCTCATCCCCTAACTAGAATTGTCAGCTCGGTGGTAACAGCCTCGGTCTTTCAGCCCCTTCTCCAGCACCCTGCTCCAAGGACCTACGGCTCGGCGCCTAGAGCCAGTTCTGAGGGGGGGAATGGATCCCCAGGCTCCGTGAATCCACCAGCCCAGAGGGAGAGCGGGAGCTGCCAGCAAGCCCCAGCCTTCCAGTGCATCCTTTTGTTCCCCCAGCCAGAAGTTTGTGCGCCTGAGGCCCGTTCACCCACTCAACTGCCCCATGTGCTGGGACTGGAGCCGGGCCACAGTGCAGCTCCTCTTGAGCTGGGGCCAGGGTACTAAAAATAGCACTGAGGCCCTGGCTCCAGCCCAGGCACATGGGGGAGCCACGCACCATGCAGCTCCACTGTGGCACCAGGGGGCTAGACAGTGTTGAGGGATGCAAGTGTCAGGAAGGTGAGGGAAGGGCCAGGGAATAACTAAGGGGAAGGTGTGGGTGAGGAGAGGAAGGGGCTTGTGCTGAGAGGAGAGGAGGCGGCCAGGGCAGGAGAAGAAAGGGGAAGGCACCAACAGGCAGGGTGGACGAGAAACAAATGCCAAGGGGCCATGAGGGGAAAGGACAGAAGTAGCGGGGGTGGGAGGAATGGGAAGGTGTCAGTGAGGGCAGGACAGGGGAAGGGACAGGGTGATGCTGGAAGAGGAGAGGGGGAGGGGCAATGGGTTCAAGAGGAAGGAAGAGGGGAGGAGTGGGTGCTGGGAGAAGATGGGTTGAAAGGAGGGGTGGGCATGAGGAAGGCGGGGGTTGCAGCAAGTCATGTGTGAGGGCGCAGAGGGGCGTGAGGAGAACTGCAACAGAGGGGGATGAGCAGGCGGGCACCGGGGAGGAAGAGGGCAAGGGGGGCAGGTGTTGGAAAGGCAGGGGCAGTGAAGGAAGGGGGAGGCACCAGGAGGGTTCAGGAGTAAGGGAAGGTGCAGAAGCCAGGGGGATTGTGGGGATGAAGCAGAAGAGCAGAAACAGGGAGGGGAAGGCAGGGGCTGACACCAGAGGGCAGGGGAGTAGAGGGAGGTGTTAGAAGATGAGAGAGGGAGGGGAGCTAGAGGACGTGTGGGTACAGGGGAGAAGGGAAGGACTGGTGTAGGGGCAGGTGCAGGGGTCAGAGAGGATGGGGAGGTGGGCAGGTCCCAGGAGGGTTGAGGAGAGTGAGAAAGGCAGGAGCCAGGACAGCAAAGGAGGGTGAGGGGTCGGGGGCAGCAGGCACCAGGGGAGCAGATGGGGCTAGGGGAGGATGGGAGACATGGCAGCAGAGGGGAAAAGGGAGAGGGTTATAACTTGGGTGCCATGGTGGTACACACCTGAACAAGCACACATGAACTCAATATTGGTGCACAGGACAAAACTCACTCCGCTCATGGACAGAAAATCTTACAGGAACACTTGTTCAATCTACTGTATGTGAAATGGAAGGTTCTTCAATCATATAGGGTATGTCTAGACTACATGGCTCCGTCGACGGAGCCATGTAAATTAGTTTATCCGACACAGTCAATGAAGTTGTGCCCACAATCAGCTGATCCGGCACAGCGTGGCAGTCTAGACGTGGATCGGTCGACAAGGGAAGCATTTGTCGACCACTCCCTTATGCCTCGTGAAACGAAGTTTACAGGAGCAGTCGACAAAGGCTTCCCTTGTCGACCGATCCGCGTCTAGACTGCAGCTCTGTGCTGGATCAGCTGATTGTTGGCACAGTGTGGCGGCCATTTTTATTTTAATGAAGCGGGGATTATTTAAATCCCCGCTTCATTGACTATGTCGGGTAAACTAGTTTACATGGCTCTGTCGATGGAGCCATATAGTTTAGACATATCCATAAAGAAGATTCCCGTATAAGACTTGGGGGAACCTGTACAGATATCAGATTCACTGAAAGTAGCAGTGTATAGCGTTACAGTAGACAGATCACCCTTCATCATGTGAGTAGTCTCCAATACAAATATGAAAAGAAAACTTCTAATTCCTTGTAGGACTGAATCCTGCACCTGTTGAAGTCAGCGACAAAATTCCCATTCATGTCAGCAGGGTTCAGTAGGTGAAGGCTGAATTTGGATTGTAAGTTTGTGTTCCTGAACTCTGCCATGTCAGAAATTTGTTTTTGCTATTTGTTCTTTCCCACTGCAGTGAAGTTTAGTTTCTTGCTCACAGGTGGCTGAAACAAACAGTTAAGTTAGCCACCAACTTTTCCTTTATTCTAATACTTAGTTTGTAGCATATGCAGATTATTACGTTTCTCAGAGTTCCATTTGAAAATTAAAACAATTTGGCTAAACTGTCAACTAATTAACAAACTGCAGACAAACTCTACTATGACAAACCACACATACAATGAGGGGAGGTTGAATTTGTTACTATCAATTCATGATTCTTTACTCTGTTCTCATGTTTCTCATACAACAGGCATTGTAGGGATACCACAGTTAAACCTGAAATGTGAAAGCACAGCTGTTATCTTACTGGAGCGCTTTGGAGAATTATACATGCAATAAGACTAGATAGTGATATTTGTTCTTTAGCAGTGTGGGGAGAGGAGGAAGGGGATCAGAGTTCCAATGTAGTCTGCATTCACAAAAGACTTAATAATTAGCTGTGACTAACAGGCACCACATGGGAACTAACTTGTAAGACAATTTCTCACAAACCTCAGTAGTGTTGTGTGTGCCTTGTATACAGTGTAAAACATTCCTCACTAACATACTAAACATTTTCATAAGCAATTAATAAATATGCTATATGAGGGTGACAGAAAGAATACCTAGGATGAAAGAGATTTAACTGTGATTTCCGGTGAAGCTATTTCAGCTTGAGTTTAGTAAAGCTTGTGCATATTCTTGTGCCTTCACTAAGTATAGTTATTCACTTGCCTTGCTGCCTCAGGTTTTTACAGAGGACTGAAACTTGTTAGAAACACACAGAACAAATGCCAATAAAAATGGGTTTCTGACAGAGTCTGGTTTAGGAGGAGATCACAAGAAAGGTAAATCTGTGTTTCTGTACCATGCTGTGTTGCAGTGCGGGCAAAATGAAGTTGATGTACTGTGAATCCCTTGAGTGGATCAATGAATAGCTGTTTACCCCCCAACAAACTTGAAACATGTACAGTGAGTAAGAGACAATGTTATATGACCCCTAGTCCAGTCTTTGAGTGCCCCATATTCCCTACTGCAAATATTTACAGTTTTTTCTATTGCTCGCTGTATTTTTGCATGACTAAAAAGCAAGATCTAGTCATAACTGTTATGCTTTTAAATAATTTTACTAAGAAGAAAATTAACTTGTACCTACAGTTACCACAATCTGTACAATTTTCCTGGGCTGATTACTTGTTAAAAGAATCTTCCTTAACTAGGGGAGGAACACACTTTTTTTGCTTTTTAAAGATTTCCATTGCTTTTCCTTAGAAAAGCTGGCATTGTGACGCACCAGGCAAAGTTGATACTCAACGTTGCTTAGGGCAAATCTGCACTGCTAGGAAGACTGATACTTCGGAGGTTGATCTTCCAGTGTTCAATTTAGCAGGTCTGGTAAGAACCCACTAAATCAAACACTATAGGTGCCCCCTTCAACCTCGGAACGTCCTTGCAGTTGTGAGGAATAAGGGAAGTCAAGGAAGAGTTTCTCCTGTTGACCTCCTGCTGTGAGGCCGTCCCAGAAAATCGATGCAAGGCATGTCAACTTCAGCTATGCAATTCATGTAGCTGGAGTCACGTATCTTACATCAATTTTCTCCACCAGTGTAGACTTGCCCTCAGTCAGTAGTACGCATGATTAGACCCTTGACAAATCTGTAAGAGTGGGTACCAAGTGAAAGTGGTTGGATGGCTCCTGGAAATACTAATGGTATACTTGATTTTTACAACATTTTCAAGACAAGAATGTAATTAGGCTGCTGAGTAATATCATCCCTGAAGCTCAAACCTTGAGGAACACACAGGGATTGGTAATCTGACAACACAAGTGATTTTGTCTTCACATTTGCTGGGCCTGAACAAACCCTAACACCCCCCTACACGATGCATGGAATTAGTCTGATGTGCAGGATATGAGGGACCAATGTTAAGTCCAAGAGAACCTAAATTAACTACTACTGGCTAGACTCATACTGCACTTCACAGCATCTTTCACATGCCATGAAACTGTCATGATCATTCTTGATCTCTGGCTCACCTGACAGCTCAACCCTCCCATGACTGCAAAACTTCCTTATCATTTAGAAATAGCAGTTAGACTGGCACCAGATGTGTCACACTGAATATCCAGATGAAAGGCAGACAGCTGGCCAATTTTTCTCTCCCTAACTCTTGACATCGATGCAGAAAGTCCCGGTTCTCCCCACAGATACTTGGCAATTTGGAAGCTATTTTTTCTGCAATTAAAAAGTTGCTTTGCACTAGGCAGTAAAACCCCTAGTTTTAAATTCCCCTCCCCATAAAGACAAGAGGGAGGGGAATTTTAACCTTAATGATGAGTCTTACATCCCCTTGCAGGGATATGTGAAATCTGCCTAAGAAGGAAAATAATTCTGTCTGCTGCAGAAAGGTAGCATAAGGATTGTTTCTCACCCGCTCTCTTTTTCTGCAATGATTTTGTGTGTATTTTTAAATACATTTACACAATGCAAATTGTGAAGTGATGATACACAAATTTTAGAGGACAGAATCCCAGGAGCAAAATCATCACAAGAGAAAACATGAGTGGCAAGCCAATGGCAAATTGAATCATGAACGGATATAAAAATTGCTTCTCTTTCTGGAGGTTTTAGAAGTTTAAAAGACAGCATCCACGTTCCCTTTTATCTCTTTTCTGCCCAGAGGTTCACTGAAGTCAAACAAATAAAAAAGTACCCATAAAATGTCACAATCTTCAGAGCCCTGCAAATCCACGGATATCCACTTTATATCTGAGGGTATCCATATGTGGATGCAGATATCTGCTTCTCACTTTTGCGGATTTGACTGCGGATACAAATGTTGTATCCATGCAGGGCTCTAACAATCTGATCTTCTCATTGCAGTTTTACAGAGTGGTAAATCCATTGATTTCAGTAAAGTTCTCCTAATTTAAACACTTACACAGCAAGGAACGGAGAATCAGCACTCTGTTGTTTATGCAATACTATGTATTCTTGATTTAAAAAACCCCCACATATTCAATATTGCAGAAACCAGACATTTTGCCCTTACTCCAAGGAGCAAAAATCTCAGGACATGTCTGCACTAGAAACATAAATCAACTGTAATTATCGCACACTACCCTCCTTCTGTCAATGGTGTGCACCCTCATCAGGACTGCTTCCATCAACTTAAATGGGGCAGTGAGAGGGAGCTGAGGGCCTGAGCTGTCAGTTCCACATTCAGTTTCCCGCTGGAAGTCTGGCTGCCCCCAAGCTCTTAGCTTCTTTCTGCAACTGGGCTCCTGGCTGCGCGCTTCATGTTTGGAGGCCAGCTGCTAGTGGTGAACTAGGAGCCATGGGGCAGCTGCCAACTTCCAATTGTCTGGCTCTTCCCTCCGAGCTGGGCTGTGCCCACCATCTCCCAGCCAGGCTGTGCTCCAGACATCCAGCAGTTGCCCCAAAACTGCCAGCTCCCGCTCAGAGCCCAGAAGCTGCCATGAGGCGCCCTACTGGGAGCCGCCTGGACTCCAGGGAATGATAAAACAGCCAGGCTCCCAGTGGCAAGGGGAGCCTTTGTGCAGTACCAAGGTTCAGTGGGGAGCTGGAGGACAGCTGGGTCTCAGCAGGGTGGGCAGAAAGCCCAGTAAGCAGCCAGACTCTAGCTCAGGGCTACTCAACACGGGGCCCGCGGGTGGGGTCCTTTGAACGTGGCCTCCACAAGGGCAAGGCGTCTCCCAGGCGGGGTGAGCACTGAAAGACAAAAGCAGACAGGCTGGCTGGAACAGACGGGTACAGGGTGTTGGTGTTTCTAGCCCCCAGGGAGGAGGTGTCGGGACCACCAGGGCATTGTGGAAAGTGCTGGCTGCTTAGCCTTGTGGGCAGAGCCTGAGAGATGCTGATTGGCTCACACTGGCCACATTTGGGTCCAGCGCCATGGCCGGGCAGCCCTGCCTCCGTTCCGCACGGAGCAACGGACTCCCGCGTGGGGACGTCAGCCCTGCTGGGCATCCAGGACGGGGCTCCTAGGCACCTGACCTTTTTTGCCTCTTGTGTCCAGCCTGACTCGCCCAGCTCCCTGCCCACTGCAGGTTGGAGCACTCTGGCTTGGAAACTTTTCTGAGTAAAATCATTCCAAGAAACGCAAAACCCGAAGCTTCAAGCTGAACATCCTAAACACTGGCATACCATTTTCTTTTTAAAAGTGATCATTAAAAATGCTGTCAGATGGGTGGAAATTGGGTAACTATTGCATTTTATTAATAGCAGCAGAACTGACTTAAATGGGGCCTGCTTGTTGTGTAGTCTTGCCTTAATCGTATTCATGCCCGTCAGTGTGAAAGAAGCTATTTGCATATATATTTGCATGTATATGCAACTACTCTTAGGTTGCGGCTGTATCGTTGTGGCCCTTGGGGCTTCCAAAGTTGAGTAGGCCTGATCGAGCTGGAGACCCATCCAGCATGGGGCCATGAAATTGACAAGAATGATAGCCAACAGCCAATGTGAGTAATGTAGCATTTATACAGACACTGTATCACCCTAATTACACTGTCAGAGGTTTCTTTTGGAGATAGTTATGTCAGCGTAGTGGAATACTTACATTGGTGTGAGCACTGCAATAATTAGTTGCTGTAAGCTGCCTAACGGTATACTGTAGGCGAAGTCTATGTCTGTTTTCTTTTTAAAGGCCAATTGTGGGGGAACTGCTTAAAATCCATCTCCAGAGGAGACAGTGACACACCAGTAATAATGATGGGCTCTTTATTTTGGTCAGCACTTAGCACAAATGCACCAACCTCTGAGATTGCTAGGGAAGATGAGAGTAGTTCCATTTGTAGAATGGAAATGACAGAGCACTAAACAGGTGTTCCCAGAAGCGTTCAATTACAAAACTGCCCCATAAATGCCTCCTGAAAGTACCTATTTCAGTTTTGCATTTAAGGCCAGAAAATATCCTGAACTGAACAGATAGCAAAGGGAAGACGTGACCTTTATGCACAACAAAGAAGAGTCTTTCAATAAAGAACATACAGCTCATAAATGTTTGCTAAAGAGGAAGAGCACGTGATCTTCTCCATTTAATGAAACAAACAGAGAGTGCCTTGTGGAAGCACAGAAAATTGTTGAAGAGGAGGGTGGGGTGTGTTTATGGCATAAGCGAAACAAAGTAAGTGGGGGAAATGGTGTAAAATGGATTAAATGCATTTTTAAAAGCCATCGATTAATTACAGGGTAAGAGGTGCTGTAATTTTAAACTCTTTTAACTCTGGAATGTAGCTCCATGGAACCCAATTTTGATTAAGCCCTTTCTTATAGCAAACATCAGGACATTATTGGATAATAGATACTGAAGTGGGCAATAAATAAGGGTCAGTGTGTGAAAATCATAAAGGATAAATGTAGTGTATTTCTCACAGTTGGATGTCATAAGGATAGTCTTGTGACATAAGCACAGGTCTGAGAATCAGGTGACGGGACGGGCAAGTCCAGGGATGGGCAAAATATGGTCCCTGGGCCACATCTGGCCTGCTGTGGACCAGCAGGACCCTCTGGCTGCCACGGCCCCACTTGACATTCAAAGAGGCCAGCAGGGATGTAAAATCCTGTTTAACTGGTTAATCAGTTAAATGTTATGTTTAACTGGTAAACTGATTAAGGGGGGTAAGTTGGGGGGGCACACCCTGACTGTGGTGCACCTGTGCCATGGACAAGGGTTGCTCTGGCTGGGCGGGAGTGACCCTGCCCGCAGTGGGCCCCACAGAGTCACACCAGCCCCTGCCCATGGCAGGCGTGGAGCTGCTCCAGCCCACACCAGTTAACCAGGACTGGTGAACCTCATCCATCAAGGGTGAGTCTAAATGATTAGCCACATCCCTAGCGGCCAGCTGCTGAGGGCAGACAGTGGGACTCTATTCAGCATGTCTTTGGAGGAAGGGGGGGGACCGCCGTATATTGCCCCCACATCCTGCACCCTCTTCACAGAGCTGCAAGGGCAGTGCTTGCAGGTGCATGGAGCATGCAGAGATTCACTGCCGCCTTTCTCTCATGGACTGTGCCACACAAACACACACGTGTTGGCCCCAGCAGCCGGCTACTTTGAGTGGTGTGTGGCCACAGCAGGCAGGGAACCTTCTTCTGGGTCCTAAGTCAGTGGCTGAGAACTGGCTATGGTAAGCGCCTCCCAGTCAGAGCCTGCACCTGGCACTCCCTTTCCGGGTCACAACCCCGTCCTGCACCCAAAGCCTCTGCATCCCTGCCCCAAGTCTCAATTCCTTCCTGCAGCCAAACTCCCTACTAGAATCCACACCCCAGTCCTTTCTCAGAGCTCTCTCCTGCACCCAAACTCCATCCCAGACTTGCACCTCTCCATTTTAATCACAGAAAAGTATGGCCCCTGACAACTTACCAAATTCTTGGACTGGTCCCCCACTGAAAATTATTGCCCACCCTGTTCTAGTCCCTGATTTGCTGCAGACCTGTGTGATTCTGGGGAGTCACTTATGCCTCATTTTAGGAACATGAGGCACTGAGAGGTTAATGTACAATGAGGCTGACACTAACTCAGCAAAGCGTTGTGAGGTTTAATCCTTCAGGACGGCACTATCCTTTGTTTGCAAATCACTTCGAGCAGTTCATGCCAACACTAAGGATGTGAAGAGGTGGGTAATTGACTAATTGTGTAGTTGATACAATTTGTATCAACTATACCAGCATTTTCCAAAGAGTGGTCCGCGGCCCAGTACCGGTCCTTAGAAAAATTATTGCGCACGATACTCTTAATTTGTGTGACGGGGTAGCAGCACCCCGTATTGCTGAGTGTGGCAGTGCGTCCCTCTTGGGAGAGAACCCACTGCTGTGGCGTCTCTGCTGGGCATGCTCCTGGGCAGCAGGGTGCTAGGATCCAGGGAGAAAGCCAAACGCCATGCACACTGACGAAGAACACCTGGCGCCGGACACAGCCGGCGCTGGCCGATAAAGTGGCCAGGATTGGGGCCGGGGGGGGGGGGGCAGAACAACCCACCGGACAGGTAGGGCCAGCAACACAATTTATTTGCATATTCATCATTTGCTTAATGAATATGCAAATATGCAAATAAATGTTACCAGTCCTCCAAAAGCTTGTGAAAGAGCTTACTGGTCCCCAGTATCAAAAGGATTGGGAACCACTGGACTACACGATTAGTTGATAAGGCACTCTGTCCTGGCACATGCTGGTCCAGGAGCTATCCCTGCTGAGGCTCTGCCGTTTAAACGTAGTAGAAGCCAGGAGCGCGGTGGTAGGAGCTGGGGGATATGAGCCGGGACAGAGCCAGGACCACTGCAGTTCTGCATTTAAAATGTAGTAAGAGCTGGGCGGCAGTTCTGGAACAGCACGAACCAGGACTGAGCCAGGTTTGGTCAGTCCTGGCTCGTACTGGGTCCAGCAGCCTCTGTCCATGGCCAGCTCAGGCCGCCGCAAACAAGGGCTGCTCCTGTCCCCCTGCCCCACTTGCTGCCTCTGATACAGAGGCAGCGGGAAGCAAGTACAGATACATATAACCCAGATACATGAAAATCTCTAATGCAGTCAGGCAAAGAGTGGTGTTATGCACAATACAGAAGACTGCAAAATACCAGATGCTTTGGCATGAAGTCCTGTTCAGTCAGTGTTACACCTTTCTTTCAGTCAACTGGCCCAAATTCTTTCCTCTCTGGCTCTCACCACAAAGGCAGTGTGAAAATGCCCTGGGATCCACCCTACCTATCAGCCTCTAGCTGAACTGTTCTTACTTAAGAACGTCTGAAGAAGTAGGTTGCGCCCACGAAAGCTCATGATAACATCTATATGTTTTGTTAGTCTTTAAGGTGCTACTAGACTATTTGGGGTTTTTTTTTTAAAGTTTTTCCTGTTCTTACTTAAGTAATATTAGCAAGCAGTTCAGCTGAATTACTTTTATTTTTGTGGGGGCAAGGGGATAGGGCGGATAACTCCAGAAAAGCTTCAGCCAACAGCCTCTCACCCAACATGCTGATCCTGTGGCAGACAGGAACTGGTCCTATTTCCTGGTTAAAGATAAGGCAGTCTGTTTCAAGCCATGCCCCTTCATGAGGGAAAGGGAGGGCAGGAGATGTGTGTACAAGTCACTATGCTGGCCCTTTATCACCTGGGGATTCCCTTATAACAGGAAAATCCTTAACTAGTCAACTAAACTAGGTTTAACTGCCAGATTTAATTGTGACTTGCACCGCCAGCGAGAGATATGGCTGATTTAATTGGGCTAAGCCGTTTTTCAATTTTTAGGATCCTGTAATGAGACATGACTTATTTAATTTTGAAAGCAGATAGTGTACATGTGATTGCTATTTTCTGCAATGCCTGACAGTACTTTGCTCTTAGCTTTAGGTCCAATTTTTCAAAAGTGGAGGCATGTAACTGCGCACACAAAAACGTGTGTACGCAATTTGTGCACATTTACCTGTGGAATCACAAAAATTGTTCATGTGCAGAGTTAGATAACCCCCCGTATCCAAACATAGCTGCTTATCAGTAGTTCCTCAGCCTAAGTATGGTCAGTGGAGTCCTTTGTCGAGGGCCTAAGAATGAAGCCTTTAGAGATGGAATCAGTGAGTAACGGTTATTTAAAAGGGAAACAGCTCACAACAGCATCTTTATCATACAAAGGAGTCTGCGTGTGTTTGATTTTTCTAAAAAGCTAACTAATAACTGCACTACACAATTCTATTTGTCACTGGCCTAGACTGTCTAGTGTCAGGGCTCTCATTTAAGGACAGACCTAGAGCTCCTTACGGTCCTTTGCATGAATGGCAAAGGTTTGTGTAATGGGGAACTCCTCACACGTTCTCAGACAGGTTCCTTCTCCCTCCTGGCTATCTCCCAACAGACCTTTGACTTTCTCCCTTCTTGGAGTCCCACCTTTCACTCCGATTCTTCAAAAGACATTTGCTTCCATTACTGAAGATCTTTTTCAGGGCTGTGCTTCATCTGCTGTAGGGCCTCAAACTACTGTCGTTTGCACTCTTAGTTCTTTGCCCTACAGTGCTAGGTGCCATGCATCTCGCTGGAAAAGCACCACCATGTAACAGAAAAAACGGTTACATCCCTCTTGTAACACCTGTTCTTCAAGATGTGTTGCTCATGTCAATTCCATGTAGGAGTGTGTGTGCCGGGTGCACGCATTGTTGGAAAGTTTTCCTCTTAGCAGTACCTGTAGGGTCAGCAGGGGAGCCCCCTGGAGTGGCACTGCTATATCGGTTCATATATACCCCAGCTGACTCTTCACCCCCTCAGTTCCTTCTTACTGGATTACTCCAAAGAAGGGGAGGCAGGTGGGATTCGGAATGGACAAGAGCAACACATCTCGAAGAACAAGAGTTACGAAAGGCAAGTAACCGTTTTCTCTTCTTCGATTGCTCATGCACATTCCACGTAGGTGACTCCAAAGCAGAAACCATGAAGGCGGGGTCAGAGCCCTAACCCTCCATGGAACGGGGAACTGCCCTACCAAGGGCCGCGTCCTCCCTGGCCTGGTGGGCCAACGCGTAATGATTGGCAATGGTGTGGACCAATGACCAGGTGGCTGCCCTGCAGATTTCCAGGATAGGCACCTGAGCCACAAAGGAAGTGGAGGAGGATCGGGCCCTGGTGGAGTGGGCTGTCAAAGGAGGGGCTGGCACCCCAGCCAGGTCATAACACACCCTGATGCAGGAAGTGCTTCATGAAGAGATCCTTTGGGCCGAGACCTGTTGACCTATCTGCCTCTCGGCAATTGCCACAAATAACTGTGGGGACTTATGGAAGGCTTTTGTTCTATCTAAATAAAAGGCTAAGGCCCTCCTAGCGTCTAGCGTGTGTAAAGACTGTTCTTTATTGGAGGCATGAGGCTGGGGTCAAACACTGGAAGGAAAATGTCCCGAGAAATATGAAACTGGGACACTACCTTGGGCAGAAAAGCCAGGTGAGGGCGGAGCCTGACCTTATCTTTGAAAAAGATGGCGGGTCCAAGGTGAGAGCTCTAAGCTCTGACACCTGCCTGGCTGATGTGATAGCTACCAAAAACGACACCTTCCATGACAGGTGAAGTAGGGAACATGTCGCCATAGACTCAAAGGGGGTGGGGGAGTAAGCTTGGTCAAAACCAAGTTGAGATCCCAAGGAAGCACAAGTTTCTGGACATGCACATAAAGCCTCTCCAGACCTCTCAGAAACCGGTGAAGCATGGGGTCTGCAAAAAGCCTCTTACCCTGGGAACCTGAGTGAAAAGCGGAAATAGCTGTTAGGTGTACTCTGATGGAAGAAGAGGACAGTCCCTGGATCCATCAAGGAGGTAGTCCAGGACCTACAGGTCTGGGGCATCGATGGGAGAAAAGCCCTGCTGAGCAGCCCAGATAGAGAATTGCTTCCACTTGCCCAGATATGTGGCTCTAGTGGAGGGCTTCCTACTCCCTAGTAAGACTTTCTGCACCCGTTTCAAGCACTGCAGTTCCAAGGCTGTTAACCAAGGCGCTTCCATCCCATGAGGTGCAGGGACTGCAGGTTCGGATGGTGGAGCCTGCCGAAATCCAGCATTATCACATCTGGATACAAGGGAAGGGCTATTGGCCTCGAGAGAGAGAGGCTGAGCAGTGACGTGAATCAGTGCTGCCTCGGCCATACCGGCGCTATGAGGATGAGGGAAGCCCCAAATTCCCGTACCCTCAGGATCACCTTGTGCACGTGCAACAAGGGGAAATGGAGGAACACATATAGCAGACCCTTGTGCCAAGGGGTGAGGAGGGCAACCCCCTTGAGACTCACGGCTGAGTCCCATGAAGGAACAAAACCCGACACAGAAGCCATAGGAGCTGATTCTGTCAATGCTGAGTGCCCCGATTTGAGGGCGCACCTTCAGCATGTGCCTCGATGGGAGACTTGCCCCGGCTAGGTCTCCGTTTCTCCTGAGACACAGGAGACTGACCGGTGCTGAGGTCTTCCTGGTGCAGGAGAGGTGCGCGAATGGCTGGGTGCCTCACACAGTGAGCCCGGAGCATTCTGGATCACCAGTGAAGAGTCCAATGCTGGTGCCAGATGAAGAGCCGCCTCCATCAGAAGCACCTTCAAGCAGGACTCTCTCTACCGCTTGGTCTGGAGCTTGAAGCCTCTGCAAATCTTATACGAGTCCAAGAGGTGAGCCTCACTGAGTCACTTTAAACAGGCCTCACGAGGCTCTCCACAGGGCATGGGCTTCTGGCATTTCATGCAGGGCTTGAAGCCCAGACGTGTGTGGAAGGAAAAGGAGGTAGGAATATATACAGCGGGTAACTAAAGGAAGTCTAGTTCCACAACTGAGGTGAAGAGCACAGTTCCAAGTGTCTGCAGCCTGAGGTGGTCTAGAGGAACTGGCGGGAGCCCGGACCGTGCTCCAAGAAAAGAGCGCAAATACCGCAAGCCCCGTGGTGCATGTGCGGTCCGGCCGGATACTGCTTTTAACAAGCCTCCGTCTGCGGCACTGGGGCAAGCCCAGCACCCATAGTGGAGCACCCGCAGGGACATCCTCGAAGAAGAACTACTAAGTTGCACGTGCAGAGCAAGACCAAATCATGTTCCAACGACCGTCACGGGTGGTAAGAAGGAACTGAGGCGGTGGAGGGCCAGCAGGGGTATATATGTGCCGATATAGTGGTGCCGCCCTAGGGGGCTGCCCTGCTGGCCCAACAGATACCGCTGAGGGAAAAACTTTCTGATGACGTGTGCTCGCAGCACACATGGAATGGACACGAGCAATCACTCGAAGAAGAACTTGCATTTTTTCACATTATCAGTGCCAGAGACCAGCAGACAAGCATCTAGACCTGGGGTGGAGAACCTCCAGCCCATGGGCCAGATCTGGATCCCTGTTTGATTTCATCCAGCATGCAGCAAATCTCTGTGGCGCAAGCCAGAAACCCAGAGCCTCTCTCCCTGCTCCGCAGGGCTTGAACTAGGGATGTAAAATCCCATTTAATTCGTTAACTGGTTAAGTGTTAAGATTTACTGATTAAATGGGAGTGGGCGGGGGAGGGGGAGGAGGCTCCAGCCTGGCTGCTTCTGCTGCACTGGGCTGCCGGCCCTCACCTGGAAGCCCTCCCCCCACCTCGTGCAGGGCTGCTGACTCCCAGCCTGCAGCAGCCCCATGGAGCTGCCCCTGGGTAACCAGTAACCAGTTACCTGTTCATATCTTTAGCTTGAACTATGATGCCAGCTCACTCAGCTGTGGAGAAGGTAGGGTGCAAGTTGGTCAGCTATCCCAAGGCCCCTAGGTGCAGGGACAGGTGCCCAGGGAAGCTCTGTGTCCGTGTGCTCCGAGTCCTACCTCCACAGCTCCCACACCCAAATCTTAATCCCCTGCCCCAGCCCTAAAACAACTCCCAGTCCCCTCAGCCCCAGTGCAGAGCCCCTCTTGCAAACTGAACTCCTCATTTCTGGCCCCACCCTGGAGCCTAAGGGAAGCCCTGAGCCTCCACATCCCCTCACAGGGCAGCGTGTGACCTGTGACTGATTTTTGTTGTGGGTAAGTGGCCTCCGATAGAAAAAAGTTCTCCCCTCTGATCTAAACACTACACAAGTGGTCTTTAGAAGCGTGGAGTCAGAATGTGTAAGAAGAGAATGGAAGGAGGATGTGCGGAGGAGAATCTGCATTAGGGAGACTGAGGAACAGGGCCAGAAAGGCGGGAGACGAAGATGCCAAGAGTATCCTTGGGGATTACAGGCGAAAAAGAAAAATGTAAAGCAGGAAGTGAAGAACATATGGCCCACTGAGGGCAGGAATTGTGTAGGAGGTGAATGCTGACTGAGATGGGGATATAGGGAGGCACCACTGGGAAGGAGATGGGGGAGGAGAGTGGAGTAGCTTTAAAGTTTGAGATTCAGATAAACTTTGCATAAGCATCTGCACACTTCATTGCTCATCTGGACCTCCCCCCCCCCCACACTCTTTAAATCTCTGAGGTTTCCTAAACCCTAATTATGTTGCAACTGTATATAGGGCTTTAGATAATGAGCTCTGGGAAGTATTTTAATATCACAAAATTAAGAACATAATTTCAAATTTGACTCTAGGGCTAATTTTACTCTACTTTAAAAAAGACTACAGACTTACAAAGAATAAGAATGTCCAAATTTGGAATTCTACAACTTGACATTTTCTACAGAGCATACAGTTGCAGTGCTACAATATTTGAAGGCCTAAGTGTTACCATTTTAAATACATATTTTTCTGTGGCCCTTTCTAAGAGAATGGGACCGGAACCCTACCCCAGAGGCTGAATACAAAATAAAATGAACATCCATTTTGGGAAGACATAGCTGCCCAAACATACAAGTATGCACACATGACTAAACAAGGATGATCTTTGCATGTGGCTACATACCTTCTAGCATCCATGCAAGAGCACTGATTTTTGTGCATGACTTATGAAAAAGTGTCTCTGCTCCCCAGCTGGACCTGAAGCAGTAGTTTCACTTTTATAACCTTTTCAGAGCTCTGTAGTAACATCACTAAAGTAAGCAAAAAACCAGGTTTGTTTTGGCTCTGCTGAAAATACAATGGTTTGCAAGATAACATTGTGAGAAGTGCAGATTAAATTAAGACAGAGATTGTAATGTAGATCAAGAGAGTCTAGGAAAAGAGGTGAGGAAAGAGCAGAATCAACATCTGACATCTGAAATGGTCAAAATCTCCATAGGGAGATACATCTAATCCAGGGTTTCCCAACCTATGGGTCGGGACCCAAATATGGGTTGCCATTACATTTCAAAAGGGTCGCCAAGTGTCTCCCCAGGTGGCTCTACCCTCCCTCCTCTCCCCATTTTTGAATTGCCTTGGGTCACCAAGTCTTCCTGAGTTGTCAAAATGGGTCCCCATCTGGAAAAGGTTGGGAACTGCTGATCTACTCTACTAGGGTATGTCTATACTACAGCATTATTTCGAAATATCTTATTTCAAAATAGTTAATTCGAAATAAGCTATTTCCAAATAATGCATCTACACATAAAATGCAATTCGAAATAGCGTTTTTCTATTTTTAAATAGCGCGTCCACATTGAGTGGACTCTGAATCAAAATGAAGGCTGGTTGGAACCAGCTCAGGCAGGGCTTCAGGTCAGGAGTGTCTTTGTGTGGCTGCTGCCTGAGGCTACCTGAGGCTTGTGCTTAAAAGGACCCCCCCCAGACAGCCAGTTCTCAGGTTCCCTTTCTTGCTTGTCTACCTCAATGAGGGACAGCAAAGCATTTTGTCTCTGCGTGCTCTGGTTGACCTCCCTCGGGACACCACAGCACTCTGCAACATGGAGCCAGAGCTGCCCCTGGGCACTCTGGTGCTTTTCTTGGACGCGCTGCTGCAAGTCTGGCTGCACTTTCTGGAGGCTGCCATCCGGGAGGTCTATCGGGGGGCTGTCAGTAGCCAGGAGGCCCTGCGGGAGAGCTTCCACCCTGAGGAGCACTAAGAGCTTCCCTGGTCTGCCCCACTGGGGGCTTGTGCCTCATTCCTCCCTCACGTCCTTCCACTTACCCCTCTCTAACGCCCCTTCCTGATGTCAAATAAAATAGACATATTTTCATGAACATAAACTCTCTTTATTTAACAAAACTGGGGGTGGGGGAATGAAATTCTGGGGAGACTTTGATGTGTAGACATACCTCTATATATTTGAGAGAGTTGGTGTGTCTGTCTGTCTGTTCAAGAACTCCTCCTAAATGGTAAGAGCTAGGACTACCAAATTTGATATGCAGCTTCCTCTTCTCCTAATTTAAACAAGGTAGGGGTTTGGTTGTGCCAGAAAAATGGGATGTGCTTGGAATGGAATTGCTTCTTATAAAACCATACAGAAAACAGACAATCACCAGACAGGTGAACAGCCCTGGCTGGCAGTGAAGCTCTCCCTCTCTCACCGATTCATACGGGAACATTGCTGGTTGTTTCCCTTCATCAGGGAGTGAGGGGAAGTGCTCAGTTTGCCGCATTCCTCCCTCTGGCTGGGGAGTGCAGAGGACTCAGGAACCTGGACTTGCTCCAGCTGGGGGACATGCACCCCTCTCCCGGCTGTGCCTACTGGAGCTGCAGCAACCATGGAGAGGTGCTTCTCAACTGTCCCTACACAGCTGCGGTGAGAGACAGCTGGGGTGGTCCTCTCTCTCTCTCCCCGGGGGCAGCCTGCATATTGAACCCCTCCCCCCAATCCCACTCCAGAGCTATGGTCTAAACGAAGAAAAACAAAAGTTAAAGACCTGAGCAATGCCGGGAAAATCTTGCAGTAGTTTATAAGGGTATGTCTACACCAGGGTATGTTACTCCTCGTGGAATGAGGTGTAACAGTTAATCCGAACTAAGGACTAAGTTCAGATTAACTTTAAACTGCTGCGTGTAGCCGCGGGCAGTTCGTTTGAACTAAGGGGGATTTAAAAATGGCGGCCGGATGGGAATATGCAAATAAAGCCCGGGATATTTAAATCCCGGGCTTCATTTGCAACTCCGGTTGCCTGATTTGCCTACCTAGCTCGAATTAACGAGCTAGTGTAGACATACCCTAAGAGCATAGCACAGAGAACAATAATGTTTATAAAACACATTTAAAAGGCAGCTGACCTTTTAACTTTATTTCAATTTGTTACAATACAAATTCGGCCAAAATCTGAACCAGTGTAACAGATGCGTCTCCTCTGTAAGTAAAGGAGTGGTACCTGTTTGCACCAGTAGTCAATCGGACCCAGTATTTCCAAGGAGCGGTCTCCAGAAATCTGTGCTTTTCAGTGTTGCTGCTTAAAACGTATCTTTAGCAACACAGAATGTCTAATCTCCCTGCACTGCCGAAGGCCTGAACTGAACAGGAAACAATGGGATTGTTCATTCAATGTTAAATGCTAAAGGTCACAAAGAAGCTGAATGCCCAGGTGCATATTTTTATACACTGCTCTAGTTCCTTCACACGTAACTGTACACACATGCACACACATTCCTACTAACCTATGTAACTTAATATAGCAATGTGATGGATTAATGTTTTCTCAAAGGAGTAATTTAGGGCCTGATCCCTCAGCCCCCCGGACATGTAACACCAGCTGACTTTGATGGAAGTGCTGAATGAGGGAGGGCTTTCATGACCCTTATTTACTCTTTAGAATGAAATTCACTGCTGTGACCAGGGATGGATTTTGCCCATTTGGTGTGGCCCATTGGAAGACTGGAAAGAAGTGGGAGCTCTGGGCACCGCACAACTGTGTGACAAAGGAGAAGATAACTGGAGGGATGTTAGGGAGGTAAGCTGGTGTCTTCACTGTAAGGATCACTTGATGTGCCTTTTATTATATGTAATGGTGCCTAGATAAATTGGTCATTGTGCCTAACAGGCAAATACTAAACCAAAAAGGTGAACCCAGTGAAGAAATGGGACTCCTAGTGCGTGAAAGGGAAGTGGGGGTGCACAGAAGGTAAGGAAAGACTATGGAGGAAGCTTCCAATAACTCTGATCATAAGAATGAGAAACTGCTTTATTGGATCAGCTCAACAGTCCATGTAGTCCGCGTATTCTGTCTCTGATCATGAGTGGTACCAGTTGCTTCAAAGGACGATACCAGAAATTTTGCATGAGCTGGGCCGATGTTTCTGAAAGCTGGAGGTTAATTTATGCCCTTAAGCACACATCTAAAACTCTTGTTCATGTTTTAATATTTATTAGAACAACTCTGGACAGTGTTCTATATACAGCCAGTCTTTGTGTCAATTGTTATGCTTGACTTCAATGACATATTGTGGCAATGAGTTCTGCAGGCTTATGGCGTACTGCATAAACCCGTATGCCTTTTACCCATTTTGAATCTGCCACCTTTCAGTTTCATAGCAAGTTTCTGTATTGTAAACAACCAAAGTCCCCAGTCAGATCAGCAGCTGAGTCCTGACCATGTAAAGTGTTTTGTAACAGGAGCAGAGGACACTCTATCATACAGGATTTTTGGGTTCTTCGCCACTCACTCTACATTTAGGGACATGCCTTCCTCTGGAGCGCTGTCTAGGCCAATATTCTCTAATTGTTTTTTCTATAGGTGACTATAACGTCAGCAGTATCTCTGCCGATCCAAAAGATAACGTACTGTGTGCTCGTTCTCACTCTCATACAAACATACACACACTACCAATTCTACAGGGCCACATATAAATCTGTTTAGATCCTCACTAATAAATGAGGAATAGCATTGCTAACAGGAAATTCAGTGACATCACAACGTAAGCCAGGATGCAAAGTCAAGTCCACCCTGGCTTATGAAGAGGGAGAGCGCAACAGTATTTTTTATCGTTTTGCCATTACTCTGGTCAAAAGAAAATCTTCTGAAAGATTTTTCACTTACTGTACTTACAATCGCACCTATTAACTGCCTCTCACACAACACAACCCAAGGCGCGCTTGTAACAGAACTCATCACTAGACGTTTTAGTTTCCTAGAGCAGCGTTTCTCAAACTTAAAACAAATTGTCAAAACCCCCACTTGATAAAATTGCAGCCCCTTATCTTTATCCTTCTGGGGTACCCTTTGAGCACTGGGCCCTAGGCTTCAGCCCTACTGACGCCAGGAAAATGGAGTTACAACCACAGTTTGAGACCTGCTGTTCCAGAGTAAAACTGGGGAGAGTGGTGGCAGCAGAACGTTAAAGTGTAAAAAAACAAAAACAAGCCTTCTAAATATAATTTCAAAGCAGGGTTAAAACTTAGTGTTGGGGAAAATCTTTTAATGTTTACAATAAATTGGCAATATTTAAGTGTTTTGTTTTAATGAAGTGTGTTCGTAACACTCCTTCTCAACTGCTAGCTGTAACAATAACCACTTTCAAGTTTGGGCCCCAATTTTTCTTATCATGATACTGATCCTGTACCTACTGACCTAAAATTGAAGTCCCATAGCAGTGCAAAAGGCAGATGAAATCAAGGAGTCTAAGCTTCTGCATTTTGTATTCCTTTTATTTTAATCAAGTGACATGTACTAAGAGAAAATATACCAAGATTCAGCGTAGAGTAAGTTTTTAAAGATAAGCTATAAGCAAGGGTCCTGAATGCGACTGTCCTGTTATTATGGCACTGTGTACTGCGGGATGCCAATCTAGGCCAGGAATTAGGATTTTATAATTGGAAAACAAACTGATATTAGTTTTTGCATTAGTGTTTTCTGGGGAGCTAAATTACTATGAAGTTAACATGCTGTATTTTCTTGTAATAAAAATCTCTTGAAAACAAAAGGTAAGGAGAACTTAGATTTTTATTATATTGGCCGTAACAGTATAAAGTAAGGATAATTCTTAAAGGAGAAGTGGATATGTCCGATGGCCGGGTTTTTTTATTTTGTTTTCAATTCTTTAATCATGGTGCAAGGCTTTGCAGATCATAACCTGTAGTCACCTATTGCTATACACTACATATTTTTAATACAGGTTCCCAACTTCAGACAGTGTGATGTGATAAAAACAAACCAGAAACTTATTTGGGAAAGCGTTTCATTTTTTATTCCCCTCCTTGTTGTGTCAGTGCAAAGGTCATCTAAAGAGAGCCTAATTAATCAAGCTGTCAGAGCCAATGAGGAAGAACATGCTAATAGGACGTTTATTTCACCCAGAAAAGCAGTGGTCTGACAGGAACTAGAAAATATGGCCTTGATGTTGCTGTTTGTTAGCAATGCTGAGATCAGTGGTAACAGGAGCCAAGCAGCTTATGTTTGATAAAGTGCTGGATGTCAAGAACCAGCAGCTATCAGAAATTAGACTGACAAGAATTAAGACTCTCACAATATTGATAGCTGATAGATATAAAATGAGATTCTGAGGACATAAACTAAAATGTACTGTAAACTATCCTGGGCACATGCATGTTCATAGAGAAGGAAAGTGAAACAAAAAACTGCCCAAGAGAGCTGTTTCCACCCACCCCCAATTACAGATTGCTTATAAAAATGGGTTTCTTCCATATACTTAAGTGTAGAGGACTAGACTAGATGACCTTGAGGTCTGTCCATCCCTCTACTTCTATGATTTTACATACACAAGGCAAACCACCACAACAAGGGGCCAGACCCAGGGAAAACTAGTGCAGGCAGTGCCCCCCTTGGCATCCCATTTGTTCTAGGGATGTGACTAGTCGACTATCGGATAAGCAACAGCTTATTGGATAGTCGACACACTAGTCGACTAATCGCTTCCCAACCCCTTGCTGCCTCTATCAGAAAGAAGTGGGGGGGGGGCAAGAGGAGAGAGTGCTGGGGGGGAGTCAGCTTAAAAGGCATTTCGTCCCAGCTCCGGCACCGTGGGAGGGGGCAAGGGGACAGTGGCGGAAGCTGGCCCCGGGCTCCACGTGGCGTTTCAATCTTTGAAATGCACAAGAGCCCCTGCACATTTCACAGGCAGAACACCACATGGCACTTCCGCCGTTGAAAGACAGAGACAGCCAGGCAGGCTCTAGCTACATTTCAAAGGGGAGAGCGCCCTTATCGACTAATCAAATAGTCGATGCAAATTCCATCAACTCTTCGATTAGTTGATTAATCTAATTTTAACATCCCTACTTTGTTCTTTAGGCCACCTGGAATACGTCTGATCAGTCCTCAGGCTGGTCGAGTTCAGGGTCCAGGATGTTGCACAGGCCAACTTTGCACATCTCTCTCCTATGAACTCCTTGGGCGAAATCCCAACTCTACTGAAATCAATGGCAAGAGCTGTATGGACTTCAGTGGGGACAGGATTTCTCCCCCTCTCTACTGCTCTCAAGTAGAAAGGCTGTTTTTTAAAAAATAAATCCTATGCCCACATTAAAAAGTAACACTAAAGTCTCTAATAGTGCCTGGTCGTGAGGCACAAGAGACACTCTCAGGTATTGGGAGAGCACTGGTCTCACATTACCAGCAGCACTTGCTATGGGAGTGATATGTAAAATTTGACATTAATTATTTTAATAGTGCACCCAGATGCAAGTCCTCAATCCTTAGTGTATTTGATACTTCAGGCCAGGGTCGGTATTATAATTAACTACTTTCTGAAGACTTTTAATTAATTTTTTACAAGACCATTATTTCCAAATGAAGAGAGAGCGAACATTCTAAACAGAGAGGCATATGGATTAA
Organism: Pelochelys cantorii; assembly: GCA_032595735.1. NCBI lineage: Eukaryota > Metazoa > Chordata > Testudines > Trionychidae > Pelochelys > Pelochelys cantorii. The sequence continues at coordinate 39,847,188 of CM064329.1, read as the reverse complement.
CAATTGTGTTGGATAATATAATCGAAATCCTGCCCATAGTAACATCCTTTGGCAAGGTTTAAGCCAAATGCCTAGCACTGGAAATGGAAAGTGCTGCAGAGGCAAACACGAGACATTGGGATATAAAAGTAGACTGAGAAAAGGAGGCAGAATGAAAATTCTCCGTTTTGAGGGAGGAAGGCTCTAATGTTTCTGTCTGCTACTGTGAATACAGTTATTTTCATCCTGAATTGTCTATTTCCCCGAGAATCTTTCTTTGGGAGCCAGCCATAAATATTTTTAGAGCCCTGCACAGATACAAAATTTGTATCTGCATCTGTATCTGCAGAAATGAGCCATGGATATCTGCAAATTTGCAGGGCTTTAAACATTCAGAATCCAAGGTTGCCTCTTAGTGATGTGACTGAGCCGAAGGCAGCTGAGCTCAATCTCTATTGTGACAATGAACAAGGGTACAAGCTAGGTCCCACTCTAACAGTGGCTGTTGTGATGTGGATACTATGTTGTTGCACCCCATATTCTTTATGGAAACATGCTTATGAATACGAATATGGCATAACTCAAATATGCTTTATGAAAAATATTTCATGTAATGTATCATTTAAAAAGTTATAACCTGCGGAATGTGTATACTCCATGAGTGTGCATGTATCATTCCTGTATTTGAACTTAGACATATGAAATATAAACCTGTTTACTGATCTAGAAGTGCTAAGTGACGGCCATTAGCAGTACTCAAGGAGCTTAATGGCTTGGTACCAGACAATGATTTGTGAATATCCTTGTTCTTCCTGTAAGCCTAGACTATGTTTGGTCCTGCCAATACATGAGGTCGGGGTGCCTGATGCTGGAAGCCTTGTTGGATGGTGTCACTGCATGTGAAAAAAGTTTGAGCTGAACACAAAAGATTCCCACCTTGGGCAAAATCTATTTATAGGCAGGAAACCAAACAATGAGGGGTTGCTGCCAGATGCCAACACATCCCTGTTTGTTTGCCATCTAAGATGTCTGCTGCACCCACCCTTGGAACTGAACATGAAAAAGGATTGGGCCGGGACAGGGAAGACTACCCAGTCTTTGAAAGAAGCTGATTAAAAGAACTGAAGGGTGCAATTTTACATGCAGCAAGTTTCTTACAACCATTTAAATCCTACTGAATAAAATCACTTTTGTCTAGAAATAAACCCAGTGTAAATAACAGTTACGGGGGGGAGGACAACTAAACAGCTCTCTCTTTCCTTGCTAAAGGGGATGAACAAGTTATGAACTTGCTCTGTATAAACTTGACACAGAGTAAGATGGATTTATCTGGGGTTCTGGTCTCATTGGGGCTGTGCACCTGCGTGCTGTCTCAAGTCCCTCTGATGAGCCTTCCCAGAGCGGAGCTGATCTCAGTTGCTCTGCTGCAGGTTGTGTTGCCAACTTTGTGCCATTTCTGAGGGAGACCAGAGGCTCTGACTCGGCAAGACAGGGTGAGCGGGGCACCCCAGAGGGCAAGTAGGTAAGCTCTATGGTATCTCTGCACATTAAGTGGCAGGCTCGGGGGGATTTCTGTGACCGGACCTGTCACAGACACCTGTCCAGTATTAAGTGGATTGAAACAATAAAACCTCAATATAAGCTAAAGCTGTCATCAAATGGTAACAGTTTTTCTGCAGGGATCATCTGGGCTGCACTTGAACTGGCAACCTAGAAATAAAGTATTAAGAGATAATTAAATGAAACATTTTATTAATACTCAAATTTGAAGGACCTTCCACTGTTCATTATGTGCCTTTGGAAATGTTAAAACTAAATTTCCCTCTTATATCCCCGCTAGTTTTATACTATTTAATTTAACATATATTAAACTCACCACCTTCATCTTATGGCACACAAGCCAATTTGGCTTCTCTGGTTTTACCTTCTGATTTTCTTGGATATCACATCTGATGCTAGGGCAGTTCTTGGAATCGGTTTTGAAAATTACCACATGCATCTTTTGATAGCTACCTCTCCAGCTGTTAAAACAAAACAAACAACCCACTGCTGGGTCAGATATTAATAGGAGCCGTTTTTTTAATTTTACATTGCTCAGTGGCAGAAATGTGGTAAAATATATATTTGAACTCCAAAGGATGTTCTTTACTAGATTATTACAACTATAAAGTAGGTCAAAATTTGAAACTATTTTAAATGACAGTGTCCTTTTACAATACACTTAACGAGTTTTTCCCCGTTCTTGAAAGCTTCGTGTTCTTATTACTCTGCAGCATCATGACTTTAATATGAATTAACCAGTCTATTATTAAACTATGATTGTAATAGGCCAAATTTTGATCTCTTGAAACCCCTAAGAATATGCTGAGCCAGAGCTTCAACTGGTGTAAATCAGTGTAGTTCATGTATAGAGCCTAAACTTCATGTCTGGCTAATCAACAGCATTATTCAGCACTACCAAGTAAAGCACCATGGCACTTTATGAAAAGAACAGAGGATGTCTTTGCCAACATCCCTACCCTCAGTGGACAGGGATTATAGTGTCCAAGGGCATATCTACACTAGGAAGTTATTTTGAAATAACTAAATTTGAAATAACTCCCAAAATAACTATTTTGAAATAAGCTTATTCCCAAGAAAACAAGAATTATTATTTCAAAATAACCAGCCCCTTATTTTGAAATAACGGGGTTGGTAGTGTGGATTCTCTGCTTGTTATTTCGAAACAAGGGGAGTTATTTCAAAATTACTCCGTAGTGTAGACCAGGGCTAAGACTGTATGTAAATTATTGTTGAGAACATAATGGCTGCCCATTCTGCTGCCTCTTTCTTTACTAAAGATGCCTTGAACCAAAGTGGCAGAGAACTCCATCCCGTGAAAAAATATTCATTTCCTGTCTTGGTTTTTGTAATGCCCTGCTTTGTTTATCTTACTTGTTTTGCCTGAGTGTGACCAAACCAACTGTTTCTTCAAAGGCTTCATAAAAATGCCTTTTTCCGATTGTCGGATTACCTTTGCAGGAGCACTATTGTTGTTTGAAAACAAAAGGGACTCTGCATCTTACTCTCAATGACATTGCTACAGGAACTTTATTTACAGTATGAGAAAAAATTCCTTTCTTATAGTCTCATTAAATCTAAGCCTCATTTAACTAGTGGGACATTTTTACAATGGGTTTGCTGATATACTGTGATAAATGGCTGTAGAACATCCTTCAACAATAGCCATGGCCTTAGCCATAACTACCATGTGTATAAACACTGCATCAATTTTAACAATGCACAGTCCTGAATAGTAGGAAGTAAAGACAGACAGAAGACAAACATTTTTACTAATCTTTCCCTCTCTCCTTCCCACCCCCTTTTTTTTGGTGGGAAAAGGAACATCCACTGAAAAATTATGAGAATTAAAAAGGTGAAGTTTCTAAATAGTCTATAGGAGGCCTTTGAAATCCTAACCCAGGCAGGAAGCTTTCCTGAAATTCAATTCTTTTAAGATAAGATTTGGCAGCAGGATGAAAGCAGCCCTACCCTTCCCCATTCCCCCCATGTCAAAGAAATGAATGGAATGGCTTATGAATACATGCAACTTACCCATTTAGGAGCCACACTGGTGCCTATTTGTCCTGAAATATCAGTGTTAGGTTACTGTGAAAATCAAAATAACCGTAATGAGCATGAACTTGATCCAAGAAAACAATGAGGGCTAGAGTAAGGTTTTTATAGAGTTTTAATAAACTTTACAAACTTCAGTGTAATGCATGGAATTAAAGGACTTCTCTGTGCAGACTGCACTTTCAAAACAATGGGCACTTTGACAATTTGTTATGCCTTAGAACTTGCCTTTCAAAGTACGGAATGCCTATGGTGCCATAATTATACTATGAACTGAAGTTTATTTATCTAGCTCAATTGCTTTCCTGCACATAGTTGCCCTCTTAATTTAATATAAAATACCACAATGCTGGGCATGGTGAAGCTACAGTTTTTACACTACAGACTACACTCTGACACTCTGACTATATGGAATTCCCAGTTGTACCAAACACTTTTTATCTTGCTTCCATGATAGCAGTTTGAAATGTCACTACATATTGCCACAATGAGAAATGAGAAAAGGACAAGAAAGCCATCTCACTGGTTTCCCCCTCTAAAGCAAGCCTGGCAAACATGAAAACTTATTTTGCATGCTCCAGTTTGGTCCACCACCAAATGTTAAATGTAACTGAGACAACTATTAGGACTTGGTGTCATTCAAAAATCTAGGTCCAATACACTCAAGGCACATCTATACTTATTGCAAGATCGATGCTCCAGAGTTCGATCTTCTAGTGTTTGATTTAGCAGATCTAGTATTGACTAAGGATGTTAAAATGCAGTTAACTGACTAGTCGATGGAATTTCCATCGACTAGTTGACAGGCACTACTGGGGCTCTTGTACATTTCAAAGGAGGAATGCGGAACTCTGCATACACCCCGGGGCCAGCATCATGCAGCGTAGCATGGAGACTCAGGTCAGCGGGGGACTCTAAGTCCCTCGCTGATCCCGGGCTCCATGGATTTGAAATACACAAGAGCTCCCGCTGGCGACTCTTGTGCATTTCAAAGAAGGTACCCGTGTGCAGCCCAGAGTCAGCAGGACTTCCCGCTGGCCCCAGACTGTATGCGGAGTTCCGCATTCCTTCTTTGAAATGTACAAGAACCCCCAGCGGGGGCTCTTGTACATTTCAAAGGAGGAATGCAGAAGTGCCTATCGACTAGTCGAAAAACTATCCGATAATCAAATGCTTATTGGATTGTCGACTAGTCTTCAATATCCTTAGTATAGACCCGTAAATTGAACGCTGAAAGCAGCCCCCACTGGCAACCGGTACTCCTCCTTTTGAGAGGAGTAAGGAAAGCCAACAGGAGCATTTGCTTCCATTAGCCTCTTGCACACCACCAAGGCTCAGCTTAAGGTAAGCCAACTCCAGTTACACATCTTCTGACATGTCAAGCTAGAATTCTCCAGTAAAAGTTACGCTGCTTAAAAAACAGAAAAAACTGTTTCAGAAGATAACTGTGCCAAGCAGCTGTCTCTACTCCTCTTAGATTTGTTTCAGGGATAGCCATGGTAGTCTGTGTAAGCAAAAACAACAAGGAGTCCAGTGGCACCTTAAAGATTAACAATTTTATTATGGCATAATCTTTCATGAGTTACAGCTCACGTCAGATGCTTGAAGTGCAATAAAAAGGAAAAGATATTAGGGGATACAGAGATGGGAATGTTATTTCAGAGCTAATTTAGTCATGGTAGATGTGGATAAGGTGATAATGCCTAAATTGGAAAATTACTATAATCAGAGAACCATTCCCACTTCCTATTCAGACATATTCTTACAGTGTCAACTTTGCAAATGAATTCCAGCTCAGCAGTTTCACGTTGCAGCCTGGTTTTGAAGTTTGTTTTGTTTTGTGTTTTGTTTTGTTTGCCTGAGGATGGCAACTTTCAAGCTTGTAACTGTGTGTCTAAGGAGATTAAAATGTGCTCCCACTGGTTTTTGTTTGTTACCATTCTTGATGCCTGAGTTGTGCCCATTTATTCTGTTGCAGAGAGAGAGAGTCTGGCTTGTCCAATATACATGGCACATTATGGTATAAATCATATTAGCAGGTGTGAAGTGAATGAGCCTTTAATGATATGGCTGATGTGGTTTGATACTATGATGGAGTCACTAGCACTGATGTGTAGACAAAATTGCAGGGATTGTCTCCTGAGTTAATGTTTCTGTTGTGGGGTATGTGGGTGGTGAATATGAATCCTGACGTGTTCTGGATGATGTCCTGTCTGCATCTTTAGGTACCTAAACACTTTAGAAAATCTGGCCCTGGGTCATCAACAAAGACTTTAAACCAGATTTCCAGCTCACTTATGCCCATTTACACAAGCTGAGAATAAGAACCATCTTGGTTATTTTTCAATTAATTTAGTTTTCCCCTTATCTTGACCCTATTTCTGACCGCAAAGCATGCCAGTCTGACAATCTATTAGACACCCTTCACTGTCAGACAATCCTCTTGGTTTTGGCTCCTTTCTCAACTATTTGTAGTAGACATCCATGAATACAAAACACCTCCCTGCACTGATTTTACAAGGATGTTTTAATTTTAATGGAATTGAGCTCAAGCTGCAGGAAATGATTCCAAGCCAAAACTGCTATATGATATGACCTTACTGCCTTTTCTTTTAAAAGCTATAGACATAAATTCCCTTCTTCCTAAAGGGGAATGAACCAAATTATTGGAGTCTCTCTCTCACTCAATGATACTTTTGTTTTGTAAATGATATTCTGTGTTGTTTAGTTATGAAGGAATTGTTGGTCAAGGTAAATATAGCATCTGACAATACCAGATAATATGTTATTATGCTAGCATAATATCTTTATTATGATTATGATGACAACATAATTCTTTTTTTTAAGTACCGTGTTTTTAAGATCTGATAATAAAAATGTGCACAGATTTTTCTTCTCTGATGGAACATAAGAATGGCTATACTATCTCAGACAATGGGTCCTTCCACCTCACAGGTCTGTCTTAGAACAGTGGCTGATGCTAAATGCCTCAGAGGAAATAAACAGAATGGGATGATTTATTAAGTGATCCATCCCCTGTTGTCCAGGAAGAGTTCCATTAATGCTGGCAGCTTAAAAATCATGCTTACAACTTCTGGATGTTTGGTCCTAAAGATGTGTTTTTTTGGTAAAATACTACATCACTAATACTTTTCATACCAGGTGTCATCCAACGCCCACTGAAGCCAAATGGAAATCTCTCTAATAACTTCAATAGCCTTTGAATTAGACCCATCATGTATTTTTGTATATAATGTAAATGTAATATGCTTTTGTATTCTTTATGGCCTAGCTTTCATTTATCCTTCAAAAACTAAAAATCTTATAATATTCATTCCAGTTCAATGTTCTTCGGAGTATTAAGAACTATTAAGCATATAGTTTAAAGTGGGTATCTGTAACAATGCTTCCTGGGCATCCATGTCAGAATAGCAGGAAGTGATGTTGGATATAAAATACTGAGAGTCAAGATTGCCTGTTCTAGTCTAAGTTCTGACTAATTAACTGGGATGAAACCTTGGTCCCAACTGAGATCCAAAGGGGTGTTGCTGTTGGTGCTGGATTTCACACTAGCTGATGACTGGCAAGGTGCCTCATCTTTTTCTGCTTTTGTTTATACATCTGTAAATGAGGCATAACAACACCTACCTGCCTCTGAGTTGTTGTGAGGTTTAATTCATTAACCTTGGTAAAATGCTGTGAGTTCCTAAAAGGGGAAATATAAGGGTCACATACCAGGCCCATTGAAATCAACTGAAAGATTCCCATGAACTTTACCAGGTCGTGAGTATAAAAAACAGCAGTTTCTATAAACCAGCAAATTTTTATATGAAAAAAAAATGTAATTATGTTAACTGATTATCACTGCAGAGCACAATAAAATGAGTGATGAAAAGATATATCAGGACAGAATGCATAGCAGAGAAGCAGAAAGAGAAAGAAGGGCTGGATCATGCCCTTTGTTTGTAACATGGACTGCGTGGAGCTACTCATAGGAACAAAGTTACATACATACACAGGAATTTGCAGGATTGGATCTTACGTCAGTCTGCAAGGAGTTCATGTTTTCTCTCTCTGACACCAGGCCTACATGTCTTAGTAGTGCTTTCTAACATCATTTCTACCCCAATTATTCAAGTCTGTTCTGACCACCACCTACATTACAGTAACATGTTTTGAAAGGGACTGGGACTGGTATATAACAGCAAATCCTTGTCTGCTATTCTAGCAATAAAATGAACTGGGAAGCACAAAATGACTGCATCCTGATATTATGTGGTCCCCTGGAGAACCTCAAATCTAATCCCACAAGAAATGGTGATACAGGCCGTCCTTTCTATAAGTCTGAGATACGTTCCAAAAATTTGGACTTAGAGCAAAACAACTTAAAATTGGGGAATCTATTTGCACAAATTGGGGGGGGGGGTTTGCACAATTTAAGAGCAGGGAATGGGAGGACTTATAATGCATCAGTTCCTACAAGCGTCAACAAGTTTAGGGTGGAACAGATGTATACCAGGATGACTTATAGTGGGGGCGCCCTGTACCACCTCCTATACAGCTGGGCTCTGCAAACTCACGGCATGTTGGGATAGCAAGACGGGAAATCATGGTCTTTGAAGTACCAAGTATATAAATTTGTTTAAACAGCAACTCATCAATCCTTAACAGTGAAGAGCTGACTGCATCCAGTGGGAGCCATGAAATAGTATGGTTAGATTTACTTAACACATCTAAAGGACAGTTGTAAGGTTTTCAGTTATCCTATAGGCTAGTTTTTAAAAGAATCATCATGTTAACTCAAAAAAAATTCTCAGGCCCTGCAATGTAACATGATCAATAGTTTCTAAAATTACAGCCTTTCTAGACAGTATTTGCAGTAATGTGCAATTCACCTGGCATGTTTATCTAGAGAAGAACTGCCTCAATATATTGACATATAAAAGCTATGTTGTATTATCTGAAAGCTGTGATATGAAACTGACAAAAAGCTAAGAACAATTAAAACTACATCACAATCAGAACAATGTTAAATATTGTTTTTTATTTAGCTGTTGCCACTTAGATAGGAACATAGGCTTTGCCATCATGGGTCAGACCAATGGTCTAATTATTTCTCGAAGGGGAGATATATTACTTCAAAAGATGGCAGGAAGGAAAAAAAACAGCATTCACTGCAAATGAACCTGTTCATTGCCCCTGACCCAGCAGGATATCCGCATGACCCCTGAAGCATGATATTTGCTTATTCTTAATATGACAGATTTAAAGTATTATGGGTCATAAAATTGACCAGCCTTAAAAAAAAAAAGATCAGCATAATGTCCATGGGTGAAATCTCATCTGGTTTTGTGAAGTGCATTGAAGAAGAAAGTAAAGCTTCTTCAAAAGAGTAAAGTATCTATCAGGACCTATCTACTGTGCTCTAGGCTGGATTATCCATTAGGCACAATAGGCTGTGCTTAGGGCCTACAAAAAAGTTTAGGGCCTATGAAATGTTTAGGGCCTAAAAAAAAATATTCATAATTGACTCAAAAAATACAGAGGCAGCAAGGGGTGTGTGTGCATGTAGTCATTAGGATTAACCAATAAAGCCAGGCTTATCGGTTAATCATTTATATGACTATAAACTAGCAACTCTAGCTTTTGTAGATAAGGATTATAGGTTGGGTGAGCAAAAGGCCTAGCTCATAAAATCTGCATAATCAAATTTTAAACAAAATTTACATTGGTATTAATGGTTTAAGGTAAGAAAGGAAAGTATTGGAGAGTTGAAGATATCTTAAAATTAAAATCTTAATTTTTTAAAATCCTGTGTTACTAATCAATACATGGTAAATTGTTCAAACCGGAAGAACTTTTCTGTGGAATCCGTTTGTTTGGTCTTTCAATTGGTGCTGGATTCCAGACAAGTGATTTCCATTACATTTTAGAATTTGTTTGAGAAGGGGTATTGCCATTCAGGCCATATCTTGGCTCTTATGAGTCAATGGGTCTACTCAGAAGTAGCAAGCACTAGGTGTGATGCTAGGTGTTTTGTAGGATAACCTTATTTGCAAGCCCTTTGAAGAAAGGATCAATCTACAAACTCTAAAGTCATGTCTTAATGTGCTCTGTGCTTCTACTCTTTGAATTGGTGACCCACACAATGTGAAAGTTTGAAACGAGGAGAACCTTTATCTATTTTTACAGGTGTTTCACTAGCATAGCACAGATCCAAAACATTCATTTAAAGTACCCATAAGCAACTGCCTGCTGTTTTATTTGCCTTCCTATTTTCAGTGCTTGCTTGTGAGTTTATTTGCTGTCTTTGTGGCTTTATTACTTTAGTGTTCTATGTTTTTTATTTACTTACATAGCTGTTTTCGGTATGCCCCAGACCTCGGGCTCTAAGTGGCGCTGCTACTTTGAAATGCCGCATGCAGCCCCGGGCTCCATGTGGCGCTGCCGCTTTGAAGCACCCACTTCTCTTTCCCTCCCCTTTGCTGCCTCTTTCTGATAGAGGCACCAAGGGAGGGGAAAGCAACTAGTCTATCGGATTATTTTATCGGATTGGTTTACCGATTAGCTTATCAGATAATCAACTAGTTGTTCACATCCCTAATGTGCAACACCGATATTGAGGTCATGGGTAGATGTGCACAAGAAGTGCAAAACACCCTAGATATATATTTTTTAAACAGTTCATGGGTGTAGGTATGGAAGACAAAAATATTACAATAAGGGATAATGAGCCCAGGCTGCATGTTGCATTTCAAAGCGGCAGTGCCACATGAGCCTGGGGTCAGCTGGGACTCCCTTGCTGACTCCGGGCTCCATGCGGTGCTGCCATTTTGAAACGCCGTGGGGAGCTCGCAGCGTTTTTGCCTTTGAAGTGTAGCAACAGCCCTGAGGCTGCTGCTACCCTTCAAAGGCGGAGGCATCCTTATCAACTAATTGAATGCGATTAGCCAATTAGCCAATTAATCGAAATGTTACATCCCTATTGCACAAAAGAAAATCCAACCAACCCAAAAGAAAATCCAACCAGCCCAAGCATGGAAAATTTTAGCATCAGTTATTTCATGAATGACATCAAACGATCTTGAGACACAATGTTGCTAAGTTATCAGCTCTGCAGCTCAATGCATTGTTCTGTGGATTTTACGGTGAGAGCAGCAACATTGCCTTACTTCTCCTTATTAGCTGATTAACTATCAGGTACATCCTACGTATAATGGCAGTATGCATCAAAATGGCTGTTATTTTAGAATAGGGATGGCCAACCAATTCCTAGGCAAAGAGCCAAGTTATCAGTGGACCCAGTGTGAAGAAGCTGTCAAGGAAACGGAAAAAAAGGACTGCCCCTTTAAAAGAAGCCCCCGGTCGCATTTGGTCGAGCAAAAAAAAAAAAAAGAGAGAGAGAGAGACGCTGCCCCTTTAAGAAAACGCATTTAGATGCTTTTTGGCAACATCGGGCTCCCGCCAGCCAACACCATCTTTGATCCTCCATCTTTAATGGCCACGCCGGACGGCTCTCCTCCCCCAGAGAGCACAGGGAGCCAGGAGGACAGGGCCGTATTCAGGGGCGCAGGGGTGGCTTTACGAGCTACAGGAGGGTGTGGGGGTGGGAGGGAGGAATAGTGGCATGTAGCTCGCGAGCCGCAGGTTGGCCATGGCTGTTTTAGAATGAAGTACCATGAACTGCTGACCCGGTGTGCCACTTTCAAAAGCGAAAATTAAAGTGGGCAATATTAGGTGAATAGCTGATAGGCCATTTCTCCCTTCTATATCTAATATATAAAGGAGAATGTTTGTATGTTTGTGCTCTAATAATTTGGACACTATAAGTGCTACTGCAACCAAACTTTGCATGCGATAACCTTTCATCCAGGAGAAGGTTTTAAGGTACTGTGGGAGGGTGTGACGGGGGCCCCACTCTCCCCCACCCTGCACTAGCTCCGCAGCGGCAATGCGCTCCAAGGCCGCCGCTGTTCTGGGCCTGTGGCGCTTGCACAGAGGTGGTGCATGGAAGACCGCCCTCACGGTGCAGGCGTGCCTCAGCCGATGTGCAAACCGGCAGGCAGGTGGACCCAGGGGAGAGCAGGGACATTGGCAGGGACGCTGGCGTGAAAAGGGTGCTGATGTTAAAACCGGCGCCAGGCCAGACACAAGGGGGGGAGAGAGAGACGGAGGAAGGCGAAGCAGGGTCGGCTCTTCTGCACACTGCCACCCTCCCATTCCCCACCACCTCCCAAACTGTCACCATGTGCCCCACACAGACAGCGGCCTGCTCCGCCCCACCCCTCCCCCGCCACCTCCCAAACTGCCACCATGTGCCCCACACAGACAGCGGCCCACTCCGCCCTACCCCTCCCCTGCCACCTCCCAAATTGCCGGCCTGTGCCCCACACAGACAGCGGCCCGCTCCTCCCCACCCTTTGCCCGCCACCTCCCTAACTGCTAGCCTGTGCCCCACATAGACAGAGAATCTGATTTTCTTCCACCACATCTGTCCAAATACCACCCTATCTAATATATAAAGGAGAATGTTTGTAAGTTTGTGCGCTAATAACTTGGACACTATAATACTTCACATCGTATGAGGTTTAACGCTGCTACAAGGGGCGTTTTATTTCGCAATAACGCAATTTCAAAATGGCAGCTGGACGTGATTATGCTAATTAAGCGCGGGATATTTAAATCCCGCGCTTCATTAGCAATTTCGGTACATCTCGAGATAGGGAGCAAGTGTAGCCATACCCTGAGTGGGGCTCTTCTGTGTCTGGTTCCAGCCATCGGGGTTAGATGTGAGCTCTGAGCTTTTGCTTGCCAAAGCAGGGCAGGTGAATCCCTGAGCCAACCTTGCGAAGAGAAGTCCCCTTGCTACTGGCCGCATGACTGTGTACTGTTCTCCTGGGGGCTGGCTGCTCGGTCCTGGGGGAGGAGAATCCTGCTGCTCTCAGAGGGTCAGGTGTTGGCCAGGAGCCATCAGCCCCCAGGGTCTGTGGCTCGGGGGGTCCCCTGGCTCAGGGTCCCCTCCTTTCCTAAATTTTGTTCCTCCGGTTTCCCAAGCAACGCCGGGTAAGTCCAACTAGTTTACATATAATCTAATTTAAAGGCCTATGAGAGTGCCTAGGGCCTACAAAGACCTTAACTCGGCCCTGACTGTGCTTGCCAGCATTCCACAGCCATAAAGGAGTGTGGTCTTCCTGCTGAGCACATGGGCCACTGCCCTCCTCCCTCCCAGAGCTACTATGTAGTAAATGGCATGAGTTTATAAAAGTGCATGCCTCCCAGGAGCCTGAACCCTTTCTAAGGATGGTTTGATAAGTATCATATCAGCCAGCGTTTTTCTTGCCACACCATAAGCAACTTCACTCCAGCAAGGAAAGGCCAGGTTTAGTTCACTATGCAATTATCCTTATTGGTCAATAGTGTGTTTTTTGTACAGTCCTACTTATGACTGAAGAATGCCAATCATTTCACTGCTTTATCAGCCTCAAAAGAATTCCTGGCTTTGCGTGCGTGCAAGCATATGTGTGTGATTCCATTTATTTTAAAATAATTTTTAATGTGGGTTTTTTTTAAAGTTTGGCTTTAAATCATTTTGATTTTAGTTCTTAAAGAAACATGGTGCTAGACAGGCCACATGATCTGCATGCAACCATTAAAACAATACAGCTTTTTCAGGTTTCTCTGCTGTTACATAACTAAACCAGAAAGCGCTGGAGTTGCCATGATCAAATTAAATAATTTTACTTTCACCGTGATTTAATCTGCAACTCTTAGCATATGTCCCCTCTGCTCTCAGTGCTTTTCCATAACGGATACAGTCTCGTTAATCTCTGGTTTCTACAATGCATTGATAGTACCACCCAATGCTCTGGATTGCACTGCATGCCCTTTTTCTACACCTTGCTGCTGCTTATCTACCTTATCTGCTCAGGAAGAAATTGCAGCAAAACTCTTCCTCTGGTCACTGATATCTCTGGGAACCAAATCCATTAAGATATTTCTGACCCCCTGCTCATGCTATTTTAACTGTCTGCTGTCCAGGAAGGAACTGATAAAAATAGGATTACAATGCCCTTACAGATGAACTACCAAGAGGCTTGATTGTGATTGATGCTAGAATAAATATACACTAGCAGGCCTTACATTTCAACACAGCCTTTAATAGAAGGTGCAAAAGGGTGTAAGGCTTTCACTGCCCAGACGTCAGTATTCTTTTCTCAGTGCAATCTTTGGAAAGAACCTAATCACTATGGAAGCTCCTGGAGTATTTACTTTGTTTTTACATCTTGTTTTTTCATTTTAAAATGCACGGGTGTTGTGTTTTTTTTAAATATAATTAATATTTTGTAGGGTTTGGGTTAGGTGCATTTAGCTTTCTCCTTCTTGCACCCAAGCATTTGGATGAAACTGTAAATTCCCCTCAAGGTTTTGGAACTGCTTTGTTCTGAAGTTTATCAAAGAGGAAGGGAACAGTTCAAAACTGGATCCAAACTTCCATGAAGTCCACAGAGTTTGGAATGTGGAGTTACAGTTCAAGATTTTGGTGTGTATAGTTGGTAACTAAAATGCATGGATGAACTCCATGGGAATGGTGAAATTCACTAAGGGTAAGTCTACAAAACAAGGCAAAAATTGAATTGAACTATGCAACTTGAGCTACATCAATTGCATAGCTTACGCTGAAATAGCTTATTTTTGGCTTTTGGCGCTGTTTACACAGCAGGAAGTCGAAGGAAGAACACTCTTCTTTCGACTTCCCTTACTCCTTGTAAAATGACGGTTACTGGAGTTGGAATAAGAAGTCCTCCAGCTCACCATTATTTCAAAATAATGCCTTACAGTGTAGACACGGTCTTTTTTATTTCGGAATAATGTCAGTTATTCCAAAATAACGCTTCTCTGTAGATGTACCCTAAGAGACAATGTGTAGACTTTTCTGAGCCATCATCTGAAAATAATATAACTTGTTCCCCTTTTTTTCAGAAGCCAGTAACTTTGTACCTTACTATCAATGGGAATGTAATCTATCTTTCCTTCCTTCATCCCAGAATAGAGTCAGGCCTGGTTTATACAGGGAGTTTAGGTCAAACTTAGCTGCATTAGGTTAAATTTCTAAATAATGAGTCCATACCACCAAGCCCATTCTGTCAACTTTAAGGGCTCTTAAAGTTGATTTTAGTATTCCTGTTTTTCATGAGGAGTAATGCTAAATTCAACCTTGCATGACTGACTTTACAGTAGCGCAGACGCAGTGCTCTGAAAGTCAAAGTTCTTGGTCTTCAGGAGATGTCCCACAGTGCCCTGCAGTGACTGGCCACAACTTTCAACTCTACTGTTCTGCAAGCGAACTGGAGAAGCCCCAGAAAAATGTGAATTTAATTTCCTTTGTGGCCAGCATACATCAGAACAGGCAGCACACCTGACTGAGTTCCCAGAGTCACAGATGAGCACCAGCATGGAGCGCGCAGAAGATCTTGGACTTCACTGCTGTGTGGGGAGAGGAATCTGCTCTTGCAGAACTATGACCCAGCAGAAGGAAAGCAGCTATCCATGCCAAGATAACCAAGGGCATGGAGGAAGAAAGGATATGCCAGGGATGCTCAGCCATGTCATGTAAAAATAATGGAGCTGAGGCAGCGGTACGGGAAGATAAAGGAGACAAATGGATAGTTTGGATCATCGCCACAAACATGCTGCTTCTATGAACAGCTGCATGCGATCCTAAAGGGGGACCCGACCAGCTTCCCAAGACACTTCTCAGGCAGCCTCGGGCAGCAGTGTGGATGAGGATGAAGAGCAGAGCGTTCAACAGGTGAGCGAGGTAACCAATGTCATCAACAGCCAGCACCTTCTCATAATTTTGGAGATGTATCGCAGCTGGGCACTGATCCCAGGGAGGACACTTCTGCTGAGTTCACATTTTTCATCATGCTACAAGTGGGTTAAGGCAATAGGGTGTGATCTGTGGCAGCCACTGTGCTTACAGAGCAGGGATCCCCAGAACAGCTTGTTAATGCATCTTGAGACAGAGCGGGAATCCTCCCTGCACATCTCCATAAAGTTCTCATATAGGAACTCTTTATTTCTTCTCACAATGTTTTGGGGGAGGCCTGCTTTATTCTGTCCTCCACAGCAGGACACCTTCCCACGCCAAGCCAGCAGTAAGTGGTCTGGCATCACTGAACCACAGAGCAGTGCAGCACAAGGCCCAGCGTTGGCCACATTCACTTAGCATCTGCTCCCGATCACTCTGTGTGATTCGGAGATGACTGACATTTCACATGGCAACTGGAGGAAGCAGAGGAAGCTATTAGCTTCTGCAGTAAACCTCCATTTGCTTATCCACAAGGAAGTATGGCTTTAGCGCCTGCCCTGCCCCACTCCTGCCGAACACATGGGTGCCATGTGAGCCCTTCCTCTCAAGCTTGAGCCCCAGCCTGTCCCTACCATGCTGGCCACCAAACCGAGGTTAGCTGTTCCCCCCTAAGAACTCTGTGGTGTACCTGCTGCGTAGTGGCCACTTAAAAGCATAACTGTGGCCTTGTACACAACACATCCCTATAGTCTAGACAGATTTTTCCTTTTTTTGTTGTTATTGCTAACAGTTTTAGTTTTATGCTCTACAATGCGTCTCTTGTAAAGTCTGCCCTTCACTTTTCATTACAGCAGAAACAACAGCGAGCCTGCTGCACACTCCCCCGGCTCCACAAGATACAGGCAAAAACAGAGTAGGGATGACATGTCCAAGGAGCAAATTCAATCCACCCACTTTGACAGCGAGCACTTAAGCAAGTGGAGGAATACACAGCTCCTGGAGATGAGCGCAGAGTGTGGGATGAGGAGAGCGTGAAGGAATCTGGAAGTGAAGAACCTGGAGAGAGTCTTGAAGACCATGGCGGATATAAGAAACCGCAGGGCAGTCTTCCAGAACAGCTTCCTGCATAGCCACCCACTCCAGCCTTTGCAGAACCACACTCCAGGGGCGGACTGGCCCGGCGGGACACCAGGAATTTCCCGGTGGGCCGTCCTCCGAAGGGCCGGCTGGAGGCTGCTGGAGGAGGAGGGGGATTGTGACAGGGCGCCACAGTCCTACACTTAAATCCCCTGGCGCCGCGCACCAGCCATGTACGGGGCATGGTGGGGCCGAGGGAGCGCGTGCGCGGCGTGCTCAAACGACGCGCAACAGGTGAGAGGGGAGATGCCCGGGCATGGTGTGACATCACGGCCCGGGACTTTAAAAGCACTCGGCCCAGAGTTGCACCGCATGGCCCAGCTCGAGGCCCAGAACGTGGTCTGGAGCCCCGGAAGCAGCTGGGGCCCGATCACAGACTCCAGCCCCGCAAACTGGAAGGCAGAAGGTAGGTGCGGGGGGGGGGGGAATAGGAGGAAGGGGTGGGAGAGGAAGGGGCTTGTGCTGAGGAGAAGGGGGCAGGTCAGGAGAAGAAAGGGGAAGGTACCAAGGGACAGGGTGGAGGAGAGACAAATGCCAGGGGGCCAAGTGGAGACAATGAGGAAAAGGGCACGAGGGGAGGTGTCAGTGGGAGGGGAGACAGGGTGATGCTGGGAGAGGAGAGGGTAAGGGCATTGGGGGCTGGAGGGGGAGGTGCTGGGATAAGGCTTGACAGAAGGGGTGGGCATGAGGAAGGCGGGGATGGAGCAAGTCATGTGTGAGGGCACGGGGGCATGAGGGGAATGGGGGGCAGAGGGTGGTGAGGTGGTGGGCATCAGGGAAAAAGAGGGCAAAGGGGGCAGGGGCAGTGAGGGAAGGGGGAGGCACCAGGGGGGTGCAGGGGTAAGGAAAGGTGCAGGTGCCAGGGGATTCTGGGGGTGAAGCAGAAGGGCAGACACCTGCAGGGGAAGGACCAGCACCAGAAGAGAGAGGCAGGGCAGGTGTGTAGAGGAAGGTGTTAGGAGAGGGGATGAGGAGGGGTAGCTCACATGATCAGAGTGGGGCTACTGGAGGAGTGGGCACAGGGGGGAGAGAAGGGCTGGTGGATGGGGGCAGTATCAGGAGGGCTGTGGGCAGTGAGAAGGGCAGGAGTCCGATTCAGGACAGCAGAGGAGGATGAGGGGTTGGGGGGCAGCAGGCACCAGGGGAGCTGATGGATCAAGGGGAGGAGACATGGCAGCAGAGGGAAAAGGTAGAGGTTTATAAGATATTTATTAATAACTTGGGTGCCACAGTGGCACATCCAAACAAGACACATGAACTCAGTAATGGTACACAACACAAAATTCATTCTGCTCATGGGAGGAAACTCTTAGAGGGAACACTTCCCCCAGCCTCTCCGCCCCCGAGTTAATGTCACACACATTGGGTTAATGCAATTTCAGGATAGTTGCATGAGGGGGGTTTGATGGAGGCCAAACTAATCCCTATTAGTAGGAGAATGATGGGAAAAGTCCTTAGAGGGGTCACATGACACCTTTTACTTCTGGTCATGTGTCCATCTTGCCCCGAGAGTGTTACCTCCAGAGGCCTGGCTAATGGGAGTCAGGGGGTGTGGCTAATGGGGGTCAAAGAGTAAATTTTTAAAAAATTCTTTGATGTGAAAAAGTGGGCTGTTCTCAACCCATTTCCCGGGCCTATTTTGATTGCCAGTCTGCCACTGCCACACTCCTTCCTCCCCGAGTTCAACTGCTTCCTCTCCCAGGGGCCTTAGAATGCTGGGCAGGGGAGGGGTGAGACATGAAGATGACACTTTGGCACGGGGGCTGGATGCCAAGATAGGGATCTGCATTCTATCGCCCCACCACAGTTAGGGAACCCCATTGTGGCAAAGCCCTCCACTATGTCTTCTACATTTCCCAGAGTCTCTACCCTCCATAGCAGAAGGGTATTGATGGCCTTGGCTTCTTGAATCACAACAGCTCCCACTGTAGATTTCCCCCACTCCAAATTGATTCCCAACCGAACAGTAGCAGTCTGGCATTGCCAGATTCCATGGAGAAACTGCCACTCACTTCTCTACTTTCAGTGTAGGTCACATTCTGGCATTTTTGCAAATTCGCAAGTGGCCTGACGCATGCAAAACCACTGCTGATAGTCCCATAGCCGCAGAACCTTGTGGCTTGTCTGATGGCACTAGAACCAGTGTCATTGAGATTCTTCCTCATTCCAGTGGACCCTTGGTATGCTCTGGATATACTCTAGCATAAGGCTCACCACGGGTAATATGACTGCCATAATGCTTAGATGTAGGGTTACCGGGTAGACCCCGCCAAAAAACCGGACACACTTGATCATGGGCGGGGGGAGGGGGGGAGACGACTGGCCGGGAGGGGGGTGGGGCAGGAAGCAGAGCTGGCGGGGGAGGGTCCAGGGGCTAGTTGGGAGGAAGAGGGGGACAGGAAGCAGAGCTGGAGGGGGGGTGCTGCGAGGCTGGCCGGGAGGAACCGGGGGGGGGGGGGAGAGGAGACTGGGAAGGGGGGCCAGAAAGCAGAGCTAGGGAGGGTCAGGGGCCGTGGGGCTGGACGGGAGGAGGGGGGGCCCGGAGGAAGGGGGGCAGGAAGCGGAGCTGGCGGTGGGGGGAGGGGTGCCGCCAATGACCGCAGCCGGAGTCCAAGGGGCCGCGCCCCCGGCAGGCACTCCCTCGAGTTGCTAGTAGAAGCCAGGCGGGGGCGCGGGGAGTGGCTGGGAGTCCCAGCCCCCGCCCAGCTTCTGCACACAGCCAGAGGCTCCCAGCTGAGAGGCGGGGCTGCAATTGGCGCTGGGAGCCTCTGGTCGCATGCAGAAGCCAGGCAGGGGGAGTGGCTGGCAGTCCCAGCCCCCGCCCCCCCTCCTCCAGCTTTTGCACACGCCCACAGGCTCCTAGCGCCAATCGTGGTCCTGCCTTCTAGTCACTCCCTCGCCGGCTTCCATCCGGCGCCCAGCCGGGAATTCAGAAAATACCGGACATTGCACGTGTCCGGTATTTTCTGAATTTTCTACCGGACAGACGGTGCAAATAGTGGACTGTCCGGTAGAAAACCGGACACCTGGCAACCCTACTTAGATGCCCAACAGGACCCATGATGGGTTCCAAGCTTACGCTGCTATGGTGTCTGCATAGATAACCAGGGGAAAAAAGGGCATGAAGAGACTGTTTCCAAGTGGGGAGGAGGGGAGAGGAGAATAGTGCATTATGTGATGCTGACAGCATGTACCCACAACCACCTGCTGAACAAGTTTGGTCCCAGCTTCCATCAGGAGCATAACCCAGAATGCAAAGGGGCGCAGGAACTGTGGGATAGCTACCCACAGTGCATCATTCTCAAAGTCGACGGTAACCACCCGAACTGGGGAAGCGCTACTATGAACTGCATCGAATTCTTGTGCACAGTGAGGATATGCACCTTCAACTTTACAAAATCGGGTGCTAAAAAGTCAACCTTAATACATTTGACCTTATCTTTTAGTGCAGACACGGCCTCAGTGAGAGGGTGCTGTTTGTGTGCCCAGGGCTGGAGTCATAGCAGTTTAGCTAGTATAAGTCCTGCTCTTTTTTAAGGTGTAAAAGAAATGAGTTTGCCTTTGATAGTAACAGGAGGGGCAGTATTTCCATCAAATTATCTGGGAATTTTTACTAGCACTGCTCCGTTTATATTTCAGTACAGATTCAAGTTGACCTGCAAGCATGCTTTTAGTGAGCTAATTATCAAGTACTGTGCTTATTGCCTCAAATAGCAATTTCAAGAGGTCACTTCAACACAGAACTCATATTTATTTTTCAGTTTGGGAGAGAGTTGTGTGATTTCACGACACTTATAATATCAACTCCCATTCCAATTAGCACAACCACTCCAATAGTCCCTATAAAATGCTATTTTTTTCATTCTGTAAAAATAAATACCTGTTCATCAGTACCAGGATGGAGGCAAAATACTTCAGCAGGTATGTACCTTCAATGGCATGAACAATCTCACTAACTTCAATGGAACCATTCAGAGTTAAGCACACACTTAATACTTTGTAGCAATGGGATCCAAATCGCCCTTCTGAACAGACAGCAATAGTCATATTTAACACTTTACCTGTCAAACACTGACTAGTTCATACATACTGTGCAGTAAGTATTGATAGCCTGTTTTGCAGATAAAAAAACTAAGGCTACAAAAGAAAGTTGTTCACCCAAGGCCTACAAGGCAGTGCCAGAGCTATAGATTTGAACTCATTATTTTCTAACCTTCTAACCGTGTGCAAAGTCCACCAGACACCTAACACTGCCAAACTGGAGCACAGGGAGCATATGGCAGATGACTAGTAAGTGGGATTTTTTTAAAAACTATTTGCAGCAGTTTTGCAAACAGCAACAAAAAAAAAAATCACATTTCACTCACTACTGCCATCTGGTACTGTTAATTTAAGCCCAATCAAAATAGATCTCATTGTTAGATCTAAATATGGACTGCATTGTACTGCATTCCAACCTAGCTCTTCCAAATAAACTGCCCAGTTTTCATAATATAAAATACATTTTGCATTGTGCATATAAAAATCAAATTTCAAATATATAAAATTTCCCAAGGCATCTTTTATCCATCTGCTAACAATACAAATGGCTATCTAGGTCTGTCCTCTATGGTGATGTTTGCAATACATTGGACAAAGCAATGAAGCAAAAGATTTGAAGGCTGTTACAATTTAAAATCTTCGAATTTGAACGAAATATAAACTCAAAGCACTAGTGGCCAAACTATTTCCAAGCCCCCAGTTTAGAAAAACACTTAGCCATGATCATGTTAAGTATGTGCTTAAATCCTAGAGATTTCAATAAGCCTTAAAGGTGAGCTTTAAAATTAAGGCATGTGCTTAAGGATTTTCCCAATAAGAATGGATTTAGGCAGATGGTTAAGTGCTTTGCCTAATCAGGGACCCACAATTGCATGCCATGCCCAATGACTTCAATAGGAGCTGCGTGCAAGTGTCTGAGGGCAAAAGTTGGCTTTAAATCACAAGAATTTTAGACAGGAACTGATTCGGACAGATTGCTTGGTGCTAAGTTACTCAGTAAAGCTGAGGTTGTCAAAAATGATTTTGGCATTTGCCTAACTCTACTCCCAATCCACAGATAACTTTCCACTGGATTCCGTAGGAGCAGAAAAAATATTTTGGAAAATCTCACCCTATTGGGACCTGCACTGAGGTCTAATATAAAACTCTCACTAAACAAATCCTGCTGGTTCAGTCTCAGTGAGAAATAAAAGAACAGCATAGATACCTGAATGATGAAGCTGCTCCTCCGAATCAGTGAACAAAATATAAAGACAGTGGATATGTAGAATTAGATAGTAACACAGTTTGCCATGTTAAACACATTAACAAACAGCTATGGAAATGCTTGGAAAGAGTAAATGTCTCTGGCTTGAATGGTCTGCATCTCAAAATTGTATACATTACTTACAAATATACTGTATAATAGCAATTATTATAATGTCACAGATAAATGGAAAACCAGAGGACTGAAAAAAAAAGAAGAAAAGAAATGCAGTACTGATCTCCAAATACAAATTAAGGAATTAATCTAGCAATTTCCAACTAGTTTGTCTAAATTCAATGCTGAGAAAAGGTGCAATCATATTCTAAAAGATCACCAAAGGATGTCAAACGAGCAAAGGCTTACGAAAGATACATGGATTACAGCTAAACTTATTTCTTAAATAAATTATGAAAGCAATGGAGATGAAGAGAGTATAATAGGTGAAACACAGGTGGACTTCAGTGAAACATCAGATTCAGTACTCTCAAAAATGAAAACTCAAATTGGCTTAGATGTGAGGCTTGTTACATAGAATTGAACTGGCCATAAAGGTACAGAAGTGATGTGGGGGAGGTGTTCAGTGGATTGCTGTGGTGACTGGTATTAGGATCAGTTTTACTTAACATCTTTATTAATGATCTGGAAGAAGGGATAAACAGTACATTAATTAAATTCACAGATTGTAATACATTAGGAGGTGTTACAAGCACAACAGAGCAGAGAGAAATCACACAAGAGGATCTAACGCAGGGATGTTTTTTAAAAAAGGTTATTACTGTACCTGTGTATCCTCTAAAAATTTCAGCAGTTACATGGTTACCCGATCCCGGCTGCCGGTCCCAGTCCCATGGAGCTGGCTTCTACTCCATGCTGCAGTCTCTCATACAGAGGCAGCTGTGCGGGGTAGAACTCAGCTCCCTGGAACCCGGACCAGAAGCCACCTGTAACTATTACTGTTTAAATTCTGCTAGGGAGTACAGGTGGGCAGCCTGGAGCCCACATGGCCCATTTAACTGTGTAACCGATTACACGGCTAATATTTTGTAACATTTTTACATACCCAAAGAGGAAAAGCAATCCAAAATATTGAAGGCTTGTTAAGCCAAAAAGGACTAGGGTGAAATAGTGGCTAGCGAAATATGTATGAGCTTGCACTATGACAGGCTAACATGGTTAGGAACTGCAGAGGCATCACCTCAGACAGCAGCAAGATCCGAGGTGGTACCTCCCTATAGAGCACTGACACGTGCATTGCTACACCAGATCAAACCAGTGGTCCATCTAACCAAGTATCTCTCTCAACATATATTACACTGCTGCAATCACACTTGGAATACAGTGGCTTGGTTCCAAGCCCCTCAATAAAAGTTGATTAAAAATGAGGGAATATAAAGAAGAGCAAGAGAAACAAGTAAAGAGAAGAGGGATTACACATGTCAAGTACGTATAGCCTGTCTATACATATTTAATTTTTGCAAATTACATGTGTATAAACAGCATTGGGTAAGTATTTAAAATTTCCCATCAGTAACATCTAATAAACTAAGGAACTGTCTCCTGTTTGAGTTATTTAAAATGGACACAGCACTCCAGAATATAGTCAAGGGAATGATGCTGCACTAGCAGGATGATTTAATAGGGCTCTTCCATCGACAATTTCTATGATTCCATGACATGATCTCCAAAGACAATAAAAAGAGAGACAAACCTCCACAAAATTAAATCACTGAGAATCAACTAGAGAATGGAAATTAAATCACAGAAAAGTATTTTCTTCTTTGTAAGCATTAGCATTAATCACATGCAAAAGTAAAATATTAGTTCATTTGATTCTCTCTGCCTTCCAGACATAGGTCGAAATGAATCAATGCAGGAGGAGTGATTTCTCCAAGAGCTAAGGAAATGATCAAATAAAATCTAGATAAAGCTTGTGAAAAGTGACTCAAAAGAAAGATACAAAGCCATGTTTTGGTATTTATTTCTTCTGAATTCCTAATAAATACTATAAATTAAATTCTGCACAGCAGTGGCTTCTTAGCAGTTTCATTGGCAGGTGGCTACCCTTAGAAAGAAAAATACCCAAACAATTAAATATCATTACCAATTTTCTATTGTTCAATTATTATTATTGTTTTGCAAGCTAATAACATTTTACCAGGCTTTAAGACCTGTTAATATGCTTCTAATTCACACCAGGAAAAAAAGTATATAGCTAAAAGTATATAGATAGAACAATATAGCTAATGGAGAAATCCACTAACTGCTCCTTAACCAACAGAACAAAAATAAATAATGTGAGTGACTTGTTTAAAGAACAATACACTTTGGAACCCAATCCCCCAATTGCAAAGAAGCAGGCTACTGGTTGCATATAGGCCACTCAACTGTTCATCTCAGTAGCAGATCCTGATAAGATATGCACTAAAGGAATTATGTCTGGACTGTGTCAAATTAGGGTGTTGGTATTTAACAGTGTTCTCTAGCCCATGAAAGGTCAAACTGGATAGCCCACTGAAGCCGCTAGTATCTGGGGATGGAGAATACAAAGCCTTTCACATTAGCAGTTGCATCATGTGATGCAAAATGCTAATAGGCCCAATCATGCTCCCCAGTTTCAGCCAATGGGAATTCAGCCATTGACTTAATTGGGAGCAGGAGCAGGTCCATTTTGTGTGACGAGTGAAAAATTCCAGCTTAAGTACCAACAAAAATGGATCAAGAGTTCCACCTGCATGCCATGAAAATAAGAGAAATGCTAGCCATATATACAGTGACAGATCAACAACTCAGCTGACGCAAACCTTGTTGTATCACTTCTGATTTTCTTTACAGACAGTAATTCAGCCATATCAGCCTCTGTAATTTTGTTCAATGACAGGATTTAAGTCAAACAAATACATCATAAAACCAGAAAAGTAAATCTTTAAAAACCAACAAATGCTGATTAACAGGAGTTTGAACAAATTCTGATATACATTTTAGAACGTAATTTATTTTGCATGGATTAAATCCCATCTTGAATTGCACAGATAATTCATTAGTTTAAACTGAGAAAGACCTTTGCTGAAATAAAAACTGTCCTTTTAAAAATATCCTTAAATGACATTATGATGATAAACATCTGATCATTCTTATTAACATTTTTCTGTATAGTTAGTGAAAGTAATTTAAATAGCTATTTTCACCATTTATGTTGCCTGTTTATTATTTATACCCTTTCAGGTTGAAATGACTAAAGGAGGAGCTCTATATCCTAATAAAGAAGAAAGGAAAGAAGTTGGTAAAGTACAGATAGGAGCTAATAAGGCATAGTCAACTGTGAATGAGACCCATTTAAATGCAACACATGAAAGCAAACAACTGAATGCTAACAAAATGTACTAGTGCTTGTAAATAAATGGTAGAAATTTAAATAGTATGATGAGTGAATTAGAATGGCTTGATATTAAATAAGGATATTGATGTACAGGAATTACTAAAACTTGGTACAATGATAATCAATAGGACACAGTAATACCAGGAGTATAAAATATATAGGAATGACAGAGTAGGTCATGCTCCTGGGGGAGTGGCACTGAATACAAAAAGAAAACAGAGTCAAATACAGTTTGATTCATTTAAGATTTTTACTATAACAAAGAACCTCTGTGGGTAAAAATTCCATGCTTGAATAGTAGAGGTATAATAGTAGGAACATACTACCAACCACCTCACCTGGATGATGACGGTGACTGTGAAATGCTCACAGAGATTAGAGCACTACAAAGGCACAAAAAGCAATCAAGGGGGTTTTCAACTATACTGACTGGTTTTACGTCACCTCAGGGAGGGATGCAGAGATAAAATTTCCAGACACCATAAATGGCTGCGTCCCAGAGCAGCTACTCCTGGAACCCATAAAGGGAGAGGTGATTCTTGACTTAGTCCTAAGTAGGACCCAGAAATGCCTATAACTGAGCTGCTTGGTAATAGTGACCATAATGTAATTGTATTTAAACATCCTTATGGGGGGAAATGGCACCATAACTTCTACAAAAAACAAAAACAAAAAAAACCCACCAAGGAAGCTCGTTAAATGGAAATTAAAAGGAACAGTTACAAGGCTGAAATGGCTGCATAATGAGATTCAAACTAAATATATATCCCAAATCAAAAGAAATAGTAAGAAAACCAAAACAGTGTACCACAATTAAGAATTGCCTGTTTGCCTCTTCGAAATTGGAAGTCAAACCCTGGTGAGAAAGACAAAAGGGACACAAACTCTGGCAAGTTAAATGTAAAAGTATAGTAAGGTAAGCCAAGAAAGAATTTGAAGAACAACTAGTTAAGGATGGATGGACGGGCACTATTGCTGTTAGGTTTTTATTTAAGTATATCACAAGCAGGAAGCCTTGCTGGTCATGAATTCTTCCCTGCAAAAGAGGTTGAGAAGATCACCAGGCCTGGACAATTCTTCTTAGATGAATAAACTGAGTTGCTGTTCCAGACTCAGTGTTAACAAAGGCGGTGATCAATTAAACAGAAATAATTCTCTGGGACCAGTTTGGTATTCACCCAAGAGTTCTGAAGGAACTTGATATAAAATTGCGTAACTGCTGTGATCTTGTAATCCATCGTTTAAATGGTGTGTGTATCAGATGACTGTAGCGTAGCAAATATAATGCCAGTTTTTAAAACAGACTTTACAAGTGATCCTGGCAATTCCAGGGCAGTAAGCCTAACTCCAGTATCAGTCATACTGGTTGAAACTGTAGTAAAGAGCAGAATTATCAGATGCCCAGAAACACACAATATGTTGGGGAAGAAATTACATGAAGGGAAATCATGCCCCACCAATCTATTAGAATTCTTTAAGAACACACAGATGGACAAAGGCAACATATTTGATACAGCATATTCGGACTTTAAGAAAGCCTTTGACAAAAAGGCTCTTAAGCAAAGTAAGCAGACATGGAATCAGAGGAAAGGACCTCTCATGGATCTATAGCTGGTTAAAAGATAGGAAACAAACGGTCAGTTTTCACAATGGAGAGAGAGGTGAACAGTGGTGTCCCCTCAGGGATCTGTACTGGGATCTAAATTGTTTTACATAAGAGGTGAACATGGAGGTGAAAGATGAAATTCAATTTTGATAAGTGCAAAGTAAGGTACCTAGAAAAAATAATCTCAACTACACATCCAAAACAAGAGGGTTTATATTAGCTGTTATCACTCAAGAAAGAGATCTCGGAATTGTTGTGAATAGTTCTCTGAAATAATTCGTTGAATGTGCAGTAGCAATCCAAAAGCTAACAGTAGGAAAGGGATAGCTAATCAAACAGAAAATATCACCATGCTGCTGTAGAATTCCATGGTACACTCATACCTGGAATACCACATCCAGTCTGGGTTACCTAATCTCAAAAAAGATGTATCAGAATTGTAGAAAGTGCAGAGATGGGCAACAACAATTATTAAGGGTACAGAACTCTTCCCTATGAAGAGTGATTAAAAAGAGTAGAGCTGTTTTCTCGGTTTTATTTAAATTCATTTGTTGTGTTTTAACATGAAATTTAATGGTTTGTGTCTGGTTAGGATCGTGGGCAGTGGGAGCACGCAGGCAAATGCTGCATTGCACATTTCAACAGAGGTGTAAAATCTACATCTGAAAACCTCATTTCACTGGAAGTCAATGGCAAAACTCCCTTTGACTTGAACAAGGCCAGGAATTCAACCTCTCTCTTTTATTCATGTAACCACAGAAAGATTAATTTGTGGTGAATTGTATTGTGGGGCTTTATACATGTAGTTTTTGTTATTTTTACATTTCCAACTCTTTCCACAAGCTCAAACCTTTTCAAAATGAGAAATAGGAAAGGACCAGAAAATGTCTTTCATAAACTTGATATAGCTCAACGAAAAGGGTGGTTAACTCGGGAAAGGGAAACCTTGGTCTCGAAGTAAACTGTTTTTTTCCTATTATTAAAACGAATTATAGGGTTGGTACACTTTACTTATTACTGTTCATTCTTTTAGGGTATGTCTACACTTGCCCCCTAGTTCGGACTAGGGAGGCAAATGAAGCATACCGAAGTTGCTAATGAAGCGCGGGATTTAAATATCCCGCGCTTGATTAGCATATTCGCGGCCGGTTGCTATTTTAAAATGCCGGTAGCCCGAATTATCTCGCCGCGTGTAGACGCGGTAGTCCAATCCAAAACCCTTCTCTCGAATTAAATGTTACTCCTCATTGCACGAGGAGTAACAATTAATTCAAGGGAAGGGTTTTGGATCGGACTACCACGTCTACATGCGGCGAGTTAATTCGGGCTACCAGCATTTTAAAATGGCGACCGGCCGCGAATATGCTAATCAAGCGCGGGATATTTAAATCCCGCGCTTCATTAGCAACTTCGGTATGCTTCATTTGCCTCCCTAGTCCGAACTAGGGGGCAAGTGTAGACATACCCTTACAGTTCAAAATATTAGATCCAACCCAAGCAACCATGGATGGAATACCAAGAAAAAGAGGAAAAGAACACTTTGTGGGTTTTTTTCTTATGTGTCCAATTGTCTCTTGCTTGAAACAAAGATGATTTAAAATAAAAGTGCCAGGAAAAGGAGAAATCCTGTATTTGATGAGGTGCACAGCCCAGTGACAAAAACACACTGTCTCAAAGTGGCAGCAAGGATAAACACTTGCGTATTAAGTGTGTGTCAGGATTGGCGCTTTTGCATGCAATATTTTTTCTCTTACACTCCTACTACATAGGCGCTCACCATCTTCCATTTAGAAACTGATGAATACTTTCACCAGACAGCTTCCAGATAGAACTGATAAAACAATTCCACCTAATTTTTTAAAAACAGAAAGTCTTTTTAATTAAATAGAAATTTTCATAAAAGATTATTTTTGTCAAAAATTTTCAGGTCTCAAGTCTTGTTTGGGAGCTTTGGATTTAAACCCAAAAACTTCCAGAGGAAAAAATCAACAAAAATGGAAATCTATTCATTGTGATAAGAGATTTTTTATAAGAAGGGAAAAATTCACTGACTAGTTCAATTTCTAGCTAAGTGGCTTGCTTAGCAACCAACATGTATATCAGTTTCCTCCACTAAATCTGTTTGAAGAACCACAATTGAGAAAGCCTCTTTGATGGCCATCTTTTCATTGAAAGAAGATCTGAAACAGGTAATTACATCTCACAGAAGACTCCTGAAAGAGTCCCACTACATACATGGATCCATCTTAGGACTTCTGGATCTAAAAGCATGAGCCTTTACGATTCACTAACCTTTGTAAGTGGTCTAGTAGCCACCCTTCATTCTCATGGATACAACTGACTTGATTTTGAGACACCCACAAATTCCTAGAAACAATCCCAAGCATTACTTTAATTTCAAACTACATTTTAAAAATCATTTCCTGTTACAGGGGGTCTGAAATTACTGGTAGCTTAAGTCCTATTTGTAACTAAAGTAGCATTCTTTTTAATGACCAATTTTTAACCTAATTAGCCTGTAGGAATTTTTTTCTTCTCATGGCGGAGCTGAAGCACAACAGCAGATGAACTGAAATTTTTGCCTCCATTTGCACTTTGTCAGCTTCTGCAGCAGCTGTAGCTCTAATTGAGCTTTCATGCTTGTCTGGTTCTCCTTCCCTTCACTAGTCAGGGTCTACCTGCTGCTTCGGCTTACAGGTTTTGGGTTCCCACTAGTCAAGCCCAGCCTCTGATTCTAGACTACCTATGTCTTGCTGTTGTTAGGGCCTGAAGGCTCTCCTCTCTGTCCTTCTGGCTTCCCAGTGCCTGGGTCTCTCCTGGCATCTTGGGCTTGATGATCCCAAAGCCTAACTGGCTACTCCAGTGCTCTAATCCCCTGGTAATTAGATCTCTCCATTCAGCACACTCTAGATCCTGTCCTCTGATGGGACCCTAGGGATGGAAGAACTATTTCCCCTGTTAGTTCATTTCTCACACAGCCTGCACTGTTTTCCCACCCTCATCTTGCTTCTGTTGCTCTATGGTGAAGGGCAGAGGGGAGGAAGGGAGGGTTGTGGAGTACCCACAGGGACACTTATCTCGAAGAATGTCAGTTACTATCGAGGTGAGTAACAGCAAAGAACAATAACTTCTTCTTCTTTAGAGAGAGAGAGAGAGAGAGAGAGAGGGAGAGATCAATCCCCATAGGTGTTCCACATTAGGTGACTGCTGGCTTCCCAGTGCCTGGGTCTCTCCTGGGACTTCAGATCTGGCAGAAAAGTGGTGGAAAGAACTGCCTTAGCTAGTTTCAAATTGGAAAGAGGTCCCTCGTAAGTGCATAGTGCTTTGCAAATGTGTGGTTGGAGGACCACGTGGCAGCTACGCAGATGTCTCTTATGGGTACTTTATGGAGGGCTGCTGTGACTGTTGAGAATTAGTAGAGGAAGGGTGACGTCGTTGGTTTCTGCCTCTGCCTCTGCCTCCGTTCTGGTGCTGGTGATCTTGTCTATTGTAGTGTTGTGTACATGAGGGGTATCGAGGACTCGGATAAGGCCGATACCTATATTGACTTTTAGGTGCTTGGTTGTGAATCCCAAGAGATCGCAGCACTACTCTGGAGTCCTTCATGGAGTGGAGAGTTTTGCTGGTGTTAGCTACAAACAGCTTCTGGCTGTCGAAGGGCAGATCTTCTACTGTAGCTTGAATCTCCCTGGGGAATGGAGTGGAACTAAACCACAATGCCCTTCTCATTACTACCGAAGTTGCTGTAGAACATGCAGCTGTGTCAGCAGTGTCTAAGGCGGCCTGTAATGCTGTTCTTGAAATTGTGTGACCTTCGGATATCAATGATATGTATTGTTGCCTCTTAGCCTCAGGAATGTCTGCAACAAAGTCATTCAGTTTGGTGTAATTTCTATAATCATATTTGCTCAATAAAGCTGCATATTTTGAAATGTGAAATTGTAAGTAGAAGATGTATATATTTTGCACCCAAATGCATCGAGTCTTTTGCTATCACGGTCTGATGGTGTAGACCGGTATTGTTGTTGCTCGGATTTTTGTTGTGCAGCCTCCACCATGAGAGAATTAGGTGCTGGGTGGGAAAAAAGGAATTCTGATCCTTTGGGTGGGACATAATATTTCTTATCAGTTCTCTTAGCAGTCGAAGAGATTGATGCTGGAGTTTGCCACAGCATCTTTGCCGGTTCCATTATTGCTGGATTGATTGTCAATGCTATCTTCGATGGTGTTTCTGAGTGAAGTATGTCTGTTAGGTCGTGTTGATTTTCTGCAATCTCCTGGAGAGGAATGTTCAACTCCACAATTACATGTTTAAAAAGGTCTTGGAAATGTGTAGTGTTGTCTGAAGCTGCTGAAGCTGAGGCCATAGACCCTTCCTCTGCTGGAGGGGGGTCCTTTGGGTCAGGAGGAGTCACAACGTCCTGTGTAAGTGGTTCTCCCTGTATTTGTTTGGAGGGGGAGTATTGCATTCTGTGTCTCTTCTGGCCCTGCTGGTGTTTCTGGTAATATTGCCATTTGTCCCGGTATTGCCAATATGGGTAAGGCTGAGGTGGAGGTGCCCAGGGATTGCCATAATACAGAGGCATATTCCTGAATCTGGGAGAGTAGATACTCCGAGCTGTGTAAGGGGAGTTGTCTGGTGAAAAAGCCCTAGAGAAGTCATCGTCAGAGTCAGATGAAAGTTTTTCCTGAGAGAGTGATCCCTGTGATGTTAACATGGGAGGAGAGCTCTCAGGTGGTAAAAAGGGTGAGTTAAACGTGGATGAGACTAATAAGTCTCTGTGCTGAGTGTAGTGCCCAACAGGTGTTGCGGGTGCCGTAGTGGGAGGCACGGAGGCTATCTCCGGCACTGAATCATGCCTCAGTGCCGAGGGCAGTTGTGGAGCATCAGGCACCTCTGTGGTGGAAGCACAGGCGCCTGCTAACGTAGTCGGCGCCGTGCTCTCATGCTGCATGGGCAAGAGCGTATCATTGCTGGATGGTGCTGCTGCCAGTGAGGCAGGCAACTTGAAGCCTCTCACCTCAGAGTGCAATTTAGCTCATGCACACTGTTTGCCTCCAGTGGGGGCTCCAGAGACACCAGTGGCGTCACAGGTGCTGCTCTCGGCACCAGCTGTGAGGGAGATGGCTGTTTCATTGCTGTAGCCCCTTGAGGCGCTGAGAAGGCTCGCTTTCTGGCAGGCTTTTTGGATCCCCGCTGGTCAGGTTCCTCAGGCTGGTGGCGAGTTTTCAAATAAAAATAATTTGAACCGTAGGTCTTCGTCTTTCCATACCCGCGACTTTAGCTTCGTGCAGTGAGGGCATTTCTGAGAGATACGCTGCTCTCCAAGACAGCGGACGCATTGTGAATGACCATCTGAGAGAGGAATATGGTCTTTGCATGAAGTGCAGCGTTTAAAGCCAGGTGACTCCAGGCATGTCCCTGTAAGCAGTCAGAGACTGCAAGGAGGGATTAGCTGGAAGAAAAAAGGAAGAAAGCCCCTTATACTAATTAATATTTCTTTCTTTTCTTCTCTCCATATATATATTTCTTTTTTTAAACTAACGAAGTAATTAACTATTTAAAACTAATTGACAATTATAACTAACAATTATAATGGACTTTAACTGGTTTTAGAGAGTATAATAGTGTAGACGCGAAGAAGCTAGGGAGCACTGCTGAGTCCATCTGTAGCCAGAGGCGGTAGAGAAGGAACTGAGGAGTGGGGGAGGGAGGGTCCTGCGCATGCGCGATGCCTGCAGCCTAACAGTGCGTGACTGTTGGTGCGCACCTACGTGGCCCCAGGGACACTGCTATGAAATCTCCAGCCTAAGGCTAGGTGGCGGCGCACCGACCTAATGTGGAGCACCCACGGGGACATCTCTCTCTCGAAGAGGAAAAACATACACTTATGAACAGCAGTCTCCCTTAATCTATTAACCCCTTCAGCACCATAGCGGATGTACTAATTGTTGTGCAGCACTTACTATGTATGCTTCATGAAAATGTTTAAGGAATCTAAGATGTACAGAAAGTTACTTTGTGGTTTAGTTGACCATTCACTGAATGCTCATAGAGCACTGAAGTGATTAATAATTAGTCCAGATTTTACCCCCACACCAACACAAACACAGAGATGCACGGAATGTTGTTAATAGTTTTTCATTTCAACAACACGCCATCTGCAAGCAGACGCAGCTTGTAAATTACATTAGTACTGAATTCTCTGCAGGTTCTCACTCAGTTCTTCAGCAACATTCTCAGTAAAGTCAAGTCCTTGTGTAAACTGAATAACGACTGCATGATTTGGCCTAATTTAGGGGTAAAGCTTTTTGAAAACGGTTAATTTGCTGGTAGCTGGAGTCTTATTAAAATCTGTTAGGAGACAACAATGCATTTTAAAATTATTTGCATTAGTCTTTAACTACTTTTTTGGTTATTAAACATAAAAATGGAGGCTAAGTTAGAAGTGAATCTGATCTCAGAAAGACTGAACAGATATCAGTGGCATTTCCAAAGAGGCAAAAAAATATAAACAACCTTCTTGTAATTTTAGACCTGGAGGAACACATTCTTCAATCTTATAATGAGAGAGATGATGGACAAATGCCAAGAAAAATGAAATAGGAGCCTGTAACTTTAAATGCGACCATGTTACAACAATGTGTCTATTTGTTTAACACATACATACAACCTTATTCTTTAACAATAATTTTCTCAACTGCTTACTTATTGAATACATGCCGAAATTCCTGTAAAACTGTGCAGTACCGATATTATTTTGCCAATTTCCCTTTCTATTTCCCAGTGCTAGTAGCAAGAATGAACTTTATTGCTGGGCATGGCAATTTCTGTTCCCTTTTCACTTCTTTTTTTAAGACCCAAGTTAATTACTCAACAAGACTATGAAAATAAAAGAAATGAGACCTGTTCTATCCATCTGTATATCTGAATCCTATCATGTAAGCTGCCAATTGGTTTTCTGATCCTCACATTCAATATCTGCTGTTAATTTGCTCGCTATTTCAAGAACTTGAAGACTGTCAGCAAAATCCACGATGCATTACAAAACTTATAATTGGGAAAAAATCTGATGCTTTTCTGACAGGGTAAACACAAAGTATTAAAACACTGATCAGAACAAGGAAGCTGTGACAACCCAATAGCTATTTGTACTCAAACATAATCGTAAATGCAGCTGAAGAATAAACATGCTTAGTTTCAACTCTTGTTACTGAAATATGTGCAAAATTAAACCAAATGATTACATGAATCCAGAAATTTTACATGAGATTAAAACACAGACAAAAAAAAAAAAAGAGAGAGAATGAGAGAGAAAGGTGGAAAATACTTTATTTTGAAGGAGATGACTGAACTAATGGTGGTGTTTTTCAACCTCTCTTGGCCTTTTCAAGGTCACATTATCTATGTCAATTAAAATTTTGTTTCTAAAAAAAAAATGAAGGCACTTCCTACAGAGTTGCTAAAAAAAGCAAATGAAAGCCTTTGTCCCTCAGAGGTGAGCTATAGGGAGCTTTTTATTCCTGACCTCTGGATCACCCTACAGAATAAATTCCTGGACACAGGAAAAAACCCACTAGCATTCATTAAAAGAAACTGGGTGGCCAGCCTTGTGTTTCTGTTCTTGAGAACTGACCAAGCTACAGCTTGACAAAGGTGCAGGATATTGCTGAACAATGCAGCTGTTCCTGTTGGGAGGGAAAAGGATTTTCCCAGTTCAGATGCTGGAGATCCAAAAAAATGGATTTACATTCTATACTCTTTACTGGACACCTCAGGGGCTGAGGCCTGTAAGGGCACGTCTACACTGCACACTTATTTCGGAATAAGCTATTTCGGAGGAAATGCTCTGAAATAGCTTCTTTCAAAATAGCGTGTCTACACAGCAAATGCCCATAGACATAGCGCTGAGCTATTTCAAAATGGAGCATTCACATTCATTGGACCCTGAATCGCTTTTAAGGCCACCCAGAAGCACTTCAGGCAGGGCATCAGGACAACAGTCACTTCCGGTAGCTGCTGCCTGAAGCTGAGGCTCGAGCTTAAAGGGACCCCCCTGTACAGCTGTGTCTCAGGCTCTTCTCCTTTGCCTGCCTCACTGAAGGACAGCAAAGCCTTTTCTCTGCCTGCTGTGGTTGCCCTTGCGGACACCTCAGCTCTCTAGCCAGGGAGCCGGATCTGCCTTCGAACAGTCGACAGCTCTTATATGTCTTAGTGCACCCTCCTGCTGCAGTTTCTGAGGGTTACCTTCCAAGCCCTGTAGGAACAGGAACCCCAGCTTATTATGGGGTAATTCCTCACCTC
Organism: Pelochelys cantorii; assembly: GCA_032595735.1. Taxonomy (NCBI): domain Eukaryota; kingdom Metazoa; phylum Chordata; order Testudines; family Trionychidae; genus Pelochelys; species Pelochelys cantorii. Next base: position 39,812,071 of record CM064329.1, on the reverse strand, counting down.
TCTCCGGATACTGCTCATGCAGCTCGACCCCACCTGGAGTGGGGTTCTCTAGGGAAGGAGGGGTGCAGGTGGTGGTGGAAGCCCCCTCCCCAGGAGGTTTTTCAGTCCCACCTTCACAAAGCCCTGAAGGTGGATGGGGCAAGTCGGGGTTGCTCCTAGTGTGTGTGGGGGAGGGGAAGTTGGGCTTGGGGGCCTGCCGAGAGTCCTGGCAACCCTGTGATTCTCTGTTCATCTCCTTCTTCAGGTGGTGAGAGCCATCAACACCCTCCTGCTGCACAGAATCATCAACCTGGGCAACGCTGAACCCATTATCGCCAGCTTTGACACCACGGGCTTCTCCAACGGTGGGAGGGGGAGCGGGCATTGATGGCACCCATATCCTCATATCCCCATCCGGGCCCCCGCCCACCGGGCATCCGAATACATCAACCAGAAGGGATGTTTTTTGATGGTCTTGCAGGACTTCGTCGACCACTGCAGCCAGTCCACAGACATCTGCGTCAGGTGGTCGGGGAAGTTGCACGTGTCTTCTGAAACTCCAGCCTCTTCCAGAAGCTGCACGCCAGCACCTTTTCCCCCAACCACACCATCAGGGTCGGGGACGTGGACATACCGATCTGTATTGTAGAAGACACAGCCTACCCTCTGTTCCCCTGGCTAATGAAGCCCTACACTGGACATCTGGACCAAAGCAAAGGATGCTTCAATGCTGGCCCAGCAGTATTAGTTGTTGAGGGTGCCTTTGGGCACCTCACGGAGAGGTTCTACTGCCTCCTCACCTGGCTGGACGTCGGCAAGCAGAACGTCCCCCAGGTGGCGGCGGCGTGCTGTGTCCTTCACAATATTAGTGCAACCCAGGGGGAGACGTTCCTGCCAGGGTGGAGGCAGAGGCCAACCGGATTGGCAGAGCCTTTGAGCAGCCACGCATGGCTGCTATCTGGCAAGCCCATCAGGGGGCTGTGCGCATGTGTGAGGCCTTGAGGGAGAGTTTCACACAAGAATCCCAGTGACACTCTCCCCTGGGGGGGCCTGTGCATTGCCCCTCTCTGCCTTTCCTCCCACACCTCTCCCTTCCCCCTCTCCTGAAGAGACAATAAACTACACTTTTTGTTTTGGAAAAAGAAACTTTTTTTTTATTGGGGTGAATGTAACTGGGGAGGGACTGAGGAATGAACCTGGGAAGAGGGAGGAACAGGTAGAAGGGGAAGGAAGGGTGAGGAGAGCCTCAGAGCTGGGGCTGGGAGCAGCGCTTGTATCAGGTGGTCCCACCACCTCTTGTGTGGGGCCCTCAGCAGCCACAGGAAGGGCTAGGGGGAGAAGCCAGAGGGGTGGGAGCTGGCGCAGGAGCAGCCACCAGGCAGTCGATGACAGTGTGGAAGGCCACACAGATGGATCAGCCCTGTAGCAGCAGCTCCCGCCAGGTGTTGCAGTGCAGCTGGAGGTCCTCCTCAAGTCTCCGGTCCTACTGGTCCATGGAGCGCTGCAGGGTTCTCAGGGCAGTGATATGCTCCCTGTGGAGGTCCTCATGGGCTCTCCTGTGCCAGCGGGTTAAGTGGGGTCGGGAGGATGGAACAGGAGGTGTCTACTGCTCCACTCTTGCAGCTAGTCCAGCTGTGGAGAACAAAGAGAAGGGCAGTCATCCCTGGAGACACTGGGCATGATGCCTAGCCCTCATCTCTGAGCCGAGACTGAAAGGCCTCGGGTCAGACAAAGGCGATGTGCTTTGAGCAAGGCCTACTGAGGCCTAGACAGCAGGCTCTTTCCTGCAGGGGCACAGATGTCCCAGGAGAGCCTCACTACCCCCACGTCCCGGAGACAAGCAGGCATGAGAAGGTGCCAGCTAGACCAGGAGCCTTCGAGTAGGAGGGGGCCACAGGGCAGCTGGCCTTCCCTCTGCGCTGAGCACACGCGGGGTCCAGCAGTGGTGGAGTCCCACAGGAAGAGGACTTGTATCCCTGCCTGTTGGTGGTGAGAGGGGTAGGTGTGCATGAGCGGCAGATGTGCCTGTGCCTCGCTGTGCTATCCCTGGTAATGGATGCTGCCCCAAGAGTGAGGGCATGCCCATGTGCGGCACTCCTGAGTGTGTGTGTGTGTCTCTCTCTCTTCATGTCCCCAGCCTCCTTCTGGTGGTGGCTTCTTGTGGTGACGGTGTGCCACTCTGGTTTCAGAAGTGAGGCAGGCCGCTCCAGACGCTCCCTGAGCCAGAGCACAAGGGTCCTCTGTTGCTGTCTCCTGGGGCTCTGTGCCCCAGACTGGTGATCCACATGCACAGGCTGCTCCGCGATCCCCAGGCCAAGAAGGCCAAGCGAGGAACATGCAGCAGCCCCTTGCCGCCCGCACCCGTGTGTGTGTAGGGAAAGTGATGGAACTCACCTGAGGGGCCTTCCCCGGCCTTGGACGATGCCCGGGAGACATCCTGGGTGGGGGGTGCCGGCTCCAGAATGAGCATGACCTCCTGACTGGCAGGCATCAAGCTGGTGCTGGTCTCGTCCGGTTCCTCCTCCTCCTAACCAGCTGTGCCCCCCAGGAGGGTGACAACGGGCATCTCCAGCCCTTCGTCCTCAACGGAGGAGGGAGTGACCCACCCCCTAGGATGTGGTGGCCTGCGGTGCCATCCCAGAGCAGGAGCTGTGCTCCCTGGCCTTGGCATAGGCCTGCCTTAGCTCCTTCACCTTCATGTGCACCTGCTCCTGGGTGTGCATGTGGCCCTTGGTGGCCAGCTGCACACGTCTGCATTCCTGTGCCTGGTGCAGAGATCCTGGAGGTTGGCCTCCTCTCCCCAGACCTCAATGAGGTCCAGGATCTCTGCACCAGACCAGGAAGGTGCACGCCTCTTCCTTCCCTGGCCAGGATCCTGGGAGCTGGCTGCTAGCTCCGTAGGAGTATAGGAGGGCACAGTGGGAGCAAGTCGCTCATGGAGACCAAACACGCTGGTCTGGCAGCTCCTGTGTGGCTCAGGGCTGTCAAGGCCTACCATGAGCCACAAGCCCTTTCCCCTGTGGCTGCAGCTTTAAGGGCTGCACGGGAAGGGGGACTACAGAGTTTTAATGAGTGTGGACAGAGTGGCCACCAAGGCAGCTGTGGGAAGGGCTGGAGGCTTATTTTGAAATAACTCCATCTGCCCTGTCTACCCATGCCCAATTCTGAAATAGCTATTTCGGAATAGGCAATATTCCTCGTACAATGAGGGTTACAGAATCTGGAATAAGGCTCCTGAGAATCCTCCTGAGGCAGTGCTGCTGGAACCACTCCAGCTGCTTGAGATGCCTTCTGTAAGTTACCCAGGTCTCACACCCACAGAGAAGGGTGGGGATGAAAAATGGACCATAGCAGCGCTTTGACTGGCTGCAGAGGGAGTGCACAGGTCTGAGGGTCAGTGTTGCATGCAGACGACATACGTCTCATTTCATGTGCCCTTATTTTACACACACGCCACGTTGATAATACCAGTAGGGAAAAAAACTACATGGATGGAAACCAGCAGAATCTGGTGAACCAGGATCTTGATTCCCATCTGTAGATCCCTCACACTGAAGGGTCGTTTGAGTAGTCTTCCAAAGGACGTGCTGCCACACAGATCCTGCATTCGATTTGTGTGTCTATGCTGGCTGGTTGGCAGAGGTGACTTCCAAAGTATGGAAAATGGTCTACATAATCCTGGGGTTCGCCACTGTGATTTGTGGAGTATGAAGTGCAGTTTGTGCAGGGGAAGATTGGCAGGTTGAGAGAGACCTAGCCTGTGACACTTTAGGGTACTTTGCAGTTAGCCTCTGTGTGGGGGAGAATGACAGTCATCTGCATAATGAATCAATGACGCCAATACTTTTAGATTTTATTTGGAGATGTTGGAGATTGAAGAGTTGACCATCCACATGATACTCAAATCTGATGGTTATATACTTATTATTATATTTACTTTGTATTGGCTAGCTTTTAAGACCTAAACTTATACTTCTGAACAGGTAATATTCCTGTTGAACTCCTTCAGAGTTTTGCCTGCATAAGGAGCTACTCAAATCAGATATTTCTTCATTATCTTCATTTGTTCAAAGGGCAAAGACAGAAGTGAGAGGAGGGCACAGATTGTAAAAGTAGATTGTTATCTATAGACCAAATGGAAAATATTCACCCATGTTATTTCAACCAATCTGCTAGTCAGAGTGTGAAAATGGAAGTTACATTCCCCAGCCTCTGAAAGCAGGGACTTCAACAAGCAACTCATACCACTCTTGCTCAGGAGTCGTTCACTTTCCAGGGGCTGGCATGCCACTTTCAATATCTCTGCAGCTAATGCCATTTAATACTCCCAGACCCATCAAGCTACATTCAAATTTTCTGCACCTCAGCTACTATTGATATGCTCCACTGCACTCACCAATTGCAAATACACATGAATGCTCCTGTGTGTTGTAAGTTATTTTCTACATACAAATTCTACTAAATTGTGAGATAGGAGGCACTACTTCAATTCTCATAGGTCTTTAGAAAGCTTTCAGATGTACCATGAGTAATAACATGTAATGAATATGGACTGATATTCCTTTCCCATAGCTACATTGAGTTGGCAATTTGCATTTTATAAATAGATGAGTTATAGCCAGTTTTCCCAGTCTGATAGCAATTACTTCTTAGATACCTCTGACAGGCTGAAACCCTCAGAATTGCAGATGTTATTCGTAGTTTGATCCCTCTGCTTAAATTAAAACCGCTAGCTGTATCAGCAAACATGGATTTTTCCCTGTGGATAGATCATCCAAAATGCATATAAATCGAACTTGCCAGTTTAGCTCAATTTAGGCTTGGAATGTCTTTTGGTTTAATGCACTCGTGTTCCATCTCTGAGACAGAATCGTATGTGTGTGTGTATTTTTATACACGTAGATAAAAACCCTAATTGGGGTAAACAGACATATAACCCTCCCCTCCTCCCCCGAGTTTTCCTCCTTTTGGGATAATCTGTATTTGAAAATTGATGATAGTAGCTCAGGGTAAGTGTGGAGGATGGGGGGAAATGTATACCAGAAAAGCACAAAAGCTAAAAGTCTTTCCACATCACTCCTCTCTGTGTAATTTTGAACAGCTGACTGTTCCTGCATCGGATCCAACGTTTTCCTCCTCTGAAGGAGCCACACAAAATGCAGACATCTAATTGGATTTCACACTTTCCCAGTAGCTGACATAAGAGAAGGGGATGAAAGCTGCCATTTCAGCATCAGCTGTCAGAATCCTCCAAACAAAGCAGACACTCTAAAGAGCCACATGAATTTAAAATAGTTGTCTCATCTCAGTTTCCCCATTCCCACTTGCCCTAAACACATATTTACCATAATTAATCACTGTGTAACACAAATGATAAACTTTGTTCAAAAGAGATTAAAGAAGCAATGGGCAACCTAAGCTAGTGAGTGGGCCACATGAGTTGCCCTCTAACTCAGTGGACCACAAGACTGTCGTAGCCAAGACAGTCTCCTGGGATAGAGTAGTGTTGCTAATTCTGCTTGCATACCTAGAATTTGCAGGGTGTGCCAAATGGACCATAGCAGCGCTTTTACTGGCTGCAGAGGGAGTACATAGGTCTGAGTGCATACGCCTCATTTCATGTGCCCCTATTTTACATGCGTGTCACTTTAGTAATACTGGTAGGGGAAAAATCTACATGGATGGAAACCAGCAGAATCTGGCAACCCTATTCATGGGCAACAGTAAACAACATGTCTTGTGGGTCACTCATAGAACCCTAATGGGCTGCAGGTTGTCCACCACAGGATTAGAGAGACATGGATGGAATTAAACTTTCCAAAACTTTACTTCTAGGAAATGTATCCATTGCTGTCCAGGTATTTTGCACCTAGGGTTAGTGTATTAAGGAGTCAGGTCATTATGAAACAAACAGTAAGTGTCCAATAGCTTGTGCTGCGTGGGGAAAGTTATGAATACCACTCATAGCTTCTGGTTAGGAGAACCTTTGTTCTTTCATCACTTGTCTCTTAATATTTCATAATAAACTTCCTATCTTCACACATATGTAATGCAAAACATATAGACTTCTAGATGTGGTTGGCCCCAGGTCAACATTATGGGTTCAGGGAACAAAGAAAAAACCCAGTACATCTATCCACTTGTGCTGGGGGTGTATCATAAAATGCCCTCTATTGTAAAACACCAAGTCACATGTCCCACAAGAAGTCATTCCGCAAGGCCTGTAAGTCTACATTTTCCTCTCTGGTCTTTCCAGTGGAAATAATCTTATTCTAGTTAAATTAAAATATCCATCTATACTGAGATGAAAAGATGTCTGCAAACGTCAGAAGTTTTCTGCAAATTGCAAATGTTCTCTTTAGAGTCTGCTGGATGAGGAAGCTTTTCACCATCATAATCTTAGCAGCTAACATTCCAGAGAGCTCACAGAGCTTTAAGCCTTCCAGCAACAACCTCCAATCCATATTACATTACCAAGGCCTTTATGTGCCCATGTCTTCCTCCGTGAACCACATATGCTTAAAAGAAAAAAAAGACTCTAAAATGTCTTTAAGAGTTCTTTGCCTGAATTAAGACCATCTCTACCAATTAGCAGACATGGTGAATCTAAGTTCTTTAAAAAGAAAAAGAAAAAAAAAGAAAAAGAGAAAAAAGATAGATAGTGTCAAGTTGATTTAAACTAGAAGCTAAAGCCTTTGACTTTTAAACTACTGGTTTTTGTAATGTAAGTCAGGCCCATTGGCCAAAGAGTAAGTGTATAAAGTTCTCCCTTCACACCTGGGTTGCCTTCCCACTGCTTCCTGTGGACCATACAAGGTACATTATCAGGAACTTCACCACCTTGAGAGTAACTGAGCAAGTATGCTGCCTGTAAACTGCTAAGCAGCATCATGCAGGTGAGAATAGGAGGGATCTTCTCAAATGTACATAAGAAGTGACTGTAGAAACATACATACTGCAGACCCGTTTTTGGTGCAAAAAATCCCCAAGTCTCTCATTTAAAGTGAAACTGGTATCACTGAGCTACATGAAAGACTTATTATTAAGCCCATGCTAGAGGATGCACACTAGTATGTAATTAGTTAAAACACCATATAGGTTACTAGTATAATTCCTACATATTTAACATCACTGAGAGTCAATTTGTGAAATAGGCATCTCAGTTTTCCTTACTGTGCTAATTGAATTTAAATAGTACCACGATCCTACATTTAAACAGCCAGACAAGATGACGTGATAACACATTGAAAAACTAGGAGTCAGATAAAGAAGGCGGCATTTTAAAAATTTAATTTAAGGTATCTTCTGCTCAGAACTGTAGACAGTTATAGTTAGCTTCTTCCTGAATTTGTTCAGCACAGGGGCTCAATTATGATTTCTCACATTAATGTCAGTCAAAAGCAACTCTTAATTAGGCTCAAAGTCTAATTATCAAAACTTTGAGAACAAAAGAGAACAGACAAATTTTCAGAATTCCTCAGCAGCAAGATAAAAAATTAGAGATCAACTGCTTTATACATTGTGGGAGTGAAACAGTACCAAACTGAGCTATGTTTTTACAGTTATAAATGACCACACAACACACAAAGCAGTGGAGATTCAGGCTCCAGCTCCCTGAATTCACTGGAACTGCATGGATACAGAGGAGAGCAGAATTTGTCCAGAAATTTCACTAATCAAACAACAGGCAGAATGGATATAGATCACAGCTCTTCTTTTCTTGCTCTACTTACTGTCTCACTCACACAAACAAATGAATTATGTTAATCTTGCGCCATAAAATCTTTACCACCACAACTGAAACAATACTGTCTGTGTTTTCATAGCTGCTCACAATTCACAGTTTACTCAAAGCTTTAGTATGGCTCTGCACAGCAGCACAATAAAGCAGGACTCATTGCATTTTCAGTGGCAGTCTCTCTTGCTGTGGCTGAAATAACAAATAAGCCCAAAAAAATGTAAATGGAGACTTACCATGGGGCACCGTATATTCGGAATCCTTTAACCGTTACCTCCGAATCTTGCAAGTAAATACTGTTTGTCAGGAGTGACTGAACATTGTCAAAGTCCTCTGGTTTCAATTTGGACACAGAGGGAAAGCGGTAGTAATCCTGTTTAACAAGGTCTGCCATGAATTCCTTATCAAATGTCAGTTCATGATTCCCAGCAATCACTATTTTATATTCATATGGCAGGCTTCCTGAAATAACAAAAAGAGCACTTAATTAGCACATTTGCTTTCCACACCAGCAAAAGCTGGCAAAATAAGTAGACAGCTAACATGGACAGAATGAAATACACAGGATCCATGTGTTTCTCCATGGGTAGCGAATTAATGCTGCTGCTTTTAATTTCAAAGAAATTTTGTTAAAATGTAAAGTAATGTCACACAAAGAAAAGGCAACACCAAAGGCAAAATGAAACAAAACAAGCTGGCAGGCATGCAGCCAGATCCTCAGCTGGTGTAAATCAGCTCAGCTCCACTGCTTGGAGATACCACTGCTGAAGATTGGGCATACTGTATGTTAGTACATGGGACTGGCTGGAAGTCAGCAGTCTTCAATCCCAGTATAGTATACAGTGAGGCATAATGAATGTTTGTAAAGCACTCAAAGGAAAGGGTGTATACACTGTGTATTTATTAGGTATGAATATTTATTAAAGCTATATTTTACATGAATTTAAGGATGCAAAAGTACCCATTACACAATTTTATTCCCACATTCTGCCTTATTCTACACAGTGCAAGCACACCTACGATGAACTCTCATTGTTAATTAATATTAATATTACTGCATTTTATTAGTGCCTAATTGAGACTGGGTCTCTACCCTGAGGTAGATGCTGTATAAGAGACAGATATTACCCCTAAGGGCTTATCATAGAACACCAGAACTAGAAAGGACCTTGAGAGGTCATCAAGTCCAGTCTCCTGCTCTCACAGCAGAACCAAGCACTATCTAGATCAGTGTTTCTGAAACTATGTTCCACGGAACACTGGTGTTGCGTGAACAACTCACAGGTGTGCCACGATTTCTTCTTTGTTTTTGTCTTTTTTTTGTCTGACAATTTTTTTTTTTAAGAAAATTTTCACAGGTGTTCCGCATAAAAAAATATTATTGTTTGGTGTTCCGTGGTCTCAAAAAGTTTAAGAAACACTGATCTAGATCATCCCTGACAGGTGTCTGTCTAACTTGCTCTTAAATATTTCTAGTGATGGAGATTCCACAGCCTCCCTAGGCAATTTATTCCAGTGTTTAACCACTCTGACAGGTAGGAAGTTTTTCCTAATGTCCAACCTAAGGATGTTAAATATCGACTAATTGACAAATCGAAGAATTGCTACACTTCAAAGGTGAAAACACCAGTGCTGCCGCTTTGAAACGCTGCGTGGAGCCTGATGCCGAGCTCCCCATGCCATGTCAAAGCGGTAGCGCTGCACGGAGCCTGGCATCAGCGGGGGAGTCATATGCTGATCCCAGACTCCATGCATCGCTGCAGCCTGGGGACACCCCAGCTGGCCCCAAGCTGCACGTGGCGTTTCAAAGCAGCAGCACCATGTGGAGCCTGGGGGGGTCTGGACCCAGGCTTCGAGCAGCGCTGCCTCTTTAAAGTACCTCCTTCATTCCCCCTCGCCCCCCCCGCTACCTCTTTCTGATAGAGGCAGAAAGGGGAAGGGGAGGAAGCGACTAGTTGACTATCCTGTCAACTATCCAATAAGCATTTGCTTATCGGATACTCGACTAGTCCTTCACATCGCTAGTCCAACCTAAACCTCCCTTGCTGCAATTTTAAGCCCATTGCTTCTTCTCCTATCACCAGAGGCCAGGAAGAACAATTTTTCTCCCTCCTCCCTGCAACACCCTTTTAGATACCTGAAAACTGCTATCAATGTCCCCTCTCAATCTTCTCTTTTCCAAACTAAACAAATCCGATTCTTTTAGGTCTTCCCTCATAGGTCATGTTCTCTAGACCTTTAATCATTTTTGTTGCTCTTCTCTGGACCCTGTCCAATTTCTCCACATCTTTCCTGAAATGTGGTGCCCAGAACTGGACACAATACTCCATCTGAGGCATAATCAGCACAGAGTACAGAAGAAGAATGACTTCTTGTGTCTTGTTCACAACACTCCTGTTAATGCATCCCAGAATCACATTTGCTTTTTTTGCAACAGTGTCACACTGTTGACTCATATTTAGCTTTTTGTCCACTTGGATCCCTAAATAGATTTCTGCAGTATTCCTTCCTAGATAGTCACTTCCCATTCTGTATAGCTTACAAGTCAAATGGGCAAGACAGAGAAATGGAGGAAGAAAGGCTCTCTGTGCCTCAGTTCAGATCTGTAAAATGGGGATAATAGTATTTCCTGAGGGCTTAATCCAAAGCTCACTGACGTCAATGGGACTGGCCCATAGGGACAGAATTTTCAAGGGCTTGGTACCTCCAATTGGTGCCAGATTTTGGGGGGGAAAAAACAAAACAAAAAACCCAGACCTCCTAAAATACGTTGAAAATGAAGTCCCTTTATTTCTGTGCCCTAACAAAAGGTGAGTTCTTTCAAAAAATCTATTCCAAAGCAACTTGCCAAAAATCACACAGAAAAGTCTGTGTCAGAGCTGGGAATCGGCCTCTGAGCAGAGCCTTAACCACAAGACCATGTTTCTTCTCATACGCAAACTCATTTAGCTTAGTGCATGTTCCTAATGATCACTTAATAAAGGAATGTAATTCACAAAAGTGATGATTTATTTACAAATACCATGGATTAGCTAGACCACTAGGTAGCCACCTCTTCTTACCATTCTTGGCCCTGCTTGGTTGTACAAACTGTGACAGAAGTACTAATATTCTGTACTTATGAGTACTGAGGACATCCCAGCCCCAATTCTTTAGTCTCTTTACTACTAAAACACCCGGGCTACGTCTATACTGTGCTGTTTTGCGCAAGAAATATGCAAATGAGGCGAAGCGTGGAATATCACCACGCCTCATTTGCATAATTAATGAGCAGCCACTTTTTGCGCAAGAGGCTTTTGTGCAAGAGCCGTTCTTCCTGAAAAAAAGCGGAAGAACAGCTCTTGTGCAAGAGGGATTTTTGCGCAAAAAGCGGCCGCTCATTAATTATGCAAATGAGGCACAGTGATATTCCATGCTTTGCCTCATTTGCATATTTCTTGCTCAAAGCAGCGAAGTGTAGACATAGCCCCACTGAAGGAATACAAGACTGGGCTCTATGTATTCTTGCCAGCACTATCCCCATAAACACATACAAATTTCCTATTTCAAAATTAGGTTTGCAAATAAAATAAAAAAGCTTACTTGATAAACAGACGCTTCAGGGGGTAGTCGAGTTAGTCTCTCACAGAAAAAAACAACAAATGGTCTGGTAGCACTTTATAGACGAACAAAACATGTAGATGGCATCATGAGCTTTTGTGGGCACAGCCCACTTCTCCAGATGACCAGAGTTTTGTTTTTATTTTGATAAATAGATAATGTTTGTGACAGTCAGACTAACTTTCCCCATTAGCCCCAGTGGGGTAAAGTGAGAATTCTCTCTTTCCATATTTATGGCAAGGAAATGGGAGTTCAGCACTGTGTGAACATTACTAGACTTTAGTAAGGCATTTGATACGGTCTCGCATGATATTCTTATCAATAAACTAGGCAAATATAACTTAGATGGGGCTACTATAAGGTGGGTGCATAACTGGCTGGATAACCATTCACAATCCTGCTGGAAAGGTATAATAAGTGGGGTTCCGCAGGGGTCTGTTTTGGGACCGGTTCTGTTTAATACCTTCTTCAACTATTTAGATATCGGCATAGAGAGTATGCTTATTAAGTTTGCAGATGATACCAAGCTGGGAGGGGTTGCAACTGCTTTGGAGGATAGGGTCATCATTCAAAATGATCTGGACAAATTGGAGAAATGGTCTCAGGTAAACAGGATGAAGTTTATTAAGGACAAATGCAAAGTACTCCACTTAAAGGAACAATCAGTTTCACATGTACAGAATGGGAAGCGACTGTCTGGGAAGGAGTATGGCAGAAAGGGATCTCGGGGCTATAGTGGACCACAAACTAAATATGAGTCAACAGTGTGACGCTGTTGCAAAAAAAAGCAAACATGATTCTAGGATGCATTAACAGGTGTGTTGTGAGCAAGACATGAGAAGTCATTCTTCCGCTCTACTCTGCGCTGATTAGGCCTCAGTTGGAGTGTTGTGTCCAGTTCTGGGCACCCTATTTCAAGAAAGATGTGGAGAAACTGGAGAAGGTCCAGAGAAAAGCAACAAGAATGATTAAAGGTCTAGAGAACATGACCTATGAAGGAAATCTGAAAGAACTGGGCTTATTTAGTTTGGAAAAGAGAAGATTGAGAGGGGACATTGATAGCGGTTTTCAGGTATCTAAAAGGGTGTTGCAAGGAGGAGGGAGAAAACTTGTTCATTTTGGCCTCTGAGGATAGAACAAGAAGCAATGGGCTTAAACTGCAGCAAGAGAGGTTTAGGTTGGACATTAGGAAAAAGTTCCTAACCGTCAGGGTGGTTAAACACTGGAATAAAATTGCCTAGGGAGGTTGTAGAATCTCCATCTCTGGAGATATTTAAGATCAGGTTAGATAAATGTCTATCAGGGATGGTCTAGACAGTACTGGGTCCTGCCATGAGGGCAGGGGACTGGACTCGATGACCTCTCGAGGTCCCTTCCAGTCCTAGTATTCTATGATTCTATGATTTCCTAATTAAAATTAGCTAATTCTCGGTAGAAAAATAAAAGCTATTACCCCTGCCCCCAGAAACACTAGACATCTTTGTAGATTCCTAATATCTGAACAAAATGCAGTTTATGCATCTTAATAACTACGTGGGGCTGCATGAGACTAAAAAGCTAGGGGAGATTCTTCTGGACATTTGTCACTTCTCTGCAATTTATGCCTCATACCCTCTTCCTCTTCTCCATCATATGCTGGTCTGCAATTCATTTTGTTTTAAAACTAGGAATAAGCAGGTTCCTACAATTCCTGCTCTCTGTGACTCCTGGGATAATTTTCTTTTCTCAGAGAAAACATAAAGGACGCCACTGGCATGAAATTTGACACAACTGTCATAACTATCCATTCCCATAAAGTTAGATTTGGGGAAATTCTTAAGAGAAGCTGGATGGAAATATTAAAATCAGATTTTGCCAAGTATCAACATTTGCCAACTTCAGTGGAGAAAAATTCCAGCCACAATCCAGATAAATGACCGGGTTTTACATTTTCCCATTTAGTTTAATAAGATACTTCAGAATTAGCATACTACTGAGCTCATACCCAATGACAAACTGTACATCTTACTTCAAGACAAATTTTTATTGAGCCTCACATCCCAAGCTTGGAGAGTTCACTTTGGAGTCGTGCTGAATGCAGCCAACTGCAACTGAATCACTATTTATATTGAACGATATACATGAGCAAAGGGCTTGATCCTGAATAGTGGTCACCGTCCGGTCAATTGCGATTGACTCGTCGATCTAGGCAACCTCCAACTGATCGCAGTCAGTACTTGGCAGGCTCCCTGCCTGCTCTGGCCCAACGCTGCTGCCCCATTCTCAGGAACAGCCAGCATGGCCCTGTGTGTGTGGTGGAGTGGGGCCTTTGCGGGGGGGGGGGGTGTAGTCGCTGTGAGAAGGGCTCACTGACCCCTTCCTGGAGGGGCATGTAAAGTCCTGCACGGATACAAATATCTATCCACAGACAGACATTGGTATCTGCTGCTCTGCAGGGCTCCGCCTGCAGGAGACACTGTGGCCAAAGGAAAGGAATGTGGTTCTGCCGCGTCCTCAGCTGGTGGCTCCTCCCAGCCTTGTGGCTATCCCAGCCCCAGCTCTGCCACCAGCTGGGCTGCATGACCCTGGATAGGAGATGCAGCGAGCAGCAGGGCTGGGAGCAGTATAGCCACCCGGCTGGGAGGAGGTGCTGGTGTGGATCGCTGGCACCACGCGCCCCTCCTTTGGCTGCAGCGTCTCCTGAGAGCAGAGCTCTGTGGAGCAGCGGATACAGATGTGTCTCTCAGGCAGACATTTGTGTCCGTGCAATAATCTTGTGTGGTGCCGGGCTAGGGGCCTGCCTCAACCTCGCTGCATTGCTAAACCGCAGCTACTGATGGGAAATGCCACCCAGCAGGAGCCCGTTCTGCAACCCCCAGCTCCCGCTCGAGCCAGCACCCCCTCCTGCACTTCAAGCCCCTGCCCTGCCCCCTCCTAGAGCCAGCACTCCACACCTGCTCCTACAATTGGAACCCCTTTTTGCACCCCCACCTACCCCAACCCTGACCATTCTCAGCACCAGTACCACATGACCCTCCGGCCACCATTATGCAAACAAAGCACGGGAAATTCAAATCCCGGCTTCATTTGCAATTTTGATCTGTCTAATTTACATCCCTCTTTCGAAAGAGGGATGTAGTTTAGACATGCCCTTAGCTATCTGGTTATTTGCAAACTGAGTATCGTAAGCCTCTCAATAGATACCTATTTACATCCTATGTCCCCCAGCTAGCCAACACTGAGAAGAATAACAAGAGATTACTAAAGCTATAGGAAGGAACACACTGTAGGACAGTTTCTACTTTATGAATATATATCAAGGTACTGTCTTGCGATATCTAGGATTGCAAAGAGCCACCATGGTATCTGTCACTTAGGATGTAAGCTGACAATGGACTTGGTTCAGGAGTGGAAGATCGCATCCAAGCCTGGATGCAATAGGCTAGAAGGATTTGGGGTAAGTTTTCCTCAGATGACAGAATAATGTCATGTTAGTTAAGTTTAGGCGTTAGCATTTGTGTTATGATATTCTTTTATAGGTAACCTTTGTCGCCAATATTTCTGCTTGGTATCATTTTAAATCCCTGTTCTTTGGTAAATAAACTTCTACTTGGTTTCTCTATAAACACATCTCAGTGCTGTGTGTTAAGCAGAACTGCGTTCTGTGTTGTAACTGGCAAGCTGCAGTGAACTATTTCTTCTGTGATCATCCTGTGGATCAGAAACTGGAAAGTACTTGGAGCACTGGGGGATATTTGAGTGTACCTACAGCTAAGCTGTAAAGAGATAGAGAGGGGCCTGCAGTGACCTTGAGGGGAGTGTTGGTGTTGTCGGATTGGGAGTTGGAGCACTCCTGCACAGTAAACACAGAAAGGTTAACTCACACTTAGGGCAGGTACAACAAGTGGGGTGTGTTACAACCCCAAGTGTTCCCAGGAAGCATAACAGCATGTACTCTGCTACTTCACTCCAGGTGTCTGGACACCTATCTCCTGCCTACGCGCCAGTGTAATCCATGAACTGGCTGGGGTGGGGGGGTGGAAGGAGGCATGAATTCCTCTGCTTAACTCTCTTGTGAAGCCTGATCCAGAAGGCACGCTCAGAGGTCACCTACCTCCTCACATAAGGAGATGATGTTCCCTTTAGCCCAGTTGTTAGGATGCACACCCAGGATGTGAGAGACCAATGGTGCAAGCCCCCACTCTGCCTAATGAGAAGGAAGTTGAATAGGGATTTGTCAAGTCAGTGCCATAAACCCTTGGTTACAGAGTCTCACTTTCTCTGGATCAATTTTTAATTCATGTGGAGTAACTAAAGGGGAGAGATTGAGGGAACTGACCTCAGTCTACTCCTTAAATCCGGTCTGTTTTGTGTGAAGGTAAGCTGCCTCTGAGAGAGTCTACTGTAGGGATGCAAAGGGGTAACTGGTTACCCAGCATCTTACCAGTGTCACAAGTTAACTGGCACCTGGCCCAGCTGGAGCAGCACTGTGGAGCCGGAGAGGGGGCCCTGCTGCAGCCCGGTCAGGCCTGCCGAGCTCCAGTGCCCACCCCCTGCCCGCGGTTAACCGGTTAGACACATAGTTTAACCAGTTAACATTTGAAATAGGATTTTACAGCCCTACTCTACTGGTGTAATTCCTTCCCACAAGTTAAACAACAGAGTGCCAGTCTTCCCCCAGTTTATGGTTCTGTACTAAAGATAGGCACCTATCTCCATGAGAGGGGCAGGGCTTAGCGCACATCCTTCTTTCTCATTGGCATTTCCCATTGGCTGGTTGTGGGGGTTCCTCTACCCCACCCCAGTGTGCTGACTTTGACCCTAATCAGCGCAGAATATAAACACAATTGCACACAAATCTCCTATTCAACGGTATTTCAGTTTTCCTCTTGCCTAGATTCATTTTGATGTATCCACATTCAAGTCCTTTGGTAGCTCAGTGCAGAGAGGGGCAGCGTAGCACAGTGCAAGCTTTCATGTGCATTTCCCATTTTTTTCTTTATATCACTTCCTAAATGACCACGTGACATCTGTATAACAGTAATATTATTTATTCTCCTTTATTCCGTGACCTTGTTGGGTGGGCAGGGATTCAGTCCCAACCTGGTGAAGATGCCTGATGCATTTGTTGGAGTAAGCATTTCAAAAACCCTAGCCGCAGACTCACAAAACTGACAGGTCTAATATTAAACCATTCAACCAGCAGCTGCTGGGTTTATGCATGCAAAATCTTAACAGGAGGAAGATAAAAAGGAAGCCACTGTCTCACTGGAGCAACGGGTAAGGAGTTTATCATGGAGAGTGGCTGATTTTTCTCCCCAACTTCCAAAATCAAAAAGCCATGTTAGTGTGTCAAAATATATTCCTTGGGCCAATTATATCCTTGAATATCTGCATGCAATGGAAACTGTGCACATTCCAGGGCTGAATTTAATCCAAAACTGCAAATTACTGCAATAGCTATGACGGCGTCCCTCTTCCTAAAGATGACAGTTAAGTGGCACTCTTGCTCAGATAAGAACACGTACGGTTCAGAGTCAGTCAGTTTCAGGCTCACAAATAATTTTTGTGCCTCTTCCACCGAGCAGTTGCCACTAAAACGTGACTTTGGAATTAAGGATTACACTGAAGATATACGATCTTCCCAAGAAACTGGTTTTGCCAAATTAACTTTAAATACTTAAACCGACAGATTTATTTTTTTTTACTATGTAATTTTGCTAGAGGTTCCAAAACCTCAACCTAACATCACATCAAATAATTCTCTTTAGAAATGGAGCTTTACTACTGTCTATAGCTGCAGTACATAAAATTGCAAATGTATTTTAATCAAAGATATCTGACTGCTGTCTTCTCATTTTTACAACTCTTTCGGTGCCTTTCATCAAAAAGATCTCAATGTATATTACAAGCACTAATTAACTAAGACACACAATACCTCTATGAAGTAGATAAATATTATCATGCTCACTTTGCAGGTGGGCAAACTCAGCACACACCAGTTACTTGTCTGTGGTCATACAGCAAGTCAGAGTCTGGTGGTAGTTAGATCAGGGAATTGAGAGTCAAACGTACAGTGCTTGCAGAAGCAGCAAGGAACAGTCTCTTGTAACTACAGGAGCTCAGAAATCAGAAGACCACAAAACCACCAGTCATTTCTCCATGCTGTTCCTTGGTATTGGCAGCAGAGCTCAGACAACAGAAGGCCTGCCATTGGTGGCCTGGCTGAAGCTGTACACATTCTCCCTCACCACAGTGAGGGCAACAAATCCTGAGAAGTGGAACTTAACACTTTTCTGAGCAAGTTGTATGTCCTGTTAGATTGTCTGGTAGAAACTCCACTGGTTTTGGAGATAGAGTGAACAGGAGCTTCACCTCTTGCTCTTCCCTGATGCTATGTCTACACTACGAGCCTCCTCCCCAAGAAGAAATGCAAATGGAGCACTCATTTGCATATGTCGCGCTCTCATTTGCATTTCCTGCTTGGATCACTTTTGCACAAGAGATTTTTGTGCAAAAAAGTACTGTGTAGATGGCTCCTTTTTGCGCAAAAAAAACTCTTTTGTGCAAGAGCCGTTCTTCCTCATTTTTTGAGGAAAAATTCACAGTGCCCCAACCACACAATGGGGCCTTCCCTATTTTGAGAGGAGGAAGAATAATCCCTCAATAGCTCTGCTCCCTCCTTCCACATGGAATGGATGGATTGGACTGGTATCTGTATAATACATAGTGAATTCCCCACTCCGCACACAAAAACAATAGTCCTCTGTAAAAATCAGAATCCAAAACAGGGTAGAAAAAGCAAACATCTTTCTTTAGATTACACTAGCAATGAAAAAGCTCTGGCTTGTTTTTGGAAATGTATCTCTCCCGTTATCTCCCACACTGCAAAACAAAAAATCCTTTAGTCAAATAATAATAATAATAATAATAATAATAAAAAGACAAATATATTGGCCAAACAAGCCAATAAATACATTAACACGTTTTCAACCATTCACACAAACATCCTGAAGACAAAAAAGAACAAAACAACTCACAACAATAAATAGTTCAAACAAAACACACATGAAAAAAAGAAACACAAGGTTCAGGCATAGCTCCAGGCCACTGAAGACAGCCTAAGTCCCAGAACTCTGTAAATCTTCCTGCTGCAAAATATTCCACTAGTTTTTTTTAAATGTCAGTTCCCAAATGCCTTTCTAAAGTAACACTTGGTTTTGGAAGAGAGTAAAGGGAAAGATAAAAACACATGGAAAATATAGGGAGAAAAAGTGGGAGAAAGAGTAAAAGTTTAACTGTTTTGCTTTATGCAAAGAAAACATCAGACCACAGTACAGAGAAAAGTGAAGGCCAAGCCCCTTGGATTCCTGTGATAAATCTACAGCTCGTACATAAAAGCTCCCCTTTGTTGAAAAGGTTGTTAGACACAACAAAAAAGAAACGTTATGTAAGTGCAAGCTCTGCCTCTGACCTTTCACTCTACCCGTCAGGCTTCATTAATTTTCACAAGGCCTGACAGCTCTAGCGTTAATACTCACACTTGCTGATCGAGCCCCACAGCAGGTTCAGACTGCTACCTTCTCCTCTGAAACTCATGCATTAGGGTTTCTTCCATGCTGGTAATGGAAAACCAAGTCTAAGAAACATTAAACACAAAAAACTACGTTACAATAATGCCAAGGTTGAGCCATAAACCCACGAAAGCAAGGAAATGCTAAGTGAATCTTTTGTCTCATCACCCATAACTCAGTCCTGGTGAACTGAAGCACTGTAGTACAGAAGGCCTTCCTCTAGAGTCCACAGCACTAGGAGATGTTACTTGACCCGTGTGGTCCCTGACCAGCAGAATCAGTAGTGATCAACAGCAAATATTCCTAGTTACATATCTGGCCCATATAAAAGTAACATATATTGTAAGACAGTGACAGGTAACATCACCAAGTGGAGTAGGATCCCTGAAACAGAGCCATATACACTATCGTATCTAGTAACAAAGGGTCTGATTTAAGGAAGCAGTGACAACAGTCACTTGAAAATTCCTTGCTCTTGTGCGTTTATGTCTCAACCGTAGCATTATTCTAATGTAACTGTTTGTGATTTATAACCAGGATTATTTTTGTTCAAAGAAAAAAAAAAAGTCAGAGAGAATCTTTCATTTCACCATTCATGCCGCAGCCAATTTACAGCAATTTTTAACCTCTCAAGCTTGTGTAGAGGTGAAGTGGGCTTTATCCACAAAAGCTCAAGATCCTATATAAGTATTAGCGTTGCAGGATAGACATACCCTGTTTCGAAATCACTAGCGCTATTCCTAAATAACTTAGTCCACGTCAACACAGCAGGCAGTTATTTTGAAATAGTGTCAAAATATTGTCAAGCTGGAGGACTTCTTACTCCAACTCCTGTAACCCTCATTGTACGAGGAGGAAGGGAAGTCAGAGGAAGAGTGCTCTATTTCGAAATAAGTGTTGTGTCCATGCTCCTTATTTTGAAATAAGTTATTTTGAAATAAGATACGCAATTGATGTAGCTCAATTTGCGCAGCTTATTTCTAGTTAAGCCCCACATTGCAGACACACCTTTAGGCTTCGTTTGCACTGCAGGGTTTTTGCGGAAGAAGCTTTTTGCGCAAGATTTTTTGCGCAAAAACTTCTTGCGCAAAAGCGCGTCCAGACCTCAAAGCTCATCACAAAAGTGATGTGCTTTTGCACAAGAGAGCGTCCACACTGAATGGACGCTCTTGTGCAAAAAGGCTCTGATGGCCATTCACAGAATGGCCATCAGAGCACCTGTGCTTTTGCCGATGGGGTTTCTTGTGTAAGAAACCCCGGTGGAGCGACCACACCTGCGCCTTTTTGCGCAAGAGCTGTAGTGCAAAAGGGAGTTATTCCTCATGGGGAGAGGAATAACTCTACTGGCAAAAGCCCTTTGTCCTGTTGATTTTCTTGCGCAAAAGTGCGCTTGAGGTATGGACACTCTGCTGTTTTTTGCGCAAAAACAGATGTTTTTGCACAAAAACCTTGTAGTGTAGACATAGCCTCTGACTTGAAGGTGCCACAGGACTATATGTTGTTGGAATAATGTTACTGAAACAATCTCTCTAGTAGGAATGTGAAAGAGTAATCTTGTACACAGCTAACCGGTAAGATGGGCTCATCGGTTAATCTTCATGGTCACACGCAAGCTCCCAGCACTGACACCCAGGGAGCAACCTCTGTACCCCCGACCTTTCATGCTGCTATCTTTGTATCAGAGGCAACAGCACAGTGGAGGCAGGCGAGAGCCAGTACCTGCGGGGAGCCAGTGTAATAGCCAGCTCTCCGCATGCACGGGCTACCAGGTAACTGACTGTTGCTGTACATGTAGCCGCTGAAATATTCAGTGGTCACAGAGTTACCGGGGTACTTAATTAAATGCATTTAAACATTCCTACTCTCTAGTGAAGTCTAGTAAGAGAAGGTTTTCACTAGGTCTTATCAACTGATGCCCAATATTTATTTGTCCTGAAGTAGAATTCAGATTAGACATTCTTTAAATCCTCACATTGATTTTGTAGCTCAATGTATTGCCAATTGAGGGTTCAAAAATACCGAGTCAGACTCACCCCACCCCAAAATCAGGGGATTTAAAAAAAGAATAAATTGGAATTCTTTTTATTTGCTTGCTGGCGAATGACCCATTAGGGTTAATGTTTTCAAGCTTTCCTCCAAAATGAGGAAAACTATAAAATTACTTTTAAGAAGCAGAGGATTCTGACATTACTACTTCAGCAGATGGGTCTCCAAGGAGAATACCAAATACCATAAAACTCACATGAGGTTGCAAGAGCTGGCAATAATGAAAAAGTCTACCTTTAAATTTAGCAAAGTCTGAAGAGCAATATGGTCATTGCACCATGCAATAGCTTTTGTTTTGTTTTATTCTTCATTCATTTTTAAAATCAATCCTTGTGGATTTTTTTCTAAATGTGCCAAACACTCTAGGACTTACTATAAACAATATAGGGCACAAAGAGGAGGCATAACACTATTGCTGGTATGTTTGCTTTTAAAAAGGATCCATTTAAATTACATAGCACTAACTTGAGATAGTATACAGGTTAAAGGATAGATTTAGTTTTCATTTTATCTGGTGACTTGGAGGGGAAGCTCCACTGATTTAGGCAAAAAATGTTCAGATTTACACCAGTGTAAATAAGATAAATGTCTAGTCCCATATAGTTTACAAGAACACATACCTTTAAAGGGAGGGGAGGTGCAGGGTTGTTCTAAAGAACTTAATATTATCCCTTTGAACCATGGACATAAAATACTAAACATATTAAGATATATCACATTAGAGCGGACATATTCCAAACAAATTTTAACTCAATGTGATTTCAAAGAGTTGGGATACTTAACTTTGAATACAGAGCTGACAATGGAAACAAAAACTCAGCCTTCACTGTGCCAGTGAAGTGAAATGGAAATACTCTTCTAAAACTTGATTAAAACTAAATTGAAAAAGAACATTTTTGGTTACTATTACATTAGGCTAAAATACAGAAATGAATCATAATACTACCTAAATCTAATAAGAAAAAGCCATCTCAATTTCAAAACTTTGAAAGCGTTCTCTATAAATGCATCACAGATCAATTTACATGGTCCTTTTGCCAATAAGCAAAACCAAATCACAGGTTCCAATTGGCTTAACTCATATTGGAAAGCGCGAAAGCAAATGCTAGAAAATGCAATTACTGAAAACAAACTCCATTTTCTCCACTCAGAAGGGAATTTCAGGGAACATTTTATTGCCATCAAGTAATATTTCTAAAGGCTTAAATACACAATTCTATTTTCTTGTGAGAGTCTCTATTCACTATATAACCTAATCCTCTACAAAGCAAATCTCCAGACTTTGAACTAATTCATCAGAAATGTATATTACCTTGTGCATGCTGACTCCATGTCAATTTTAATAATTTGCTCTTTGCACCTTAAGAACACCAAAACCAATCATCAGTGCTTGAGACAAACAGTGAATACTTCTAATAACATCCTCTTTCCTTTCTGTAATTTACAATTCCAATTAGCTTTTTTTCATTAAAAAAGAGCTGATCAGAAAAGGAGGTCATCTTGAGAAACAATTACACTCCATGTAATTAAACTAATCATCATTATCATGGAGAAGAGCCTTGGTATTTTCCTGTATATTATATATATCACCACACTTCAAAAGGCCGCCAAATGCTCCTACCTAGAATTTCATGTCAAAAAACAATCTTCATTTTAAAGAAAAACCAAAGACAACTGATACTTGACTTCTAACTCAGGCAAAACAATCCTCCGCATCCCCCGCCAAAAAAATCAATGGAAGATTTTTCTTTAATAAAGACAGAACCCACACCCAGATGTAGGCCAAAAATCTTTACTTATTTTATATAATAATTTGAGTCAATTCCCACTGACATCAATGGAGAGATCCTCATGGCTGTCAACTGGGTTGAGATCCGGCCCTTTCCTTAAATGACTCTTATTAACAGTCACATCCAAATACTAATGTTTGCTCTATTTATTTTGTTGCTAGTTTGTAAAATCAGAGACCCACATTCTTGGAGGTCTACAGGTCATATGCAATAGTGTGCGCACACATATTTATAGATGTCACACCCTTATTATGTCCATTTAATATTTATTGAAAAAACAAAATCCCTCTTCAAATCCAAAAAATTGCTTTGCGCTCCTTCTGTATCCTACAAAGATACTTAAAATCATACATACAAAATAGCCTCATGAGGAATTGTTATTACTAAGAATTGTTGCAAACCATCATTTTGACAAATTTTCACATTTATATAAATAATAAATAGACATACTAGTAGAAATAATAAATTCTGTTTTTCCACAAACCAGCTCTTTGGAGCAGCAACTGTCATTATGTACTGCCTGGAATAATGGGCCACAAAACCTGACTGGCTAGTAGGCAGTGCCCAATACAAATGTTTATCACAAGTGAACAAAGTACCAACAAGAATCACTAAGTTATAACAAGCAATGCCAATTCCAAGTTGGCACTATAAATACAAGTAAAAACAATCAAAAAGAGAAGATACAGGCCACAATTTTTAAAAGCATCTAAGTAACTTAGGTTCATAAGTCTGACTTTCACTGGGATTTTGGCTTCTAAATCACTTCTGAAAATGGGACTTTGGGCTTGTCTACACCAGTGTTTCCCAAATGGTGCTCCGCGGAACCCTGGGGTTCCGCGAAGCGAAAGTAGGAGTGCCGCAAGGAGCCGGCACGCCCCTGCCTCCTCTGAAAGAGAGAGCTCCGGCTAGCCAGCTTCTTAAAGAAGCAGCATGCTTGTTTCCCCTTCCTCCTTGGCGACGCAGAGGCATAGCGAGGTGGGGGCAGAGGGGAACAGTTGCTCCCAGCCGGCATACTAAGGGGGTGCCAGACAGGGGTGACCCCACGTGACCACAGCGGGAAGGGAAGCACTTCCCCTCCCCAAAGGAGCCGGTGCATGCTGCCTGTACAGCTGGGGCTGTGGCACCCGGCAACTTAGTTCCGCAGCCTTTCTGCGCGGTGGGGGGGCGGGGAGAGAGGTCAGGAGACCCAGGTCTGCGCAGCTCCAACTGTGCAGGCAGCGCTCTTTGCCCTGGGACTCCCTGCACCCTCCCCATAGGATGGCATCGTGGAAGTAAGTTGCTGGAGTGCAAGAGCCCTGCTGTTCAGGCAGCGCGCATGCCAGCTGTTTGGGGAAGGGAAGTGCAGTTGCACACTTCCTGGAACCCAGAGGTGCTGCAGGATTGCCAGGTACTGGTCCCAGCTGCCCCGTCCCCTGCCCAAACCCCCCATGAGTATCCTGTCCCCTGCCCCCACCAGCACTGTCCCCAGCACCCAGCAGCGCCCTGGCCCTGGCCCCAGCACCCTGCCACCCACCCACAACCCTGGCCCTGGCTCCAGCACCCTGACACTCACCCCAGCACTCAACAGCACCCTGTCCCTGTCCCTGTCCCCAGTACCCTGCCATCCACCCCAGGACCCTGTCTCTGGCCCCAGCACCCTGCCACCCACCCCAGCACCCAGCTTCACCCTGTCCCCGGCCCCAGCACCCTGCCATCCACCCTAGCACCCAGCAGCACACTGTCCCCTGCCCCAGCACCCTGCCATCTACCCTAGCATCTAGCAGCACCCTGTCCCTGGCCCCAGCACCCCCTATCCACCCTAGCACCCAGCAGCACCCTGGCCCTGGCCCCAGCACCCTGCCACACATCCTAGCACCCAGCAGCACCCTGTTCCTTGTCCCAGCACCCTGCACCCACCCCAGTGCCCAGCAGGACCATGTCCCTGACCCCAGCATCCTGCCCCAGCACCCCACCACCTGTGCCAGCATCCTGCCACCCAGCAGCACCCTTTCCCCAGCCCCAGCACCCACTAGCACTCTGTCTCCTGCCCCCACCAGCACAGTTGGGACCACATTAGTGAGGCTTGGGGGTTTTGGAGGGGTTTTTTTGCATCTCACTTGTGTGGCCCCAACTGACTTTTCTGTGAGTCAGTGACCCTTGACTCAAAACAGGTTCCTCGCCCCTCTCATAAATACAGACAATGCTAAAACCTTTTGAGTGTGACATAATATTTTATTTTAAAATGCAGCCTGGCCAACATGCCCCCAACTGGGGCCAAATCCCCATCTCACTGCAGCATCATAACACTCTTGCACCACCTGACCTCAACTCTGAGCCTATCATACACTGGAACCCCCTGTCCTGAGCCTCTTATATCCCCAAACTCCTGCATCCCCACATCCTCAGTCTTCTGCCACAACACTCCTGCACCATCCACACATGGCAAATCTGTGTCCTGAGCCCATCATACTCACAGCCTCCTTGCCCTGAGCCCCTCGCATATCCAACCCAAACTCCTGCACCCTCACATCCACAAGCCTGTGACTTGCTCGGCACCCCAACCTTCCACCTGAGCCCAACACTCCCCAGCCTGGATCTCCCTCCCCGAGCCAGCATCATCTTCTCCTCCATCAAACTCCCTCCCAGAGCTTGCACTTCTCACCCCTTCCCACACCCAAATCCCTCATTCCCACCCCAGAGCCCACACCTCCTTTCTCAACCCAGTGAGAGTGAATAAGGGCTGGGGATAGCAACTGATGGAGAGGAGGGGAACAGAGAGGATGGGGCCTCAAAGGGGTGGGGTCTTGGGGAAGGAATGTGATTTTCATGCATTGGTGGGTTCCCCTCCTTTTTTTTGCTTGACAAACCTAGGAGTTCCTTGAAATTCTGAAAAGCTGAAAAGGGTTCTATGGCCAAATAAAATTGGGAAACACTGGTCTACACCGAAACAGTCAGAAAAGTTAATCCAGATTTTAAAAGGTGTAGATTTAAAGTGGACTTAGTTGGACTGCACTAAACTCCTGTGTGAACACTTTCAGTTTATTCTACACTAGCACTTTTTTGTTGGTAAAATGTCTGTCACTCAAGCATGTGAAAAGCCCACATCCCTGTCTGATATAAATTTAATCAACAAAAACACGGGTGTGGACAGCACTACATCAGCAGGAGACCCTCTCCCACTGACATAGCACGCTCATTGGGGGGTGCTTTAATGATGCTGATGGAAGAGTTCTCTCTTGTCAGCACAGAGTGGCTACATGCAGTGGTACAGCTATGCATTGTAAGGCCTGTAGTGTATTAATTATCAATAAGGTTAAGTGGACTTAACCACACAAGCATGCTACAAGCATGTTTAACTAATCCACACAAGCATGTTTAACTAATCCACTTTAAAAGCTAATTCAGATTAATGCCCATAAACTATGTCCATACTGTGCTGCAGTCTGGGCTGCCAGGGTGTGACCTGCAGAGAACAGAATAGTGTTGTGCGCTAACTGCTAACTTCCTGTCCCTCAGCCACAGCCCTGCTGCCACACAGCGAAAGGTGCCCTGACCACAGCCCAGCCCCACATCTGCTGTAGCTGGGGGGGGGAGAAGCATTTCTCCTGGGTCCCAACCCAGCCCCTAACCTGCTACGAATGAAAGAAATGAAAGAAAACATTTTTTAATCTTTAATCTTTCTTGGCTCTTATTTCTTTGTTCTCCAAAAGAAAATGAAAAGCTGAACCAATCCCACTTCCAGCCGCTGATCAATACCAGCCTGATGGCATTTCCTGATAGCCCTGCTTAAGGTATCTGATATTGCAATAAACCTGATAGTTCTTTCCCAGATTTTTCTATAGGGGCTGAAAACAAATAACCAGGTGCAGGGAGGATGCTATCAGCAGTTACATCCAGGTAGAAGGTGTTTGTGAGCTACCGTCAACCATTTATTGCCTCTTTCCACTACCCACCTTTAAATTTGTTATTTTAAATAAACTCTAAACATTCCAGAACAGTCTCTTGAGATGAACCTGGAGACCATGAATCTCCTGAGCCTTGTTGGAAATTCCTTTTAATAATCCAACCCACCGAGAGGTTTCTTAGCTGCTACCATGAGTAAACCAAATCATTTTAGCTGCTCCTCCTTATCTCAGGCAATCAAGTTTGTTTCTTTTTTAATCCTTGTTTTTATTTTATTATTTTTCTAGCCATCTAGAGATGCCTGTGGCGAGTAACACCTGCACACAGCTAGCTATTTTCCATGAAAATGTAGGGACATAGAGTAACCGTAATCCTCTACTTTCCCATTGGATACCTGCAAGGAAATCTGTACAGAGAGACGACTGTAGCACGATGGACTAAAGGAATAATCATGGAATGGGGGGTGGGGCGGCAGAGACTCCTGAGCTCCAATCTTAGCTCTGTCACTTCATTCTTGTTGCTGCCTCTTCTGTGTGCGGCTTGGGGCAAGCCACTGCAATTGTCTTATTTCTGTTATGGAAGTGCCCAGAGGCACCGTCTAAGCTCAGGGCTCCACCATGCTAGATACTGTATATACGACTATATACTGCCCGTGACCTGAAGCTCTTAAAGACTAAGGCCTTGATCCTGCAGCTGACATTCTCAGGGCAGGGTTTCTGCCTGCATGGCACCTCAATGAAGTCACTTCCTATACAGAGTCAACTGCAGGCTAAAGGCTTAGAGAAGAATTGGAGATAGTTTGTATTTTAATCTCCATTTTACAACGAGTCAGCAAGGTTTAGATTAAGAAATTTGACCAAGACCTAAATTACTCAGGAAATCTGTGGCAGAGTCAAGATAAAACCTAGATCTCTTCTGTTGCAGTATACAAAACAATCTTAGCCATCTGTTTTACTTTTCTCATTATTAAAATGGGGATAATATGAGTTACCTCACTTGCAAAGCTCTTGTATTAATTGATGTTCACACTCAAGTGGTAAAATACTTAAATACGCTCTTACTATATCTGTGCATCTGAATTCACAGCTCCCTCTATTTTAATGAGGTTCTGACGTAGTTGAGTTCTGTCACAAATGTCATATTCCACCCTGCATTAAGATTTCCTATATAACCAAAGCCTTGCTGGATAATTCACTTTTGCACCTACACGCTGTTTGCCCACAGGACAGCCCTGCCGCTTCCCAGTCCTGCAGTGCAGATGCAACACTGGATGATAGCAGGGCTACCGGGTTCCTGCTTGTGCTGCCGCACAGCCCCACTGCCAGACAACCCCGCTGCCCCCTGGTCTTCCTGGGTGCTTCACCACTGGGCAGTAGTTTTGCCACTGGGTGTGTTGGGCAAGCAGCATTTTGCATTTCTAACCTACTGTTTTCTTCAGTTACTCTCCACTGACCTTTTCAGCCTTCAATTCTAGTGTTTAAATAAAAAAACCAAACACTTCCTCTTGAAAGGTGTGATTTGCCCATCTTAAGCACTGCAGAATAGATAAGTTCACTTACTAAGAATGCACAATTAATAATGCAAACCAATATAAATCAGTATTCCACCCATTTAAGAAATGGTAATTTATTTCTTATTTATACTCCTTTCTGCCAAGGTTTTTTACCCCTTCATCTAAAAAGGTACAGCGGGCTTATGGAAGCACTTGTTTATGAATGGCTCTATTGCTTCTACTATAACTTTATGCATGTCATCTCAAGTCACTTGGTCAAATGCCAGACTCATTTTAACATTCATAAGCCGAGTCATCTAGTCATGAAAGCAAGGTCTTTTCCTTCTACTCAGCCCCAGTTTTACCCCATGGAGCAGTCCAGGTGACTAGACAGTATTTTCTCTTTGACACCATCACTGCCAACTGCTTTTTCCTTCTCTTCAGACTCTGGCAACCAGCACGATACTGTAATATACTTCCAAGTGAAGAGCGTTCTCTACAGCAAACAACCCTGCTATTCCGAGTTAAGAGTTGTTGTTATAAAGGTACTTGAGGCTGGCAAAAATCCTTTAGTTTCAGGATTAAGAGCATCGCCAAAGCAAATATACAAGATGGACCTGCCCGCTCCGGCACCCTCAGGACCTGACTGGTCCCAGATGAGGGACTTTGCCAGATCAGGGAAGGTCATTTCTGCACTCCCCTCCATGGCCTGGATGCCAGCCTCCCAAGCTGCTCCCCTTTCCCCCCTGCATCCCACTGCCACCAGAACCGCCACACAAAGGGCTTCTGGCCCCACCTTGGCAGCCCTGCTGCCGCATGCACAGCCCCCTGCTGGGATTCAGTGTGCCGCTGGACGGCAGCCCTCCTTGGACTTCCAGCCCACTTTGGAAAATTCAAGAAACTCAGCTACTTTAGAAAGATATAACTGAACATTTCTGGGGGCTTATCCAAAACAAGCCTCTTGGCCTGTTTGAGGGATTTGCTCTTGTCACTAGTAATATTCAATTCAGGGACACAGAGGATTTCCAAATTCAAATCCTTTTATTAAGACAGATCAATGTGAGCTCTGGAAAAAGTAGGAACATCTCCCATTTGACTATTTCATAGAATCATAAAATACTAGAACTGGAAGGGACCTCGAGAGGTCATCATGTACAGTCCCCTGCCCTAATGGCAGTCCCAAGCACCAACTAGATTATCCCTGATCGATGTCTACCCAACCTGCTCTTAAATATCTCCAGTGATGAAGATTCCACAACCTCCCTAGGCAATTTATTCCAGTGTTTAACCACCCTGACAGTTAGGAAGTTTTTCCTTATGTCCAACCTAAGCCTTTCTTCCTGCAATTGAAGCCCATTGCTACTTCTCCTATCATCAGAGGATAAGGAAAACAATTTTACTCCCTCTTCCCTGTAACACCTTTTTATGTACTTGAAAACAGTTATCAATGTCCCCTCTCAGTCTTCTCTTTTCCAAAGTAAACAAACCAAATTCTTTCAGTCTCCCCTCATAGGTCATGTTTTCTAGACCTTTAATCATTTTGTTGCTCTTCTCAAATTTCTCCACATCTTTCATGAAATGTGGCACCCAGAACTGGACACAATACTCCAACTGAGTCCTAAACAGCGCACAGTAGAGCAGAAGAATGACTTCTCGTGTCTTGCTCACAACACTCCTGTTAATGCATCCCAGAATCATGTTTGCTTTTTTTTCAACAGTGTCATGCTGTTGACTTGTATTTAGCTTGTCATCCACGATGACCACTGGATCCCTTTCTGATGTACTTCTTTCTAAACAGTCATTTTCCATTTCATATATGTGAAACTGATTGTTCCTCCCTAAGTGGAAGAACATTTGTCCTTATTGAATCCTATTTACCTTAGACCATTTCTCCAGTTTGTCCTGATTATTGTGAATTATGACCATATCCTGCAAAGCACTTGTAACCGCTCCCAGCTTGGTATCATCCACAAACTTTATAAGCACACTCTCTGTGCCATCCTCTAAATTGTTGATGAAGATATTGAACAGAACTAATCCCAAAATTGATCCCTGCAGAAAAGACAGTTACCTGTCCTCGTAACTGGTGTTCTTCGAGATGTGTTGTTCACATCCATTCCAATTCAGGTGTACAAGTGCCACGTACACGAATGTCGGAAACTTTCCCCCTAGTAGCTCCAGGGCCGGCCCGAGCCATTTGTGCGCCCCGGGTCCCAGAAGCGCGGCGGTGCCCCCGGGAGCGTGGAGCATGCGCGACCCCACCCTGGGCACCCGGCGCATGTGCGAACCCACCCCCGCCCGGTCTGGCAGCCCCACGCGGCGCCCCCTAGAATGGGGCGCCCCAGGGTAGTAGCCCAATCAGCCCGTAGCTTGGGCCAGCTCTGAGCAGCTCCAGGCGTGAGGTGGACTGGGGACCGGTGTATCCATGGGGAAAAGGCCCCTCTGGGCAGCTCAGATAGAAAACTACTTACACTTGGCCAAATACGTGACTCTAGTAGAAGGCTTCCTAATCCCCAGCAGGACCTCCTGGACGCACTCAGAGAACTGATGTTCCAGCGCTGTCCACCATGGAGCTTTCAGAACATGAGGTGCAGGGATTGCAGGTTCAGGTGGCAGAGCCTGCTGTGATCCTGCATTATCAGGTCCAGGTACATGGGGAGGGCAGTTGGCTTTTCCACTGATAGACTCAGCAGGGACGTGAACCAATGCTGCCTCTGCCACGCCAGTGGTATGAGGATGAGGGAAAATCTGAATTCCCTGGCCCTTAGGAATACCTAGTGCACCAGAGGGAAAAGAGGAAACGCATACAGCAGTCCCAGGGGCAAGGAGACATCTACCAGGGACTCCTGGCAGTGACCATAAAGGAGCAGAAATGGGTGCACTTCCTGTTTCTGTGGGTCGCAAACAAGTCCAGGTGAGGAAATCCCCTCCACTGGAAGATGTGAAGGGCCACGTCCATCCTGAGGGACCACTCATGATCCAAGAAGAACTTGCTGAGTCGGTCCACAAGGGTGTTCTGGGTACCTGGGATATACGAAGCCACCTGGTGAATGCCCTGCTGAATGCAAAATTCCCAGAGCAGGAGGGGACGCGGGAGGGAATGAACACCACCCTGCTTGTTTATATAGAACACCGCCACCACGTTGTCGGATAGAACTTAAGCCTCCCAGTTCCTCCAAGGAATGCCTGGGATGCGAAGCGGATTGCCCGCAGATCCCTGACATTTATGTGAAGGGATAGCTCCTCCTGAGACCACATTCCTTGCGTCCTCATGTCCCTGATGTGGGCTCCCCATCCAGTGTCGTGCACATCAGTCATGAGCCGGAGCAATGGCAGGGGAGGGGAAAACATTCGGAACCCCTGCACAGACCATCTCCTCCTGGAGCCACCAGTTGAGAGAGGATAGGAAGTCTGATGGGACAGTCACCACCATATCCAACGGGTGGAAGGCTGGATTGTGCACCTGAGCTAGCAACAGCTGTAGGGGGCGAAGCCTGGCGTGCTGCACCACGTACATGCAGGCAGCCATGAACCCCAGGAGCCTCATATAGTTCCTGGCTGTGGTCATGGGAGAGGCCCGCAGACACAGGATGGAGTCCTTGATGGCCAGGAACCAAGCTCTGGGCAGGGAGGCCATGGCTACTGTTGAATCCAGCAGAGCACCCATGAATTCTATTGTCTGTGCGGGAACCAGGGTGGATTTGCCAACATTCAGAAGGAGACCCAGATCTAAAAATACTATCAAAACTAGGGATGCATGCCCCAGAGCTTGAGTGGGGGAGGGACTCCAAATCAACCAATTGCCCAGGTAGAGGTAGATCTGAACCCCAGACTTCTGAAGGAAGGCAGCCACTATGGCCACACACTTGGTAAAAACCCATGGGGCCTCAGAGAGACCAAAGGGGAGCACAATGAATTGGTAGTGGTCCTGACCCACCATGAAATGAAGAAAACATCAAGACAAGGGGCAATAGAGATGTGAAAGTAAGCGTCTTTTAGGCTGAAGGCAGCGTACCAGTCTCCGAGACTGAGGGAGGGAATGATGAATGATAATGTCACCATGTTGAACTTTGTCTTGATGAAGATGTTGAGATCCCTGAGGTCCAGGATAGAAAGAAAGCCACCCTTGGCCTTGGGGAGCAGCAAGTAGCAGGAACAGAATCCCTTGCTCCTGAGCTCTGAAGGAACCACTTCCACTGCTCCTGGATCTTGCATAAGAGATGCTTGCGAGAGGGGTCCCTGAAGAGGGATGGAAAAGGGGGTCTGGGAAAGGAATGGGATAAAGTATCCATTTTCCACTGTGTCCAGGACCCAGCGGTCCGATGTTACAGACATCCAGGAACGGCGGAAAGGGGATAAACGATCCAGGAAAGGAAGAGTTGATGTAACAGCTGGTATGCTGTCCTCAGGTGCACCTTCAAAATCCCCGGCATGGCCCCTGGGACTTACTAAAGGGTCCTGCACCCTGATCTGAGGATGAGCGGGAACAGCAGCTGCCATTCCTGTTCCCAGAGTTCCTGCTACGACTCCTGGGAAACTCGGGATTGGGCCCCTGCTGGGAAGGACGATGCTGTTTCCTGGGGTTACAGGAGCACTTTTGTGGGGCAGGTGTGTGTATCCCAAGGGACTTAAGAGTAGCCCTTGAATCCTTGAGGGTATGTCTACACTACAGCACTAATTCGAACTAACTTAATTCGAATTAGTTAATTCGAACTAAGCTAATTCGAACTAGTGCATCTAGACCTAAAAACTAATTCGAATTAGCGTTTTGCTAATTCGAACTAGCATGTCCATATTGAGTGGACCCTGAACCGAAGTTAAGGCTGGCCAGAACCAGGGCTTAGAGTGTGGAGCTGCTGCCTCAGGCTAGCCGAGGTCTGTGCTTAAAGGGACCCGAGCCCCCGCCCCGGACAGACAGTTCTCAGGGTTCCCCGCTTGCTTGTCTAACTCGATGAGGGACAGCAAAGCAGTCCTATCTTGGAGTGCCCTGAGTGCCCACACTCTGCACATCACAGCACTCGGCCATCAGCCCGGCTGCACTTGCCGCAGGCTGCCATCCGGGGGGGTCAATAGGGGGGCTGTCAGGATCCAGGAGGCCCTGCAGGAGAGCTTCCACCCTGAGGAGCCCGCAGAGCCACCCCAGTCCTCCCCATCGGGGGCTCGTGCCCCATTCCTCCCTCACCTCCTTCCACTTACCCCTCCCTAGCCCCCCTTCCTGATGTAAAAAATAAAGGACACGTGTTCAAAAATAGAAACTCTCTTTATTTAACAAAACTGGGGGTGGGGGGATTAACCTCTGGGGAGACTGGGAAAAGGAGGTGGGAGAGGGGAAGAGAGAAGGTGGGAGAGGGGAGGTGGAAACCTGGGAGGAGGGAGCTGGAAGGGGGAAGCCAGGGGAAGAAGGAGGAGGGGAAGTATAAAACTATGGTACGCCATATCTTCAGTATTGTGTAGAGATGTGGTCTCCTCACCTCAAAAAAGATATTTTTGCCTTGGAAAGGGTTCAGAAAAGGGCAACTGCAATGATTAGGGGTTTGGAACAGGTCCCATATGAAGAGAGGCTAAAGAGACTGGGACTTTTCAGCTTAGAAAAGAGGAGACTGAGGGGGGATATGATAGAGGTATATAAAATCATGAGTGGTGTGGAGAGGGTGAATAAAGAAAAGTTCTTCATTAGTTCCCATAATAGAAGGACTAGAGGACACCAAATGAAATGAATGGGTAGCAGGCTTCAAACTAATAAAAGAAAGTTCTTCTTCACAAAGCAAATAGTCAACCTGTGGAACTCCTTGCCACAGGAGGCTGTGAAGGCTAGAACTATAACAGAGTTTAAAGAGAAGTTAGATAAAGTCATGGAGGTTGGGTCCATGGAGTGCTATTAGCCAGGGGGTAGGAATTGTGTCCCTGGCCTCTGTTTGTGGAAGGCTGGAGATGGATGGCACGAGACAAATCGCTTGGTCATTGTCTTCGGTCCATCCCCTCCAGGGTACCTGGTGTTGGCCGCTGTCGGCAGACAGGCTACTGGGCTAGATGGACCTTTGGTCTGACCCAGTACGGCCGTTCTTATGTTCTAAGCTCAGGGCTCAGGGCCGGGGGTCTCACTGGACCAACTTGATTTTCATGCAAACCTGCTCCTGGGTTCGCATGTGGCCTTTGGTGGCCAGGCTGGCAGCTATCCTGCCCTAGACGGCCTCATTCCTGTGCCTAGTGCGGAGGTTGTGGACGTTGGAGGTCTCCCCCCAAACCTCGATGAGGTCCACGATCTCCACACTAGACCAGGCAGGTGCCCGCCTCTTGCGGCCCCGGGCAGGCTCCTGGGAGCCACCAGCCTGGTCCTGGGAAGAGGGGGAGAGCTGGGTGGCAGCGGGTGGCTGGCTCATGCCCTGCCAGGTGCAGGGTCTGCTGGCTGGGTGCTGGCAGGCTTGCACCTGGTACGGGCACTGTAGCCAGACCGTGCCCCTTTAAGGGCTCCGGGGCCGGGAGGGGGGCAGAAAAGTTTCCCTGGCTTGGCCCAGAGTGGCCACCAGGGCAAGCTGGGAAGAGCTAGCCTCCAACTAGTTCGAATTAAGTGGCTACACAGCCCTTAATTCGAACTACTTCATTCGAACTAGGCGCTAGTTCTCGTAGAATGAGGTTTACCTAGTTCGAATTAAGTGCTCCGCTAGTTCGAATTAAATTCGAACTAGCGGTTTGCATGTGTAGCGCCTATGAAAGTTAATTCTAACTAACAGCTGTTAGTTCGAATTAACTTTATAGTGTAGACATACCCTGAGACTGTGCAGACGGTTATCTGTCTGCTTGGAAAGAGCCTAGCTCCTTCGAAGGGAAGGTCCTGGATCATTGTCTAGAGCTCAGGTGACACGCCAAAGACCTGAAGCCAGGAGCTGCAGCAGAGGACAAGCCCAGTAGCCATCGTGCAGGCTGCCGCATCCGCCGAGTCGAGGGCCACCTGCAGAGCCACCCGTAAGACCACCTTGTCCTCTTCTAAAAGAGGCTTGAATTCAGGGTGGGAGTCCTATAGCACAAGGTCCCTGAACTGGTCCATAGCAGTCCATGTATTGTAGGCACAGTGGCTCAGGAGCACCTGCTGGTTTGCTATGCGGAGCTGCAGACCACCTGGGACCTAAAAGGTCTATCTTCTTTGCCTCTCTATCTTTGGGCTTGACCCTGCCGTTCTCTGTGGTTCGCTGCTGGCCAGACCAGCAACCCAGGTGGCGGGTGAGAGAACAGGTGTTCATGTCCCACCTGGGAAACAAAATACTTGCACTCAACCCACTTGTCTGTGTGGGGAATGGATGCTTGAGTCTGCCAGAGTGACTTGGTGATCTTGGTCACCATTTTGTTGAGCGGGAGTGCCACTCTGGTGGGGTGTCGGCATTGAGAATGTCCCTAGTAGGGTCCAAGTCCTCAGACACCTGCTCCACCTGAACCCCAAAGCTCTGGGCGGGGCACTTCAGCAGATCCTGGTGTGACCTGTAGTCCATCAAGGGCATGGATGGAATCGAGCCCCCGAGTGCCTCGCCTGGGGAGAAAGAGAACAACTCCTTCAAGTCCTGTTCCTCCAATTCCTCGTGCTCCAATGGGTCCTGCGACACCACAGTTGAGTTGAGGCCACTGGGCAGGCTCAGTGATCCCATCTTCAGAAGATCTCAGGGAAAGTTTGTAGGGGGCCTGGGAACAGCCAGAAGTTGGGGAGTAGGTCAGGGGGCATCACCGAGGGCAAGGCCCTAAGACCCGAGTACGTGGAATCCGGTCTAGAAGGGCCTGGGCTTTGGGCTAGATAGTAAGCCCAGCGGGGTCACTATACTGGTGGTTGCCACTGGGGGAGACATGATGACTGCACCAGCTGTGTGGAAATGCTCTGGTGCCGAGAGTGGTGCCATGAGTAAGAACAGTGCCATGACCGGGACTGGGACACACCTGCTGTGGAAAACACCAACTCAGCCTCAGAATCAGTGAAGTAATCTTGGCCGACCAAGGCGATGCCGATGCCATTGGTACTGGAGAGCATGGCCGGTGCATGCCTAGCCATCGACTCTGGCTTCCCTTGGTGCCAGGGCGGAGGAGGCAGCATGGTCTGTGTCTAAACCATGTCTAAACTGCTTTCTTTTTCAACAAAACCTCTTCTGATAACGCAATCAGAAGAAGATAAGCAAATCAGCTCCAAATTTACATATCTTCTTTCGGCAGAAAGAAGCCTGAGCTCCCTTGCGGCCTCAAATGTGTCCAGAGTCAAAGGGTCCAACTCTACAAGGTCCTCATCCGGGCTGGGGCCATGACACGGGCTCAGCTGGTGCCAACTAGGGGTGGGTGCCCTAGGTGCTGTGCTCCCAGAGGCCATTGGCTTCAGACACTTCACGCAAGGCTTGAAGCCTTGGGGTCCAGGCATGCCTCACACACAGTGTTCGGGGACGCAAATGCAAACCCCTAACTATCTACAACCAAGCTATTTCTAACAACTATAACTAACAACTATAACTACTAACACCGAACTAAACTAAGTTTGAACAAGAAACTTGGAAGAAACAACAAGAGCCACTAAGCACACTTGCAAGGCAAGCAGAGCACGTTCCAATGACCGTCACACTAAGAAGGAACTGAGAGGCTGAAGGGCCAGCAGGGGTATATATGCGCCCATATAGTGGTGCCACTCCAAGGGGCTTCCCCGCTGGCCCAACGGGTACCACCAAGGGAAAAATCTTCCGATGACTCGTGCGCACACCTACATGGAATGGAATGGGCACAAGCAATCACCTGATGAAGAGCCCCACTTGTTATGCCCTTCCAGCATGACAGTGAACCACTGATAAATACTAATACAACCAGTTATGCACCTATCTTATAGTAGCCCCATCTAGATTGTATTTTCCTAGTTTACTGATAAAGTCATGTGAGACTATATTAAATGCTTTACTAAAGTCTGGGTATCCCATGTCTACCACTTCTCCCTTAGCAACAAGGGTTGTTATCCTGTCAAAGAAAGCTATCGTGTTGGTTTGACATGATTTGTTCTTGGCAAATCCATGCTAACTTTTACTTTATCGCCTTATTTTCTTATCTGGCACAGAAGTTAAGCTGATAGGTCTGCAGTTTCCTGGGTTGTTTTTATTTTCCTTGTTATAGATGAGCACTATATATGCCCTTTTCCAGTTTTCTGGAATGTCTCTCATCTTCCGTGACTTTTCAAAGATGATAGCTAATGGCTGCGATACCACCTCAATCAACTCCTTGAGTATTCTATTCTAGGATGCATTTAATCAGGCCGTGATGACTTTAAGACATCTAACTTTTCTAATAATATTTAACTTATTCTTTTCCTATTTTAACTTCTGAACCTACCTCATTCTCACTAGCAATCACTGTGTTAGACATCCAGTCACCAACAACCTTTTTAGTGAAAACCAAACAAAGAACTTGTTAAACACCTCTGTCATTTCTACATTTTCTGTTATGGCGCATCTAGACTATATTCCTTTTTTGAAAGAGGAATGTAAATGAAGGAAATCGAAAATGCAAATAAAGCGCAGATTTACAAATCTCACGCTTCATTTGCATAATCATGTCCGATCGCTTTTTTGAAAAAGGTTGTGGGTTTTTTTTAAGCAGTCTAGATGCGGTTCATTCGGAAAAAAAAAAACCTTTTTCGAAAGAACAGTGTCTAGATTGCTTAAAAAAAAGCGATCGGACATGATTATGCAAATGAAGCGCGAGATTTGTAAATCTGTGCTTCATTTGCATTTTTTATTTTCTTCATTTACATTCCTCTTCAAAAGAGGAAGAGGAAGTTACTCACCCTGTGCAGTAACGACGCTTCTTCAAGGTGTGTGTCCCCGTGGGTGCTCCACTTCAGGTGTCGTCCCGGCGCCGCAGGTCGGACAGTAGTCAGCTGTGGTTCAGCCAGACCGCGCATGCGCGGCGGCGTGTGCTGTTCGCACCGTTTGTGAGCTTGCGCGTGATCTGGCTCCCGCCAGTTCCTCCTAATAGGATCACTCCTGAAAAACATAAAGAAGAGACTCCGAAGCAGGGAGGAGGGCGGGTCGTGGAGCACCTATGGGGACACACACCTCGAAGAAGCGTCGTGACTGCACAGGGTGAGTAACTTCCTCTTCTTCTTCGGGTAGTGTCCCCGTGGGTGCTCCACTTCAGGTGAGTATAGAGCAGTAGCCTCATCTGCAGAGGCGGGATCAGAGTCAAGAACTGGTTGCTGTGGACAGCACTGCGGAGGCCAGTGCCGATTCTCGAACAATAGTGTCGATAGCATAGTGCTTAGCAAATGTTATGTCTGAAGACCATGTCACCATACGGCAAATGTCTTGAATTGAGACTCCTTTGAGAAATTCCAGTGAGGTGAATGTTGCTCTGGTGGAATGAGCAGTAATTGGTGTAGCTATGGGCCTATGGCGTAAAGAGTAGCATGTTGTAATACATTTTACAATTATCTTAGAAATACGCTGTAAAGACAATGATCGGCCCTTGTTTCTTCCCTCTGAACATAGGAGAAGTCGATGAGATCGACGAAAAGAGCGAGTTCATTCCAGGTAAAAAAGCCAATGCTCTGCGGATGTCTAACGTATACAAACGAGCTTCTTGGGCAGAGGTATGTGGTTTGGGATAGAATAGGCTCGTTTATATGGAACTCCGAATTCACCTTTGGTAAAAAGTTGTGGTAAGGTCGAAGTATTACCCCCTGGTTGGTAGACAAGGTATAAGGTGGGTTGGCTGAGAGGGCTGCCAATTCCCCAACCTGTTGAGCCGACGTTATAGCTAGGAGAAAGGTAACTTTCATGGTGATAGTCGGGATGCTACATGTAGCTAAAGGCTCAAATGGTGGGTAAGTGAGGATGTCCAAAACTAACTCTAGATCCCATACAGCAGGGGGCTTTCTGTGCGGGGGGTGTAAGTTCGTTAGCCCTTTCAGGAAGCATTTAGTCATTGGGTGAGCCATTATTGAAAAACCCTCAATTGATTGTCTGAATGCAGAAATCGCCGAGAGATGGACCCTGATGGACAAGAGCCCCAAGTGGGAATGATGTAAATGGAGTGCATAATCCAGGATACGATGAATTGGAATAGATATTGCATCTAGCTCATTGGCCAAGCACCACGAGTGGAAGCGACGCCATTTATAAAGGTAAGTCTTCCGTGTGGAGTCACGTCTGCTATAGAGGACAACTTGTTTCACCTCTTGTGAGCAAAGGGTTTTTGTGCTATGGAACCAGCTAGGAGCCACGCTGTGAGGTGCAGCCAGTCGATTTGGGATCGTGCCATAGACAGTCCCGGTTGAGTGAGCAAGTCGGGTCATTTGGGTAAATGATATGGTGGTTGGCGAGATGTTTGTAAGAGGAGAGGAAGCCATGTCTGTCTGGGCCAAAATGGGGCTATGAGTATCACCGTGGCCCTGTCCTTGATTGTCTTCTCTAATACTCTTGGGAGAAGTGGAACTGGAGGAAAGACGTAGAGGAGATGGTGAGCCCAGTTTATCAGAAATGTGTCTCCCAGGGATTTCGGCCCCAGGCTGGCTCTGGAACAGTATTTTGGGCATTTTGCATTGAGATGTGTCGCGAATAAGTCTATAGTGGGGTGTCCCCACTGCTGAAATATGGAGTGGGTCACATCTGGGTTGCATTCCCACTCATGTTGAGGAAAAAAATGTCTGCTCAAGGCATCTGCAAGTGAATTGTCCTTGCCTGGGAGGTATGTGCCCACAATGGTGATTCCATGACTTATACACCAATTCCATAACTTCGTGGCCTCTTTGCAAAGGGATCTGGATTGGGCTCCACCCTGTCGGTTGATGTAGTAAACCATGGCAGTATTGTCGGTAAAGACTTGAACTGTCTGGCTGCGAATCCTCGGGAGGAATACCTTGCACACATTGAATACTGCCCTGAGTTCCAGGAAATTGATATGTTGGAGAGCTTCTTGTGTATTCCATTGGCCTTGAGCGAATTCGCCCTTGCAGTGGGCTCCCTAGCCTAGGAGAGAAGCTTCTGAAGTGACTTGAACAGTAGGGTGCGGACAGTGGAACGGGACCCCCGAGAGCATGTTGACTGGAGAAGTCCACCACGTCAGGGATTGTTGCACCATTAATGGCAGCGTTACTAGTCTGCGTATGTCATAATTGCCCGGGCAGTAGATGGATGCCAGCCAGTGTTGTAGGCACCTGAGATGTAGCCTGGCATATTGTACCACATACATCATGGCAGCCATGTGCCCCAAGAGTTGTAGACAGGTAAGTATCAGCACCTCTGGGCTGAGGGACAGTGTCTGCGTGAGGCTCTGTACTGTGTGGAATCTTTCCGAAGGAAGATAGGCCTTGGCCGTTATAGAATCTAATCATGCCCCAATGAACACGAGGGATCTTTACAGTATGAGTGAGGACTTCGGGACATTCAGCATGAGGCCCAGATCCACGAATAAGTCTCTTGTGACTTCGGTGGCCCAAAGTGTGTGCTCATACGTATGGGCCTTGATAAGACAGTCGTCCAGGTATGGGACGATCATGATGCCCTGGCGATAGAGATACGCTGCAACCACCGAGAGCATCTTGGAGACGACCCTGGGCGCGGACAATAGGCCGAATGGCAGGACCTTGTATTGAAAGTGCTGCGTGCCTATGACGAACCTCAGGAAGCATCTGTGAGCTGGATGTATTGTCATGTGAAAAGTCGCGTCTTGCAAATCGAGGGACGTGAACCAATCTCCCTTGTTCAATGCTGGGAAGATAGAAGTTAGAGTCACCATCTTGAATTTTTGTTTCCTGAGGTACCAGTTGAGATTTCGAAGGTCCAGGATAGGTTGTCCAACCTCCTGATTTCTTCTCGGTGAGAAAGTAATGGGAGTAGAATCCCTTGCCCTGGAACTGTTCGGGCACCGCTTTCACCACCCCAATATCTATGAGTCGGAGAACCTCTTGCATTAAGAGGGTCTCGTGAGATGGGTTCCTGAAAAGGGACGGGGTTGGGGGGGGAGGTGGGAGGATGGGAGAGAAGGGGGATGGAGTATCCTGATGTTATTAATTTCCGGACCCAGCGATCTGTGGTGATGGCAAACCATCTGTGCTGGTAAGGTCTCAGTCGGTGGTGAAACAACTTCTGTGATTCCTGCAGATACGTTAATGGAATGGTTCACAGTCCCTCAATAGGACCGTCAAACTTGCTGCCTGTTGTTCTGAGGATTGGAAGTTCTTCCGATTTGCGGTCTACACTTTTGCTGTCGTGGTCTACCATGTTGTTGCTGTTGGTCGTGTTGTCTATATCTGGGCACCATATATGAGAGGGGCCGCTGCTTGAAAGTGTGTAGCGTTTACAACGATAGGGAGGTGTGTACATCCCTAGCGTTCTTAGGGTAGCTCTAGAGTCTTTTCCGGAGTGCAGCTCTTGATCAGTTTTTTCCTCAAAAAGACTCTGTTTGTCAAAAGGCAAGTCCTCGACCTTTGTTTGTAAGTCCTTAGGAACTGATGCCATCTGCAACCAGGAGGACTGCCTCATGACCACTGATGTTGCCGTGGCACGTGTCGCTGCATCGGCAATATCCAGGGAAATTTGCAAGGCCGTTGTTGAGGCCGTGTAGCCTTCCTGGACTACTGCTTTTACGAGCTGCCGTTTGTCCTCAGGCAAGTGCTCTAATACTACTACCATCTTTGAATAATTATCAAAGCTATGGTTGGAGAGTGTGCAATATAGTTCGCCGTTCTCAGTATAAGTGTGGCAGAAGAATAAACCTTCCATCCAAAAAGGTCTAATCATTTGGACTCCCTGTCAGCCACAACGTTTCTGTGCTGTGATGTCTTGGATTTTTGTTGCACTGCATCAACGACTAAAGAATTTGGTTGCGGGTGCGTGAACAAGAATTCCATCCCCTTCGGGGGGGACGAAATATTTCTTGTCTGCCCTCTTATGTGTGGGCTGGGACGACGCAGGTGTTTGCCAAATATCGTCCGCAATCTCTAGGATTGCCTCATCAAAGGGTAGTGCCATTTTGGATTTCTGAGGCTGTTGGAGGTTCTTCAGGAGGCGATGCTGTTTCTGTTGAACCTCCGCCACGTGTAGCTCCTGGGATTCTGCCACTCTTTTGAAAAGTTCATGAAATTGACGAATGTCGTCTACCGGGGAAGAATCTCCAGGGAAAACGGCATCGTCCGGCGAGGAAGAAGATTGGTCCATTGGAGATAGTACTGTTTGTTCCGGTGCAGTTACCGGCATTGGTTCCGGTTGTCTCGGAAGAAGAAGACCATCTCCAGATGGTGTAGGCGGTCGAGTGGAAGCCTCCGGTGGCTTTGGTAACCTGGAGCTGCCACGAGAGTGACGTCAATCACGGCGTGGAGACCTAGAAGAAGAGTGCCCCGAGGAATATCGACGTCGGTAATGGTAGTCGTGATGATGGTGATATTGGTCGTGATAACAACGTCTAGGTGAATAACCTGGTGAATATTGTCTTCTAGAGTCATGACGGTACCTAGAGAAGGATGAGTGTGCAGATGACTTCGGAGAGCGAGATCGGCGCCTGGCATATGATGAAGAACGGGAATGCCTGCGGTATTGCTGAGATGATGGTGAGTATTGTGCAGAACGCCTGTGATGTTGTGAGATAGGTGTGGTGCAGATTTCTTGCTGAAGCGGCACGGAAAATACAGAAGCTGGTGATAGTGGCTGGGGAGAGAAGATCACGGGTTCTGGGCTCGGAGAGGGGTTATTATCCTCCTAGACTTGTGCTTAGCCTTTCCCCGCACCGGTGACTGGCTTGCCCCAGATCTATGACAACTCGGTGCCGTGGCATGCTCTGTGAAAGGGTCTGGAGCAAGTCTGGTCGATGATTCAATTGCACTCCAATGAGACTTGCTCGGTGCAGGCAGGGTAGTTGGTGCTGACGTCGGTGTCGATGATCCACTCAGCGAGGGTGCCAAAGACGGTGCCGGGGACAACTGCTGCGAGCCCGGTGCCAGGGCAGTAGGTACCGGGGCAGTCGGTGCCGCAACCGCCGAAGCTGATGCCTGCATCCCTGGTGCTGTCGGTGCCGAATAGAGGTGCGGACGGCACTGAGGAAGTCATGGCCGTTGGTGCCGAAGACTTTTGCTTAGTGGGAGCTGGGGCCGATTCAGGTCTTAGAGGCATCGCCGGTGTCAATGCTGAGCCCCTATGAAGGGAGGGGCTTGGCTCCGAGACACTACAGCTTGACTTATGCCATTTGGCATGCCGAGGTAACCTGATTCCTGAGGTACCTGGCTTAACACTCACATTCTTAGATGTAGATGATGAGCAGAGAGGCGACTTTTTGCCCGTTGCTGGGGCTGTAGACGTGGACGGTCTGGGCGACTCAGTGTCAGCAGGCTGGAGGGCTTTGCTGAAAAGGAGCAGTTTTAACTGCATCTCGCGGTCCTGCCTGGCTCGGGCAGTCAGCTTTGTGCAGTATGGGCATTTTTTGGGTGTATGGGCATTTTTGGGGTATATGACCCTCGCCCAAGCACTTGATACACATAGAGTGCCTGTCAGACGCTGGCATTGCATCGTGGCACTGCACACACTTTTTGAAGCCGGGGGAAGCTGGCATGATGAACTGAGGAGAAAAAATATATTTTTTTTTAAACTAACACGGGGGCAACAAGTAATACACTAACTAACTAACTATGAACTATTAACTAACTAAACAAACTATTCTACAGATTTTGCTGATAGGTTTGAAGAGAAAGGAGTTGCTCTGCCTGTGACTGTGAACGGTTAGGAGGAACTGGCAGGAGCCCGATCGTGCACAAGCTCACAAACGGCATGAGCAACATGCGCTGCCGCGCATGCGCAGTCCGGCTGAACCATGGCTGTCGACTCTCCGACCTGCAGCACGGGGAGGAGCCCGACACCTGAAGCGGAGCACCCACGGGGACACTACCCGAAGAAAAATGTAGTCTAGACGCACCCTTATTGTTTCTCCCTCTTCATTGAGCAATGGGCCTCCCCTACCCTTGGTCTTCCTCTTGCTTCTAATATATTTGCAGAATGTTTTATTTTTACCCTTTAGGTCTCATGCTAGATTGAGCTCATTTTGTGCCTTTGCCTTTCTAATCTTGCCCCTACATACTTGTGTTATTTGTTTATGTTCACCCTTTGTACTTTGTCCTACTTTCCACTTTTTATAGGACTTCTTTTTGATTTTTAGTTAATTCAGAATCAACTGGTTAAGCCTGTTAAGCCACAGTGGTCTCTTGCTATAATCCCTATCTTTTCTATGGACTGGAACAGTGTGCTCTTATGCACTTAAAAATGTCCCTTTGAGGCCCGCCATTGTTTTATGTGTGTGTCTGTTCTTTGCAGTCTCTGGCCTCAGCTACACTGGCACATTTTGTCACCAAAAACTGCCTTTTGGCAACAACACAGTGAGAGTGTTTATTCTGCAATGCGACTTTTGTTGTCTATAAAGAACAGGTGTGGACTCTGCTGCTTTGTTGACAATCTGGCTTCCCTTAATATCCCACAATGCCTGCCCTGGTGGCTCTGCTCAGTGTTCTGTGATCTCTGCTGCCCTGAAGGGATGTACCCCTCTCCTTTTAAAGCTGTTGGAAGTATCTGACAGCTGAGGGAGCTGCTCTGTTTGGGGAACAAAGAAAACAACAAATCTTTGGAATGCTTCTGTTCTGCCCTGCGATAGAAACACAG
Organism: Pelochelys cantorii; assembly: GCA_032595735.1. NCBI lineage: Eukaryota > Metazoa > Chordata > Testudines > Trionychidae > Pelochelys > Pelochelys cantorii. The sequence goes on along the minus strand of CM064329.1, from coordinate 39,767,342 downwards.
CAGCAGGCAGACTGCTGCTGCAGGGGGAGGGCTGGAGAGACGGCTGCGCTGCTTTGACATTCCTCAGCACACAGAAATCACAGAGCTATGAGGGAATCCCAAGCAGCACAGAGATCAGCTCTGCATCCCCACAATACCACACTGTAGGATGCTTTCCCACATTGCTTTGCTATACTTGTCAATAGGGTGCCAGCAATGTGACTATGAAATGTCAACAATGGGAGGGAGAAAAACCAGTTGACAGCACTTTCGTCACCAAACCTTCCCAGTGTAGACACAGTCTCTCTCCAGGCTCTTTCCCAGGTTGTTCTCATATCATTTTGTGTTGACTTTGCATTATCTCTCCCCTCTCCTTACATTACTATCCCCTGTTGTGCTCTTTTGTTCCTACTTTACTACATGTGCCATCAGTAGCGTGGTTTTAGTAGCCTTTGCCTCAGAGTGGGAACAGAAAGCACAGCACAGCTGAGGACTGCATGATAAATTGGTGGAATGAAGCATTTGAGTGAACTGAGCTTCTAAAAAACAGAGCATTCTGGTTGAGCAAAATGAGAAATGAGCAGAATGTTTTGGACCTGGGGAACGTGAGTTCCAAGGGTCCTCACAAACCTAAGAAGCCCACAGGGCAGTTCAATAGTCATGGTGGATCAAATTCTGCTCACACTAGTTTAATTTCTTCAACTTCAATAGGATTATTTCAGATTTATACAACTGCGAGCAAAAATTGTCTGTGGGCCTCCAGAATGGACTCATCTAGTTCTTCTGGAACAGATCTCATTATTTACACCATCATTCTCAGAAGACAGGGCAGCATATTAAAAAGCAAATGTCCTCTTTCAAAGAAGCAAAGCATGGTACAGTGTATCTTCTTTCTCATTACAAGCAGCACCATGGATAAATGGCCAGATTGCTGGTACAAGTGTAGTATCTCTCCAGAAACACTGCTAGAAATCAGGCTTTACTTTTCTAGATCTCCCAATAAAGAATTTAAATAAATATTCTACATCAATCAATCCACTCTTAACACAGCCCGAGACTTAATTACACAGTTATTCTTTTCTGATCCTTTATTTCTGATATAAACACTCAATGCAAAATTTGTTAGAGTTCAGATCCTGGCCTCCAGCCCACTGGAACAAGAGGGTTAATTAACAAGTCACATAGGCTGGTAATATTCAGTAGGAATCATGACTCAGAAAGCTGCCCATTTTTCTTGCAATAAAGAAAATAAAGACAGTAATTCTTGGAACATTAATTAACACACACACACACACCCCAGTACTGGTAATTACCATAAGCTAAGAGTCTGCCAGCCTTGCATTAACATAAAAGTTGCTGCAAGTTGCTTTTCAATGGTACAGTAATGCCCAGGATACTGTGAATAAATGCTAACAGGAGAGTTTTAGGACACAAGCCCTAAAACCAATAAATGCTTGTAACAGACCTTCACTCTCAGTCGCTGCTTGACCAGTAGAAATTCATTTTATACAAACAAAAAAGCCAAAGAGGCACTCAACGGAGAAAGCACTTTATTTACTCATCTCAAAAATAATATCCTGTATTCACTAACGATTTTCTAAATGCATAGAACAGGGAGAGAATTAAAAAAAAACCAACTAAGATCCCTTGCACTGATCTGCCACCTAAGCTGGATCTAATGGTTGTATAAGACATAAAATAACAGAGTGGTGATTTTAAAAAAAGCAGCTCTGTAATAGAGAGGCCACTGATGACCAATTTTAAATTGAATTACACAGCCTGCTAATTTTTATGATGAGATAACATTTCTTCGGACATTACACATACTAAAATCTACACAGTGCTTTCCTGCTTTCTCCCCCACAGTCCCAACCCCTCCCTCTGTTCCAAGCAATTCCTTCTCCTCTGAAATCATTGTTCTTAATAAACAGGAATGTAATGCTCTACTGACTGAAAGACTTCTTTAACAATGTGGTATTGTTACTACGGGGCAATGAAAGAATCATCAGAGAGATATATGTATGTAGTTTGTTTATTTTTGAGGAAATGCTTAAATTTGGAAGCTATATACAAATCAATGGTATACAAAGAGTACATGTTCTAGGATTGCTTTTCAGTAAAATCATTCCAGGCTAAGTTTTGTAGCAGTAGCAGTGCTAGAAAAACCTAACAACAGTGTTTGTGGAAATTATCTTTCTGTTTGAGTGGCTTGGGTTTTTTCTCATTGCTGTAATGCAATGCTCTTACTTTGCTATAATTTAAAAGGGATTTTTTTTTGGAGTGTGTGTGCGACACTGTTGTGATTATTTAGTGCAGTGGTCACCAACCAGTAGATCAGGATCTACTGGTAGATCTTGGGGCCTCTGACAGATGATCCTGACTGGGTTGGCCAGGAAGCTCTCAAGTGCTGGCACTTCAGTTGCTCCCCCACCCACTGTCATGCTGCTCCTGCCCTCTGCCTTGGAGCTGCCCTTTGGGAGCCTCCTGCTTGCTGTGCAGGGTGTGGGAGGAAGAAGGGGGGCGCTGATGTCAGGGTATCCCTCCTCCCCCCACTCTGTACTCCATCTCCACACAGAGAGAAGGGGATGGAGGGAGCTTGGCAATGCAAATCTCTGTCACTCTCACACACTGTGTGTGTCTGTCATTCTCACAAACACACACTGTCCTTCACTCCCAACCCAAGAAATAGTGGGGGGTTGTTGTTACTTCTTCTACTGTTTGCAAAGTGGGTTATTTGGGGGTTTTGACTGGTCTGTGCACGTCATAATTTTCATTTCTCTCTTATACTTAAATGTAATTCTTTTATTAATGAGTTCTAAAATGCCTACCCTGTCCGGGCTAACATGCTCCACATGCTGTCCTTCACTGCAGACACCACTCCTGTGGCTCCCATTGATCAATAATGGGGAACCGTGGCCAGTAGAAGCTGTGGGCTCAGGGCCTGTAGATGAGGGGCAGCACATGGCACCATGGAGCCCATTGCTGTACATGCCAGATGCTTTCAGGTGTGATGCAGGGCCAGCTGAATCCCCCCACCCTGGGCTAAGCCTGGAGCCGCTTCCCCCACTCCAAACTCTTTGGCTCAAGAGCAGAGCTTGCACTCAGCCTGGTGTAAGTGAGTGAGGATCAGAGAAGAAGAGGGATGGAATGAGCAGGGTGAGGTCTAGGAAAAGGGGTGGGGCCTCAAAGAAGAGGCGGGAAGGAAGTGGGGCAAGGGTATTTGGGTTTGTGGTAGATCTTACATCGCAGTTAAATAGAAAAAGCGATCTTGTGGCTAAAAAGGTTGGAGACCACTGATTTAGTGCATTTGTTATGGTTTGCTTGTCTGCAACCTAACACTCCCTACTTTAAGCCAGGGCAGCAGAACCAAGAAATCACAAAGCAATTACAGAAATGAAAAATCACAACGAAAAATTGGGAAATATTTCTTACTGTTCCAATTTTTTTTGCAATAGAAACTACTGAATTATTTTATTGAAGTGGTTTATTTTCTGGAGATTTTGTCCTTTTTAAAAGTAAGATTAAAAAGCAGTCAAATATTCTAATGTCTTCAGCTATCATTCTAAAATTTAGATTTGTTTTAGGATGTTAGAAATGCTTGGTAGTATATGAATTGTACAGGTAGCATTATAGTATATTTCCAATAAGGTACTCTGATTGCAGAGGTGACAGATAAAAAGGACCAAAATTCCTTCAACAGACAATAAAAAAAATACAAGCAGTTCCTTGAGATTTTTTTTAAGTTGCCAGGGAAAAAAAGATTTTACGTAACTTTTAAAACACTTGCATTTATCCACATGGAGAATTTCCACTAAAGTCAATGGAATTTTTGCATGCAAATCAATGGCATGAAAATGATCCCTTCTACTATATTTACATTTATACGTTCAGGATGCAGTTTTCTACATTGCGTATAGTAAGACTTCCAGCTGACACACAGAGTAATAAGATAAAATATGAGAAAAGAACTGAAATAAATTCAGCATGGAAAAAGAACTCTATGTTTGATTTTTAAATTATTTTAATAAATTGCTCGGGGAGGGGGGGCATATAGTTCCTTATTTTATTATGCCACCTGCTTACTGTTATATTTACTCATACTAAAAAAAATTAAGATGCAACATCCACACTTGTTTTGTGTTCTCTGAGAAAGAAAGAAAGAAAGAAAGAAAGAAAGAAAGAAAGAAAATGTGTAAATAAAACCTGAACATAGGAGATTTTAAAAAATTAATGCCAAAGTTTAAAATTTATGTGAAACACACTACACATCTAAAGATGACAACAACACAAATATTTTTACAAGAAGCAAAACAGGATATCCCTTTTAATAGAAGTATAATAAACAGCCAAGAGAATTTTTAGAAGTATACATTTAGATTACATATTGTTAATTGCACTGATGAATTTCATGCTTCTGAAACTGAGCAACACTAACAATAGGTACTGGTGTACAGGCAGACACTGTGCAAGTCTGCCTATATAGCTCTGCCAACACACCTTAAGACAGCCCTACCTACCATTTCACTTCTGAACTATGCTGCAGCAATAGGCTAATTAGGCCAGATCCTGAAATCCTTGCTCAAGCCAATGGTTCACAAAAAGCCTCCTCCTACTCCCAATGACCCCAAGAGAGGAGAATTTGTTCCAATAAGTTCTGCAGTATTAGAAGTCAGTCACTGAAGACAGCTTTTTCTAAAATGAGACCAATAAACTTTTCTGAAAGTTTCTTCCTTCCTCCTCCTGAGCAGCAATGCAGAACTTAAACATCCTTAAGAGGATTTAAATCACTACATTTTCTTTCAGTTGCAACTATTGAATACACTCAACATTTGTTACATATAGAGCTAAGTGCAGAAATATGGTATTTTAAAGTTAGTCACTTAATTATTCATTCTGGATGTAATGAACAGAGAAGGTTTTAAACAAGTTCCAGATGGTAAGAGCAGAAAGTAGAAATAAATCAAAATTTATAAAAATAAAAAGAGACTTGTTTTCTATTGCCATAATTTTACTCTATAATATTTTGAAACTGCCTTTAGATTTTAAATTAGCTTAGAGCATTTTGCATTAATATACTAAATTTAGGCAATTTAGTATATATTGGGTTGTTTTTTAATAAATAATAAATTTTATATTAGTAACATACCAAACACTGACAATTATTATTATAAAAGATATTTTAAAAACGAGTACAATGAAGCCATGAAAGGTCAAATATTTGATCTCAGGGATTTTGTTATCTTAAATGTACATAAATATATGAGAAAAATCTCAGAGGGGTAGCTATGTTAGTCTGACTTTAAAAACAAGTAGCCCTTGGCACCTTAACTATGTCTGGACTGCATCCCTCTGTCGACAGAGGGATGCAAATCAAGCACGTCGAAATTGCTAATGAAGCAGGGATTTAAATGTCCTGCGCTTCATTAGCATAAACATGGCCGCCGTTTTTTTCCAAAACTGAGCTTTTTCAGAAAAAAACCAGCAGTTTAGACGCGGATCTGTCGAAAATAAACCCTTTTTCAACAAATCCTGTATTCCTCAAAAAATTAGGTTTACAAGATCTGTTGAAAAGGGGTTTATTTTCGACAGATCCGCGTCTCGGCTGCCGTTTCCCCCCTCCCCCCCCCGAAAAAGCTCCGTTCTGAAAAAAAGCAGTGGCCATGTTTATGCTAATGAAGCGCGGGATATTTAAATCCCTGCTTCATTAGCAATTTCGACATGCTTGATTTGCATCCCTCTGTCGGCAGAGGGATGCAGTCTAGACATAGCCTCCGAGACTAACAAAATATATAGAATCATGAGCGTTCATGGGCAAAACCCATTTCATCAGATGAATTACAGTGGAAATAACAGAAACCAAGGGTGCATCTACACAGCAGGGCTTAATTCGAAATAAGCTACGCAAATTGAGCTACGTCAACTGCGTAGCTTATTTCAAAATAGGAAGCGTCTATGCAGCACTTATTTCAAAATAGAGCACTCTTCCTCCGACTTTCCTTATTCTTGGTACAGTGAGAGTTACAGGAGTCAGAGTAAGAAGTCCTCCAGCTTGACAGTATTTTGACACTATTTCAAAATAACTGCCTGCTGTGTAGACGCAGACTAAGTTATTTCAGAATAACGCTAGTTATTTCAAAATAATGTTACCGTGTAGGCACACCCCAAGATATATATATAACAGTGGAAGAAGAATCTGTCAGTTGCAGGACCCGTGTTAATTATGCTAATTAAGATTAATGTTCAACACTGCATGCATTACTTAGATAAGATTCCTATTTACTATTTCTAACTAAGAGGAAGATTGGGACCAGAGAAGATCCAAAAGTGATCCTGTAATAAGAAAAGAATGAAGGAGGAACCTAACCAAAAAAGAATAAAGAGATGAATGGGAATAAGATCAAAGGAACTGGCTCTCCCAGACTTTCCTCTTTCCCCTTCCAAAAACACAGAAACAAGTCAAGTGAACTAGAAGAACTATTCAGAAATGCAACCCTGATTTTTTTTTTTTTTAAACAGTGGTAAGAAAATGTCCCAAATCTCATTATATTGCTTTGTTCCATTTGTCTTCTTCAGAATAAATGTGGCACTTAAGAGGCAAAACACTATAATGGCAGGCCTCCAACCTACAGCTGTGGGATACACTTTTAGATAACCGAGAAGGGCTCATGTGCACAAGCTAAGAGTGGATTAGAACAGGTCATCTGTTCATACCTCCTACTGCAACACCACGTTATCACAGCTCTTTCAGCGTTATCATCTACTCTACTTTACAGTCAACAGTTTCAACCTGAAGCTGCTACTTTCATTAACTTAATCAAATGTCACACTAGCATGACTCCAGTAACTTTTCTACTTAGTGTAAAACAAGACTTAAGAGAAGTACTACCAATACATAAAGAACAATGCAGCCCGCCAATCACCAAATTTAAATACATTCTGGCAAAGCTCTGGCTATGCCTGGTGGATCTTGCACTACTGGCGGATAGTATTAGCCTCAGAGGCTTGCTGTGGCCCCCCCACACGGCCTCTTTCTCTTTTCCAAGCTCTAGGGTCCACAGCTTACTGAGCGATTCATCGCAGATAACTTCATGGTTTCAGGGTGAAAACCCCTCTGTAGTCCTGATCTCCCTTCTCTGGACAGTCTCTGTGTTGGCATGGAGGAGGGTTGGGGGGGAGGGGAAGGGAACTTGTGCCCTCCCACTACTAATTTGGGTCTGTCACAATATACATCCACTTTTAAAATTTCTTTCACTAGCACACTGAACAAACTAAATGCACTGCACACACCTATGATATTCTCCCTTCGTTTACAGCAGTGAATTTCTACTGAAGTCAACAAAGATCATACGGGTGTAACAAAAAGAATTCAACCCTAATCCAAAATCAGACTTGGTCAGATGATTCACATGTTTCCTCGGTGTACTTACCTATTGCTGCAGTGATAGAAAAAGGAAACCCTAAGGATATGTTTACACTGCACACCTCTTTCATCAGCATGTAGCGTACCCTCACTGCATGCCCCCCAGCATGGGTGTAAATGGAAGCATAGATGGTGGGTCCCTTCTTAGGTGAGTAAAAGCCAGGGATGGAACAGTGTAAATCTGCAAACGGTTAACCAATAAGCCTGGGCTCATTGGTTAACCCAGGGGTTCTCAAATTTTATGATACCATGGAGGTCGGGACCCACAGTTTGAGAAATGCGGGGTTAACCTCAGGGCTGCATTATGACTTTCGTGGGCCCTAGGCACTTTTGCCTTCGTGGGCCCCTTCCTCCATAAAAAAAAAATATTAAAAATTATTTTTGATATAACTTTAAATACATCAACATTTTATTTTTTTTCTGTTTTAGGCAAAATTTAATAGATTTTCGTTGGCCCTAAAAGTTTCATTTTTTTCTGATGTGAGAAAAAAATTAAAACATTTTCTTCAACCCTAAAAATTCATTTTTTTTCCTTCTGATTTTAAAAGAAATTAAAACATTTTTGTGGGCCCCTAAAAGTATCGTGGGCCCTAGGCACTGTGCCTACTGTGCCTAATGGATAAGTCGGCCCTGGTTAACCTTCACAATTACACGCAGCCCCACCCTCCCCCCACACTGCTGGGGGGAGGGGTAGGCAGGAGCCAGTGCTCATGGGGAGCCGGTGTTTAAGCAGGTTTCTTGCGAGCACCAGCTCCCAGGGTATCAAAATAAATGCATTTAATATTCCTAGTAAAACACACCTGCACTCTAGGTATGTATCTTACATGGCCCTCTTAATGCACAAGCAGTGTCACCTTATATCAGCACTGCTAAAAACAGCTATGTACCTTCCTACTGTCTCTCCACTGCCAGAACCTTTCCCTGTTGCCTCTCTCCTGTCAGATCCTTTGACTGATGCATCTAGCTACACAGTGTTGTTGCAGTAGCTTTCATGTGGCAGCCTGTAGCTACATATAGCCTACACACGCCTACCAGCAGTGTGCAGTGTAGATGTTTGCTGTAAGGAACATTATTGGTAATGAAGATAGAAGATGAAAGGAGAACATAAAAGAATCACTTTGCCCCTCCCAAATAATGAGTGAAATTTTCTATTGTCAGTTATGCTGATGTAAATTTGCAGTGACTCCATCAACTTCACTTGAAATCACTGCTGCCACGGAGCATAATTCAGCCCAACTCGTCCAAACCAGTACTCTCATGGGACGGGGGGAGAATAGCCTGAGTAAGAACAGAGCAAGCATTTCAGGCAATAAATAGTAGTAGCAATTATTAAAAAAATAGTGGTTGAACTTCAGCTGGTATAGAAACAGAGCCTGCAAACTACCTCAGACATGAACAGAAGTACTGAAATGGATGCAGATTACTCATGTGAGCAAGAGTTTGCACAAGCAGAACCTATCTGACACAATAAATATAACTTCTGTCATTAAGTCATTACAGAGATTTACTATGTAAATTCAGCTTTGCTTTCCCTTTACTTGTGCATTCTATTATTCAGTCACTTCCCAGCACATGGGAAAGGACATACCTTATATTGCCCACAATGCTAGAATTACATATTCTTCTATGTAATTTTCCATGTATGACTCAATGTGAAGAGAAGGGGAAAATGTGCATTGTGATAAAATACTACACTAAGTATATTTGGATATAGCCATAGCATAATATCTTAATTCTTCCCCAGTATATACTGCTGTGTTTACTGCAAGGTCAGTTAAGTTACTATAAGGGATTTTTAATGAAAACAATTATAAATTTAAAATAACTGTGTTTAAAGCATTTAACAGTCAGTGAGGTCAAGTGATTACAGCAGTTACAAGACCCATGGGACATGTTCACACCAAAACAAAGTGAATAAATTACCTCAGCTGGCATGTGAAATCACTAAGTGACCACAGAGGTTATTCAGTGTACAAGCCCAGAAGAGTTTCATGCAAAACCAATAATGAAAATTTATCAGTCAAGGAACAAAAGCGTAAGAATTAGCAAAAGTAATGCTGTATTTTAGACTACATAACTATAGGGAGTAGAACACATGATGTGGAAGGCAGAGTTCAGTGAATGGTGTACCTGAGCTGAAAAACAAAGCAGGCACAGGAACAAGAGCTAACATTGATGAAACAAGGGGGGAGAAATACCCATGTTTCTCAACCTTTTTGATACCAGGGACTGGTTTGCTGCCTTCCTAAACTGAGGCAGGGAGATTGCTGGGACCAGCATTGATCCTGGGATCAGTCGTTGAGAAACAACATATTGGATCAATTTCTCTTGGTAAGAGAACCTGAAGAAGAGCTCCGTGCAGGCTCTTTCACCATCAGAAATAGGTCACGTAATACTTCACCCAAATTGTGACTCTAACATCCTGGAATCGACATGGCTACAACCCCACTGCATATATTAATGACACAGACCGATAGGGCCCAACCCTAAATACTTTGCTCTGCTAAAATACCTGGAGAATTCAGCAGGCATTTCTGGTGCACAAGGAATTAAGAGTCATAAGGCAAAACAAAGGACCCTGCCCTTCTGTACACAACACTTCTAATGAAATAAATACTAAGTAGGATATTTATCTCTTGACTTTTTCTCCCCAAAAGATGTGTTTTTACAATGAGATAATTAATGCACATCAACAATCTCTCTAAAATCCTAATGGGACTTTCACTGCCTGAGTCTACAGTCTGGCCTATTAGACACACCAACCTCTCTTCCAGTCCCGTGAGCATGAGTATACACAGAGAGAAATCCCTTAAATAAATATTGGAGGCTGGATTGGTTGCATTCTTTCACAAATTATAGTTTATGTAGTTAATGTTAACCACAGAACATTATGAATAAAGGGTACTAAACTATATACCTGTAACTCTGCACACATATAGAGAGACACACCAGGGGCTTATTAGATGAAATTGAATGAAAATAAAATGCTTTCTAAATAAAGGGGTACCCCGATACATAAAATTAAATATGGAACATGAAAAAAATTACTTCTGCTGGCTTCCTGCAGTACAGATTGGCACCTTCCAATAAAGTGCTGACTTACCTATACACTATCATCATACTTTGGAGGAATGACCCAATATCGAGAGCCCTGCAATTCTGTGGATATCTGCATCCGCAGAAGTGGATGAGGATATCCGTGGCTCATTTTTGCGAATATGGATACAGATATAAATTTTGTATCAGCACAGGGATCTAGCTATATTTAGATACTGCAATGAGCTCTATTAATAGTGCGCACTTGGGTCTGTGGGCTCAGGATAGCAAATCCTTCCAGGAGCAGCTAGCTGCACACACAAGGTGTCCGAAGACTGAATCACAGTAGTCTGAAGCAGTGGTGCTGCCTGCTTCCCTAGTGGGACTGGCTCACTTTGGGGAGGAACATGGAGGTGGGGGAACATATTCAATCTCTTTTGAAACCATGTATCTCCAGGAGTCCCTGCCTGTGCATATGGACTCCAGTTTTGACAGGCCTTTGTGAAGGCTGCACAAAAGGTGTAAAAGACTGCTCGTTGTATGCTCCTCCTCCTATCCCTCCCACGTACCTCCTGTCGTCTTCTAACCATGTAGTCATCTACACGTTGACCTCCCTACTATTGAAGGTCTTTAGCGACACGGTCCTCATGCAGAAGGAGTGTAATGGCTGGGGCTCAGTGCAATGCTCCGCCATGCTTTGAAAAGCTTTCACAGAATGCAGCAGATTCATTCTGCAAAGGAGAAGGGTTTGGAGCACCAGCTTGCTCCGGGCAATCCGAGCCCTTTCAATGCTCCTAGGGCACGCAGTGGCATGGCATCACACAACTGGCCTCCTGCTGTCATATGTAACAAGGATGCCTGGCACATGGGGAAATCCATTCTCTTGACTATACACTATTTGCTACAACCTTCCTCATTCCTGCAGAGCCACCAGTACCAACTGACCCCTGTGACACCAGTGTCCTCTCCAAGCTGTGGGGCAGCCCTGCTTCACAGGTGATTCATCAGCCCTGATCAGTCAGAGGCTCAGGAGCTGACTAATCACCTGTGAAGCTGCGCTGCTGTCGAACACTGTGCAACACACCAGGCACATTCACCAGTGCAATAGGTGCTTCCATCTGAGAGATTCAGAGCATAGCCAGAGTCAGCAATCAAAGGGTTAAAATGCCAGCCCTCCTTTATCTGAAAGGTGCACTCAACTGAATAGTGACAACCACAACGAGCCTACTGTAACACCTTTGCAGCTGTCCCTGCCAATGGTGGAAAAAGGGGGTTTCCGCCTATTGTCACATCCACCAGTCTACCCAACAAGCCATGCATAATATTGTGGCTGCAGAGCCAGAAATACAGAAATGCCAGCTGCCAGGTGAGATGTACTGTGTGCACATATCCCGTTGCACCATAACCATTTACACTCAGAACTGCCACAGAGATCCTGTGCCCCTGCCTTGGGAGGACAGAGGTCCCTGCCCCAAGATAATGCAGTGATAAAGCAAAATATCTCAATGCATCTTTAATTAACAGAATCACATCAGACAGAGCACATCACACAAGAACTGAAGCAGGGGTTGTCGAGGTGGGGTCGCCAAGTGCTTTAATTCAATTAGAGAGCAGTGAGTGACACGTGGACAGAAAAGGTTAATTGGGGTCACCAAAATGCAATAATTCCTTACCTAACCAGTCATTAAACTTCTTAACCTCAGAGGGCAGTCCCAGCTCGGTGAAATCGCCTGTGTGCAGAAGGATGTCCCCATAGGGCATCTGGATGCCATCTGTTCTGGAGTGTGTGTCTGAGACGCAGACAAATCGCGTGTGGCCCGACGGTTTTGGAGTGTCATAAGGGATAGGGTCGACCCTAAAGCAGACACATAACAGAGCCCATAACAGTTACATGGGTTACAACCCTCGCATTAAATTACTTTAAATACGAACATAGATCTATATACACAGAGTGCTTAGGAAGAAAACACTGGAAGATGAGAAAAATCCTGTTGTCGAGGTCTCCAAAATGCAGCAACATGAACAATCCAAAAGATAAACACTTACCTGGCAGGAAAACAAGGTGGTCAAAAATGACACATGATATGGCCTGCCCAGCACCAACATCCATAAAGAAATCAAAGAACAGGGATTCTAGAGATCTATAATCCAGTTAGACCTTTTCTATCCAAGCAATAGATGAGACCACATATCTTATTAAATGACCAGGTGAATGGGCCGTTAAACAACAGCTGGGACAGAATCATCTCTTGCTAGGGCTCTACCCTGCAAGAGACTGAGCAACAGGACTCCAATCAATCTAAGCACTAAGCCACATGCTTTATGTTAAACAAATGAATAGCTCCATTGACCTCAGTAGGACCAGTCATATGGGTACTGTTAAGCACATGCTTAAGTGCTTTACTGGATCAGGCACCTGGTGCTCAGCGCCTTGCAGGATGGAGCTGAAAGGGAAAAAACGTGAACAGCCAGTATAAGAATAAAATTGATTTTTTTTAATGCCTTTACTTTTAGTGATGTGATATGCTGTTTGTAAGAGAAATAAGACAATGCATGAGGAAACAGACCCTTGCAGTGTTCCTCTTTCCTTTTTTTTTTTTTAAAGTAGGCATATATACCTATTTATGGCCTGAGCTGCGAGATGGCCTCCAAACATAAATCCACAGAACATTGTTGCAGTCTGTGGGGGTGGCGAAGTGGTGCCTGTTTATTCAGGCTGAGAATTTGGATCACAGAGAAAATGTCACAAGAGCCAACAAATGAGAGAACTGCGGAATATAAAACAAGAGACAATACCCAGATATTGCGTAACAGAACATTCTAAGGAAACTTGCACAGAACTCGGAAGATTTTCAGATCTATATTCTCACTGCTGCTTCCTAATCCAGACTCAGGTGAAGTAAGTAAGTAAGTAAGTAAGTGAGAGAGAGAGAGAGAGTGTGTGTGTGTTAGTTAGCTGTCCCTCCTCATCCTCAGTGAACTCTAAGATCTGGGTAAACTAGGGAACATTGCAGAGTGTAACTATGTTGGTGTAAACCTCTATCTTTGATACTTAAATAGTTCCCATCACTGAGTATATTTAGCCTCACAGCAATCCTGCGAGTTCAGGAAGTACTATTGCGTTAATTTACTGGTATGGAACTGATTCACAGAGGTTAAGGGACCTGTCCACGGTCACAATGGAAGCCTGTGACATAGGAGAGGACTGAACAAATATCCTTCAAGTCCTAGGGACAAACAATGGACAGACTGTATTCTTCCTTTCCTCAGAGTGACAAACCATCACCGTGGAAAACGGGTCAGGTACTAGTGCAACATACTATGATATCTTTTTTTGGGGGGGGGGGGAAACTTCAGTAGTGCAAACCTCATTTTATGCTGGTGCAGCCTATGTACACACGGGCTATGTCAACACTGGCCCCATTTTGCACAAAAAATATGTAAATGAGGTGAACCATGAACTATCACAGTGCTTCATTTGCATAATTAATGAGGCTCCGTTTTGTGCAAGAGCCGTTCTTCCGCATTTTTTTCAGGAAGAACGGCTCTTGAACAAGAGAGGGTTTCTGCGCAAAACCAGAGCCTCAATAATTATGCAAATGAGGCATGGCAATATGCCACACTTCACCTCATTTGCATATTTTTTGCACAAAACGGGCAGTGTAGACATAGCTTTGGGCTTTGCACTTGCATAAATACACTAGCACAAAAGATAAACTACTATATAGACAGGGCCTTAATGGACAAATACTCTAACTCAGTGGTTCTCAAACTGTTTTAGTTTTGGGTTTTTGTTGGTGGTGGGTTTTTTTGTGGACCACTTGAAAATTGCTGAGGATCTTGCAGAACCACTTAATCTTTCCAAATGTTTTTGTATAATTAGTTAACTATTGTAAAGCACTTTGGATAAAAACACTATTTAAAAAATCTTAATAATTCACATTTTTGTTAAATAAAAGCACACAGCTCATATTTCAATATCAGTCGGGGGGAGGGGGAGGAGAGTCTCTCCCCTGCCACAGCAGCCACAGCGCTGAGGCTGGGAAGGAGGGCTGTCTCTCCACAGCAGCTGTGGAACTGAGGAAAGTCACTTCTGGCCATCTCCATCCTGCACATCCCTCATTTCTCCCATCCCTGCTTCTTACCCCACTGCTTCCCCACCTACCTCCTTTTTCCCATACCTCTCCCCATTGTCCCCACCTCACCTTACACATGCATCTACTCTAGGGTCCAGGCACCTAATTAGTGGAGACGCACCTATATAGTTCCACTAATTGAGTAGCCCTTCAGTCTCTTGTGTGTGGCAACCCAGGCGTGCACCTTAAAGGCAACTATCTGTAATAAGGCGTGCACCTTAAAGGAACCACCTGGTCTGCCAACCATAGTCTGAGAACTTTCGCTCTAGCTAATATTTTTTACTACTGTGGTGAGGTGACTGCCCCACACTGGCTGAAAGGTGTTAAAACAAGCAGAGGGAGCCTGCACAGAGCCCTGGCCAGTCAACGGGAAAATTTTAAAGAACCAATCAGCGTGTACCTTGCTGGGGCAGCCCTGTATATAGGAAGCTGCCCAGCAGAAAGAGTCAGTTAGGCTCTGACCAGGGAAGGGGCAGGACCTGGTTCCTGGAGAGGCACCTTCAACAGAGCAGTACTAAGCAGGCTTGGGGGGCTAGAAAGGGAGGCCAGGCTGCTGGACTTGCTACTAGGGCCAGGAAAGTGCAAAGGGTCACAGGGGAAGTTGCCCAGGGAACTAGAGGCAGTGAAAGGCAGTACAGGAGGGCAGGACAAGGCTGCCGCCAGAGGGTCCCTGGGTCGGGACCCAGAGCAGTGGCGGGTCTGGGTCCCCCCCTGCAGCTCACCTTGCCACCAAGACGTGGCCCATACAGACTGTGGCTCGCCCCAGAGACAGAGGGGCTAGGCTTGGAGGCCACGGCCACAGTGGCAGCAGAGATGCAGGTCTGCCGATAAACCCCCCCGGACGGGGGAAGAAAGCACAGCCAGAGGGCAAGGTCCTGAATAGGATGCTGCAGTCTGGGATAGGGATGTTTAATTTCAATTAATCAGGTAATCGAGTAGTCGATGAAATGTCCACTGGCTACTCTGGAATTTCCATTGACTACTCAATTAGTACTACAGGAAACCCCCGACATGCGACTGCCCAAGTTACGACCCCCCGCACTTGCAACCATTTTTGTAAGTGCGGAAGGGGCTGAAAACCCCTGATGTATGTCCTTGGCCCGCATTTACAATGATGCACGCTGCCTATCGTAAATGAGGGTTCAAGTTACAACACCACCGACTTGCAATGCTTCCCTGGGAACCAATCGCGTCGCAAGTCAGGAGCTGTCTGTACTACATTTTAAAGGCAGAAGAGCAGCGGTGGAACACGGGGCAAGTGTGGTCCGACTGCAGCACTTCAGCCTTTGACACATACCATGAGCCCTGTGGGGCTCTTGCTACATTTCAAAAGCAGAAGCACAGCATGGAGCATGGGGCAAGCGGGTACTGAAGCAGTCCCCGCTCACGCCATTTCCCTTCTGTGCTTCTGCCTCCAGTGCCCCCCACAGAGACTTTGCTGGGAGGACCGGCTCCCCCCAGCACTGGCTCCGGCTCCCCCCCTTGCTGCCTCTCTCTGAGAGAGGCAGCAAAGCAGGGGGGGGGGGGGAGCAACTAGTCGAGTCACTACTCAACTATCCGCTAGAGCGATGAGGGTCCAGAGTCCGACGTGAAGCAGAGCAGAGGGATGGGGGAGACACTAGCCAGAGGGAGGTGCCCTGCTGACAAAAGATAATTCCCAGTGCTACTGGCAGGAAGCGCCGTGGTGGTGAGTGCACGCCACGTGACAACTACCAAGAATTGTTTTATTTTATCACATACACCACAAAACATTTCCCAAATAATGCCCAAGTGCTACAGAAGTAGGTGTGCTAGATAGAACTGGATAGATCACATTGCTAAGTACAAGTATCTTATGAAGCACAATCATGAATAACTAGGCATAAACCACTGTTCACTTGTCATATAAACAAATGAAGTTTTGGTTGCATTTGTGCCCTGACTTGCTAATTTGTATAATTCAGTCATTCATAAAGTACCTCCCAAGAACTGATGCAAATCTGTGAGGTTCAATTATATTTAGTTGTAGTTTTTTCCGGTGCTTTTTTTTTTTTTTGTTAAAATAAAAAGTGCCAGTACTAGGATTGCTGGGGAAAAAATTGGTCAAGCAAAGAAAAAAAAAAAACCCACTTGGGAGGTCGGGGCCAAAATGCACTTGCGGCCCCTTTAATTGCCGCATGTCCCAAGCGGACTTCTGTCCAACATGGCACAAATGCTCCCAGGGCCAGCTGGGGGCTGTGCCAGAGGAAAGCGGTGAGTGCTCCCAAAAAAAGGTGATGGTACACTGTACCAGTGCGTACCATCACAAAAAAACACTGTTTTTTTCCCTGCCCTTTATTTTGCAAGTAGGGTGAGGTGGGAGAGGAACTGTTTGGTCTGTAACATGCACATATTCCTGTATTTCTTGCAGTACCACAAAGATTTGTTTCCTGTCCCACAAAAAATGAGCAGACTGATTATATTGCCCACATAACTGGTTATCGCTGTGGATTTAATTGGAAACCCAAAAAGAAATCTTAACTCCAACACACAATTAATGGATTTTCCCCTACAAGGGTTAGAAATTAATAAGGTTGGTACCACAGAGGAAATTCACTAATCCATTGAGATCACACTGGAAACCTGTGCAGAACTGTGATTATAAGCAACAGTGCTTTCTTATTTGGCATCTTCCTTGCCATTATTGAGGCTAAATTGAAAACTTTGAGATATATATTATCAAGTAAATAGATGGGTCTCTGCAGCTGCAGTCGTATCAACATCTCTTCTTCCAGGAATGTTTTCCCCAGACAATACAATAAATAAATGTCTGCTCTCATTGCTGTAGTATACCTCGTTCAGGTATGTCTGTCTGCATTAGGGATGAATATCTTCATCGGATCTTGTGAAACCCACTTTTGCTTGTAAACATTCACCATACTTTCCCTATTCTCTCTAGCTCATTCTCCAACACACTGGTTGTTTCAGGATCTGCTCTGCTATAGGAAATCCCATCAAAATATTTTATTGAAGACTGGCTTAGAGTTATTTTCTATACATGAAATAACTAACCTAAAGAGCATAACAAAATCCAAATTCATTAAGAGCCTTTCTTCTCTGAGTATTGCTACATATCTTTTCCTCTGGATTTCAACGTACACTCGTATTGCTTAATGAAAAAGGAAATTACTAGACATTTGAACCTAGAAGATTTCCCCAGTGTTGCTGAGGTCCTTAACTCAAATAAGTTTTGTTTTTCTTTATTTAAATCACTGATTTGGAGTGGGGCTGGCAATGAGGAGTACAGTTTGCAGGCTGCCCCAGGGAGAGAGAGAACAACCCAGCCCTCTCTCACTGCAGCAGCATGGGGCCAGGTGAGAAGCCCCTGTCCATGGCCACAGCAGCTGCAGCGAGCACAGCCAGAAGAGGTGTGCATGTCCCTCAGCTGGTGGACAGACAGACAGACAAACCCTCTGAAATAAATAGTAGATAGGTGTCCTTTTCTCCACTCCTGCCTCCCGCTGGCCCAATGGTATTATAGCTGTTCTGGTTCCCATCTCCTGCTCCTTGCTGCCATGTGGTCATTCTACAGCGGGGGGGTGGGAAACCTTTTTTGGATTGGGGGTCACCGATCAACAGAAAAATCAGTCGGGGGCCTGGTAGGAAGGTAAAAAAAAACCCCAAAAACAAAGAAAAACCCCAAACCCTCACTGACGTGTCCTCTGACTGAGAAGGAGACAGACACTCCCCACATTCCCCTCGCACACCAGAGCCGAGTGGGGCCCAAGCTAGTAGATTTTGTTTGCTCCAGTCCTGCAGTATGGCGCTGATTCCCCAGTACTGTGGGGGAGCACTGAGTCTTGGGGGCCGCATCCAGGCAAGACGGGGACCACATCTGGCCCCCGGGCCTGAGGTTCCCCACCCCTGTTTTACAGTATAACTCCTTCCTACCAGACCCCTCCCTTTCCACAAGAAAAAAATCAAATTTGAGGCACATCTCATTGTCTTGGCACAACCCACCTTGCTTTAAGCAGTAAAAGAAAGCCACACACCAAATTTGGTGGTTCTAGCTCTTACCGTTTAGGAGGTGCTCTTGAACAAACAGAGTCACAGACTGAGGGTACGTCTAAACTACGTTCTATTTTCGAAAGAGGATATGCAAATTCTGCGGGAATTTGCATATTTTCTTCCGATCTCACTTTCAAAAGCAGAGCTTTCAAAAGTGAAAGTAGTTTGGACGCAGTTTTTTGGGGGGAAAAAACCCTTTTTCAGGGGGAAAAAAAACCCTGCATAAATCTCATTTTTTAAGGAAGAGCGTTTTTTCGAAAAAGGGTTTTTTCCCTGAAAAACCGCATCCAGACTACTTTCACTTTCGAAAGATCCACTTTCGAAAGTGAGATTGGAAGAAGATATGCAAATTCCCAGAGAATTTGCATATTCTCTCTCGAAAATAGAACGTAGTCTAGACGTAGTCTAGTCTCTCCCTGAGAGAGAGACACACATTTCTAAAATACAGTAAGAAGATTAAACCGTTTCAGGTTCTTATGCCTAGCCCACCCAGTCACCTGACAACCAGAATATTCCAACAACCTCTTCCTGCAACAGAGGCTTAGGAGAGATGGTGTACTGCTAGCCCAGGCAGCTGAAGTTCCCAATCAACAGCTAGAGCACAAGCAGCAACACTGCAAACTTCCCCTTTATCACAATGCCAATGGAACTTTCAACTACCTCCTCAAAAAGAAACTCAACCACCCTCCACAACATTCAGTTCTTGTCCACTGCCCTGCATGCTTGTTCATTAGGCTCTGCACAGGAACCTCTTACATTCACTTCACATTACTCATGTCCACACCGGCAAAAAGGCCATAGCTGGCCCAGGTCTGCTGAGTCAGGTTCATGGGACTTGGGCTCCAGGACTGTAAAACTGCTCTGTGATATTCAGACTAACATCCACACTGCAATGCTATTTCGAGATATCAGAGGTATCCCGAAATAGCTATCCTGCGTCTTTTGAACGCATCTGCTATTGCAAAATGTAGTAAACGTGCTATTTCGGCACCCCTGTAAACCTCGTTGCATGACGGATAAGGGATGTCTCAAAATAGAGTGTTATTTCAAAATTTGGCGCTGTGTAGACACACCAAATTTCAAAATAGCGTATTTCGAGAAAGAATCGAAATAAGATACACAATTTGCATATATTATTTCAAGGTAAGGGTGAAGTGTACATGCACCCTAAGGCTGGTGGCCGAGCTCTGAGCACCTGTGAGAATGAAGGGTCTTTTAGACCTGTGTAGACATATGTTCTGGCTGTGATTTTTAAATGAATCAAGAGAGCAAGTATCCAATTCTCAGTGAAATCCAATGTAAGAGGGGCATTTAACTCCTGCAATAATCACTTGCACCCTGAGCCAGATCAGAACCAAGGACTGAAAGGAAACTGGGAAAAGAAAATAGAACCTATTTCCAGCCCCATTCAGCACCCTGCCACTGCCCATGCGCAGGCTTTTAATAAAAAGATCCCAGCTGGCAGAATGAAACACCTTGAAGATTATTCTACTGTCACATCTGGAAGGAGGAGGAAATGGTAAACATGTTCCCAACTCTGCGCAAGATAGCCTGACACTCCATGATTTTACTGGGCAGCCGTTGCTTTAACAGAAATACATAAAACGCTATTTCTTTCACATGTGCATCTGGTTTGATTAATCTGGACAAAACCGACAATGCAAAACACTGGGTGCAATCAAATGCAACCCTGCATTCACACCCTTCACACTATTATAATCATCTTTATACAACATATGTCTTATGAGGAATCATTTAAAATCTAACACACTAATCATCAATATTCTTGTGTCATGTAAGTATGAACTGCATACCAAAAATTATGAACACAAGATCCAATTATGACTACAGTTTGTTTACAAGCCTGGAGAGTGCTCAGCCAGTTTCACAAAGACACAGGACTAGCTGACACCACCAGCCAGGCGTTATTGAAGTTGACTGGCAATCAACTGTCATGTGGCCATTTTTTGGCAATGGATGGGGACAGGACAAGACTCCATGTCTCCTTTCCAGCTGGAGTAAACTTAACTAGGGGTAACCCTCAGGAAAATGCTTTCCAAAAGAATAAGTGGACTATGAAAGCGAGAAGCCAAAATTCCTCAGGACCCCTCTGTCTCTCTCTAAATTCTACCTGAAACCACAAAGGAACCAGTCCTTTGACTTATGAGCAAATCCTGACCTGAGAATTTGGTTAGCCATGTTGCTGGGAACATGTAGTAAGGATTTTATCTTGAACCAAGACTAGCTTGCTAAATTTCAGCTACCAGGAAGTTAGTTAAGTCACAACATGTAGTAAGGATTTTATCTTGAACCAAGACTAGCTTGCTAAATTTCAGCTACCAGGAAGTTAGTTAAGTTAGTTAATGCCTATTACACCCACTGGCGTGTAGGGCAGCAACGAAGGTTCTCCATTTTTGTTTGTCTTTGGCCATTTTCTCCAGTGTGTCCCAGTTGTAGTTCATTCTCTTCATATCTGCCGCGACAGTATGCCACCATGTTGTCTTGGGCCTCCCACATTTCTGTCGTCCTTCAGGTGTCCAGTGAAGTGCTATCTTTACAATGGTGTCTGCCTCCCTTCTCATCATGTGCCTTATTCATCTCCTGAGTCTTCTCATAATGACAGTCGTATGTCTTCCTGGTGGCATCGCAGGAGCAGGTCGTGGTTGGAGATTTTTTTCGGCTAAAAGATGCGAAGTATCTTATGAAGACTGGTGGTGTGAAAGGATGAGAGCTTGGCACGGTCGCACTCTGTCATCTGCCAGCACTCTGAGCTGTATAGTAGTGTTGATATGACACAGCTCTGGTACAGCTTAAGCTTGATGTGGACACTGTACTGTGTAGATCTCCATACATTGTTCATACTCCTGAGGACATTTCTGGCCTTACTTAGTCTGCTCTGGATGTCGGTCTTGGTGCCTTCATCATGGCGGATGATGCTGCCTAAGTACGTAAAGCTGTCTGTGCTGGGTAAATCTGCATCATCTATCTTGATTGGTGCTGGTGAATCTATATTGAGAATCATAATCTCTGTTTACTTCTGGCTAACTACACTGGTCTACAATTTTTTAGAAGTCATCTGCTTCAGAGATAAAATGTGCTATTTATTATGTATTTTGATGTGCTGAATTCAAATATGACAATTAAAACAACTGATTGGCTACTGTTTCCAAGATATTTAAGTTTTTACATTTTACGTCTATGTATATTGTGTAGATAGAGTTTTAATCATAAATTGTAAACCTAGGTCTTTTCATGTGTTTATGGTTGCTTTACATGATAATATTTCACCTGTCCTGTTTATGTAACACTTTAAAAATCAGCAAAAGGGTTATATAAATAAAATTTATTATGAAACAAAAGGCAAAAAACTATTATGTACATAGTTTAGTCATTCAGTTCACCTTGTGTTATGAGGTGTGGTTCAGAGGAGGAGGATGGGAGAAAATGTGGGTCCTGTGACATTGATGGTTCAGGACCAGAAGTTTCATCCTCTTCCTCTTCCTCGTCTGACTCAAGTGAGAATGATTCTGGTGCATCAGGAACCGGCAGTCCTTCTCCGTGGGGTACTGGGCGTATAGCTGATGGAATGTTTGGATAATGCACGGTCCACTTTTTCTTCTTTGACACACCTTTCCCAACTGGAGGCACCATGCAGAAGTAACAATTGCTGGTATGATCTGTTGGCTCTCTCCAAATCATTGGCACTGCAAAAGGCATAGATTTCCTTTTCCTGTTCAACCACTGGCGAAGATTTGTTGCACAAGTGTTGCAGCATATGTGTGGGGCCCACCTCTTGTCCTGATCTCCAATTTTGCAGCCAAAATAAAGGTGATAGGCTTTCTCAACCATAGTGGTTATACTGCGCTTTTGTGATGCAAAAGTCACTTCACCACAAACAAGCAGAAGTTATCTGCACTGTTCACACAAGTACGAGGCATCTCTGCTCACTTTGGCTAAACAGAAATGTGTCCCTTTGCAAAATCAAACACTGACAAATAAGAGAGCACGACACTGTATGATTTCTAGAGCTGATATAGGGCAATTTGTTCAGCAGAGTGATGTAAGCTTCGTTATGATTGCATCATCCATGACTTCTAGGAATAACATGATGCAATTCATAGCATGTATGACGCAATACCAGCTTCAGATTGCATCATTCATTGTTTTGCCTAAAAAGCAAGTACTGTCCAAACCCAGTCATAGATTTATTCATAGATCCAGTCAAAGATGTATTTTAGTCATTTCTGGTTTAAATTGAGATCCCTTCCCTTTATAACTCACTTATCCTCCGCCATTCCCAAGTCAAGGGTCGTATATACTGACCCAATAGTATATCTTGAAAACTAGAGCCAATCAACAATTTTAAGCATCATTTTAGTTCTCAGTGACCCAGAATTAGTAAAGTTTGACTACATTTATTTCAGAAACATTTTGGCTGTAGAGCAGTGCTATTAATCCAACCTGGTGTCCAAAGGTGCATAGGTGTTGTGTTGTTTCCTACATGTGTTGATGGGTATGGGAAAGCAATGCAAGGTCGTCCGCAAAGTCAAGGTCTTTCAATGTGGAAAAAGGTATCCATCTGATACACTTTGACGCATCTGCTGTTGTTCTTCGCATCACCCAGTCGATCACCATGTTGAAGAGTAGTGCAGACATGATGCATCCCTGTCTGACCCCTGTCTTGACTTCGAAAGACAGACTGCAGTATCCCACTCTACATGTGAGGTTGGTGTAAAAACTCTTCATGAGCTAGACCACTTGTAGAGGGATTCTGTAGGCTCTCAAAATGCGCCAAAGGCTTTCTCAGTGTATGCTGTCAAAAGCCTTCTCAAAGTCAACGAAGTTTATGTACAACTGTCTCTGCCACTCTGTGCACTGTTCTACCATGTTTCTCAGGGTGAAAATCTGGTCTATACATCCTCTTCCCTTGTGAAATCCGGCTTGTTCTTTCCTCAGAGACTTGTCGACAGCATCTGAGATCTGCTGGATGATGACCTTGGCTAGGATCTTGTTGGGTGTGGATAGAAGGGTGATCCCGCACCAATTGTTGCAGTCGCTGAGTGCTCCTTTCTTAGGAATCTCGATGATGACTCCTTTGGTCCAGTTCTTGGGTATCTGTTGTCCTTCCCAAATTGCTACAAACAGTGGTTGGAGAATCGTGGCTGCAAGTTCTGGGTCTGCTTTAAACAACTCTGCGTCCAGGTTGTCAGGTCCTGGAGCTTTGCCATTTTTCAGGGATCTGATGGCTGCACTGATTTCTTCTTTCTCTGGTGGATCAATATTAATATCAAGGTCCTCCTCAGCTTCCTAAATATCTGCTTCTTCTTCAGGTGGTGGTCTATTCAGAACCTCTCTGAAATGTTCTGTCCAGCGTGCTTCTTGCTCTTTCTCTGTTGACAGTAACTGCCCTTGTTTGTCCTTAATGGGGGCACTCACCCTGCCACGATACTTGCCACAAACAAGCTTGGTGATTCTGTACATGTTTCCTTGCTCCCCTTGATTAGCTGCATCTTCAGCTTTTGTTGCAAAGTCCTCCATGAAAGCTTGTTCATCTGCCCTCACTAACGTCTTTACTTTTTGATTTGCCTCTCTGTAATTCTGCTTGTATCTTTCTTGAATTCTGGCTGATTTGGCGTCTACCAGTCTCTTCTTTATGTCCTGTCTCTCTTCAATGGCTTTCCATGAATCAGGCTTAATCCACTCCTTCCTCTTCATGAGAACATAAGAATGGCCGTACTGGGTCAGACCAAAGGTCCATCTAGCCCAGGAGCCTATCTGCTGACAGTGGCCAGCACCAGGTGCCCCAGAGAGTGTGGACCAAAGACAATGATCAAGCAATTTGTCTCCTGCCATCCTTCTCCAGCCTCTGACCAACAGAGGCCAGGGACACCATTTCTATCCCCTGGCTAATAGCCTTTTATGGACCTAACCTCCATGAAATTATCTAGCTTCTCTTTAAACTCTGTTATAGTCCTAGCCTTCACAGCCTCCTCTGGCAAGGAGTTCCACAGGTTGACTACACGCTGTGTGAAGAAGAACTTTCTTTTATTAGTTTTAAACCTGCTACCCATGAACTTCATTTGGTGTCCTCTAGTTCTTCTATTACGGGAACTAATAAATAACTTTTCTTTATTCACCCTCTCCACACCACTCATGATTTTATATACCTCTATCATATCCCCCCTCAGTCTCCTCTTTTCTAAACTGAAAAGTCCCAGTCTCTTTAGCCTCTCCTCATATGGGACCCGTTCCAAACCCCTCATCATTTTAGTTGCCCTTTTCTGAACCCTTTCCAAGGCCAAAATATCTTTTTTGAGGTGAGGAGACCACATCTGTACACAGTATTCAAGATGTAGGCGTACCATAGTTTTATACAGGGGCAGTCAGATATTCTGTGTCTTATTTTCTATCCCTTTCTTAATAATTCCTAGCATCCTATTTGCCTTTTTGACCGCCGCTGCACACTGTGTGGAAGTTTTCAGAGAACTATCCACGATAACTCCAAGATCTCTTTCCTGATTTGTCATAGCCAAATTAGCCCCCATCATACTGTACGTATAGTTGGGGTTATTTTTCCCAATATGCATTACTTTACACTTATCCACATTAAATTTCATTTGCCATTTTGTTGCCCAATCACTCAGTTTGGCGAGATCTTTTTGGAGTCCCTCACAGTCTGCTTCTGTCTTAACTATCCTAAACAGTTTGGTATCATCCGCAAACTTTATCACCTCACTGCTTACCCCTTTCTCCAGATCATTTATGAGTAAGTTGAACAGGATTGGTCCCAGGACTGACCCTTGGGGGACACTACTAGTGACCCCTCTCCATTCTGAAAATTTACCATTTATTCCTACCCTTTGTTTCCTGTCTTTCAACCAGTTCTCAATCCATGAAAGGACCTTCCCTTTATCCCATGAGAACCTAATTTACACAAGAGCCTTTGGTGAGAGACCTTGTCAAAAGCTTTCTGAAAATCTAAGTATACTATATCTACTGGATCCCCCTTGTCCGCATGTTTGTTAACCCCTTCAAAGAACTCTAATAGATTAGTAAGACATGATTTCCCTTTACAGAAACCATGCTGACTTTTGTCCAACAAATTATGTTCTTCTACGTGCCTCACAATTTTATTTTTTACTTCTGTTTCGACCAATTTACCTGATACTGAAGTTAGACTTACCGGTCTGTAATTGCCAGGATCACCTCTAGAGCCCTTTTTAAATATTGGTGTCACGTTAGCTACCTTCCAGTCATTAGGTACGGAAGCCGATTTAAAGGATAGGTTACAAACCACAGATAATAGTTCAGCAATTTCCCATTTGAGTTCTTTTAGAACCCTTGGATGAATGCTATCCGGTCCCGGAGATTTGTTAACATTCAGTTTTTCTATTTGTTCCAAAACCTCCTCTAATGACACTTCAATCCGGGACAGTTCCTCAGATTCATCACCCACAAAGGACGGTGCAGATTTGGGAATCTCCCTAACGTCCTCAGCCGTGAAGACTGAAGCAAAGAAATCATTTAGTTTCTCCGCAATGGCTTTATCGTCCTTGATTGCTCCTTTTATATCTCGATCGTCTAGGGGACCCACAGGTTTTTTAGCAGGCTTCCTGCTTCTAATGTACTTAAAAAACATTTTGTTATTTCTTTTTGAGTTTTTGGCTAGCTGTTCCTCAAAATCTTTTTTTGTTTTTCTTATTACAGTTTTACACTTGATTTGACAGTGTTTATGTTCCTTTCTATTTATCGCACTAGCATTGGACTTCCACTTCTTAAAAGATGCCTTTTTGTCCCTCACTGCTTCTTTTACATGGTGGTTAAGCCACGGTGACTCTTTTTTAGGTCTCTTGCTATGTTTTTTAATTTGGGGTATACATTTAAGTTGGGCCTCTATTATGGTGTCTTCAAAAAGTTTCCATGCAGCATGCAGGGATTTGGCTCTAGTCACTGTGCCTTTTAATTTCTGTTTAACTAACCTCCTCATTTTTGTGTAATTCCCCTTTTTGAAATTAAATGCCAGAGTTCTGGACTGCTGAGGTGTTCTTCCCACCACAGGAATGTTAAATGTTATTATATTATGGTCACTATTCCCAAGCGGTCCTGTAACGGTTATCTCCTGGACCTGATCCTGCGCTCCACTCAGGACTAAATCGAGAATTGCCTCTCCCCTTGTGGGTTCCTATACCAGCTGCTCCAAGAAGCAGTCATTTAAGCTATTGAGAAATTTTATCTCTGCTTCTCTTCCTGAGGTGACGTGTACCCAGTCAATATGGGGATAATTAAAATCCCCCATTATTATAGAGTTCTTTATTTTGGTAGCCTCTCTAATCTCCCTCAGCATTTCAATGTCAGTATTGCTGTCCTGGTCAAGTGGTCGATAATATATCCCTACTGCTAATTTCTTATTATTGGAGCATGGAATTACTATCCATAGTGATTCTATTGAACATGTTGATTCATTTAATATTTTTATTTCATTTGATTCTACATTATCTTTCACATACAGTGCCACTCCGCCACCCACACGGTCTGCTCTATCCTTCCGATATATTTTATATCCCGGTATGATTGTGTCCCACAGATTTTCCTCATTCCACCAGGTTTCAGTGATGCCTATTATGTCAATCTCCTCCTTTAATACGAGGTACTCTAGTTCACCCATCTTATTAGTCAGACTCCTAGCATTTGTGTAGAAGCACTTTAAAAATTTGCCACTGCTTATTTGTCTGCCCTTCCCTGATGCATCTTCCCTTCTTCCTATCTTTGAAACCCAGACAGGCCTCGCTGCTCTTTGTGTAGACTGATGCAATCTGTTCCCATGCCATGTTGACTGGGAAGTAGGTATGTTAAATATTGGTTAATTGAAAAGTCGAGTAACCTCAAGAATTCTTATCAGTTAGTCGTCAATTCTATAGTCCCCGGAGGCAGGGCCAGCAGCCATGGCACTCTGGCCCCACTCCCAAGGAGTCCCCTGCCGCTCCATGCTGCTGCCTCTGTATCAGAGGCAGCAGCGCCAGGTGCCAGGCAGGTGCTGTTCCGCAAAGGGAGCGAATCTTCCTGTTGCTCTGTGCTGCTACATCTGATAAAGAGGCAGCAGTGTAGGGTGGCAGCAGCCTCTGTCTAGGGGGGATCT
The DNA here is from genome assembly GCA_032595735.1 of Pelochelys cantorii. Classification (NCBI taxonomy): domain Eukaryota; kingdom Metazoa; phylum Chordata; order Testudines; family Trionychidae; genus Pelochelys; species Pelochelys cantorii. Next base: position 39,739,609 of record CM064329.1, on the reverse strand, counting down.
GAGCTCCCAGACCCGGCACGAGCACGAACTAAACTGGGTTGCCTGCCCAGCCGGCTCCTAATACACTTTAAATACAAAGCCACAGCAGGAGTCAGTCCCGGCCCTTCTGCAAGCCAGGACTGAGCAGGGCTGCTGGCCAGCCTGCTACACAATTTACTGGTAAGGGGTGGGGGGAAATGCGTGCAGTCTATCAAAATAACCTATAAGCTTTTGCTTATTGGTTAATCAACTACACTATTACATCCCTACTGGGAAGTGGGAAGCATTTTATCTTTTTTTTTAATCTTGTAACGATTTCTGACTTTAACACTTGATGCTTGTGCTCATTTAAAATTTTCTCTCTCACCGCAGTTAAATAATTTGTTTTAGTCTTACTAAAACTAAGACAATGCTGTGTTTAAAATTAACTGGTAACTCCAGTTAAAATATCCCAACCATTGAACACTGATCCTTTACAGAGGAAACGGAACTTAATTATTTGAACTGTCCAGGAAAAGGAAAGGAAAAAGTTTTGAGAGAATTCGGGGCTAGGAGTGTGTTGGAGGAGTCATTCTGCAGGTAGCAACCCATGCTGGCGGAAGCCAGTATATGCCTGGAGTGTCACTGACTGGCTGCTGAGACCAGAGTTGCTGGATCAGGGTTGCAGCTATACACAAATTCAGGGTGCAGCCTGCACTCTGGTAGGCTGCTTGTACCTTCCAACCAGGGCTCTCACAACAGCAAGGCACTGTGAGGCACCCAAGGCTGTGGGACAGGCAATGACACCACCCCTGATTAGTTCGGACTGCAGAATATGATACAAGGGTAACATTTGTAAAGCACCTAGATGACACAAAAGTCTAAGTTTCATTTTCAAAGTGGCCTCAGTAATCTAAGGGTGCGTCTACACAGCACCCTAAACTCAGAATAAAATATGCAATATGCGCTATGCAAATTGCATATCTTATTTCAATTGAATTTCAAAATAGTTTATTTCAAAATTTGGCGCGTCTACACGGCAACAAATTTCGAAATAACATGCTATTTCGAGACATCCCTTAATCCTTGTGGAACAAGAATTACTAGGATGCCAAAAAAGCGTGCCTGTTATTTCGAAAAATATTTCAAAATAACGGGCAGCTTGTTAAGACGCGGGGTAGCTATTTCGGGATTACGTCAGTATCCCAAAATAGCCGTGCAGTGTAGACGTACCCTAAGTGACTTAATTCTAGAACACTCTATATTCGATTAATGATGTCCCACAACATACATGGCCACCAAATGCTTTCTAAGAAGAAGAAGACTAATGGCAAAGTCTGCACTCTCTGGGGTAACACATATGTCAAACAAATTTATGACAGAGAGTTTAGGAATCAGAAACAATGGGGGTATGTATATTTATGCACAGGCACTGCCTGATGAAACAACTGCTCAATATAAAAAAGATGCTTTTACCATCAGCTTCCCAGTTCTAATCTCATGCCCTAGAGAACCCTGGGAAGCCTGGAACTTGAGCAGCAGTGTAGATCCATCACTGTCTATATAAAGTTGCCTCTACTAAGCCATTATGGCAGCCCTCACAAAGCACAGTAGCTTATGGAACTATACTGACAAAGGGCCAGACTGGAACTAGGAGAGCAGGTGTGGGTAATAAGTGGCCTGTGGGCTAGATGCAGGCCCAATGCTTTATTTACCTGCACCTCCACAGCGCCCAAAGACTGCGGTTCGCCATTCCTGGCCAGTGGGAGCTGCAGAAAGTGTGCGGGTCAGGCCACTGCTTCCTACAGCTCCCACTGGCCACAAACAGCAAACCACAGCCAAAAGGAGCTGTGAACAGTGGTACCTGTGGAGATGCATGTAAATCAAGCGTTTGGAGGCCCGCCACAGGCTAGCCCCGACGAGCCGTATCTGGCTCATGGGCCGCTTATTGCCCAACCCGATACAGAGGCAGGGTCGTCAGAATGCCCCTACGTATGCTGCAGCAAGGCAAGCCTACTTTCTTCAGCACTCTAATGCAGTTGACTAGAAATTCTGTGGTGGCTTCATTTAAGTGCTAAAAATTAATGTGCTACTGAAAATGAAAATAAATATTGCAACCATTGCAACATCCTCTGTGTAATGATTGTCACATGAAATTTTATTTATTTTGCACTGTTTCCACATTTTCAGTGCGGGATATGCCACAAATATTTTAGTGACAATGTACAACTGCGATGCAGAATTTATCAAGAAAGAAAGCGAGAGGTTTTGTCAGCTAAGTGAGAGATGAGGGCCTATGACGCATGGGCAGGCATGAGACATTGAACAGTGGGAGAAGTACGTTATAGGGATGTTAAATTGTGTTTAATCAGCTAATCGAGCAGTCGATGGAATGTCCGTCAACTACGTGATTAGTCGATAATGGGGGGAAACTGCAGAGCCCAGTGGGGTCAGTTCCTGGCTCCAGGAGATAACCCTGCTGCGGCTCTGCCTTTTAAACGTATTAAGAGCCTGTTTAATACATTTTAGTGGAGGCATAGCCACAAGCATGAGTGGCAAGCACTGCTAGCTGAATTTATCATTAAAAAGCAGAGGTTTGCATCTACCAGGAGTTAAGCCTGCAGTTGTGCTTCTTTGACAGCATGGGAGCGACATCAGTGACTGTTCGATAACCATATGCTTATCAAGTAGTTGACTGGTCAACTAGTCACTTACACATCCCTAGTACATTAGCTGGATATTTCTGCTCAATAGTGAAATACAGACATGTCAAGTCATCTCTTGATTTCAAACTAATGTCTCACTGAGATGAATGGAGCAGTCCTGTTTCTCAAATACTATTCCGACTCTGCAGAGCAATCTGCCCATTAAGTACGTATACAGTTCCGCTCTAAAGTCATTGACGTTTGTAAGAACTGATGCGTTATAAGTTCTCCCATTCCCCAATATAAGTTGTGCGAAATACTCCCCCCAATTTGCTTAAATGGAAGTCAGCCGTGGGAAAAAAATTCCCCGCCTTAAGTTGTTTCACTATTTGTCCAAGTTTTTTGGAACGTATCTTGGATTTATAGTTAGGACAGCCTGTATTGCATTAGTTAATCTTGAAAACAGAACCAAATGTATCTTCACAACCAGGGGGCTGCCTTTTTATTCTTCCTTTGGTTTGTGGAGAAGCCAGTCCCCAAAACCCCTTCTTACCGATCATGGAAGATTTCTAGGATAACAGCAACTTCTAGTCCTCTCACTGGGAACACCCAGAATAAAGAATCATGCTGGTAGGTACAACATTTGCACACCACACACACAAATTTAATTTGTCCTCTGAGGCATTTTTTAAACACAAGTTTCAGCAACAATATCATCATGGACAGTCTACTGCTCTTCAACTGCCTCTATTAGTTTTCCTATAGGGAATCAACTTTGGGGCCACCATAGAAGGCCCTTGAAATTTTATCCTCTTCCAGATCTGCTAGTTGTGGGAATGGATATTGGCCATGCCTTTATTATTATGTTTGTCACCTAAAAATGTTTTTTTTTTTCTGGATGAGTTTCTTCACTGGCAAAAAAATCTACCTCTGACTTTTTAACTGTGCTTTCATCACATAACTAATACATATTAACTAATGCATACGTAAATTCACAGTCCAGAACCATTTCTTGCTAGTCAATCTTAAATGTAGTCTACAACAGAAAATGAGTGCCTAGAAATCAGAAACACACATTTGTCTCCAGGTACAAATATTTGTAGAGCATCTATACTGGAATTTACTATGGTGCTCGTTATTTGTTAATAGAAAACTAAAAAATTCAAATGTCCCTTCATTTGCAAAATTAAAGTTTGCACATGTTATTTCTGTGGGACATTTAGAGAGACATAAGTTAAATCTCTCTCTATATATATAAAGAAGTTTTTCCTGACAGATGACCAAAGAATGTTCCTCCCAGATGACAGAATGACATCATCACATCAGCCACGTCAACAGCCCCTCTCAGCGAAGCAAAAGTGACCAGAGAGAGTGGAGTTGGTGAGCGTAGTGCGCAGAGGACACAGCCCGCTAGTGATATATTAAAACAAAGATGTGCTAGAATTAGGGATGTTGGTGTGTGGCCGTTTACATGATTAAGTGATAAGCCTGGGTTTATCAGTTAATCCTAATAACTACACGCAAGCCCCCAGAGGCAGCAAGGGAGGGGGAGGCAGGATCTGGTGCCCGTGGGGAGCTGATTTTTCTGCCGCCTCCCCCACCTCGGTGCTGCTGCCTCTGATAGGCAGCAGCACAGGGCTTAAAGGGGGCAGGCAGGAGCCATTACAAGTGGGAAGCCAGGTCCCTGTGAGCACCAGCTCCCGCGTCCCCTCTCCCACATGTAAACCTCTAAAAAATCCAGCGGTTACACAATGAAACATATACTTATTAATATTAATAACAGAGATGTTAACTAACTAAACGTTTTAGTAATTTACTGTTCATCATTCATACTTTTCACCACCAGTGGTTATGTACTGGGTTTGTTTTTACACTTTACTACCCCAAATTAAAAAACAAAGTTAGAAAACCAAAAAAGTGCCACCGTGGCTTAACAACCAATTAAAAGAAGCAGTTAGAGATTTTAAAAGGGTCATTTAAAAAGTGGAATTTAAATCCTAGTGAGGAAGATAGAAAGGAGCATAAACTCTGTAAAATTAAGTGTAAAAATATAATAAGAAAATATAATAAGAAAAGCCAAAAGGAGTTTGAAAAACAGCTAGCCAAAAACTCAAAAGTATAGCAAAATGTGGTTTTTTTTAAGTACATCAGAAGCAGGAAGCCGGCTAAACAATCACTGGGGCCCATGGACAATCGAGATGCCAAAGGAGCACTCAAAAACGATAAGGCCATTGTGGAGAACCTAAATGAATTCTTGGCTTCGGTCTTCACGGCTGAGGATGCTGGGGAGATTCCCAAACCTGAGCTATTCTTTTTTGGCGACAAATCTGAGGAATTGTCCCAGACTGAGGCATCATTAGAGGTTTTGGAACAAACTGATAAACTTAACAGTAACAAGTCACCAGGTTGCCCTTTGCCCAAGAGTTCTGAAAAAACTCAAATGGGAAATTGCTGAAAGACTAATTATGGTTTGCAACCTATCCTTTAAATCAGCTTCTGTACCTAATGACGGGAAGATAGCTAATGTGACACCATTATGTAAAAAGGGCTGTAGAGGTGATCCTGGCACTTACAGACCAGTAAATCTAACAACAATACTGGACAAATTAGTTGAAACTATAGTAAAGAACAAAATTGTCAGACACATAGATGAACATAATTTGTTGGGGAAAACTCAACATGGTTTCTATAAAGGAAAATCATGCCTTACTAATCTACTAGAGTTCTTTGAGGGGGTCAACAAATATGTAAGCAAGGCGGATTCAGTAGATAAAGTATAGTTAGATTTCCAGAAAGCCCTTGATAAGGTCCCTCATCAAAGGCTCTTAAGTAAAGTAAGTTGTCATGGGATAAGAGGGAAGGTCCTCTCATGGATTGGTAACTGGTTAAAAGACAGGAAACAAAGGGTAGGAATAAATGCTCAGTTTTCAGACTGGAGAGAGGTAACTAGTGGTGTCCCCCAAGGGTCCGCACTGGAACCAATCCTATTCAACCTGTTTGTTAATGATCTGGACAAAGGGGTAAACAGTGAGGTGGCAAAATTTGCAGATGATACTAAACTGCTCAAGACAGTTAAGACCAAAGCAGACTGTGAAGAGCTTCAAAAAGATCTCACCAAACTAAGTGATTGGGCAACAAAATGGCAAATGAAATTTAATGCTGATAAAGGTAAAGTAATGCACGTTGGAAAAAATAATCCCAACTATACATACAATATGATGGGACTAATTTAGCTACCATTACTCAGGACAGAGATCTTGGAGTCATTGTGGATAGTTCTCTGAAAACACCCACTCAATGTGCAGTGACGGTCAAAAAAGCAAACAGAAAGTTAGGAATCATTAAGAAAGGGATAGAGAATAAGACAGAGAATATCTTATTGCCTCTATATAAATCCATGGTACATTCACATCTTGAATACTGCGTACAGATGTGGTTGCCTCATCTCAAGAAAGATATATTGGCATTGGAAAAGGTTCAGAAAAGGGCAACAAAAATGATTAGGGTTTGGAATGCGTGCCATATGATGAGAGATTAAAAAGACGGTGACTTTTCATCTTTGAAAAGAGGGGACTAAGAGAGGATATGATAGAAGTCTGTAAAATCATGACTGGTGTGGAAAAAGTGAATAAGGAAAAGTTATTCACTTGTTCCCATAAGAACTAGCAGTTATCAAATGAAATTAATAGGTAGCAGATTTAAAACAAACAAAAGGAAGTTTTTCTTCAGACAATACACAGTCAACCTGTAGAACTCCTTGCCAGAGGATGTTGTGAAGACCAGGACTTTAACATGGTTTAAAAAGAACTAGGTAAATTCATGGAGGTTAGGGACATCAATGGCTATTATCCAGGATGGGTAGGAATGGCGTCCCTAGCCTCTGTTTGTCAGAGGCTGGAAATGGATGACAGGAGAGGGATCACGTGATGATTACCTGTTCTGTTCACTCCCTCTGGGGCATCTGCCATTGGCCACTGTTGGCAGACAGGATACTATGCTAGATGGACCTTTGGTCTGACCCAGTATGGCCATTCCTATGTCCTCTTAGTAAGACACTATTACCCCTATTTAAAATTTTGTAAATTAAACACACTGCAGTGGAATCAGTATGCTCAGAATATCTGCCCCGTCCCATCCCAGAAGCAAAGTACAAATATTTCTAGAAAATGCCTTTAAAACAAGTTTGGTTGCAAGTGCTGGTATCTCCCTTCCTTGGCCATGGCTTTAAGAGAGCAGATTTGTACTTTAAATGGATATACAAACAACAGATTTCCCAGAAAGTCACTTCTTTCTCTCTGTGGGCACACAGCAGGTTTATGAAAGATGAAAGGACATTTCTGTGAAGACACCTTCTTAAAATATTAACACATCATCAGTGTTTCCAACTCTTGTGATTTTATCATGAGCACCACAATATTTTGTTAATTTTCTTAAAGCCCCAGTGCTGAAGTAACGTAATTAACTGATTATCACAGCTTTCATTTAAAAAATAGTAAGTTTCTAGCTTTCTTGGGAGAGAGAAATGCAGGAAAATATCACCTGAGTTCACCCTAACGGCTCAGAAATCAAAGGATGAAAACCCCAACTTTTTTATAAGTTTAAAATCTCATAAAAAACTCATTTTGGCAACTTGAGGGCTGATTTATAATTCTGGAATGCTCCAAGTTGGTAGTTCTGTATTATAGTCAAATTCTGAGCAAATACATCTAATGGGTACATACGCACATTATTTTGTAGGCAAAACTTCAGCATATGCACCTTTAAAAACTGGATGCAAAACATTAAAACTGCTTTTTAAATTAGTGTTATTGTAAATTGACAGGGGATACAGTTCTGGGTAACATGGGTATACTGGGGGAAACACATCAGTGAATACTCATTTTTTAGTTTTGGGGGGAAGGCTATGAACATTTTTTGTGACTGTGAATATGGAATAGCTTAAACGACAGATTTCAATCCCCCAGTTACCAGATCTGTGGACAGGGAGAGAAAGTTAGCAATAAATAAAGTTAGTTCTTATTAAAAAGGAATTACAAATCTAACGGGCTAGTAGTATCCTCCAGAAACCTTAGGTTTATCATACAGGACACCTACTTCCAAAATCATCAGAATACTGTTCATTGAGTAAGATTTTGTGGTCCAGAATTCATTGTACTAGCATCAGTGGTGTCATTTTGCCAAGTTAAATAAAAGTTACCTAAACGACCTTCTGTAGAGATTTAAAAAAAATTGTCTTAACTATGTAATAAAAAGATTGGACAATGGATTAACTTTCCAATATTTATAACTGTCCCAATCTTGCAATGGAAACTACAAGAACTTTGGTAAATGGATAGACAAGTTGCCTGGTAGTTTCTTGTATCCATTACTGAAAGGAAGGCTAGTTATACACTGGGAAATGACATCGTGTTATAACATGTTAACTGACATATTAAATACTTATTAGCACTCACTATAAACAGAGACTGTTACATATGAAATCATGTTAGCTGTCTGTAGTCAGGCTTCCAGATCCACGGTAACAAAATATTCAATATCTCATTAACAGATGTTATAACAGGATGCCATTTCCCAGAGTAGATGAGCCCCCAAAGACTTTTGTTTCCTCCCTGTCTAGCAACACACACTAGGGTAATAATATCTTTCGCTTTCTTATTACTAGAAACTAAATTTAGACATTGAAGAACAGATTATCAACGATATTTAAAACAACAGCTTTCACGTCAAATCCTTATGCACTTGTAACTTCAATTGAAATCTACAGGAGTTTTCTGCAGGACTTAAAAATGGAGTCTCAAAAATGTATTTGAGAGATGTGGTATTTTTGACCTGCAGCAAAATCTTTGAAAAAGGTACTTTTACCAAACTGTAGCAAGACTCTGTGCATGCACCTCTACTCATGCCAGTGGTTCCAACAAGTATTGTTGCAGGGAAATTTTGGATCTCTATTCGTAGGTGTTTACTCTAGGCACCCACGAGAAAAAATGGTGGGTGCAGAACACCACTGGCAGCCAGCTCCTCTCCCTCCCTCCAGTGCCAGCAACCCCACTGCTCTGCTCTTCTTCCTTCTCCCCATGCCTCCCACCTGCCAGCAACCCCACCAATCAGTGCCTCACCCCTCCTAAGGTCTCTCGCCCATCACGGAGCAGCTGTTTCATAGCACACAGGAAGTGCTAGGGGAAAGGAGATGGGGACAGTACTGGGCAGGAAGAGGCGGGGCAGGAGTGGAGCAGGGCTGAGAAGTGGTGGAGTGGGGGTGGGGTCTAAGGCATGGCCAGGGAGTTGAGCACCTCCCAACACATTAGACACCTCTGTCTGTACTACAGGTCGTCCTCACTATAAGTCTAAGATACGTTAAAAAAAAAAAAAAAAAACCACCTTGGACTTACAGCGAAACAACTTAAAGCAGGGAATTTTTTCCCCACAGCTGACTTCCATTTGTACAATTTTTTTTCCTGTGACTTAAGAGCAGGGAATAGGAGGACTTATAATGCATCAGTTCCTACAAGAGTCAATGACGTCAGTGAGGAATGGATGTATAGCGGGGCGACTTGCAGCGGGGACGCTCTGTACAGCTTATGGAGCTGTTTGCTCTCAAGGATAACTGCAAAATTAAACAGAAAAGATTTGACTAGACACTATCTACTGTTACAACTTGTGTAAAAGAAAAGAAAATTTGAAAAAAGCTGTTTTATAAACAGTTATCACAACAACTCCCAATCCTTTACAAACATTAACCTAAACACGGGTTAACCACCAAGCTATGACTAGAATAGGTGCAGAAAGAGGCTGTCAGACTTTCAAAGGTATTTAGGTGCCTAAAGATGCAAACAGATGCCTCATGGGATTTTTTAAAAGTGCCTAAGTAATTAGGACTTAACCATTTTATCTGCTTTTGAAAATCCCACTAGGCTCCTTTCCATATCTACCAATGCCTAAATACCTTTAGAAATCATGGTCTGACTTGTCTAAAATTTTTCAGCAACTCAGTGGCAGAGCTGGAAAATCAATCCGACCGCCTTCACTCTAAGGCAGTGGTTCCCAAACGGTGGGTAGCAACCCATTTGGGGTCATGCCATTAGAAGACAGGGTTGCAGCGACCCCTAGAGTGCAGAGGATGGCATTTTGCTTCACATAACACAGCCTCGCATGTACAGTCCATATGTGGTCATAATGCACGAAAGATGCCATTTTGCTCTGAACAATGGCATCCTACCTACAGCATGACCTCCTGTGCCCCATACATACAGGAGCACATTGGTGGGAGGATGTCATTGTGTGGAGCAAAATGACATATCATGTGTGTGAGGTCACACTGAGCAGAGCACTCTACTTTCTCTCTGAAATGGCATCCTCCATGCTCTCTGGAATCCTAGGAGGAAATAATTCGTTACAACAGGCTCATGTCAGCAAAAAACTTTGGAGTTGCTGCTCTAAGGACTAGTCTACACTGGAAGCATTTGATGGCATAGCTATGTTATTTGCAGGGGTGATCTTTTACATTTTTATACCTGCAGAAGCCCTAATGTAGACCCATGCATATTGGTAGAAAATGTGCTTTCACCACCATGGCTTATTTCATTTGGGGCTATAACAGTATGTCGTACTGCAACTGGAGTACCCTTCCTCATAGGGTGGGTGACAGGGATGTTAACAGGTAACTGGTAACCGTACCAGTAACCGGCTAACCAGCAGCCAGATTGGGCTGGAGCAGCCTCTGACCTGGCCTGAGAAGCTCCCGCCCATGGCATGGCACGCCCTGGTGCAGCCAGCCTTGCCCAGCGCTGTCGGAACAGCCTAAAATATGGCAGGCCCCAGCCGGGCTAGAGCAGTCCCCCACTTGTGCCACGCTGCAGACAGGGAGCTGACTCCAGTCTGGCCGGCCTGTGGGATCCCGGTTAACTGGTCAAATGGAATGTTAATGTCCATGCAAGCTCCCTGAACCAGTAATATCTTTGGGGATGGTTTATTATAAAACACTGCACAACAGGTTAAAACATACATCCTACATACATTTACTATTTTTCTCACCCCAGTGTAAACAGTAAATTATATCTAGGTCCCTACCAAATTTCATGGCCATAAAAAGCACACCATGGACTAGGGATGTTAAAATGCGGTTAACTAACTAGTTGAGTAGTCGATGGAATTTCCATCGACTACTCGACTCGTCAATAGGCACTTCTGCATTCCTCCTTTGAATGTACAAGAGCCTGCACTGGGAAGTCCTGCTGACTCCGGGCTGCATGCAGGTGCCTGCTTTGATATGTACAAGAGTCCTCAGCATGGGCTCTTGTGCATTTCAAAGCTATGGAGCCTGGGATCAGCGGGAGACAGAGTCCTCCATTGACTCCGGTTCCAAGTGGCATTTCAGCGGAATCCGGAGTTAGCTGGGGAGTCCCCAGCTGACCCCAGGTTCTGGGGAAATGCTGCATGGAGCCCGGGATCAGCTGGGGAGTCCACAGCAGATCCTAGGCTCCACAGCTGCCCCTTTGAAACACACAGAGGCAGCATTTCAAAGAGGCAGCCGCTGCACAGCTGATCCCCAGCTCAGCTGTGCGATACTGCTGCTTTGAAGTACCCCTTCTCCCCCCTTTGCTGCCTCTATGAAACAGAGGCAGCAAGGGGGAAGGGAATCTACTAGTTGCCAGACTATCCGATAAGCAAATGCTTATCAGATAGTCGACTAGTCTTTAACATCCCTACCATGGACCATGAAATCTGAACTTTTGTGTACTTTTACTCTTTACTGTACAGATTTTTACAAGGCAGAGCACCAATTCTCAAGCTGGAGGACCTGACCCAAGAGGGGTTTCAAAGTTATTTCAGGAGGATTGCGGCAGCGTTCTCTCTAATTTTTTGCCATCCATGAGCGGACTGAATTTGGTATGTGCACCAATATTGAGACAGTGTGTGGATATGCACCACTAATACAACCAAAAAACTTAAAAATATATTTTTTAAAGTTCATAGGTATAGAAGAAAAACAAGGAATAATTAACAAGATACACAGCTTAAGATATTTAATATGAAATCAAATAAAAATAAAACTAATACTGCCCTGGTAGTACCTGTATTCTATTATCCTTTCTAACAACTCAAGCTAGTAAACAAACCAAAATGTGGTATACTCAAAACCGCTATAGAAAGAAAGGCATGGTCATTAAGTAAAAGCATAAAAATATGCACCAGAGGCCCAATTTAAACAACCTACTCTTCCTACTATATATAGACCACTAAATCCTCAAGAACAGCTTATCTCGAAAAAAATGAAGCATCTGACAGAACACTACCATGGGATGGACTTCTGCAGTTCCCAAAACTATCGCTGTTGCTTGCACACATAGCTCAGCTTTAAGATCCTAAACAAATCGGAGTCAACTAGAAACAGTCATGCTCTCATTGCAAATATTAATACAACATTTTCTGATACTGGACGGAGAGCAAAGGACAGTCACTCAGGCGTATACAATTTCTCAGGGATATCAACTCAATTTAATACTTCACACATAGAAAACAGAGAGCAAACAAAACTGCAAACAAACAAATGACAACCCTGAATATACAAGGAGAAGTAAAACAAGTGCAACTGAGCCCTGTAGAAAAAGGCAAAGTGTTTCTGGTTTCACACTGTGTGTCACCAACTTAAATAACCAGAGTGGGATCATTAAGTTTTTATACCCTTTTAAAGAAACAGAGCACCTTAACACATGACTTTGGAGTTTGCAGCTAAGGTCTTCATCCTACAAAGCATAAGACTAAACCTAGTTCTTATTACTGTTCTTATACTGAAGTACTCTGAAGAGCCAGAACTACATTGGCCTTAATGGTTTTCAGTATTTGTCCCCAAACAAATTCAAAAACCTAATGGGAATCTCGTGTCTGGAATACAAGTGATTTCTATTAAGTTTTAGAAACCCTTTGGGAAGAGGCATCTCTCCAGACCAGTGCCACTGCAGTCCCTCAGCTGGGGCTCAGACATGACTGGTTAAAAATACAAAAGTGGATTCCTTTTAAAAAAAACAAGCCACAGTTACTGCAGGTATTCTCCAGCTAGAACTTGTCTTTCTCCTCCCAGCCCCCTCAGCCCAGCTGGGGCTGAAAGGGAGCCAGACTTTCTTCTGCATGCTGCCCACACAGCTGGAGGACCAGGGACTTTCAGTATCTCCCAGCCCCTAGGCAGCTCAGCTTGGGCTGAAATGGAGTTGGACACTTTGTCTGCCAGCTGCTAAGGCAGCAGCAGGCACTTCCCCTGGCTGTTGCAGGCAGCCCGGATGGAAGGGGGATGCCCCAAATTTAGTCCCCAGTCCCACCTGACCCCATTGATCCTTACCCACCCATGTATTCTGCCTAGCCTGTCTCACCTTCCACATCTTCTTCAGGGTCCATGAGGCACCAAACTGGTAGAAGCACAGCCATGCCTGCGTGGACTCTGCTAATTAGATGCACAGCTTTTCATTTCCTTGTGTGCAGGTGCACAAGCACACACCTTACAGGAAACCATGGACTGCAATATTGCCACCCTTACTTCTGTGCTGTCACCAGAGCTGGGGTGGGGGGAGAGAGCAACCAATGTTGGATGAGCGCCCAAGTCCAAAGGCAATGACCTGCTAGCAGCAGTGCAGAAGTAAGGGTAGCAATACCATACTACCCATACATGTCACACTTACTTCTGTGTGTTGCTTTCAGAGCTGGATGGCTAGAGAGTGACAGCTGCTGACTGAGGGCCCAGCTCTGCAAGCAGCACTGCTGAAAAAAGGGTGGCAATATCATACCAAGCCATGCTTACTTCTACACTGCTGCTGGCAGAGGTTCTGCCTGCAGAGCTGGGCTCCTAGCCAGCAGTCGCCACTCTCCAGTTGTCCACTTCTGAAGGCAAACCGCCACCAGCAGCAGCACAGAAGTAAGGGTAGTAGTATCACAACCCCTCCCCCATGCACACACATAAGAAGCTTGTGACACACCCATCACTGCTTTTTTGGGTCTAGACCTCTGCAATTCCAACATTGAGAAATTTCAGATTTAAATATTTGACATCATGAAAATTATTTTTAGTATCGTATGACTGTGAAATTAACCAAAATGGACCATGGATTTGGGAGGGCTCCATTTATATCACCTGTTATCTCCATCCAACACCACCCCAAATATCACACACTGGCACCTTTGACCATGACCAGACTGTCTGGCAGTCCTCCTCTGTCCTTATACCTGGACAGCCACATCAGCCCTTCTTACTGTAACTCTGCCTTTACCAGCAAGTGCCCCCACAGCCTGTCAGATGGGAGATCATCTTTACCAGGTAGTATCCCCTGCCCTTCCTGGCTCTCTCCTGACTCTTCTGGGTCTAGTTCTGTGGTCCTGGATATCTTTGCCGGTACGCTTCTCTGCTGCTCTCCTACCTTCAGCCCTCTCCGGCCCTTGGCTCTCCCTGCCTTCAGCTTTCTCCCAGGTACCACATATGTAATCTTCGGTAGCTCTCATTTGTCCTAACTGCCTCTCAGGTATCTCTGATTCATGAGCTCTCCGCCAACTTCCTCGGTCCTCTCCCTGTCTCTGATTTTACTTGCACTATACAGTCCTCAGGTGCTGCCACATACTTATCATTGGCCAAACAGGGCACTGGACCTATTGCCTTCACATTGGCCAACCCCTGACACCCCGGTGACATAGCAAAAGCACACTTGCTGGCAGAGGACAGTTCAGAACTTTGGGAGGCCCCAAACTTCAGGGAGACATGTAGCCTGGGTGGGATGGAGGCTGGCACCAATGCTAGTACAAACCCCACCCTGCTCCACCTCACTGGCTCCTGGCGTCACTCGGAGAGGAGGGGGCAGAGGCTGATGTACTTTAGGTCAAATTACCATGGGGTCTACACCACAGGGGGGACACAGAAGAAATTCTCCTGTTGACTTACCTTACTCTTCTCATCGGGGATACAGTATTGGGGTTGATGGGCGACTAATCTGCAGTCGATTTGGCGACTCTTCACTAGACCTGCTAAACTGACTGCCAGAGCATTGATCCCGGCCATAGTATGGATGTAGCCTTAGTTAGGTCTTGGAAGACACAGATGGCTAAGGAGGCATTACTGCCTCGTTTGGAGAGGAGGAAGAGATATTAGTATGGGGTGTAATCTCCTCCTCTACTCCAACTTCTATTCCTCCAGGTCTCTTCAGGAGGATCTGAGGCTCTAGACAGAGACGGTGCTGAGGGCAAATTCCTCATAGTCTTTTGGAGTGTAATACTAGATACACCTGGAGTTATGGTGCCTGTAGGCTGCCCAGGGATCCCAACAGGACCACTGGAGAGATGAAAGCTCCATCAAGAATAAAAGAAGATCAAAGCCGAATCTGCCATTAACTGATGACTCATGGTCATACAGTGCCCTGGGGTAGTGGGACAGAACAGGCTCTACGTACTAAAACCTATAAAAAGATGAGTGCAAAACTATAGGGTTGGTCTGTTGGTTTTATAATCTTCCTCCAGGAGCACTGGTGTACATTGTCATGAGCTGGCTCGTCTCCTCGTGTCTAGACCACCTTTACAGTGTCAATCCCCAATGTGTGTGGGGGGGAGGGGGGAGGAGGGGTTGACAGGGCATCTGCCCTGCACTGGCCCTTTAAGGGCAAAACCCAGCCCTGAGTGAGGGCTGAGAACAAAGCCCCAGCTGAGGCGGTTATTGCTAATTAGGTCCCGGCTGGGGGTTATATAAAGAAGGGCTCCTAGAGGGACAGGAAAGGACTTCTTCTTGCAGGAGAGACCTGGCTGCCTGGGAAGCAGGAGGCTTCCTGGAAGTACAGCAGGGCTGGGGAAAGGCAGGCAGAGCTGGGGAAGCTCTAGTCAAGTGAGCTTCTAGGCTGCAAGGCCTGAAGCAAGGCCTGAGGGCACTAGGGCTGCAGGAAGGCAGCCAGGAGGTCCACACCCCCTTGCCAGTGATGAATGGCCATGTCAGACTGCAGTTTGCCCCTGAGGCAGGGGCTAGATGAAGACTGGCGATGGGTCACTGAGGCAAGGAGGGGAACGGTGTGTTCCATAGGAGGGACCCCTGGGTGCAGGGGAACTGGGTGTTCCCTGGCAGGGGAGGACCCAGGAGTGAAGAGACTGATAACCCCTCCCCTCCCCGGGATGGGGTCAAGAGACACTAGAGTGGGTACTGACGGAGGTAGTGGCCTGAAGAGGACACCACAGTCCAAGAATGACACAGGTCCAGACTGGAGAGTGAAGTGAGGACACGGGGAGATACCAGGCAGAGGGAGGCGTCCAGCGAGCAGACAAGAGCTAATTCCCAGTGCTTCCGGCAGGAGGCATGGTGACAGTGAAGGCAGAGTATAGCAAAACATTTTTTTTTAACTGGGAGACAAAAAAAGGAAAGAAAATTCTATGACACTAAGAAGAAAATTACTAAAATTAGCTAAGTATGAATGTCTAGAGCAAAAGTAACCATGAACAGACTGATTGCTGCTCCCTCTCTAGCGGGAGCATGGGGGGCATCTAAGAGGTAACTGAATGTGTCCATGCAGCACTAATTAGCCTGGAGACAGAGCACAAGGTGGAGAGAGAAAACATGTGGGCTAAATGGACACTTTTACCAAAGATCCTTGACCTGAAGCTCAAGGACGCACATACACTTACAGTGGAGCGCCCATACGGGCCCTACTCGAACTAGAAAGAAATACTATTTCAGTTTAACAAATAGACAAAGCTGGCTACGGATACAATTTTTACATCCTCTTTAATAAACCACTGTCTAGTGCAACTACAGAAGGAATAACAGGGACCTCACTTTGAAACGGCACACCCCATCCGATTTAACCCTTGTTGCTGTTATTTAAACTTTCTTTCTTCCTTTCACGGAGTCATGCATTTTCTCCTTAGCAATGTCTATTTTTATGCCATTGGTCACTGAACTCCTTTTGCACCGATAGCACCATAAAAACTATTTTCAATATTAATTTAAAACAAAATAGGGATCCCAATTAATATTTGTGTTACATCACTATCCTAACTTGTTAATACAGTATATTTGAAACATACAGTATTTAGGCTAACAGCACTATAAGAATCACTGCTGTATGCAAAATTAGGAGATTTTATCACTAATGAAGTTAATAAGCAGAGGTTTTATAGGCAACCACACTATTTCATAGGTTATCTGAGAATATTTACTTTTGCTTCTCGTATTTTCCATCTTAAAAATTAATGAATTAAGAAATCCTCAGAGGGAATATCTGGGACATGTGCATTTATCACAAATGTTTCTGACTTCAGCAGTTGACAATTCTTACTGTGTTAGATTATTATTGTCAAAAAGAGGTACCAAAAGAAATATTAAATTCTAAAATGAACTATAGTCAAGATAAAAATCTGCCTTAGGAATACTTCTAGAAAATTCAATATAAAAATACATTTACTTTCACTTTTATGCCCTTCACAAAAATTAGGAATACACAGACTGGATGCTAATGGTTGCAGTTTTATTACACAAGTTAATTCTGTAGTAAAACATGCTGAAAAACCACAGTATGTTACTTTTATACGCCCATGAATGTGAATAGTTTTAGGCATTGCTGTGTAGTAAGCAGAAGTCATCACTAATGTTGCAAACCTGATTAGCAATTACTTTTATGCAGCAGAACATGAGATCTTGAAAACTTTGAAATCCAAATGCTTTCTAAATCAACACTTTTTGCAGAATTGAAATCTTGGTTTGCATAGCAGATGTTGCCACACACAGAGAAGAGCTATTTCCATGTTTAACAAAGAAAGAGGATGCACTGAGGCTTTGAAATGCGGAAAAAGAATACCACCATAAGAAGCTCTAGGGGGCAAGGAAACAATCTGCATCCCATAACATTTTATGATACAAAATGAGATGCAGGCAATGTAATTTCGTTTACGTGATTCAGTTACAAGCGGTGCAAATGTTATCTTGCCGGTTATGCTTTAAAACAAAAGACTTGAATCTACTTGTTTAGCAACCAGTGCAATAGGCATGGAAAAAATCATGACACAACCTGCCTGCAGTAGAACGAACAGGTACCACTGGTGACCTTGTTGATATATTTTGAAATCATCTCAATGGGTGAAATTTACCCCATTATAGTGGATGTAGTCAAGGAACAGATTAAACCCCACTTAAACCTTATATATTTTTTACCCCCCCGCTTTTCTTGTTTCCCCCCCAATTTTCCCTTCTTCCACCCTCCCTCCAGTCTCCCCTATTTATTTTGGTCCTAGACATCCAACACTCTGGTCATCTGAAGAAGTGAGCTGTGCCCACAAAAGCTCATGATACCATCTACATGTTTTGTTAGTCTATAAAGTGCTACCAGACTATTTGTTGTTTTTTCAGTTAAATCTTTAAAACATTGTAAATAGTTCATAGGCATAGGGCCCTGTATAGGTAGATCCCTGCACTGGAGTGAGTTTTACCCAGCATAAATATTGCCAGCCCCAAGTGTTTGCAAATCTCGTGTCAGGCCCCCCAGATGTCACAAGCTTAGCTTAAAAGCATGAGATCTTTAACAACAACAAGATTTTGCTTCTTTTTATTTGATTTTGCTTCTTTTCTTTTTCTGGTTTTCTATAGTTGGCAAAATAGAGAGGTTATTGTGGAATAAATTGGGGGTGTGAATTTAAAGCACTATAGCTATTCCAAATTATTTCATTCTGCAACAGCCATTCAAGTCCATTTCCCCCTGCAGAAAAACCTAGATACTTGGGTCATATTTTCAAGCTTTTCTTTATAACAGAGAAGACTAAAAACTTATTTTTCCCCCTTTCTCCCCCTCAAATGAAAGCTGACATTCTCATGTAATCAGTACTTTTCACTGTTGGGGCTTTAAAGACATCATCAGTTATTGTAAGACACTCAATAAAATCACAAGTTGGCAATACTGACACACACGAACATATGTTAGTGATATGTGGCTGCAACTGTATTGGATTCTATCAACACAAGCAAAATTCTAGATGGAGTGCTTTTAATAATACAATTTGCAAAATTGTATCCATTCTCTCATATAGGGTAATTGGAGTTTTCGCCATGTAAATGAGATATACTTTTTTCCTCCGTTATCATCAACATTAATGTGGCAAGAGCAGTGAAGCATTTTGTGCATGGGCTGGTAAAGTTTCATAACAGCTTTGCAAGGCTTGCAGTAGCTTTCTTTTAAACTTCTCTATAACAATCAAAATGATCATAAAGCATTTTAAAAACACCGAATTACTCAGCTTCCTAATGCTTCTGATAGGCAGGCAGTATTATATTGAAGATGAGGAAACTCAGGCAGAGACAAATTAAGTGACCTGCCCCGGGAGAGATGAAGTCCAGTCCCTGAAAGAGCCAGGAACAGCTGTCCGTTAACCACTTTCCTCCAAACATGGAACTATTTCTCTAAGGAAAACTTTTCTTTTGTAGTCGTTCTTTACATTTCTGCAAGCAATTGTAATCTGGAACTCCGAGCAATGTTGCTACTAGCCCGTCATTAAGGCCATGATATTATGCTAATTAAAATCAACGGCAACAGCCCCACTGGCTTTAATTAGTGCAGGATCAGGGCCCAAGCCACATTTTGTTCACCTCAATGTGCTAGCAGTTGTTTAGCTGAAAGTGTTGTTTCCTCTGTGAAATATGCACAATTTTTTTTCTGTGTTTATACAGTTTGGTGCTGGTCCTTGACTAGAATAATACAAATAATAATTATTAAATTACAAAATGAGTTGAAGTTGGATTTTCAGTTTTGTTCATTATGGTCAAAACTGAGGGTTTTTTTTTACAAAATTTTTCACGTTCCGCACATCTTCAGCACCAAAAAGCAACACATCTAAGCAAAAGTTACTTGAAGTCTCCAGACCGACTCACAAAACAAAGGCAGTGATTCACAAATATTTTCATATCTAGAAAAACCAAGGCTGGCTTGCTTGCTATTGCTGTTGATACATTACATACAGTAAACACCACCAGTGTTGTTCACGCATTTTAGCGCAAATGATTAGTACTAGAAGTTACTTATTTATTATTCTCATCTTTGAAAAGTTTGAGTCATCTAATCACGGAACAAAAACCAAAACCATGTGACTTAAGTGACTAGCCACACACTATGAAAAACAAGCTCACAAAACAACCAACATGCTAATATTTTCACACAAACTATTAACCAAATAACAACAAATAGGCCCACAGATAGGATGTTTCCGAACCAACCTTCAGAAGAAAGGGCTAAATTGTCAAGAAACATTTGCAAATAAATATTCACTGAGCTCTAGAAGTCACTTCAGTTCTTGCTCATTCATTAACAGAAAGGTTCTACTGTCACTGTTTGCACCAGACCTTACCTTGTAAGCTGGGAAGTACACTTAACAACTGCTGACTTCCCAGCAAAGTTTAAGGGCCATACATCTTCATGCTGAGCACCTTGCAGGATTGGGTCCATTCTTAAACTTCCAGGAACTAAAAGTTAAATGGTTCAGGGAAATCTGCCTCATAATATGGCTATTATACTAAATGTCTGTTCAAAAGTGGCATTTGTCAAAAAATGCCCATTGCAAGGGGAGCAGATATTGGCTCTCCTAGCAGCTGCTGCGATCATACATGGACATGAATCTAATGCCTTATGCTTTTCAGGAGCATTCTCCACAAAAGAGAGTGGGGGCGGTAGGGTATTACAAATTCATCTGAAATCCCTTCTCCACCGTGACAAAGTTTCTCAGATTACATGCATTCATTTTTTCCTGGTGAAGTGATCAATGTGCAGCTCCTAATTCCGATGAACTACTCTGATTTTCTCTGCAATGTGAGATCCTCTTTGTATTCCAAATCATCCTGACCACAGTGAAATTCTCACCAGTAGAGGTACTGGTGTTTTTGCTATAATAATTCCAAGGCCGTACACCCTGCACAGTTGTTGTCAAGGATAGCGCCAAACACAAAGTAGGAAAATAAGCATCTGTGTAGCCAGTTTGTACACCAATGTGACATGATAGTTAGGGGTGTTAAAATGTATGTTTCAGGTAAACATGTGACCGCTGATAAATTCAGCAGTTACACATATACATGCTGGTGGGGTGAAGGTGGCTCCAGTGGAGCCAGTACATGGAGCTGGCTTGTCCCCTCTTCCCCACACCGGCGCAGCTACCTCTGTATCAGAGACAGCAGTGCGGGGAGAGGGGAAGTGGGCTTGGGGGCTTAAAAGCCAGCTCCCACCTTTCCCCCTTCCCCCACTTCTGCCTCTGAATAGGCTGTGTCTAACCATGAAGGTTAACTGATGAGCTGATTTACATATGTACACTATCACATCCCTAATAATAGTCAACAGTAGATCTGATAATCGTGGTATATACACAAATCTATACAAGATGGTGGTATATACAGAAATCTATACAAAAACACGAGCGCTACATCATCACTTTGCCCTTGTCCTTTGATAAATAACTACAGCCATTCCAGAGCATGCATGAGTCACAGATCTGCCTTCTAGTTATTCTCCAGTCTGAGGAGATCTGCCATTTGTATCATCAGACCTCAGTGAACCTAGGTTTGTTTAGCCACACTCAGCTCATTCAAGTCAACTGTTTAGAAGTCATGTAACCCCATTGGAATTTAACATGTCATCCTACTTGGGGCATGTGTCACTCAATTTTCAGCTCCAAGTCGGATGATAAAAATGCAGTTCCACAGTCTTTGGGAGGACAACTGCAGCATGATACAAACAAAATTCTGCCTTAGCATGATCGCCCACCAGCTAACCAGATGTCAAAATTACTCCGTGGGGAAAATACAAATTTGCCTTATTTTTTCCATTTGAAATTAACCATGGTAATTCACTATTTACTGCATAAGCAAACAATCCAAACAGACAGGGCAGAGGGAAGACTATTATGAGGACCTGATTGCAACTTCCTGGATTTATCCCAGTGGTCCTCAAACTGTGACACCATGTACTACCAATGATTACAGAGCGTTGCTGATGGTCCATGTACAGTCAGCTGGTCACAAAGTCCTGGCCCTTCCTTGTTTCCAGCTGCTAAATCGCATTAAGAGAAACTCAAAATGCAATTTACCCTTAATATTACTCTTCCATGGACACTGGCTTGTCAAGATGATTAGGCTAACTCTTTAAACCCAAAGGAAGTCTGAACTGGCATCACAGCTTCTACTGTCCAAAGATCTTTTAAAAGCTTCAGGTGGTAGCCAAGTTAGTCTGTACAGGATACACTTAAAAACAATTAGTCTGGTAGCACTTTAAAGACTAACAAAACATGCAGATCTTTTGTTAGGGATGGAGCTGGATTTAGGTCTCAGATTTCCCTACCAAACACAGTCTAAAAATATTTTCTCCATAATTTCCTGCTATTCCAATTCTCTGCCTTTCATGAGGATAGACCACAACCACTGCAGGCATGTAGGCAGGAATTTCGGGTAGGGGTGGGGGAGGAGAAGGGCTGCTATTTTTGTAAATGTGGACCACAATTTTTTAAAATATACAGGAGTTCAAAATAGTTATGCAATGAGTATGCATAAGAGAGGTTAATGAAAAATTTGAGTGGAAACAGTGATTGGTAAAATGATTTTGTTATAACATACTAAAAATGTATATCGTAATAAAGGTTTTATAGAAATTACCTTCTGGGATCTTGCTGTAATATTGTAAAGTGAAAAACAGTATTCCAAAATACTCCAGTCTTTGTCTTCCAAGTTTTTCAGTCAAGGCCCTAATGTGTCTGACTCTTAATTGCTCAGATGCTCCAGTCCCACCCCACTAGCTCTGGGGGCCTTTTTAGCCCTGTAAGGTGCACCTGGGGACCATGCGTTGGTCACATTTTCAGGCGTCTCCCTCCACCCCTCACAGGTCCCGACCCCCATTTTTAATAAAACAAAATGAAAACTCCTGTCCCTGCCCGGGGCAGGCGACAAGCACGTGCCTAATGCCTCGTAGCGCCTGCCACATTAGCGCAGGGAGCGAGCTCTAGCACGGAGCCCACACGCGCCAAAGGCCCCTACTCTTAGCAGGAGAGTGCTGCGGCACAAGCACTTGCACACCCCAGTCACGAGTGGCTCGGCACGGCTCAGAGCAAGTCCGCACATGCCGTGGCTGCCTTTTCCAGTTCACAGCCCCACACTTACCGTAGAAAGGGGTGGGACTTCAGTCTCCGCCCTTTGACTGGCACATAACCCTCGTTCGAACATGCTGACATCATGGCGCCCTTCACCCCCACCAGAGAGGAGCAATTTCTAAGGCCTCTGCAGTGTCCCTAGAGTTGGGGCAACTGGTGCAGGAGGCCGAGGTTCTGGCGAGTGCAGGGCTGGGCACGCTTGGGCTGCGTGGGGGGCAGGTGCTGCTGACCCAGCCTGCAGGAGAGAGGCTGCTCACACGGGAATGGAGGACTATGGGGGGGGTGGGCGCTTGCACCCTTCACACACACCCTGCATATGGGCATGCACTGCACCAGACCCCCACCTTTTTAATTCTAAAAAGAAGCATGCAACTATATTGTAAAGGAAAACTAACGTTCATTTTGTGGTCTTTGTTCACAGGATTTCTCACAAAACCAGTGTTCCCTGTAAGCACTTGGACAGACACCCAGCAGAGATTCAAATGCCGCATGTGTTTCTACTGGTAGTGCACATATGCACATGCCTTAGTAAACACAACAAAATATATTCCACACAAGGAAGAAATTAGTGAGGACACTGCTCACAACCCCTTGATTTTTCCCCGAGAAGACACAGTGACACGAATGCCACATGACATGCCAATCAACTGCTACAATGAAGAATCAGATCTCCAATGTTCAAATGCTATTTCGAGTCCTGCTAGTAAACATATAGCATGATTATCACTGTTGCTGCTTATTGTATGACCAGTTCAAAGGTCCTCTGCCATAGCCAGATAAAACTCAGACTTGAACAATTATGTTAAGTGAACCCTACCTCCCACCTCATTCTTACTAAACTCCAAATGAAACTGATCGTTAGGTTCAGACAATGCAGAGATTGTTGGGATTCTGACAGATTAAAAGGAAAGTTATGGCTTAAAAATGCCATAAAGATGCAGGTTTGCATTAATCACAAAGGCATTTCTGGGTGTAACCATCTTCCTCAAGCAACAGGCAAATATTACCTATAACACATCCTATGACCTTTTCAAACCTCTTCAGTTGCAAAAATAAAGACAATAGACCAGATGATGTGCTCAGTTACATCTGGGTAAATAAGAGGGAGTCATCAGGCTCACTGTATTTTAATACGATTAAAGTCAGTGGGAGTTTGCCTGAATAAAGAACACAGGATATTTTTGAGTAAATTTTGAAATTTCAGCTGTTGGTGAGGAGAGTGACTCCTCCCCCCCTCATTTTTTTACTAGCAAATGCCTTAGCATAGAAGCAGCGATACTGGCATAAAGGCATTTTGTTGTCATAGCTTATTTCACTCACCAAACCAGTATAAACCATTTTTGGCATAAGCTATATGTATCCTAGGAAGGTTTGCTGATATGGTTATACCACTACGCCAGCCAACCCTTTTCTTATGTAGACTAGACCAGTGTTTCTCAACCTTTTTTTATAAAGTACCCCTTTTTCCCCCAAAAAAAAAAAAAATTATAAGTACCCCCAGTACCTACAGTTTTCAGTCATATACAATTTTTTTCTACCGTTGCAACACATTTGTTTGAACAACTTAATCGTAGCCAGGTGAGTGATGAAATTTTTGGGTGTAAAAAGTACAAAAATAAAATGCTGTAAAACTTAAAACAAAAATTCCGTTTTCTCCAAACTTCAGTTGTGTTGACGTACCCCCAGACTTCTCTCGAGTACCCCTAAGGGTACTCATACCACTGGTTAAAAAACACTGGACTAGACCTACTTCAGCCTGACCCCTCCCACAGGAAAATTGGAGGACAGAGGTAAATGGGAGGATATCACCGGAGGGTTCTCAAGAGAAACAGAGGGAGGTCAAGGCATGTGTTTCAAGGCAGTTTTCCCCACCGTGTCATGTCACCAACACTCCAATAGCACACTATGTTGAGAGGCATCTGGCAGTTTGCAGCTCTCCCGCAGACTCTGAAGATCCCCTCCACAGATGAAGCCCACTGGAAAAGTAATACAATCTGGGGATGCCTTCTCTCTCCATCCCAGGGGCTGGCCC
This sequence comes from Pelochelys cantorii, assembly GCA_032595735.1. NCBI lineage: Eukaryota > Metazoa > Chordata > Testudines > Trionychidae > Pelochelys > Pelochelys cantorii. Next base: position 39,714,856 of record CM064329.1, on the reverse strand, counting down.
AAGGGTTTTTGGTGCCCTTCACCATTCAATGCAATGCCACAGGACAATAGAGCATGTAGCTCTCTAGCTACTGAAACCTTTCCTGGTGAGTTACTGCACATGCAATGATATTATAGTAACATAAAACTGGTAAACTTTAATTTATCATTTAACAATCACTTAAAACTATTTAATTAAACTGAAGGCCAGAATTTTATTATTGAACATTACTGCAATCAGAACAGAAAGGAATGTGTATGTTAAGTGGTATTTGTTAACATTAGCCGTTAGGTGTTGGGAAAATCAGAACTTTACTATTACTTTAATTGTAATAATCTACAATAAATACAGTCTTTGTGACAGACCCCCTCCATGCTTTATGAAAGGGACTTATGGACACAAATATGCATAACTCAAAGATGCTTGGGACAAGTTACCTCATGTAACCCATCAATCTTAATGTCATAATCCGCTGGATCTGTCTATCTTATTTTGGTGTGTGTATCATTCTTGTGTGTAAAATTAGATACATGGAGTATGGAATGCTTTGTGGGTTTGGATGTGCAAATGAAAGCCATCAAGGGTGTTACCCTCAATGTCTAGGTGACCAACTGTAAACAGCCTCTTTTGTCCTTTAAGTCTTAGCAGTGAATGATCCTAGGAAGGCATGTGACCTCCCTAACTGGCAGAGCTGGCCAAGTGATTTTCCTATGTAAGGGTGGAATGTAGAAACAGAATTTCTGCTCAAAGGTGGAATCTATAAAACAATGGGAAGCTAGGAGTTTCTTGGTCTTTGATTGGCATGGCACTCCCAAAAAAGTGAACCAGAGATTCCAGGGAGAGAGAACTTCCCTGCTTTGAAGGCTTAGTTGGAACAGTTTTAGAGTGAGTCTGTAAAAAGTTTGTACTGAGGTTCTAGTGTTAGAATTAGCTAAGTGTTTTCTGTTATCTTAAATGTGTAACTTTGCTCTGCGTGGTCTCACTTATAAATCGTACCGCTTGTACTTAATAAAATCACTTGTATTTTCTATCCAGCACAGTGTAAATTACTTGTTACGTGGGGGAGCAATCAACTTGTACATTCCCCCTTTCATTGTTAATGGGGGCTTACCTAAATAATTCATTTGGGGAGTGGTATCCCAGGAAGCAGGGCTGGCCCGAGCCCTTTTGGCGCCCTGGGCCTGGGCGCATGGCGCCGCCCCCGGGCGCACGACACATGCGCAGGCCCGCCCGTGGGGCGCAGGCCCACCCCCACCCCCGGGTGCGCGGGCCCAACCCTGGGGCGCACGGCGCATGCGCGGGCCGGCCACGGCCGCTGGCACGCAGCCCAGGGCCCACCCCCGGGGCGCACAGTGCATGCGCTGCCCAGCCCGACCCGGCCAGCACTGCTGGCACGCGCGCCGGGCCGCGCAGGGCCCTCTGGCCGTGGGGGAAAGGGCGCTGCTGGCCGGCGCTGCGGGGCCGGCGCTGCGGGAGCCGGGCGCGCGGCGCCTGATGACAGCTGTAAGGGACGCCGCACGCCCCTTACAGCTGCCATCAGGCGCCCCCCATCGGTTGGCGCCCCGGGCAGCTGCCCAGCTCGCCCATGCCTCAGTCCGGCCCTGCCAGGAAGCTGGGCCCAAAACTGCATTTCCTTGGACCTGAAGAGTTTCAGTGTCTGTACTGCTCCTCAGGGTGGGGGTGGGAGGCAGTGATCTCCGCTCTGAGCCTTGGCTGTGGGAGACCAGGCAGCTGGCCCAGCAGGACATACTAGTGAGAAGCCTCAAAGAGCAGGAAGGCAAGTGGCAGTGGCTGTGTCAGCACCCCGGGAAGCACCCCCAGGGGGTCTTCTGTGATCTCACCCCCGTCGTAATCTTAAACTGACAATCCTGTTAAAACCTTTTACCAAATTTTTCAAGTCTAACCCAGCACACATTTTTTGTAAGAACAGCATCTTCGGTATCACGACGCATAATACAGCAGAACAACTGTTGCAGGTCGCTGACTAGCCTTCACTAAGCAGCAAGCCTCACTGACTCACTGAATGACCGGCCAAGACTAGGCTACTGAGAATGACTGAACTGCCAGACCCCACGCCCCAGGCAGCAAACCTAGCCAATGCTCTTTTGAAGCTGTGCCATGTATTAACTGTATTTACATACACAGACATACTCCACAATGTGAAAAAAATACAATTTAATGTCTGCCGTGGCAATGATTCAAATATTTTACTTGTAAAATAGTGTAACTTTCATTTATAAGAGATAACATATATTACAGGTTGAACTGTAGTAGGGATGTCAACATGGAGTCGACTACATGATTAACCAATAAGCCTGGTTAATCCTATCGACTACACACTGGGGATGTTAGATGTCGTTTAATTTCATAATTGTGTAACCACACCAAATCTTATCTGTTACACAATTACTCAATGGTCCCCAGGGGTGGGCCCGGCAGCCAGTGAGCTCCTGGCCCCGCTCCAGGGGAGCCCTCTGCCATCCCATGTATCAGAGGCAGCAGTGAGGGATGGCAGGGAGGAGCTGATCCGCAAGGGGAGCCGGTTTAAAAACAGATACAGAGGTAGCAGCGTGGGGCAGCAGCAGCCTCTGTCTGTGGGGGGGCACAAGCTCCCTGAGTACAGGGGCTGCTCTGGCATCCCGCCTAACCCCACTGCTGCCTCTGGGGTGCAGCAAGGGGGAGGGCAGGTGGCTCCGCAGAGCCAGCACATGTGGAGAGCCGGCTTCAAAGCCAGCTTCCTGCAGGTATCAGATCCCACCTGACCCCTTTACCCCCCTCTCTCAAAGGCAGCAGCGCAGGAGTAGGAGGGAGCAGGCAGCTCTGCAGATCCGGTGCTCATGGGGAGCTGGCTTAAAGGCAGCCCCAATCACGCTACCACCACCGCCCAGGCTTCTGCAACCCTGCCGTCTCCCAGGCTGATGTGGCCTGGTCAGACTTCCCCTCTTGGGCTGCTGTGGTCTGAGGCCACACTGCTGGGCAGCAGACAGACCTGATGATGCTTCTCCTAGACTGCTGCGGGCCCTGCTGGTAGCAGACTGGCAGAGTTGCACTGGGCTCTCAGCTGCTGGCTCTCTTGTCCCGGGTCTCACTCATCCAGGAACATACATGTTTATGCCAGACCATGGATGTTGCCGGATGAGAGAATCCCGGATTCGGGAGGTGCAACCTGTATTGGCACAAGGAAATGAGTAGGTAAAACATAAACAACATGCTTATGCTCAGCAGCATTACCCGCACTTCCACTGCCAGCTGGTCTCGGAGAAGACATTTAGGGGTAATTTAGAGCCAAATAACAACACAGAACACTGAGGCTACAGACTGGGGGCTGTAAATAAACTTTACAGGACCATGAGAAACTTGGCCACACCCTCGATAAATGGACGACCAACTAACTAAAATCATGCCGGTCTACGGATGTTGCCAGATCAGAGAGTGATAGACTAGAGAGTTTCAACCTGTAATATATATTTTTAATAGAGAGGGGGAAAAAATCACTTCTGTCTAATTTGGTGCCCCTTGAAGCCTGGCACCTTAGACGCCTGCCTAGTTCGCCCATATGCTCGGCCTGGTCCTGCTCCTTCCTCATCTCTGCAGAGTGCTTGATGCTTGAAACCTTTTCTCCATGACCAATCCACTGGGAGCTTGCCCAAGTAAAGTTGGAAGATTTGGCCTCATGGTTCCAAGAAAAGCTGCAGGTGTCCTGGTTTCTCTGACAGCAAGAGACATGACAACTGCCATGTGTAAAAGGAATTAGAACAAGCATTTGGAATGAGGTGTTTCTTTTAACATTTGTCACTGACTCTGGCTGAAATTCAGATCTCTCTCTGCCTTGGGGGTCTGTCCTGTTCCCATGGAAGTCAGTGTTAAAACGCCCACTCTGATCTCAATAGGTGTAGAATTAGGCCTTTAAGGATGTGATAATTGTCTTGCATGACAAGAGTCCCGATTCCTGCAGCTTTGGACAATGGGGGGAAATCCTTTCCCCTTGTTTTGTAATTGTACACACTGAATGGTGACCCCTTTGAACCACCCATAGCAAAACCAGCACAAACCAAATAAACCCATAACCTAGACATACTGAACAAGATGCTCTTACAAATTAACTATAAAGCTAACTGTAAATTATACACTAGAGACCAACTAGCAGTTATGAATTTACCACTAAGGGCCCAATCGAACTCTCAAAGAAGTGAAAGGAAAGGATTCCTCTAACTTCACTGGGAGTTGCATTGGATCCCAAGTGACCAAACAGTATAAAAAAATTAAAACACATCACAAAATGTACTACTTTTTTTTAAGACAATGCAATGCAATATTCCATGGCATATTAGTAACTATTATGTAGTCTTAAGGCCAAATCCTGGTCCCACCAAAGCTAATGGCAAAACTGCATAGCATGCAGAGGCTGTTTGATATTTAAATCTCTTCTGATTACTAATAAGAGACTGCCCTTTTGGTGTGTGTATTATGAGGGGGCGGGGGGGCTAGCTACACTATAAGTTAGTGAGGGTATTTTTTTTAATCTTTATAAATATTTAGGTCAGCAGCCTCAGTACAGTATCCCAAAAGCATTTCTCGATTCATTTGAAACACAGTCACTCAGGAGAATAGTTCGCTTTAGGGTGCGCGCTTGTGTGAGCATGCAGAAAGAATTTAAGTCCCGCCTACCTCGTTAGCAGAGCGGAGAAGCAGCAAGCCTCCAGCCCTGCACCACGTAGGTCCTACCTCCTGGAGGTGGAAATGGTTTGGTGCGGGCTTGGTGGGGTAGTGGGGGTTGAGCCAGGCAGCTCTCTGCTGTGGAGCTGGAGTCCAGGCCGTATGGGTGCTCCTGGGGCAGAGCTGCATTGCAGGCAGCTGCCCCATGTGTCAGAACTGGAGCTGGGGCTGTGGAGTGGCTGCTCCTGGGACTGAGGCAGTGGTGCAGCTGGGACTACGCAGCCCTGGGGTCTGCTGCCCGGCTGCTCCCGGAGCAGGGTCCCTTGGCGGCTGCTGCAGCTGGAGCTGGAGCTGGAGCTGGAGCTGCGCTGGAAAAGGGTTGGAGCTGCAGCCCGGGCCATGTGGTGGTTGCCTGGCTGCTCCCAGGGTGGGGCCGCATGGTGGGTGGCTGCCCCGTGTGCCAGAGCTGGTGGAACCTTACTTGAGTGGACGTCAGTGGTCCCACGGCAGTGAACTGCAACCAGAGTATGACTGGTAAGAAATGTACTGAGTTCTACGAAACACCTAATGCCAGTATCCCTGAGAGATTATCACCCGTGGACCTGTAAATCCCCTGTTCATATCTACTTGGGATGTTTAAGATCAGAACATAAATAGAACATTTAAAGGAGTGCCATGTATCAGGCTTAAATCACAGGCTGGCTGTTAAGATAGAGGAGTATTTTTCACTGCTCAACCTACACCATGAAGCTTTTTGGAGAAAGGGTATTTTTTAAACTACTGGTGAAAGCTCTGAAGTCCTCTATTTTACCACAGTCCAGGTCAGAGAACTGCAGCTCTATATTTTAAAGCACATTTATTCAGCATGATATCAACGTGCACCATCAGAATGCCCCAGTCCTGACCCCTGTGGACCACTATAATGATGAGACAGTACAGGCTGTACCTGCCTGAACCGGGTCTCTCTGATCCAGCAACATCTGTGGTCATGGGGCAGAAGTGGCAGAGGGGGCCGGTGACTCAGAAGGGAGCCCCATGTTGGGGGTTGGGTGGGAGGGAGCGGAGGGGCAGGCAGTGCAGCAGGGAGCTCTAGCCCCTGCAACTGGACAGTAGCAGGGAGCCTGCAGCGGCTGGAGCCCGGGGGCTGGCAGTAGCGGCCATGGAGCTTTGGCCCAGGCTGCACTGCGGAGCCCCAGCCTGGGGAGCCAGGGCTGGGCAGGAAGCAGCAGGGCGGGCTGGAGCCCTAGCCAGGGGCAGCAGGGGCCCTGTTGGGAGGAACCTCCCCTTGTCCAGCAAATCCCCTCATTCAGGACTGGTCAGGTCCCAAGGGTGCCGGACGAGAGAGGTCCAACCTGTAGTTAGGTTCAGTGCCCATCAAATCTGTGGTCTCACTGCAAAGACTGCCAACAAAGATGCCTACTGGGGGAAATGGTTTGGTGGATGGGCACGCATCACAAGGAGGTGCATTGAGATCTACCCACTTCACAGAAGGCACCAAAACAGGCATCAGATGCCTATAACTTCTGCTAGACCTGGATCTGAACCAAACCCACTAGAGGTGACTATTCCCAAACTTTGTGGAATCTGAACCTTAATCAAGGCTTGACAGCCAGTACCTGTCCCTACCTTAGGTTGCACCAAAGTCCTGGATTGAAGCAACTTTCAACACTTCAAATCTGGACACTGACCAGAACTGAGCCAGTGATCAGGGACAGCTACTTCAATCTAAATTTGAACCTATCATCTATGCCAAAACGATTTCCCTTTTAAGAACCAAAGAGCCATTTTGTTGTCAGAGCATGCACTGTAATAAAATGAGACCCAGAAGAAAAAATAAAACAAGTTTATTATTGGAGAAACTGAATTGTCTCAGTCAATGAGACTACAGGGAGGCAGCAGAGTTACTGATGTACAACTTCTAAGTTCTTTTCCAGATATGCAATACTCTGCCTTATGATTGGTTGGGGGTCTTCAATTTAAACACATGACTTCAATATTGGTGCACGAGACAAAATTCACTCTGCTCATGAGCAGTTGCTACCTTCAAAATCTGTACCCATAACTGGAGAAGCAGTGGAATGAGAAAGCAAGAATAGCTGTCAAAAGTGAGCTATTCCGGACTTACTTCTTTTAACAACGTCAACACTATAGAACTTTATTAGTCCTTTCTAGACATTGTGTCACTATTAACAGCAAATGTAAGAGGGAATAATAAGTCAAATAACATACCAGCCAAAACAAAACCAATACATTGCTAAATTGCAAGGCTTAGCATAAAAATGAAAAACACTAATGGAACACAGTGCAGTTTTCACAAACCATGTGCAGTCTAAAATCATGCATAATGTAACAGTGCAACTGCTAACAGCAGGCTCGCACAAGATAATTTACACTTGTTTTTATGGACATGAGGAACTGATCTTTGAAGTCCTCCCTAATGAGATTCTGCTTGGCCCTAACAGCATCCTGAGAGAGCGAGCTGGTTTTCTCCCCTGCATCCGGTGTATATTTATAATGTAGACTAAACTCATTTAAACTGTTTGCAAGAGTTGTTGTAGCTGTGTTGGTCCCAGGATATTACAGAGACGAGGTGGGTGAGGCAATATCTTTTACTGGCTCAGTTTCTATGTAAACTCAAAAGCTTTCACCAACTTGAGGGTCTCCATCACCAACACAAGTTGGTCCAATCAAAGATACTACCTCACCCCTTGACTCTCTTTTCACCCCATTTTAAAAAGGAGAATTCTCACACTGGGGGAATGTCACTAATATATCCTTATTTTATACCTTTCAAGTGTTTTAATACTGCCTCTTTTTCTAATAATCAAAAAATATACTTGAGGTGGTTAATGCATTTTCTCTCTCTCTCTCTTACAGCCCTTACGAACTTTCAGCTTCATTCTGCTGTGATATGAAAATACTGATTCTGTGACATCACAATTATATCTTTAAGAAGAGATTCATCTTTAATACCCAGATTTATTATTTTTTCACAGGACACAGGAGAGGTGAGGCTGAATGACAAAGGAGAAACCTTCGAACACAAACAACAGCAGAAGGAATCCAAAACTAGTGAAAAGCGAAATTTTTTTTTGTAAACTGTAAATAATCTTCTTTTAAAAATTTCACCATTGTGGTAGTTCTTATGGTATTTCCAGGAGGCCCATTCAATGAATGCTATTTTAAAAAAAAAATCTCACCTTTGACTACCCCTGCAGTAACTACAACACTTTTCACTTCTTAGGGGATACTGTGGTTGGAACCACAGCCACCACAGAATGGCAAATGTTGAGGTTTTAATGACACTTGTAAGCTTTAAAATGTGCACAGAGATAACTATTGTATGTGCCTTGGATTCTGAGCCACACAAGCTCAGCACTAAAGCATCCCGTCGTATCTGTTGATGATACGATTTTCATAGGAGAAAGCAGTCAGCCTTAAAACAAAATAATATTAACACTGTTAACTAAATAATAATAGCACTGTATCTGCACTATTGTGTAGGTATTTCCTTAGTAAATAAGGGAACAGTACACAGACCATCTCTCCATCCATCTCTAAGGCAAAACAAATTTTTAAGGGTGACCACTTAATGTGACAAGTGCCACAAGATCTTATTTGTTTGGGGAAAGGAGGAAATTAATCACAGTAAGTCACTGTACTTCTTAAACTGGCGCTGTTGCATGAAAACAAAAAGATGGAATCAATAAATTAACTGGAAACACCCTGTTGGTCCAGCTGAGACACTGAGTCCTAGAGTGTGTTACACAGAAGTCGATGGCCTGTGGAACTAGTAATGAGTTATGTGGCTATTCCCTGAGAAGGACCACAGTTTCTAACCTGACTTTAAACAAACAAAACAATGACAAACCCCCTGAGAAGCAGATGAATTGTTGGCAGTCTGCCTGAAATAAGTTAGTGGCCCCAATCCTGAAGGAATTAAGAGATAAGGGTCATTTGTTGGACACTATGAAGGAAACTTCAAATGAGGAGTAACGTTAGTTCGAACCAAGGGGGTTGGTTCGAACTAATGCATCCCAGCGCTCACTTCCTGGTTGGAATCAGCTGTGATTCAAACTAGCGTAAATCCCCGCTTCATTAGCAATTTCGAATGCCTGCATTTGCATCCCTAGTTCGAACTAGGGTGCAAGTGTAGACATACCCCCAGTGTGATCAGTCTGGCACCTGAATAGAAGAAAAACTGTAAAGAATATAATAATAATAATGCGCATCTTTAAAGAGACTAGCCTTTGGACATGGCACTGAAAGGTTTAAGTGACCTTGCATGAGTATGTGACCATATAAGCCCTGGTCAGCGCTGAGAAAATCCCTTGTGAGCAACTATGAGATGCAAGACTAGACGCTTCAGAGCTTAAGTTAAGAAAATAAAACACACACAACTTCAGATTGACTCTGGTACTAAAGCCTCAATAATAACGCGTGCCATATTCAATCACTATATTTCATGCTAGAGCAGGAATGCCTTCAAACTCATATGCAGCCAGTAAAATCTTGACACACAAAGCACAGCTGCAGGACATGGAGAGAGAGCTATACTTAATTCTAATATTTTCCCCTCTGGTTGACTGCTGGTTATTTCAAATCATTTGCTCATCTTTCATTTGCCATATATTCTGTTCCCTAACATCACTGTGTTTTTCACCTGCTATTTTGCTGCATTCCTTCTGTATTCTTTAGACAGGAGGTGGGGTGGCCCTTCCTACTGTGCCTAGCAAAACTGCTTCATAACCTGACTCAAGGAAAAATCTTTCCTGCAATTGTTGTTTCTTGCATGAAATATGCTAATAGCATTTTGGCCCTGACCACAAGCTCATATGTCATTTGAAAAACTTCCACTGACTTTCATTAGCTCAAACCCTTTAATTTTATATTGGACAAAATAAAAATACCATAGAAGACGGGTAACTAAACCTCCTGCCACTCTACAGCATGTTGTCTGAACCTTCTAAATAAAGAGGGCTGAAAACAACACATAATTACAGAATGAACAGACCATCAGGAAATCAACACAAAGTTCATTTTTAACTTAAATTGGGATTTCTCTTTAATCTAAACCATAGCTGAATTGCGAAGGTTCTTTACAGTAAAATCCTCTCAGTATTAATGGGATCTAGCTGAATCAGAGCATTTAATTTCTCTGAAAGCAATACCATTAGAGCTCCTTCTCCCCCCCCCCCCAAACTGAATGCTCTACTTACACATTTTAAAACGCATCCTTTCTCCAAGGCATTGAATTTATTATAGCAGATAATTAACAACAAATGTTGAAAATTCAAAGAGTTAAATGTCTTGGTTTTGTTGCTAATATGGTGTCTCAGATTCTGAAATAAACAAAGCCCGTGCCTCCTTCCATTAACGCTGTGGCACTGTTAAGATGGGGCAATACAAAATAGTCTAGAAAAAATATCAAAGGTCACAGTGAAAAAATATATAAATACCCCTAGTGGATTATCATCTTTTCTCGCTCTTTTTTAATTCTCACAGGGTGTCTAAAAACTTGTATTACTGTATTTGATCTGTGCTGCCTCATTATAACAACATTCCTAGTAGACAAAATAGTCTAGAAACTTAGCACAAACAAGTAAAACAATCTCCAAAGGCTCCAAAAGGTTGCAATATGGATCAGACCTCAACTGAAAATGTTCTTATTTCCAATCTATAAAAATATATAGTGATCATATCACTGCAGAGGCTCTGTATATAGAATGGTGCCGCTTTCAAAACCACAAACATCTCTTCCTCATAAGAAAAAAGGAAGGCAAGCCAAGGTAATATCTAAGGTGATACCAGTGATTTGAAATCTCATCTTTCTTAAAATGAGTTTAAAAGTCGTCTCAGAGCTTACACATATGTCTCAGTTCCCCCACTCATTTTTTGTGTTTTTATAGTCACATTAATTTTTTAAAAGTTATTCTTTCCCCTTTGTGCAAGTTTGTCACATAGCTGCAACAAAGGAAAGCAACGACTCGCTGACTACATAAGGGAAACAACATGGTTTTTCTCTACTCCCAAAGTTGTACTACTTCAGTTATATCTCTATAGTTAAAACAGTACATCTGCTCTTATATGGATGCAGTTACTTTAGTATAAAACCTCTTATATCAGTATAGTTTAACCCCCTGTGGGAATGGGAATAAACTATACTAGCTAGTATGAAATATCTTTATGTTCTTATAACTTAGTCCATACTAAATATTAGAGAATTAGCCATGTTAGTCTGATCGTGGTAAAACGAAAGGAAAAAATATGTTTTACCACTTTAAAAGACTAACAATACTAAGTACTGTTCAAGATCTAAAAAAAAAAAAAAAAAAATCACACAACCAACATAGTTACGCTGGTACAGAACCTGTGTTCAGTCCAGCTTTGAAATTTGGATGATTTTAGGGAAATTTTGAACTAAAAAGAAATTGCAAAAAATGTTTCTTTTTTTAAAACCAGCTATGCTATACAACTGCCATCAAATGCACAAAAAGAAAAAAAAGACTGAAAATGTGGACATCCCAGCATTCCACCAAAAATATTTGCTAGTTATGGCAATCATAGGTGTTATTTTTAACAATCACAGCCAAAGAATTCCCAAATTCTGAGCAGTAAGCTGATGAGTCCTTTTAAACTACAAACATTACAGTAGTTAAAGCCCTGCAAATCCAGTTATCTGCTTTATATCTATCTATGAGCATTTGTATCCACAGATATGGATGCAGATATCCATGGCTCATTTAAATTGCAGATATGGATGCGAATACAAATTTTGTACCTAGAACCCTGCAAATCTGCAGATATCCACTTTGCATCCACAGATGTGGATATCCACAGCTCATTTTTGCAGCTATGGATGAGGATCTGGACACAAATATTGTATCCGTGCAGGGCTCTAGTTGCAGCCTCTCTCAGAGTCCGGTTCTGCACTAACATTTTAAACCAAGCGTTACCACCAACTTTTACAAGATGGAAGGAGGACAAAGCACTGAGTTATTACAACTAATGCTGAAATATGTGAAATTTGAATTTCAAGTACAAAACTGTTTCTCCCAAAATTCACAGTCTCGCCACTGACCGTTTTGCTGCATTTGGGGATTCACAGGATTCTTTGCTTTCTATTAGTAAAAAGCAAACATGACATTCCAAAGACGGATATTCTAATATAATTGAAAGCTGGTGAGCTTTTGCTTTGTGTCCTCTTTAACATGGGTCTCAGGGAAAAGGTACGTAATAGCACCACTGCCTCCCTGCAAACTGAAACAGTCGCTAAACAATTAGCAGTAAAATACTGGCCCTGCTGTTCTCAGTCAATGCACTCAGTTCCTTACGCCACAGAAATTGTAAATGTGGTAACTAGTAAGTTCCTGGCTTACAATTGTATAAGATAAGTTTCCTCTCTCATCCACACACTCTCCTCAACCCCTCTGCAGCAACTGTCCTCCTAAGAAAGGCTAGAACTAGTCTAGCTGAATGGTGGTATGCTTTTAAAGTTACAGAGCCAAATACAGTAAGTCGAGGCTCTGTGGTGGGGGAGCCTTCAGTATTATCTCTTCTTGTCAACATCCATTTAGGTCTTTGTAGACGTAACATCAAGCAGCATGCAGAGAAGAAAGAGCTTAGAATAATAAATCCAAAAATGGAGATAAAAATAAATATTACAAGATACCATGGTGTAACAGTTCAAAAGGGAGGTTTAGTTTTTCATTATGTTATTTATTTTATCCATATACATAATGAGACACATTTAAAATATACACATTATAAAAAAAGGCATTTCCTCTGTCAGTGAACAGTACAAAACATGTCATCACTGACTTTTCCCTGCAATCTAAACTTACACACAAGCAGCATATCAATGAAAAAAACTTCTTACTCCTCCCATTTCAGACTATTTTCTTAATTTTTCCTTTGCAAAATGTTTTTACCTAATGATCTCCAAGACCTTTGCAAAAAGGGCACTCCTGTGAGGTAGGGTAGTTCGGTCCCCAAGTGGCTCAAGATTTCAGCAACCAAGAATAGCGAGAGCACATTCACATGCATCTTGCTCAGCCCATGCTCTCCTGCCCTAGCAGCTGCAAGAGAGATAAATCTATGCAAAAACATTCCCCACTGGCTGGATCTGTTGGTTTATGGCCTGTATTACTGGACCACAGAGACTCTAACACAATGAAAACTCAGGTCCCCAGGAACCTTGACTTTCAGTGTCCTGCTTTAAAAATTGGGGAAGTACCTCTCTGAATGCTGGACCTCTACTATTTTATTGTTTTAGCAATGTCCACTGAAATAAAACTCTGAGTGGTTTAGCTCTGTTAATTTCACATCATTTCCTAGTACAATATTTTTTAACTTATACATATTTTCTCTTTTTGTCACTACCTCTCCTGAGGACACTACAAAATTCCAAAATGCTGCACAATTAATAAGGTCACTGTATTGGGTATAATATCTTTGCCTTATAAACAAAAGCAACAAAACCAAAGACTATCCTGTTTATTTGTACAGGGCACCCAGTGTCCTTTGCCAAAATGTTCAAGTTGGTTGCTACGCTCCACCTCAGAGGTGGCTGCATTTCAGTGGTGTAATATTTATATGGTTAGGCCTTGTTTACACTAATCCCCACTGCAAATCTATTCTACACTATTTGCGTAGCTCAGGTCAATATATTTATTGCGGCATTTTGTGTGAGGTAAGGTCAACAGGGGCTGCTCTTCCGTCGACACCGGCTACTCTCATCATCCAGGTGGAGTACCGGCATTGATGGGAGAGTGCTCGGAGACCGATTTATCACATCTAAGCAGATGCAATAAATCGACAGCTAGTGGATCAATCGCTGAAGCATCCATCCCCGGCATAGAGGAGATAAGCCCTTAATGAAGCACTTTAGGATCTTTTGGAAGGAAGGCTGCTAAGTACATTTAAAATGTCCTTAATCTATGCATTTTGTACAATTCTGCATGTAACAAATGAGAACAAAAGAAAATCAAAAGAGGAGGGTGTCAACATCAGGCCTGGCAAAGCAGGAACAACCTGTCTGATATAAATGGGATTACCTCTGCTTATATCACATCTCAGTTTGGCCCACAGATTATTATACATGCCAATATTTCAAGGACTAAAACATACTATCCTGCCCCTGTTGACCTTACCTCACACAAAATGCCGCAATAAGTATATTGACCTGAGCTACGCAAATAGTGTAGAATAGATTTGCAGTGGGGATTAGTGTAAACAAGGCCTAACCATATAAATATTACACCACTGAAATGCAGCCACCTCTGAGGTGGAGCGTAGCAACCAACTTGAACATTTTGGCAAAGGACACTGGGTGCCCTGTACACTGGGTAGGGAATCCTTTCTACGGACTCAGAAAATCTGGTCAGAGATTTACAGGTGAATTAATTCACCTTATGACACTCAGGGGATTCTCTGCCTGACTCCGGCGCTGACTTTTTCAGCTAGCACTTGTCATTTGTGACAACACAGGTAGCCCCCAGGCCAAATTTTATTATGTCTCTCAACAGGTAACTTTGCAGCATTCTGAAAAGATACAGATTTTAAAGAAATTCCCCTGACTACAGTTTTTCTATCATGTCTGAGAAGCTTTATTACCTAGGGTCAACATATCCTGAGAGAGACATTTTACAGAATTCAGAAATAAGTAAGACCATTCAGGTGCCATTTGAGGAGAGAGCAGACATGTCCTGAATTTCTAGGTCCCTACAACGCAGCTCATGCTCCAAGCTGGCTCAGCTGTGAGCTGTTTGTTTTAAACTCTGCAAATGCTGGTGGCTCAGGATTTGAATTCCCAGCTTGAGGGTCATTGTGTAAAATGTCATTTGAAACTGACACACGCACTAATGTTTTGATAGTTCTACAACAATCACGCAAGAAACAAGCATGTAGGCTACGTGCAGCTACATTACAAACATACGCTTACTTGAAGGGTTTTCGATAAAGCTCTAATTTTACTTTGCTTTTCAAATGGAGAAATTAAACAAGGACAAAGATATACCTTAACTTTAGCAAAACTTTTGATAGGGTCTCCCACAGTATTCTTGCCAGCAAGTTAAAGAAGCATGGATTGGATAAATGGACTGTAAGGTGGATAGAAAGCTGGCTAAATTGTCAGGCTCAACGGGTAGTGATCAATGGCTCGATGTCTGGCTGGCGATCGGTTTCAAGCAGAGAGCCCCAAGGGTCAGTTCTGGGGTCAGTTTTGTTCAACATCTTTATTAATGATCTGGATCAGGGGACGGATTGCACCCTCAGCAAGTTCATAGTTGACACTAGATACACTAGAGGGTAGGGATAGGGTCCAGAGTGAACTGGAAAATTGGAGGACTGGGCCAAAAGAAATCTGAAGAGGTTCAACAAGGACAAGTGCAGAGTCTTGCACTTGGGACAGAAGAATCCCAAACACTGCTACAGGCTGGGGACTGACTGGCTAAACAGCAGTTCAGCAGAAAAGGACCTGGGGATTACAGTCGATAAGAAGATGGATATGAATTAACAGTGCGCCTTTGTAGCCAAGAAGGCTAATGGCATAATGGGGAGCACTAGTAAGAGCATTGCCAGCAGATCTAGGGAAATGATTATTCCCATTTATTTGGCACAGTTGAGCAACATCTGGAATATTGTGTCCAATTCTGCTCCCCTCCCCCAATTACAGAAAGGATGTGGATTCACTGGAGAAAGTCCTGCAGAAGGCAACGAATATGACTTACAGGAGAGGCTCAGTGATTTGGGCTTATTTAGTCTACAGAAGATTGAGAGGGAATTTGATAGCAGCCTTCAGCTACCTGAAGGGGGTTCCAGAGAGGATGGAGAGAGACTGTTTGCAATGGTGACAGATGACAGAACATGGAGCAGTGGTCTCAAGCTGCGGAGGGGAAGGTCTAGGTTGGATATTAGGAAAAACTATTTCACTAGGAGGATGGTGAAGCACTGGAATGGGCTATCTAGGGAGATGGTAGAATCTCCATCCTATCTTGACAAAGCCTGGCTGGGATGGTTTAGTTGGGATTGGTCCTGCTTTTAGCAGAGGATTGGACTTGATGTCCTTCTGAAGTCTCTTCCAACCCTATTGTTCTATCACACAAAAAAGCAGAGGTGAGCAATCACTGAAGAGGTACAGAGCCCTTGCCAAGCTTGGAAGATCTCAGGGTGCAGGAGTCAACTCCCTTGTCAATTCTACAAGGAGTGACATTTCCTTCCTACCCCTCAGAAAAACAATCAGGCAGAAGCCCTAAACCAGTGGTGGACACCCAGAGCCTGAGAAAGAGCCAAAATTTACCTGGGTACATTGCCAAAAATGTGCGTACCTTTTTCCGATTGTTTTTTTCAGCAGAGGATTTTCCGAAATTTGGCCTGTCTACACTGGGCGAAATTTCGGAAAAACCTGCCTCTTTTAGAAGAGCCCTTCTTCCTCATCGAATGAGGAAGACAGGACTTCCAAAAGAGTGCATCTGCTCTTCTGATAAAAATGTCAGAACAGCAGACATGTTCCCTGGACATAGTCTAGAGCCATGGTCACCAACCGGTCGATCGCTATCGAGGCCTCGACCAGTCGATCATGAGGCATTCGGCCCACTCCCCATTTTCCCACCACCCCTGGGAAGCCCCACTACCTACCTCCAGCCACAATGGAGGTAGTGCCGGCTTCTCGCGGGGTGGACGGAAGTCCTGCAGCTTCACACCACTTCCGGGGGTTCCAGAAGTGCACTGGCTGCTCCACTCCCACAGCTCTGTGGCCTGCCAGGCGTGCTGTGGGAGGGGGTGTTGGCCCTGGCTTCCCTGCGCCACAGGAGGAGTGAGTCGGCCCCGGCGCAGGCGTTTCCCCGCGCCACAGGAGGGCGGGGGGGGTCGGCCCTGGGGCAGGTGCGCGGCGGGAGGGGGGGGGTCGGCCCCAGGGCAGGCACGTGCAGAGGTTTCCCCACGCCACGGGAGGGGGGAGTCAGGCCCAGAGGAGGCACGCGCTGGCTTCCCTCGGGGGGGGGAGGGAATCCTGGGAGGAGGCGGGTGCAGGAGACTCCCTGCCCTCACTGGCTCCCTGCCTTCCTGGCACCCTGCCCCCTCGGCCCCCTGCCCTCCCTGTGCCCCCGTTGCCTCTTCCCTGTTCCCTCTTCCCACTCTCCAGCCACAGAATTCTGTCCCCACTTCCCTATCCCGAGCCACAGAACTCTGTCCCCATCCACCGAACTCTGTCCCCAGCAGCACCCTGTCCTCTCCGCTCCCAGCACCCTGTTCCCTCTCCGCTGCCCCCAGCCGCAGAACTCTGTCCCCACTGGCACCCTGTCCCCTGCCAAAGCACCCACTAGCACCCTTCCCCAGTACTATGTCCCCTGCTCCCACCAACATAGTTGGGGCCACATTAGTGATGCTGGGGGCGGGGAGGCTGGAGGAGGGTTTTTTTGCATCTCACTTGTGTGGCCCCAACTGACTTTTCTGCAGGTCAGTGACCCCTGACTCAACAGGTTCCCTGCCCTTCTCAGAAATAAGGACAATGCAGAAACTTTGTGTGTTTGACATAGTATTTTATTTAAAAATGAAGCCTGGCCAACAAACCCCCAATTGGGGCCAAGCCCCCATCTGGCCACAGCATCATAACACTCCTGCACTCCCCTTTCCCCCAGACCCTACATCTGAGCCTATCATACACTGGAACCCCCTGCCCTGAGCCCCTCACATAACCCAACCCAAATTCCTGAATCCTCACATCCAGAAGTCTGTGGCTTGCTTAGTACCCTAACCCTACATCTGACCAACACTGCCCGGCCTGGAGCCCCCTCCCCGAGCCAGTGTCCCCTTATCCACCTCCTCCTGCATCCAGATTTCCTCCCAGAGCTTGCACCTCTTACCCCTTCCCACACCTAAATCCCTCATTCCCACCCCAGACCCTACACATCCTGTCTCAACCCAGCAAGGGTACGGCTAGACTGCAGGAGTTTTTCAGGATTCTGGAGATATCCCAGAAAAACTCTTCTGCATCCAGGGATGTGTTTGTTCTTCTGCTTCTTTCAGTGGAAGAGCAAGCATGATCTTTCGGTCACCCCTATATTCCTCTTTCCATGAGGAATAAGGGGGCTTCCAAAAGAAGGGGTTTTTCTGACATTTGGTCCAGTCTAGACAGGCCAAATGTTGGAAAAACTTCTTCTTACAGAAGAATTGGGAAAAAAGCAGCAGTATAAGGGTTGGGGATAGCAAGTGATGGAGAGGAGGAGAATAGAGAGGGCGGGGCTTCAGGGAAGGGGTGGGGCAGTAGATCTTGGCTTGTTCTGTCATTTAAAAAGTGATCTTGGGTGTAAAAAGGTTGGAGACCACTGGTCTAGACATAGCCTCAGTGGGGTAGCGGTGTTAGTCTGTATCTGCAAAAACAATGAGGAGTCCTGTGTCACCTTAGGGTATGTCTAGACTGCATCCCTCTGTCGGCAGAGGGATGCAGATTAGGCAGGTCGACATTGCAAATGAGGCAGGGATTTAAATATCCCATGCCTAATTTGCATAAAAATGGCCACCGCATTTTGCCGACTCAGCACTTCGTCTAGAGGGGGAACTGTAGAGAAAGAAAGCCTTTTTTGACAGATCCCTTATGCCTCCTGCAAGGAGGTTTACAGGATCTGTCAAAAAAGGCTTTCTTTCTCGACAGATCCCCCTCCAGACTGCCACTTTTTGCCGACAAAGTGCTGAGTCGGCAAAACGCAGCGGCCATTTTTATGCAAATTTGACCGGCCTAATCTGCATCCTTCTGCCGACAGAGGGATGCAGTCTAGACATACCCTTAGAAACTAACAATTTATTAGGGCACAAGCTTTTGTAGGTAAAACCCACTTCATCAGATGAACTGGAGTGGAGTTTACAGGGTATACATAAACACAACAAAAGAAAGAGTCCATGTGAGGCAGACAAGAACTGGTATTCTCATTTTAAAGATGAAGAATTTTAAACACAATGAAGGAATACTGGCAGGTCCAAACTTTAATTTTATAAAATAAGTGATTAAAAATTTAGAAAGTAGTAAAAATTTGGCCATGGTTTTAAAGAAAAAAACCACACCAGTGGAACAGATCTTTTACAAACAAGTACAAATTACCATATTTATGGTTCCAATCCTATTTTTTTCTATTACATGAGAACCAGAAAATGAAATGGACACTTAATAAAACTGACTAACCTGTTTTTACTGCCCTGATTTTGCAAACAAATTCAGGTGTGCAATAAAGATGTTAAGAGGCGGGTAACTGACTACTCATGTAGTCGATACAATTTGTATCGACTACACAATTAGTTGATAAGGAAAGGTGCTCTGTACCAGCTCCCACTGGTCCAAGAGTCATCCCCACTGCAGCTCTGCAATTTAAATGTAGTAGGAGCTGGGTGCACCAGCAGCCCTGCTCCTACTACATTTAAACTGCAGAGCCGCAGCTGGGGTAGGTCCCCAACCGGCACGAGCTGGGACAGAGTCAGGACTGCTGCAGCTCTGCATTTTAAATGTAGTAAGAGCCACCTGGCTCTTACTACATTTAAAATGCAGAGCCGCAGAGATCTTGGACCAGGCTTTTTCAGTCCTGGCTCGCACTTGGTTCAGCAGCCCCTGTCGGGGGGGGGGGGAAAAGGAGGGGTCTGCCTCCCCTTCCCCGCCACCATTGCTGCCTGCCCTCCCCCGCTTTTTTTGTAAATGTGTAACCGCTAAAAATTTCAGCGGTTACACATTTACATGTGTCAGGCGGGGAGGGGAGAGGCAGCTTTTAAACCAGCTCTCCATGCATACTGGCTCCCATGGAGCCGCCTGCCTTCTCCGCCCCAAGGGCTGCTGCCACTGATACAGAGTATGGGCGGAGGGGGAGGCAGGCAGGCAATAGAGCTCATGGGGAGCCAGAGACAGCAGTGTGAGGAGGAAGAGGCAGACAAGCAGCTCTGTGGGAGCCTGTACGCACAGGGAGCCAGCTTAACACTTAGACAAGGCCTTGCAGGTTTGGCCCTTCAATGTAGCATGTTCGGTTTTTTATTATTTTGGGTTTTTTCCATAAATGCTGGAAAAAAATACTAAAATGTAGATCCAAGCAACACACAGGTAGACTTGAACAGGAGCTCTAAAAGCATTGAGTGACTGTTTGATCAGCTCCTCATAAGAAGAACAACATGAAAGATCCTACTTTCCAAGGTTAACTCTCACAATGACTGTGGGTTTAACAAATCAACATCTCAATCTAAGCAAATGTTTTCCAGCTATTACATTGCTATTGTTATACTGGTATAAAGGTGTCCACATCATAGGGAGTTATACCAGTGCCTTTTTTTTTCCCCCAGTTTACGTTGCATCACTTTGGTAGGATTATATGCTAAACTGGAAAAAGTTACTTTTCCAGAAGTAGAGTGTCCACAGGGGGAGTGATAACAATAGCAATATAATTATATGAGATAAATTTCCCCATATAGACAAGCCCTTGGGAAAGTTTCCATCTACTCCTGCTGTATTAAGATTGCCATCTTCCTTACTCCCACAAGTGGTGAACTGTCCTTAAACCATACCATACATTTAACATAACAATAATCCCTCTTCAAAGCACCTTAAAACAATGACACCATTCCTGCAAGCTATTTTGCATGGGTAGACCTTTATACCTGGTAGATCCCCATAGAAGTAATTGAGGCATCTTTCTACATGGACTAGTTTGCAGTAGTACGACCTTCACTCATCAAAATCCTCTCAACACTTGGAGTAAATAATGAGCCTGGTCAAAAAAAGGTAAGTATTTTCCAAGAAAAATTTTAAAGTAAAAGATTAAATTGACTTTTTCCCAAAAAATGTTTTACTGGAAATGTGATCTTTTTGCCAAAACTAAGCGAAAAAAAATCATTTTTATTAGGAGCTAATTGAACATTTTTCAGTTTGGGTTCCCCCACTCCCTATTTTCACATCCATTTAATCTCTTTTCTTGATAAAAAATGAAGAGTAGGAAATCTGAACCCAGAAAACTGAAACATTTTCAGTTCAAAAGATAAAAAGCTTTTTGCTTCAAAGAAAAACATTTTTATTCATTTCAATAAAATTTTTAAAAAAGAACATTTGTGTGAAAGTTTCATATAGGTGGACAATCATTTTTTAAACAAAGACCCCTCCCTGGGTGAATAAAATTGATGAAGGGAAATAAAAGGTGGTCTAGAAAAGTAGGAGTGCAGAAGAGGTAGCCTTTTTGTCATATTATTATTGTTTAGGTTACAACAACACAGAGGCTACAAACCAAACCACAGCTTAGTTGTGCTGGTTGTGGTAAAATCATTCACTAAAATACATTTCTGCCTCAAAGAGGTTACGTTCCACATAAACAATGCATGTATTTTAAAAGACTTAAAGGTCATTTTATTCTTTTCAAATTTTTTCTTCAAATGTTCATTACATTAGAAATATTCTCTACCTTATTTTTCCTAAATTACTCCATGGATGACTAGAGAACTGGTAAAACAACCACAGCTATAAAAGAAGTGAAACTTGTTTGAGAAGGAAAGTGAGTTTTATTCAGTCTGATTACAACTATCTGTGTTGAATTTTTGTATTGGTATTCTGTTTTGTTTTCTTGGCTGTCCAGTTGGGTTTTTGATACTTATTTAATTCAAATGCCTAGGAAGCAAATGAAAGGAAAGTTATCTTTGTCAAAGCTTTAATTAAGGACTGTGAAAAATCCCAACCTATTTCTCAGAGTCCACTAATGAGACATTCATTAGACTCAGAAGAGGGAAAATATATTCATGATATTTTTAAAATAAAATGAGGAAATAGAAAATGCAGGGGTATTGCGGGAGAAGGTCTTTGACAGTTTCTTTATACATTCTTATGTTAAGACACAAAAAAGGATACAAATGCAATTTGTGTTTTTCCTAAGTAGTTCCCTTTAAGCAGGGTACAAGCAGGTAGCTTAATCCAAAAACAAGGAACAAATGGATTTTTTTAATGCAACAGAAATTTTAATAAATTCTGTAAAATATTAATTAAAAGAAGTAATTTTGATCTCATGGTGTCCGCAAACCAAACACTTCATCACTGTGCACAAACAGGAGAATCAGACAATGAAGAAGTGAAACTGGCCTTGCATCACCTGCTTAAAGTGAGTCAGTGCAAAAAATAGGGAAAATTATGTTGAGTTGTATGACTCAGTTTAGTAATTAAAGCTGCTACTAGGAACAAGAGCAGACAAAAGCAGGTTTTGTGACTTTTCAGCTGACAGTACCCCTTTAAAGCACCTCATCCACAGGAAGCATCGGAACCAGAATTTAGAACACAAGAGAAATTAACACACTATTCTGTGCTGATTATACCATGTCTCTGTCCTGAGACATCAAATGGAAGGGGGAGGAAAAGAGGTAGACAAAGTCTGAGGAAACAACAAACATGTTTCTCATCTCATGCTGTGGTTTTATACTAACGAGGTTCCACTGACTATTAATTTATAACAGTGAGAGATCAGAATCAGGCCCTATCAATGCAAGAGACATGTGCACAGCTCAGTCAATCTACAATAAATTGTATTTAACACTCCTTTAAGCCTTTTCCCCAACCTTGCCTTCACACACAAACACACACAGACATACACACACACACACAAAGGAGAAAGAAAGATGCATTGCACACACGTAATTCTGAAAATTCTTCGAGAAGGAAGCCTGAGAGCTAACATGACAGGTTGGCTTTCAAACTGAATTCTACCTCATACTATGGATTATCATGTGTAAAAGCAGCAAAGCAATATAGCAAGCCATTGGCATGGGTTTGCATACTCGGAGTGTGCTCAATGCTTGTATACACTTTTGTTCATTTATAAGCCTCCTAACTCTTTTTTTTAGCAGGCTGCATTGTGACTTTCCATTAACAGTAAAAAAAAAAAAAAAAATCTTCAAAATCTTTATAATGAGGCATTGACTTAAGGTAGTACAATAAGAAAAAAACAAAGCTGCATAAGAGATCGGCAGCTGCAGCTGCATAGCATTAAAACAGATAATGAAGGGGGAAAGAGCAGGTGTGCTTTTTCAGAAAGGTTTCTTGGTCATTTTTGTCTTTCCCAGTTTTCTTACCCAGATTGTTGCCTGCTGATCCCCTAACTCATATGTATGCACACATTATAACGCCCTGACAAAGTAACTTAACATCCTTTTCCGAAGTACTCACTTTTTTGCCACTTCTCCATTACCAGAGACAACTCTACTGTCCCAACTGCCCACACTTACAACCCTAGTGACATAGTCAGCTCAACTTGCCTCTGCCCCCACATCTTGTCTTCCTCTATAGCTCCAAAATCCAGCATTTGCACTCCATTCCTAATGCCAAAACTTGCCTCAACTACTGCAATGTTTGGCTTTCTGCAGTTGTAACTCACCCTCTTCCACCTCGTTATCATTTCACACCCTTCTTTTTTTGATTTACACCCTTCTTTTTGTGTAAATTAAAGCACCATTGTAGTTAAAGAGAATGTTTTCATTATGTCATAAATTACAACTTCAGACTTTTAGGGAGTTTTTCAAATCCAATGAAACTAAAATGCCTGTCAAATTACTTCCATCTCAGAGTCATTATTGCTTATTTCTAGAACAAATCAGAGATGCATTTTGAAAAAAAAAATTCTAGTCTTCCAGCCATTTTCAGGTCCTACTGCAGTCCACAATTTCTTGTTGTATTCAACAGGAGATGGAAGGGGCCTTTCAAGAACAAAATTCTCTCCGATCTACAGTCTAGATCTTGATGGGTTATTCTGAACTCATTCTGTACACAGAACATCGATTGATATTGATGGGAGTCTGTAGGGCAGCCGGGAGTGCAGAATATGCCATAGAGATCTGCACTGTTGATAACAGACCCACACTGTGGAGCAGAGAAGAGAGTTTTGTCCTAAAAGCACAGTAATATGATCTTTTCAGCTAAAATGTAATTAAGGCAAACATTTCCCAGGTTTGGGAAGTGGCTACTCTACATTAGCTACTCTTCTGAACTATTCCTATTAGGAGTTCCTTTGATGATTTATGATTTTATGAATATTGTTACTACATGAGGTTCTAGGATGTGTTTAACTGCTGGATTGTCAACTTCTCGATGGGATTCTCCTTAGCAAAAATGAAGTGACATGCTACTTTAGCATTTTACCATGCAAAGGTCCTATCAAATGCAATAGCAGTGACAATGTGCAAAATCCTGGTTAACACAGAATCTCTCTGAGTCTCTCTGAGGTCAAAAGCTGTCCCTTTTGTTTTATAGTTTAACATACATTTGAGATGGTTAAGGAAAAAAGAACTTACATAGAAATACCTGATAAGGATCTAACTTCACCAAACAATGGGAAGGAAATTCAGAGTTAAAGTTAGCACTTAGTACTTAGCACTCCCCATTGTGCCTAGATATTATATTCTAGAATGATTTTACAAGTCATACAATACTAAGGCATACCTCTGTGAGTTAAGGAACCTTTGCTCAGAATTTCCCATGCTTTTTCAGTTTAAGTTCAGGCCACAAACATTATTTTTACTCAGTGTTTGTATTTCTTGACACCAATTGTTCCACAATTTCTGAACCTTTGTCTTCCTTGTTGTGAGTGGAATACAGCATGCGGCACAAGTTCCACTCACAACAAGGAAGACAAAGGATTCAGTGATCAGAGGACAATTAGTCCCAATTAGGCCTATTTCCCAGCTGAGTATAAAGGGTGGGGGAAGGGTGTTAAAATTATAAAGAAATAGGTCCCTCCAACAAATTACTATGAGATCATTAACGTTACAGGTCGACTTCAGAATCTGTACCTCAAACACAACACTACATTGAGAGGAGTTTCACCAAGGGTACGTCTACACTAAAAATGGTACATTGGCAGAGCTTCGCTGCAGCAGTGATTCAGTGTAGTTGCTACCTACAGTAACAGAGGGATTCTCCCACTGCCATCACCAATCTGCCTCTGACAGGAAACAGTAGCTATACTGATGGAAGAATTCTTCTGTTGGCCTTACACTGTCTTATATTGTGAATTAAGTTGGCTTAACTGTGTCACTCAGAGGTAAAGATTTCTCAGCCCTCCCCCCCCCCGAGGAAAGTAGCTTAATTTTCTAGTGTTGACCAGGCATCAGGCTGCGCCACTGCCCTTGGGAAGCCAAACGTATTAGCATCCAGAGGTGATGGAACACGACTTGTAAAATATATTATGCAACAAATGTTGGCAATTTTCATCACAGTTTATTCAACAAATCACTTGTTCTGGCTTTCAACCAACTGTCCTACTGACATTTTAAATTAGCTTAAAAAATCAGGGTTAATAATACTTACATATGTACATGTGGAGGCTGGAACCTGCTCTGGTTGATGTTGTAGTGTGTAAATGCCTGGGTTGGATTTGAACTGTATTCATCCACTGTTATGGTAACTTTGCCTTGTGAAGGAATTCCATGAGCCATCCTTCCTCCTTATAGACATGAGCAATTTACAACTTTCCAAAGCCAAGAATGGTGGTGGGCATTGTGTTCCAGCCAACTTCTGAACCCAAGGATCGCATCAACTCTACAAACTTCTACAAAAGGAAGAAAAATAACACAGAGACAGTGTTTAAAGTCCTGAGACTCCAAAAAGATCAAGTTATGCTATATTTTAATTTAGTCCTATGCTGATTTCCTTTAGAAATTTGTATTTCTAATATACTCATTTATTCTAGTATCTAGCCACTAAATGTTCATTATATCTGAATCTTTTTCAAGCTTCCTCAATTTGCACTGGTTTCAAGTACCTTTGTAGTATGGACTGCTTAAAATTAGACTTTATTTATACTACAATATAATCTGTGTGGAAAGCCCCAGCTAAGTGCCCCATATTTACTATTCCTCTTAATTTTAAATAAACAAGCTAATTACAGCTGTGAAAGTTAATAACTGGGTCTAACTTCATGAAGGTCAAATGGCTCCAGTCAAATGCCTGCAACTCTCTTCGAAGCATTGTAAGCTTTACAAAGTTAGTTACATTTGTCAGATCTTTTGCCAGCTGAATGTAAGACAGACCATCTTACAAAGCTGTAACAAAAGGTAAACTCAAACCACTTTGGGTCAAAGTATTCATATCTGTCAGAAGGAAAACTAGCAGTTGAACAGCATTACTGATATACTCATTCTATTGGCAACAAAATTAAGCTTTGTACACACTTTACATCAAGGTAGCAAACTCAGGCCCAGGGCTAGATGCAGCCCCTGGCTTGCCTGGATCCAGCCCCCAAGGTTCAGGGCTCCCCTCCGGCATTGGGGAGCCCGTACTAGCACTCTAGCCCCCTCCCCCCACTGTGGGGCTGGAGCATGCAAATCTACTAGGCTTCCCCCCCGCCCGCCCGCCCAAGGCTTTAGTGTGTGAAGGGAATGTGGGAAATGTCTTTCTCCTTCTCGGTCAGGGGCCACATCAGTGAGGGGTTTTTTGTGTGTGTGGCCCACAACTGATTTTTCTGTGGGTTAGTGGTCCCTGACCAAAAAAGTTTCCTCATCCCTGCTTTAAATAATCAAATAGTTGTGATTTGCTTGCTACTATTATCAGTCTCTTAGGGTATGTCTAGATTACACACTTCTTTCGAAAGAAGCTTTTTTTGAAAGAGACTGTCTAGACAGCCACCACTTTTTTCGAAAAAGCAATCTGCTTTTTCAAAAGAGAGCACCCAGGTAATCTGGATGCTCTCTTTCGAAAAATCCCTGTTTGCATTCAAGAACGCTTTTTTTGAAAAAGCTCATTCGAAAAAAAGGCATTCTTCCTCGTAAAATGAGGTTTACTGCTGTCAAAAAAAAATGCTGCATTCTCAATTTAATTTCGAAAGAACGCTGCAGCAGTCTAGATGCAAGTGACTTTTTTTGAAAAAAGGCCACTTTTTCGAAAAAACCCTGTAGTCTAGACATAGCCTACGTGCACATATAGAATTCTTATTAATGAGAATTCTGCATATAAGAAAACCATGCTCCTCTGCCTATATGCACATGTCTGAGTCACAATGTGCCAGTCACTAATGAACCAACACCTCTACTAAAACAATGAGGAATTCTGTGTTTGTTAAGACTTAAATTTATTAGGGCATAAGCTTTCATGGGCTGGAGCCCACTTCGTCACTTCATGCATCTGATGAAGTGCAGCCCATGAAAGCTTATGCCTTAATAAATTTATGTCTTAAGGTGCCAAATAACTACTACTCCTTTTTTGCTGAGATAGAGAGGTAACTGTGTTAGTCTAATAGCTTCACTGGTGCACTAGACATCACCAAATTCTAGTCACACCATTATGCCACATTATGCCAATTTCTCTCTCTCTCTCCTCTCTCATATTTTTTATATATATATATATATATATATGAATCTCAAATATTAGCATTCAGAGTGGAAAAGCCCAGTAATCTAGTACTGTGAGCACAAGCCTAAGAGCTAGGAACTTCCAACTTCTAATCTCAGTTCTGACTTCTTTATAAACTCTGCCCCCCCCCCCCCCAATCTGTAAAACAAGTATACTAAGACTTTACAAGGATATTGTGAAAAACTGATCAGTTAATGTCTGTAAAGCACTTTCAAACTCTGTACAAGTACTATTTATGGGGCAGATCCTCAGCTAAAGGATCTGGCCTTTAATTATTAAATGCAACAAGCAGGTTATTCTATTTATGTGTAAGTTACAAGAGTAAATTTCCATTTGCTGAGATGAGAACATATGAAATAGGAGAGAGGAGATGGATAGGAACCTCTGGCACCAAATCATGCAATCGTTTTCGTACCTCCATGCTCTTGGACTACTCTTAGCTCCCAAACATAAATGTTTACCACATGTAACATTAAACTTTTGAAATCTTTGCTTTGTAATAAAAATATATTTAGATTACAAGACTAGTTTCCAGTTTGGCATAAAACACTGCAAAACCTCCCCAGCAAATGGTAGATGGCCTGCAAGTATTTTATTTTATTTTACAACCTCAGGCCTACCTTCTCTTCTGTATGTTAGGTGGACAAAGAAATTCTACCCTTTTCATTCCAGAAATAAGATTCTCTCATCCATTTCCAGTATCAGTAAAAAGTAGGCAAAATTAAACTAAACCATAAAATTCTCATCAAGAGAAAAGGCTACTTGTGATTTGGTATGTTTCAGTGAAGTCACTGTTTGGTTTTTGTACTAATTTGCTTTCACAAGAACATCACTAAGAGTCTGGGGGATAAAATTAACAAGGTAAAATTTACTAAACCTTACCCTCTTAAGTGTGATGTAAGATTCATGTAATAACTGCTCACAAATCATAATGTGGTGGTTTCCAAACCAAGTTTGCAGCTGTTTCCTTAATTTCCCTCACAATTATATTTTACTGTTATTTTGCATAACAGTATAACACAACACCTGCTTCAAATTGCAGTCCTGTTCTAAGTACTGTAATTCTTTTGAGATACAAACTATTAAGAGTGTGCAGCATAAAACTGTGTAATTGCACTGCACTGAAAAGTAAATACAAATGAAAGCATCTTCCTGTTAGAGAAATGACTGTCATTAAAAAGAATGTTAGCCATCAAGGCTTGAGGGGGAAAAGAAATACACATTTTTATACAGCAAAACCTTTGGGTTTGCGTAAATTTGGGAGTAGTGTGGAAATTACATGCCCAATCTCCCACTCACCCCCAATAAAAATCTACTGTGTAAAACAGAGAAAATTAAAAGCAACAACAACCAAATTTTTGCTCAGACTTTTAGAAAGGCTATATAGTTTCACTAATAGGATAAGTAAGAAAGTCAGAACATTACATTTCCTATTACACATAACCCAGAAAAAAATTGAGTTTGCTCATTAGAGTGAATTATGCACACAGATATTAAATATCCTTTTTACAGTATTCATAACATTAATACAAAAATATTAATTCCAACAACTAGCATAAAACAGATGTACTGAGATGATTCTGGATAATCATAAAATTAGTGTGTTTAATTGTAATATTTATAGTAAAAACTACAGTTGGTCCCCACAATATTAAATCTAAATATACACCTTTACGGTTAAATAAGATTAAGTTAAAGCATCAAATTAAACTTAAGTCAAATATATGACTGGGAGGCTGATTTTAATTTCATTTGCCTAGTTTCCCTTGAATGATTTATAAAGCAATACAGTTCACCTATCAGAGGTGTCCGACTATTTTCTTTAATGTGGAGTTCTTTGAAGACAATGTCAAAAAGAAGCACAGTATTTCAAAACTTTCATAAACAAATTAATGAAAGACCCAAGGAAAAAAAGACTTGTTTTCAGCACCATTGTTCTTCTCAGCACCCTGACAATAAGCACAATAGTTACATATTTTTATAGCTGTCACCTGCAAACTAGTGTGTGATATTTACCACTTCTTACCTGATTTTTAAGCAAGGAATAGAACTGTAAAAAGGATATGTCATCCACTTTATTATATCATGTTTTACTAACGATATGCCAGAGATTACTGTGGGAATGACAATAGGTATTTTTCAGCATGTATTTATGATTTAGAAAGTCATAAAGAGATCCTTAGTGTATAGGCCTGTCTGTTCACTTTTAAATCTATAAAACATATGAGGCTGGCACTTCTTAAAAAACAAAGGGCAACCACCGATTTTCTACTTCCGCCTACTTTTCTAAGGGCTTTCATACCGAGTAGCTTTTATAATTTAATTTTAATTTTGAACTGCAATTAAAACATCATACATAACTTTGTAGTTATATGACACTGATATTAACCCCCTCCTTCCCCAAATTTAAGCACTTTTGGGTCCTCAATTTGAATAATCAGTGCTTTTTCTCTTCTAACTGGTGTTTAGCTGGAGAAAATTTAGAAGTCTGTTAGGACTGAAGATGGTGGGGGGGGGCGGGAAAGAGGTTAAACCAGATTTGAATGCTTCCTTTTGGAAAAGAAGTAGGCTTCCAATAGGTCATATCAATGTTGATGGAGCAACAGCATGTTAAAAACCAACAACACACGCCTGGAAGAAATCAGACAGTTCTTTGGTCTCTTTAGGTATAGCATTTGCAGGCTGTGCTAATGATTCTTTAACAATCTGCAAAATCTCTGCAATGTGGGGCTGTGCTTTTCGTGCAACTACAACTTCATCCTACCCCTCACGAGGGGGGCACATCTCAGTGACACCGTGTACACTCAAGTTTTCAAGTTTCGTTCCGGACCACACGTTACCCGCGCTGCACACACTGCCGGAGAAGCGCTCGCACGTTGCAAGAGCGAGCGGGAGGCAGGCAGAGAGAAATCAAACGAGCGACCGCAGCTGATACAAAACCCAGTCACCCACACCTGGAGGCGCCCCGGGAAACAACCGCGGCGCTGGGCCGCCGTCAACTCCACCTCCCGCCCCTGCGTGCACACACCGACTTCCTCTGCCGCCCGTGCCTGGGCGATAAGCCCCGCGGCAAGCCGGTCCCGCGCCGGCCAGTTGCCAAAATGGTTAGCTGCGGAGCACGCCGCGCGAGGCGGCAAAAGCGGGAGGGGACCCGCCTGCAGACGCTACCTCCGCTATCAGTCAGTCCATGCCTGGCTGCCGCCGCGTCCTCTTCGGGCGCCCCTGCGCTGGCTGCCGGGCGCACGCCTCCCTGTCATTCCCCTCTTCCCAAGCTCGGCACCATGGAGCCTCATCAGCGGCCAATG
The DNA here is from genome assembly GCA_032595735.1 of Pelochelys cantorii. NCBI lineage: Eukaryota > Metazoa > Chordata > Testudines > Trionychidae > Pelochelys > Pelochelys cantorii. The sequence continues at coordinate 39,684,574 of CM064329.1, read as the reverse complement.
GCTCTGGCACCGCACCATCCTGCCTTTTGTACGGCATCCCCCCCTTCCCCAACGTCATCCAGCCCAGCCGCGCGTCCCCTTCCACCCGACGAGCTGGCATTACAGCCCAGATCAAACGCGCGCACACACATACACACACACACAGCCCCCGGGAAGCGCAAACCCGCCTTGCAAGCTTCTGTTGTGCAACCGCTCCGGTGTGGATTATTTCTTCGGGGCAGAAGGGGGCATTTCTGCGTTTTTCAAAATGCATAAAGTTTCCATCCTCCTTCTCCCTCCCCGCTCTCTGAAATCAATGCACGGGGTTTTTTTCACGCCCACATTTGCACTAAACCTATTTTTTTTCGGGGGGGGAGTGAGCGATCTATCTATCTATCCATATAGATAGATAGACAGATATGGTTGCAACAAGGGAACAAATGCTTTTTATTGCAGCTGTGTCATTTCCCCAATTCCTCCGCCCCCCACCCCAATCCCTTCTCTCCAAAGGTTTCCAAGCGCCCTAGGCCTCCGAGAGCACGATTTCATAGCATGTTTTAAAATGTGGTTCCCTTCCATGTAAAACAGACACGGAAACTCCAGCCCTGAATATAAAAGAACCCGGTTTGCAATCGGCACTTTTCTCGGAGTCTTTCTTCCTCCGCCCCCTCCGGCTGCCTGCTGGGGGGTGGGGGAGAAAGCCCCCTACAAATGCACACAAAACCGGAGCAAACGCTATGTTTCAGTCTGCATGCAACTGTACTTTGCATTGCGCCCGCTGGATCTGCCGTTTCCTTGCTCCCTGGCCTACCCTCCCCCGGTCGCGCTCTCACATTATAACCCCGATCACCCGAGACTTTCTAGTAAACAGCGAGGAAAATTCATCCCTCGCTCTGCTGCCAAATCACTTCCACCGCTAGCTCCCCCCAGCCCAGGCAAAACGCCGCGGGGAAAGGTGGGGGCCTGCCCGGGATGGAGGAGGGAGACAAGACACACAGCGCAACAAAATAATTAGCTTTCCCTCTGCACAAAACAGCCCCCCAGCCAACGCAAACCCAGCCATCCCGCTACAGGATCGTCCCGGCCCGCGGAAAATAAGCAGCAGGGTTGGTATTATTGTTTCAAGCAGCCTGGCTTAGACGCTGCTGCCATAGCCTCTGCCTGCTGCCTGCTCCCCTCCTACTTGTACATGACAAGGCACCTCTAACCCAGGGCTTTGTGTTTGGCTATTTCTCCATTGGCTTTCTCTCCCCTCCTCTCCAATCGGGGCGGATTACCTTTCCTTTTCGGGCGGCTGCTGGGTGTCCTAGGGATGCCTTCAGTGCTGGGAGAGGAACCGATCCATGGGGGGCTGGAGAGAGCCGGGCAGGAGAAAGGCTTGAAGGTGGAGATTGGTGGAGGCAGGGCAAAACCTTCGACCCTGAGGGTCCCCCGGCTGGTTGGAGAGTGGAAATGAGAGAGACAGAGAGAAAGAATGAGAGCAGCCTCGATCTGGGCGAGGGAGAGACAGAGGGGAGCGAGAGCGAGAGCCGAGGCGAAGGGAGAGTGCACAGCCGTGCAGTGAGAGGGGACTGCCACTGGGGTCAGGGAGCAGAGCACCAGGAAACAGGGCGGCCAAGGCGCTCGGCACACACACACCAGGCAGCCAGCTCCTCCTGCTGCCTCTCACTTCGCTCCCCAAGCAAGGGGGGCAGCGCTCTCCTGCCAAACTGCTGCAATTCCTCCCTCCCGGGGAGCCTGGAAGAGAAAGAAAGGAGAAGCTCTGTGTTAGCTGGGTCAAAGGAGAGAGACAGACTGAGCATCCCGTTTGAAATAAATAATAATCAAAGGCGTGACATTCAGGAGACTTTTCTGATAAGGGAGCAGCAAACCAGCCTGCACAGAAACAACCTCCCCAAGTCCTAAAGGGGGAAAGCTCTCAGCTGGGGCTAGGTGAGAACAAATTAGGCATACTTTCTAACAAAGAGAAAAAAACCCGTGTGGAACAGATTTCTCCACTTCTGCTTTCCCTTGTGAAAAGCACATTTTCTGTAATGCAGGAAATACAAATACAATGGCTTGGATGAGATAGGAAAAACTTAAAAAACAACAAATAGTCTTGTAGCACCTAGGCTAATTCTTGTTATGGACAAATTCACCTAAGTGCTCAGAAAGAAGCATAATAGGTGTGATTTTTTAGTATTGTTCGGGATTTTTCTTTTTTCCCCCCTTTTCTCCTAAAAAGCCTATAGTAATTGTGTCAAAAGCCACATCAGAAACAAAGACATCTTTTGGACTGTTTGTTCTTTTTCTATAATCATGCAAAGTAAGGACAAAAAGGGGAGGAGAATATCAAAGAAACCCTAGAAAATCAGGCAGATACAACTATTTCTAACTGGACCTCGAGGAATGATGCCCTGTGGGGTACTATAAATTTAAAAGTAATGCTGTCTTGGCCAGCCTTAGGATATGCATGGCAACCAGATCTAAATTGCTTGTTGACTACAGCCTCCCAACTTACAACAAATTAGCAGTTATCCAACTAAGCAGCCTAACATTTATTAGGTCTGGGGAAATTTTTCAAGGCTGGTCATAAGGCTCTTCTGGCTTTATTTTAGGGTAGTGGTCACCAACCAGTCGAGCGGGATCTACCAGTAGATCCTGGAACCCCTGACAAGTGATCCTAATTGGTTTGGCCGGGAAGCTATCAAGTGCTGGCACTTCAGTTGCCCCTCCACCCACTGTCACGCTGCTCCTGCCCTCTGCCTTGGAGCTCCTGCTTGGGAGCCTCCTGCTTGCTGTGCAGGGTGTGGGAGGGAGAAGAGGTAGGCGCTGATGGCAGGGTGTCTCTCCTCCCGCCACTTGTGTACCCTCTCTCCACACAGAGAGAAGGGGATGAAAGGAGCTGGGCAATGTAAATCTGTCTGTCACACACACTCTGTGTGTGTCTGTCATTCTCACACATACACACTGTCCTTCCCTCTCATCTCCTGACCCAACGCGTACATGGCGGGTTGGGGGGTTGTTGTTACTACTTGAAAGTGGGTTAGTTTTGGGTTTTGACTGGTCGGTGCATTTCATAACTTTCATTTCTCTCTTACACTTAAATGTAATTCTTTGGGCAGTTAGTTCTAACATGCCTACTCTGCCGTGGCTGGAGTCATTATCCCTGTGGGAATTGTGCTCCTGGAAGTGGCTGACATGTCTCTGCAGCCCCTGAGAAAGTCAGAACAGGGGGTCTCCACATGCTGTTCTTGCCTGCAGACACCACTCCTGCAGCTCCCATTGATCCATAATGGAGAACTGTGTCCAGTAGAAGTTGTGGGATTGGTGCCTGTAGATAAGGGGCAGCACATGCAGCCACTGCTGTAAATGCCAGCTGCTTTCAGGAGTGGTGCAGGGCCACAGCAGGAGTAAGCCTGCTTTAACTCCACTGCCTGGCTGCTCCCAGGGAGGGTGGGGTTTCAGCCTGCCCTCCCCAGGCAAATGCCCTATTCCTTAAGCCACTCCAGAACCCACCCCACCCCCTGGGCATCCCAGATCCTGCCTTCCAAATGCAGGAGCTGGTGTTGGCTGCCCAGCCACTGCCTGAGTGGGATCAAGCCCACCACTCTGTGCTCCAGACACTGATGCCCTATCCCTCAGATCACTAGAAATCCCACCCCACCTCCCACAGCTCCTTTATCTTGCCTTCCTAATATGGAAGCCAGTTCCATCCCTGGGGCAACTGGTGTTGGCTGCCAGGCCACTACCTTACTGGGTGGAGTGAGAACCAGAGGGATTCAAGTCCACCACCCTGTGCTCCAGTCATTAATGCCATGTCCCCTAGGCCACTCAGAAAACCACCCTCCCTTCAGAGAGTTCACTGGAGATCCCATCCCACCAGTCTCTTATCCTGCTTTCTAAATGCAGGAGCCAGCTCCATCCCTAGGGCAACCTGTGCTGGCTGTCTAGCCATGCCCAGGGTGGGCAGGATTCAAACCCACCACCCTGTACTCCCAAGGCAAATTCCCTATCCCCTAAACCACCACCACCCTCTCCCTACTTTCAGGGTGTCCCCTCCCACACTCTGAACCCCTTGGCCCAAGACCAGAGCCTGCATCCCAACCCCCTACCCCAGCCTCATGATAGTGAATGAGATTCAGGGAGGAAGGGGGATGGAGTGAGCAGGGTGAGGCCTCAGAGAAGGGGCGGAGCAAGGGCAGGGCCTCAGAGGATGGGGGGAAGGAAGCCGAGCAAGGGTATTTGGGTTTGAGGTAGATCTTACATTGCACTTAAATTGAAAGAGTGATCTTGTGGTTAAAAAGATTGGAGAGCACTGTTTTAGGGTAATCATTGTGGGTACGTGTACACAGCAGCGTTATTTTGGAATAACGAGTTATTATGAAATAACATAATGCACAACTACACTACAAGCCATTATTTTGAAATAATGTCAAGCTGGAGGACTTCTTATTCTGACTCATGGTAATCCTCATTTCTTGAGGAGTAAGGGAAGTCGAACGAAGAGTTTTCTTCCTTCGACTTCCTGCTGTGCAGACAGCGCCAAAAGCTGAATTAAGCTATTTTGACTATTTTGCTACACAATTGACATAGCTGAAGTTGCGTAGCTTAATTCAACTTTAGCCCTGCTGCGTAAACATGCCCTGCAAGGCCTCAAAGAGATTTCTCTTGTTTCAGCTAAAATGGTCCTCATTAACAAGTGAGTCTTTCCCTTCCTTCTCACCAGATAAAGGTTGCATTTAAAGTACTGAGCTGGAGTGCGAATTTCAGAGAAACACATCCTTCCACTGAAAAAAAAAAGATTGGCTTGAGATATTTGGATAGTGTATCACACCGAGAATCAAAAGAAACAGGTGCTGTCTATTCTTTGGCTCTATCATTGGTTTGCCTTACCCTGGGCACTTCTTTGTTCCTCAGTTTCTGCACCCATAAACTGGGACTATATATTTACTCCAACTTGAAGATCAGCTTGCTTCCCTCCACACATTTCAGTTTATAAGTGCTAAGTCATTACTCAGTCATCCAGATCACCATTCTGAAAATGTGTCTGGGAAATGCAACATTTTCAGTCCTATGGGGACCCATTGGACCCCTACTTCTTTTCATAAACTAATTAATTTCTTACAATTCTGGGCCTCCTAGGTAATTCTATTATATGTGCAGAAGAGTGGCAAGAATTTCTGAGTAATCAAGTTGGCAGTGCAAAGAGGGAGGAAAAATTTGGGCCAAAATGTTCTTAAGGGAGCACTAGTTTAAATTGGGTGCACCAGAGAGCAGTTTGAAATAGGAACTGATGTGGCCCTGAGTTTGTTGCAGCAGAACAAATCTTAGATTGATTAAAGTGTTTTCTAGAAAACATCGTATTTTGTTTTCCCACCTTGCTTCCTTCATTGATAAAGAGGTGTTAAGTTCCAGAAAAAAATAAACACAAGAATGCAAAGAAAGCAGGAATGGAAAAGTTATGGTATGTTTGTCTTTATTTTGACTGTGAATTTTGATATATTAATAAAATGTTTGAGGAGATTATCTAAGGGTATACATTTAGGAATAGAAAAAGTAACACGTGGTCTGTTGTGAATGCCACAGGTTTGATTTTCTGGTTGAATGAAATTAAAAATATTCTCCAGGTTTTAACAAACAGCTTTTGTTGTAGGCTGAGGCCTATTAAAAGTTTTATTACAGATTTCAGTATTTTGTCAAATAAATAGAAGTTCCCTCTGCCATCCCATCCCAGTCCCTCTATATTTAATCTCTGGCAAACAGAAGAAAGGAAGGCAGGAACACAACTCCCAGTGAAAGTCAATGTTCCCTTTGGAAAGTCTTTCCAACGCATCTGTGAAACTGCACAAGAAAAGCATTTTTAAGTCTTTAAGGATTGTTTCCCTAAACAAAGAAAAGTTTAGGAACAACATCCACTGGGAAAAGAGAAATGAGCTCTCAGACTCTGACTTAAATCATAGTACTGGTATATGTTTCAGTACTGGATAGACATAGAAAACTCAATTCCTGTCCCAAAAAGCATACAATCTCTGGGTCAAATTCTGTTGCCCTTACTCATGTTGAGCAGAACCTTACTCCATGAAGAGCACCATTTATTTTAACAGGACCAGTTCCACAGCAAAGTGCTGCCCAGTGTGGTTCAAGCATGGCAGAAACTGGCTCTATGTTTATTTCTAAGTTTTTCCTGATTAGGATGCAATACTGGAGAGACTCTTTGTACATTCTCTATTGCTTTAGTGTTTACAATTTCTGACAACTTGAGGTGGGAGAATTAAGGATTCTTGTTTGAAGAAAGGTAAGATCTGAGAATCTGGTTGTCCCCAAGTGATCATTAAGCAACATATACAAGTAAGAACTCGGCAAGAGAACTCTACAACAAAGACCTAAGGCTTCATCATATTCACACAAAGGTCAGTGGGGTTTTGCAGGCCCACACCTCTGGTAAAAAAGATAAAAAGTAACTGGGGAAGAGAAGACAATTACAGCAAACACTAACACATTGGGTCAGTCCTCACGCCCTAGAGGAAAGCTCTAATGTTAGAGCTATGAACATCTCTGGGTTTTGTTTCTTCCCATTTTACAGCCTGAAAGTTAGCATGCTGGTTAGGCAATTTAGTTGACTATGGCTATGTCTAGACTGCAGGCTTCTTTCGGAAGAAGCTATTCCAGAAGAGATCTTCCGAAAAAACTTCTTCCGAAAGAGAGTGTCTGCACAGCAAAAGCATATTGAAAAAGTGATCTGTTTTTTCAAAAGACAGCATCCACACTGAATGGATCTATCTCGCACTTCAGCTGTGATTACTATGGACGGAGTGGCCACCAAGGCACCTGTGCTTTTTCCTCTTTTCTCTTCTTTCGAAAGAACTCCCTCTTCCCCGTCCACACACACCTTTTTCCGAAAGAGCTCTTTCAGAAAAAGGCTTCTTCCTCGAAGAAGAGGAAGTTACTGCACAAGGTGAGTAACAACTGTTCTTCGAGGTGTCCCCATGGGTGCTCCACTGTAGGTGACGGGCTCATCCGGGCGCCGGAGGTCAGAGATTCTTTAGCCGTGGTTTAGCTGGACCGCGCATGCACGGAGGCATCCTGTGCCTTTCGCGCCACTTCTGAGTGTGCGCGCAGTCCGGCTCCCACCAGTTCCTCCTAATCGGTTCACTCTGAAAGACATAAAGGAAAGGCTCTGAGCAGGGAGGAGGGCGGGTCGTGGAGCACCCACGGGGACACCTCGAAGAACCATCGTTACTGCACAAGGTGAGTAATTTCCTCCTCTTCTTCAGTAGTGTCCCCGTGGGTGCTCCACTGTAGGTGAGTACCGAGCCATTGTCTAGCTTTCAGAGGAGGGCTCGGAGTTAGGATGTCTGAACTGTGGACAGCACCGCGGTAGCCAGTGCTGAGTCCCGAACAATTGCGTCTATCACATAGTGTTTTGCGAAGGTCATGTCCGAAGACCAGGTTGCCGCTCGTCGGATGTCCTGCAAGGGAACACCTCTGAGAAAGGCTGTAGTCACAGCCATCGCCCTCGTGGAATGAGCGTGCAGCAAGGTAGGTATTGGCTTGTTGCAAAATGAGTAGCAGTGTGTGATGCATTTTATGATTAATTTGGAGATGCGCTGTGACGATAAAGGCTGGCCCTTGTTTCAGCCGTTTGTGCATAGTAATAGACGTTGTGATTGTCGGAGAGGATGGGTTCTCTCCAAATAGAAAGTCAGCACCCTGTGAACATCCAAGGTGTGTAATCGGGCTTCGTGCGGCGAAGCGTGTGGTTTGAGATAGAAGGTTGAAAGTATTATGGGTTCATTGATATGAAATTCCGAATTGACTTTTGGTAAGAAGTTAGGGTGGGATCTCCATACAACTCCGTGGCTGGTAAATACCGTATACAGTGGTATGGCCGAAAGGGCGGTCAGTTCCCCTACGCATCGTGCTGATGTAATCACTAAGAGGAAGACGACTTTCATGGTGAGTATGGCGATATTACAAGTGGCCAGAGGCTCAAAGGGTGGGTACGTAAGTGTATCGAGCGCTAATTGTAGGTCCCAAGGCTCAGAGGGTTTCCTGCGCACAGGGTAAAGATTCATGAGACCCTTTAAAAATCGTTTGGTTATCGGATTGGCAAATATTGAGTAGCCCTCGATGGGTTGTCTGAAGGCAGAGATGGCCGAGAGATGGACCCTGATTGATGACAACGCCAGTCCAGAGTGCTGCAGGTTTAGTACATAATCGAGGATACAGTGGATACGGATGGTCAGTGCATCGAAACTGTTATCGCTGCACCAGGAATGAAATCATCGCCATTTGTAGAGATAGGTCTTTCATGTAGAGTCACATCTCCTATGTATTAATACCTGTTTTATTTCCTGAGAACAGGTCGTCTCTGCTCGATGGAGCCAGCTAGGAGCCACGCCGTGAGATATAATTGGTCGATCTGGGGGTGTGTCATGGATCGCCCCCGTTGTGTCAAGAGATCTGGATGTTTTGGTAAGTGATATGGACGGCGTAGAGACATTTGCACCAAAAGAGGGAGCCATGTCTGCCTGGGCCAAAACGGAGCAATAAGTATAATTGTGGCTTTGTTCATGGCTATCTTTTCCAGTACTCTGGGAAGAAGCGGAATTGGGGGAAAGGCATAGAGTAGCTGTTGACCACAGTGTAGCAGGAACGCATCCCCTAGGGAGTTCAGTCTGATTCCAGCCCTGGAGCAGTACTTCGGACATTTCGTATTGAGGTATGTCGCGAACAAATCTATAGTGGGGAACCCCCAGCATTGGAAAAGAAAGTGTGCTACACGTTGGTCGAGTTCCCACTCGTGTTGAAGAAAAAAATGTCTGCTGAGCGTATCAGCAGTGGTGTTGTCCTTGCCGGGTAGATAGGTGGCAATGATCTTGACTTGCTGACGAATGCACTAGTTCCATAGCTTGGTGGCTTCCGCACAGAGGGATTTTGATCTGGCGCCGCCCTGACGGTTGATGTAATGGACTGTGGTGGTATTGTCAGTAAGGACTTGGACTGTATGGCCTCGAATTCTGTGTGAAAACACTTCACAGGCATTGAATACAGCCCTCAATTCCAGTAAATTGATATGCTGAAGTGCTTCCATCGCCGTCCATTGACCTTGAGAGCGTTCTTCTGCACAATGAGCTCCCCATCCTATAAGAGAGGCATCTGTCATGATTTGTATGTCAGGTTGCATCTTGTGGAAGGGAACTCCAGTAAGCATGGTGCAGGATGTCCACCACGTAAGGGACTGTCGCACAATTGGCAGCACCGTTACCATTCTGTGCACACTTTGGCTGCTTGGTCAGTATATTGAGGCTACCCAATGCTGTAGCATCTGAGTCGGAGCCTCGCATGTTGTACCATGTAAGTGGTTGCCGCCATATGTCCCATGAGTCTTAAATAGGTAAGTATGTCGACTCTGGGTCTGATAGATATGATGTGGACTAGGTCTCGTATCTTGTTGAATCTGTCTATGGGAAGATAGACCCTGGCTGTTGTAGAGTCTAACCAAGCCCCAGTGAACTCGATGGACTCTCGGGGTGTGAATGAGGACTTCTGGACATTGATTAAAAGTCCTAGGGTAGTAAATAGCTCTCTTGTCATGTGGGTGGCCTGTAACGATTGTTGATAAGTGGGTGCTTTGATCAGACAATCGTCCAGATATGGAAATATCATAATGCCTTGGAGATGAAGATAGGCTGAGACCACTGCCATTGTTTTGGAGAAGACTCTTGGAGTGGACGATAGGCCGAAGGGCAGGACTCTGTATTGAAAATGCTGGTTGCCTATGACGAATCTGAGGAAACGTCTGTGTGGAGGGTGTATTGTGATGTGAAAGTATGCGTCCTGTAAGTCGAGGGACGTAAACCAATCTCCCGTGTTCAGGGCCGGAATGATGGAAGCTAGCATCACCATCTTGAATCTGTACCTTTTGAGATGTTGATTGAGCCGCCAAAGGTCCAGAATAGGTCTCCATCCGCCTGATTTCTTCTTGGTCAGGAAATAATGGGAATTAAATCCTCTGCCCTGGAATTGTTCAGGCACCCTCTTCACTGCCTCAATGTCGATGAGATGCGAAACCTCCTGTATAAGGAGAGTGTCGTGAGATGGGTCCCTGAAGAGGGATGGAGGTGGGGGAGTGGTAGGGGGGAGAGAAAGAAGGGGGATAGTGTAGCCAGATGTTATCAGCTCCTGGACCTAACCGTCGGTGGTGATGGAGAACCACCTGTGCTGGAATGGGCGTAAACGATGGTGAAATAGCTTCCTGGTTTCCATGTGAGGTGTTAGTGAGATTGTCTGCAGTCCCTTGACTAGCCTGTCAAACTGGCTGCTTGTTGTTATGTTGAGTAGGAGTTCTGTTAGATTGTGGGCGATGTCTCTGCTGGCGCACCTTGCCTTGTTGCTGGGGTTCGTATTGCTGGAATCTGGGGTTGGTGAACGAAAATTGTCACTGTCTGTAATAAGGGGTATAGCGCCTTCGGCGATATGGTGGCGTATACATCCCCAGTGTTTTAAGCGTCGTCCTAGAGTCCTTTCCTGAGTGGAGGACCTGATCTGTATTGGCTGCGAAGAGACTTTGCCTATCAAATGGCAGATCCTCCACTTTTGCCTGACGTTCTTTAGGCATGGCCGCCATCTGGAGCCAGGAGGAGCGTTGCATCACCACAGATGTTGCAGTGGTGCGAGCTGCTGTGTCTGCGATGTCTAATGAAATTTGTAAGGCCGTTCTTGAGGCCATATAGCCCTCCTGCACCACTGATTTTAGCAGCTGGCATTTATCCTCCGGGAGATGCTCCAGGAGTGTCACTAACTTTGAATAATTGTCAAAGCTGTTATTAGACAGGAGGGCAAAGTAGTTTGCCATTTTCAGTGTTAGTGTGGAGGATGAGTACACCTTCCTCCCGAAAAGGTCTAACGCTTGGCATCTTTATCAGAGGGGGTGTTCCTGTATTGTGGAGTCTTTGCTCATTGTTGGGCGGCGTCAACAACCAACGAGTTTGGCTGCGGGTGGGTGAATAAAAATTCCATCCCTTTAGGGGTTACGAAATATTTCTTATTGGCCCTTTTATGGGTGGCTTGGGAGGAAGCTGGTGACTGCCAAATGTCATCTGCAATCTCAAGGATTGCCTCGTCCAAAGGAAGGGCCATCTTAGTTTTCTGTGATGGTTGCAGATTTTTAAGTAGGCGATGTTGCCTTTGTTTTACTTCGCCCAGTTGTACCTCTTGAGACTCTGCCACCCTCCTGAAGAGGTCGTGGAGCTGTTTGATATCATCCACCGGAGAAGGGTCTCTGGGGAAGACTGCGTTGTCTGAGGACGAAGAAGACTGGTCAGTTGGGGATTCAGGCTGAGATTGCGAATGTTGTGGAAGAGACTCTTGATGCTCGTCGGGATGGTCTACTGGCACAGGTGCATCTCCTGAGGGAGTTGGTGGTCTGGTAGGTGGATGAGGTGGTGATGGTAGCGTGGCGCTACTATGTGAGCGTCTCTCATGGTAACATGGAGACATCAACCGGGAGTGAGTGTAAGAGTGGTGACGTGAATAGTAGCCCTGGTGACAGTAATATCTATCATGGTAACAACGAGAAGAGGGGTAATACGGAGAATACCTCCTGTCCAATGCGCGGGAGGATCTTGTAGGTGATCTAGGGGAGCGAGACCTCCGTCTGGAGTATGCAGGAGAATGAGATGAACTGTGATAGTGCTGAGGCGAGGATGAATATTGTGGAGACCTCCTGTGGTAGGAGCTGGAGGGATTCTCGTGGTGAGAGTGAACTGAAAATACTGAGGCTGGTGATGAAGGTTGTGGGGAGAAGGCAGCTGGTTCCGGGCTAGGAGAAGGTGTGATTATCCTCCTAGATTTGTGCATGGCCTTGCGTGTCCCAGGAGACGATTGCGCATGGCTCCGAGGCATTCTTTGTTCCAGTGTAGGAACTGAATGTGCCGGAGGCGCTGTCTGTAACGGCTCGTCATTAAAGCCCGGTGCCGCTTCCATCGGTGCGGTGGTGTGATGGTGAGCGGCGCGGAAGATGTCGGTGCTGCATGAGCCGGTGCCGAGGTAGCTGATACCCTCATGGTCGGCGATCTTGTAGCGGGTGCCCGGGGCTTGGTGCCACTGTCGTCAGTGCCGTAGGATTCAAGGGTGCCGAGGAAGAGGAGGCCGAAGGACTCAAGCGCGGTGCTCGAGTGATGGGTCTGAGTGCCACGACCGGTGCCGTTGGGTGCTCCTTCGGTGCCGATCTGCTCAGTGTTGACATCTTTACTTTAGTCGGCACAGGTGCCGAGTCGGCCCTTGGAGGCATTCCCAATGCCGGTGACACTTCTCTGCGTAATGACAGACTCGGCTCTGAGACTTTACGGCTCGTCTTATGTTTTGGAGCCTGGATGCTGGAAGATGAGCCAGATGTATCTGGCTTGTCACCCATGCTTATTCTATGGGTCATTGCCAGTCTTTCCGCAGTCTTAGAAGCTCCCGATGGCTCGCTCTCAGGGGGCTGAAGAGCCTTGTTAAATAGCAGCATTTTCAGGCACATTTCGCAATCTCGTCTCACGCACGCCATAAGTTTTGAGCAGTGCTGGCACTTTTGAGGGATGTGGCCCTCACCCAAGCACCTAATACAGCTGTCGTGGCCGTCCGAGGCTGGCATCGCCTCGCATCATGTGGAGCATTTCTTGAATCCGGGAGACCCCGGCATTTTGGTTAACTCTAAACTAACCGCTAAGGCTAACACTAAGAGAAGAAAAACTTTTTTTTTTAACTATAAGAATATATATGTGTTAAAAGATTAAGTATGACTAAAGATTAACTTTAAATAATTATTTACAGATTTTTGAAATACTTTCCTGTCAGATTGAGAGAGAGAGAGGGAGTTCACTCCTCCTGCGACCATGAACGGTTAGGAGGAACCGCGTGCACACTCAGAAACGGCGTGAAAGGCATGCGATGCCTCCGCACATGCGCGGTCTGGCTAAACCACAGCTAAAGAATCTCCGACCTGTCTGTGGTGCTGGGACAAGCCCGTCACCTACAGTGGAGCACCCACGGGGACACTACCGAAGAAGAATGAGGATTACCAATGTCGGAAAAACCCCTCTGTTCTTTTGATTTTCTTTCGGAAGAACATGATTGCAGTGTGGACGTAAAAACTCTGTCGTGTAGACATACCCTACATGCAAAATAAGGTCAGGAAGTCAGAGGATTCAAACTACAAGAGATCCAGATCAGCTAGAAAGCTCTTCTGTTAGCTCTTAAAAGTGCTTTTCTATTAAGAAAAGAAACAGAACAAGAAGAAACAGCAGCTAATTGAACCCTAAAAATATGAATGTGATCTCATGCCCAAGGCTTAGGGTTTTCTGATCTCACTCCTCTATGGTTTCTTCTGGTTTCTAATTTTATTATATTCCCCTTTCCTAAAAAACAAACAAACAAAAACAAAAACCTAAGCTCCAGAAACTAAGCTGTTGAACATTCCTGAAAACACAGCATCTTAGGAAAGAAACAAGGGTTCATCTTCCATTTAAGCAGTCCAGGACTCTGAGAAAGGGACAATTCTCACGGGGATATGATTTTCACATGTGCTGACAGTATATTCAGTTTGGGAGGAATACATCATTGTAATGCTGATAGAGCATCAAGTAAGGCTACAGAAGGAAATATCACAGTTTCCTCTGGGCATTGTTTTTACATTCAGTGGACCAGAACTTTGTCATAGTTCTACCTTGCTCTTATTAAATTAATTGATTGGAACAGCCCAAGCTGTCTGTAGAATGCACAAACCAATGTAAAAATGTAATGTGGACTAATCACTTACATTTGGAATTTTCAGAAGTGCATCTACACATACATGCTTCCAGGGCAGAAACTATTGCAATTAATTTTTGTTGTTCTCAATATTCTGCTGTGCACTATTTTTAAAAGTACAAAGGAAACTAGAGTGACTTATAACTCCTTGTTAAACTGGGCATAGTTACTTCCATTTTATATATACACAAGTATTTTTAAAATGTTAACATTGATTCACACATGGTAGTTATTGCCACGGACATTACATCAGGAGCAGGTAGGGTCCACAGACAGTGAAACCTAGTGAAATGCGGGAAAGCCAGACTTTGACTGGCAGAAAGATGTGTGGAGATTGCCTTCTGTGGCAATCTGTGGCAGTACACTCTCCGGTCTTGAACACAAAAAGCAAAAGAATCCTGCTTAAAAGTAGTGTTGGTTTCCAAGCTTTCTGCTTGTTCTTTAAGTGGATCACAGACACATACACTGTTTGCTAAATCAGTTCTCTCAAGTTACCAGTTATTTGATAATGTACAGTGGGAGGATTAAGGTTGTTCAGAATGGTTAACTTTCCTGCAATACAGGTTAGAGATCATCATCATAATGGGGATTTCAGCTTTTTGTGGCTTCAGCCCAGACATTCACATAGCTAACATAGGGTACATCTACACTACAGCATTAATTTGAGTTAACGTAATTCAAAATAGTTAATTCGAATTAAGCTAATTCAAATTAACACATCTACACACAAAACCTATTTCAAAATAGCATTTTGCTATTTCGAAATAGCGTGTCCACACTGAGTGGACCCTGAACTGAAGTTAAGGCTGGCCAGAACCAGTGCCAGCAGGGCATCAGGTTAGGACTCAGTGTGTGGGGCTGCTGCCTGAGGCTAACTGAGCTCCGTGCTTAAAGGGACCTTACCCCCACCCCGGACAGACAGTTCTCAGGGTTCCCTGCTTGCTTGTCTACCTTGATGAGGGACAGCAAAGCAGTCCTGTCTTGGAGTGCCCTGAGTGCCCGCACTCAGTACACCATAGCACTCAGCCACATGGAACCAGAGCTGCCCCTGGGCACGCCGGTGTGTCTCGTGGGGTCATTGCCATCAGCCCGGCTGCACTTGCTGCAGGCTGCCATCCGGGGGTCCAGGATCCAGGAGGCCCTGCGGGAGAGCGTCCACCCCTCAGAGCCCTCAGAGCCACCCTGGTCCTCCCCACCGGGGGCTCATGCCCCATTCCTCCCTCACGTCCTTCCACTTACCCCTCCCTAGCCCCCCTTCCTGATGTCAAACAAAAGACAAATATAGAAACTGGATTTATTGAACAAAACTGGGGGGGGGGGATGAACCTCTGGGGAGACTGGGAAAAGGAGGTGGGAAAGGGGAAGAGAGAGGGTGGGAGAGGGGAGGGGGAAACCTGGGAGGAGGGAGCTGGAAGGGGGAAGCAAGGGGAAGAAGGGGGAGGGGAAGCTCAGGGCTCAGGGTTGGGGGGTCTCGCCGGACCAACTTGATTTTCATGCAAACCTGCTCCTGGGTTCACATGTGGCCTTTGGTGGCCAGGCTGGCAGCTATCCTGCCATAGACGGCCGCATTCCTCCATCTAGTGCAGAGATCATGGACATTGGGGGCATCCCCCCCAAACCTGAATAAGGTCCATGATATCCACCCTGGACCAAGAAGGTGCCCGCCTTCTCCAGCCCCTGTCAGGCTCCTGGGAGCTGGCAGACTGCTCCTGGGGAGCGGTGGAGGGCTGGCTGCCAGTGGCTTGCTGGCTCATGTTTTGGGGCCACTGGGTCAGAGGCCCCGGTGGCCACTGCTGGCTCTGGGCTGGCAGGCTTGGAGCTGGCAGAGACACTGTGGCCAGGGTCTACCCCTTTAATGGCTTCAGGGCTGGGGGAGAGGAGAGTAAGTTTTCCTGGTTGTGCCCAGAGTGGCCACCGGGGCTCCCTGGGAAGGGCTGGAGGCCCCCTATTTCGAATTAAGTGTCTCCACAGCACTTAATTTGAAATAGCTATTTCGAATTTGGCATTACTCCTCGTCGAATGAAGTTTACCAAATTCGAATTAAGCGCTCCGCTATTTCGAATTAATTTCGAAATAGCGTTTTGCATGTATAGACGCTATTAAAGTTAATTCGAAATAACAGCTGTTATTTCAAATTAACTTTGCAGTGTAGACATACCCATACATATCTACTGTAGGGAAAAGTTCCAGTGCTCTAGGTTTTGCCAAAAATCAAATGCACACTCGGAGAACAAAAATCATTACCATGAACATCAATGGTCTTGACCTCTGACCTATGCATCAGTCCCCTCCCTCCTCATCATGTAGATTATTCAACCCAGAAGCAGCACTAAGCAGGGTTTCTGAGCTAGTGCAGAGAGGCATACTGACTAAAGCCCTCTAACTACATTACATTTCCACTCAAAACCAATCAGAGTCTGAGGGAGCCACAACCAAGTCTGAGTTCTGTCTCCTGCTCCTCCTGTGGCTGTCTTTCTGACTTTAGTGAGAAAAATCAAGTACAGGTGAAGACAGTTCATATTACACGATGTGCACTGAGAAGAAAGACTTACCAACCAGCATGCCTACCGTTAAGGTAAAATTCTCCTCTCAGTGTGGCTCTCCACTACACACATTGCTCTCATTTCATATGTGAAACTTCCCTTGACAGGTTGATATCCGTGGGAGTTCCACACATGGAACAACTGCAAAGTCTGCCATAGAGATTCACTCACGGTACAGATAAAGGATCTTCATGGTGGATTGAGGTGGAGAATTTTGCTCGTATTTTGTAACAATCCTGAAGATTATTACAAGGGGGATTCCCTTTCAGATTTAAGTCCAGACCACACTAGAAAAACAATCATTATCAACAGATAGTCAGGATTAACCTCTATATGGAATGATCTCCCAATTGATCTCCAAACAGTTATTGGTCTTAATTTTAGCTATACTTAAAACAAACAAGCTTCAGTGAAGAGAAAAAGAAAAGTTTTTCCATCTTCATTTTATGCAATCCCACAGTTCTTGGCTCTTGATGTTCCTGAATTTTGCTAGTAACACCACTGATCTGAAAGTTCAACTAGCTTAGATCCCGAAGACAGAAATCATAATAATTGGAAATATGAGATATCACACTTACTATAATATACATGAAATAAACATTTCAATTGTTATAAAAATATAGCATAGACTACTCATAATGCTCCTATAGAGAGAGAACTAAGATTTAATTCACATGAAGTGACCATTCATGGAAGGTAGGTTCCTATGCAGAATTGGGAAAGGATCCTATGTCCTAGAAAGATTAATCTCTGGCCAGCGTTCATTTTTACACTTTGATTTGACACTAAAATGCATATTCTCTAGCAGTTATGTACGCCTAGATTTTGGGCACATACAAGCAGAAACCTCCTGCTAAAGGGAAGAATCCTGGAGTTCTAAGCTCTTGGTTAGGTGCATGCTATGAGAAAACTATTCTACTCTAGTTATTGTCTAGCATTTGAGTTCAGTGTTGGCAAACTGGTCCCTACATGTCTTTGAGGCATATGGAAATTGATGATGAAAGTGTCTAGTGTAACTAGAAGTATAATTTGATGAAAACTGAAGCAGTGAACTGTGAGAAACTGCTAAATCAGTGTCATCAAACTGTGCTTGGGAAATAATGAAACAGAAATACTATCAGTACATGAGAAATGCAGGGCAAGTGCTGTGCAACCACATAGTAAAGGCTAAAATTAAGAAAAGGTGGGAAATATTTGTATTATATCATATTATTATTAATTTTGAAACCAACATCTAAAAATATAACAAAAAATAACTTTAGATAGACAGTGACATCATGTCTTCTCTAAACTGTTCAGATCTAAAGCTTGGCACAGGCTTTTCACAAGGAATGTCATGTTTGGTCCTGGCGCTGTGGCTGTCTGCGCTCATCATGTGCCCGATAAGAATGCTTTGCAGTGACCAGTGTAAATCCTGGCTATAGCCCAAGGCCTCAGGGGAACAGAAAGTGACCAAAACAGAACATATATTACATGGTTTAAAGTAATAATGTACTAAGGGAGAAAGAATGTAACCTCAGAAATAAGATGGCACAAACCGTCTAAAATATAGCAGTTCATGATGGAGCTAAGGGACTCTACAAAGACAATTTGAAGACTACAGTGAGGAGATCCTGATATTCTGACATTGAGATTTTTTGTTTATCTATTTTTTGTTTTGATTTTTAGTGCTCAACTATGTCACTAAACACACTAAAATTACTGTGTTCAAAACAGTCAATGATTCCGTTCAGATTTATCCTTGTTTTGAGCAGGCAATATATCTAGGTAGGGGGGTGGAAGCCTGCATATTCAAAGACACGCCAGAAAATTTATACAAAAGATCAGAGGGAGACAGAGACAGCTGGAAAAATTGGAGCTGGAGCTCTGATTTTCATACCAGTATAACAACTAATGCAAAGGGAATGCAGATGATAGACTGCGGGTTATGTATGTTATTCCTCTGGACATATAGCAGCATACTCATAGACCTGAACAATAGTGAGGAAGTAATGGGGTGGGAGGAGAAAGCACTAGAGTAGGTTAAAATTAATATCGAGTTTGATTAAAACTGTGTCAAGATTTTATTCACGTATAAAAAAACTAATATTAAAGTAATCATTTACAATATTTAGCACTTTCTTCTTTTCATTACAGTTTCAAAGCACTGTACAAACATTAATTACTAGCCACGATGCGAATGTGAGGTGCAGGTAGTCAATATGAATTAAAGAAGATTTGTAAGTGGTAAAAAATAAATGCTACAAGTAAGTTTTATAATGTGCTTTAAAGTTTGGTTTGAGAAATTTCATCACACAGTTTTATATAAAATAACTGTCAATGGACCTGAGTACAACTTGTGTAAATAAACAACTGGAAGATTTCTTCCAAGAAAAGGGTAGAAAGATAGAAGGCTTAGTAAAAAAAAAGGATGAGGGAATCTTGAGAGGGTTTCCAGCCAATATATATAGACTTCTAAAAGCAAACCAGGCTTGAGTTCCTCGGCTTTTGATGTCATCTTTACGTATGTGGAAATCTCAAAACCCAGGTGTGAAAACACTTTTTTTTCTCTGCCAATTGACTGTTCAGATCAAACTCTGCATGTTGGGAATCTTTCTGTATAATTTTGTTTTTCAGACCTATTGACCCTATAGGCCTTATTTAATAGTATTATTACTGAGAATTCAAAACTCTCATTGTTAAGTCTGCCATCCAAAGCAGAAGCAGTCTATAAAAATAAAAATTATTTGGAATTTTACTGAGGTCCTTTGAGTTTGTCTAGGATTTCATGTTGATTTCAGTTTTGCTTTCAGACTTGCACATGCTATCGTCTTAGACAGAGGCTGAGAGGAACAGAGCCACTCCATCTCTTTGTAACACCCCAGTAGCCACAAGGAACTGTCCTTGGAGATGGCTGTCACTGAACACAGTGGTCTGGAAAGCCTCTCATCTAAAGAGAGGAGAATGAGAATAAAATAGAGAGAGTAGGAAAAATGAGTGAAAAAGGTAAGGAAGGAGATAAAGAGGAAAAAAAATAGAGCTGGTCTGCACAGCAATGACTGGATTTAGATTCAGATCACAACTTCCTACAAGTACAGAGGTGTTTGGGTTTTGGGGTTCTAGTTTGGGCTCTCCTTACACACAGGCAAAATCAGTAGTGTTTGGAGCCAAATCCAGACCCTTAGTCTGCGGTGGAGATTGGTATCCAGGCTCCAACTGGAGCAGGCTATTGAAGAATGGAAAAGAGATGCTGGATATATCAGTGGCCTGAAGAGCATTCTCTTCACCATTATAATCTAATTGCTGACCTTCTAAAGCTTCCCTCTTTCACCATCAGAAGTTGGCCCCTGGTCAAAGAGACAAAGACATACACTCCTAGATTTTTCCTAATTTGACATTGTAACTTTTTTTCTAAAGAGATACTGTGGGTGAGGTAATAACTTTTTTTGGACTAACTTCTGATGGTGAAAGAGGCTGGTGTCCGTGCGGAGCCAGCAGGGCCCGAAGCATCTGAGCCCCAGGAGGAAGGGGCAGAGTTCATGGTCTGGAATTGGGGGTGGGGCAGGAAACATGTTTTATATAGAGAGATTATGCTTAGCCAGGTGCTGTATAAGCAATCAGAGCTGCATGGAAGGACCCCTCACCCAAAAGGTTCTAATGACTTAGATTCAACTGCAGCATTAGAGCTACTGATAGAGAAGAACCAACACCACAGCTCCACCACCCCTGTTTAGCACTAATTCTTCTGCACTTTTTAGTAATTTGAGTTCACAACTTTATTTTTGCATGTGGCTCACAAGAAAAAGTTTCAGAGCGGTAGCCGAGTTAGTCTGTACAGGATAAACTTAAAAAACAACAAATGGTCTGGTAGCACTTTAAAGACTAACAAAACATATAGATGGTATCATGAGCTTTCGTGGGCACAGCCGATCATCAAAGAAGTGGGCTGTGCCCACGAAAGCTCATGATACCATCTACATACTTTGTTAGTCTTTAAAGTGCTACCAGACTATAGGTTGTTTTACAAGAAAAAGTGTCACTCATGAGAGCATAAGTATAGTCTGGATTCAAACACAGAGCTCCTGAGGAAATAAGTTCTGACCTATACCGTACAAGGAATGACCATAATGCTAACATCTGGAATTATACCCACCCTTATTTATGTCAACATTCCGGCCCATCATATTTTTTAAAAAAATGTTTATTCATTTATTATTGGCAGTCCCTGAGAGCAACCAAATGGCATGGCAAGGATTTGCCAGATGTGGTATTCTATCTTGTTTGTCAGAATTGTCACATTTTTTAAAAAGATATGAGAAAAGGAGCCCGTATAATCCCCAAAATTACAGGATACCTGGTGAAAAGTATAAGATACACATAATGCTGGTTAGATTAATAGGTCTTTTGCATTAAGCTTAGGATGTTCACATGGTGTTGATATCTGGAGTTCTCTAAACACATAGGGCACTACTAAGCCCTGGCAGAAGCGAAACTTCTTCCAGTTGACTTCAATAGGACTGAAACCCTGCTATGCCATGGATGAATTTGATCCATGCTCTGTACTTTAGGAGCATCATTTGCATAAAGTGACACTGGTATTGCCAAGATAGCAGATCAAACCTGTATTTCTTTCTTTATTCCAAACTCATAGACTCATAGACTTTAAGGTCAGAAGGGACCATTATGATCATCTAGTCTGACCCCCCGCACAATGCAGGCCGCATAATCTCACCCACCCACTCCTAGAATAATCCTCACCCCTATATCTCAGATATTGAAGCCCTCAAATAGTTTGAAGACCCCAAGATGCTGAGAATCCTCCAGCTGTGATCTGTACCCCATGCTACAGAGGAAGGCGAAAAACCTCCAGGGCCTCTGCCAATCTACCCTGGAGGAAAATTCCTTCCCGACCCCAAATATGGCGATCAGCTAAACCCTGAGCATGTGGGCAAGACTCCCCAGCCAGACACCCAGAAAGTTCTTTATAGTAACCCCTATCATCCCTCCATTGACCTATTTACCACTGATAATGACTAGTCAATTAGTTACCAAGACCATGTTATCTTGTCAAACCATCCCCTTCATAAACCCATCTAGTTTAATTTTGAAGCCAGGTAGATCTTTTGCCCCCACTACTTCCCTTGGAAGGCCATTCCAGAACCTCACTCCTCTAATGGTTAGAAACCTTCGTCTAATCTCAAGTCTAAACTTCCTACTAGCCAGCTTATATCCATTTGTTCTTGTGTCCACATTAGTATTAAACTTAAATAATTCCTCTCCCTCCCTAGTATTTATCCCTCTAATATATTTAAAGAGTGCAATCATATCCCCCCTCAGCCTTCTTTTGGTTAAGGTAAACAAGCCAAGCTCCCTGAGTCTCCTTTCATAAGACAGGTTCTCCATTCCTCGAATCATCCTAGTGGCCCTTCTTTGTACCTGTTCTAATTTGAATTCATCCTTCTTAAACATGGGAGACCAGAACTGCACACAGTATTCCAAATGAGGTCTCACCAATGCCTTGTATAATGGCACTAACACCTCCTTATCCCTACTGGAAATACCTCGCCTAATACATCCCAAAACCATATTAGCCTTTTTCACAGCCATGTCACAGTGGCGGCTCATAGTCATCCTATAATCAACCAGGACTCCGAGGTCCTTCTCCTCCTCCGTTACTTCCAACTGATGTGTCCCCAGCTCATAACTAAAATTCTTGTTATTAATGCCTAAATGCATAACCTTACACTTCTCACTGTTAAATTTCATCCTATTGCTATCACTCCAATTTACAAGGTCATCCAAATCTTTCTGTATGATATCCCGATCCTTTTCTGAATTAGCAATACCTCCCAACTTTGTGTCATCTGCAAATTTTATCAGGACACTTCCACTTTTGGTGCCAAGGTCAGCAATAAAAAGATTAAATAAAATTGGCCCCAAAACTGATCCCTGAGGAACTCCGCTAGTAACCTTCCTCCAACCTGACAGTTCCCCTTTCAATATGACCCGCTGTAGTCTCCCCTTTAACCAGTTGCTTATCCACCTCTCAACTTTCATATTAATCCCTATTTTTTCCAATTTAACCAATAATTCCCCATGTGGTACTGTATCAAATGCCTTACTAAAATCGAGGTAGATTAAATCCACTGCATTTCCTTTATCTAAAAAATCTGTTACTTTCTCAAAAAAAGAGATCAGATTGGTTTGGCACGATCTACCTTTTGTAAAACCATGTTGCAACTTATCCCAATTGCCATTAACCTCAATGTCTCTAACTACTTTCTCCTTCAAAATTTTTTCCAAGATCTTGCATGCTACAGATGTCAAACTAACAGGCCTATAGTTACCCGGGTCACTTTTTTTTCCTCTCTTAAAAATAGGAACTATATTAGCAATTCTCCAATCAAATGGTACAACCCCTAAGTTTAGAGATTTATTAAAAATTTTTGCTAATGGACCTGCAATTTCATGTGCCAGTTCCTTTAATATTCTTGGATGAAGATTATCTGGGCCCCCCGATTTACTCCCATTAAGCTGTTCAAGTTTGGCTTTTACCTCAGATATGGTAATATCTACCTCTATATCCTTAGTCCCATTTGTTATATTACCATTATCCCTAAGCTCTTCACTAGCCTCATTAAAGACTGAAGCAAAGTATTTGTTTAGATATTGGGCCATTCCTAAATTATCCTTAACCTCCACTCCATCCTTAGTAATTAGCGGTCCTACTTCTTCTTTTTTTGTTTTTTTCCTATTTATATGGCTATAAAACCTTTTACTATTGGTTTTAATTCCCTTTGCAAGGTCCAACTCTACCTGCCTTTTAGCCTCTCTCACTTTGTCCCTACATGCTCTAACCTCAATAAGGTAACTTTCTTTACTTATCCCTCCCATCTTCCACTCCTTATATGCTTTCTGCTTTTTCTTAATCACCTTTCTAAGATGCCTGCTCATCCAGCTTGGTCTAACACACCTGCCTATAATTTTTTTCCCTTTTCTTGGGATACAGGCTTCTGACAGTTTCTGCAACTTTAACTTAAAATAATCCCAGGCCTCCTCCACCTCAAGATCCATAATTTCTTTAGACCAATCAACTTCCCTAACTAATTTCCTTAATTTATTAAAGTTAGCCCTTTTGAAATCAAAAACCCTAGTCTCAGATTTATTTTTGTTTATCCTTCCATTCAATTTGAACTGTATTAGCTCATGATCACTCGAGCCAAGATTATCCCCTACAACCATTTCATCTATGAGGTCCTCGCTACTCACCAAAACCAAATCTAAAATAGCATCCCCCCTTGTAGGTTCAGCAACTACTTGATGAAGGAATTCATCAGCTATCACATCTAGGAAAATCTGAGCCCTATTATTATTACTAGCACTTGTTCTCCAATCTATATCTGGAAAGTTGAAATCTCCCATGATTACGCAGTTTCCACGAGTATTTACTTCATTAAAAACATTAAAGAGGTCTCTATCCATATCCAAAGTGGATCCTGGTGGTCTATAACACACCCCAAGCACTATCCCAGGGGAGGATCTGATAGTTTTCTTCCCCAATGTGATTTTTGCCCAAACAGACTCTGTCTTCTCCATTCCATCACTTTTTATTTCTTTACAATCTACCTCATCTTTGATATACAATGCGACTCCACCACCTTTACCCTTATTTCTGTCTTTCCTAAACAGCACATACCCTTCAATACCTGTACTCCAATCATGCCTAGTATTCCACCATGTTTCTGTTATTCCTATAATATCTGGTTTCACTTCCTGGACCATTAACTCTAGTTCCTCCATTTTGTTACCCAAGCTCCTCGCATTGGTGTACAAACATCTTAATTTTTGCTGTTTGGCCTCACTCACATTCTTTACCCAATTTGGCACGGACGTTGTACCTCCAATATGACCTGTTAGACTAGTATCCACCCTACCCTTCCTCATGTACATTCTCCTACCCCCAGCTATATCCTTTACTTCATTTGCCTCCCCCTCAGTGTTAAAATCTGGCGTAGAGATTACCTGAACATCTCCCAACCATCTCCCCCAAATTC
Source organism: Pelochelys cantorii (assembly GCA_032595735.1). NCBI lineage: Eukaryota > Metazoa > Chordata > Testudines > Trionychidae > Pelochelys > Pelochelys cantorii. Next base: position 39,660,243 of record CM064329.1, on the reverse strand, counting down.
CTAGTTTAAAGCTCTCTTTATCAGTTGAGCCAACCTCCATTCTAGAAGTCTATTTCCCTCCCTACTTAGATGAAGTCCATCCCGAGAGAACAGTCCTCTGTCCATAAATGCCTCCCAGTGGCCATACATCCCAAAGCCCTCCTTATAGCACCACTGCCTAAGCCAATTATTGATCATCATAATCCTGTCACATCTTAGTTGCCCTTCTCTAGGAACAGGCAGGATGCCACTAAAGATCACCTGAGCCTCAATTTCCTTGAGCATCCTCCCTAGCCTAGCATAGTCGCCCTTAATTCGTTCCAGCGAAAATCTAGCCGTATCATTTGTTCCTACATGAAAGATGATCAACGGATTCCTTCCTGCTCCCTTAATAATACTCTTCAACCTCAGTTCCACATCCCGTATCTTAGCACCTGGCAGACAACACACCCTTCTATTCTCTGGATCAGCTCTGGTTACAGGCCTATCTATTCTTCTCAATAAGGAGTCCCCAATCACATAGACCTGCCTTTTCCTAGTGACAGTGTGATTGCCTGGTCTATCTCTAGCTTCCTCTAGCTGCAAGTCCTTGCCATTCCTGTCTTCCCTTGTAATCCTCTTTAACCCATCCTGTATCTTCCTAATACTCATTATTGGTGCTGTTTCCATTAACTCTTCCCCTTTATCTATAGGGCTAGCCACTCTTCTCTTCTTCCTTACCCTTCCATCTTCATTATCTGCCTGTTGTACCCCTCCTTCATTCTCCAACTCCACATACCTATTCTTAAGCTCTATTTTTCCTTCACTTACCCATCTTTTCCTCTGCCTGGTTCTCTTAGTCACATGCTTCCACTGTCCATTTTCTTCACCCAGCAGTCCCCCCTCTAAGGGGCTTGATCCTGCTTCCATCTGCATATCTAAACTTTCCCCTTTAGCCACGTCATGCCTTTGCTCCATCATCTGCTCAAACCCCCTTCTAAACTCAACCAAAGTTTCCACCTGCATCTCCAATCCTCGGATCTTTTCCTCCATCAACTCTATCAGGCGGCACTTCATGCAAACAAAACTCCTTTCGGGTAACCCCTCCAGAATCATGTACATACCGCAGCTACCACATCCAATCATCCTCCTTGTGTTCTCTACTACTTGGGTCATGGCACTACTGCCTCTGTTATATCTACTTTCTCTTCAAAATCCTATTAGTCCGGTGAACACAAAAACAAACCAAAACACCCCCTCCACAGCAAAAACAAACCCCAAACAAGTCCCAATATCCAAACTCCCTTTACGAACTCCCACTCAAACTCCCCTGTTTACAGCTCTGTTTGCTGGCTCCTGTGCCGCTGCAGCTGTCTGTGCCGCTGCCTGACTAGAAGGCTACCTTTATAGGACCCCTAATCAGTGAAGCCCCGCCCCCAATCAGGGCTCAGCTTCTCTCCCAGCACACTACCCCTACAAGCCTCTACACATACAAACAATACAAATACAAACTTCTCCTCCAACAGAACTCCCACTCAAACTCCCCTGTTTACAGCTCTGTTTGCTGGCTCCTGTGCCGCTGCAGCTGTCTGTGCTGCTGCCTGACTAGAAGGCTACCTTTATAGGACCCCTAATCAGTGAAGCCCCGCCCCCAATCAGGGCTCAGCTTCTCTCCCAGCACACTACCCCTACAAGCCTCTACACATACAAACAATACAAATACAAACTTCTCCTCCAACAGAACTCCCACTCAAACTCCCCTGTTTACAGCTCTGTTTGCTGGCTCCTGTGCCGCTGCAGCTGTCCGTATGGACTTCAAATGCAATTTGAGTGTGCAAGGAATGCAGGATCAGTTTCCCATAACTGAATGAATAACATAGTAATCAAAGGCCTGTTAGTATGCCCACTGAATCAGCAAGAATTTTACATAGACTTAAACAGATGTAGGATTGAGCCTTAGGTTTACAAATCTAGACCTATTATATTCCTTGGGCTGGGTGGATTTTCATTTACAATAAGGTCCCGTTCCACTAAAGGGAACATAAATGTAATTTACTCTCAGCTTAGGGCTCTTTACACTGCCAAAGTATTGTACAAGAGCAATCAGGCCCTTTGTATGTTAATTATTGTGTTACCTGGACTGCAATATTCTGTACAAATGCTCTTTTTAAAAAATTGTTGATTCTATATTAAATGTTCACATGTGTGTGTTTAGGACACACTGCACAAAACACCCTTATGACTTATCCTGCCACTTTTGGAAATAGTGCTGCTCCAGGAATTTTTGAAAGTCACTTTCACATACCCTTTTGGATGCCCAATTCTGGTTCTCTTATATTAAAGGAAAGAGGATGGGGTTCTTGGTAGATGGCCTCCTTGAACATCTCATTGTTTTTTTGTATGGACAACAAGACAATAAGGTCATGTTTACACTAGGACATTATTTTGAAATAACTCCGGAAATAATAATTTCAAAATAGCATGTCCACGCTATGGGGAAGCCTCAAAATTAGTCCGAGGCAGGCTCCATTAATGTTGACACACCATCTCGACTTAAGAGCCCCCAGGAAACACTGGGGAGTAATTACTCTGAATGACTCTGGGGAGTCGTTATTTTGAAATAGTGGCACCAGAACATCTACACTACTGCTATTTTGAAATAACTCTTTGGAAATTAGCATTATTCCTCATGCAAAGCAGGAGTTATTTCAAAATAAGCAGCCCGTTATTTTGAAATAATGGGCTTGGTCATGTGGACGCTCCGCTTGTTATTATGAAATAAGGGGAGTTATTCTGAAATAACTTCCTTGTGTAGACCAGGGCTAGCACAGAAATAATCTCAAACATGTTATATTAACAAGGCCTTCACCTTTCAATAACCTTTTATCAGCATTCTTAATATTGTCTCCCATAGTATTTATTTGTTATACATGTGCAACCCTTGCTACAATTTAAATATCTTCACTAAAAATTAATATTAGAACATTTTATATTGCATTTTACTTGTCAGAAATCATCAGAAACTATATTTCAAGAAAACTGAAGGCAATAGATGTAGTTTGCCCAGTAGATTAATACTGAGCCATGAACTTTCATCCTCTGCAGCAAGATTTCCATCCAACTGACATAGAACTGACAGGCAGTAACACTCACAACCAGGGGGATCCAATTTAGAGGGAGTTCAAATGGTTTCAAGCTACTCATAGGTCACGGAGGTAAAGTATGCATAAGAGAGCTGGCTTTAATCAGAAGGTTTTCAGCAATGTCATGCCAGAATGATGGACCACAGTGAAAATGGCCTGGGTGTTAGACTTGAGAATTAAACCAAATATATTTAAATATTGTGAATATTCTCTAAGCATTTGCACAGAGATTTCCACTGTACTTTTTAGGACAGTGGAGCAAGACCCAGAATTCAGCCCTGGAACAAGTGAGTGCAATTCTCAATGAAATCAGCGAGGATTGTCACTGGTTATGCCAGTTTGGCCCTAGATCTGTAACTGCATGGAAGCTGTTTTAGCAGATGGAAACAAAACAAAAATGAAACACATATAAAAAATCCTACATCCCTGGTGGGTGACAATTTAAAAAACAAACAACAGCAGCAGAGCAGACTCAAAACTCTTCTCTGACATGGAACATGCATGCTTAGGAAAATTGGGAGAGATGGCTAACAGCACATTCATAAAGGAGAGAGAAAGAAGATTTTAGAATTAGTCTTTGCTAATACAGTTATCAGATACTGATCTAATTCTAAAATAGCTAAATGGCATCTCAATTTAGCAATTTAAACTAAAGAATAATGCATCCTTGGGTAAAAATGTGAAGACTCTGTTTCAATGAAAGACAAAGGCTATGTCTAGACTACAGAGTTAAACCAGAAAAAGGTTTAACGTATCTTTTTCTGATTTACTATCAAAAGAGCTTTTTCTGAAATTTGGCATGTCTACACGGTACCAAATTTTGGAAAAAGTGCTCTTTCGACACAGCCCTTATGCCAAGTAGAATGAGGTTTACAGGGATGGTGAAAAAGCACATCTGCTTTTTCGAAAAAAATTGCGGAAAAGCGGACGTGTTCCTTGGACGCAGCATTGCCTTTCTGGGATACCTCTGTATCAGAGGCATCAAGGAGGGGGGAGTGCATATAGTCATGAGGATTAACCAATAAGCCCAGGCTTATCAGTTGATCATTTAAATGTATACACGTCAGCATCCCTACCCTCTACCGGACCAGGTTTAAGTTCCATGCCGGAGGGAGGGACGAATCAAGGTAGGTTGCCCACCCAAGATCTGCTACATCTGCAACAAGGTTACTGACAGATCAGGGGTCGCAAAGGGTACTCCTTACATAACAGATGTTGAGTATCTCCACACAGGCCAGTGAAATGAGGACCAAAGGCGGAATCATGACTGAGTCCAGGTAGTGTCTGTTTGGGGAGTAGACTGATGCCAGCCACACAGGAAGAGGTCTGAGGCATAGCCTTGCATGGTGCACCATGTAGATACATGCTGCCATGTGATCCAATAGCTTGAGACTGACCCATTAGTGGTCAGACTGTGAGCTTGGAAATAGATCATTAGTGGTCAGACTGTGACCTTGGAAATGAGGCCCAACATAGTTTGGAAACAAGCATCCAGTAGGGAGGCTTTGGCCTATGTTGAATGAAGCACTGTCCTAATGAACTCTATTCTTTGAACCAGGATCAGGATTGACTTCTGCTTGTGTATGAATAGCCCAATATCTGGATGGTGGCCCATATTGGGCATATGTTACGCCAACCTGAGCCTGCTACCAGCCTTTCATCAGCCAGTCCTTAAGATACAGGTAGACTTGCATGCCTTGATGTCTGAGGAAGGCTGCCACCACTGTTGTATACTGTATGAAGAACCAGAGGGCTTCTGATAGATTGAAGAGATGAGCAGTGAATTGATAGTGGAGGAATCTTCTGTGACCGCAAAAGACAGAGATGAGGAAATAGGCATCCTTTAAGTCAAGAGCAGCTTACCAGTATCCTGGATCGAGGGACAGGGGCCAGAATTATGGAGGCCAGAGAGACCATACAGAATCTCAGTTGCCTGAGATGTTTCTTAAGGTGACAGGTGGACCAAAAGCTACCATTGGCGTTTGGAATTAGGAAATATCAGGAGTAAAGCCCCTTCCCTCTCAAGCCTCAAGGCACCACCCAACAGTCCCCACAGGACTGGATTTGCACCTCCTGGATGAGGAGCTGCTTGTGAGAAGAGTCCCTGAAAAGGAATGGGGGAGGGGACTGGTAGGTAGGGAGGGATGAAAGTTGAAGGCTATAGCCAGCTGTGACTGGACTCAAAACCCAATGGTATCTATAATCAAGCTAAGACAAAGGATGACAGGCTGTCCAAAACCAAAAGAGGCATCACTTCTAGTCCGACAGCAAGGGTTTATCTACTTAAAGCTAGCATAGGTGTGACTGTGCAAGCTGCAGCCCTTCCCTGTGATTGCAATGCAGACATTCCCTCAGTCATACTGATCTCCTGAGAAAGATCATAGAATTGATAGCAAAACATCCTAGTGAAATATTGGACTAACCAAGATACCCATACTAGGGTCACTAAAATAAATATTTCAGTGCTTGAAAATCCTAAGAACATTGAGCCTTTTAGTGTCCTAGGAAGCATCGCTTTATTGCTTGGCATAAGTATTTTCTTCTCATGTTGGACCTGGACCTATAGTCAAGATTTGCATTGTCTCATTCAAGATTATTTTTCAGTATTTAAAGAGTTCTCTTCCATTTCTAGCTCTAACTCCCTATCCAGGTAAAATAACTAACTTGCTAAATAGCTAAATGACTGCTTCCTCACTATTAGACTGCATAGCTCTTCCCACCCTCCTCTAGACAGGAGTCTCAGCTTTGCAGGATAAATAATCAAGTTAACCTTGTTCTACTGCCTAGCTCTTCAAAATCAGATTTAAATACATTTTCTTCTTTCATCCCAGGTTGCAAGGTCAGTAAAGCATATATTCTTATGTTCTGGGGAAACAAAAAATCTTTTTTACTTTTCTTAGGCTTCAATGCCGGTTTGGAATAAAATAGGTCTATAAAGAGTTATGACAGTGGGCACATTTCCCAGTTGCTCCAAATCTTTCATATCATCCTATTAGCCCCTGATTATTATTTTTTATCCTAATGTAATTCTGAAGACTCTTTTTTTTTGGTCTGTGTTTCCATTTCTATAAGTATGTTCAGGGCTTCCAGCCAAAAGGATGGATTGGTGGGTAAGGCACAGGGCCTGTGTGAGGCTCACCAACGCTAAAACCTGGGGCTGATGAACCCTGAGAAACTGCCACAGTTGACATCTCTGGCAAAGCAGCAATCTGTGTGGTCACCCATAGAAGGCCTGATTGGCAGTGCTCCTAGAGCACTTCTTAAGGCAGGAGGGGCATCAGGAAATTGTCTGTCTGTATAACTACATGGATTCCCCCGCCTTATGCATAAGTGAGTTCCTTTGCCTTGTTTGGGTTTCTGGCTCTGACCCTCGGCTCTGGTTTCTGGCTCCAAATCCCATCTTGGATCTATTTCCTGGCTTCTGATTCTGGCTCTGACCCTTTGCTCTGGCCCTACCAACTAGACCTAACTCTAGGCTACACCCACTAGGTCTGACAGCCTATGCCCTGGTTGTGACACTGTACAGTAGTTGATCTCGGGTATGTTTCTAACCTAAACTAATTTAAAGCAAATTTACAATTTAATTGGTGTGTGTGTGGTCTTCCTCCTCTTCCATACCTGCAGGAGACCCTAAACAATGCAGCTGTTAACATATTGTAATAGCATATGATATTCAGAGGGGAATATTTCCCTTAATTACAGGGCTATATACTTTCCTTCATAACCTAGTTGAGTCTTCCATGACTTTCAGTTTTCGTTTCTTCAGCTCCTTGAAACGTAAGGTGGCAGAATCAATTTTTAAGCTCATTGCTGGAAGTTTCCTTCTTTACCACCCAGTATCATCTTCTAAATTTTTGGAAGATGTCAGCATCCATTCCTATTGAGAAGCTGGCCATGGACCACCATCAAATTCTAGTCTCTAGCCAGACGGAATAACCCCTATAGCAACTCCATTATTAAAGTACTGTCCAAAGTTCTACCATCATGCTGGGGTGGTGAGTTTTATTACTTCTCCTTTGGGGAAGAGATGTCCACCATAATACAAAAATGTAAGGGCAAAAATCTCTGAGGAGCCGGGGAGTTCAGAAAACACCAAAGCAGGAGATCAGTATGACTGAGGGAATGTCTGAATTGCAATTACAGGGAAGGACTGCAGCTTGCACAGACACATGTATGCTAGCTTTAATCTAGCTAGTTCCGCTAATAAATAATAAAACCAAGGCAGCCTGGGCTTCCACACACAGGCTAGCTGCACAGGTCATTATTCTGGACAAGTTTGTACAGCCTGCACTGAAGAGTGCTGCTGTCATTTCACTGCTCTAGTACATGAGCTAGCTATATTAAAGCTCACCCAGTCAAGTCTGAATACACCCTGTGACAGCAGTGTAGACAAACCCTTGCTGTCAGATTAGAAGTGATGCCTCCGATCTGCCCACCCTCATTCACAGCACTGCATGGATTTTAAAAAAAGGCCAAGCTGGAGAAATATTAATGTTTAGGCTATGATGCATGATAGATCAGTTTAAGTGCAAAAAGAGTTGGAGACCAGTGAAAGATGGCTGGGCTAAATAATTAATAGAAAAAGATATTACTAGAGAGAAAGAAAAATATGATCAGTTCCACTAAGAATGAGGGATACATTTACAAACTGTTTACATTTCCATGGAGAGGGAGTAAATTACTAAAGAAATGCACTTTCTGAAAAGTTCAGGAAATTCAAATCTAAGAATTTTAGGACTCCTCCCAGAATACTGATGATACTGGCAATAGGCAGATGTGCTGCTCTGCAATTAAAGGTTGCAAACTTTGGTGTGTTTGGTAGGTAGTATGTATTATCCTCATTTTACAGATTGCAGAACTGACTACTTGGTTTGACTTGCCAAATACTGTGCAATTTTTCTATGTCAGAAACATGGACTATCAGTCAAGATAGCTAATTATACTCAACCCCCAACATTTTCAAATGCTTAGACATTTAAATGCATATTTAGGCATCCAAATAAAGGTGGCCAGGCTGTGAGAGGTACTGGGTGCTCACAAACGCCATTTTCTATTTGGGGCTCAGCACCTTTGAAAAGCAGACCATTTGGGGAATGCCTAAATTAGATTTGGATGCTTAATCTTAGGCATCCAAGTTTTAACATGCACGACACACCTTAAGCAATGGAACATCTAATAAAATATGTTCTATAGCAACATGCAACTTCCCCTTTACTTCAGCACCACAGTTTGTATATTTGCATGCTCTGGCCAGCTAGCTCACAAGGATCAAGGCTTTGTCAGCCTAGGAAATAATGGAAACCAAAGCTCATGAGTTTACTCCCTATCTCAAACCACACTGTTGTATTTCTGTGATAACACACAGAACTTAGTAAGCATCATATAATGGCTGCATGATCTGAGGTTTGGAAAAACCTAGAAGCATCCAATTTTTTTTCACTGATGAAATCAGCACTTACTTGGCATTATCATAGATATCTCAATTTCTAAATAATTAACCAATAACCAATGTGTTTGGAATTGCCATAGTAAGCTCACAGTCTAGGACTGTTTGTAGTTGAATTAACAGAAAAATAAAATACACCAAAAATGTGCACAAAGATAGCACCAATAAACCTGATAGAATTCATTCATTATTTGTAAGAAAATCAGATGACACACAATTCCCTGAATGCAAGCCACCCCGTGAAATAAAAGGTGTGTTAGTGCTAGTGTAGGAAGTAGGGAATAGATGAGAATTTCAGGATTGTTTGGTGTAGAGCACTCTCTCTCCATTAGTTCATTCTCTTGAGTAAAGGTATGAGGAGTGTATTGTACATGATCTACACTTCAGAATTTAAAAGGGAGGGATTTGTGTGTATACAATATATAATGCACATTTTTTTTTAAACAAATACCCTCCAAGAATAATGCAGATTTCTGGTCATCAGTGCTCAGCTCTGCCCTTCCCTGAAGTATAAGGCTATTGTTTCTAGCTCAGGTTGGAAGGTTCAGGACCTTAAATCTGTCACTTTATTTTGTACAGAAAATCCATTTTAGGTCATTTTAATAGATTTCTAAAATGTGTTGACAGTTTTTCTTTGTCTGCATTCAGTTGGGCTTATACAGCCTGACTCATTGATTCAGCAGGTGCTGGATCAGCCTACAGAGAATAAGGTAGCCTAGGAGTCACAGGCAGAAAGATACAAACACAGCACTAGTGTCTTGTTAAAATAGGCCCTGAAATAGTTCTAAGCCAGGTTTCCTGTTGAATGGGTTATGTACAATTCTCAACTCAAACCTGAATTATGCCTGGTTATTCACTGAAACTAGACATAGACTTTAGACAAAACCTTTGGAGCCATGACAGAACTTGCCCAGAGTTCAGGATTTTGGCTTGGGCCCATCCCTAATTGGGATCCTACAGTTCGCACATCCCCATACCATCAAGGCTTGCCATGCTTCAGCATGTATTCCTCAGGAAAGGGCAAGAAAAATTTCCAACCTGACTCAGGGGAGGAGGGGGGACTTGGTAGGGAACAACAGCTTCATTTTCCTACAGCATTCAAAAAGTCCTCCCATTGCTGAGGGGGACAGGCTGAACCAGAGAAACCCACAACCAAAATGGCAACAGTCCTTATTAACAGGCACCAACCACTTTTCAGTCTGTGCTTGTCCTTCAAACAGTGGATTTTAACCTTTTTTCTTTTGCAGACCCCTCCCTAGACACTGTCAAATGGAGGTGCAGACCTGTTTGGAAATCTTAGGCATAGCCTGCAGACCGCCGGGGCTCCATAGCCCATGGGTTGAAAACCACAGTTCTATAGCAGAGGGGAGGTTGCGGCCATTTTGTGCTGTTAACAGATGCCACCACAGATTTACCAGGCACTGCACTCTTATGTGTGTGCTGCAGAAATTGACATAAACTCTGGCTGAATCTGGCACTCTGTTTGTTTGTTTGTTTCATTTAAATGATGGGTCCTGACCTGGTTTGTTGTTGGTTTGTCCTAGTATGTTGATTTGTATTGTCTAATAATGTATCTCTTGGGTCCCTTTTCATGACCTTGTTCTCCATTCACACAAAACACACAATAAAATTGTTTTTGAAAAAAGAAAAGAAAACCTTTCTCATCAGATTGTGAATCATTTAGTTCCATGAACTGGAACCCAGAGCTTCCCGCAATCTGTCTTATGTCGAACTTCTCAATACCGAAAGAATCCAGAGGAGTGAATCACAAGTGATCTGTCTGTTTAGAAAGCAATGCAGAGGATGCCAATTTCACTCATCTCTTTCCACAACAACAACACAACAAAATCTTAACCCAGTAAAAGGGACCCCAGAGTCATTGTCGTATGCAGAGATCAGATAAGTACCTGGTTTCTTCTGTCTGTGAAGACAGCTTTATCCAAATAAAGCATGGCACATTTTTATCATTCTGTAATAGAAGAGACCTGCCACTCTTTGAATATCATCATATGGTTGGTGGCCAGCAGATAATGGACTGCTAAGTGTCAAGGTGACTGGCTTTGAATGTGCACAAAACTAAAAATTATAGACCTGTCATTCCAGAGGCAGGCCACAATTAGCAGTCTACGCAACTTGAAATTTCCATTTTGCCAGCTGAATAATCAATTGGCTGCAGTTTCTCAATTTAGATGCATTTTTAGGCTTTTTTGCATTCAGGATTTTATCTTTTTTACGGGGGTTTTAAAATAAATATGCAGTGCACTTAAGCAGATGGGGTCATCTGAAAAACAACCCTCTCTCCCCAGACGCATACACAAACAAAGACATCCACTGGTATTTTATAATCAACTCCTTTTACATAAATTTCCCCTAGTCCTGCTCTCACTTATAATGTTTCTGACAGGAATTTTGTCCTAAGGACCACAAGCAACACCAGATTAATAATTTCAAAGACAGTGTGCCTCCATTAACTATTTAATCTCAAATATACTGTTGTAGAATTTTGATCCCAATCCACTTGATATGTGGCTTACAGCATACTGTAACCAAGAATTTCCTTATAGGGGAAATGTATTTTCATTTAGGAAGATCAGCACAAATCTCAAACCCCATGGACACTACACAGATTGTAAATTGCCTGGAGCAAATACTTTAGCTTATTTATGCCAGTAAAACACTGCCTAGAAATATAGTGATTTATGAATAATACAACTACACAAAACAGCTCCATGTTGTGTTGGTTGGCTGATATTAGCACAAGTGGTAAAAATAGTTGTTGTACATATTGTAGAATTTTAAAATGTTTTAGTACATTTTGTTATCCTTTTTTATTCAAGAGTTTCACCAATATTTGGAGCCAAATGAGTTTCTATTAGTGGCAGAAATTGATCTTGGAGTAAAGTATTTCATTGCTGCAATCCTATTTACAAACAATGTACACAAAGTTGTGTTTTTCTGGACACTGCAGGAATTAAGCAGTAGGAAACAGATTGCTCGTTCAATATTCCAAGCTTTTTTTCCTGACCAAGACTGCTACCAAAGCCCTCTTTTTTAGCTTTCTCTCAGGGCCATGCTAGAAGTGTTTCTCTAGCTGTTCTTGGCTTTCTGCTGCATTCTCCTTTTCTTCTGTGGTATTTCTGGCTGCTTCTCTGACACACAGCTCCACCAAACAATGCCCAGGGAAACCTTTCAGTTACATAACTCAGCTCCTGACCAGCCTTGCATGTTCTAGGGCAGTGCTCTCCAAACTTTTTAATCACAAGATCACTTTTTCAATTTAAGTGCAATGTAAGATCTAGCTCAAACCCAAACACCCTTGTCCCATTTCCTTCCCACCCCTTCTTTGAGGACCTCCCCAGCCCTTCTCCGAAGCCTCACCCTGCTACATCCCCCTTCCTCATTTTCAGCAGGCTGGGGTAGGGGTGCAGACTCTGGTCTTGGGCCAAGGGGTCTGGAGTGTGGGAGGGGCTCTGGGCTTAGCCCAGGGCGGGGGATTGGGTCCAGGAGGGGATTCAGAGTGCAAGCTCTGAGAAGGAGCTTGGGTGCAGGGGAATTCATGTCTGGGGCAGGCGGTTGGTTCAGGGTTGAGACAGGGGTTCAAGAAGCAGGCTCTGGCTGGGCACCGTTTAACCAAGATGGCGTCCGGGTGGTGGAGCAGTGGGGTTAAGGCAGGCTTACTCTTGCCCTGGCCCTGCTCTGCTCCTGAAAGTAGCTGGCATGGGCAGCAATGGCTCCATGGTGCCATGTGCTGCCCCTCATCCACAGGTACTGAGTCCACAGCTTCTACTGGCCATGGTTCCCTGTTATTGATCAATGGGAGCTGCAGGAGCGGCGTCTGCAAGCAAGGACAGCACATAGAGACCCCTTGCTCTGCCTTTCACAGGGGCTGCCGGGACATGCCAGCCATTTCCAGGAGCAGCAGTTACCACAGGGATAATGACTCCAGCCACAACAGGTTTGGCATTTTAGAACTCACTACTCAAAGAATTACATTTAAGCGTAAGAGAGAAATGAAAGTTATGAAATGCATCGACCAGTCAAACACCAAAACTAACCCACTTTGCAAGTAGTAAAAGGAGTAACAACAACCCCCCACTTATGTGCTGGGTCTGGAGATAAGAGGGAAGGACAGTGTGTGTTTGTGAGAGTAAGGGTATGTCTAGACTACACCAATTTTTCGATAAAGGGATGTAAATTAGACATATCGAAAGTCCAAATGAAGCGGGGATTTAAATATCCCACATTTCATTTGCATAATGATGGCTGCCGCTTTTTTTTCGAAACGGGGCTTTTTCGGAAAAAAAAAAACTAAAAAACCCCCGGCAGTTTAGATGGGGCATTTTCGACAGATCTTTCAAAAATGGAGTACAGGTCTTTCGAAACAGGGCATTTCTGTCAAAAATGCCCCATCTAAACTGCCGGGTTTTTTTTTGAAAAAGCCTCGTTTAAAAAAAAAGCAGCAGCCGCCATTATGCAAATGAAGTGTGGGATATTTAAATCCCCGCTTCATTTGCACTCTCGATATGTCTAATTTACATCCTTTATTGAAAAAGGGGTGTAGTTTAGACATACCGTAAGAGAGAGACACAGTGTGTGAGAGTGACAGAAATTTGCATTGCCAAGCTCCCTCAATCCCCTTCTCTCTGTGTGGGGATGGGGTACAGGAGTGGGGGGAGGAGGGACACCCTGACATCAGTGCCTCCCCTCCTTCCCACACCCTGCACAGAAAGCAGTAGTTTCCCAGGGGGGCAACTCCAAGGCAGAGGGCAGGAGCAGCATGACAGTGAGTGGAGGGGCAACTGAAGAGTCTGTGCTTGATAGCTTCCAGGCCAAACCAGTCAGGATCACCTGTCAGAGGCTCCAAAATCTACCTTTAGATCTCGATCTACTGGTTGGTGACCACTGTTTTAGGTAATGACTATTATTGTTTCAGAAATTTTTCTTACAAAGGACTACTTCTTACATTTATCCAGCTGTTACATCCACCAATTTCGGTGAAGTTTCATCCCATTCCCCATTTAGGAACATACACATACACACCACAGGCCTAACTAAATATATATGTTTAGTTGTAAAGAGTGTTGGTTCAGAAGGACTCATGTGAACTTCTTTTTCCAACTTTATTTCATGTGGGTAATCTCCACAGCTTCACCTTGGCCAGAAGATTAAAGCAGAACTCAACTGAAAATGCCATGTTCTATCCAGTTTCCACCTGAAATCATAAATGAGCCTAGGTTTGCTTAAAGCTCTGACATGCCATTAGGTTTGTAATACTTGACAAGTATCAACCAACTTTCAGGTGCATAACAACATGAATCCTGGTAAATTTGGCCTAGTTCTAGCTTTCCAAAAAAAAAGTTTCCCACAGCTGTACTACTGCTGCTCAGCACTTTGCTTTATGGGCCTGATCTTGCAGCTTCTCAACGTAGGCCTGGAAGAAGCCTTGAGAGGCCAGTCCCTTGCACTGAGGCAGGACCATCTATACCTAAACCATCCTTGACAGATGTTTGTCAGAAACTATCCTTATGGTTAGAAAGGGTTTTTTTTATAACATCTAACATCTACATTGCTGCAGATTAAGCCAATTATTTCTTGTCCTGTCTTCAGAAAACATGGAGAACAACTGATCACCACTTTCTTTCTAAGACCTCTTAACACACTGGAAGATTATTGTTATGATCAAACATAAATTGATGATCTGCACTGCTGCCAGAAGTGTAATTCCTACATACTGTTTTGAATGACTCTTACATAGCATAGTGTCGATGTATTTAGCACGTTCTGGCAAAGCAAAAAAATGAAACATATAAAATGATGGGACCAATTTTGCTCCCATTAAAATTAATGGAAAAATCCCTTAGTTTTCTATAGGAGCAAAATCAATCTTTCTGACACGTTACAACAAAACATTTACAATTCTAGAAAACCCATTCCTTTTCTATGCACAGATTACAAAAACAATCACAGCCTAACTGTTCCTTCAAAAGTGATTTATTTTGAGTGTGCGTGTTTCTTTAATTTTGTAGACACTTGCTGATTTTCTCAAGGTCTTGGTAGGAAGAGGGTGCCAAAAAGTGAGAAAATGCACTATTTTAGATACTACTGTAACTGGGGCTATGTAATTGTCTGAACATTTGACACTCTTGAAGGTACTCATCCTCACACCACACCCATGTTTATTATTTACTATTTACTGTTATTTATTATTTGTATTTCTTTTACATCTTGGACTTCTAGTCATGGAGCAGGATCCCATAGTGTTAGATGTGCTACATAACACAATACAAACTGACAGTCCCTGCTCCAATCATTGTATAATGTAAGTACCAAACAAAAGAAAAGATGGATGCAGACAGACTGGGGAGTACAAGGAAACTTCAGGCAGTATTGATCAGCATGATAACCAGTAGTTTCTGAGGAGGGATTTCAAGGAGTTAATGAGGTAGCTTTATGGATGTTTATGTAGCACTTCTCTTTAGCATTTTCCGACAGCATGGAAGAAAGCACAAAGGTGCTCGGTTGAAAATGTAGTAAGTGGAAGAGGGAGGCTGGCATCATGAACCAATCAGAAATAAGTAATGACAGTTTGATAGCAAATCAAAGATGTTAGATAGGGTGTGGATTGGCCATAAACAGCCTTGAAAGTGAAGACAAGCAGCTTATGTTTGATGTGATAAACAAGAAGTCATAGTCTGCAGTATATCAGACTAGATGGTCCTTTCAAACCTCAAAGTCTACGAAACAAGGATGAGATGCAAAGGAAGAGATGACATGGTCAGAATGATGGGTTAGCAGAATGAGCAGAATGAGCTTTGTAGCTGCATTCCAAATGGATCTGCGTGGGGGCAAGTCTGCATTTATTGAGAGAAGCATACTGCAGTAATAAATAGACTGGCGAAGAATTTTAGCTGCATGGATGAACAAGAAAGGCCATTTCAAAAAGAATGGATGTAGCCTGACATGAAGATCTGGAGAGAGGTGAAGATCTGAAGACGATGCCTATGTTATGGGCCTGAGTGACAGGCGGATGATGTTGTCCACAGTGACCAAGAAAGGAGTTAAGGATATACTATTTTACAGGTAGGAAACTGAGGCAGAGAAAGACAGGGTAAAATTTTCAAAAGTGAATTAGGATCTTGGTGCCTAAATCCCAGTGACTTTCAAATTTACTGTGACTCACGATCCTGAGTCACTTAGGTATTTTTGAACATTTTATCTTGAAGTGATTTCACCAAAGTCACACAGGAAATTTGTGGCACTTGGTAACTGAAGCTAGCTCTCCAGAATAGCAGCCTAACCACTGGACAATCCTTCACTGCTCTTTCATTTGTGTGTTTCCTGCTGCCTTGACATTATGGATGCAGCTGATGTGATATGTTCTTACTACCATATCACTGTCTAAAAGAGAAAGAAATCAGATTAATTTTTCCCATTCCCTGCAAGTGGGACTCATAAAAATGAGTCTCCATTCTGAAGTCAGTGGAGTTGCTCCAGCATAAAACTGGGATTTAAATGGAGAACAGGGTCCTATGCATTTGCCGTGAAATTTGTGACTATACAGTTCTGCAAGGCAAGGTTGTGGCAGATGGCTGGCAAATGGTAAAAGAAAAATGATGCAAATTCCCTTCCAGATTTAGGGTAAGCAATTTCCATACGGTTCTGTTCTCTCACTGCTGGATGTTCACAAAACTGTAAATAAAAATATTATTTGTTTTATAAACCCTAGAAGTTTGCATTTTCATTTTGATGCCCAGTCCTTTTTTCTATATTTCTAAATGGATTTCATCGAGAGGGAGGTGCTTATTTTAATACATTTATTTGACAGTTTGCCCTGAGAACTGTATGTCATAGGCAGCCAAAGAGTTTGTAATGGAGTAAGGATCATTCATTGGATGCCCAAATCCACAGACATCATCTTGAGTCTTAGGTTTATACTAGCAGGAGAGTGAAAAATACATATATCCAACCCTCTCTCTACATGCTGTACATCTCAGGAGATGCTGTGTGTGCCAGAGTCCACCTAGCAGGTAAAACAATTATAACTGGAACTCAGACAAGGTGGGTGAGATAAAATTTCTTTTGGGTCAACCTCTGATGATCAAATAAACTAACTTTTGAACACCACAGAACTTTCCTTCAGGTCTGTGGTGCTAGAAAGCTATTCTCTTTCGCTAACTGATAATCCCACACCCATCTTGTCATGCTCCTATCCTGGGACCAACATGGCCACGATATCACTGTACTGTAATCAGAACTGTCTTTTGACTATGCAGTCAAAGCAGTGTAAGGACAGAAAAATCTGATTGACTGGCTTATGGTAGTAAAACCACCTATTTTCAGCCAAGCCATGCTCCACATATTGGGATTCTTTGGCCTTAATGTGGAAGTTTCAGCACTCATGTAAATTACTGTTCAGAGAGTAGGAGAATAACCTTAGTTACATTTTCAACCACACAACACAAGCCATATATCTGATAACTCTGGCACCAATGTGATTGTGAGATACTGTGTTAAGGACGCAGAAACATTATTAAAATTCATGGAATTCATGCACAGATCTTCTCATTAGTTAGCACAGGCATGAAAGTGCCCAAGCCCTTTTTACACGACAGTTTCAACAATTACTGACACTGCTAGAGCAACATGGAAGCTCTATTATAACTTTTTTTTGTAAACATACTGCAAGAATGGGACTTACTGGTATCAGGACAGAAGGGGAAATGCCCCAATTTAGCACATTCATTTGTACAGTAATTGTTCTCCTTGGTGGAGACGTATCAAGTACAGCAACAGAACACTAGGAGACTATAGGAGGTGCTACAATTCACCTTCACCCGAAATAAACATTGATTGACCTCTTGGGGTTCAATTTAGTGAGTCGAGTAAGAACCTGTTAAACCTACTGCAGATGGCGCCCACTTCGACTCCAGTACTCCACCAGGTTGTGAGGAGCAAGGGAAGTCGATGAGAGAGTTTCTCCCTTTGACCTCCTGCAGTGGGGATACCACAGAAATTCAACCTAAGATACATGGACTTCAACTACATTATTCTTGTAGCTGGAATTTTATATCTTAAGTCGACTTTCTTCGGTAGTGTAGTCCTGGCCTAAAAAGCATTGCTGTAAGTTACAGGAGAGCATTTCAGCTAAGGATGTAGGAGTGCCTTGAGAAGCCACCATGAAACTACAGTACCTCTCTGTTCATCTACTGCAGTGGTTCTCAAACTTTTTGGCTCAATGCAGACCTTTCTGCAGACCACCCGCCAACCACCCATGATGACAAAATGGGTACAGAAGGGGGTGGAGGTGCAGGGTCTGACTAGGAGGTAGGGTGCAGGAGTGGGCTAGTGATGGGGGCGTTCTATGCAGGAGGTTGGGTGCAGGAGCAGCCTGAGGGTGGGAGGGTCTTGCTGGGAGGTTGGTGCAGGAGTGGGCTGAGGGTGAGTGGTCTGGGAGGGAGGGTGCAGGAGCGGGCTGAAGGTGGAGATCTGGTCAGGAGGTTGGGTGCAGGAGTAGGGCGGGGGTGTCTGGGAGGGATGGAGGGAGCAGGAGTTGGGTGGGATTGCTTGGCCTCAGTGGGAAGGGGTGCATCAGGGATATGGGGGTGCAAGGTATGGGAATGAGAAGTATAGGGGTGCTTACCTAGCTCCATGCTTCCCACCACTCCCAAGCATTGCTCCCTGCTCCCCCTGATTCTGGCCAATGGAAGCAGGGGAAAAGCCTCCAGGTGAGCAGTATCCTGCGTTGCTGTTCCCCCAGCCAAGGGGAGAGGGAGTGGCAGCACGCAGAGCCGCTTCCTTCCCCCACAAGCTGAATCTGGCTTGTGATGTTCATCCCTTGGCCCTGCAGTGGGAAGCCGATGCTGGTGCTCCAACCTCTTGTGGGGTAAGACGTGGGACTGGAGCACCAGTACCCACATCCCACCTGCAAGATGGCTGCGAACCACCTGTGGTCTGTGGACCACACTTTGAGAGCCACTGATCTCCTGAAAAGTTTTCACATCTCACCTTGTGACGAAACAGAAAAAGTACCTAATACCTAGCAAAGAGAGCTTGGGCCTTACCCTGCCTTACCTGGAGTTTTGCCATCGACAGGTAATAGTCCGTTTATCTGTACCAAGATCAACATAAACTCAAAACAAACGTGAAAAGACTCCAACTGGTTCTCCTTGCCTGTTGTCAACTCTAATTTCCCTCCGAGCCCATCCAGTTTATTTCTCAAAGTTCTGGTACTTTCATTGCCAATAGCATAAGGATATTTGGTTTCTAAGTGGGTGGCGTGTGGAAGAGGGGGGGAAGAGGAAAGTTTGTCAAGTTTTCTATGATAGAGTGAGAAAATGTTTGGCAAAAAATACTACACACTAACTTCTGCTGTTGCTTCTCTTTAAAAGAGATCATTTTAGGGGCTGGCTGCTAAAAGAAGACCATATTTTTAAAACCACAGGTACATTTAGTTTTCATACTAAAATGACCATCAATAATATAATAACTGTATGCATCAAGTTAATATTAAAATCAGAGGCTTCCTGGCACATGCCTACTACTAATATTCCACAGATATTTGAAAAAACAGTGGTGGGTTTAAAATTGAGAAATTTGCTGCATTTATTTGGGGATGGGTGCAGGGAGAATTTTTTCCTGAAAGTAATTCTGTCACATCATGTGCATGTATCTGTCACTTTGTCTGAGTTGTCAGTGAATTACAGCTTTGATGTGTTCCCATAACTAGCCTCCTGCAAAAAGGTTCAATTTGGAACATTTCTGACTTGCATTGGCTTTATAATATTTTTGTTTTTGTGCATTGCCATGCTTGAAATGCAACCTCGAGCTCTGCATGCTGACAGACTCCATTAGCATTAATGCTGTTCTCTTATCTTCCACTCTCTCTCTTTCTCTCGCTCTCTCTCTTTCTTGTCTGATGGTTCACTGACACAGTTGACAAGGCTGACACCACCAATCAGCTTCTACTCAGCAAGGTCACTGTTCAGACTTGACTCGTGATTGGCTGCTGTGCCTCACTGTGTTATTACTGTCTGATTTGATCGGAGGCAGGGGGTGGTCTCCAATCAAACAGAGAAAAGGTCCTGGAGAAGGTAATTAAATCCTGTCAGAGGCAATTATCGGTTCCAGGGCCATGACTCTGGCACTGAATGCAGATGATCTGAAGCTCTATTCTTGTAGAAATTCAAGAAGGCTTCTGGCACGGATCAGTTAGACATAAAGGAAACAGCAGGCTTTTTGCAAACAATGCAGTTCTGTATTTTGAACCTTTCTGCACATCTTTTCCCCCTCTTATTCTTAGAGTTTGGTTACTATTGATCAAAGAAATATTTCTTTCCCCTCACATTCTAATTAAATGAATAGATAAGATTTTCGTATACATTATATATATGACAAGTTACCAATGAGAACTTTTGTTCCAAAACACTGGCTACTTAAAACATCCTCCATCAAGGCAAAATGGCTTCAGAAATATGCCAAATTGTTGTTTTAGCAGTAGAAAAAAAAAACAGGTAAAAACTGAATTATGTACTTAGAATGGATAATGCCTCATCTTTAAAATGTTATGGATGCAAATTAGGAGTTGTTGTAGCATGACTTCCCATTTATAAAATATAATATTAACATTTATATAAGCTTTTGAAATACAGTATTTGGTAGCCTTTTAAACATGTCAGGGTATATGTTACTGATTTAGACATCAGATTGTTCAGAATAAGTTCAAATGTCTAATTTGCCATAAGGACTTTCAATTTTACTAAAGTGTGATAAAAAACTGTATGTGCAGTTATATGTACAGCGTAAATACACATGGAAACTGAAGCTAAGAAAGGTCTAACATTTTATACAAAATAAAAACCCTTCCCTAATAACAGACATTTCCCGATTTTTAAGCATGCTTCAAAATGTTATCTATTGGCCAGATTTTGAGCTCAGATACACCACAATAAATCAAGCATAACACATTTCAGCAAATGGGGTTACTCCAGATTTATATTGATGTAGCAGAGGTCAGTGTCTGATCCTCTGCCTTCATACCTAGGTCTAGTAGAGGAACACCTCCTTACATTTAGAACTAAGCTGTGGGGGAGAGGAGGCACAGGGATGTGTAAAAAGCCTCTTCCATTTGTAGAGCCCACACAAGGGCTGATCGCCATTGTAGTCTCAGTGAACAAACTCCATTCCCTAGTAACACACACTGTTCCCGGTGCATTTCAACAGTAGGCACAAGCATTGCACTGAGGGTAAGTTTACACATGGAAGAAACCTGTACTTAACTAAATTCTTAATTTCGGAACTGAATTTTGCAAGTCTGGAAGGGAACCACCATTTAAAACACCGACTAGTTTTGCTGCTGCTGCTGAAATATTCTAACTAAGATTTAGCACAAATACACTGCCGTTTTTATCAGGTCTTTACTGCTTTCTTGTTGGGTCATCAAATTGTTTAACTCCAGGCTATATTGTGGACTGGTTTTACGTTGCTACCCCTGGGCATAAGTGGATGTAGCCTCTTTTCATTTCAGCTAAATGTACAGCAGGAGAGCAGAGGCTGCAAAGCCAACTCCCCTCTCACCCAGAGCAAATACACATGGAATGAGTGGAGCCTGGGATTTGCCCTTAATAACCCAGTCAGACCAACTGAACTGATGTAAGTGGGGAGGCAGGATTAAGCCGATACTCTTAAAGGTCAGATTATTTTCCCCCAGGAACAAGTAAGGTTCAGGAAAGCAATTGTAATTCCGTGAGCTATCCTGGGGTGGTCCAACCCACACACCACCCCTAATATAAGGCTTTACCTACAGGCACATCTGACCCACCAGGCAGGGCCTTGTTCCTGCAATATGAACATCTAGGGCTAAGCCCTGCACCCTTGTGGAGTCTCAATGATTTCAATGAGAGGCTGCAGGGGTCTATCCTAGTGGACTGCATTTCAGAACAAGCAGTCATGGACCGAAAAAATGAAAAGTTCAGATCCATAAAATGACTGGGTGAACAAATATATTTAATTCCACCTGTTATACACCAGTTTCAGCACCACAGACCACATTATCCTTGCCAACAAAACACATGCTAGCTAGGCAGGTGGCTATAAAATACTAGAATAATTGCTAGACTCACATTAGAGCTTTGAAAAGGAGCCATGAGGGTTTGATCCTGCAAGAAGCTGGAGTGTTGAATGCTCTTGAGGCATACACAAAATTATCTTAAGAAAAAAACATTTTTAACAGAAGAGCTTTGCATTATGTACTAAACTTCAGTAGACTTGGGCTCTGAGTTCAGGGGGAGAAATAATTCCAGACTTGTGGACCCTCCAATGAGAAGGTCCTGTTACTAGCCCCAAGACAGTGACATTAACATCCTCAATTTGCCTCCACTGACGTGGCAGAGCACAAGAGAAGGGAGGGAATGTCTCCTATTACCTAGCTAGGGCTGAAATCCCACAGGGTGTTATCAATATCAATACCTTGGGCTGTGGAGAAAGGGTCTGTAGCTGTAAAGGATGTAAGTCAAGTCTCCATTAGGGATGTGAAAGTATAACTGTGTAAACAGTTAACTGATGAGCCAAGGCTCATTGGTTAATGTTTGTACACAGGCTCCCAGTATGCCTTGGGAGCTGGCTTGAAGGCCAGCTCCCAGGGAACTATCTGCCACCCTGCTGCCTCTGTGGTGCTCATCATGGCAGGCAAGGACACTGCTCCTGCAGCTCCCATTGATCAGTAACAGATAACTGTGGGCTCTCTGCCTGTAAATGTGGGGCAGCACATGGAACCATTGCTGTGCATACCAGCTGCTTTCAGGGACAGAGCTCCTCCCAGGATGAGTAGGACTTGAACCCACAGCTCTGCCCTCCCCAGCCAAATACTGTAGCCCATAGGCCACTCCAGAACCCACCCCATTGCCCTACCCTCACAGTGTCCCTTATCCTGCTTTCCAAATGCCTGAGCCAGCTCCATCTCTGGGGCAACTGGCTATCCAGCTGCTCCCAGGGTGTGTGGGAGAGGCCAGGACTTGAGACCCCAACCCTATGCTCCCCTGGCATTTGCCATAGCCCCTGGGCCACTCCAGAACCCACCCTACCTTCCAAAGGTCCCTTATCCTGTGTTGGCTGTCTGGTCATTCCCAGGACAGCAGAGAGGGTGGTGCAGGACTTAAGCTATCAAGGGTGGGGTGGGACTCAAGCCTCCAACCCTGCATTCCCAGGCAAATACCATATCCCCTAGGCAACTCCAGAACCTGTCCTACATTTAGTAGTTCCATCATACTCCCTTCCTAATGTGGGGGCCAGGTCCATTCCTGGGGAAGCCTGTGTTGACTTGAGCCCACTACCCTGTGTTCCCCGGGTGAATACCCTATTTCCTAAGCCACTCCAGAACCCACCCCACCTTCAGTGGGTCCCTTATCCTGCCTTCCTGAAGCCAGGCTCACCCCTGGGGCAGCCTATGTTGTCTTCCCTGTCACTACCTGAGTGGGTGGTAGGATCAAGCCCATCACCTGTGCTCCAGAGGCTGATGCCCTATCCCCTAGTCCACTGCAGAACCCACCCCACCGCCCCACCTTCAGGGTGTCTCCTCCCACACTCTAAACCCCTTGCCCCAAGACCCAAAGCCTGCACTCCAACACCCTACCCCAGCCTGGCGAAAGTGAATGAGATTTGGGAGGAAAGGGAATGGAGTGAGCAGGATGAGGCCTGGGAGAAGGGGTGAAGCAGGGGCGGGGCCTTAGAAAAGGGGGGAAGGAAGCTGGACAAAGGTATTTGGGTTTGAGGTAGATCTTACATTGCACTTAAATTGAAAGAGTGATCTTGAAGTTAAAAAGGTTGGAGAGCACTGCTCTTGGCAAACTAGGTGTGTCCATGTAAATACTGTTTGCTTGGGATGCATCTTCCCAGTAGTTCATCAATAGATGGCAGAAGGGAGCTCATTCAGGCTACTAGTTTACAGCAGGATTACCCTCCCTTAAGCAAATCCCCAGCTGCTCCCTTAAACAACTTTCTAGCTGCTCTGTGCTGCCTGAGTAGTGCAAAACACCTAGACTGGGTTGGCCAAGAATGTTTATTTAATACATTGAATTAAAACCAGATAACTTTATTTCACAGCTTTAACTTTACTGAAAGAAAGGAAAGCTTATGTTATAATTGGGCTTTTTTTGTTTTTTTGTTTTCTAGCCAGGGTTCTAATAACATGATGTAGGAAACATGCATGATAAAACAGTAACCTTGCGAAGGAACATTTTCAGTATAATGCAGAATGAAAAATACATGTTTAACAGTAACAGTTGGGTGTGTAATTCCCCAAGCAGAAATGGTAAAACACGTACTCCGGGTGCAGGATAATACACAGGATTGAGTAAATAAGAGAGGAGCCCTGTGTAGTTGATTGTCAGCCCTGAGTTCAGATTTCCCAAGTTAACTCTTTAACCTTCAGTTTACTTCCTAGAAAGATGAACTTCAAAGCTCTTATCTAAATAAACAAACACCTCTATTGAACATTGAACCCCATTAACTTAAAATGGGTCCAGACTTTAAAAAATATCAAATATATTTGCAAGACCCTTTGGAACATTCAATAATGATCTGGTTTTTGAACAATATAAAATTATATGAAAACCATAGAAGAGTTTTTTATAGCATACTGCTGGCTTCCTCATTACTAAGAATGCTTCAGAATTTTCTATAAAGGAACACTCTAAATAAAACAAGACACATGAAAAAAATGCTCTTTTCTGTAACTGAACTTGGGATTGTGTGTGTCCTCTGTGAAGTTGACAATAATAGCTATCTAAAACTGCTTAGCTGTTGCAAGACAAACATAGTATCTTCAACTCATGACTCTGTTTTAAATTGTGTCAATTCGTCATTTTTTCAACTTACTCAGAATTATGTACACAACAAATGTGGTTACAGAGAAACATGTTATTTATCCCTTACCCCAAAAACATTTGATGTTAAAAAATGTAGCTGTATTGACTTACCTCAAAGATCACATGATATATTACTGCTCCCTGACTGGATGAGAGTGACTCTTTCTATCTGCTCTGCAAACCTGACTTGATATTTACAAATTCAACAATGAACTTTCTATGTACATTCTGCAACATTCACTTATCATTTACTGTTTCCACAAACATCCTTCCAGTAAAAAGCCACAAAAATCAAATGTAAAGAAGGCACAATGGTCAAGGCAAATGTATGTAATAATTCAAATAGATACTCACTGAACAAGCTTGCAGTGTTTGCCAAGCTCTTGTTAACCATCTCACACTTTCTACTTTGTTTGTGAAATGATTCAGATAGACAAACAAACACACAAAAAACCCTAGCTGTTTCTATCAAGCATGAAGGCTTAGCTTACATTTTAGATAGAGCACAGTCATCGTATCATATAAGTAAATTTCAGGGACTCAGTATCCAATCTTGTATGGTTTCTTCTTTCCCACGTGTCAAACTTCAAATTCATTTTGACAACTAAACAATGTTTCCTTTATTTCATTATAGTTTCCTTATCTGTAGTGAAAGCACTATGACAATTTCACAGAAAGGACAAGAAAAAGATCTTCTGGTAGATAGGTGCCTTATTTTAAAGATCTCTTGAAAAGATATGTTGGTAAACACTCCATCTCTGTTTGATTTACTTTGAAGGCAGTATCCAATTCTTATTCTATTCTGCAAATCCCACTGTAGATCAAGTTCCCACTATTAATATTCTACCTCTTTAAAAATAAGTCATCAGGCATACTGAACAGAGGTTAAAAGCATTCAAGCTATTCTGTGCTTTCTCATTCCATGTGCTTTTGAAGCTACATAGCAGGTTTCTTAATATCATTCAGCTATCATCACAAACATGGTTGCAGATTTTTTAAACAATTCAATGAAACAATCAATCTTTTATTTGTGTCTGTTCTGTACTCAGATTATAAAATCATAGAATCATAGAACACTAGAACTGGAAGGGACCTCGAGAGGTCATTGAGTCAGGTCCCCTGCCCTCACGGCAGGACCCAGTACCATCTAGACCAGTGTTTCTCAACGAGTGGTACAAGTATCCTTAGGGGTACTCGAGAGAAGTCTTGGGGGTACATCAACACAGCTGAAATTTGGAGAAAACTAATTTTTTTAAAGTTTTACAGCATTTTATTATTTTTATACTTTTTACACCCAAAAATTTCATTGCCCGCCCAGCTATAATTATGTTGTTTAAACAAATGTGTTGCAACGGTAGAAAAAAATTTTGTGTGTCTGAAAACTGTAGGTATTGGGGGTACTTATAATTTTTTTTTAAAAGGGGTTCTTTATAAAAAAAGGTTGAGAAACACTGGTCTAGACCATCCCTCATAGATGTCTATCCAACCTGGTCTTAAATATCTCCAAAGATTGGGATTCCACAACCTCCCTAGGCAACTTATTCCAGCGTTTAACCACCCTGACAGGAAGTTTTTCCCAATGTCCAACCTAAACCTCTCTTGCTGCAGTTTAAGCCATTTAAGATCTGGCTATTGAAACATCTGAGGCAGCAGAACAAGGAAGGCCTCCAGAGCACACTACCAAATTTTATGCTAAGGGAGCACTATAATATCTGGTCCCAGGTTTCACACAGACACTAACTAAACAGGATGAAAACGATGATGATGATGACTAGAATCCCTGCAAAGCAGCTGGGATATGCCTCATGCTTCTGGCAACCTGCGGTGAAGATGACATTGTTCCTCACATGCTGTCCTTCATTAAAGAACACATTAAAAACCCAGAAAGGTGATACCAAGATGCAGCTGTCATGCCTTTTGGGTGCATTTTGGAAGGCCCAGAGCCCAATCAGCTCAAACCACTAGTTATTCAGGCCATGCCCACGCTAATAGAACTAAGGAAAGACCCTAGTGAAGTGGTTCGATATACAGCTGTCTGGACTGTGGGCAGAATCTGCGAGTTGCTGCCTGAAGCTGCCATCAATGACATTTACCTCACCTCGCTGCTCCAGTGTCTCATTGAGGGCCTGAGTGCTGAGCCCAGAGTGGCTTCCATTGTGTTCTGGGCCTTCTCTAGTCTGGCTGAAGCTGCCTATGAAGCTGCAGACGTAGCAGATGATCAAGAAGAGCCAGCAACCTACTGTTTATCCTCCTTGTTTGAGCTAATAGTTCAGAAACTCCTGGAGACCACAGACAGGCCTGATAGACACCAAAACAATCTGAGAAGTGCTGCATATGAAGCTCTGATGGAAATAGTGAAAAACAGTGCCAAGGACTGGTTACCCTGCTGTCCAGAAAACAACTTTGGTCATCATGGTTGAGAATGTTCCAGAGCACAGCTGGCTTGGGGGGAGTACAAGAGGATGCTCTCATGGCTGTGGGCACCTTGCTGGAAGTCCTGGGTGGCGAGTTTCTGAAGTACATGGATGCCTTCAAACCCTTCCTTGGCATTGGATTGAAGAACTATGCAGAGTACCAGGTTTGTCTGACTGCGGTAGGCCTAGTTGGAGACTTGTGTAGAGCCCTGCAGTCCAACATCTTGCCTTTCTGTGACGAGGTTATGCAGCTGCTCTTAGAGAATTTGGGGAATGAGAATGTTCATTGGTCCATGAAGCCTCAGATTCTCTCTGTGTTTGGTGATATTGCCCTGGCCATTGGAGGAGAGTTTAAAAAATATCTGGAGGTTGAAGTGAATACCCTCCAGCAGGTCTCTCAAGCCCAGGTCGATAAGTTGGACTATGACATGGTGGACTACCTGAATGATCTGAGGGAGGGCTGCCTGGAAGCTTACACTGGCATCATTCAGGGATTGAAGGGAGACCAAGAAAACGTGCATCCAGGTATGATATTGGTGCAACCCGGAGTAGAATTTATTCTGTCTTTCATCAATCACATTGCCAGAGATGAAAACCACACAGATGGAGTAGTAGCTTGTGCTGCTGGATTTGTGTACAGCTTTTGGAAAGGATGTACTGAAATTACTAGAAGCTAGACCCATGATACATGAACTTCTAGCTGAAGGAAGAAGATCAAGACAAACAAAACAAAAACCCTTGATACCTGGGCAACTAAAGAATTGAGAAAATTAAAGAATCAAACTTGATCTGTTACCATTGGGATGACACCGGAGACCCACACTGGAAATCTCCAATCTTTTGAAAAAACCCAGAAGTGAGGAGTGTACACGGATGCTGAATGTTTGGGAATGAGAGGATGAGTGAGTGGGGCTTGAAAGACACCACACTGAAAATCCCACCACAGCACCAATAGCAGCAGCGCTGCTAGTGAGCCAAGCACCGACTCGTGTAAATTATATGTAGAAGTTGTTTCATGCACCATTAAAATGCAGCCCTTTTGGAGGAGGAATGTTGCAGATATTTACTAATGTACAACAGTTTATGACAGGAAGTAGGAAGAATATGGTATGATTCTCAGATCTTTGTATTATCCAATGAGTGTAGATGAGAGGCGTATTGCAGGACTGTAAAGGAATTGATTACAAATTTCTGATTCTGGTGCCAGATTTTAAATCACTCCCAGAGTAGATCAGGGCAGTTACAGGGTTGCTCCCAATCTACGGTGGCTAGATATTGTCCTCCCGAAGAGCTATTTAGCCAGGCATGTCAACACTAGGAAATTATTTCAAAATAACTTATTTGGAAATAATAACTCCCAAAATAACTATTTTGAAATAGCATATCCACACTACAGGGAAGCCTCGAAATTAGTCCGAGGCAGGCTCCCTTAACGTGCACATGTTACCTCGACACAGAGCCCCAGGAAGCACTGGAGAGTAATTATGCTGAATGACTCTGGGGAGTAGTTATTTTGAAATTGCAGCAGTGGAGCATCCACACTACTGCTATTTTGAAATAACTATTTTGAAATAAGCATTATGCCTCCTGGAAAGCAGGAGATATTATTTCGAAATAACCAGCCCATTATTTTGAAATAGTTGAAAGCCAACTCCATATGCAGTACAAGGGAACTGTCCACAGCAGATAAGTCCATATGTCTGCACTGTGGAGCTATTTCGGGATACCAGAAGTATCCTGAAAGAGCTATTCCGCATCTATTGAAGCAGCCCATTATTTTGAAATAGATTTTAAAATAATGAGCGGCTTATTCCAACATCCCGGTAATCCTTGTTCCATGAGGGTTAAAGGGAATTTTGGAATAGCGAGTTATTTCAAAACTTGGCGCTGCGTAGACAGCTCCAAATTACAAAATAAGCTATTTTGAAATAGCATTGAAATAAGCTACGTAATCTGTGTAGCACAAATTGGGTAGCATATTTCGAGCGAAGGGTGCTGTGTAGATTTACCCTAAATGGAGAGGTCTGCTGTTTTCTGGTCCAGCAAAACGGGCAGAAGGGCTAGAGGTAGCCAGATAATCTGACCCCTGTTATCTATTTGAAACTCTTTTTTTGAGAGTGGGGGATTTCAGTAGGCAGAATTTAGTTATAAAAATGGCAGTTGACCAGGACACAAGGCTAATTACCAACTCATAAGAAGTATCATGGAATCTTTAATGTCCACAAGTGGTCAATCCCCTGGTTTTATGGCACAGGCCATCCCAGGATTTGCTAAAACGCCCACCAGCAGCATCCTGGGTTTTCCTTGTATGTTTCCACCCCAGTGCTGTTTAGATCTGATGGGATCACAGCCAAAGATGGAAAGACTGCAGAGAGCATTGGGGATACCCATTTATTTTCAGAATCTTTTGTTTTCATGTTCTTATAATGACAACTTTAATCTACCCACTTTTTCAAAGAGAGTATTCGGGACAGCATAAAAGAGTAGCTATTGCTAACTGGCCAATCTAATTTTACACATTTGTAGTTTAGAGACCTTCCTATATATTGAGGGGGTTTCTTTCTTTTATCTATCAACTTCTTTGACCTATATAGATGCCACTATCACATTGCATTCTTTTTATGCAGCACAGCTGAAGCTGATTAGCTCAGGCAGGCTCCTAGGGTGAAATCCTGACCCTATAAGTGGGAGTTTTGCTATTGACTTCAGTGGGAACAAGATTTCAACCCTAATGTTAATACCTTATGGCATCACACCTACTGTGAAATTTGAAGACATGAGGTCAAACATTAAAGTCCTTTCTGAGGCAAAACTTTATTCACTTTAATTGGGGTTTGCCTGAGTTAAGCACCAACTAAGAACACAGTGAGGACTTCAGGATTTAGTCTATGGCGCTCTTCAAGAAATGTGGCCCTGATTAAGGAAATCACTTAAGCACGTGTTCCTGCTCATTCTTAATCAGAAAAGCACATAAGGGCATGCTTACTTTTAACCACCTGCTTTAGTTCCAACTGACTTTAAGCACTGTCCTGAACACAGATGCTTTCCCCAAAAGGGGGCCTTTTTCTGTGGATATACTAGACCTAACAACAACAGAGAGTCTTCAGAATTATCCCTCTGTCAATTAACAACAACAACAGTGTTTCTCATTTACAGCCTGGGGTGGTTTACACAGTCAAAGCACTATGAAAATATAAAATGTGCTTTCGCTGGTGTCTTCTGGACCATGTGAGAATAGTACTGTGGCCATTAAGTTCTCCCTGTTATCATAGTTGTACCTTGATGAATTAGAAGTCCCAAACAGTAGCTCATGGTGATAGACTGGGATATAGAGACTGCACCAAATGACAGAGTACAGCAAAATAATTTGTGTCCACCATTCCAGGGATAGACTCCATGTGCCAAAGGAATGGTCATATAGACCTCAGGGGGGGTGTTAGGGAGAGAGAGAGAGAAAGAGAGGCAAAGGGAGAGCAAAGAGGATGTTGAACTTTATATCAACCTTATATCCCACGTTGATTTATTGCATTCACTTTTTCAGAGTGGTGGGGAATTCAATTGTACATGTAATATTTCTTCAGTGGGAAGTCAAAGCAATTTACTCATAGCAAAAAGTAAGGACTGGGGCATTGAAGCAGTCTGCTGTTTTTGTGATGCCCCGTCAGCTCCTCACTTTTCCTCTGAAGGGCCCTATCAAATAACTCAGCTGGCAAAATACTTTAGAAAAGTTAAACTGTTCCTGTGAAAAAGCACCTGTAATTGGAGATCGGGTGCCCTTTAGAAAGTTATTATATCTCAGGATTTAATAAATCTGCTACCTCTGAGACCAAATTTCCTGGACTCGAGAAAAAGTGGTAATAATGAGGACCTTAGTATAGAAGGATATTATCTTCTTACCATTAAATCTATTAAAGAACATAGTATATTCAAAGCTAGCATGGAGATAGCTGAAAATAAACAAGATTCATAACTAAGGTTTGACTATTTTGAAGCTGCAAAAAAAAAAAAAAAATGGAGACTTTTCATACATTGTGAAATTTCCCAGAGAACGCAAAAGGAAGATGATGGAGATATTTCTGTATTGTCTGAGCTGGCTCATTCCTTGATCTCTCATTAATAAGACCATCATGGCAGGAAATTTTACAGTATTTACCACTTTGTGTTATGTGACAAATACTTACCATAGTGCACAGAACTCATATGTGGCAAAAAGAGAAAGCCAGGTTCCTTGCTGTTTGGTTTTGTTCTCTGAGACACAGCTACCTGAATCTTCCTGTCTAAGAATGATTCCCTAATACAAAGGAAATGTATGATATAAACTAAGGTACCATTTATGTTTTTAGAATAATTAGTTCATAGTGCAGAATTTAATAAACTAATTATTCAAACTGCCTTATATTTATAGAGAGCCTTTCATCTGCAACACTCAAGTGCTTTGTAGAACTTTATAATATGCAGACATCACTTTACCTGCAGCTCAAATGTTGCACAATTTAAGACAGGAAGTGAAAAAGTACTGTGTCCATTTGTAACTGCGGAGGGAAACAAGGCAGACACAATCTGGTCAGGATACAAGCAGTTAATATTTCAGCTTCATGTCTCCTTTGTAAGAGACCACCTCCAGTAGGAAAATGCTCCTTAACACCAGTACGGACTTACAAACACTACTTGCATGTTAGGTTAGACAAGAACATAGCCAATGTAAAAGCAGCCTGGAGGATGGAAACCATCTGGCAGTACCAAGAATCAAATACCAGAGGGACTGAAATGCTAGCCCTGTGAGCTAGCATTACTGTCCCTACTGTGATCATAGTGACAGTGGTACTCTATTTGCAGGCAGATGCTAACCTTCCTATCCTTTTTGTACTTAATTCCATTTCATTTATTATTTGTATAGTGTGACTGTCCATCACCAAATTGCTACTAAGAGTCTGCTACATATTCTACAACTAATGAAATATGCTGAACAAACAAGATTGGTGCCACTCCAAAATATATTCTCCATTATAATGGTTTTTTCCCTTCCCTCCCTGGCCAACATACA
The DNA here is from genome assembly GCA_032595735.1 of Pelochelys cantorii. Classification (NCBI taxonomy): domain Eukaryota; kingdom Metazoa; phylum Chordata; order Testudines; family Trionychidae; genus Pelochelys; species Pelochelys cantorii. The sequence continues at coordinate 39,628,378 of CM064329.1, read as the reverse complement.
ATACAAAAATAGTATTTTTCCCTCATGCAGAGTCAGGAACTAGGATGCATTCCTGGAATACATTGCATTACACTGAAGTGTCAGCAGGCTTGCTTACACTGCCACGTGTAAGACATGCTGCAGGCTCTCGTTATCTCCCAATAAAGCTTTGCTATGGTCTGGCTGTCAGTGCTACTTTGGCATTTTTCAGTGTAGTGACAGGTTTTCTGAGGCTAGCAGCTCCCACCATGGTATTCTTCAGTATCACCAGCACACAGTAGGCAGTGGTCCTCTTAACTTAAGTTTGACTGATAAGGCAGAAAAGCCTGCAGAGCCTGTAAGAGAGGGACACAGATGTAAAGGAGCTCTCCCCATCAACTTTCTTCAGTGTGATTTGTCTTTTTTGGATAAAAATGTACATGACTGAGAATAAGTTCAATTCCAAACTAGCAGCCAGTATCTGTATCAGGACTCTGTATGTTCTGAAACCCACTTAGTAAAAAATAAAAATATTGTGTGTTCTCCCCCTCCCCCACTCTTCACCCCATCTGAAAACAAGTTATCTTCAAGTTTTCAGAACTTATTTTCTCACCACATTCTAAATACCATTGTTGGGAATAAAATCCAATTTTAATTATTTCAACACTCATTAACAGATTAAATTTTAATAATATTGCTTTAGGGTGTTCTAAAGCTTGATATTTGCTCTTGTTCAAACAAAATGCTCTCTCTCTGTCTCACACACGCACTCTCTCTCTCTCTCTCTCTCTCTCTCTCTCTCTCTCTCTCTTACACACACACACACACACACACACACACACACACACACACACACACACAAAATCAATTCTCTAGGTGCCTCAAGCATTTATTGGTGTGTTTTGGATTATTTTTCATGCCTAATTTTTAACCAAATGATGTAAGGCTGATTTCAATGAAAATATGGCAATTTACACACCAGTAGAGGTCTGTTCCAAAGTGTTGAGGAATGGATCTCTATGAGGAATATGGAGAGACTTTTTCTTGTCTGGTAATCTAGCAGTCATTTTCCCACTATTTGTTTCTTTCCAGAAACAGGGAAGAGGTTCTCTTTACAGCAACAAACATCTACCTAATTTTACTCCTGAGTCTGGGGAAATACCCATTACATGTGAATAATGAATAAAATCCAATGCAAAGACTTCATTTTAAAAAAAATGAAATTCATTCTGGAACGCAAGTAAAAAACCCCAGAGTTTGTTCAAGTGTCCCAAGTGGAGTATTGCCTGTACTATACAGTATTATGTTAAGCTGCATTAGTCATGCTGCTTCCTGAAATAAGACAGGATTTGAGTTGCAGGTTTGATAATCAGATCATTTGGAAAATTTAGTGAGTGATATAACTGGACAAACATGAGTGACATACAAAGAACACCACCACCCAGGATCTAGAGGTGTAATAATAATGCATGGCAAAAAAGTGATAATTCAATAGTAATCTGTCTGAAAATTCCTACTGCTTGTTTAACACTTTACCCAATTTTGTCAATGTTAGGCGCGGAATAAAAGCATTGGTGAGGCAGACACACCAGGATATTCTTTTAAAAAAGCCATGTTCAAATGGGAGAATTACCATTAGTGATTAGCGACTACTACCAAAAAAATTAGAAATAATTCCAACCTTTTATAACACAGCTTGTCATTTGGTATCTGAAAGCAATTTGGAGTAAAACTAATCGTGATGACTAAGTCATTGCCAAAACCTAATAATTTGCTGCATAAACTTTAAATCATATAATTGCTCAAGGTGAACACAGGCTGCTATAACAGTAACTTTTCTATCTCTGAGATCAATCATGCAATTCTTGAGCCAGAAATTGTGGCTGTAGGATGAGACCCCGTGTTAGCTTCTTCCTTTGTTTTCAAAGTGGATGAATAGGAATTTAAATTATATCAAACATGATTGGTGAAGGATATATTAATATTTCCTATTGACAGGTTTATTTTAGATTTCTAATGTGAACTGCAGATGTACAAACACTGCTTTGATGAAAGGCTTGTCTACACTGGTAAGTTATTGTGCTGTAACTTCCTCATTCAGGGATGTGAAAAAACAACCTCCCCTCAAGATCAACAAATTACAACACTGTAAAGTGCCTGTGTAAATGTGCTCCCAGCGCTCTTAGCTACTCCCCTTGTGGAGGTGGTTTACCTAGAGCACTGGGAGAGTTCTCTCTCAGCACTAGTGCTGTGACCACACTGCCAGGTTAAAGTAGTGCTTTCAGTTTGGAAGTGTAGACAAAGCCTAAATGCTGGATTCTGCACAGTTATATATAGACTACACTCAGTAAAACAGCCTGTTTGTACCTTCAGAATAAAATCCCATCAGTTTTTATATGTGTGACACCAGATTAAGACTAAGATAGATTTTTCAATACGTAGAAAGGACAGTTACCTGTTTTGTAGCTGGTGTTCTTTGAGATGTATTGCTCGTGTCCAATCAACATAGGTGCGTGAGCTTGCCACATGCACCGATGTCAGAAGTTTTCCCCTAAGTAGTCCCCTGGGGGCCAGGGTCCCCAGCACTCCTTGGAGTGGCATGCACATGCTGCGCTATATAGGGTACTCCCGGCCCCTCCCTCCTCAGTTCCTTTTTGCCAGAACTCCAGCAGAGGGGAGGAGGGTGGGAGGTTGAATGGACATGAGCAACACATCTCAAAGAACACCCATCACAGAACAGGTAACTGTCTTTTCTTCTTCGAGTGCCTGCTCATGTCCATTCACCATAGGTGATTGTGAGCAGTGTCTACGGAGGTGGGTAGGAGTTATGAAAATGCAGACTGCAGTACAGCCCTGCCAAATACAGCGTCATCCCTAACCCGCTGAGTGATGGCATAATGAGACATGGAGGCATGCACCAACAACCACGTCACAGCTCAGCAAATATCCTAGATTGGGACATGTGCAAAATAAGTGCATGAAGAAGCCCGAGCGCTGGTAGAGTGGGCCCTGCTCAGTGCTGGTGGTGAGCCCCTGCTAACTCGTAGCACATACAGATGCAGGAAGTGATCCACTTTGAAAGTCTCTGGGATAAAATCGGGGAAGCCCACCCCTACTCTGTATAGGCCGCAAAGAGCTGCATGGACTTGTGGAAGGGCCTTGTCCTTTCCAGGTAGGCCAGTGCTCTCTGAATGTTCAGTGCCTGGAGGTGCCTCTCCTCGTTGGTTGCATGAGGCTTGGGATAGAAGACTGACAGAAAAATGTCCCAGTCCATGTGGATGGCAGCACCATTTTTAATAGCAGGAAATGAAAAATATTTATGTCATTATGGAAATTGTTTGGATGAAAAATGCTAAGTTCATTTTCTTAGTACTCTAGATTCCTACAACCAGCCATTACCTCCTCTCTATATACCTGAACCCAGTTCTGCTTGATAAACAATCATAGTTCATGCTTATGTCCTCCACTGTGGGATTAACCCTCTCCTCAACAAATGTCAGTACAATTTAGAAACTCACCAGAATCAAGTAACAGGGAGGGTCAACTCCTCTGGGCAAAAGTGTGATATCTTTTACAAGGAGCTCGCAATCTTTTAGTGTGGAATGAGTGCATGTGCTAGGATTAAGCACACGCCAGCCAAAATGACAGATTTATGAACATCTTTTTGAACTAATATTTTGAAAATTAATTTGACTGCAAGGTTTGGAGGACATAAAAAAGGGTTTGCAAGACAGTCAAGTGGTTTGACTTTTTGTCCAGATATACTATATATTTGAGAGTGTTTGTGTGTCTGTCCGAGTATCTCTCTCTCTGTTCAAGAACTCCTCCTAAATGGTAAGAGCTAGGACCACCAGATTCGGTATATAGGAGGGGTACTGCCAGTAAAGAGTTAAACTCAGGGAATCCTTGAAAAAATCCAGGAAGTATTGGCAGGGAGCTAGGAGAGCCAATGGGAAGAAAGTGTTAAGATTTGAATTGAAAAACAGGTTTTGCCTGCTTTGGTCTCCTGTGTGTGTGTGAAGCAACAGGAGCTATGGGAGAGATGGAATGAGCCTACGAGGCACAAATAAAATTTGAAGCAATTACCATGTCTAGGAGAACAAAGCCTTGAAGCAACACATGTAAGTAGACAAGGGAATGTTTAGTTAGCCGCGATCAGGTTAATTTCTTTTACTTCCTGGCTTGGAAGTCCTCTGTGCTTGGATCATGTGTCCCCTACCCCATATACTGTAACTGAAGTCAAATCCCAAGGGAGCAATTCTCTGTGCTTTAATCTGTTTTTTCCTCTATTGTGCTATAACACCTAGTAACCAAGTATGCTTTACCAAGCATATCTTTTTATTTTGTTAATAAAATCACCTTTTTTAAGACTATGATCTGATTCTTGTGTCCTGGAAGGTAATAGGAGGTCTGTGAATGCATGCCTAAGACTGAGAGAATTCCAACTTATCACCTACAGACCACATTATCAACGTATTATCAACAATCTATAACCTATCCTAGAAAATGACCCCTCACTCTCAGAGGCCTTGGGGGAAAGGCCAATTCTCACTTACAGACAACCCCCTAGCCTCAAACAAATTCTTTCCAGTAACCACACAACACACCTCCATCATAATCATCCAGGAAACTACTCCTGCAGTCAGCCCTGGTGCCAGCTCTGCCCACAAATCAATACCAGTGATTTCATCACTGGACCCAATGACATCAGCCACCAAATCAAAGGCTCATTTAACTGCACATCCACTAATGTGATCTCTGCCATCAAATGCCAGCAATGCCCCACTGCCATGTATATTGGCCAAACTGGACAATCTCTACGGGAAAGAATTAATGGACACAAATCAGATATCCAAAAAGGCAACACACAAAAACCTGTTGGAGAACACTTAAATCTTCTTGGACACTCATTAATGGATCTCTAAGTCGCTGGTTTGTTTCAGACCAATTCCACATGCCAAATACACAGAGAAGGATTGGAACTTAACTTCATTTACAAGTTTAATTCTTATGCTAATGGTCTGAACCGGGATATAGGATAGTTCACACACTATCTTCCACCTTTTAATGACTTAACCAACCAACCAAACAATGGAGGTGCTAATAGTTCATAACAGCCTCTTGTAACTATTTGCACTATCTACTCACTGTCTCTCTTTTTCTTCCTCCCCTCCCCTTTTTCCTTCTTCCACCCATGCCCCCTCTCTTATTTATTCTTATATCTGGACTTCTTATACTCCGGTCATGTGAAGAAGTGAGTTTTGCCCATGAAAGCTCATGGGACCATCTACATGTTTTGTTACTCTTTAAAGTACAACTAGATTATTTGGGGGTTTTTAAGTTTTTCCTGTTACAAACTAACTTGGCTACGCCTCTGAAACTTTTAAGACTGAGAGGTCAGCTATCAGAGATTGCAGTTTGTTTTTTTCAAGCTCTCTTGTGGTAAAAGAGCATGGGGTGCCCCTCTGCAAGAAGTTCCCAAGTGAATCTTCCTAGGTTCAAAAAGGGGTATTTTTTCACTATGGTGGTGGCAGCTATCACCTAAGGTCAGGGAATCTGGAACCCTGGGGAACTTTTAAGCAAAAGCCTATAGAGGAAAAGAATTTTTAAGGTCTCTTGTGGGCCTCCACCTTCTGCACTCAAAGTGCCAGAGTGGGGAACAGACTTGACAAGCTTAAAGCAAGGTAAGGGTTTGGTTGTGCTGCCAGGAAAATGGGATGTGCCTAGAAAGGGATTGCTTCTCATAAAACCGTACAGAAAAGAGAGAGAATCACCAGGCAGGTGAAAGGGGCTGGCTGGGTACGCCCTCTCCCTTTTAGACTGCCCCCAACCCTCAGCCTCCCACCCCAGGAGCTAAGCTCCTCCCTACGTATATAGGAACATTGCTGGCTGTTCCCCTTTGTCAGGGAGCCAGGGAAAAGTGCAGTTTGCTGCATTCCTTACTCTGTCTGGGGAGCGCAGGGGGCAGACAAACCTGGACCAGCCCCAGCTGGAAGACATGCACCCCTCCCACAGCTGTGCTCGCTGGAACTGCAGCATCCATGGAAAGGCACTTTTCACCTGGCCCCAACCTGTTGCGGTGCAAGAGGGCTAGGGCAGTCCTCTTCCTGGGAGCAAATTAATTGAAGTAAGGACCCAAGCAACACCGAGTAAATCTTCTGGTTAAAAATAAAATTAAAGATTCTGACTGCTCCTATTAACTTCTTAGAAACTATGAATAATGAACTATGGGCATGTCTACACTACAGAGAAGATCAACTTCCAGAGATCGCTCTTCTAGCATTCAATTTAGCAGGTCTAGTGTAGACCCTCAAATTGAATGCTGAGGGCAGCCCCTGCTGGCACTGTGTGCTCCTTGTTCTGTAAGGAGTAAGGGAAGCCAAAGGGAGAGGGTACTCCTGTCGGCCTCCTGCAGTGTAGATGCTACAGCAGCTCAACTTAAGGTAAGTTGAATCCAGCTACGAATTTTGCCTAGCTAGATGGCTTATCTTAAGCCAACCTGTCAGTCTAGTGTAGACCTAGGCTATGATATCCACAGTTAAAGAGAAATTAATTCTCTGTGGAGAAACAAGGAATTTTTAATGTTTTGAACTAGGCCCTGGATTCAACCAGAATAGGAAAAAGAGATTTGATTTCTCTCAAGCATTTCCAGAACTGACCTCTGTCTACCTCCAGCCACCTAAGCCAATTGTAAGTTTCCTGCAAAAATAAACAAGTTTTGTATTGATCTGCTGTAGAACACATTTGAGCCTGAAACCTAAAACACCATTGGAGAATAAAACAAGTATGATTAGAAAGGATACTTTTTTATTTTGTTCTTGGTAGTAATGAGTTCCAGCACACAATCACTTCAAGAAATGGTGCTTGTAGATTAAGACTATATCTAAACCAGTGGCCTGAGGGCCACATGCGGCCCAGCACAGTTCAACATGTGGCCTGCAAGATGCTTTGTTTACCTTTGCCTGTGTGCAGGGTTGCCAGATTCTGCTGGTTTCCATTTATGTAGTTTTTTTTTCCTGACTGGTATTACAAAAGTGACACACATGTAAACCAAGGGCATGTGAAGCGAGGTACATGCTCATTGCACACAACATTGTGAAAGTCGTGCACTTCCTTTGGATCCAATCAAAGCGCTGCTGGGGGTCAATCAGCACAGCCCACAAACTCTAAGTATGCTAGCGCAGTTAGAAAAACTACCGTCTGGGAGACCTTGGTTGAAACAATCTCGCAGCCCACTGAGGAGGGCCACACATTGCGGCCCATTCACTAACATAGGTTGCCCATCACTGGTCTACACTGTGATCTAGGAATGTGATTCTCCTGCTCATGCACATACACCAGTTCTATTTCTTGTGGCAGATCCCTGTTCATATCTCTTCTCCTCATCCGGCAGAAAGGGGTACTGGAATTGGGGGTCTCCCACATCTCTGCTGAGTACCCTAACCATTGTGATGAATGAAATCCTTCTTCATTCCCCTCTGTTCTTATCTGGGCTGTTTTGTGTGGAGCTAGTGGCCTCTGAGCACACTTACCAAATCGGGCACTGCATGTGAATGCCTCTCTTTCCCCAGCTACAGAAGATTGTCCTAGGGCTTAATGGAGAGGCAGGCATCCAGGGTACTAGAATGAGGCAGCAGTGCACACACAGCTGCAGAAACATAGACATCCAGGCAACTTTTACTGCAAAAACATAGGTGCCAAGCAAAGTTAGACACCTGTAGGGTAAGACCGCAACTGAACGGGAGTTTTGTACATTATGGTGGTGCCTAAAACAAAATTTGTGCCCAAGTACCTTTGTGGATCTCATGATAGCAGTTTTGCCAATGACTTCAATGGAGCTCAACCAGACCCTGAATACCACAGGAACTCTTTTAAATGTGAGGTCAAATTTGTGACCACCCAAGACCTACAAGAAGCAGTTAGTAGGAGCCTGATTCTCCTTTTACACCCATTTTAACCCAGGGTAATGGCATTCATATCAGAGAAGTTACTCCTGATTTACACAGCAGTGTGAAAGGAAAATCTAGCCCAATGTGCTCCCAACAGATTTGAGGGCAAGCATGCACAGCAGATTTCTGCAACCTGTTTTGAGCTGTCTGAACAAATGATTTGTGGGTCTCCCCAAAAGAATAAGTCAGAGAAGCAGACACACCAGTCACAAATGAGGAATGGGCTAGTAAGTTCCACACACTGCAATGATCCACAGGGAAGATTGCATCCACTATAGCCCCCAATGGCCAGCTACATGTGTATTTTGCCTCCAAAACGTACACTGGTGCTGAAGATTTCTTCCCTCAGACCCAATATATTAAAGTTGGAATTGGAAGGATTAAATTATCAGAAAATGTTCATTTCACTGTAAACAGACAAGATGCATGAGGTAATATCTTTTATTGGACCAATATCTGTTGGTAAGAGAGACAAGTTTTTAAGCTTACACAAACTCTTCTTCGGGTCTTTGTACTCACAGAAACCAATGAAAAAATATTTCCATTGATGATAATTGAAATTTACAGATAGGGAAAGTAAGAAAAATGCTATTTAAGAACTTATTAAGATTTGATATAAGGATATTTACTTTGTATATTTTGACATGTGGTGTTGACAGTTTGTGTTTTAACAGTTATAATGCTTTCATTTTTTGGATCTCAACTTCTCCTGTCATTAAATATTTATTGTCTGAACTATCCCACTCTCTAAATGTCCCCCCCTTATTATCCCACAACTGTGAATTTTAAATGGATAAAAATCCAAGGCTTAGAACCCATAATTTTGTAAACCTGTTAAAATTTAAATCAATAAATTTAACAATGTTTTAAAATAAACATTTATATTATCCACTGAAATTATTTTAAAAAACAAAGTGCACGCATGCACACACCCCCACACCATGCACACTACTGCCCTGAATTGTCAAATCTAATTATAGTGGAGTTTAAAGAAAACAAAGCCCATTCAGTCAAACGTTTTTCACTTAAGATTCAAATGTGTAAGGTGATAAATCAGTTCCAATTGACAAGAATGTGCAGTTCCCATACTGGGCTCCCATTCCCATTCTACTCCCCATTCCCATACCAGGCTCTAAATGGAGAGTGGGTTTCACTTTGGGTCAACCTCACCTGGCAGAAGTCGTACAGATGCTTTAATTTTCACATGCTGGACCTCTGCCCAAGGTTGACTTTTACCCCATTATCTGAATTACAGGGTCTACAATGCAATTCACTGAATGAATCCAGATATTTCTTTCTATTTCACTTTAAAAAGTTCACTACACCCTCATTCTCAATTGGTGGATTAACTAAATCATTATAAAAACCCAATAGTGACTGATCACATTAAATACATTTTTCTCTGATGTCAAATAAAGAGACTAAAAACTCAAAAAGTAAGGAGGATTTATGGGGGGGGGGGGAGGGAGGAAGGAGCAACACTTGCAAATAGAAGCATGGCCTTCTTTATTTCCAATGTGTACTTATTTACCTTTGCAAGCATATTTATTGTTTAAAAATTAACACACCACTTAAGTTATCAAGAATAGCATACACAAAATATGGTCTCCACATTTTGTGTGGACCTCTGGTATCTCAAAAGAATGGTGTAATTTTGCATAGAGTAAGATCTACAGTTGCTAAAACACATTGGAAGTAAATGGTCTTCAGTATAAGCAGCTCAGAGCCCCAAATCCCTATGATATATGATTTAATATTAAACACTCTACATCTAAACTCCTAGAAGTCCACTGTAATTGCACCTTTTACATCCTGTGTTGCACTCCAACTCCTGAATTCCTTAGCTCCCAAGAGCAGACTCATAAAGATGCTGTGCTGTTTGATTTGGCACTATTCACAAGCCTTGGCAGATGATCAAATAGAGGGCACAGAAGAGCAGGAAAAGCCTTAAGAAACTATCTGAGCTGCTGCTGTTACTGCCTTCACGGAGTGAAAACTCAATGGTAAGCACAAAGTAGCTGTACCTATTAACAAACATGGATTATTCCAATTTAATGCTGCTTTTTTATGTGTCTTGGAAAAAATAAACAGGATGGGTTTGGTGAATGGATACTCATTTGCATCTTAATTTTTATAAATTCTGAAAACTCTTAAATATTAAGACAATTGATTTTTCTTCCTCACTGCAGTATCTTAGAATATATTAGTCAGTAATATCCATACCTTAGGCTTGAGTGAAAACACAAAACCATTACAGAAATGACCTGGAAAAATATGGCATGATTGTAAGTAAGTATTTTTAAAAAGCTTTTGCCAATTACTATGAGATTTAATTCTTAAAATATAAAATATGCTCATAAATATGTAAGAGGCAGAAAACTGTTTATGTACCAGAAAGTTTAAATGAAGAACAGGGACTTCAATGGGGCTTGACAGCAGGGTAATTGATCTTGACAAGGAGCTCAGCAAACTCTGCTTATATGATGGAGTACGCTATCCTCAGCCGCAAGGGGTCTGGGGCATGCCTTCATTGCAGGGATAGCTCAAGTTATAACCTGAATTTTACCAGGTGACCATAACTGCATCCCACCAGCTACCTGAGCCCCCTAGTCTGGGGTAGGGCTGCCAGGTCTCCAATATTGACCCGGACAGTCCGATATTTTCGCCTCCTGTCTGGTAAAAAATTCAGAAAATACCGGACACCTAAAATGTCCGGTATTTTCTGATTTTATTTCCTGGCCAGGAGGCGAAAATACCAGACACCTGGCAACCCTACGACACACTCGGCAACTGGGCCCAGCCCCCAGTCTCCCCCCCCAGGTCCCCGACACCCCCAGTCCCCCGCCCGCAGACCTCCTGCTTACCTGGTTCTACAGGGAAACTGTGTTTTGGCTTGATCAAGAAAACAAAATGGCCACCAGCAAAAAGCCTAAAGACCAAGGGGAAGCAATTCCTTCCCTGGGTCTCAGTGCTCAATTGCTCCCCTGTTCCTATCCCTATTCTGACTCTGCAGGTACTCTGAAAGAGGCTATGCTGTTTTAATATTTATTTTTTTTGCTTAATAACTCTCGTAGTCCCCCTTTTTTTTTTGCTCAACAACTTTGGTCTCCCCCCCTTTTTTCCCCCCAACAGAATTTTTTCCCTGGTGGTTTTTTTTTGGGGGGGGGGGGAGGGCAGGGCGTTTGGCATTTTTGGTTAAACCATCTGGGAAAGGGCTGGCACAACAACCTCCTTCCATTCCGCTTCTTCCCTCAACCGAGGTGGCTTGGGGAATAGTGGAGCCAGGGGGACTTGGGCCAGCAGCAGGCGCCTGCCCCCCACCACACTCACCGGCAGCAGCAGGAGAAGCGGAGCAAGGCAGCCCCTGCTCACTTAGCTCCCCCAATTGTGTTGCTCCACTTTCCACGGCAGAGTGTGGGGCAGTCACACCCAACCCCTCCCTCCGAGTGACGCAGCCCGAGAGCAGCGCACTCACCACCCTCATTCACTCTTTTTCAGCAGGCTGGTACATGGGGGGGGCTCCACCTGGGCATGCAGGCTTCAGGGTGTGGCCAGAAACAAGGAGTTTGGGATAAAGGAGGCTATCCGGGCTGGAACAGGAGATTGGGGCGTGAGGACCGAGTAAGGGTGCAGGGTTTGGGATGCAGGAGGGAGCCCTAGGCTGGGATCAAGGGGTTTGGATGGCAGGAGGGGACCAGGGCTGGAGCTGGCCTGAGGTAGGTGTTGGGGCATGGGAAGGGATAACAGTGCAGGCTGTGGGTGGCATTTATGTCAAGCAGCTCTTGGAAGCAGTGGCTTGTCCCCCATCCAGCTCCTATGCACCATGGAGATGCAGCCAGGTGACTGCGCAATGCCCCATCTGTAGGCCAATGGGTGGCACTTGGGGCACAGGTGGCACTTGGGGCACAGGCAGCATGTGGAGCCTCCAGGCTGCCCTACATGTAGGAGCCAGAGGGGGGACATGTCGGCAGCTTCCTGGTTGGTGCAGTGCCACCAACTAGACAGTCAATGGCCCAATTAGTGGTGCTGAATGAGGCCGCCAGGATCCATTTCAACCAGGTGTGCCAGTTGCAAATTGGACACCTGCTCATCCTAACCCAGTGGTGTGCAACCTGCAGCCCAACTGGGTAATGTGACTGTGGGCCATGAGACATTTTGCTGATGTTAACTGTCCACAAGTACTATCCCCTACAGCTCCCTGTGGCCTTGGTTCTCTGCTCTTATGGTACCTGTATCCCACACTGTAAGGTAGTATTTGAGCATCTGTATGATTAAGCCTTTGTGACTATAAATCACCAGACAGGAGAGAGTTATTGATTAGAGTGAAGTGCTGGTCTCCAACAGGTGTTATAACCTCACCAACAAGAAAGGCCCATTGACCCCAGATGGCTTGTTGGGGAATGCTAAAAAGGACAAAGACTTCCCCCTTCTACCTCCAAACATGAAGACGAGTCATGCAAATTGATCCCTTTGGTCAACTTATTTTGCAGGGTCTGAGGTGTTTACACTTGATGACTGGTTGATAAAATCTCACAATCAATTGGGGGGGGGGGGGTTGCCCTGCTTCCTAACAGTCTGGCTTGACACTGGGACTCATGCTCTAGAGTCACTACAGTCCAGCTTGACAAGCAAACCCACGTATAACACCTGTGTTACACTGGGCATCTGTGATTACTGATAACCCCCCCTCTGCTCTTCTCCATAGGACACTCTCCCCAATGACAGCATGGACCCTCAAAAGCTATACTGCCATCACCACAGCTAAGCACCACCCCAACCCCATTACAGAAGACAAGGAGAGTCACAAGGGTTGAAGCTGTTTGAAGAGTTAATGATGCTTCAAGCCAGTACTAACTCTCCTATTCAGATTTCCACTTGGAGATCTGCCAGGTTGCCAAGGGAGCAGGCCATGCAAAGCAGCTGTTCCCCACTTCTGATTCCTCTCTACCCAGATGCCCGCCTCACAAACACAGAGCAGATCGTTGTGCAAAGAGAAGTACCTTTGGGCTCCTATTGAAAAGAGGAAAAAGCCACAGAATCACCAGCCCCAGTACTGCAACTTTGGGTGGATTTCCTGCTCTTTTACATTGTGAATGAGGAAAAGAACAGGGCTCAGTAAGCTTTTGATAGCACTTTACACTGCACCTGGAGTCAATCAGGGGCACTGCTTTATATAAGTCTGGCTATAAAAGCATGAGCCTCAACTGCCTGAGCTAAAAAGACACAACTCCGTAAAAGACTCGTAGACCTGTAGGTGGCTTAGCCACTAGAGGACAACAGAGAACCATACTGTGTAAGCAGTATGACATATTATGTATTACATGGACCTTTCTGGGCTGCATGTTTTTTTAATTAAAGCTTACTATAGATGGTCAAATAAAAAGCATCACTTTGCTTGTCCTAGGCTTTGAAAACAAGACTTATTTTGGGGGATCCTAATCCGTTCTTGGAAGTAGAAGACTGCACATTAAGCAGCTGAAGCACAGGAAAAGAATGTTTTATCAAGTGACTTTCTCTCTTCACTTTCTCTTTTATCTTTATATTCAGAAGCTTTTAAGTCATTAAAAGCTTATTCTGCTCAAGTTTGTCATACAACAGAAACCAAAATTAGACTTGTAAAAGACAGGAATTTCACCTCACACCTAATTTGATTGAGCTTGAGGGATCAGGTTCTAGATAATATGTTGGTGTCTGTTAAACTGCAAAATGTTTCCTGTAACAGACAAAATTATAATAAGTTTTCATTTTAGTATGCTGCTATGACAGTGGTGTTTGCGTCAGTTCGTGAAGCACAGTTTTTCAGCACAGATGTACAGTTTTTCCTCATTTCCTTTTGATCTTTGTTTCAGCAAAGTACTCTGTAATATACTGGTTTTATTCTCCTGAAACATGATTGAGTGACATCTAAGAGAGATGTATACCTCTAGCATTTCTTTCTGACACAAATTCCATCCAGTAGCCAAGTTTCAGTCCCAATTACAATCCCTTAAAAAAATTACTTCTTAATGAAATTGACTTGCTTATGCATTACGACTACTGTACCTAAAACATAACACAGATGAAAACGTATTCTTTGCCATTTTAGTTGCAATTTGCAATATTGATTTTAACCTAATACTAGATCTTGATTTAACTAAGTGCACTATGGACCCAAGGATCTTGACCTCCGGACCAAAGATTTATTCTTTTTTATAAGCATAACATAGGCTGCCTCACTTGTATACTTCTGGGTGATGTATATGTCCCTTTGTCTATCATACTTATATGTGTCCATCTTCACTGATGAGAGATGGACAAGAATATGTATTCTAAGTGCTCAACTATACCTAGAAGTCATTCACTGTTTCATGAACAGACGTAGAAGAATTGTCAGTATTAGGGTGCCAGCTTCAGATTCAGAGGAGACCCTACATTAAATTCCCTTATGCCCTTCAGCAAGTCACTTAGTCCCTCTGTGCCTCGGTTCCCCATCTGTAACACAGGCATAATGGCTCTTTTCTACCTCAAAAGAATGTTAGGAGAATAAATCCACTGAAGATATTGAGGCACTTAGATATTGAAGTAATGGGGCACCATATAAGTACCATGGATAGATAAAAGGCTTCTACTTGCAAGTGAATCAGATTTCTAAGAAATGCATTCAAACCACATCAGGGGAGGTTTACAATAGGGAGTTAGGTTCCTACATCCTCCAAAAAGTCACTGAGGAGGAGGTGCATAACTCCACTTGGTGCCTTTGACAATCTCCTCAGGCTATGCCTAAAGCTTTTATGACAGCAAACTACCTGCCCCTGTTAATACTAGACTAGTAAATTGATTGCATATGACCCTGTTTTGTTAGTTTTATATTCAACACCATTGCTTTGCTTCCATGTGTATGCGCAACACCCCCCCCCAATCCCTCTGGAAATGAAAAGCCTTAGGACTGATGGAATGTACTATGAAGGTTCTTGTTGGGCACTTATGACATATATATGCTTACTCAGCAGCATACAAACACCCCATCAGGGCTGGCCCGATTCGCGGGGGCAGGGCCGCACATGCGCCGCGCGTCCGGGGCAGCACCGCGCATGCGCCGCACACCCGGGAGCAGGGCCCTCTTAGGCGTGGGGCCCCCCTCTTAGGCGCGGGGCCCAATTCAGGGGAATCGGCCTAATGCTGCAAGATTCGCACGTTCTCTCCGGTTAGCTTGCACATTCCCTGAGGGTGTGCAAGCTAACCGGAGAGAACGTGCGAATCTTGCAGCATTGATTTTACAAAATCAAAATCAGGAGCACATTTAAAAGAAAAAAAGCTCAGAGATCATAGAATCATAGAACACTAGAACTGGAAGGGACCTCAAGAGATCATCGAGTTCAGCCCCTGCCCTCACGGCAGGACCCAGTACCATCTAGATCATCCCTGAGAGATGTCTATCTAACCTGCGCTTAAATATTTCCAGAGATGGAGATTCCACAACCTCCCCAGGCAACGTATTCCAGTGTTTAGCCACCCTGGCAGTTAGGAAGTTTTTCCTAATGTCCAACCTAATCCTCCCTTGCTGCAGTTTAAGCCCATTGCTTCTTGTCCTATCCTCAGAGGCCAAGGAGAACAATTTTTCTCCCTCCTCCTTGTGACACCCTTTTAGATACGTGAAAACCACTATCATGTCCCCTCTCAGTTTTCTCCTTTCCAAACTAAACAAACCCAATTCTTTCAGTCTTCTTTCATAGGTCATGTTCTCTAGACCTTTAATCAATCATTCTTGTTGCTCTTCTCTGGAGCTTCTCCAATTTTTCCACATCTTTCTTGAAATATGGTACCCAGAACTGGACACAATACTCCAATTGAGGCCTAATCAGCACAGAGTAGATTGGATGACTTCTTGTGTCTTGCTCACAACATTCCTGTTAATGCATCCCAGAATCATGTTTGCTTTTTTTGCAACAGCATCACGCTGTTGACTCATATTTAGCTTGTGGTCCACTATGATAGTCAAATCGATATTTGTCAAAGATTTTAATAGAACAGAGAGCAGGGCTAGCTAGTAGGAACAAGGAATCACGAATTCTCACTTTTCTTTTGTCCATTGCTACTTAACTACTTTATAAACTATGATCAGTCTCTTCACATTTTTTCCTTTGGTTTCACCATCTGGGTTTACTATTACTTGCCAAATGCAAAGGAATAAAGTTTATTAACCGATGCTTGTAAAGTACTTTGAGATCTTTGGGCAAAAAGTACAAAGTTTTGTTCATGTTACTGGATAACTTCAGAATGGAAGGCTGAATTTTAGACTTCAGCCAGGATTTAGCTGTTGAGATGAGTAATTCATTCAACATTGGAGTCATCAGATCCTTATCTCTTTGGTAATATGCAAGGGAAAAAAAAACACAAAGGGGAATGTGATCCACGCTCCTGCCTAGTGGCAACAGCTGATTATGGTGATGGTCCCACCTAGTGGTCATTACGCATATAGGGAAGGGGAAGCAAAGCCCACTCTGGTTTTGGAGTCATCAGGAATCCTTCGTTTGTGCCAAGCTTTGAGCAAGTTGATTTGGTATATTTGAGTATCCTTCTGCTTTCTTGGCTGATGTATCTCAAACAGAGAGTCCTTAACCTGTCTCACTATTCTGAATGGGCCCTGCCATTGTGCCAGCAGCTTTCATCCAGTTGTTGGGAGTAGTAGCAGCAGTCTGTCCCCCATCGCAAACGCTCTCCTCTAGGCTCCATTACTAAAGACCTGCTCTTGCTCCTGCTGAACCTTCTCTAATTTTTCCTGGGAGAAAGTCTGAAACCTTTCCAGGGTGAAACCTCTCCAAGTCTTCCTGCAGAGAGATCACACATTGGGCGTTAGCAGAGGTTGTTCTCCCCAGGTCTCCTGGAGGTCCAGCATGTCCCAGGGCTGTCACCCATACAGAAGCTCAAATGGGGAGAATCCCATCAAGACTGTGGCATCCCATGAATGAAGAATAAAAGAGACAGGAGCAAATGATCCCAGCATCATGGGTCCTCAGCTACAAATTTTCATAGCATCTCTTTCAGCCTTTCTTCTTAAATCCTGTTAGCTTGGGGGAAGGTGTGACAGACATCTCTGTTTAAAAATCAAAGTAATAACGAGCACACAGTTCTTGCATCAGCTTAGATGTTATATTGGTTCCTTGATCTGTCAGGATTTCTTTAGGCACCCAACCCTCTGAACACTTTCTGGGTCTCTGCCAGTTGACACTAGAGGCAAGAGGCACAGTGGTCTTTGACCTCTGCCTGCACCCCCAGCCAGCAGAATCTAAGTGTCGCTCAGTCAGAGTCTTCTCACACTCAAGGTGCCCCCATAGGGTATCACATAGTCCACCTGCAATGTCAGAACCTCTTGGGGACGAGTAGCTGGACTTGGATCTCATCCGTCTGTACATGCTGGGCAACTCAACACCATCTTTCATCTCACAGTTCAAAATGGGGCCATAGTTTCCCCAGATGGGCATCTACTACCTCCCTATTGACTGTGGCAAGCTGTTTATGGCCTGGCTCAGCTTCAGGAATTCTTTCTGTCCATTTCTGTAACCACTCATCCCAGTCTTGGGATCTGGGAGCTTGCTGCCTCTCCTTGGGCAGCTCTTGGGTGGAAGGACCTTCCTTAGGGTCATTGTTGCCTCCACTGTGTCCATATTCCAGATCCTCTCTCTGGGGGCATTCCCTTTTTCCCATAAAAGCCCATAGCACCAAAACTTTAACCTACGACTGCCCTGAACTCCTCCAGATCCTGTCTCAGATTCACTGGGTCCATGAGAGTACGTGCTAGAGATAAAAAATTCCATTGAACTAATTAATTGATTAAATATTACATATAGCCAGTTAACTGCTTAATCGGTATCCTGGGTGGGGGGGAGGGCGGCTCCAGACTGGCTGGGTTAGAGCGGCCGCCTGCCCACAGCGTAGCCTGGCTTGGCCAGGCTAGACTGGCCCTTGTGTCAGGCAGAGGGCTGCTCCAGCCCAGGAGTGCTGCCAGGTAATGCTTACCAGTTAACCCGTTACATCCCTACTTGATGCATTCCCTTCTCTCTCAGGTTCCACTGCAAGTAGACTGTATTGATATTATCTTGCTCTCCTACCAGCTGTCTTAGGACCATGGTCTTACTACAGACACTATATTTATTCACAAAGAGATGGATAATTTAGTGGTCCCTTTCTTTCTGGCCTGGGTGTCTGCTGTCTTCACCTGTCTATATGAACCATCTCTAAGGAGGTAGTGTTGGCAGAAATGGCCCAAACATTCACAGGAGAAACAGGACCCAGCCAGGGGACTTCCTCTCTTCCTTTGTGCCATCAGGGATCAGGCGGTGTACTCCTCACTTGTTTTGGATGGACACCTAGGTTTTCACATGTCTGGGCCCCCACACCTGCAACCAGATGAGTTGAGGGTCTCAGATCTGTCCCCCAGGTGCACCTCATCCCTGGTAGCTTCTGACCCCTTTGAACTGGATGCCCTTGATTTTCAGACCTCTGGTGGAGGTGACCACTTCCAACGAGCCTTCAGCAGCTAAGAAGTCTTCAGGCAGGATATTCACCACCGCCTCAATGTTCTGAGTCAGTGCTGCAGAACCTACTCTCTACTTCTTGCTGGGAGTATCTTGGTGTACTGTTCTAGGGACATATCCCTTCCCCCTTTTCCCATTTACCTCTCTGGTTGCACTCATCACCAACAGTGGATCAAGCATCCATGAGAAACTCTTCTTGGTGGAAATGGTGATGGTGTGTTTCTGGGGTGCTGTCAATGCATCCAGGATAGCAGCTTTAATCCTGGTGTAGTCCTGGACCTCTTTGGGGGTCAAGGTTCCCCTATCAAGTTGGGACCAGCAAAATAACCCAATGCTCTAGCTGCCATTCTACTACTGTTGTGATTCTTTTTTTAAGACCAGAAAAAATGCCTTCAGCTCATCTCCAGGGCCCATCTTCATCAGCCTCACCAAGGCAGTCACTCATAGCCATAGGTTAGTTGTTTCTGTCCTCACGCTGGCATGGCCCTCTGTAGTTGGAGGGTGACAGCCATTTGTTGGAACAACTGTTGTTGTTGATGCTATCATGTGATCAGCTGGATGAGCTGCTCTTGGTGGGCAACCTGTTGTTGCAAGTAGGCAGCCATTGGAGCCACTGCTGTTATTGTAGCTCCTCTTATTGTAGCTGTTGTTGTGTCATTTGTTTGGCTTGCTGTCAGCCGGCCATTTCAGCACCTGGTCCATCTCCATAGCTCTTCCCTCACTTGTGTAACCTTTCTGTCAGGTAGTGCCAGCAGCAGCCAGGACCAGGTTCAATATCTAGGGGTTCCTCTCCATCCATCCAATACAGAAATGGCTTGAGCCACCACCCAGTAACCTGGAAAAATCACTCACCACCGCTGGGCGCCTCTTGGAGGCAATGCTTCCCCACTTGCAAGCACAAAGTCCGAGTGCAGAAAATAAACTTTTAATAAAAAGGGAGGGAAGTAACGTGGCATTAATTTGGGAAAACACCATAAACATAGCTCATAAACAAAACCATGAATAAAAGTCCCACCCCAAGTAGGCTGGGCAGTGTCCTTTTCCTCTCAGGTTCTTAAGTCCAGCAATGTAAATATTTCCTTCACATGCCCAACACTTCTCTGCACCCCACACACAGTTGCTGCCCTTGGTCAGGGCAGACCAGAGTTCAGAGGAGCATCCGCAAAGTTCACCACCATCCTGAGTGGAGGGAGGCAAGGAGGCACCTCACTCACTCTGATGGTCAGTCACCATCCACCTGCTCACTGCTCTTCGCCGCTGCCCTGCTGGCCACTCAATACACCTCGCTGTCATTGCCCTGCTGGCTACTCATTATGCTGCTGCCGCTCTGCCGGCTGCTCGGCACCTCTCTCCGCCATGTACCTGTTGGCTCTCAGTCACCATCTGCTGCTATCCACTCCTTGGCAGTGACTTCTGCCCATCAGTCTCAAATGATTTCAGCTCCCAGGGATTTCAACTCTTAGCGAACGGGGTAGAAAACTACAACCCCAACACAATTCACATAAGGAGAGAGGCACCTAATGATGCCTATTTAGCTCTGGTCTTTGAACAGTGATGGGGGAACAGGTCAAACTCGTCCAAGCAGGGGAAGCCATATAGCCTCCAGACCAGAATGACCTTCCCTTACCTTCATAGAGCTGAAAAGTCGAGCCCCTGCATTTGTGAGATTCTTTCTGCTAACTGAGCCCTTTCATTTGGAACGATGTCACAGAGTCCTACTGTTCTGGATTCTCACAAAATTACAAACACTGGCAACCATATTTTAGCTATTACTACATTTAATACAAGCAAAGTTGGTGTTGGGTCACAAATTAAGTGGATTACAACGAGCAAAATATCACTTCATCTGCTGAATACCTAACACATCTAAGCAAAGCAAGAGCAAACTGTATTTACATAGACACACCCAGGGTTTCTCCCCCACTCCAGCTAGCTGTAATGGAAGCATTCCTTCAGATCCTACTTACACTTGCATTCTCAGGGCATTTCTTTCTTTTCTGTCCTCCTCCTCTCCTCCCCACCTTCCTAGTTCTTCCCACAAACCTGGATCACACTGCGTATACTCTCTACCAGTTGTGATCTGGGTGGTAGTTGAGGGGCTTTTGCTTAGGGCAACAGTTCCACATGACAGCTGTCCTGCCTAGTGGTCACTGTTTGGATGGAGCAGGGGAACCCAGGTCCACCCTGTTCCACTGGGTTGTAACCCAGTGCCTTATGTAACTAATGAGGCTGCTCACCTGTCTCTGTACAATGTCAGTCTGTAATCAGCTTTCCTGGACCACATCCTACTCCAGTGCATATACCACTGGGCCTCTGCCTGTCTTTTGGGGGCATTGCCTCCCAGGTATTTGACTCCCATCTCCACCACTGGGTGTTGTGGCTCTCCCTACTCACTGTTCCAAGGGCAAATCCTACTTCCTGACTTGCCAACCCCACACTGAGCTGCCTAGCTGGCTTTTAAACCCTGCCTTCAACCTGAGCATGTTTAATAACTCTCCCTTAATTACTCACTGGTTAGGGAGAAACCAAGTAGTGACAGCAATGAGCAACTCATCTACAGTCCCCTTTTTAGAAGAACAGAATCAAAAAGTCTTATTCCAAACTTCCAGACCACAAGGGGAAGCTCAACCAACCAGGAAACCTTAAACAGTAACATATACAGTCAATCATGCGACCAATCCCAACTCAACCCAACCTAGGCCAACCCAAGTAAAAACCATTTTTAAAAAGCAGGCAGGAGCTGCATCACACCGTCCCCTTCCCCTTCGATTGCAGACAGTGCAAGGGTATGTCTACACTAGCCCCCTAGTTCGAACTAGGGAGGCTAATGTAGGCATTCGAAGTTGCAAATGAAGCCTGGGATTTAAATATCCCGGGCTTTATTTGCATCTTCCCATCCGGGCGCCATTTTTAAATCCCCCTAGTCCGAACTAACTGCCCGTGGCTACACACAGCAGTCAAACGTTAACTCGAACTAAGTCCTTAGTTCGAGTTAACTGTTACACCTCATTCCACGAGGTGTAACAGTTAACTCGAACTAAGGACTTAGTTCGAGTTAACGTTTGACTGCCGCGTGAAGCTGCGGGCAGTTAGTTCGGACTAGGGGGATTTAAAAATGGCGCCCGGACGGGAAGATGCAAATAAAGCCCGGGATATTTAAATCCCAGGCTTCATTTGCAACTTCGAATGCCTACATTAGCCTCCCTAGTTCGAACTAGGGGGCTAGTGTAGACATACCCCAAGAGACTTCATCTCCACCCAAATTTCACAAATGCTAAAAGTTAGAAAAGAAAAGCTGGGTTTTCACAGACACTCCACCGAGTGGAAAAGACACACATTTCCAATGGCCTGTTTCACTCCAGATGACACACTGTTAGCTCCTGTCCCAGTTAACTCATCAAAAAAAACCCACATCCACAGAGAACACAAATGTTTAAAATATTAAAAAGCAAGTTTGAAAAAGACAGAGGGAAAATGCATTGTAGAGTGCGATCTTCATTTCAGGATGTCACTGATTTTTTTTATCTACACATATAAAACATATGTATATTGCCTTTGATCTCTGATGGTGGCATCCCTACGTATTGAATGGCATTCCTGAACTCCATGCAAAGAACCTACCCTTTCCACACTTACATCCTAGTTCTACTCAGCTGCCTACTGCAATTCTTAATCATCTTAACCCCATTTTGATAAAGCCTGACCAAGTATCTTGACATTTTACTTACTTGTTTATTACTTCCCCGCTATTAATCTGTCTGTGAGCCCTATCAGGCAAGGACAGTACCTTTTTCCTCTCTAGAAAACATCCAGCCTAGTACATTTATTATCATCATCAACACTAATTAATTTTGTTTAATGAAAGTACATTCTGTTCTGTTAAACAAGGTAACCAACATAAATGCCCTACTTTGATTGTGAAGAGATGAGTTGCAATGAAATTTTGAAACAAGTGATAATGCCAAAGAAAAAATTCCTCACAGTTGACAAACTGTTCAGAAAGTGTTAACATGGCTCATTCATTTTCAGCAGCAATACCAAGTTGAAAACATACTTTTGCTGGTCTGCAGTTGATTGATGTACATTACTCATATCAGGCTAATGGCACTTTATTTTCCAACAGTATCGAGTAATGAGTGACCTTGAGTGCATATTGTTTTGCTGAAAGGTTTTGTTGCTCCGCTTACTCTATAAGCACCCCCAAGGAAATGAGGGCCCTGTATTGGTGTTTTTCAGCAAACCTCATTTCTTTCATGGCTTTCTGTAAAAGAATTTGATACAGGGATAGAAGCTAACCTCAGTGAGTAAATGAAATATTGATCCATACTACTCTGGCCTTGCCTTCACCTTGTCCCAGGGCTGTGAGTTACTGACTTTTCCGTTTTGGCTGTAATAGGAATTATTACAACAGGCCTGTGCGAGTAATTACTTGGCATGGCAAAAAGGAGGGTCCATCATATATTTCTGTAGAGACGTTAGTTTCCATCAGCCCAGCAGTCTGCTTTTTTGGCCCTGTCTTTCCTACACTTGATTCAATTCTTTTAACCATCATTAATCAAGCTCCTTGTCAGTAGAAGTTTATCAAAAGTATTAAGTGAGCAAGGTTGCATGGCCTCCTTAAAAAAAAAAAAGGCAAAAAAAGAAAAAAAGCATAGATGCAGAGCAGTAAATTTCAAAATATGGACGGCTGGTTCTGTGATATATATGAGTGTCTCTTCAGCTAGAAAGCGCAGTTTGTTTTAGTGATAGATATTGTAGTTTGAGCCGTGATAGAATCCTTCCCAAGCTTATATGTCGTGGGCTATCGTTTATGAGAGACTGTGTGTTTCTAAATGGTGAAGGTCATGGCTGATGGCAAAAGTAAAAGCAGTGGTGATTCATTAAAAATAGTTAATAGGGCCTGCAGCTGACGGGGATAAATAGCAACATGCTGCTTTTCAAACCACAAGCAACTAGTTTAGGCTATTTTCTTCTGTGTTTCCACCACCTCCGATTACCAGACAGCTGTGAACATACACAGAGACGTAAGCAAGATTGCTTCCATCCTGTTAATAATAGATGCAGGATGGGTTTCCAGAGTGAATGACACTGCTGGATACAGATTTTTCACGAGCAGCTAGGGCAGCTTGGCTAAAATTTGCCACTTGATTTGTTTGCTAATAATCAAGCCTGTGCATTAGACCAAGTTCTTGAAGGACCAAATGTGCACCTGATATGCACTTGGGTAACTATCTAGCTGATGCACCATCCTTAGCTCCTTAACTCACACTAAATTACCACTGAATTTTCCACCAAGTCACTGGGAGTTCTGCCTGAATAAAAGGACAATGGATGAGACCTCTGGGCATCAGAATGGCT
This sequence comes from Pelochelys cantorii, assembly GCA_032595735.1. NCBI lineage: Eukaryota > Metazoa > Chordata > Testudines > Trionychidae > Pelochelys > Pelochelys cantorii. Next base: position 39,604,599 of record CM064329.1, on the reverse strand, counting down.
AAAATAATGAAAAGCCTTGCCTTATCACATGTACTGTACATCAAAAAGTCTAATTCTTCTAAGTTGTTTTTATTTTGTTTGGATGAAATTTATATAAATCCAATTAAAAGATTAGGGTTTTTATTTAATTGTTTGGTTGAGATGAAGGGTATTTTATTCCACTTGGAGAAAATGAGCAAAATTATTCAGCTGAAGTTAGTTTGGATGTACATTTGGGAAGTAGGGTGGTGAATGCTTACATCTCATGGGTACAGCCCTTGGGCTGTCTGCAAATGACAAACTATAGATTTCTTTTGCTACTTTATACACAGAAGGCATCTAATGACACGGTTATATATTCAATATTCATAAAATACTCACAGCAGCGATTTACCACGTCAGGAGATAAAACCAGCTCCTCATAGCTTATCATTGCGACTGTCATGGTTTCTAAAATACTGTGCAAAATTGCACACCATTTTGGAATGGACAAGGACAGAACATTAGGGGCCAGAATATCCTTTGATAGAATTGGTGTCTCTCCATTGATGTCAAAGAGCCTGTTCCTCATTGGGTGTAAGCTGACATAGCTCCATTGGACTCAATGAAGTAACACAAATTTACTGGTCTTGTGGCTTTAACAACCAAAACCCTCTTGTTGCAGTCCCCAGAAGCATTCAACCTTCATTCCACTTTGAGCGCACAATGCGGCAGGTATATATTGTCATAAGGTTCTGTGTGCTGAACCTCAGTGGTTCTCCCTCTTGTGTGCAAAGGAGGGGGATCCATGTGAGGAATTCAGGGAATTGGGTAAGGCCTTCTTGCACCCTCTTCTTTGCAGGGGTGTCAATGGTCATATAGTTAACAGATAGGTAACCAGGTAACCAGACCAGGTTCACAATGGGTGAGGGTGGGGAGCTTAGCCCAGCTTCATGGAGCACCAGCTACCATGGCCATGCTGGCAGCCCCAGCCCTACGGCTCGGGCAACGACAGGGAGACCCTGGCCCAGCCGGGCAGAGCATAGTGTCAACTCTGGCGCCAACCCTGGCAGCCCCAGCCCTACAGCCTGAGTGGGAGCAGGGAGATCCTGGCCCAGCAGCAGCCACAGCCCTACTCCCCAGGCGAGGGGCAGGTGGGACCTGGTCAGCCCCCTTCATTGAGTTTAATGAGTTAACCATTTTACATCCTGACTTCCTTGTACATTCATATTTCTACTATAACTTATCTCCTATCATCCTTAATGAAGCATGTACAAAGAATGATGATTTGATTGGCAAACTGAGAATCTTTCCAGAATACCAGTTAGGGTTTTTTTTTATAGCAACAGGGATTTTTAAAAAAACAACCAACCAACATACAAATGATTTTCAAAAGCAATGAGCACATTCTTCTCCTACCTTCTTGCGCTGGTTGACTGTTTGCTCCAAATCCTCCCTCATGGGGTATGTTTACAGTATAATAATGAGGCTTTACTGCAACTTGTGTAGAAATAAGCAACCTAGCCTTAATCTACAGCAGTGAAGTTGCAACACCATGGGCTTCAATGGAGAGTATAAAGGTTTGACAGGAGCCCTGGATACCTACTGGGGTGGCTAGTCTGTGCAGAAGCCCGTGCTGTGACAATTTCATTGCTCCAGTACCTGAGCTAGCCAGATTAAAACTGGTAATTGGAATGTAAACACGTAATCCAACACCCTAAAACTCCCCCTCTTACTTTGTTTTTCCATCTAGCTAATCACCTTGTAACAAAACCCTAATGAATGGATAAAAACAACAAAGCAAAAAGCCCCACCCCCAACCATCTAACACAGAGTTTCTAACCTGGGGAGGGGAGATGCGCATTGGACTTTCTCTGGGGGCATCTCTACACTAGGAAATTATTTCAAAATAATTAAATTTGACATAACTCCCAATTTTATATAATCAAAATAGCTTGCCCCCAGTACAGGGAAGCCTCAAAATTAGTCCAAGGTAGGCTCTGCTAATGTGGCCACGCTACCTCAATTTAGAGCCCCAGGAAGTTTGAATTGCTCTGGGGAGTAGTTATTTCAAAATAGCAGCATTGGGGCATCCACACTACTGCTATTTTGAAATAACTATCGAAATTAGCATTATTCCCCGAGGAACGCAGAAGTGTAGATTTCAAAATAAGCATCCCGTTATTTCAAAAAAACAGGCTTGGTAGTGTGGACATTCCACTTATAACCAGGGCTGGGGGGCATAGCCAGCTCTCTGACAGTTGTGGCAGAAGTGGGCAGGCCAAGCACCAGGTTGCAGCATCACTCAGGTTTGGCCCAGCTGCCTCTCCATCATGATGTGAGTTTGGCTGGGCCAAGTTTGAATGAGTGGCATCATGAGCCGGCACACTGGTCAGAGAGCCGCTTAGGTTTGGCCCAGCCACCCCTGCTGCCCTAGACAGCTACCTACTCTGGCAATAGCAAGAGCCTACCCCCGCATCCCTCATCATATTGTTCTCTCTGCTTGTGTTTTATGCCTACCCCCACTTTTTGTCTGTCTTGTCTACTTAGACTGTGAGCTCTTCAGAAGTGGGACAGCCTCTTATTCTATACTGAAACAGTACCTAGAACAATGGGGCCCCATTCTTGGATGGTCCCAAGCACTCCCATAATAAATGTGATACTGAATTCCCTGGGAACTGAGGGCATTCTGCACTATTAGGAATCGGATTAATGAAGCCTGAAAAGATTAATTCTAGTAGTAGGTTAAAGAAAACAGTGAAAGAGAGAGAAGAAAGGTGAGATTAGTTAACCCGAGAGTCCAATAAGCCTTGACCTGCTCTGCTTGGTCCTTTCTTCCTCATATGTGTCTGCAGCTGACCTGGTCATAACGGTATTGCAGCATTACAGACACTCACTCATTTTTCTCTCCCTTGTTCATCTTTGAAAAAAATGTTGATTTTGTTCCATTTTATATAAAAGAGTTCTCTTGACTCTCTGAGTTTGTGCAATTGCTCCCTTGACAAACCAGACAAGTCTGAGTTGCGGAGCAGAAAGCCCTACCTTTAGATTTAGTTTCTTTTCAGTGACATTAGGCATGCAGGCACCGATCAAATGCCTCCTCACTCAACCAATGCTGTTCAGAAGCAACACCACCATCTAAACTAAATATGCTCATAGCAGAAAGTATTTGCCTACTAAGTTGAAAGGTACTAGATTTCAGAGATCAGCTGTGATTAATTTAATGCTTATATTTTGACACTGATATAAAAGGATCGGTTAAGCAGATATAGTCATCTTGAGAAAGACATTTTGCAGTGGTTACAAATTGACTTTTTATGGAGAAAATAAGACTATTCCTAACCTATTGCACTGATATTCTTTTTTGTTAATATTTTATGAAATAAAAGTCCTCCCATTAGGGATGGCAAATTGCTTTATAATTATAGCACTTCACAGAGTGGAATGACTACTTCCTTTTGTGGAAAATGCACAAATTAGAATTTCACTACCATCTAGGGTCTTTTTCGCCATTCTGAAGGCACAGGGTGAAGGCTCCTCAGATTTTTCCAAGTGTTAGTTTAAAATTTAAAAAATAAAATTATGATTTATCTTCAGTGCTGCAAATAGTTAATTAAATTAGTTATTCAGAAATGTCCACTCTAACCAGTTCTAGACGGCTTAGGAACCTAGCAGTGAAATACAGATCTTTTACCTCCACAGGCTGATCTAAACCCAGTTTGAGTACTGATTTAGTGAGACTGGTTTTAGAAATAGATTTAGTTACATTCAGGCACCTCTTTGGTATGGTCCTTCTTCAGCCAATTTAAGAGCACATTAAATCAATTTTGTTCAATGTGGTTATAAAACTAAATTAGTTTCTAAGCCAAATTGGTGTTCAAATTTTGTGTAGGCCGGCCCCAAGTCAGTCACTTAGAATCTAGTCGAGGTCAGTAATACTCTGCAGTTCCTAGTACAGAGCTGAGGTGCAACACTGAAAACATTTCTCCGTCTTTTGCCCCCGTTTCTGAGTACCGATACTATAATGAAAGTGGAAATTGTTGATGGTCTTGCTTTTTTATGGTATGATAGTTACATAGCTAGCTGCTAGATCATAATCAGGGATAATTCTGTTTTGGATCCAAAGGTTGTAAGCACAAACTTGAGTCAAATAAAACACTGTTCGGAAGGGAATAATCACAGATCATTAGTGCAACACAACAAATGCAAACTCAGCTGAGTCATCTTGCTGGGGAATAGTCTCTCTAACATGTTCTGATTATGAAGGCCTTAATTTAGAAGTATCATAAATTAACTGGACAAGATGCAGAAACATCTGTCAATCACAGCTGAAACTGAACCAGAGTCTGCCTGAGAGCTGTGAAATGATGCCCAGAGATGCAATACTGCCCAGGGTCCGAGTTTTTAAAAAGAATGATGGTTCTCTCAGCTGGCCCCCCGGCCAGTAAATAGTCTGAGATGTAGCTTCTGAATTCTGAAGCTTGGAGCTATATTTCAAATGTCAAAGTGATGATGAACTGATTGGTCTTAGTGATTGGTCTCATATTTAGATTATAAAAAAGAGGATCAGGATAATGCTGTGTTCAGTAATATAAACCTGCTTCCATACATTTCATATTCTACTACTTCTTCATTTCAAGCTCAAGGAAACCAATTTATTTTTGTCAAAATAATTCTCCATTAGGCTCTTTCTGAAGTTAAGTTTCCAAATGCTTAAGAGAGAAGAAAAAAAATCAGTTGACAATTAACACAATCTTGCATTTACAATAAATCCCCCCTCCCCAACTAATTTAGTCCTTGCTTTTTTGATTACTGTCCATGACACCTTGCCCTCCAGTTTCTTGCTGTAGAGGTTCAGTTTGTAGCCAATGAAGTTCAGTTGCTATAAGGGATGCCTATCAATCTCTGGAATAATGGTTTTTTTCCTCTGCATATTGAACACTGACCTTGCATCACATATACTTTACATGCAAGCAGGTATTTATTTGTCAAGAAGATGCAGAGATAAATTACCTTTAACATTTCTACTGCAATTATGGGTTATGAATTTTAGCCCTTCGTGCCTAGCTCTTTGCACAGCAATACTTGGTTTATTTAAAAACATGAAATCTTCCTGTTGTAAGGTCATGGACTCTGAAGAAAACATGTTATTATTTCTACTATGAAAACTGGTCTAATGGATTTTCATTTAAATACATTTTTGAGTAAAAACAGAAACAAAACTGGAATCTAAATACTATGATTAGTGAGGCTACTGAAAAATAGAGTTCCTTCTTTCCTCTACCCATGTTCCCCGCTATAGCTAAATTTATCTAGGGATCTATGTTATACCAGGACAATGGTTTTCAACCAGGGATATGCATATCTCTGGGGTACATAGAGGTCTTCAAAGGAGTACATCAACTCATCTAGATATTTGCCTAGTCCCACAAAAGTCTACATAAAAAGCATCAGCAAAGTCACTAAAAACTAAAATTTCAGGCAATTACTTGTTTATACTGCTCTAAATACTATACACTGAAAAATAATTTTATATTCAAGTTGATGTATTTTATAACTATACTAGAAGATTTACCTGGTGTTGCTCAGTCCTTACATCATTTAATTTTTGTTTTCTGGAAAATAAAATGAAAATGTATGTGCTTCATTTAAATCATTGCTCTGGGGTGGGGTTGGGGATGAAGGGTTCAGTTTGCAACCTGCCCTGGGGAGATAGGACTATCCCAGCTCTTTCTCACTGTAGCAATTTGGGGCCAGGTGAGAAGCATCTCTCCATGGCACCTGCAACTACAGTGGTCTCAGCCTGGGGAAGGGTATATGTTCCCCAGCTGGGGCAGGTCCAGGTTCATTTACCAACCCTCTCCCCAGCCAGACTGAGGAGTGCAGCAAACTATGCACTTTCTCCTTGCTCCCTAACAAAGGGGAGCAGTCAACAATGTTCCCATACAAACCAGGAGGAGCAGAGGAAGCTTCAGGGTCGTGTCCCCCCCCCCCCCCCCCGTCCTCCCTAAAGGATGCCTGGAGAGTGGGAGGCTTGGACCTGGGGCAGTCTTGGAAATGGCAGGGCGGCGGTGTGGGGGAGAAGGGGGTGGTGCGTCTCCAGCCAGCCAGTCAGAACCTGCTCATTCTGTCTCTTTTCTGTGTGGTTTTATGAGAAGTAATCCCATTCCAGGCACATCCCATTTTCCTGGCAGCACAACCAAACCCTCACCTTGCTTAAGTCATGATAAGAGGAAGCTATATACCTAATCTGGTGGTGCTAGCTCTTACTATTTAGGAGGAGTTCTTGAACAAACAGATAAGTAGATGGACAAACTCTCCAATAGATGGTAAAAATGAGAAAGTGAGCTATTTTTCAGTAACAGTGCACTGTGACACTTTTGTATTTTTATGTCTGATTTTGTAAGCACGTAGTTTATAAGTAAGGAAAGTGGGGGCATGCAAAATAAATCAGACTCCTACACTGGGTACAGTGGTCTGGAAAAGTTGAAAGCCACCGCTCTATGCAAATATTGAAAATATATTTTCTCATTAGAGAACTGTCAGATGACTTTTTCCTTTTAGCATTCTTTTATCTGAAAATATGCACCAAAAAGCACAAATGAAAATGAACTTTGGGTAAAGGAAATTACTCTAGTTCTAATTTGTGCACAACATGTAATTTTGCAATACTGGCTGTGATTAAGAGGACCCCCAGTCGGAAATAGCAGGGATATTGCCAACCAAGATTGAGTTGAATTGACAGCGCTGTTATGGAAAAGAGTATGGAAGCTACTCAGTACCTGCCACTCTGTCTGCCTGACACTCAGGAGTGCCAATCTCATTTTCTTGAATGAGTTCTGTTTCCTTAAACAGTATGCTCAGGGACAGATTCTGATACTTTTTTTTAAATCATGCTGAGGAGAATTTTAACTCATAACAGTGCCTTTGAAGCCAATAGGGCTATTTGTGGAGAAAAATATTCTTACTTATGTGGAATAGTATCAGAATCTGGTGCTAAGATACATTAGAATATTCACCTAGATACCTTCCCCCATAGGAATGCTAACCCTTATGTACCCTTCTTCTAAAGAGTGGCTTAAGCTACAAAATTCAGCTTTGGACGGGAACATTGCCACAGTTCAGGAAGAGAGAGGGGTTTGTAGCTATGGTTCTGGCTTGGTTGCATGAAGAGATGGGAATAGTACAGTACAAATGTAAAAATGACTTCCTCTAAACCCAGGACTGTTCTGAGCAGAGCAGTAATTTACAAAATTCCCTTTCTGATCCATATAATACTGAGGCTTTGAAGTTCTCTCTTTGAAGTCACATCACTTACCTACGAAGTAAGAAGCAGGGTGGATAAAAATTAATGATTTTTTAAAAAACTAAAAAAAAAAAAAGGATATTTTTATTTAAATCAGATTTTGATTTTTTTAAAATCTTCAATAAATATTAAATTTCTCATTTAAAAATCAGTTACATTTACATCTTATCACAAACATGCTACATCCTACACTGACAGTCTCATAAAAATGACATAATGGCTCTAGTCTGTTCAGAGTAACTACTAGCTCTTGCTTTTTTGAATGTTCTGTGCTTCTAATTTCTGTTTCTCAGCAGACTAAAAGGTAAGATGTGCAAAAGACATAGGCTGGATAGAATTGTTTTTTGTTCTGTGCTTACGTGGTGGTGAACCTTGGACAAGCACAGCAGAGAAGTTAGTTAAGACACTGTCTTAAAGACAGACACACAATATATATAGGAAAGGATGGAGGCAGCAGAGGGATGGACGGGAAAGAAAAAGGGAAGACATTATTCAGCACATATGCAGTTTCCTATATTCCCCCACACTTTTGCCACAGAAAAGGTCTCCTGGCTTCTGGGTGTAAGAGAAACCCTCCCTGGGAGTATTTTGAAGAAATTGGTTCCCTGGATAAAAAAGAACATATCAAGTGTAAACTGTGGAAGATGATGATGCACGGCCTGGCTATAAGAAAGATACATAAGCGAAACATAACGGAAATGTTATGTTTAATTGGTTAGCTGCTTAAATGGGGAGCCCCCCACCCTGTAGCCAGGGGCTGCTCTAGCCAGGCTACAATGCTCCTGCCTGGCCAATTGCAGTGGGGACTGCTCCGGCTGGGCTGGAACAACGTCCTATCTGCGGCAAACAGGGGGCTATTCCAGCCCCTGATGGTTATCCGTAACCAGTTAACAGTAAGGGTGATGCTTACCGGTTAACCAGTCACATCCCCAGTAGATGAAGATATGGCTGAATGGATCAACTAGTTAGTAACTTAAAATAATTCACTTTGCAATGCATCATTCTTCAAGACCCTTTCTATGCCAAACAACCTTTCCCACAACTTTTTGTGCCTGTGCTTACCAGGGAGAGCAGCAGAGGCACAAGCTCTGGCCAGACTAGTCAAAGCGGGGAAACTGTGGGAAGCCTCCCGGAAGCCAATAGCCTTGACTTTATGGCAAGGCTGCATCTATGCTACCGTAAATTTGACCGTGCAAGGTTACTCCTTGTGAAAAGCAGGAGTACAGAAATCAACTTCAATAGTCCTTCAGGTCGACACGGGGAGGTTTGCGCCGGACGGAAGGCGTCCGGCTGCGCAGGTGTAACGGGCCGGGATGCTTCTAGCTGAGGAGGAGGGGGCCTTAGGACCCGGTAGAAAAGGGAGCCGGCGGCCGTCGTAGGGGTGAAATAATCCCCAAGAGCCACACAAAGGGCAGGTGGGGAACTTAAAAGGGGGGACCGACTCCCAAAGGGGGGGGGAAAGGCGGTGGACCCCGGCTGGGGTAGTTGGCCGTACTCTCCCCCACAGGTCCCGTGGCTACGAGGAGAGAACCAGGGAGCGCCAGGAAGCCAGCGGGCCAACTTAGCAGCCTCGGGCGGTGATGAGTGGCAGTTTGCAGGCGATGAGCATGGGACCGAGTTTGAACTCTGAATGACCGGAAAGATTCGAACATTCGCGGGAGGGAAGAAGGACTGGAAAGCAGAGCAGGGCCTATTCTGAGCCAGACTGGGGTCTCTGTAGGACATGCCCTGTTATAGGCTCCCTCTAACCCAAGAAAACACTCTCTCAAATTATCCATTCCAGGTTTTATAGTGGAGCTAGTGCATATGGGACATAGATATTTTGAGAATTTATTGTTATAGCCTCACAAGCAAATCTATTTATAGTGGAGCTGTCAAATTCTTTTTCTTATAGATATGTAATCAGTTTTTAAATTCAGATTACTGTGACCTATAATGGACAAAGACATTGTGATGCAACACGACATGCTGTAACCCAGGTTCTCAGAGCGGTGTAATGTTTTAATGCAGAACAATGAATATGGGTACCATTGGCATCATTCACCACTTCCTTATAACACGAAGAATAAAAAAAAATTCTTATATCTAAAGTCATAGGGTATGTCTACACTACAGCACTAATTCGAACTAACTTAATTCGAATTAGTTAATTCAAAATAAGCTAATTCGAGTTAGTGCATCTAGAACTAAAAACTAATTCAAATTAGCGTTTTGCTAATTTGAAATAGCATGTCCACATTGAGTGGACCCTGAACCAAAGTTAAGGCTGGCCGGAACCAGTGCCGGCAGGGCATCAGGTTAGGACTTAGAGCGTGGAGCTGCTGCCTCAGGCTAGCCGAGGGCTGTACTTAAAGGGACCCGACCCCCACCCCAGACAGACAGTTCTCAGGGTTCCCCGCTTGCTTGTCTAACTCGATGAGGGACAGCAAAGCAGTCCTGTCTTGGAGTGCCCTGAGTGCCCACACTCGGCACATCACAGCACTCGGCCATCAGCCCGGCTGCACTAGCCGCAGGCTGCCATCCGGGGGCGGTCAATAGGGGGGCGGTCAGGATCCAGGAGGCCCTGCAGGAGAGCTTCCACCCCGAGGAGCCCGCAGAGCCACCCCAGTCCTCCCCATCGGGAGCTTGTGCCCCATTCCTCCCTCACCTCCTTCCTGATGTAAAAAATAAAGGACACGTGTGTTCAAAAATAGAAACTCTATTTAACAAAACGGGGGGGGGGGGGGAAATTAACCTCTGGGGAGACTGGGAAAAGGAAGTGGGAGAGGGGAAGAGAGAGGGTAGGAGAGGGGAGGAGGGAGCTGGAAGGGGGAAGCCAGGGGAAGAAGGAGGAGGGGAAGTATAAAACTATGGTATGCCATATCTTCAGTACTGTGTACAGATGTGGTCTCCTAACCTCAAAAAAGATATTTTGGCCTTGGAAAGGGTTCAGAAAAGGGCAACTAAAATGATTAGGGGTTTGGAACAGGTCCCATATGAAGAGAGGCTAAAGAGACTGGGATTTTTCAGCTTAGAAAAGAAGAGACTGAGGGGGGATATGATAGAGGTCTATAAAATCATGAGTGGTGTGGAGAGGGTGAATAAAGAAAAGTTCATTAGTTCCCATAATATAAGGACTAGAGGTCACCAAATGAAATTAATGGGCAGCAGGTTTAAAACTAATAAGCGAAAGTTCTTCTTCACACAGCACATAGTCAACCTGTGGAACTCCTTGCCACAGGAGGCTGTGAAGGCTAGAACTATAACAGAGTTTAAAGAGAAGTTAGATAAATTCATGGAGGTTGGGTCCATGGAGTGCTATTAGCCAGGGGGTAGGAATGGTGTCCCTGGCCTCTGTTTGTGGAAGGCTGGAGATGGATGGCACGAGACAAATGGCTTGGTCATTGTCTTCGGTCCATCCCCTCCGGGGTACCTGGTGCTGGCCGCTGTTGGCAGACAGGCTACTGGGCTAGATGGACCCAGTATGGCCGTTCTTATGTTCTAAGCTCAGGGCTCAGGGTCGGGGGTCTCACTGAACTAACTTGATTTTCATGCAAACCTGCTCCTGGGTTCGTATGTGGCCTCTGGTGGCCAGGCTGGCAGCCATGCAGCTGTAGACGGCCGCGTTCCTGTGGCTAGCGTGGAGATCGTGGACGTTGGAGGCCTCCCCCCAAACCTCGATGAGGTCCACGATCTCCGCACTAGAACAGGCGGGCGACTGCCTCTTGGAGACCCGGGCAGGCTCCTGTGAGCCGCCAGCCTGGTCCTGGGAAGAGGCGGAGGGCTGGGTGGCAGCAGGTGGCTGGCTCATCCCGTGCCAGGTGCAGGGTCTGCTGGCTGGGTGCTGGCAGGCTTGCAGCTGGCACAAGCACCGTAGCCAGACCGTGCCCCTTTAAGGGCTCCGGGGCCGGGAGGGGGGCAGAAGAGTTTCCCTGGTTTGGCCCAGAGTGGCCACCAGGGCAAGCTGGGAAGGGCTAGCCTCCAACTAGTTCGAATTAAGTGGCTACACAGCCCTTAATTCGAACTACTTAATTCGAACTAGGCGTTAGTCCTCGTAGAATGAGGTTTACCTAGTTCGAATTAAGCGCTCCGCTAGTTCGATTTAAATTCGAACTAGCCATTTGTATGTGTAGCCCCTATTAAAGTTAATTCGAACTAACAGCTGTTAGTTCGAATTAACTTTGTAGTGTAGACATAGCCATAGTTCTTACTTTGCCTTATATTCTGCTGGTCTGAATTCCCCTTTGTAAGCTGATAGAGTGTGATTAATAACACTCAGGAGTTTATTTAAAGATTGTTTTTCAGATGAAATGTGGGTGTATTTTTGGAAGTTAATTGTGTGTTAGTTTCTATAGTCCCCCCCCCCCTCCTCCCGTGCCATGTTTTTTAAATTTTCATTAAAAGATTTTTGTTGCAAAAATGTCAGTGATATGACACATAGTGGAAACTCTCATATGCTCAGATTCTTATGCTGAATCTTGGGACAAAGGTTGGACTAGAACAGGGGGTTATTATACCACAGGAGAATTTTCAGGAGAGTCAGAATATCATCTCAAGTAAAATAAACAACATCACCAAAACAGGACATTTCCCCAAGAGCCCTTGTCTCAGTGATATAACCTGAAAGTGCCCAGTTATTTCTTTTCAGATAGTATTCTCTTAATTTTTCTTGATTCTGAAGGAAGATCCCTGTTTCATAATGAGAACAAGTCCAAAGAACCCCCAAAGATGTGGATTTAAATGAAAAGAAAATGTGATTAAAGATAAAATAGAATCAAAGGCAGAAAAAAACTGAATTAATGAAACAGAAATGTAGTGGTATTTCTGGAAATCAAAAGCTTGTCTATCTATTCTCCTCCAAGCCTGGTGCTCTCAACCTGACTAGTTAATTAATATTATTCAAATCATCATTACTTCTAAATGACTCTCTACTGCAATTATTAGTCTCCAGATAAAATTATGAGCACACATACAAACCTTTTCTTTTTTTAATTTAAAAAGGGAATTATTCAGCCAGAGTACGAAAAAGCAAAAAAGGCAAATATCGGAGATGGCCTAAGTATTCCAGACATATGGAAAGTTTATCTTTGTATCAAAAATATATAATCCAATCAAATGTCTACTAACTTCCGAGGGGAAATATAAGAACTATATTAACCAAAAATGGAAAGAATCCCATCCTCCCTCCTTTGTTTATATAAGTATTCCAATGCTTTACTCAGATCCCATTCACCTCCTTAGAATTACTCACATTAGTAAGCATTGCAGGATTGGGCCCTACATTTTGTACAATTTTTTGTTAATGCAAATCTATATTGGTGTGCTAAATCCTGTACAAAGCCCACTGAGGTTTATTGAAATGCACTAAATCATTGTTGGATCAGGGCATTAAATGTGGTAGTTAATAATCTAATGTATAAATGCAATTTGTATGTTAAAATTGTGGGATTTTAGCTTATGAAAAACTGTTAGAACAAATTCAGATACCAAACTGAGGCTACTTGGAGAATTTAGTCCCAACATTTCCAGAAACTTAATTTTCATTCTATGACTCTGAAATATACACCAATGATCCTACATGGCACAGAACACGTAGCTTTCCCGAGCCTAACTTTATGAAACAGGCCATCAAGATCATGAACTTGACTTTCATTAACATAAATGAAAACATTCTTGACCTTTAGGAAACATTCTTGACCTTCTAAGATCATTTCTGACATGCTCGCTCCCAAATCACAAGTCAAAGAAAGAGAGATGATAGAGAGATAATCACAAGAAAGATTATTATATATATGTGCAGCAGTATGCTGTTAGTAATTAATCTCTGACTCATGTATGTTGGGAGGAAAGGGTCAGGAAAAGAATCTCTCCCACCCCCAGCTTCTCAGTTTCAATCTGTAGTGAGAAAGAAGTCAAATACATCAGTTAACAGGTTAATTATGGGGATTTAAATGACTGATTAATTAAAAAAGACCCTGAAATTAAATAAAAACATCAGACCATCTTTCGAATCCTGCAAAGTTCAGAGATTTGCAGATCCAAGATTTGGTCTGGCCCAATATAAAGACAGGGCCAGACTCTAAAATGGGCAAGTGGGCATTGGATTTCAATCCTTCCTGATCCCCTACCTCCAGATCTGAAATTTTGCTTTGGATAACATTCTCGGTATTTGATGAGCAATCCTATGATAAAGGTAAAACTCCATCCATGACTGATGAGATATACTTTCATTTCAGTGAAAACAAGAAGGACCTGTTTTATACACTGCATAGTCCCACACTATTTTCCTGGCATAGCACTATAACAGAAGTCATCTTATTATATTTACAAACTCTGGCTAAAAATAGACATGGAAAATACCACAGGGGCATTTTTAAAGCTTCCAAAAATAGTTCCAAATCTCAGTCTAAATTACATAGCCAAAATCTGCTTTACAAGGAGGTTTTCTGCTGATTTGTATTTGACTAACTTTTTTCCCTGGTCCTTTGCCACCATCTTTAAAAGAGAGGGAAGGTTATTTTCTAAATATAAAGAAGATAAAGCAGCCAAGAATCCCTTCATGTTTAATCCAGGTTAGGAACACAACCTGTGTGCTGACACCAGGCAACACTATATCTCTGTGCTAGCTAGTGTGGGAGATGAAGAGTCAGAAAGAACCACATGATCTGTCTGTGTCCAGTAGTCTTGGTGAAGAATTATCTTTATAGTTCATTACTGCCAAGTCCTGGCTCTCCCCTAAAGGGAAGAAACAATAAAGGGATTATTTTTGGCAGTGCTATAAATAGAATATACAGATTATTATTCTTTATTCCTTTTCATTATCTTGTTTTAATGTTAGGTCATTTCCTACGATCTTTTAAAAACATCCCCAATGCACCCTATTTATATTAAATACAGAAAATGACCCTACACTTATATCACTTATATCCAGAAAAGTGATACAATTTCTAGTGTGGTCTCTTCTATGGGTGTTCTCTCTCTGAGTGAAAAGAGAGCGCAATAGCTCCACCTGCCTTACCATTCCTGATTGACTGTCCTCCATTAGCTAGCACAGAGCCCATGCTATTCAGGCTCTTAGCCACAGCTGTACATGCTTTGGTTGCACTCCTATTTCCATCTAAGTAAGATATTTCATAACTCTATTAATTACTCAAATAGCCTCAGTTTGATCAAATAAATAATTTCCTTTCCATAATATTTTGTGCAGAGTATGACAACTGGAAAATAAATTAAGAAGAAGAAGAATGTATAATGTTAATATTTAAATAATAATATTGATATATTGATTTGGTGTAAATGAACACACCTCCAAATAATGGTGTTTCATTATTTGATATTCAATCATCAATATTTTCATTAGTTGGAAGAGTGGGCACAGCAAGTTTCAATGACAGAGCAGGAGCAGGGCATGAGTGCATTTCAACAGCATTCTCAATAGAAGCGGTCACTTGATAACTTGAATGAATTCCACAGATATCCTGAGCTGGAAGCAACAACTCATTCACCTTTTCCCACAGAATACTAACAGACCACATTCAACATTCCTTTGATTGATTTTGCTGAAAGTCATAGACAATTGCTGGTTGCTATTTGTTCTTTTTATCAAAGCATTTTCTACTCCTTTTAGACATTGCACCTCAACACAAACCATACTCTGCAGAGATCATTTCTGACTGTTCCCTCCACGGCAGGGGAACCATCATCCGTTCCATCCTGAGAAAGGGATACAGAAGCGAGGTTACAGAAGCTCTGCAGCATGTTCCTTTCCTTTACCTTGCCCTGCTCCAACCGAAGAACTGTGGGGTCCAGAAGTTTGTTTTCTCATATTACTCTTCAGCTCCACAGAGCTTAACATCAATTTCCCCTCTTTACAAAGCAGTGGATGCACAATACTAAGGGACTGTAGCCAAGAGCAGCAGCATGGGCACCATGCTGCCATGTGAAGACCAGACAACCTAGAGAGCTGTGCTCCTAGTACAAATGACCTTCAGCTACATTTATTCTGAGAATCTTGGAACACACAAATGTATGTCTCCCCTGCTTGCTCCACAATGAGGCAATCCCCTATTGCACAGAAGGAACAGAACAGAGGTTCCTGCACTCTGTGTGGGGATGATCTTAAGGCCACACACTTTAACAATGGGTATGATCATGAAAGCCTTACTGAAAGAAACCTCCCAGGTAAAGACTGAAATATCAGACCCATAGTAAGAAATCACACCGAATATACACTATACTGCAGAGTATTGCAGTTCTGGCAGATCTAACCTTTAAGTACTGAATGGATCACAAAAAATAATTGGGGATTGTTTTTATTTTTGAACACTTTTGTATTCTGGACTTCTAGATCTTGAAACGCTGCATAAAAATCATTCAGTATAAAGCTAATCTAATTTCAAGAAGTGTCAGACATAGCCAATGATAGGCACACACTCTCAGCTGGCACTTTCTAAGCACCTTTAAAAAGCTTGTTTAAACAATAGGCTTGTTATAATAAAAAATAAAGCCCCCACTCCTAATCAGCAATGTCATATTAATTTAATTGTTTTAACTGTTGCAGGCAAGGATTTTTAAGGTGGGAGAAATCCAAGGGCACATACAATTGCTAAACTAATTTGTATGTGCATTTAATAGATCAGTTGTACAAATCAAATATGTTTACATCCAAATGACCAGCAAACTAAGCATCTGCATAAACAAACACAATTTACAAATATATCAATTGTACAATCAAGTTAAGCATGACTGCACATGATCATGGTTTTCTCAGGTTTTGAAAGTCAAATTCCAATTATTTAAATCATTCATAATTAAAATATAAAAATAAAATTTGTTGTTTCATTTATTGTGAATAAAGGAACTCAGAACAAATCTCTTTTATTAAAAAATGAAGCAATGTAAGGAAGGAGCAGGTAACTGGAAATCTTGTACTCCAAAACGATGTTTTTATTCTAAGTAAATATTAGCAAAGCAACAAAAATCTTCCTTGCATATTGTTAGTGACTGTAGTGAAACATATTTTCAAATGCTGCTTGACAGAGAGAGTAAAGTATAATTAAATGCAATATTACCAAGTAAAAACCAACAAAGCATTTTAGAAGCACGAGAAGCTTAGCTTTCTCTAAGTAGTAAATTTTAAAAAATAAATAAAACATACAGTACTTTGCTCACACTGTAATTTGTCAACTGTTGAGGAAATTGGCATGTCTTTTCTGCTGATTTATTAGTTAATCCCAACAATTCATTGTGGAAAAGGCCAACAATGAATTACAATGTGGGAAAAAATTAAGCAGTGCATTTACAAAGTGTTTAAGTATACAACTCTGAGAAACAATTTATAAAGCTACTGCTCAGCTAGCTGGACTTGCAGCTTCTTGGATACCTATAAAATGTTACCAACAGTATTACTGATCCAAATGATTTATTGTTAACAATTTCAATTTGTATCTCTCTTTTTATTTGTTGATACCACATAATTGAATGTATTGGTCTTTGTTCAAAAATAAAAAGACACGGTATGGTTGATAATACTGCATACAGCACTTAGATTAAACATGTAATGTATAAAGGACACATCAGTCTTGATCCTGTCAAGGGTTGAACATCCTTGACCAACTCAACAAATCACATAAGTACATCCTTAACTTTCAGCAAGAAAGTAGTCTTGTTAACTTCAATGAAATTGCTTGCCAACGTTAAAGTTCAGCATGTCCTTAAGCACTTTGCCGAACTGGTCAATGATGTTCTGCATCTTACCCATTCAAACCCATAAATTCTAATGTAGTAGCAAAGGAGTATGTGTGTCACTATCCTCTGTTATACATAATGATAATTGCTTAGTTTTTTTAGTCATAGGCTCAACACAACTAAAAGCTAAAAGACATTTTCCTTTAGCTGAAGGGGTAGGAGCTGGGCTTTTGGAACCAGAAAGATACAAATGTGTACCACCTGCTGCAGTTGGGCCTAATCCAAAGCTTATTAATGTCTCCCACTGAGTACAACGGGCTTTGGATCAGCCTACTGAGCTCCGAGTTACCAGGTGGTACACCACACTGACAACTGTGAAGTCATAGCTGGCCATAGATTTGTTATACCAGTAAACATACACTTAAATATTCTCTGGAGTAAGATACTGCTGGATCATAGATCACCTGAAACACTGTATAAACACACCGTATAATATAAAAACAAACACTGTGATTCTTAGCACTGGAAATAGAACCCAAAAGTATCCTATAGATGCCTGGGTACAACTTATAGTATCATGAGCTCTGTGGGCAAAACCCACTTCCTCATGGGTTTTGCCCATGAAAGCTCATGATACTATATATTTGTGTGTGAAGAATAGCCCCAGTGTGACCAGGCATGTTATATGGTAGTTTACAAATTTCATGCAATAGCTGTTTGGCTACTTGAACCCAACTTTCTTGCAAAATATATGAAATCCTCATTCATCTGGCAAAGCAGTTTCTTTATTTCGATGGTAGGTGCAAGCATTAGAGTGGAAAGAGCAGATTCTTGTTCCAGCATCATGGCTACATTGCACACTAAGCCCAAGTTTTTTCAGCTTTGAGTTTAAGCCCTGCTTCTGCTCACACACAAATCTGACTCAAGACAGCAAGTACGCAGGAGCTGCTAGGGAGGCTGGGTCAGAGACTGAGTTGTGCTGTGACTTGGATCCAAGCCCTGTCATTTTGCAGGGTGGATGCAGTTCAACCCACAGACCCAAATCAGAAGGTCTGCATAGTGCACTATAAACACTGGCATAGCTGTGAAACTCAAGCTCAGCAACTTGTAAACCTGGGTTTAGAATGCAGTGTGGATGCTCAAGGGTGGGCTTGGACACACTGAGTTCCCAAGCCTGGCCTAACAAACCCAGGTCTACAATGCAGTGTAGAAATAGTGGCTCTCTCTCCTATTAGACTGACAGAATAGTTGTGTACTGGTGTCCAAAAAGGACTCTGTGATAACCAACAGAGGCAACTTACTGGAAACCAAGCTCGTGTACATGTCTTCCTTGAGTTGGTGAAAAACATTGTCAGTATTGATTAATGACAGAAAACAAACGATCTCTAAATGAGGTGACGCTATGAGTTTGAGACAGTACCACTTAGAACTGCATGAATAAACCTGTGAAGCCATTGTTCCCAGTTTAATTGCCTACTATAATCCTTAGAAGTTATTGGCATCCATCATGTGAGAATTTGCTCATGATTTCTCCAAGAGGTAATGGGAGCTATTCCTACATTTCCTCTTCTCTTGCTCGCATGCAGCCATATGAGGCTCCAGGCAGCAGAAAAAGGAATGATCCAAAGGGTACCAACTTCAGAGATAAGAAGAAATATGGGCATCCTTTACAACACAGAGACCTTCTAAAAACCTGTGCTGGGCCTACCTTCCTAACTAAAACCTGACTTGTAATCCACTTCTCTGCTCCAGCACAGATACCAAGGTACCAAAGAATTTCCGTGGTACAAAGC
This sequence comes from Pelochelys cantorii, assembly GCA_032595735.1. NCBI lineage: Eukaryota > Metazoa > Chordata > Testudines > Trionychidae > Pelochelys > Pelochelys cantorii. The sequence goes on along the minus strand of CM064329.1, from coordinate 39,585,876 downwards.
CTTGTGCTACATTTATGATGAAAGTAGAGCACATTTGTTGCTTCTGTATGCATTTATTATAACCATGACTTCTATGTTAAAAGAATAGGTTGCAAAGTCAAGCACTCTAACATTTGGAAATGCTAGAATTAAGGTTGCCGGGGAGACCCAACTTTTACTCCCTTAACACCCATGATCATGTACTATTTCTTCACAGAAACTGTCTAATTCAGTGTACAGGATGGACAGTGCTCATTGTATGATAACTAGTTCATAATTTTGTTTATTCTCATTCAACGAGTGTCTGGTCTTATTTATTGCTCACAATCCAAACTCCAAGCCCCCTGAATACAAAAATAATTTACACGTGAGCTTTTCTGTGATGCAGTCAATGTAGTATCTTCATTCTTTACAAACGTTGACATTTTTTTCTTCACAACATCTGTGAAGTGAGGTCATATAAGCTTCAATTTACACATGGGGAACAGGGGCACATATCAATGCCAAATTATCAAAATGTTAACTAATTTTGGTTGCCTGATTTGAGAACTACAGGACCTGATTTTTCTGGAGTATTTAATAATATATAGCCCTTTGTAAGTTCAAAGCAGAGCTCCCATTGCCCTCAGTGGCAGTTGTGAGTACTCAGCACTTCTTGATTTCTCAGGGTGCGTCTACACTGCACTGTTATTTTGAGTTAACTAGTGTTATTTCGAAATAGCAATGAGAGCGTCTAAACAGCCATTCCATTATTTCAAAATTATTTTGAAATAATGGACAGCTTATTCGGAAATCTGTAAACCTCATTCTACAAGGAATATTGCCTATTCCGAAATAGCTATTTCGAAATAAGGCGTGTGTAGATGAGCCACAGCTGCTATGTCGAAATAGCTCCTCATCAGGGCCTCCTGAGGCTCTAAATCGAGATAGCACATCTACATTAGGGAAGCTTGCCTTGGACTAATTTTGAGGCTTCCCTGCGGTGTAGATGTGCTATTTTGAAATAAGTGTGCAGTGTAGACATACCCTCAGATTGGATATCTAGAAATTGAGGGATTGTGACGGGGTATGCATACCCCACACTGAACCAGGAGGGGTTAAAACCCCGTGGGCAGGGGAAGTCCTTCCTCACCACGCAGACTGGGCATGCACCAAATGCTAGAACAGGATAAAAGAGAGCAGCTCAGCTCATTCTGGGCTGGCCACTGGAGGAGAAGGCCCTCCATCGGGAGCTCCAGAGATGCACCAGCCAGAGACTCAGATGGAGGGAGCCAGAGACCCAGGAGACCACTCGAGCTATCAGCGCTGGAGGAGCCCCAGGGAGAGGCAGATGCAGGGGAACCGGAGGACTCAGGCTATGTCTACACTGTAGCCTTCTTCCGGAAAAGCTTATGCAAATGAAGCGTGGAGTGGAATATCGCTGCGTTTCATCTGCATAATTAATTAGCAGCCGTTTTTGCGCAAGAGGCTTTTGTACAAAAAGGAGCTTTGTAGACAGTTCCTTTTTGCACAAAACCCCCCTCTTGCGCATGAGCCGTTCTTTCTCATTTTTGTAGATGAAGTGTCAGAGACCACATGGAATGGACCTGCACCAATGCTGGTAGGAAGTGACCTAGGGAGCATGCTGGAGTGGTATCCTCCACCCGGGTGAGCTTGCCATGTTTCAGATGGATTCCCTGCTGAGCAAGTGGTAGAGCCCTCTGTCACTCACAGGGCCCTGGGTTGAGACCCAGCGAAGCAGGGTGGGCCCGGATACCCCTAACGGGGCTACTGACTCCTTATTGACTCTGGCCATTGGGCTGTGCTGCCCTGAACTACGGGCTATACCTCGTTGACTCTGGCCGTTAGGCTGTGTGATTTAAGGGCTACCCCTATAGACTCATGCCATTTGGTTGTGCTGTCCTGACCCAAGGGCTATCCCAATAGACTCGTGCCATTCGACTGTGCTGCCCTGACCTCAGGGCTACCCTATTGACTCTAGACATTAGGCAGTACTACCCTATACTGAGGCTTGCTTTTATGGACTGAAAAGAGATTGCTGACAACTTGGCAGTCAACTAGGCAGCGTTCACACCCCTGGGCACTTGCACCCCAGGGACAGGGGGTGCATATGCCATGATGGGGAACATAGAGGCCACTTGTGAAAATGTAGACTTATGGGATTTAACTATCACCAGAGATGAACTCCGTGAAATAGGCATGGATAGAATGAAGTTCTCCATTCACCTGCCTTAACAATACAACTATTCTTCCTCTTAAAATAGTTCCCTGTCTCATTTAGCACACACCTTCCAATTTCTGCAAAACTGAGGCAGTGTCCTACAACCTCTCGCACTATACAACCTTGATTCATCCTCAGAGCACAATATTTCCTGTGCATGGCATAAGACAAGGGTCCTGTGGAAAAGAAGTATGTGGTTATATAATTAAAGATCATTACAATGGATATGCACAAAGAAACTAAATTAAGGTTACGTAGGCAACCCTAATTATGGCATTTCCTGACTTACGAGTGCTTGAATTTGCAAACTTAACATTCTCTTAATGTAGTACTTGGGATGTCATTTTCTATTTTTTTTAATAATCAAAAATGTTATATGTGGAACCACATGGGGTCATCAACAGAGTTGGAATCTTCAGACCCACAGCACTGTTCTCCACTTGAGGTAACGGAGTAATTGGTGACACTAGAAGGCTATTATGTTCTATATGGACCAGTAGCTGGTAATGGAAGCACTTTGGCAGTGATTTTAACAGATATTTGCCAGATGGCAAAGGAATGTTGAGACTCAGGAAAAATGGGTTAAATTCTAGATTCTCTAGGGGAGTCTTCTCTAGTGGTTACAGACTTTTTTCCCCCTGTGCCGCCCCTGCCCATATTCTCCCTGTCCTCTTCTGGTTCTTATCCACTTTCTCCCTAACTCCAGCCCCTATCCCCTCTCTTACTGCTCTCTCTCCTGCCCATGCTTCCATCCTCTCCCAGACAGCCTGTGCTATTACCCCAGTTCCCCAGATCCTTTCCCTATCCTTTCTGTTCTATAGCTCAGCCCCCATAGCTTAGGATTGCAGTATGCTCAGGACAGATGGAATCTAAGAGATTTTAGCTGCCAAACTTAAACAAGTCTCTACTGATCATGTGTCATCTGAGATTTCTCAGAGGATCATAACTTGGCCAAATCTGGGTGGATTTTCACATGGAGGGAAAAAACATATCCCTGCTACCAAAGTGATCCCCTGTCAAATTCATTCCAAAGCATGGAGGCACTAGCGGCTACAGCATCTCAATTAAAACAGTTAAGATTTTTTAACATAAACAAACAATGTATTTATCCTTAATCTAAATCTGAGAAATAGCTGCACTGTTTTAACTGAAACAAACAACAAACAAATCTGCCCGAGGCAGACACCTGGCATAGAAAATTTTAGCCCAAATAGTTCAAGTTTGGCAAATTTATAAGGAACTGAAAAGAGGCTCTTAAAATGACATACAGCCTTGACTATAAACATTTTTACCTTTGCTGATTATAATTATAAAGTGCCTACAGCTTTCTATGCCTTGTTCTATTTCCCTTGTCTTTGCACTACTTACGAACGCTTCCATGGTACATTAACATGAAATGTCGAATGCCTATATTTCATGACGTGAAAATGTCTGCCAAAAAGTTCTGTGAATGTTGGAGTCTTTGCACTTTCACACTGTGGAATTTTGAATACTCAAACCATGTTATATGAAGCAGCAAGCACTTTCTGGCAGAATTTCACAGAGGAGTTCCTTCATCAGCTTCAGTAAACACTGAAACATAGGAACACTGTTACCTTCTGTAATCACCCAATACTTGGAGCTCTCTCATCATTATTACAGTTATGCCCTTATTCGACAAGAGAAAATTAGTGTTTCCCTGAGATCACATTTCTATTGTTAAATCAGAGTGAGGTCTACTCCCAGTTCTGTTATCAGAACTGGTGGGAAGTTGTAAACTCGTAAAGGGCACAATCTTGTTGAACCAGTCTATGTGTTTGTAACGAGATTAATAATCGCTGCACACAACAAAATTTAGAACCACAATTCTCCACTAAGTCCAATTTTAGCTTGGACACAAATGGATGATGGTAGCTAACAGTAGTCCTGCCTATTCCTGGCTGCTTAACTGCAGCATAGTTAACACAGGAAGGGACCTATTCTACCTTATACTCTGAGTATAAAGTCATAATGGCTCTTATGCCAGAGAAGGGTGAGATGTACTGGAACACAGATCTACCAGGCTCCCTCCTGCTTTACTCCTAGCCTATCCATCCCTCCTATTTATACTGAGGGCATGACTATGCTGTAGCTGTCAGCTTTGACTGAGAAAGATTCTTCTTCCCCTCTCTCTTGCAGTAGAGCCTTTGCTGGTTTCAGTGTTTTGTGTACCACGCAGGCAGTGCAGAGTGAATGTAGCAGTCTGGAGAATCCAGCCACAGAAGTATCACTGAGACAACTTTCATAACTGTTTGGGGTGGAACTAGAAATACCAACATGAATGCCACATATATAGAAATACTTTGAAAAAAAGACTATGTGCCTAGTGTTTCTGACACACAATAGGGTAGGAAATAGTACAATCTTGTAAGAATTCTTGTTATGGATGAATATTCAGACTGGCTCAGCAAATTTGGATATGGTTTGGATAGGTATATGCATTTTTATGCACCTTTGAACCTTCAAAGCTTTTAAGGTTCATTCTTTGCATGTTTGTTAGTTAGCATTGAGCTTCTGTGATCTTTGATATTATGGGCTCTGCAATGAAGCTGAGAAACCTCACACGAGCATGAAAAAAGTTAGAGTGCCTATGGGCCCGGTGAGCCCCACCCACTGTATCTGCAGCCCATGTCAGGCCTGAAGCGAGAAGAAAAGAGCACCTGTCTCAATTTAGGGCTGACTGGCAACGGGACAGGCAATAGCTTCCTACCTACAAGGGGTGCATGACAGTCAGGATAGCCGCTGGAGAAGAAGCACTGTGTCCCTGCCTGAGAGAGACTGCTGAGCAGACTGAGGAGCACCTCATATTTGAGAAAACAGCGTGATTGAACTAGTGCAATGGTTTGCAATCTATTTACTGCTAGACTTACCCGGGTCCTTCAAAACAGGGACCTGGTGGTGTGAGGGGTGCAGGACAGGAGGCTGAGGACATGGGGGGTGAGGAGTCAGGGTGGATGGTTCAGGATAGGCTCAGGGCAGGGGGCTGAGAATGTGGGGGAGAGGGGTGCAAGAGCGAGGGCTGGGGAGTGAGCAGGGGCTCAGGGCAGGATTTCCTATCCAGTCGAGCTTTCTCTCTCCCCCTGGCTGGCAGAGGCCTTCCCCCCACACTGGCACTGAGGCTAAGGGCTGTGTGTGTGTGGGACAGAGTTTGGGGCAGGAGGAATCACTTACCCCATTTGGTAGAAGGCAAGATGGTGAGTCCCAATCCCAGCTGGCCACTCTCTTTCTTGGTGGTGCAGCTACCCCTCAGTGGTCACATCCCTCTTCTCTATGTCCCTTCCATTTCCACGTTATGGAAAACAGTCCCATTCCCGGCACTTCTCATTTTCCTGGCACAATCAAACCCTGACCTTGCTTTAAGTTAAGATAAGAGGAAGCTGCATGCCAAATTTGGTGGTCCTAGCTTCTAAAGTTTAGGAAGAGCTCTTGAGCAAACAGACTCACGGACAGACAGATGATGCACATTTCTAAAATAGATAGACTGTGGGAAGCATGTGCAGTCTCCGTATTACTTAGGCTGCATAAATGTAAGACAAGTCCTATCTGTATGGCCCTGAATATGTCACATGGGCCACAGCTCTGTGCTGATTGGGCTTCAAGAAGCCTGTGGGCCATAGGTTGAGAACCAGTGAAGTAGAGAAACCTTGTGGGGGCAGGCTACAATCTTACAGCTGCCCTACCAAGAGGGACCTGAGATCTTGGCAGGACTCTGCTAAAGGAGACGCTACTTCAGTCAAACCACTACAGACTGTTTGAACTACATAGGCCATGCCACAAACTGAAAAGATGGAAGTAGAAAGCAGCTCAGAGCAGTGTACTTGGACTTTCTACTGGAGGTGTTTATTCAGGAGTTGCTTTACACGGGGCCCTGGGCTGGGACCGAGTGCAGAGGAAGGGTCTGGTTCTCCCTACCACACCTCCTTAAATTCCACCAGGGAAACCAGAAGTCAGGTGCATTAACCACTAGGCTGCCTGGCCTTCCAACCACTCTCTTACAGGCTGCAAAGTATCACAGAGCCCATAGTCTTAAAGACTCGTATTCCTCACATACAACCTGAATGTTTAATAACTCAGCCTGCTGATAAAAAATGATGTAAGTATTTTACATTTAAACTTATTTTATACAAGTTATCACAACAGCAGCGAGTAAGGATTTTCTAGTAGTTTCAGCTGGGGCCTGGGAGTTACTAGTTCAGTTCCAGCTTATGACCTGATGAGCATATGGCAGCCTAGAAGTCAGGTGCACTAGCTACTATCTTCCCTGGTGGAATTTAAGGGGGTGTGATAGGGAGACCTTCCTCTGCACTGGATCCAGCCTAGGGCCCTGTGTGAAGCAACTTCTGAATAGACACCTCCAACAGAGAGTCTAAATCAGGGGTGGGCAATTCTGGCACATGGGCTGGATCCGGTCCGCAGCACTACTCCCTGGCGGGTCCCCACCTCTATGTTTACCTGTCTGTCCCGCTTCCTGCCACTCACATTGGCTGCGAATGGCAATTGGCTGCCAACGAGAGCTGCAGTCTTCCGATGCCTGCAGAAGCACAGGTAAACATAGTGGCGGTGGCCTGCCAGGGAGTAACCCTGGCAGACTGCCTTTTTTTTATTGCCCACCCCTGGTCTAAGTACACTGCTCTGAGCTGGTTCCTACTTCCATCTTTTCAGTTTGGGGGCATGGCTCATGTAGTCCAAATAACCTGTAGTGACCCAAACTTTAGACAGTCACTTATCATCCTGATTCCTCAATTTCTGCCTCTAACATGGGGTAATAATACTAACCCACTTCATAAAAAAAATTCTGAGGCCCAGTGTTTGTAAAGTATTTAGTGCTTTTTTATTTAAGGGTCCCAAAGCAGCACAACAGTAATTTGGGCTCAATTCTCATTTGCAACAAAACCCTTCACATAATTCTAATAATATAAAGAGGCAGTAGATTAAATCTGCTCAAAGTCTAAGGCCCCTGCAAGCACTGCTAGGACCATTATAAAATAAATGAGAATCAAAACCGTTTTTTTCAAACTTCAATGCAATGAAGCATTTTAAAACACACACAAACACAAAGAGACATTTCATTAGCTTTGGTCAGATTACCAGATATGTATATAAAATATATATATTAAGCAGAAAAGGACCTGGGGATTACAGTGGACGAGAAGCTGGATATGAGTCAACAGTGTGCCCTTGTAGCCAAGAAGGCTAATGGCATATTAGGGTGCATTAGGAGGAGCATTGCCAGCAGATCTAGAGAAGTGATTAGTCCCCTTTATTCAGCACTAGTGAAACCACATCTGGAGTATTGCATCCAATTTCCGGCCCCCCACTACAGAAAGGATGTATACACATTGGAGAGGGTCCAGCAGAAGGCAACCAAAATGATTAGGGGGCTGGAGCCCTTGACCTACAAGGACAGGCTGAGGGATTTGGGGCTTATTTAGTCTGCAGAAGAGAAGACTGAGGGGGGATTTGATAGCAGCCTTCAACTTCCTGAAAGGAGGCTCCAAAGAGGATGGAGAGAGGCTGTTCCCAGTAGTGACGGATGGTAAAACAAGGAGCAATGGTCTCAAGTTACAGTGGGGGAGGTCTAGGTTGGATATTAGGAAAAACTATTTCCCTAGGAGGGTGGTGAAGCACTGGAATGGGTTACCTAGGGAGGTGGTGGAATCTCCATCCCTAGAGATTTTTAAGTCTCTGCTTGACAAAACTCTGGCTATAGGGTTGCCAGGTGTCCGGTTTTGAACCGGACAGTCCAGTATTTGAGCTTTCTGTTTGGAAAACAAATTGAGAAAATATAAATGTCCGGTATTTTCTAAATAAAATGTAATGTAGATTGTGATGTAATGTCAAGTGTATCCAGTATTTTTGTTGAAACCATCTGGCAACCCTACCTGGCTATGATGATTTAGTTGGGGTTGGTCCTGCTTTGGGCAGGGGGCTGGACTCAATGACCTCCTAAGGTCTCTTCCAGCTCTATGATTATATCTATCTATTTAAAGACTTGAGGTTAAGTAACAATCTCTGCAGAACAAAATGTAAGGATTCAGACTGAGAGAGAGACAATTTCCTTGTAGCTTATGGGCCTACAGTCACTCATGCAAAACTCCTATGGCCTTCCAATAGGAGATTTTCTGTATGAAAAGTCCAAGATAAGGCTCAATATTAGTAACTCTTGATTTATGGCCATTGTTTGGTAAAAAAAAAATTAATTATTTGTCAATTATTTGTTAAAAAACAAACATCATTAATCTGGCTCAATACTCATAGTTGATAGAAATATAAAAGAAACAGAAACAGAAAACATGCTTTCTGAAAACTGATTTCTTTATAAGTTTGTTAAATCAGCTGTCATGCAAATGGCTCAGTCTTGTTGCAAACTGTCATTAATTTAAGTACACCTTAAGTTGTACAGAATTTGCTATTAGACAAAGTAGCTAGGTTGGAAAAATAAAAAGCTACACAGTTCAGTAAGCCTATAAAAAGAATGTAAGAGTCACACACTGTAGTGGATTTTCTGTGATGTCCTAAAGGCTTTGTAGATACATAGGCAGTTCAGTCATAAGACTAGAATGCTTTGATCATGCCAGCAAAACAGATCATGGAAAAATTAACAGACTAGGCCTATTATGTAGTGAGTACACATGCAAACATCAATGATACTTCCCAATACACAGAGTAATACATAAGCTTCTGTTCCATTAAAAACATAAGATTTTTGTTTGTGTGTATGTTTCTAAAGCATCAGCTGTGTCAGACAAACTCATAAACACTGAGCCATGACTTGTGTTGAATTTAGACAGAGGATAGCTTCCAAAACCACACCCTTAGGCAGGCATTTGAACAGATATGTTGTCAGTTCTAACTGGACCCAACAGGATCAGTAGATGCAAAATGGCATTTGCATGGGTACAAACAGTTGATTAACATTTTGTGGAAACTGCGAATAATACACAAAACCCCCAAACTGAATACACTGTATCAGACTAGTTATTGCTGAGAAAGCCAGTCAGCTTACCAAGATACAAATCAATATTGCTAGAGAGGAAACAGAGCTGGAAGACTAATTCAGTAAGCTCAGAGCAACTGCTCAGGATAATACTGCACACCGAGGGAAGAAAACTGAAAACCCCAGGAATTTGTGGTAACACAGTCTCTCCCATTGGAGTACCTGATCAAAAGAGGTAGATGAAATAATTCTTTAGCATGCTCTAAGGGGCATCTGCCTGCATCAGCACCACCTAGTGGCAAAAATGGCATTCAATAATTTCAAGAAAAAATTCTACAGTGGAATTTGACAATGTAATCTACACCAGAAAAAGCACAATTACTTGTGAAATGTAATCTAATATTAGCTACCAAAACTGTATTCATATATACAGACACAAATACATACACCAAGCAAACAGAGGACACCTGTGGAATGCTTATATGCTATGTAAAGTTTGAGTTGCAAAGTTCATCTATTTTACATGGATGTGTATCTTCTGTGTATCTTTATGCATTCAGACAACTACAGGAATATTTCCTTAGATGGGACAAAACACACCTCTCATTCAGGATTTTCTGAAGCCTTGTAAGTTTTAGTACTTAAATTAATACTATTCTGACTTTTTCAACCTTCAGAATAATGTTTTAAGGTTAATTATGACATAGATCTTTGGCCCAGATTAAATCCCCTTTGTGCTCCTCCAGTGACACAAAGGGAATATGAAAGGTCTACTGAAGTAGGAATTTCCCATGTAAATTTTCCTGTGTGGTATAAAGTCAGCCTACCTAGCTCTATACTACTCTCACACTATAACCTTCAGCACAGGAGGTGCATCAAGAGTGGTGAGGCCAGCAGAGGGTGGAGTGACAACAATTCCGTAAACCCCCCCCCCCCCGCTTGAGAATGGTCCCTACAAGAAACCATCCCAGCTGGTGTATGCTAGAGCAGCTCTGTTGATCTGTTAACTTAAGCCTTCCTTGGGAGGCCCTGGGTCAAAGAAGTCAAAAAAGTGTCTTAGCCATGTTTTGCATAGCTGAAAAGGATGTATGATGTTTCTGGTATTCATCTTGATTGTAAAGGTTTATATCAATTTTATTATCTCTTTCTATATATTTAAAAAAACATTTCCTGTGGGGACGACAGAGTGACAGCATTATGTCACTCTGTGTCCTGCAGCCCCTCCCTCTCTCCTCACCTTTCCCTCCTTGGTGCTCTGCGGCTCTGGGGGAAGAGCATAGGCCCATTGTTTCGGAAGGGGAACGGCCAGCTGTGGCCTCCGCCTAGCCCAGCCCCCTGGCAGCTGGGGGGGCAGGGAGAAAGCCAGGCCAGCTCTGTCCTCGGCCCCCTGGCGGCCGGGGTGGGGGGGAGGGGAGATCTAGGCCAGCCACAGCCTTGTCCCTGCTCCCCAGCGGCCAGAGGTGAGGGAAGCCGGGGCTGCCTCCAGAGAGGCACGTTGGCAAGCATAGTGAGCAGGGGGCACCATACCTAGTAGTTCTTATATATTGTTTAGTAGGCACTTCATAAATGTTTTATGTAAAATAAATAATTCAAGAAATATGCAGCTTTCTTCCGTAAGGCTTATAACATCATGGGACTTATATTTGTGTAATCACATTGACTGCAGTGATGGAAGAATTAGGACTCATCTATTTAAAATGTGACCATTTTCCAAATCACAGAGCCATTGTGCTCAGTACTATATCAAATACAGGAGAAGACTTGACTGCATCCCTCTCATTACTGCTTTCACCATTCTCCTTCTGAATTATTCTCCCTTGCACATTAGCCTCCCTAGATATAACAGATTGCATTTTTCAGATTTGAACCTTATTTTGATGACATTTTCTCCCTCTTCTAATCTTTCTGTTATTATTATGGTGTTTATTATATTATTATTATTATAATTATATTATTTTACTGTCTTCACTGGCATTAGTAACTCCTTCCAATTTAGTATCCTCCAAAACCAAAACAAAACAAACAAAAAAAACTTGAAGAAGCAACAAATAGTTCTGCAGTACCTTAAGGTACATCTAGACTGCTTTCCTCTTCTGAAAGAAAAAATGGAAATGAAGTGCTGATTAGCATATTCTCATGATTCATTTGCATATCCTCTTCTGACCCTTTTTGCAAAAGAGGTTTTTTTTTTTTTTTACCAAAGAACGCAGTCTAGACACGTCTTTTTCGCAAAAAAACAAAACACCCTTTTTCGAAAGAACCTGTAAACCTTATTTTTTCTCACAAGCTCTGAGAGACTGATACCAAATCCAAAGGTAATATGTTTTTCTTTTAAGTCTAATAAGCCTACATGACAGACAACAACTTGGTTGGCTGCCCATTTTAGCACCAAATGCGACAAAGACTACACTTTTCATTCCAATAAACAGAGGTTACATTGGCTAGTATGTGGCTTGCCAACCTGCGGGCACCAAGCTGTCTGCAGCAGCAGCCTGACCAACACTACTCTCTAAATTAGTTAATCTAATCCAGGGTCTTCTCAAGAACTGCTAGAGAGTCTATGCCTCTCTTTCTTCTGGACTCTAGTTGGCTGTGAAAAGGATGATGAATAATCTAGCATTCTGAGTCTTACAATCTCACACCTTATTTTTTTCCTAGAGCCCAGTTTAGCCTTTCACTTAGCCTTGAAAAATAGATCTTCACCAGGAAGGGGCTATTAAAAATAAATGCAAAATGAAACCTGAGATTACTTGTTCCACAAAATTAGGAGGCCTGAAGTTCTGCAGTACCAACAAAATTGTCTCTGACAGCAGCAAGGATGAGCAAAAATACATATTTTTTTTAAAAAGAGCTTTTGGCATTTCATAGGTAGGAATCAAAGGAGTTTTCACTATAATCTGTTAAATTGTCTCTCAACCCCCATATACACTGTTTAATCTGTATTTTGTCTTTAAATGACCTTACTATTGTTATTTTTACTATAATCTGAAAGGTATGTTTACCCTGCCAGAAGAGGCCATTTATTAATATTAATATGACAATAATATCTTAAGGCTTCAGTTGAGATTAGGGCCCTACTGAGCTAAGCAATACACAAACACATAGTGAGTGACAATCCCTATGCTGAACAATTTATATTTCAGACAATGCCCAAGATACAGAAAAACTGGATGGAAAATTCCATTGTTGCTGTTTATACAGTGCCTTGAATGTATATGACACTTTACAGACAAATCAATAAACCTCATTCCCCAATGCCCTGCACTTTACATAGTTAGGGACAGCACAGAGTATCAGTCTCAGTCCCCAGGCACATAAAAAACTTACAGTCTATAGTAAAGCTTGGGTTGCAATATAGCATTCCATCCATCCAACTAAATCAGATGACCTATTCTGTTAATTAAAATGCTGTGGGTCATGAATAGACTCAGGCTATGTCTGCACTGCCCCTTTTGTTGTTCAAACTTTCATTCTCAGGTGTGCAGCTCCTGCCTCCTCCCCCAAAAGACAAGATGTTTTAATGGAAAGTGTGGGTGGTGCTTCATCAACAGGTGTCACATTCCCAGCTATGAAGCTACCGCCCTTCCCAAGGGATGATTTTATTTTTGTCACCGGAAGAGCATGCTCCCAGCAATAAAGAGCAGTCACCCGGTGCACCTTATAACGTGCATGGTTGCAGCAGTACAGCCACACTGTTGTAAAGTTCGCAGTGTAGACATAGATTAAGATTTCTAGAATGTTACGTTTAACTTTGCTTGTTTGCTCATCTGTTTTACACATCCTGATTCTTTTATTTCCTAAACAGCAACACTGTTTACTCTGCCCAGTGTGGCAATTTAGTTTGCAACAAACATGCATGTTCATCCTTCTACCTTTGGATGCTGCCGCAGTCCTTTGTTAGTAAAGGGTTAAAAACTTTTCTTATCTTCCTACTGGGTTGTAAAAGAAACTGCTGAAGCTGATCAATGACCACTGTTAAAACCTGGAAACCAATTATAAACCTGAAATTTGTGATGAACAAAGCTCTGAAACACTGGGATGAAAACTACTGAATTAGTCCAGTTCATTAAAATCATTAATAGTCATGAAATGAAAACCACCAGAGTCCAAAAAGGCTTAATGCCCTATCCATATTAATTAGATAGGAGCAAATCTGAAGTGAAAAGCAGCACATGCTTTGTAGAATTAGCAACTGCTCTCTACAGACTACACAGATCTCTATTAAAATTCAGTTTAATTAAAATTGATCACGTTAAGAAACTGATGTGGTTAATTAACTGAATTCCTGGACTTCTTTTCATACATTTTACAGATGCATTGTATACTGCCTTCCTAGGTGACAGCTTATATTGCACAATGAAAAATCACGATTTCACAGGTTAACACTGTCTGTTCCATGAGACCTAAAGTTACACTGTATTCACTAGACGAGATTCGTAGGCTGAAGGAGAAGACATCTTAGATGTTGCTAAACTATTCCCGGAAGAAAACCTGGCTAGAAATCATGTTGAAGGCTATGTCTACACTACAAGCCTTTGAGCTGGAGGACTTCTTACTTCTACTCATGGTAACCCTCATTTGACGAGGAGTAAGGGAGTGTACTTTCTTCGACTTCCTGTTGTGTAGACAGAGCCAAAAGCCAAATTAAGCTATTTCAACTTAAGCTACGCAATTGACGGGCTGAAGTTGTGTAGCTTAATTCGACTTTAGCCCTGCTGTGTAGACATACCCTGACAGTTTACCCTTAGGCAAATGGAGATCTTTGTACACATCTGAGTAAGATCTTGAGATCTATTATGGATAAATCAAATATGCTTAAGAAAGTAAAGAGATATACTGACATAAACCAGCTAAGGGACATGATATGACTGGGGAGCATACACAGGTGCAAAATGCAGTCATTTTAGTTTTTAAAATACACAGTCCCTACCAATGTTCCTTCTGCACTTTTCCAGGCATGTGGATTTTTTCCATGTGCCATTTTTAGCCACATAGAGAATACATTTTTATGGGCACTAAGACATGTGCAGATATGCACCACTATAGGTTGAACCTCCCAAATCCGGGACTCTCTGGTCCAGCTACAGCCGTGATCTAGCAAGGCCACGAATGTTGCCGGACCAATGAGCCCCAGAATCGTGAGCCAGCTGGGAGAATGTGGGGTCCCAGCTGGGCCAGCAGCAGCTTGGCAGGGGGACCTCAGCGTCAGCAGGGCCAGGTGGCATCAGGGAGCCTCTGTTAGTGGTGTCAGATGGCTGTAGAGCCCCTGGCAGCGGGGCCAGTGGCAGCCGAGGGCCCCAGCCAGGGAATCTTGGGAACCTCTTGGTGGCAGCGGGGCCAGGCAACAGCCCGAGAGTGCCAGCTGGGGAACCCTGGCAGTGGGGTCAGGCTGCAGCAGGAAATTCCCAGCCCCAACAGGGGAATCCCTGGTGGCCACTCCAGCCAGGGAACCCTGGGAAACCCTCAGAGGTAGCAGGGCTAGCAGCGGCAGGGTGAGGCTGGCTGGGGAATTCCTGGAAATCCGTCGCAGCAGTGGGGGCAGCAGTGTGGGGAGCCCTAGCCTTGAGTGCCCCAGGGAGAGGAGCCGGCAGCAGGGGAGCATTGACCTCCCCTGGTCTGGCACGCTTCCTGGTCTGAGACAGCTCAGGTTCCGAGGGTGCAGGATCAGGGAGGCCCAAGCTGTAGTACAAACAAAAAGACTAGCTAAGGGTGCTCTACTAATCAGTTTGGAGGCATGTGAATCTCTCCTGAGTGGTGCACAAGTGTACAGCTTACAAGGAATACTGGTCCCTACACCTTTAGCCAAATGTGTGTGGTCCCTAGACTTGGCCAAAGTCTGGATCCTGCAACTTCTTCTGATGATATCTCTGACTTAAATAGTGCTCTATACCAGCAAAGTAGTCCATCCACCTGTAAGAAGTTGCAGGCCCAGGCCCCAAGCTTCTACATTTTAGGGTCAGATCAGCTGACAGAAATCAGCATAGCTCTACCAGCTTCAGTGGACATATGCCGATTTAGGTTGGCTGAGGATTTGACCTTTAAACAGTAATATGACAAAGCTAATGTGACATTAAGAGAAAAGCATTTTGAATTATGACCCCCATATACTCATGGCAGACCAGAAACATTTTCGTTTCCATTCCTCTTTGTTGGTGTATATTTAATGTAGAGGAACATCTTGCATATTAAGTATTCCTGCAAAGATTCTCATACTCTGGTGCATCACAGCTTAAAAATTATCAGAACCTGGTTCTGGGTGTCTGCACAGTGTGTGTCACTCATAATAAATGGGAATAGTTAAGGCGCCTGGTATGTGAAAGGAAGCAAATGAAGTATGCAGAGTTAGTGTCAATATTATTACAGTATGTAGAATTTTAGCACCACCAAATGACATCACTGTCTTCCAAGTTACAGAGTAATATAGAAGTTGAAAAAGGCTCAGAGACACAATAGCTACTTCTGACACAACTCATCAGAGGAAGGTAAGAGTACAACTAGCAAATTCAGGGGAAAATGAAATATTTTAGCCATTTAATTCCTGAAGGAAGGAAGGACTGATGTTATAATTGTACAGTTGCCAGATATCAGGATGAAAGCTAAAAGAATTAGATGCATAAAAATAAAAGGTATTCAATACTGTAAATGCTGTATGATGAGTGACACAAACATTTGGATTTGAAAATCCTGTTATCACTTCTGGCCACCACGCCAATTATTGACCTTATCTTTTTCTTCAGAGTTCATTTATAGTTTAGGGTCAATTTTAACATTCAGCATACATTACATTTTATTTACATGTATCATAGCCCTATATTTACAGAATTTTATATAGTCCTCACTGTGTCCCTCCCCAACACCTGTCTAGGACATAGCTGACTCTTAGTTCCCCAGTGGCCAAACCCAGTCCATGCCTTGCCCTAGTTCAGTAACACGATTGTGGTAGAAATGATGTAAAGCGCACACACTCATTTTTGCTTCTCTCTAAAGGCAAATGCCACCTTATCATGGAGAAATAGGAGTTCCATGCTCATGCACTACAGAGTCAAAGTTCTTTTAAGCCTGATCAGAAAACTGAACACTTCCTGCAGCCTATTGTTTGGAAGTACAAAGTAAAACATACAAAAGCAGACTACAAGAATGGGCTGAATCTCCCATGTTTGTTTGCATTGTCTAGTACTTTATGAGCCCCCAAAGATGCCTTACATTATAAGGACTTGCCAGTAAAAGTAAAGACAATAATACTGATGAACCTCCATTGGTTTTGTGGCATTACTCTTGACTTATACATGAGTAAGTGATAGAAGATTAAGCACCTAATTCTCCTAACTAGTTCTCTTTCATCATAGGCAAGTATAAGGGTCTATTCTTGCTCAGACAGAAAGGAAAAAATGATTACAGGCTATGTCTACATTGAGAAGGTTTGGCAACAACAGTGCTACTGGCATGCAAAAATTGCCAAAAGTGAAAAACAGTTTTTCTGCCTTCCACTGTCGATATTTCATTGCCACATTGTTAGCAACCTGAGGCAGATAAGAGCAAAGCAATGTGAGTAAGCATCCCACAATGCAGTGATGTGGGAAGGCAGAGATGATCCCTGCACTTCTTGGGATTCCTGCCACTGTGTTTCTAGTGCAAGGCACAATAGGAGCATTCCAATGATTTATTATTTGTTCCCCAAACAGAGCAGCTCACTTAGCTGTCAGATGCTTCCCCGAGCTTTGAAAGGGGAGGGTTGCATGCTTGCGGGGCAGCAGAGATCACAAAATACTGAGTAGGCATTGTGGAATACTGGTGGAAGCCAGTTCTCTCGAGGAAAAAACAAAAACAAAAAACAGCAGAGTCCACACTAGCTCTTTGTTAGCAATAAAGTCTTTCATAGGCCTGGAAGTTTTTGGTAGCCAAAACTGGTTGTTTTTCCCAACAAAAATCGCATTGTAGCATAAATGTTCTCACCGTTTTTGATGACAAAGTCAGTTACTGATAACAAAACGTGTCAGTGTAGACAAGGTGTCCGTGAGAAATTTAATCATACAATCCTTGGGACTGTTCCAGTCTGCAAGAAAATTAGAAACTGTGCTTCTTTAAAACAACCAAGTTTTACACTTCAGTGTTAGCCAAATGAAAAACTGAAATTTGATAACTGAAGACTTCTGCATTTCCTTATGTTTTCATGGCCTTTATATTCCTCATACACATGCATATATGTTAACAATGTAAACTCACTATTCCCCTAATCGTCTTGGTTCCATTACTTGAACACCAGGGAAGGTGCAGACTAGAACTGGGAACTGGGTCAGAAAGAATGTAAATCTCTTAAGTGAAGAGACTTTTGGCAATGAAAAAATCTACTGCAGGATTTCATATCCAATGTCTGTCAGAGTGCAGTACAGGCAAAAATGAAATCTCATTAGTATAGATATCGTCTCAGTAGATTTTGAACTGAACAGGCCAAATTTATCATTGGCAAAACTGCCAGGAAGTTACATCAGTGAAAGTTTGGCCCATTATCTTGACATATTGTTTCCATCAAAGCAATAGACATGCTGTACTAAAATCTGTTTCTCGCACCAGCTATCTACCTAACCAGAGACATAAGGATTGCACACAGAAGTATGGATTGTTCTATGTATTATTCAGTGCTGAATTCATAGACAGCTATGTGAAGAAACAAACAGCTGAAGTAAAGATGAAACTGTTGATATGAAACTTCTTTCCAGATATTACTTCATGCCCTTGTATTTATAGTAGTTTTAAAGTTGTAAGCTTATGAATCAACATGCCAAGATTTCCAAAAGTGACAAATGATTTTAAGTGCCCACCCGGATGCCCCCGAAAGGAGCTTGATTTCCAGAGAGTGGCTATTCATCACTCTAAAAATATCAAGCTCCTTTAAGGCATCTCAAGGTGGGTAATCAAACATGGATGCATCTAAAATCTGTAGCTATTTTTATCTTTGGCTATCTTTTTATTTGAGAAATTTTATGCCAGCTTTGTCTGACAGAGGTTCTCTACTAGACTTACACTTTGTATCTCTGGTAAAACTATCTGCATATCTCTGAAAACCTGAAATTTCAGGAAGAGACAGTAGTAAACATTCTTCTGTGATGCTAAAAACTATATCTATATCTATCTATCTATGTCAATGATGTAAAAACATCAGTTTATATGACAGATATATTGGAGAAACAGATGAAGAATTATTACAGGTACTTATTTAAAACCAAGGACCCCCCCCCATTTATTATGCAGCAATTTTATAAGAAATTCCAAGTCATAAAGGATAAATTGTTGCAGCAAATATTCAAACTTGGTAAGTTCAGTTGTAGTTCATTATATCATGCTGTCTCAATCCATTCTTGTTCTCTGCGTGTGGTGCTGGGAGCTTTATAGCAACCCTCTTGTGTTAATTCTGCATGAAAACACCATCTGGCCCTAAACAACTATCTAGGCCAGGGATCTGTTATAACCTAGATATGGTCAACATGTTATTGAAAGGTCAAAGAATGGTCTAATTACATGCCTTAGTATGTGGAGGGCATAGTCACTGGAGCATGAACATACTCACTCATGCCAAGGAAGACTCAATTAAAATTTAATTACCAGTGAATGTGACAACTCTCAACAAGTGATTCCATGTAAAATTATTTGATTGTTGCTCAAACTGTGTTCTGTCTTGTCTTGTTACACTATAAAAGAACCCAAGACACCCTCAGATAATTCCCCCTTCATATATTTAACATCCATCAATCTGTTCAACCAACCCATATACAAATATTAGACTATTGTACAATGATTCAAAATACTGTAATATATTACTACTGTAAATTCCCATGGCCCATTATATTTTAAAAAACAGAAGAACTGGAGGTAAAATTTTAGGAATCCATTACAGAAAATTTCCAGCATAATGCTTTCCTTTTCTAACGGGTATCCAGCTCCTCCTTGAAGAGATTAGCACTAAGTTTTGTTGCCAGTGTTTTTTCCCTTGCATCACAGACCTGTTACAGCTCCCCTTGGACACTCACAAGGCTGCTTCATTTGATTGCACAGCACGTGGGACTCAGCCAGCAAGCCCAATTCCCACCACTACACACACATAGAGAGAGGGACACTTTCCAGGCTGCTGTGTTTGGGTCTCACCATGCTAAACCTGTGTTCTAAGTTTCCTGAGTCTGAGCAGGCATCACCCTGTTTTTTTCATTGTCCTCTCTGCTCATTTCATTGTCCTCTCTGGCTCACTTCCTGGACACAGACTCTCCATGTTAGCCCCTAGCAGAAATGGAACCTTGTGGTCCTGGCCATCAGGACTAGCGATGTTAAAATTAGATTAATCAACTAATCAAGTAGTAGATGGAATTTCCATCGACTATTCGATTAGTCAGTAAGGGCGCTTCTGCTTTGAAATGTAGCAAGAGCCCCCTGGCTGTTGCTACATTTCAAAGGTGAAAGTGCCTTGCGGCATTCCGCCTTTGAAAATGTACAAGTGCCCCAGTAGGGCTCTTGTGCATTTCAAAGACTGAAAAGCCACTTGGAGCCCAGGGCCAGCTGGGGCTCTTGTACATTTCAAAGCGGAAGTGCTTGCATGGAGCCCGGGGTCAGCGAGGGACTCCCCACTGGCCCCAGTCTCCATGCAGTGTTTCAATCTTTGAAATGCACAAGAGCTCCAGTGGGGACGTCACCGCTGCGCCCCTGTCCCCTCCCATGGAGCTGAGGGGAAAGCGAAGTTATTCACATTGGTATAGTAACTGTTGTTCTTCGAGATATGTGTCCCCGTGGGTGCTCCACAATAGGTGCTGGGCTTGTCCCAACACCGCAGGATGGAGATGTTCAAAGCCGTAGTCAGTTGGACAACACATGCGCCCGGGGGGGAGGGGGAGGAGGCGCGTCTCGTGCACGATCCGGTCTTATCCAGTTCCTCGGACCCGCCTCAGAATCTGCAAGAGAATGAAACAGACTCCGAAGCGGGAGGCGCTTCTCAAAGAATGACAGTTACTGCACCAAGGTGAGTAACTTCACTTTCTTCTTCGAGTGATGTCTCCGTGGATGCTCCACAATAGGTGACTGAGTAGCAGTACCCACCCAAGGAAAGAAGGTGGGATTCGGAGGTATGTAAGGAAGAAAGCACTGCAGATGCTACGGAAGTATCCAAAAGCCATCTTGTTTGGATAGCGTAGTGCTTGGCAAACGTGTGATAGGATGACCAGGTGGCTGCCCTACATATATCAGAAAGGGGAACACCTTTTAGGAAAGCAGTGGAAGTAGCTACTGCCCTTGTAGAGTGGTCTCTAGGGCATTGTGGGAGAGGCACATTTCGTATAGCATAGCACTGGGTTATGCAGGAAACAATGATGTTGGAAATTCTCTGGGATGATAAGGGCTCTCCCTTAGAGCATTCAGCGAGGGAGACTAGTAACCTATCAGTTTTCCTAAAGGGTTTTGTATGCTCCAAGTAAAAGGCTAAGGCCCTATGCACATCTAGTGTGTGGAGGGTTGTCTCACGCGGTGAAGCGTGAGGCTTTGGGTAAAAAGCGGGTAGCACTATTGGCTCGTTGAGGTGAAATTCTGAGCAAACCTTAGGAGTAAAGGCTGGATGGTGTCTTAGGATAACACTACCCTTGTTAAAAATGGTATAAGGAGGCGATGCCATTAATGCCACAATCTCACTCGCTCTGCGCGCTGAAGTGATGGCGATGAGGAAGACCAATTTCATGGTAAGGGTCTGAAGAGGTATGGTAGATAGAGGCTCGAAGGGTAGCATCGTTAGAGTTGCAAGTACCAAGTCCACGTTCCACAAGGGGGTGGGAGCACGCATTTAGATTTAACAGGCCCTTGAGAAATCTCCTGGTGAGGGGGTGGGCGAATAGCGAAAACCCTTCTATTGGTTGCCGAAACGCAGTTAGTGCCGCGAGATGAACTTTTGGGGATGTTAAGGCTAGCCCACTCTGTTGCAGGTGCATCATATAGTCCAGAATGATGGAGATCGGGGCTAATTGAGGGTCCATATGACGTTCGGAGCACCAGGAGGTAAATCGTCGCCATTTGGCAAGGTAAGTAACGCATGTATTTTGTTTCATACTGTGTATAAGAACGTCCTTGACACAGTCAGAGCATAGGGCCTTGGAGGCGTTTAGCCAACTAGGTACCACGCTGAGAGATGAAGCGTGTGCAGTTGCAGGTGCAGGAGAGAACCTCGCTTCTGGGTTAGGAGGTTCTAGATTAGTGGGAGGTGATATGCTGGGAGTCGTGCGAGTCACAAGAGGAGTGGATACCAATGTTGACGTGCCCACTTGGGCGCTATCAGAATTACTGAGGTTCTGTCGAGTCTGATCTTCTGTAGGACTCTGAAGATAAGAGGGATAGGTGGAAAAGCATACATGAGGGGACCTCTCCAATTGAGGAGAAAGGTGTCCCCGGCCCGCTCTGGAACAGTAGCGGTGACATTTCCTGTTGTTGGCGGTGGCGGATAGGCCTATTCAAGGAGTGCCCAGTGGCAAAAGGGAGAGTGGAGGACTTCTCAATCTATCTCCCATTCGTGGTCTATTGCAAAGTTCCTGCTGAGGGAATCCGCCATCATGTTGTTGATGCCAGGTAAATAGGACACTGCAAGGGTAGTGCCGTTGGCAATGCACCAATTCCATAGTCGGGTTGCTTCCGTACACAGCGATCGGGATCATGCACCGCCCTGACGATTTATATAATATATGGTCACTATGTTGTCTGTGAAGACGCCCACTGTGAAGTTGCAGAGGTGTGTGCAAAAACGTCTGCAGGAGTTGGCAACAGCTCTCAGTTCCAGGAGATTTATATGTAGTAAAGACTCCTGTGGCGACCAACGGCCTCGGACGGAAAGACTGCCCATATGAGCGCCCCAGCCAATAAGGGAGGCATCTGTGGTAACGTGACAACGAGATGGCGGTTGATGAAACGGGGTGCCTGACAGTAAATTGTCATCTACCGTCCACCAGTGGAGAGAAGACCTGACTGCGGATGGGACGGTCACGCGCTTGTGTACGTTGTGCTTGATAGGATTGTATATTGTGATCAGCCAGTGCTGTAGCGGCTGAAAGTATAGTCTGGCATGGGGGACGACGTATGTCATGGAGGCCATATGACCCATCAGTTTGAGTACTGTAATAACTTGTACGGAGCGCTTGTACAGGAGTTCATCTAATAGGTCTTGTATTGCTCAAAATCTGGTAATGGGTAGATATGCCCTTGCTGTAACGGAATCGAGGCAAGCGCCTATAAACTCTAGGTTCTGAGTAGGGATCAGAGTGGATTTGTCCTTGTTGACAAGGAGACCTAGGAGAAGGAAAGTTTCAATCGTGATTCGCACCATTTCTGAAGCTTCTGCTGACGAGCATCCTTTTAGCAGACAGTCGTCCAGGTAGGAATATATCACGATGCCACTGTGTCGAAGGTGTGCGGCCACCACTGCGAGTGTCTTCATGAACACTCTGGGTGCTGTTGCGAGGCTGAAGGGCAGCACTCTATACTGAAAGTGGTCTGTGCCAATCATGAATTGTAGAAATTTTCTGTGAGCGGGATGAATTGTCACGTGGAAATAAGCATCTTTTAGGTCGAGAGCAGCAAACCAGTCACCCTGCTCCAAAGCTGGTAGTATGGAGGTTAAGGTCACCATCTTGAAGCGTTGTTTCTGGAGACATTTGTTTAATTGTCGAAGGTCTAATATTGGTCTCCATCCACCGGTTTTTTTCTGTACCAGAAAGTAACGGGAGTAGAATCCTCTCCCTTGGAACTGAGGTGGTACGTTTTCTATCGCCCCTATATGAAGGAGGTGGGTAATTTTGGCGCGTAGTAGGCCTTCGTGAGAGGGGTCCCTGAAAAGGAATGGGGATGGTGGGGTTGTGGGAGGAAGAGAATGGAATGGGATGACATAACTGGAGTGGATTATCTCTAGAACCCACTTGTCGGAGGTGATGTTGGCCCATTGGTTGTAGAAGGGCCTCAAATGATGGTGAAAGATGTGAGTGAGACTTGGAGGGGCTGTGTGCTTGCTCTCGACCAACATGTCAAACGTGCTGCTTGTTGCCAGGCTGAGTCTGCGTGAGGTTGTTTAGGTTCCGCCATCTCATCGGTCTGTGGCATTGATTATAACGTGGCTGTTCGAACTGACATTGTTGAGGTTGCCAGTGTTGTCTGGAATGGAAATAATCGTAGCGTCTCTGAAGTGTATAATGCTTCCTCCTATACGGTGGGGTGTATATTCCAAGTGATCACAATGTTGTCCTAGTGTCCTTACTAGAACGCAAGACCAAGTCTGTCTTTTCGCCGAACAATGCGTCTTTCTCAAATGGCAAATCTTCAGCTTTTGATTGCAGTTCCTTTGGGACTCCTGTGGACTGAAGGAATGAGGCCCTTTGCATGACTACAGCCGTGGTGGTGGTGCAGGGTGCCGTGTCTGCTATGTCCATGGCAATCTGAAGACTGGCTCGAGTAGCAGCATAGCTCTCCTGAACCATGGACTTAAGAAGAGGTCTTTTATATTCTGGAAGGGCCTCCATCAAGGCTGTCAACTTTGCGTAGTTATCAAAGTTATGATTTGATAAGTGTGCGAGGTAGTTGGCTACGCTGAGGAGTAAAGTTGAAGAAGTATATACTTTCCTCCCAAATAAATCGAGCCTTTTCGATTCCTTGTCTATTGCGTTGGTTTTATACTGCGGCGCTTTCACTCGCTGATGTGCTGCATCAACTACCAGAGAATTGGGCTGAGGGTGAGAAAATAGAAATTCTGACCCTTTCGGAGGCACAAAGTATTTTTTAATCAGCCCGTTTGTTAGTAGGGAGGGCAGAAGCGGGAGTCTACCATAGCTCATTAGCCACCTCCAAGATAGCCTCATCCAGGGGTATAGCCAATTTAATGGTGTCGGTAGTTTGTAAGTTTTTTAGGAGGCGGTGTTGCTTCTCCTTAATTTCCGTGAGTTGGATTTCTTGAGACACCGCCACTCTCTTAAAAAGATCCTGGAATTGTCTCAAATTGTCTGGTGGAGAGACATCTCCAGGAATGACTTCATTTGGAGAGGAGGACTGGTCTGTAGGAGACACTTCAGGAGGCTGTATCTCTGTCGTAGCCCGGGGCTCTTCCTCCTGAACAGCAGGAGGAGGGTGGTGTGGAGATGAGCCTTGATCAGGAAGCGGAGGGGCAGAAAGTGGGGAGTATCTGGAGAAGGAATAGCCCGTCATAGATCGTGGCGGAGATCTGGGCGAATAACGATAATGGCGGTGATGTGGTGAGTATTCCCTACGATAGTGGGGGTAGTCATAGCGATCCCAGTAATAGCAGGATGATCGTGAGGGAGAACGCCTATAATGATGATGTCCAGCGTAACCATGTCGAGAAGACGATTTCCTCAACTGGAGGGATGGAGAGGGAGAGTACGATCTCCTCGGGGGTGGAGATGGAGAGCCAGAGAAGCAATGAGAGTACCCATGAGTATCCCTAGGAGGCATCAGGAATGGAGATGGAAGTCTATCAGGAAAGGTATATCTCCTGGAAAGCCATGATAATCTCCTACTTGATGGCGGAGGAGGTGTGGGAGACGGTGAAAATGCAAGAGGAGGCGAAGCTGGGGACGGACTATGAAGGTGGTGGGTCTTTGCACTTGCTTTGGTCGGTGCTGTCCGTTCCAGCGCCGAGAATGGTGCCGAGCACTGATGCGCTGAGGCTGACTCATGAGGACTCCATGCCGATGTCGGTGCCGATCGGCTCCTTGGTGAGGTCGGTGCTTCGCTGAGCCGCACTGGAGTTGGTGCCGAGGGTTCATGAGTCAGTGCCGGTGGTTCACGGTTTCGCAATTCGGTCGGTGCCGTACGACCCCACGCCAAGATTGGTGCCGTTCGCTCCCGTGCCGAGGTTGGCGACTCCTCTGGTGCCGAGCTTGAGTTAGAGGAAGTAGAGGTGGCCTGTAAGGGTGCCGACTGTGCCTGTGTTTCCCTCAGAGAGATGGTGCCGATGACTTCAGTGCCAACGCTGACGGTTCCATCATTGGAGAAGTCGCAGCCGTGTGGTGGGAAGAAACTGAACGGGTACTTGTAGCAGAAGTGCCTGACTTAGACCCCGAAGTAGTTCTGCCATGAGAAGTTAAAGGCAGCGATCTACTTGGGGAGGACCTGGGCTTCTTAGGAGGAGCCCTAGTCGGAGAGGAAGTGCTCCGTTTCTGTGGTTGCTGAACGGGCCGAGGTGCAGAGGCTGAACCAGCAGGCTGGAGAGCCTTATCAAAAAGAATCATGCGGAGCCTCATTTCACAGTCACGGCGAGCCCTTATTTCGAACAGTATATGCATTTTTGCCATGAGTTTTGAACAGTGTATGCATATTTGCAGTAGATGGCTTTCGCCAGGGCAGTGGATACACGCCGCATGGCCATCGGAGGCAGGCATGGCGTCATGGCACAGGGAGCATTTTTTAAAACCAGGGGAACCTGGCATTTTTAATGTCTATGTTGCTCCTTTCCCTTTCCTCTTTTTCTTACTCTCTATTATTTTTTTTTTCTTTGAGGAATGGCAAACTATATACAGGAGCCTATGGCTATAACACGGGAGAGGGAAGGAGAACAAAAACTTAATGGTATATATACTAACAAGAAACTTTTTTTTGTTTTTTGTTTTTAAATTCGAATGTGAACAAGTCTAGGAAGTATGAGAAGAAATAAACTGAGGAATTATAACTGGTTTTATCTCACAAAATGTTCAGAAGAAGGAGAGAAGATTCGCTCCATCTGCAGCCTGAAGCGGTTGAGAGGAACTGGATAAGACCAGATCGTGCAGCACGGGAGAGTGCGAATGCTGCGAGACGCCCCCCTGCGCATGAGTGGTCTGATTAACTACGGCTTTGAACATCTCTGTCCTGCGGCGCTGGGGCAAGCCCAGCACCTATTGTGGAGCACCCAGGGGGACATCACTCGAAGAAGAACCAGTTTTTAAGCTGACTCCCCCCAGCATCCCCTCTCCTCCCCCTCCCCCCTTGCTGCCTCTTTCTGATAGAGGCAGAAAGGGAGGGAAGTCAACTAGTGTGTCGACTATCAGATACGCTTTTGCTTATCGGACAGTCGACTTGTCGAATAGTCGCTTACATCCCTAATCAGGACCAGCACTGCCTCCCTCTCTGCCCTGTTGTTGACACCCCAGTTGCTTAAGCACTTCCTTTTCCAGAATTCAACCTTGTGGCTACAGTTACTGTGCCTTCATGTGTCAGAACTATGAACACCAAATTCAGGTCACGTTGCTGAGAAATAGGGCAAATCTACAACCAGCATTTTGGGGTGTATTTCCCATAAGAAAGTTCAAACCAGCCATAAAAGTAAACTTTTGTCTCACCACACTGGCTAGCAAGAAGTCAGAAAAGCAGTTTCCTGGGGCATTCCAGTCTTTGTATCAACCCCAAACACACTGGATTTAAAGATGAATGGTTCTTTAAAACCTATCTCATCAGCCGGTGGACCAGCCGCACTCCCAGGTCAATATACAACTCAAATCTTACCCAAAAATCACACTGCTGCTAATCCTTTAGTGTCTCAAATCAAAAAGGTCATTTATGAAATGAAATAAAAGTGATAGTTAAAATTGGTTAAAGGAATCAAATACATACAATAGTTATGCCCTTGGTTAAAGCGTGTAACAGTGATGGAATTAACTGCTGGCTTAAGTCAAGTATCTGGTTGCTTCCAAATCATTGAAAGGACCTCAGTCTCTTTGTCAGAATGCCACCATTAGTATAAATCCTTAATCCAGAGGCTAGAGCAGGAAAGAAGCCAAATGGAGGTGTTTCCAGGACCTTTATAGCTTTTTCTGTGAAGAAGGAATCACATTGTTCTGACTGTAAAAAATTACCTATGGGCAAGTCACAGGTCTATCATGATTCATTTAGTCATATTTTAATCAGATAATGTCACCGATACTCTGGCTTACAGTCAACCTCTTCAGGTACATATGATGGGATAGTGGATGCAAACAAGTTCCAAAAACCAATCACTCTTTACATTAAACAAAATCAAGAAATATACCAGAGCAGGCAAAACCGTAAAACACTTGTAAGCATTTCCCTGCTTCAGTTTCTTCACCATGGCTATGTCTAGACTACATCCCTCTGTCGGCAGAGGGATATAAATGAAGCACTTTGAAAGTGCAAATGAAGCGGGATTTAAATATCCCGCACTTCATTTGCATAATCACATAATGGCGCTCTTTCAAAAAAGCACTATTTCAAAATTGAAACCGCAGTCTAGATGCGGTTCTTTCAAAAACGGGGCACTTTTTCAAAAGATCCCGTAAACCTCAAAAAATGAGGTTTACAGGATCTTTCAAAAAAGCACCCCGTTTTCGAAAGAACCGTGTCTAGACTGCGGTTTTAATTTCAGTTTCAATTTTGAAATAGCGCTTTTTCAAAAGAGCGCCATTGCGTGATTATACAAATGAAGCACGGGATATTTAAATCCCGGCTTCATTTGCACTTTCCAAGTGCTTCATTTACATCCCTCTGCTGACAGAGGGAAGTAGTCTAGACGTAGCCCATGTGAGAGTTTTTGGGACCCATCCTGCACAAGCAAGAATTCTCTACTTCTCACCACCACCCATTCACAGCCAGTTTCCTTCTTTCTCTGCTGGTCCTGAAGTTTATTAATTCATGTCTCTCCTGTCTTTTGACAAATCTTCCTTTACCTGTGTAATGCCCCGCACTGTCTTAGGCTCGATGCTTACAGCACTAACATCTGATCTTTTCATTCTGCTGTTGGGGAATTTCTCTTCTTCAAACGCCAGCACTCTGCAAAGAGGTCAAAGAAAACTGGTTCCCTCTATGATGCATGTAAGGGAGGCCTGGGCAAAATACGGCTCATGGGCCGGATACGGCCCGCCAAGCCCCAAATCCAGCCCGCAGAGGCAGCGGGGAGCCCTGGGCAGGTTCCCCTGCTTGCCCCGCAGCCCTGCGTGCTGTGCAGAAAAGCGGCTGCAAGGCTCTTTTCTGTTTTGAGGGGAGGGGGGGAAGTTTTAGGAGCCCCCAGCACATTCCCATTGGCCAGTTTCTGGCAGAAACCACCCAATGCAAGCTGCTTGTTAGATTAACAGGCAGCCAAGAAGAACCACGCCCTCTCGCCTGGGCTCAGTTATTCATGAAGCACATGGCCAGGCAAGCAGGGTGGCTGGCTGGGAAACATTTCAAGCTCTGCAGGCAGGCAGGCTAGTTTGGCAGTTGACAAGTAAGTCTTTTGGCCACAGCCTGCTTCTGGCACCCCAGCCCTTTCCTGCCCCAACTCTCTGCCCTCCCCCTCAATATATTCCAAACCTTCTGTCCCCCTCTTACACTCATACCCCCTTCCAGAACTGGCATCCCAATCTCCTGCTCCAGATCACAATCCCCTCCTACCCTAGGTCACATCCCAAACCCCTGCACTCCAGTCCCCTGTGCTAGGTCACAACCACCTGCTTCATCCCAACTTCCTCCCAGACTCCAGTCTCCCTCCTGCACCCCAGTCCCTTACCCCAAGCTCCCTTCTGCACCCAACCTCCATTCCAGACCCTGCATCTCATTAATACAATGGAAGAATGCAGCCCTCGACCACTTTCCAAAATCTTGGAGTGGCCCCATCAAAAATTATTGCCACCCCGGTAAAAGGTCTGGTCAGATGTGGATATTTACCAACTGATCTATTCACAGATAGACATCACCTCCTTGTCTCCTTAACGAAAGACGCATGAGGAAGAACACAGGAAGAGATCGTCATAAGACTACAGGCAGTATAAAAAAATCAAACTGGAATTCATATACTGTACCAAGAGAGATCACCCAAAAGATCACTCCTTATAAAACATATCCTAACAATCCATAGTAACAGTTCAAACAGCTGCATTATCTCTACTGTAATCTGTAGTGCTGTGAAATACTGTCAAATAGATGGCTTCACAATTTTCTCATGATCCAAACTATGATGATTGTGATATTTGAGGAAGACTGACACATGGCTTTATAGAAAAGTAACTAATGCTTTGATCCTACAACACATACACATGTATGCACAACTCTACTCTCCATAAATAAATAGTTTGAAAAATCAGGGCCTCACTGTTGCCTATCCTCCTTGTACAACCTAAGCAGAGAAAAGGCTGTAAGAAAGAATGCAAAACACAAACAGCTGGAGGTAGCAAAGTATAAAGAAGAAACTAACAGTAACACATACACAAAAGCATTCTTATAAAAAGGTGGTAAATTAGATCATTTTCTTCCTTTCTTTTGCTTTCAAATCATTTAATAAATCCATTTCCATCTCTAATTTTATTATTTTTTTAATCTTATCTTCAATAACATTTTTCAGTTGTTCAGAATAACAAAAATATTAATGAAATGAAACTAGGCACTGGCAAAGAGAAAGAATTTTGAGTAAGCTGTGTTAAAAAAAGAAGAAATAGTCTCTGATTAAATACGGACCATGAGATATCTGGAGAAACAAGAATTACGTTACTTAAAATCTGAACAGTAACAAGTTAACTAGAGAATCCAGTCCTGTACTACAACATAAGGAACATTAACCAACAGAAAATATTTTGGAACAGAACAACTTATTTAGGAATAGAAAGTGAAGAGACATAACCTGCAGTGAAACAAGCTGATAGCACTGAATATATACAAAAAATGTATCCAAATTGTTTGCCACATGAATTGTCTCATCTGTTCCAAACATTTATTTCAAATAGGTATTAAATACGAGAAGACCAGTATCTAAATTTACGATTTGTTAACCTGTGTACTTCAAATTATTTTCCAGATCTTCCACACCTCTGTGCAATTCAATTTTATCACAAATAATAGCACATAATAGCTTTTTCTGAACAGTAAGTATTGATTTTTCTACATCAGAAGCTCTTATTCAAAGACCATTAAAGACAAAATTATATATTCTAAAATTTGCTCCATCCTATTAATGGCTATTGCCATAGATTTTAATGAAGGAGTTAATAAAGGTGATACAAGAGATCTAGAAGTCCTGAGACCCAACTGACTGCACATTATCAGAACTGACCATTTCAAGTACCTTACTTACAGATGCATTGTCTATGGTTCTTACCATACCATGGTGCCTTCTGATGGAGGCTCTATCCTTGAATACTCCAATTTATTTTTCTTTTATATCTCAAAGGTATCTTTTATGGTTAGATCAGGCATCACAGAAAAAACAAGCCAGAGACTCACCCTAAAAAACAAACAAAAAATATAATTCTGTCACCTGCTTTAAAAAAGATGACAGGAAAAATGTCCAGGAGCTACCACTGCCACGAAATGAATGACTTAATAAACTCAGTTTGCCAAAGTACTTCCTCATTCCAGAAAAATCCAACCACAGGAAGAGAACAGTTATAAGAACCCATGATGTCAGGCAGCCCAACAAATTCTCTGTCTCCTTCTCTTCCTGAAGCATCAGATTTCTACCATCATCAGAACTCATGACTACTCTTCAGGTTTTCTGGGCCCAGTTGAAGATATTAGTTGGGAGATTTATTTCAAGTGACTAATTACAGGGTCAGATCCTATTCAGTTCAATGGAGTTAAGCTGATTTACACCAGCTGAAAACATGAACCTCTGTGTATAGTTACTCTTATATTAGCTTCTCTCTCTGATATTCTAGATGTCCCTGAAGCCTCTTTGCTTCCCTAGTCACCATATGATCTTTAATCATACAAAGGGTTATTTTTATCCCTACAAATATTAATTAGTAATTTGCATAGACAGTCTTTGATAAGTCTTTTATACTTACTGTAATTTTTCTTGGCTGCCCTTTATTTATCTGTATTTCTCCTTTTGGTTTTTGTATTTTTAATCTAGAACCCAGTATGATCTATCCCATCCTGCAAGATTATGCCCAGATTAAATATAAATATTTTCTAGTAGTTAGTATTGGTATTATGGTAGTCCCCAAAGGCCCTTATCAGGATTGGGACCCACTGTGCAGAATGTTGTACAAACACAGAAAAGAGAAACTTCCTGCCTTGAAGGATTTACAGTCTAACTAATATTATTGTCCTGTTAAACTGGCACTCACTGGAACTATTCACAGGAGTAAACTGACTCATATGATATCATCTACAGGTTTTGTTAGTCTTTAAGGTGCTGCTAGACTATTTGGTGTTTTTTAAGTGTTTCCAGTTACAGACTAACTCAGCTACCCCTCTGAAACTTTTGACTCAAATGTGTATTAGAGTGGTAGAATCAGACCCATAGTTTTAAAATTTGTCCCACAACATACTTTTATTGTTGTGCTCATTATTATTCACTTGAATAAGAAGTGTCCCAAAACAAGATCTAGAAACACATGAGACTGGATTCTCCACCTCATTATATTGGTTTTTTGTTATTGCAACTCCACTGCACGTCAGTAGAATTACACCAGGATAAAATTTGTGTGGTTGATTAGAGAATCTGCCCCATACTACCTTCAGCATTGCTGCCATCTTATAATGGGCTGAAATCTCCACTTTGTGCATGCATACTTATACTTTCTCCTTTTTAGCACTTTGTCAAACAGATATTTTTTCCTCACAATCATTTAACTATTTTCTCAGATGGATTATAAAATTGCTTATGCCATTTAAAATCTCAGATTGTCATTTATAATGACTCTACTCCATTACCAGTTTCCTCTAAATTCCTTCTTTCAAGGACTAACTGATTCTTCTCCAAATGAGGTCATGAAGATGTCTTTCTAGGAATACACTCCCTCTCTCCATTCCATGTTCAATTCAAGTATGAAGTGAACTGTAATGCAATCTAGTGGTAGGATACTGGTTTAGAAGTCTCAGTAGAATGCAAGTAGGTAAAAAATCTGATGAAAATATATCTCATCCAAAGGAGAACAACTTAGATGAACACATCTCTGCTGTTTAAGAAAAAATGAGGGGTAGATTATGATTACTACAATATATGTGCTGTGATTGCAAAAGTATCAGCATAAGCTCTGAACTGTTAGAAAACCAACCAGGCACAGATCCAATAAAAGAATATTCAAACAAAAGACATATTATCTCAAAGTGCACATTTTTATTTAATTAGAGGTAAAACAGAACGAGCAGTAATAGGTCAATAATAATGACTTATAGCTTCCTTTATGTGGCACATTTACAATAAATGGTAACTTACCATTAAAGAGACATATTAATATATTTTTTCTGGAGAAGAAATCCATTTCCAGCTTTAGGATTTGCATTCAGTTATTCAGCCTCAGATATTATAGACCCCACAACCCCTTTAGCAAATGCAGGAAGAATTAAAGCATAACCATATATGACATCATTCCAGCTGCACGGAAGGCTAAAAATTGTTACATCCCTGCTATTAGAAAAACATTCCACTTTCCAGTCATTAGACTTGCTAAATGGGTTCACCTGTCATACTCTTGGAATCGCTTTAAAAAACAAAGGTCTCTTTAACACATAGGAACTTTGCTTTAATTTTATTCCAGTAGATGAAGTGATACCAATTCTGATTATTACTTTGATTTCTAAAAGGCAGATACATTTACCAGGCTGCATTTAGACTTCCTACTTTTGTTTCAGAGCTAAGTAGATTTCAATGTGAATTTTCTGAATTAATCATCTGTACTCCAAGTACTATAAATTCTGAAAAATTTTGTTGTTACTCTGAGTCATATTGTGACTTCATTTTTAAGCACAACTTCCTACTAATTTCCAATCCTGTTCCAAAGATGAAGCAATCAATTTCAAATTAACTTAAAATTTACTCATTATAACAACCCTAATTATTTAAAACACAAATACAGATTTTTATTAATTAACACTCCTCCCCTCAAGTGAAAATATCACCCAGAACTTGTGCACTTATTGTGGCTATCCTCCCAAATTCAGACTCCTTTTTAAGCTTATACTCTACTAGTGAGATTTTCTCTGCATTTAGTTTCTAATGGGACTTAGACATCCAAATGCTTTGGACAACTTTCAAGTTCTCCCCAGTTCATAAATAACCTAGTTCTAATAGACTGGTTTGCAATGGACTCAGCTGAACAACATCTTTTACAACTGGTTGAAGACTGATTTGCAACACTTTCACCAGAATAAAATACATTTAAAAAATCACAGCCGAGTCTCAGTGGTGTGATTATTTCACAGTGCTTCTCATTCCCCTGATCCATTCACTGGTCTCTTCATAAACAGTCTTCAAAGAATGACTATCAAGTTCCAGAATCTAAGCTAATTTCATAAACCTTTGAAATTAGATTGGATTTAGCAGGACTGTGCTTAGTTCAGATTTATGGCTGGAGTAAATCTGAGATAGTGGAAAGGTAAAGGTTTTCATCTGATTTCATTTAGTAGCAATATGGTCCAGATGGCAGCCAACAGTTTAAAGAGGATAGTGAAATAGTGTATACTGCCATGCAGGATGGTATTGGATAAAACTAAAACATAAATAACTAAGGTATCATTACAAATTTAACCACATCAGTTTTTAAATATAGAGAGAGGAATTTAAAATAACATCTGGAAACTGAAATATTAGATTCTACCAGGGTTAAGTATATCATAATTACTAATTACAGAGAAGATTAGCAAGCTACAGTTCAGGATGTGTATCAGTTTGAATGACCTAATAAAATGGAGAGAACTAATTATTATGTTAAACCTAAGAGCAGCAAACACATGATGAAACATTTGTGAGTATTTAACCAATTCTGGATTGTAAATAACTTAGGAACATGACCTTTCCTCTCCAATCCCCCACAAATAAAAACACAACCCTCATCCCCACATTAAAAAAATGCAGAGGCGAGGTGGTTGGCAGGAGAAATCTAATCAATATCACTTTTATACTGAATAGATAAGCATTCACATAATTATGTTTTCTAGAAAAAAATCACTTCTTGATTATTCAAATGACCAGCATCTTCCAACCTCTCTCCCAAGTAAGATCACTTCACAAAAAGTGTGAGTAAAACAAGCACCTGAGCGGCACTTTGTAAAACAAAGCATCACCTGAAGTAGATAAAGAATTGTATTCATTTTTGTGCATCATGTAACAGAAGGACATGTAAAGTGAGGTACGTGCTGATTGACTGTGTGAGCCGCGTGCTCCCTCTGAATCCAATCAAAGCATTGCTATGGTTCAGTTGGCACAGCCCACAAATTTTACATACACAACTGCAGTTAGCAAAACTACCCTATCCCAGGAGACTGTCTTGGTTCTGACAATCTTGCGGCCCACTGAGATGAAGGAGACCCACTCATGAAGCTCACTCACTAGGATAGGTTGCCCATTGTTGATGAAGATTATGCAATGGTTAACTGCAGTGGGGAGAATTTTGCTTTAGAGTGGACATTCCTGGGGTGAAATACATAAACAATTCTTCTTATAATTTTTCCACATACCCCATCAGCTTTAGTTCCAGACCTTCTATGTTCTAGATAAGGAATCCTAGAAGTTGACAGGCTTACCACAATGTGCCATTTTCTTTACCATTTACGTATATTTCTACCAACCTAAGAAAACTTCAGTGAAAACCATTTAACGTTTTCAAGTTACCCTATACTTAGTTGCTTAGTATCTATTTGCATAACTATACCTGTTAACAGAAAATTCCTAATGCAGACTTCTGCACCCAATGACCTCATATGGTTTTTGGCTGATCCCAGGAGTTGATTCCATAATGTAAAATCAAATGTGTAGATCAATGACATATTGATCCCATGTGTTTCATTTAAACGGAAAGGGCAACCATTTGCCTTCAGCCACCACAGTGAAATTTCAGAAGCTAAGAAACACCACTTATCACATTAAAAAAAATTTTTCCCTCATATTTTGATACTTCAAAATGTCAGTGGTGAGCAAAATGGATATGGGTTTCTTCAAACAATTTGTGTAGGGTACAACAAATGATCTGGATGAGGGGATGGATTGCACCCTCACCAAGTTTGCAGATGGCACTAAGCTGGGGGGAGAGGAAGATACACTTTAGGTTAGGGATCGGTTCCAGAATGACCTAGATAAATTGGAGGATTGGGCCAAAAGAAATCTGATGAGCTTCAACAAGAAGTGCAGAGTCCTGCACTTAGAACGGAAGAATCCCAAGTACTATGACAGGCTGGGGACTGACTGGCTAAGTGACAGTTCTGCAGAAAAGGACCTGGGGATTATGGTAGATGAGAAGCTGGACATGAGTCAACAGTGTCCCTGTTCTTGCCAAGAAGTCTAATGGCATATTGAGCTGCATTAGTAGGAGTGTTGCCAGCAGACTGAGGGAAGTGATTATTCCCCTTTATTCGGCAGTGGTGAGGCCACATCTGGAGTACTGCATCCAGTTTTGGGGGGCCACACTACAGAAAGGATGTGGGCAAATTGGAAAGAATTCAGTGAGGAGGAACAAAAATGTTTAGGAAGTTGGAGCACATGAGTTATGAGGAGAGGCTGAAGGAACTGGGTTTATTTACTTTTCAGAAGTGAAAAAACGAGGGGGTATTTGATAACAGTCTTCAACTACCTGAAAGGGGAGGAGGCTCCAGAGATGATGGAGGCAGGCTATTCTCAGGGGTGGCAGATGATAGAACAAATCATCTGGTTTCAAGTTGCAGTGGGGGAGGTCTAGGTTGGATATTAGTAAAAACTATTTCACTATGAGGGTGGTGAAGCTCTGTAATGGGTTACCTAGGGAGGTGGTGAAATCTCCACACTTAGAAGTTTTTAAGGCCAGGCATGATAAAGCCCTGACTAGAATGATGTAGTTGGAGTTGTTCCTCCTTGGAGCTGAAGATTAGAGTGGATGAGATCTCCTGAGATCTCTTCCAACCCTAGTAGTCTATAATTCTATGAAGCATTTTGAGGTACATGGCGTGGAGGCTGTCAAATTAAAAGTCACATCACCTGTACTGGGGATATGAACACATACTCGTGTACACAGTTAACCAATGAACCTGTGCTCATCAGTTAACATGTATGCTTACATACAGCACTCCCTGCCCCCATGCAACAATATGGGGGGGCTGCATGTAAGCCCTTTCAAACCAGCTCCCTGCGTGTACTGGCTCCCATGGAGCCACCTTCCCGTCGCATTGCTGCCTCTGATACAGAAGCAGCAGAGAGGGGCAGGCCGCGTCGCAGGAGCCACCTCCCCACATATGTAAACATGTAACCACTGAAAATTTCAGTGGTTACACGTTTACATAAATAAACTCGTTTTAACATCCCTAACCTGTACATGACTGTATGACTATTCCTAGCATTCACAGTTTACATATATCAGGGGAATACTGTGAATAATACTGAATTCTGAGATGTCCTCTCTGGCCAACTCTGCCCTTCTCCATTGGGCAGTAGCAATCTAATACTGTACATAATTATATACAAGACAGGTTTTTCTTCACTGATGTAGCATATTTTCATAAAATGTTGGGATTTTGTTATTAGGCCAGCCTTCCAAAATGGCCATGAAAATGTACCAGGCCTGGCAGAAAAATGTGTATTGGTGCAGTGTTGGGAACGACTGCCACAAACAAATATTTACCCTACACACCAAAATATATTCCTCACTCTGGATGAGAGAGTGATCAGAATTTTGCAAGGATGACTTAAGTGCATTTCATAAATTAAAATACACAAATTGTTGAAGAGAGAAGGACCCGAGAACATTTCACAGAAGCAGGGGAAGGGGGGTGGGGACAACAGGTTGGAAGACTGGAACAAAGTGGTGACATTTTAACTTCATTCCACGCAGGGTAGAAGAACACTGCATTATATTTAACATACTTCACTTACTCATAAACCAAGCAGCTAAGCTGACTAGCCTGCAGTAGCTGAAATTCATCACTGCCTTTTGCTAATTATTCACATGCATACAATTGCCTGTGCTAGTACTGGTCCATATGCAGCACACGCTACATCCCTGTCATTTTTAACATGGATTGGAAACGAAATACACATAGCTCTTATTACTGAAGAACTATTATAAGACCTTCATTGTAGATCATAAGCCATGCCTATGAGCATAGGGGCAACTTCTCAGTCCAGCATCTAGCCATAATATTGAAGTAGAGCTGGGCACTTGGGAAATGCACTGAGAGGACAGGATCATTCTTCACAGAGAACTTACAAAGATGCTCCTCAGCTGCAACTGCAGCCTTTAGGCTGAAGCAGTCCCTATGACCTTACCGCATCTTGTTTGTGGAGGTACAGGACTGGGGCAGTAAGGCATCTAGATGCAGCCTTACCGTCTTCTCTGCTACCACCTGATACTCTTGCAATGATGTGTGGGATGCCAAACTCCTCATCAGGAAAGTGCACTCCCTTTGGCAACCCCCCACAAATTTGGCCCACCCTCCCCAATCAGTTCCTTTGCAGATATGGGGCAAAATGTTCTACATAGGAGTAAAAAGGCAATTGAAATCCACAGACCATGACCATGCAATGCCTTGTCTCTAGAAAGTGTAATCTTGTAATCAATATACTGTTTAATAAGAAGCCAGCACAGCCCTTGGGAGTTTGCTCTGAATGTTTAGTTCTGACAATAAACTTTGATGCTGACCTCTCAGCTTATGAAGCTATGTACAGGCACAGCACTTCAC
Organism: Pelochelys cantorii; assembly: GCA_032595735.1. NCBI lineage: Eukaryota > Metazoa > Chordata > Testudines > Trionychidae > Pelochelys > Pelochelys cantorii. Next base: position 39,548,152 of record CM064329.1, on the reverse strand, counting down.
TAATGTTATCTGATGGCCACAATGGCACAGATCTTTGAAAAAAATAACTATTGAAGAGAGTAAGTAATGTGACGCTTGTTAAAATAGAACATGTACAAATACCAGTTGATCTAGATGGTCTCTATTTTAGCATATGAAAGGAATTCACGGTCCTATTTTCCATACTGCTGACAACAATTTTTGAAAAGTCTTGAGCAACTGATAATGACTGAAAGACTGCAGAAAAGAAAATGTACTGACTTGCAAAATTGGAAAGAAGAGTATTCCCAATCATTTCAACCTTGTAAGTCTAAATTCTAGTTCTAATTAAATAATGGACGGTTTAAAAAAAAATCGGTACAAACATTAGGAACTGAATAGACTAACAGTGTTTATGAAGGTAATATCTTACTAAACTTCACTGTATAGTTAATAGAATACTATTGGAAAGAAAGTATGCATTAGAGGTAATATATATGGATCTTAGTAAAGCATTTGATACTGGGTCTCTTGGAATCTTACATGAAAAGGTAAATTCAAATTGACTTGGATCCACTGTACTGTGGATTGAAAACTTGCTGAAAGACTATAAACAAAAGGTAACGATAAGCTCTAATTATCTGGAAACTTCTCCTTCGGGGAGGCTATTGTATAATTCTCCACTATTGTTTTCCTCTTTCCTCCCTAAAGCATCTATTACTGGCCACTACTGAAGAACAGACATTGGACAAGCAGTCTACGTATCAGGGCAATGCCTATATCCCTATGGCAATACATTAAGTATGGAGGATATTCAACAGGGTCCTGGAAGGATGGTTGGCAGGCCTAGTCCCATTTAATATTTTCTTTCACAGTTTGAAGAAGAGAGCGTGAAGAACATATGAGAAAAAAAGTACAGAGGGACCTAGAGAGATTAGAAGCATGTGCATAAAATGAGGTTTAGCTTAACAACATAAACTAATACAAGTGGCAAGAAAATCTGAATCACTGATGGATGAAGTAGAACAAGCAATTTTGAAAGCAAATTAGGTATGATAAAAGAGAAAAAGACATGAATTTCACATTGAAAATGAAGTAAAAAAGACCAAAGTGATTTTGGGATCCAGACAAAGACACACAAGGCATGTGTCTACACTGCAGGGCTTAACTCGAAATAAACTATGCAATCTGAGTTACCGTCTTTTAGCGAATATAACCCTTGGGTTATATTCGTTTTTACAAACCCCGCACCCGCCCTGCAGGGTATACTCGTGTGCGGGGTATACTGGTTTTTTTTTTTTTTTACAGAAAGTACAGGGAAGGAGCCCGGAGCCCTGTCCTGCGTGGCCCGCACTACGGATCGCCGCAACCCCTCCACCCCCCCGCAGCCTCCTTTGTACCCCGCTTGCAACCTCCCTGCGCCCCTCGCAGCCCCCCGGCCCTGCTCACCGGCGCACAGGAATGGGCCGGGGTATGGCGCTTGTTGCTCCTGCGTGATCCAGCCGGGCGCCCTCCCCTGCCTGCAGCTGCCGCCGCCACACGCCGGACCTGCTGCATGCTCGCTTGTTGCTCCCAGGCCGGCGCTTGCCCCGCCGCCCTGAGCCATGCCCCGGCCCAGGAGCAAAAAGTGAGCGCACAGTGGGGCCGGTGTACAGCGGCTGCAGGCAGGGGAGGGCGCCCGGCTGGATCGCTCCCCGCCTGGAGGCTGGCGGCTGTGCAGGAACCAGGGCGGTGAGTGGCTGGCTACTTCCTCCTCCCCCCGCACCATAAACATACCCCCGCACCATAAATATACCCCCAGCACAGTCTTGTATACCCCGCGGGTTATACTCATGCGTGGGGTATACAAGATTTTTTTTACTGAAACAGCAAAAACCGCGGGGTATATTTGGGTGTGGGGTATATTTGGGTGTGGGGTATATTCGCTAAAATACGGTACGTCAATTGGGTAGCTTATTTTGAAATAGGGAGTGTCTACACAGCACTTATTTTGAAATAGAGTACTCTTCTTCCAAATTCCCTTATTCCTCGAACAATGAGGGTTACAGGAGTGGGAGTAAGAAGTCCTCCAGCTTGCTTGTATTTTGACACTATTTCAAAATAAGTGCCTTCTGTGTAGACGTGGACTAAGTTATTTCGGAATAGCGCTAGTTATTTTGAAATAGTGTTTCAGTGTAGACGTCCCCCAGGTCACAGGAAAAGAAGGAAATAGTTCCCTCTTCAAAACAGAGGCACTGTGAGTTAGGCAACAGACTGGAAGCTGAGACACAACTGGTTATATTTCCAACCCGCCACCGAGTCGCGTGACCTTAAGCTACTTACCTTACCGCATGTCTATTTCCTCTCCCATCCTTTGTCTATCTTTCCTATTTAGATGGTAAACTGTTCAGTGCAGAAATGAATGACAATTCAGTATCTGTCTAGATAGCATTCATTCAAGCCAGAAATGATGGAATTTGATTGGCCATCACAGCACAACTCAGGAACCACCAACCTTAAGCTGACCAGCCATCATGCCAAACCAAGCTGCCAGCTGTCTGCTGAATGTGTCAAGCGCCTCAAAGGAAAAGAATGTCAGATGACAAGACCATGACAAATGGTGTCAATTCTATCGGAGAAATGCCACTCACCAACACGCAGAGCCATCCACAGCCACAGAGTTAGACAAAATTCTGAGCGATATTTGAAGTGACGCTGCAGCTGGCTATGGCAATGTATCACCAGAGTTTTTGAAGCACCTTGGGACACGTACTTATCAGTTGCTGGTGCAGTTCTTCTTCATGAACCAACAGTGACTCCTGAAGACATGGCGAATGCCACAAGTCATTATTCTCATGAAAATGGGGAACGCCTCACAATGTTGCAAGCCATCAACCAATATTTCTGTTATCTGTGCCATTCAAGGTGCTAGAGGATCTCATACTCCAGTGCATCTTCCCAGAAGTGGAATCAGCACTCAGCATTGAGCAAGCAGGCTTTCAGAAAGGTTGGAAAGCTTGCAGTCAAATGCTAGCTTTGATAACATGAATCAAAAACCGCCTTCAGAAAACTATGAAGATGGGAGTCATATTTCTGGACCTGACAGCAGCATATGACACATTCAGGCACATAGACAAGTCGTCAAAAGCACTTTCAGCATGCATAGTCAACACTGTTGACCTCCTCCTCAACAGACATTGCTAAGAGTACATGAAAAAGAAATCAAGAGTCTACCCCAAGGCTCTGTGTTAGCACTGACCCTTTTCGTTCTGTACACAACCCACCTCCCACATACCCAGTCCCAAGAGTTCACATACATAGAGGGCATTTGCTAAGGCATCCATGCAGGATCATTACCAGAATCTGAAGATATGCTAGATGCTGAATTCACTACGATTGCCAAATACTGTAGTCAGTAGCATTTGCAATCAAGTGCGCCCAAGACAATTTTGAATGTATTTGACAGGTTGAGTCACAGAGGTCCCTGGAGACTGTCACCTGATGGGATGAGCATACCACTGAGCCCGCCTACCTGCCCTCTTGTCTTTCTGATCCTGGAACTCTGATCTTCCCCAGCAAAGGCACAGAGTTGGGCTCACAGCCTACAGCAGAGTAACACAGACAGTGAGAACCACTCAACTCTGGGAAGCCTCAGTCATAGGGACTTGACACAGCAGTAAGGTGCACAGCCCCGACAAAACCAATCCCCAGATAAATCCATGTTATTCTGCAAGCTCACAAGTTTGCTCCCTTTATCAATGAAAGAGAAATATGCCCAGCCATTATTCCCCTGCTCTGGTGGTAATTATTTACACTGGGTTTATTAATAAACAAAAGTGATTTTATTACGTATCAAAAGTAGGATTTAAGTGGTTGCAAATGATGACAGATTAAAATAAGTTACTAAGCAAAATAAAACAAAATAGGCCAACTAAGAAACTTGTTACATGCAATTTCTTACCCTACCAGTAGTTTAATCATCTTGCTCACATGCTAAGCAATCTCCTAGCTTGGGCCCAATTCTTCTCCTTGTTCAATCTTAGATGTTTCCAGCAGCCACGTTGGCGGTAAGCAGGAAGTGTTGTGGGGTATCACAACTGCCAACTCCTCTATTATTTGATTTATGGCCTATAAATAGATTTTGTCCACAACGGGAATCCTCTGTGTTCAGCTGCAACCCTTTCAGACCCCTATGTAAAAGCACCACATTCAAAATGGATTCCAGCATCAGATGATCTGGCCACATGTCTTAGCAGCATCAACCCTAGTCCAAGCTTACAAGAAGCACATGACTATTCACAGATCACTGTCTTGAGCATCAGGCCACTAAGTTCCTTAAATATCACTGATGGCTTTCACTAGCACACCCAGATCAACAAACAGGTTTCTGCTTCATACTTCTAACTTCAAATATAGGAATGATACATGCACACAAATAGAATATACACATTCGGGGGATATGTATATTTTGCATGAAGGATATTTGAATTATGCATATTCATATTCAAAACATATTTCCATAAAAATATGGGGGCACAGCATTACAGTGTCTTCCATCTTTACAATGCCAAAACAGCCCAAGACATGAATACCTTTCTCAGTGTGAATAGTTTGAGTTGGGAATCCCACATCTAATACAGAGTAACACCAGATCAGTAGCGGGCAATAATTTTAGAAGTGGCCCCAGGTCACGCTGGAAGGGGTGGGGAGGCCAGGACACAGCTCTGATCCCCCGTCCATAGACCCTGATTGGCCTGGGGGCAGCAGGGGGCGCATGAAGTCTTTGCTCTCCCTTCCCTGGTACCTAGAGAAAACCATCAGCTGTTCTGGCAGTTCCCTCTAGGCGTCATGCACCCCTGGAGGCAGGAAGAGACTGCATGCTCCCCCTTCCCCGAGGCCAATCAGGGCTTGGGGGCATGGGAGCACGCAAAGTCTCTTGCCCCCTGACCCCGCCCTGCAAGGGGCACAAGGCATCTATAATAACCACCAGATGTTTTGAACAGCTGGTGGTTTACTCTAGGCACTGTGCACCCCTGGTGGGAGGGCGGAGACTTTGCACACTCCCCCATCCCTAGGTCTCGATTGGCCTGGGGCTGGGAGAGCAGCAGGTCAGCCACAGGCCGGATCAACCTGCTTGGCGGGCTGCATCTAGCCCTTGGAGGCTCTCTTGCCCACCCCTGCACTAGATAGATCTCTCACATCTTAACCATTTGAGGAAAACAGAGGTCACAAACAAATTAGCCAGCAATTCATGGTGAACAAATGCTCAAACTCTCAGGTCATCCAGCCCTCTGTTACTCTGAAGCAGAATGCTGTGCTCTGGTCTAGCCCCATTTTATGAATATTTGGGGGGTGTAAACACCAATTTATTTGGGGGCACTCCTGAGAGAGAGGGAGGGAAATAAGAAAAAGATCACTCAGGGAAAGTCCTATAGCAAAGACTGGAAACTCTATTGCTTAGTATTTAAAACTACATGGGACAAAAAATTCTAGTAATTGTACAGTAAGGAAACTTCTGCATAGAAAGTGAGGCTAGATGATCTAGTAGATCATTTTTATCTCCAAGTTCTATGGTCATGACTATTGCTAATAGTAGTCAGCTCATGCTACCACTCTACAGGGCTGCATTCATCCAGAAATCTCAGACATTGCACACAGCTCACCAGCACTTAATATTACATTGAGTCAATTGTGCAACTCCCAGATATTGCATTAATGCTGAAAACAACTTGAACCAACCAAAGAAAGAGCAAATAACGAGCCACGTCCCTGTCTTATTTGCTAAAAAAACCCCTTAGAGTGACTTCTCTCTCTGTTATAAACATAATGCCAAACAAGATATGCAAGCCATAGCTATCATATACATACTGAAAAGTAGGGGACACGCCCAATTCATAGCCCCAGGGAACTCTGTAATTCAAGGAGCAATATCAGAAGATCACTTATTTATAGTGACAAACTGGCATCACTGAGGCAAATACTAACGAAGCAATGTCAGAACACTGCCCACAAGGCTCAGGATCTGCTACACATATTATAAGAGAAACCTATGATCTATAGAATCAAAAGCCACAGAAAGATCAGTACGAATTAAAATTGACAATGTGCCAGAATTCACCTACTACAAACAGAAGGTCACTACAAATCCTCATTAAAGCTGTCTCAGTGCTTTGGCCTGATTGAAATTTTTTAAACAGTGTGTTATTATCATGAAGGGAACGGCTGCAGTTGCCCTGCCACCACCTTTTTCCAGAGCCTTTGCTAAGAGAGGTAGATTTGAAATAAGGTGGAAATCTGAGAAATTGCCTGAGGACAGCAAAAGGCAGCTTAATCAACTGCTCCAGCCTCTAGCAAAGAAGAAACTCTCCCAGATGCCAAAGAGGTGTTAATGATAGATATTATAAAAGGGAGCTGCTGCAGTATATCTTCCAAGCACTGCCACAAAAGCCTTCCTGGCAACAGATCAAGAGAACAGGTTGCAAGTGCAGGGCCACATCTATAATAAAAGACAGTGTGACAGATTAAAAATCCATAAGCTAGACTGAAGTACATAGTTCAGAATCCCAATGACCCAGCTCGAACTGCAGTTGCTGTAAGCCTGGACCTTTAATAGAAAAGCATTTTTGTTATAAGAGTGGAGCTTCTTCCCACTCCTTATCTTGTGTCTCTGTTGATGGAAATCCCACCAGCCCCAATGTCTTTTCCAGTGCTGTTTCCATCCCATCAATTCCCTAGGAACCCTCTCCTCCCGTTCTGGCTGTGAAGCTATAGCAGATTTTAATTAAGATAAAAAGAGCAAGAATTCCTTGAGTTAGCTTGGACCTATGGTGTAGCAGCCGTATTAGTGAAGGAAGGGCATGAAAAGGAATGGACTGTCTTTGGTTGAGCAAGCCGAATATTGGGGATTTTTCCTGGCCTTGGAAATGAACTGTAAATGGGCATGGGATAGCCCCTTTTTTTATATCAATTACTGTGTTTTACAGTTTTCCTTAAATAAAATAGCTCATTTGGACACACACACCCATATTTGTATCTTCTACCTATCTTCTTTAAAACCAGGCGACTCCACCACTGTTTCTTCCCCTTCTTAGAACTCTTTATTGGGCAAAAGTTCCATCCTCATAATGAAAATTGTCATGTTGTTTCCCCATGCACAAAGAACAATAATATAATCTCAGCCTAAACTGTTATTAATATTGGTTTAAGGAAAACAATAAGAGAGAACAAAAGTCTCCATGAGCCTCTCCTGTATCCCCCTACCCACTCACTTCACATGTAACACACTGCAATCACTCTGCTTCATCCAAAGGCAGACTTGGAAGACATTTAAATGCAAGTACACAGACAGCACCATCATAACAGGTACAAACTACAGATCTATACAGTCTGATTTTATTTTTCAAACTTTGACTTTGCTCCAATTTAAGCACAGCTGACCCAGGATAGGGCTTAAAATGGTCCAGTTAACAATAACATGTAGATGGTATTATGAGCTTTCGTGGGTACAACCCACTAATTCAGATGAATGGAGCATTAAAAGTCCAGATCCAAGAATAAATAAGGGAAGGGGGGGAGGGGGCTTGGAGGAGAAAAAAATGAATTAGAGTGTTCAAGTTACAAGAAGCTGAAAAGAACAATTTACACCTTCTCTAAGGGTATGTCTACAGTACATGGCTCCGTCGACGGAGCCATGTAGATGAGCTTTGTAGACATAGCAAAATGAAGAGGCGATTTAAATAATCGCCGCTTCATTTACATCAAGATGGCTGCCGCGCTGTGCTGATCAGCTGTTTGTCGGCTCAGCGTGGTAGCTTGGCGGTCGACATCAAAAGCCTTTGTCGACCACCCCGTTATGCATCACGGGATGAGGTTTACCGGGGCGATCGACAAAGGCTTTTGATGTCAACCGCCAAGCGTCCAGACTACCGTGCTGAGCCAACAAACAGCTGATTGGCACAGCGCGGCAGCCATTTTGATGTAAATGAAGCAGCGATTATTTAAATCGCCACTTCATTTTGCTTTGTCTGCAAAGCTCATCTACATGGCTCCGTCGACGGAGCCATGTAGTGTAGACATACCCTCTATACCAGTCATCTTGTTTACACTGCCCAAGCAGTTCCTGATTTGAAATTATTCTTGGTCAAAAAAATATGGAGGATCCTCCGAAGACTTCTGGTGTGAAAAGTCGACAATTTATCAAGGTCGTACTCTGTCATCTGCCAGCATTCTGATCCATACAATAGTGTTGATAAAACACAACTATGATAAAACTTCAGTTTGGTATGGATGCTGTACCGTGATGACTTCTATACAGCATTCAGACTCATGAAGACATTTCTGGCTTTACCGAATCTGCTCTGGATATCACTTCTGATGCCTCCATCTTGCCTGATACTACCCAAGTATGTAAAGCTGTCTGTGATAGGTAGGTCGTGGCTACCATCATTATGAAAAGACACTGGAGATGGATAGGGCACGTGCTCAAGAAAGATGGAAGCTCCATCACAAAGATTGCTGTGCACTGGACCCCTGAAGGGAAGCAGAAACGAGGACGACCCAAGACAACATGGCGCTGGACTGTTGAAGTAGAAATGAAGAGCATGAATTACACTTGGGGCACTATTGAGAGGCTGGCCAGAGACAGACAGAAGTGGAGGACCTTTGTTGCTGCCCTATATGGCAGTGGGTATAAAGGACGATGATGATGATGTTGATAAGTACTGGTCCTTAGTTGGTTAAGTCAGGGGTTCTCAAACTTTGTGATACCACGACCCCCTAAAATGCTAAATGAATGTGTGTGACCCCCCCACACCCTCACTGCCCTGGGTCGCTTCCTCCACACTTCTCACCAGACTCCTTGCCCTCCTGGGGTTACTTCAAGGTGTTTGCGGTCCTCAACGCCCTTCCCCCCTGCAGGCTCCTTCCCGCCCTCTTTCTCTTTCTCCTCTGTGCCTCTTTTCCACTCCGTGTCCCTTTGGTTCCTTCTCTCTCTCCTCTCCTCTGTCCTCCACTCCTCTCCCGTGTCTCCTCTGCCTCCTCCTCTGACCCCCATGTGCCCTTATTTACCTCCGGGTCCTCTTCTCCGACCCAATCCCCCAGCCCACTGCCTGAGGGACCCCGCCCTCTCCCAGCTGGGGAAGCGTTCGGTCGCCCGGCAACCATGCCCCAGCCAGCCCCTCTCACGTCTGTGCCTGCGCCAGCACCAGCCTCGCTCTCCCGCCACCTTGCCTCCTGCTGCAGCTGAGCCGCGCTCCTGGAGTCCCACGGCCCCAGCCACGCTGCGCAGCTTGCCGGCGGCTGCCTTCCGCTGACCTGCTGCTCTTTGTGGCCCAGGAGAGAGGGGTCGCAAGTGAAAAACTGAATCCAGCTGCAACCCCCCTCTAAGTTGCTCGCAACCCTCTGGGGGTCACGACCCACAGTTTGAAAAACGCTGGGTTAAGTCATTAGGATGTGGAGTGTGCTTGAACATAGAAACCCCAACACTGAAGTATACCATAATCTGTGATCCTGGTAAAATAGCAACCTTTTCAGGTCACAACACAGAATGAATATTGGGAAAAATTTTTTAGCTGATTATTTATTCCTGAAGTTCCAACAGAGCTGGAGTTGATTTAACAAAAAGTAAAGCAAAAGTGTATAGAGACAAAGGAGCAGCTGTTTACTACTATTCTCTGGGCTGGGTCTCAGAAGGAGGATTAGTATCTTTTGTATAAGTCTGATAAATGTTTGTTCCTGGCTTCGACAACTAGCAGTAGGGGACAGGATGGTACCATTAGGAGAAACTTGTCTTTCACAAAAGTTACTGAATGTTTTTTTCCTTTTTTCCTAACTTGAAAATCCTCCTTCTGAAGTTAGAGAAAGTTCTTCTTTAATTTCTGAGCAAACTGACAGAGAAGTGTTGAGTGCTGGTAGCTTGTAAGCCCAGTGATGGTTTTTAAGCATCAGCTGGAGTAATGGGTGTTTTGCAGTGGGTGGTAGACATTGGGCAACCCTTTTCAGACGAGCGGTTATCAACTTTGTTTTCTAACCATCTATTTCAGTCTATACTTTTCAGGTACAAGGCAGACAAGACAAATCAATTTTCTCATGGTTCGTGGGTCCTGCCAGCGGCGCATCTGTTCTCGCCCTTCTAAACATTTTCCTTTAGGAGTGCTATCTGTACCATTACAAAACATTTTAAATATTATTGCTCAATTACTTGAAGCAAACTTTTATGCATATATAATTAATCCTACAGAAGCACCAACAGGGAGGAGGAAATGAGAATCTAATATTAAGGTCAAATCCTGGGGATTGTCCCTGGTGCACCAGCAGCAAGACAAGATGCAATGGTTGTGGTTTAATTAGGCTGCAACATTATTAACTTAATTCATCTGGGAACTATCCAGCAATAACTTGTACAGTGCAGGTCATGATTCCTTCCTTAATCATTTCCACCTGGTGGAGGTCTGCTGTCAGCCCCCCTCCACATCCCTTCACATCTGATTCTACTGCATTGTTGGGACTCCATGGCCCTCCTTTGATGTGAAGATGGAGGGAGCTAAGGAAGGTTTATCTCCTCACTAAACCAAACATTAGGAACCACAACCCCATTCCCCATATTCATCAATGGATGCCCTCCCTGCCCCAAATCTTCTTGCAACTCTGCTTTTATCAGGGAATAGGACCCCCCTGTGGAAAGAGTATTTGTGCTGGAAACCTGCCACCTGCTGAAACTATAATAATTTACACCTAGACTCTTGACCCACTCATGTGGTATCCTGACCAAGGGAAAACACCTACTCCAGTTCATCCAATCTGGCAAAAGGAAAAAATTCCTTTGCCCACCCAGTTATATACTGTTCTTAGAGATGGGCAGGTGTAAGCAGTTACTCTGGACATGAAAGGAAGCTGTGACTGGAGGGATATGGTATATGCACCCTCCCCTATTTGCATAAGGACCAGTGAGCCCCACCACTGTGCTTATCAGCTCTGGTGATTCCTTACATCCACTAGCCACCCTCTCCCCCCCCCTCCATTTCTAAGGTAGGGGGACCCTTAAAGTAGCCACTATCTTTTTTCCCAGCTAGTCCAGATTAGGGATGTAAGTGACTAATCAACTATCCAATAAGCCGAAGCTTATGGGATAGTCGACACACTAGTTGACTAGTTGTTCCCCCCGCCCTTGCTGCCTCTGTCAGAAAGAGGCAGCAATGTGGGGGAAGAGGTATGGGTACTGGGGGGAGCTGGCTTAAAATCCGGTTTCCCTCAGCTCCAGCTCCATGAAAGGGGGCAGGGGCAGGGGCACAGCAGCGGTGTTCCAACTTTGAAATGTACAAGAGTCCCTGCTGGGGCTCTTGTACATTTCAAAGCGGAAGCACCTGCATGGAGCCTGGGGTCAGCAGGGAACTCCTCATTGGCCCCGGGCTCCACGCAGTGTTTCAATCTCCAGCAGGGACTCTTGTACATTTCAAAGGCGCAACACCATGCTAGTCCTTATCGACTAACTGAATAGTTGATGGAAATTCCATCGACTATTCAATTAGTTAATTAAGTTAAATTTAACATCCCTAGTCCAGACAAAGTCCCCCACCCTTGTGAGATCAGACACTGAAGAAGAAACAGTGGGCACCAAGACCACGGATATTTCCCAGGAGACAGCAGGAAGAACAGACACTGAACCTCTTTCAAGTAACAGAACCAGGGGAGTGAGCCACACATACTAATGCTGCAACACAACCATGCACCAAAGATGCAAAGAAGGAAAAGAAACAATGAATTCTTCTTGAGGCTCTTGCCCGCTTATTATTGAATGAAACAACAAGGTAGCCAGCCACGAGACAGGTTCCATAAACTTATGAAGAGGAAATGCAAATAAAGTAATAGATGGCACGTTAGTTCCTGTTACGTGCTGCTCTGCAACAAAAGAGGATGGAGAGTTGCCCCTAACTCTTGTATAGGAAAATTCCTTGGTGGCATGAAGCCAGCACAGCCTTAGGGGACTGTTCTAGCCAATGTGAGTTACAGCAGACCTGTGCAGATGTGTCCACACTGCAATGCAGGCCCAGGATTAGCAGAACTTCAGTTAGCAAAGCATGGATTTGTTAATCTAGGGTTTGAGCATCTACCTTCATTTGTAACCCTAGGTTAGGAATTTCTGAAACTTGTGTTCCACGCTGGGGTTCCAGCATCCATATGTGGGCCCAAATCCAACTATCCACATCCCAGACTTCCTTGTTCTCTCAAAACATGGCCTTTGTTCATGCAGTGTATTAAACTTAGCAGTCCACCAAAACTGAGTGTCCAGAGGATAAAGTCTGCCCATGGAATTGAGGAATACAAGAGCACCAGTCCAGTGGGGCTGCATCTACACTGCAAAACAACAGGACCTGAATCATGGGTCCCATCTTGACTCAAGCTCTGATCCTCCATTCTGAGGGGGTCTTGGGGCTCTGATGTTAAGCCCTGTGGTATAGCACGATGTGTTGTAGATGGAAGCAAAGGGGTTAGGGTTAGCTTGATCCTAAGTCTGAACTCTGGGCTTATATTGCAGTGTATTTACGGACTTGTGCGCTGGGAATCAATTCCTAACCTGGAGTTACAAGTGAGTGTAGATCCTCAAGCTGTAGGCTAACAAACCCAGCATCTGCTCACTTGAGTTCTACCAACCCTGGACTTGTGTTGCAGTACAGATGTGCTGTCAGTGTTCTAACATGTGCTGGGGGTTGCTTCAGCCTCTGACTGCCCCCAGGATTGGTAAATAGGAAATATCTTCCTGGATCAGACCTGTGGTCCATCCAGTCCAATAGCCATTCACCAAAAGTACCACATGCTTCAGAGCAGATGCAAGAAATCCTACAGAAGAAAGTTGTGGGATAACCTATCTCTAAGGGAAGTTTCCACCCAATCTCCAATAGAGACTGACTGATGCCCTGAAGCACCCTTTCCAAATCTTTTAAAATATATATTAAGTTCTATTTTATATTTCTATATAGCCTTATTATTGATATAAACATTTAATCCTTTTTCATATCCAGCTCAGATCTTAAGTTCCATGGTACCCTGTAGCAATGAGTTCATAAGCTATTTGCGTATTATGTTCAAACTGTTTCTTTTTATCAATTTACAATTTTTGCCACCTACTAACTTCACTGAATGTCCTCCTTCCCGGGTTATGAACAATGAGATCAGAGGCTCTTAATCTACCTTCTGTTCCATTATTTCTCCACTGACTTACCTCTAGTAGTAATCATTAACACTTGTGCAAAGAGAGTACAAAGAGTGTAGAATGATACTACTCGTATAAGCGAGTGGAAAACATTGATTTGATGGTGTTTTATGCCAATATCTGTGTAAAGGCAGTAAATCAAGCCCAGTATAATTTGACCTGGAAATAAATCATAGGACAATATCATTTCTTGCCATATTAGTGCTCCGTCCTGACTACATATCTGCTACTTACTGCAAACAACCTATGAAGTTATGTTTCCCTTCCACTTGTAAAATCTGTTATAGAGTATGGCTGGCACAGAACTGCTGCCATGCTCCACCCCAGAAATGGCTACATCGGTTAGCGCCTGGGGATTTTAAGGCTATTAGTAACAGACATTTTGATGTTAGATCATTAATAATGCATTAGCACAAGTTTTAACTACTACTTCACAATCTGTGTTCTCCCATAGACTTGAAACACGTGGGCTGACTGCAATGATGGCAAGTGGAATCTGGACACAAAGCATACAGGAGATTTGTGTGAACTCATTTTTCTGAAATGGAGATGCAGGCCCCTTGTGTGGAACCTAGCAATTTGAAACCCTGTCACAGTTATAAAGTCATCACAGCCTCAAAATACAGTCAAGTCTGTTTTTTAGTTCAGCTTGTCTGGTCACAAAAAATATTCAATTTGCAGATAGGATAGGTATATCTTAAAAAAAAAAAAAAAAAAGAATCTGGGTACCACCAAGCTCTTTTATGGCAGCCAAATCTCATGCAGTTTATGTGCTATGCAAAATTTCCTGCTTCCAGTTTCAGGTCAATTATTCTTCAGCTAAGCACTGATTAGCACAATACATGGAGGAGAATGGTTATATTCATTCTTTAGGAGTTTAGAGGAAAGAAAGACTAGTATAATGTCTCCTCCTACTTGAAGCTGGAATTATACAAGGTTTCTTCCAACTGCATCACTTGGTACACAGGGACTACAGTAATGGAGCAAAATGAAAAATGTAAGTAAACACAGATACCTCACTTCATCTACTTGCCCCAAGGATGAATTGAACCCTATCAGAGTACTCATACTGGCAGGGACTCTATAATTTGATCCTACTTGATAGATGTCTCAGTATAAACTTAGCCAAATATTCAGCAGAAGATATCGTTTTGTTCCAGTTCCTTTCTCCTGACAGTCTATTGGGTGCTATCTGCAGTCATGGACCCTTTCAAAGCTGGCTGAATTAAACGTTATAAATAATGTATCCAACAAATTTAGTCCATTATCTGTCTGTGATTCATTTGACAGCTGACCCTGGTGTCTGAGGATACATTTATTATTCTTGAGTGTTTTCTGACTAGTTTGGACAATCTATTTCAGCCCATGTGTTGTTCAAAACTGTTCCTTTCAATTATGCACTGTTTGTGGTATTAGTCACATAAGTCACATGGTATTGTTTCCACTCTGATTGGTTATGTAGAATGTTTTAAATGGTACACTAACGAATACTCTTGTTTGCATGTGAATATTGGGATTCATACAAAGATCAGCCATTCCTTGAATATGGATGGAAGCAAAACCCAAACCCAAAAATATCAAAGCAAGTTCAAGCTTTTGGTCTTTATTTGCCAGGCATTAAATAACCTGCACCCAGCATACCAAAGATCACTAAAGGTAAATAACTCCACTCCTCAGGCACAACAGCACTTTCTACCATTAGGGCAAAGCTTGTCTGCACAGGAGATGGGGCTTACTCGGAAGTCACTCTCAGGCCAAGTCTACTTTAGACCTGGAAGTAGGGATGTCAACAAGCAGTCAATTAAGCGATAAGCCTAGGCTTACTGATTAATCTAGTCGACTACTTGCATTCCCCCTCCCTTGCTGCTTCTGTATCAGAGGCAGCGGGGGAGAGGAAGCAGGAACCTATGGTAGGGGAGCCATCTTAAAAGTTGGTTCCCCCCAGCACTGGCTCCGCAGTGCCGCCTCTATGGGGGCAGGGGGTAGAGGAAGGTCCTAGCTTGCTACAGGCAGCCCTGGGGAAGCTGGTACTGGATGCCCATCTGCCACAGGGGCGTGGGGAGTGTGGGGGGACTCAAACCCACAATTGCTGCACTGTGCTGAGCGCTGCATGACTTCGTCTTCCACTGGCTTATAGATATCTAAGAACACTCAGCAATTTTCAGATTTCACTCTTACTATAGCATTTATATAGGTCTCCTCAATGGCATTCTGTATTAATAAGGGACAGTGTTTCTGTAACTCACATGATCTTCATTTCTCCACCGTTCAAGCCTCCTCTGTCAGCCACAGGGATTCAAAGACCCTGACCAGTTATAAAATGACAAATGAAAGCAGTGCAGAGAGATCCTGCACGGAGAATTCTCAGGCTGCATTATGCACCTGGCTACATTCAACACATTACTGAATAGCATCTGCAAGTGTGGCAAAAGCCCCAAAAGGGCTTTGAATCAACACCAGCTGCCCAGAGGTAGGTGGAAGTGTGAGAAGCCTGGAGTCAAAGGATTGTAAACATGTCAATAGAGTGTGTGGCTGGCATGGTTCCAAATCTGGGGTGTTGAATTGGCTCTGTAGCCCGCTCTGCCACTGCTAGGGCTAAAGGGATGTACCATTATTAATCCATCTCTGAGATGGATTATCGTCTACAAATCAAACAATACCTTTCACAGCTGCACAAAACCCACTTCTGGCTGTACTACAGCAGCCAGCCACTGTGGTGGGGGTTGAGTTATTAAATAAAATCTTCTCAAGGCCTTTTCTTTGAAAGGCATACATGATATGGGCCAGAACTAATCTCC
This sequence comes from Pelochelys cantorii, assembly GCA_032595735.1. Lineage (NCBI taxonomy): Eukaryota > Metazoa > Chordata > Testudines > Trionychidae > Pelochelys > Pelochelys cantorii. Next base: position 39,532,210 of record CM064329.1, on the reverse strand, counting down.
CCAACCAACAAGTATAGCAAGAATAGATCAGCCAGGTACAGAATCTATAGAACATTTGACAAGGACGGAATCCTTGGAGAGATGTGAAATCTTTGAACAGAGACTGTTTTTACCCCCTTCTCCATTTAATATTAACACTCAGCACAAGTGTGGGACAGCAACAAGTGGGTCACCCAACACATTGGCAGAGTAAATAAATATCATTTTTACATGTTGTGATACAGTCAAAGTCAGTGCATTTGAATTCAACTCAAATCTGTTTCTGTTTTACTAGTGCTCAGCAGCCTGCAAACACATTGGGCTTTTTTTTTTTTTGCTTGGGCTTAAAAGTAAATACAAAATGAAGCAGTATACAATTTTACAATTTTTACTCTTTCACACTTTGAACTGCTCTATCAAACCAAAGAAAAAAGGCCTCCAAAGTGGAAAGGGTGACCTATTTCACTTATGTGGAGCCAGCAGAATTACATTTACTTCAGCTTTAAATGTACTGGCCATTTGAAAAATGTAACCGGTTTCTCTCCCTTCTATTAATAGAGACCATTAATAAGTAACATTTGCAGGTTCTTTGCAGCCATCACAATCTCTGCAATCTGCAAACCTCAATATTCGTGGACAGGCTGAACTATACAAGACCTCACAAAAAAATACCTGGGTCAGATCCTCATCCAGTCCAAACTGGAATAGCTGCACTGACTGTAATGAATCTACACTGATCTACATCAGCTTAGGACCTAGCAATTAGTTTTAAAATGGCTTTACTTTTATAAGAAGCACTTAGGGTATGTCTATACTTGCCCCCTAGTTCAAACTAGGGTGGCTAATGTAGGCATTCGAACTTGCAAATGAAGCCCAGGATTTAAATATCCCGGGCTTCATTTGCATGTTGCCAGGTGGGCGCCATTTTTAAATCCCCTTAGTTCGAACTGACTGCCCGCTACACGCGGCAGTCAGAAGTTAATCCGAACTAAGTCCTTAGTTCGGATTAACTGTTACACCTCATTGCAGGAGGAGTAACAGTTAATCCGAACTAAGCCCTTAGTTCGCATTAACTTCTGACTGCCACGTGTAGCCGCCAGTCAGTTCGAACTAAGGGGATTTAAAAATGGTGCCCGCCCGGGAACATGTAAATGAAGCCCGGGATATTTAAATCCCAGGCTTCATTTGCAAGTTCGAATGCCTACATTAGCCACCCTAGTTCGAACTAGGGGGCTAGTGTAGACATACCCTTATAGAGCACCTTCCAATACAAGGATCTTAGTCTATTTTAAATAGCTACTTGAGACTCACAACACACACGTAAAGTGAGAAAATATTAACCTCATTTTACAGATGAGACAAAGAGAAATTCTATGTAATTGGCAGACTAGAGAATAGAACCAAGGTGATCTGATTCTTAACCTTCTATCTTCTCGTAAGTCCATCTTTCCTCCTACTTTAGAATATATTAGAACTGGGTTTCAAGCATACAGGGCCACATTCTCAGCTGATATAAATCAACAAGCTACTTTAAAATCGATGGTGTTATTTTCATTTACATAATCTGGTCCAGAGTTTTTATTTGCATGACTAACCATTATATGTATCAGAAATAAGCAAAGAACAAATACATTCTGTGGTATAGAAAACACCAGAAACTTTGGTTACCCCTGAGGCTTGCAAAAAGCAAATAATGTAATGCAGCACGAACAAATAATGTAATGCAGCACGTTATTTAAGTTGATTATTTTTAACCTGTTCTCCCACACAAAAGCAGGGAAGTTAAGTTCATTGGAATAATTTCGGGGGGGGGAGGGTACCTGATGCCCTAATAGCAATGTTGTCCCTGGCTGACTGATTTTTAAAGGAGTCATACAGAGTGATGACAACACTTATCCCTGGTTAACAGCTTTATGTCTGACAGGCAAAGAGAATGAGAGGGGTACCTCACACTGAAGACTGTCCTCCTTAACGCTGAATAAAATAGTGATCTGGAAAAGGCTCCTGCCCTAGCAATGGAGAACAAGAAAGCCACCTCCCTATCCATCAGAAGTTCTTACTTGTAAACAGAAACTGACCACTGTCCCGCTCCATGTTGGAGATTATGAAACTTCACCCTGTCAGGACGTCAGGACCGCCCCTCCCCCACTTCCTGTGATGAGGTGATATTATTCCCATAAACCAGCAGTTCCCAACCTTTTCCAGATGGGGACCCATTTTGACAATTCAGGAAGACTTGGTGATCCAAGGCAATTCAAAAACAGAGAGAGGAGGCCAGAGCCACCTGGAGAGACACTTGGCGACCCTTTTGAAATGTAATGGTGACCCATATTTGGGTCCTGACCTATAGGTTGGGAAACCCTGCCATAAGCCTAACTCCCCTGCTCTATTTTCTTAAGTACTAAAAGAGTGTCAGGAGGCAGGGCACAAGCCACTTGGAAGGAAGCTCCCTCTTCTAAAGTGCATTAATATAGTCAATTCCCACATTCACAATCTTCATTCCAAATCCATCAACAACCTACAAACATTATTTGGAGTAAATGCTAGACAATGAAATTGCTGCAGTTTTCACCGTATGCAAAGGAATTAACAATCTGCTATGTAAAAGAAATCAAAGTCACAGAGGCACAGCAACCATGTACTGAGATGTGAATAAGCATATTATCCCTTTGGTATAAACAGGAGAGAATAGGCATTAAACTATAAAATATTTACTTTATTAGCATTCCATTTAAGTAGCTAGTTGCCTGCTACTATGTTCTCTGTGCTTTCACAGCACTGGGAGGTGCTAGTTAAACTCTCAAGTAAATTACCTGCTTCTTTGGTCTAGACACAGATGGAACATACTTTAGCTCTGTATCCAGATGAACTACTTGTTTATGCATCTGATAAAATCTAGATATATCTGACAGTGACTTCAAAATTTAACTTCTAGATCAGGAAAAGTCTACATACAAACTGAAAACAAAGACAACTTTAAAGCCTGAATAGTCTGCCTAAATATGCAGAGAGCATGGGTAAAACTCTTTCCTTGGATCAACATCTAAATCTTTATCCCAATATTCTACTTTCCCTACAGGCATGAAACTGTCAGTAAGCAATACAAGATTTAAAGGGAACTACACAAGTGTACTGCTCAATCACATAAATTAGGATGCTTGTAATGTTCATAAACTCTTCAATCAGGAAAAGCTGAAAACCACATCAACAATGCAAGTGTGAAAGTATGATTGTGTGTTTAGCCACTAACTTGGAAAGGGATTAAAAAGAAAAAAAAGAAAATTTATCTCCACAAGCATGTGACTGCTTTACCAGATTCCAGCAGCACAAGCTCATCGCTGCAATGAGATGCCCCATATAAATCACTTGGGCTGTAAATCAAACAACTATGCATTTTAATCTAAGTACCCATATAGTTAGCCAGAGAGGATAAATAAGAAGTTACTTAAAATATTCATGTCCACAAGCAGCCAGTGTATAATGATCAGAACACTTTTGGGGAGCTCTGGATGGGCTGGAAGAACTGCTCTTGGAAGAAAGTTAGACTCCACCTACTACTGAAACTTATTCCTTGGTCAGTCACCAGATTGCTCCTCCAGTAGAAAACTGGCTAGGATGTCTCCCCATATTGTTCTATGAGGGAAAGGGCTCCACCTCCATGGAGCAGACCAAGGGCATGTCTACACTGCAATACTATTTCAAAATCACTAGCGCTATTCTGAAATAACTTAGTCCACATCTACACAGCAGGCAGTTATTTTAAAAGAGTGCCAAAATACGGGCAAGCTAGAGGACTTCTTACTCTGACTCCTGTCACCCTCATTGTAGGAGGAGTAAGGGAAGTCGGAAGAAGAGTGTTCTATTGCAAAATAAGTGCTGCGTCCACACTCCCAATTTCGAAATAAGCTATGCGGTTGAGGTAGATCAATTTGCGCAGCTTATTCCGAGTTGAGCCCTGCCGTGTAGACGCGCCCCCATGTGTGCCGCTCAGAGAGCTTGCAGACCCCCTGGTTATGGGAAACCAAGGGCCACCTGAGTGAGGACTCCTGCCCTCACAGCAGCTCTGTCCCGCACCGCGTCCCCAGGCAGGCTCCCTGCGCCCTGCCTCGCTCTTCACCAGCCAACCGGCTCCGGGCCAGAGCGCACAGGCCCTGGCTGCAAGGCGCGCCTGCCGTCGGGCGGTGTGGAAGGAGACTGGCGCCAGAGAAGAAACGTGGGTTGGGGGAAACGGGGTTGGCGGGCCGGGGTCTAACCGCGCTGCCCAGGGGCGGGAGAAACAGCCACTGCCCTCAGAGCGCTCAATGGGCGTGGCGTGAAACGTGCCCTGAGCTAAGCCTGCCCTGGGCGGGCTTCCACTAGAGATGGCTGCGGTGAAACATCCCTGCCAGCGAAGCCCAGTGGCCGGGGCCTTCCCCGCCCAGGGGTGCCCCCGGTTAAATGGTCCCGCACGCCCCCTACCGCCACGTCCGCTCCTCCCTCAGCCCCCCCGCGGGGCCCGCCCCACACCTGGACTCCTGCGGCTGCGGGCAGGGGGCGAAGGGGCCGGGCTTCCTTGCAGCCGCTGGCTCCGCCGTGACCTCGGCGAGCAGCCCCTTACCCGGGCGCAGCGGCCCCCGGCGGCCAAGGGATTGCAACTGCAGCTTCCTCGCTGCCCGAGCGCTCCGTGGGGCCGCCTCTGTCAGCCAAGTACTCGGCAGTAGCCTGGTCTGCCTTCCTGCCCCCGCTGCTCCCCGTGAAACGGCCCCTCAGGCTGGACAAGCCCCCCTTTGCCTTCCTCTTGCCAAGCGCGTCTTCGCTTTGCCCTCCTCAACACGCGGGACACCCCCCCCATACACTTTTGCGTTTTGCCCCTGCCCCAAACTTGGGAGTGGGGGTGGAATCCCATAGCCCTTCTCCGTGCCCCAAAGCGGGGGGAGGTTTAGCTCTAAGGATCTCATCCAGCTTTGCCTTTACTTCCACTTCTCCCAGCTCTTTCTCTTCCAGCTTTCGGAATCCGATTCCGAATAACTTAAAAGATTATTGAATGTAGCAGAATTTAGCTGGTAGACATTTAGGGCATATATGAACTAAGACTCCACCTAGTGTTGCGACTGGGACTTTAAACAAATCAATGCTCTACTTTAGGACATATTGAATCCTCCTGGCAGAGAAGACAAAGGGTTGGAAAGCAAGTGAAATTTGCTAACTCAAACAACTATGGGGAAACCCAGAATAGCTCATCTGTATCAGTGAAGGACCCAATGCCTGTCAGAACTTTTCATTGTCTGGGATGCATTGATTCAACATTTCTAAAATCACTTTTTATTATTACTTTTTTAAAATTTTAATGAAAAGCAAAGCTTAGATAAAAAGATTTGTAGTTTACAGTTTTTATTTTGCAGACTGAACTAAGCTCCAAAACTGCCCTGCATACATTCTGAGCCACATTTCCTTTTGTAGGATTATGAGAGTGTGAAAGGCGGGGCCAGAATTTGACCAGTACATAATGAGGTTTTTTGAATATTTCATATGGTCTGTGGGTTTGCAAAACTAAATTAATTAACTTCTTCCCTTGTATTTTAACCTTACAGATTTTAAGGGGATTCTGTTAGACAAGCAAAATGTATTTTCCAAGCTAAAGGGAAGTCTGCTATGTATTAGAACAAATCCTAACTAGCTAAGTTAGCGGCAGTGGATACATACTATAGGATGCTGTATTTATATCTTCATTATAATTTCTTCTTTCTTTTTCTAATCTCTGGTTTTTACTCTTCATGCATATTAGTTGATATACGTGGAAATAATGGGCTGAACAAAAAGAAGAACTGATTAAAAACTTGTGACTGTAAACTCTAGCTAATGATTTTGGAAAATAATTCAACTAACCTCTAATTTGAGGAGCAGGGAAACCACTAAATGAATACATAATTTCATGTATAAACATCCCCTCCTCTACCAATACAATATTTACAAAAAAGAAAGAAATACTGCAAAACAGATCTATTTTTAGATTTTGCAATAACCACAGTAAGGATTCAACAGTGCTACACAAAAAATGATCATAATTGTAATGTATCAAAATATCATGCCAATGCAAAAATAGCTATTCATTCATTAATACATATTTTGCTCACATGAGAAAGGCCATTTCCTCTTATGGATTCCAATATAACTGCACACATAAAAAAGAAATATTTGTTTGAGTAAGTATCAAATGATGTGTTTTGTTATCTTTCATTAATCAAGGAGCAAATATTATACATGGTTTGTCATACTACAATATGTATGTGTTATTCGATCACTTACATTTTATGTTTTATTTTATAACACAAAGAACCAAGCATTTAAACTGTGGTTCAGGAAAGAACTTGCTTAACTTGACTCCAACACAATTTAAGCATGTACTTAAGTTTTTTTTCCTTAGTAAGATTGGTTCCCTGAATTTGAACCTTAATTGCTTTCAGTTCACTGATGTGAATAAATTAGAAAATAATTTTTAAACTAAGGGTCAACTTATGCTCTTGGTTATAGATATAAGACTCCCAATAATATCAGTGGGTTTTCTTTGTACCTGCATTTTAGGGCATACTTTGGATCTCAGTATTTACCCAACATCTCATTTAGGGCCAACTGAAATGCATTTTAAATTCTGCTATCTTTTATAGAATTATATTTATTACATTAGCCTGGAGGATACTTATAAACAAAATCTTGTCATGAATACTGTACAAATTGTCAGATGTGTATATAGTCTTGAAATGAGAAGTGGGGAAAATGTTGGAAGGAGGAATATATGAATAAAAGAGAATGTATCCCTTTCTCAAATCCAAAGTCATATTCCTCCTCATCCTTTATAGATAATATATTTCCTGATTTTAAGCTCAGAAGTTTTGCAAAAAGAAAACACTTCAGGAAATATTTTGCCTGACAGATTCACTAGTCCTTTAGGTAAACGAGATCGCATTACATTGTGGAAAATCTTTGTACTAAAATCATCCTCTTTCAGTAAATGTTTAAATCCAAACAAATTAAAAACAGTGGGCCTGACTTTGCTTTCAATTACACTAGAATAACTCTATGAACTTTAATGAGGTTATGCTGGTGTATGAGAAGAGTCAGGATTTAGCTCAGTATCCACTTGCTTCTGTCTGCCCTGTGGAACACTGTAGGCATGGCGTTTAGCATTTTTCTGTAGAAAACATTTTCTCTGTAAGTGCCTTTATAATGAGATTTTTATGTTAGGAATCCAAATGACTTTACAAGTACTTCTTATTTGTTCCCCTTTGATTGATTTTACTGGTATATCCTCTATATTTTAACCACAATCTAAACTAATGAAATAAAATAATGAAAACATGACATTTCTAACCTATTGATTTATGTCTCTTTAAATCACACTAAATAACACAATCAGAAGAGCTATAATCTCTAGGCAAGGCTTTTTCATACTCAGGCCTGATACAGCTTTCCTATCCTAAAAATTACTCAGCCAGAATGCACTAAAAATGTCTTATATAGAAGCAATGAGACTATTCTTCATTTACTGAGGTGCAAGTCTGTTTTTCAAAATTAGTTTATACCAACCAAGATGGTGAGCAGGTTTCAATTCTGCCATCAGTGTAAGTGTGGCAGAATCAAAACCCCATTGTTTTCATGGCGGAAACATGCAAAAAAATTTGCTTTAAAAATGAATTTAATACTTATGAAAGTGATTATTGAAACCAGAATCTAGGATGGATTGGCTATCACTGGTTAAACTTCTTGACACACAGCTTTGCCAAAGCACCTTCCCTTTCTTCCACTCCTGGAGGCTTTTTAAGTAGAGACTGATATTTAAGCAATTTTATGAAATTATGTAACCACATTCATTTTTATTTGAAATCTTTTAAAGATGTTGACCCAGTTCTCCAGAGATGAAAAGCTAATACACTATCCCACTGCAGCACCTAGACACCTGAAACAATTTCATGTGCCTGTGTTTTAATTATACTCCTAATCAGAGATGTTTACAAGAAGTATTTGGATTGGAATATGGTTTAGGCACATGGTTCAAAACCCTGGTTCTTTTGTCAGTGACAAAAATCCCACTGATTTCAGTGAAGCCAGGATTTCACCCACAGTATAGTTCAAGATTTGGGTTCAAGGTTAGGGTTTGGATACAATGACTTGTATCCTCTTGTCACTTTGTCAGAATCTGTTAGATTTCCACCACCTGAGGAAGAAATAAAAATGTAAGTAATTTTGCAGGATTCTGATAAAATCAAAACTAGAAAATAGGCTCCTAACCATGGACACCATTGCGGGAGGGGGGGACTAGAGGACAGCAGCCCCCCCCGGCTCGATTTCCTACTGTAGCAGGATACTATCTCCTGCCTCCCCTCTCTAGCTGGGAATGAGAGGAACACAGGGGCTGTGTCTACACTGGCGCGATCTTGTGCAAAAGCGGCCGCTCTTGTGCAAAAACTTGCTGCCTGTCTACACTGGCCACATGTTCTTGCACAAGTAAACTGATGTTCTAATGTATGAAATCAGGGCTTCTTGCGCCGGAACTCTGACACTCCCGCTCAGGAATAAGCCCTTTTGCGCAACTGTTCTTGTGCAAGAGGCCAGTGTAGACAGGCAACATGAATTTCTTGCGCAAGAAAGCCCTATGGTTAAAATGGCCATCAGAGCTTTCTTGCGCAAGAGAGCGTCTACACTGGCATGGATGCTCTTGTGCAAAAGCACATCTCTTGCGGAAAAGCACATGCCAGTGTAGACACTCTCTTCTGGAAGAGTTTTTGCAGAAGAACTCTTCTGCAAAAGAGTTTTTGCATGAGAACGCGCCAGTGTAGACGTAGCCAGGTAGTTTTATTTACTCCTCTCCAGTGTTCCCTGTAAGCTGCATGGCTGCACAGCTGTTTTCTGAGTCCCACTCAGAGATTCAGAGCTCCTGCCCGAGCAGAGAGCTCAGCAGACCGGCAGGGCATGGGGCATATGACTAAGCAGCAGCTAAACAAGCTAGCTGCATGCTTGAATTGAGTTCCCAAGGCTAGAGCAGGTAAGCAGGGGGAGAGATAATGAGGGAGTCATGAGCTGGTGGAGTCAGAGGGGAATTGAGTTGAGTTTAGTTGAACTGAGTTGAATTTGGAGAGTCCTGTCTGTGTGACGAGAGAGAGGCAGAAACCCAGCATTCTCAACCCTCGAGGCTGGGAAGGGGAGGTAAGGAGCTGACTGCATGGGATTGGTGGGGGAAAGTTTACATAGGTGTTAATGGCTTCAGGTAATAAAGAAAAAGAATCTTTTAACAGAATTTTTTGGAGTGTTGTAGATATCTAAAACTCTGATCTTAAAGATTCTTCTAAATTCTGTGTTACTAATTAATACATGGTAAATTGTATTGCATTAAGACCAGATCTTTGCTATTTGGTAGAGTTCTGTCTCTTACGAGTCAGAAGTAGCAAGCTAGTTTTGTGATGCTAGTTTTGTAGGATGAAGCCTTATTGCAAGCTCTTAGAAATGTGCATCTGTCTACAAACCCTGAAGCCATGTGTCATGGGAGGTTGGTGGAGCGGGAGCTGGGAGAGGCATGCCCCCAGCCCCCACCTACAGCACTGTCCCCTCTGCTGAGAACCTGCCCCCACCACAAGGAGGGGAGGAGGAGGAGCAGCAGCGCCCCCCATCACAGGGAGGGGAAGAGTGCGTGCACGTGCCCCAGCATCTCCAGAGCAGCGGCAAGGGAGGCAGCGGTGGCCTGAGCCAGCCCAAGCCTTTCTAGCCAGGGAGCAGCAAGGAGGGAGGAGGTCACATGGCTCCAGCCTCCCTGCCCCCAGAAGCAGCGGAAAAGAAGGTGGCAGCGTGGCCTGAGCTGCCCCAGAGCATGGGGAGGGCAGGCACTGGGGGCAGCAACACTTCGCCCCCAGAACGTTTACAGCAGGTGTTCTGGGGGCGGAGTGTATTAGGGCCAGGCTGGCAGTTTGGGAAGGCACAGCCTTTGCCAGCCTAAGCCACCGGACTCCCATGCCAAGTGTTAACCTGACGCCCATGCCATGTGTTTATTTGTTCCGAGGCTTCTACTCTTTCAGTTGGTGAGAGCACACAAGGTGAAAGTTTCAAACCAGGAGAACTTTTATCTGTTGTATCTGTTTTATCTTTTATCTGTTTTTATAGCATGGATCCTAAAAATTCCCCAGAGAAACTGTATAAGCCTTAATGAATGCCTCGTACCCTCCTTTCTAGTGTCCGTAAATATTGTATTAGTCATGCTCTCCTTGCAAATATTATTTCTAGTGGAATCATAGATCTGTTTAGCATCTTAAAGCTGAGCTATGTATAGATGATATGCATTTTGGTGTGTTTACTAGCTTGAGCTGTAAGAAAGCATGATGATACATGTCCTCCAAGGGTATTGTTAATTTTCTTTTTTATTTGATTTCATATTAAATATTGTACACGGTGCTCCTTGTTAACTATTCCTTCTGTTAATATATTTTCATATATGTGGACTGTTTAAAATATACAGACTGTTTAAAAAATATATATATATGCTTTTTGTTTGTATTGGTGGTGCACATCCACACACTACCTCAATATTGGTGTTGCACATAACAAATTTCAACCAGCCCAAGGAGAGAAAATGTTAAGAGGAAACACTGCTCTTCTTCCCTCCTCCAATTTGCCCACTGAAGTGAAAGAAATGCAGGTTCATCAAGGCTCATCAAGCAGAACAAAAGGACAGTCTGGTGGGTGGATGGTGCAGGAGCAGGCTGAAGTTTCGGGGTCTTAAGATCCACAATAGGAGATGGATATTTATGTGACTTGGTAATTTTAGCCTGTGAATTTGAAGCTTCACAACATCTGGATATCAATAAGGCCAATGACAATTTTGCCAAGATGAGCCCATGGTGTTATCCATTGCTTTAGTTTATATCTGGAGTGTTGTTTGTTTTACTGTAATTTATTTACTTTTAAACATTCCTGGAAGATACTAGCTACCTCATTCCTCTCTTCACAATTTGGACCATAAGACATTTAAAAATAACAATAATTGCAAGGCTAAGCAGATTTTATTTATGTCTACTGAAGACAGTGTACAAACAACCAAACTTGTATTAAGGCTCTAAAACTGACACCTGAAGATTTGTGATGAGAACAAACAGCAAAATATTTCCAAATTTCAAAATAAAATATGGCTTTAATTGGTATTTGTTATATTTTTTTCTTTATATAACAATTAGGAACACTGTTCCTGTCAGTTAATTTCTAAGTAATCACCTGAAAAAAACCTAGGAATTTTCAGGTGCCTAAGTAACCTCTGGAATGGAATCATGGTTTAAGCCCCTCCCCCCCAAATCTGAAATAGCGCCGCTGCTCCTAAGTGAAAATAAAGATGAAGGGGCAAATGTGATCCCCCAGACTTTGATGAGATTTGCAGTTGAAGTTCCAGTTTTGGCCTAATTCTAATAAGAGTTTGTACCTTTGCATATGCTGTCCAAATATGAAGCTGGATCATAGTCACACTTTCATGGGCTTGAAGTGTGGAAAGAATAAGGCCACCTAGGGTACATCTACACAGCAACATTATTTCACAATAACTAGTGTAATTTTGAAATAACTTAGTCTGCATCTACACAGCAAGCAGTTACTTCGAAATAATGTCGAAATACTGTCAAGCTGGAGGACTTCTTACTCCAACTCCTGTAACCCTTATTGTACAAGGAATAAGGGAAGTTGGAGGACGAGTGCTCTATTTTGAAATAAGTGCTGCGTAGATGCTCCCAATTTTGAAATAAGCTACCTACCCTATGTAAACACAGATATCTTACATAGAAGCCTGAATGCTTACCAAAAATTATAAAAGTAAATCATTTGTACCATCATACCAGTTAGAATGCCACACACTTGGCTAAATTTTGCTCTCATAATTACTTGTGAATCTCCCCCCCCCCTTTTTTTTGGCAGAGAAACGCATATAACCCACGTACTGAACCCGGCTTTACCTAGTTTTGGAAATGTGGCTTTGGCATGGAAATGTGACAAGCGGCAATCCTGGAAAGAAAACACTAGTGTGATAGCAGAGGGTTAATAGATGCAGAAGGGTCCTGAATATTGGCCCTAAAACAGATGCTTTAACAGCAGAGATGATCTGGAGGGAAGAGAGAGAAGTCTAAAGAGGAACCTGAAAAAAAGAACCTTGAATACCTGGAAGAGAGCGTCAGAAAACCTAATCCTGGGAAACAGCCAACCAAATTGATTAAAAGTCTGAGTGATATATATTTGATTTTTATGAGAAGGTTTACAGTAATAGTATAGTTGCCTTTGTAACATCAGCTGAAGCTCTGCCCCAATATCTGTAATTAGAAAGGGGTTTTTTTATGCATGATGACGGACAATTTTTATAAGACTACTGAATTTTATTTTGCAACTATCTAAGCAAGAATACTCTTAAATCTTTATCACATATCCCTGATGAACTTTAATCTTTAGCTAACTTAGTACAAGAAAGACAATAACGTGTTGAAATAGAAGCAGAGTTATCTCAGTGAATGCTAGTAATATTGTCATCTGTTATATAGTACAAAAGTAGTAGAAATTACACTTGCTCAGACAGAAATACACAGCAAACTAACCCATATTTATCAAGCCTGACATATGATCATCACTGAAAAAGATCTAGACATCTACAGGAAGGGTGTATCTAAACAGCACTCTAAAACTCGAAATAAGATACGCAATTTGCGCTATGCAAATTGCGTATCTTATTTTGAATCTATTTTGAAATAGTTTATTTTCAAAATATTTTATACAGCGCCAAAGTTTGAAATAATGCACTATTTCGAGCCATCCCTTATCCCTTGTGCAAAGAGGTTTACCAGGATGGTGAAATAGCATGCCTGTTATTTCAAAAAATATTTTGAAATAATGGGCAGCTTGTGTAGACATGGGGCAGCTATTTCGGGATACCTTTGGTATCTCAAAATAGTCGTGCAGTGTAGTGTACCCTCAGTGTCTGCCTATGTAGTTACTGTGATCTGCATACCACAAATCTGTCTTAATCTCCACCTGTCTCACAGCTAGATCCTCTACTTGCAAAAGGCCAAAGCAGTAGTTTGTTGGCTTTAGCTGAAAGGAACAGTGTAAATCTACAATAAATGACTATACAACAGCAAGGAATATTAATACAGGTTGTTACCCAATATCCACAGAAGTCAATGGAAAGTCTAACATTGACTTCAGTGAATGTTGTAGCGGGCTCTTAATTAAGTTTCTGTCTTCTGGTAATAACAATTTCCCACTGTTTGCTGAGTAATTAATTCTCACTTTGGTGCATAAAGCGCTTGCTTCTGGTTAAGGGGTTTTGTGTGTGTAAGTTCAACATTAGCCACTTTTCCACCTAATAAAGATTTTCTTCCCAAAATAACGAGTCTTTTGTGCATTAAAAATGTGTCTGCAGAAACACAACAAGCAAATCTGATCGCATAGCTCATAGAGTATCACATTCAAAGAACTTCGGATGCCTGTGAAGATTATGGTGTGTAAAATGTTTTGCCAGCCACTTTTTTTTTCTACTGTTCATTTCCGCAAGGAACCAGTATAGAAGCTTCAGAACACAGTTTATTTTTGTATCATTCCTGATAAAAAATAGATTTTAGAACATTACAAATATAGGTATCTTTAGAAACAAGTTTAATTTTGATTCTTAATCAATTCAATGTAAATGACTTCACCTATATTTCTATGCTAAATCTATTTTTCTTACTGAGGATTGTTCTCCAAATTACATATATGTATTTTAGAATAGATCCCTGCAACTATTTCCTTCAAACACAAAAACACCACAGAGAGCCTTTGCAAGAACAGTTTTTGAAAATTCATTCTAATTATCCAGTCCCTCAACATTGTGGATTAATTCTGAAAGCCACAATATTTAATTATTTACTTAGATCTGGAGCACATATTACCATGCACTTTCAGAAAGCAGTTACTACACATGGATGCACAAGCAGGTAACTGATTTCCCCAGATCTGTGCATTGATACAAGAGGCCAGCCTGATGCCATCCAAATGCAGTGTTTCTGAAATGCATTTTATGTCACACACCAAATTAATTGTGCAGAAGAGGACACCAGTGGATTCCAATCAACTTGAAAGAAATAACGATAATTTGCTGATGACATTTTTCACCATTCTTCTGCAGTAATTTGTTTACTGACAGCCAAAGCAATTCCTCCCTTCTGGGAAAAAATAAAAGAGAAATTCAGTAAAACTTGCAATTAAATTAAAAGATTTTTTTGAATGGGTATATTAAATATGATAATGTGTTTAAAATTTATAGAGGCAGTTTCTTTGAGGTCTGATGTGAGTTATGAAATCTAATTTTGTTTTCATAGCTCTGTGATAAAATTTTATCAATGTTATAAAAAGGGTCCTTACTAAGAATGACCGGAAATCTGAACTACCTGGTCATGCAATAAAACCACATTCTTCTACTGCAAAGTGTCAGACAAGCAAGGTTTAGCTAAAAATTGATCGATAAGTCTTCCTTTTACACTTGAGTGCATTCACTTTTTCTTCATAGTATAATAGGTTTTTTAATGTTTTTTCCATTAACATCAGACTTTATTGTTAGCAAGAAAAAGGCAGACATAAAAAAAGAGAGACAGAAACAGTCAGGAAAAACTTTAGTGATCTTTAATGATATGGTGCTATAACTTAAAAATGGCTTTTGTTGTTCTTAAAAAAAAAGTAAGTGTCAACTTAAAAACCCTGGGCTTCTTCCTACAGTGCAAACTGGCAGTAAAAATCAGCTTGAGCTGCTATCTTGGGGTTTTCCTTATGTTGGGAAATCGCTTACTCCTGGTCTACACTAGGGGATACGTTCAAATTAAGATACGCAACTTCAGCTACATTAATTGCGTAGTGTAAGTTGAAGTATCTTATCTCAAATTTTGGCGCTGTCCACGCTGCAGGAAGTTGAAAGGAGCACACTCTCCCTTCAACTTCCCTTGCTCCTCGCAGAAGCAGGACTACCGGCATCGATGAGAGCGCTCTCTCAATTCAAATTAGCATGTCTTCACTAGACCCACTAATTCAAGTTCCAGAAGATCAACTGCAGCTGCTTTGATCTTATCTGTAGAGGAGATCTGGCCTTAGTGGCCTAGAATCTGAGACATAAGCTGTATTTCCTATATTGGATGCAGGAGACAATTCCATGTTTCTAAAACTGAATGGGCTTTTAGTTAAAGAATTATTTACAAATATTCTGCAATTGCAGCTAGAATTCTAGCCCTAAATACATAGACTGGTCTCTAAGACCTCTTCTGCACTAATACCATCAACACAATTATTATTAAACAGCATTCTTGTTAGCCTTAGCGGAGATTCATGGATTGAATTGGCAAGTAGCCTGAACCCTTCCCAGCCTCCTCTTTCTCCATTTTGTTTATTGAGACCCTGATTCAAAACCACTAAAATTACCAAAAAGACTCCCAAAACCTTGGATTGTAAACTTGTTGGGAAACAGACTGTTCTCTCACTGCAGCTACATACAATGCAGTTTTTATGTCACCCAAGTAACAACTCCTTCAAGTCAGTAATAATGATATTTTAAGATTTAGGATGGAAACACATGGTCCTTCTACTTCATCCTATAGAATTTGGGAGTTTGGACTGAATTGTGTGGTACTGTATGCAGCATCACAGACAGAAATGAAGTATGTTTGTTTTAGGTGTGCCAAATCTGGGTACACTTAATAGAGCTAGTCAAAATTTAATGTCATATTTTTGATATTCCTCTGAACTTTTCAAAGATTTTCATCAAAATGTTTCTTGTTTTTTGATCAACTCAGATATCTAATATTTGCACCGGCATTTATTACTAGCGCAAAATTGATATTATATCTTTGGTACCACATCTTCTTGCTGTTTTGGTCTACTTTCTGACTGCAGTTGCTGCTTCTATCATTTATAGTTGTTCAGTAGTCCTGTGCTCTGCTGAGCTGGAATTACAGCCAATGGCGCCTCCTAGTCATTACAGTTGGGAACTGATGTCTCAGAAATGAACTGACTCATCCCAAGAAGAGACAAGTGATTTAGTGGGACCATCAGCAATTTATATAAATAAATAATGTATATGAAAACAGTAACAATGTGAGGAAGGACATAGAGTAGAAGAGGAAGAATAATAAGTCACGGAAAAAGAAGGGAAGTGGAAATGTGAAAAGAAAGAGCTAGTCAACTAAAAGGCATATTTAAACTCTTCATTGCTAATATTTACTTCAATTGCAGTGCTGTCCCGTTAAACCAACATTACATAGTATAATGTTCAGCATTTTCTCTATGTACCTATGACAGCTGGAAGCAGTTAACAGGTTAAACTTTATTCATTATTTCTTAAGTAATTTAAGTCTACAATCATTTTTCAAAAGATTTTTATCAATTCTTTGAAAGAAAAGATAAGTAAAAATTCTGACGTCTTTTTAATGCTTTACCCTTTTTCTTGCAGGTGTGGTCACTCTAGCTTTTTCATTCTTTGATCTTTGAAGAAGAAACTATATATGTCTTTTAAATCTTTTCCGGTCACCTGATACAGTATTTTGACCAATTTCAGAGCTGAATAATGATGAATAAAGGCAAGATTATTGCTGAAAGGGATAGTGTCAAATTCTCTGTCTTTCTTAAAGGAAACAACTTGGAACCAATTTTCCTTTTTGCAAAAGGTTTCTTTCTTGTATTTTTAATGCAACACCAATGGTGTGCTAACAATATCAACTATGTTAACACACTACTGGTTTTTGTAATGTTCACCAGTTTTGCTTGAGCTGTTGCACCAATTATTCATACCATAGTTGTATACCTCCTGGTCAACAGCCATCAACACTAGAAATATACAAATGACTGACACCCCAAAAACACAACCCACCCTCCCCCGCAGAGAAAACTGAATAAAACTTGAGCATGTCTGAGATATATTCAGTCTAAGGCAGGAGAGTAGCTCAGTCCCTGTTTGTAAAGTGGTCACCAATTTTGTTCAGTCAGTGTGAAGCCCCATTGTTGTTTTCCTTTTTCCTAATTGCATAATAGACATAGCCATTACAGCCCCATTTCACCTTCTTCATAGCATTATTATTAGCTCATGCCACTTGTTGGTAACACACTTAGACCTTGATTTGACAAAGCACTTAAGCACATGCTTAAGTTCCAGGTAAGTCATGCTTGTTAGCTGGGACTACTTACAAACTCATGCTTAAGTGCTTTCCTGTATAAATGCTTCAGTCAGCATGCGGCAAATCACCCCGTTTCTCTGAGCCGAAAATACCAGAAGTTGGTGCTAGGGAGTTTAAGGTGTGTGTGTCGGGGGGGAAGGTTTGAAATAATCGGCCTCCAAGCACTGATGTAGTGGAAGTAGACTTGTGGCATTGATACTACTGAAGCTCTATGACTGTAATAATCTTTGGTGCTGCTTTGCCTTATCTTCATGGGGTGCCACAGATGTTTTTGGACATGACAGTTATTGTACTTCCCTAATCCCTACTCACCTCCATACCTCTCCATCAAACTTTGCTTTAGGGAAGATGCTAAAAACAGCTCTAACACTGCAGGCTATGCATAAGCTCAGGAAATGTTGCCTGCCCAGTGCTTACAAAGGACTGACTCTGCTGCTCCTGGGGCTTTCCACAGCTATTGGGAAAGAGGGAAGATTTCTCCCAGTGCGTCCTATGTGATGCCCTTCTGGAATTCAGAAAAGAGCAACTAGTAGCAAAGACTCAGCCAAAAATATATAAAACATTTGTCAGTGGCTTAGTTAATTACACTGAATGCTCTATCCACAGGCTGCTGGGTAGCCTTTGTTGGCTTCAACTTAAAATGTCTAAATAGCTTACCTAGTTGTTGAGATGGTAATGAGCACTGTTAGTAAGAGCCAGAAGTGAACCAGGAGTTTTGGCCTAAATTAGAAAATTATAGTCACCATTAATATGTTGGGAAGTTATTAAGTGCTTTCATATTCTCAATCAAAGCATTGTCCATAACATGTAAAATAATTAGAAACCACAAATTAACTAATATTTAAAGTAAAATATACATTTACAGATTAAAAAAGGAATGTTTTCATAACAAAAAGATATTCCTTCAGTGTACCGATATATACTGATTTGTTACTTTTAGAAAAGACTTAAGGAATAGACTAATCCCCCTTATAAATAATCACATCGACTTTACAAATTCACATTGGGGGAACAATGACTCTTTAAATTATGGGTAACTTTTGCACCCATTTACAGTACTGTAAATAAGGAATAACACTATTGATGTCAATGGAATTACAGAATTACAACCATGTAAAATAAGAGTAAGGTAAGAATTAGGTTCCAGATTTTTTTCTATTTTTATACACAGGAATGAGGACATTTTAATTAATTTTAAAGCTGAGATAGACATATATGATACATGAAAAAATTAGAGAAATATTTATAGATCACTTGGCTTCAAATCTTCAGGTTGAACATTGAAGAGTAGGCAGGGTATTTCTTTTTATCTTGAAAACACCTTGCTAGTGAACACTTCGGGGCTACCAAGTCCTCATGTTAATTATGGATAAGAAAACTGTTTAGACAAGTAAAGCATGAGATATGCAGGCAAACAAAGTGCTCTTGAGGATATACTGTACACTGGTCTGTCACTGCTCATTTACATTGGTTCATCTTAATGTTTCTGTAGCAGCAGGAAATATACTTTTCAGAGAAAACGGTAAGGTTCAGAGATGTTGATACCATCCTAGCTTAATAATAAAATGGTTCTTGTTCATACAAAAATATTGAAATCTGATTTGCAGCCAATGTGGAAATGATTCAAATTAATAAAAAACAAAACCCAGACATTACCAGGTTTATTAAAAATGTGGAGGGCTAGAATATATCTGACATAATCATATAGTCAGGTAGCAATATGGGAGCCAATTATTACTAGATGGACCACCTAAGTTTCAAACAAATGGAACATTTCCATAATTAAAAAATAGCAAACATTTGGAAGAACGATTTACAATTACTTTACAATTTACAATTGACAAGCACTGACAACAGTGACTATGAACTGCTGTAACTAACTTTGGGTGAGTCTGCTCATTTATTAAAGTCATTTATTCAAAGTGATTTTACATCATCCTTTTGGTTAATTTGTGTATTCTGCTTAGATTATATTGTTTGTTTACAAGTGACAAATATTAAATTTCACCATATGATCTTGGGGACATTGTAGAGCTGGGCACAAAACTTCCCTATTTAAAAAAAAATGTGTTCATCCGGAACACATTACCCGATCAATAGTTTACAGCCAGGCCCTAAGATACAACCGGATTTGCTCAATCCCACAGACAGAGACAAACACCTACAGGATCATTATCAAGCATTCTTAAAACTTAAATACCCACCCAGGGAAGTGAAAAAACAGATTGACAGAGCCAGACGAGTAACCAGGCATCAGCTTCTTCAGATAGGCCCAACAAACAAAATAACAGAACACCACTAGTCATTACCTACAGCCCCTAATGTAAACCCCTCCAGCACATCATTAACATTCTACAGCCTATACTGGAAAATGACCCCTCACTCTCACAGGCCATGGGGGACAGACCAATCCACACCTAGGCTACGTCTAGACTACATGGCTCCGTCGACGGAGCCATGTAAAATAGTTTATTCGGCATAGTCAAAGAAGCGGGGATTTAAATGATCCCCGCTTCATTAAAATAAAAATGGCTGCCACGCTGTGCCGACGATCAGCTGATCCAGCACAGCGCGGCAGTCTAGACATGGCACAGTCAACAAAGGCTTCCTTTGTCGACCGCGCCATGTCTAGACTGCCGCGCTGTGCCGGATCAGCTGATCGTTGGCACAGCGCAGCGGCCATTTTTATTTTAATGAAGCGGGGATCATTTAAATCCCCACTTCTTTGACTATGCCGAATAAACTATTTTACATGGCTCTGTCGACGGAGCCATGTAGTCTAGACGTAGCCCTACATACAACCCCCTCACATGAAACAAATTCTTTCCAGAAACCACACATCACACCTCAAACATACTCACCCAGGAACCCACCGCTGCAATCAACTCCAGTGTCAACTATGTCCACACATCTACACAAGGAACATCATCACAGGACCTAACCACATAAGCCACCATATCAGATGCTCATACAACTGCACATCCACTAACATGATCTGTGCCAACAAGTGCCAGCAAAGCTCCTCTGCCGTATGTATTGGTCACACTGGACAAAGAATCAATGGACACAAATCAGATATTTGAATGGTAACATACAGAAACCTGTTGGGGAACATTTTAACTTGCCCGGGCACTCATTAATGGATTTAAAGGTGATTATTCTATTACAAAGTAATTTCAGGAATCAACCGGAACTGGCCTTCATATACAAATTTGACACTATCTCTCATGGCTTGAATAAAGACGAACTGAATGGGCCATTACATTCAACACCCAAATGACATCAAAAGCTAAGTATCGGACACTTATAGCCCACTCTATTAGCCTCATTTAGCATGGATACTTTAACTGAGGGTTTTTTTCCCTTCCCCTTTTCCCTTCTTTTTCTGATTTGTGTTTGAACCTCTGTGCCTCTTGCTCCATATTTGTCATCTGAAGAAGTGGGCTGTGCCCACAAAAGTTCAAGATACTATATATATTTTTGGTTAGTCTCTAAGGGTAAGGCTACACTAGCTCGTTAGTTCGAGCTAGGTAGTCTAATGAGGGCAACCGGAGTTGCAAATGAAGCCCGGGATTTAAATATCCCGGGCTTCATTTGCATCTTCCCGGGCGCCGCCATTTTTAAATCCCCCTTATTCCGAACTCCGTGCCCGTGGGTACACGCGGCACGGACTAGGTAGTTTGAATTAAAGATCCTAATTCGAACTACCATTACCCCTCATTGCAGAAGGGGTAACGGTAGTTCGAATTAGGATCTTTAATTCAAACTACCTAGTCCGTGCCGCGTGTACCCACGGGCACGGAGTTCGGACTAAGGGGGATTTAAAAATGGCGGCACCCGGGAAGATGCAAATGAAGCCCGGGATATTTAAATCCCGGGCTTCATTTGCAACTCCGGTTGCCCTCGTTAGACTACCTAGCTCGAACTAACGAGCTAGTGTAGCTTTACCCTAAAGTGTTATAGGACCATTGTTGTTTTTAATTTTTTTTTTATTTACAGACTAACACGGCTACCCCTCTGAGACTTCCCTATTTTTGTTTCATTAATATTGACAATTAATTGATGATTCCTTTAAGGTTCTGCAAATTTAACTCAAGATAATGTTTTACCAAGGTTTTACCACAGCAAAACAGGTATTCCTGTACACACACACACACACACACACACACACACACACATATCATTCCCCCCGGCACAGTAAACTGAGTTGTATTTTCTGCAGAAAATGACTTTTCTTTTAATAGAAAACAGAAAATAAAATCTGAGGTGAATCAACATATGGGTGTTTTCAGCATAGACTGGATTTTCTTTCTGAAAATAAGAGAGGAGAGCAATGAAGAACTATTGCTAATGATATTTTGACTGGCCCAAGAGCACTACTCCTAATTGATTAGGATCCTGTATTATCACATTTCAGGGTAAAAAAAAATTATAAAGACAAGAATTAGCCCAGTAAAATTCAAATTCCTATGCAGTTGCAATTTCATATCTGGTTTTGAGAATTCAGCTGCCAAATCGATCTGTACATTTATTTTAAATTGTTTCTTTGGTTCCTTTTTCTCTGATTGAAGGAAAAACAGCCTGCATCCAATTATAATTAAAATATTAAAAGCTACTATGGAAAAGCAGTTAGTAGCTAACCATAGGCCTTATGATCTCTTCCGGTATAAATAATGTCAAGGAAATCCTTAATTATGCTCAGCATAGTCAGTCTTATGAACTTCCCACTAAAGGCCATGCGTGAGTACTTAGAACTGGGTGTGATAGGGAAAATTAATGCGGCGTTCAGCTGAAATGGGCTCTTTCATTTTCATGGAGCTGAATCAGTGTTATTGAGGTTAGTCACACAGAAACTACTTCGCAAAACTCTAGTAAAATGGGGTTTTGGCTGATTTCAGGCCCTGGAAGAAATGATCAGGACAAGTGTTCCTTCTAATGTTTTGTGCTCCTGAGAGGAATGAATTTTCTTATGTCCACCCACATGGAGGGGATGTACGACACATTACGATCATATCCATGCACATAACAACATTTGTGTGGTGGGAGTGGGATCAATGGATTCGGGGGGGGGGGGGCGGAGCGGCTCAGGGCTGTGGCAAAGAGGGTTGGGGTGCAGGAATGTGAAGGCTGTGGCTGGGCAGGTAGGCTCTAGGGTGGGGCTGGGCATGAGAGGTTTGGTGTGTAGGAGGGGGGCTCCAGATTTGGGGAGGGGCTTAGGGATGGAGGTTGGTGTGCGGGAGGGGTACAAGCTCTAGGCTGGGATTTGGGGTGCAGGAGGGGGTACAGGCTCTGGGCTGGGGATGTGGAGCTAGGGATGAGGGCTTTGGGGTACAGCAGGGTGCTCAGGGAGGGGGCCTCAAGGTAGGGCAAGAGGTTGTGGCTTGAGCATACCTGGGCAGCTCCCTGCTGGGGATGACAAGGAGGAGCCCCTTTGTCCCAGCCATGGCAACTCTGTACTGGGGCCGGCAGGGAGGGGCACCCCTGCCATCTCCTGCAGCTTTGGGGCTTGGGGAGAGATACCTCTCCTCACTGCAGCCCTGAGTCCCTGTGTGGGGCTTAACAGAAAGCTTCTCAGCCACACGGCTTAGGGGGAACTTAGGTCAGGACTATATTTGTAAAGGTAACATTTGACATATAATCATCCCAATAATTTTTATGGGAACTATTAGTTTTCAAGAAGTGGAAAAGTAGAAAAAAAATTCTTTAATGAGAGAAGGGATTTCTCATTATTAGTGACACTAAATCAATTTTATGATGGAACGTCGTTGCAATGTACTAAATTTCATTGATATTATTTACACTTTCATTAATGAATTCCTTGGGCATTTGAATGTTCAAAGATAAGGTAAATATCCCTAATTAAAATAAAAGTAAGTTGATACAGAAAGCGATAAGGTTATACTGTATGTGCCATAATGATAAAGTGATATTTACTTTAAAGAATGTATTTATAACTGTACACCATTTACAGCCATAGTGAAACATGATTACACGTTTGTACAATACAACCTGTCCTTTAAGTTTCTCAGAAGGAGAGACAACAATATTTGTTGCATCTGGACCTTGCTGCTTTCGGATTCTGGCATAAATAGCTCTAACTTCCACCTGGTGCTTGACGGCTGTGAAAAACATTTCAGAAAACAAATTATTAAAATTCTACTTTCAAAAATGTATTACGAAGCTGTAGAAAACACCTATGGTTGATATTTATGATACTTGAAGCTTGTATCCAGCCCAGCCACATACACTACTCCATATATAAAAGGCATCAGTACATGAGAAAATAAAGATACCAATAATACATTTAATGCAAATTAGTTGGATTCTGAACCATAAATACCACTACAGAGCCTTAGAGGAAAGGATTAAAACATTTCCTGGACAAGATTTTGGAGACAAGGATGATTAGACGAAAGCAAGTGACCAGCCAAACTTCATTCTCTGCTGAGGTTCCAGATATTTGATCAGTATGTTTTCTAGTTTTCAGCATTCACGTCCTAAGTGTCCTATGTTAGGCTCTTGCTTTGAAACTGTGATGGGACTTTGCCAATAGCACGATTACTCTTATAGGAAGGAAGAGGCACAGCAGAGCTTCAGGGCAGGTTAGAGCTGCATTAAGATGTTTCCAAGTCTGAGAGCTGGGTTTGTCTCTGCAAAAACAACAAGGAGTCCTGTGGGACCTTAAAGACTAAGGGTACGTCTACATTGTAGAGCTATTTCAGGATATCGGAAGTAGCCCAAAATAGCTCTTCCGTGTCTATTGAAGCAGCCCGTTATTTCAAAATGAATTTTGAAATAATGGGCGGCTTATTCCAACATCCTGGTTAACTCTCATTCCATGAGGGTTAAGGGGCATTCTGGAATAGCACGTTCTTTCAAAATTTAGCGCTGTGTAGACAGTGCCAAATTACAAAATAAGCTATTTCGAAATACACTCAATTGCAAATTGCGTAGCTTATTTCGAGCTAAGGGTGTTGTGTAGAGGCACCCTAACAGTTTTACTTGGGCATAAGCTTTTGTGAGTAAACACCACTTACTATAGGACAAGCCCACAAGAAAAATAACAGAATACCACTAATTATTGCCTACAGCCCCAGCTAAAACCCCTGCAGTGCATCATTGATAATCCACAACGTACCTTGGAAAACAATCCCTCACTTTCACATGCCTTGGGAGACAGGCCAGTCCTTGCCTACAGACAACCTCCCAACCTAAAGGAAATACTCACCAGCAGCCACACTCCACACCACAGATACAGCCACCCAGGAACCTACCCCTGCAACAAACCCTGCTGCCAACTCTTTCCACACATCTATACAAGCGACCCAATCTCAGGACCTACATGCATAAGCCACACCATCAGGGGCTCATACAACTGCACATCCTCTAATGCAGTGTTTCTCAAAGTGACCCACTCTGAGAAAACTCCTACCAGGCTGCTCCAGTTTGTGTACTCACTGGCTGTGCAGCCATGGAGTCTTGCGGCTCTTTTTGGCTGCGGTTCGCCATTTGCAGCCAAGGTGAGCCGCAGGAAGCAGCGTGACTTGGGCCGCTGAGTGCCTAGGTAGGTTAAAATGGTCTCCTACAGTTTTATGTGTGTTACCATTTTGAATATCTGATTTGTGTGTATTAATCCTTTGTCGTAGAGACTGTCCAGTTTGGCCATTATACATGGCAGAGGAGCATTGCTGGCACTTGATGGCATAGATCACGTTAGAGGATGTGCAGCTGTATGAGCCTTTGATGTGGTTTATGTGGTTAGTCCTGTGATGGTGTTGCTTGTATAGCTGTATGGACAGAGTTGGCAATGGGGCTTATTGCAAGGGTAGGTTCCTGCATGAGTGTGTCTGAGGTGTGATGTGAGGCTGCTGGAAAGAAATTGCTTAAGGTTAGGGGGTTGTGTGTAGGCGAGGATTGGCCTATCCTCCAAGGTCTGTGAGAGTGAGGGGTCATTTTCTAGGATAGGTTGTAGATTGAGCTAGGTGTTGTAGGTGATAACTAATGGTGTTCTGTTATTTTCCTTATTGGGCCTGTCTTCAAGAAACAGATTTCTGAGTACTTGTCTTCACTTCCCCAAGTGGGTATTTAAGTTTTAAAAATGCCTTATAGAGATCCTGTAGGTGTTTGTTTCTGTCTGTGGGAGTGGAGCAAATTTGGTTGTATCGTAGGGCCTGGCTGTAAACAATGGATTGTGTGATGTGTTCTGGATGGAAGCTAGAGGCATGTAGGTAAGAATAATAGTCGGTAGGTTTCCGTTATAGGGTGGTAGTGATGTGGCCATCATTTAATTGTACTGTAGTATCAAGGAAGTGGATCTCTTGCATGGACTGGTCCAGGCTAAGATGGATGCTGGGGTGGAAGTTGTTGAAATACTCATGGAACTCACTAATGGACTTAAGAGTAGCCATTCTTCTACAAAATAATTTCACAAGCCAACTACAGCGAGAGAGTGAGTAATTGACTTTCATCTGCAAATCTGACACCTTCTCATTTGGTTTGAACAAAGACTTGAACTGGTTAACACAACACCAGCTTTCCTTACATTCAATACCCTATTGACATCAAAAGCTAAATATGGGGCATTTCTAGCCCACTCAATTAGCCTCATTAGCAGCAGGACAACAATTGACACAAATATATTTTTTCTTTTCTCTCTCCCTTCTTAGTCTGAGGGTCCCCCTTTTTTCCACTCTAGATCATTTCATCTGAAGAAGAGGGTTTTGCCCACAAAAGCTCATCATACTATACATATCCTTTTGTTAGTCTCTAAGGGTATGTCTACACTACAAAGTTAATTCGAACTAACAGCCGTTAGTTCGAATTAACTTTCATAGCATCTATACATACAAACCGCTAGTTCGAACTTAATTCGAACTAGCGGAGCACTTAATTCGAACTAGGTAAACCTCATTCTACGAGGACTAACGCCTAGTTCGAATTAAGTAGTTCGAATTAAGGGCTGTGTAGCCACTTAATTCGAACTAGTTGGAGGCTAGCCCTTCCCAGCTTGCCCTGGTGGCCACTCTGGGCCAAACCAGGGAAACTCTTCTGCCCCCCTCCCGGCCCCGGAGCCCTTAAAGGGGCACGGTCTGGCTACGGTGCTCGTGCCAGTTGCAAGTCTGCCAGCACCCAGCCAGCAGACCCTGCAGCTGGCACGGCATGAGCCAGCCACCCACTGCCACCCAGCCCTCCGCCTCTTCCCAGGACCAGGCTGGCAGCTCCCAGGAGCCTGCCTGGGGCCGCAAGAGGCAGGCGCCCGCCTGGTCTAGTGCGGAGATTGTGGACCTCATCGAGGTTTGGGGGGAGGCCTCCAACGTCCACAACCTCCGCACTAGGCACAGGCCGTCTAGGGCAGAATAGCTGCCAGCCTGGCCACCAAAGGCCACATGAGAACCCAGGAGCAGGTTTGCATGAAAATCAAGTTGGTCCAGTGAGACCCCCAACCCTGAGCTTAGAACATAAGAACATAAGAATGGCCGTACTGGGTCAGACCAAAGGTCTATCTAGCCCAGTAGCCTGTCTGCTGACAGCGGCCAACACCAGGTACCCTGGAGGGGATGGACCGAAGACAATGACCAAGCAATTTGTCTCGTGCCATCCATCTCCAGCCTTCCACAAACAGAGGCCAGGGACACCGTTCCTACCCCCTGGCTAATAGTACTCCATGGACCAAACCTCCATGAATTTATCTAACTTCTCTTTAAACTCTGTTATAGTTCTAGCCTTCACAGCCTCCTGTGGCAAGGAGTTCCACAGGTTGACTATGTGCTGTGTGAAGAAGAACTTTCGCTTATTAGTTTTAAACCTGCTGCCCATTAATTTCATTTGGTGTCCTCTAGTCCTTCTATTATGGGAACTAATGAAGAACTTTTCTTTATTCACCCTCTCCACACTACTCATGCTTTTATAGACCTCTATCATATCCCCCCTCAGTCTCCTCTTTTCTAAGCTGAAAAGTCACAGTCTTTTTAGCCTCTCTTCATATGGGACCTGTTCCAAACCCCTAATCATTTTAGTTGCCCTTTTCTGAACCCTTTCCAAGGCCAAAATATCTTTTTTGAGGTGAGGAGACCACATCTGTACACAGTACTGAAGATATTAGTTTTAGACTTCCCCTCCTCCTTCTTCCCCTGGCTTCCCCCTTCCCCCTTCCACCTCCCCTCTCCCACCCTCTCTCTTCCCCTCTCCCACCTCCTTTTCCCAGTCTCCCCAGAGGTTAATCCCCCTCCCCAGTTTTGTTAAATAAAGAGAGTTTCTATTTTTGAACACGTGTCCTTTATTTTTTACATCAGGAAGGGGGGCTGGGGAGGGGTAAGTGGAAGGAGGTGAGAGAGGAATGGGGCACGAGCTCCCGATGGGGAGGACTGGGGTGGATCTGCGGGCTCCTCGGGGTGGAAGCTTTCCTGCAGGGCCTCCTGGATCCTGACAGCCCCCTGACTGTCACCCCCAGATGGCAGCCTGCAGCAAGTGCAGCCAGGCTGATGGCTGAGTGTTGTGATGTGCCGAGAGTGGGCACTCAGGGCACTCCAAGACAGGACTGCTTTGCTGTCCCTCATCGAGGTAGACAAGAAAGCGGGGAACCCTGAGAACTGTCTGTCTGGGGTGGGGGTCGGGTCCCTTTAAGTACAGCCCTCGGCTAGCCTGAGGCAGCAGCTCCACGCTCTAAGTCCTAACCTGATGCCCTGCTGGCACTGGTTCCAGCCAGCCTTAACTTCGGTTCAGGGTCAACTCAATGTGGACATGCTAGTTCGAATTAGCAAAACGCTAATACGAATTAGTTTTTAGGTCTAGATGCACTAATTCAAATTAGCTTAGTTTGAATTAACTAATTGACTTAATTTGACGTAATTAACTAATTAACTTAATTTGAATTAACTAAGTTAGTTCGAATTAGTGCTGTAGACCTAGAATGTAAACCTCATTCCAGGAGGAATAACAGGTAGTTTGAACTAGGGCTTTATTTCGAACTACCGGGTCCTTGCTGCATGTAAACGCGGGCAGTTAGTCCGGACTTGTAAATTTCAAAAATGGCGACCAGCCAGGAAGATGCAAATCAAGCGCGGGATATTTAAATCCCAGGCTTGATTTGTAACTTCGAATGTCTACATTACCTGCCCTAGTTCGAACTAGGGGGCTAGTGTAGACATACTCTAAGGGTATGTCTACACTGCATTCCTCTTTTGAGAGAGGAATGCAAATGCAGTTGAGCAAAGTTGCAAATTAAGCACGGATTTGAATTTCCCAGGGTTCATTTGCATAATTGCGGACTGCCGCTCTTTCAAAATACCCTATTTTGAAATAACAAATGCTGTGTAGATGCGGTTATTTCGAAAGAAAACCCTTCTTCCGAAATAACCGGTAAACCTCGTTGTATGAGGAATAAGGGTTATTTCAGAGGAAGGGTTTTCTCCCGAAATAACTGTGTCTACACAGTGTTTGTTATTTCGAAATAGGGTATTTCGAAATAGCGGCGGTCCGCAATTATGCAAATGAAGCCCGGGAAATTCAAATCCGCGCTTCATTTGTAATTTTGCTCAGCTGCATTTGCTTCCCTCTCTTGAAAGAGGGTGCAAGTGTAGACATACCCTAAGATGCCACAGGACTACTTACTTTTTTTTAATTGTTTTTAAAGTTACAAACTAACATGGCTACCCATCTGAAACTTTTAAACATGTTTTCATGTTGTTGTTTTTCTGAATTTCAAAGGGCTAGATTGTGATTGTGCATCTTTGAATAGGCACACTCCTGGAGAAGCCCCTTCTGTCCAAGTATGGCTTTTCTGAAGCCTACCTCACTTTCTCCTTAACCGGGGCACTCTAAAAAGAATCCCTACAGCCCAGATATTCAAACAGTTTCCTTCTGGGATCTCATTTTTTATTTCCAGCCTGAAGTCTTTCAAAAGAAAGCTCAAACCTTCAAAGTCTTCATCCCAGTTTCAGCTAGGCTCTCCCCCCAGGGTCTGTCCTCACTTTAACAGTTCATTTATTTTGGCCCAGTCCCATCCTAAACACCACCCTCCCCGAAGGCCCATCTTTGTACTCTCTGAGTACATGTTGCCTGGAGTTTGACCTTCTCAGCTAATGCTCTCCCATCCCAGCAGGCACTAGCCTCCTTAATCCCTGTTGTGTTTGTAGGCATATTCCAATCTGCAACTGTCATCCAGGTGAGGAAGATACAATATACTTACATTACTGGAATTTAGAAATCTACTGCTGGATTGGTAACAGAGGTAACATGTAGATAGTTTGCAATTTGGAAATTGTATCAGACCAGGAATCAGGAATAATCATGAAGGAAAAATAGGAAAATGAATAAAACTTGAAGAGCAGTTCAATGGCTAAAACAAAGATATAATGTAAAAATAAGTGTGTTAAAATAGAATTATTATAAAAAGACTTGGTTGGTTTTAATGTTCTTTTAAACTAGAAGATGTACGTGGTGTTGTTTGGGTCCTTCAGGGCATGGAGCTGGGAGTGTGGAGGGTGTAGGAATTGGGGCAGGGACTTGGGGATGTGGGAGCTCAGAGCAGGAGGTTGCGGGGGTGAAGGAGTCAGGGCAGGAGGTTGGAAGGCGTGGGGGGGGGGCTCACAAGAAGGGGTGGTGGGTGCAGAAATCAGGTCATGGGATGAAGGGCTGAGGGCAGTGGGTGGTGGGCGCCTGCTGTTTGGCCGGTGGCTGCTCCATTGCTCTCCGAGGCTGTCTGAGAAGTAGGGGCACGCTTGCTTGGTTCTCTTCTCTGGTCATCCTGGAGTATAACTGTCCTGTTATCACAGCCCTCACTTTTCATTTGATAAGAGACAACAGCATTCCATGCATATCCCATTGTGCTGGCACAAGTAAACCCTGACTTGGCTTTGTCAGAAGTGGGCCTTCAGGCTATATATTGCCCTGGCCTGCTTTATATTATGATAAGAGGAAGCTGCATACCAAATCTTGAGGAATTCTTCAACAAACAGACAGATGGGTGGACAGATGCACAAACTCAAATATATATAGTAGATAACTGTAGTTTGTAAAGTGCCATATTAAAACTACTGGATACAATCCTGGCCCCAGATGTGTCAATAGGAATTTTTCCATTGTCTTTAGTAGGGACAGGACATTACGCACAGTAAAGTTACAGTTCAATTTAGCTTCTCTAATAACAAACAGTGCTACAAAGCAAATGTTGGTACCTTCTTTGATGTTTGCAAAAGGATATATCTGAACCTGTGATTAGTTACCTTCCCTGCTCAGAAAAGGATTTCCATCAGAAACACACAGAAGCATGTCTCTTTCTATTTCATCCCATGACTGGAGTGGCTCACCAGTCCGTGTATACAGGGCCTTGGCTGGCTGTTGCATATTTAGCCTGCTGGTGCAGTTATCCAGAAGCTGAAAAGGAAAAACAGTGTTGATACTGAGCACTGTATACAGATGCACAGGTTTATGCCATAAAATAAATACAGAAATACAACTCATCAGACATGGTGGGAGATGATGAAAGAAATGTATTGTATCTCTTGCTGTAGAATCTCTTCTGGATTGCCAACCTGAAATCCTTATTCAGGCAAAACTTTCCTTCATGATACTCAAAATTTTGCCTGAGAATGAAGGTCAGAATTTGTCCAGAATGAAGGTCAGAATACAGAGAAAAGCAGAAATATAGTAAGTAGTATATAAATAACACTGAAGAGAGGACATGAACAGATAGCAGTGGGGACACTCTGGGCTCATCTAGGCTACATCCCTCTTTCGAAAGAGGGATGTAAATTAGGCAGATTGAAAGTGCAAATGAAGCGCAGATTTAAATATCCAATGCTTCATTTGCATATTCATGTCCAATTGCTGTTTCATAAAAGTGTATTTCGAAAGTGAAACCGCAGTCTAGATGAGGTTCTTTAGGAAAAAAAACCCTTTTTCGAAAGATCCTGTACTCCTAATTTTTTCAGGAGTATGGGGATCTTTCGAAAAAGGGGTTTTTTTTCGAAAGAACCATGTCTAGACTGCAGTTTCACTTTCGAAATACCCTTTTTTGAAACAGCGGATGTGAATATGCAAATGAAGCATGGGATATTTAAATCCATGCTTCATTTGTACTTTCAATCTGCCTAATTTACATCCCTCTTTCAAAAGAGGGATGTAGTCTAGACATAGCCTCTATTAGAACTCGGGATGTAATAGTGTAGTTGATTAACCAATTAACAGATAAGCAAAAACGTATAGGTTAATGCTATAGACTACACGCATCCCCCCCACCAGTAAATTTTTTAGCAGGCTGGCCAGCAGCCCGGCTCAGTTCTGGCTCATGCCAGGTCCGGGACCTACCCCCGCAGCATCTCTGCATTTAAAGTGTATTAGGAGCCAGGCAGGCAGGTAGCCCAGCTCAGTTCCAGCTCATGCTGGGTCCGGGAGCTCAGCTCTCCCCCCAGACAGGGGCTGCTGCCAGCCCACGTTGCTGCCTCTGTATCAGAAGCAGCAGCTTAGGGCGATAGGCAGCCAATCTGTGAGGGGAGCTGTTTTTTAAACTGGCTCCCCTTGTGGACCAGCTCCCGCCTGACACCCTGTGCTGCTGCCTCTGATATAGAGGCAGCAGCGCAGAGTGGCAGGTGGCTTCTCGGGAGTGGGGCCCAAGCGCACTGGCTGCCAGTCTCACCCCTGGCAACTATAGAATAGTCGAGTGACCAATAAGAATTCATGAGGTTAATTGATTATTCAATTAACCAATATTTAACATCCCTAATTAGAACTATCACTTTATCCTGGGACATTTTAAAAATAAACAGCAAAGAAATAGAGACCAGAACAAATGAACCTTCAATGTACATATGTTTTTCTGCATGTGAATATTTAATATAATTCTATTGGTTCCTCCTATTTAGTTCTTTCTGGGTTAATGGGGTGTTCTAGCTCAGTGTTCAGGCAATTTCAAGAACTGTATCTGTGGTTTGCTCTTAAGAGCAGTTTATAGTTTCACAATGAGACAAGGAAAAAGCCCCTAAAATAAGTGTGTGTCAATATACGTACACACATTAAAACACATACACAAATTTATATAAATGAATATATGTATGTAAATGAATACTTGACATATTATTTCTAACTCTTCTAGATAGATATTACACACTTCAACCTTTAAATAAATAAGTCCAGATAATAAACTGATTGATCCAAACAAACAGAAGCTGAAAAATGTACAAAATTCTAATCATGAATGGCTGCTCTGCTCTCAAATCTGAAAGAGAATTCATTGGAGACTACTGCAAGAGCTGCTCTAGCTCCCAGAGAGACTCCACTGGGGCAGAGGATGAAAGCCACTTCAATACTGAGGGAGAAGCTATGAGAGCATGGGAAGGAGATTGTCCCCGAGTCACTGATGCTAGAGCAAGAGGCAAAAATTACCATAATGCCAGTCTTGGAGCTACAATTTCGTGCAACAATACATAATGCATGGGGCAGAGATGGATGTGCAGCTGTAATAACTCAAGGAACCAGGTGCAGTTGGTCTTAGGGAGACAGTTACTGGAGAGGAGAAGGAAGCAGTAATGGAAGCTGAGGAATTGTGGGACTGTGCGTGGAATAGGAATGTGTGACTCTGATAACCTGGGTCTCATATCCATGTATTATATACAATAATAACTCAACAAATATTGAAAGCCTTGATATTCTGATGATGACACAGCCCTCTTCACCTTTGGTTGTAATTTTTTGTCATGTTTCTTAAGGCCTCATACTATAAAGAGAAAAGCTAGGAATCTCCTTTGAGGATCCTTGAAATAAGCAAATAAAACAGAGATGGAGGTACAAACACCAATGGTTTTTGAAAAATAAAAAAGTGTTACTTTGTAAACAATTCACTTGATTTACCCAGGCTGGCACAAAGGGGTGAGGCCAACTGTACCACTTGACTTGATTGCCCTCTGAGACTCTACCAACACTAGCTGTATGGGGTAATAATCACACTTCCTTTCTGGTCAAAACTACCCACTTCTGGGGGCTAGAATGGCTGGATGTGACTTCCCAGGCAGAGCAAGAGCTGCAGATGCTTTGTGTTGACATGCACTTTCCCTTGGATCACATGGCTGAATTTGGCTCATGATCTAAATAACTGTAAACAGTCAAATTTAAGATAATCCTATTTAAAGGTTTATTTTAACAAAGTATGCTTCCTACAACAATGAAAATGAATACAAATACATTTGTACATTTGTGTATGAGAAAATATTCTATATCTAAGAATCAGCATATACTGCAGAGTTTTATAAAATTCTGCCATTTTAAGCATGAACAAAAAGCTAAGAACCTTTCACCCTGCTAATCTGATGATGCATCATATACATTGCTACTGCCTTGGGTCACAGTACATCACAATTGTTTTGCCTGAATTGTTTCCATTATATTATTAAGGGTAACTGCAGAAATTCCATTTTAGAGTTTTTTGGTAGCTACATCATGTTGATTTGGGATTATTGAGGGGCATCATATTACCACACAGTAGAAAAGAATTAAATGAATCCAAGGAAAATCTTCTATAATGGGAAAAGCGTGTTTTACCGTTTTTCTTCATTAAATATATATTAAACTTGCCAAATAATTATAAACTCTGACTCCTAAGGCATGTGATTCCAACAGAGAATTCAATCCTTAAAAGCCCATCCTTTCCTTAACAGGTTTTGCATCCTTCTTGATGCCATTCTCTGTAGCAATAGGCAGACTGATTCCTTCTGCTGTACTTTACCTCTGAAATTGTTTTCCCCCAGGCATAAACTCCTTGCTCAGGTTTATAACCGTTCTGGTAAGCCCACACTCTTTTTGCAGATGGCTGATCATACAGACATCTGTGATTGGATGACAGCAGTTTAGGTGAAAAAGGAGAACTTTTGAACTGTGATGCTTGAACCTCTGAGAAGTGTGTCTATAACAGAAAATAGAAAATGTAGAAGATGAATAGAATGATCAATTTTGAAGTACAATACTATTTTACATAGTGAGGGCAGTGTGATCTCAATCCATCCCACTGAACGATTATTGATACTAGAATTCTTTGGGGAGGCCAACAAGCATATAGGCAAGGGGAATCCAGTGGATATAGTGTACTTAGATTTCCAGAAAGAGGTAAATATAACTGGACCGCTTGGAAATAGTGACCATAATATAATAAAATTTAACATCCCTGTGGTGAGAAAAACACCTCAGCAGCCCAACATTGTGGCATTTAATTTCAGAAAGAGGAACTACAGAAAAATGATGAGGTTAGTTAAACAGACTGTAATAGGTACAGTGACAAAAGTAAAGTCTCTGCAAGCTGCATGGAAACTTTTCAAAGACACCATAATAGAGGCCCAACTTAAATGTATACCTCAAATTTAAAAACACAGTAAGAGAACCCAAAAAGTGCCACCATGGCTTAACAATCAGGTAAAAGAAGCAGTCACAGATAAAAAGATATCTTTTAAAAAGTAGAAGTCAAATCCTAGTGAGGAAAAGAGAAAGGAGCATAAATTTTGTCAAATTAAGTATAAAAATATAATAAGAAAAGCCAAAAAGGAGTTTGAAGAACAGCTAGCCAAAAACTCAGAAAGTAATAGCAAAAAGGTTTTTTAAGTACATCAGAAGCAGGAAGCCGGGTAAACAACCAGTAGAGCCCTTGGACAATCAAGATGCTAAAGGAGCACACAAAGATGATAAAGTCATAGTGGAGAAGCTAAATCAATTCTTTGTTTCAGTCTTCATGGCTGAGGATATTGGGGAGATTCTGAAACCTGAGCCATTCTTTTTAGATGACAAGTCTGAGGAATTGTCCCAGATTGAGGTGTCATTAGAGGAGGTTTTGGAACAAACTGATAAACTTAATAGTAACAAGTCACTGGGACTAGATGGCATTCACCCAAGAGTTCTGAAAGAACTCTAATGGGAAATTGTGGAATTATTAACTGTGGTTTGTAACCTATCCTTTAAAACATCTTTTGTACCAAATGACAGGAAGATAGCTAATGTGATGCCACTCATAGAGGTTAGGTCTATCAATGGCTATTAGCCAGGATGGGTAGGAATGGTGTCCCTAGCCTCTTGTTTCTCTGGAAGTGGTTGACAGGGGAGGGAGCACGTGATGATTACCTGTTATGATCCCTCCCTCTGGGGCATCTGGTATTGGCCACTGTTGGCAGACAGGATACTGGGCTAGATGGACATTTGGTCTGACCCAGTATGGCCATTCTTATGTTCTTAAAATAATGGTGTCTAAATTAGCTGTTACCATCCAAGAGAGAAACCTTGGAATCATTGTGGATATGTTGAATAGGATTAGTCCCTGCAAGACACCACTAGTTACCTCTCTCCATTCTGAAAACTGTCCATTTAGTCCTACCCTTTGATTCTGTCTTTTAACCAATTATCAGTCCATGAGAGGACCTTTCCTTTTATCCCATGACAACTTACTTTACTTAAAGCCTTTGGTGAGGGATATACACAATATCCACTGGATCCCTTTCAGAACTCTTGGGTGAATGCCATCTAGTCCCAGTGACTTGTTACTGTTAAGTTTATCAATTTGTTCCAAAACTTCCTCTAATGGCAGCTCAATCTTGGACAATTCCTCAGATTTCAGAATCTCCCCAATATCCTCAGCCGTGAAGACTGAAACAAAGAATTGATTTAGCTTCTCCATGATGACTTTATCATCTCTGAGTACTCCTTTAGCATCTCGTTCGTCCAAGGGCCCCACTGGTTGTTTACCCAGCTTCCTGCTTCTGATGTACTTAAAAACTATCAAGCCTATTTTGCTATGCTGGATATATTTGCTCATGCACATATCCACTGTGTCTTTTTCATCTTTCTTATTAAGAAAACAATTATTTGGCTCCATTCAGTGTCATGGACTCATAAACACTGTGATCATCTAATCCAGAGGTGGACAATAATGGCCCATGGGCTGGAAGTGGTTCATCAGGGTTAGCCTGTGTAGCAGTGGTCAGTGTTAACCAGTGGCCAGGAATGGCAAACCATAGCCAACGGGATCTGTAAGCAGCCATATCTGTGGATGCAGAGGTAAATAAAGCATCTGGTGGCCCAGCAAGAGCTAAGCTTGGTGAACCACTTTCAACGTGCAGGCCTCTTATTGCCCATCCCTGATCTAGTCTGACCTCCTGCACATTGTAGGCCACAGAACCTTACCTGTCTCCTCCTGTAATAGACCCATAACTGCTCGGTGAATTACTGAAGTCCTCATATCATGATTTAAAGTAATCAAGTTACAGAGAATCCACCATTTACTCTAGTTTAAACCAGAAAGTGACCCAGGCCCCATGCTTGCAGAGAATGGCAAATGCTCCAGGAGCTCGGTAAATCTGACCTGGGAGAAACATCTTTCCTGTCCTCAAATCTGGTGATCAGTTGAACCCTGACTATGTCAGAAAGATACCACCCACCAAGACGGAAAGAATTCTATGTAGTAACTCAGAATCCTCACCATCTAGTGCTCCATTTCTGACTATTGGGGATTTTTTGCTATTAGTAGTTACAGATGGGTCACATGCCATTGTAGGGAAGCTCATCATGCCACCCCCTCATAAACCTATCAATTTCAGTTTTGAAACAAGTTAGGATTTTTGCCCTCACTACTTCCTTTGGAAGGCTGTTCCTGAACTTTGCTCCTCTGAAGATTACAAACCTTTGTCTTATTTCAAGCCTAAACTTCTCGATGGCCCAACTAAATCCTCCGGTTATTGTAAAAATTCTCATTGTTAGTCCCTAAGTGCTTGTCTACACTAGGACTTTATTTTGAAATAAGCCCCGCCCCCAGGTCAAATTTATAAGTGGAACGTCCACACTACCAAGCCTGTTATTTCGAAATAACAGGCCATGGAATTCAAAACAGGACTCCTTTTCATCAAGAGTAATGCTAATTCCGAAATAGTTATTTTGAAATAATCGTAGTGAGGATGCTCTGGTGCCGCTATTTCGAAATAACTCTTCCTCAGAGTAATACGAACTAATTACTGTCCAGTGCTTCCTGGGGCTCTGAGTATGAGGTAGTGTGTCCACATTAACGGAGCCTGCCTCTGACTAATTTCAAGACTTCCCCATACTGTGGACACGCAAGTTCGAATTCGTTGAATCGGGAGTTAATTCGAATTTACTAATTTTGAAATATTTTCCTACTGTAGACATGGCCTAAGTGTATGACCTTGCACTACTGAGTTTCATCCCATTTCTATTCCTCCCATTTTCACGATCCTACAAATCATCTTCTATGATATCCTGGCCCTTTTCTATATTGCACTACAACCCAACTTTATGTCATCTACAGATTTTGTTACATCCACATTCCCACTTTTTGTGCCAAGGTTATGCATGAAAACGTTAAATGAGACTGGTCTTAAGACAGATCCCTCAGGAACTCTACTAGTAACCACCCTCTGCCTGACAATGTGGAACTATATCAAATGCCGTATTTAAATCCAGGAAGATTAGACCTATTAAATAAAAATTAGTTATGTTCTTAAAGCATATTTTTATATGATCTACCTTTTGTAAAACTGTTGTATTTTATCCCAAATATTGTTTAAGAACCTAGTGTATATACTTGGTAGCCTGGAAATGCTTTTTCAGATAATGGAATATATAGCATGTATTGCAATACATGATCAGGGCGAATGTAAAATCTAACACTGTGATAAAATTCCTGGACAACATGAATTCTGTTTTTAATTTAGAAATATTGATACAGATTACATATTATACCTCTGTATGTTGTATATTTTCCATGAGTTTCATCTCTTCTTGGGTTTCTTCAGTCCAGCCTCCTTCGACTACTATAGGCTGAACTGGTCTTTTTGTGGGCACCAACTTGGATGGTTTAAAGGCTGTTTTTCGTCGCCCTGATGCAAAGAAATTTCAAAATAATTCTTGTAAAACCATGTTTTCTTACTATGATGAACTGATTTTATCTGTTCTGACCTTTTCAACCTATTAATCCTAAAATACTAAATATAATTTGTAAAAACAGAAAATATAAAGCCAGGCAATGATCAAAACAGACATATTTATGCAGCCCAAGTAAAAGCCTAATGTGAACACCACAGTCCAGATAAATGTTAGATAAAATTTCTAACCTCACAGCATCAATATGATATGATAGAGGTCTATAAAATAATGAATGGCGTGGAAAAAGTGAAGAAAGAAGTGTTACTTCTTTCATATAACACAAGAACTATGGGTCACCCAGTGAAATTGATAGGCAGCAGGTTTAAAACAAACATAAGGAAGTATGTCTTCAGCCAATGCATACAGAGGCAGAAGCAGAAGGTGCTAGTGCTCGGAGGGGAGAGCGAAGAGCTGGCTTAAAAGCTGGCTCTGCATGAGCACTGTCTCCTGGGGAGCCACCTGCTCTCCTCCCCTCCCTTGTGCTGCTGTCTCTGATAGCAGTACACATGGGAAGCCAGCTTTCGCCCCAGCTACCCATGCATACCAGCTCCCGCCGTGTTACCTCTCTATCAGGGGCAGCAGTATGGGGAGGCAGGTGGGAGCCAATACTCGCAGGGAACCGGCTTTTAAGCTTTTAAGTTGGTTCACTGAGCAAGGTTCCGCTGAGTCGTCTTCCCCTCATACCTGTGCTGCTGCTCTGAATCAGAAGCAGCAGCATGGGGGAGGGGAGACAGATGGGAGCTGGTACATGTGGGGAGCCAGCGTTGAATCTGGCTCTTCATGTATACTGGTTGCCACCGAGCCAACTGCCCTCCACCTCTCATACACAGGCAGCAGAGGTGGGTGGAATGAGAAATGGGAGCTGGTGCTCACGGGCTCCCACCTCCCCCCACAGCGTGTAAACGTGATTCTGAAAATTTCAGCAGATACACGTTTACACAAATATACACATTTTAACATTCCTAGCTCTGAGCATCTCTAAGCTTTTGACTTCTAATAGCTGGGTCTGGACAACAGTGAATGGGTCATTCGATAGTTGCCCTGTTGTGTTCATCACCTCTGAAGCATCTGGCACTTGACCGCTGCTGGAAAACAGGATACTGTGCTAGACGGACAATTGGCCAGACCCTGTATAGCTGCTATGCTCTTATGGCAACCATGGGCCTTTTCGGTTTGCTACAGGAAGCTAGAGTAAACACAGTCGTGTTTGACATAATGGCCAGATCCTTTGTTTGGCTCTAATCCCTTCACATGGTTTTTGCTGGAGAAATGGGAGGGGGGCACAGGAAGCATAGAGCTGTTATGGCCAGTTATTGCTATCCCATCCTCCTCTGAGCCTCTAGTGCAAAGGCAACCCCAGCGTTAACCACAGCCAGATAATGTTTTAAAATATTGTTGTTTCTGTCCATGCTGAGGCCTGCTCTAAACTAGGACTTTACATCAACCTTAGTGCTGTACATTCAATTTTCTAAGTGATGCTTCCACACTACAAAGCCTGTTGTGTCACTCTTAGGGGCCACAGAAGTCTATTTCTGTACTCCTGCTTTTCACCAGGAATAACACTACGCCCAACCTTGCACAGTTGAAGTTATGCTAGTGTAGATGAAGCATTGCTGGAAAGTTGATGCTATTGGCCTCCGGGAGGACTCTGGCAGCTGTCCACTCTGACCACTCTGCTCAGCACTTCCGCCTTTACTTCTCTCCTGCTGAGCTCAAAAGGCCCCAGGAACAATAGAATGACCTGTCCCATGTGGCCAGTGTTGCGAGTGAGCAGCACAGCGTGGTACACGAGGAGATGAGTTCTCCAACAATCCTCCGAGCACTGTGACAACTGCTCCTACAGGTTCCAGTTCCCAGGGACGCAGAAGAGTGCCAGCCTGGAGTGTCCGGGAAATCTTGGACCTCATCGAGCTGTGGAGAGATGGAGCCACCCTGCATGAGCACAAAATCAGCAGGAGGAATGCTGACACCTATGGCAGGATCACAACCTGCCTGGAGGCTAACGGCCATTCCAGGGATGCCCAGAAGCACAGGGTAAAAATTAAAGAGCTCAAAAAGTTGTACCTAAGGCGAAGGAGGAGAGCGGATAGTCTGGGGCAGCACATCACATGTGCCACTACTATGACCAGCTGGATGTCATTCTGGGAGGAAGGCTCGCCTAGCTCCCCCAGAATGGTCATCGAGTCCAGACAAGACATGCCTGGCATCAGCCTGCAGGAGCAAGGGATGGCGGAGGGTCATGAAGAGGAGGATGCCCAAGAGTAAGGAGCTCCTCATAATGCTGGAGCTGATCCTCTATCCTAGTACATCTCCCAGGCCATCAGTGACACTGGAGAGGGCATTTCTGGTGAGTTCACAAACTCTGTCTAACTACAAGCAGGTTCAGGTAATGGGGTGTAAGGTGCAGCATGCTCTCTCAGCCTACACTGCACAGCTTGTTCACATTTTTGCAGATGGAGCAGGAATCCTGTCTGCACAGCTCCATGAAGCTCTCATGCGGGAACTCTTTAATCCTCCTAAAAGGCTATGGGAAAGCCAGCTTTATGCTGTCCTCTGTGGTAGGTTACCTTCCCACGCCAAGCCACCAATAAGTGGTCTGGCATCATTGAACCACAAAGCAGTGCAGAATAAGGCCCAGGTTTATGGTCAGCATACACTCCTGATCACTTGCTGTGATTCAGAGAAGACTGATATCTTGCATGACAACCTGGAGGAAGGGAACCTATTAGCACTCTCTCAGAAGGCATGTGTGCCACACACACATCCCCCATCCTTGCCCTGTGGGCAGGAAAAGAAGCAGTGTCCCGGGGAGGCCGTGTGTGCCAGACACAGCACGTGCCAGACACAGCAGGAAGCCGACCAGCCACTTCCCCCTCTCCCACCTGAAGGCTCCTGTCCTGCTGGGACAGACAGCATGTGGAAGAGGCTGGAGATCCTAAGGATGTGGATGGAGAAATACTCCTTGTGGTTGATATATTCTGAGGCATGATGGTTGGGGACCAAGATGGAGAAGTGCATTCCGTCGATGCTGTCCCCGCAGTTAGGGAGGCCCATGGTAGCAAAGCCTTCCACTATGTTGTTCATGTTCCCCAGAGTCACAATCCTCTGTAGCAGGATGTTGTTAATGGCCTTGGCTACTTATATAACAACAGCCCCAACCGTGGATTTCCCCACCCCAAACTGATTCCTGACTGGCCAGTAGCTGTCTGGAGTGGCAGGCTTCCATAGGGTAATTCCACGTGCTTCTCCATGGTCAGAGCAGGCCTCATGCAGGTATCCTGGCACCTCATGGTAGGGGTGAGCCATTTGCAGAACTCCAGCAATGTGGCCTTCCATATGTGGAAGTTCTGCAGCCACTGCTTATCTACCCATCTCTGCATGATGATGCTTTCCCACAGCCTGAGCTTGTCTCACATCACCAGAACCGGCACAGCACTGTGTTCAGAGGATTGACTGATGGGTGCACTAGCATGAGTGCCAGGCTTTGCTGGAGCTGGGCCTCCATGCCCTGCTGAGCTTCGTCCTCATCCTCTTCCTCTTCCTGGAGGAGCAACATGCATATGTTCTCAAAGTACAGTGCCATGAGGTGCCTCATGACACCCACGACCAGGACAATGCTTTCCAGGCTGGCTCCATGCTCACAGTGCTTTGGTGTCTGCGCGGGCAACCAGGGCACAGAAAAGAATTAGCACACTGCGTCACCTTTTTCACACGAAGGGGGAGGGACTAGAGGAGTGCTTCATGGGTCGCAACCAGCAGAATTTTTTTTGGACCCAGCAGGCACTGTGAGCATAGCCCAGAATGCAAAACTGCCCATGATGTCTCACTCTGAGTTGATGGTAGGCTCCCTAATGATTCTTCCCCTAGTGAGGACATGGACCTTCAATGTCTCAAAATTGGATTCTCAGAAATTGACCATAGTAGATTCAACCTTACCTTGTAGTGTACATGTGCCCTGAGTGTATTGCTACACTAAACCTTTTTTCCTTAAGTTAATTAATTGCCAGGTAACTTGAGGCAGTTAACACATTTATAAAAACTACTGTGAACACTACCAAAATATTTGTTCACAGCACAAACCCTTAAACGTATCAGGAAAAACAGGTTACTGAATGAATATATCGGAATACATTTGTCAGCATAGAAAAAGTTTTCTATGTCCAAATACCCACTGAGGCATCAGAATGATCAAATATGAATGGGTGAACCCAACACTTGCATGGAGCCCCAGTGAAACAAAGATAGATCCTATTGCAGAGGCAAGGGTCAGGGTCTCTGTGAGTGTCTCTGTCAGTTTGTTTAAGAACTCCTAGGATCCACCAAATTTGGCATATAGCTTCCTCTTATCATAACTTACAGAAAGGTAAGGGATTGGTTGTGCCAGGACAAAGGGATGTGCCTGGAATGTGATTGTTTCTCATAAAACAGAAAGCAAGGGCTATGCTATATAACGGCAACATGGGGACAGCAGGGGATGGAAAGCAGGGAGAGTTATACTGTATAATGACCACAGGGCAAGGGGCCAGAGATGGGGACCGGGACAGCTGTAACCCCATTAGCCCAGCAGGGGATAGGGATGCAGAAAGGGACCGATATCTACTATATTTTTGGGAGGGAGTGTCTGTTTGGGTGTCTGTCTGTATGTCTGTCCTCCAGCCAGGGGATATGAACCCCTCTCCTGGCTCTGCCCACTGGAGTTGCAATGGCCATGGAGAAGCGCTTCTCACCTGGCCCCAAACTGCTGCGGGAGATAGGGTCCTTTCCCCATGGGGCAGCCTGCCTACTGAGCCCTTCATCCTCAGAGCAATGATTTACATGAAGAAAAAGTACCTGAATTAGGTACCTGAGCAACACCAGGTAAATCTTCTAGTCATAAATATTTCAGTAGTTCCAAATTAAATATGTACTCATACCAACCTTGTAGCTGTCTCATTTTGTGCTTCATAGCATCTAGATCAGCCAAAATTTTGTCCTTCTCTAACCAGTTTTGTTTCTTTTGTTTTGCTGCCTTTCGCAAAGCTGTAATAAAAGAAATATATAATATTTCTACTGGTTATTTTTCTTTGTAGTTAGCAATTGATTGTTTTTCTTGGATGACTGATTAGTATAATTGGATCTACTTTAGCAAATAGTTTTTTTAAAGCACTTGAGATTGTTGGTGAGTTAAATAGATCCAATTACAGACAAGTAATTAAAAGGCAAGAATCCTAAAAAACAACAAAAACTCCAAAAGCAACAATCTGAAAGTATATAGAACTTAATGAATGTCTTTCCAGAGCAAGACACAAACACATACTTCTATTTAACATGTATATTTACTTTTTCAGTATTGCACATTTAATTGTAGTAGTTTAATATTGGTTTAACATTTTAAAAAATATGCACCCTCTGATAGAAGAGCTTTATTCTTACAAATAACAGTGTTTATACAATTAGCCCTCATTGTGATACAAATACCTAGCACAACACTTGATTAATCATTCAACAGTCTATATACATCTTATTATCTACTTTGAATTTTACTGACATAGTTGGCATAACTTGCAGGTGGATTTTTAGATTCTGGATAATATGTGCAATATTTACCTTTCTTGTTGTGCAACGAGATGTACAATTGTGCAAAACCAGATGGATGTGATTAACTTTACTCAAGTGAGGAGAGCAAATTAAATATATAAGTGTGATGTACTTATTACATCATAACTTTTTCCCCAGGTAAGAGATATTTAAGTTTTCCTTTCCAAAATAAAATGTTTTAAAATTTACTCTGAGATTTTCATTCTCTTTTGAAGGACTTGCCCACATGGAGATTTTGTGTATGATAAACAAGGATATAACTCTACAGCACACCAGTTTGCCACATGAAAATTAGATGTGTAGACCAGGGGTGGTCAATATTTTTTGATGGGGAAGCCACTCTAAGAATTTTATAAGGGGTCAAGGGCCGCACTCTCCCACGATATGAATGGAAGAGGTGCGATGTTTGAAATGGAGGGTGAGTGCACAAGGGAGAATAGGTGTCTGGTATGTTAGGTGGAGGAAGGCTTTGCCTTCCCAAACCGCCAGGCATAATCCTTCCCACCCTCCATCCCCTGAATGCCGACTGTAGGTGTTCTGGAGGTGGAGTGTTGCTTCCCCCAGCTCCTGCCCTCCCAGTGCTCCAGGGCTGGGGAGGCT
Organism: Pelochelys cantorii; assembly: GCA_032595735.1. Taxonomy (NCBI): domain Eukaryota; kingdom Metazoa; phylum Chordata; order Testudines; family Trionychidae; genus Pelochelys; species Pelochelys cantorii. The sequence goes on along the minus strand of CM064329.1, from coordinate 39,487,967 downwards.
GGGACTATGCTGTGTGTCCTCCGCCCTCCTCAGGGCTAGAGAGGCTGAGCCGGGCCATGTGGTGCGGTACACCCTCCTCTGTCCCCCGGTAGAGGAGAAGCTGCTTTGGGGATGGAGAGGCTGGGCTGAGCCGTGCGCCCTCTGTCCCCACCCGAGGCTGGGGCAAGCATGTGCCTGTCCACTCCCCTCCCTGTGGTTCATAGGGGGGAATGCATGTGTGGCACACTGCTCTGCTTCCTCGTGGGGGTGGGGAAAAGATGGGGCCTCAGCATAAGGGACGGGGCTGGAGGTGAGGCTGGGGGCTTGCCTTCACCAACCACCCATGCAAGGAGCTTGAGATAGTAGGGGAATGAGGTGCAGGAGAGGGTCTGGGGTCTGGGAGGGAGTTTCAGGGAAAGAGTGAGGTGTGAGCTGGGACTAGGGATTGGGGTGCAGGCAGCGGTGAAAGGAACTTAAAATTTCTTACAGGAACTGTCCTATTGCAACCGGGGTCCCTGCCAACACTTTAAATAGCTCCCTGCTGGCTCTTGCCATAGCTTTGCCAGTTTTTGCCAGAGCTGCACATCAGGGTGCACCCACTTATATTCACCTCTGGGTGCAGGATCCAGGAGGGGGTATGGGTGCAGGAGAGGATTCTGACCTGGAGGAGAGGTATAGGAGGAGGCTGTGACCTGAGGCAAGGGTGCAGGAGGAGGGACAAGGGTTTGGATTGTGGCCTGGGACAGGAGATGGGGTGCAGAGTCTGGGAGGACAGATGGTACAGGAGCAGGGAGAGGCTTGGGGTGAGGGAGAGGCTGGGGTGCCAGAGGCAGGCTCTGGCAAGGAGATACTTACTTAGGTGACTCCCAGCCAGCTGCTCTGCAGGTCCCTTGGGCAGGCTCTCTACCTTTTGAGCCCCTGTGTGCTGCTCAGAGCAGCCCAGATGCAGGGGCCATGTGCTTTTCTGAGCACCACAAGCCTGGTGGGGAGCGGGTACTTAACACACTGCCTGTGCCACAAACATGGCCCAGGCAGCTCCCATTAACTGGTTTCTGGCCAATGGGAGCTGTGAGGTTGTGCTGGGGGTAGGAGAAGCATGTGCTCAGAAAAACACATAAGCCCCAGAGCCGGCCACTTGGAGTGGCATGCAGGTGCAGGGCAGGCAAGGAACCTCTCGCTGGGCCAGGGACCAGATTGGGCATGGCAGGCTGGATCCAACCCATGGGCTGGATTTTTCCCTCCGCTGGTGTAGACTTTGCTTCTGCACTCTTAAAGTTCCATAGGGTTTTGACGCAGAGCTATTGTTTGAAATAATAGTAGGTCAAAGCCTATTATGGAACATTTACAGCACAGATGTAGGATCCATAAGGTGACTTAATGCAGTCCAGCCTAGTGTACTGTAGATTTACATCCTGCCTTGCTGTGCACTCAGGGTACGTCTAGACTACATCTGTTTGTCAAAAGCTACGCAAAATGCGCTCCGCATTATGCATAGCTTTTTCTGATAGTTCTGTTGGAAGAGGCTTTTCCAACATTTGGCCCCTCTAGACTGGGCCAAATGTTGGAAAAAACCCTTCTTTCGAAAGCCCCCTTCTTCCTCATAGAACGAGGAATATAGAGGCTTCCGAAAGAGCACATTTGCTCTTCTGCAAAAAAAACAAAAACAAAACAAAAAAAAAACAACAACACAACAACAACAACCAACAACACAACCCTGAAAAAACCCTGCAGTCTAGCCATACCCTCAGTATCAGTGTGGATAACCCCTACATATCTCACTTGTTAGAAGGGAGAAAGAAGCCCAACAAATTCATACCATCCAAAGGTAGAAAAGGTTCTCCACAGGAAACCCAGACCTCTATCGGATTTCTGAGGATGATGGTGAGCAAAGAATCATCTATCATGTTCATACTGTCTGCAGTCATCTGGAATAATGCTGACTTTATCTTCACTTCCTTCATCTGCTTACCTTCATAGTTGGAAAGAAACAATTACTAAGTCTACCTTTATATCACTTCAGGATAATGAGTTTTTTTCTCATCTTATTACAATAGAACCTCCGAGATATGAATACCAGAATTACAAACTAGCCAGTCACACACATTTTGAATTGCAAATATTCAATCAGGCAGCAGAGAGAAAAAACAAAGAAAACCAACACAAAACCAAATACTATACAGCATAATATTGGGTTAAATGTGAAGTACTAAAACAAAGGGAAAGGGGTAGCAGGGTAGCACGGGCCATGAGAGGAGGGATCTTTGGTCCGACAAATCCATTTGTTCAGGACCGGTCAGGTCCCAAGGGTGCCGGACCAGGGACGTCCAACTTGTATCAGAGTGACATGTAATAGAAAGAAGAACAGGAGAGGTGAGAGTTGTGTGGGTGAGTGAAAATGTGATAAAATCTGGACAAAGCAAGTGATGGTCTCATAATGACAGGTTAAGTAAAGTTGGATAAGTGTTTTGGAGTTTCTCCTGTCACCTTACAAAATTCTTAGGAATTGTTCATCACTAGTTTAAATATACTTGATTTGAATATTTTGGCAGACCCATTGTGATGCTATATTTAAGGTTATGATCCATTTTGCATTTGCAGCGGGAGTTCAGTCTGCTTGTGTCTTTGCTCCAAATTTCACCATATACCTGAGTAAAGCTAGAATTTTCTGGAGAAGTTTCCAGTAGGGCTGTCAATGTCCACTACATAATTAACCAACAAGCCTTGACTTGTTAATCTTATGAACTGCAGGCACTCCCCCGCCTTTGCTACCTCTGTATCAGAGGCAGTAATGGTGTGGGGAGGGGAGGGGGAGCAGGAACTGGTGCCTGTGAGGAGCTGGCTTTAAGCAGGCTCTCCACAAACACCAGATCTGCCTGCACCAGATCTGCCTCCCCAGCCCCCTTTCCCCATTGCAGCAGCCTCTTTCTGTGGAGAGATTGGGTCCCCAGGCACTGCTGCCTCTGTATCAGAGGCAGCAGCGTGGGGTGGCAGGAAGAGGGTCTGCATAGGTAGCTGGTTTTTAAACTGGCTCCCCTCACGGACCAGCTCCTGCTTACCACCCCACGCTGCTGATTCTGATACAGAGGGGTGATACAGAGGCAGCAGCGTGGAGTGGCAGGGGGCTCCCCAGGAGTGGGGCAGGGAGTGCATTGGTTGCTGTCCCTGGCCCCAGGGACAGTCGAATAGTTGTGTAACTGATAAGATTTCATGCAGTTACACAACTATTCAATTACACTATATCTAATATCTCTAGTTTCTAGAAAACCAGTTAGTTAGTTTATAAATTCTAATCAATTGAAAACAGGCCCCCAACAGTTCATATGCTCAGTCTCATGATTAATTGGGTCCCTTTATCTTAAACTACAAATGGAAATAAAAAAGCCAAACTGCATACACAGTGCTGTGAAAGATTGGTAAAACTCTTGGGTTATGCAATTATTTAATTCATTATCTATTTATTATTCATATTAACATAGCAACTAGGAGTCCTAGTCATGGACCAGCCTGCCTTGGTGTTGAGCACAAACACAAGACAAAAATATGCTCCCTGCCCCAAAGAGCTTACAATGCATGTATAAGATGAGACATAGCAAATAGACGAAAAACTTTTGCAGTGTGGTCACCATGCTGGTCATCAGTATATAAGAGAGACAAGGTGGGTGAGGTAATGACTGTTATTGGATCAACTTCTGTTGGTGAAACAGACAAGCTTTTGAGCACAACAAACTGAAGAAGAGCTTCGTGGAGCTCAAAAGTTTGTCTCATTCACCAGCAAAAGTGGGTCCAATAAAAGTGAGCACCTTATTAGCTCTACAAAGAAAAGTAGCATTCTTTGTTAAAACGGAATCTTCCTATGCTGTGATTGCCACGTACTGAATTTTTGTTGGTGACTCATTCTCTCATGCAGTGTACACAAAGAACACGCTATGAGCAGATTAGAAGAGGAACACAAAACTACCTTTTGCTATGTGCCCTCACCAATGTTCCCTGCATCCCAAACTGGGGACATCAGGAATGGATTTTGCTTGGCTGTGGGCTTAGTGCTGTGTCACAGAAAAGATCTTTGACAAAGTAGTAGTAGATTTACCACAGTCCAGGAAATCCATGAACTTGTTCGGGTGGAGTTAAGGAGCAAAGCTATATAGTTTCATTGCAGTGAGGCTCTTTGACAAAGTAGTTGCTGGTTTTTCAAAGACCAACATTTCCATAAAACTATTTGTTTAGTTCAGGAATAGATCTCAGGAGCAGAGCCTCTGAACTGGCTCTCATGTTCTGTGACACAGCAGCAACTCAACTCATTGAAGATCTTATCTGAAAAAACCTGGAAATGTAATACACAAAACCAGACACACAATGCTATATTAAGATTCTTTTCTATATCTCTAACACACAACTTTAAAACAAGGAAATTCAAAATGAAGACTACCAGTAGTAAGTGCTCTATTTCCCCCCACCTTCCTAGCAATACAACCATTACACTCATCAGATAATGTATTATGACCATAACTCTGCTCCAATACCAATGCCAGCGTTCCAACATAGCCTTCTGAAGACGCAAGTGACATTTTACAGAACTGTGCAAAATAATGTTGTACTGGGGGTATGCAAGAGAAGTCCTTAGTGGAGGTGAAAGGGTATAGTTTGGGGAAGGTAGTGCTGGAATGGCTGACATACCTACTGGGGCACAGTTAAGGTTGTGATATGTTCTCTGTGGTGTATGCTAATTGTACCGTTGTGGAGGTATGTGTGGTTTGGTATGGAAGTGCAGCAAGTATACTGTTGGTAGCCTTAGCTTTTCATTTTCTTGCTTTTTTGATTCTGTGTTAGGTATATTGGTGAAATCCTGCCCCAATGACTTCAGTAAACAACAGTTCCACCCATAACGTATAAACCTTAACTGGCATACAAGGTAGAGATTTTGTGTACTAACAGGAAGCTAGAAGCAACCCATTTTTATGCTTAGCCTGATACCTTTCTGGTCTCCTGAATTCACAGGAGAAATAAATAAAATTGCACATACTGCACTTAATTACTTATTTTGTTTTTTGTAATGTGATATTTTTGTAATGCTAGGTATATGGAGGTTTAAAAGCCTCCTTTTTAACAGCAAGGAAGTTAAAACATGGATTTATTTCTTGATGACTTTCCAGTGATAACAGTGCTTATTTATTGCATGAAATGGCATTCTTTAAGTGTTCAAATAGGTCTTTGCTGCCATAACTCAGGATATGGGCATAGCTAATTAAGTTAAAATGTGAAAGTGTCTGAATACACAGTACTGTCACAGTATTTCATAATCTTACTGCTTTACGTTAATTGAAAAAGGTAAGGATTTGACTTTAATACCACAAAAGCAGACAAAGATGAGTCTTCAAAAAACCTTTTGATACAACATAATGATTTTTATTTTAGAAATGTAGTTAGCGCTTATTGCCCTGCCAAATAGAGTAGGTGCAAAACATGCACACACACAAAAGAAGATTTTAAACTACATGCATTTCAAAAGATTAGCAAATGATGATGCTAACTAAGCTGGAGATATGCAGGGGGGTAGAATTAACATGAAGTGGATAAATAATTAGTTAAACAACTGCAAACATAAAGTAACTCAGGTGGGGTTCCACAACAATCTGGTTTTGGTCCAATTATTTAGCAAATTTATTAATAACCTGCATGTAAGACTAGAGAACATACTGATCAAATCTGCAGATGACACAAAACTAGAGGGGCTGGCAAACACTTTGGAGGATAGAGCTAAAATTCAGAGGGATCTTGATAAATTAGAGAACAGGCTATAGACATCAAAATGACATTCAACAAAGGCAAGTGTAAGGTGCTACAATTAGGGAAGAAAAACCAAACGCACAAATACAGCATGGGGGAATCAATGGCTTGTCAGCAGTCCTGCTGAGAAGAACCTGGGAACTGTGGTGGAGCACAATCTCAACATGTCTCAGCAATGTGAGGCGGTTGCCAAAATAGCAAATATAATGTTAGGTTGCACTGACAGAGGTATCACCTGCAAGTCCTGGGAGGTGAGATGTGGCGCTGGTTAGGCCTCAGTTGGAGTACTGTGTCCAGTTTTGGTCAGCAATGTTTAGCAAAACTGGAAATAATCTAGAAGCAACTGACAAAGCACATGAGAATGGCCAAACTGGGTCAGATCAAAGGTCCATCTGGCCTAGTATCCTGTCTGCTAATAGTGGCCAATGCTGGGTGCCTCCAGGGGGAATGAACAGAACAGGGAATCATCAAGTGATCCATCCCTGTCACCCATTCCCAGCTTCTGACAGAGGCTAGGGACACCATTCCTACCCATCCTGGTTAATAGCCATGGATGGACCTAACCTCCATCAATTTTATCTAGTTCTTTTATCTTGTGTGTTCTGGCCTTCACAACATCCTCTGGCAAGAAGTTTCCATGTTGACTGCACGCTGTCAACCCTTTGTTTGTTTTAAACCTGCTACTTATTCATTTCATTTGGTGACCCCTAGTTCTTACGTTATAGGAACAAGCAAATAACTTTTCCTTATTCACTTCCTCCACGCTAGTCATGATTTTATAGACCTCTATCATATCCCCCTTAGTCTCCTCTTTTCTAATCAGAAAAGTCCCAGTCTTATTAATCTCTCTTCATATGAGAGCCGTTCCAAACCCCTGATTATTTTTTGCCCTCTTCTGAACTTTTTCCAATGCTCAGATATCTTTTTTGAGATGAGGTGATCACATCTGTATGCAGTACTCAAGACGGATTTATACAGAGGCAATAAGATATTCTCTGTCTTATTCTCTGTCCCTTTTAAAATTATTGCTAACATTCTGTTTGCTTTTTTGACTGCTGCTGCACACTGAGTGGATGTTTTCAGAGAACTATCCACAATGACTCCAACTCATTACAAAAATGGTCAAAGGGATGGAATACAAACCATAAAAGCAAAGGCTAAAGGATGTATACCTATCTAGAAAAGAGGAGATTAAGAGGGACATGATGGCAGTCTCCAAGTAACTGAAATGCTGCAAGTTGTTTTCCTTTACCACAGAGGCAGGACAAGAGTCAAGGAGTTCAAATCACAGGATAGCAGGTTTAGATTAAATCTCAGGAAAAACTTCCTAACTGTAAGAATAGACAGTCAATGGAACTGATTGCCTAGGAAGATCATGGAAACTCTTTTACTGGAGGGTTTCAAAAGGAGGCCGGACACCACGGCTGTGTCTAGACTGGCGCGATCTTGCGCCAGAGCTATGCAAATGAGGCTCAGCATGGAATATTGCCGAGACTCATTTGCATAACTAATGAGCCGCCGTTTTTGCGGAAGAGGCTCTTGCGCAAGACGGAGCTGTCTACACTGCCCCGTCTTGCGCAAGAAAAACCCTCTTGTGGAAAGCCGTTATGCTGATTATTTTCAGGCATAGCGGCTTTGCGCAAGAGGGTTTTTCTTGCACAAGACGGGGCAGTGTAGACAGCTCCGTCTTGCGCAAGAGCCTCTTCCGCAAAAATGGCGGCTCATTAGTTATGCAAATGAGGCTCGGCGATATTCCATGCTGAGCCTCATTTGCATAGCTCTGGCGCAAGATCGCGCCAGTCTAGACACAGCCCATCTGTTTTGGATAGTTCAGACAAAACAAATCCTGCATCTTAGCAGGGGGTTAGACAAGATGACTCTGACAGTCTTTTCTAATCATATGGTTCTATGATTCTAAGATTGCTGCTTCTGTGACTTCCCCGTGGCAGACGTCAAGTGTTAACTATATAATGATCCAAATTAATGGTTCAGCACAATTAAATAAACTAAAATAATACTCAAAGGCAAAGCAAAAAAACCCTCACAAATTCCACCCCCTCCCGCCCCCCAAAAAAATTATGATGAAGCCTGAAACTCACCAAACTGCAGGTGTTGTGGACTACTATGGAGAATGAATCCCTAAGACTCTGGAGAAAAAAATTTGCTAGCAGCTGTAGAGGGAGATTCCTAAGAAATGAGAGCATGATCTTATCTTTTTTACTGCTTCAACAAGGCACAGGTGGCAGTATGTCTCTCACAACCAGGTCCCAGACCATTAAGAACAACATAAGCAATTGCATCTGGAAGCCTACAGGATACCACAATAGAATAATAGAATCCTAGGGCTGGAAGAGACCTCTGGAAGTCATCGAGTTCAGTCCCCTGCCTGAAGCAGGACCAGCCCCAACTAAATCATCCCAGCCAGGGCTTTGTCAAGATGGGACTTGAAAACCTCTATGGATGGAGATTCCACCACTTCCCTAGGAACTCATTCCAGTGCTTCCCCACCCTCCTAGTGAAATAGTTTTTCCTAATATCCATCCTAGATCTCCCCCACTGTAACTTGAGACCATTGCTCCTTGTTCTGCCATCAGTAACCACTGAGAACAGCCTCTCTCCATCCTCTTTGGAACCTCCCTTCAGGAAGTTGAAATCTGCTATCAAATCACACAATAGATATGTGAGACTTACTGTATGATATAACAAAATCCCATTTGTGTATTTACAGGCTTGTGATTCAGAAAGTGGTAATTTTCCAGCACCAACAAAAGGAATGGATATGATGTGAAAATACGATATTACCTGTTTATCCCACAGGAAAAATATAACTTCTTAACACAGATGTTTTTTAAAATGGTACCCAGAGTCACTTTTGTTCAGTGCAGCACTGTACTTTTTTTAACTCATTTCTATATTTATTTTGCATTGGGAATTTATATTCATTAGAGGTATTTTTATTACTATATCATTTAAAAACAAGAGTAGACATTTTCCTATTTTTAAAATCTTTTTTCATAGTTTCTATGTAGTAGTTTGCATGTGGTGTTCCTTTCCCTTGTTTAGTTTTCCCTCTGATGAATTCATTTTTTGTGTGTGGTTGAACCTCCATTGTCCGGCACCCTTGGGGCCTGACTGGTCCCGGCCCTTGGAATTTGCCAGACTTGGGGAGGTCAGTACACCAGGGGCTCTGTTTTTCTTCCTAGGCCGTTCCACTGCTGACCGGGGCTCTAATCCCCTGGGGAGGGAGGCTCCTCTTTTCCCCTCATGACTCTGCTGCCACACCTGGGGGGGGGGGGGATGGTCTGTGCTTTCCCCAGTGGCTCCCGCTGCTGCCTGGGGCTCCCTGCTCCACCCAGCGGACCCACTGCCTCCTGGAGCTCTGTGCTCCACCTAGTGGCTCCGCTGCTGCCAGAGGCTCTCCCCAGCGGCCCCACTCCCTGTTGGAGTGCCACGCTGCATGACTCCACTGTCAGCAGGATCTCTCCCCAGCAGCCTCACTGCCACCAGGGACTCCACTGCCACCCCGGTCTCTGCTCTCTTGGCCCCATAGCCTGGCAATGTCTTGGACCTAAGGGGTCACTCTGATGATGCTGGACCAGGCGTGTTGCTGGACTAGATCACAGTGTTTCGACCTGTATAATTTGCTGTTAGAAAGGGCCTCGTCCTCTTTTGTTCCTATCTATTAATTCTGCAAGTAGCATGCTAGCTCATATGAGGCCTCTCATTAAAAGTAGCTGACTTTGTATTAGGCAGACTTCTATTTCTTATCAAGTTTCTAAATTCTTATCCCATCAGTTCAATTTTACTAACAACTGAAAGGGGGGAAAAAATAGCCGCTCAAAGGAATGCCTAGCAAAGAATGGCTGATGGCCTACCAGTCCTTTTTCCAATTACTCACCCATGATGCCAACAAAGTGATATCTAGTATATAATCAGCTCTTTATTATTGGTTTTCATTGAACTTTATCTTTTTTAAGGGGGAAGGGAAGGTGATATTGACTCACTGAGGGAGAATGTGAAGGCAGAAGTTATAGTCAATAACTGGACAAGCTGAGGGCTTGCATGGGGATAGAGAGAGAAAGGGAGGTTATTGGTCAAGAATTAAAATAAGAAATTAGGAAAGGGAAAAGCAGTGAAGTAGGCCTAGAACTAAATATGCATCATGCGGAAGCTACATATAGGACTAAATAATTAACTTGTATGGAGAGATTTTCAAAGACATAAAGGGAAGTTAAGTGCTCAACTCTCATGGAACGTCAATGGGATTTGGATGTCTGCCCCATTTTGTGCTTTTAAAAATCTCCTCCTTAAACCTTAAAGTCGTCGTCACACTTTTCCTCCTCCTCTTTGTTTGTACCTTGATTATTTTAGAGTTCACTGAAGGCTCAGGGCCAGTTCTCTGGAGCAGGGAGCTTCCTTTTTACGTAAACTATGAAGGGTCTACTAAGCTTTGGAGGGTAGAATATTATGAAGGGCCTGAGCAACTTATGAGCACAACTCTCATAGGATTCATGTTTCTTAGACATTTAGGCACTTCTGAAAATCCTACCCTTGGAAGTAATATGCACAATATAATAAATAGTAGCTGTAATAGGGGTTGTCAATTATCTGCAGTTAACTCAAGTGATTAATATAAGGCAAAATAGCTAGATTAAACATGAATGATTAATCACAGTTTTAATAGCACTGTTAAACAATAATAGAATAGGAATTCATATTTATTATAAATATTTTGGGTGTTTTATCTACATTTTCAAAACTTCTGATTTCTATTACAATGCAGAATACAAAGTATACAGTGCTCATTTCATTTGATTACAAATATTTGCACTGTAAAAAGATAAAACAGTATTTTTCAATTCACCACACAGAAGTACGGTAGTGCAATCTCTTTATTGTGCAAGTGCAATTTATAAATGTAGATTATTTTACATAACTAAACTCAGAGCCAAAACAATGTAAAACTTTAGAGTCTCTAAGTCCACCCAGTCCTACTTATTCAATCAGTCACTAAGACAAACAAGCTTATTTATACTTATCGGAGATAATGCTGTCCACTTCTTATTTACATTATCACCTGCAAGTGTGAACAGGTCTTCATACGGCACTGTTGTAGCTGATGTTGCAAGGTATTTGTGTATCAGATATGCTAAACATTCATATCTCCCTTCATGCTTTGACTGCCATTCTAGAAGATGTGCTTCCATGCTAATGATGCTCATTAAAAATAATGGTTATTTAAATTTGTGATTGAAATCTTGGAGAAATTGTATGTCTTCTGCTTCACAATTTTACCTGCATTCTGCCATATATTTTCTGTTAAAGTAGTCTTGGATAATGACCCAGCATATTTTGTTCAATGTAAGAACACTTTCACTGCAGTTTTGACAAAATGCAACCAAGGCACCACTGTGAGATATCTAAAGATAGCTATAGTTCTTGACCCAAGATTTAAAAATCTGAAGTTCCTTCCAAAATCTGAGAGGGATGAGGTGTGGAACATGCTGTCACAAGTCTTAAAAGAACAACACTCCAATGTGGAAACAATAAAACTTAAAGCACCAAAAGAGAAAATCACTCTATTAGTGACATCTGGCTCAGATGATGAAAACAAATGTGTGTCAGTCTGCACTGCTTTGTATCGTTATGAGGCAGAATCCAGCATCAGCATGTTAAATGTCTACCTGGATGATCAATCAGAATTCCTTAACAGCTGAAGATTCAGTCATGCAGATGACCTTTGCATCGCCACCCAATTGGAAAAATTTGAGGATGACATTCTGCACTCTCTATTTGGGTCTTTGAATGTGCCTGGAGAATACTATTACATATGAGCACAGAATGCCAACTCTAGAAAGACACAAGTGCACAACTTCCACCTGAAACACCATCAAGTCAAGCAAAGACTCCATATAGGAAGGAATGGCACTATCTTGAAAATCATGAACATAGGGTGTTCCTTAGGGTCACATTAGACTGAATACTAACATTCAAAAAGCACATCAAGAAACTGAAAATAAAAAAGAACTTCAGGAATGATGTATTCCAGAAACCAGCCAATACATAATGGGGAGCTGACCCAAAGACACTCTGAGCAACCAGTCTCACTCTCATAGACTCATAGAATCCTAGGGCTGGGAGAGACTTCAGGAGGTCATCGAGTCCAACCCCCTGCCCAAAACAGGACCAACCCCAACTAAATCATCCCAGCCAGGGCTTTGTCAAGCCAGGACTTAAAAATCTCTTGGGATGGAGATTCCACAACCTCCCTAGGGAACCCATTCCAGTACTTCACCACCCTCCTAGTGGAATAGTTTTGCCTAATATCCAACCCAGACCTCTCTCCCCTACTGCAACTTGAGACCATTGCTCCTTATGCTGCCATCTGTCACCACTGAGAACAGCCTCTCTCCATCCTCTTTGGAACCGCCCTTCAAGAAGTTGAAGGCTGCTATCAAATCCCCCCTCACTCTTCTCTTCTGCAGACTAAATAAGCTCAAATCCCTCAGCCTCTCCTTGTAGGTTATGTGCTCCAACCCCCTAATCATTTTGGTAGTCCTCTGCTGGGCCCCCTCCAATGCGTCCACATCCTTTCTGTAGTGGGGGGCCCAGAACTGGACACAGTACTGCAGATGTGGCCTCACCAATGCTGAATAAAGGGGAATAATCACTTCTCTAGATCTGCTGGCAATGCTTCTCCTAATGCACCCTAATATGACATTAGCTTTCTTGGCTACAAGGGCACACTGTTGACTCATATCCAGGTTCTCATCCACTGTAATCCCAGGTCCTTTTCTGCAGAACTGCTACTTAGCCAGTCAGTCCCCAGCCTGTAGCAGTGCATGGGATTCTTTCATCCCAAGTGCAGGACTCTCCACTAGTCCTTGTTGAACCTCATTAGATTCCTTTTGGGCCAGTCCTCCAATTTGTCTAGTCCACTCTGGACCCTATCTTTACCCGGCAACATATTTACTCTTCTCCTAGCTTAGTGTCATCCACAAACTTGCTGAGGGTGCAATCTGTCCCCTCATCTAGGTAATTAATAAAGATGTTGAACAAAACCGGCCATAGAACCAATCTTGGGGCACTCCACTTGAAACCGACCACCAGCCAGACATCAAGACATTGATCACTACCCCTTGAGCCCAACAATCTAGCCAGATTTCAAGCCACTTTACAGTCCATTTATCCAATCCATACTTCCTTAACTTGCTGGCAAGAATATTGTGGGACACTGCATCAAAAGCTTTGCTAAAGTCAAGGTATATCACATCCACTGACTTCCCCATGTCTACAGAGCCAGTTGCCTCATCATAGAAGGCAATCAGGTTGGTCAGGCATGACTTGCTCTTAGTGAATCCATGTTGACTAGTCCTGATCACTTTCCCCTCTTCCAAGTGCTTCAAAATGGATTCCTTGAGGATTCTCTCCATGATTTATCTAGGGACTGAGGTGACGCTGACTGGTCTATAGTTCCCTGGATTGTACTTCTTCCCTTTTTTAAAGATGGGCACTACACTTGCCTTTTTTCAGTCATCTGGGACCTCTCCTGATCACCACGGGTTTTCAAAGATAATGGCCAAAGGCTCTGCAATGACATCTGCCAATTCCCTCTGTGTGACTCAGTTATGGAGTACTGTGCTCCATTATGGTTATTCCAGCTATGTATACAAAATAGATACTGTGGCATGTCTGGGTCCCAGAGCCCTGCTCAGTCCACAGTCTGGCAGTCTAGGTACTGTGGCATGGATCCCGCTTGCTCTTGCTGGGGTTTGAGCTTCTGTTCCTTGACTAAAAAGGGTGTAGGGGCAGGTGCCCCTTGGTCAGCCTGAGCTGGGTAAATAGTCCTCTCCAACTACTGGCTGGACTCTCGGCTACAAGGGGGGGAAGTGAGCCTAAACATCCCTCGCTGGTGCTTCTCACCCCCCCCTTGCTGTCTCTGGCAATGCTGTCATTCTCGCTCTCAGTTTTTTCTGGTTTTCTCCTTACCTGTTCTGGTCTTGTCTCATTCCACGACCTCTCCCACTCTCCCCTTCTCCCAGGAGGGGAGGCCTTTTCTAAAAGACCCTGTGGCAGCCTGAAGTGAGATCTGCTGGCCCTAATTTATTTACAGCAGCTCTGTCTCTGCTACTCCTGATTAGCTAGGTCTGTTACTGCCTAGCAGAGCTGCCTTTCTCTCTAATCTAGCCCTCTGGCCTGACCCTATCACAATAATGAACTCGCTGAATCCTGTGGAATCATCACAAGGGCTATGAAACCACCTCCCACTGTGTCAGTATACTGACTCATGATAGAATGGTGGGAAATGTCGAGGTTCCTGAAGAAACCGATTCTTTCAGAAGAACACTCTCAGGTACTGACCTCCAATGAACATATTGCCATTCTCCAGATTGAGAGAGAGTTAGGTGGCAAAAACTGGTGACAATATGGCCAAATGGAAGCTGGAAGAATGTGAGAGCCCAAACAAACCCAAATGTGAATAGGAGGCTGTGTCTAGACTACACCTCTCTGTCGACAGAAGAATGCAAATCAAGCACGTCAAAATTGCTAATGAAGCAGGGATTTAAACATCCTGCGCTTCATTAGCATAAACATGGCCACCGCTTTTTTTTGAAACGGAGCTTTTTAAAAAAAAATGGCAGTCTAGACATGGATCTGTAGAAAATAAACCCTTTTTGAAAGATCCTGTATTCCTCAAAAAATGAGGTTTACAGGATCTGTCGAAAAAGGGTTTATTTTTGACAGATTCGTGTCTAGACTGCGGGGTTTTTTTTGAAAAAGCTCCATTTTGAAAAAAAGTGGCAGCCATGTTTATGCTAATGAGGCGTGGGATATTTAAATCCCTGCTTCATTAGCAATTTCGATGTGCCTGATTTGCATCCCTCTGTCGACAGAGGGATTCATTCAGTCTAGATATAGCCTGAGAGCCTAAACTAAGACTTAAACACTGCTTGATGCGGTACCTCCTGTCAACATCCTGTACTCTTAGGAACTATTTGTAATAAGTGACAACACCAGGTCATGGTTGCAGTTTTGGAGTGATAAACTATGAATGTGAAGATCAAAAAAAATCTGATTCTCTAAGGAATACATAGTATCAATCAGAGGCATCAGTTTAAAATAATATGAGTAAAATATGTAACATAACACTGTTGTACAAACCAGTATTAGCTCCAGTGTGGTAAGCAAAATACAAGTAGTAATTCTACTTTACTCATCATTCATAAGGCCTCATTTAGTGCATTCTGCTCATTTCGAGACACTGCACTTCAGAAAAGATGTGTACAAACTGCAGAAAGTCTAGAAAAGCACCAACAATGATTAAAGGTCTATAAAAGATGACCTATGAAAGACTGAAAAAACTGGGCTTGTTTAGTCCAGAAAAGAAAAGAATGCATTGTGGGGGACATGATAACAATCTTTATGTACATAAAAGGTTGTTATAAAGAGGAGAGTGATAAACTGTTCGGGTATGTCTACACTTGATTCCTCCTTCGAGGGAGGAATACAAATGTAGGCATCCGAAATTGCAAATAAAGTGGGGATTTAAATATCCCGCACTTCATTTGCATAATCGTGGACTGGCGCTATTTCGCAATAGCACTATTTTGTGAAAAAAACCCAGGGTTATTTCAAGAGAAAACCCTTCCCTCAAAATAACCCTTACTCCTCAAAAAATGAGGTTTAAGGGTTATTTCAAGGGAAGGGCTTTCTCTCTAAATAACCCCGCGGGGACAGAGTTTGATGTCCCGAAATAGCACTTTTGTGGAAAAGCGGCAGTCGGCAATTATGCAGATGAATCCCCAGGATATTTAAATCCCCACTTCAGTTTATTCATTTGCAATTTTGGATGTCTACATTTGCATTCCTCCCTCGAGAGAGGAATCAAGTGTAGACATACCCTTCTTCATAGCCACCGAGGACAGGACAAGTAGTAATGAGCTTAAATTGTAGCAAGATAGATTTAAGTCAGATCACGGGTGGGCAATAAAATGATGGTGGTTCACCAGAGTTAGTGCCTGGAGGGCCGCCACCACTATATTTACCTTCACCTCCACAGGTATGGGGGATGGCAGCTCCTGTTGGTCACAGATTGCCATTCCTAGCTAATGGGATCTGCGGGAAGCATTGTCCTGGTCCACACTGCTTCCCAGAGATTCCATTGGCTAGGAACAGTGATCCGTGGCCAGTGGGAGCGGCAATTGCCCGTACTTGAGGAGGTGCATGTAAATATAGCAGCAGTGGCCTGCAAGAGGCCAACAATGGGGAACTGGATCTCGCCCATGAGCCAGTATTTGCCCATCCCTGAGTTAGACTTTAGGAAAAATTTCCTAGGAGTAAGAGTAGTTAAGCACTCAAACAAATTACATAGAGATGTTTCAGAATCTCCATCACTGGAGGTATTTTAAGAACAGGATAGACAAACACCGGTCAAGGAAAATCTAGGTAATACTTAGTCCTAGTTCAGTACAGGGAATAGGACTAGATGACCTCCATGGTCATCTGAACTCCATGGTCCCTTCCAGTCCTACTTTACTATCATTCCATGCTGCCTATTGATCTATTCTCCTGGCAGTGATTCTGTTATATTAGTAGTTTGAGCATCACCAATCATAGAACAAAGAGAAGAGTTTCTATCTTGCCAGCCCTAACAGTGTGACATATAAGGTCCACTAGGCCAGTGGTTTTCAAGTACAGGTTGTGACCCAGTACTTGGTCGTGGAATGCCAGGCACTGGGTCACTTGCTGTAGGATGACCAGGTGACTAAGGCAGGCTTCCTAACTGTCCTGGCACCATGGACTGCACTGCACCTCAGAAGTGGTCAGCAGTGGGTCCAGCTCCTAGGAGGGGGACCATGGAGCTCCAAGTCCTGCCCTTCCCCTGAGCACCAGCTCCCCACCTGGTTCCCAGCCAATAGGAACTGGGGTGGACGGTGCCTGTGTGTGAGAGCAACGCACAGAGACGCTTGCATACCTCTGCCTAGGACTCAGACCTGTTACTGGCTGCTTCTGGGGCATAAACATGGTCTGAGGTGCTAGGATAGGCGGGAAGCCAGCCTAAGAATTCCCGCTGTTCTGTTGACTGAGTCGCTGGAGGTAAGCCTGTGCCCAACTCAGCACCATAATCCCCTGCCCCAGCCCTGACCACCCTCCTGCACCCCAAACCCCTCATTCCTGGCCCCACACCAGAGCCCACACTCTAGTCAAAATATAAAATTATGTTGGGTCACAGGCATCAACAATTTTCTTTAACTGAGTTGTGAAAAAAAAGTTTGAAAACCACTGTACTAAGCTATTATTTGTTTCACCTAGTAAAGCAATCAGCAGATGTTAATTTAGATATTTCCAATGATAATTAGATTTTCAGGGTAGAAAATTGATATTTATGAATACTGAATTATTCAGTAAATAATATACTTCCCCAGGTCAATAAAGTATATAAGCATTGTTCAACTTTAAGTGAGCAAATCCATGTCTATTCAGGTAAGCACTTACCCACATGCTTAATTCTCACTGAAGTCACAGAAATTAAAGTGTATGCTTAGATTCCTTGCTAAAATGGAGACTTTATGAATTTAGAAATCTAATCTTGGAAGGTAGGGTGGGGAATCTACATCTGCGAACTGGATCCAGCTTGTAGCTTGTGTTGATCTGGCTTGTGAGGCTGAGGGCTTATCCCCTCCAGCAGTGGGTTGAGCTGGTGCTGCTGCTCCAGCTACGCAGGGAGCGCCATAGCTGGAGCATGAACACTGTCTCCCCACTAAATGAAACAATCAAGGCAAGCCATGGGCTGAATCCAGCCCATGGGTTCTGTCTGTCAGGGAGAGGAAGCTGTTGTGTGCACTGCAGGGAAGTGTTCCCTGCAGGCACTGCCCCCATCACTCCCACTGGCTAAGAATCACAGCCAACCTCCTGCCCCCTACCCCATTCTCCTCCCACCCAGACTCTGCACTCCCCACCCTCACCACATTCCTGCACTCCCCCTCCCTCCCATTCAGACTCCGCTCCTGCACCTTACCTCCCTCCCAGACCCTGCGCCCCCACACCCAACCCGCTTCTGCACACTCTTGCCAAGACTCTGCACCCCCTCCCTGCTCCTGCATCCCCTTTTATCCAGGCCCCACACCCTGACTCCATGCCTGGACCTCCCTCTCAGACCATCATACCCACTCCTACACCTTACCTCCTTCCCAGATCCTGCACCACTCCCCAGCAGTCTCCTCCTGCACACTGAACCCCTCATCTTTGGCCCTGACCAGAGCCCTGGGGATAAGCCCTGAGCCTCAGTGCCTCCCTCCCTCCCCCAGGGCTGGAAATTTCTTCCTGCTTCTTGGGGGCAACATCTGTGGAGGCCAGAAAGTGAGGGTTATATGTGTTGTTGTTTGCTTCTCACTTGTGTCTGGCCATGTGGCCCCTGACTGATTTTTCTGTGGGTCAGTGGCACCCAACCCAAATAAAAAGGTTTCTCACCTCTGATTTACAGAAAAATAGGCCCAAACAAAGGTCCAGGAACTGGGATGTTAAAAATTCCTAACTTGATTTTCCTGGCTGAGGTCCATCTCCAGGAATTAATGCCATTATTCAACAGTAGTTCTGTTTTTGAAACTGCAGATTCACATATTGTTAAAAGCAATTTAACTGTTCTGATGAATCTCTTCGGAAATCTTTACTAACTCATTTGATAAAATAATTAAAAATGCATCCATAATCTCAATTGTCTTAACTTTTATAACATTAAAGAAATCAATCTTACACATTTACATATAACAGCAAACCCCAAAATAAAATTTGATTGCCAGCCACCATCAGGTTATGTAAAAAACTCATAACCTGGTATGAAATGTATACCACCCTGCATATAAATAGTAGTCAATAATTGTGTCAAAGCCCCCCCATGCTTTATGAAAATTGGATTATGAATATGCATAATTTAGAGAAGTTTTAGGCAAAATCCATCTTGTAACATATCCAGCTTTGGAAATTGCTTCCCCACTTTAAGGGGATACACATAAAAAAATCTGAAAACAAAGAACTCCAAAGAACTCTAAAAAGCTGTAGACCCAAGCCAGAGAAAAATATCAACTCTGTCTTGAAGTCAACTCTGTCAACTCTTGTTTCATCTGAAGAAGTGGGTTGTGTCCACAAAAGCTCATGATACCATCTAAATGTTTTGATAGTCTCTAAGGTGTTGCAAGACTATGCATTGTTTTTTAAGTTTATTCAGTTAGACTACATCTACACTGAAACGCTATTTGGGGTTACCAGAGTATCCTGAAATAGCTATCCCTTGTCTTCACAGCAAGCCCATCTTCAAAATATAAAGGGCTCGCTATTCTGACATACCTGTAAACTTCATTCCATGAGGAACAATAAGGGATGTTTCAGAATAGTGGGTTATTTTGAAATTTGGCGCTGTCTACACAGTGCCATATTATGAAATAAGCTATTTTGAAATAAGATCAAAATAAGATATGCAATTTGTGTAGCTTAAATTGCATATCTTATTTCGACCTATGGTGCAGTGTAGACGCACCCTTACAGACTAATATGGCTACCCCTCTGAAACTTCTGTCTTGAAGTATTTTATCTGGGAGGACAAGAGTAAAGAATATACTCTGAAACAATTTCTTTTAGGGTACATCTAGACTGCGATAGGTACACCGTGTCCAAGGAACGCATCCGCTATTTTGAAATAATTTTTGAAATAATAGATGTGTTATTTTGGCATCCCCATTCCACAAGGAATAAGGGATGTCTCGAAATAGTGCTTTATTTTGAAAATTGGCACCATGTAGACACGCCAAATTTAGAAATAGCCTATTTTGAAATAAAATTGAAATAAGATACGCAATTTGTGTAGCGCAAATTGTGTATCATATTTCGATTTTAGAGTACTGTCTAGACATACCTTCAGTGTGTTAGGATTAGCTGGCATGTTTTGTTTATTTTGGCTTATTAACTTGCTTTGACTTGTCTGTTTTCACTTGCAATCACTTAAATCCAACAAGAACACTTTTATTTATTTTCAAGCCCAGTGTAAATTATGTTACCTGGTTGGGGTTGGGGATGTAAACAGTGTGCATATCTCTCTTTCATTGATAAAGAGGGCTAGCCTTATGAGCGTCCTCTGTGTAAGACTTATATACAGAGTAAGATGGATTTATTTGGGATTTTGGTCCCTTTTGGGGAATCGTGTTCCTGGATGCTAACAGCCTCATTGCTGAGCCCTTCCAGAACTGAGCTGGTTCAGCATTGGAGTTGCTTTATATGGGGGGCTGTAACCCCAACTCTGTGCCTTGGCTGGGGGAGACCAGAGCTTCTGATCCAGCAGGACAGGGTACTGAGGAACCTCAGAGGGCAAGTAGGCAGGTTCAGTGGCATGACCAGCACACTGGATGACAGCCCCAAGGGGACCTTTGTGGTCGAATACGTCATAAACTGATTTTGTAATAACCTGGCACTTATTTAATGTAAAATTTACATGATAAGTTTGATTTTCAAATCAGGGCCATATGGAACAATAGTTTCTAATTAGCCTGTACAATTACTTTAGTTGTGTAAGTACATTGAAAATTTGCATGAATGGCAAGTTAGACAGTAGCTAATATGATTTGTACATTCAGTCAAAGCACATAGACTCTCAAATTAGGAATATGATTGCTTTAGGCTTCTGACAGTTTGGAAATTTCTCTAAGTATGTGGACTTAAACTTTTCACAAATCATTTCAAAATTAAATATTTACATATCATGTAATTCATGGTCAGCCCCCAAAAAGATTGTGTGATATCTAATTTGCACAAGATTGAGTCAATGAGAGACTGCGGTTCCTTACTAACATGCAAAAGTAAATAGATATAAATATAACACTTTTGCCCAGATACAGTGTACTCTCATTAATCTTTTCTTTAGTAGTGTTTGTTATTCTCTAAGGCCTGATATACAGTAGGAGTTTACACTGAATTTAGCTGCATATAATCAATTTTCTAAACGATGCATCTAAGTCTGTCTTGTCGAACATAAGGGCTGCTTAAGTCGATGTCAGTTATTCCTCGTTTCATGAGAAGTAACACCATTCCCGACCTTGCATGATTGAGTTTATGATAATGTAGACACAGCTCTAATGAAAGTTGAGGCCATTGGCCTCTGGGAGGCATCCCACAGTTCCCTGCTCTGATTGCTCTGGCCAGAACTTGTGCCTCTACTGCACTCCACGTGAACAGAGAAAGCCCCAGGAAAATTTTAATTTAATTTCCCGGGTGGCCAGCATTGCGAGCACATTCAGACCGAGCAGCACACTGCTGCACATATGGACATGACACTGACCAATTCAAAGTCTACAAAGACTTCCAGTACTTCTGCTCCCATGGGCTTTACTTCCCAGAGGCAAAGAAGAGTGCCAAAGTGAAGTTGATCTCATACCTCACTGAGGCATGGGGAGATGAATCCATTCTCTCTGAGCTCCAAACCAGCAAGCAAAATGCAGACATTTTTGCAAAGATTGCAAGTTTCCTGGTGGCTAAAGGCTATTCCAGGGACACCCAGCAGTGCCAAGTCAAAATTAATGAGCTGAGGCAGTCCTACCACAAGGAGAAGGAATCTAACACAGATGCCACTTCTACAGGCAGGACCTCACAGATGCCACTTCTACAGGCAGCCATTCAGAGGGGCAGGGGTGGGGGTGGGGGCTGACCAGCTTCCCAAGTGTGACTGTAGAGTCTGGTCAAGACAAACCTGGGGTCATTGTGGAGGACAGTGTGGTGATGGAAGGGGAGGAGGAAGAGGAGACTGGTTAGCCAGTGATCCACGAGAGCCAAGATCTGTTCATGATGCTGGAGCTACTCACCTTTCTCCAGGATGTCTCCCAGTTGAGCATCGATCTGAGGGAGGGTACTTCTGGTGGGTTCACAATTTTTTTCTTACTGCAAGCAAGTTAAGGCAATTGGGTGTGCAGTACCCTCTGTGCCTACACAGCATGGGGGGCCCAGAACAGTTTTTTAATGTGTCTGCAGATGGACTAGGGGTCTTAACTGCACATCTCCATGAAGCTCTCAGATAGGAACTCTTTGATCCTTCTCAAAGGTTTTTGGGGAGGCCAGCCTTATTCCACAGTAGGACACCTTCCCACACCAAGCCACCCATAAGTGGTATGAGGTCACTGAACCACAAAGGAGTGCAGCATAAGGCCCAGGTTTATGGCCACATTCAGTCAGCATCCGCTCCCAATCACTCTGTGTGATTCGGAGAAGACTGATATCTCACATGGCAACATGGATGAAAGAGGTTGGGAAACTATTACCACCCTCTCTGGGAAGCAACATGTGCTGGACACCCATCTCCCCCTGTTCCTACACACTGGGAAAGTAGCACTGTACTGGAAAGCCGTGAGTGCTGGACACTCTCTCCCCCAAGGGCTGGGAAAATAGCATTGTTCTGGAAAGCCACGTGTGCTGGACGCAGGGAAGCCGCTCTCTCTCGTTGCCTCCCTCCTGCCTGCAGGCTTCTGCTGCGGGTAGTCCCATGTGCTGGACCCCGCATGTGCTGGACACACTGAGAAGCTGCCCTCTGCTGCCACCTCCCTCCCACCTGCAGGATCTTGGCCTGGCAGATCCCTTACCATGCCTGCCTGCCTCTGAACTGTGTGTGTCCAGATGCTCCACTGAGAACTCTGTGCATCTGCTGTAAAGCAAACATTTGGCCTTGCACAGAACAATTCTCCTTTGACTTTACAGAGACCTTTGGTGTAGGCTAACAGATTTGGAGCAGGCTAAACACAATGTATGTGCTGCAATGGGTACCCTTGTAACTTTTCATTGCAGCTGGGACTGCAGCCAGCTCACTACGTACTCCCTCTCTTCCAGCATCTTCCCACCTGGCATACTCAGATCCATAGGTGAAAACACACAAGGGGAAGCATGTTCAGCGAAAAGAGGGAGTGCATAAACTCCCTCGTGTAGGAGATGCAAACAGAACGGCAGAACAGGATCAATGAATGACAGGAGAGGAGAGCTGCCAGACAACAGCAGGCCAGGCAGCAGGAGACACTCTTTGACTCCCTGAAGCTGTGATGGAGCATCAGGCTCCATGAAGAGGGAATCCTCCCAGAACCCCATCTGCCCCAATGACATTAGTCCCTCCCCCCGCAACCCCATTGCTTCCACTCCCAAGGTCACCAGGGTCTGCCGGGGCCCCAGGGCATGGGGTTGGGTGAGGAACTCAAGGGCAGTCTTACCCTTACCTGGGGAGGGAAAAGAGGGTCCCATGTGCATTCCTGAGCCTCCCCCCCACTTTGGGTTCCCACTTCTTTCATTTCCCAGCTGTTTTCCCCAAATAAAAACTCCTGTTCTTTGAACAACCATCTCTTTACTGCTTGAATTGCAGGGGTGGGGTGGAGTATTAAAGGTAAACACAGGGAATGCAGGGGCAACTTGTTGGGAGCAACGTGGAAAACACTCAAAAAAGACCATTCATAAAACTGCTTCTAGGCCTCTCTGATTTGTGCTGCCCTGCAGTCTGCTCTCCTTATTTCCCTCGTGTCTGGTTGCTCAAATTTTCTGCTTAGGCGCTCTGCCTCAGCACCCCACCCTGTCAGATAAGTTTCCCCCATGCTCTCGCAAAGATTATAGAGCACATAACAGGCTGCCACCACAAAGGGAATGTTGCATTTGCTGCGCTACAACTGATCCAGGAAATAGGTAAACCTACCCTTTCAATGTCCAAAAGCACTTTCAACCACCATTCTGCACTTGCTCAGGCTGTAGTTGAACTCCTCCTTGCTGGGGTCCAGCCTACTTGTCCGTGTACAGCTTCATAAGCCATGGGAGCAAAGGGTAGGCTGGGTTGCCAAGGATCAAAATAGGCATTTCCACCTCTCCAATTCTGATTTTTCTCTCTGGGAAAAATGTTCCAGCCTGCATCTTTTGGAAGAGGCAGGAATTCCTAAAGATGCGCGCATCTAGCAGCTTTCCTAACCTTCACATGTTGATGTCAGTGAAAGGCCCTTGTGATCCACCAGCTCCTGCAGCACCATGGAGAAGTAAGTGCCCCTTGCAGTTTATGTACTCCTTGGCAAGGTGACTGTGGGCCAAGATGGGGATGTGTGTTCCATCTACCGCTCCACCTTAGTTAGGGAACCCCATTGCGTCAAAGTCATCAACTATGGTATCTACGTTTCCCAGTCACAACCCTCCATAGCAGGATGTTATTGATGGCCGTGGCTACTTGTATGACAACAACCCCTGCTGTAGATTTCCCCACTCCAAATTGATTTCCCACTGAACAGTAGCTTTCTGGCATTGCAAGCTTTCAAAGGGCTATTGCCACGAGCTTCTTCACAGTCAGTGTGGGTCTCATTTGGGTATTCTGGCACCTCAGTGCAGCAGAAAGCCATTTGCAAAATTCCAAGAAAGTGGCCTTGTGCATTTGAGAGTTTTGCAGCCACTGCTAAAAGTCCCATGTCTGCATCACATTGCGGTCCCACCAGTCTGTGCTCGTCTCACAGCGCCAGAACTGGCATAGCAGTGTCCACAGGATTGGCTGGTGGCAGCGCTTGCATCAGTGCCAGGGCTTGCACAAGCAGAAACTCCATGCCCAGTCAAGATGCGGCCTCATCCTCTTCCTGTTCTTGAAGTAGTGCACCATTAGACATGCCACGCCACACATAAACATCACTATGGCTTACTGCAAACTGGGATCCATGCTGGTGCTGCTATGGCATCTGCACAGGAAACCAGGTCACATTGCTTCCTGTTGATCTCACAGAAGGGGAGAGGGACTAGACAAGTGCATTATGGGACCCTGACATGAGCCCATAACCACCTGCTGCAGAGTTTTGGTCCCAGTGGGCACTGGCAGCATAGCACAGAATGCAGTTACCCATAGTGTATCATTCTCTGGGTCAACAATAGGCTCCCTAATGGGGATGCGCTACGAAGGACTATATTCCATTCTTTCCCACAATGATGTCATGGACCTTCAACTTTACAGAATTGGGTGCCCAGAAATCAGCCATATTAGATTTGACCTTACCTCATGGGCTACATCTACACTGGCATGATTTTGTGCAAGAACTCTTTTGCGGAAGAGTTCTTGTGCAAAAACTCTTCCAGAAGAGAGCATCTACACTGGCATGTGCGTTTGCACAAGAGATGTGCTTTTGCGCAAGAGCATCCATGCCAGTGTAGACGCTCTCTTGCACAAGAAAGCTCTGATGGCCATTTTAACCATAGGGCTTTCTTGCGCAAGAAATTCATGTTGTCTACACTGGCCTCTTGCGCAAGAACCGTTGCGCAAGAAGGCTTATTCCTGAGTGGGAGCATCATAGTTCTTGCTCAAGAAGCACTGATTTCATACATTAGAATGTCAGTGTACTTGCGCAAGAACTCACGGCCAGTGTAGACAGGCAGCAAGTTTTTGCACAAAAGCAGCTGCTTTTGCGCAAGATCGCACCAATGTAGACACAGCCTAAGTGTATACATGGCCTAAGAAAACAGAAGACAAAGAAAAGGATTTCCACAGATAATCTTGGAAGCATGTCAGCAGTGGCTTTTTACAGCTTTCTAAAACTCTGTTAGCTCCATGAAAGTTCATATTGAACTTGCATATAGTCCAATATACATTTAATTAAGGACTTTTTGACTTTGACCTTTTACCTTCCATATGCAGAGGAGCCCCATCCTCAGCACTGCCAGTGACTGCAACTCTCTCTTTATAATCTTCTTCTGAGTTACTGTGTCTGAAACACTCATTCACAACCCATGTGACTAAATCAGGTAGGGTAAGAATTAGGGTTCCATCACGGGTATATAATCTGCAAGCTTTCCTGGTAAGTTCAAGGTGTCTCGTACACATGGTAAGCAGCTAAGAAAAAGAAAAAAGAGAAAAATGGAATGATTAATCACTTGAAGAAGGTGAAATTCTTCCTTTTGCAGAGGATTTAAATGTGGGATTTAAGTGGTGCGCAAACCTGTGCTGCCTCTTTACTTAGGGGAGAAGTTTCTCAATAGTGGAAACCCATATCATTTTATTAGATATGTTCTAGTTCATTTGCAAATGAGAGACTAGTTGGATAATATCAAGAAAAAATAACAGGCAACCTACTTTAATTTGCCCTTCTATTAAAATTTTAGAAACATAATAAAATGTAGTAGCAGACAGTGACTCATTTAGCTGAGTATGTTTTCAGTCCACATGGAATTTGGTAGACTGAAATAAGATGTCATGAGATAATATTTGCAAATCAGTCTCCTACTATGTTTCTTTATAGCTAGCTCTGAATTCAAGTCTTGTAGCATCTTGCAATGCCCTCACAGAACCCTAATTAATAAGTATCCTTTGATGTATTTGAGATACACAGTATGCCAAAAGAATAAAAGTTATCTACTGTCATAACATAAAATGTTAAGCAAGGTCTCGTGTCCTACATAGCACATTTGATGTAAATATCTGGTAGAGCTCTCTATATTATGCGGCAAGAACTCCAGCTCTGTGTCATTACCTGCCCACAACCTTCTTTATAGCAGTACAATAAAATCCCTTGTTACATTCACATTCAATTCTATTTATTTCATACTATTCCTCTTGTCTCCCCACACTTTCAATGTGCTACATAGTTTTATTTTGCATTATAGATCTTGTCAAGGAGATTTGGACAGCAGGGTAGTTTTGATTTTTGCAAAGGCATGATGGTGATGTTTTGGGGTCTTTTTGGCAATCAGGAAGATAAGCAGGGATGGAGGCAGCTTTAAATGCAGGAAGTGGGAATTAACTTCATTTCCCACCTCAAACCCTGATAATTAGGGTCTTGCCTACACTGGCAAGTTACAGCACAATAAATCCACTCACAGTGCTCTAACTCCCAAGGCTACATCTACATTGCAACACTATTTTGGGATACTGGAGTATCCTGAAAAAGCTATCCTGCGTTTCACAGCAAGCCTGTGATTTTGGGCTCACTATTCCAACCTCCCTGTAAAGCTCATTCCATGAGGAGTAAGGGACGTTTCGGAATAGCGCTTTATTTTGGAATTTGGCGCTGTGTAGACAGTGACAAATGATGGAATAAGCTATTTTGAAATAGCATCGAAATAAGATACACAATTTGTGTAGCTCAAATTGCCTATCTTATTTCAAGTTACAGTGCGGTGTAGATGCACCCAAGGTTTCCACACTGATAAGGCACTTAGTATGCACTAGCAGCACCTCAATGAGAAGTATAGCGCTCGCTGCGCAGTGGCTGCAGTGCTAGGGTGCCAGTGCAGATGCTGCCCCACGATGCCTATTTTTGCCTATCTGGTCATCAGTTTGAACTCTACTGCCCAGCCCTCAGGTGACCAACCCTCAGACCTGCCCTTTACATTCCTCTGGAATTTGGAAAGTCCTTTTCCTGTTTGCTTGGCAATGTGTGGAGTGCTCTAAGTGCATTTTTCCAGGTGACCATGCCTGCAGCACACACCAGGAGCTCCCCTACTTGGAGCCATACTGAGGTACTGAACTTCATCAGTGTTTGGGGAGAGGACGCAGTCCAGTCCTAGCTGTGTGCCAGATATAGGAATTATGATATCTATGGGCAGACATCAAGATGCATGACTGAAAGGGACCATGACTGGGATGCACTGCAGTATAGACTTAAAGTGAAGGAGCTGTCCTATATGAGATGTTTTGCACATACTACAGACTATAAGCCTTTTCCCCCAAAATATCAAAAGACACAGAACATGAGACTACTTTTAAGGAAGCTGAAATGGTCTTAACTGCATGAAAAAGTTTTGTCACCAGCTTACAGAATGTTTGACCCAAAAATTCTGTAAATATTTCCATAGTTCCAACAGCCAGTCATTCAACATTCATCCATCAGGAATATTTAAAAAAGCTTGAACATCTTGTGCTCAGTATCATAACTCTTCTCATAAATAAGACAATTTACAGTAAGGAACTTCATACTAAGTCAAATAATTTATCTTCAGAAATTTCCATTTCAATAGAGAAAACTTAAAAACTTTTAAAACCTTTCAAAATTAAGCCAAATTTAAGAAAAAAAGATGTTTACATTTTACATAAGGCATATATTCCCATATATATACTATACCATATATGCTACTTGTCATTGAAGAATTATCCTTGATTATAAACAGGAGAAGGCTGTGTTTGGATCCAGATCAGAAGATTTAAACTATGATAAAGAGTTTGGGTCAGAAGCTGAACCTAAGATCATGTCTGAAAATCTCTTAACATTTTCTTCTGAAATTATCAGTCAAATTTGGAAAAGATCATAATTTTAAATATTATTGCAAGATTAATGTAATGAAAATCTTTTGTCATACTGGGTCATATCAAAACTGAGCCTGGAAAACAGGCTCCTACATACTCTAGATTGGACATGGAACCAAATCTATAGGGTAGCATTGAAATTTGAGATCGCATAACAAACACCCCAGCAATACATGTGTAGAGAAATTTAGCTTTGAGATTCTGGTTTGGGTTCATTGTGGTCACTAACAAAGGCTGCTTGTCCTTGCCAATACTATAGATGTTAAAATTATCTTTGGGATAATTGTTACTAATACTTACCATTGGGAACGTGCTAGCAATGATTAAATGTCCATTTCGGTAGCCAGCTCCATTTCTATATGCAATTATTTTCACTGGTTTCTGGTTCACAGCTGCAGAGATCTTTTCTGAGATTATTTGTATAGAGGTTTCAGTCCGCAAAGATGCTAATACTTCTTCTAAATAATTCAGGGTATTTTCAGCTTCCAATGTGGATAAATCAGTCTTTAAGATAGAAAAGAATCAGATTCAATCAGGTTACTGATTTTGTTAAATTAATATTGAATTGAACTTTTTAAAATGAAGCTCTCCAATTTAATGTAAAATTTATTCACTTATTGAAATATGGAATATACTAATATCTATTCTGCATATACCTTTTGATGATCACACTAAATCTCCAGATATTTCTCATAGCAATGATCTGTTAAAGACGATGTGAGATGGCTAAAACAAAATTTTGCAGGAAAGCTAAAGATCATTGAACATATCTTTATACACAATTAGTTAGGTAAAGTTGAAACAGCTTTCAAAAAATCTCCACTTAGTGAATGCAGAGCTCCCGTTAATTATTTACTCTTAATACCGTATCTATAGGAGATCTCCCCTTACAGTAAAGGGACAAATATGCCCTTAGCAGATACATTTTAATGCTAACAGGAAAATATTCTAAAATTTGGTAGCGCACAAAAGAATATTTACTTCATGTTTATAACCTCAGTAACAAATCTGCCACTCTTCTGACTTCCATTCAACTAGAAAAACATTCAATCTTTCTATAGATTTTGAACTCGACAGTTAGTACATTCCCAGAATGAAAGGCAGTGGTGAAGACTCTACATAAATGTCACATGTACTGCAGCAGTGACCAACCTATGAGAGATGCATTAATTTGCAATAACATTCAAGGTTCTTCTTGAGTGCTTATGTTGCGGAGTGAATGGAAGATCCCCCTTTCTCTCCAACAGACTTTCTCATACTCCTCCTGTCCTTCCAAGAACTTCTGGACAAGAGGGAGGAATGCTAGAGAAGGTGGAATTGGCAGCCATGTCCTCTCAGCACACGATCAGTTGTGGTGAGAACTTTCACTCACTCCCCACAGCTGGGATGAGCAAGTGTGGAGAACATACTAACCGAGGCTTTTAGTATTCTGGAGGAACACTTGAAAAGGAAGGAAACAGAACAGAAATCCAGAAAGCTCCCAAACCCTCCCTTATTGGAGCTGTGGCTACTGTTCCTCTGCATTCAAGCAATGGCCTGAAAAGTCCAGCTTCTGGAACATTGAAAACCCAGTCTCAAAAAACTAGTGGTTGATTATAAAGGTCCTAGCCTTTTTCCAGGGCTGGGTTCCAAAGAACATATTCAAGAGGGATGTGCTGTTCCCTTTAAATTCATACCAGGAAAATATTCTCCAATCCTCACTGACACTTCCAATACCTTCCTGATCTGTTCACCAGTGAACAGTCAAACTGAAAAGACTATATGAAGGCTTACAGTTTGTTCAAGTGAAGTTCTACAGTAGTCTAACAGGGTACGACAAACATTTTCAGGTTATTTTATAAATCCTGATCCTACATTACAGCTAATAGGGCAAATAAAAAAATACAAACCTTCGTCACATTAATGCACTTAAAAGGCCCCAAGGAAAAACGACTTGCTTCCTCAGAGCCAGAGGCACAGAAGAACATGCTACCTCTGGGTAATTTTCTCATTTCTTTCTTTCCTCTTATGGCCCTTGCACAAGCCAAGCATATCATGAACTTTTGCTTTCCACTGGGAGAAAGAAAATAGTAGCCCTGAAAAGAAGAGGAAACAATAGTTCCAGTGCGTTAGAGTGTCCTGATGTGCATCAGTTCAGTTATCTAATTACTTCCTATAAGCATTCAGGATTTCCTTAACACAAATCCACCTTTGCTAACTTTTCTGATGCTGTTATTTAGGATACATGAATAGCCAGGCCCACCAATGGGGAGGTGGGTAGTTGCCCCAGGACATGGTGTTTAAAATGGGACTGGGACTCCCGGCGGCTGCTGCTGCCTGGAGCCCTGGGACCTTTAATTTGCCACCTGAGTGCTGGGCAGCTCTGAGGGTTGCCTGAAGAGGCAGGGGCACCGTACAGCATAGAATCATAGAATCCTAGGGATAGAAGAGACCTCAGGAGTCATCAAGTCCAGCCCCCTGCCCGAAACAGGACCAATCCCAGTAAATCAACCCAGCCAGGGCTTTGTCAAGCTGAGACTTAAACACCTCTAGGGATGGAGATTCCACCACCTCCCTAGGTAACCCATTCCAGTGCTTCTCCACCCTCCTAGTGAAATAGTTTTTCCTAATCTCCAACCTAGACCTCCCCCACTGTAACTTGCTCCAGGCAGTGCTGAGCAATGGGGAAAGAGTGCACTGGTCCTGGCCCTGCTGCATGATGCCCATCCTTTCCAGGAGCATGGAACCAGGTTTCCCCTTCTCCTGTCCGGAGGTGGGGGGAAGGCTGTCAGTTTCCCCTGTGAGTAGCTGTTGTTCATTTAAAATAAGACAAGGACACAAATGGCTTTGGATCTTCAGCCCTCACCTCTGGACACTGGAAAATGGGATTGACGTTGGAATGGAGCAATGGCACAACTGTAACATCAGAGGTGAGTGACTAACAATTTACAGTTGATTAAAGTGACATATTGACTGGAGATTTTCTTATGATTTAACCAGGACCATGTCATACTTAGGAAACAGAATCTCCTACAGATGTGACTGCTCAATACTTTACAAAGTGTTTTGGGTTTTTGTTTTTTTTTGCTAGCAGGAAGAGAAACATTTCATCTGTCCATTTCAGATAAATACAGACATGCAAATACACATTATACACAGCCTGTTGTCTGCACTGAGAGTGGGTTAAAATTCCCTATCTCACATTTTATCTACTTCAAAATATATTACTTACTGGCTGGTCTATTTTTTCTCTACCGGCCACAGAGAATGTGCAAACAGAAGCATGATTTGCTGCTGTGATTTCTTGATCCAGTTCTGTGCTGTAAAAGGCACTAAATACTCCTGCATTTTCCAAGTAATACCACTTTTGATTGGCAGCCCCATTGCTGTATTCTTTATATTTCTGTCAAAACATAAAAGATAAATCCTATTCCCACACTATACCATTCTGCTGTTCAGCATTTGGCATGAATGCTTTCTACTGCTTTAAAGAAACAGCTTGTTTTTCAGATTAGACTTTAAATACTCAAGTCATGTCTGATGTGTGGGACACTAAACAGCTCACAGTGACAAGTTTCAAAGGGATAGTTGTGTTAGTTGGTTTCAGCAAACACAACGAGAAGTCCTATGGCACCTTAAAGGCTAACAGATATATTTGGGCATACGTTTTCATGTATTGGATGGAGTCCATCTGACAAATGGGACTCCAGACCACCAAAGCTCATGCCCAAATAAATTTGTCACCGACTCTTCGCGCTTTAAACCGCTCATGACATTATAAGTAAGAGTAGGTATTTACCCCAGTATCTCTGGCAAAAATTCCCCTCCACTCTGTTGTATGGTGAATTGTCTAATCTTCTGTCATGGAGGTGGCCCCATTTCAGAAGGGGTACATGTATATAAGCAGTTTTAAAGTGGTGTGTGACCTTCAGGGTAAAAGGGGCATTAGAAACATAAAATGCTGTCAATAAAATAGACAATATTAAGGTACGTTAAAAAGCGAACTACAGTTTCGACTTCTATGGTCTGGACTTCCATGGTCCAGCAACATTTGTGTCCTTTTTGGCTTCCCCGTGGGCGCTCCTGGCCTGGAGCACTCCCAGGGAAAAGCTGAACCCCATGCTCAGCAACATCTTCTCTGCCCTCCCACAGTGCCACAAATAGCTCATTTGCAGTACTTGAGCTCAGGGAGAGAGGGGACGAAGCAGGATGGCTGCAAAACCCCATGGACAAGGGCCAGAAGTACAGTCCTGCAGTGGGTAACGGGGGCCAAGAACACAGCCCAGCTGCCGTGGGCTCAGTGCTCCCCCATGGGATAGTGCTCCTGGTTCCCAACCATGGGGCTCCACAGCCTCTTCCCATGAGTGCAGGCCCCCATCCGCACTCAGTCAATACCAGTCCCTCTGTGGCTGCTGGAGCAGGCCCCACAGCTGGTGATAGCGGAAGGGCCAGCACTGATCTCCCCTGGTCCAACAGATTTCCTGGTGTGAGGATACTGGACCAGTGAGGTACAACTTGTAATCGTGGGTACATGATCTGACATCAACATCTTGCTGACAGAGATGGGCAGTCTTTAAACCTGGCCTTCTTTCAGGGTTCTGCGTCATGGCAGAAGAACCAAATAACTCAATGAAGTCATAAGTGAATGGAGGACGGGACGGATGGATCAGTATTAGACTAGGACTTAGGAAACCCAGGTACAATTGCTTGCTTCAGAAGGGTCTTCCCCCGTAACCTTGGGCAAGTCACATAGGCTGGATTGATTTGATGGGAATTAAGTACCTAAACACTGTCAAGGAGCTAGGCATTTATCTCTCCGCTTTGTACTTATAAAATTAGGATAACAGCACTTCCTGACTGCAACAAGATTTTGTTAGGACAAACTCATAAAAGATTGTGAGGCACCCTGATGCTACCATAATGGGAACAATACAGATTAGATAGATAACGGTGATTCCTAGAAATGAAGGTCTGGGAAACCCTCTGATGTACTATTTCCTTTGGACACACACTTCAAATTAAAACAAACATTTAAACTTAATTATTTACAATAAACTTCATATCACTAAGGCAGTAGTTCTTAACCTTACTGAGCCTGCACCCCTTTGGTTCTCAAAATATGTTCTCGCACCCCTTATTAAAAATTGTTGAAGTAGGTCAGTTCTTTAAACCTAATATATATCATAAAAATCTGACATGTCTCGCACCCCCCAGAAAGGGCAACTCGCACCCCCAGGGGGTGCATGCACCCCAGGTTAAGAACTACTGCACTAAGGAGAGAAACAGAAAAAAATGACAAGCTAAGAAAGTTGTGGGATTAGAAAAAGTTCCAATTCACAGTTAGAATGAACTCAGTGTGCATAGGTCTTTGCTTTTTTATGTAACCTTGCCCAAAATATTCCTTGGCTTGAGTCAAAGTTCATGTGTCTCCCTCCTCAAACTGTCAGAGCTTTCCAGAAGTCCCGGGGTTTGGTGTAATTCACAGGTATATCCCAACAATGGGGATCTCCGCTGACAATACTTAATGGAAAAGGAAATGTCCACTCACAGAATCAATGTATTTAATTTGTGTGGCTGTTCCCTTGTGATGGGAGGTCTAACCCACACTGACCCTTTAAGGGTTAAAACCCAGCCAATGAGGAGTGGCCATTTCAGACTGCAGTTTGCCACTGGCAGGGCCGGCTCGAGCCATTCCTGCGCCCCTGGCAGCGTGCGTGCGATGCATGTGTGGCTCCGCCCCCGGGTACACGGTCCATGCGAGGCCCCATCCCCCGGTGCACTGCACCCCTTAGAGCTGCCATCAGGCGCTCCACAGCTGGGGGCCGTGTGGCACCCCTTAGAGCTGCCATCAGGCGCCCCCCATAGGTTGGTGCCCTGGGCAGGTGCCCGGCTAGCCCGCCCCTTAATCCAGCCCTGGCCACTGGGATAGGAGCTAAATGAAGATTGGCAGTAGGGTCACTGAGGCAAGGGTGGGCATAGAGGGTTGGAGGTTCCCTGAGATGGAGGACCCCAGAGTGTGGGGGGCACTACAGCAGGGCAGTATTCAGATGGGAGGGTGCCATGGTCTGGGAGGAACGTGGGTCCTAACATAAAGTGGTGGAGACATTAACAGGGAACAGGAGGTGTTACACCAGCTGAAAGGGGGTGCTCCAGATCTGAAGAACTGATTCCCCAACTGTCCGGCAGGAAGCGCCATGGCAGCGCGTCATGTTATGTTACGTCCCTATATAATTATATACTGTATGTCATTAATTGGCCTATTGCTATTTTTCAAAATATGCCAGTGATATTTTCCCCAATCTTTTCAGTCATTGTCAGCATCCCAAGTGCATATATGTACAGACACAATATTTTATATCATAGGTGGGGTGACAGTTTCTGCTGGTCTAGCAGGCATCCTTGAATACAATGCAGGTGAAGAAATTAAAGTACCAAGAATCACTTTTGGCATATAAAATAATAGTGTACAACCCTCAAGGGGAAATAAGCCATTTCAACTACAACTTCATTGTGCATGGCAGCTTGCTGTGTGAAATATGAATGAGAAACCACATGGAATTCAAGATTCTGCAAACCCCTCACATTACTGTTTGGAGTTCCTGATTTTTTTCCTGTAATTTCAAACTCCTGGGTCAATTTAGAGAGGAGAATAAGTAAGATCTGAAAGCATCTAAACTGAAGTTGCTGGTATTACCTTCTGCAGCCCAACCAAACATTCATGCTACAAGAAAATAGACTTCCTCTTGCCTCCCTTTGGAAAAAGGCTCTTTTGGAAAAAAGCATGTGTGGACGGGGAAGAGGGAGTTCTTTTGAAAGAAGAGGAAAGAGGAAAAAGCACAGGTGCCCTGCTGGCCACTTAGTCCATAGTAATCACAGCTTACATGTGAGATAGTGTCCATACAGTGTGCACACTCTCTTTCGAAAAAGCAGATTGCTTTTTGAACGTGCTTTTGCTGTGTAATACGCTCTCTTTCAGAAGAAGTTTTTTCGGAAGATCTCTTCCGGAAAAGCTTCTTCTGAAAGAAGCCTGCAGTCTAGACATAGCCTGAGAATCACTAATGTACACAAAGAACAGAACGGAATAGGAAAGGGCTCACTAGAATCATTTTAATATTGCTCACTTTTATTATATTGCTTGAACTTTAAAATATTTGTCACAAGGGCCTGATTCTGCAATCTGTAATGCATGTGAGTAATCACTTTCATGTAAATTACTTATGTGAGTAATGTCCAGCAACTGGCCTTAATTGCTGCAAGAAATAAAAGATAAAGCTGTCATGAAAAGCGTGGAAGCACTTACAAAATTCAGGTTGGGCCTTCCTGGTCCAGCACCCTCAGGACCTGACTGGTCCTGGATGAGGGATTTTTCTGGACCAGGTGAGGTCATTTCAAGCCCCCTGCTACCAGCCCCGCCACTATGCCCCCATGGGCTTCTTGGCTTCCCCCGTAGCCTTGCTGAGCCATGCACCATCTCCCAGGCCCCCACCACCCTGCAGTACATCATGACTTTCTGATCCTGGAACATCCGTGGTCATGCCAGACCACAGATGTTGCTGGACCAGAGAATCCCGGATTTTAGAGGTGCAACCTGTACTTAAAAACCAAACTGATTTTCAATAGTTTTTGGGAAATATACTGTACATATTTTATGAAATTGATTGCACTATTAAATGTCAAATTGCAACAGTTTTTATCTCATTGACTGATGTCATAAATGCATTGGCAAAGATAACTGCAATTGTTTACACAATACAGAGAATGAAGCTGTAGCCTATATTTATCAATTGCTATAAAAACTCAGTGCCTCATCCCGACACAGTTACTCACAATTCAACATGCTGACTTTAAATGTTTCTTATTTTAAAATTAATGTGCATGAAACTTTACCTTGGCATTACTGGACTCTAGAATATAACTTTCATGTTGGTTTTATTGATAATGTATTGCATGGAATTATTTTTAAATCTCTGTAACATCTGTAGCCCATGGACTTCCTGTGTTAGCTAGAGTATACATAACACTATTCAAAGAAAATATGATTTAAAGCAGATCTTGATTACTCTGAATACATCTAAATCCTTGGCCTACATCTAGCAATACAGCAAGAATTTTGTCTTTTCTTTTAAACTCAATCTCTTACCTCCAGAACAACAGAACACCCTCGTATGTCCAGTGTACTCTTTGAATATCTAGTCTGTGTTGTGGGCATTGACACTGCTAGCACTAGGTTTGGATCACTCATCAAATGAAATGTCCTAAAAACAAAAGAATAACAGTGACACTATAAAACAAAAATGTAAATATTTTTATGAGGCCTAAATTCATTAGGCTTTCTCCTAAAACAGCGAGAATACAGGAGTGCTGCCACCATAATGCACTCTTTTAGGAAGAAGCCCTGACAGAAGTATTATTTGCACATACCAAAATGCTGACATAGCCCTTGGTGGGTTTGGTTCACTAGTTTATTTTGAGTTTCAGATTTACCCCAAACAGTACAAAGAACAGTTTGAGCAAACCAATTACAAACATAGTGAGTTTCTCTCTTTCTTCCCAAAGGTTCTGGCACTATTTCTTGCCTGACAAGACACCCG
Organism: Pelochelys cantorii; assembly: GCA_032595735.1. Taxonomy (NCBI): domain Eukaryota; kingdom Metazoa; phylum Chordata; order Testudines; family Trionychidae; genus Pelochelys; species Pelochelys cantorii. Next base: position 39,451,367 of record CM064329.1, on the reverse strand, counting down.
CTTCTTTTCCCCAATACAATCTGCCTCATTGCCCCACTTTTGGAGAGCAACACTTTCCTCCTCTCAGCCTCAAAAAAACAAAACAAAACAAAACAAAAAAAGCCTCAGGACCAAAGACAGGAAAAGATGTGCATGCTTCTCTCTCCTCTTCCAGCACACAGGATGGCTAGAGACCTCGCCTTTGACCTAGTGACATCTGACATCTTCAGTGAGTTCCTAGCTGTTTCCTATCTCTCCTTAATGCTCCATGCTGGGCATGAAGTTCAGCCTGGGATAATTTCTCATGTACAGACTGAAGTAAAGCCAGCAAAGTATGGTAACATCAAATCTACTAGGATTAGATGCTGTTCTCCAGATTAATATGAGAAAAGCTTGTCTGACTCAAACAAATTCTTATATTCTTAACTTTACATCCAGCTGACAGTATACAAATCACAGCTGATTACAAAATACAGGAGAAACAGATACAGGCTGTGTTCTTAATAGCATTCAGAGTCCAACTCACCAGCCATATCCAACACCCCTTCCTAAAAACTACAGAACCACCATATGCAATGCTACTAGTCCCTCAGATGCAAGAAAAGTAAATCTGCCTGGCCACCATACACCTGACTCCTGAAATTTTGGTTTGGAGAGGGACCAGTTTTCTTCCAAAAAGAGGAGAAGGCAAGGGAGGAAGGAGATCAAATAGCACTGGTTCTACTAGAAAGACATTTACAAGTAAAGCGGCGGAGTCTGATCCTGTTGGTGGGAGGACAGTGAGGTGGGACCGGAAGCTGTCTTTTGCTATAAACCCAGATAGACATCCGGGCCAATTTTGCTTAGCTTAGGACTTAATGCAAAATAGTTGCAAACCCCAAGATATAGATTTTTGGGGACATCTACCAATACTATTAACGCACAGACAAAATAGAAAGATTTTAAAAGAAACACAGTTCTGTATTCTTGGGATCCAGGCATAACCTGTTGTTCTATATGCATTGTCCAATATGGAGCTACGAGTCAGGAGATTAAAAGGGGATGAAACAGATGGTGACAGACACTTATCTCTCTACCTCAACACTGCTGCTTTGATTGTATACTGTTAGTGATGGAATGATGCAGTTTCTCTCTTCGCAGGCCCACAATCTGTTTAATGTATCTGTTGTCATGCTGCTGCAATGGATTTCACTTCTCAGGGGAAAGAAGTGGAGGAGGAAAGATAAGTAGTGCACTGTACAGTAGTCTATTAAGCTAGTGGCATTTTAAGCATGCTCAACATGTTATTGTGTTAAAAAACGAATGACGTATGCATGCTGAAGTTTTCCTTTTCTGTTTTTGAAGGACACAGTATTTCTTAAATCAGCACTGGTCTGGAGCACTGCTAGGAGTCCAATGCATTGCCTTACACAATCCATGTTTTGATCCTTTCTCCTTAAGCACTGTGGACTGTGGGGAAGAGAGCATTTCTCTGGTTGAGTTAAGGAGCATTCATAGGCATTGTCAGGGATTCCCTTGACTGAAGGGAGTGTTGCTTTGATAATGGTCTATCTTGATAGCTTTTTACATTAGCGATTTGTTTGAGATTCTTCGTTGTAAATTAATGGCTAGTCAAACAAGAAAATGATCAAAGAAGAACTATTGAAACCCTATTAGAAATCCTAAACCGAATTCTTTCCATCCAACACACTGAAAAATAACTTCAATAACTAGATAACAGTTCACAGAATGGGAATTGGGTTTTAATAGATGATACATAGAGCTTCCCTTTAAAACATTTAAACTTATATGTCAGTAAACACACTTCTACCTGTCATATTCTCTCCATATCCAGAGCTGATTGGTATCATCAGGTTTCTTTTCCACCAAAACAACTTCAGTCCCAGCATGCAGGTTAGCATCCCATACCCCCAAAACAAGTTTTGGGAATGCACGGTTTATAAGCTGTTTGTCTCTGAACACAAACTGCTGATGGAGAGCCTTCTGCATTTCTGCACTGAGCTTTGGTTGAGGTCTGAACAAACAAAATTGTATTTAGGGTTAGAAACATGCTCTGTTAACTTATCATAATGATATAATGCCCACTGAAGTCAATGTAAAGACTCACAATTACACCAATGGACATTGAATGAGGCCCCATGGCTGTGTCTAGACTGGAGCGATCTTGCGCCAGAGCTATGCAAATGAGGCTCAGCGTGGAATATCGCCGAGCCTCATTTGCATAACTAATGAGCCGCCATTTTTGCGGAAGAGGCTCTTGCACAAGACGGAGCTGTCTACACTGCCCCTTCTTGCGCAAGAAAAACCCTCTTGCGCAAAGCCATTATGCTGATTATTTTCAGGCAGACCAGATTAAGACACCTTTAAAAATTTGGGGGAAAGGATTATTTTGCAATTAATGTAAAAGGAAATTAGATATAAATGGGAAAGTTAGATCTCAGTCCTTATATATAATTCTAAAAGTTTATTTATTTTGTAAATTATCTTACAATGGTAAAGTCCTATTACTATCAAAAGGAGTTCTTCCTAAGCAAGGAAATGCATGATATGGGTGAATAAATACCAGGAAGCAGATCTTGCTATGGAGTGTGGGTCTGTGATGTTTTTTTGTCACGATCAGTATCACATTGTCAAAAAGTATATCAAGTATAATTTCTGACCTGTACTTCTGAAACAACTCTGCACTGTCACAACATTCTTTATCCTTGTCTTTTGGAAAACTGTCATCTTCATCGAAATGGTGGGAAGTTTTTTGCCAGGAATATTTGGATTTCTTATGCCAAGCATCTGTTTTAAGATGTGATTTTGCATGTGAATTACTGAAAAACATATAAACCACATTAAAAAACCAAGTGAATTTTTAAACATTAATTTGTGTTTACTTTACAATATAACTAGAAGTAAAACAATTAGATCTTGCATTCTTGGATCAATGAGAAATTTTTCTGAGTAAAAGTTGAAGGATTTGGAACATAATTTGTATAATAATGTCCACAGGTCTGGAAAACCCATTTGTGATGGGGCAGACAAGCCCTGCACTGAAGGGCAGAGGGCAGCCCAGGCCCCGCTGGCAGAAGAGGCCCCGCCCATCCAGCCCTGCTGGGCATGCTCACAGCAGAGCCCAGGTATAAGAGCAGAGAGAGCCATGCATTTGGGAGAGCAGGAGGAGGGTGGAAGGGAGCAGACAGCAACCCCGGTGTTTCTGCAGCAGCTGAGGCCAGAGACAAAGCCTGCAACAGACTCCGGGAATAAAGCCAGCAGCCATCCCCTGCCAGAGAGACCGGAGCACCCGCAACCCTGGCAGCAGCCCCGGCAAGTACTGACTCCAAGGCAAATAGACTACAGGGGAACCAGGACGTGGTAAGAAGCAGCCCAGGGCAAAGGACTAAAAGGGCGGCTCAGCGTGTATTGGCGAGATTCCCTGCCGAGCAGGCAGGAGCCATAGTCCCTGCCTAAAGGGCCCTGGGCTGGGACCCAGTGGGACCCAGTGGAGAGGGAGGGCCCAGGTCCCCCTACCACCCTCAAAAGCCATATTTACCCTGGTAGAGGGGCACCGACTTCAGGACTAGGCTGCTAGAGCCGTATTTACCTCGGTAGAGGGACATTGACTTTGTGGTGCAGCCGAGGGGGTGGGGGACGAGCCCCTTGACACCATTATAAGCATATGTTGTGAAATCCTAGACCCCCTGCATCTATGGTAAAACTTACATTGATTTCCTTGCCTTGTACCTAGATACTCTCCATAAAATAGCTAAGATTTTTGTTCTCATCACTTCAGAAATTTCTTAATCACACAGAATATTAAGTTAGCATCGCTGACGCTAAAACGAAGAGAAAGTCATCGTTTTGTATAGAATTGCATAAACTTCCCTTAAACTGGTGGACTGAGCTCCCACTGAAATTAACAGAAGGAATCACATTTGCTTCTCTGAGAGTTGGCTCAGGCTCTAGCAGAGTAGCCCCTTCAAGTATTCTTTCATATTTGCCTTGAGCAGTGTTATTTTACAAATTTGTCCAGTACTGACAATTATCCTGTGAGACAGCAACAATTGCCAGTATCTGATTTATATTATTATATACATTTATAATTGATTATTTGCTGATGTGTACTATTTGAAGCCTCCCTTCCAACCTTTAATAAAACAGTGCCATCTATCGCCACAATTACTAAATGCAACCTCTTTCTAGAGTGTCACTAGTAACTGAATACACTTCAGGCTCTCCACATACCTCTGCTGCTTTAATAACTCCTTGCTTTCACTGTCTGAAAGAGTTATTTTTGTTTTTCGCTAATGTAATTATAATTAGTTTCAGTGGAATTTCACTATACATATATTGGCCAAATTAAATAGATTTCAGCATTTCTGAAGCCAAAATCTGGGATACATTGCAAGTTTTCTTCCATTCCCTCACCAGCACTGTCCAGTACATTTATTCTTCTGTGTTCCTATCATTTGTCTTCCATTGCACTACTGAGCATATATATTTACCACCACATTCTTATGTTCTTTATCTTGTTCTCCTTCTGCCCTCCCTATTACTGGCTTCAACTCAGATCTTAATTACATTCTTCCCAAATTCTGCCTGTAGCTTCCAGTAGATCCGACTAGCAAAGGCACTAGCAATTTCACATGCTGAGAAGGTACACAACTGATAAAAACAATGCCAATATTGTTGCCAATTTGCACCTGTTCAGTATATTTTTTAATCAGCAAGTAATATGAAAACATAAACTGTTGCAACCTGGACGATCAACAAAAGTCCTTTTTCCTACTATATCCATCACTTACAAATATTCATAAATTCATACTTAAATGCCATATTTAAATTTATGTAATACAGCTATTATGAAGATATTTTGGATTACTTACATGTATAGATCTGAATCAACTTTTATATTCAGAAAAAATTCTTCTGTTTGATTTTCCTGCAACTTCTCACTTAGTTTTTCTTCAAAAGCCATAAGACATCTATCCACAAAAAGTTTGGCTCCAGCAGCAATATTGCTCCTTACTTCCAAAACTAGAACTAAATGCAAGTTTATATAAAGTCATTTTCTGCTAAATACTTATAATTATAATATAAGTCTAATCACAAAGAGTAGCCAGCATGTTAGACGTACCAAAAGGAATGGAGTTATGTTGTGTAGGGCTTTTTGTTTTGTTTGTATTAACACTTGAGATTACGCACTGTTGAGCCAGTTTATGGCTAGTTTTGCTGTCTGCAAACTGGAAGGATATTTAAACCTTCCCTGCTTGTATTTTATGTGTGTGTGTATGGGGGGGGACGGGGGTTGTAGACTCCATTCCACCATCTCTTAATTTGTCTCTTGTGCTATATTTTTTCATTATAATGCTGTAGCTGAATCCTTAACTCCCTAAAGCACCATTGTGTGTTATTCATTACTGATAACAAGAGTTACACAAGAATAAAGATATAGCACATCTGTAGCACCTTCCCCCCAAACAGCTCAAATAATTTAGAAACATGAATCAGTTAAATTTCACACTACAGGTTGAAACTCTCTTAAATGGGACTCTGGTCCAACGGGACTCTAGTCCAACAACACTGGACCACAGATGTTCCAGGACCAGAGAGTCCCAGTGGAGGGCTAGCACCAGAGAGCCCTGTAAGCTGGCAGGGCAGCGGGGCTTACCAGCAGGGCAGCGGGAGCTCCACGTGAGGCTGCAGGAGCCCCATGAATGGCAGCAGGGCTTCCTGGCAGGGCTGCGGGAGCCCCATGCGCAGGAGCAGGAGCCTGGTGCAGAGGCTGCGGGGCTGCCTGGAGTGGCAGCAGGAGCCAGGCTCTGCAGCGGGAAGCAGCAGGGCTGCCTGGCACAGCAGCAGGATCTGGGCGTGACAGCAGGCGCCCAGTGCACAGAGGTGGCAGGCCTGTCTGGTAGGGCAATGGGGGCTGACAGAGCAGCGGGGCCAGTGAGACAAGGGAGCCCGCTGGGAGGAAAGTGATAGGGCTAGGCCTGGACGGGGCTGGCAGCGGGGGAAGGAGAGGGGGCCCAGAAACGACCACCCCTGGTCCGGCAAAATCCCTCATCTGGGACGGGTCAGGTCCCGAGGGTGCCGGACCAGGGAGATCCAACCTGTACGTCTGACAGGGAAATACATATTCACTTTATGGATAGGGAACCTAACCACAGACAGGTTAAGTGAATTGTTCAAATTCACACTGCAAGACAGTCACACAGCACAGAACAAAATTCTGATCATTTAGCTTTCAGTTCTTTTGCTTTAAGCACTAAATACACCACTGTTTGCTACTTCAATGGTTCACAGATACTAAGATTACTTTAATAACTATTTCTCTTCTACACTGCAAAATAGGGGTATACTGTCGTTCATACAGTGAAACATTTTCCCCTGGTTTTTTACATAAGGGGAAAAAACCCCCATCTTCATTAGGGCAGAGTGCAAGGATCCTCATTTTCCTGCAGTCCCATGGTAGCAATTTAACTATGCTACATAGAACATCTATAGATCATATATACTGCAAAAATTTTTAGTTCCCCTTTCAGCCTAACAATTTATTTTATCATACATACATACATACATATTTGCTTAATGCCTAAACATTTTTGGCTTTGAAATGTCAAGATCCTCACTTGGGCAGCTGGGACCAAGGGCCAAAGGAGGCTCAAACCTGTGGCTAACAGTAGCAGAGGAATCTGCAGTCAAGTTCCACTGGAATATATGCCAAGGATCAGAGCTCAAGTCATATTTTAGGATCTGGTTAGGAGGCAAGGCCAAAGCCAGGCATTCAAGAACAAGGTTCAGTATCAGTCATGGTAGCTACAGGAAATACACAGTTACCCAGACACTTCCTGAAATGCCGCTTAAGTTTATATAGGGCAGGGAGTCTACCAGGATTCATGAGGCTGCTGCCTGTTTGACCCCTTGAAGTGGGACTTCCCAGGATCTGAATCCTCAGATAGTCATGAGTAATGGAGCCCAAGCTACTTACAGTTGCTGCTGTGTGGCAGTAAGGAGTGATCAATTACCTACCATCTTTGCAGGATTGAAACCCACTGGGCTTTATGTAAATACAACAGCAAACTACTAATGTGGGCATTCTCTATATTTAACAAAGAGCTCTGGATTTCAGAGCTGATGCAGGGGTTGATTGTGAAAATTGTGTAATATTTTTATCTGAAAAATGAACTAAATCATTAAAGGTAAGAACTTTGAGCTTGTTTATGAATTAGCATGGAAGGATCAGTAACCTCTGCAGTATGGTGGATCTATGGAGAAGAAGTTGGTTAGAATCAGGGGGGCGTGCATCAATTCCACACTACCCTGACAGGGAATACTTGAGAGAGGCTTAATTTATGGACTAGTGTTTTTAGATATATGTTAAAATTATTTTTTCCAAGAACTTTAGTATAGGTGTTGGTAAGATGTTACAACACTGTATGCTTAGTTTTCCATCTAATAATGTATGACAGGTCTTGATTATTAATTAGATACCAGTTGATTAATGAACTATAATTACTGCTCAGAACCTAAACCTGCAAACTTAGTCATGTGAGACATCATTGGTACTGCCCATACTGTTTGCATGGGTGAGGCTTTGGTGAATATGACCTTTATGCACTATGGAGTACATATATTTCTATTAGGTGATGTTAATCCTATGTGGATGTCTTAATAAAAATAAATGGATATTTTGCTTTCTTTACATTAACATTGAATATTTAATGCCAAGAGCAGATATAGTTTCTCTTTGATATTTAAAGTAGCTGAGGGGCTGTAGGTTTATTAGCTCTGGTCTACATTAGGAGGATGAAAACGAGGAGTAGAAGGCCAGCCAAATGACCATGCCCACCAGCCAGGAACTGCTCCTCACCAGGACATTTCCCAGGCTTCTGACCAATCTGGGGAGGGCACTTCAAGTGAGTTCTCTACCTTTCCCTATCTACAAGTGGGATCAGGCGATGGTCTGCGAGGGGCTGCACGTTTCTCTCTCTACCTACTCAGCTGGAGGTCACACAACTTCTTGTTCATGTGTGTGCACATGGAGCACCAGTCTGGAGGACTCAGCTCCATGGTGCTCTCACACAGGAACCCTTTGATCCTTCTCACAAGGATCCTCGAGAAGCCTGCCTTACTTTGGCCTCTGTGGTGGGACACCTTCCCACACCAAGCCACCACTAAGTAGTCTGGGGTCATGGAACCACATGGCAGTGTCGCACACAGTCCAAGGCCATGCCCACATTCAGCCAGCATCCGCTCCCAAACAAGTGTGGTGATGCGGAGGAGACTGATATCACACATAGGAACCTGCCGGGGGGAAGAGAGGGGAACCCACTAGCACTCTCTCCAGCAAGCCACTCACACACACCTCCCTAACCCCGCCCCCTCCAATGAGCAGGGATAGAAGCTGTCTCTCTGTGGGACACTGCCAGTGCTGGACCCGGTGTGTACGGGACACAGTAGGAAGCTGAGCTTCCCCACCCTCCTGCCCACATGCTCCTGGCCTGGCCAGCACCTTCCCGTGGCTGCCTGTCCCCAGGCCATGGGTGTTGTGATGCTCCCCTGGGACATCTGTGCACTTGCTGGGAAGTGCCCACTTTCTAGGCAACATGTGACCTTGCTTGAATCACATCACCATGGTCTGAACTGAGACCTTCAGTGTCAGCTCAGAGATTAGGGCTAGGCTTCATACACAGTGTCTCCTGGGATGACTGCCCTTGTCACTTTTCTTCACAGCTGGGCTAGCTGCAAACATGGCATGTATCCCACTTCTCAATCCATCTACCTGACTGAGAGGGATCCACAGGTGGAAAGGTACTTGGGAGGAACTCATGAGGGACCAGATGGTGTGCCTGCAGTCCCTTGTCCAGGGACTTGAGGCAGAGCACCAGGAGTGGGCCGCTGACTGGGAGGAGCCCTGGGCTTCCTGGAAGGAGAGGAAGGCTGCGGTGAGAAGAGCTGCATGACACCAAGTTCACCACCCTCACGTTGGTGATGGAACGCATGGCATCATGCATGGAGTGGGCTACCAGCCACCTCCACACCCACCCATTGGCTTCCTTTCCAAGGCTCCCCAAGGCAACTGGGGCTCCAGAACATGGGGTGGTGGGACCTCTAGGGCAGCTGGAGCCTCCAGATTACATGGAGGCAGGCATCAGTCCCAGCCCCATCCCTGAGCTCCCTTTCCCCATTCTAGGTTCTTTTCCTATTCCCTCTCCTGTTGTATGTCCCCTGAATAAAGAGTCCTGTTTTTTTCAGATGCAGTGTCTTTACTGTTTGCTCTGCAGGGAGGGGGAAGGTGGGAAGGGAGAGCAGGGGAAAGGAGGGGTGGAGGAGGAAAGGCACACAGGGGCAATGCAGGGACCTCTTGTGGAGAAGCTCGAGAGAGAGTTTCACAGGTGGCGTTGGCTGAAACTCTCCCTCAAGGCCTCCTGGATGAGCACAGCTTCCTGATATGCTCTCCTGATGGCACTGGTATTTGGCTGCTCATAAGCCCTGGCCATCTGTTCAACCTCTGCCGCCCACCCAGGCAGGAAAGTCTCTCCCTTGCTCCCATGTAGGTTGTGGTGCACATGACATGCCACCACTACATAGGGGATGTTGCGCTCGCTGAGTTCCAGGTACGTGAGGAGACTCTGGAACTTCCTCTGTAGGTGGCCAAAGGCAAACTCCACCACTATGCAGAACCTGCTGGGTCTGGCATTGAAGTTCTCCTTGGTGGGGTCCAGGATGCCTGTGTAGGGCTTCATGAGCCAGGGGAGCAAGGGGTGGGTTGCATCTCCCAGCATCATGATGGGCACATCCACCTCCCCAACTCTAATGGTGTGGTCGGGAAAAAATGTGCAGGTGTGCATCTTCCAGAAGAGGCAGGAGTTCCAAAAGATGCGGGTATCATGCGCCTTTTCCAACCATCCGACTTTGATGTTGGTGAAGCATCCCCCGTGATACATGACTGAGCGGTAGCTGTCCAGCATCGCAAGCTTCCACAGGTGATGGCCACGTGTTTCTGTACGGTGTGTCTCATGTTGGTGTCCTTTTGCCTGGAGATTGAGGGGCATGTGCAGCAGCAGGGGTGCCAGGACCTGGGTGGGGCTGGCTGGGCTTTGTCCTCTTCATTCTCATCCTGAACCCACTGGAGCAATATGCAGGCTGTTTGGAAATACTGCACCGCGAGGTGCAGCTCAAGGCCCAGGAACCTGGCACTGCTTTGCAGCAGCTTTGGCTTCAAAGTGGCAGTGCTGTGGCATCCACGTGGGCAACCAAAGCACAAGAAGGCATGGGTCCATTGCATCCCTTGCCTGTCCCACAAGGGGGGAGACAGTGGAGGAGTGGTTTGTGAGACATGGCTGTAGAGAGGAGCCCCTATAAGCATGCATCGCAGCTTGCTGGATCAAGCAGCCACAGGAAGTATCCACCCTCCAAGTGTCCTCCCCAGAGAGCTTCTAAGTCTGAGGCAAGCTCCATTCAATGTGGACGCCCTATTTCAGACTAATTCAGATTAATTTTGAGGGTTCCCTGTGGTGAGGACACGCTAGTTCAAATTTGTTAAATAGGTAGTTCTTAAGTCAAATATACTAATTTTGAAAGTTTCCTAGTGTAGACATGGCCTTACAGATAGTAATCTCCCAAAAGACTATGTAATTTTAACTTCACCAATACTGATTTAATTCCTGCAGAATTGCACAATTTACAAAGCTTCACTAGTATCCAAATTCAGAAAAAACTACACATCTTAGGGTGAGTCTACACAGCAACGTTATTTCTAAACAACTAGCGTTATTTCAAAATAACTTAGTCCGAGTCTACACAGCAGGCAGTTATTTCAAAAGAATGTCAAAATACTGTCAAACTGGAGCACTTCTTACTCCGACTCCTGTCACCCTCATTGTACAAAGAGTAAGGGAAGTTGGAGGACGAGTGCTCTATTTTGAAATAAGTGCTGTGCAGATGCTCCCAATTTTGAAATAAACTACACAATTGACATAGCTCAGTTTGCGTAGCTTATTTCAAGTAAAGCCCTGCTGTGTAGGCACACCCAACAATCACAATCATGCAAACAATTATGCCTATAGGGGAAATTAATATCCACAGAAACTAGGCAAACTACATAAATGCTGGCAATCAAATGAGATGGAAAGTACAAACATATGTGCCTCGTATGGGGACTACTGCAAAGAACATTGGTTACATGACGAGGTACTTAAAAAAGAAAGATTAAACCACTGATGCACAGATGAGTGAGGGAACCTCAATATTTTCAAATGGAATGGGAGAAAGTCCACTTCTACTGATAGTGATCCAATCAATAGTTCCAGTATTAGAGAGGGCAGGAAGGATTAGCCAATATGCAAAATTGCAAAGGGGGACTCTTATTTTTATTTGGGCATGTGGATCAGTTTATTTTTCCTTTCATGCAGGAGGTTACTGTCCACAATTTTCTAGGAAAAAAAGTAAAATTATCTGTGTCTTTCCAGACACATGGTCATTTTGAGAGTGTACTGTTGTAAATAGAAGTGAGGACTAGGAATACAGGGCTACTGGGTTCTAATCTTGGCTGTGCCACTGACATGCTGTGTGACCTTACACAAAAGATCATATGATCTCATTCTACCCCAATTTACCCATTTTTAAAATGGGTATAATATGAGTTTCTTATTTAATGTTTGTTGGGTGCTGTGAAATCCTTATGTAGACAATGCAAGTGTAAATTATTACTCTCATCAAAATCTATTATCCTGATTTTAACATTCATACCTTTACACACAACAGCAGCTGTTTCTCCCAAAATATTATGAGGACACATTGAGACAATAATCCCCAAATGCAGCGACAAACTAAAAAAACTAAATGCTTACTTTCATGTTTACGCATGGTACAGTAGGCATGAATTGCAGCTATATCTGATGCTAAATTATTGAGTAGGAGACGTTTTTTGTGTTGAGCCATAGTCAAGCGTGGATCAATCCATGGTTCTCCACATGATACATAAACCTGTAACAAAGGCAACTTACTTTTTAGCTTCACATTCATGTGAGGATATATGTACTATGTTCAATACGTAATATAATCGTGATTGTGAAAACATGCTAGTAATAGCTCACTTATTACCTGGTTCTCATAGTAAAAATGAATTTATATTAATACAGTTCTATTAAATGTGTCAATAAAATCAAGAGTCAAGGTAATTGAAAAGTCATTCTTTTGCATTAAAGGTTAAATTAAAAAGGAGAAAAGTGACTCTGCATAGGTGCAGGCGTTCTGTGAGCAGATCCCTTTGCAGGTTTAAGACCTAGGATGAAATCCTGGCCTTAGTAAACTCAAAGGGAGTTATATCTGGGATTTCCCTAGTCTAGAAATATTTTAAAACATAGTCTAATGTATAGAGGAGATTTAGAGATCCAATTAAAATGCAAAATCATTAACATATTTTTAAACAATTTAAAAAAAGCATGAATTCAATAGGAAGCCAGCATCAAATATTCAAATAGGGTAGAAAGCTACCATCTTGACAATGTCACAATGCATTTAAAGATGCCATCCTGCAAGTTGCTGTTCTACTTTGATCTTCCCACTCAATAGTATTTTGAAAATGGAAACACTCCAATGTAAAAGTCAGGTAACACTCAGTTCTTTTGGCTTGCAGGTCAAGAGACAGTATGAATAGACATTGGTTAGAATGGCAGTTATCTCATATAGGATAACAAAGATATGTTTTTGGGAAATGGGGCTGTAGTTTCTATATTTTTTTTCCTATCTGGATTACTTTACTTAGTTTAGAAACAGAGATAATTATTTAATTGTTGTCCATTAGTCCACATGTGATGATGAGTGGGTTAATTAGTGGGGAAAAAGAAGTGAGTAGAGTCAGACACTGATTCAAATGCTGCAACACTGGGCCCTCTGTATACCACAGCACACAAAAAGAGTTAATGTGAGATAGTGTCTCCACTGTACAGAAGCACAGTATTCTGAATTAATATTATTACATGAGCTGCAGTCCCATAAAATCTTTCTTACCAGCTGGTCTCTCTCAAGGTCTTTCAAAAGAAAAAGTTCCATGCCTTTTTCAGTGAATAATCTTCGAGCAGCAGTAGGTAAATTCAACATCACAGTGCACCTTTAATGATAGAAAACAGACATAACCTTTGTCATATTCTGCATATGGGGACATTACAGTACAGACACTGTAATTATTCAAGCGCTGGAGACATCTTTTAAAAAATATTCAGTTATAAAGAATATTTGCAAATATAAATAGTACTAAGCATATTGTGGACATATTATGTAATTTCTATGTTTTCAGCTAATATCTCTCCTTTATACTACACAACCATGATCCAAAATCCATTCAGATCAATGGGGATCCTACTGTTGTCTTGAATGGTCTTCAGTGTTGCCCTTTGGCTCTGATTCAGGACAGCTCTTACGCACATAATGAAATGCACTTCTGAACAGGGATGGACATTAAGTGCTACTACTACTGTTTTTTTAATATGATGTTGTCACTTTTAATGATAACCACTGTCCCCATTACATTTTATAGAGGTTATTTAAAATAATTATATGAATGAAATACATAAAGCAATTATATTAGATTATTTTAAAGTGAACTAGAATAGCAATACTACTCAATTCCTGAGTAGGTTATGGGACCTACACTATAGATGTAAACAATGAGGTTGGAACATGTTCAGTCTTTTGAATAGAAATGGATATCATACTCAAAAATGTCTAGATGGTATTGCCTTCATTTTTAGTATGAAATACACAGTTACAAGTTTTATATACAGAAAGCAAGGCTTTCAGATATACTTTATATCTTCAGATAATATCTTCAGATAATATCTTCAGATAATATCTTGCATTCATTTCATTTATAAAATATATTTACAATAGGCCAAATCTATTTCTAGTATAACTTCCCTAAAGACAATTTCACTATGGCTATGTCTAGACTACAGGGTTTTTTCGAAAAAAGTGGCCTTTTTCGAAAAAACTTCACCTGCGTCTAGACTGCCGCTGCATTCTTTCGAAATTAAATTGAAAGAACGCGGTGGTTTTTTCGACAGCAGTAAACCTCATTTTACGAGGAAGAAGGCCTTTTTTCAAAAGAGCTCTTTCAAAAAAAGGCGTTCTTGAACGCAAGCAAGGCTTTTTTGAAAGAGAGCGTCCAGATTGCGGAGTTGTGGCTGTCTAGACGATCTGTTTCGAAAGAAGCTTTTTCGAAAGATTCTTTCAAAAGAAGCATGTAGTCTAGACCTACCCTATGACTGGGATATTGACATATTAATGGAATATAATATATGTATTTGAGTGTTTACCTGTCCAAAAAGTGGTGAAATTCTACGTTGTGTATTTCCATTCCAGGGTCTTCATCAGGATACATTTTCTGGTTCTCCTTCGTTTTCTGTTTCTTTTCTGGATGAATGTTTCTAAAGCAAATGAATACAGTTTTTAATTGGCACATATAGATTTTCAGTTTCCTAGTGTAGTTTATGGATTGATTAGGAAGCACTAGGGTGAGGAGGAGAGATGTTGCTGGCTGCCAAAAGGCAGGACAAGTCAGGAATCTTAGAAAGAGCTAATCTTGAGTTGTTTCCTCCTGCTGTAAAATACCTCCTTGCCTAGTTTGTCTTATCCAACATTTTTCCAGCTGTCAAAGTTCCTGTCTTCTTTCTTGGGTTAAGGTTGGGGTGGAGAGTAGGAGGTGGGCCATGTCATGAGGTCAGGCCTGAAGTGGAGAAGAAGCCAGTAAAATGAGATGGCAGATAAAAAGGGGTGGGAAGCATGAAACTCTCTGCCTACTTGAGAAAAAAAAGGCCCTTGTGGTGCTTGTCATAGAGATGAAGCAAAGACTACAACCTGTCTTCTCGGTTCCATTCCCTTACTGTAGAACTCTGAGGATACATACATTTTTTCTCAGCATTCTACAGGTTAAATCACATGTTCAAGAATTTTTAAAGCAAAGTTTTAATACTTTATATTGGACAAAATGTTGCCATAATTTCAAAACACATTACATGTTAGTGTCTGGCAAAGCATCTACTTCAAAATAAGAATGACACATTATCTAGTATCATTATCTAGTATCACCTAGGACAGTAGCATAAGAATGACAATAATATACTGTGTGGTGATCAGGGCTCCGACTATGCAAATGTTTCTGCATTTGTGTCACTCTGAGTATGAGAGTAGTCTCATTGAGTTCAATGCTTGTGATGGCAACAGTTAAGAGAAAGAAAGTCTTTATATTTGAAACGATCTAATTCAACAACTTCATAAAAAGATGATTTCAGAAATGATAAAAAAATAAAAAAGTCAGAAATTTAGGACTATTCATTAACTTTCTATGTGAAAAAAATCTGAATTATTTTAAGAGCACTATACTCACATTTTAGATATAGTAGAATGAACTAATTATGGAATGTATGCCTCAAAGATTTCAATTTCAAGCTTGACTTTACTTTGAAAATTAATATTTTACTTTATCATTTTTGCAGGCAACTCAGTGGACAGCCTAGCTGACTATTACTCATTGTTCAGTGATGTATGAACTATATTTAATCAATGTGAAGAAAATAACATTAAACTGTTATCAGAAGCGTCAAATGTTCTATAAACCTCAAAAGAAAGGCCAAAAGGTAACTTCTCCAGTAACAAAATGAGAAACAATGTATTTAACTTATTCTTTATATCAAGCTTTTCAATGAGTTATGAATTACTATCTTTCTGTCATATAAAATGAAAATAAAACTTGTATTCTTTTTGCCAAATATATTTTTGTTTCAAAACATTTTATTCATATACATACTAGAAAACAAAGATATTTTAAATATTTTCGAAAAAGCATTTTAAAATAACTATTTCAGAGCTAAACAATCATTTGAATAGCTGGCTGCAGAGTTCAATGACATGAGATATATACATTTACATCCAACAAAGATGTCATCATGAAATCACTTGGTATGTCAGAATTGATTGTTTCATGACAAAGTAAATGTAAACAATGGTAATTGTCTCATGATAAAATAACTCTGCTTCCCCCCAGACAGTTTTATTAATACTCCCCCACTCTTTCAAGTTTTGTGTGCCATTCTGAGTTCGTCTCATGATGGTCCAGAGAAAACCCTCTATTATGGACCTCTATTAATTCATTCTCCATTTTTCTCACTGCTACTTAGATAGAATCATTATCATGTAGTTTTGGTCTTAGCTGATCAAGATGGCAAGACAAGGGTGGTTTGCTTGTTCTTCTGAACGACTGAGAAGGCAAACACAGTCTTTCATTTCTAGATTACTGCTTCAAACTTAATTGTTCAGGAGCCCATGCTATATGAATTGCACTGAAGGTTTCAGTTCATTTCCAAGCTAATTGATGTCAATATACTAAAAATACTTTCACAATGGTAGCTGTTGAGGTGGAGAGGTTAAAGATTTCAGAGGTAAGACACCCAAGCTAGCCTTTACCATTCTTACAGCTGATTTTATTGGGTCAGGGTAGAAACACAATGAGCCAGATTTTCAGCTGGTGTAATGCAGTCCAATTTTTCTGACATCCTTGAACCTATGCCAATTGACACAAACAGAGGCTCTCATCTGTGAGAGAATCGCACTGTTGAGGTGGAGAATCTCACTGTGTCACTTTCATTAACCTACTCATTCCCTGGCCAAATAGATGATTTTGATATCCATGACTTTAAACAGTGCTGCCTAGTCACTCATAAAGCAGGAGTTCCTAAAGCAGCGGTGTGGCTTGCTCCTTCCCAAGTAAGGAATGTATCAGATCAGTTTTGCATTCTGGCTTCAAGGAAAGGAAGCTGATAATGAACTTAGATCTCCCTGCACAGCAGCATAATGTACTGTCAGCAAAAGACCTTGAGCAAGCTGGCCTTTGACAATTTATGCTCACACATCACAGATGAATGACCAAAGAACAATTCTCAGCAAAAATTAGTCTAAATACATTGATAAACAGTGTGTGACTTTTTCTTTACTATTTCAAGTAGTTATTTTAGGAGACTGTACTGTAACTTTTAGGGAAAAAAGATCCTTTTAAAAATGATCAGTAACACATTGCAAAGTTATTCTACTAAGTGGAAATATATGCAAGTTAAGGTGAACCATATTTCTTAAGAAATTATTTAGTCTATGATGTTGTTAAAATAATTGCTATTTCCTTACTGTCTGTTTAGCATATTTGCTACATCAGGTCCAACGATGGTGACAGCCTTACTTTTGTCCCTGTCTCCATTGTGCAAAGCCCTCAGTCTCACAGGTATATGCCAATCTGACCTCTTGCCAGCTGGTTTCTTAAGTGAAGGACTGTTTGGAAGCAGCAGTCCCTCAATTGGCCAGTCAAAATCCTTTAAATTGAAAAGCAAAATATTTGTCGAGTTTAATATATGTAGCCCAGTAAGTAGGTTTATTTATTATTTTGGTTTTTATTTTGTTACACAAACCCTTGTAATGTTTTTAAAGTTAACCTAATGAAAGTTGAGGTATCATAGTAATGGGTGAGGTATAAGAACCTAGACAGATGGACAGACAAAATGAAATCTTTCCAAAAGAAGTTGTGCAACTATGGAGTCCTGGTTTCTCAGTCTTGGAATGCAAGACCATGACAAAATCCTCAGATTTCTCAATGGAAAAGAAAGGGAGTGCTGGACCCTGCCACTGAACTGAATCAGCTGCTCTTCATCATTATATAATATACCTTGCTCATGAAAGAACAAAGATACCCATTCTCTATAGTTTGGGAAAGAGGGATTATGTTGAAGAACAAGGTATCATCATTTTCCTACTGTACAGAGCACAATAATTCTGGGCAGATTATGGCAAGGAAAAGGATAGCTCTTTTCCATAAAAAAATTAAGTAGAAAATTAGACTTACCTGGTGTTGTCCAGGTCCTTCAGGGCAGGGCCTTGGGGATGGAGGGGGAGGGGATGCAGGAGGCTGGCAGCCAGGGGCCTGTTCTCTCACCCCAGCCCCCCAGGGACTTGTTGTCTCCCTCCTGGACCACCCAGCCAACCAAGGGCTTGTTGTCTCGCCCCATGCCTCCTCCAGTCTGCCAGGGGTTTGTTGTCTCCCACTGGGTTCTCCCCGCCAGCCACTAGCAGCCTGTTCTCTCCCTCTATGCTCCCCTCAGCTGCCAGGGGCTATTTTTATTTCCTGCCCTCCGTGTTGTGTCCAAGGGCTGGGAGAGGGGGAAGGGATTGGGGCAGTGGGGCTACTTACTGGTGTGATGCAGGAAAGATGGTGGAGCCTCAGCCCTGCTGACCACTCCGTTGGTGGTACGGCTGCCCACAGTGGACACACTGCAGGATAGCTTTCCCTTGCAGGCTCACTGCCCCCAGTGACTGCTCTTATATCGAGTCCCTCTACACAGCAGCCTTTCCCTTTTCACGTTATGAAAAACTGTCCTTTTCCCTGGGCTTCCGGTTGCCCTGGCACAACCAAATCCTGGCCTTACTTTAAGTTAGTGCTGCTAGACTAACAAAACACGTAGCTGGTATTATGAGCTTTCAAGGGTACAACCCACTTCTTCAGATGAAAGGTGGGTTGTGCCCACAAAAGCTCATGAAACCTTCTACATGTTTTGTTAGTCTTTAAGGGTAAGGCTACACTAGCTCGTTAGTTCGAGCTAGGTAGTCTAATGAGGGCAACCGGAGTTGCAAATGAAGCCCGGGATTTAAATATCCCGGGCTCCATTTGCATCTTCCCGGGCGCCGCCATTTTTAAATCCCCCTTAGTCCGAACTCCGTGCCCGCGGCTACACGCGGCACGGACTAGGTAGTTCGAATTAAAGATCCTATTTCGAACTACCATTACCCCTCCTGCAATGAGGGGTAACGGTAGTTCGAATTAGGATCTTTAATTCGAACTACCTAGTCCGTGCCTCGTGTAGCCGCGGGCACGGAGTTCGGACTAAGGGGGATTTAAAAATGGCGGCGCCCGGGAAGATGCAAATGGAGCCCGGGATATTTAAATCCCGGGCTTCATTTGCAACTCCGGTTGCCCTCATTAGACTACCTAGCTCGAACTAACGAGCTAGTGTAGCCTTACCCTAAGGTGCTGCTAGACTATTTGTTGTTTTTTAAGTTTTTCCAGTTACAGACTAACACAGTTAGGAGAAGAGGAAGCTGCATACCAAATTTGGTGGCCCTAGTTCTTATAATTTAGGAGGAGTTCTTGAACAAATGAACTCACAGACAAACACACTCTTGCATCTGTTCTTCATATCTGTTTCCATTCTTCCATAGTAATTTTAGTCACTACCAGTGTTCCCTCTAATCTGTGCAGCAGCACACCTTCACAGGTGATTAATCAGCCCCGCCCAGGCAGTCAACTCCTTGCACAGAGCCCTGAACCTCTGACTGGGTGGGGCTGATTAATCACCTGTGAAGCTGTGTTGCCAAGCAGCTTAGAGGGAACACTGGTCACTACCTCTCATTCTTTTTTTTGGTCATGAAAGATAGCATTTATTCTGTATTAAAACAGCTCAATATTTTATGTAAGTTAGAATGAGTTCCTTTTATACCAATATCTGCACTAGATATAATTTTCAGATATTGAAAGATTTTTATGTATAGCCTCTATTTTTGCATTGGCTGTCATATTATTTGATTTGTAAATATTGTGAATATTGAGATCCTAATAATTTTCTTAAAGTATCTGTTTGAAATCTGAATAATTTAGTTTATATATACCTTCATCAGTTTTCACAGTTCCCATTGCTATTCTAGGATTTAAATCCTTATTTTCATATATTTGCAAAAGAGAGGGTGGAATTTTCAACTTTTGCTTTGTCAATATAAATACATGCATACCGAATTCATGAATATTTAATAGTGGCTAAGAGCACTGTGAAGTTTTGTTTTCATTAATAAAAAGCAATCTGCTATGACTAGGTTCAATATGGCTGAATATTCTTTCATTTAGGTTCCAATTCTGCCACACCTTACTCCATAACTAGTCACATTCAATTACATGTTACAGATGATAGAATTAGGCCTTTGTTTTTCAAAACAAGCAAACAACAAAACAAAAAATCCCCCACAGCTAACATTTATAATTACTGAATACCAATAAAACCAGCTAAAATTTTTAAAGATTACACATATATTCTGCAGATTTGAAGTATGACATAATAATAACCTCGATGAGAAAAATTCAACCTCTTGCAGACAATGTCCCTTTTACTGACAGTTAATGTTTGATTCAAAGGTGAGTATTGCTACAATCAACCATGAAAATATTAAAGCAAAAAGCAAAAATAAAGTAAATATTACCTTTTATATGAAAAGTTTAACAGTGAATTGCACATTGCTATAGATAGAGTGTTCTGTGTTTCAGAATTAAAGACCGGTAGAATAAATTTAAAATTCCATTAAGTTTACATTAATTCATTAAAACAACAGACATTTTTGCTCTTGTCCCATTGTGTATTTGCATTTATTCTTTTCCGAAAGATAAAGGTTGCTTGACATGCTTGGACAGTGCATCAAATCTGTTTGGTTTCAGCAGATGCTTAGCAAACTAAACGAACTGCTGCATGAGTTGTTATTTTTTGAATGCATGAAATTACCTCATTAAGTTCTCCATTTGGAAGGACAGGCCACATGTATGTCAGCTTGTTCCACAAGGGATTTTCCACTTTGGAATGTTTCCACTGGTCTGGTTTAGTTGTCCCTTCATGTTTTATAGCCCATCTAAAAAAATGAAATTGAATCTCTTTTTTATAATTACATTTTCAAATGGGAATAACTTTTTAAGCAGTTAAATTGCAACTTTCTCTCTAGAGATGCTGCAGAGCAAAACCCTGCACATTGTTTTGAACATCTAACCTCTTCAGATGGTGATGAGTGTACTAAAACTCTGGATCAGAACACCCCTGATCTTTAAGGTTTGAAATCCACCTCTCAAACTGAACTTCCCCAAATCTTGAAGTGTTCAGATTTTACTTTGGTTAGAGACAGGTTTTTGAGCTGTAAAACTGGGCCCAGATAGCAGTTGCATTCACTTGCAGTATTAATTACAGGAATCTTGATCTGAGTTTTAATCTTTTTCCTTGAATAGTTCCTTAACAATACATGATGCTGAGAGTGATGGAATGCACATCATGTTCACAGTTAAAATAATTTTCATATTGTGCCTACTTATATATCACACCAAAGTAAATGATAAGCAGCTATGAGTTGCAAGGTAGAAGACATTAATGACTGTCTATGACTACCAGAATGTAATGCATTTATGGTGCTTATTTAAAGAGAAAACAATCAAGGAGTAATCCTTTATATACAAATATAGGCCCCCATATAGAAGGGATTTCAGCACGTTTAACTACAAACATATGCTTAAGTCCCATCCATTTGACATACACATATACTTAAATGTAAGAGAGTTCTTGAATAATTCTTCTGAATAGAGATGCTTTCCTGAATTGCATCCATAATATCCAATATATTGTCCAGCTATAGATATGTGACATCTTAACAAAATTTTTTTGGCTTACTTACTCTACAGATTCCAGGTTTATTAAAACGATAGAAGATTTTGATAAAGAATCTTTATTATTCACCCTGAAAAGAATCTCTAGAATAGTGATGGGAAAGCTAAGCTAGTGAGGGGGCTGCTTGACTACCTCTCCTTCATCCAGTGGGCCACAGTACTGTCGTTAACCAAGACAGTCTCCCAGGACAGGGTAGTTTTGCTAACTGCACTTGTGTACCTAGAATTAGTGGGGTATGCTGATTGAACTCTAGCAGTGCTTTGATTGGATGAGGAGGGAACGCATAGCTTTCACAGTCAATGTTGTGTGCAGTCAGCACACACTTCACACACCCTTGCTTTCCATGCATGTCAATTTAATAATACCAGTAGGAAAAAAAACCTACTGTTACTTGTTTCTGTAACTGGAGTTCTTTGAGATATGTTGTTCGTGTCCATTTAACATAGATGTGTGTGCTCTCCACATGCACTGATGCTGGAAGATTTTTCCTCAGCCGTACCCATAGGGGCCTGGGTCTCAGCTCCCCCTGGAGTGGCATGCACGTGCTATGCTATATAGGGTGCTCTCAGGCCCCTCCCTCTGCAGTTCCTTTTGCTAAGAGACTTCAACAGCAGGAAAGGAGGGTGGGAGGATGAATGTTCATGAGCAACACATCTCGAAGAGTACCAGTTAGAGAAGCAGGTAAGAGAGAGTTACTCAACTTGTGCAGTAACGAGAGTTCTTTGACATGTGTGTCCCCATGGGTGCTCCACTCTAAGTGCTGGTGTGTCCTTGTACCAATGATTAGAGATCTTTTCCATCAGTTCCCTGCCATGCCACGCATGTGCAGTAGTGTCCCTTTGTACCATTAGTGTATGTTGATTGCGCACATGGCATGGTGTCCCTGTTCCTTCTCTACCTTGGACATAGCCTTGAAGAGGCTCCAAAGTAGGGGAGGAGGGAGGGTAGTAGAACACCACCAGGAACATACATCTTGAAGAACCCTTGTTACTGCACAAGGTTTGTAACTTTCTCCTCTACTTTGAGTAATGTCGCCATGGGTGCTCCACTCTAGGTGCCTGAAGAGCAGTCTCCATCTCATGGAGGGCGGTTTTGAAGCCATGATGGGGAGACAGTGGAGAGGACAGAGTTTCCCTCTGATGTTGTTGGGATTAGGCCAGATGTAGTCTGGCAAATGTGTGTTCAGAGGACCAAGTTGCTGCTCTGCAGTTGTCCTCAAGTGGGACATTGTTGAGAGAGGCTGTGGTTGACACCAACGCCCTGGTGGAATGAACCATGATAACAGGTGGCAGTTGCTTGTTATGGATAGTATAACAAGTATGGATGCAAGAGGAGATAAATTTTATATTTGTTGCACGGAGACAGTATGTCCTTTCGAGTGTTCAGTGAAGGAGGTGAAAAGGCTCATGGATTTCCTCCAGGACTTGGTCCTGTTGAGGTAAAACGTGATCATTCGTCGAACATCGAGGGTATGTAATGTTACTTGGATCACATTGTTATGTGGCTTTGGACAGAATGCAGTTGAGTGGATTGGTTCATTAATATGGAAGAGTGTGGGGACTTTTGGGAGGCACAGACTTTTGCAGGTACAGAAACCAGGTTTGTCTGGGCCTCAGTGGTACTTTAGTATGACCGGTGCTCAGTCCCATCTGATTTTCATGATAATCCAATGCATCAAGGGTAGCAGTAGGAATGCGTACAGAGGTGGGGCTTCCCATTTCAGGCTGAGATTGTATGCCATAACATTGAGAGCTCCTGATAGGTAGGTTGCTATAGGGGTAATCTGGTGCCGTATGCACCAGTTCCAAAGTTTCATTGCTTTGGTACAAAGGGAGCTGGCCCATGCTCCTCCTTGATGTTTGATGTAATGCATTCATGCTGTATTGTCTGTGAGGATGCAGATAACCTTGTTCTTGATGTGTGGGAGAAAATGAAGGCATGTGTAGCATACTGCTCTTAACTTTAGAAGGTTGATGTGGAGTCTGGTTTCTTGGTAAGACCATTTGCCTTGAACAGTGTGGGAGTCCAGGTGTGTTCCCCAATCCATAAGGGAGGTGTCTGTAATTACAGTAATCTTCGGGGAAGGTTGTTGAAAAGGGATACCCTTTAGCATGTTGTGCATCTATTTCCACCAGTGTAGTGATGATAGGATGTGGTGTGGTATGTTGACATCTGTGGAAGGGATGTAAATAGTGGCCAGCTATGCTTGAAGGTATAGGAAAGCATAGGAAATGTCTATATGCTAGATGAATGGTTATGTGAAAGTAAGCGTCTTGGAGATCGAGGGCTGAGAACCAATCTCCGCTGTCGAACACTGATATGATGGTTGCTAATGTTACCATTTTGAACCTTCGATTTGTTACATGTTGAGTTTTCAGAGATCTAGTATGGGTCTCCACCTCCCTGTCTTCTTTTGTGGGAGGAAGTATTTTGAATAGAACCCTCTTCCTTGATAGGCCAAAGGGACCGGTTCTATAGCCAATTTATAGCACATGTTGAACTTCTAGTTATAGCAATTTCTCATGAGGGGGGTCCCTGAAGAAGGATGGCGGGGGGCTTCGGGGAATGGATGTGAAAGGTATGGAATAACCCAAACTGGCAATCCCTAGAACCCACATTATACAGCTGCTCTCCTAGTTACGAACAAGTTACGGACCAACACTTGGTCCGTAACTCGAACTGTTCGTAACTCGGATCCCATTGAGTTACACGCGACCGCGCTGTTTGTAAACACGGGTCGCGTTCGTAACTCGGGGACCACCTTTACGACCGCTCCTTGGGAGCATTGGTTGTAAGTGCGAACGGTCGTAACTCGACCGTTCGCAACTCGGGGAGCGGCTGTATTATCATTATCACTAGAAAAAGTTCTTGAATGCAGACAGGGCTTTTTTGAAAGACAGCATCCAGACTGCCTGGGTTCTCTCTTCGAAAAAGCGGCTCACTTTTTCAAAAGAAGTGGTTGCAGTCTAGACACTCTCTTTTGAAAGAGGCTTTTTTGAAAGAATCTTTCGAAAAAGCCTGTCTTGAAAGAGGCTTGTAGTCGAGACGTAGCCTTATAGTCCTTCGCCTGGGGAGTGGAGTGGAATTGTGGATACTTAAGAACATAAGAACATGAGAATGGACATACTGGGTCAGACCAAAGGTCCATCTAGCCCAGTATCCTGTCTACTGACAGTGGCCAGTAACCAGGTGCCCCAGAGGAGGTGAACCGAAGACAATGATCAAGCAATTTGTCTCCTGCCATCCTTCTCCAGACTTTGACAAACAGAGGCCAGGAGCACAATTCCTTACCCCCTTGCTAATAGCCTTTTATGGACCTAACCTCCATGTATTTATCTAGCTCTTTTTTAAACTCTGTTATAGTCCTAGACTTCACAGCCTCCTCTGGCAAGGAGTTCCACAGGTTGACTGTGCACTGTGTGAAGAAGAACTTTCTTTTATTAGTTTTAAACCTGCTACCATCAATTTCATTTGGTGTCCTCTAGTTCTTGTATTATGGAAAGAAGTAAATAATTTTTCTTTATTCACCCTCTCCATACCACTTATGATTTTATATACCTCTATCATATCCCCCCTCAGTCTCCTCTTTTCTAAACTGAAAAGTCCCAGTCTCTTTAGCCTCTCCTCATATGGGACCCATTCCAAACCCCTAATCATTTTAGTTGCTCTTTTCTGAACCTTTTCTAATGTCAAAATATCTTTTTTGAGGTGAGGAGACCACATCTGTACACAGTATTCAAGATGTGGGCGTACTATAGTTTTATATAGGGGCAGTAAGATATTCTTTGTCCTATTTTTTATCCCTTTTTAAATAATTCCTAGCATCCTATTTGCTTTTTTGACTGCCGCTGCACACTGCGTGGATGTTTTCAGAGAGCTATCCATGATCGCGCCAAGATCTCTTTCCTGATTAGCTGTAGCCAAATTAGCCCTCATCATATTGTATGTATAGTTGGGGTTATTTTTTCTAATGTGCATTACTTTACACTTATCCACATTAAATTTCATTTGCCATTTTGTTGCCCAATCACTCAGTTTGGTGAGATCTTTTTGAAGTTCTTCACAGTCTGCTTTGGTCTTGACTATCTTGAACAGTTTAGTATCGTCTGCAAACTTTGCCACCTCACTGCTCACCCCTTTCTCTAGATCGTTTATGAATAAGTTGAATAGAATTAGTCCTAGGACTGACCCTTGGGGAACACCACTAGTTACACCTCTCCATTCTGAAAATTTACCATTTATTCCTACCCTTTGTTTCCTGTCTTTTAACCAGTTCTCAATCCATGAAAGGACCTTCCCTCTTATCCCATGAGAACCTAATTTACACAAGAGCCTTTGGTGAGGGACCTTGTCAAAGGCTTTCTGGAAATCTAAGTACACTATATCTACTGGATCCCTCTTGTCCACATGTTTCTTAACCCCTTCAAAGAACTCTAATAGATTAGTAAGACATGATTTCCCCTTTACAGAAACCATGTTGACTTTTGCCCAACAAATTATATTCTTCTACGTGTCTGACAATTTTATTCTTTACTATTGTTTCAACTAAGTTGCCCGGTACTGACGTTAGACTTACCGGCCTGTAACTGCCCGGGTCGCCTCTAGAGCCCTTTTTAAATATTGGCGTTACATTAGCTATCTTCCAGTCATTGGGTACAGAACCTGATTTAAAGGATAGGTTACAAACCACAGTTAATAGTTCTGCAATTTCACATTTGAGTTCTTTCAGAACCCTGGGGTGAATGCCATCCGGTCCCGGTGATTTGTTACTGTTAAGTTTTTCTATTTGTTCCAAAACCTCCTCTAATGACACTTCAATCTGGAACAGTTCCTCAGATTCATCACCCACAAAGGATGGTGCAGGTTTGGGAATCTTCCTAACATCCTCAGCCGTGAAGACTGAAGCAAAGAAATCATTTAGTCTCTCCGCAATGGCTTTATCATTCTTGATTGCTCCCTTTGTGTCTCGATCGTCCAGGGGCCCCACTGTTTTTTAGCAGGCTTCCTACTTCTAATGTACTTAAAAAACATTTTGCTATTACTTTTTGAGTTTTTGGCTAGCTGTTCCTCAAAATCTTTTTTGGCTTTTCTTATTACATTTTTACACTTAATTGGCAGTGTTTATGTTCCTTTCTGTTTACCTCACTAGCATTGGACTTCCACTTTTTAAAAGATGCCTTTTTATTTCTCACTGCTTCTTTTACATGGTTGTTGAGCCACAGTGGCTCTTTTTTAGGTCTCTTACTATGTTTTTTAATTTGGGGTATACATTTAAGTTGGGCCTCTATTACGGTGTCTTTTAAAAGTTTCCATGCAGCTTGCAGGGATTTTACTCTAGTCACTGTACCTTTTAATTTCTGTTTAACTAACCTCCTCATTTTTTCATAATTCCCCTTTTTGAAATTAAATGCCAGAGTGTTGGACTGCTGAGGTGTTCTTCCCACCACAGGAATGTTTAAATGTTATTATATTATGGTCACTATTCCCAAGCGGTCCTGTAATAGTTACCTCCTGGACCAGATCCTGCGCTCCACTAAGGACTAAACTGAGAATTGCCTCTCCCCTTGTGGGTTCCTGTACCAGCTGCTCCAAGAAGCAGTCATTTAAGGCATCGAGAAATTTTATCTCTGCATCTTGTCCTGAGGTGACATGTACCCAGTCAATATGGCGATAATTGAAATCCCCCATTATTATTGAGTTTTTTTATTTTAATAGCCTCTCTAATCTCCCTTAGCATTTCAATGTCACTATCACTGTCCTGGTCAGGTGGTCGATAATAGATCCCTACAGTTATATTCTTATTCGAGCATGGAATTACTATCCATAGTGATTCTATGGAACATGATGATTCATTTAAGTTTTTTACTTCATTTGATTCTACATTATCTTTCACATATAGTGCCACCCCCCCAACCGCATGACCTATTCTGTCCTTCCGATATATTTTATATCCCAGTATGATTGTGTCCCACTGATTGTTCTCATTCCACCAGGTTTCTGTGATGCCTATTATGTCAATCTCCTCCTTTAATATGAGATACTCTTGTTCACCCATCTTATTATTTAGACTTCTAGCATTTGTGTAGAAGCACTTTAAAAAATTGCCACGGTTTATTTGTCTGCCCTTCCCTGATGTATTAGATTCTTGTATATGTGATTGTTTCTTGTCTGATCTGGCCCATACTTTGTCATCTCCCCTCCTCTCTTTCTGACTAAAACCTAGAGAATTTCCAACAATGGACTCTCCTCTAAGAGGAGTCTCCGTCCGATCCACGTGCACCAGTCGGCTTTCCCCCATCTCTTTGTTTAAAAACTGCTCTACGACCTTTTTAATGTTTAGTGCCAGCAGTCTGGATCCACCTTGGTTTAGGTGGAGCCCATCCTTCCTGTATAGGCTCCCCCTTTCCCAAAAGTATCCTCATTTCCTAATAAATCTAAACCCCTCCTCCCTACACCATCATCTGATCCACGCATTGAGATTCTGAAGTTCTGCCTGCCTACCTGGCCCTGCGCATGGAATAGGAAGCATTTCTGAGAATGCCACCATAGAGGTCCTGGATTTCAGTCTCCTTCCTAGCAGCCTAAATTTGGCCTCCAGGACATCTCTCCTACCCTTCCCTATGTCATTGGTACCCACATGTACCATGACCACCGGCTCCTCCCCAGCACTATACATAAGTCTATCTAGATGCCTCGAGAGATCTGCAACCTTCGCACCAGGCAGGCAAGTCACCATACAGTTCTCCCGGTCATCACAAACCCAACTATCTATGTTTCTAACAATCGAATCACCCACTACTAACACCTGCCTCTTCCGAACAACTGACATTCCCTCCCCCGGAGAGGTATCCTCAGTGCGAGAGGATACCATAACATCCTTTGGAAGGAGGGTCCCAACTATGGGATGGTTTCCCTCTGCTCCCATTGAATGTTCTCTTCCCCTGAGCCTTTCATCCTCCTTAATAGTGCTGGGGCTGTCAGACTGGAGGTGGGACAGTACTACAGTGTCCTGGAAAGCCTCATCAACATACCTCTCTGCCTCCCTTAGCTCCTCCAGTTCAGCCACCCTGGCCTCCAAAGCCCGAACTCGGTCTCTGAGGGTCAGGAGCTATTGCACCGGGTGCACACATATGCCACCCGCCCACAGGGCAGGTAATCATACATGTTACACTCGATGCAATAAACAGGATAGCCTCCACTCCGCTGCTGGGCTTCTGTCTGTATCTTCTCCTATGAATAAATTTGATAGGATGATCCGAGGAATGGAAAACCTGTCTTATGAAGGGAGACTCAAGGAACTTGACTTGTTTACCTTAACTAAAAGAAGGCTGAGGGGAGATATGATTGCTCTCTTTAAATATATTAGAGAATGCCAAGGAGGGAGAAGAATTATTTAAGCTCAATACCAATGTGGACACAAGAACAAATGGATATAAGCTGGCTATTAGGAAGTTTAGACTCGAAATTAGGCGAAGGTTTCTAACCATCAGAGGAGTGAAGTTCTGGAACAGCCTTCCAAGGGAAGTAGTGGGCGCAAAAGACCTATCTGGCTTCAAGATAAAGCTAGATGGGTTTATGAAGGGGATGGTTTGATGAGGTAACATGATCTTGGCAATTAATTGACCTTTCACTATCAGTGGTATATAGGCCAATGGTGGGAAGATAGGAGTTGCTATAGAGAACCTTTTTCTGGGTGTCTGGCTCGTGAGTCTTGCCCACATGCTCAAGGTTCAGCTAATCGCCATATTTGGGGTCGGGAAGGAATTTTCCTCCAGGGTAGATTGGCAGAGGCCCTGGAGGTTTTTCGCCTTCCTCTGTAGCATGGGGCACGGGTCACTAGCGGGAGGATTCTCTGCATCTTGGGGTCTTTGAACCATCGTTTCAAGGACTTCAATATCTGAGATATAGGTGAGAGGATTATTCTAGCAGTGGGTGGGTGAGTTTCTGTGGCCTGCATTGTGCAGGGGGTCAGACTAGATGATCATAATGGTCCCTTCTGACCTTAAAGTCTATGAGTCTATGATTATAGACGTGGTTTTTATTTAAATGTTTGGGATATAGATTATAAAAGTTTTACCTTTGAAGAAGGTCAGACATAACTAGCGCCCTCTACACGCCCCCTCTAAACTTGGCTCTGTGATGTACGGTATCCATCACCAAGGAATTTGGAAGCAGATGCAAGAAGAGAAAGTCCATACCTTTGATAGGGACAAAATATTTTCTATCAGCTCTTTTGTTTGTGGGCATAACTTAGGCAGGTATCTGCAAGATGGTGTTGGCCAGGTCAAGAATGGCTTCATCCCTGGGGAGAGCTATCTAAGATGATGTAGACAGTTGATATGGAGAATCCTGTGTTGTTTCTCCTGTACTTCTTAGAGAACTGTCTCCTGCGCATTGGCCACATGTCTGAATAACTCCTGGAACTGCTTTAGGTCATCTGTAGGAGTTGTAGTTGTAGGAATGATCACTTCATCAGGGGATGAAGATGAGTTGTGAGGGGGAGATCTGTCATCCTCCTCCAACATAGGTTCCTCCTCCTCTAACTGTGGCTGTTCTGGAGAGTCGGGCAGGTGTCATAGGTTTGGTGTGGAAAAGACTTGGCAGGTCTTTTTGCGAGAATTGAGGGTGCAGTGTGGTGACTCCTGTAAGCTGACTAGGTATCCCTTAAGGGCCATTGACTCGGATGTGCAGGCAGTGGCTATGGCCAGTGATGACCATACCAGCACAGAGAGGGAGGCAATGGATGGACCTGGATGAGTGCGACTCTCAGAGAGGACGTCTTTGTGTCGATGAGGAGTGCTGGGATGAGAATCTACTTTTTGGTCCTGTATCTGCCTCACTAAATGATATTGACAGTGCTGGGGATCCAGGGGAATAGATTGAATGGGCTGACGATGTCGGTGTGTGTGGTACTGACTGTACATCAGTCTGAGTTTGTTCAGTTGGTGCACTTTTGTGCAGTGCCCTTTTATTAGGTGTGATTGGTGGTGCCATCAGTGCCAGAGGCAGCGTCGGTGTTGGTGCCCTCAGAGGCAACATGTAGGCTTCGGCACTGTCTTCACTGCCAGTTTCAGCATGGTCCTCGGTGCTGTGTCAGGCAACAGCACCATTGGTGCTAATGTTGATGCCAAGGACTTGTGCCTTGGTTCAGAATGTGCACATTTGTGTGGTGTACTAAGTTTTTCTAGTCTGGTGCTGGAGGTGCTGAGCTTATCAGCAGCACTGGCTCTAGAAGAGTTTGGTGCCGGGGTCACGGATATGGCCAGGAATGTTCTGGCCTTTGCCCTCACCTTGTCTGAAGATGAAGAGGGACACTTCTCCGAAAATGAAGTTTTTTCCTCTCTTGGGTCTTTGCTGAGAAGGGAGAGTCCTCTTGAGTTGATTGAAGGGTTTTTTCATACAGAAAGGTCTTCAGCCTATTTGCTCAGTTGTGTCTTGCCCACGCTGTAAGATTGGAATAGGGTGGGTACTTCTGGGAGAGATGGCCTTCTCCCAGGCATTTTATACAGGAGGAGTGACCATCAGAGGCAGGCATGGCGTCTCTGCACAAGTCACTCCTCTTCAATCCTGGTGAAACAGGCTTTTTGAGCAGGGAACAGAACGCAGGAATTAACTCTTTTTTTTCAAGTTTTTTTAAAGAAAAAACAGGGAAGAGGGTCCAAAAACTTGGAAAAGAGTGAAAACTGAAGAACTTTTCAAACTGTTTTGTTGTTTTAGGCCAAAGGAGGGTGACTGCAAGGAGTTCCATCTGCTGCTGAGGACAGCAGAGAAGGAACTGAGGCGCTGCGCTGTGTGTTCAATCAATGGACACTAACAACGTGAGGGGACACTGCTGCGAACGCATGGTGTGGCTGGGCACTGCTAGAAAAGATCTCTCATCACCAGTGTGAGGACACACCAGCAACCACAGCGGATCACTCATGGGGATAGCACTCAAAGAACTGTCTTTTCTTCTTCGAGTGCTTGTTCATGTCCATTCAACATCGGTAACTGCTAGCAGTGTCTGTGGAAGTGGTTAGGAGACTCAGGAACATGCAGATTGCAACACTGCTCTACCAAAGGCCGCATCGCTCTTCACATGGTGCATGATTGCATAGTGGGCTGCGAAGGTGTGTCCCAATGACCACATTGCCGCCTGACAGTTTTCGTGAATCGGGACATTCACCAGAAAGGCTGCAGAAGAGGCCTAGGTCCTAGTCAAATGAGCCTTGACCAGATTCGGGGAAAGTGTTATGCTTAAAAGAAGCACACAGAATCTTTTTCAGGGGGATAAGGCAACACGTCACATTTATTGACAATATAACAAAGTAGCATATGCATTTACACACACACACACACATACACACACACACACACACACACAGAGGCACGCGCATGCCCTGTTGATGGAATAGTTACCAGTCTGTTGCTCAGCCCGACCTAATGGCCAGATAGGTGGGGTGCAAGGAAGGAGCCGGGTTCGTGTCAGTCTGGGCTGATGCTCCACTTGGTCTTAGCAGGACAGAACACGAAGAACCATACAAGACAATCCATCCTTTATAGGATTTTCCTTCCATGCAAGTCTATGCATTTTGCCTTGTCAGGCCTTAATCAGTCACTCGGCATCACAATCAATCTTTCTACGACATATGCTTATCGGGAAGAAGTTGTTCTCATAGTCATTTGATATCCATATGCTGACAACCCCTCAGGGTATTGTCCTTCCGGTGAAAGTTGTTATCGATTCCCTATCAAGGGGTGCGTGCCACTAACTTCAGGGTTCGTCAATCTGCCCCAGTCCAATCTCTGTCTTCAAAGTGTTTAGCTTAATTGATGACTCTTTTGGTGTCAAACTGAGTTCCCGGCTCCTCCTCTGACCACCGGGGCATGCAATAACCTTCACACTTATCTCTTCTCAAACACTCTCTCTCTCATTCACACAAACAATACAACTGAAGAAGTAGGCTGTGCCCACGAAAGCTCATGATACCATCTACATGTTTTGTTAGTCTATAAAGTGCTACCAGACTATTTGTTGTTTTTTAAGTTTATCCTGTACAGACTAACTCGGCTACCCCTCTGAAGCTTACAAACAAGAAGTACAGTTAGCATAATTGTAGCGTGGGACAGAAGAGAGTACTTCTAATCACTTTAACAAGGTTACAAGGTCTTTAAACATGCTAACATCCTTCTCTCTATTATGAGGCTTTATCTAACACTAACATCACTATGGATTACAATGTTCCATCTCTTCACTTCGATATGCTAACATCAAACAGAGCTGAAGCTAAGTTGACAAAGCTGCCTGGCCTGTCTGAGGCCTACATCTTGTATTTAAATTTAATCCAAACCTTTTGCTATAAAAACGTTTTCTATAACATACATTCATTATAACTAACTAGCTTATTAGTTACAGAACTCCAGGGCTACACCAGAATGCCTACTAGGTCATAGCATGTGCGGATGCAGGTGGTGACCTAGCTGGATATCCTCTGGAATGTTATCGGATGGCCTTTCATCCTATCCGTGTAGGCCACAAACACCTGTGTGGGCTTATAGAAGGGCTTTGTTCATTCTAAGTAGAACACCAGGGCCCTCCTGACATCTAGTGCATGCAGAAGTCTTTCTTATTGGTCACATGAGGCTTCAGGGAGAAGACCAGGAGGAAGATGTTTTGGCCCATGCAAAATGCCCACAGCCTGATTGCTTTCTTGCAGAGGGATGCTGAATGGGCTCCTCTCTGCCTGTTGATATAGAACATGGCTGCTGTGTTGTCCATGAGGACATGGACCACCCTGCCCCACAGCCACGGCAAGAACACTTTGCACACGTTCTTGAGCTCCCTGACATTTATATGGTGCACTGTCTCACTCTGGGACCACTGATCCTGTGTCTGGCATATTCCGAGATAAGCTCTCCACCTCTGGCCCAAGGCATCGGACACTAGTTCCACTGAATGTTGGGGCTGCCTGAAGGAGACACTGATGAGGAGATTGTGCAGATCCGTCCATGGCACTGTAACTTCGTGGTCAAGGGGGTGCCATGCTGGGGAGTACACTGACACCAGCCAAAGCTGCAGAGGGCAAATCTTGAGCCTGGTGCATGGTACCCCATGTAAGTGCAAGCTGCCATATGACTGAGGATGCATAAGCATGCCATTACCATTGTCAGGGAGGCAAGGGACATTGGTCGATGAAGTCCTGCAATGCTCTGAACCTGTCCCAAGGGAGGGATGCTGTGGCTGCCATAGAGTAGAGTACTGCAGCTATAAACTCAATTCACTGCACTGTAACTAATGATTTTTTGTCGTTTACCAGGAGCCCAAGGTAATGGCACGTGGAAAAGAGGAGATCAACATCTTGCTGAACCTTCTGCTGTGAATGGCTCTTGATCAGCCAGTTGTCCAGATAGGGATATACATGGACCACTGGATGATGCAGGTAAGTGGCTACCACCCTTAACCCCTCACTTCTCCTGTATCCTAATCCTCTGCTTCAACAAACAACCGCCTCTTGCACTCCAAATCCCTCCTCCCAGTCCCAAGCCAGAGCCAGCATCCACTGCTGAGAACCCTCACCTACTCCCACATCTCAACCCCCTACCCCAGCCCAGCTACAGTGAGTGAGGGTGGGGTAGAGTGAACCAGCAACAGAGGTGGAATGTAGTGAATGGGGGCAGGGCCTCAGAGAAGGGGTGGGGTCAGGCGTATGGTCTCAGAGAAGGCCAGGGCTACAATGCTTGGTTTTATGTGATTAGAAAGTTGGCAAACCTAAGTCCAGTGTGGGGTGATAAGTGACAACTAGGGTATTATTGTCAGTGGGGGCTTTTTTCTGTACTGAAGCAGGCTCTTTAGGGGTATTTGGAAGGCCTGTTCCATGTTGTGATCTATTTCGCTTGTGGAGTGTCCTTGCTTGTTGAAGATAGTTTTAAGCAAATTATGTGTTTGGGACTTTTGCCTCAAAGCATATTTTATGGCATCTGAGTGCTTGTCTGTAGACAACACATTTCTTGATGTGTGGAGTAGTTACTGGACCTGTGAAGGTAAGTATTGCGATCCATGGGGTTCAGCCTGGACCAAAATGTGCTAGATAGTGTTCTGGCACTTTTGCCAGATGGAGGATGCAATTTGTTCTCAAAATAGATTCTTCCACAGAGTTACCTCATTTGCATCATGGGTGAGATGTCACATTGGAGGGGCATTCCCATGCTTTGGGGGTGTTCCAATAGTATCAGAAATGAAAGGGGAGTGAGACACTCAGTAAGATGTCAAACAGATTCCTAGGCAAAAACACCTTGGGAGCCACTGTAATAAATAATGTAATAAAAATGCTCAAAGTATATCTTTTAAAAATAAGAACATTGACAAAATAATTTGTTTTCTTAATTTGGCCCACTGAACCTATCTCACGTAACACACAGAATACAGAGACAGATTCTGCTACATTTATTCATGCTGAAAAGTGCCTCACTCTTCAAGCATTCCCACTTAAATGGATGAGGATATTTTAGGGGTAAGGTAGTACTCAGTGCAAGTAAGGCTGGCAGAATCTGATCCAGTATTATGTGAAAAGATGTGTGAGTAAACCTAGCAACAGAAATGAAAGTAGATTTGTGGAAAATGACAGATATGATGGCTTTTCCCCATTATTACTATTATCTTTTTCTACCAGAAATGAAGTTCGTTTTACACCTAAAACTATTATTATGTCCACCAAAAAACAAAACAAGGTTTAGGCCTTTCAAAACTTTAGTTTCACAAAACAGAGGCTGCTGAGAGATATACCTTCATGTACTACAAATCCACTCAAGGGTGTCCACCAGTGATTCCACAGTAGGCCTAACTAATCCTTGAAAGGGGACAAGGGAGAAACTGAGGATGGTTGTCAGCCTAGAATGCAGAGAATGAAGGCTAAAATTCACTTCTAAGAAGAGTTCCTTTAAGTAGCCTTGGCCCTATGCACTAATTAAGGACTCAAACCTGAAACATGTGGTGCACATAGGAAGCAGTTTGCCTTCATGCCTCATGCTAGGATTGGGGCCAAAGTAATGCCAGTTAAGCTTTGAGCAGAAGACTAAAGTAAGACAAATAATGAATAGGACATTTTCTGCAGCGGGGTAAACATCATCTTGAGAGAATTTTCTTCTAGAGTGTCTCAAAGAGTTTTTCAGCTAGATGAGGGAAATGTTAAGGCAAGACTAAATTTGCACATTAAGAACACCTGACACTAAGTGCCAAGAATTTGCAAAATGAAATCAGAATTTGGTAGAATCCTGAATTTCAAGTATTTTATTGTTTGGAAACCTGTGCCGTAGAGACTCCATAGGATGGAATCTCATAGGTTATGTCTACACCGCTGCTTTTTATTGAAAAAAAGTACGCAAATTGCGCTCTGCAATTTGTGTACCTTTTTCCGATAGTTTTGTCGGAAGAGACTTTTCCGAAATTTGGCCTGTCTACACTGGGCCAAATTTTGGAAAAACCTCCTCTTTCAGAAGAGCTCTTCTTCCTTGTGGCATGAGGAAGGCAGGGCTTCTGAAAGACTGAGTCTGCTCTTCTGCAAAAAATGTTGGAAGAACAGACGCGCTCCCTGGATGCAGTGGAGTTTTTCCAGGATGCTGGAGGTATCCCAGAAAAACTCCGTAGTCTAGACATAGCCATACTGATTTCCTAGGACTTACTGCCAATGGGTCTCCCCTGATATGGAACAGTGTCCATAAGGTACTACAATGCCATTAATATTTTTATTTTGTGAGTTTTAAGAATTACCTTTTTTGTACATTTTATGGCTTTATTTTCCTGGCATTCCTGTTAGTGCTAGAAATAGAAAGAGAAGGAAACATTCCACTGACATACTCTTGGATTGAATAGTACATCAATGGGTCTTTGATGATTCTGCCAGGTTTTGTGTATTATTGTTAATGAACATTCACAGCATTCACCAAAAGGTCTTTGTAGAAAGTGCTATTAGGCTGCCAAATTTCAGCACAGTATGAATTTTCATAGCCAAGTTACAAACCCCTGAAAATTGTGTTTTATAAATGAAAAGCTGACAGATCTTCAATTGCAATGGCATTAATGGATGCAACTGTAATGACTGTATATGTGCATAAAATAAATTATATCCCTACAGCCTTTCATATGTTTGTAGTATCACTTATCACTGAGCGATCTGAAAGCCATATGTTTCCCTCAAAATGCCACTAGGTGGAGGTAGTGATTCACAAAATGCCTCCTGACAGTTTTCTAGCTGCAGCACTGCAGTTACTTCCAGTTAACATAATTTAATTTCCCTATTCAGTGTATTACTGATGCAATTGTGTGGGTTATTTTTTCAGTGGATGCCTCACAAAATATAAAATACAACTATTCAAGCGCTGTATAGATAGAAAATCTCCCTCTCTCTCCCTCTCTCTCCCAAACACAAACACACAGCTCAAAGCAAGTTTAAAGACAAAGTAACAGAAGTTTAAGGCTAGACATGATATATGTGTTAAGATTCTTAATTATGAAAAGAAAGAGAAGAAGCCAAGGCACAACACCACATATAGTTTCATCTGCAGCTATGAGAGACAGCCTGATCTATGTTTTTAAATCTCCAGTTGCTTACATTTTAACACTTTGCTGGCAAAATTACACCCCTTTTTTCCACACCACTGATCCTTTCTGGCAAAATTTGCCTTAACTGTTCATTTATTTTTACCTGGTGAAGTCAAAGGGGAACTAACATATGCAGGTCTGGGCCTAAAGGTGGGCTGTCCAGCTGTCCTTTCTACAGAGCCTGTCCCATCAAGTGGCAACAGAACCAGTCTTCTAAGGTGTCATTCATGAGTAGTGACTGATATTGTAGATACTGTCCCTCTGCTTCCCCCCTCAAACAAATTTTGAGCCATTTAAATGACAAGATGTATAGAAGCATTTAAGGTGAAAATTCACCCAGGAAGTTTAAAAGGGAGGTCACATGAATAGGAAGAGGAAAGCTCTCAGATACTTTGTCTTACACTTTCCAAGTAACTAGTGATTTAGCATGTACTCATTTTTGAGTGCTCAGTGTGAGATATCATATAGGAGCTGAGTTAACAGAGACTAGTTGTACAGCACAATCTGCAACTTGAGCTTTTCTGAGTGTTGACATTGCAATACCTTAAAACTCAAGCACCTCATAATGAGTCACTTCAGATAATTTAGGCCTTTGTCCAAGAGAAAAGCAATTAACAAATAAGAAGAAATAAGGCCTATGATTCTTCTTCACTGAAGGTCACAGTCTGACAACATTCTCACTCCAGGACATTAGCATCTTACTTTGTGTTATATGGAATTCTCCAAACTTTGAAAATGTTTTGGTCTTTAAGGTCATTGTGAACAGGATGGGATCGCAAATGAGCAAGTCCCACCACTTGGGACTGCACATCATGCTCTGGACTGACTGCTATCCTTGACACCTTGTAGTGAGTTCATAGTCTAAAAAGAAGAAACTGCTCTCTAAATAAATAAATAAAACGAATCAATAAAAATGACCGAAATTTAAGAACGGTCTCAAAAAGTTAATAGAAAAACAATAATGTAAAAATTACCACCCCCTCTTCACTGCTTCAACACGAACTCTCAAGAGTGGTAGATGAATAAGTGAGAATTCTGATGAAATGATATGTGTAAAATTATAGGTCAGTAATTTCTTCTTCTCTAGAGATACTCTCCCACATAACTCTCACTCCTGGAGAGTAAGGATCTCAAGGATTGTTTCAGAGGAAAAAAAGAGTGCCAGTTGAGCTACAAAAGGCAGTAAAATAAAGCCACACCAAAAGACAAATAGGAGAATTTATTTAGTTATTTAAATAGTAAAAGGGTAAGATACTTTCTAATAATCAGAGGCATAATACAGATGAAGGATGTAAGCAAACAGAAAAGCTTGAAATAAAATGGATCAACTTGAATAACAGATATTATAAAGTAACAAACTCTGGCTGTTGGGAGGATTTGGACTCCACCTGCCTCAGAAACAGATTTTGTATCATAGGGTACATCTAGACTGCATTGCTCTTTTGGGATTCCGGAAGAATCCCAAAATAGCAACGCCATGTCTTTAAAAGCACCCGCTATTTCCTGGGCGCGCTATTCCGGTGTCCCTGTAGCCCTTGTTCCATGAGGATTAAGGGATTTGTCAGAATAGTGCCTTATTTTGATATTTGGAGCTGTATAGACAGCGCCAAATTTCATCTAGAGAGATGAAATAGGATTCCTTCTTAGAAGCCAAATCCAAGCAATAACACTTTGGGAAATACAGGGAGAGGACCAAGGATTGCCTTGCAGATAATTGTGATGTAAACATCAATGAAGCAGGCAGCAGAGATCACTGTACTCTGGATAAATGTTTCTTGACATGGCCAGTCAGGTCACAGCAGTGTGAAAGGTAATCAGACAGTACTTAGACCTGATCCCTTTAGAAACAGTGCTGCACAGTGAACTGGTATCAAATGAAACAAAGAGCTGAGTGAACTTTTGAAGGGGTCTAGTATGCTGCAATTAGTATCTGCTACAAGGGTTTCCCTAGGATGGGTATATGGGGAGGTGCACACTCAGGGTATGTCTAGACTGCATCCCTCTGTTGGCAGAGGGATGCAGATTAGGCAGGTCGACATTGCCTAAATATTTAAATATCCCACGCCTA
Source organism: Pelochelys cantorii (assembly GCA_032595735.1). Lineage (NCBI taxonomy): Eukaryota > Metazoa > Chordata > Testudines > Trionychidae > Pelochelys > Pelochelys cantorii. Next base: position 39,412,249 of record CM064329.1, on the reverse strand, counting down.
ATTTGCATAAACATGGCCGCCACGTTTTGCCGACTCAGCACTTTGTCGGCAAAAAGCGGCAGTCTAGAGGGGGATCTGTCGAGAAAGAAAGCCTTTTTTGACAGATCCTGTAAAGCCAAATTCTTTCTTTTAGCTGTCACTGCTTCTTGTTAGCTTCTACAGGTGCATCTACACAGCACCGTAAATTCGAAATAAGATATTTGCGCTACGCAGATTGCGTATCTTGTTTCAATTGTATTTCAAAAGAGCTTATTTTGAAATTTGGCGCATCTACACAGCACCAAATTTTGAAATAACGCGCTATTGCGAGACATCCCTTAACCCTCATGAAACAATGGTTACAGGGATGCTGGAATAGCGCACCCGTTATTTTGAAAAATATTTAGTATACCTCCAGTATCCCGAAATAGCCCCGTTGTCTAGCCATAACCTACGGTACCACAGGACTACTCATTTTTAAAGTCACAGACTAACACGGCAACCCCTCTGAGATTTTCTAGCTCTAGTTCCCCGATGGCCTCAAGATCTTTCCATGCTGATTATTAGGAAGTGTCTGGAATAAAACTCTTCTTACATCTGGTTCCAGTCTGTATAGGTTTTTCAATGTAGTCATCTAGATAAATCCTGTAGTATCTGAGCACCTACCGGTAGTGCAGTAAGTTATGTGACTAAGATCTGTTATTTATGGTTCATGCCCTCTGTCAGCCTCTTCCCAAGAGGAGATGTGCATACTGTGCAGTGTTTTAGTAGGAATTTGCCTTTTTTACAAAAATGCTCACACTGCTATCTATGCTTATGTTAGAGAAGGTCAAAGAAGCGCACATGGCACTGGAGCTGAGCAACATTTGGTTTTAGTTCCAGTCTCAGACCAGCCCCGGAGAAAATTCAGTCTCCTGCTCAGATGAGGTTTATCCTAGTGATAGAAATTCATACCATATCAAGGAATGGAGTGGACAATCATGGTCTTCACCTTGGAACTTTAGATATGCTAATTCCAGGCCACTGAGAACTTTTTAGGACTGAGACCTTGAACTTGACCCACTATTCTTTAGGGAAACAAGTAAAAAGAACAGAAGACAACTCTGATGTGTTTGTAGCAGCCTGTGTTGCTGAAGGGTATGTCTACACTGCAAAGTTAATTCGAAATAACAGTCGTTATTTCGAATTAACTTTAATAGCATCTATACATGCAAACCGCTATTTTGAAATTAATTCGAAATAGTGGAGCGCTTAATTCAAATTTGGTAAACCTCATCCTACGAGGAGTAACGCCAAATTCGAAATAGCTATTTCGAATTAAGTGCTGTGTAGACACTTAATTCGAAATAGAGGGCCTCCAGCCCTTCCCAGGGAGCCCTGGTGGCCACTCTGGGCACAACCAGGAAAACTTACTCTCCTCTCCCACAGCCTCAGAGCCATTAAAGGGGTAGACCCTGGCCACAGTGCCTGTGCCAGCTCCAAGCCTGCCAGCCCAGAGCCAGCAATGGCCACCAGGGCCCCTGAACCAGCGGCCCCAAAACATGAGCCAGCAAGCCACTGGCAGCCAGCCCTCCACCGCTCCCCAGGAGCAGTCTGCCAGCTCCCAAGAGCCTGACAGGGACTGGAGAAGGCGGGCGCCTTCCTGGTCCAGGGTGGAGATCATGGACCTTATTCAGGTTTGGGGGGATGCCCCCAATGTCCATGATCTCCACACTAGATGGAGGAATGCGGCCATCTATGGCAGGATAGCTGCCAGCCTGGCCATCAAAGGCCACATGCGAACCCAGGAGCAGGTTTGCATGAAAATCAAGTTGGTCCGGCGAGACCCCCAACCCTGGGCTCTGAGCTTCCCCTCCCCCTTCTTCCCCTTGCTTCCCCCTTCCAGCTTCCTCTTCCAAGGTTTCCCCCTCCCCTCTCCCACCCTCTCTCTTCCCTTCTCCCACCTCCTTTTCCCAGTCTCCCCAGAGGTTCATCCCCCCCAGTTTTGTTCCATAAACCCAGTTTCTATTTTTGAACATACGTGTCTTTTGTTTGACATCAGGAAGGGGGGCTAGGGAGGGGTAAGTGGAAGGACCTGAGGGAGGAATGGGGCACGAGCCCCCGGTGAGGAGGACCAGGGTGGCTCTGAAGGCTCCTCGGGGTGGACGCTCTCCCGCAGGGCCTCCTGGATCCTGACAGCCCCCCGATGGACCTCCCGGATGGCAGCCTGCAGCAAGTGCAGCCGGGCTGATGGCAACAATGCCACGAGATGCACTGGCGTGCCCGGGGCAGCTCTGGCTCCATGTGTCCGAGTGCTGTGGTGTTCTGAGTGCGGGCACTCAGGGCACTCCAAGACAGGACTGCTTTGCTGTCCCTCATTGAGGCAGACATGCAAGCAGGGAACCCTGAGAACTGTCTGTCCGGGGTGGGGGTAGGGTCCCTTTAAGCACGGAACTCAGTTAGCCTCAGACAGCAGCCCCACACACCAAGTCCTAACCTGATGCCCTGCGACACTGGTTCCAGACAGTCTTAACTTTGGTTCAGGGTCCACTCAGTGTGGACGCGCTATTTAGAAATAGCAAAACGCTATTTCAAAATAGGTTTTGTGTGTAGATGCGTTAATTCTAATTAGCTTAATTCGAATTAACTATTTCGAATTAAGTTAACTCAAATTAACGCTGTAGTGTAGACATACCCGAAGAGATGTGCTGCAGCCTACTTGGACTTTACTAAGTACTGATGGTTTTGAACCCAGGTACATTACACTGCCAGTTTGGATATGATAAAGGTTTATTACCAAGACCTAGACATCATCCATCATAATAGGATGGAGTCTCCTTATCAAATGGAAAACTTAGTGAAGAATTAAAGGAGCATTCCTAAATCACAATCTGAAATGACTAATTGTGGATGTGAACATGCCACAAAAAGACAGCACACTAACTGTAAACTAATCAAAATGTTTTCCTCTGCCTTCCAGCATAATTTGTGTCTTGCTTGAGTTCGGCTTAAATAAACTGCTCTTTATGTATGAGCTGTTCTTCTCCAAGCACTGGGCTACTTTGATGTAGATACATGGTAGAGCAGGTTGTGTGTCATCTGCACATTGACAGAAATTGAATCCACATTGTCGTAGTAGTTCACCTACTGGATGCATGTAGATGGCACATAGAACCAGAGAGACAGTCTTGGTGGAACTCCACCACAAAGAGTCTAATGGTGGAGGTGCTGTTTCTTATCACTATTCTTTGGGTATGTTCCTCCAGGAAGGACTTAAAACCATTTTACCACATTCCCCTGGATCCCTACCACCTCTCTCCGGTGGGTGAATATTATCTCATGGTCAACAGTATCAAATGTTGCAGAGAGGTCCAGGGGGGTAAGAAAGGATGTTTGCCCTCCATTCATTAATAATAGGCAATGATGCATCAGTGCCTGTGACAGAACCCTGAGAACCAGAAGCTGAACCAGTACTCTGGTCACTGTTAGTCCAATTAGTGTCCCCAAAGAAAGACCGGACTGATGGAACCTGGAGCTAATTATTAAATCAATCTGGTTTGGGGGACCTAAGAGGCTAGTTAAACCATTATTTGGAAGAATAGAAAAGTTCATGGGAAAGAATCCTGGGGGGTGTAGTGGAATGAAAAAGAGAGAGTGAGTCGAAGAGGCTTGCAAGGCCAGGCTAATGAGAGATTTCTGTGGGGAGGGATCTCTTTGGCAAAAGGGGATGATGTTTGTAAATAGAGTTGCTGAGTGGGACTGCAAAAGGGGTAGTGTGTAAAATAGCACAAATGAACTATACATCAGGATTTACAAACTGAAGGTGTTAAAGTCATTTGTGTGATAAGACAGGAGCACAGAGTCCTATCACAATCCCATGGCTTCTGTTCCATGTCTTGCTTGAATCCAGTTTATGATGAATCTACAATATTTGCTTCAGTTAGATAAGCCTGTAGGTACTCTTTGGCTAGATTCTCTATGAGCTTTCTCAGGAGAAGAAAATTTGAGAGACAATTGTCTAGAATGGATGTGTGCAGCATGAGTTTCTCCACAACATTTTCACTATTGCTTGTTTGAAGGAAGAAGGCAAGATTTCTTCTATGAATGAAATATTAGCTGTTTCAGTGATGAGTGGCATCAGTTGCTCATGATTCTCTTTCATCAGCCAAGGAAAGGAAAGAGTTAGATTCACTGGTCTTGGATCAGGACTGCACTAGGGTGTCCAGTACTTTCTGAGGAGTGAATGTATTGACCTCCAGGAATGCAGTGGAGCTTTCTGTTAGCTGGTTTAGATGGAGTGGATCTATCTAGAGAAGCCTTCCCAAGTGTGTATGAACTTTTCAGTGAAGCTGGATGATAACTCTTAATAGCACTGGTGCAGGATGCAGTAGTAAGCCATAGGCACTCCTGATAGATGAAGTGGTTTACCACCCAGAGTAGCTCCGTAGGGCAGAATCTGGCAGCTTAGATGGAAGCTGTCAGGAAGGTTCTCTTGTCCTATAGTACAACTCCACTTTCATCTTGGAGAAATTTGTTGTGTCTCAAACCATTCCTGCCTTTGTTTTCTGCCATTGGTACTTGAATTTCTGACCCTCTCTCTTCATCTGGGATTGGAGTCAGGAAACCCAGGAGATCTATATTGGCAATTGGGAATAAGGAGCCAGTGAACTGATGATTTATTGTAAGTTACAATGATAATGATTCCTCGGAATGATTCAGTTCTGTGGGAGGAGTGTTGCACTCCTTTAGCATGCTTTCAAATATGAGTCAGAGTGTCTTCATTATCAAATCAGGCTCATGCGTCTTTCTTCTTGCACGAGAAGTGGGGGAGTTGAGCACTGCTTTAATGAGGTGATAGTCTGTCCAAGACAGTGGGTAGATTGATATCCTAAAAAACAACAAATGGTCTGGTAGCACTTTATAGACTAACGAAATATGTAGATGGTATCATGAGCTTTCATGGGCACAGCCCACTTCTTCAGATGACTGGAGTTATGAGTTGGGGATGTGAAAACTCGAAATAAATAGGAGAGGGGAAGGGGAGGGAGGAGAGAAAGGAAAAGGGAGAGGGGTGGGAGACAGAGCATCATTAAGCATCTGGAGAATGGGTACTTTAACCTAAGCAGATAAAAATCAAAGTCAATCGATAGATTCCTAAAACAGGAAGGATACCACTCAGGGAGCTGTTAGAACCTTCAGTGGTTATTAAGTAGGTAGAGTCCCCACCAGCCCATATCACGATTGAGTCCATTAGCATGTGAATTGAATTTGTGGATGAACTGGGATTCCAGGCCTTCTCTGTGTATTTGGCTTGTAGAACTGGTTTGTGACTAGACAGCTACTTGCAGGTCTGTCAGACTGTGATTAGGCAAGCTGAAATGCTTACCAACAACAGGCTTCTGTATATTCCCTTTACGTATATCCGATTTGTGTCCATTGATTCTTTCCCACAGAGACCGTCCAGTTTGTCCAATATATATAGCAGTGGGGGCACTGCTGGCATTTGATGGCATAGATCCAATTACTGGATGTACAGTAAAATGACCCTTTGATTTTGTGGCTTATGTTGTTTGTTCTAGTGATGAATTCGCCAGTGTAGATATGTAGGCAGAGTTGGCATCTTTTTTGGTTGCACGGCTGGGTTCCTGGAGGCTTATGATGTGGTTGTGTGGCATGGTTATCAGAAAGAATATGTTTCAGGTTAGGGGGTTGTCTGTAAGCAAGAATACATTTTTTTCCTAAGGCCTCTGAGAGTGAGGGATCATTTTCCAAGGTGGGTTGTAGATTGTGTATAATGCGTTGGAGTGGTCTGAGTTGTGGACTGTAGGTAACAACAAGAGGAGTTCTGTTATTTTCTCTTTTGGGACTGTCTTGAAGTAGTTCATGTCTGGGTATTTTTTTGGCTCTGTCAATTTGTTTTTTCACTTCCCCAGGTGGGTATTTCAGTTTTAGGAACGCTCTGTAAAGATCCTGTAGGTGACTGTCTCTGTCTGTGGGGTTGGAGCAAATCTGGTTGTATCGATAGGGCTTGGCTGTATACAATCAACTGAAAAATGTGTCTGGGATGGAAGCTGGAAGCATGAAGGTAAGTGTAGCGGTCGGTAGATTTCCGATATAGGGTGGTGGAAATTTGTCCATTATTTAACTGTACTGTAGTGTCCAGGAAGTGGATTTCCCTTGTGGACCGGTCCAGGCTGAGATTGATAGTAGGGTGGAAGTTGCTGAAATCCTTGTGGAATTCTTCAAGAGTCTCTTTTCTGTGGATCCATATGATGAAGATGTCATCGATGTAGCGTAAGTAAAGTAGGGGTGTTAGGGGGCGAGAGCTGAGGAAACATTGTTCAAGGTCATCCATAAAGATGCTGGCATATTGTGGTGCCATGTGGGTGCCCATGACTGTGCCACCGATTTGGAGATAGAAATTGTTTTTGAATTGGAAGTAGTTGTGGGTGATGATGAAGTTGCAGAGCTCTGTAATCAGGTGTGCAGTGTTGTTATCGAGGATGGTGTTCCTGATGGCCTGTAATCCGTCTTTGTGTGGAAAGTTGGTGCAGAGGGCTTCTTCATCCATGGTGGCTAGGATGGTATTTTCAGGAAGATTATTGATGTTTTGGAGTTTCCTCAGGAAGTCAGTGGTATTGCGGAGGTAGCTAGGAGTGTTGTTAGCATAGGGTCTGAGGAGGGAGTTGATATAGTCAGATAATCCTGTGGTAAGTGTGCCAATGCTGGAGATGATGGGTCATCCAGGATTACCAGGTTTGTGTATTTTGGGTAGTAGATAGAAAGTTCCTGGGTCAGGGATTGGGGGGGGGGAGGTTAGCGTAAATTTGTTCCTGAGTAGCATCAGGGAGTTTTATGAGCATGAAAACAGACTGAAATATTTCCCATTGTAAATCACATTTTGGTTTGATCTTTATAGAATAAATCCTAATATATGATATTCAAAAGATTTGAAAGTAACACCAGTAGCGGCAAACTCATTATTTCTGGATGCATAGAAGTTAAAGGAGCTGAAAACTATTCAATCAACTCTATATTTTTATTTCAAGGTGAGCCATTCTAGTAAGTGACCAGGGAGCTTTGCAAACAGAGGCATCTAACAGGGAGTTTAGAGGGAGAGTGGGAAGGAGGCTAAGTACACTTGACTTTCTTTAAAACGTTCCATAGAAACTCTATAGATAGTAATTCCATGCTCCAATAATAAGAATATAGCAGTAGGGATATATTACTGACCACCTGACCAGGATAGGGATAGTAACTATGAAATGCTAAGGCATATTAGAGAGGCTATCAAAATAAAAAACTCAGTAATAGTGGGGGATTTCAACTATTCCCATATTTACTGGGTACACATCACCTCAGGATGGGGTGCAGAGATAAAATGTCTTGATACCTTAAATAACTGCTTCTTGGAGCAACTGGTTCTGGAACCCACAAGGGGAGAGGCAATTCTTGATTTAGTCCTCAGTGGAGCACAGGATCTGATTCAAGAGGTAAATATAATTGGACCGCTTGGAAATAGTGACCATAATGTAATAAAATTTAACATCTCTGTGGTGGGAAAAACATCTCAGCAGCCCAACATTGGCATTTAATTTCAGAAAGGGTAACTACACAAAAATGAGGAGGTTAGTTAAAAAGAATTTTATAGGTACAGTGACAAAAGTAAAGTCCTTGCAAGCTGCATGGAAACTTTTCAATGACACCATATAGAGGCCCAACTTAAAGGTATACCTCAAATTAAAAAACAAACTAAACAACCAGTGGGGCCACTGGATGATCAAGATGCTAAAGAAGCACTCAAAGATGATAATGTCATTGCGGTGAAACTAAAATACTTTGCTTCGGTCTTAACGGCTGAGGATGTTGGGGAGATTCCCACATCTCTTTAGGTGGCAAATCTGAGGAATTGTCCCAGACTGAGGTGTCATTTGAGGAAGTTTTGGAACAAATTGATAAATTCAACAGTAACAAGTCCCTGGGACCAGATGGCATTCACCCAAGAGTTCCGAAAGAACTCAAATGTGAAATTGCGGACCTATTAACTGTGGTTTGTAACCTATCCTTTCAATTAGCTTCTGTACCTAATGACAGGAAGATAGCTAATGTGATGCAATTATTTAAAAAGGACTCTAGAGGTGACCCTGGCAATTACAGATGGGTCAGTACCAGGCAAATTAATTGAAACTATAGTAAAGAATAAAATTGTCAGACATGATTTGTTGGGGAAAAGTCAATAATGGTTTCTCTAAAGGGAAATCATGACTTACTAATCTATTAGAGTTCTTTGAGGGGGTCAACAAACATGTAGACAAAGGGAATCCAGTGGATACAGTATACTTAGGTTTCCAGAAAGCCTTCAACAAGGTCCCTTGCCAAAGGCTCTTAAGTAAAGTAAGTTGTCATGGGATAAAAGGGAAGGTCCTCTCATGGACTGATAACTGGTTAAAAGACAGGAAACAAAGGGTAGGAATAAATGGTAAGTTTTCAGAATGGAGAGAGGTAACTAATGGTCTCTCCCAAGGGTCTGTATTGGGACCAATCCTATTCAACCTATTTATAAATGATCTGGAGAAAAGGGGTAAACAGTCATGTGGGAAAATCTGCAGATGACACTAAACTGCTCAAGATAGATAAGACCAAAGCAAACTATGAAGAGTTTCCAAAAGATCTCACAGAACTAAGTGATTGTGCCACAAAATGGCAAATGAAATTTAATATTGATAAATGTAAAGAATGTACATTGGAAAAAATAATCCCAACTATACATACACAATGATGGGGACTAATTTAGATGTAACTACTCAAGAGAGGGATCTTGGGTATCATTGTGGATAATTCTCTGAAAACATCTACAGTGTGCAGCAGCAGTCAAAAAAGCAAACAGAATGTTAGGAATCATTAAGAAAAGGACAGAGAATAAGACAGAGGATAACTTACTGCCTTGTGTTATATAAATCCATGATATGGAGATATACCTATCTCATAGAACTGGAAGGGACCTTGAGAGGTTATCGAGTCCAGTCCCCTACCCTCATGGCAGGACCAAGTACCATCCCTATGTCTACATCTTGAATACTGCATACTGATGTGGTTGCCTCATCTCAAAAAAGATATATTAGCATTGGAAAACTTTCAGAAAAGGGCATAAAAATGATTAGGGGTTTGGAACAGGTCCCATATGAAGAGAGATTAAAAAGACTAGGACTTTTCATATTAGAATAGAGGAGACTAAGGGGGGTATGATAGAGATCTATAAAATCATGCCTGGTGTGGGGAAAAGTGAATAAGGATAAATTACTTACTTGTTTCCATTACATAAGAAGTAGGGGTCATCAAATGACATTAATAGGCAGCAGTTTAAAACAAATAAAAGGAAGTTTTTCTTTACACAGCTCACGGTCAACCTGTGGAACTCCTTGCCAGAGGAGGTTGTGAAGACCAGGACTTTACCTGGGTCAAAAAAGAACTAGATAAATTCATGGAGGTTAGGTCCATCAGTGGCTATTAGCCAGGATGGGAGGAATGGTGTCCCTAGCCTCTGTTTGTCTGGAAATGGATGACAGGAGAGGGATTACCTGATGACTACCTGTTCTGTTCACTCCCTCTGAGGCATCTGGCATTGGCCACTGTTGGAAGACAGGATACTGGGCTAGATGGACCTTTGGCCTGACCCAGTATGGCCATTCTTATGTAATTATAGTTTTAATTATACATAGGTAATCGTGATTCTGAAGATAACAGCAGAAGTGAAGTGATGTAGTGAACCTGAAAATGTACACTTTGCTCAGTTGACCATTTGCTTCTTTTTAAATAGCTCATTTGTTTATATTTTGGGTTTTTTTAAGTTCTAATCTGTTATTTACTGTAACCAGAGCATGCTCTCCTCTTAAATCTACAAAATGAAACGACAGTTTCAATTGAGAATGTCTTGTCTGTAGCCAGCCTAGTAGCATTATGTCAAATATGCTATACACTGCTGTGAATGATTCCTACTGCAAATTTACTGGCAGATTTGAAATTTTCTCTCTGTCTTGCTATCGCTCTGTTTTCCTAGTAAAGATGCTGACTTGTGAATGTCATGCACATCAGGTGATATTTCCGTTTCTGGGGACAGGTGTTGCCCACATAATTTTAAGAAGGTCCTTGCAAGCCAAACAATGGAATATTATAGACTCTGATCTCTCATAGGGCCTGATCTTTTTCTCGCACTGGTTTTATCTTAGTATAAATTGGTTGGTTTTAATGGAGTTATTCCAATGTACACTGGTGTAAGTGGGTACATTGCCTCTAAACAGACTTACCCTTTTCCTCAGCTGCTTTTAGCAAGAAATTAAACACTACTGTATGTGGGCAAAGTGAACGAGAGCACTATACAAAGCCGTGTTGGCAAGTAGATGGCATACTTCTCCCTGGGTTACAACTAAAACAATTCCCTCACGTGGGGTTGGAAATGAGACGTTATGGAGGTGGCTGTGGTGACCCTACAGTTAAGGTTTCATACCGAATTGCAGTTAAAGCAGACCTAAATTCATTTTTTTCACATATAAATGACTGAATTTAATTTCCAAATTCTATACTCAAGCTCTTGGTAGGAAAACTACATTTTCTACATGATCTATTGATTTTGGAAGAGGAAATAGTTACAAATTCTCCCTTTTTGAAATGTTGCTCCTGGGAAACTCATCTTACATTGCTCTCTCATGCTAAAAAAAAAGCCAAATTCCTGCGACAGACATGCGTGCATTCTAAATATCACGTAACCAACATTATTCCACTAATTGGCCATAACATGTTCTAGCTACGAAGAGTATCTGATGGAGTTAGCATCCATCAGCAACTTCCATTTTCTGCTGTTGTCTGCCTGTCTCACCAGCTGTGCTCCACACATATTCCTGGTGAGGCAAGGAGGTGGGTTGGAGAACAGGGGAGCATGCTGAAGGGAGTAGGGTTGTGCAGGGGACCTTAGAAGGTGATCCAAGATGTTTGTGATGTGTATGTGCAAGGGAGTGTTATTAGGGACGTGTGAGACAATAGAATTAATTAGGCATATTGGAAGCAGGGGATTGACTGGGTTTTGTGTAGTGATGTTGGGATGGGAGGCAGGTATTGTTACTTCCTTCATGTTTGTAGGAGTCCTTTGATGCACAGGAAGCTATGCCAAGTGTGCCTTGAACTGAGACATCAGCTAGCTCATGAAGGACTTTTCACAGTCAAGTGCCTTAGTATGAACATCTCTGGCCAAGCAGTCCCTTCCAGCCGATGCCTCTCTGCCGAAATATCCATCCCACCATAGCCTGATTTCCTGCACAAGCCTCCTGAGATAAACTTGTTTCTGAGCCCATGCTACTCCTACATCTGGATCATCATTTACACATCATGGAGCAGCATTAAGGAGATTCGGTGGGGGGGTGGGTGCGGAGATGAGCAGAGATATGGGGGAGCAAAGAAAGGGGACTGGTAATATGGGGGCTTCAAATAGGAGGGATTGGGGTAGCATATGCAGAGTGGAGAGGAGATCCACTGTGATTAACTACCCAAGGTTATCTGACCAGCTCATCTTCTCCAACAAACCATAAGTGGCTCACAATAGTGGATCAGTGGAGCTACTTCCCACTCCACTTCTGCTAACCCAGGCCCCTGTACTGCAAGTAGCAATTATAATCCAGGCCCCAATCACAACCCCTTTCTCCCCATCCTAGTCTCCCCTCATAGTTTCTTCAGGCCTTCTTACAATCCCAACCCCCCACCCTAGAGACTATCTTCATGCCCACATATTGCCCCAGTGCTGATACATAGCAGTATTTAAGATTTCACTATGGTATAGAAAATAGGAGACATTGTGGGAAGCAGAGCATGGGAGGGATTATGTGTAGTTGTGAGACAGTGGGAGGGGATGGGGGAAACATTGCTGTGTGGTAGGACACAGGAAAGGTGTGCACATATCCAGAGAACCAATTGGAAAAGTGGGACATATGGGACATGAGGATTCAGCAGTGACTGAGGCAGGTCAGGACACAATAAGGATACCAACCGTGCTAACTATCCATGCAAACAGCTATCAGCAGTGACATATAGTTATTAAAAGCTCTAGGAAATTACTTCAAACAAAAAACAAGTTAAAGTTGCCCATGCGGTTTCCACTAATGCAATCACTACCACACCAAAGTTAACTGGCATTTATGCCAACACTCACTTCCCATAACTACAACCAATAGAGCTTACCCCCCAAATCTCATATTAGGCAGCCATAGCTACAAGTGCCACAACTACACAATCAATTCACTTTCAATTCTCACTGTACATTTTCCTTTCTGTCACAAGCAAATGCAACTCAGACCATATAGTTTCTAATGGACACTGAATGAAATCCTGACTCCAATTAAATTAAGGGCAAAAATCCCATTGTCTGCAGTAGTGTAATTACAAACCACTGACTTTAACCCATCAGGTATTGGTAAAATGCCCTATTTTGGTTGAATGTGGAATTACGATTCTTCATTTGAATTTGGTTATGAGAAGTTAGATATGTGTATTTGTAGGTGGCAAATGACCAATGCCAGAGGGGTTCACCCCCCAATATATTTATCAGCTCACCAACTGCCCCCCTGGAAGCCGAGGCAGATAAAGTCATGTGTCCTGGTGGCAGGAGGGCCAAGAAAGAAGGCACATAACTGGGGGTGAGCCCTACTTGCAGGCAGATATGTGTGTCTTGCTGTGACAAGCTTTTCCTATGGAAGACCGAAGAGACCAGATGGAGAGCAGCCCTGCAGGACAGGAGCTGCCTGGGGTGAGCACAGAGCAGACTTGCTCTCCATCCCTGCACCTCTTCTGCATCAAGCTAGAATGGACATTTCACTGCAACCTCCTTCCCCAGAGAGAGGGGCCTGCCACCATCTCAGAGAGTATAGGTTCCATCCATACATGCACAGGGATTTGGAGTGGGATCTGCCCACCCCATATACTTAGGCAGTCCTTCTGTATGGAACGGAGAGCCTTGTTGCTCAGCCCACCTAAGACTATTTTCATACTCCATGTATGTATGTGAGAGAGAGAGTTTTATGTGCATCTATTAAGTTCTTAGCCTCTGCCCCAGTTAAAGATGAGGAGCCACTGAGTCCTGGGCTCCAATAAATTCAGGAGACAATGAAGCAAACAGGGACAGGAATAAGGATCACAAGGTCAAAAACAGGGACTACGAGGGAACTCTGAGGAGATAACCCTGGACAGTGTCCACTGTTCTTTAAAGGCCTCCAGGGAGCCTGTAGACATGGCCCCATGGTCGTAGAGCACCTCCACATCCAGCATTCTCCTCATGGTATAATGGATGTGCAAGAAAAAGGTTGACAAGGATTTTGCAGTGTTGTGGGGCCATGGATGGTGTGTGCAAATATCAGGAGGTATAGGGGAAAGTGTATCCAGAACCTAAGGAGAAGGTTCTGGAAGAGCTGGAAAAGGAGATGCAACCTGGCACACTCAAAATAAATGTATGGCAGGTTCTCCCTCATGCCACAGAAGGAGCAAGTGTTGGGGAGGGGGGTGAACCATACCAGGTACCTGCTAACCAAAGCCCTCATGGGCCAGGGGATGAGACTGGAATATAGATTGGCCCACTAGGGCTCATCACCCTCCACAGGTGATAGGAGGTCCCATCACTTAGTACTGGGACAGAACATAAGGATGAGGAAGTGATGGATGTGGAGTATGAGTGAGTATTGCTGTTTACTAGGCGCAGCTCAGAAACAGATTTGCTGCATGTTGCACAGCCAGCTCGAGTGATGTGGAAGAACCAGCTCACAGGGCAGAGGCCCCATAGTAAGGTCCAGAGGGCCAGGGGTAAGATTTTTATGTGCAGTTGTGGAACCTAGAATGAATTTGGGAAAGTGTGATGTTTGGCTGGCAAGTAATAGGACCTGAAGTAAAGTGGGCTATCTCCTTCAGTGGGAATAATTCACTTGAGTAAGGGTTTCCAAAGATTCTGTAATACAAATACATTAAATTTCTTTAATGTGAATTTTATTTCTGACAAGTGAAGAACATTTACTGCTCATTCCACCACAATACACATATTTTTGGTGGCGTTCCCCCCTCTTTTCCTCCTCTGAATTCAGACTCCCTCTGCTTTACCATTGCAACAATGCACTTTGATCCCAGGAGATGATAGCCAAGCATCTGGGTGAGTCTGGGCCATTACAGCAGACTGCAAATCCAAGCATTCCCTGGATTACTCTAAGAGTCTAATTTATGCTTGTGACCAGTTCCTGAATCTAGGAGCTGCAAGATGCCATAAAGTACCCATTCCATCAATTACTGAGCTGAACTCAGCCCACAAAGCACTGAAAATTGGAGCCACAGCAAAGTTCCTAGCACACTTACTGCTCCAGTTGAAGAATTTGTTATAATGAAGGAGAAACACATTTTGTGAGAATTTCAGTACAATATTAAAAAGAGGGGGATAGGTTATGTATTATAACAACTCAGGACCCTTTGAAATTTTGTTACACATCTGAGAAACAGGGATAATAACATTTCCCCATCTCACAGATATGTTATAAAGATAAATTCATTAATGTTTGTGAGATGCTCATTTATTCTGGTGCGGCCATAACTAGTACCTGGGCAAACAGTTAAAACAAAAATAAAATATTACAGATGGAGAAAGTTAGCCTGAACTGTTTCCACTTTTAAGTCATTTTATATTGGTTAAATTGATTTTCAAGATGAAAATGTGGCCAAAAATTAATAGCAACATTCTATTGTTTAATTTTATTTAGTTTTGGAGACCGCAGAAACCATAGGAATTAATTGCAGCTCTCTAATAAACACAATGATGTAATGACTTATTTAACATTGCTGTTTTTTGTTTGATTCCAAATAAACTGCAGATTTTTTCTGGTGTGATACTAAAACAATTACCATCCTGAAAAAGGATAATTAATCACCAATTTTTTCACATTAGATCATATATCTCTAAAGAGTGCCCACAGATTTGATAGTCTTCAGCTGCTGTGTATTTATTTTTCATTTTTTCTAGTGATGTACCACCCCATCAGTGCTGACATTTAAATGAGTGAGTATTCAACACAAATGTGATCATTTGTACAGCATCCAATGTGGCACCATACTGAGATGATTGCTTTTGGGAGCCATCCATGGGTTCCTGAATAGGGGGAAAAGCCAGGCAAAATTTTATCAATTTACATTTTTCTGTGATTAATTTTTATGCAAATAAGGGCCCGACCGTGCTCCCATCTCACCTGAATCATGCGGATCATCAAAGACAAATTGAGCATCACTTATTTTAAAAATAGGCTTTAAGCTACTCTACAGCTGTGTTGGAAAATGCTAAGAGCAGGGCATGAACTTTTCTAATGTAACAGGAATAGATAAGAAAATGCCTCTTTCTGCATTTTTGTCCACAGTACCATAAACACAAATCTTAACAAAATCCTAAAAACTGTCTTTGTTTTGTATTCTGTATGCCCTTGTAATATGTAACTACAAGGGATTTATTCAAATTTTAGAATATACAACCAGAAGTTCTTTCTAATAAGAAAAAAATATTGTTTTTGAAGATATGAAAGTTACATAGGCTAGGATAGGTCATTATGTGCATGCAGAAGTAAACACTCAGTTTATTTACATTTTAGATACACTCTAATATGGTGAATAAAGATATGATATAAAATGATATAATATTAGCATGTATATAATCTCTGCTTTTGTTGCAGGATAATCGCTGCTTTTATTGCACACACACACACATACACGCACACACAGAGACAGGATTGTTTGTATGTACAATAGCTGCAAAAATATAATAGTCTTCTAAGCTGCAGGTTTCCATAGCATTATAGTTTAGCAGATGTCACTGCTGAACAATGTTTAGGTTTTGACAGTTGTGCTGAAGAACATAAAATATCAAACTTAAAATCCTATTTTTTAATTTCTGAACCATTTTCCATTTTTCTTGCTGTTCAACACAAAAGCCTGTAGTTTTCAGATATAGGTGTTATCAACTGGATTTGTACATTTTTGGCAGGTACAAAATATATTGTGGGTGTATATCTGAGTATTTTTGTCTAAATACTTATCTGCACCTGCAATTCATATATAGGCACAAAAATACAAGCACCAAATGACACCACAAATACGAAGTTGTCCAGCAATGTTGTCTTCAGAAAATTGTAATATATTGTCAAGAGCTGTGGGCCTCAACTTAGAAAACCCCTACATATGTGAATCCTCATGAATTCAATGGAATCAATGTTTGGAGAAAAGATTATCTTTGTCAGTAAGGATTTACAGGATTGGAATCCATGTACCAAACAATTTTTAGACGTTTAAGTTCACTCATACTGTATGTACATTATAACAAACTTTAACTTTTTTTTCCCCTTTCCTCCCCCTTCTTTTTCTGTTATAATTCTGATAGTCCTCCTTTTTTCTCCACTCAAGATCATCTGAAGAAGTAGGTTTTGCCCATGAAAGCTCATTATTACTATATAGATATTTTTGTTAGTCACTAAGGATATGTCTACACTATGGGACAAGATCGAATTAAGATATGCAACTTCAGCTACATTAATTGCGGAGCTGAAGTTGACATTTGTTATAATGTACATACTGTATGAGTGAACTTAAAGGTCTATTCTGGCCCATTTCATCCTAAATTATCAAGTTTCACAATATTTTTGTAACATATTAAAGAGACATAAAGGGATTATTTCACTAGCCACTGAGATGCAGTTGCATCCAGTAATGGAACATAATTGCAGTGAACAACGGATCAGAACACGAAGTGGATATTTTCAGAAATTCACATTAAGCATAATTTTTCTCTCTCGAGAATCTTTACTAGGACTAAGTTGGCCTTGTGAGTGGAAGGAGTGTTACAGAAAGTGGAAATGAGCACTTTTATAACAGTGAAGCACATATTTCTTGTGTTTTAATAAAACCGCTAAAAGTAATTGAAGCAAAAATATTTTGGCATACTTCCATTTTGCATAGGTAGCCCATATTTCTTTTCCTACAAATAGTCCAAATCGTTGCTAGACAAATTAAGCACTAACTACTTGGGTAAGTTGCCTTGAAATGTAAATTAATCCACTTGAAAAGCCGTGTGAAATAAACCGGATATATACATTTCATGTTTTACTACACCATGAGTTTAGTACACAAGGATGCTCAGCAGTCTGTCCAAAATCAGCAAAACGCTTAAGCACATGATTAATTTTAAAGCATGTGAGCAGTCAAATTGATCTTATATTCACAAATTATGATATTCCTCTTTTAAAGATCTAGAACAGTGGTTATAAAAGTGTGGTCTGCGGACAGCTAGTGGTCTGTGACCATCGTGCACGTAGGCCACAGGCTCGGGGCTCACCCTACCAGACAGCAGGGATCCTGCACTGTTGCTCCCTCCCTGCCCCTCCTCCAAGGTTGGAGTGCCAGCACAGGCTTCCCATTGTGAGGGGGGAGCCCTGAGCCTTGTGAGCCGGATCCAGGAAACAGCAGGGCAGGAAACTGCTTGCCTGGGAGCTTTCCCCACTAGTCTCATTGGTTGGAATCATGGCCAATGGGAGTAGTAGGGGTGGTGCCTCGGAACTGCAGGAGGCACGGAGCCAAATAATTGCATCCCCATCCCCTCGTGCCCAGACCCCACACCCGCATCGCCATGACACATACCTCTTCCCACCGAGACCCCACACTCCATCCTGGTCCTGCACCCTACCTCCTGCCTAGACCTCACATCCCACATGCACCCCACCTACTGCCCAGACCCCCTACCCTTAGCCTGCTCCTGCAAGCAACCTCCCACCAGATATCACACCTCAGCCCACTCCTGCACCCATCCAGACTCCCCACCCCCACCCCACTCCTGGACCTTTACCTCCCACCAGACCCCCCAGCCAATCCTGGAACCAATAAGCATCAACCTGCCAGCCAGAGACCTAAGACAGAAGCTGAACTCAGACATAGGACGCCAATCCTGGAACCTGACTGACAGAGCTCTGGGGTACAGCATGGGTCCACAGCATCTACATAAACCATGCACCTGGGATCCACCCTGTGTCTCCTTCCGCTCCCTTGTATTGACTTCTTGGCATCCGACCCAGCTTAACCTTTAGTATCTGCAATGTGGTTCAAATCTCCAGTTTGTCTCTGGTTTCTACAGAGGTCGATAAAATTATGACTGGTGTGGAGAAAGTGAATAAGGAAAAGTTATTTAGTTGTTCCCATAACATAAGAACTAATGGTCCACACATCTACACAAGCGATTTCATCATTGGGCCCAACCACATGAGCTATTACATCAGGAGCTCATTTAACTGAACATCCACTAATGTGATCTATGCCATCAAATGCCAGCAATGCCCCAATGCCATGTATACTGGCCAAACTGGACAGTCTCTATGGGAAAGAATTAATGGACACAAATCAGATATCCGAAAACGCAACACACAAAAACCTGTTGGAGAATACTTTAACCTGCCTGGGCACTCATTAATGGATCTTCAAGTCACCTTGTTGTTTCAGGCCAATTCCACAAGCCAACTCCACAAGTAAGGATTGGAACTTCAAAGAACTAATATAAACCCAAATTTTAAAAAAATGCCACCTAATATGACTAGAAATGTGTCCATGACTTATTTTTAATCTATGGAAATTATTTTGTTAAAAAATCCTCTACAGTGTTGCTTACCCAATACAACAGAATTTCACCATGCTCTGAAAACAGAAAGTAGAAGAGACTTCAAAGACTCACTGCCTCCACTGAGGAAAATGCAAAAAAATTAAACAGGCAACACACAATGGGAGACATTGGAAGTCCTTTTAGTATTAATAATAAATGTCACTGTAGATAACAAAGGTGAGGGCAGATGAATTTAGATACACAGGAAATATCATTGGCTAGTACCAGTTGCTTCAGAGGAAGGTGCAGGAATGAGACAACTTGACTTCAAGGAAAATTTGTTTCTACATCATCAGTTAGAGGTAAGTTTATGCCCTGAAGCATAAAAACCATCTGAGCATTCTTGACACAATTGCAGCATATAGTTTTCATCTTGAAAGTTTCGCTGAAACTTTTGAAAATATGAAGAAAGTTACTTGGAGATGATATTTATGTTCGTTGGCATTGTTGATGAATGTGTGTCATCGATGGTGATGTAGCTTGCAGACTTGAACACTGAGATGTCATTTGGAGATGAGACATCCTGGACTAAAGGGAAAACTACTTGACTTTTTCAAAAGAACACTTGAGACATTCAATCAGCAAAAAAGTGCTATAAGAAAGCAAGCATTCTGCAGTGCCTGCCAAGTGGCTTAAAGCCTCTAATGTCATGTCATGCCACAGTGCTAAGCTTTGTAAGCCTCACACTATAGCCACGACATTGATTTTGCCAGCAGAAAAGGACATTTGTTGTGTGATGTTGGGGGGAAGCTCAGCTGTGCAGGTTGGTGCCATTCCATTGTCAAATGACACAGAGAATGGCTAAATTTCAGAACTCAGCAGTGATGTGGAAGATCAAAATGTTGAACTACATTATGATGAGTCAGTTCTATGCACCCCAATTTGACAAGACAACCGATATTGCTGGAACTGCACAAATGCCTCTTTATGTCAGATATGTGCATGAAGAGTCACTTCTGGAAAAATTTATCTTTTGCAAACCTCTTCCAACTCTGACTACTGGGGAACAGATGCTTTTCACAATGCTAAATAGTTTCATTTGCAAGAATGTCTGAATCGGGACTGATGAATTAAGATTTTCAGTGATGGTGCTCAATCGATGATGGGAAAGCGCAGGAATTTTGTCACTTGAGTTCAGGGCTGAATGAACGCACTACATGATGCACTGCAGAGCCCTAGCTGCTAATAAAATGCCCAGCCACTGACGTCAATTATGCAGCAAACAGCGCAGATAATCAATTTTATAAAATGCATATTTATTTTGAATGCCAGGAAATTGATCTGATCATCACCACCTACTACTTCACACCAAAGTAAGGTGTGTAGAATGAGGGAGAGTGCTCCTTTGCCTTACTGAGGTATGGGAAGAGGTTAAAATCTTCTTAATTGATGCAGAGTCAGATTGTGATTGCCTGTGGTTGGCTCTGCTTGCTTTCCTGGCTGATATTTCAAACTCTATGAATTCAACATATGCCTCTATGCAAGTGAAGGATACAAATATCTCCTCTTAAAAAGTAAAAGCTTTTGTGCAGAAACTAGATCTTTAGGCTTCTCAACAGGCAAAGGGAAATTACTATATTGCTCACATTTTCAGATATCCTTTAGGACGGTGGCAGCATTGTGGATTATGATCTGAAAGCTGCCCTTGCTGAAAATGTGAAAGGACCAAAAGAAAGTGAAATTTCCACAAAAGTTGATGCTCACTTGCCTGGGTTCATGATACATTTGTGACTTCTCTGGGTTCAAGTAATCTTTCAGGGGAGATGGCAGAATAAACTGAAGCAATGTTTTGGCACCACTTCTGTCTTAAATTTCTGGCTTTAAATTGTAGAGGAATTCCCAAGGCTCTTTCTGGCTGCAATGACAATGCTCCTACCTTTTGCTTCAGCATACCTGTGTGAAGCTGGATATTCCAGATTTACAGCACTGAAGACAAAGTTCAGAAATTGGTTCCAAGTAGAAGACAATCTAAGACAGTATTTTCAACACTGAGCCTTGTATTGTTTTCAGTGCCATACAAATCCAGATTTCTCACTGACATCAGCAGAAATAAAGCAGGTAAAGGGCATTTTTATAATACAATTTGACTGGTATTTTGAGTAATTTGCCTGCTATCTCCTGAACAAAACATTAGCTATTCTTGGTGGCAGCATCCTTCTCACTTTTGCAAGTGGGGGGGGGGAGGGAGGGAGGAGGCAACAAGTTAAACAAAATGCTTAGGTGTGCTGTGATCCAAAAAAAAAAAAAAAAAAGTTGAGAACCCTTGACACAGAGGGATGGATCCTGCATTCCTCACACAATCCATAATTCTCATTTGAGTGGCACTTTGAGTGAGGATTTCAGATAGGAATTACAAATATTCATTGCGAATAGGATTCACACAAGCATTAGATTTTGGCCAACTGGCTGTGGCCTCTAAAGGCAACATGTCTTGGCAGCAGTGAAATGGGGGAAGACAACAACTGTCCCCTGTTGAAATTCAAAGCAACTTAACTATTCAAGGCATAAAGAGCCTCCTTACACTTCACAAGTATCTTGTCAGGTCCATATAGGTTTATAACCTAAGGCCGTCAGAGTTACACAGGCTAATTCATAAGGAAACCCTGAACCTTCTCACAAAAGTTTAAGTGTCTTTGCTAATGGATCTCTTTTCAGTATAGAAGCTAGTTTGATACTTCCATTTATAGAAAAGAATGGGACTCCATCTCCCAATCTCTAGCAGGGTTGGAAAACTCAACATGATGTCATACCCTTCCCTAATAATTCTCACCCTACCAGCAGGAATCTAGTCACTGCTGCCTTAACAAACTGCCTGAAGTTACAGTCCTGTGAAACAAACCATGAATTAAGCAAATCATGAGCTGCATGAGGACTTTGGGGCTGAGCCCAAGAAAAATTGCATATATTAAATTTGCTACCTCTACAGAGTCTACTTCAGTCTTATAAAGACATGAGACAGCCACTCAGCCTCTGTTCTCCCTAAGACTGTGTTTAGACTACACAGTTCTTCCGGAAAAAGATATGCAAACTGCAAACCGCAATTTGCATATCCTTTTTCACTCCTTTTTTCGGAAGAGGGTTTTCTGACATTTGGCCCATCTACATTGGGCCAAATGTCGGGAAAAAAACCTTTTTTGGAACATCCCTTCTTCCTTGTAAAACGAGGTTTACAGGGATGCCGAAAAAACTTGTCTGCTCTTCCGAAAAAATTTTTGGAAGAGCAGACACATTCCTTGGACATGGCAGCGTTTTTCCGGGATACCTCCTGTATCCCGGAAAAACTCTGCAGTCTAGACCTACCCTAATAAATCCTCAGGAGAGCATTGCATTATTGAATGGCCATCATCCACGACCTTTTCCTTCAACCAATTGCATTATTGCAGCTCTTCAGACAGCCGTTGAGGCATGCTCACACATGGGACAACAAATTCTTCCCAAAACATAAGTCAGAGGTAGTATAATTAGCTATGAATCAAGAAGTGGATGTAGCTGAAAATAAGCATAGAATTTTAATAAATACTTGATATTCAAAGTAACAACTAAAGGTGTTAAATGAGAGCTTTTCCAAAACTATCTGGCTATGCCATGTGATTTGAGAGGACTTCAAACATTTCACCTTTTACAGGTAAGAAGATGTTCCATCTTCCTTCAGAGAATGAATGAAACACTAACAAACTCTTCTGCAGTTTAGAAACTCCTGTCTGTGTGCATTATTCTTTCGCAGCACAAAATCTCTGTTTTGCTCTGTACACAAGGCTGTAGCTAATTACAAGAAGAGACAGATGCTGAGTAGCCTTAAGGCTTTCTCTGCCACCACAGTGAGTCTCTGCTCTAGTCAACAAGCAGGTAGTGAGTGAACTCAAATGTTATCTGACAAGGCAGCAGATCCCATCACCTAGGGTTAGAAAACAGACAAGCCACTCCATGTCTGAAAGTAAAGATAGAAAAATTTCAAGCAGATTGTTTCTGACAGAAATCATATCACAGCCGCACTTTCTGACAAAGTCTCCATGAATGAAACTATACACTTTCTGCTTCCCATCTTCCCCTTTAAGAAAAAGCCAGTATTTCAAAGGTACATTGAAGATGACAGCTCAAAGCACAACGGTTAGCAAGTTCTTATAAGCTTGTTTTCCCTTTGGAAGGATTAAAGAAACAACTCCAGCTTATCTATTCAGTTGCAGGAGGTGGTGCCATATTAACCTAACAGAGTCCCAGTTTTCTAAACACCTGAATCTTGTTTATATATGTGAAGTGTCAGGTTCAATATGGAAAATTAGGTGCCCAATAGAAGCTTTCAAAGACTAACTAGAACTTTATGAAGCAGTCTGACTTTTATAAAATTCACCATACACAAATACATTTGGTAAAATATCCTTTAAAATATGACCCAGTTATGTTAGGCTCTGTAAAATAACCCAGGTGAAATTTTGCCTTCAGATGCACTAATTGAATCCGAGCACAAAATGTGGCTGTTGGGGTTGTAAAATCTTTGGAGCAGGTTTTCCTCTCCTTTTTCACAATATCCATGCATGCCAGGTGAAAGGAAAATATATGTTTCCTTGGTGACATGGTAAGTCCAGACAGTCTCCACTGTATAACAAATCTGAGCATTTCTCACTGGTAGGAGATTTCAGTCTATTTTGCAGATAGGTTGCAATGGCTGCATCTCTGTGAGCAGTATCAAAACAAGACAGGAAAAACAGTGTTCAGTGGAGCACATCTCATTTTTGTGCATGAGGGTTCTACTTATGCTAAAGACTACAACTTGCAAGTCAGGCATTTGCTCCCTATGACCAGCGCAAACCAATAGGGAGGGGTTCGATCCACTGCTGATAACGATAGTTAATACCTCTGTCCTACTAAGATGGCAAGGTGCCATTCAACATTAAATGATCAGGTGAAGATTATGAGGTGTGCTTGTCCATGGTGCCATCAGGATACTGATGATTATCTTATTGTTTTTTTGCATTCCCCTGTCTGTCTGTATTTTTCCTATTATTTCTTGTTTTACGCTTAGATTATAAATTCATTGGAGTGGGGACTGTCTTTTTGTTCTATGTTGTATAACACCTTGCACAATAGAGTCCTAAGGCCATGACTATGATCTTCAGCAATATGAATATGAACAATAGCAATAACGAAATGTTCACAACCTCCATTTCTAAATCCTCTTTTCAGTGAGTAGGGGAAAAGCAGATTGATGATTAATCAACATAGACTCATAGACTCATAGACTTTAATGTCAGAAGGGACCATTATGATCATCTAGTCTGACCCCCTGCACAATGCAGGCCACAGAATCTCACCCACCCTCTCCTAGAATAATCCTCTCACCTGTATCTCAGATATTGAAGTCCTCAAATGGTTTAAGGACCCCAAGATGCAGAGAATCCTCCAGCAAGTGATCCGTGCCCCATGCTACAGATGAAGGCGAAAAACCTCCAGGGCCTCTGCCAATCTACCCTGGAGGAAAATTCCTTCCCAACCCCAAATATGGTGATCAGCTGAAGCCTGAGCATGGAGGCAAGACTCACCAGCCAGACACCCAGGAAAAAGTTCTCTATAGTAACTCCTATCATCCCACCATTGGCCTATTTACCACTGATAGTGAAAGGTCAATTAGTTGCCAAGATCATGTTATCCCATCAAACCATCCCCTTCATAAACCCATCTAGCTTAATCTTGAAGCCAGATAAGTCTTTTGCCCCCACTACTTCCCTTGGAAGGCTGTTCTAGAACTTCACTCCTCTAATGGTTAGAAACCTTTGTCTAATTTCGAGTCTAAACTTCCTAATAGCCAGTTTATATCCATTTGTTCTTGTGTCCACATTGGTATAGAGCTTAAATAATTCCTCTCCCTCCCTGGTATTTATCCTTCTAATATATTTAAAGAGAGCAATCATGTCTCCCCTCAGCCTTCTTTTGGTTAAGGTAAACAAGCCAAGCTCCTTGAGTCTCCTTTCATAAGACAGGTTTTCCATTCCTCGGATCATCCTAGTGGCCCTTCTTTGTACCTGTTCCAGTTTGAATTCATCCTTCTTAAACATGGGAGACCAGAACTGCACACAGTATTCCAAATGAGGTCTCACCGATGCCTTGTATAACGGCACTAACACCTCTTTATTTCTACTGGAAATACCTCGCCTAATGCATCCCAAGACCGGATTAGCCTTTTTCACGGCCATGTCACAATGGCAGCTCATAGTCATCCTGTGATCAACCAGAACTCCGAGGTCCTTCTCTTCTTCCGTTACTTTCAACTGATGTGTCCCCAGCTTATAACTAAAATTCCTGTTATTAATCCCTAAATGCATAACCTTACACTTCTCACTATTAAATTTCATCCTATTGCTATCACTCCAATTTACAAGATCATCCAGATCTTCCTGTATGATATCCCGATCCTTTTCTGAATTGGCAATACCTCCCAACTTTGTGTCATCCGCAAACTTTATTAGCACACTCCCACTTTTGGTGCCGAGGTCAGTAATAAAAAGATTAAATAAGATTGGTCCCAAAACTGATCCCTGAGGAACTCTGCTAGTAACCTCCCTCCAACCTGACAGTTCACCTTTCAGTATGACCCACTGTAGTCTCCCCTTTAACCAGTTGCTTATCCACCTCCCAATTTTCATATTGATCCCCATCTTTTCCAATTTAACCAATAATTCCCCATGTGGTACTGTATCAAATGCCTTACTGACATCAAGATAGATTAGATCCACTGCATTTCCTTTATCTAACAAATCTGTTACTTTCTCAAAGAAGGAGATCAGGTTGGTTTGGCACGATCTACCTTTTGTAAACCATGTTGTAATTTGTCCCAATTGCCATTAACCTCAATGTCCCTAACTACTTTCTCCTTCAAAATTTTTTCCAAGATCTTGCATATTACAGATGTCAAACTAACAGGCTTGTAGTTACCTGGGTCACTTTTTTTCCCTTTCTTAAAAATAGGAACTATATTAGCAATTCTCCAGTCAAATGGTACAATCCCTGAGTTTAGAGATTTATTAAAAATTTTTGCTAATGGACTTGAAATTTCATGTGCCAGTTCCTTTAATAGTCTTGGATGAAGATTATCTGGCCCCCCGACTTACTCCCATTAAGCTGTTCGAGTTTGGCTTTTACCTCAGCTATGGTAATATCTACCTCCATATCCTTATTCCCATTTGTTATGTTGCCGTTATCCCTAAGCTCTTCATTAGCCTCATTAAAGACTGATACAAAGTATTTGTTTAGATATTGGGCCATGCCTAGATTATCCTTAACCTCCACTCCATCCTCAGTGATTAGCGGTCCCCTTCTTCTTTTTTTGTTTTTTTCCTATTTATATGGCTATAAAACCTTTTACTATTGGTTTTAATTCCCTTTGCAAGGTCCAACTTTACATGACTTTTAGCCTGTCTCACTTTGTCCCTACGTGCTCTAACCTCAATAAGGTAGCTTTCTTTGCTGGCCCTTCCCATCTTCCACTCCTTATATGCTTTCTGCTTTTTCTTAATCACCTCTCTGAGATGCTTGCTCATCCAGCTTGGTCTAAAACACCTGCCTATAAATTTTTTCCCCTTTCTTGGGATACAGGCTTCTGATAGCTTCTGCAATTGTAACTTAAAATAATCCCAGGCCTCCTCCGCCTTTAGATCCATAAATTCTTTCGTCCGATCCACTTCCCTAACTAATTTCCTTAATTTATTAAAGTTAGCCCTTTTAAAATAAAAAACCCTAATCTCAGATTTATTTTTGTTTATCCTTCCATTTAGTTTGAACTGAATTAGCTCATGATCGCTCGAGCCAAGGTTGTCCCCTACAACCATTTCATCTATGAGGTCCTCACTACTCACCAAAACCAAATCTAAAATGGCATCCCCCCTTGTTGGTTCAGCAACTACTTGATGAAGGAATTCATCAGCTATCACATCTAAAAAAATCTGAGCCCTATTATTATTACTAGCACTTGTTCTTCAGTCTATATCTGGAAAGTTGAAGTCTCCCATGATTATGCAGTTTCCATTAGTATTTACTTCATTAAAAACATTAAAGAGGTCTCTATCCATATCCAAATTAGATCCCGGTGGTCTATAGCACACCCCAAGCACTATCCCTGGGGAGGTTCTAATAGTTTTCTTCCCCAGACAGACTTTTGCCCAGACAGACTCTGTCTTCTCCATTCCATCACTTTTTATTTCTTTACAATCTACCTCATCATTGATATACAATGCTACTCTACCACCTTTACCTTTATTTCTGTCTTTCCTAAACAGCACATACCCTTCAATACCTGTACTCCAGTCATGCCTAGTATTCCACCATGTTTCTGTTATTCCTATAATATCTGGTTTCACTTCCTGGACCAATAGCTCTAGTTCCTCCATTTTGTTACCTAGGCTCCTCGCATTGGTGTACAAACATCTTAATTTTTGCTGTTTAGCCTCACTCACATTCTTTACCCAGTTTGACCCAGACACTGTACCTCCAATATGATATAGAGCTGATACTAGTTGGTAGGGATAAGCCATTAAATAAATTACTTATCAAATATTGAAACTACTCCACCAATCAATGGAGTTTGTTTATCTTTTGTCACAGACATTTATAGTTTGGCAATAATTTTGGCTCCATCTCCACTTGGATTTCCAGGTAAGAGCAACACTTTGTACAATAATTTTTATTTGCCAAATGTGTTTAATAAAGAGATTATGGATGCGGCATTATTAATGTAGCCCTTGCTACAGTCATCCCTCCCTGTGTCATCTACAAGATAATATTGGCAAAACATAAATAAAGGATAAAGGATATGAACAGTTAAAATAAAGGATATGAACAGTTCCTATGTTCTGGTTTCAATGAAAGCAAAAAGAAATTAATACATTTCTGGCTAACAGTAAACCATTTGCCTTTGCAGATTCTCACAGTAAGTTATACGTCAGGCAGGCCTTGCAAGTTTTAAAACATTTTAAAACAGTTGGACATTGAGGTAATCCCATACACCAAATGTGTGACTCCGTGTCCTGCTTGAGGTTAATACAGACCTAGAGTGCCAGTCTTCTTCTCTTTTTGCTGAAATCCAGTTTGAAAAAGTGAGGGTTATCTATAGTAGCTGTGCATTCTGAGAACTCCTGCCACTGGCAAGTAGCCTTTCTTTCTCTTTCATAAAATTGTCTTTGTAGATTCCCATTGCAGGAGACTATTTACCCTAAGGAGGAATGCTATGAGGTGCTTAACTAAAGAGACACATAAGGACTGCTCATCCAAATGAAGCATTTGAACTAGCTCCAGACCTAAGAGGACAGTGCTGGAAAAAAAGTGTGATTTCAACACATAGCAGTTTTACAATGCCTGGACTTAGAGATAAGATGAGAAAAGTCATGGAGGCAGTTATGGGACTAACCAAATAACCAAGTCTTGCTGATACTGGAATTCTTGCTGGTTCATTGTTTAATTCATTTAGTTAGCCTCTGAAATGAAAGTACTTTCACCTTGGACTGGAATGAGTTCTGAAAGAGCTTGGCTCCACCCAAATAGTAATAATAGCCCCTTTCTTTTAATCTAACATATAATGAGGCGTTGCCCAGTATCCCCATGAAGCTATCTGGATAACAATGAAAATGCAATTCTATCTTAGGCAAAAATTTGAGTAGAGGATAAAACCACCTTGTCTTTGTGAAAAAAACCCTGTACATTATGGATTTCATGAGCCTTTCTTGATCGTTGTGACTGTACTTAGGAAGATAGTGTTCAGAGAAGGATGGTGAAAGAACACTACATGATTGGTTCTAAGCCTAGTGAATACCAGCTTTAAATCCTATGAGCTAAAAGGGTTATTGATTGGTAGGTACATTATTAACAAATCATTAAAGGTTAACTTGATTTTATCCCCAGCTCTGTGATTCAAACTCTCAGTATCTACTTCATATGAACAGAAGTATAAAAAAATCTGCTTCAACCATTACCTTTCTCATTTTTCTCTCATGCTGATCTCCAAACAAAACAGGATTGAGCAGTCCTGCTCTCTCTAGACACAGAGACTGTAATTGTGGAAGGCCCTTGTTAGCAGCATATGGACAGGAAAGGCTACTGGTGCAGGTGGTCAAGCAAGAGCCTCTCACAATGTGTCCACCAGAAAACAGTGTACAGAGTCAGCATAGCCCCAATGTGGTGATAAAGGTAAGCAGCGTGTCCTCCAAGTGCCCTTTAAGCACCACGACAAAAGAGAAGACAGATTTCATTCATGGCAACTATTCTACAATAATAGAATTAGGCAAAGTTGAAGTACTACAGTTCTATTATGAGATAATGTAGAAAAATGGTTCCATCTGATAATTTCCTGATTTAACTGGAGAATGACAGTTTAAAATCTAAGATTTTGGCTATACTAGACAGCTTTTTCAGTGCAGCTGTGCTGCTGTAAGCTCTCTAGCACAGGCGCTGACTACAGAGGTCTCCCATTGGCCTAACTACTCCAGCCCCTGTGAGTTGTGGTACCTATGATGGCAAGATAAGCTCTCCTGCTGACAGTGCTGTCTACAAAGGGCATAAACCAGCATAAACGATGTTGCGTTGGGGGGGGGTAGCTAATCCACATCCCTGAGCGACATCATTCACATTGAAAAGCTGTAATGTAGCTGTAGCCTAAGTTGCTCGCTGACACCAAGGGACAGAGTCTGTATCAAGCACTAAATTTCAGTCCCTGCGGGCACGTCTACACAGCACCGTTATTTCAAAATAAGAAAGTGAGTATCTACACAGCAAGGCTGTTATTTTGAAATAATTGTGAAATAACAGGCATCTTATTCCGAATTCTGTAACCCTCATTTTATGAGGAATAATGCCTATTCCACAATAGTTATTTTGAAATAGGGCGCATGGAGACAGGGGACAGGGAGTTATTTAGAAATAAGTGGCCTCCAGGGTTTCCCACAGGTGCCCTGATGGCCATTCTGTCCACACTCATCAAAACTATAGTTCTGCTTCTCCTGCAGCCCTTAAAGCTGCAGCCACAGGAGAAAGGGCTTGAGGCACAATGCAGGTCCTGCCAGCCCTGTGCCACACACCAGCATCCATCACTGCCTTCCCTGCTGCTATGGCAGACCCTAGCATGCCTCCTGAGCCCTCCAAAGCTGCCAGCAGCGCTGCAGGCAGCTCCTAAGCCCCTGCCCAGGGGTGGAAGAGGTGGGCACCATCCTGGTCGTCTGGCCATAGATCTTGGCATTCCTACATCTGGTGAAGAGATCCTGGAGGTTTGCCTCCTCTCCCCAGATCTTAATGATATCCAGGGTCCTGTTCTGGCAATGCCACATAGGCAAAATGCAGTAACAGCACCAAGAGATGCAGGATGAGGTTTAAGAGCCAGCGAGTGATTTCCAGCAGGTCCGACTCCATGGCTGGAGTACCGTGGTGTCTGCAAGGGCAACCAGAGCAGGCAGTGGAATGGGTTTGCTGTCCCTCAAGGAGGCAGGCAAAAGAGAGCAGCCTGAGACACGACTGTACGGGATGGGGGGAGGAGTCCCTTTAACCATGAGCCTCAGATAGCTGCAGGAAGAGAGAGCTATCCTGATGCCCTGCCTGAAGTGCTTCCGGGGGGCTTTAAATGTGATTGAGGGTCCAATGCATGTGGACACTCTATTTTGAAATAGCTCAGCGTTATTTCAATTGGCATTTGCTGTGTAGACACACTATTTCGAAATAAGCTATTTCAGAGTTTTTCTTCCAAAATAGCTTATTTCAAAATAAGTGTGGAGTGTAGACATACCCTGAAAATCCAAGCACCAAACTTACCTATTCTGAGGAGTCCATCAGTTCTAGAGCTTACTGCTTCTTATAGGCAGAAGGTATTAATTCTTTATGACGAGTAAGTTTCCCAGCACTCAGTGGCCAGAGTTCCTTTTGAGCTTTGAATGTTGTCTCTAAAGATGATGATGAAGGTACCAAAATTATATTTGGAAATTATAAGAATTATTGGCTCCAAAAACAACTTCTTTACTTCTGATCTAACACCTTCCAAATCATTAAATCGGAATGGACAATAAATAAACACGACAAGACAAAGCTTCCTTCAATATGGTAATTGAAGCTTTCTTTCTTGTTCAGCTGATGGCCAAAGGTGTGTCTAGACTACTGAGTTTTTTTTAAAGAAGTGGCCTTTTTTCGAAAAAACTTCACCTGCATCTAGACTGCTGTTGAGTTCTTTCGAAATTAAATCAAAAGAACACGGTGTGTCTTTCAAAATTGGTAAACCTACTTCTACCAGGAAGAACGCCTTTTTTCAAAAGAGCTCTTTCGAAAAAAGGCGTTTTTGACCGCAAACAGGGCTTTTTCGAAAGAGAGCATCCAGATTGCCTGGGTGCTCTCTTTCAAAAAAGTGGCTTGCTTTTTCGAAACCCTTGTGGCTGTCTAGATGATCTCTTTCAAAAATGCCTCTTTCAAAAGAGGCTTGCAGTCTAGACGTACCCCAAGAGGTGAAGATTAGGCAAACCAAAGAACTCTGGCAACAATGCCTTTCTCCCTGGGTGTGTCTTGACTACATGGCTCCGTCGACGGAGCCATGTAAAGTAGTTTACCCGACATAGTCAATGAAGCGGGGATTTAAATAATCCCCGCTTCATTAAAATAAAAATGGCCGCCGCGCTGTGCCGACAATCAGCTGATCCGGCACAGCATGGCAGTCTAGACGTGGATCAGTCGACAAGGGAAGCCTTTGTCAACTGCTCCGGTATGCCTCGTGAAATGAGGTTTACCGGAGCGGTCGACAAAGTCTTCCCTTGTCGACCGATCCGCGTCTAGACTGCCGCGCAGTGCCGGATCAGCTGATTGTCGGCACAGTGCGGCGGCCATTTTTATTTTAATGAAGCGGGGATTATTTAAATCCCCGCTTCATTGACTATGTCGGGTAAACTACTTTACATGGCTCCGTTGACGGAGTCATGTAGTCTAGACACACCCCCACATGTAGTCTAGACACACCCCCAGTGATTTTAAGCACCTACATTTTATCAAAAGATGAGTAACATATCAATTTTGAACTTTAGTGCACATCTGCCACCTTGAGATCCTAGACAGAAGCCAGAGATAGAGATAGAGAGAGAAACTGCTATATTTTTAGAACTATATAACTACCTAACAGTACTATTAAGCAGAGGTAGAAACAGTTCTGAGGAATAACATAGAATAGGTCTGACCTACTACTGCCATCAGAAAAAGAGTACACAATGTTCTCTTGAGTCTGCAGGTCCTTTACAATATTGAAAAAAAACTTTTACAGCTATGGACTATGTAGCCCCACTGGCTAACTGCTTTAAAATAATTCTAGGATTTGTGAGACCTGGTATGTAATATCAACAATAGGGATGCGAAGAGACAGTTCTGTAAAGGAGAAGCATGTATTTCTATGGCTTTATCTGTCAGTTTTCTTTATTTGGGTATCCATTGTATGAAATAACTACCTGAATTGTCTTTATGTTACCTCTATTTACCATTAGTTGTGAGATTAACCTGAGTACATGATCTATTAAACATCGGAATAAAAAAAAAATCTTTCTGGATTTGGTAGGTCTGTAAGAATATAACTCCAAATCTTGTATTGATTCTCTTTCACTGTGTATGTGCACAAATCCTATAATTTGTTAAAAAACTTCCACATATTACTTCCACATATTATGGGCTCAATTCTGTTTCCTTTTGCATTGTGAAGTCATTTAAATCAGTGCAAAGGGAGCATCCTGATTTGGTAGTGTTTTATACTGGTTTGCACTGGTACTGTTTCACATGAGGGGATTGCTAAGAGTCTCTTTTGACTTGTACAATCTTTATTACTTATATGATGCTTCACAATGAAAAACCCCAGATTGATTCCTGGATCTTGAAGTGAATTTTAAATATATATGTTTAGGAAAAACATTTTTATTATTGTAAAATATGACTGAATACCTTGAAAGTCACCAAGAGGCAGTAAATTGAAGCCTCACTAAAGCAATTTTTTACTGAATCAATTTTCAAACTAGGGCACATTTTCAGGGACAATGAAGTCTATTAAGTATCACAGTAAATGATATGTGCAAACTGGAATGTGGCTAAAAGAGAAAAGTTTGGTAAGCTTTCAATCTGGTAAGATTTCTTATTTACAATGATTGGAGAATTCAAGTGATCATTTCTGATGGAAGGGAACACAGTTCCAATCATTAAGTAAACAGGAAAATACTCCTGGTGTAAATTTGTGAGTCTAAATTCTTGCCGCAGAAGGAGAGCTGCTTTGAACCATGCCAGATGACAATGATCGTGAAGGGGGTATATGTCTCCCAGGGATAGCAAGAGGTGGTACTGTGGCCACAAAACGGGGGGTGCTAGAGCCAGGTACAGCAGCTTTGTTCCAGGTGAGTATTCTCTCCCCCTGCATCAAAAGGAGTCTTTAGGCAACTTTTAAAAAAAGTAATATGTGTGTAACCACGTATATATTTTCTTTTCCTCTATAAATCTGTAAGGGCACAATGCTGTGATTACTGAGAAAACCATACAAAATCAATAGCAGTTTTTCCGGTGATCTTGTGTAATGATACTGTGAATTTTTAAGTTACTCTGAGAAACTCCTCTCCTTGTATTGATACACTGACATGTATTTTATAGGGAAAGTGCAGTGTATACTAAGTTCATGGTAGAGGTTAGGGAGAATACCTGTGTAAGAATCCCCTCTTAGGTTGTCATGCAAATCTTATTATCACGGGATGTACAGAGCAGAGTCTTGCTACTGTCCGGTGCCTTGCATGAAGAAGACGCTCCAGATAATGGTGGAACTCCACACAGGAGTTAATATACTTTGGGCTTAGTCAAAAAAGCATATGAAACTTTTAAAGATGGAAACACTAAATTTAAGATTCTCAGTACTTAAACATGTGGCTGAGAACTCCCTGAGAAATGGAACCTGTTGTCAGTAAATTAAGCATAAGCATTTTTCTGGATTGAATCTCTGGATTGCTTGAGAGTTAGGCTGTAATATAAAGTAATTCAACTGCATCAGTACTGGCACTCATGTCAGTTCAAAATTGTAAAAATGTATTATAGACGGTAAAGCCTATAACTGAATATGAGGATCGTAGTTTAAGGTCTGTACATGATTCTTCATGAGTGTTTTGCTCAGTATACTGCCCTAACAGATAAAAACATGCAGAGCTATCTTGTACTCTGTGGGTGAAGTCACAGAATCACAGCGTTGCATTATGTGTTTGCACAGGACTAACACTATAGAGCCCTGACTGAGGACTTCCAAGTGCTACTTTAACACACACACATACTGCTACTACTGCTATTACAACTAAAATTTTACCTTCATTGCTGTTGATGAAATAAAATTGTTATTTTGTTATTTCCTCTGATCTGAGAAAGTGGGTTTTGCCCACAAAAGCTCACGATACTACATTTATTTTTATATATATATATATATATGTAAACACACACACACATTCGTACTCATTTTTAAAGTTACAGACTAACCAAGACTTTTGTTTCTTCAGTCAATCAGTACTATTAGGGTATGTCTAGAATACATGGCTCCGTCGACGGAGCCATGTAGATGAGGTTTCTAGACATAGGGAAATGAAGTGATGATTTAAATAATCGCCGCTTCATTTACATCAAAACGGCTGCCGCGCTGTGCCAATCAGCTGTTTGGCGGCACAGCGCGGTAGTCTGGACGCTCCGCGGTCGACAAGGGAAGCGCTTGTTGACCGCCCCGTTATGCCTCGTGGAATGAGGTTTACCGGGGCGGTAGACAAGGGCTTCCCTTGTCGACTACAAAGCATCCAGACTACCGCGCTGTGCCACCAAACAGCTGATCGGCACAGCACGGCAGCCATTTTGATGTAAATGAAGCAGCGATTATTTAAATAGCCGCTTCATTTCCCTTTTTCGAGTACACTCATCTACTCCGTCGACGGAGCCATGTAGTTTAGACATACCCTTAAAGGAGTCTTCTGTGCATTTAGCTGCCTAAAAGGTAGGTGTCTTCCCTTTATATGCATTTTATAAAGTGCTATGTATATTTATACTTGAATAAATAAGAAACACTAGTCTGCTTTGTTTAACATATCTGAAAATATTTCCCAACTAATAGGAGCAGTACACAGTACATGTAGTAAATCATATCAGTGGTAAAGAAATGGTTTAAATGCAAGTGTCATAACTGAGTTGAGTCTAAGTCAACCGCACTATGTCATTGCCTAGCATACTGCCACATTAGTAATAAATTATTCTGATACACAAAGAGAAAATTCAATCATCATATACAAAGAAAGTATTATGTGTATACACATATATACATAGTAATAGAAGAAGCAATTTGGAAATAAAAAGTTATTTAACCTGGCTTGTCTTCTCAACAGGATTTCTTTAGCTGCTATCGATTTAAGCAAATTATAAAAATGAAACGTTACTGAAAATTTTCTCTTTGCAGTCCACAATTTGGAAACTTAACAAAAGAGACAAATATATGTAAAATATCAAACAAAAACATCAGCCTTGGTGGTAGTGAAAGAGAAAAACCAACATACACATGCTGTGGTGTACATGCTTAGAGCATGTCTAAACAAGGAAATTATTTCAAAATAATAACTCCCAAAATAATTATTTTGAAGTAGCGTGTCCACACAATAGGGAAGCCTCAAAATTAGTCTGAGGCAGGCTCCCTTAATGTGGACGTGCTAGCTCAACTTAGAGCTGCAGGGAGCACTGGGGAGTATTTTTTTTGAATGACTCTGGGGAGTAGTTATTTCAAAATAAACATTATTCCTCATGGAAAGCAGGAATTATTATTTCAAAATAACCAGTCCCTTATTTCAAAATAACGGGCTTGGTTGTGTGGACGCTCTGCTTATTATTTCGAAATAAGGGAAGCTATTTTGAAATAGCTCCTTAGTGTAGACCAGGGCTTAGCAAAGCACCTGTGTCCTGATATAGCTTCCAAAATATATATTTAGCTTTCTTGTGGTCTTTGTCATTGACATTATCTTGTGGGTATTTCCTTTGTTGTTTTTCAGAACAAAATCCACCAGCAGCAGCTCCTTGTTCATTTCTATGACTATCAGCCTCTCTGTGTAGACCATTCTGAGGGAAATGTCATTGTCATTAACAGTTGTCTTGCTCCTCATAAACTATGCTTAGAATACATGCTAACAGGCACAAACTCACAAGCACCATAGCCACTTGTCTTTGTCTGGCTACAAATCCTGCTCTCCAGAAAACACACCTACAGTCCAGCATTTCCAGAACTAACAAAATTGTCTTGAAGACAAGAAGACACCCTCATGTTGGCTTTACTTCTGCAAAGTTCACAAGTATTCTTGTTAGAGCATACTTCTAGGCTACGTCTACATTGCGCTCTCTTGCGCAAGAACATATGCAAATGAGGTGTGGCAATGAATATCGCCATGCCTCATTTGCATACTTAATGAGCCACCATTTTTGCACAAGGGGCTTTTGCACAAGAAGGAGCAGTTTACAGCAGAACGGCTCTTGCGCAAGAGGGGGTTTTGGCACAAGAAGGAGAAGTGTAGACTGCTCCTTCTTGCGCAAAAGCCCCTTGCACAAAATGGCGGCTCATTAAGTATGCAAATGAGGCGTGGTGATATTCATCGCCACACCTCATTTGCATATGTTCTTGTGCAAGCGAGCGCAATGTAGACGTAGCCCTAAGGTTTTAAGTTCAGAACAAGAGCTCAGAGACTTCCCCAAGCTGTTCTTCTGCTTCAGGTTACCTGTTTCTGAGACAAATCCATCCACTACCATTTTGGTCATCCTCTAGTATCCTAGATTCTCTGTTTGCCCCAGGAAAGCAGAGAAAACACATTGTATTTGAAATAAGAATCCAACAAAATGAATGAATAGGATGTAGTGCCGCACACGAGGCATTACATGACGCAAGTCCATCTTCCACTGCTCTGCACCAGGTTCAAGGCTTTGTCAACCAATTTCTCATAATAAGACAGCTTGGAGAAAAGTTTTTATAAAGAAGACAGATGATGGGAAGCACTTTGCTCATACCATACCGGTAATATTACCATCTGTGTAGCATAGTAAGAACACTTAAGACTTTACATAGACTAGATGTAAGAGAAAACTGCAGCAGGTATCTATCTTTTACTTATGAAGAATGCCAAATTTGTGTGCTCCTTGTTAAAGTTATTTCCAGAAAAGACAAAGAGGAATTGCACTATATCACCACCTCCTGCTTAAAACGGGCACAACCATTCTGCACCTTCAGATTCATGAAATGATGTGCCAGGGAAGAGGAAAACTGGATTAGGAAGTGTGAAAATTTTTACCAGATGCTAGCCAGAAGACTAAACCTATAGACAGATAGCAATATGAAAGAGGCAGAGGTTGGAACAGCCTGTAACTAAGGTCAAGGGACAGCATAGAATCATAGGGTTGGAAGAGAACTCAGGAGGTTATCAAGTCCAGCCCACTGTTAAAAAGCAGGACCAATCCCAACTAAATCATCCCAGCCAGGGCTTTCTCAAGCTAGGACCACCCTAGGTAATTCATTCCAGTGCTTTACCATCCTCCTAGTGAAATAGTTTTTTCCTACTATCCAACCTAAATCTCCCCCTGCCCCACAACTTGAAACCATTGCTCCTTGTTCTGTCGTCCATCACTACTGAGAACAGCCTCTCTCCATCCTATTTGGAACCTTCCTTCAGATAGTTGAAGGCTGCTATCAAATCCTCCCTCACTCTTCTCTTCTGTAGACTAAATAAACCCAAATTCCTCAGCCTTTCCTCATAACTCATGTGCTCCAACCTCCTAATTATTTTTGTTGCCCTCTGCTGGACTCTCTGCAATGCATCCATATCCTTTCTGTAATGGGGGTCCCAGAATTGGACACAATACTCCAGATAGGACTTGAATCTGGGTCCCTTATATGCTGGTACAATGTCCAAGCCTCTGAGTTATTGGCTACTCTGCCTCCTAGTAAGAAACTCAGCACACTTCCTTTTCTTTAGCTACTGAGAGGCTACGTCTACACTGGCAGCTTCTTGCGCAAGAACTGTTTTGCAGAAGAGTTCTTGCGCAAAAAGTCTTCCACAAAAGCGCGTCTACACTGGCATGTGCTTTTGCGCAAGAGCATCCATGGCAGTGTGGACGCTCTCTTGCGCAAGAAAGCTCTGATGGCCATTTTAGCCATAGGGGCTTCTTGCGCAAGAAATTCATGTTGCCTGTCTACACTGCCCTCTTGTGGGAGAGCTCTTGCGCAAGAGGGCTTATTCCTCGTGGGGAGAGGAATAACTCTTCTGGAAGAAGCCCTGTTTTACAATGCTATACTGTAAATTTATTTGCGCAAGAACGCACATGCAGTGTAGACAGCAGGCACGTTTTTGCGCAAGAACAACTGTTCTTGCACAAGAAGCTGCCAGTGTAGATATAGCCAAAGGGTATATGTTGTAGGGTTGCTAACAGGATGCCGTTCTGAACAGGAATAGAACAAAGAACATCATTTGCTCCTCCTCAACTATTTTCTCTTCCACTTCCTCAGTCCAGTGCCTTTCTTCTTTATAGATCTCTTTTCTTTCGATATATGTTAAAATAATGAAGTCTTAATAAAATTACACTTTATTACAGCTCTTTTAGTAAAATCTTATTTAGATTCAAGGAAAGACCAACAGATATTGAGAACTATCAAAATCTGAGATTTAGCAACCTGAGACATAGGAGTGTTATTTCAGTAAAGAAGTATGGCACAGACAATACAAGTAATTTTTTATTGTTTAATTTTCTTTATATTTTAATGTCTATTTTGTATCATTTTGTCCGTGTCTACTTTGTATCATTTTGTCCGTAACTACCTGTAAAAGTAAAAATGTGCTCTCTTTTACTGTTTAAAATTTAACAGTTTTTAAAGAAAATAAGGTTAAATTATTTATCTGGGAAGGATCAGTGGTAGGATCTTTATGTTAAACATGAACATTTAAGACCCCAATCTTGTAAGGACAGAATATAAATGGCATGTTGCGCACACACGGAACTAGTTGGACTTCATAGACAGACACAGCAGTTCACTCAGGATATATCTACACTACAAGGTTTTTGCGCAAAAACCCGCAGCGTGTCCACAACCCAAGTGCATTTTTGTACAAGTAAATTTACCGTAAATCAAAAGAACAGAGGGGTTTTTGCAGTGTAAGTATTCCTCTTTCTATGAGGAATAACTCCTTTTTGCGTAAGAACTCTTGCACAAAAAGGTGTGTGTGGATGGGCAACAGGGTTTTTTTTGTGCAAAAAGAGCGAATCAAAAAAAAGCACAGGTGCTCTGGTGGCTATTCTGTGAACAGCAATCAGAGCTTTCTTGTGAGAGAGCATCGATACAGTCGGATGCTCTCTTGTGTAAAAGCGCATTGCTTTTGCGATGCGCTTTTGTAGTGTGGACGTGCTCTTGCGCAAGAAGTTTTTGTGGAACATCTTTTCCACAAAAAGCTTCTTGTGCAAGAAGCCTTCAGTGTAGACGTAGCCTGAGAGCCACATTTTGCAGGTATTGTGGTGAGTTCATTTTTATAGGTAGATTTATACAGGTAAATTATTGCAGATAGATTTATAGATAAGTAATTACAAGAGTTAGCAATTTAAGTTACTTCTCTACACTATTGCATTGTGCTAGTGGGAATACAGAATCAATGTAGCAAATCACAGTTTATTGGATTAGAATCCATGTATATTTCACAGGTAATTTTGGATATGCTCTTGTTTGGGCAACT
The DNA here is from genome assembly GCA_032595735.1 of Pelochelys cantorii. Lineage (NCBI taxonomy): Eukaryota > Metazoa > Chordata > Testudines > Trionychidae > Pelochelys > Pelochelys cantorii. The sequence continues at coordinate 39,372,856 of CM064329.1, read as the reverse complement.
TCTTGTTATTACATTCTACCATCTGATCTACAACTATATATAAGCCTTTCTTTAAAATAACATTTATTTCCATTGTATATAACATAATACAAAATAGAGGAAAGAATTTTTTTAAAAATCCCTAACTTCCATGTAAAAGAAATGCTGTGCATGGCTCCCATGTATTTTTATAATGTATTAAGCTTTTTTGTTGTTAAAATACTATTTTAGCCATATTAAAAAATGGTTTCATGTTAATAACAGGTTTTCAGTGAAACACTTCATTTTTTCTTTTCTTCTTTTTGTCAGCAGCTATTCTGTTTCCCTTTTTATTTCCAGCTGCTCGTGTCATTACTTGCTTAATTTTTCCTCTTCTCTTGTTGATTTTTCCTCCTTCCAGGTGTTTCTGTTATTTTTCAACTAGTCTATTCAGCGATTGAATTCTCAAGCAGGGTTTTGCTCCATCAAGTTTATTTGTCATTACTACTCTAAATTAAACTCGCTTTATCAGATAAATGGTCACTTCTTTCAGTGGAGATGATTGTTGCGTGAATGTACATGGGACTACTGTGTAGATGAACATCCTTGCATTTTACAATACAATTTCAGCTTTCTGTCTGCTGGTAACAATGTGAGGAAAACATACATAAATCAATATATTATTAGAATATATATAACAGAATCAGTATGCCAACTGGTGGTAATATCAACTAATGTTATTTACTCTCATTCAGGATTTCCTTGTGGGCATCAATAATGGAAATAGTTGGACAATTTTTGCTGCTTTAACTACTGTCCTTAGCTAAGTGATATCAGGATGAGTCATACTACATTAAGTGAATTTCATAAATGAGGAACTCCAGACCACAGCCTACAGATCCAAAAGCTTAGTTAGGCATGGGACAAATGAAACTACCCCATAAAGCACATTTCAGCTCCAAGATAATGAAAGCTGGGAGGCTGGGAGAATCCATTCACAGCTGATTGTTTGGTCATTTGAGTAAGCACTTCTTACTCATACTTCACAATATGACAAATGATATGATACTAATCTGTATCATGAAGATAGCTTTACATGACCGCTATGATTTTGTCAGCCTCAAAAGTGATGGTGCTTATTAGATTAAAACATTTCCCCTAAAATTAGAATTACACTGAGTTTTCATGGTTTGCAATATACATTATTTTTCAAGCTATGCGTATTCTTCTTAGAAATAAACTGGTAGCAGACTTTTTTCTCTATAGGAAGGAAGTGGTTCTCTAATACGTTTTCATTGTAATTTTGTTATTCAGAACTAATTAATGCAAAATTGAGTTCATTTGACTAGTAAAATATTATCCTATCACCACAATATCTTTGACTTCAGTGGGAACCAGATGTACAGTCTGGGGATATAATTGGCCCCATGTGATTTAAAATATTATTGAATAATTATGAATAATTGGGGACCTAAAGATACATTTAAAAGAATTTAACATAATGGGGATCATACTGTTCAAAGTTTGAATTGTTAAACTTATGTCATGTCTGTCATAATAATAGCACTGTTTTCCAAAAACATATGGTATTTTATGACCAGAATGGTTTTATTCCATTGTGGTGTATATTTTTATTTTGTGGACCTTCAGTTTTCTTCTATCACTCCCTAAAAAGTCCCCTAAACCTAAACATCATGAAAACACCACCATTTTCAGAGCTTTGCTATGAGGGCTATTTTTTGGGGGCGGTGTGTGTGATAAATACTTATACTAAAATACATTTTTCCGATCTTAAGAACAGAAAAGATCTTAAGATCTTCTTCATAGAGCTATTTTTAATGTTGGTACAAATTAATTATGAAAAAAATCATACAGGTAAAAACCATTTCTAGAACATATTATGAGAATTCATGTAGTTAGTGAATGGTTATAATATAGGGTGACCAGTACGAGCACTCTAGGACCTGGTCTACTCTAGGAGTTTAGATCAATTAGGTAGATTTTCTAAGTGAAATGTCCATGCTACAAGCCTGTTGTGTTGACCTTAAGAGCCATGGAAGTTGATGTTTGTACTCCTGCTTTTCACAAGGAGTAACTCTATTCCTGACCTTGCATGGTTGAATTTATGCTAGTGTAGATGCAGCATTGCAAGAAAGTCAACACTACTGGCCTCCAGGAGGCCTCCTGCAGTTTCCCACTCCAATCACTGGCCACAACTTGCATCTCTATTGTCTTCCACTGAGCTCAAAAAAGTCCCAGGAACAGTAAAAGGCCTATTCCATGTGGCCAGCGTGTTGAGCCCATTTGTGAGCAAGCAGCATACCATGGCACATGTGCAGATGGCATCAGGTAATCCCAACAACACTGAGACAACTTTGAGGACTTCTGTTCCCATGGGATCCAGTTCCCAGGGGTGCAGAAGAGCACCTGCCTGGAGTGTTCAGGAGATCTTAGACCTCATTGAGGTGGGGGGGAGGGGGATGAAGCCATCCTCAGTGAGCTCTGAACCAGCAAGAGGAATGCCGAGATATACGGCAGTATCGCAAGATGCCTGGGGGCTAAAGCCTATTCCAGGGGTGCACAGCAGTGCCGAGTCAAGTTCAAGGAGCTCCACCAGTCCTACCAACAAGGTGAAGGGAGAAAGCAGATGGTGCGGAGCAGCACCTCACATGTGCCACTTCTACAACCAGCTGGCCACTTTGGGGGGTGGCCTGGCCAGTGTGGTTGTCGCGTCTAGACAAGACATACCTGGCATCAGCCTGGAGGACATTGTGGTGGTGGAGAGGCATGAGAGGAAAGAGGAAGAAGACTTATATCTTGCATGGCAACCTGCATGAAGGAGGGGGTGAACCTATTAGCACTTCCCCCAGCAAACTGCGTGTGCTGGACACACAACCCTCCCCCCTCTCCTACCCTGCAGGCAGGAAAGGAACCAGTGTCCCCAGACCGCATGTGATGGACCCAGTATATGCTGGACACAGAGGCAAGTCAACCCTCTTTTCCCCTCCTTCCCACCTGCAGGCTTCTGCACTGGCTGGGGAAGTACCACTGTCCCGGGAAGCCACATGTGCTGGACACAGCAGGGAAGCCAGCCTCCGCCACCACCCCCCTCCTGCATGCAGTTTCCCATGACTGAATACCTCTGGAGCAAATGTGTGCTGATGCTCTTGAGAAATCTGGGCACCTGATGTAAAGTGCCCACTTTAAAGCAAACTTTTGGCCTTGCATGGAACACATCTCCATTGTCTTTACAGACACCTTCAGTGCACAATAACTGATTAGGGGTAGGTTTAGCACAATGTATCTGCTGTAAAGTCTGCCCATGTAACTTTTCTTTGCAGCTGTGTCCTCCATCTCTTCTAGCATCTGTCTGCCTGGCTCACATCCACAGGTGCAAACGCACAAGGGAGGAGATGTTCACAGAGCAAATGGCCCGCACGCACTTCATCGTGGTAGAGATCCAGGCAGAGCGGCAGGGCAGGATCACAGAGCGGCAGAAGAGGAGAGCAGCCAGGGAGCAGCTTACAAGACATCATGAGACCATGTTTGCCTCCCTGACTGCTGTTATGGAACACGTGGATCCTGCCTTCAAAGGTCACGACCCCGAACCCCACCCACACTGATAGTGCCCCTGGTCCCTCCTCCACCAGCCCCTTGGTTTCCACCACCAGGGTCCCCACGAGCCACTGGAGCCCCAGGACATGGAGGGGGGAATTCAAAGAGAGCCAGACCCTCCAGGTCCTTGGGAGGCAGAAGGCAGTCCCACTCCCATTCCTGAGCCCCCTTCCTCATCCAGTTCCCAGTTCTTCCATTTCCCTGTAGTTTTCCCATAATAAGCACTCATGTTCATTGAACAACGGTCTCTTTATTGCTTGAACTACAGGGGTGGGGTGGGGGATTAAAGGGAAACACAGGGAATGCAGAGGCAACTTGTGGTGAGCCATGTGGCAGAGTCTCAAAAGAGGCCTTGCATGAAACTGTCCTGCAAAGTGTCTCTGATTCGCACTGCCCCTTGCTGTGCTCTCCTGATCACACTGGTGTCCAGCTGCTCAAATTCTCTGACTAGGCACTCTGCTTCAGTCCCCGACCCTGCCAGATATGTTTCCCCCTTGCTCCCACACAGGTTATGGAGTACATAAAACGCTGCCACCACAAAGGGAATGATGCATTCTCTGAAGTCCAGCCAAGTCAGGAGACTCCTGAACATCCCCTTTAAACATCCAAAGGCACATTACAGCACTATTCGGCATCTGCTCAGCATGTTATCAAACTCCTCCTTGCTGGGGTCCAGGCTGCCCGTGTAGGGCTTCATGAGCCATGGGAGCAAGTCCAGGATCATTATTGGCATGTCCACCTCTCTAACTCTGATTGTCTGGTCAGGGAAAATAGTTCCATCGTGTATCTTTCAGAAGAGGCAGGAGTTCCAAAAGATGTGGGCATCATGCACCTTTCCCAACCATCACAACCTGATGTTGGTGAAACAGCCCTTGTAATTTATGAGTGCCTGTAGCACCATGGAGCTGGACCCTTGTGGTTGATATTCTCCATGGCAAGGTGTTTGGGGGCCAAGATGGGGATGTGTGAGTCATCTATGGTGCCACTGAAGTTAGGGAAGCACTATGGTGTCCACATTTCTCAAAGTCACAATCCATAGCAGAATGTTATTGATGGCCATGGCTACTGCTATGACAGCAGCCCCCACTATAGATTTCCCTACCCCAAACTGGTTCCGACTCAGCGGTAGCTGTCTGGCGTGGCAAGCTTCCATAGGGCAATTGCCATGTGCTTCTCCACGTGAGAGCGGGTCTCATTCGGGTATCCTGACACCTCAGTGCAGGGGCGAGCCACTCACAGTTTTAGGAACGTGGACTTATGCATGTGGAAGTTCTGCAGCCAATGCTGATTGTCCCATCTCTGCATCACAATGTGGTCTCATCAGTCTGAGTTTGTTTCACGGCACTAGAACTGGCCTTCCACTGTGTCCAGAGGATTGACTGGCAGGTGCACTAGCATCAGCACCAGGCCTTGTCTGAGCAGTGCCTCCATGCCACACCGAGCTTCTTCCTCCTCCTTTTCCTGGTGGAGCAACATGTCTACGCTCTCGAAGCACATTGACACGAGGTGCACCACAACACACATGTAGATGATGATGCTTTCCTGCACACCGGGCTCCATTCTCGCACTGCTATAGCATCCGCATGGGCAAGTAGGACACCAAAAGGCACAAGTGGACTGCCTCCTACCAATGTCATAGAAGGAGGGAGGGAGTAGATGAGTGCATTCTGAGACACTGGCAACATCAGCCCCTGACCACTCGCAGTAGAGTTTTGGACCCAATGGACATTGTGAACATAGCTCAGAATGCAAGGTTGCCCATGGGGCCTTGCTATCTGCGTCAACGGAAAGCTCCCCACTTTGGACTACATTCAATTCTTCCCCACAGTGAGGACATGGACCTTTGACTTCCCAAAATCGTGTGGTAGGAAATCAACTGTATTAGATTCAACCTTACCTCATAGTGTAGACATGCCCTAATAGAGACTCTCATACTGACTCAAGAGTATTTCCACTAAAGTTAATGGCATTGCACTGATGTTAAAATGTTGTAATTGAAAACTTATGATATTTTTGTTGTGTTGTTGCCTCCCTACAGATTTCAGACTTTAATTCAAGAAGAGTTGTTCCACCTGATGCAACATGAAGATTTTCAAGCATCAGTTCAATTATAGTTTTTTGAATAGAAGATTTTTTTTACCTCTTTCAGTCAGCAGACTGTGCTGCTAATATTGTATAAAACTCCCCTTCTGATGAAACTGCCAGTTCCTGGCCTTGGGGCTAGCAGCTCACTCAGAAATAGGTACTCTTTTTAGTTACAGTGGTTCCTTAATTTGATTAATGATACTTTAGAAGTCTACTGAGGTCATGCTAACTGAAAATTAATTTTCTTGAAGAAATTATGTTAAGTAATTTATGTTAGGCACCAGTTTTTCTGATGATTCCTTAATGAACCACATTTCATACTGAAAACACCAAGCAGCAGATGTAGCAGACACCGTTTCTGCTGCATAATAGAGCTGACTTCAGTGACAGGTATTCCTTTTCAGCCCACTAGAGGGCTGCAGTTTAGGGTTAAACACTGATAGACAAATATAAAAAAGCAGGTTTAAATTTGTCATTAATACATATAGGACTTGGAGATAAAGAAGATTACATTCCCACTGTATCTAATTCTTGATTTCTTATTCTTCATACGTATTCATAGGACATGAGGTATGCTTTATAAAAAGACAAGATATAATGATAATATATTTATCAAATTTAAATGGTTCAATTATTTTTCATCCCACTATCTTTAGGAGAGAAAAAACTCCTTGAAAGAATATAACACTTAGGAATTACTACAATGCATGTGCATTACTAATAATTCTACCCTATTAGATGACACTGTCTTTTCATAATGAAAATCAAATGCAGCAGAAACTATATAATGGCAGTTCTGCTGTAGATTAAATTGAGTCTACCACAAGAGAAATGATCACTGATCCCAAGATGTTATGGAATAGTAAACTTACGAAACTGTGCTGCTTTTCAAGTTTATGTGCCTATGATTATTTAATTTTCTTTTGTGCATGCTCAAGTATAGCTGTTATGTGACTACACATGAGAGAACCTGAAATTAATTTGTCTGTATAAGATCAGTGACTGTACAAATTCTTATGAAAACTAACATGCCATGACAATAGTAATTTTGATAAAATTACAGCAAGAACTGCAATTCTCTGCCATCTGGCTGTCTCATCATAACTACTTTGATGCGCTTTTTATTACTTATTTACTTACTTCAGCTACTTTATCAGTTGCTGTAGAGTTTAGAAATGCTAACTGGAGAACATACAATATTAAAGAAAGTCTTTCCAAAGCTTAACACTTAAATTATTTGTATAAATGAAGAAATTCAGAAAAATAATACAGTCTGGAGAAGACACCTTCCTTATTTAAAAATTTAAAATAAATATCAATATTACATGGTATTATATTGACTTTCCTGTATGGTTGGTACTTTTAGCTTCTTATATAAAATCTTTTAAATAAAAATCTTGGAGCATAAATACATATTTTCCTAACACATATACACACAGTAGCATATTAGAACACATTTTTATAGAAAAGATAACCATTTCTTTAAGGTCAGGGTATCAGTACCGTGCATTTCTAATTCAATCATATTTATTCTAAGGGAAATCATTTCACTTATGACTTCTTATGAATACTAACTACCCAGTATCATTTATCTTCTTTATAATGGGTGGAGAATGGGGAAGAAGGTCAAATACTGTCTTTATCCTCCTCCTGAAAACTCATTTGTCTGGTAAAGGTAGTGATCTGAAAACTTAAAACTTCATTCTTCTCGTTTCATACCACAATGTAGAAACATTTTACCAAGAATCACTTCTGTTTATTCGGAGGTGCCAGTACTTTCATGCCCTCTTTTGTATTGTTTGCTACTTATTATTAGCTCACAACTCACCATGCAGCACATTAAGTATAATCTTTGAAAAAGTATTTATTGCTTTCAAGTTTCATAAAAACTCCAGCCTTGAGAAGACTGCAAGGCTAAGAAGGCTAGTAATGACAGAAAACTGAGTGCATTATCTCTTGTTCAAATCTACCCGTTTGGTACTGATGAAAGCTGTTACCATCATATGCCTGACAGATAAATTGTTATTGTTTTCTCTTTTTAACCACTTCAGAGTCACTTGGTTACTACTGCAATGGGAGTCATTTAAATACACCCATTGGACTGGATTCAGTAAACAGAGACATTCATTATATCATCTGAAATGAACTGCTGATATCTGTACAATTTCTGGTAAATAAACATCCAAATCACAAAATTCCCCATCAAACTGGTACTAATCAACAACCTTGTTGGCAGTCACAGCAGAAAGACTATTATATAATTATGAAGAGTGAAATGCTGACCCCATTGCAGTCAACAGATCTACAACTAATTTAGAAGAGCTGAAGCTCTGCCCCCATATCTCCAGGTCAGAGCTGAGGCATATTACTGAGGAAATCTTAACTGCTGCTGCCCCTATTGTACTAGATCTGTGAAGATTTAAGTCTCAACGGCTGTCAAATCTAGCACCTTTCATGAGCTCTAAATTCTGAAAGAGAATTAAATTTAAAACCCCCAGACTCTTCTGCCATCAAAAACTCCTAGTAGATGGCATAAAAATAGCATAACTGTAATTCACTTGGAGCTAATTTCAGTCATTGCTTATACATGCTGAGTTGAAAATTAGTGTCAAACAACAAAATGGCATGATTTCTTAAAAGCATTTGGATTCAAGTTTCAGGCACCCTAAATTCACCTGTATTCAAGTTTCCAGGATTCAAATCCCAGCAGTTAAGAAAATTAAATTTATATACTAATTAGGAAATTAGGCATGTTTGTTCAATTCCCATTACCAAAACCAGTGAAAAGTACAGATGGGAACCTTAGTAAAACCAATTATATGATTGTGGATATTCTCTGAAAAAGTGGAATGTTTTGCAACACAAGGAGAGTGTGCATTTTTGATAGATACATGTTGTTTCAGCTCCTTTATCATCAGTATCCTTCAGTTATTATTAAAGCAGAACTCCCATTGGCCACACAGATCTGCCTTAATAAGGACTGCATGTCTGGGACCAACAGAAATGGAAAGTGTAGTTCAAGATTGTTTTCCATTTTTAACTTATTGATATGAAGATGTAAAGATTAAAAGATCACTGAGCACAGGTAAAACAAAGTGTGTTAGTCAATATTTGGATTGAGTGTTGGAGAAGAAGCACAAGGTTACTGTAAATATATAACATATGATGAGAAAAAACATCAGTCTTGCCACCTTGTAACAACATCCATGTTAATTTTAAGCATACCTTTTAAATTATGTTTTAACCTGCTATTAAACATCACTTCTAATTTAACCCCCGTATTGTAAATTTTACAGTATTTAAGGCACAATTATCTTGAATCAATGCTATAAAAATAAACTGCAATTTGTATCTCATAAATAATTTGACATAACTAACTGTATTCTCTTTTTTTATATCAAATCAAGAAAAATGTTTTATTTCAGAAAGTAAGCCTACTAATTTTGTGACCATGATGGATATGTTTGGGATCGTTTACCATAACAGATTTCTTTTTGGAAACCTTTAGGAAACATTTCTAATACTAACGAGTCCAGCCATGCTGAGTATGAGTCTGGAATATTTATGTGCATGGGCAGGAATCTACCTAATTAAAAACTGTATTGCACATACTGTACTATTAAAAATAAAAAAGATGCTCTTTTATTCACCATTTATACAGACTGCTGAACTTGGCTTGGCATAAGTTAGTATAGAACAGATGTACAGAAGAATTTTAAATCTTGGTGGTAGTGAAAGCTAAAGTGACTGATAACCATTTCATTTGTAATATTCTAAAAGTCTGACATCTTTTAAATTTTCCTTTGCCCTAGTTATCTTCATTCCAAATATAAAACTGTGCAAAAGCATCCTCAAGTCCAAAATGTATAAAGTTTATAAAGATTTCGCTATTAATTTTGTTTCATTTCAAGTAAACTATGGAAGGATAAGGTTTAAGATAGGAATTTAATAGAATTCTGATTCTGAATATTACAAATGATTTATAAAGTGATTTTCTGTTATGAAATCAACTATTAAAAGGTAAAAATATCCAAATAATTATTCTGGGAAGAGACTTAGACTTAGTATGACTGAATTGCACCTTTAAATGGGGTGTTGTGGGGAGAGATTTGTTTGGCTGGTCAAATAATGGAACAATGCTTTGTAGCTGTGCGGGGGGAAGGGGTGTCAAAATAACTATGTGAGTGTCTCCAAGCAAGCCTGTTATTTCAAAATAATTTGGAAATACAAGGACTCTTATTCAGAAATCTGTAATCCTCATTTCCCAAGGAATAATGGCCATTTCAAAATATTGGTTTTGAAAGAGGGCATGTGTAGATAGCACAGTTGTGGTTATTTTGAAATAAGTGCCCTCCAGGGATTCCCACAGCTGTCCTGGTGGCCATTCTGTCCACACTCATCAGCACTCTATAGTTCCCCTTCCCTGCAGCCCTTAAAGGTACAGCCACAGGGGAAACAGTTTGTGGCATGACGTGAGCCCTGCTAGCACCATGCCACACAGCAGTGGCCAGCTCTGCCTTCCCTGCTGCCGTGGCAGACCCCAGAACGCCACCTGAGCCCCCCACAGCTACCAGCACAGCTGCAGGCAGCTCCCAAGCCCCTTCCTGGGGGTGAAAGAGGAGGGCCCCATCCTGGTCTGCTGTGAAGATCCTGGATCTTATTGAGGTCTGGGGAGAGGAGGCCAACCTCTAGGATCTCCACACCAGATGCAGACATTTACAGACAGATGGCCGACTGCCTGGCCCAGAAGAACCACATGCTCACACAAGAACAGGTGTGCATGAAAGTAAAGGAGCTGAGACAGGCCTACACAAAGGCCAGGGAGTGGCACTCTTGCTCAGGGCAGCATACCACTCCTGTCCCTATTTCGAGCAGCTCCACCGCATCCTGGGAGGGGGATCGTGTTACCCCAAACTTCATTGGAGACCATCCCAGGGTTATACTCAGATGGATTTATTAAATGAGGAATTAACAACCCACTCCCGGGTTAAACTTAAGGGGACTGAGCTATCTCTCTCACCCATACAAACACCAATACACGCATTCATTCATCCGTTCACATACATTCGGTCATGCCCTCAGGCCCTCACACACTTACACAGCAAAAAATTGCAGAGCAAGCCAAGGCACATTGACTCTGGAGGTTTGCCTCTAGCTATGGCGAGTTGGTCAGAAAGAAGGCTTCTGCCATGTGCTCTCTCCTTTCATTGGAACTGGGCGGCTCCTGTCACTACCCCAGGGGCCCTTCCTCCACGATCCTCACCGAGGAGCATGCCCAGACCTCCCTCAGTCCAGGTCCTTTGTTTGCTTAGAGCAGCTTTGTGTCTTTAATTAGTCACCACCTGGCTCCTGACTCCAAGTGTTCAGCCTTGCTGTTTCCCTCATACCAAACACACTCCATTCACACACACATTCTTATCACGGGGTGGCATGCAGCTTAGAGCCAGTTACAACCAAAGTGGCTGAGAGTTACAAAGTTGCAAAGCTCAACAACCTTACAACAAGGTGCAGAATTTAAAAGGGAAGTAGATGAAAGTTGCAAAGAGACAAGCACAAAGCTTCAAAGTTCAATAGTTATGAAGACACCTTCCAGAACACAGCATCTGACTGAGAACAATTTCCAGCTTAATCATCAGTAATAAAGCGACTTAGAAGACAACTGCCCCCCTTAAAGTGTTCACAGCAATGCAGTCACCAGCAGGTTTTGTCATTCTCTAAGTCATGTGTTGGCAAGACCTTATAGTTCAATGCATTTCCAGAAAATTTGTGTGTAAATCAAGTAATAGCTCGGGCAGAGGCTTTATGGAACAGATCAGTCCCTCCAAACCTTGTTGTGGACTCTGAGCTGGAGACACCTGTCATCAGCCTCCCAGAGGGCAGGGCTGTGGACAAGAAGGAAGAAGAGGTGGTAGAGGAGGAGAAGGCCAGCACCGACAACATGCCAGGCAGCCAGGAGGATACCCTGTCCCTGGAGCAGGTACCCTCCTCCCAGGATGTCACTCAGGGATCAGATGAAGCCAGGGAAGGACCATTAGATGAGTTCCATAACTTTCCCTAAACACACACGGGGGGGAGGCAGTGGGCAGTGAGAGGCTGCACGCTCCTTGCTTGGTCTTCTTGGCCTGGGGATCACACACAGCAACCTGTGCATGTGGGTGCACATGGAGCTCCAGTCCAGAGCACCCAGCAGCAATGAGGTTGCAACCAAGGAACCCTGCGCTCCTGCTCACAGGATTTCTGGAGAGGCCTGCCTTACTCCCAACTCTGTGGGGGGACACCTTCCCATGACAAGCCACCACTAAAGAGGATGGGGTCATGGACACACAGTGCCGCACATGGCACAGGCTCATGCCCGCACTCCCAGGGCAGCATCCACTTCCAGGCAAGTGTGGTGAGGTGAAGGACACAAAGCCCCTGCCAGGGGAGCCTCCTGGGAGGCAGAAAGAGGAGGGGACCCCAGTAGCACCCGCCCTGGAAGTGGTATCTGCCGCTCACACACACCTCACCCCAATACCCTCCCCCGCCTGCCCTCCTCCAGAGGACAGGGATAGAAATACTCTCCCTGTGGGACATCCCTGCTGCCAGACCTGGCATGTGCGTGGCACAGAGGGAAGCTGAGCCATCCTGCTGCCGCCCTCCTGCCCGCAGGTTCCTGATCTGGCCAGCACCTTCCCATGCCTGCTTGTCCCTGAGACATGGGGGTAGCGAAGCTCCACGGGACATCTGTGCTCCTGCAGGAAAGGGCCTGCTATCTAGGCCACAGATGGCCTCGCTCAGAGCACATCGCTTTTGTCTGACCCGAGACCTTTCAGTGTCGGCTCAGAGATAAGGACTGGGCTTCAGGTACCCTGTCTCCTGGGACAATGGTTCTCAACCTTTTTTATGCTGCGGACCAGCAAACCCATTCACAGATGAATGTCCAGATAAAATGTTACCGGTCCACCTAGCCCCAACTCAGCCCCTTGCTCCGCAGTGCATAACACCCTTTGACCCCCCATTCCTTTGCCCCATGCCCTTAGACCCTGTAAGCTCTGACTCCTACAGCCCATGCCAACACCCTCTTGCCCAATGACCGCACCATGCCCTCACCCATTACTCCTTTGCCCCCAACCACACGCCACCCCTGCACTCCCCAGAGCAGGGCTGCCCACTCTAGAGAGCGTGGCTTTACTGCCATGTGGGCAGGGGAGCAGCACTCCTCCTGCACCCTCTTCCCTCTCCAAGCATGTCTTTTGCCCCTGTAGGTGGGGAGGGAGCACAAAGCCCCAGCTGGCACCATTACAGGGGGAGGTGGGAGAGAGACTCCTTCTGCTCTGCCTCCTCCTGCCACCACCCACAAAAGCAGCACTGCGGGCAGGGGGAGTGGCCATTAGCGGGGCACACGTCTCCCTCCTTCTTTGCACCCCATCCCTTCCCAAGCACGGAGTGGGGAGGAGGAAGGGAGGCACTTCTTGCTCCGCCTCCTCCTGCCCCCACCTGAGCCACTATGGCTGCTGGAGCTGAGCTGCCAGGAACCGCTGGCTTGAGCTCCGACAGCTGCCATGGCCTGGCAGCCAGCGGTTCGTGGCCTGGCAGCAAACCGGGATTGGTGCCTGCCTCGGGTGGTCCCACCACCTCATGTGCACAGCCCCGGTGGCCATGATTGGTGGTTGGGAACCGCTGTTCTGGGATGACTGCCCTTCTCGCTTTTCTTCAAAGCTGGACTAGATGCGAGTGGGGTACGAGCCACACCTCCTGCACCAGCCTCCTGACCCAAGAGATCCTCAGATGTCGGTGACCCTGGGAAGGCCTCAAGTGGGAGCCCACTGCCTGCCTACATGCCCTGCAGCACTCTCTGGAGCGGCAGGACTGGACGTTGGACATCAACCTGGAGCTGTCGCAGCAAGCCCGGAGCATATGTGCGGCATACACCGCCCCATCAGCTGCCTTGTGGCTGCCATTGAGTGGTCCAGCAGCCTCTCCCTTGCTCTTGCTGTTGCTCCTGCTCCAACCCCCGCACCTGTTCCTGCCCCTGCTCCCACCCCTCCGGCTTGTTCCCTTACCTCCCCACACCCTCATGGCCACCGGGGGCTGTGCACATGAGGCGGTGGGACCACCTGAGGCAGACACCAGTCCCATCCCCATCCCTGAACCCCTCCTCTCCCTTCCACTTCCCTCCTTCCCCCTCCCAGGTTCTTTCCCCAGTTCCTGCCCTGTTATATTTACCCAAAATTTTTAAAAAATCAATTTCTTGGTTCAAAACAATGTCTGGTGTATTGTATCTACAGGGGAGGGGAGGAGAAGGAGGAAGGGAGGGCAAGGAAAGGAGGGGTGGGGACGGAAAGGCACAGAGGGGCACTGCAGAGGCCTCTTGTGGGGAGGCCCGGGGACAGTATCACAGATGGCCCTGGCTGAAACTGTCCCTCAGGGCCTCCCCGGATGTGCACAGTCCCCTGATGGGCCTGCTGGATGGCAGTGGTGCATGACTGCTGAAAGGCCCTGGTGAGCTGCTCGGCCTCTGCCCCAACCCTGGCAGGAATGTCTCTCCCTTGTTCTCACATATATTGTGCAGGACACATCAAACTGCCACCATTTGGGGGATATTACGCTCACCGAGGTCCAGCCAGCTGAGGAGACAGAGGAACCTCCCTTTGAGGTGGCCGAGGTTCCCTGCACAACTATGCGGAACCTGCTGAGCCTGCTGTTGAAATGTTCCTTGCTGTGGTCTCAGGTATCCAGTGTAGGGCTTCATAAGTTAGTAGAGCAGATGGTAGGCTGCATCTCACACAAGGCGCATTGCCATGTCCACTTCCCTGAACCTCATGGTGCGGTCAGGGAAAAAACTGCAGGCATGCATCTTCTCAAAGATGCTGGTGTTTCTGAAGAAACGGGTGTTGTATGCATTCCCCAACCACCTGACTCTGATGTCCATGAAGTGGCCTTGGTGGTCAATGACTGCCTGCAGGACCATGGAGAAGTACCTCTTCCGGTTGATATAATCGGATGCCGGTGGTCTGGGGTCAGGATGGAATGTGGGTGCCATCAATGGCCCCCTTGCAGTTGGGGAAGCCCATAGCGGCAAATTCGGCAATGATGGGGTCCACGTTGCCCAGGGTAATGACTCTTCGCAGCAGGATGGTGTTGATGGCCCTCACCACCAGTATAAGCAGATAGACAAACAGAAAATCACAGGGTTGCCAGAACCCTCGGGAATTTCCCAAGCCTAAGCCCTTTCCCCCACACCAGGACTAACCCCAACGTGCCGCATCCCCGGCAGAGCTTTGTGAAGTCGAGAATGGACAACCTCCTGTTGACGGATAATCCTCCACCCGTTGTACCCGAGGGAATCCCATTCCAGCAGTTCACCACCTTCCTGGGACAATAGCCAGAGGGTCATACCTGCATAAGCATGGCCCCGATGGTCAATCTCCCTACACTGAACCTGTTGCCCACAGAGTTGTAGCTCTCCAGCATGGTGAGCTTCCAAAGCAACCAGTTTCTGGAGGGGGATGGCAGGTCTCATCTGGGTGTCCCGTTGCCAGAGGGCAGGAGCAAGCCACTTGCACAGCTTCATGAAAGTGTCCTTCTGCAGGCGTAAGTACTGGAGCCACTGCTGGTCATCCCACTGCTCCATGACAATCCAGTCTCAGCAGTCAGAACTGGTGTCCAGTCTCCAGAAGCGGCGGTGCACGGTGTGCAGGAGAGGGTGAGAGGGGTTGTGCTTCATGAGCAGCATGTGGAGAGAGGTGAGGTGGTGTTCCACAATGAGCTGCGGCTCCTGTTCCTGCAGTGCCACGTGGGCAGCCTGCAGTAACTGCACCAGGAGATGCAGCATGAGGTCGAAGAGCCAGCGAGTGCTTTGCAGCAGGTCCAGCTTCATGGCTGGAGTACTGTGGTGTCCGCAAAGGCAACAAGAGCACACAGTGAGATGAGTTTGATGTCCCTCAAGGACCTAGGCAAAGGTGAAGAGCCTGAGACATGACTGTAGAGGGTAGCCCATTTGAGCATGGGCCTCAGATAGCCTCAGGCAGCAGCTACAGGAAGTGACTGCTGTCCTGGTGCCCTGCGCAAAGTGCTTCTGGGGGTTTAAATGTGATTCAGCCTCCAGTAAGTATGGACACACTACTTCGCTAGAAATCTGCGCTATTTTGATGGGCACTTGGAGTGTGGACGCGCTATTTCGAAATAGCTATTCCGGGAGTTATTATTCCGAAATAACTTATTCAAAATAAATGCATAGTGTAGATGTACCCAAAGTGTGCTGAATTTCCTGAGACAAGGTAGATGAGGTAATATATTTTATTGGACCAACTTCTGTTGGCGAGAGAGACAAGCTTTAGAGCTTGCCCAGAACTGCTCTTCACTTTGGGAAGCTTACTCAGAGCATCTCAGCTAAATACAAGATGGAATAGATTGTTCAGCATGCTTAGTGTCAGAGTTAGATATCAGCGTATTCATGAGAAAAAATAATATATTGCCAACACTCCACTATAAAACAAAAACATAATATTAAACTACTGGTGGAATATTATAGGGGACAACTATGCCACTGAGCACCAGGTAATTTGGAATATATTACGGCTAGAAAGAAAAATGGGAACAGAACATTCTGACCATAGAAAAAAAATCAGCAAAACATATGGAAAGGCTGTGACCACAAGTCATACTGGCCCCAGACAGTTCCTTAAAACATGAAGGGTGTATTTTCTTTTTAACTCGTATACTCATCTGGAATCTTGAGGTCCGAGTAAACTTTATTAACCTCTCTCAGGTTAGGAAAGAGGATTCATTGAATGACTACCTCTTCCCACTGAAATCCCAGAGAAGAAATCATTCTTCTTGACACATCTACATCCGGAATTTCATTCAAAGAGTTTCCACTTGAGAAAAATCTGACAAAACGAAGCACCTTTTCTGAATAAGAAGGCAAATTTAATAAAATATAGTCAAACTGGCAAAAGCAAAATCTAAATTCTCCAATTTTACTTCAATTTGAAATACAGTTATTGTGGGACTCAGCTTTAAACAGAAATATTTGTCAGGTAAGTAATGTATATGAATCATTTCTCTGGCAATTCTGAACTGCTTGTCTTTCATAGGATTTCTTATGGCTATTTACATTTTCACTCAGTGAAAATCAATTACCTTCCTGCAATAAGCCTCATTTGCTACCTTTGAGTATAATAGAAACACCATTAGGATGATGACATTACCCAAAAGAAGGGCACCACGCAGTTGGTAGACATAAATTAAGAACCCTTTCACATATGCATTAGAAATACTGCTGTGACTGAAATATGCATAAAATCTGTATCTATTAGAGCTATTAGTGTGTGGTGGTGATGATTTTGAAGGAGGAGGGGGAGATTGTGATCTACTACTTTGACAAAATTATGTATTTCCTTTTTTTCTCAGTATGTGCCACTGATGCAATAAGCAGAGGCCCCCAGCTGAGCTGCATTTGGAAATGCCACTGAGCATGGTATGCGCGCTTCACTTCCCTTTGCTGAAGCAAGACACTGTCAGGAATAGAGTGCATGTGTGCTGCCAAGCCTGCTCCTCCTTCATCACCCTGACCTCCACTGTTCTGCGGATGTATGCTTGGGTGAAGATATCACTCATGCGGAAAACAGCTCCTGCAGATCAATTCATAGGATTTAGGGACATTTAACTTCCATCAAGCCCACATCATCTTATTGATATTTGTAGTCTAACTTATTACTGAACATTAATGGGACTAACATAAAGGGCCGTGTATTTACCAGAGGGGGGAAAAAACTAATTTAGAGATTTTCCCCTATGAGTCTGCTAAGCAGAGGAAACTGCTCCTAAATGCAGTTATTTTTACCTGGGCTCTTATGAGCTTAAGTAAAACAAAATTATAACACAGTGTGACAAAACAGGTTATGCTAAAAATGTATTAAAAGTGTAAAATGTGTGATTTTTTTCCTCCCTCCCTCCAGATTCTTTTGATATCTCTACAAGCCTATTATGATTAAAGAAAATATTAAGACACGATCTCTTTCATAAAAGGATTACTGATCATAATCCTCATAAAGGAGTAAATGGAGAAGTTCTAGTAACATTCTAATAACTAATAGACTGCAGGCAAACATAGTTCAAAATATATTTTAACAACAGAGGGAACTGAATATAATATCCCATTTTAGACAGATTATAGGCATTGCATTGGGAAGGTTTAAGAATCCAGTCTTCCAAATCCTTATATAATCCGTTCTCACATGTGAGTTGTCTCTCAGAAGTCAACACAATTTATATAACTAAGTGTTTTCTGAATTAGGCCTTAATATACCATTATAGCCAACAATGATTTCCTAATTCTCTGTAGTACCTGTTTGAAATATAATTGTTCATATGTGTTAAATGCCTTAACTAAACAATTTGAAGATTGGAAGTGAGAAAACATGCATATTTAATTGTTGCTCTTCACGGACCTTAGAGGCATTCTAAAGAGGATTTACTCTTATAATTTCTGCATAATTAAGTCGTATTTCCTTTGCGCCATTGTATATAGTAACAAAAACTGTCTGAAACACTTTACTAGCTTCCGTAATTATCATTCATTAAAACTGCTCAATTGTAATGGGAAAATACAATTAATCAGTTATAATTTATTTTAATTCAGTTCTCCAAAATTCACTCTCTTTTAACCAGATACTTAGAACTATGTATGTATTTGGTAATAAAAGTGTTAAAACTTCAATATTTTAATGTGTTCAATGTTGCTTAAATGAAAGGCACAATAGAAATGTTAGTATCCAGGGCCCTGTTAGACATCTGAAGTCCCACAGTGAAAATCCACATTAACAACATAGAGTTTGTTCGTTATAGTTTTTCTCTTAATTATCACAGTGTAAATTAGATAAATGGAGACACATGGGTGTAAGTGAGAGGAGAATCAGGTCCAGGAACTGCTTTAATGAGGCAAGAAATTTTGTATATGCTGTCAAGTAAACTAATATAGTCTCCAATTTTAAGTACGTGAGTTTAAGTGTTTTTCTGAATTGGGCCATAGTGCTCAAAGTCTTGCAAGATCAAATCCACCTTTAGAAAAACTTCAGTAACAATCACCAAATCATAATTGGTTATTAAGTATTTCAGAATCAAGAGAAACCTATACGTAAGCAAACTTACTCACAATATTATTATGTTATTAAGCTTCTGTTAAACTCTGAACTACATTTGCAAGCAACTCTATCAAAGAGTGAATAGGGCAACTGTATAAAAATAGCAGATCTTCAGAAGTCACATTTTTTCAGTTTTAATCGTTTATTAGTTAGTGCTATTCTGAACTAAACCAAATGAAGTATACGGAAATTACTCTGAAATGTAGTTTTGATACTGATACTGAGTCTGGGGGATGCTAAATTAAAAATAATGATTTCAAACCAGATTTGAGAACAATGAAAAAAATAACGAATAAAAGAATGCAGAGCTCTTGAGAACAATGTAATGAGTTAGCAGATTTTTATACTACATTTTCCCTTAGAAGACAGTATCAGATACATCACAACTATTAAGTGCAAACAAATCTTACAATGTGTACTACACACTTTGTAAATAAATCCAATGACAGACACAGGGAAGTTCAAGTCTCTGTCTAGGCATTCATACTACTATTATGTACAGTAAGAAACATGCAGAAGGAATGTGGCTTCAGATTAATCATTGAGACACTATACATTTCATAAGGCTAAAGGTCATAACAGCTGAGCAAATAATTTCCATCAACATTTTAAGTAAGATCATATGATATGCAACATTTTCATTTGAACTAAGAGCCCAGAATATATGGAGGGTATTGTAGTGTTTCTCTTCCAATAAAATGATCTGATTGAGCAAATAGAGTGCTACAGTACAAAATATTGTAATTTCTGCCATACAAAAACTAAAAATTAAAATAGTGAAACCCAGATTATCTTATTTTTAATATCTCAAATAGAGAAAGTATTTGATGTGTATGCACACCCAAGTTCTATATATATGCTAATGATTATAAAAAAATAAATTCTATTCAAGATTATTCACTAGCCTACCAAAGCAAAGAAATTATGTGCTTATGTGCCATGCCCCCTGTAAAATCACTGTTCAAATGTGGACTTTAGAAGTCAGATCTCATTCATATGAAATTACAGTCTTGACTCTAGTCCATCCAAAAACTTATTTTATTTTTTCTTTGCTCACTCATGTTTGCACTTTCCTGTAAATTGAACATCATTATCCTACAAATACTAAATTATGCTATTTCTCTATTGGAGATGAATAGTATAAATCTGAAAATGTCAATGATTCTGGAAGATTTATTTTATCACTAGAGTTAAGTAAATGTGAACTGAAATCTTTTCAGAACTAAATTTATGTATGTACTGAATATAGATTGCATATATGTGAATCATAAAATGTGTACCAAGTATACCAGATTTTTGTATTCAAATTGAAAAACTACTGAATATACTTCTCTCCTATGTAACTGGCTTTCTTGCTTAGTTACTCAGTTCCCTTGTTCTGATCTTTGGATCTAATCTTGACAGATGTTAAGCATATCAAAGAGAGTGCATGAAAAATTGCTTATTCCAACTATTATTATGCTCTTTTGGTATCTAATCAACACAGACACATAATGAAATAGGAAATGGATTAAGCTACATATTCATAATGCTATCTCAGTTGTCTTAATAAGAACAAGGCTAAAAACTGTGTTCCTCCAAAGTGTTGGTACAACTTAAATATCTCTCAAAGCATGTACACACACACACACACATTGGGTAGGGGGCAAGACTGGGAAGCAGTTCAGCCTGGATCCAAATATGGCCTTGATAATCAAGTCTGGCAAGGTGTGATTGGCACAAGATCAGGGAGGGGGAGGTGAAAGTGGCCTTAAACCACCTTTGTAATCTCCAAATCCACTGGATAGATGGCAGGCCATGCTGGTCTCAATCATATTAGAACAGCTCTAGGAGCCTTTTTGGTAATCAAGAATCTCTAAGTTATGTTACACTCTCTTCCCCTAGGAATTTCCTCTGTTCCAAGGGCTGGGAAGGAGGAAGATGTAGACGTTGGTCTGGCAGTTATATGCCACGCTAAAGGCATGTCTACACAGCAGGGCTAAACTTGAAAGAAGCTACGCAACTTGAGCTGCTAATGGTATAGCTTAAGTCAAAATAGCTTATTTCGAGTTTTGGTGCTCTTCCCCCAACTTCCCTTACTCCTTGTACAGTGAGGGTTACAGGAGTTGGAGTAAGAAGCCCATTATTTTGAATGTATTTCGAAATACCAGGCTTGCTGTGTAAACGCGCACTACATTATTCTGGAATAACTAACACTATTCCGAAATAACGCTGCTGTGTAGACATAGCCTGAGAGTTCCCAACCATGGTCAGGCCCGCCAATGGTGGGGGGGAGAGAAGGGAGGGGCAAAGGTGACAGTTGCCACAGGGCCTAGTGATTCAAAGAGACCCAGGGCTCCCAGCTGCCACAGGTTGCACCTCCCTAAACTGGGACTCTGGTCTAGCAACATCTGTAGTCCAGCAGGACCGCAGATGTTCCTAGACAAGAGAGCAGCGGGGCAGGAGGGCCAGCAGTTGAAAGCCCCACCACGCACAGCAAGGCTGGTGGAAGCGGATCCACAGCCTTGGCAGCCCAACAGTGGTAATGGGGCCTCAGTAGCGGGGCAGGGGCAGGCCGGCCAGGGCCCTGGCAGCCCAGCAGGGAAAGCCCTTCCACGGCCAGGGTTACCCAGTTGGGGCCAGGGCAGTCCAGCAGCCCCATTGGGGATGCGTGCCGGCCTGGAAGGGGGACTGTTGCTGCCGCGGCAACCCAGCTGGGACCAGGGCAGCTTAGCCAGGGCCATATGCCGGCCAGCAGAGGAGTTGGTGCTGCTGCAGCATGGCTGGGGCTGTGTGCCACCTTGCCGGCAGTGGGGTTGGGGTAGCTGTGTCGCCTAGCCGGCAGCGTGGCTGAAGGAGCCAATGGTGGGGAGGGGTGGCAGGCTGAGGGGGCCAATGGCAGGGGACCTCAGCTGGTCCAGAAAATTCCCTCATCCGGGACCACTCAGGTCCCGAGGGTGCCAGACCAGGGAGATCCAATCTGTACTGTGGCAACAGCTGGAGCCACAGGCCCTTTAAATCACTGCTAGAGCACTGCACACGTGCGGCGTGGAAAGCTGGCTGATCCCAGCCCTGCCTCATCCACCCACGGCCCTTCGCCTTCTGGGAGCGCAGAACTAGCCTCCCCTCCCCCCCACACACACACACTTTGCCCAGTGGTCCATGTTGCTGTGACCTGACCCCACTCATGGGGAATTTTAAGGGTCTGGTTCTGTTGGCTTTAAGCTGTCAGAGTGGCACAAAGAAGCAGAATGAGACCCAGGATCTGCCCCCCCGTTTCCCCTAGTTTGACATAAAGACATACAGTCTTTTGAGGGCCTTATCCCACTCCATCTTATTTGTCACTTGTCAATTTCACTATGAAGAACCAAACTCTCCGTGGTACTCAGAAGAAGATAGACAGAACAAAGGTGGCTGGGGTAATGCTTAGTGGAATTCAAGCAGCATTCACTGAAATTCCCACATCACAAAGGATTCCACAAAAGCAGAGGTATCCACAGGGGATCAGGTCCACCAACTCTGAAGCTGTTTGACACCACCACGTCAACAGAAAGCAGCCATAAAAGAGTCAAGAATGAGGCCCAGAATATTTAGCCATACCATTTTGTAAGATGAAAATTAATTGTTAACGATTAAAGGAATGTACTGAGAAACAATATGAATACACACATAAACAATCAGAAATTAGGAAATTCTAGCATCACAGTTGCATACACAGACTTGGCTCTTCCACCTCATACTATAATAAAAGGCTCAATGCAGTTATGCCGGTGATAAATTTACCATAGACATTTTACTTACGTAATCCCATACTATTTTCAAGAAATAGTACCATCAATGCTTTTAGAAACCTTAAATATACTGGAGTTCCTTAGCAAAAGAGTTCCTTATTAGCCTTTAAGGACCAGTACATGCCATCTCATTCCAATATCCCTAAAGCCTTAATGTGATTCCTTTCATGGGCTGTGAAAAAATGAAAAAAATCTTACTGCAGCATGTCACGCTATACTCTTCCCAATCTTGCACCACCCTGGTCCAATAAGCAAGAGCACAACTTGTACATCCTCCTTCACCATCTCCCAAATCTTACACTGACACACACAAATTCTTCCACCAGGACCTGCACTTCATAACTACAAAACAGAGGAGAGAGTTTGTCCCTTGATAAGGCATGGGCTTCTGTGGAGCTCTGCCTCATTCACTGTCCACCATACAACTGAAGGAAGGGCTCACATTTTTGATGGCATGGAAATTTCTTTTGCATCGGGCCCACACTTTGTCAGTATATGCTAACTAAGGCAGAATTCCTACAGAACCTTTTCTTATTCAATTTACAAATCTGAACTACAATTTTTAGTATGCAGCCAGAGTTGTAATATATACACAAGCAATGCAAGCCACCTTGCTTAGAGACACTGGCAAAAAGCTGTTTAAAATACTGCTATTGTTGTTTAGGAAAAAAACTGCCTGGGTGTGAAGTAAAATTTACATAGGCTTATAACTTGGCAAGTCAAAACCAATTATCACTTCAGCACAGAAAGGTAGTTTTCCTATCTTCTTGCTAAAAGTCAGCTTTCAAACCAAAGCCACTTCTGCACCAGAGCTGTTTAAAAAATATTGTTTTTATACAGAAGAAATTATTTTTTTCTTTCATTCCTATACAGAAGTAGCAAATACATTTTTGCCTTTTTTTTAAATATTCACCTTCAAGCAGAGAACAAGATTTGAATTTTCTACCCCAAAAGTAGAATTTTTAGAAAGTTATAAAAAACGGTAACCAGAGGATTTTGATAGAAATAGTTTATATTTTTCCATTTAGTCCCTACATTTTTACTGTACTGTTCCCCAGACTCCCTGGGAAACATCGGTCCTTGCTCTTAAAACAGTCAAGAATTCCTGTTGAGAGATGAGAGGTGCTTCCTTCCTGCTTTGGCTAGGATGCCTCCACAGAGCTCTTCGTCCCAACAGGTTCAGGAGTAAAGGATGAAATTATGTTCTGAACACTAATAGCCTAGTATAGTAGCTATACCACCAGACCTGGTCCTACCTCTTTTCATGCAGCAAAAATATTAAAAACAATGTGGTAACACCCAAATATTTTTAGGAAGTGGCACACTGGGTACCTTCCAAAGAACATAAGGACTAGTTTTAAAAATATGTTCTAATTGCTTGATAAATGAAATGGTTTGTTTCAAAAAATATAACACACACATAAACATATATGAAGTCACATTGTATTCATTTTTCCGAATAACCTCCACTGTATGCATTATGGATTAATTATGTTTGCACTGCAAGATTTACTGTGGAATATTTTAAATGGATTGGAATAATCACAATTGTTTCTTCATCTTAAAAACACTCAGCTTTCTTCTCTCCCCCCACAAAAATTACCTACTGATTCCTAGAAATGAGTGTACATACTGTACTTGAAAAGGCTGTGGGGGTATGATTACCTGACACATTGAGGTTATTAATGGGATGAAAGAATTAGTTGTTGGATCAGTGAACACAATAAATCTACCTAAAGTCAAATTTTAAGTTCCAAACCAGAATTTTAAAGAAGTGAATGGGATTACTTATTTTTAGAAAACGAAAACATGCAAAAATTGTTGGGTCAGACTTGTTCCACCCACTTAGTTATCTTTGGGTGTTCAGTGCTTTCTGTGTCAGAATGATAGTGTTGGCAACATTCTTGCCTCTGGGCCAGAAGGCTGTAGACCCACTTAAGTAAGGACTCTGACTCAAACTCAGTGCTGACACTGCAGTAGAGAGCTAATAGGGAAGGGGGCTTAATGTGCGCGAGATGCCTTTTTAGGATGAAGCATTAAATTGAGGTCCCCTCTGGCAACATCAATTAAAAAGAAAAGTTTTTTCCATGAAAAATAGATATACTTTTTAAAAATAACCTTGGTAGAATTCACAAAATATCTAATGTGGATGTGCAATCTATGTATTTTAGAATATTTGACTGTTTGTCTGTTTGATCAAGAACGCCTAAATAATAAGAGCTAAAAATCACCAAATTCGGTATACAGCTTCCTCTCATCCTAACTGAAAGCAATATAAAGGTGCCAGGAAACTGGGATGTGGAATGGGATTGCTTCTCATAAAACCAAACATAAACAAGACAATCACCAAAGCAAGTACAGTCCACAAAATTGGCATAACTGAGTGAATGTTGAAAAAGACTGAACCAAGATGAGCCAGAAAAATGAGATGAACCAGAAACAGGATTGCCTATAGGATTGCCTCAATAAACCTTACCAAAAAGAGATAAAATGGAAACATTTGGAGCAATGCTCTGTTTTGACATCATTTATATTCTCAAACACTTACCTGAACATGCAAATGTGAGGATCTGCAAGTGCATACATATTTTGAGTAGCTCAACTCCTACATGAGCCTTGGCAAATGTGGTATGGGTACATTAGCTTCAAAATGACAACAAAAATGGTACATATATGTGTTAGTTTTGTCTTGGCGATTGAAGGGCCTGATCCTGCCAGATGCTGAATAGCTCTTGTGAGCTTATCTTTAGGGCTGGATCCTTCAAGATGATGAGTGCACCTAATGACAGCATTCATCAGTTTGTAGGTCTGGCCTTGTCAGATTTTAGCTTAAATCTTGGTTAGGACCCCATAATTTAAAACGAGTGCTAATTATCATATGCTAACTTCTAGATTTATATTATTGTTAGGGAATAAAATTAAAGAAAAACTCAATATAACCAAAGGCATGACCTAACCTAGCGTGTTCCTAGAGCTCAGAGAATATACTAATGAATCTGTAAAATGGAAAAACTGGGTTAATAATATCATGAAATCCTGCCATCCCACGAGAAACTCCCACATTCATAGTGAACCTCTAAGTCATTATATGTATTGAAATGGAGAAAAAAAGATCAAAATGATCGTGCTCTCAGAACTCTGAACTGTAGAAGAATAACAAAATCTAAAAACTAAATCAAATCACTATTTCAAAAATGCAAATTTACTTGCGAGTTGCAGAGATGTATGTGACAGGAAAATCCTAGAATCTTTAAACTATACATTTTAAATTCTATGAACAATCAAAACTTTCTGCCAAAACCTGTCAGCCAACTTTACATTATCTCTAACAGTTTTTATTAGAAAAAAAATTAATGAGGAATATTCACTATGACTCACTCCAACAAGAATAACATGACATGATACACTGTCAGATGTAGTCAGAAAGTGGTACTTAGAGTTCCCCACTCACTGCACCTAAAACACACCCTTTTTGTGATCTCTGGCTGAAGTTATGCTGAACATAGAATATTATTCCTGTTAACATAAAAATCATAGTGCCTAACGCAATGGATCCCTGATCCCAGATTTCAGCAATATGTAGAAGTCCCAATATAAGTAACAACAACAACGACAATGATGAAAACCATAAACAAATGTAACAATAAAAGACAGCAATAAACTATACAAGATAATCTGCAGGGCAGAGGTATCTAATAGAGGCTCTTCGGAGATCAATATTACACCTATTATTAAACACATCCGATAGAAGTGAACATGACAAACTATAGATGATACTAAATTAGAAGCAATTGAAAAAACAGTGATGAGAGAAATACATTACCAAAGGATCGGGGATACAGTTTTTAAAAACAATAAAAATGCACTGAAAAACTATGAAATATGTGGTCAAATATTCAAAAGTGCCTATATGGTGTGTGAGCCAGAATTTCATTTTCAAGACAGGTTTGGACACTTAGGAGGTTAAGGGTACATCTATACTGCAATAAAAAGCCTGTGTCACTGACACAAGACACAAGTAGTCATTCTTCCACTCCACTCTGCGCTGATTAGGCCTCAGTTGGAGTATTGTGTCCAGGCCTGGGCACCACATTACAAGAAAGATGTAGAGAAATTGGAGAAGGTCCAGAGAAGAGCAACAAAAAATGATTAAAGGAAAACATGAGCTATGAGGGAAGACTGAAAGAATTGGGCTTGTTTAGTTTAGAAAAGAGAAGACTGAGAGGGGACATGATAGCAGTTGTCAAGTATATACAGTAAAACTCCAGTGGTCCGGCATCCAATGGTCCGGCACTCCTGATGGTCCGGCACCATCTGGAACCCGGAAGTGCTCCGGGCAGCCAGATAATTGGAGATAAATTAGCTCTGCCCCCGGCTTTCCCGACAGCAGCGGCTGACTCTGGGGATGCCCGGGGCAGAGCAGCTGGGGTGCTGCCGGGTTGGTCCCGTAGCGCTGCCCCTCGGCGCTGCAGGACCAACCCGGCAGCACCCCAGCTGCTCTGCCCCAGACTTCCCCAAGTCAGCCACTGCTGAAACTGACCAGCGGCTGACTCCGGGAAGCCCGGGGCAGAGCAGCTGGGGTGCTGCCGGGTTGGTCCCGCAGCACCGAGGGACGCATCCCCCCCTCTCCACCCCAGACCCCTCATAGCCCCCCCTTCCGATAGTCCAGCATATCTGATAATCCGGCACCCCCTGGGTCCTAAAGGTGCCGTATTATCGGAAGTTTACTGTAAAAGGAAGTTACAAGGAGGAAGGAGAAAAATTGTTCTCATTGGCCTCTGATGATAGGACAAGAAGCAATGGGCTTAAATTGCAGCAAGGGAGGTTTAGGTTGGACATTAAGAAAAACTTCCTATCTGTTAGGGTGGTTCAATACTGGAATAAATTGCCTAGGGAGGTTGTGGAATCTCCATTTCTGGAAATATTTAAGTGCAGGTTGGATAGACATCTATCTGGGATGGTCGAAACTGTGCTTGGTCCTGCCATGAGGGCAGGGGATTGCACTTGATAATCTCTTGAGGTCCCTTCCAGTTCTAGTATTCTGTGATTCTATGACTCTCAGAACCTTCAGATCAGTGGACTCAGGTTCACAGGTCTCTGGATGTAGAGCTATAAAACTGTAGCAAAAAGTGCCCCGTGAGTCTCAGTGCCCAAGCCAAAATGTCTACACTACAATTTTATAGTCCTGCAGCCAGAACCCCACAAGCCCAAATCAGCTGACCCAGGCTTTGTGACAGTGTTGCAGATTTTTTATTACAGCGTAGACATACCATTGGTCTCATCAAAAGTAAACAGTACTAAGGCTCCTATGTGCTTAAATCGCTTTTGAAAATGAAACTTGGGTTCTTTCGAAAATTCTAACATGACAATGATTTGGGGTGCATAGGATAATATGGGGATAATAGGCTTTTTTCTGTAAAGCACTGGCATAAGTGCACCTAGAATCTTGCATATAATTCGGGGTACCTTCAGATTTGGAAATAAATTAGCAGGAAGTTCAGAAAAAAGGAGGAAAAATGATTGCCTTAAAAGAATTAGTGGAACTATACATGTATAACTTCAGCATTAATTCAAGTGGTATAAATATTTGTCTAAGATAATGAAAAAGTGTGAATCAAGGAGAGAGAAAAACTACTTAGAGTGCTCCAGTGTTGATCGAAAAGGAGTGATGGGAGGAATTTGAGAAAAGAACATTTTTTGTCTGAATGTCAGAAAAATACTCTTATCAATGAAGATTATTTAACCATGGAAAAGTTTTCCCCCAAAAGAAGTGATAGAAACTTCATTGTTTGAATCTTTTAAAGCTGTGTTAGGCAATGCACTAGAAAAACAAAACACAGGGCAGGAAATAATCCTGCAATGGCTGGAAGAAACACTAACTAACCTAATCTCTAATTTTACGGTTCTATGAATATGAATGGAAGAAAACATATCATGCATAGTGGGTTTCCCTCCCTGTTTCTTCTTGTTCACAACCATCCCATCATCTACAGATAGCTGGAGAAGCAGAGGGCAACACACAATTCCAAATTAATCCCTAGTATTGTTGCTGGAGGCTAGAGTTGCACTGGTCTCTGAAAGGCGTCTTCTTGGGGAATTTTTGTTTTTGTTTGTTTGTTATTTTATCTTAGCCATTGGGTTTGTGCACAAAATCATGGGGAGATGGAAGGAATTATCAATGGTTACCAATGGAGGTGGGGGGAGGGGTCACAAAGCCTTAAGGCTACTTGTTAGCATTGGAACCACTGGCACGAATATTCTCCTTAGAGACACTTTCTTCACACTGTACATTATGAAACCAATCTTTTCCTCCTCCATTTCACATTAAAGATGATTATTTGTTGTTGATTATGAAAAAGATGTACGATGTACAACCCAAAGTTAAGGTTTCCATAGTTATCCCATGCATCGTAAAAAGGGTTCTGTCTCTATATACTAAAAATCATGGTCAGTCAAATTCCTCACATAAAATTATTGTGCTATGCATTCTGGAGCTATGCAGTCAGCTAATGTATGCATCTAATCATGTAGAAAAATTATCTGACCAGTCAAATACTGGTTGATAGAGCCCATAGTCATTTATAGGGGAAAAAACAACTCCTTTAAAATGGGAATAAGTAATCAATACTCAGTCTAATATATCTCATTGCTAGAAAGTTTTTCTTGTTACTCAGGTTACATTTTTTGCTTTTCCAAATCTTATTAATTTACCCCTCATTTCACCTCTTTAGACCACTTTAAAAACCCTCCTATTTTTTGAAGTTTACATCTCTTAAGTGTTTGTAGACTGTTCTCTTGCTTTCTTTAGACAATTGTACACTGCACATATATAGTGCTTTTAATCTTTCCTCCTAATTCAATCCCTCCAGCCTAGTATTTTTTTGCATGCTGTTCTTCTAACTCCCTAAATTTCTAGTTATAAGGTACTCCACTAGCTGCACCCCAGTAACTTGCTGCATTGTTATTTATGTGTAGCAAAGCCTATTAGGAAAGGTAGGGTGTATATAAATGGTATGCTTCTCTCAGATTAGACAAAGGCCTGAAAGGAGCCAGAATATCCAGGCAGGGTCTCCTGGAAGGAGGAGACAGAAAAATATATTTTTTATTATATTTTATCTGGTAGTCTTCTAATAATGATTTTGGGTCAGTTTAAAAAACAGCCCGAAACAAATTCTGTAATTGCCTGTTGTCTTTTATTTTATTTTTCCTTTTTTCATTTGATATAATTTAAAATAAGAAATTGATTAACATGTCCTAGGGTATCATATTCCTGTTCATATCCAAGATAATATGAATTAAATTTGGCAGAAAGCTTTCATGAGACACTATCATGAAAATCTAACAATATAATATTTAATGTTATTATTATAACAATTTAACACTTACTGCATTCCATTCACTCCATGCATTCACTTGAAGTTCTATTTAAAAGATCATTCAAACTTGCCTGACGCAATTCATCCTTCATGAAAATATTGTGTTTGTTATACCTTTTATTTTTTAAGGTGGCTCCAGGTGTTCATTTTCTAGGATTGCAGGGTTTTCTACATTGTTTAGGCCTGTTACGGGTTCCAAAGGAAATGTCTCTGATGCAGTCTGGGCAAGCAACAGACGTTTTTCATCTTACCCAAATCATTCAATAGGCGTGGCTTTACTGTTAATATGTAGATGTACTGCTCCCATAACTTCTGGTGGATGATCAGTGTGCTACTGTTTACTGAAGGATCCAATTATTTATTTTAATCCTGATTATCATGCTGAAAATAGAGATAGCTTAGGTACGTCCTGAAGTTTCACTGGCAACTAACGGAGTTTTAAGCTCACTTGTCAGGAATAGGGTTGACATATTGACAATGGGTTTAGTCCTGTGGCATGGTAACTGTGACTGGCTGGCAGCATCTCCCCCAATCTATGCTATTCAATAAGATTTACCACAAAGGTGCAATTTGTATTGCCAGGCTTTAGTGCTTGTCTCCCCAGTTCTAATGTATTAAACATCAAATAAAAGCTGTGACCTTCACTCATACCATAGTTGTATTGTCTCTCTCATTTCCTGCTGCGTTCATTCAAAGTGCATTAGTTCATTCTTTCAACTTGTTCATGTCTTATGCTTGGTACCACAGTGATAAGCACTTTATAAATACATGAAATTAGATTAAGTTAGAGGACTTCTGGGAACCTGAAATGAATGATTGAAGTATCCTCACAATTCCCAAGTATTTGTTCATGTTAATTTTAAAGGAAAATCATAAGTAATCATATTGTGCATAAATTAAGACATTTATGCAGATAGGGATTTATTGAACATGAATCTATGAGTCCTATCTATGGCTACAATAGAATGCCTTGTTCTGGATCTGAAACTTGCAAAATTGTCCTATGATGCTAGAAAACAAATACAATGTTTAAATAAGACAGAAGAGTTTTATTCTTGGGGTTTTTTTACATATACATACAAAAGATACAAACAAAAAAAGCGAATTAAAATATTGGAGCAAATCCTTTAAATCAACAGAAGCTTCATAATTTTATCTAAGGTCAAACATTGGCCTGACAAATATAAGAATTCAGCTTTACAAAACTTTCAATTTTATTTTGCTGAATACCATATAAGAATCTTGTAGTTCCATTTTACGTTTCTACAACCCTCAAATTTCACTCTTTTCACAATTTGGAAAAATAGCTATATTTGCATTGAAACCACTTGGGAAAAAGGGAAAGCTGGCATTTTATGTGAAAAACTAGGTATATTTATCTAGAAATAGGCTCGAAAAATATTCACCCTACAAATGGATCTTTGAAATTTTTCCTATTTTTGAGTTGGGAAACAAGATGAACATTACTTTAACATCAACTTATTAATATTTTATATCCCTCTGCTGAAACCAGCCAAGTTTGTGCACAGTCATAGTTGCAGTAAAAAGTTTGGCTGCTATCACCTTTAGGGAATTTAACTTTAGAAGTAAGCTATCAATCATCAAATGTTTTATACAGGGATAAAGTTAATTAGGATTGTTTGACTCCAAAGTTTCCTCAAGACAGTATGTGATTAGTAGAAGATTAAGAGTTCTTTGAGTCTATCTCCATGTGGCCAGTGAATAAAACCTCCACCATTTTAAAACTTTTCAATATTGACTGGAACTTTTGTGGCACAGATTAACAAACCATAACTAAATTATAGCATAAAACATTGCAAAAATATTCATTTCTTGTTTCAATAGTAGATCTATTCATACTTTGATGTGAATAAATGGTTACAAAACCCTGAAAAAAGAGGATGTGGTCCCCAAATGAAAATCCTTCAGCAAGCTATTCCATGAGATATTTATTCTTATTTGAAGTGTGACTTCAATTTGGCCAAATAGTAAAGTTCTTCCACGCATTCTAATAGTCCCTACTCAGCTCTTAGCTCTGTGGCAGGAGGAGGATGGTAGCTACTTGAGGGATCCCCAGCATGAAATGCAACTTTATGGGCAAAAGTAATCAAAACCAAGGACTCGTGTCACTCAAACTGCTGCAAAACCAATAAATATTCCTCAATCCCATCTGACTAAACTCTTAACTGAGGTACAACCCTAATGACATAATTAAGTGCTAAGAAACAATCAAAATAAGCTGCTGGACAGCCTATAAATTCCTTCCCAAATTCAATTTTTTGTAATTAATTAGATCTAGAGCATTCCTAAAAGTATTCTTCTACCACAGCACAAATATGGTACAAACTCTGCTGCCCATAAAGGCAATCCAATTCATCCAAATACAATCCATCCTGCTCCCCTGTCTCCCCAAACTTATCCCTCAAAATAAACACTGGCAGTGGAGATATTCCCACTGTCAGTCAGCACACCTTACATTGTCCTTAGGAGGAGGGATAACTCCTCCTGGCCTGGTCTACACTACATGGAAAATTTGAAGTAAGATATGCAACTCCAACTATGAAAATTACGTAGCTGGAGTCAACATATCTTATATAACATTTCTGCACCATCCACACAGCAGGAGGCCAATGAGAGCAAATGCTCCCATCAGCTTCCCTTACTCCTCGTGAGGTGCAGGAGTACCAGTGCCGATGCGGGCACCCTTTGAGTTCCATTTTAGCAGGTCTATACTAGACTCACTAAATCGAATCCTGGAAGATCAGCTGCGGCAGAATTGATCTTCTGCATAGCGTAGATGTGCCTGAGGTCAGGGGACTGATGGGCTCTCCTCCACTGCTGGCACATAGCTAGGCAGAGATTTGAATGCCACTAAATCCGAATCTAGATCTCTACCAGAGAAGCAGGAATCGGCACTGTTTCAGTTTACTAACATTTTTATGGTAACAAAACAGGAAGTTATAAAATATCACAAAAGTACAGGTTGGATCTCCCTGGTCCAGCACTCTCAGGACCTGACTAGTCCCAGAGGAGGGATTTTGTTGGACCAGGGGAGGTCATTTTTGGACCCCTGCCACCAGCCCACCAGACCACCAGACCTGGCCACTGGCCTCCCAATCGGCTTCCCACCTCCTGCTGGCCCCGCTACCTTGTTGACCTGCTGGGCAGCCATTGCTGCCATGGATCCTCCAGGCAGCTGGCCCTGGGGCTCCGGACAGCTGTGCATATGGGGGCTTCTTGGATAGCTCCGTAAGCCATGCACTGGGGCTTCCTAAGCAGCCATGTGCACCGTGCCAGTGCTCCCTGGGCAGCTTTGTGATGGGGCTCCCAGTCCCACTGGCTGGGTCTCCCAAACCTTCTTGGGCAGCCACGTTACCATGTGCTGGGCAGCCCCACCGTCAGCTCCCTGCGGGTAGCCCACTGCCCTGCTGACCCCCGCAAGGATCCTTACTGCTGGGCCTCCACCGGAACTCCCTGGTCCTGCAACATCCATGCTGGACCATGGATGTTGCTAGACCAGAGACTCCTGGGTAAGAGAGTTTCAATCTGTAATTTACTGACAAAAAACAAACATGACTAGTGTATGTAGGAGCAGTAATAGCCTTCTTTTCAAAAGTACTAGGGCTGCTCCCTTTCTTTACTACTTTGTAGCATGCAAAAGAGCAAATATTTCAAAAATATTACACGCAGCATTAAAAGCCCTCCATTTACCCAGTGAATGGGGAATAAATCAAACACTATGCTTTGCAATGTCTAAGCAAAGTTCTAATACCAGATGCACATTTCTGTACATTTAGGGTGCGTCTACACTGCACCTAAAGCTCAAAATAAGATATGCAATTTGAGCTACGCAATTTGAGCACTTATTTTGAAATTAATTCCTATTCTGAAATGTCCCTTATTCCTCATGGAACGAGGTTTACATAGACGCCGGGATAGTGAGCCCGTTATGTTTCGAAGTAACGGGCACGCTCAAAAGATGTGGAATAGCTATTTTGGGATACTTCTGGTATCCTGAAATAGCGCTGCAGTGTAGACGTAGCCATACAGTCCTCTCCATGATTTCAGTCAGTATTTAGGGTTTTTTATACTCTTACTAGCATTTGTTAGCAAAAGTAGTAGACTGCTATCTGACAGTCTCAGAGGGGTGGCTGTGTTAGTCTGTAACTGAAAATACTTTAAAAAAACAACACATAGTTCTGCAGCAACCGTAGAGACTAACAAAAAATGTAGATAGTATCATGAGCTTTCATGGACACAATCCTGGACCACTTACTCCATTCGTCTGGAAAAGTGGGTTGTGCTCACGAAAGCTCATGATACCATCTACATGTTTTGTTAGTCTTTAAGGTGCTGCTAGACTATTTGTTATTTTTAAAGTGCTATCTGAAAATAGGTCTTTGCTGCATAGCAGCCCGACTGCCATCAGAGCAAAAATAATCTACCATTTCAGATCTGTGTCAGTATACTCACTTTTATTTCAGAAACTGTTTTGGAGCTGAATGGAGAGTGGGGGGAGGGAGTTTAGCCCACACCAGGGCTTCTTATTTGTTTAGCGTGTGCATATGTAATGCACACACCATCTTGGTGTGGTTTATTGTCCCACCTAGTGGCACTACAACCACTTACAGGGAGAATAATGAGTATGCTCCGTGGGCTTAGCTAGGAGCCAGCTGGCTTTTAGCTCATGCAATAGAAGCTCATGCACTGTACTCCAGAGGTCCCAGGTTTGATTTCACCTGTCAGAATTACACATAGTTCTCAAGCCAAGTGATGGCATTTTCAGTGGCATGATGCAATTCTTCTAGACCACCTAGTCAGCTGGCTATCAGCAACAATGTGCAGCGGCATCTGTGTTATGTTGCAGATGCACAAAGGGCTATCAGGAAGGCCCCAGCAGTGTCAGGCGTGGGTTGGCACATACCTTCTCCAGTAGTTTGCCAGTGGCACCCTCTTATTTGATATGAGGAAGAGCTGCATCACTCAGAACTGGGATCCATGAGAGTGGAGTTGGACACACAATGCCAGTAGCTGCATATCACAGTTTGGTGTGTGACGATTAACTCTATACTGGTGCGCAGTATTCCACCACTGAATACAAGAGCTGACATCCGCAGGGTTGGGGCATGTCTTAACTTTAGCTGCTGTCTTCCTCAGGTGGGTAAGGTAACACAGTGTGTGATCTACGGTCATGCTTAGATAGACCACTTCTACTTCATGCTTCATCTTCTGACCATTCAGATCAACATTCAGGGCTCCAAAACTGATTAACTGCTTCATACAATATTGGAGAAATACCACATGCTGAAAGCTTGGTTGTTGAACAATCCACATATTTTCTAGCTATTCAATCCCAACAAAAAGATTTGATATTCGGATTTTATTACCTAAGGGTACGTCTACACTTCAGCGTTATTTCAAAATATCTAATTTCGAAATAGTTATTTCAAAATAAGATATTTCGAAATAACACGTCTACACACAAAATGCATTTCGAAATAGCATTTGGCTATTTCGAAATAGCACGTCTACACTGAGTGGATGCTGAATCGCACTTAAGGCTGGCCAGAACCAGGTCCGGCAGGGCATCAGGTCAGGAGTTACTTTGTGTGGCTGCTGCCTGAGGCTATCTGAGGCCTATGCTGCAAGGAACCCCCCTTGGACAGCCGGTTCTCAGGTTTCCCTGCTTGCTTGCCTACCTCGATGAAGGACAGCAAAGCATTTTGTCTCTGTGTGCTCTGGTTGACCTCACTCGGGACACCACAGCACTCTGCAACATGGACCCAGAACTACCCCTGGGCACTCTGGTGCTTCTCGTGGACTCGTTGCTGTGAGCCTGGCTGCACTTTTTGCAGACTGCCATCTGGGAG
This sequence comes from Pelochelys cantorii, assembly GCA_032595735.1. Taxonomy (NCBI): domain Eukaryota; kingdom Metazoa; phylum Chordata; order Testudines; family Trionychidae; genus Pelochelys; species Pelochelys cantorii. Next base: position 39,337,055 of record CM064329.1, on the reverse strand, counting down.
GTCCATCGGGGGGCTGTCAGTATCCAGGAGGCCCTGCAGGAGAGCTTCCACTCTGAGGAGCACTAAGAGCCTCCTTGGTCTGTCCCACTGGGGACTTGTGCCTCATTCCTCCCTCATGTCCTTCCACTTACCCCTCCCTAACCCCCCTTCCTGATGTAAAATAAAATACATGTATTTTCATGAACACAAACTCTCTTTATTTAACAAAACTGGGGGGGGGGAATGAAACTCTGGTGAGACTAGGGAAAAGAGGCAGGAGAGGGGAGAAGAGAGGGTGGGAGAGGGGAGGGGGAAACCTGGGAGGAGGAAGCTGGAAGGGGGAAGTAAGGGGAAGTAGGGGGAGGGGAAGCTCAGGGTTCAGGGTTGGGGGTCTCACGGGACCAACTTGATTTTCATGCGAACCTGCTCCTGGGTTTGCATGTGACCTTTGGTGGCCAGGCTGGCAGCTATCTTGCCATAGACGGCCGCGTTCCCCTGTCTAGTGTGGAGAGCATGGATGTTGGGGGCATCCCCCCAAACCTGAATAAAATCCATGCTCTCCGCCCTAAACCAGGAAGGCGCCCGTCTTCTCCAGGCCCTGTCAGGCTCCTGGGAGCTGGCAGACTGCTCCTGGGGAGTGATGGAGGGCTGGCTGCCAGTGGTTTGCTGGCTCATGTTTTGGGGCCACTGGGTCAGGGGCAGTGACTGCTGGCTCTGGGCTGGCAGGCTTGGAGCTGGCACAGGCACTGTGGCCAGAGTCAACCCCTTTAAGGGCTCCAGGGAGGGGAGGAGGGAGAGGAGTGTTCTTGGTTGAGCTAGAATGGCCACCAGGGCACCCTGGGAAGGGCTGGAGGCCCTCTATTTCGAAATAAGTGTTTATACAGCACTTATTTCAAAATAGAAATTTCAAAATTGGCATTATTCCTCGTGGAATGTGGTTTACCAATTTTGAAATAAGCCCTCCACCATTTCGATTTAATTTCGAAATAGCAGTTGGCTTGTGTAGACGCTAGGAAAGTTATTTTGAAATAACAGCTGTTATTTTGAAATAACTTTGATGTGTAGACAAACCCTTAGTGGGCAGTGTGGTCTAGTGAAGACACTGGACTGGGAATCAGGCTCCTATGTTATTTACTGGCTCTGCCCCCAACATGTTATATGAGTTGGGTTTGTCACTTCTCTCTGTACCAGTCTTTTAAATATAAATTATGAATTATTAGAAGTAGGGACTGTCTTTTACCATGTGAATGTACAGTACCCAGAACAATGGGGAGCTAATCTTGTTTGGGGCCTATAAAATCTACCTTTGTAATAATAAAATTTTTGTATTATGTGTGTATGTAAATTGCATGTGCTTATTACAGGTGAGTGAAATCATTTGCCAGGATTATCTGGGCATATTTTAATAATTTGTCTGCCATTGTGAGGTTCTTGGGCATTGGTGCATCTTGATTCCACCTATTCTCTTCCTGTGGCACATATTCTGTCTCTTGTTGACTATAAAACTTTGGTCTAATTTTGGGTATTGGGTTTAGTGAGTGGGTGGTTGGTGGTTTTGGTGGCCTGTGACATACAGGTCAGACTAGATAACTTTGTAGTCCCTTTCAGCCTAAAATTATATGGCTCTCTGACACTTGGGGTTCAAAGGCATCGAAAAGGCACTTTACACTATGTATTGTCTTGCTGTTCAGCAGCTGTGTAAGGGGCCTGCACGTCCCTTATTCCACATAATAGGTTTCTACATTAGCTCTTCATATGCCAGAACAAAGGATGGTACTATGGGATCTATGATTATGTTGTCCATCTAGTGACTAACACCACACACAAGTGGAGAGAAGCCACTATTCTAGAACAAACTGCCGACAAGAGTAACTGCCCTGAAGGAGGCTGAACTATAACTCGATGTGCCCTGGCCCTGGGTTGGAATGTGGATTTTATTTCCCTCATTTCACACTCCTACCTTACAATCTGACCATTATTAAGTCCAATTACTAGAGGGTTTACATTAATGAAGAGAATTTCAGTTATATATTGATACTGTAATCATTACATTATCTCAAAAGTACTTTTTCCATAGCTATGTTTTCTTATTGGTCTGATCAAATCTTGGTGAAGTCTTTGCTGATGAATAATTAATTAATTGGAGAGATCAAAAAGCAAAGAACACAGAAAGACAAAAATAACAAGCTATAACCTGCAAATACTTAGTACCAATGGTGAAAAGAGAATATTTGAACTCCTGCTTGCTGCACTGCAAACTTGTAACATTAATAAAGCCTTTTATAAATTCAGCTCCTGCAATGCCAAACATGTTAAACAGATTCAATAGGAACAACATTTATACTATGTTAAAGTGGATATCTTAAGTATTATGAGTCGCTGTGTCAGCATCATTCCTCTTCCACAAGTAATTATCTTTTTTTGTAACAGACTTTTGCAAAACAACCATTAAGAACTTTATTATTTTAAACTTTTCTCTGAGATGAAAATGCTAATATGTTAGTATTTTGAGCTAAATTACCTTAAGATTTGTTTGGTTTTGGCACTGCTTTGCTCACAAAAGGTTTGAGATACTGTCCAGAAGCAGAAATATCTATTTTCCGTCAGATTGAATTAGTTAAAAACAATAGCTACAGTAAATTTTTTAATCATCTACAGAAGTCAATTTTCTTTAAATACATGCCAAGGATACTTTGAAAAATCTAAAAAGATTAATGTTAAACATGTAGGGCACATTTAAACTATGAGATAAGGTTGAATCTAATAAGGTCAATTTCCTACCACCTGATTTTGCGAAGTCGAGGATCCATGTCCTCAATGTGGGGAAAAATCAAATGTTGTCCAAAGTAGTGTGTCCCCATTGTAAAGCCTGCAGTTGACAAAGAGAGCAAAGCTCTGTGGGCAGCTTTGCATTCTGGGCTATGCTCCTGGTGTCCACTAGGTCGAAAACTCTGCAGCGGGTGGTCAGGGACTCATGTCACTAACGTCTCAGAAAGCACTTGTCTACTCCCTCCCTGGCATGATATCAGCGGGAGGAAGTCCACTCGTGCCTTTTTGTGTCCTGGTTGCCCAGGCTGATGCCACAGTAGTATGAGCATGGAGGCCGGTAGGCAAGAAAGCATCATCATGCTCATGCATGTAGTGGCGTGCCTCATGGCACTGTGCTTCAAGAGTGTAGGCATCTTGCTCCGCCAGGAAGAGGAAGAGGCTGACACTCGGTGTGGCATGGAGGTGCTGCTCAGGCATGGCCTGGAGCTCTTGCTAGCATACCCACCAGTCAATGCTCAGGATACAGTACAATGCTGGTTCTGGGGCCATGAGATGAGCTCAGACTTAGGGAACCACATTGTGATGCAGACTTGGGACAATCAGCAGTGGTAGATCAGAAGAAATTCTGAATGTGCAAGGCCACATTCCTGGAATTGTCTGAATGGTTTTCCCCTGCCCTGATGCTTTAGGATACCTGAATGAGACCCACTCTGACCGTGGAGAAGTGTGTGGTGCACTCTGTGGCTACATCGTGCATGGGGCCCGAAACAGCTTGTTCACATGTCTGCAGATGGAGTGGAAGTCTATCTGCACAGCTCCATGAAGCTCTCACATAGGTACTCTTTAATCCTTTTCACAAGGTTTTTCAGGAGGCCAGCCTTATGCCGTCCTCCACAATAAGACACCTTCCCATCAGGCATCATTGAACCACAAAGCAGTGCAGCATAAGACCCCAGTTTATGGATACATTCAGAAAGCATATGCTCTTGATCACTTGGTGTAATTCAAAGAAGAATGATATATCACATGACAACCTTCATGAAGGGGGAGGGGAACCTATTAGCACTCTCCCGTGGAAGCCCCGTGTGCTAGACACACTTCCCTTCTCTTCCCCCCCTGCAGGCAGGAAAGGAACCAGTGTCCTCAGGAGGCCATGTGTGATGGACCTGGTGTGTGCTGGATACAGCAGGAAGCCATCCTCTGCTGCCATTTCCCTCCCACCTGCAGTTTCTGGCCCTGGCTAGCCCCTTACCATGACAGCCTGCTTCTGGACCTAGCGTGTCCTGATGCTCCACTGAGAAATCTCTGCATCTGCTGTAAAATGCCCACTTTAAAGCAAACATTTGGCCTTGCATGGAACACATCTCCTTTGTCTTTACAGAGATCTTTGGTGTACGTTAATAGATTAGGAGTAGGTTTAACATAATGTATTTGCTATAAAGTCTGCCCTTGTAACTTTTCTTTGAGGCTGGGACAGAGGCCAGCTCGGTGCATCCTCCACCTCTTCTAGAATCTGCCCACTTGCCTCAGATCAGCAGGCTCAACTGCACGAGGGACGACATGTTCTGGGAACAGATGAACTGCATGCACACCCCTGTGGCAGAGATCCAGGCAGAGTGGTAGGATCAGAGCATGGAGCGGCAGTAGAGGAGACACACTAGGGAGCAGCTTGCGAGGCAGCATGAGACCATGTTTGCCTCCCTGGCTGCTCTTATGGAGCCCATTGTGTCCTGCCTCAAGAGGGCAATCTCCCAGAGCCCCACCTGTCCTGATGACACCCCTGGTCCCTCTTCCAGCAGCCCCATGGCTTCCACCCTCAGGGTCCCAGGGGCCACTGGGGCCCCAGGACATCAGGGAGAGACTAAAGGGGAGCTGGAACCTCCAGGTTCTCAGAAGGCAGAAGGCAGTCCCACTCCCATTCCTGAGCCCCTTCCCTGTTCCATGTCCTAGTTCTTCCATTTCCCTGCTGTTTTCTCTAAATAAAAAAACTCCTGTTCTTTGAATAACAATCTCTTTATTGCGTGAACTGCAGGAGTGGGGTGGGGGATTAAAGGGAAACACGGAATGCAGGGGCCAAGCAAACAAATAGCCAATAGTCCCAGAGCCTTAACCCACTTGTAGTGAAATAAAGTTTGTGAACTCACCAGAAGTGCCCTCCATGGGATTGGTGCTGGACTGGGAGACATCCTGCGAGGGGGAGATTGGCTCCAGTGACATACCAGCTCCTGGCTCTCATGGATTGCCAGCTCCTCTTCTTCTTTCTTCTCCTCCTCATTTTTCAGCCTCTCATCTATCATGGTGACCTCCAGGCTGATACTAGGCATTTTTTGGCTGGACTCCACAACCTCACTGGGGACACCTGTCCAGGCCATTCCCCAAAATGGCATCCAGCTGGTTGTAGAAGCGGCACATCTGAGGTGCTGCACCAGACTGTCCACTCTCCTCCTTTGCCTTTTGGTAGGACTGAAGCAGCTTCTTGATCTTGACATGGCACTGCTACACGTCCCTGTAATATCCTTTAGCCCCCAGGCAGCTTGTGATCCTCCCCTGTCTCTCAGTGTTCCTCCTGGTGGTTTGGAGCTCATTGAGGATGGCCTCATCCCCCACACACATCTCAATGAAATCCAAGGACTCCTGGATGCTCCATGCTGGTGCTCGTCTGCGTCCCTGGGAACTAGACCCCTTGGGAGCAGAAGTCTTCAAAGTGATCACACTGTTGTTGGGATTACTCGATGCCATTTACATATGTGCCATGGTGTGCTGCTCACTCGCAATGGGCTGGCAATGCTGGCCACACGGGACAGGCCCTTTTACTGTTCCTGGGCCTTTTTGAGCTCAGCAGGACAGCAGTAAAGATGCAAGTTCTGGCCAGAGTGGTTGGAGTGGGAAGCTGTGGGAGGCCTTCCAGAGGCCAACAGCCTTGACTTTCTGGCACTACTGTGTCTACACTAGCGTAAATTCAACCGTGCAAGGTTGGGAATAGCGTTACTCCTCGTGAAAAGCAGGAGTACAGAAATCAACTTCCATGGCCCTTCATGTCTACACGACAGGCAGTGTAAAGTAGTGTGGACACATCACTTAGAAAACAGACCTCATGCGGCTAAAGTTGATGTAAACTCCTCGTGTAGACCAGGCCTAACTGGCTTCATTAGTGTAGGACAAAGTATTAGGGAAGAGGATTGCCAGTAAGTACTTAGCATACAAATAAAGCAATTGATTATGCAGATAAGGCAAAATATAGTTATAAAGATACATTTGCAGCAAGGTCCTACATGAAAAAAATGCAATAAAATCACAATAAGCAAAAGTTCTACTATTTTTATTTGATTCTTGTTTTAATGTAATAAATGCCAAGTAAATCATTAAAAGAAATGTCAGCCCTGTCAGTGGCAGCTGCTCTCCTTACTAAAAAGGGAGGGGAAGTGTAGAAGCAGAGCAGCTAGCAAACCCCACAGCGGTCTGCAAAGTCACTAGTGGGAAAACAACAAAAGCCTTTCCATGCAACTAGCACAGATGTGCCCAGAGCCAAACTGTCAGAAACAGTTAAGATGACAGCTACTCACAGTTCATTATTTCCTTCTCACAGGTCACTGGGTGACAAGCTGGGTCACCATGCTTTGTCGGCTGTTCTAGCCCTCCCTCCACAATCCCTATTCAATTTAAATAAAGGTAAGCTGCTCAAGTTGATATACTAATGTAAACAAATATGTCCTAATGCTTGGAGAGAATGAGACTGCAACATTTAGTGTACCTTTGTACCATGTTTAGTGTGATTTGTAACATTTAATCCAAGTGATGAACAAAAAATTGAATTTGGGTATCTAGCTGATATGGAGACCAGAATTTTGTTAGGATGCAACTAAAGCATGTAATGAAAGCTAGTTTGTCACCAATTCAGAGCTTTAACCTTTAGAACATTTACATGGCAGATATATCATGTATCGTTGACCTGAATTTCAGTGAAAAGATATTTTCCCATAAAAGGGCAGAAACAAAATTTTTCACGAGTAAAATTAAGGGAGAGGAGTTAGAATGAACAAACAAAGGTTTTTTAAAATGCAAAACACATAGTTTAGGATTGTTTTTAAAGCACACCATGTGGATTTTTTTTGTTTGTTTATCTCTATTCAACAAAAATATTCTAGCAGCTTTCAATTTCATTCTCTTTATAGCCTTTTCATGTGTCACCTTGTAGTAATCATATTCTACAAAAAAGAGATCGATGGTGCTTCTTATTTATGTTTGACCACTTGGAATTTACCATGAATGAAGAGTTTTTAAAGAATCAAAGTCAAATATTTGATTAACTCTTACAAACAATTCTACCAATTCCTAGCTGTGTCACTGTTATGAGTGGGAGAATGATACTTTCAGGCTATTGCTCATCAATTTTTCCTAGGTTAGTAAATCTTGCAAAAATCTAATATCGGAACCTGGCAGACCTCTGTCTTTCAGGACAAGGCCCTACTAAGTGCTGAGCACTCTGGCTGAGATCTAAGAAAGCACTCCTGCGTGTGCTTAACTTTAAGCTAGCACAGAAATGGTTTGCTGGATGGGTGCAAGAGTGCTCAGAAAGAGTCAAGACTAAACTCCAGATGTAATTTTTGTAGCTATAGATTGAGGAGTGACTCAATCCAGAGCCCAGCAAAACATTGAAATTTGGATAACTTTAAACATGTGATTAGTCCCATTTAAACATCAGTGGAATTATTTGCATGCTGGTGTAGCAAAGACTGATGCCTTAATCCTCAGCTGAGAAAGCCCTGGCTTCATAGGGTATGTCTACACTTGCACCCTAGTTCGAACTAGGGATGCAAATGCAGGCATTCAAAATAGTCAATGAAGCGGGGATTTAAATATCCTGCGCTTCATTAGCATGATCTCACCGGCGCGTTACTCCAAATGCCAGCTGTTTCGAAAGTGAAAGTGCGTGCCGGGACGCATTAGTTCAAACCAAACCCCTTGGTCTGGTTTGCCCAAGGGTTTGATTTACTGTCAACACCAGTCTGGAGACTGGGATTACTGACTATCTGTTTGCTTGGCCCTGCTAGAGGTTCAGGGCCCACCATACTGCAATCATCTGACCTAACAGGGAATCCCTACAGCTGGGTGGCTGAGTGTATCAGTGTTGCAGTGGGCTAACATGGATTCACGAAGGGCAAGTCATGCCTGACCAATCTGATTAGCTTCTATGATGAGGTAACTGGCTCTGTGGATATGGGATATACCTTGACTTTAGCAAAGCTTTTGATACGGTCTCGCACAATGTTCTTGCCAGCAAGTTAAGGGAATATGGATTGGATAAATGAACTGTAAGATGGATAGAAAGCTGGCTACACTGTCGGGCCCAATGGGTAGTGATCAATGGCTCGATGTCAGGTTGGCAGTCAGTTTCTAGAGGAGTGCCCCAAGGATCAGTTCTTGGACCGATTTTGTCCAACATTTTTATTATGATGCGCATGAGGGGATGGATTGCACCCTCAGCAAGTCTGCAGATGACACTAAGCTAGGGGGAGAGGTAGATATGCTGGAGGGCAGGGATAGGGTCCAGAGTGACCTGGACAGATTAGAGGATTGGGCCAAAAGAAATCTGATGAGGAGTCCTGCACTTGGGATGGAAGAATCCCAAGCATTGTTACAGGCTGGGGACTGAATGGCTAAGTAGCAGTTCAGCAGAAAAGGACCTGGGGATTACAGTGGATGAGAAGCTGGTTATGAGTACAATGTGCCCTTGTAGCCAAGAAGGCTAATGGCATATTAGGGTGCATTAGGAGGAGCATTGCCAGCAGATCCAGAGATGTGATTATTCCCCTTTATTCGGCTCTGGTGAGGCCACATCTGGAATATTGTGTCCAGTTCTGGGGCCCCCACTATAGAAAGGATGTCGACGTAATGGAGAGGGTCCAGCGGAGGGCGACCAAAATGATTAGGGGGACCTATGAGGAGAGACTGAAGGATCTGGGTTTGTTTAGTCTGCAGAAGAGAAGAGTGAGGGAGGATTTGATAGCAACCTTCAAATTCCTGAACGGAGGTTCCAAAGAGAATGGAGAAAGGCTGTTCTCAGTAGTGATGGAGGGCAGAACAAGGAGCAATGGTCTTCTTGTTGGATATCTCTAGGTTGGATATTAGGAAAAACTATTTCACTAGGAGGGTGGTGAAGCACTGGAATGGGTTACCTAGGGAGGTGGTGGAATCTCCATCCCTAGAGGTGTTTAAGTCTCGGCTTGCCAAAGCCCTGGCTGGGTTGATTTAGTTGGGATTGGTCCTGCCTTGGGCAGGGGGCTGGACTTGATGATCTCCTGAGGTCTCTTCCAGCTCTATGATTCTATGATTCTATTTTATGATTCTAACAGGGATCTCGTGGAGCAAGTTATAGCACATTAAATGGAGTATGACTGTCAGGTTTTTGTGGTGGCTTCTGTTCAGTTTGGTGTGAAGATAAGGACATTTCTGAGCCATTTTTACTTTATCCTGTGAATCCTAGGCTATGTCTACACTGCAGAGCTTTTCAGAAAAGCTCTGCCATGTCCAAGGAATGCGTCTACTTTTCCGAAAAAAAAATTCAGAAAAGCAGATGCGTTTTTTCGGCTTCCCTGTAAACCTTGTTCTACGAGGAAGAAGGGATGTTTCGAAAGAGGGGCTTTTCCCCACCTTTGGCCCCGTGTAGACGGGCTAAATGTCAGAAAAGCCTCTTTTGGAAGAAAAACAGAAAAAGTTACGCAAATTGCAGTTTGCAATTTGCGTATGTTTTTCCAACTTTTCCCTGCAGTGTAGACATAGCCCTAGCCTTATGCAATAGGAAAGAGGATGCCATCCTCATTTTCTATCTGGATTTTGACATTTTCTAGAGTACAGCCCTAATCTCAGTGTAAACCTGATTTAAACTTTAAGTTTCCCATTACCAGATATTAGATCAAATCATTAAGACAATGTACAAAACATGCATCACAGGTATCCCATATGAACAGACAACAGGGATTCTCTCTGGGCTGATTTATTAGAGATCTACTGACGTGTACTATATTTTTCTGCTTACAACTCCCCCGAAATAATTTAGTTTAAATACTCTCCCCACCCATTTTATTTGTGAAATTTCTCACACTAAAATGCTTAATATGGTATATATCAGCTAACACATCTATCTCTGGCACCATTGATTCTGGTGACATTTCCTGCAGATTTTGAACCAATGGGGAACTAATTAGATCTTCTCCCACTGCAATAGTCTGAAGGCTGGACAAGATTCAAAAATAATCTTTGCTTTTCCTTTTTTAAATAGGAATAAACATTCCAAAACGCTTGTGTGTTATAGATGGAATGTAGATGCCTAATAATAGTTAAATATTAAAATACTTAATTTTGATATTATACAAAATAGTATACACCAAATTTGCTGTAGATAATTCAACAGACAAGGTGGGTAAGGTAATAAGGCTTCCCTTGTCGACCGCGCCACGTCTAGACTGCCGCGCTGTGCCGGATCAGCTGATCGTCAGCACAGCGCGGCGGCCATTTTTATTTTAATGAAGCAGGGATTATTTAAATCCCAACTTCATTGACTATGCTGAGTAAACTATTTTACATGGCTCCGTTGATGGAGCCATGTAGTCTAGATGTACCCTTTAAGTGGACCAACTTCTGTTGGTGAGAGAGACATGCTTTAGAGCTCTCTAATCAACAAAGGTTGGTCCAATAAAAGATGTTATCTAACCCACTTTGTCTCTCTAATGTCCTGGGACCAAAATGGCTACAATTACACTGTGGATCATTCTAGTTAGACACTAATACTTATTTTTTCTGTATATCCAGAAATACAAAATTTCAATAATATGTAGTACACAGACTCCCACTGATTTCAATTAAAAGGCAGTTTGCTTAGTGAGGATTTGTAATAGCACTATATTAACCTTGAAAGAAGCATTAACATGATCCCAGTAGCTACTCATTTTTGATTCAGTCTTTCAGTGTGCCAAGTGACTACATCTCTCATTGCAGGACTGAACATTCATTATTATAACCTTTCAAACACTTATTCACAACAAAGTGAATGGCTGTACCTCTGAATATTTTGTTTTAAATGTACACCTGATAGTCTTACAGACAATGGCTATTTTGTTCTATAATTTGCAGTATCAGTGATATGAATGGACATAGAAAACACTACAGAACTAGTTGTTATCTAAAATTATTTATCAGGATACAGCATTCTTTCAATGCAGCTAAGTACTGAGAGAAGTATATACCTTTAGCATATTGTAAATATTTTTTAAAAAATATACTACTGGGATTTAGGACTGATGCCAGCAAATCATGATTCAAATTTCAACACAATTCTGTAACATTAGACATAACATTAAAAATCAGGATATTTGCATACTGTTAATTATTTAGTGTTTTTATTAACAAAACCAAACCTGAAAGAACCAATTCAGCAAGGCATTTAAGTTTGTACTGAAATCCTAATGAAGTCATTAGTACTTAATTATGTTTTTAAAACTATGCATGTGTTTAGGTGCTTTATCAGTTCAGAGGCTAATATAAAAATCTAATTGGCCATGGAAAATTCCAAGCCATGTGAGTAGAAGCTATTTTATAGCTCAACAGAAAAAATAAAACATTGCAGAGTTCCGTGATTGAGAGATGCTATCCAAAACTCTGCTGTCAGGCATTTACTTTTCTTTCAGCCTTGTGTCTTGCAGTTCTCCCTAATCACACCTTATAGTATCACATGTCTTGTCATGTTTTGCCTAATGTGCAACAGACATGCTACCATAGCATTATCCCAACATTTATGGTTATTATGACATAATATGGTAACTTTCTTGGAAAAGGGCACAAGTTTATTACAGATAGTCTTAAAAATAAACCATCAAAGGATCACTCAATTTTGCCCAACAGTTTCAGCTAATCCTAAACATGCTCCTAAATGCTTCTCTATGAACACAATATTATTATGGCAGATTCCCATGTTAAGGATAAGCTCTGCCTGCCCCAATTAAAGCCACCCAAATGATGGTTGCTCTGTCAGCCCTGGTCTACACTAGGGAGTTATTTTGAAATAAACCTCCTTATTTTGAAATAATAAATGAAGCAGCCACACGACCAAGCCCGTTATTTCAAAATAATGGGCTGATCATTTTAAAAACTGTACTCCTACTTTCCTCAGGGAATAACGCTTATTTCAAAATAGTCATTTCAAAATAGTGGTAGTGTAGACACTCCACTGCTGCTATTTCAAAATAACTACTCCCCAGAGTCATTTGAAGTAATTGCCCCCCAGTGCTTCCTGGGGCTCTAAGTCAAGGTAGTGCATCCACATTAATGGAGCCTGCCTCAGACTAATTTGGAAGCTCCTCTGTAGTGGGGACACGTATTTCAATTTTGTTCTTTTGGGAGTTATTTCAAATTTAGTTATTTCAAAATAATTTCCTAGTGTAGACAAGCCCTCACTGAGGCTACACTCACTGCTCACTTTGTAGCAATGTACACACATGAAAATGAATGTTTCCCAGATCCCTGAGAAATATCATTTAGCGATGACAGCTTTAAACTACAACCATCCTGATTTTGCTCTAAAATAACTGAACACGGTTGCCCACAAGGGGATAACTACCAAATATAAATTTAAGAAAAATAATTATTTATTATAGAAGCATGGAGCTGCTAACTATACTTTCCCTCTGTAACTTCAGTTTATTAAGAAGGTTATGTTTTAGATATAGCTTTAACCAAAATATACTCTTAGGCATGGTATGCCATGCTTCAGCTCAGACTGGATTTCAGGTTGATAATGAAACATGTATTATTATGTAACTTTAAGTCTAGTGGCAAAACCATGTCATATAACGTCAATAAAAGTCCTATTACTTAGCATTCTATGAGGTTCATGCATAGAATTTAAAAGTAAATTTCCCAATTGCTATAAAACTTGGTGTACACATCAATCTTTATGCACATAAATGTCACCCCTTTTCATTAATTTTGGTCAAAAATCCATATTCGCTTACAAGCCAGAGGGCTTCTGAGATATTTCAATAATATCCAGGAAATCAATCTTACATGAAACTGAAGGAAAACATCTAATGTCATTGAACAATAAATATCAGTTCTGTCAGTGGCTTACCTTTGAGCTGAGGCCTTAGGATGTTTCTCTTCTAGTTTCCTCACCAGTGCAACTGTCAGCTGCATGGTCTCCCTTAGGGGACCTGCAGGCATTAAATGGGCGTCCAAAGGTCCTGAAAGTTGTTTCTGATTGGCATTGTTGACATTTTTTTGCGGAACCTAAAAAATGAAGTACAACCATGCAATTTATATATTAATTGGAATAATATGTGGCTACTTTTTCAAGTAAGGCTGTTGATCAATAGAAAATATTGAAATCCAAAAAGCAATGTCAAAATGTATCAAGAAAGAAATCTAAGGAGGAGTAATTTTTTTATAACTTCTTGAAGATATACAGAATGTGCAATTTCAACAAATTGTCAGTCAGTGGAATAAAGGAGACTAAAACTAAAAGCTTTGGAATACAAAATGGTTCTATTTGTTAAAATCTCACCTTAATAAATGTATTTCTCTCACACTGTTTAATTTAAACAAAAGCAAATACACTTATTTATTTAAACAAATAAAGAGGGTGGAAGTTAGTTTCTCTCTTTTCAAAATGTATTTTTGAAAAAACTGTTTCTGACCTGCCTCTGGCTTGGTACAATGACCTCTTCTGCAGAGCTGCTCTCTATATCCTGATGAGCTGGAGACCAGACCCCATGGTGGATGTGGTGTTCCATTTGGGTCACCTCCTCTCTTACATTTAGCTCCTCTAGGTAGGTCAGAACAAACTCAGGGTAAGCCTGTAGGAAAGGATAAAGGCAGAAAAGTGACAAGGAGTAACATTAGGGTATATCAGTAGAACCACAACAAACTACACATCAGGAATTATGGGAAGAGTGTCTGATATAGACAATGTCACAAAAGTTATAAAGTTATTTATACACAGTATTTCATGAAGTTTTCCTAACTCAGATTTACATAATGACTTTTACAGATTTACTGCAGTGAAAAAAATACACTATGTAAAGGCTAAGGAGTAATTTAAGATTATGAACTGACAGCTTTTAAGACTGAAACACCCACATAAACAAAGTTTTTCTTGTTACTCACTGATAAAATAAATATTGTATTCCTATTTTTAAGTACTTATATGCAATTAAATATGAGAATCATATTTAGCTAGTCTCTGAAGTATAAGGTATTAGCAGAATGAAACTTCTCAAAAAGGCATGAACTCAAACTTTCTTACCATCTCATATGGAAAAAAAGCTAATTTAGTTGGAAAATAACTGCATTTTTGTTTTTAACCAATTTAAATGATAAAATCCAGTTACCAACTTTCACACTCTATTGACCTTGCTAGCCTGTCAAGTTAGGTAAGATTCTATATGTGAAAATATCATATCCTAGCAATAACATCCTATTTTGTTTAAGCAGGAAGGGACATCTGCATTCTTGGCCACTTAACCAACATCAAAATCACCACATCTTTCATCAGGGTAACATGATTAGTCTCATTTTCTTAACTCAGACTGTGAAGTGACTGCATTGTCCCTCTTCAGAAGCAACTTCAGCCTAAGTAGCTTTCAGAGGGTTATAGGGTGGCCATGGTGAAGGATCCTAGATTATGCCTAAATGAAAGCATTTCTTGCTTACAGCCATTGTGGAGAATATGGAAAACTTCCTGCTCTGACTGCTCTGGCCAGAACTTGTGCCTCTATTCCCCTCCCACTGAGCTCAAAAAGGCCTGAGAACAGTAGAAGGGCCTTTCCCGTGTGGCCAGTGTTTCAAGCCCATCTTGGGCAAGCAGCAAACCACAACACATGTGGTGATGACGTCGAGTAATCTGACCACCAGTGTGATGACTTTGAGGACTTCTGTCCCTATAGGCTCCAGTTTCCAGGGGCGCAGAAGAGCACCAGCATGGAATATCCAGGAGATCTTGGACCTCCTCGAGGTCTGGGGAGATGAAACCACCCTCACTGAGCTCTGAACAAGCAAGCAGAACATGGGATGCCCAGCAGTGATGCCCAGTAGTGCAGAGTGAAAATCAAGGAGCTGCACCAGACCTACCACAAGGCAAAGAAGTAGAGTGGACAGTCTGGTGCAGCATCTCACACGTGCTGCTTCTATGACTAGCTGGATGCCATTGGGGGAGTGGCCAGTTTCCCCAGAGTGGTCATGAAGTCCAGCCAGGACATGCTTGGCGTCAGCCTGCAGGACACCATGGTGGTGGAGGGGGAGGAGGAGAAAGATCAGGAGGAACAGACTAGTCAGCCGGCGATTGATGAGAGCCAAGAACTGTTCATGACTATGGAGCCAGTCCCCTCTTCCCAGGATGTCTGCTAGTCCAGCACCAACCCTGGGGGAAAGAACTTCTGGTGTGTTCACAAACTTATTCTAATCACAAGCAGATTAATTACTCTAAGCCTATACGGCACAGGGGGCCCAGAAAAAGCTTCTTCTCATTGTCTGCAGATGGAGCGGAGTCTTGTCTGTACAGCTCCATGAAGCTCTCGCATAGGAACTCTTTAATGCTTTTCAAAAGAAGCCTTATAAGGCCAGCCTTATACCGTCCTCTGCAGTAGGAAAGCTTCCTACACCAAGCCACCAGTAAGTGGAACTCATTGAACCACAAAGCAGTGCAGAATAAGGCCCAGGTTTATGGCCACATTCCGTCAGCATAAGCTCCTGATCACTTGTGATTCGGAGAAGACTGATATATCACATTGCAACCCGCATGAAGGAGGAGCGGAACATATTAGCATTCTCCCTGGGAGGACACACGTGCTGGACACACATCCCCCACTCCATGTGGGCAGGAAAAGAAGCAGTGTCCCCGGGAGACCATATGTACTGGACTCAGCGTATGCCAGACACTGCAGCAAGTCAACCCGTCCCTTCCCCCTCTTTCCACCTGCAAGCTCCTTCCCTGGATGGGAAAGTAGCACTGTCCCAGAAAACCACATGTACTAGACCCGAAGTGTGCTGGACAGAGAGGGAAGCCACCTTCTCCTGCCTCTTCCTCTCACGCCTGCAGACTTGTGCCCTGGCTGAACCTTTACCATGCCTGCTTGCCTGTCCCTATGCTGCCCTGAGAAGTCTGAGTATCTGCTGTAAAGTGTCCACTTTAAAGCAAACATTTTGCCTTGCACAGAACACATCTCCTTTTCTTTGAGGCTGGGACAGAGGCCAGCTCGGTGCATCCTCCACCTCTTCTAGAATCTGCCCACTTGGCTCAGATCTGCTGGTGAGATTACACACGAGAGGGCATATTCTGTGAGCAGATACACTTCCTGCACTTTATCATGGTAGAGATGTGGGCAGAGTGGCAAAACCAGATTGTGAAGCAGCAGCAAAAGGAGTAGCTGACAAGACATCAAAACACCATGTTTGTCTCCCCATCTGCTGTAGTGGAGCACGTGGTGTTTTCTTTAGAAAGGGCCTCTTCCCAGAACCAAGTCCAGCTTGATGATACCCCGGTCCCTCCTCCACCAGCCCTATGGGTTCCACCCTCAGGATCCCCAGGGACAGCTGGGGTCCCAGGACATGGGTGAGGGGGCAAAAAGGGAGCCAGACCCCCAAGGCCCTCAGGAGGCAGAGGGCAGTTCCACTCCTGTTTTCCTGAGCCCCAGCTCCCCACCATTTCCTCCTTCCACTTCCCAGTTTTTCCAGTTCCCTGCTGTTTTCCCCAAATAAAAACTCCTGTTTTTTGAACAATGATCTTGTTATTGCTTGAACTGCAGGGGGGTGTGGGGGTTAAATGGAAACACAGGGAATGCAGGGGTACTTGTGGAGAGCCATGTGGCAGAGTCTTGCATAAAACTGTCCTTCAAGGCCTCTCTGATGCACACTGCCCCTTGCTGTGTTCTTCTGCTCATGCTGGTGTCCAAATGCTCAAACTCCCTGGCTAAGTGCTCTGCTTCAGCCCCCACATCCTGCACTGTTACGTTCCCCTTTGCTTTCACACAGGTTATGGAGCACACAACATGCTGCCACCACAAAGGGAATGTTGTGTTCACTGAGGTCCAGCCAAATCAGGAGACTCCTGAACATCCCCTTTAAACATCCGAAGGCACTTTCCACCACCATTTTGTACCTGCTCAGCCTGTTATTGCTGGGGTCCAGGCTGCTCATATAGGGCTTCATGAGCCATAGAAGCAAGGGATAGACTGGGACTCCGAAGATCACTCTTGGCATATCCACCTTTGTTACTCTGATTTTCCAGTTGGGGAAAAAAGTTCCACTGTGCATCTTTCAGAAGAGGCAGGAGTCCCTAAAAATGCAGGTGTCATGCACCTTTTCTGACCATCCCAGATTGATGTCAGTGAAATGGCCCTTATGATCCATGAGCACCTGCAGCACCATGGAGAAGCACCCTGAGGTTGATATACTGCATGGCAAGGTGATCAGGGGCCAGGACAGAGATGTACATGCTGTTTATCACAGTAAAGCCATCCACTATTGTCTCCACATTTCCCATAGTCATAATCCTTCATAGCAGGATGCATTGATGGCCCTGGCTACTTGAATGACAGCCCCCACTGTATCTTTCCACACTCCTAACTGATTCCTAACTGACCGGTAGCTGTCTGGCGTGGCAAGCTTCCATAAGGTAATTGCCACATACTTCTCCATGATCAGAGCAGGTCTCATGTGCCTCAGGGTCGGGGAAAGCCGTTCGCACACTTCCAAGAACTTGGCCTTGTGCATTTGGAAGTTCTGCAGCCACTGACACAATCACAATGTGGTCCCATCAGTCTGAGCTTGTCTCATGGCGCCTGAACTGGCATTGCACTATATCCAGAGGACTGACTGGTGGGTGCACTAGCATGAGTGCCAGGCCTTGCCTGAGGAGCACCTCCATACCATGCCGAGCTTTGTTGTTGTGCTCTTCCTGGAGGAGCAACATGCGTACATTGTTGAAGTGCAGCGCCACTAGGTGCACTGTGACACACATGAACATGACAATGTTTTCCTGTGAACCCGTCTCCATGCTCGCGCTGCTATGGCATCCACACAGGCAACCAGGGCACCAAATGTACAAGCACACTGGTTCCCCTTCATTTTATGCAAGTGGGCAGGGACTAGAAGAGTGCATTCTGAGACGCTGGCGACATGCGCCCCTAACCACCTGCTGCAGTTTTGGAGTAGGTGGACACTGTGCACATAGCCCAAAATGCAAAGCTGCCCATGGTGGCTCGCTCTCTGAGTCAATGGTAGGCTCCCTAGCAGAGAGGCGCAACTTTGATTTACATTCAGCTCTTCCCCATAGTGAGGACATGGACTGACTGTCAGTTGAAAAGGCTGTCTGCTGTCCTGTATCATTGCAAAACATCTGCTGGTTGCATAACTCGCAAGAGGGGTAAGTCCCAAGCAAGGGGCTTATATTCTTTTTGATCAGCTGAAGAAGCCATGGTGGAAATTAGCAGTGCTTAAGAGAGTGACCAGTCTCTAGATAGTGGAGCCACAGAGCCCTTTGTACAAAGTGGAGGCCTACCACTGAGGTTTAATGATGTAGCCTCCCAGGGACACTGTATAAAGGCTGGAGGCATAACATTTCCTGTGTACCTTTGACAGTCACAAATGTAGTTTACAGTTTTATGATCACTTACTATTTTTTCACAGAAAAATATTCAAACACTAATTAAGTACTGTACTTCAAAACTGCAGATATGAAATAATTTTTTTTTTTAAATGCACTCAAATATTTCTGTGATCATCTTCTGCAAAACACCAACTAGGAGCCAGTGATTGCTGTAATGAGTAAATTTCATAAACACAAGGACAAACATTCTACTGGGTAGCTCTTGAGACCAGTCCCTCTATTTAATTTATGAAGCACCTATTGTATTGTAGCATCCTTCCTAACTAATATTTGGCAATAGATTACCAATGGATATCAATGAAATTTCTGAGCCTATATGGAAAACAGGACATTAGAGCTGTCATGCAGATCTGAGAGAACTTTTTTGTTCCACATATTTTGAGATCACTTGATAATGTTCACATCACAATAACTGTTGATGATATCATCAATTTTAGCAGATGCAGCTAATGGTGAAGTTCAATATTTCACGCCTTAGCTCTAGTGTCTTCCTTTTCAGTTAGTTTGCCGTCAACCTTTCTTCATTTGTGAGCATCTTTTTCTTCTGAACTTTATTTTATTAAAGTAAATGTCTCAGACAGAAAAAGCAGGGGAGCAGACAGACTCTGCGGGCCCCTGGGCAAGGTGGGGGAGTGGTTCTGCACTCCCGGAAAAGGTAGGAACTCAGGTAGAAGGGGTGGGGTCGAGGTAGCCAGCCCTCTATGCCACCTAGAGAGTGGTGCACCCTCCTCTCAGCTCTCAGAGCTGCACAGACCACGTGGTGCAGATTTGTGATGGCGATGAAAAGGGTCATAGCAGCAGCGGTGGTGGTCAGAAGCCTTGGGCCCCTTTGAATCACCAGGTCCGGGGACAAACCGCCCCATCCACTCTGTCAGTGAGTCTGAGAAAAAATAGTACAATAAGTGACTTTTACTTTTTGAGGAAGAGATGAGATTTTTTCTATCATCAGTACTATTGACTCTTGTTTGTTGTATACCTAGATTAGAATTTGATGCAACACACTTGTTTATTCTCAGTTTATTACTGTCTTTAATTCATATCTGATACACTACACTAAAGGTTGCATAAAACATTTAAGTGCTTAAGTGGTTTAGGGGCCTAAGTCCCATTGAGCCCAATGTGTCTAAATCACTTTTCAAAATAGTACTTAGGCAGTTTTGAAAATTTTTCCCATAATCTTAAAATATGTTTCACCATTTTTAGGATTACATTTGCTTTAAGTGCAAAATATTCATGATGATGTCACTGCTAGGTACAAATGCATAAGTATGGTTATTAAAGCTCACAGTTAGCATTTCTTGATATCTAGAAGTAAATTAAATCTAACTTACAGGCTTGTTTATAAAGAGATAAAAGTTGTTCTTCAGGTAAAGCGTCTATTGGTTTACATGCAAAATTTATCTGAGGGAAGAGTATACATATTAGCCCATTATGAGTAAGGGCAACAATTATAGTTTTGAAGATAATTTTTAGGGCAAAAAATCCAAAGAGTTACTTTATCCTCCATGCATAACACCCAGGTGTTTGAGAGGTTAACTTGTACTGTACTTTACAGCAATGATATTGTCAAGAGACTGGAAAGAGATATCAGTGTCAGATTAGAAATAAGCACTTTGTAGTACACTCAGCATTTGATCATTTTATAGTATTGCCTATAAAACTGTACATAGTACAGAAGACTTACTTGTATTTAAGCAGTATAAATAATAAATTGTAAATAATAGTTAATACAGTGAATAGCAGATATTAGTTCTTAAGGAAATGAGTTTCCCTTTCAATATTAATGTGTCACCTATTGTTACATTGTATTATGCCATTTTACTATGTCAGTTCTTGTTGGCTGACATATGCTGCAACTTAAACATGACACTACAGACAAAGTGAACGTGCTAGGAAATATATAGAAAAGTACACCATTTGGGGATTAGAATAACTAATTTCTAGCACCCAGTTCACAGTGAGTCAAGCACAAGCCAGAATCGAACAGAAAAGTTCTGTTGTCAATAATTAAGTGGTGGACATTTTGGAAGTAAATATATAGATAGATAGAAAGATAGATACATAGATATAGTAGCCCAATGTCTGTGAGTCTGTAACGCTGACGTACACGGCCCCACCCCCTGGCCGTGTATGTCACCGCCCCGCTCCCTTCCCCTCCCGCCGTGGCGGCTCGGCTGAGTGCTGCGCCGTTCAGCTGGGCCACGGCGGGGGAGCAAGCGGCGGCAAGCGGCTGTTTGGGGTCCGCGCTCCCTATGCACGGGGAGCGCAGACACCAAATGGCTGCTTGCCGCCACTTGCTCCCCCGCCGTGGCCCAGCTGAGCGGCGCAGCACTCAGCCGAGCCGCCACGGCGGGAGGGGAAGGGAGCGGGACGATGACGTACATGGCCAGGGGGCGGTGCCATGTACGTCACCACCCCGCCCCCCCTTCCCTCCCGCCGTGGTGCTCAGCTGAGTGCTGCGCCCCTCAGCCGGGCCGCAGTGGGGGAGCCAGCGGTGGAAGCGGCCATTTGGGCTCCCCCGTGGCGGCCTGGCTGAGCGCGCAGCACTCAGCTGAGTGCCACAGTGGGAGGGGAAGGGGGGGCGGAGCGGTGACACACATGGCCCCACCCCCTGGCTGTGTACGTCACTGCCCCACCCCTCCTCCCCCGCGGCGGCCTGGCTGAGTGCGCAGCACTCAGCCAAGCCACCATGGAGGGAGGGGAAGGGGGCGGGGCGGTGACGTACACAGCCAGAGGGCGGGGCCGTGTACGTCACCGCCCCCCCTTCCCCTCCCGCTGTGGCACTCGGCTGAGTGCTGCGCCCCTCAGCCGGGCCGCCGTGGGGGAGGAGGAGCAGGGCGGTGATGTACACGGCGCCGCCCCCGGCCGTGTAGGTCACCACCCTGCACCCCTCCCTCGCGGCGGCCCAACCGAGCAGGCAGCACTCAGCCGAGCGCCACGGCGGGAGGGGAAAGGGAAGGGGGGCAGGGAGAGACGGAGGGGAGAGAGAGGCAGGAGGAGGTGGAGAAGAGAAAGGGAGAGTGAGAGGCAGGAGTGGGAGAAGAGAAAGAAAGAGACGGAGAGAGAGGCAGAAGGCGAGAGAGGCAGGAGGCGGAGGAGAGCTGAGCGAGAGAGGGGGAGGCAGTAGGAGGAGAGAGAGAGAGAGAGAGAGAGAGAGAGAGAGACGGAGCGAGAGACCGGAGGTTCAGGAGAGAAGACCAACGTGCAGGAGAGACCTGAAAATCCCGTCTTATGACGGGCTAATTGGCTAGTATATATATAGCTAGCACATGAAAAATCACTATGCATAATAAAAAAGGATGAAGTGCTGTACTCAGCAGGTAAAGAAAGAAAGACCGCTAATACTGTCTCTCTATTCTGTCAGTCCATCAGGGCTGTGTGAATAGTAGTATCTAATCATTCCGATGGAATGTCCAAATAAGTGGGAAGAAAATGGAAGGCTAGTCCCAGGCAGACAATACTAGTGACAGGCCTGCTATTGATTTCCTGCTGGACTGAGTATTCTATTATTTTCTGTAAGCTAGCAGATTTTAACACTGTATATGTTGCCAACATTTCAGTGCACATTTTCAGAAAATTCACTGCACATTTGAGAGCTCCTAAAACTTTTTAAGGCCTGGTAAAGTACAGGTCAATTAATCTTTGCAGGAAGCACTGGACATTTCCTCACCTAAGACACTAGTGAAATACAACTCCTTGTTAGCCAAATACTCTCCATGGATCCCTAACGCCCACACATATGAACTGACCTAAAGTATGTCAGAATTCATTCCTTCAAGCTGCAGAGCCAGGACACTCACGTTAACCCGTACAAAACAAAAAAGTCTCTCTGTCAAAATGATGCACAGCTATTGCACTCATGTTGCCCATATTAATACTGTCATTCAGAGACTTGATGTGACTGCAGTCACTAAAAAGGAACTTCTTGATGCAATATACTCTGCACTTTAAATGTAGTAAGAGCCTGCTGGGTTACCCTGCAGTAGCTCCAGGGGGCGGCATGAGCTGGGATTGTTTAGTTCCAGCTCGCACTGCCCCCGGACACCGCGGCTCTGCACTTTAAATGTAGTAAGAACTCACCAGGCTCTTACTACATTTAAACTGCAGAGCCACAGCGGGGTTAGCTCCCGGGGCTGGCAAAAGCCAGGACTGTTCAGTCCCGTCTCGCACTGCCCCTGGGACCCTGCGGCTCTGCCTCCCATGCCCCTCCTGCACCACAGACACTGTGCTGGGGGGAGGCAGCTTTTAAGCCAGCTCCCCCCCAACTGCAGCTCCTGCTCTCCTCCCCCTTCCTCCCCCGACAGCTGACTCTTGCTTATCAAGTAGTTGACTACTCAACTAGTTGCTTACAACCCTAGTGGAGCCTGGGGTGGAAAGGGTGGGGCTGAGGACTAGCCTCCCCCCTGAGCTGTCTGGGGCCAGAGGCTTTAAATTAAAAACACAGCAACGGGCTCACAGCTTCCAGCCTCACTGTTACCATGTTGCCTGGCAACTGCCTGGGGTTGCTATGGCTATTTAAAAGGTTCACTGCTTCCGCTCCTCCTGAGGTAGTGCTGACCAGGAGCTGGGAGCCATTTAACTAGGATTCTGCTGCCTGAGCACCACCTGGAAATTCAGTGGCCAGCTGCAGTCTATGGGCCGGATCCAGCTCGTGGGCCGCATCTTGCCCAGCCCTGCTCTCATTTAGATCAATTTAAATTAAGACTAATGTAAATGTGTATAAAATAATGATAAAAATGTAAAAAATCAAAAGACAAAAGCAAATTTAAAGGACACACCAATAATAAAAAAAATTTATAAAATATTCTAATACTAGCAGACTGACCCAGCATTGCCCGGGTCCTACAGGGCAGGGGGCTGGCTGTGAGGGGGGTGCAGGACACAGGGCAGCACCTTGGGGATGTGGTGAAGAGTACAAGAGTGAGGGTTGGGGAGTGAGGAGGGGCTCAGGGTGGGATGTCCCATCCAACATGGCTCTTTTCTCTCCCCGCCCCCCCCCAAGCCTCTCCAACCCCCTGGGGTTTCCAGGGGCCCTTTTCTCTTACTCCCAGGCCCTCCTGGCCACTAGGGGCCCTTCTTTTCCCCCTCCAGCCTCCTAGCACCCTGGCCACCACGGGCCCTTTCCTCCCAACTCCCCAGCCCCCCCCCAACCACCAGGGACCCTTTTCTCTTCCCCCTACCTCCCAAACTGCTACAGACCCTTTCCTCTCCCCCCCCCCCCCCGCCCCAGCCCCTAGCCATCAGGGAATCTCTTCTCTCACCCCCAGGTCCCAAGCCATCCACCAGCTGCCAGGGGCCCATTTCTCTCCCCCCTCCCCAGCCCCTAACCACCAGGGGCCCTTTTTTCTCCACCCTAGCACCTCAGGTCCCCGCAACCCACAGACATTGGGGCCCCTTTCTGTCCCTCCCAGCTACCTAGTCCCCAGGTTCTGGGGTGCTTTTCTCTCTCCCTCCAGTCCCCCAGCCTCCTGGCCAACAGGGCCCTTTTTTCTCCCCCCTCTTCCGGCACTGCAGCCAAAGGCCTGGGGGGGAGGGTTTGGGGCATTGGGCCTACTTACTCGGTGTGCTGGTAGGCAAGATGGTGGAGCCCCAGCCCTGCTGGCCACTCCCTTAGTGGTACAACTGCCCCCAGTGAACTCTCTTCAGGATAGCTCTCCCCTGTGGGCTTGCTGCCCCCAGTGGCCACTCTCATATTGTGTCCCTCCAAACAGTAACCCCTCCCTTTTCATATAATGGAAAACACCTTTTCCCGGGGCTTCCAGTTGTCTTGGCACATGCAAATTTTGGCCTTGCTTTAAGCTAGGAGTAAGAGCTGTATACCAAATTTGGGGGGCCCAGCTCTTACTGTTTAGAAGGAGTTCTTGAACAAACAGACTCACAGACAGACATATAGATAGACACACTCTAAAATATATGTATACATAGGCTAACATGGAGATAACTTAAAACAAACCTTTTAAATTATTAATACAGGAGGATACTTTCTTCACCACATGCACAAAACTTACCTACATTAATAGGTTGCATGTGAAAGTATGAAAAGAATGGTAAACCAGTTAAAAAAATCCCTCAACTTTCTTCAAAATATACTTACAAATCACACACCTTACAATAGATAGAACCATCATTTCCAAAACCCCAGTGCTGATTGAGGCTGCTTTTGTCTCTGTAATGAAAGATATAGTCAAAGAGTTAAACATTCTTACTAAATAAAAACAAATTAACACAGTAACTGTCATTTACACTTTTAGTTTCCGGAGTGAGATCTCAAATAAGAGGTCAGTTTCACTTTTGCCTGATGGGTCATGATACTTGTTTTAAAACCCCCCAAAAGTTATGATTGAAAGAAGAAATTAAATATATAAGGTGCAGAAAATAAACAATGGAGAATGCCAGTAACACTAAAAACCTATTTCCTTTCCTGTTTTCTCATTGTATTTTAGATCATCCATTAAGTATTTCTTTTGACCACACCGATAAGAAATCAGATTTTTTAAAAAAATGCTTAAATAGTGCTAAAGTTGTGACACTAACAGAAAAATCTCAAAAGTTCCCAAACTCTAACTAACATCTAGATTTTAATTTATGATGCCTCATTTCTGAGGGAATGGATTTCATAATAGCAGAAGCAGAAGAAGGAGGGTGAACCTTAAAGTTTAGTTTCCTAGATTTCAGATCTTTCTCAATCAAATTATCTTATGATTTTTTCATAATTAATATTTCAACATTACACAATATAAACAATTCAAAACAAGAAGTTCCTTAAATCCGTGCAATTTTTATCAGACATTTAAATAGAAGTTACTCCTGCCCTATAGTTTGAGGGTGTTTAAAAAAATTCATTTCTGAGGTAGTGTCCTGTATAACAAAACAACAACAACAAAAAGAGGTCTTAGCATTCTAATACATGGACATTTGCTTAAGGATATGTCATCAGGCAAAAGATCATGTCTGTCTGACTTGTGTAACATTTACTTTAAATGTAAATAAATCAAAACTAGGTTCAGTGTACAGCCTTATTCATATGGGACGTGTCTTGGGAATGACCTAGTGTAGGTAGAGGAGATTTTTCCTCTGAGACTTGGTGTACACTAGGGCTGTGTCCAGACTGGCCAGTTTTTCTGGAAAATCAGCTGCTTTTCCGGAAAAACTTGCCAGCTGTCTAGACTGGCCG
Organism: Pelochelys cantorii; assembly: GCA_032595735.1. Taxonomy (NCBI): domain Eukaryota; kingdom Metazoa; phylum Chordata; order Testudines; family Trionychidae; genus Pelochelys; species Pelochelys cantorii. Next base: position 39,311,478 of record CM064329.1, on the reverse strand, counting down.
CTTGAATTTCGCAGGAACACTGACGATCTCATGTATGATCGTCAGTGTTCTTGCGGAAATACTATGCTGCTCCCGTTCAGGCAAAAGCCCTCTTGCGCAAATGCTTTTGTGCAAGAGGGCCAGTGTAGACAACGTGGTATTGTTTTGCGCAAAAAAGCCCCGATGGCTAAAATGGCAATCGGGGCTTTCTTGCGCAAAAGCGCGTCTAGATTGGCCAGGGACGCTTTTCCGCAAAACTGCTTTTGCGGAAAATCATGCCAGTCTAGATGCAGCCTAGAACTTTAGATTGAACGTAGCCCCATACACTTGATTTTCTCAGTGATGCATCCACACTACCAAGACTATTGTGTCGCCCTTAGAGACTGCTGAAGTCAATTTCTGTAGTCCTGCTTTTCACCAGGAGTAACACCATTCTGGACCTCACATGGTTGAAGTTATGCTAGTGTAGACGCAGCATTGCTGGAAAGTTGATGCTACTGGCCTCTGGGAGGCCTCCCACAACTGTCCGCTCTGACCGCTCTGGCCAGAACTTCTGCCTCTACTGCTCTTCCGGTGAGCTCAAAAAGCCATGGGAACTGTGGAATTGCCTGTCCCACATGGCCAGCACTGAGACAGAGCAGCACACCATGGTACATGAGGAGATGAGTTCCACCAACAATCCTCCAAGCACTGCAATGACTGGAAGTACTTCTGCTCCCACAGGCTCCAGTTCCCAGGGGTGCAGAAGAGCACCAGCCTAGAACGTCTGGGAAATCTTAGACCGCATCAAAGTGTGAGAAGATGAAGCCAGCCTGCATGAGCTCAGAACCAGCAAGTGGAACGCCAACACCTACGACAGGATTGCACCCTGACTGGTGGCTAAAGGATATTCCAGGGATGCACAGCAGTGCAGGGTAAATATCAAAGAGCTCAAGCAGTCATACCACAAGGTGAAGGAGGAGAGTGGATGCTCTGAGGCAGCACCTCACATGTGTCACTACTATGACCAGTTGGATGCCATTCTCAGTGAGGGGAGGGCAGCCAGCTCCCCCAGCATGATCACTGAGTGTGGACAAGACATGCCTAGCATCAGCCAGGAGGAGAGTGGGATGGTAGAGGGGCATGAGGAGGAAAAGGAGAAGGAGTCTAGCCAGATGCTGATGCCCAAGAGCCAGGAGCTCCTCATCATGCTGGAGATGGTCCCCCTTCCCAGGACATCTCCCAGGCCATCGACAACTCCAGGGAGAGCAATTCTGGTGAGTTCACAAACTTTGTCTAACTACAAGCTGGTTCAGGCAATGGGATGTGCCGTGTGGGCACTCTCTCTCTCTGCCTATACCACATGGGAACATGGAACAGCTTGTTCACATGTCTGCAGATGGAGCAGGAGTCTTCTGCACAGCTCCATGAAGCTCTCACATAGGAATTCTCTGATCCTTCTCACACGGTTTTTGGGGAGGCCAGATGTCTTATTTCAACATCTGTGGTAGGACACCTTCCCATGCTAAGCCACCAGTACGTGATCTGGCATTATGGAACCACAAAGCAGGGCAGCATAAAGCCCAGGTTTATGGCCACATTCAGTCAGCGTCCGCTCTCAGTCACTCACTGTGATTTGAAGAAGACTCATATCTCACATGGCAACCTGGAGGGAGGAGGAGGGGAACCTTTTAGAACTCTCTCTGGGAGGCTGCATGTGTCTCCATGCCACACCGAGCTTTGTCCTTGTCCTCTTCCTGGGGGAGCAACATGCATACATTCTCGAAGTGTAGCGCCATGAGGCACACCATGACACCCATGAGCATGACAATGCTTTCCAGCTCCATGCATGTAGTGCTATGGCATCCACGCAGGCAACCAGGGCACAAAAAAGTGCACAAAAAAGTACAAGCACACTGCATCCCCTTTATCCCACGTGGGAGGGGAGGGACTAGAGGAGCGTCTTATGGGACGTAACTGACGTGAGCCTCTCTAACCAACCGCAGCAGAATTTTGGACCTAGCAGGCACCAGACTTATAGCCCAGACTGCAAAGCTATCCACACTGTTTCCCTCTCTGAGTCAATGGTTGGCTTACTAATACGGACACTCTACTTCGGACAACATTCTATTCTTCTCCATAGTGAGGACACAGACCTTTGCCCTCTCAAAATTGGGCACCCAGAAATCAATCATAGTAGATTCAACCTTATCTTGTAGTGTGGATGTGCCCTAAGTATCAGCAGTGACAGATCTCAATGATACCCTGTGCTATTTTTCTGCAGGGAGTACACCTGAAGTAGAAAGATACTCAAAGTTACTAGGAATCTTGACATATGTAACACTCCTGAAGCATCACATTTGAATGCTTTAGGTTATTTCAGTTTGATCTACATATCCATGAATATAACCATCAGTGTGCCCAATGGTCTAGTAAAACATTCACCCTAACTATGCCATTGGGAATATACAATATTAATAAAAGATCTCCCACTCTAAGCAAATTAACAGATATAATCTACTAAAAAAGATCCCTTCCCTAGATCTTTTTGTCTAGGGTTAGACTTGCTAGATCGGTATTGGACATGTTTATTTCTAATTAAATGTGAATGTTATCCTGTGCAGGTAAGTCAGATTCCATAATATTTAACTTTCAGAACTGTGGCTCAGATGCTAAATCATGTGTAGTCCCTATGCACCCAAACAGGCCTCAATGAGAATATTCATATAAATCAGGACTACTTCTTAAGCAATAATTTTTAGAACTGCACTACTTTTCTGAGGTGTTTCCTCCATGGTTTATATGTACCTCTTGATGTTTTCCAGTGTTGAAAGTTTGTGGGTACAATGTATTCGATGCCTAAACATGTAATTCAGTAATGCTAATCTACAGTTTATAACCATCTAGTATATAAAATGAAGAACACACAAAATTGTAGATTAAAAAAAGATAAAAACAAAGAGGCTTTTGTTGTGACTACCCAACACCAAACATAGTTGTTTACACTGCTGTGTATACTATGGAATTCTTGAATGAGATTTTGAGACTATCCCTGACAAAATTGTAATTGTGGCTTCCTGGATTATCTAATAGTGGATCTGGAATGGCATGTGCATTCAGTATTTTAGAAAGGAGTTCTTTTTCAAACAAAAAATAAATAAATTGTAAACAAGTTCCTGACATACTTTGTAATAAACAGCAAAAAAATAGTTGCAAGTAGCTTTTCCTTTTGCTTATGCTTTTATAAGTGAATCCAATCTACATATACAGTCTAAGCTGAATGTTTTTACATTATATGTTTCTGATATCTGTCTGCAGAGCTGTTCAGCATATTTGGAGATATATACAGTGATCACAGGGTGATGGATAGAGAGATCTCTGGGATAATGTTTTGTTTCTTACATTTGCTAAGGAAGTAGATGTCACAGTTAAGTTTTGGTTCCTTTTTTCATGTTGTGGAGTTTCCACTTCCGCTTGCAAAATTCGCTATCTTCCATTGATGTATGTTTTTTCCATCAGTTTCAATAAGCTTTGAATCGGGTTTATAGTTATAAGAGACAAAGTGAAAAATCATGTAGATTATGTGATCCAGAAGAAAGAAAAGTCTGATGGTGATGGCCAGGTAAAAGTTACTATTAACATGTCAAAACAACAGGAGTCTTGCGGCACTTTAAAGACTAACAAAAGGTATTTGGGCATACGATTTTATGGGCCGGAGCCCACTTCGTCAGATTCACAAAGTGGAATCTTCAGTTTGGCAGGGATATCCACACATGCAAAGATGGGTGAGTTACATTGTTATCCAGGAGACAGTGCCAACGAGGCCAATTCAAAGAGAGTAGATATGGCCCATACCCAACAGTTGATAAGAAGGTGAAAATACAAAAAGAGAGGAAATTATTTTTTGTAATGTGCTACAACTTCAAGTCTATTCAGACTAAGTCTGATAGTTTGTTCATGAATTCCAGCTCTGTTGTTTCAAGCTGTAATCTGTTTTTGAAGTTTTTGTGCTTGAGCATGATAACTTTTAAGTCTGTCACTGATTGTCCAGGGAGACTGATGTGCTTTCCTACTGATTTTTTAATGTTACTATTCTTGATGTCTGATTTGTGTCCATTTATTCTTTTGCACAGAGACCATCTGGTTTGGCCAATATACATAGCATAGGGTACTGCTGTGATATGGAATATATCACATTATTAGATGTGCAGATGAATATACCCCAATGATATGACTGATGTGGTTAAGTCCTATGATGGTACACTTGCGTAGATAATGTGGACAGAGTTGCTAATGGGATTTGTTGCAGGGATTGGTTCCTGGGTTAATGTTTCTGTTGTGTAGTGTGCAGTGGGTGGTGAGTATTTGTTTCACGTTGAGGGGCTGTCTGTAAGTGAGGACTGGCCTGCCTCCCAAGATCTGGGAGAATGAGCACAAGTAACTTTATATTTTAGTGTTTGGTGTGGAAGGAAAAGAGGAGAAGGATGATATTCCAGCACTCAGTTAACAGAACTCAGCTGGTGTAAACTGCCATTGTTCCACTGACTGCAGAATTAGCAGAAATCAGAATGCATTCAGGCTGGAGAAAGCAAACACCATATTGTAGTGTCAACTCCATTTTTAGCTTATATATTTCAAAGAGACTAATAATCTTAAACTATCCAAGCCTTTAGGATTATTTAAAATCCCTTAAAAGAGAGATAGATATAACTAACGATTAGATGAGTTATGCAACTGAAATTCTAATTCCAGTAAGAAATTGAAGGTGAAAAGTCAGCTGTAATAATACATTGATTAGTACATATGGTTTAGGAACACTGAAATAAAACAATATAATGGCATTTCTCAATAAAATTCAAATTACCCAAATAAATCCACATATGGCATAAGCAACATTATCAGTACCTTTTCTGTACTGTTAACTTATATCCTTCCAGAGATGTGCCATCATCCATCTTGACTCTAATTGGATGACCAACAGCTAGACAGCTCTGTACCATAGCTCGACTCAGAATCATCCCAGCCTTCCAATGAATGGAGAAAAAAGGGTCTGAATAAGTTAAAAGAACCAGAAAATTCAACAATGTGTCACAAATAGAGAGGTCATTATGCCTGGATAACCCAGGATATTAACAGTTGCAGAAAGTGAAACACTATCCACAACTTAGCAGTCAATGAGCCCTGCTCAGAACCAGTGATCTTCTGTACAACAAGGGTGGTATTTTACAGTTCAGTGCAAAATAGAACAGACCCTTGATATCTTCATTTGTCCTTTTTCTGTGCATATTTCACAGTGCAACGATTTAGGGTCCATAACGTGTCACTTGCTATCCTTATAACTACAGAGTTTACTTGAAATATGTATGCACAGAAAAAAGTTCAGTGAACTGCAAAGATTGCAACAAATCTATAGTCTTTGAGTCCATTTAAAGTTTTACTCCAAGTCTGAAACAGTGCTGGTTAAACATCTTTAAAGACTAGTTTGAATGGTTTTTGTTGTTGTCGTTCTAATATCCACACTTACTCCCAAACCAGATGACTGAAAGCGTAGTTAAAAGTGACATATTTAATAATATTGAATGATACTTCTTTAATTTGCATTTTAAATTATAATTATAATCGGTATTTTAACAAGATTTTCCCAAACATTTTGCTTGCAATATTTTAATATAATTTCAATGGTGGCATGAGAAAAATAGGACCAGGGAGACAGAATAGAATATAAAAATGGAAAATATTTATTGGATGAAGTAGCCTAGCACCCTCCCAAAGCAGAACTGTCTCCCTCTCCAAATATTTGCTGACCCTTCTCAGTGTTCCTGAGAAAGCCCCAAACAATGTCGACAGTGTCTTAAGACTTATTTGGGGAGCTAAATCCACAGTCTCCTAGGTCTCACAGGGTATGTCTACACAGCAAAGTTATTTCGAAATAACAACCCTTATTTCGAAATAACTTTCCTAGCGTCTATTTCCTAGCGGAGCGCTTATTTCGAATTTGGTAAACCTCATTTTATGAGGAATAATGCCAAATTTGAAATAGCTATTTCGAAATAAGTGCTGTGTAGAATAGTAATAGAGATGTAGCCATGTTAGTCTAGTCTAGCTGAAACAAAAAACAGGACTATGTGTAGACACTTATTTTGAAATAGGAGGCCTCCAGCCTTCCCAGGGTGCCCTGGTGGCCACTTCAGCCTCAACCAAGAACACTTCTCTCCCTCTCCCGCTCCCAAGAGCCCTTAAAGGGGTAGACTCTGACCACAGTGCCTGTGCCAGCTCCAAGCCTGCCAGCCCAGAGCCAGCAGTCACTGCCCCTGACCCAGTGGCCCCAAAACATGAGCCAGCAAGCCACTGGCAGCCAGCCCTCCACCGCTCCCCAGGAGCAGTCTGCCAGCTCCCAGGAGCCTGCCAGGGCCCAGAGAAGGCGGGCGCCTTCCTGGTCCAGGGTGGAGATCATGGACCTTATTCAGGTTTGGGGGGATGCCCCCAATGTCCATGATCTCTGCACTAGATGGAGGAACGCAGCCATCTATGGCAGGATAGCTGCCAGCCTGGCCACCAGAGGCCACATGCGAACCCAGGAGCAGGTTTGCATTACAATCAAGTTGGTCCCGCGAGACCCCCAACCCTGAGCCCTGAGTTTCCCCTCCACCTTCTTCCCCTTGTTTCCCCCTTCCAGCTCCCTCCTCCCAGGTTTCCCCCTCCCCCTCCCGCCCTCTCTTCTCCCCTCTCCCACCTCCTTTCCCCAGTCTCACCAGAGTTTCATTCCCTCCCCCCCGAGTGTTTGTGTTCATGAAAATACGTGTATCTTATTTTACATCACTAAGGGGGGTTAGGGAGGGGTAAGTGGAAGGACGTGAGGGAGGAATGAGGCACAAGTCCCCAGTGGGGCAGACTAGGGAGGCTCTTAGTGCTCCTCAGGGTGGAAGCTGTCCCACAGGGCCTCCTGGATACTGACAGCCCCCCAATGGACCTCCCAGATGGCAGCCTGCAGAAAGTACAGCCAGGCTTGCAGCAGTACATCCAAGCGAAGCACCAGAGTGCCCAGGGGCAGCTCTGGCTCCATGCTGCAGAGTGCTGTGGTGTCCCGAGTGAGGGCAACCAGAGCACGCAGAAACAAAATGCTTTGCTGTCCCTCATTGAGGTAGACAAGCAAGCAGGGAAACCTGAGAACTGGCTGTCCGGGGGGGTCCCTTTAAGCACAGACCTCAGACAGCCTCAGGCAGCAGCCCCACGCAGTAAGTCCTGACCTGGTGCCCTCCCGGAACTGGTTCTGGCCAGCCCTAAATGTGATTCAGAGTCCACTCAGTGTGGACATGCTATTTTGAAATAGCAAAATGCTATTTCGAAATGCATTTTGTGTGTAGACATGTTATTTCAAAATAAGCTATTTTGAAATAACTATTTCAAAATAAGATATTTCGAAATAACACTGTAGTGTAGACATACCCACAGTCAAGAGTTTGCCTTGACATTCATCTTTGATTTGCATTCAGTTATTTCTAGTTATATCATCTTGTACAATCATAAATAATTCATGTCCATTATTGGAATCTAGCTCTATGAAAATTTTCATTTATAAGGACAGTTTACATGTAAACCTTCACCAAATATAATTTTTATCAATCTTGGAAAACAGTCATGAAAATTTAGCTACATCAGGATGATGTTGGTACAAAGATGACGGGGGTGGGAGGACAGAATTATGCTCTGCAGATTAGCGGGCAACTAGAATTTAGAAAAACTGACTTTTTTCCTCTAGGGTATATAAATATTAAAAACAGGTATTATTTTCCATAAATATTTCAGTGACTCCTGGATTCTACAGGCTATAGGGGCACTTAAAGCTAGCAGTTGCCATACCAGCATTTATCAATTGTCACTGCTCCATGGAACCTGAGATACTGCAGTATTTCCCTGCATACAGGACATAACTTCAGGCTAACAGATAAATATTTACTTTTCAATTACTTTTGCTGTACAAAGTAGCATTTTAAACAAACTACATGTTTTAGTGATTTGTCTGAATCATTACAGTCAAGGTAGATGCAAGACTGATTCAGCTAAACTGAGCACAGAAGATTCATACAAAACTTAAATGGAAGTGTTTTGTGAGGTTTGATGATATTTGGGTAACAGTTTATTTGGATAACAAAATGAAATGGCTATACTTCTGACAAGCCAGGAAATGCCAGAAATCTCACCAAAAAGGTTTCATGAGATTCCCAAACAGGAGGCATTTGGGTCAGATTCTAAAAAGAATTCAAACTTTTCCATGCACATCTTCATTAAACCAATGTTATGGATCCAACAATTGCAAATTTCTGAGAAAAAATACATTTCTGATTTACAGGAGGGCAAAGAAAACATTTAAATAACACAAGCTCCCCCAGATTAGTATTTTTATAATGCAAAAGCAATCAGACACTGAAATCAATTATAAAGCAGATCAGATAGTTGAATAATGGGGCTGAGGTACTGTATTGCATGTCACATTTTTAAAAAAAAGTTTTGGAAAAAATTGAAAAGTTATTTCATTTCAAACCAAATCTGAAATTTTTCAAATTTTTTGGTGAACTGACAAAGTCGGTTTTGGGTCTGTTTCAGACTGGGGATTCTAATATGGGTCTCCCACATCCCAGCTGGTTCAAGGTTATGGAGAGAGTGAGGTGCAGCAACAGAAATGACAGCTCCTTGCTCTCTTTGCCAACTATAGTCTTTTATTTCCATGTATAGTCCTGTACTCCAGGAGTACAGGATCTTTCAAAATGGGGCATTGCTGTCAAAAATGCCCCATATAAACTGCTGGGGTTTTTTTTTCCTGAAAAAACCCCATTTCGAAAAAAAGCGGTGGCCGCCATTATGCAAATGAAGCACGGGAAATTCAAATCTCGGCTTCATTTGCAATATCAACGTGCCTATTTTACATCCTTTTTCTGGAAAAGGGATGTACTCTAGACGTAGCCTAAATCTGCCATACAATGAGAAAAATAAAAGAGTCCAATATACTTTGATATAAGCAGGTTGTATACACTGTTTGTTTAGTACTTTTATGTGCACTATGGGAAGTTCATAGTGTTGTTTTCCAATTTTACTTACTAACTTACAATAGAGACTCATTATTATGAACACTTTGGGAGTGGAGGATTTGTTACATGAAAATATTTTTAACTCTGAACAAAACATTATGATTCTTCTTTCAAATGTTTACAACTGACCATTGACTTAATACAGCTTTGAAACTATTGTATTAAAGAAGAAAAATGCTGCTTTCCCTTTTTTTAAATAGTGTTTGTTTAACAGACTTTGCTGCTGCCTGATTGTGTATTTCTGGTTCCAAATTACTGCTCAGTTCAGAACTCTGTTTTTTGTAACTCTAAGGTTCTACTATAGTTGCTTTTTGTACTACAATATGGATTGTTTAGCTACATCGGCAATAACTCATTTCCTGATAGGCAACATGATAGGAATGAAGTTTTAAAATGTCTTCATTTGCTAGGACAAATACCAGACTAACATAACAGCAACTGCTAACAGCTGGTTCAATTCCCATCACCAATGAACAGTATAAGAAAGAAATTTACAAGATTTAAGATTACTTTCTTTTCCAAAGCATTACATAACGTAATGAATATACGTTGCTTGATATAAATTCAGAGCTGAAGGCATAAAATAAAACACAGAAGATAATGACTAGTATCAATATGTCTCCTTTCTCCAAAATACAGCAGCTTCACGTAACAAATTAGGGTCAAATTTTGCATTGATTTATCTGGACCTCCTCTCTGCCCAGTAACTCTTTCTTTTTATCTTTATTTTCACTCTATCCTTGGTCTTCTCTATTAAATGGCCTCATGAAAAATATCATTATTTGTGAAGGTTTCAGCACAAAGATGGCCCCTGCATTTTGATCTAAATACTATCAGCTCATGTTCAGCCCGCTCTCCTCTGGAACAGTGTTTTACAGCTGGGCTCTGACCAATGAGCATGTTCTGTCGCTGGCACTTGGTAGTCTTATTTTGTACTTCACCAGCTGCATCTTCAGTGCTGAGCCCAGCTATTTTGGCAGGTTGTGAAAGAACAAGTAGTCTTTGAAAAAAACAGTACTTGACCCATTAAGAGCTCTCTAGATTAGTATCAGGAGTTTAATTCAGTCCACTAGTAAAAAAGGAATAGCAGAGAATGTTAATACCATCCTTTATCTTTAAAAAAAAAAGGTCACCTATGTGTAGTGCTGGGGAGCAGCCGGTGGTCGTGGTACATGTAGGTACCAATGACGTAGGAAAGGGTAGGAGAGACGTCCTGGAGGCCAAATTTAGGTTGCTAGGAAAGAGACTGAAATCCAGGACCTCTATGGTGGCATTCTCAGAAATGCTTCCAGTTCCGCGCGCAGGGCCAGGTAGGCAGGCAGAGCTTCAGAGTCTCAATGCGTGGATGAGACGATGGTGTAGAGAAGAGGGGTTTAGATTTATTAGGAACTGGGGACACTTTTGGGAGAGGGGGAGCCTATACAGGAAGGATGGGCTCCACCTAAACCAGGGTGGAACCAGACTGCAGGCACTGAACATTAAAAAGGCCGTAGAGGAGTTTTTAAACTAGGAGATGGGGGAAAGCCAATTGATGCGGAAAAGCACGTAAATCAGATGGAGACTTCTCTTACAGGAGAATCCATTGATAGAGATTCTCTAGGCTATAGTGAGAAAGAGAGGAGAGGAGAGGACAAACAAGGGGCCAGAGCAGACAAACAACCACATACAAAGGAATCTAATACATCAGGAAAGGGCAGACAAATAAACAGTGGCAAATTTTTAAAGTGCTTCTACACAAATGCTAGAAGTTTGACTAATAAGATGGGTGAACTAGAGTACCTTGTATTAAAGGAGGAGATTGACATAATAGGCATCATAGAAACCTGGTGGAATGAGGAAAATCTGTGGGACACATTCATACCGGGATATAAATATATCGGAAGGATAGAACAGGCCGTATGGGTGGCGGAGTGGCACTATATGTGAAAGATAACATAGAATCAAATGAAATAAAAATCTTAAATGAATCAACATGTTCAATAGAATCACTATGGATAGTAATTCCATGCTCCAATAATAAGAATATGGCAGTAGGGATATATTATTGACCACCTGACCAGGACAGTGATAGTGACATTGAAATGCTGAGGGAGATTAGAGAGGCTACCAAAATAAAAAACTCTATAATAATGGGGGATTTCAATTATCCCCATATTGACTGGGTACATGTCACCTCAGGAAGAGATGCAGAAATAAAATTTCTCAATAGCTTAAATGACTGCTTCTTGGAGCAGCTGCTACAGGAACCCACAAGGGGAGAGGCAATTCTCGATTTAGTCCCAAGTGGTGCACAGGATCTGGTCCAAGAGGTAACTATGACAGGACCATTTGGAAATAGTGACCATAATATAATAACATTTAACATTCCTGTGGTGGGAAGAACACCTCAGCAGTCCAGAACTCTGGCATTTAATTTCGAAAAGGGAAATTACACAAAAATGAGGAGGTTAGTTAAATAGAAATTAAAAGGCACAGTGACAAGAGCCAAATCTCTGCAAGCTGCATGGAAACTTTTTAAAGACACCATAATAGAGGCCCAACTTAAATGTATACCCCAAATTAAAAAACATAGTAAGAGACCTAAAAAAGAGTCACCGTGGCTTAACCACCATGTAAAAGAAGCAGTGAGGGACAAAAAGGCATCTTTTAAGAAATAGAAGTCCAATCCCAGTGAGATAAATAGAAAGGAACATAAACACTGTCAAATTAAGTGTAAAACTGTAATAAGAAAAGCAAAAAAAGATTTTGAGGAACAGCTAGTCAAAAACTCAAAAAACAATAGCAAAATGTTTTTAAGTACATTAGAAGCAGGAATCCTGCTAAAAAACCAGTAGGTCCCCTAGACAATCGAGATACAAAAGGAGCAATCAAGGACGATAAAGCCATTGCGGAGAAGCTAAATTATTTCTTTGCATCAGTCTTCACGGCTGAGGATGTTGGGGAGATTCCCAAACCTGCACCGTCCTTTGTGGGAGATGAATCTGAGGAACTGTCCTGGACTGAAGTGTCATTAGAGGAGGTTTTGGAACAAATAGAAAAACTTAACATGAACAAATCACCGGGACCGGATGGCATTCACCCCAGGGTTCTAAAAGAACTCAAATGGGAAATTGCAGAACTGTTAACTGTGGTTTGTAATCTATCCCTTAAATTGGCTTCCGTACCTACTGACTGGAAGATAGCTAATGTGACACCAATATTTAAAAAGGGCTCTTAGAGGTGATCCGGGCAATTACAGACTGGTAAGTCTAACTTCAGTACCGGGCAAATTAGTCGAAACAATAGTAAAGAATAAAATTGTGAAGCATGTAGAAGAACATAATTTGTTGGGCAAAAGTCAACATGGTTTCTCTAAAGGGAAATCATGTTTTACTAATCTATTAGAGTTCTTTGAAGTGGTCAACAAACATGTGGACAAGGGGGATCCAGTAGATATAGTATACTTAGATTTTCAGAAAGCCTTTGACAAAGTCCCTCACCAAAGGCTCTTGTGTAAATTACATTGCCATGGGATAAGAGGGAAGGTCCTTTCATGGATTGAGAACTGGTTAAAAGACAGGAAACAAAGGGTAGGAATAAATGGTAAATTTTCAGAATGGAGAGGGGTAACTAGTGGTGTCCCCCAAGGGTCAGTCCTAGGACCAATCCTATTCCACTTATTCATAAATGATTTAGAGAAAAGGGCAAGCAGTGAGGTAGTAAAGTTTGCAGATGATACTAAACTGTTTAAGATAGTCAAGACAGAAGCAGACTGTGAAGAACTTCAAAAAGATCTCACAAAACTGCGTGATTGGGCAACAAAATGGCAAATGAAGTTTAATGTGGATAAGTGTAAAGTAATGCACATTGGAAAAAATAACCCCAACTATACATATAATACGATGGGGGCTAATTTGGCTACGACAAATCAGGAAAGAGATCTTGGAGTTATCGTGGATAGTTCTCTGAAAATGTCCACACAGTGTGCTGCGGCGGTCAAAAAGGCAAATAGAATGTTAGGAATTATTAAGAAAGGGATAGAAAATAAGACACAGAATATCTTACTGCCCCTGTATAAAACTATGGTACGCCCACATCTTGAGTACTGTGTACAGATGTGGTCTCCTCACCTCAAAAAAGATATTTTGGCCTTGGAAAGGGTTCAGAAAAGGGCAACTAAAATGATCAGGGGTTTGGAACAGGTCCCATATGAGGAGAGGCTAAAGCGACTGGGACTTTTCAGTTTGGAAAAGAGGAGACTGAGGGGGGATATGACAGAGGTATATAAAATCATGAGTGGTGTGGAGAGGGTGAATAAAGAAAAGTTATTCATTAGTTCCCATAATATAAGGACTAGAGGACACCAAATGAAATTAATGGGTAGCAGGTTTAAAACTAATAAGCGAAAGTTGTTCTTCACACAGCGCATAGTCAACCTGTGGAACTCCTTGCCAGAGGAGGCTGTGAAGGTTAGAACTATAACAGAGTTTAAAGAGAAGCTAGATAAATTCATGGAGGTTAGGTCCATAAAAGACTATTTTCCAGGGGGTAGGAATGGTGTCCCTGGCCTCTGTTTGTCAGAGGCTGGAGATGGATGGCAGGAGACAAATCGCTTGATCATTGTCTTCGGTCCACCCCCTCCGGAGCACCTGGTGCTGGCCACTGTCCGCAGACAGGCTACTGGGCTAGATGGACCTTTGGTCTGACCCACTATGGCCATTCTTATGTTCTTATGTTTGTTGCATGAGTTATAGCTCCTACACTGAACTGACCCTGATTGCATGTAAAATTAATTTCACAGTCTAATCTGGGGGTGATGAAACAATCTATGTAGCCACAGCTCCAGTGGCCACTTCCACTCCACCTTCCCTGTTGTAGAATATATAATATATATATATATATATATATATATGAAGAGGGAGAGAGAGAGAGAGAGAGACCCTGGACAGCCAGGCTGCATGTCACATGGAGAATATGCAACCCTGTGCAGATTCACAGCTTCCTATTTTTACCCTCACCCCAAGTACAGCAGAACTCCAGATAGGCTTGGGGCGGTGGGGACAAGATTCACACCAATAGGAGAATTCATATTTTGATTTTTTAAAATCTAATTTTAATATAATAGAGTCTGATCAATATTACCAAGAAAAAGCTGCCATAATGACATTATTATTAGCTCACAAAATAGAGACCTCACAAGTAGCTCAAAACATTGCAGACTGCAAAGCCTAATTGTGATGCCTCTTATAATAATTCTTCCCTTTTATACCCGTGAATTTCATTTTGACATGGCCTGATCTGATCAATACAATACCTTTGTGATCAGCCACATGTTAGCCAGAGGCCAGAGTGTTGATGGGATTCTTAGATCCTGATAGTCCTTTCTTCTGGGAAGTGCTTTCTCCATGGCAACAGAGATATGAAAAACTATCTGTGGATCAGCCTAAACATATTTAAAAATACAAGAGTATTACTTTAATTGGTAATTTAAATCAATGCCACTAGCAAAGGTCAGCAAACAGTACAAAATGCCTGCTGATATACAATATAACCTTAGTATTCTACAGTAGACACAGTATTTTGTACTGCACAAGTTCTAAGTAAGATAATTTGACCAAAAGATATAAGTATTTATGCAGAAATATTTTTGAATTATTCTAATCCTAATAAATACATTGGATTACAACATATTATGGTTTCATCATTTTAAGAGCTGAGCGCATGTTGGCCATGAGTCCCCAAAAAGACACAGAACACAGTTTCATTCTCCTAAATGCAGAGCTTCATCCTAGTCTCCCCCTTGCTCTGAGAGGGAACTATCCTGCATTGGGTCTAAATTCAGTGCAACATACTTCTTCCAGCACCACTATAGTGATAGACAGAAAATGGCTCTGTAGTATGGATTATGTGACCTGAATGTTAAAACCTCACATTATGACTCTGAAGTTACATATTCCTACTCTGATAGTGAGAATTACTCCTGACAATCAACTAATACTTTGTGAAGTATTTGATAATAACCTGAAAGAGGCTCTCACTTTGTTAAAGGGATTTTATCCTGTGAAGGCACAAAGACTTATATATACAAGTCTCATTAGTTACAGATATAGACCATTCTGCCACAAAATTTAAATATCCTATGACTGCTTGAGATGCACTGGCTAACACAAACACTAGTTAATGTTTTCACTAAAAATTATCAGTGAATACTTGAGGTATAAATCTATATACGAGAAAAATCAAGGGCCAGACCCTTGGTCCCATTCAGTCTTTTTTTTATCCATCCTGAAAAGGCATGTAACATACAGGTCATAATATAATCAATTCCTTAGCACCTTCAAAAACTAAAGCGACAAGGAGTCCTGTGGCACCTAGGGTACATCTAGACTACATGGCTCCGTCGACAGAGACATGTAAAATAGTTTACTCGGCATAGTCAATGAAGCGGGGATTTAAATAATCCCTGCTTCATTAAAATAAAAATGGCTGCCGCACTGTGCCGACGATCAGCTGATCCGGAGCGGTAAACATACCAGAGCGGTTGACAAAGGCTTTCCTTGTCAACCGCGCCACATCTAGACTGCCGCGCTGTGCCGAATTAGCTGATCGTCGGCACAGCGCGGCGGCCATTTTTATTTTAATGAAGTGGGGATTATTTAAATCCCCGCTTCATTGACTATGCCGAGTAAACTATTTTACATGGCTCAGTCGACAGAGCCATGTAGTCTAGACGTACCCTTATAGACTAACAGATGTATTGGAGCATTTGGATGCATCTGATGAAGTGGATCTTTGCCCATGAAAGCTTATGCTCCAATACATCTGTTAGTCTATAAGGTGCCACAGGACTCCTTGTCACTTTTGCAGATCCACACTAACATGGCTACCCCTCTGATTCAAAAACTAAGTGACTCTGACCAGCTGCAAATGAGGTAGACAAAATTGATCCCATTGGCACACACAAACAGAAAGCTCAGTCCAGATCGCCACAATATTATCTGCAAAATAATTGGAAAAAGCTTCACAATGTGAGACTCTGTCATGAAAGCCAAATAATCTCAGTCTAGTAGAGGATGAATCTCTCTAGTCTGACATTCTCTTGTCCAGCAACATACATGGTCATGACATTCAGTTAGCTAGATGTCCACTTATGGGTGTGGCCATGTGTCCCATGGTCCCATAAAGTTTGTTTACAGCAAACAATCTTGGCTCAGTGTTCTGTGCTGTTATTTAGCTCTAATTTACCCCCTAAATGTCTTCTATGAGCCTTAAAAGCAATCAATAGTCTTGCAGCACCTTAGAGACTAAAAAAATGTAGATGGTATCATGAGCTTTCATGGGCACAACCCACTTCTTCAGATCCTTTCATCTCATTGTTTTTTAAGTTTTTTAACTCATTGTTTTTTAAGTTTTTCCAGTTAACAGACTAACATGGCAAGCCCTCTGAAACTTCTCTATGAGTCTAGTAAGCAGTGGAAGGGCTGGTAATTCTGCTAGTAGGGATGTAAATTGTTAACTGTTTAACCAGTGAGACTCACCCTTAATGGTGAGGCTTACCCAGCCATCTGCCTGGCTGGGTAAGCCCTGTCCATGGCAGCCTGGCCCAGCCCCACACCACAGGTTACACACTGGCTTCCCGGGAGCCAGGCTTACAGGGGCTACCGGCTCCATTCCCAGGGAGACTTTGCTGTGGACTCTGCAGTGTAAAGATTATATATAAGCATTATACTGCAGAGCCCGTAGCACGTGTAACTGTGTAACCACTAGGATTGTTAGTGGTTACACAGCTACATTTTTAAACAACTGCTCACATCCCTAGCTGCTAGACAATATTGGCCTCCCATGGTTCTCTGGTTTGGCACCAGTCAGGTTCTGAGGGTGTTGGACTAGAGAGGCTCAACCTGCAGGTTTTTTTCTGACTCAAAACAGTTCTGCTTCTTGGAATTTTGATGATCCTATGGAAACACAGAAACCTTCTGGACATATTATATGCATTATAAATATTCAATAATGACTAATACTACAGTAACATCCTGAAACTCCAGTTGGGATCAGACCCTGTTGTGCTATTGTGGCAAAATGGCCAATGTCGGTATGGTGGGTCCCACACTCTTCTTGGTGGGGTCTAGGACATCAATCTTTGCCCCTGCTCTTAGGGCCCCGAGGACTCCATTAGTGGCCTAGGAATGTGGTAGGGAAGGGGTCTGAGTCCCAGGTCCTCTCAAAATTCTGCAGATGTCTTACCCTCTCCCCACTTGGGTAGGGTTACTCTCAGTCTTTGATGTTGGGGGAGGGAGTCTCTCCCTCCCTCCAATTCTCTGATCTCTGAAATCTCAGCAACACATCTCCAATCTACAGTTCTCTCTCCTTCCTCACTTCTTCCTGTCTGCTGGAAGCAGGGGCAGGAGCAGTTCTTGGGTTCCTGACAGGGCCTTAATTAGGTACAGGTGCTTCAATTAGCTTGTAGAAGCCTTCCTAGTTTACAAGGAACCTTGTCTTAATTTGCGTAAGGCTTATATATCTTCCCTTTAGCACTCTTCCACTGCTTTCTGGCCCTGTTGCATCGTATTGTACAAACACAAGGTCCCCACCCTGAATTCCTCCCACTTCAGCAGTTGTAGGCCAATATGGGTGTGTCTACACTGCATCCTGAGCTCAAAATAAGCTACGCAATTTGAGCTATGCAAATTGTGTAGCTTATTTCGAATTAATTTCAAAATAAAGCACTATTCTAAAATGTCCCTTAATCCTCGTGGAATGAGGTTTACAGGAATGTCAGAATAACATGTCCATTATTTAGAAAACTATTTCAAAATAAGGGGCGCACTGTCAAGATGTGGAAAATGCTGTTTCGGGAAACCAGAAGTATCCCGAAATAGAGTCGCTGTCTAGATGCCCTTTGAGATTTCCAAGGATGAAGGCAAGAAAGCAGGTGATTAGGAGTCACTGTATAAATAGTTAAGAATAACAGATCAATAGATCAGCAGAAACAGTCTGTCAGCAAGACACTATTCTTCCTAAGAGCTTTTGAATCCTTATAGGTTCCGTTAGGGCATACTTACACTATCAAGTTTTCTTGACAAAAACTGCCTGTTTTTGACAAAACAGTGATTGTATACACACTGCAATGTGTCCTTTGTTGGAAATGTCCACTTTTGGCAACAACCCCCCCCCCCCGCCCAAAAAAAAGACTTTTCTTTTCCCCTTCCTTTATTGTCAACAAAGGGACAGTCTAGACACTGCTGTTTGTTCTGTGGACAGAACTGGCTTCCTCCAGTATCCCACAATGCCTGTCCTGATCACTGTGCTCAGTGTTTTATGATCTCTGCTGCCCTGCAGGCATGCATCCCTCCCCTTTCAAAGGTCCAAGAAGTATCTGACAACTGAATGTGCTGCTCTGTTTGGGGAACAAAGACGAAATCATTGGAGTGGTCTTGTTCTATCCTATACTAGGAACACAGTGGCAGACAGTTTACTGCTACAGTTGGAGGGGTCCGTGCTGCTTTGACATTCCTCAGGAGGGAGAGCTCAGAGAGCTACTCACAATGCTGCTCCCAGCAGCTGATGAGGCTGTGGGAGAAATCAGTGATAATACCAAGATGCACAGCATCAGTTCTGCCTTCCCACAACACTGCACTGTGGGATACATACCCACAGTGCATTGCACACACTGTTGATGATGGTGCCCACAGCGTGGACAGGATCTGTTGACAGAGGGAGCAAGTGTTGACACCCTCTGGCAATTTGTGTTTGTTTCAACTCTGGGGTGTCAACATCAGTTTTGCAAACAAAACTTGGTAGTGTAGTCATACCCATAATCTTTGATGAAAAAACATCAAAACATGCCCTTTACCCTGATAGAAAAGGATCATGATAGCATGATCTGGAGCAGCCTCTGTCCACAGTGGAGACCTGACAGGAGGAGACTGCTCCAATGTTCAGAGCAGCCTCTGTCCACGGCAAGACTGTGGCTGGAGCATTCCCTTAGTTGGTTAATCAGTAAAACACTATGTTTAACTACTTAACCAATGAAATTGGATTTTACATGCCTAGTACAGGTTGAACCTCTCTAGTCTGGCACTCTCTGGTCCAGCACCATCCATGGTAAAGCATGATTTGAGTTAGCCAGATGTCCACTTAACATGGATGTGGCCAAGTTTCCTCAGGTGCCATAAAGTTTGTTTACAGCCACTAGTCTTGGCTCTCAATGTTCTCTGCTGTTATTTAGTTCTACTTTAAACCTAAATGTCCTCTAAGAGCCCAGTAAGCAGTGGAAGTGTTGGTAATGCTGCTACACAATATTGAGGGTGCCAGACTAGAGAGGTTCAATCTATACTTAAGGAACTTAATGGCCCACTGCTAAAGACAAGGATCTGTGAATAGTCTTGTTTTTCCTGTAAGACTGTGCTATGGTTGGTCCTGTCAAGACATGTGACCATGCCACCTGGTGTTGGAATCCATCTTGAACTTTGTATTTTATCATGCGGGGGTGGAAGGAAAGAACAAAAACTTCCCATCCTGGGGAAATTCTATTTAAGCAATGGAAAGCAAATGATGATTGTCTTCAGCTGGCTTCACAGACTGTTCTCCATCACAAGAGGACATATGAAAAAACCTGGGAACAGACAACTCTAACAAGGGAAGTAGAAGCTAGTAGACCCAGGTCAGAAAAAAGATCAGCTATGACCTAAGAAGAACTTTACCTGAAATAAAAATTATGTGAGAAATTAGGATTTGTAACAATTTCTCACAGTGTATTAGGCTTATCTCACGTGTTTTGTTTTATTTTAGCTTAGTAACTTAATTTGATCTTTCTGTCATCAGTTGCAATCACTTAAATCCTAGTTTTTATATTTAATAAAATCATTTTTGTTTATTATCAAGCTCAGTGTAAACAATTGTTACAGGAGGGAGTAATAACAGCTGTGCATCTCTTTCTTTCATTGATAAGAGGAGCAAACTTTATGAGTTTTCTCTGTGCAAAACTTGTACACAGAGTAAGACGGATTTATTTGGGGGTTTAGCTCCACTGGGCCTATGAACCTGGTGCTATCAACTCTCTGTAACTTAGTCCTCCCAGAGCAGAGCTGTTCTTAGTGTCTGTGTTACTGTGTTTGTGTCTGTGTTAGTGTCTGTGTTACTCTATCTGTGTAACCCTGTGGGGCTATTTTACCCCCACTCTGTGCCTTTGCTGGGGGGAGACCAGAGGTCCTGGCTCAGCAGGACGGGATGGCGAGGCACCCAAGAGGGCAGGTAGGCAGGCTCAGTGGTATGATCAGCTGATTAAGTGGCAGTCTCAAGGGGATTTCTGTGACCCAATCCATCACACTCACCCTGAATGTTTATAAGGGTATGTCTACACTACAGAGTTTTATTGGAAAAACGGCCATTTTTCCGACAAAACTTGAGGAATGTCCACACTGCAATTGTGCTTTCCCGCAAGAAAATCAAAAGAACAGAGGGGTTTTTCCGGCATTAGTAATCCTCATTCTATGGGGAAAAAGCCTTTTTGTGAAAGAGTTCTTTCGCAAAAAGGCGTGTGTGGACAGGGAAGAGGGAGTTCTTTTGGAAGAAAAGGAAAGAGGAAAAAGCATAGTTGCCTTGGTGGCCACTCTGTCCAGCGTAATCACAGTTGAAATGCAAGAGAGCATCCATTCAGTCTGGACGCTCTCTTTCGAAAAAGCAGATCGCTTTTTCAATGCACATTTGCAGTATGGATGCTCTCTTTTGGAAGTAGTATTTTCAGAAGATCTCTTCTGAAAAAAAGCTTCTTCTGAAAGAAGCCTGTAGTCTAGACATAGCCTAAGAAATCATGATGATGATAAGAAAAGGTAATAAGATCTTCTGTTATTCAGTGGGCCAACAGTAATTCCAAGGAGATTAATGTCATTATTGCAGTTGACATTGGTCCTGTGTACTTGGCGAGGTGATTACAGTGTCACTGGAAATAACTACTTCTTTGAATAAACGTACAGAGTCTGCAACAATACCATTTTAAACTGCAGAAATGACACTATCTGTCCTGAGCTTGTACCCTTCATCAGCTACTGTTGGCGGGGCTTTTAACTTGCAAATGAACAGAAAAGCCTAATCAGGAAGGAGATTTAGAATCAAAACTAAATATCCAGAAAGAAGTTGATCCCCCCCAAAAAACCCACCCTGAGATAAGGTATTAGATAAAAATAGAAATGTGGGAGAAGTGTATTTTTTACTTACTTCTAATCTAATCCCTTCTGAAAGCAAAGGGAGTGAAGCATATACTGGGACTGGCAAAGTAGCAGAAGCGAAACATAAACACAATTGGCACAGAGATGTTTGATTTCATATTACCCGTTAGCCAGCAGCAGGCAGATCTTACATGGGAATCCCCACAGTTATGGTACAATGACAACAGACAGTCTACTAATCCTCCTGCAAAGGCTCAAGGTTTAAGACAGCACTCTTATTCAACCTCACTATTATAAACTGCTATCAGATATCAGAGGTTTCACTACAACTGCGTAGAAGATTGTTTGGGTTGGTATTAGACACAAGTATCATTATGCTGCATGCCTCTTCGTATAACACCTGCTGTAAGTCCCTGTGTTCTTGTTATCACTACCACAGGTTTTAATCTTATAACATTTGGTTTAGTAGTGCAGCAGTGAGGAAGAATTGGCCGTTTGTATTCATCACAGGCTGGGACCCAGGACTAACATCGTGATATTTATCAAGAGATAATGAAGCTGGACAGTACCCAAGTGACACTAGATAAAGAAGCAACAGCATGTTCCTCTCACTAGCTTCAGAGTACCTTAAAAACCTGTAGAGCCTGGGGCAATGGCACCCCATAGAAGCAACAATGGCCATTAACTTTCTTATTTGAGATTTCCTCTTTATTATAGTTGATAGTTTTGCTTCAGACTAGCAGCCCATCACAGTGAATTAGACAGAGTCATTTCAGTGAGATAGCGTGCTTAAAAAGCATTAGAAATTGCACTGAAAAATTGCTATGCTATGCTACCACACAATATCTTGCTTCTGTGACACATGCTATTAAACAGCTTTCTTTAAGCCCACAGACAGAAGCAAGTAAAACATTCATTCCATCTTCTAATACAATTATTACTTTAAAATTCTTCCATTCAGAAAGAAGGCAAAGGGATAAAGCATATGGTGTAACCATAAACAACAATATTGGAAATTGTATAAGCAAAGTCAAATTATCATAGAGACACCATCTGAAATATCCACTAACTAATATTAGCTGAGATTTAGTCTGTAAAAAGGGACTTGTTACTTTACTGTTATTAGTTACAGGTGGTTATCAATAAGGGGCATGTGTATCCCTGGGGTACTCAGAGGTCTTCCAGGCGTTACATTAACTCATATAAACATTTGCCTAGTTTAATAAGAGGCTATATAAAAACCATTAGCAAAATCAGTACAAACTACAATTTCAAGCAAACAATGACTTATTTATACTACATTCTATACATCAAAATGTAAGTACAGTATTTATATTTCAATTGATTTATTTTATAACTATATGGTAAACATGAGAAAATAACCAATTTTTCAATACTAGTGTGCTGTGTCACTTGTATTTTCATATCTGAGTTTGTAAGCAAGTAGTTTTTTAAGTGAGGTGAAAGTGGGGTATGCAAGACATATGAGATTCTTGAAAGGGGCACAGTAATCTGGAAAGGTTGAGAGCCACTGATTTACACAGAACTATAAATATGCATTTAAGTGAGCTGACTTTAGGTATTACTGCACATTGTGAATGATGCATTTTTATACTGAGGAGGAATTCTCAAAGTGAGAGATTAACTGATTGAAAGCAATGTAAGGAGGTGTGAATTACGCACCTCTTTAAGAGCTTGGGACTTGTGGAGGAGTCACCCAGGCCTGGTCTACACAAAAGGAAAATGTTGACTTAAGATACACAACTCCAGCCAGGTTAATTACATAGCTGGATTTGAAGGATCATAAATGGAATTTTGGTGCCATCCACACAGCGGGAGGTCAACGGGAGCATACCCTCCCATCGACTTCCCTTAGTCCTTGTAGGAGCAGGACTTCCGGTGACGATGGGAGTGCCTTTTAATTTGAATTAGTGTGTCTTCACTAGACCTGCTAATTCAAACCCTGGCAGATCGACTGCGGCTGCTTCAATCTTCTCTGTAGCATAGACATGGCCCCAGAGAAGGACAGGTAAGAACATTAGCTATTTTCAACTCTGTCTTCTCCCTGAAGTAATGGTAACAGATTTAACTATGGATAGTACAATACAGAAGCACTACTGGTAGAGGCCCCCGCAATGGATCACTACCTTGTCGCGGTTGCGGGGCTTGTGTGTCTCAATGACCCCTAGAGCTATGTCGGAGGGAGCCTAGTGCTCCTGGTAGGATCATCCATGCCAGATAGGTCGAAGGGTAGAGACCAGACTAAGTGTGATTCACTGGTCCTCCAGGTGGGGGGTTCGGCTCAGGGCAAACAACCCTGCCCTAGGAAAAAAATTATGTTACAGAAACAGCAATGAAGAATTCTCCTACAACTATGTGCAATGTCCTTCCTAAGTCCTCTCTGGGGACCTGTATGACTGACAGTAGTGAAAGCCATGAGGAAGTTACTGCCATGATGATGGACACCAACACAAAGACCAGAATTGGATTCTGGAATGTACAAACCATGTACGATATTGGCAAGCTAGTACAAATAGTCACCGAAATGGGACGGTACAATCTACACATCCTTGGTGTTAGTGAGAGAAAGAATTACAACTGGGACACACTGGAGAAAATGGCCAAAGACAGACAAAAATGGAGAACCTTCGTTGCTGCCCTATACACCAGCGGGCGTAATAGGCACTTCACTTCACTGGTAGAGGCTGCTCAGAGGATGTGCTGAATCATTGCATTGTTTAACCATTCTGGCCACACTTTCTGTCGAGCAATCACCATTTATTTTTCAGTTTATGGAGACAGCTGGCCCTCCAGAAGCCTTTTGGTAGGGGAGGATTGTTGCTATTTCTCATTAATTTATTCTTGCATCTCCTCTGGCAACATTCCTAATAATAGCAGGGAAGCTCTATGCCACTAAAGATTATCCCTTGCAATGGAGTGATTTTCCTCTACCCCATTATATCAACTCTCTAATCAGAGTCTAAACTGACTGTTAAACTTAAAAGAAATATGAGTTTATTCTTTTCTTTTGTTAAAATGTCTTGCAAGAGATGACCAATGACCAAGAGGAAGAGACTGATAAACACGAGGTTCTCCTCTCACTTATATCAGTGTAATTCAAGAGCAATTCCAATGACATCAGTAGAATTACACTAATATATAACTGGTGCAAATGAGAGGCAAAACAAGGCCAGTGGTATCAGTGCTTTCTGCAACTACTAGGGAAAAGACGCAAGAGAAAAAGTTCTCTTAATTTATCCTCCTCTTCATATAATTCATTCCCAGGCATTGCAATAGAGAATATCCAAGAAGAATCCCATTATAGAATGTCATCTATCATAATCATCCATCTTCTATTTTAAGTCAAAATTTAATTTGTGGCACTCATTTCTATTACTGACAGAGAGACGGCCATCTCTCTCTGGCATCCCTCGAATCAAGTAAGATTTTCCCCTGGACACCTATAACTGATGAGTGCGTAGATGAGAAATTAAGCCAATTCTGGCAAGGAACACTCTCTGGCAGTGGCTGCATATGAGATCTCCAGCGGCGCTGACACCAGCAGCACCAATATGGGCCCAGGCACACTCCTTACATTGGGCTCTCTGATCTTCTTCATGGAGATGTCGTTTGAGCTCAAAGTGTTGGGCACTATTCTTAATGGTGATCCTCCAAGTTACCTGATCCTTCACCTGCCTCTCCCAGGTGTGAACGTCAATGCCACACTTTACCAAGGTGTTTTTAAGAACATCCCTGTAGCGCTTCCTCTGCCCACCATGAGACCTCGTCCCAGTCCTCAACTGAGTGTAGAAAATCTGTTTAGGCAAGCGTGTGTCAGGCATCCTGACCATATGACCAGACCATAGTAGCTGCCTCCGGGTGACTATTGCCTCAATGCTGCAGGAGTCAGACTCTGCAAGGACACTAACATTGTGCCAACTGTCTTGCCACATGATGCCCAATATTCTCCTCAGGTACCTTTGGTGGAATTTCTCCAGATCTTTAATATGTCATCTACAGGGAGTCCAGGCTTCAGCTCCATACAGCAGTGCTGGGATGACTACAGCATTGTAGACATCAATCTTGGTCTGTGTCTTGATGTCATGGTTATTGAAGACTCATCTCTGTAAGGGTATGTCTACACTAGCCCCCTAGTTCGAACTAGAGAGGCTAATGCAGGCATTCGAAGTTGCAAATCAAGCCCAGGATTTAAATATCCCGCGCTTGATTTGCATCTTCCCGGCCGGTCGCCATTTTTGAAATTTACAAGTCCAGACTAACTGCCCGCATCTACATGCAGCAGGGACCCGGTAGTTTGAAATAAAGCCCTAGTTCGAACTACCTGTTATTCCTCCTGGTATCTGTGGATTCCTCCAGCTCTTCAGCCTGGATGTTTAAATTGGAAGCCAGTAGCTTCAAAAAGTCTTAGGCTATGTCTACACTACAGGGTTTTTGTGCAAAACCAGCCATTTTTGCACAAAATCCCATGGAGCGTCCACACCTCAAGAGCGTTTTTGCACAAGAAAATTTACAGTAGAACGGCAAAACAGAGGGTTTTTGCGGTAGAGGTGTATCTCTTTTTCCGAGGAATAACTCCTTTTTGCACAAGAGTTCTTGTGCAAAAAGGTGTGGGTGGGTGCTCAACAGGGGTTTCTTGCACAAAAAGAGCCTATCAGAAAAAGCACAGGTGCTCTGATGGCCATTCTGTTAATGGCAATCAGAACTTTCTTGCGCAAGAGCGTCCATGCAGTGTGGACTTTCTCTTGAACAAAAGCGCATCACTTTTAGTGTGGATGTGCTTTTGTGCAAGAAGTTTTTGCGGAAGATCTATTCCGCAACAAGCTTCTTGCACAAGATGCCTGTAGTGTAGACATAGCCTGAGTGTGCTCTGGCATTATCCTGCAGAACATCAGGAGGAGGCATCTGGGGACGAGGAGGGGGATGCTTGCCCCAATGGTCCTTCGTCTGGTACAATAGGCTGTTCTGATAACTCCTTCTTGATTGGTGGTGGGTTCTGAGGCCTCCAGTGTTGAGGGTAGCCAGCAGGAGAGAGCAGGGCTTGGATATGCAACTGGAGGTTCTGACATTGCCCAATGACCATGATGGGGGTGAACGGGAACTGCCTTCTGCATGGTACCAACTGATCCTGCTCGAGACTTACCTTGCAGACCAAAGGAAGCATCTGGAATGGTGATCTGGCAACCAATGTCACTCCGTTGACCTGCACCATTGGCAAGTGAGTGGGGGCTGATGCCAAGCAGCAGATAACTGGTACTGGGATCTGCAACAGGCTCTCCAAGAGCCTCTATGCTCTTCTTATGTGCATCTTGGGGAGTGTGGTGCTGGCAAACTGTGCAGCAATGCTGGTGGATGCATGACCTGTCCTTCAAGTGGCAAAATGGATATGGGGAGTCCAACTCGTGGATACACCACAAGTGCTAGGGGGTGCGCGCCTCCAAAGGTCTACGCCTGCCTACCGGTGACCTACATCTCAAATCTCCAAGACCCATCATGCCAACTATGGATCATGCTGATCTGTAAGTCTCCTGCCTGTCAGTTTGGAGGGGTGAACTCTGGAGCGATGCCCCTCTAGAGTGTGAGTGCTGTCTACCACGGGACTGAGACAAGCCAAGCAAGGGTTCTCCCCTATGACAGGTCCTGCTATCACCAGCAGAGTCCTTCTGCTACATTGAGATAATGTCTGGGGCCACTTAAAAGGCCTCTGGGTTGGACAGCACATGAAGACAGGCACCATTACCCAGAACAGAGAGTGGGGAGTGAGGCTGATGACTCTTCTCCATCTGAGGTGAGTCCTTGGTCAATGGGGCTGCTCGATCTGCATCCAGACTGTCTCCCTGCTTGGCTTTGTCTTTATGTGGGCCAAGAGACATCTCTCTGTCCACTTTTTGGGGCCTCTTGGCTGGAGTCAAAGATAAGGACTAATGCTGACTTCTGGACAGTGCTGTGCACTGTAGCACTGGTGCTTGGTGCCAAGTCCAAGAGCTGTTCTTGTGAGGCAAAGGCTGATTCCATGAGGAGAGTTTTTAAATTAAAACCTTGGTTAGTGGCCAGAAGGATTTACACATTCAGCACTTGTCACTAATATGGGCCTCTCCACACTCATGTCGGTCATTGATTGGCATAGGCTTTCGGCAACAAACATATGCCTTAAAGCCAAGGGACCAGGGCTTGCCCTGTCCCAAGACAACATCCCTAAGGGATTTACTAACGCTGCTAACTACTAACGATTAACAACTAGATGGGAACTATTTACAAGAAAACAGTAGGCTCAACAGACTTGCCAGGCCCCTGAGCAAGGTGGGCAGAGCCCTGGCACTGTGCTCCCAGAAGGGGCAGGACTGGGGTCAGCTAACCTTCTGCTCTGCCCGGAGCAGTCTGTGCCACAGATCCTACCACCCAGGCAGCCCTCAGAGCAGCATAGCACTCCGGTGGTGATTTGAAGGCCCCAGGTCGTCGGTCACTGTCACACCTGCAATAGTGGCATTGGCAGCCGAGAGCCCGTGGCCCTTTGAATTGTGGGGCCCTGGAGTCAGTGGGCTTGCAAGAAAAACATCTATTAACAATAAGAAAGGTGACAGCAAGGGCTGTAGCACTGCATTGCCAAGCACAGTTACTGGTAGCAAGAAGGAACTAAGGACATTAGTCATGCATCTGACGAAGTGGGTCTTTGCACACAAAAGTTTATGCTGTTAGTCTATAAGGTGCCACAGGACTTCTCGTTGTTTATGCAGATTCAGACTAACATGGCTACCCCTCTGATACTAAGGGGTAGAGATCCAGCAGTGCCCTATATAATGCAGCATATGCATGCTACTCCAGGAGGCACTGGGCTTATCCCTTATTGATATTGCTAAGAGAAACTCTTCTGGTACCAGTGCACATGGCAAGCACGTGCACTAACACTGAAAAGACATGAGGAAGCACTCAAAGAAGAAAGCTTAGTTTCTGAATGGAAAGTTGCTTAGATAGTGGAAATGTTGTCAAATTGGTGGTGGTAATGTCTTACTTGCCAGTGAAACAACATGTAACAGTACAGTGTGATTTTTTTTCTAATACCCTGTTTTAATATTAACAACCTTCATGTGACATTTTTAGAAGACGTGAATTTGACAAAATAATTGCATTAAAAGTACTGAACAATTAAAGCAGGACTCAAGTGGCACTTAGGTCATGGGCTGGATCTCTGCACAGGGTGAATTTTATTCAGCATGGATTGACCAAATAGAATACATGATTTCCTTTCATATTAGTGGGAGAGGAGAGCTGAAAGCCCTATACGTCACTTTGAACAGCTGTGAGCCCAGGGGAGGGGAAAAAGGATTCATGTGCTGCTCCTGCCCCCAGCGCAATCTCATTAGCCAGTTTCTGGCCAATAACAGCTGCCTGTTGTCAACAGGAAGCTTGCAAAGCACCTCTCCTCAGGCTTGTAGCTATTCAAAACCCACATGGACCATGCAGCCAGTGCAGGGACGGGACAGGTAGGGAGTCTACTTGAGAAGGCTTTTTGCTGGGAGTCAAGTAAGTAAGTCTCCCAACCAGAACCTGCCTCTGGCACCCCAACCCTTTGCCCCTCTACCCACATAACCCAAACCCTCTGTCCCACCTCCTGCACCCATATCTCCTCCCAGATCCTGCATCCCAGTCTCCTGTCCCAAGTCACAACCCCTTCCTGCCCTAGGTCACAGCCCAGTCCCCTCCACGCCCTCCTGCACCCTAGCCCCCTTCCCCAGGTCACAACCCCCTCTTGCCCATGGTCACAACCCAAACCTCTGCACCCTAATCCCCTGACCCAGGTCACAACTGCCTCCTTCACCCAAACTCCCTCCCAGACCCCAAACCCTCTTCTATACCCCAATCCCTTACTGCAAGTTCCCTTCTGCATTCAACCTCCATCCCAGACCCCACACCTCCTCCATTAATATGGATGAATGCAGCCCTTGACCACTTTCCAAATTCTTGGAATAGCTTCCCATCAAAAATTATTGCCCAGCCCTGATAAATAAGGTTCAAAATTTTAGTTTCTTCAAGATTTCCTTTGCAAAAGTTCAATACGACAAATTTCACAAAAGTAGCATAAGTGGACAAATAACCTGACTTGAGAAAGTGCCCAGGGATGACATCTGCTGATGGATGTCTATTCCACCTTGCTGATGTTCCGGCCAAGCTTCCTCACCAGTGACAAAAGAGCAACAGGTTGTAATTGTCAGGGTTATCTGTAGCCCCAGATGTATGCATTGGGATTGTACATCCAAAATTCTACTCAGCTGGAAATGTTTTATTTTTAATCTTCTAGTGGCAGTAACAGCTAGAGGTTAAGCAATAATATCTGCACCTGACGATAGTTTCAAAATGTACGTATCCAGAACATCTGAGATTTTTGGCTTTTTAGTGTGTAATCCTCTTAGTATCTTCTTCACCTCATTGAGCGTCAAGGTTCGGAAATACAAAATACTGTAGGAATCTGGCACCTCTGCCCTGAATTTAGCGTTAAAGGAGTCTCTCTTGAGGATATCAAATTATAATTTACAATACACTGTTCACCCCCAGATGTGTAATTGGATGGTCTCACTCTGTTTCCAAATGTAAAAGTCTCAACGGGTTAGTACAATTGTTGTTTTTAAGTTTATATTAACTTCCCCATTCTTTATCTTGTAAATTTTGTTTCTCATATTTTACTGTAGGTAGGCAACAGTAGTATTCAGATGTTTTATCTTTCCCCCCAAAATATATGCATATTAAGGTCCCTTTTGAGCATTTTTATATTAGGCACTAGACACGTAATCAATACAACATGCTAATATATAAATAATATCAGCTAACATAAAACCAGGGCTTTAGATAACCATAGTTTAAACACAGTAAACCAGTGTTTCTTAAACTTTTTGAGACCACGGAACACCAAACAATTATATTTTTTTATGTGGAACACCTAGGGTTGCCATATGGTTTCTAAAAAAAAAAGTTCCAGGGAAAATTTGTTGGGGGAAAAAAAAGCATTGGGGGGGGGGTAACCAGAGAGACCTCGGGAGGTCAGGCTGAAATGCGGTCGTTGCCCTTTTAATTGCCACATGTCTCAAGCGGGCTTCCTTCCACCGCTGGGAAAAGCAGAAAAATTTCCTTAATTAGAAAATACCCTAGGAACACTTATGACAATTTTCTTCAAAAAAAAATTGTTGTTACAAAAAAACCCCAAAACCCCAACCTCAAAGAAGTAACAAAAACAAAGAAGAGGTCGCGGCACACCTGCAAGTTGTTCACGGAACACCAGTGTTCTGCAGAACATAGTTTAAGAAACACTGCAGTAAACTATGTTGTTACCCCACTCCACAGAAACAACCCTTTGGATTGCCACTGAAGAAGCCTTGCAGAATGCAGATGGGTGCAGATT
Source organism: Pelochelys cantorii (assembly GCA_032595735.1). Lineage (NCBI taxonomy): Eukaryota > Metazoa > Chordata > Testudines > Trionychidae > Pelochelys > Pelochelys cantorii. Next base: position 39,280,879 of record CM064329.1, on the reverse strand, counting down.
GAACCCCTAAATGCCTCCCCTTGCAACATGCCTGTGCTCCCCCATTGAAGCCAAAATGTTGTAGTTCTGCTCTCTATTGAGCTTTATTTGCCATTGGGAGTCAGGAACAAGTCAATATTATTATTTGTATTACAGTGCTGCGCTAGATACTGTCTAAAGTGAGAGATGATTCCTGATTTAAATAGTTTACATTTTAAATAGACAAGAAGGACAAAATGTGGAAGAGGAAACAGGCTCAGATACAGCTTAGTAAAGACTATAATGAATATCTTCTAAGTCCCAGGCCACTTCCTTTCCCTCTGGGTTAAACTGCCTCATTGTTTGCAAAGAATCTGTGAAAGAGGTTTTTTAATGACTCAGTGTAAAAAGGAACAGGAGAACTGTAAGGTTGTACTCTATTCAGTTTTCTAAGTATACCTAAAGTCATCACAATAATTAGCTTAATTTAAATGATTTGCACAATATAGATGACTGTATGCAGGCAAGACAACCAGTTTGACATGAATACAGTAGATTAGGAACTGGGTTTACTATTTGAGTTACCAGATATAACTGATTTAATAAGTGAGGCTTATGTGATTATTCCTTCTGCATCAGAGTATTCTATATGCAAACAAAAATGATGGTATCAATATCAACTTTTAACTCAAAATTTATACAAACACCACCAAAATATAAGCACCAAATAAATGTTAGAGCGACTAATCATTTGGATTTTCTTTCATTTCCCAATCTATTTTAAAAAGCAAGGATGTAAATGTTAACCTTTTGAGTGCTTGCATTTATGGGACACTTGTTACATCAATGGAATTGGAACATTCAAGATGTCTACTTGCACAAAATAGGAAGTGGAACTCAAGTATATAAGAAGCCATACTTAATCTATGTAACAGTTAATAGTGTACACCAACAAAAAAGAATATGCTGACCTTGTATTGTATAAAATGGCTATCCGTGTCCACCTGTTCCAAGTTTTGAATGGTTTGGTGGTTTGTGCCCTGGAAGTTCTCTGGAAATCCTGTACAAGCTTCCCAACTGAGAAAAAACAAAGTAATTACAAGATTCTTTACTGAAACTTTTTATTTTAAAACTATATATGGCTTTTATATTTAATAGAGGGTTTACATATTTTCAGATCTCAAATGTGTTTTAGCATATCAGTAAAAAAAAAGCATAAGCCAATATTTTAAACTATAGACAGGCTTACATCAAAGTTAAGCTTAAAATCCAATGGACACAATTTTGATATTTTGGTTCCAGTCCTTTGGTCCAACCAAACTGTACTTGGTGCAAGGTACCCACGGATAGAGAAAAAAAGATGGTTTTACACTACTTTTACTCTCTCCTGCTCAGAGGAGTATTCTTGGATTAATTCAACCCTAGGATAACTTTAGCAGTTCCAAGGCTGCTCTTAATGATGGCAGTAGTAATGAGCTCTACAGCAGGGGCAGTGAGAATGATAGTGAGCCAACTTTGCTGACTCTTTGCCTTAAGCGGTCCTGATAGTTGAGAGTTTTGCCATTAACTTAAATGGGACCAGGATTTCACCCAGGCTACGTCTACATTGGCACGATCTTGCGCCAAAGCGGCCGCTTTTGCGCAAAAACTTGCTGCCTGTCTACACTGGCTGCGAGTTCTTGTGCAAGTACACTGACGTTCTAATGTATGAAATCAGTGCTTCTTGCGCAAGAACTCTGACGCTCCCGCTCAGGAAGAAGCCCTCTTGTGCAACTGTTCTTGCGCATGAGGCCAGTGTAGACAGGCAGCCAAGAGATTTTGCGCAAGAGCCGTCCAAACGGAAAAAAGCCCCAGTGGCCGCTTGGACGCTCTGTATGCACAGGCAGCTCCGGACATCCTGGTAACCCGAGCCCCGTTAAAGGCAGACGCAGCCTGCAGAGGCCACGAGGCAGAAGCACCTCTGCCACCTCTGCCACCCAGCTCTGCCGCGCGGCTCTGCTCCCTCCCAACAGCCACCAGACCACCCAGGATGGCCTCTCCAGAGGGGGAACAACAACCCGCACCCCCAGCGCAGGAGGTCCCAAGGGGCACAAAGAGGCGTACCCCTTCCTGGTCCCCAGGGGAGATCGAGGCCCTCCTGGACCTCTGGGCCGACGAAGAGGCCCTCCACAACATCCGTGCCCATCAGAGGAATGCAGACATATTCCGCCGCATGGACCAGGCGCTCTCCGACCAGGGTCATCCAGCCTGGACCCTCAAGCAGGTCCGGGTTAAGGTCAAGGAGCTGCGCCTGGGCTATGTCTGGGCCAGTGAGGGCCAGGGGGCAGGAGCCAACACCTGACCCCATTACCAGCGGCTCCACGCCATCCTGGGAGAGGCAGCACCCCAGGGACCATCGGTGCCAGTCAACACCAGCAGGTGCCCCCCCCCCCCCGTCACGAGGCCCAGCGAGGTGGGGGATGAGGAAGACCTGCCCAGTGGGTCAGAGGAGGAGGAAGACCAGAGGAGCAGTGTGACCCTCCAGCTGGAGGTCCTGTCAGGCAGCCCGGACGTCTCCTGTGCATCATCGGAGGCCGGGGAAGGATCCACTGGTGAGTGTTGCACTTTGCACTCACAAGGGTGGGGGGAGCCAGGCGCTGGGGGGGGGGCGGGGGAGGGAGTGTCACTCAGGCAGCGTGAGCTGCACTCTGTGTAGCATTAGCAGAATGCAGCACGTGAAACCACGTGCAGCCTGGTGATTGAGCAGCACGTGGCCACGGCAGGCAGCTCCAGGGCACGCCTGGGACCGTACTGCTCACACACATCCGGACCAGGGGGGAAGGGTGGATGCCGGCTGGAACCAGCCAGGGCCCCAGGGGTTCAGGCCAGAGCCCACACCTCCCGAAGGGTGCAGCACACAGAACGGCACACTGTTCCATGCCTGGCTGTGCGGCACAGCCAGCTGCTCCTGGGAAAACCGCAGCGACACAGCCCTGTGAGCGTGGCCCCCACTGAGCCCCTCGCCTGCTCCCGGTGCCTTGGCTGGCCCCCTGAGGGAAGTCCCCACTGCGGCCACACATGTCCCTGGGCTACGTGTGTGAGGGCTAGCGGGAGGGGGAGGGAGGAAGAGGTCGGGCCGGCCCTAGGGCCACCTGAGTTTCGCTGCAAGGATGGTACACTCCCCAGTCACCCCTGGTTCCGTTCAGGAGACATCCACGTGATGGGGATCTGAGAGCCCAGACCACATCTGCCATATGTGCTCCCAGGCACTGTGTGGGGATTCATCTTGCTCCCCGTCAAACACCATTAATTAGCCCAAAGCCTCACAGCCTCCCTGGCAGGGAGTTCCACAGGTTAACACAATACTCGCACCCTCCCACCCCCCAAGGGGCCAGGACACAGACCGGTGGTTACAATACATGGAGGAGCACCCTACTCCGGGGGCGGTCCTGTATGCAAACATACAACACGGGGGGAACGAGTGGGCCCAAGCCACAGTACTGTGGTGTCACCTGGGCTCAGGGGCGGAGGGCATGGGTGTGCGGATGGTGGCCGGGCTGCCTGACTGACCCATCCTTTCCTCTGTTCCCTGCAGCGGGACCAAGCAGGAGCGGGGGACCCTCCAGCCCTGCGGCAGCAGCAGCACCCCCAACCACCCAGGCACCAAGCTGGCGGGTCCGGCAGTGGGACCAACTTCTTTGGCAACACGTCCAGCCCGTCGAACGCATTGAGGCAGCCATCACACACCGGGTGGAGGCGGACCTGGAGTGGTGCCAGCAGGCCTGGGGCTGCTTCCAGACCCAGTGTGAGCGCATTGGCGATGCCATCACCGCTCTCACCGCTCACATTGGGCACGCTGTACATTATGGCATGGCATTGCCCCATGCACCTGCCATCCCTCCCATACCAAAGCCCATGCCCCCTCCTCCTGCTGCCCCTCCTGCTTCCGCAATTCCCCCTCCTCCTGCCTCCACAATTCCCCCTCCTCCTGCCCCTCCTGCTCCCGCAATTCCCCCTCCTCCTGCCCCTCCTGCTCCCACAATTCCTCCTCCTCCTGCCTCTCCTGCTCCTGCAATTCCCCCTCCTGATGCACCCCATCCTGCCCACCTCCCCGTGCTGCCTGCCCCGATGCGGCCTCAACCACACGTTGTGGTCCGCCCCCGCAGAGGCAGTCACAGGGGCCACCCCTCCCAGCAGTAGCTCTCCCCTCCCAGTTCAGAGCCTCCTCCCCCCTCCCACCCTACGTCCCCCCATTGTAAATAAAATGTTCCAAACGTTGTTTTCCAAAAAAACCTGTGTTGGTTGTTTATTGGGAGGTAAGGGGAGGGGAGGAGGGAAGGGCTGGGGATGGGAGGGAGATGTCAAGGGAGACTGAGGCCACCCTACTGTGGGGCCTGGGAGAACATCTCCGTTAGGGCCTCCCGGATGCGCACCCCATCATGGTGCGCCTGGCGGATGGCAGCTGTGCGGGGCTGTTCAAAGGCCTGGCCCTCGCCTGCCATCCATGCCAGGAGGAAGGCCTCCCCCTTCCACTCCACGATGTTGTGGAGCACGCAGCACGCGGCCACTACCTCAGGGACATTCCGCTCACCCATCTCCAGACGGGTGAGCAAACAGCGAAACCAGGCTTTCAGATGGCCAAAGGCGCACTCCACCTGGTTGTGGGCCCGGTTGAGGCAGTTGTTGAACCGTGCCCGGTTGTGGTCTGTCTGCCCCGTGTAGGGCCGCATTAACCAGGGCAGCAGGGGGTAGGCCGCATCCCCCACAACACACGTGGACATGGGCATGTCCCTGACAATAAATTCCCACTGGGAGAAGAAAGTGCCCACCTCCAGCCTGCCAAACAGGCCGGACTTTCGTAGAATGCGGGCGTCATGTGCCCTGCTGGACTAGCCCGCATAAATGTCCAGGAAGCGGCCACGGTGGTCCACGAGGGCCTGGAGTACAATGGAGAAGTACCCCTTTCGGTTTATGAAATGGGCCACTCGATGCTCCGTGGCACGGACAGGGATGTGGGTTGCATCCAGGGCTCCCCCACAGTTGGGGAACCCCAGGGCAGTGAAGCCGGCCACCATAGCCTCCACGTCCTGCAGGCGGATGACTCGCTGGAGCAGGATGTCATTGATGGCACAGACGACCTGCAGAAGGGTGCAGAGAAACACAGGGGAACGCATCACATAAGGCAGGGTGAGTGCGTGCTCACTTGGGGGGTTCCCACCCCCCCCCCGTGATGCCCTCTGTCCTCACAGTCACACACACCAGGGTCCCCTCGCCCCACGGGCCACCCCCACCCACCAGCAGGCCTGTGCCAGGGAGGGACGGCCCAAACCCCTGGGTGACGGGGCATTCCCCATCGCCCCAGCCTGAAGTCTTGCCTGCCCCTGGGCATGGAGTGCAGCACCCTCCCTCCCCCGCCCTCCCCAGGACTTACCTCCATGACGATGACACCGACGGTGGATCTGCCCACCGTGAACTGGTGTGCCACCGATCGGTAGCTGTCCGGGGTGGCCAGCTTCCAGAGTGCGATGGCGACCCTCTTGTCCATGGGGATGGGTGCCCGCAGCCGGGTGGTGCTTCTCTGGAGCGCAGGGGCGAGCCAGGCACATAGTGCCAGGAACGTCTGCTTTCGCATCCGAAAGTTCCAGAGCCATTGCTGGTCGTCCCATTGCCCCAGGACCAGCCGGTCCCACCAGTAGGTACTGGTGTCCAGTCTCCACAAGGGCCTCTCCATGGTGGGGTGGGGGTGCCACAGGGATGCCATGGCCTTCCTGGTGAGGGAGTCCAGAGCGACCTGCACCTCAGGGTCCTGGACAATGAGTGCAGCAGCATGGAGCAGCAGCTGCAGGCACTCCAAAATGGCCGGAAGGGGCCAGAGCAGGCACAAGGCCACCCTTGGCTCCATGGCACAAGAAGAGAGCTGAGGTCAAAAAATCAGCAAATGGCACTAAGACACAAGCTGTGGTGTCCAAGAAGGCAGAGGGCAACCACAACTAGAACTGCTACGGCTATCAGACCTTGCAAGAGGTCCTAAAGCACGCAGCAGGAGAGAAACGGCTGTCCAGGGAGATCCCTTTAAGCATGTGTCTCAAAGGAGCTCCAGCCCCCACCCCCGGAAAGGGCTGGTGCCCTTTTGCCTTCTCCAAAATGGTTCCGGGCTCCTGCTTTTGCGCAAGAGCGTCCCGCCAATGTAGACGCTCTCTTGCGCAAAAGTGCATCGTTCTTTCAATGAGTCCCGGCCAATATAGATGCTCTCTTGCGCAACTACTTTAACGCAAGAACACTTGCGTTAAAGAGCATTTGCGCAAGAGCATGCCAATGTAGACGTAGCCCCGGTGTTTATAAGAAACCATACATTTGTGTAAGGGGGAGCAGATTAACAGGGTAACAAACCTACACATTCTTTTTTAGATTTTCTCTTTGTTATATATATATATATAGATGCTACCCCTTACTGACATAAAGCTAACATAAATTACATAACTATTTGCCTTGATCTGTACGTTTTAAAGTCTACATGATTATATACATGTTTGTTTATGTAGTCATTTATTTTAGCCATCCCACACGAAAAACTATGTTAACTTGCAGTAAGAGTTGCTCCTGTGCTGCATGCAGGACTCCTTATCTCCCTGTTCCTCCTATCTCATAGCAAGCGATAGTGGGTGCACAAGGGACAGAAGGATTTGGAGGCTAAAGCAAAAGGAAAGCTGTAGACAGAGCCACTCAGGGTGCATCTACACTACACCCGTAGCTCAAAATAAGAGACGTAATTTGAGCTACGCAAATTGCTTATCTTATCTTATTTCGAAATAGCTTATTTCAAAATGTGGCGCTGTCTACACAGCCCTTATTTTGAAATAAATCACTATTCCGAAACATCCCCTAATCCTCATGAAACAAGGTTTACAGGGGTGTCGGAATAGCAAGCCTGTTGTATTTTGAAATAACAGACTTGTTTCAAAGATACTGGAAGTATCCCAAAATAGTGCCACAGTGTAGACGTACCCTCAGAGAGAGAGGCATGGGCACCAGTACATGCTCTGGTGAACCTTAACAATTCTGCAGTAGGCAGGAAGGCAAAGACTCCAACAGAGAATATAAGAGGAATTAGTTTGATAGGGGTGGGCAATAATTTTTGACCAGGGGCCTCTTCAGAAATTTTTGAAATTGCCCCAGGCCACCCCAGAAGGGGCAGGGCCTCAGGCAGAAGGGACAGAGCTAGGACACTTCGGTGCTTCCCCACCCACAGACTCTGATTAGTCTGGAGGTGCAGGAGCACACAAAGTCTTTGCCTCCCCCAGAGAGAACCACCAGCTGTTCTGAACAGCTGGTAGTTCCCTCTAGGTACCTGTGCTCTGGTGGTGGGAGGAGACTTTGCATGCTCCCCTCTGCTACCCCCATGTCAATCAGGGCCTGGGGAGAGGGAGCAAGTGAAGTCTTGCACTCCCTGCCCCCGCCCTGGAAGAGAGCACTATGCTTAGAGTCAACTGCCAGCTGAGCAGCAGCTGGCAGTTGATTTTAAGTGATGAGCCCCTTGCAGGGCAGGAGGAAATTTCATGCACTCCCCCCCGCCCCTAAGCCCTTATTGGCCTGGGGGAAGAGGAAGTGCATGAAGTCTCCTCCCACCCTGCCCCCATCCTGCAAGAAGCGTGGGCAGGAGGAGACTTTGCATGCTCCCCCCCCGGACCAATCAGGGCTTGGGGTCGGGGGAGGAGTGCGCAAAGTCTCCTCCCATCCCACCATGGTGGAAGGAGACTTTGTGCACTTCCCCACGCCCGCTGGCCCTGATTGGCCTTGGGGTGGAGGAAGGGGCAGAGCCTCTGCAGGACGGATCAACTCACTCGGTGGGTTGGATCTGGCCTGCAGTGGCCCTTTTGTCCACCCCTGAATTTGACAGGCTACTGCTGATAGTGTAGGGATGGGAAGGCAGGCTAGAAAATCAGCACAGTGAAATTATTTTTGATTATGACAGTGCTTATTAGAATTTTTAAATTGATATGCACATATGATGGAAATATAGGCTCTTATTTTGGAGACATTTATGCATTTGAGTAGCCTTGATCGTGTGAGTAACCTCTTTATGTTGAATGGAACTACTCACATGTTGCTTACTCGTGTGCATGACTGGTTGTAGCAATGAGGCCAGGCAGATGCAATTTACATAAAGCATTGAAAAATACACAAGCAGCTAGGTAGCCAGCTACTTTTGTTTTCATCATGTTAATATGTTACAATGAAATATTTAGTAGGGAAAATGCTTTAAAATGAATTTTAGCAAGTATAAAAGCAATATATATTTCAGTAAGAGTATTGGAACTAAAATATGCTAAACTTAAAAAAACAACAAATAGTCTGGTAGCACTTTGAAGACTAACAAAACATGTACAGTAAACCTCCAATAGTCCAGCATCCAATTGTACGGCACTCCCGATAGTCCGGCATCAAAATGGCAAGAGCCTAGTGAGTGAGCTTCAGCAAAAAACAAGTCACAAGGCAGCAGCGGCAGCAGCTGAACTGAGCGAAACCGGACAGGACCGAGTCAGTCTGCCACTGGCATTGTGTGACTCTGGACAGTGCTTGTGCTACAATAAAAAGGGTTAAAAACACTTTATATACAGTATATACTGTATATATATACAACCAATTTATAGTACCTCCTGATAGTCCGGCATATCCGATAATCCGGCACCACCTAGGTCCCAAAGGTTCCAGTTTATCGGAAGTCTACTGTAAATGGTACCATGAGCTTTTGCGGGCACAACCCTCTTCTTCAGATGACCAGAGTGTTGGATGTCCAACATTCTGGACAGCCAAAACTCTGGTCATCTGAAGAAGTGGGCTGTGCCCACGGAAGCACATGATACCATCTACATGTTTTGTCAGTCTTTAAAGTGCTACCAGACCATTTGTTGTTTTTTTAAGTTTATCCTGTACAAACTAACTCGGCTACCCCCTGAAGCTTCTAAAATTTACTAGTGAGTCAACCATGGGTTGAGTAGAGTTTGTGGGGCCGCTGGGCCAGAGCAAGTGGGGGCCCTCCTCATCCCTTTCATCTACAGACCCCCTCCACTCCTCTCTTGATGTTCCTGCTAGGGAAATGGGTTGAAGCATGGGGGGCTTGCCCTGCCCACCTGGTGCTCCAGCCGGGGAACAGGCTTGAGTGCAGGGGTTTGCCCCACTCCGCCTGCCCAGCACTCCAGCTAGGGATCAGGTCAGGACTCAGGGGCTTCTTCTATGTGCCCAGCACTCCAGCCAGGGAATGGAGTCGGAGTGCGGGGGCATTTTCCTGAGCACCCCAATTGACCAGGGTCCTTGGGCACTTGCTCCTCTGGCCAGGTGGCTAACCTGCCACTGAGCTCAACATTTCTTTATTGAAATTATCCATTCAACTATTGCGGAAAAACCTGAGGTAACAACCTCCTAATTATTTTAACCATATAAAATTTGAAGCATACAATATATTCAATTTATTTGTTTACCGCTACTGAAATGTCACGAAGTACCACTATATTGTACTGTGCACCAAAACAATGTTATAAATTGTTCCATTTATAGGAAGATTTGCAGATAATCATCCTCTATCTTTCTTGGGCTTAGGGTTTCAGAGAACTTTGATAAAGCAGAAGTGAATATACTTGTCACATCCAGGCAGCAGATCAACAATAGCATCCAGAGGAGTTTTATAAATAACTGTGATACCATCCTTTTCAGCTGCAGTCACTCTGTCAAAGGTCAAACTTAGAACATGGTTTAAGGAAGACCTGAAAAATGGAAATAAAATCAAAGCTGACTCTTTTAAAACAAAATCAAACAACTTCACATACAACGAGATTACACATATTAAGGCAGTGAACATAATGGGAATGCTGTTGAAAGAACTAAAAGAAAATATTAAAACCCACTGCATTTTATATATCAGAGAGAATATTAGTAATCTAGTAGCCACTCTCTGGCTCTAGTTCAGGTGCTTCCATCTCCGATGCTCATCCTCTCCCTAGCCATCTTCTTTATTAACCTATAGGTTATATACAGCAACCAAATTGAATTAATATTGCAATATTAGCTATTCTACTAAAATCAATAACTCTTTGGAAAGAAATAAATCAGTATTGTGATCAGCAGCCAGGTAATCATCTAAGGATAATGGCATAACATTGCTCATAAACATTAAATCTACAATGAGTAAATCATATAAATATATATGATACATAATTTGCTACTATTTATTTTTGTCAAATTACACTAATAAAAACTTATTTAATTAACTGAACCTTAATGCCGAGAAATTCTTTGATCTCTGTGATCAGTAGATCACTCTTTAAACAGGATATATTACTTTATAGGTCTCATAGTTGTAAGTAACATTACATTACAATCTAATAAAGCATGAATAACTTACACTCTTATTAGTAATGTTTATTTTAAAGGGGCACAGTCAACTTTAAAATCCTCTTTCCATATTAATATTTTATTTACATATTTTAATAACCACTTTGATAAGTCAACTGAAATTCATGAGAGATAAATATATTTCTCTATTTCTTGTTTATTTTGCTTAATTTGTGCATTTGATAGCATGTTTGTAAATTTCATTGTTTCCACTGTACAGTCAATCAGTTTCCTTTTGTTCATTTGGGTCTTTATATAGCAACAAAGGAAACACACATTCAGACAATCAGAAACCCTGGCTAAGAGTTTCTGGTTTGTATGGAGGTTTTTGTTTGTTTTTTAATGTTAGAAATATTCAAGGGGCAGGTCAACTTTACTAAACTGCTTTTCTGTTGTTTTGGCAAAATTAGCCAGTTGAGAATTGTCAATGTCACTGTAAACAAAGAAAAACAGTAATGCGCTGAACAACAATTCTAATAATGTGTCAAAACACACATATTATAAAATGTATGCTATTTGCATACTCTCCTACTCTCCGTTTGTGGGAAGCAACAGTTTGAGAAATTAGAAAAAGCAAAATTAGTTTTCAAATCAAATCAATATAAATGTCATTTGTTATTTATAATGTTTTAGTTACTGTAATTATCAAATACTACACACCTTTAACTTAAAGCTGGTAATTTGAAGAAGAAGAGAAACCATTTTCTAGAACAGTCACCAAAAACAATTACTGTATTTTCTGTTTATTCCAAGAATGACTCCAGTGACAAGTTACCAGTTTTGAATGAAACAGTTTACAGGAATAGAGGAATTATTTGTACAGAAATTTAATCTGTTATAATACATAGGATAAGTGAAATATTATCAAGAAACTACTCAATTGCTTTTTCAGATCACACTGTACATCTAGATACTTGTCATAAATCTGACAACCTTGTGGCCAGCAGAGAAGAATCACAAAGAATTAGAATGAAAAGAAAAAAAAATGTTTGCTAAAGGAAAATTAGAGAACTTGTATAGGTATTCATCACAAGATTTATTCTTTGTTGCTACTGCATAGGTACAAGTGAATATGACCACTATGTAAACATGACACACGAAGTTTATATTACGTCTTGTATGTTTTACAGTTTTCTGACTGCACAACAAGTTTTATCATTACTATCAATAATCTATTCCATGGAATGTCCAAAATCCCCAGTCAGAATAGTGGCCTCATAGTGCAAGCTGCTGTTCAAGTACAGATATCAAAGAGAAGAGGATAAACAAACTGCTTCCTTGACAATAATCAATGGAAACAGTGAACTATTTTAAAGCTTGTAAAACTTGATAAAATGCTCCAAAGAGCAAAATACAAGCCCCCAGAAAAGCTCATAATAATTGTCAAGTCTTATCAATAAAACAGACTGAAGTACTGATAAATAGCTGCTCAGTTTGATGACTTCAGTGGGAGTTTTGCCTGAGTAAGGACTGCAGGTTGTCTCTCATAAGCTATGTTTACACTGCAGGAAAAAGTCGGGAAAAGATACTCAAATTGTGAAACAGGGCTACACAGGGCCAAATGTCAGAAAAAACCCTCTTTCGGAACATCCCTTCTTCCTCGTAGAACAAGGTTTACAGGGATGCCAAAAATATGTGTCTGCTTTTCCGGAATTTTTTTCAGAAAAGCAGATGCGTTCTTTGGATGCAGCAGAGCTTTTCCGGGATAAAAAGCTCTGCAGTGTAGACATAGCCATAGTATTTTGCCCATCTGAATACAGGAAATACTTAGCCCAAATAGTTAGAAAATAACAACAGTAAATCTGTGTTTTGTTGGAGTTTAGATGAGTATCATGCTTTTGACCTGGTAAGTATTAGGAGCCAGATCTGCAAAACTATTTACATGCTTAAAGATGTGGATAAGCATCGAATGTGATTCTCAAAAGCACCTAGTCATTTAACTCCCTGTGATTTCAATGGAATTTAGGCACGTCTGATAATCCTTTTATGCACCTAATTGCTTCTTTAGACACTTAAATACCTTTAAAAATCTGGCTGTATGTATCTTATTCTCAATTAAAAACAATATTCCACACATTATTCATGAAATTATTTTCTTTTTTCTTCTTTATTTGTTCATTTGAAGATTTAAAAAAATGTTACCACAGATTTAATCAAATTATTCACCTTTAATCTGCTTCTAAGTAAATACAGAAGTTACTTAGTAAACTGTTCTAAAATTGCTACCACTTCAGAAGTTACCGCTGATTCCAAGTATGCTGCTGTATTCTTGTCACAATGTAATTAAATTGTCTTCAACATTGCTAGTGATAAAACTCACTGTATCGATAGCAAGTATTCTGTAAATTATTTGGGCCAAAATACCTTTAAGTATTTTTTATTTAAAAGTCTGCAGAAAATCTGAGATTTCAACAATGTGCTACACATGTTGAATGTTATTTTCGATTAAGTATTCTAGGTATTCTTTACACTTCTGAATGTATAGTAAGTTTACTGTATAAACCTAAGAATCCTCTCACTACTTGGTTTAGTTACACTCAAAATAATCCTCTATCTCTTGATTTTTTCCCCAATATAATGAATAAAGATGGATTATTAAACACCATATTGAACACATTTAAAATTCTTTCAGCTTTTTATTGCTGTATTGCTTTGTAATTACTAGCCATAATGACTGTTCTTCCAAACAAAAACAATCAACATTTCTAAACTCAATTCTACCTGCTTATAGTTAAACCAGAAAAATGCATCAAATTATATTAATTTAATTGAGACAGCAATTGAAAATTACTAATACAGTACAATGAACTCAGGGTCTTTGATAATCACTTTTAGACATGATCCCAGATGTATGCTGTCAATACACATAATTTCACAATAATTCAACGAGATTTCAACAGGCTAGCACAGTAGTGAATAAATATGTAACACAGCCACATATTTATTCACTAAATAACAAAGCTAAACACTTAAGCACCCCTAAACATCTCCAGAAATTATTAGGTGATAGCACAGACATATCCCTTTTAAAAAAAACTTTGGTAGGCCAGCCTTTACAAGCTTTACCAAATTATCTTTCACTCTGTCGTCATTGGTGCTTAAGAGGTTAAGATTTATTTGTGAAAACAGAGAGAGGTAGTGAGGAATCATGTTGTCTACTGCTTCATAAATCTTGCTTAAGATCCTTTTCAATTACCATCCATTTCTCCTTTAAAAAGGGACAAAAAAATAGAAGAGTGGAAACAGGTCAGGGCAGTTTGTGACAATGACAGTGTGATGGGCTTGGACCCCCTGTGGTGTTTCCATCTGCTATCATTAAGGTGACTATTCAGACATGAAAAAATCCCTCTTGCTGTGCTGACAGGCAGACATCAAGAACTATGACAAGGCATTAAGACAGAAAGTCAGAGACAGAGATGTCATATTCCACAAACAATACTGCCTCAGACAAGACCTCTGAAATTTTCTTGGAATTTAAAATAAAAATAAAAGGGGTTTTACCTGGAGGTTATCAAACTTCCTCTTACATTAGTTTGACAACGAAAAGATAGCTGACTGTCACACAGATAAACAGTTAGCTCCTACCTGTAATCTTTACCATAAGAAATCCAAATTTTTTGCTCATTCTTCAGTAAAAGTGGGTTTTTAATTTCTTGTCCTTTCTCATCAAAAAGTCGAGAAGGAATAAGATTGAGGCCTGATGGTCTGAAGTCTGCTGAATACTGTAGTTTTTCATGAATCATATGCAGCAGCTAGCAAGGACAAAGCAAACAAATAAATACACTAAAAATGTGAACATCTGTAACAAATTGTTTGTACCTCATAGCAAATGAAGTCCAAACAAATGATAATTAAATTCATATAGAATGTTAAAAGAAGTGTGAAATGACTGCAATGTTTATCTCAGTGTAAAATAACAAAATGAGCACAGGCTTTTAACCAGCAGGGGGTGCAACAGGATTATGATTGAGCTCTGACCCTTGGCACAGAAACTGAAAGCAGATGTGACAGTTGTACACAACAAGCATTTAGCTTCTACATACTGTAACAGCTCTCTTTATAAAGGTTATGTTTTTCTTGCCCACATTTGGAGCTACATTTTGCTCATTTTTTACTGAGCTTGTTCAAGTTTTACAAGGAGTGTTCTCCCCCCGCCTGCCAAACCATAGGTGATCAATAGCTGAACAATAATATTGCAAGCCTCATTTAACAATTTCTGTACTGTGTCTGTTAACTTGCGCCTGCCAGAATAGTCATAATTAGCACCTCTGTGAATATAAGATTTCTACATATTGCATTGTTTCTTTCAGAAGATGGTCCTCATCTCCATTTCTGAACTTTATTTAATTTTACATGACTGCACTTCAGTCTTCACTTCTGCTCTGTAGGTAGAGCCTTTACAAATCTGCAGCACCTTCAGGCTTGGTTCCTTGGCAAACATTACTGGACTGCAAATTCTGTGGACAATTTGCCCTGAATATTGTAGTCACCTTATTCCATTCCTCCTCCCATTTATTACTCTGCCTACAGAAAAGCACTTTCCCTGCACAGACACATTGTCTTCCTTGTCTGCTCCTGCCATTGAGCAGAACACTGAGTTGCTCCTTCAGCACCTATTGGAGATGCTAAAGAGGCATGCCCTATATGCAGTCAGGCAGGGGAAGCCAGAGCATGACAAAAGTTCTCAGTAACTGCTTATTCTAAGTATGCATGTAAACACTTTTTTTACTAGTCTGATTTGAGTAGGCTGGGGAGAAGAACGAGCTAAAAGTGCAGAGCAGATAAGGAAATCTTGCAGTTCAAGAGGGACTTTTAACAGAGGGTAATGGAGAATTCTTGAAAAGATGAAGGAAATCCCATAAGTTTAATACACATTTACTAGTCACTAAATCTTATACGAATGTTTTGAAAACAAACACTGAAATCCTTCATTAAAAACCATTTTTAATGTAGTTTACTTGTAGTTGAATTATTGACCTGTCTGCCTAGGCACAGCTGATATAAATAAGAATCAGTCTCGATGATTATATGGTAGCTCCTTTTACACTGCTCTCACACTGTAAAGAGGTCTTAATTTGGAAACATAATTTACTCTTCATTTAAGGCTTTTCTGCGTTATGAGAAATGATGTAAAGGGTTTTTAGTGTTAATGAGAATAGGGCCTGTAGAGTTTATTATATTTAACCTCTGTCTGCTGTTTTAATATAAAAGTTTAAAGTAATTCAGAGAATTTATGGAATGTGCAGTTTTCTCTGCAAAAACTCATAGGATATATGTACTGGGTGCAGCGGGCACTGAAGTCCACAGCATTTAAGCCATCTCCTAAGAGAAGATGCTGCTCTCTCTAGGTGCAGTTTGGACTGGTCTCTTGTACTGGAGAGGTGATCATTGAGTACAGATCATTTAACATGATAAAACACTCAGGTCCAGTCCAGATTTTAACTAGGCAGTAATGTTCCTGAGTTCTTCAAACCTGAGTGTGACTACTATGTCAATGGGCCCTCTGTTCCCAAAGACCTGCCAGGAACCTTGGCTGGAAACCAGAGTTCCAACCCATTCTCCTCCTGAGCATAGGAGGAAGGATAAATAAAATGAGGGAAGCCACATAAAGCATGAAACAGGGAGACATGCCATCTAGCCATGCAATGTCATGCTCTGGGCACATGCCTGAACTACCACTACGTTACTGGCACCTCATGCTGGACCTTTTTTAATTCAGCAATTGCACTGGAACCAATCAAAGTTAATACAAATATTATTTAACTCCCAAAACTGGAATTTCAGGAATCCAAGATACAAGATGAAAAACAAAACAAAACAACAACCCATATAGCAGTTTGACAATTTTGCCTTATGGGAAAAATCCCTTTCAGATTCCAAACAAAATGTAGTGATCAGCATAGCCCTGCCCCAGCATCATAAGTGATCAAGCTCACCAGATAAAGGAAAGGAAGAGGATAGGTCTAGAATAGCATCCAAAATGGCTTCTCAACATCAGCAACAAACAGAATCCCCTCCCTCCCACTACAAGGCACAACATAATCAGCTGACGCATGTTGGCCCACTGGCAGCAGAAGTGGTAAGGGCTGTCTTCACTACCTGGATACCATGTGACTGAGAGGGAAAGGGATGGGGATAAGGAAGGGTGGAGGGAAACAAGAAGTAGTGACACCTTTCCCTTCACCGATATACACATGCTAAAGGCCATCAGAAGGGGGAAGAAGAACTAGGAGATCATGTGTAGTGCTGTTTCACCTCCTTATGCCTGAGCTCTCTCCCTCCCTGGCCTACCAGTTGAGGGCAAAGAAGAATGTCTTCATTGTCCTGGACCCATCAAAGACACACGCAGGCCAGAGAGTGAGCATGGTTATTAGAGTACACTTGGTTTTGTTGCTATTGTACAAAAAATATAGAACGCAGATCATTTTGATCACATTTATCACTTTCAGTTGTAAAGTCACTTTTTCTGATATAATGCAAAAACCCTACTGTGCTCCTATACTGTAGTATTGGTAACATTACTATCATACAAAGCAGTTTGTTTTATGAGTTAAATTATCTCTCCTTAACTTCAGGCATAGAATCTTGGTTCAGAATCTCATGGTTGTCCCTAGCTGGGATCACTGTCCTCAGAAAAGTGTGACATGAAGGGAAATGTATGGTTAAAGGGACTGTTTGTTCAAAGGACACTGCATTTTTAATATCTAGTCCAAACACTCATGGGGATAAGCCAGTGGGCTATGGCCAGGAGTGTTGCCAGACTAGGTGAAGGAGAGAGCGGAGCCCCTGGCGGCAGGGCCAGCTTTAGGAAGTGCGGGGCCTGATTCGCGGGGGTGGCACCGCGCATGCACCGCGCGCCCAGGGCGGGGGCCGTGCATGCGCCACACGCCCGGGGCGGGGCCCTCTTAGGCGCGTGGCCCCCCTCTTAGGCGCGGGGCCCGATTCGGGAGAATCGGGGGAATCGGCCTAAAGCTGGCCCTGCCTGGCGGTAGCAGAGACACTGGGTGGAGCACAGAGAGCCAAGCACCAGCAGGACTGCTGAGGGGAGCACGGAGCCCCAGGCAGCAGAGCCAATGGGGAGAGAGTGGAGCCCTGGCTACCAGGGGGAGCACAGAGCCCTGGGAGGTAGCGAAGCCACTGGAGGGAGAGCAGAGCCTTGGATGACGCCAGGGCTGTTGGGAAGAGAACGGAGCCCCGGGAAGAGTGGAGCTCTGGGCGGCAGCAGAGCCCCCAATCACTGTGGGGAGAACGGAGCCTCAGTGGAGTTAAATCAAAGGAGGCTGTGAAGGAAGAAACCAACAAGAAATGAAAAAAAAGGAAAAGAAAAGCCTCCTTGAGGAAACCATCCATAACTAGGTTGACAAGTTTAACTTTCCTGGGCTGAACCTGGAATCAGAGGTGATCCCAAATCTGTGATTCTGGAAAGAAAGGAGGGCTTGAGTGTGAGGCAAGAGGCTGTCCAAATGCCTCAGTAAAAACTGACAGATTGGCTGGCTTGAAGGATGGGCATATGCACGTGTGCATACGCACAGGCAGGATTTGGGGCGAAGCCAACCAGAAATAAATGTTTGTACACCCATGAAGAGAGCCTGGGTAATAAAATGGAGGAACTAGAACTACCAGTGAAGAAAGTGAAATCAGATTATAGGGATAAAAGAAACATGGATGAATAGCAGTTATGACTGGAGTATAGGTATTGAAGGTAATTTCTCTTAAGGAAAGAGAAATAAGGTAAAGGTTGTGCAGTAGAATTAAATGGTAGTGATGAGATAAACTTTAAAGAAATTAGAAGTGAAGGCATGGATAAAAACAGAATCTATTTGGGTCAAAATAACTTTGGGTAAGAAAGCTACCAGAGGTTTCCTTGGGACAGTGTGTGGGATGTTCTACGGACCCGCAGGATCCAATCTGAATATGGATAGAGACATTTTTAATGAAATAAATACTGCTGAGAATTGTGTGATTATGGGAGACTTTAAATTCCCATCTATTGACTGGAGGACAAGTGCCATTAATAATAGGGCCCAGATTTTCTTGGATGTGATAGCTGATAGATTTCTTTATTAAATTATCACCAATCCAACAAGAGTTGACACCACCTTAAATATGTTATTGGTGAGTAGTGAAAAGCTGATCACTGCCAATTTAGTATAAATTAAATGGAAGGATAAACAATAGATTTGGAACTAGGGTCTTTGATTTCAAAAGGGCAGACTTTCAAAAATAAATTTAATCTAGTTAGGGAAGAGGACTGGACTAAAGAACTTAAAGGATCTGAATGTAGAGGTGGTTTGGAATTGCTTTTTTTAAATTACAGAAAAGTATCTGAAGTCTGTATCCCAAACAAGGGGAAAAAATTGTAGGGAAGGGTTGCAAACCAGACTGGATGTGCAAGCATCTCAGGATCATTAAAAGAAAGCAAAAATCCTACAAAGAATAGAAGATGGGATGGATCATGAAGGAAAGCTACTTCTTGAAGGTCAAAAAGTTTAGGGGAAAAGTGAGAACTGGCAAAAGCCAAGCAGAGTTGGACCTTACAAAAGGAATTAAAGCCAATAGGAACAAGCGCTATAGCCATATGGATAAAAATCAAACAAGGAAAGAAAAAGCTGGGAAACTGCCTGCATTGGCACGTAACTGCAAGTAGCAAATATCCCCAATGGCTAGTAATGGGACATTAAATGGTGAAGGAGAAGTTACTTACCCTGTGTAGTAATGATTGCTCTTCGAGATGTGTCCTCGTGGTTGCTCCACTCTAGGTGTCAGGCTCATCCCGGCGCTGCTGGTCGGAGGCTTTTCATAGCTGTAGTCGGCCGGGCCGCGCCTGCGCAGTAGCTGTCGTGTGCCATTCACGCCCTTTCTCTCGTTGCGCTGTCCGGCCCCTTGCCAGTTTCTCTCACCACTTGGAATTTGCAACAAGACAGAAGAGAAGACCCAGAGCAGGGAGGAGGGCAGGACGTGGAGCACCCACGGGGGCACATCTTGAAGAACGATCGTTACTACACAGGGTGAGTAACTTCTCCTTCTTCTTCGAGTGGTCCCTGTGGGTGCTCCACTCTAGGTGACTATAAAGCAGTAGCCAAGGTGCGCACCGGGTCAATGATTTTCTGCAGATGATAGAACCGCAGATGCTACAGACGAGTCTGTGGCCCAACGATGTACTATAGCATAATGATGTACAAACGAGGCACTGGAGGACCAGGGGGCTGCCCGGCAAACGTCACTAAGAGGGACGCCTCGCGCGAAGGCAGTGGAGGTAGCCACTGCCCTAGTAGAGTGAGTGATAGGCTGTGAAGAGAGCAGTCTTCCTCTGAGTGAATGACATGTAGTAATGCAAGTAGTAATCAGTCTGGAAATATGTTGGCTCGAGAGTGGGTTGCCTTTGGAACACTGCGCTATCGATATGAGCAGACTATCCATACGTCTCCATGAGCGGGTTCGCTTTATGTAAAAGGAGAGAGCTCGTCGAACGTCGAGCATATGTAATAATGCCTCGGAGCGAGAAGAGTGCGGCTTAGGATGAAATGAGGCTAGAACTATGGGTTCGTTGATATGAAAAGACAAGTTGAACTTAGGCGTAAACGCCGGGTGTAGTCGTAATGTTACTGCATCCTTAGAGAAAGATGTGTAGGGCGGACTTGCCATCAATGCTCCCAACTCGCTGACTCTGCATGCAGAAGTGATAGCTTGTAAGAATATCACCTTCATTGTTAGCATTCGCAATGGTACCGATGCCAGGGGCTCAAAGGGAGGGTGGACGATGGTATGCAGCACCAAGTCTAAGTTTCAAACCAGGGGTGGTGGCCTGTGGGGTGAGTGTATGTTCATCAAGCCCTTAAGGAATCTTTTCGTGGTTTGGTGAGAAAATATTGAAGAGCCGTGTACTGAATCATGGAAAGCACTGATAGCCGCTAGATGAACTTTCAGGGACGACAAAGGTGGTGGATGCCATGTGACCTAGGAGATGAAGGCAGGTATGGACGGATACGGTTGGAGCCTTGTCAAGGACCTTCACAAGTTCCTGTATTGCGTGGAACCTGTCTAGAGGTAAGTATGCCTTTGCCGAAAGGGAGTCGAGGACTGCCCCTATGAACTTTATATTTTGTGTGGGAACGATGATCAACTTTTGTTTGTTCACTATGAGGCCGAGGGCATCGAACGTTCGCCTGGTCATCGAAACCATGTGCATGGCCTCCCGATGCGTGGGCGCCTTGATCTGGCAATCGTCCAGGTAAGGGAATATGAGTATCTGTCTGCGGCGGAGATGTGCAGCAATGACTGCTAGAGTCTTTCAGAAAACTCTGGAAGCCGATGCCAGGCCGAACGGGAGGACGCGGTATTGGAAATGGTCCTTGTTTATCACGAAGCACAGGAACCGTCTGTGTGCTGGATGAACTGTAATGTGAAAATAAGCGTCCTGCAAGTCAAGGGCAGCAAACCAGTCATTGTGGTTCAGAGATGGGATTATTGTCGTAAGGGTTGCCATTTTGAAACGGCATTTCTGAAGATAACGATTGAGCCGGCGCAGATCGAGGATCGGTCTCCACCCCCCGGTCTTCTTTTGCATCAGGAAGTAGCGCAAATAGAACCCTCTTCCTTTGACTTCATCTGGGACCTTCTCTATCACCCCAATGGCAAGTAGACAATGGGCTTCTTGTTGCAAAAGGTCCTCGTAAGAGGGGTCCCTGAAAAGGGACGGAGTTGGTGGGGTGGTAGGGAGAATGGAAGTAAAGGGGATAGTGAAGCCTGATCTAATCACTTCCAATACCCACTTGTCGGTCATTATCCCGGCCCAGTGATTGTAATAAGGCCAAAGACGATGATGGAAAATGGGGATGGCGCTGGCAGTGTCGACAATGACTACTGGTGTGGCTGTGCCCCCGACGGAAGAGTCAAACTTGCTGCTTTGTATGTGGTGCGTTAGGTGCCCTGGATGGTTGCGGGCGTCTGCGTTGTAGCCTTTGCTTGGAGCGTGTCTGATCAAAGGGCCGAGGCTGTTGCTTGTGGAATTGATAATCATATCTCCTCTGATACGGGAAACACCTTCTGCGTCGGAACGGTGGTACGTATATGCCAAGTGTACAGAGGGTTGTATGAGAGTCCTTTCCGGTATGTAAGACTTCGTCGGTCTTATCCGCAAACAGCTTTAATTTATCGAAGGGAAGGTCTTCAACTTTAGTTTGTAAATCCCTAGGGTGCCCGCTGCAGCTAGCCATGATGCCCCTGCACATGGATATTGTGGTAGCTATTGATCTTGCCACAGTGTCCGCGACATCCATGGCAATCTGGAGGCTAGCCCTGGAGCATGCATAGCCCTCCTGCACCACAGAACACAATATGGCCTTGTCCACTTCCGAAGCTTTCTGGGCGAGCTCTGCCAACTTGGCGATGTTATCAAATCCATGATTGGAGAGCAGAGTCGCATAGTTGGCAATGCGAAGAAGGAGTGTGGACGAAGAGTAAACTTTCCGACCGAATACATCCAATTTTTTGGCCTCTTTTTCCACTGCTGTGTTCTTCATCTGTGGATTCTTGGCTCGATTGAGGGCTGCATCCACTACCAGTGAGTTTGGCTGGGGGTGGGTGAAAAGAAACTCTAAACCTCTAGAAGGGACAAAGTATCTCTTCTCCACCCGCTTTGATGTGGGCGTAGCTGATGCAGGGGTGTGCCAGATTTCCGTGGCTGGCTCAAGGATCACCTAATCAATAGGGAGCGCCGCCCTAGATTGTTGTCTTGGGTGCAGGTTCTTCAGTAGCCTATATTGCTTCGTCTGCACCTCTGCCATCTGGATATTTTTTGTATCTGCGCTACCCTTTTGAAAAGCTCTTGGAATTCTCGTCCATCATCCAGAGGTGAGGTGTCCCCCTGGAAGATGGCCTCATCTGGAGAGGATGACGAGATTGTAACCTATCCCTTAAATCGGCTTCCGTACCTAATGACTGGAAGGTAGCCAACGTGACACCAATATTTAAAAAGGGCTCTAGAGGAGATCCGGGCAATTACAGACCGGTAAGTCTAACTTCAGTACCGGGCAAATTAGTCGAAACAATAGTAAAGAATAAAATTGTGAAGCATGTAGAAGAACATAATTTGTTGGACAAAAGTCAACATGGTTTCTGTAAAGGGAAATCCTGTCTTACTAATCTATTAGAGTTCTCTGAAGGGGTTAACAAACATGCAGACAAGGGCGATCCAGTAGATATAGTATACTTAGATTTTCAGAAAGCTTTTAACAAGGTCTCTCACCAAAGGCTCTTGTGTAAATTACATGGCCATGGGATAAGAGGGAAGGTCCTTTCTTGGACTGAGAACTGGTTAAAAGACAGGAAACAAAGGGTAGGAATAAATGGTAAATTTTCAGAATGGAGAGGGGTAACTAGTGGTGTCCCCCAAGGGTCAGACCTAGGACCAATCCTGTTCAACTTATTCAAAAATGATCTGGAGAAAGGGGTAAGCAGTGAGGTGGTAAAGTTTGCAGATGATACCAAACTGTTTAGGATAGTCAAGACAGAAGCAGACTGTGA
Source organism: Pelochelys cantorii (assembly GCA_032595735.1). Classification (NCBI taxonomy): domain Eukaryota; kingdom Metazoa; phylum Chordata; order Testudines; family Trionychidae; genus Pelochelys; species Pelochelys cantorii. Next base: position 39,258,028 of record CM064329.1, on the reverse strand, counting down.
GGGACTCCAAGAAGATCTCACCAAACTGAGTGATTGGGCAACAAAATGGCAAATGAAATTTAACGTGGATAAGTGTAAAGTAATGCACATCGGGAAAAATAACCCCAACTATACGTACAGTATGATGGGGGCTAATTTGGCTACGACAAATCAGGAAAGAGATCTTGGAGTTATTGTGGACAGTTCTCTGAAAACTTCTACACAGTGTGCAGCGGCGGTCAAAAAGGCAAATAGGATGCTAGGAATTATTAAGAAAGGGATAGAAAATAAGACCCAGAATATCTTACTGCCCCTATATAAAACTATGGTACACCCACATCTTGAATACTGTGTACAGATGTGGTCTCCTCACCTCAAAAAAGATATTTTGGCCTTGGAAAGGGTTCAGAAAAGGGCAACTAATATGATTAGGGGTTTGGAACGGGTCCCATATGAGGAGAGGTTAAAGCGACTGGGACTTTTCAATTTAGAAAAGAGGAGACTGAGGGGGGATATGATAGAGGTATATAAAATCATGAGTGGTATGGAGAGGGTGAATAAAGAAAAGTTATTTATTAGTTCCTTAAATAGAAGAACTAGAGGACACCAAATGAAATTAATGGGTAGCAGGTTTAAAACTAATAAAAGAAAGTTCTTCTTCACACAGAGTGTAGTCAGCCTGTGGAACTCCTTGCCAGAGGAGGCTGTGAAGGCTAGGACTATAATAGAGTTTAAGGAGAAGCTAGATAATTTCATGGAGGTTAGGTCCATAAAAGGCTATTAGCCAGGGGATAAAATGGTGTCCTTGGCCTCTGTTTGTCAGAGGCTGGAGAGGGATGGCAGGAGACAAATCGCTTGATCATTGTCTTCGGTCCACCCTCTCTGGGGCACCTGGTGCTGGCCACTGTCAGCAGACAGGATACTGGGCTAGATGGACCTTTGGTCTGACCCAGTACGGCCATTCTTATGTTCTTATGTTCTTATGAGATATCAGCCGGGGAAACGCTATGTGGGTGGTCCTCGTTGTCTGAGATTTGACCCTCCTCTGGTTCAGACATTTGTGGAGGTGGAGGAGCGGCCATGGGAGCCTTCGGTGATAGGGCTGGCTGTTGCACCGAACCCGGTGGGGACTGGTGTCTGTCTGCGGACCTAGGGCAACAACAGGAATGGGAAGGAGAGTGAGATCTTCCGTATCCGTGAGAAACACTATATCTTGCCCCACCACGATAGGAGTAATCCGGAGACGACCTCCTGGATGAATAAGCACTGCCATACCCACTCCTATAAGATCTCATAGGTGAGCGAGTGGGCGAACGAGATCTATGTGATGGCACCCCATAATGGGGCAAAGGATGCCTGTATACGTAGGTATAATGAGATCTCAAATGCCGACGTGGAGATTGGGGGCTATGCCGATAGTGAGGCTCACTGTACGGCGAACGGTACCATGGAGGAGACGGAGACGGTGCCGGAGAGAAGGACATCCTCTTCAGAGCCGATTTTCTAGCCGCCTTTGTCGGAACGGAGGAAGGCACCGCGCGAGACTCATCAGCAGAGAGGTGCTTTGGCAAGGTGTGGTCCTCAACATCCAGTCCTAGGGTAGGAGAATGCTGTACCGATGAGGATGGGGAGTCCATGTCTGCCACCGGTGCCGCATCTGGAGGTGGGTCACAATACTCTGGCGGCGCCACATTCGCTTCCCTATGGAGATGCGGTGCCGCCCCTGGCACCGTGGGATGTCTGTCCTTTGGCACCATATCTGGTACCGCCGGCAGCTGCTGCTGCACCGGTGCCAACTGGGTGCCGGATTGCTGGGGTTCCCCCGATAGCTTATGGGATGCCGGTCCTGTTGGTGCCGTCAACGGCTGATGCGGTGCTGGCCTTGGTGCCAGTTCATGCACTCCATGTCGTTCCACTGCCGGTGCCGAGGTTCTCGGTTCCGGCGCATGCGTAGATGGTCATTTCTGGAGCGAAGGCACCACTTTTCTGCCTGTAGGTTTAGTAATGGTCGAGGGCGCCGGCACCGACGAGGAACAAACCAAAGGCTTAGGCACTTTGGATTTGGCCTGAGCCCCGGTCTTAACGGGCTGACGGGCTGCTCCTGAAGTGCCAAGTTGATCTCCCTGACTTATTTTAGTCAGAGGAGCAGCAGCTAGGGAGCGTGCCGGGGAGGCTCTTTTCTTCTTCTTAGCGGCCAACTCTCCCGGTGGTGACACTCTCCGCTTGTGCTCCGTGGTGGAGTCCTGCAGGGCCGCCTCAGGAGGCTGAAGCACCTTATCAAAGAGAATTAACTTCAGCCTCATGTCTCTATCCCTGCGTGCCCTGGCAGTTAGCCTAGAACAGTGGGCACACTTGTGAGGGATATGGGACTCCCCCAAGCAACATATACAGGTGTCGTGGCCATCAGATGCCGGCATGGGGTCTTTGCACTGGGAGCACTTTTTAAATCCTGGCGAACCAGGCATTTTGGCTCCCAATTCAGTAGGAGTTCGAATAGAACAACTATGAACTAAAAACTAAGAACAATAACTGTCTAACGAACTCACTAACCTTAACTTTTTTTTTTAAATACAGCTAAACTACTAAGTACTAACTAACTAGAGAAAGAAAACCTAACAAACTTTTAACTTTGTTTGTAGAAAGGCCTTCTCTGAGGAGAGACAACTGAGCTCTGCCAGCAACCGAGGATGGTTGAGAGGAACTGGTGAGGAGCCGGACCACGCAACGAGAGAAAGGGCACAAATGGTGCGCGACGGCTACTGCACAGGCGCGGCCCGGCTGACTACAGTTACGAAAAGCCTCCGACCAGCGGCGCCAGGATGAGCCTGACACCTAGAGTGGAGCACCGATGGGGACCACTCGAAGTAGAAGTTTAAGTTACCACAGATAATTCTTTCCTAGGTGTCTGGATGCTAGGTCTTGTCAAAATGTGCAGGGTCAAAGTGTCCACCATATTTGGGATCGTGAAGGAATTTTCCCCCAAATGAGATTGGTAGAGACCTTGTGGGATTTATTTATTTATTTTTGCCTTCCTCAGTAGCATGGGGCACAGATCAACTGCAGGTTTAAACTAGAGTAAATGATTAATTCTTTGCAACCTGAAGTTATAAATCCTGATTTGAGGACTTCAGTAAATCTACCAGAGGTTATGGGTCTATTAAAGGACAGGATGGGTTGTGTGGCCTGCAGTGTGCAGGAGTTCCAACTAGATAATCATGATGGTCATGCTAGGTAGTCATGATGCATGCAGGAGAGTCTGTTTTTCCCAGGCAAAGATATAAGTTAGCTGGGCTGAGGCGAACTTACAAAAGCCAACAATGAGAAATGAAGGTGTAAGAAAGTCTTAGGGTTAGAGGCCTTTTATTTATTTTTTTACGATATGATTTGTATTTTTGGAGGAAATAAAGGAATAAAATTCAATAAATAACGCTTTGTTTTGAAGGCACTCTTTTTCAACCTCTTTAATCCATTTGCTAAGCAAAGGTACCAGCTACAGCTGGACCCATGGCATTAATATAGTTGAAACCAGAGAGATTGGATCATGTCATACTACATATTGCTGACAAAAACTGGTTGAGCAAAGAATGGTTACTTACCTGTAACTGTTGTTCTTTGAGATGTGTGTAGATGCTTACTAATGTAATTTCAAAATAACTCTGCACTTTGGACATGCCCTGAGCGTCTTGCCCAATGTCACAGAAAGAACGGTTACTTACCTGTAACTATTGTTCTTCGAGATGTGTTGCTCATGTCCATTTGAATTAGGTGTGCACACCGCGTGCACCGTGTCTTCCAGAGCGTTTTCCCTAGTGGTACCCGTAGCGCCGGCAGGGCGCCCCCTGAAGTGGCGCCGCCATGGCGGGGCATAAGTACCCCTGCCGGCGCTCCCCCACCTCAGTTCCTTCTTGCCGGATGCTCCGACGAAGGGGAGGTAGGGGGGGAATCGAATGGACATGAGCAACACATCTCGAAGAACAACAGTTACAGGTAAGTAACCGTTCTTTCTTCTTCGAGTGGTTGCTCATGTCCATTCGAATTAGGTGACTTCCAAGCCAACCCCACTTTAAGGAGGAGGGGTCGGAGCACTCAGAAAGAGAAGTCCACGAAAGTTGAACAATCCAAACATATTTATTCAACTAACCGAACATAGAAAAAACTGTAGAAAAAGTGCAACGTGGTACAGATAAACATACATATTTACAATACAGAGCTGAGGACTGCAGAGCCCAACCCTGCGTCCTCCCTAGCCTGCTGTGCCAGTGCGTAGTGCGCTGTGAAGGTATGGAGTGACAACCACGTGGCCGCCCTGCAGATTTCAGTGATTGGAACCTGCGCCCCAAAAGCTACAGAGGACGCCTGCACCCTGGTGGAATGTGCTGTAACCCGGGGCGGGACCTTCCCAGCTAAGGCATAACACTCCGTGATACACCCTGCGACCCAATTGGACAACCTCTGGGTCGAAATGGGAAGCCCTTTCATTCTGTCAGCGACAGCAATAAACAATTGTGTGGATTTGCGAAAGGGTTTAGTCCTATCAATATAAAAGGCTAGCGCACGTCTGGCGTCCAGGGAATGGAGGACTTGCTCCTTAGGGGAGGAGTGGGGCTTTGGAAAGAAAACCGGGAGGTAAATTTCTAGGGACAAGTGGAACGGTGACACCACCTTGGGGAGAAAGGCCGGGTGAGGGTGGAGCCTCACATGATTGTCAGAAAACACTAGGTAGGGCAGGTTTACAGTTAGCGCCCTCAGCTCGGAGACCCTGCGAGCCGACGTGATGGCCACAATGAACACAACCTTCATAGAGAGGTGCTTCAATGAGCACGTGGCCAGCGGCTCAAAGGGGGGCGACACAAGTCTAGACAACATGAGGTTAAGGTCCCAAGCGGGGAGAGGGGGTCTAACGGAGGGATACAACTTATCCAAACCCTTAAGGAACCATAGGGTCAGAAAACAGAGAGACTCCTGCTGAACCAACATGGAAGGCGGAGAGGGATGCCACATGGACTTTGATGGAGGAGGTAGAGAGGCCACTGGACCTAAGTTCAAAGAGGTAGTCCAGAATGGACGGGACAGGTGCACAGGACGGGTGCACTCCCCTTCTGGATGCCCAAGATAAGAACCGCCGCCACTTGGCTGCGTACGACCGCCTGGTAGATGGTTTCTTGCTACTTAGGAGCACCATCTGTACCTCCTGGGAACATTCCCTTTCCGGTTGGGCCAGCCACGGATAAACCAGGCCGTTAGGTGGAGAGAGCTGAGATTCGGGTGAACCATGGTCCCCCCGTCCCACGGTTGGGTCAGGAGATCCCGAACCGGCGGAAGCGTTATCGGCTCCTTGCTGAGCATGTCCACCAGAATAGGGAACCAGAATTGCCTGGGCCACCGAGGGGCTATCAGGATGACCATGGACCTGAAGGTCTTGACCCTGGTCAGAACCCTGGGAATTAGAGGAAACGGAGGGAAGGCATAGAGGATGCCCGCCGGCCACGGCATGGTCATGGCATCCCCCCTGGAGTGTGCCTCCAGCCCCAACAGGGAGCAGTAACTCCGGCACTTGGTGTTGCGTGCCGAGGCAAACAGGTCTACTAGGGGACAACCCCACCTGTGGGAGACCTAACGAAGGGCCGAATCCTTGAGAGACCATTCGTGGGCTCCGAAGGACCTGCTCAGAGCATCGGCCAGCAAGTTTTTGCACCCCGGCAGGTACTCTGCTTGCAAAACTATGTCGTGCTCTACACACAGGTCCCAGAGGCACAGAGCCTCGCGGCAGAGGGGAGGCGACCGGGCTCCCCCTGCCTGTTGAGGTAAAACACAGCCACCGTGTTGTCCAGGCGGACCAGGACAGAGCGGCGAGAGAGCTTCGACAGGAAGGTCTCGCAGGCTCTCCTGACTGCCCTGAGCTCCCGGACATTTATGTGCAGAGCCCGCTCTGCAGGGGACCATAAACCCTGGGTTCTGTGAGACCCCTTGTGTGCTCCCCAACCCAGGTCGGAAGCATCTGTGACCAGAGTAAGCGAGGGGGGAGGTACAGTGAACGGAACCCAGCTGCACACCACCGCCTCCTGGGTCCACCATTGTAAGGAGGCTATCACCTCCGGAGGCACTGTGAGAACCGTGTCCCAGAGGCCCCTGGACTGGTTGAATGCTCTTGCCAACCAGGCCTGCAGAGGCCTGAGCCTCATTCGAGCATGGCGTACCACATATGTACATGCCGCCATGTGTCCCAGCAGCCTCGAGCAGACCCGGGCGGTCGTGATGGGGAACTGGGTTAACTCGGAGACCAGCTCCACTATGGACAGAAACCTGGATCTGGGGAGGAGTGCTCTCGCCACCCTGGCGTCCAGGAGGGCACCTACGAATTCGAGGTGCTGACAGGGAGTCAACGATGACTTTTCCTCGTTTAGCACGAGCCCCAGCCTGATGAAGAGGGCCCTTGTGAGGGAAACATGGGCCTCCACTTGTTCGTAGGAACGACCACGAATCAGCCAGTCATCTTGGCACGGAAAGACGTGTACCCCTTTTTTGCGGAGGAACGCCGCTACGACTGCCATGCATTTTGTAAAGACCCTGGGTGCTGTTGAAAGGCCAAATGGGAGTACCGTAAATTGGAAGTGGCATTTGGAAACAATAAAATGGAGAAACCTCCTGTGGCTGGGTCTTATTGCCACATGGAAGTAAGCATCCTTGAGATCGAGAGTTGCGTACCAGTCTCCTAACTGTAAAACCGGGATGACAGAAGCCAGGGTTACCATTCTGAACTTGGATTTCACCACCGTCTTCTTGAGGTCCCTGAGATCTAAGATGGGATGAACCCCGCCCTTGGGTTTTGGGACAATGAAATAGTGGGAATAAAACCCCTTGCCCTTTTCGAGTAGCACTAGCACCTCCTGATGGAGGATGCCTTCGTGAGAGGTGTCCCTGAAAAGGGACGGGGTGGGCGGGTTGGAAGGGGCGAGCCCAGGAAGGGGATGGTATAGCCATGTGTGACTATTTTTAGAACCCAGGCATCGGTGGTGATTTCTGCCCAGGCGTGGGCAAACTGGGATAACCTGTCCCCAAATGGGGGGCCAGGGTGGGAGGCTGGTGCGCGACTCTCTAGCAGACCGTCAAAACTGGTGCTTGGGCCACTGGGAGGAGCCTTGACCAACCCCTCGGGGGTTGTCCCCTCTCGGGCGACGTCAACAACCCCTTGAGGACGAGGGGCCCGCAGCCGCCCCCGCACCCGCACTGGGGGCACGAGGACGGCGTCTCCAGTAATCCCCACGGGGGACTTGGGACTGTGTTCTCCCCTGCTGTCTGTATGGCAGCTGACGATGCTGCGGGGCTGGCATGTGGATCCCCAAGGACCGGAGAGTAGACCTCGTGTCCTTAAGCGTATGGAGCCTGGAGTCCGTGTGCTCCGAAAACAACGCTTTGCCATCAAAAGGCAGGTCCTGGATCGTAGTTTGGACGTCCGGAGGTATTCCAGACACCTGCAGCCAGGTACCACGGCGCATCACTACACCCGATGCCATGGTGCGGGCTGCAGAGTCAACGGCGTCCAGGGAAGCCTGAAGAGCCATGCAGGCGATGGTTCTGCCCTCCCAAGTCATGGCCGCAAATTCCTGACAGGCCTTGGCAGGGAGCTTATCCTTAAACTTATCCACCGCTTGCCATGTATTATAAGCATAACAACTCAGCATCGCTTGCTGGTTAGCAATGCGGAGTTGCACCCCGCCAGTGGCATACACCTTACGGCCCATCAGGTCAAGGCGCTTGGGCTCCCTAGCCTTCAGGGATGGCTCTGGCTGGGGAAGCCTCTCCTTTTGAGCCACAGCCTGAACGACCAAGGACCCCGGAACAGGATGGGAGTACAAGTGTTTGTGCTCCAACTGGGGAACGTGATAGCGCCTCTCGACTCCCTTTAAGGTAGGGGTCAGGGACGCCGGGGTCTGCCACAGGGCATTAGTAATCTTGGCCACGGTTTTATTAAGTGGCAAAGTCAAGCGGGCGGGGGCATCGTCCGAGAGGATGTCAACCATGGGGTCCGTGTCCTCGACTACTGGTTCCACTGGGACACCCAGGTTGGAGGCCAGACGCCTAAGCAGATCCTGGTGCGCTCGAGCATCCATAGTAGGCAACGCCCGTGTGGGATCCGCCAGGGCTTCATCAGGAGACGAAGATGAGGACGACTCCTGGATCGGTACCGGATCCAGCACTGGATCCGGTTGAGGACCCAGCTGGGCAGGCGGCACCGTTTGCGGAGGCGGCTCCGGCACCGGGTGTTGTGGCTCAGTAGCGACATCTGCAGAAACCGACCTCTGGGGAGAGGGAGGGGATCGTGACAGCGACGCCGACGGTTGCGCTCGGTGCCCCGAGACACCGGACACTACAGAGGGGGGCACAGGCCCCTGCCACTGGTGGTAAGCCCACGGTGTCCAGAAAGGCCATTGCGGTTGAGGTGGCCAAGTCTGCTGCATACGTGGACAATCACGCCGGTGCCGGGAATGGGATCTATGACTCGAGGAAACTCCCGAGGACTCCGACCTGAATGAGGCCGCATCAGAATCTGACGAGTAGTCAGACTCAGGCCAGGGAGGCGCAGATGACGAATGCCCTGCTACCAAGGGGGGGTCAAACCTGGCCATAGACTCGAGTTTGCCCGCGTGCAAGCGATGAGGGCGTGCCGGTGTCGGAAAAACAGGTCCCGGTGCTGGTTGCGGTGCCGGTTGCGGCACGGGGAGAATGGCCCCCGGTGCCCGGAGGGGAGCCGGTTGCGGCAGAGGGAGGAGAGTTCCCGGTGCCGAGTGTACATGTCCCGGCGCGGAGATGTGGGCCGGTTGCGGCACCGGGAGAACCGGTCCCAGTACTGGTGCTGGTGCCAGTTGCATTTGCGATGCCGACATGGTGCATGGCTGTGCTGTCGAAGTCGGTACCGGTTGCGAGAAGAATCCCGAAGAGACAGACGTTATCGGCGATAGTGGCACCGGCATGGCCCACGGGGTCGATGTCGGTGCCTGTAACGGTGCCGAAACCTGCGCCAGTGCCAAAGAGGCTGATGCTGAATGGTCCGGTGCCGAAGACTGGAGCCGCACCCCGGGAAAGCTGCTCAGCGCTGGCACCAATGATGGTGCCGTAGACGGTGCCGCAAGGCCTGGGTGATAGGGCACCGGTGCAGTCAAGACGGGGTCTGGAAGAGGTCCCAGCACCGAGGGAGGTCGAGCCCAGTCGAGCGCCGAGTGAACCCTGGCGGCCTGCGCCGAGGCTGGCACTGATGTAGAAGCAAGCGGTACTGGTCCCACAGGGGACAGTCCCGCTGCATAGGCAACTGGTGCCATCTGGTCATGACGGTGCAGCGGGGAAGCCGGTGCCAACACGGCCTCCGGTGAAGGCGACCTCGACCTCTCTGCCTCAACCGACGACGGAGGGGAGGTAGTGAGGCTAATAAGGTCATGCGCCGCTTCAAAAGTGTCCGGCATGGAGGGACGGTGAGAGGGAAGCTGCCCTGGGCTGGATGGTCATCCCGCTCGCTTACGCCGCACCGTGGTAGACGAGGTGGTGTGCACCGGAGACTCGGCACTGCAGTGTAGACGTGACTTGGACTTCCGGCTCAGAGACCTACCACGGGACGTTCTTGATCTCTTCGGTGCTGGAGAATGAGAACGGTGCCGAGCTCTCGACACCGAGGCCCGGTCCTGAGATGGGGCATCGTGTGTGGACGCCGGTGCACTGCGCACTGCAGAATGTCCAGCCGGTGCCGGCTGTAAAGCCGCCTCCATGAGAAGTTTTAGACGAGAGTCTCTCTCCCTCTTAGTGCGCGGCTTAAACGACGTGCAGATCTTACAGGCGTCTGTAAGGTGGGCCTCACCCAGACACTTCAGACAACTGTCGTGAGGGTCTCCTTTAGGCATAAACTTTGCGCAGACAGCGCACGCCTTAAAGCCTTGCGGCCCTGGCATTCCTCACCCCCGAAGGGGGAGAAGAAAAAACAAAGAGACTTTAACTATCTCACTAAGTGAACTATTTGGAACTATTTACAAGACTAAAAGAAACGGGAACCATTAACTGCTGTAGCAGAGAGACACGCTCCAATGACCGTCACGGGCGGTAAGAAGGAACTGAGGTGGGGGAGCGCCGGCAGGGGTACTTATGCCCCGCCATGGCGGCGCCACTCCAGGGGGCGCCCTGCCGGCACTACGGGTACAGCTCGGGAAAAAGCTCCAGAAGATGTGGTGCACGCGGTGCGCACACCTAATTCGAATGGACATGAGCAACCACTCGAAGAAGAATAAAGAGTGACAAGTCACTTTACAGAGCTATATGGATCATTTGATAATCTGAGCTCATTTGAAAAGTGTGCTCTTTAAGACATACACCTATGAACAAAGAAAAAAGGTCATCATAAAGGATGGAGGATGAAACTTGGGAAAGCAGGAGTCTTGGTGGATAACCAGTTGCACATGAGCTCTTAGTGGGATGATCTGGTTCAGCGCTAATATGACCCCTGGATACCGAAGCAAAGGAATGTCAAAGAGTAGAGAGGTGACAGTATCTAAGTGTAAGGCACAAGTGAGATAATATTGCATCTAGTTGTGGTATCCACACTTCAGAAGGGGTTAAAAAAAGCTCCAAGAATGATTCAAGGTTTAGAAAAATCTGCCATAGTGAGAGGCTAAAGGAGCTCTATTTAATTTTCCCAAGAGAAGATTAATAGCTGATTTGATCATAGTCTATACCGACATGTGGAGTGGATTTTTTATATTAAAAGGCTCTTTAATCTATCAGATATACAATAGAACAATATGCAATGTTTTTGGAAGCTGAAGTTTGGCAAATTCAGACTAGAAATAAGGCACATTTTAAAGTATGGGCAATTAACTAGTTAAACAATTTACTTAATAATATGATGGATTCTCTGTCACTTGATATCTTCAGATCAATGAATGCCCTTTTCAAAGATACGCTGTAGCTCAGTCAGAAGCTATGGGTTTGAAGTAAGAAATAATGGATGCACTATTCCGGCATCTCTGTAACCCTTGTTCCTGTCAGAATAGCGCTTTTTTTTTCTAAATTTGGCACTGTGCAGACAGCACCAAATTTCAAAATAAGCTATTTAAAAATTACCTCAAAATAAGCTATGCAATTTGTAGTGCAAATTGCGTGACTTATTTTGAGTTAAGGGTGGAGTGCAGAGAGGAGACATAATAGCCATTTTCAAGTCCATGAAAGGTTGTTACAAGGAGGAGGGAGAAAAATATTCTTCTTTATCTCTAATAATAGGACAAGAAGCAGTGGGCTTCAACTGCAGCAAGGGAGTTTTAATTTGGGCATTAGGAAAATGTCAGGGAGGTTAAGCATTGGAATAATTAGCCTCGGGAGGTTGTGGAATCTCCATTACTGGAGATTTTAGAGCAGGTTAGATGAACACTTGTCACTAAATAATACTCCCTGGCCGGGTACCCGCGGGACCTGACCGGTCCCAAAGGAGGGAATTTGCCGGACCAGGGGAGGTCCCCTGCCACTGCCCCTCAGTCCTCCGTCCCTCTCTGCCATGGGCTTATTCTGTGCCAACCAGGCTGCCTGCTGACATTTCTCAGCCCCACTCCAACCACAGCTGAGCTGCCCTGTGCTGGCCCCGCTGCCTGCTGAGCTATTGCAGCCCTAACCCCACTTCAGAGTGGCACGTGGCTCCAGCCCCACTACCAAAGCCCTGGCACTGATGCCGGCTGCCGCAGCCCTGGCTAGGCTGTAGCCCTGGCTAGGCTGTCCTTGCAGGATTGCAGCAGCCCCAGTCCCATGCCACCCAAGCAACCTGCAGTCCCAGGTCCACTGCCGGGTGGCATCCAGCCACTGGTGGGCTGCAGTGGCCTTGGCCGGGCTGCCTCTGCCAGGCTGCACCAGTCCTGCCGCTGACTGGACTGCCATGGCCCAGCCCTACTACCATCAGCCCTCTGGGCTCCCAGCTGCTGGCTTTCTCGCTCTGGGAATGTTCGGGAATGTTCATGGTCCTTCTGGACAACAGATGTTGCCAGACCAGACAGACCTGGGTTAGGGAGATGCAACCTGTATTTAGTCCCCTGCACTCATGGCAGGACTGGACCAGATGACTACTTAACATCCCTTCCAGTCCTATGATTCTGTGCTTGGGTGTTATTGTCAATCTGTGTCTGAGAGCTCTTCCTTCATGTAAATGCCATGATTGTATTTCAGAATGCTGAGTTCAGTCAGTATTATAGGTGAAAGTCTATAAATAACCATGTGGAAAGCATAAATCTGTGCTGTAGTCTGGGGTACACTGCTAAACCGCAGAGTCCAAGATATAGGGAGAAGATACTTAAGTTCTGTGACATTCTCAATACTCAACCAAAACTACAAAAGTCCAACTTTTCTGAACAAAAGTCAAAACTTTTTAATTCTTAGTATTTAGATTGCTTAAAACTTCAAGAAAAACTGTGGATCTAAACTTACTCTCGCCATCATAACATTGGGTTGATTCCTACAATTATTCTCCATCTCTTTTTTGTTGATGTAAACTAGGATCTCCCCCGTGTCTTTGCCATTTTCATATACCTGAAAATAAGTAATTAAATTCAAGTTAATTGTGCTATAGAAATCAACAAGGCATTGGTAGTCACTGATTCTGTCCTTTACATCCTGGGTTACATTAGAGAGAACTTTGGGATTGGGGCATCAATCGCTGTCACTAGAGACTGAAAACTGTGATATGATTACTTGAAAATTTAGTTCATATTTATGTAATGTACTGATATTCTGTCCAGGGAATTTGGGAAAAAAATAATGGTGCCTCTTGCCTATATGTTGAAAAGCTGGTTAACAACTTGAGTAAAGTTTTCAAAAAAGTGTGTAAATGATAGGAGCCTAGCCCTACTGAAAATGAATTGGATTGAGGCTTTTAAGTCACATAGGTAATTTTGAAAATGTTATCCTTTCTCTTTCAAATAGTAAGCTCCACAGCAAATATATTTTATAGGAAGAATTTCCAAGGCTGGTGCTTTAGTATAAAAACTGATGTAAAATATAGACATCATCAAGTTCAGAGTTTTCTCCACACCGAATTTTGTAACACAGGTACTTTATGAACATTGAAATCCAAAGCATTTCAACTTGTCTTCCAAGAGAGGATGCTCCTATAAATGGGGTCAGTTATGGGTGGCTTTTGGCAATGCTGGAGAGACAGCTATTTTAATTTTCAGAGAAAAGATTCACCTGACATTCTACTGCTATCTTCTCATGTTTAAAAATTTAGAATTTTAGGCATATTAACACTGGGGAAAGAACTGAGTGTGGAAAAGACTTTATATTTGATTCAGGAACAGCTAAAATGAATGTCTAACAATCTGACAGTACATAATTTGGCTGTATTAGAACTACAGCTAAATGAATACCACAAAAAACATTCTACTAATATTCAAATTCTTTGTGTTCACATCCCCTTTGTGCTTATTTTCTATGAATAACTGAACAAATAAGTTTAGTGACAGATATGTTCGAGAGAGCACATTTTAAATGAATATTAGAAAATGTTAAAATCGTATTCCAGAGTTCAGGTAACAGAAACATGGTTTACAATTGCTTACACTTGTTCAGTCAGGATATAGTATATGTATTACCTTGCCTGTCCAGTCAAAACTAACAGTTTTATGCACTATCTACAGACCATCAATTATCTGCAGAAATTATTTTGCAAATAAATTTTAAGAACAAAAAAAATGAGAGAATGATAAGTAAGTTGCAGACAATTCTTTCACTGTGTTGCTGTTTGTTCCACTATAAGGTACATGCTGCTAAATATAGAATACAGCCTTACAGTATACAGTGGAATGCACACCTGTCCCTGAACAAATGTCATTGTTTTTTATGTTCAAAAAGATAAAAAAACCAGACAATTCCGACAGGATGGCTCCGCTCAAGTAGAATGCCATACCAGTTCTGGTTGCTGGAGATACACAAAAGGAAACTCCATTCTTGAAGCAAGAAAAGGAGCAGAAGAAGGAAACTGTTTGCATAATTTAAGGTATTTCCTTTTGTCAAAAGACCCTTTCTGTGTTCCTGGAATGTCTATGACACCACAACAGTCTTTTAACTTTGCTTGTAACTCTGATACATCCAGAAAATAGGGTAGAAAACAGTGGAAACAATTGTATTGGAATAATATTTCAACTCTATTTCACAGGGATATTATTTTGAAATCTAATTACAGAGGATTGAGAGTTATTTGGTGAGGATTATTGAGTTTCAGAAAATGTCTTGTTATAGGTTCCATGCAGCAAGTGGTCTGTCTAGGACAATAGAATGGGAAGAAAACCGAATGAAACTCAAAACCAGGAATGGGCAAGATACGGGCCGCGAGCTGGATCTGCCCCGCCTAGCCTTTGGATTTAGCCAATGGGAGCTGTGAGGATTGTGCTGGGGGTGGGAGCATCACACAAAGTCCCCCCCAATAGTACACGGCACAGAAAGGCACAAGAACAGCCAGCCACTTTGAGTGGCCTGGGGATGGGGCAGGCAGGGAACCTGGCAGAAGGTCCTGCTGGATTGTTGGCCAGGAGCTGCCTAAGTAAGCGCCTCCCAGTCAGAGCCTGCATCTGGCACCCTACACCCTCGTGCATCGCAACGCCCTGCCCTATGGCACCACCCCCTCCTGTCCCAGGTCACAACTCAAACCATCTGCACCCCTCCCGCACCCCAGGTCAAAACTCCCTCCCAGATCCCGTACTCCTTTCCCAACCCTCTCCCAGGTCAGAATCCTCTCCTGCACCCAATCCACTGTCCCAGGTCACAGCCCCTTCTTTCACCTAAGTTCTCTTTTAGACTCCACACCCTCTCCTGCACCTGAATCCCCTAATCCAAGCTCCCTTCTGCGCCCACCCTCTATCCTAGACCCCACACTTCCACCATAGAGAAATGTGGCCCTTGACCACTTAACCAAAATATTGTTGCGGCCCTCCATCAAAAATTTTTCCCGTCTCCGCTCTAGAGATAAAAATAATTGGTTTTTGGTTGATTTCATGTTGCTTACTTTCCTCTATGACATTAATAGCTTTTTATAGCTGCAGTGCTGTCTCTTTCTCTCCCTCTTCATATTGGTAACAAAAGGGTAAATATAGTATTTCAACTTTCTATATTCTGTGAGAAGAGTGGGAGCGATTTTATTCCACCTCACTTCACAAATTATAGTTACTACCCCAGTGCAGTTCCCCTCTTATATATATGGTATATTTCACTAACATCACATATCTTCAAACCTAGTATACTGTATTGTAGATTGGAATAAAGTTTAGACACACACAAAGTAGTAAAATAAGATGTAGTTACTAATGAAAGCAACTATAAAAGTGAAATAATAAAAAATAAAGTTTATAACTATGCCTACTTCATGATAAATTCTCGTCCATTACCACTGGCTTTTCTTAGGTTGAGGAATAAGAGGAATACGCTATTGATGTTACTTTGTCTTACATTGTTAGAGTATCTGGAGGTGCGAGGCACAATAGAATAAAGGAGCCCTAAAGAACAGTATGATGTTAGTGCCAGCAGACAACCTGAGATAAGTCTGAAAGAGCCAGACGAATACCCAGAAACCATCTACTTCAAGACAGACCCAAGAAAACCAACAATAGAACACCACTTGTCATCACCTATAGCCCCCAACTTAAATCCGTCCAACATATTATCAATAAACTACAACCTATACTAGAACAGGATACTACACTCAGAGAGGCTCTGGGAGACAGACCCATAGTCTCCTACAGACAACCACCTAACCTCAGGATGATTCTTACCAACAACCACAGGACATACCACACTAATACCAACCCTGGGACTTTTCCTTGCAACAAACCCCGTTGCCAACTTTGTCCACATATTTACTCTGCTGACACCATTATTGGACCTAACCAATTCAGTTATAAGATCAAGAACACATATTCCTGCTCATCCAGAAATATAATCTATATCATCATGTGCCGGCAGTGTCCATCTGCTATGTACATTGGACAAACGTCTCAGACACTTCGCCAAAGAATCAATGCACACAAAATGGATATCAGACAGTATCACAAAGAAAAAACAGTTTCTTGCCATTTCAACCAGAAAGGGCATTGTCTCAATGACTTGATTACCTGCATACTGCTTCAAAAACATTTTCACACCAGGCTTAAAAAGAAAAACCTCTGAACTGTCATTCATGCTTAAATTTGACACTTTACGCCGTGGTCTCAACAAAGACTCTAATTACCTTACCCATTACAAAGATAGCTTCCCCAATTATCACCTCTAATATCATTAGCTCACAGACATTTACCTCCTCCCCCCCCTTATCTCCCCTCTGTTCTGAAATTTGATTTGTCCTTTTTTATGTGTGTTCACTTTTTTTGATTGTATCCCTTTGGTATATATGGTCATGCCTATTTTCTTCCACAATTTGATCTGAGGAAGTGGGTCTGGCCCACGAAAGCTCATCATCTAATAAACCATCTTGTTAGTCTTTAAAGTGCTACATAGTCCTGTTTTTTGTTTGAGATAAATCAGTGATTCTGTTGGACAACATACAAGTTCCTTACTAGTTGTTGCCACCACCACTAAACAAACTGTTAAAAGTTCAGTTAAATTTCACAGTAGGTGTTACACTAAGTCACTGAGCAATACCTATTTCTATATTAGAGCCGAAGCAATTTCCCAGTAAAGTGCAGAGAAGTGCAGAGAGATATAATAACCCAAAGATGGGGAAAGAGATGAACCAGTGGTTTACTGTCCCTTTGTATAACAAATACCAGAACATCCTTTAAAAAAATGGCTGAAGAAGGCTATTTAGGAAATTTAAAAGAATCCAGTTTTGAACCAGCTATAACCATATGTCACTACTACATCAATTCACAGGATGAATATCCACTTACAGTTTTGATATTGAGCTAACAGAAAGACCCTGTTAGCAACACAGAAAACAACATTTCTGCCTTCTCACAGCTCTCCATATCTCTTGTCTTTTCCCTTTTATCTGACAGCATTGGGAATGAATGTCAATTAGATAAAATTTAGTCCTCCTCCAGTTAATTACATAAAATGTGACTATTTCATGTCTTAAATTTACTCAGATAACGTTTGTTTTAGCTAATTTCATCTCTGTTTGGTATCCATATGTGCAAAAGAAAGCTGACATTTTAATAGACAGTTATGCCTCTCTAGGACTTCAATTCAGAAAAGTGTAAAAGCCCATGCTTAAATAGATCCCTTTTCAAGAGAGATTTTAAGCGTATGTTTAACATTAAGCATGTGCTTTCGTTCCATTGATTCTAATTGAACTTCAGCACATGTTTAAAGTGAAGCATAAGCTTAAGTACTCTTGCAAATAGGAATATTTAGCTGAACTGGGCCCTATATATAAATCACAAAGAAACCCTGAAAGCAATAAATAGTCACCTACTCTGAGATTCAAATTAAGTTTGAAGTTTTAGAAGCTGTTATTAAAAAAACAAGCACAAATGAAGCCATTTCATCTACATGTCACAAACCAACATGGAAGCTTCAAGTACTAGGAAAACTGCCATGTACCACCTATGTCACTTTATGATCATCATTCAGGTTTTAATGTCTTAGGTGTGGTTAAAAATCTAACCTGGGGTAGAACAAAAGCTTTGGAGGGGTAGCCGAGTTAGTCTGTAACTGGAAAAACTTAAAAAACAACAAATAGTCTAGCAGCACCTTAGAGACTAGCAAAACATGTAGATGGTATCATGAGTTTTCATGGGCAGTGGGTTGTGCCCATGAAAGCTCATGATGCCATCTACATGTTTTGTTAGTCTCCAAGGTGCTGCAAGATGTGTTGCAGTGGCAGGTGTTGCAGCGGCAGTGAAAAAAGCAAGTAGAATGTTAGGAGTCATTTAAAAAGGGATAGAGAATAAGACAGAAAATATCTTATTGCTTCTATATAAAACCATGCTACGCTCACATCTTGAATAATGCGTACAGATGTGGTCGCCTCATCTCAAAAAAGATATATTAGCATTGGAAAAGGTTCAGAAAAGGGCATAAAAATGATTAGGGGTTTGGAACGGGTCCCATATGAAGAGAGATGAAAAAGATTTGAACTTTTCAACTTAGAAAAGAGAGGACTAAGGGGAGATATGACAGAGGTCTATAAAATCATGACTGGTATGGAAAGAGTGAATAAGGAAAAGTTATTTACTTATTCCCACAATATAAGAACTAAAGGGTCACCAAATGAAATTAATAGGCAGCAGGTTTAAAACAAACAAAAGGAAGTTTTTCTTCACTCAGCACACAGTCAACCTGTGGAACTCCTTGTCAGAGGATGTGGTGAAGGCTAGAACTTTAACAGGGTTCAAAAAAGAGCTAGATAGATTCATGGAGGTTAGGTCCATCAATGGCTATTAGCCAGGATGGATAGGAATGGTATCCCTAGCCTCTGTTTCTCTGGAAGTGGGTGACAGGAGAGGGATCACATGGGAATTACCTCTTGTGATCCCTCCCTCTGGGGCATCTGGTATTGGCCACTGTCGGCAGACAGAATACTGGGCTAGATGGACCTTTGGTCTGACCCAGTATGGCTGTTCTTATGTTCTTAAGACTATTTGCTCTTTTTGGGGTAGAACAGTAGATTTTCATACCATACAACATTGCTCAAAATAGCTATGCAGATCACCCTGGAAGTTTCCCTCCGCAAGAGCAACAATGCAAAAGCAACATTTGGAGATGTCAGTTTGCAAAGAGAAACTCACAACAGATTCAAAACTCAAGATTCACAAAACTCAAAACTAAAATTCACCAATCAACGTCTCAAATATGTTGCTGTGTTGTACACAGATATTTATTTGTTCTTATTGTGGCCGGGTTAGACCTATTCCTGGGGGCCAGACCCCTGCTCTGGCCACAATCCCACAGGCTCACTTGCCCTTTCCAGGGTTTGGGCTTCTACCCATTGGCTACATGGGCGCTGGGGCAGACACCCTGGTCAGCCAAGGCTGAGTAACCAGTCCCCCTCAGTCACCGGCTGGGCTTTCAGGCCACTTGGGGCAGGGAGTTCAAACACTCCTTGCCAGGGCCCCTTACCTTCCTCATCTATTCTGGCAGTGCTGACAGTTCTGTTTTTCAGCTTCTCTATCCTTTTTCTTATCAGCTGTCACTCCTCGCCTCCTCCTCCAAACTCCTCTTCCACTCTCTCCTGCCCTCCCCCACAGAGGTCCCGTGGCAGCCTGAAATCAGCTCACCTGGCTATAGCAACCCTGTCTCAGCTACCCCTGATTAGCCAGGGTCCTTGCTGGTTTGGGGGAGCAGGAGTTTGTTTTGTTTTTTTGAGCTGCCTCTCCCCTTCCATCAAGCCCTTAACCTGCCCTGTCACATATCCTCCTCCCCTGCTCAACACTATGGGGTTGGACTACTTGGGATGGCAGGCAATGCACTGTCGACCGGCTGTCGGCATTGCCATGCTTGGCTCCAGTCCTATGTTGCACTTGGAAGGGGAATGGTTGCAGGGACAGGAACCACCGTGTTACTCTCACATTCCTGTCTTTGTTCCAGTGCATCCACTACAGGGGCGCCTGGTCTGTGATGAGGGTGAATTTTCATCCAAGCAGGTAATAATGCGGGCTCTCCATGGCCCACTTCACTGTGAGGCACTCTTTCTCAATGATGGCATAGTTCTTCTCTCTTGGGAGGAGCTCCTGGCTTAGGTATGGGACAGGATGCTCTTCCTCCCTGACCATTTGGGACAGTACAGCATCCAATCCGACTTCAGAGGCGTTGGTCTGGAATAAGAACTCCCTCTCGAAGTCAGGGCTATAGGTCACTGCACAGGGCAGATTTTAAGTCGTTGAATGCCTCCTCTGCTGCAGAGGTCCATTTCACCATGTACTGGCCCCGGGCTCTTGTTAGGTCTGTCAGGGGACGTGCCCTGGAAGCAAAGTGGGGGATAAACATCCAGTAATACCCAACTAGTCCCAAGAATGCCCAGACCTGCTTCTTTCGGGCCGTCCAGGGCCAGTTCTGTATCACGGCCACCTTATTCAGCTGAAGCCTCACTAAGTCCCTTCCCACTATACCCCAGGTATTTGGCCTCTGCTAGTCCCATCACACACTTTGCTGGGTTTGCGGTTAGGCCAGTTCTCCTTAAGGTGTTCAATACAGCCTCCACCTTCTCCAGATGTATGTCCCAGTCCGGGCTGTGTATGATGACATAATCGAGATAAGCAGCTGCATATGCATGGTGGGGGCACAGTAGCTTATCCATAAGCTGCTGGAAGGTCACAGGGGCCCCGTGTAGCCCGAATGGGAGGATGGTGTACTGATATAGGCCCTCGGGTGTGGCAAACGCTGTCTTCTCTCTGGCTTCCCTGGCGAAGGGGATCTGCCAGTAACCCTTGGTCAGGTCGAGGGTGGACAAAAATGGAGCCTTTCCCAGCTGATCAATCAGCTCATCTATTCGCAGCATGGGGTATGCATCAAACTTTGACAACTTATTCAATTTCCTGAAATCATTACAAAACTGGAGGCTGCCATCAGGCTTAGGCACTAGGACGATGGAGTTGGACCACTGGCTGTGAGACTCCTCAATGACGCCCAGTTCCAGCATTTTTCTTACTTCTTTTTGTACCTCCTCTTGCTTTGCCTCTGGGATTTGGTAGGGCCTTACATTCACTCTTACTCCTGGGTCCGTGATTACGTGGTGTTCAACCTAAGTAGTCCGGCTGGGCTCTGTTGAGAACATGTCTGAGTGTCACTCCAGCATTGCAAGAACCTCCGCCCGCTGGTCTGGAGTTAACTCAGGGGAGATCCCCAACTGTCTTTGTTGGCTTTCCTCTGGTATCATTGTCCCCAGAGTGACCAGCTCCACCTCCCGGTCCTGCCAAGGTTTCAGCAAGTTAATATGGAAGATTTGTTCACATTTCCAGTGACCAGGTTGCCACACCTTATAATCTACCTCCCCAAGGACTTTGACCACTTCATAGAGTCCCTGCCACCTGGCAAGGAGCTTTCCCTCCTCTGTTGGGAGCAGAACCATCACCCAATTGCCCACCTGGAATTTCCGGACCATCGCCCGATGGTTGTAGTAGGTCTGCTGGGCCTTCTGGGCCTTTTCTAGGTGCTCTTTTATAATGGGGGTAACCTTCATCTGGAGGACATGCTCTACAATATTGCGTCCATGGTTTGGCTGCTCCTCTCAGGCGTCTTTGGCGAGGTCTAGGATGCCTTGGGGGTTATGCCCGTACAATAGTTGGAATGGGGAAAAGCTTGTGGGACACCTGAGGAACTTCCTGGATGGCAAACATGAGGTATGGGAGTAGGGTACCCCAATCCTTTTTGTCCTGACTCACTACTTTCCAGATCATGTTCTTGAGGGTGCGGTTGAACTGCTCATCGAGGCCATCCATCTGTGGGTGGTATACTAACATCCTCAGGGCTAGTATGTGGAGCAGTGCACACAGGTTGTTCATCAACTGAGAAACAAAGGTCTGTACCCTGATCTGTTAGGATTTCCTTGGGTATCCCCACTCTTGAAAAGATCTGAACTAACTCCCTCACCATTGTCTTTGAATGGGTATTTCACAGGGGCACTGCCTCCGGGTATTGGGTGTCATAATCCAGGACCACTAATATGCTCTGGTCCCCCCCAGGCTGACTTCTCCAATGGGCCAACTAGGTCCATAATGATGTGCTCAAAGGGGATCTCAATAATAGGCAGGAGCACCATTGGGGCTCTTAAGTGTGACCAGGGTCCATGCAGTTGGCATTTGGGGCAGGAGGCAGAATACCGCCAGACTTCCACATACAGTAGAACCATCATAAAACCCACACAAATCCAAGGAATATGACACTCATACAGTTCAGAATTAAATCTGTATTCTGGTCAGGAACAACTACAAAGCAACATCTCCCTATAATGATATGACATACAAACTTGACATTCTATAGATATAAACAATGGCACTTTTAAACAATCTAGCCTAGGAGTGCATGCAGAAGAACTAAAGTAAATGCTGCTTGTTAAAAATATTTTAACAATGCATTGTGTACTATATTTTCATCAGCCTATTTTTCTAATGTGCTCCTTTACTTAAAAGTATATGATTTGGACATATATGATTTAATTAAGAGTCAACCTGCACATGTACAATGTATGATTCAATGACAATATAAGATGTATAGCAAAACCCATCATTACTTGAGAAATAGTTAGGCAAGGTCTTACAGGTTCCTGAAAATCAAAGATTTTTTACCCTCATATTAATCTAGTGTTAGCAAACAGGAATGCTCCCATTTTATAATTAAATAGTAGTAACTACACATCAAAGGCAAGAGATTTGTGTTGAGAAGAATAAAAGAAGACACTTATCAAAGATAATAATATTTTCTCCCTTTTTATAAATTAGATGTCTGACCTTGGAAACCTTTAATCACATGACTAATCATTACTTGAGAACTCTAAGGCTACGTCTAGACTGCAAGCCTCTTTCAAAAGAGGCTTTTTCGAAAGATACTTTAGAAAAAGCCTCTTTCGAAAAACAGCATCTAGACTACAACCAGTACTTTTGAAAAAGCAAGCCGCTTTTTTGAAAGAGAACACCCAGGCAGTCTGGATGCTCTCTTTCAAAAAAGCACAGTTTGCATTACATAGCGCCTTTTCTCGAAAGAGCACTCTTGAAAAAAGGCGTTATTCCTCGTAAAACAAGGTTTTCCGTGGTCGAAAAAACTGCTGCGTTCTTTCAATTTACTTTCGAAAGAACACGGCAGCAGTCTAGATGCAGGGGAAGCTTTTTCAATAAAAGGCCACTTTTTTCGAAAAAACCCTGTAGTCTAGACACACCCTTACTGAAATACATAGTCAAGCCCTTAAAAGTAGACATAACATATGGGCAAGAAATATTGGCACTAAAAAAGACAGTTACATACCTTCTGTAACTAGTGCTCTTCGAGATGTGTTGCTCATGTTCATTCCAAGTTAGGTGTATGCACGCCATGTGCGCAGTCGTCCCTTGCAGGACCCATAGGTTGGCAATGGAGATCCCTAAAGTGGGGCCAATATGGCAAGGTCTATAGCCCAGTGCCGACTGGCCCCTCCTTCAGTTCCTTCTTGCTGGAATTACTCTGATACTGGGGAGGCAGGAGGGTTTTGGAATGAACATGAGCAACACATCCCAAAGAGCATCAGTTACAGAGGTATGTAACTGTCTTTTCTTCTTCAAGTGATTGCTCATGTGCATTCCAAGTTAGGTGCCTCCCAAGTTGCTACAGAGAGGAGGGGTCAGAGTTCACCAATTTGCTGTCCGCAAAACTGCCCTTCCAAATGCAGCATCTCTAACATGGTGTTGGATTATGTAATGAAACATGAACATGTGAACAGCCGATTATGTAGCTGCTCTACAATTGTCTTGGAGCAAGAAAAGCTGTTGATGAAACTTGTGCCTGGGTCGAGTGGGTAGAAAGCAGAGGGGCAAGAACCTTCACAAGATCACAGTAAGTCTGGATACAGGCCGTGATTCAAGAAGAAATCCTCTGGGAGGTGACTGAGAGCCCCTTCATTCTGTCCACTGCCACTACAAACAATTGGGATGATTTCCTGAAGGGCCTGGTGTATTCTAGACAGAAGGCTGATGCCCATCTAAATTCCAGGGTATGCAGGAACCAGTCTCTTGGGGGCAAGGTGAGGTTTTGGGTGGAAAACAGGCAAAAAAATATCCTGGGAAACATGGAAATGGGAGAGCACCTTTGGGAGGAATGCTGGGTAAGGCCTGATCTGAACCTTGTATTTAAAAGCGTCAGGGGGCAGCCGAGTTAGTCTGTACAGGATAAACTTTAAAAACAACAAATGGTTTGGTAGCACTTTATAGACTAACAAAACATGTAGATGGTATCATGAGCTTTCGTGGGCACAGCCCACTTTAGAGAGGCTCAGACATTAGTGTCATAAGCTCAGAAACCTGCCTAGCCCAGGTGATAGCCACCAGAAAGATGACCTTCATTGACATGTACAGCAAGGAACATGTCACCAGCAGTTCCAAAGGAGGCCCCATCAACCTTGCCAGCACTAGATTTAGGTCCCATTGTGGTACCGGGTCCCTCATGTGTGGGTACAATCTGTCCATATCTTTAAGGAAACACCTCACCAACTGGTTTACAAACACTCAGGATGTGTCTAGACTACAGGGTTTTGTTGACAAAAGTGGACTTTTGTCGACAAAACTATACCTGCGTCTACACTACTGCCGAGTTCTGTCGACATAACGTCGACAGAACTCGGCAGTTTTGTCAACGGCGGTAAACCTCATTCTATGAGGAATAATGCCTTTTGTTGACAGAGTTCTGTCGACAGAAGGCATTATTGCATCTATACTGTCCTTTGTGTCTACACTCTCATGTCGACCAAGCGGCTTGCTTTGTTGACAGAACTGGATGTAGTCTAGAAGCTCTTTGTCGACAGAAGCTTTGTGGACAGTATCTGTCGACAAAGCCTCTGTCGACAAAAGCCTGTAGTCTAGACGTACCCTCAGCGATCCCCTGACCCCAGGTGGAACACCAAAACTGCAGCCAAACATAACATATAGAAGGAATTGTTAACCCCGATGTTTTAAACACATGAAGTAGTCCAAAATTAGGGCAATCAGCACCTGCAAGGGCTGAACATTCTTTTGCAGGGACCAGAGAGAAAACCTAGTCCACTTTGCCAAGTAAGGGCATGTGTGGAAGGCTTCCTGTTGCCGAGAAGAACCTTGTGCATCTCTTTGGAACATTCCTGCTCTATGGAGTTTAACCACGGAGCCTCCAGGCTGTGAGATGGAGGGCCTGGAGATTGGGATCTAGGAGTTTGCTTTGATCGTAGAATCACAGAATCCAAGGACTGGAATAGACCTCAGGAGGTCATCAAGTCCAACCCCCTGCCCAATGCAGGACCAACCCTAACTAAATCATTCCACCCAGGGCTTTTTCAAGCTAGGACTTAAAAACCTCTAGGGATGGAGATTCTACAACCTCCCTAGGTAACCCATTCCAGTGCTTCACCACCCTCTTAGTGACATAGTTTTTCCTAGTATCCAACATACATCTCCTCCAATCCCGAGAGAGCAGGTCAAGGACAACTGGTAAAGGGGCAGGCATGTCCACTGACATGTCCAGCAGCATTTTGTACCAGTGCTGCCTGGGCCATGCAGGTGCTATCAAAATCACGTTCGCTCTGTCCTGTTGAATTTTGAGTAGCACCTCGTAAATCAAGGGGAACAAGGGAAACGTGTACAGAAGGCCGGGAACCCAAGGGATTAGAAATGCATCTGCTTACGATCCCCAGCTGAGGCTGAGGTAGGAGCAGATGGCATGACATTTCCTGTTCTGTCACATAGTGAACTGGTCCAGACGGGGTTATCCCCATGTCTGGAAGACCCCCTGAAAGACCCCGTTTGTTCTATCCCAACCAAGGAACCAGTCATGATGCGGAAAGGAACAGGTGAGGCTGTCCAAAGGGTGTTTTGGGGCCCCAGCAGATAGGATGCTATTAGGTGTATTCTGTTCTGAATACAGAACTTCCACAGCCTGACTGCCTCCTGACACAAGGGAGAGGTGCAAGCACCACTCTGTTTGCTTATATAAAACCTTACTGTGGTGTTGTCTGTCCGGACCGAAACACACCTGTTGCAAAGTTCCCTCCTGACGGTTTCACAGGCTAACTACACCACCCTTAGCTCTTTGATATTGATATGCAGGGGAACCTCTGCCTATGACCAGAGCCCCTGTGTTCTCAGGTCGCCTCGGTGGGCCCTCCAGTCAAGGTCTGAGGCATCCACAACCAACATTAAGGAGGGGTGGGCCACAGGGAAGGGAACCCCCTCGCACATATTGAGAGGGTCTACCCACCATCACTGAGAGTTCAGCATTGGCAGTGGCAGAGTGGTTACTTTGTCCAGGAGATGACGGTTCAGTCTGTACACCCAGTCTAACCACGCCTGTAGGGGCCTGAGGCAGAGTCTGGCAAAGCATACCACATAAGTGCATACTGACATGCGCCCCAGCTATCCGGGGCAAGGCCTGGACGTTATGGTCGGGAATGCAAGCAGGCTCTGGATCAGCTTGCACATGGTCACCAACAGAGTTGGAGGAGCGATGCCCTGGGTGCTATCAAGTATATATGAGCTCCTTGTGCCGTGATAGTCGGCACAAGAAGGATCCAGAGAGGAGACATCGTTGACCACACCCTAAAAGGCTGCTTATGACCTACTGAGGGATTGGCCTGGCTAGAGCCCAGGCCAGTTGAAAGGTGAGGATGTTTTTCCTGCCACTTCTATTTCTCCTTCGTGGTCCTTCTGTTACCACTGTAATTTATGGAAATGTATAATTGGGCTGGAGTTTATTTGGATTTTAAAATGGAGTCTGTGGGTCAGCCTTGTTGGTATACAATCCTGTCAGCCTAACCAAAGGAGGCGGGCAAGGGGTTTCTCTGTCTAAAGATTCCCACCCCTTACAGGGTTGCACTCATCACCAAATGCTTTGCACTCATCACCAAATGCTTTGCACTCCATCCCAAAAGAGCTGCACACGATCCAAAAAGCTTTGCACACTGCCCAAATGGTGTTGCACTCAGCCCTACTAACATCTTCTCTCCTATTTGTCTATAAATACCCTAGCTGTGATTCAGGGCAGGTTCGGTCTTTTGGGTTCGGTCTTTTGGGTTCAGCTTGTGTCATTGTGTAGGTATGCTAGTGGTATGTTTTCCTGTTTGTCATTAAATGTATGGAAGAGTGATTGAATAGTGTGACCATGTGGGTGTAGGTAGTAGTTGTCCTGCCAGTGGGATTAGTTTCCTGTGGAGAAGTCCCATGTAAACAATAGCCCAGCACAGGGTTGGCTACTGAGAGTTTACTCGACGCCCTATTGGATTACCACATGGAGAGCGGAAGGCCCTTCGCTACGGAGTCCAGACACCTGCACCTGCCAGGCTGGAGGATCCGGAGTATTATCGAGGGATCTCCTCACCGTTCCTCTGCCGAGGCTTCCTATTAGCCAGAGCATTAAGATTGTGAGCCCTGAGACCTGTTTATTCAATCGAGTGGATGTAATGTATATACCCTGTGTATTGGGGATATTCTATCATCTTTTTCTTCTGGAATAGGGTGGGCAAATTGATATTTTACGTGTTAACCTTTTCAGATTTATACAATATATGGTTTGGCCCCATATCTTGTCTCCGACTCCTTTGTTTAAAACCCATAACCAGTGATAGATACGGCCTCGGGCGATCCCTTCTTCTGGGACTTGGGACAATTAACATCTCTGAGTGTCAGGGCGTGCCTAATCAGATCTCTAAATTAATCGTTACTGTGTCCCAGGGTAACAAATTTGGCGACCGTGGCAGGACCCGAGGAGGTTTTCCTTGTCGGGTTCTCTGTACAGCCTGTCTCCACTTACAGGGACAGAGCTGAAATATCAACAGTTATACGGTCCAAAGACTCGGGGTGTTTGCCCCGAGGCCCTTTCCTCATCCATTTGTTTTTCTTTTAACCCGGTGTGCTGGCCGTGTCTGAAAGCGTGAGGATGCTCCGCCCCAGCACTGTCCTTCCTGGTAGTCAGTGGTTCCCCATCCACTGGCTGGGCGATAGGCCCTCCCTAAATCTAGGGCGGTGTGGTATGCAGGCTTTGGCCTACTCATGGGAAGTTCAGCCATAAGCCATGCTGATTTTTTTTTTAAACCCATTCGCCGCTTTTCGGTTGGTACTGTACCTTGTCCTTGGATTGTGTTTTCTATTTTAAATAAGAAGTAAGAGAGAGACCGCAAGTGGGCCTTGGTAATCAGACCTAGCTTGGTAACCCGGTACCTTCTCAGGTTTTCTTGGGTTGGGTAAGCAACCCTATAGCAACTACTACGATGACAGCACCCCGGCTATTTGACATGGAAGGCTGGCGAGAGCAGTACAATAAACATTCATTGGAAGCTGCTGTAAATTTGTATGGCAAGGGATCTAACCCTTGGGTTAAAGAAGCTTTAAGTGGGAAGGATTCCTTGGTTAAGTTTTGTCAAATGTGGGAGAAGTATAGTGAAACCAAGCCATGTCCTAAGGATAAATTTAAGAAACGGGCTTTACTATACGGGTTAGCCATGGTGAGTAAAGAATTGGCAGCTCACCTTAAATCCACCAAAGAAAGTTTGAGTGAGGTGGCCGTGCAGAAAGATCAAGCTGTCAAACAGCTTTTGCACATAGAGTCTGAGCTAGAATCTAAGATCTCTGAAATACAAGGGCTAAAGGCTCAGGTTTTTCAGTTAGAAACCCTGGTAAAGAGTACTCAGCTGAAATGTGACCAAGCTGAGGAGGGCATTCTTGAAAAGACATCAGAATTGAATGACTCTCAAGCAGCTGTGAGGCAGTTGCTGAAGGAAGCTAGTAGCAGCAAGCCACCTACTGATCATGCTGCCTGCCAGCAGACTATCGCTAGATTGCAGCAGCAGCTAGGCAGGGCAAAAGGCGTCGTAGCTGCTGTTCAACCTCAATACAACCAAGTAGACTGGTTGGGTAGCCAGGGAGAAGCAGTAAAAGCTAATGCTCCTGTAGAATTGCCACCCTCGTATGAAGGAGGGGTGTGTGAATCCCAGAATCATATGGCCCCCATCACGACTACCGTGGTGCAATATCCTGGACAATTACAACCGGTGATTAAGCATGAAAGGAAAGTACTCTCACCAGAGCAGGCCTGAGCCATGGGTAAGAATTTGGGTCCCTGCACCAAAGATAAAATCCTAAAATGGCTGGCTAAACTCAGTGTAACACCTAACTTAGCACCTGAGGATGTAGTGGTTTTATTAAAAGAATGTATGCCACTGGAGGATTTCTTGGCACTGCCTTATGATGTAGTAAATAATATGGATATAGTTCGGTTGTATAAGAGTGTATACCACCTGTATTTCCCTAATGAAAATGTCTTAGGTAAAGTTTATTCTGACAGGCAACAAGATAATGAGAAGCCTGATATGTATATAATGCGTAAGAAATTGCTTTACTGGTTGGCTGGACTCAGGGTGCAGAGGGGTGGAATTCTGACTTATAACACTCCTGACTTCAAAAAAGTTTGTTATCAAGGGTTGCATCCGCAATAAAATTGGCCTTGGGCTCCTTAGATTATTCTAATGTACCTCTAATTACTTTTGAACAAAAATTGAGAGAGATCTCTAAATTACAACAGCTTACTAACCAAGGGCATAAACCAGTAAAGAAAATAGCTGCGTTTGAAAACAGAAATAATCAAGGATCCAACAAGCCTGCTTTTCAGCAGCAACAGCAGCAGCCTAAAATTTTCGGGGAAAGCGTGAGGATTTGTTTGTAACCCGGAGGGTATTGTCTCAACGACTGGCTAAATACCTTCCTTGGGACAAAATCAAAACTATGAGTTTGGATGCCATTTTTAAGGAACTTTCTCTTCAAGAATATAATTGCGAGGAGCAGCACACTGGTGTTATGGCGCCATCTTGTTGTACGGAACCACCATATTCTGCAACTCACCGTGAGAACTCTGGAGGCCGCCATTTTAGCCACGCCACACGACATGAGAACTCTGGAGGCCGCCATTTTAGTCACGCCACACGACATGAGAACTCTGGAGGCCGCCATCTTGAAAGCATCCCGGAAGAGCAGCGTGGGAACCAGCAGCGTGGGAATTTGGAGCGTGGGAATTTTATAGAAAGCTACTGAGGATGCCGAGCTTCTCATCAGCCCCTCATAGCAATTGCACCTATCGTATTTGACATCTATGGAAGACCATTGATTTCTATTGAATATCAGGGGAAGTTCAGTACTATTAAACAACAGACTCTAGTGGATACGGGGGCTTCCACTAGCCTCATTTGCACTCATAAATCACCTAACATTAAGAGGACTACTATTGCTTGTGTGAAGACCTTACAGTCTTATAATGGGAAGTCATCAGTGGTACCATTTGTGAAAGATGTTCTATGTAAAATAGGGAATGAATCAGTAACAACTCCTATTGGATTACAAGAACTTGGCGGAGTGGGAATTATGGGCATTGATTCGATCAGAAAATTCGGTTTGATTATTGATCTACCAAACCGAATGATCTATTAAGCACCTAGTCAGGAGGATGTGGGAATCATCATATCTCCTCTACATAGGTTGGGGGCTATAAAACCCCATGAAGAAATCAAAATGCCTGACTGGGAACCATGTATACAAAGGCTAGTGGAGAACCATCAAGCAGCATTTGCATCCCATAAACTGAGCTGTGGAAAGACAAAGGAAGTAATACAAGTTACTGGACCTGACCCTAGGCCCATGAAGCAACATAGATTTCCTTTGGAAGCCCAGCAGGGAATTGAGGATACTATTAAATCTCTACTATTACAGGGAGTGCTGGTCAAAAGCAACAGCCCATGCAACTTGCCCATTTGGCCAGTAAGAAATGCCGATGGTAAAACCTGGAGGTTAACAATAGATTACCGAGAGGTAAATAAAGTAACCCCTCGCATGGCTCCTGTAGTGGCCAAGTACGCCGAGATTATGGCTCAGATTGCTAATGGAGCCAGGTGGTTTTCAGTACTAGACATTTCTAATTCATTCTTTTCGATCACTTTACATCCCAATTCATGGCACAAGTTTGCTTTTACTTTTCAAGATCAACAATACACCTTCACAAGATTGCCCCAGAGCTTCCATAATGCCCCAACAATCTGCCATAGAATTGTGTCTGCACTGTGGAAAAATTTGAAATGTTCCCAAAATGTTATAAGTTACGTAGACGACATTCTAATCGCAACTAAAAACAAGGAATCTCATCTTGAAGCATTGGAAGAAGTACTTACTGTCCTGGAACAGGCTGGATTTGTTATTAATCCTTTAAAGGCTCAGCTGGTCCAACAAGAGGTAACTTACCTGGGAGTGTGTCTAGGACAAGAAGGAAGAAGACCGGACCAAGCAAGAGTGGAATTAATCGCAAGGCTTCCAGCACCTTCGGATGTACACAGCTTAAGGATGTTCCTAGTTCTTATTGGATTTTGCAGAGACTTCATTGAGGAATTTGGACTGAAGGCTAAACCTCTGTATAAATTATTAAGAAAAGCCCAGTTGTGGCAATGGGATAAAGAGCAAGAGGAAGCCTTTTCACTATTGAAGTCTACATTGATGAAGGCACTAGCGTTGGCGTATCCTGACCCAAATAAGGAATATCACCTACAGTTAACCACCGGTAAAGAAGCAATTGGTGCAATTTTACTCCAATTTAAAGGTACATCGTTGAAACCCATTGCGTGTGGATCCAGAACACTTACCGGAGTGGAACAACAATATTCAGTATGCGAGAAAGAAGTGTTAGCTTTAACATGGGCCCTCCAACATTGGGAATATTTAATTGGAAGATCACCCATCATCCTCAGAACATGCCCCAGTAAGATACGTTATTTCAGGACAAGCCAGCAACGGCAGGGTAAGCCATCCACGATTGGCACAATGGACTCTCACACTAATGAAACATGATATCAAAGTTGAACCAACCAAATCACAATCTATGACCCCAGCATTACTGTGTAATCCTGTTACCCCAGACAATAGCCATGAATGTCCTATACTGGAAGTGAAACCACCAAGTGTTATATCACCGTTCCATCTCCTTACCAGCTTTGCAGATGTAAAGAAGACCACTCCAAATGAGATTTGGGTTGTAAACGGAAGTTGTTTCCGGAAAGAAGAGAAAGTTGTGACTGGAGCAGCCGCTCTTCATGCCACTACAGGTGAAGAAATATTGAGGCCTATCACCGTTCCATCCGCACAAGCCGCTGAGATTGTCGCTATCGTTTTGGCCTTAGAGAATGGAAACAACGAAGAAGACTTGACTATATGCACCAACTCGGATTGGGTCTTAAGGACCTTCGTCGATTGGATGTCCATATGTAAAGAAAGGGAAATGTGTACATTAGACAACCACCCTGTAGCACATGCAAGTTATCTGAATTATGCATGGAATATGGCCCAATTCAGGAAAGGAAGAACATTCCTGTTTAAAGTACATGCTCATAGGAAAGATCAAGCAGAAATTTCATCGCTCAACAATCAAGTCGACAAGCTCGCAAAGAGAGCAGCAGTAATGGATATAAAATTAGCTTGGAACAGTGCCTCAGGGCAAGTCAACATGATAGAGCCACCTACGGTGAAGGACACCATTGATATCATCAAGTTGCAAGAAATGGATAGAGAAATTATGAAAATGCTACATCAGGGTAAAAATAAGGATTACCAGATTGTGAAGCTATCTACAGGTCTAATTATGGCTCAGAAGGTGTCTGACAAGCAAGAGGATAGAATACCGGTCCTAATCATGCCAAGCGTTTTAAGGCAAGAATTAATTGCACTGTCACATGCCCAAGGACATTTTGGTTTAGAAAAGACTATCAATAGACTACAAACTGTAGCCTGGTGGCCGCAAATGACACAGTATGTTGAACACTTCATCAACAACTGTCTGCAATGTGCCCAAAATAACCCTAAACATCGGAATTCTACTGGCCCACTAAGACACCAATTGACCAAGGGGCCTTGGAGGAGGGTACAAATAGACTTTATCGGCCCTCTTCCCAAGTCGGCTAGAGGTAATCAATATTGCCTAGTGATTGTAGACCCATTTTCAAAATGGATAGAAGCAATACCCGCTAAAAACTGTACTGCAAAAACTACTGTACGGATATTGCTTAACGAAGTGTTCTCTCGATTTGGTTTACCCCAAGTCATCGACAGTGACCAAGGTCCCCATTTTACGGGTGAAGTAATGCGCCAGGTGTGTGTAGTGCTAGGAATTAAGCAGCGATTTCACATCGCAGGCCATCCTCAATCATCTGGTCTGGTGGAATGTTCCAATCGTACACTGAAAACGGCGCTACAAAAGGTGGTGAAATCGTCTGGCAGGAAATGGGACGATCATCTCCCATTAATCCTGATGGCCATTCGATCAACAGTTAGTTCAGTGGGGTTTACACCACACGAAGTACTCTTTGGGAGACCAATGAGAAGCCCGGAACAGTGGTGGATACAAGGAAGGGTACCACCCGACGAGTATCAACCAAGGATATTGATAGATCAATACATCAAACAAATTTTAAAGATCATATCAAATGTCCAACAGGCGGTTGCCATTAACTTAAAAAGTAACATTAGGAAAGTAGACAAGCGTCTAGGAGATGAGTTAAATCGGCATGAGTGGAATGTGGGAGATAGAGTGCTTTACAGGCACTACAGTGAGAAAAGTCATCCGCTAAGTCCAAGATGGTTGGGACCGTGTCCTATAACGAACAAAGTCGGACCTACCGTGTACCAGATTGAGTTGACTTCACGCAAAAAGCGAATTAAAAAGTGGTTCCATGTTTCACAACTAAAGTTATGGAAGGGTGGAGGACATGCTATTTCCATAGAAAAAGTTCCAGATAAGGATATACCCCCCCTGCAGCCTCAGTAAAAATTAACTGATTATCTCCTTGTGTTTGTCTTCCAGATGAAGAATCTCGTCTTCTATTTGTACATAGTTATGACCATCATCGTGACTTATGGAGAAGGAATGGAATTTATAGAGAATGATTATTGGAAATGTACCATCATTGAACGCCCTCTGCGATTTTGGAACATACCAAAAACATCTATGCTGATTTCAACGCCAGTCAAACGTAATATTGACAACAAAGAAATATTCAAATCTCAGGTGGTGTCCATGCTCAGGTACGATTTCAACGGGAAATGTTATTTTGAAGTTCGCGATGATAAAATGGATGAAGCGGAATTAATCTTTGCTGCCCCTTTGCAGCACACCAAGGTGGAGATTCACACTCTTATTTGGGTAAACATGACCCTTCAGTCCCGAGGAAAATGTGATTGGAATTTGGATATCGATGCCAATTGTCAACAGAAGAGACCTATCAGATGCATCATGAATTGCTACAAGTTGACGGAAGCATGGACAGTAACTAAATGCGTGTTTTTGAATGTCATAATTCAAACCATAGTAAAGCCAGGATGGAATTCTTTAATGATCCAGTTCATACATCAGAATGTGGAAACGAAAGTTATTCCTATCAGTATCTTCGGTCCTCTAGGAGAAAAACAGGAGGTCCAATTACACTGCGGAAGTTACGGTCAAAATGCTCATATGACTACCCATAAAGGTTCTCCCTTTTGTGACCTTGAAGACATTCCCAACATGGTGGGATATGGATGTACGGGACATGTGGACATTAATGCCGTTGACTCTGGTACCTGGATAGTGAAAGGCCCTTACGGGGTCCAATATAAGGTGAATTTAACCGTAGCATATCCTCCATCTTCCAAGAAAATAGGCCCTTTTGTCATAAAGTGAAACGTTGCCCGTATAGTGTTGGT
The DNA here is from genome assembly GCA_032595735.1 of Pelochelys cantorii. NCBI lineage: Eukaryota > Metazoa > Chordata > Testudines > Trionychidae > Pelochelys > Pelochelys cantorii. Next base: position 39,223,691 of record CM064329.1, on the reverse strand, counting down.
GGAACCTAAATACCATATTAAATGGATCCTATCAACTACCGGACACCTATCAACTACCGGAATTAACAAAATATGTCACTGGTATGTAGGCCCAGTTATAGTAGGATGGAATAAATGGGTACAGATTATGACATCATCATCAATCTACACAAGAAGGCAAAGAGATATCGCAGCAAAAATTATGGGAGGAGTTGGGGCCAGTTTAGGAGTCGTTTCCACCATAAACCAAGTAAAAATGGCTCAAAGGTTGGCGAAACTTTCAAGCAGTCTTTCATCTATGACACATCCAATTAATAATGCCATGCTATCACTGAATAAAATTCAGCTAGATATCACCCAAATTTTGCCTATCTGGATGGATATTCAAGAAAGAGACCATGTTATTCTTGTCAGAGCAATTAGAACATTGCAAGCCAATGTATCACTAGCATGCCTGCAAGCGCAGACCTTATTGATTGATTTAGCTAAGGATATTATACGAGACAGTCTATCTGGGAAAGACCCTGTGGAAATAGTAAAATTATTAAAGGACTATTCCACTCAATTTGAACAAGATCATACAGATTGGTGGGCTGTTCTGGACTCAACTTATGACACCAAACAGGATATTTTACAAATTGCCATCTTGACCATTCAAGATGCCGTGGAAGAAACAATCTATCCTATTATTCCTCTGGGTCTTCTTGTGAATCATACTATTATGCTACCTGTGCATGACCGTGTGTGGGCACATGTTAAGGATGACACGTATCGAACTGTGAACATGCAAGCATGTATCGAACAACCCAACTTAGGAGACACGTGCACCACAGGGTTGTGGGAAGAATCACATCTTTGCCTCAACTCTTACGAAGGGGAGTGTCATTATGAGTTACACCCATCTGTACCTGAAATGAATCATTCAGTAGTAGTTCATACGGATGAGGGATGCGTATGCATAAGAAGTTTATGTTCATCCTATACTGTAAATATATTTTATCAAGTTAATGCTTCAACTGACTCCAATATATGTATATGTAAGGTATTTCATGTACAGGGTTGTGATATTGATATTACCTTGTTCCAAACATCTAACGAGGATATTACTCTAGATATGCAAATAATCCAAATAATCGATCCTGTACATATCGGTCCAGATTTAGCTGTTACTGAGTCATTAATGCATCACGACAAACTAAGAGGCATGGTTAAGGAAATAGAGAGTACTGGCAAAAAGGTGAGCATTGTGGTCCAACATGCGGCAAATGAAATAGAGAATGTAAATAAGATGGTGCAGGATGTTATCCGAAAACAATGGTGGGAAAATAGTTTGGATGATATGAATTTCCGCTCCATATTATTGAGTCCCTTGGCTATAAGCTTGATTATACAAGGTTGTTTAATTATATATATTTGTTTGTTAACCATTTTCGTATGTAACAAACATCCAGTTGTAAAAGGAACCAAAGAAACTTTTGTACTGAGTGTACCAGAAGTATAAAGTATAAATGTATTTTCTAGCGGTTATATTGGTATAGTTATTTTGTTAAAAAATTGTTGTAACATTGTAGTATAAGGTATCATGATGGTCATGCTCCTTTGTAACCTTCTAGCAAACCATCAAGGAGGGGAAATGTTACCACTGTAATTTATGGAAATGTATAATTGGGCTGGAGTTTATTTGGATTTTAAAATGGAGTCTGTGGGTCAGCCTTGTTGGTATACAATCCTGTCAGCCTAACCAAAGGAGGGGGGCGAGGGGTTTCTCTGTCTAAAGATTCCCACCCCTTACAGGGTTGCACTCATCACCAAATGCTTTGCACCCATCACCAAATGTTTGCACTCCATCCCAAAAGAGCTGTACACGATCCAAAAAGCTTTGCACACTGCCCAAATGGTGTTGCACTCAGCCCTTCTAACATCTTCCCGCCTTTTTGTCTATAAATACCCTAGCTGTGATTCAGGGCAGGTTCGGTCTTTTGGGTTCGGTCTTTTGGGTTCAGCTTGTGTCATTGTGTAGGTATGCTAGTGGTATGTTTTCCTGTTTGTCATTAAATGTATGGAAGAGTGATTGAATAGTGTGACCATGTGGGTGTAGGTAGTAGTTGTCCTGCCAGTGGGATTAGTTTCCTGTGGAGAAGTCCCATGTAAACAATAGCCCAGCACAGAATTGACTACTGAGGGTTTACTCGACGCCCTATTGGATTACCACGTGGAGAGCGGAAGGCCCTTCGCTACGGAGTCCAGACACCTGCACCTGCCAGGCTGGAGGATCCGGAGTATCATCGTGGGATCTCCTCACCGTTCCTCTGCCGAGGCTTCCTATTAGCCAGAGCATTGAGGTCGTGAGCCCTGAGACCTGTTTATTCAATCGAGTGGATGTAATGTATATACCTTGTGTATTGGGGATATTCTATCATCTTTTTCTTCTGGAATAGGGCGGGCAAATTGATATTTTACGTGTTAACCTTTTCAGATTTATACAATATATAAATTGTAGAAGGTAGAAGAAGTGGATGAGGCTTTTTTTAAACAACTAACAATATCATCCAAAGCCCAAGATTTGGTGGTGATGGGGGACTTCAACTATCCAGATATATGTTGGGAAAATAACACAGCGGGGCACAGACTATCCAATAAGTTCTTGGACTACATTGGAGACAACTTTTTATTTCAGAAGGTTGAAAAAGCTACCGGGGGGAAGCTGTTCTAGATTTGATCCTAACAAATAGGGAGGAACTGGTTGAGAATTTGAAAGTGGAAGGCAGCTTGGGTGAAAGTGATCATGAAATCATAGAGTTCACAATTCTAAGGAAGGGTAGAAGGGAGAATAGCAAAATAGAGACAATGGATTTCAGGAAGGCAGATTTTGGTAAGCTCAGAGAGCTGATAGGTAAGGTTCCATGGGAATCAAGACTGAGGGGAAAAACAGCTGAGGAGAGTTGGCAGTTTTTCAAAGGGACATTGTTAAGGGCCCAAAAGGAAACTATTCCGCTGTGTCGGAAAGATAGAAAATATGGCAAAAGACCACCTTGGCTTAACCATGAGATCTTGCAGGATCTAAAAATAAAAAAGGAGTCCTATAAAAAATGGAAACTAGGACAAATTACAAAGGAAGAATATAGGCAAACAACACAGGAATGTAGAGGCAAGATTAGAAAGGCAAAGGCACAAAATGAGCTCAAACTAGCTATGGGAATAAAGGGAAACAAGAAGACTTTTTATAAATACATTAGAAGCAAGAGGAAGACCAAGGACAGGGTAGGCCCACTGGTCAGTGAGGAGGGAGAAACAGTAACAGGAAACTTGGAAATGGCGGAGATGCTTAATGACTTCTTTGTTTCGGTCTTCACCGAGAAATCTGAAGGAATGCCTAACATAAGGAATGCTAGTGGGAAGGGGGTAGGTTTAGAAGATAAAATAAAAAAAGAACAAGTTAAAAATCACCTAGAAAAGTTAGATGCCTGCAAGTCACCAGGGCCTGACGAAATGCATCCTAGAATACTCAAGGAGCTGACAGAGGAGGTATCTGAGCCTCTAGCTATCATCTTTGGAAAATCATGGGACACAGGAGAGATTCTAGAAGACTGGAAAAGGGCAAATATAGTGCCCATTTATAAAAAGGGAAATAAGAACAACCCAGGAAACTACAGACCAGTTAGTTTAACTTCTGTGCCAGGGAAGATAATGGAGCAGGTAATTAAGGAAATCATCTGTAAACACCTGGAAGGTGGCAAGGTGATAGGGAACAGCCAGCATGGATTTGTAAAGAACAAATCGTGTCAAACCAATCTGATAGCTTTCTTTGATAGGATAACGAGTCTTGTGGATAAGGGAGAAGCGGTGGATGTGGTATACCTAGACTTTAGTAAGGCATTTGATATGGTCTCGGATGATATTCTTATCAATAAACGAGGCAAATACAACTTAGATGGGGCTACTATAAGGTGGGTGCATAACTGGCTGGATAACCATACTCAGAGAGTAGTTATTAATGGTTCACAATCCTGCTGGAAAGGTATAACAAGTGGGGTTCCGCAGGGGTCTGTTTTGGGACCGGCTCTCTTCAATATCTTCATCAACGATTTAGATATTGGCATAGAAAGTACGCTTATTAAGTTTGCAGATGATACCAAGCTGGGAGGGGTTGCGACTGCTCTGGAGGATAGGGTCATAATTCAAAATGATCTGGACAAATTGGAGAAATGGTCTGAGGTAAACAGGATGAAGTTTAATAAAGACAAATGCAAGGTGCTCCATTTAGGAAGGAACAATCAGTTTCACATATACAGAATGGGAAGCGACTGTCTAGGAAGGAGTATGGCAGAAAGGGATCTAGGGGTTATAGTGGACCACAAGCTGAATATGAGTCAGCAGTGTGATGCTGTTGCAAAAAAAGCAAACATGATTCTGGGATGCATTAACAGGTGTGTTGTGAGCAAGACACGAGAAGTCATTCTTCCGCTCTACTCTGCGTTGGTTAGGCCTCCGTTGGAGTATTGTGTCCAGTTTTGGGCACCGCATTTCAAGAAGGATGTGGAGAAATTGGAGAGGGTCCAGAGAAGAGCAACAAGAATGATTAAAGGTCTAGAGAACATGACCTATGAAGGAAGGCTGAAAGAATTGGGTTTGTTTAGTTTACAAAAGAGAAGATTGAGGTGGGACATGATAGCAGTTTTCAGGTATCTAAAAGGGTGTCATAAGGAGGAGGGAGAAAACTTGTTCATCTTGGCCTCTGAGGATAGAACAAGAAGCAATGGGCTTAAACTGCAACAAGGGAGGTTTAGGTTGGACATTAGGAAAAAGTTCCTAACTGTCAGGGTAGTCAAACACTGGAATAAATTGCCCAGGGAGGTTGTGGAATCTCCATCTCCGGAGATATTTAAGAGTAGGTTAGATAAATGTCTATCAGGGATGGTCTAGACAGTATTTGGTCCTGCCATGAGGGCAGGGGACTGGACTCAATGACCTCTCGAGGTCCCTTCCAGTCCTAGTATTCTATGATTCTATGAATATATGGTTTGGCCCCATATCTTGTCTCTGACTCATTTGTTTAAAACCCACAACCGGTGATAGATACGGCCTTGGGCGATCCCTTCTGGGACTTGGGACAATTAACATCTCTGAGTGTCAGGGCGTGCCTAATCAGATCTCTAAATTAATCGTTACTGTGTCCCAGGGTAACACTTCATATTCACCCTAAGGTTGATATGGACATGGCTGCAGACATCATGTAAAGTATCTATACTGTGTAGCAGAGGTATGGAGGCCCAATGATTTAAGGGTGACTCTGGAGTCTTTCAGGATATGCAGCCTTTTATTGGTCTTCTCCCTTAGTAGCCCCCATCAGCTTGACATGGGAGCCCTCTGGAGTACCTTCATGGTGCTCAATATATGATTCTGTTGACCCAATCCCACTGTCAGCTCCTTCTGCCGGCAATCTGACAGAAGAGAAGGTGGGTAGGTTCTGGAAAAGACGTGGACAACACATCTCAAAGAACAAGTTACAAAAGGTAAGTAACTGAGTATTTTGGGGTGAGAGGTTGAGTACTTGTTCATGTCGATTCCAATCAGATGACTCCCAGATTCTTCTCTGGAGGTGCGGTTGGAGCTATGGAATTGCTGACTGGAGAACCAATCAGCTGACTGCTGCATCATTCCTAACCTGCTGATCCAAAAGCATAATGAGTGGTAGAAGTATGAACAGACGACCAGGTTGCCAGTCTACAGATCTCTTGTATTGGCATCTGAGTGAGGAAGATAGTTGAAGAAGGATGCACCCTTGTGAAATGTGGGCGATATCCAGAGCTGGGATCTTGGCTAACTCGTAGCAGATATAGATGCAGTCTGTGATCCATGAAGAGATTCGCTGTGATGAGACTGGGAGATGCCTAATCTGGTTTGCGACAGTTGTGTCAATTTCCTAAGTGGCTTTGTGTGTTCGATGTAGAATGCAGGGCACTGTGAACATCCACGGAATGCTACCTCTACTGCCTGGGAGTGGTGTGTGGCTTTGGGAAGAACACTGGAAGGAAAATGCCTTATCCCAGATGAAACTGGGACACTCCTTGGGCAGGAAGGCGGGGTGCGGTCTAAGCTGGACTTTGTTTTTATGAAAGACTGTATACGGAGGTTCTGAAGTCAATGCCCTGGGTTTTGATATCCGTTTAGGTGAGGTTACGTCCACAAGGAATGCTACCTTCCATGAAAGGTACAAGAAAGAGCACATGGCCAGGGGCTCAAAGGAAAGGGGGGCGGGGTACATGAGCCTGGAGAGCACCAAATTGAGGTCCCATGTAGGTATGAGTGATCATGACTATGGGTATAATCTATCTATCCCCTTGAAAAAGCGAACCACCATGGGGTAGGGGGAAACTGATTGCCCTGATTCTCCAGGGGGAAGGCCAAAATAGCTACCAGGCGGACCCTAATGGACTGCTCCTCCTCCTCCTCTCCCCTTGGTGGGGGCGGGTCTTAGCAGAGGAGGTAGGGGTGTAAGTGGGGCTGGGAGCCTGGCCTTCCCAGCCCCAGCTGCACCATCCGCCCATGGTAGTGACTGAAGGTCTGGGAGCAGAAGCCGGCTGTCATCCTGGGTGAGAAAGCCCTGGTGGAGCAGTAAAGCTATCGAAGCATCAACTGATAATTCCATCAGCTTTTAATACCATTGCTGGTGGGGCCACAAAGGGGTCAGCATGATTACTTGATCCCTGTTGCTATGAATTTTGAGCAGAACTTTGTGGATCATCAGTATTGGACGAGAAAGGCCCTACTGCTTCATGTCTAGCAAGTAGTCAAGGATGAAAGGAATGGGCACTAAAGAAGGTATTAGGCACCTTTCATCACACTAGTATGAGAAACTTTTCCACTTAGTCAAGTAAGTGGCTCTAGTGGAGGGCTTCCTACTCTCTAATAGCACCTCCCTAACTGACAGTGAGCCTTACTTTTCCAGTTGGTTTCACCACAGAGCTTCTGCACCATGAGGTGTAGTAACCATGGGCATCCGGTGGCTTAGGTGGGGGAAGGCTCTGCGTTCCCAAACCTCCAGCCTGGTCCCACCCACACTCTGCCCCCTTTGAGTGTCCTCCCCATGCTCCAGGGCAGCTCGGGTCATGCTGCTGCCTCCCTTCCCACCGTCCCCAGGGCTGGGGAGGCTTGGGCTGGCTTGGGCCGCAGCCATCTCCCTTCCCACTGTTAGGGAGGCTCGCACCACACGGCCCCTTTCCTTCCAACTGGTCTGGGGATGCTGGGGCACATGTGTGCGCTTTTCCCCTCCCTGTGGTGGTGGGGGATACATGAGCACTTGGCACACTGCTCCTCCTCCTCCTCTCCCCTTGGTGGGGGTGGGTCTTAGCAGAGGAGATAGGGGTGTAAGTGGGGCTGGGAGCCTGGCCTTCCCAGCCCCAGCTGCACCATCCGCCCATGGTAATGACTGAAGGTCTGAGAGCAGAAGCCGGCTGTCATCCTGGGTGAGAAAGTCCTGGTGGAGCAGTAAAGCTATTGAAGCATTGTGACGGACTGGGCCGGGTCTGGGCACCGCTGAGGGCGTCTGCTCAGGGCGAATTGCTCAAATTCGGGGCTCTCTATAGCCCCCAGACTGGAGACCCTCCCAAATAGGCCACAAACCAGTTCCACAGAGTGCTCCAGCTGCCGGCTCGGCCAGCCAGAAGCCTCACGAGCAAAACCTCTTCGACACCCCAGTAATATCCGTGCCCCAGATGGCCCCAGGCCTCATACACAGGTGAGGGGTTTTAGAGCCCAATCTCACCTTCCCCGAACAAGTTCTGTCCAGTTCCAAGAAACCAGCCACAGATCCCAGGTCAATTTACCCTCTGGACCTTACCCACAAGATCACGCTGAGCCAATCCTTTAGAATCTAAAATCTAAAGGTTTATTACTAAAAGAACGAAAAGCATGAGAGTAAGGTTGTCAAAGTATCATACATTAGATGCATTGAATCTCCCAGTTCTCGATGCAGGCTCGCAGCAGAGATGTTATAACTGCTGGCTTAAAAGTCCTTGGTACACATCCTATGTCAGGATGGGTTCACAGTTCTTCCCGGCTCGTGATTCCCTGTGAGTCCGCATCTGGGGTCAGGAGCAGATCTGGAGACCAAGATGGAGTCGGCCACATGGCCTATTTATCCCCCCTCCTGGCTTCTTCCAAGCTGGAGAGAGTCACATGATCTCTGACCAGGCACCTAGATTCCTTCATAGGTGGGTCTCTGGTACTTAAGAGACCTATTGTCCCTGGACCCTTGCTAATTAGCATGTCCATAGGCTGAGCCCGTTGCTCAACCGCATACAGAGAAACTTCCAGTCTCCATACAGAGTACATATTCATAACTCCATACACAGACATTATACCGATATATGAAGAGCATATACAGAATCGGTAGAAAGTAAGCTTTTGTTTGACACCTCACATGGCCCCCTTCATACCAACTTTTGGGGGCAAACAGTCCCCCATGGGCGTAGCAGTGACCTGGCTGCTTCCCTTAAACTCCGGTAACATGACAAGCATCAACTGATAATTCCATCAGCTTTTAATACCATTGCTGGTGGGGCCACAAAAGGGCCAGCATGATTACTTGATCCCTGTTGCTATGAATTTTGAGCAGAACTTTGTGGATCATCAGTATTGGAGGAAAGGCATACATCAGTTGACCTCCCCACGGAAGCATGAATGCATCCAAGATGGATTCCCGGACTGTGATTCTGCAGTGAGCAGAATATTGACACTTTGTGTTGACTCTGATGGTGAAGAGATTACCTGGGGAAATCCTCATCTGTGGAAAATGGAATGTTGTATGACTGAATGAATGGACCACTCGTAGCTGTGGAACAACTTGCTGGGACAATCGGCTACTTTGTTCCTGACCCCTAAGAGATATGATGCTTCCAGATTTAGGGAGAGGGCTATACAAAAGTCCTAAAGGAAGAGAGCCACATAACATAGGGGAGATGATCGGGCTCCACCTTGCTTGTTTATATAGAACATGGCAGTGGTATTGTCTGTCAGAACTGTCATGCTGCAACCTTGCAGAGTGGCATGAAATGCCTGACAGGCCAGATGAACTACTCTCAGGTCCTTGCATGTTCAAAAGTTTCAGAGGGGTAGCCGAGTTAGTCTGTAACTGGAAAAACATAAAAAACAACAAATAGTCTAGCAGCACCTTAAAGACTAACAAAATATGTAGATGGGATCATAAGCTTTCGTGGGTACAACCCACTTTTTCAGCTGGAGTATTAACAGTCCAGTTCCAAAATAAATAGGGGATGGGTGAGGCGATGAAGGAAGGGGAAAAAAATAGTGAATTAGAGTGTTCATGTTACATGAAGCTGATAGAGAAGGAGCAAAGTACCTATTGTTTGGTTGGTTAAGTCATTAGGATGTGGAAGGTAATGTGCTAGCCAGATATGTCTTTATTCATACCTTTGTGATGGGTCCTAAACTTGTAAATGAAGTTAAGTTCCAAGGCTTCCTGTATATTTGGCTTGTGGAACTGGCCTGAAACAACATGGTGACTTTGAGATCCCTTAATGAGTGCCCGGGCAGGTTAAAGTATTCTCCAGCAGGTTTCTGTGTGTTGCCTTTTCAGATATTTGATTTATGTCCATTAAGTCTTTCCCACAGAGACTGTCCAGTTTGGCCAATATACACATCTGCTAATGTGATCTATGACATCAAATGTCATCAATGCCCCTCTGCCATGTATACTGGCCAAACTGAACAGTCTTTACAGGAAATCCAGCTGGTTAGTGGAATATAATTGGAAACTAAATTCTAAGTTTTATAAACTCTCTTTTGTTGTTTAATTTCAATGATTGATTATTAGAGGATAGTGCTCCAGAAGAACTGTATTATAAGTAATAAAGAAACAAGAGTCCTCATTTTCAATGATACAAGTATTGAAGAACAAATATAATTTACAGCTCACAGTAGGGATATTTGATATGAGTGACTGAAAGACAAAGTGGGTTATTTCTTTGCATCATGATGGAAAATAGTAAAAGCTATTAAAATACACCTACCTTGAGCTGCAGGCTTTGTGGGAGAACCATGCTTGCTGGAAGACTTTTAATGTGTTGATAGACATAAGAAGCACACTGCTCCTGCTCAGCCTGTAATTGTGGGGCAAGTTTTGAGAGGTGACCTTTGTAGCTCTTGATAGCCACTTGCAATTCCTCAACCAGTTTGTTCACCTGAAGGGTTAAATTACAAGAACTGTTAGCTAGAGGCAACTGTTGATGTTACACCTACAAGAATTTTCACTGTAAACCTGAGGGAAAAGACAGATTTTTAGTGCAAACTTTGAATGGGATTATGGAATGTATTTCACCTCTCTGTATACCTACTTAGCTGCAATACACAGATGTAAAAAACAGAGATGATGGGCAAAACAAAAGCATTTATTTTTTCTTTACTTTTCTGGTTATGGATGGCCACATAACTTACAGTAGTTACATATGCATGATCACCTTTAATAAATGAAAATGTATCCATCATTCAAATACCCCCTTTAAAAAAAATCCATTCACAAACCAATCTAATATATAAAGGAGAATGTTTGTAAGTTTGTGCGCTAATAACTTGGACGCTATAAGAGCTACCGCAACCAAACTTTGCATGGGATAACCTTTCATCCAGGAGAAGGTTTTAAGGTACTTTTGGATCCGATCGGGCCCGAGCTCAAGCTGTAAAAATAAAAAAGTAACCCGCCGCACTGCAGGGGCCGCCCCGCCCACCCTAGGTCCTGTGCCCGCCACCTGTGGCCCCCAGCGCCATCCGGGACTCGCCCCCTCCCGCCTGTGAGGTTACATAAGTGACCCTCTTCCCTCCCCCCCCTCACCGGCATGCAGTGCCCCGACCCCTACGTGCACAACAGCTCCGGCACCTGCCCTGCCCCCCACGGCAACCTGCAGCCCCAGGCATGAGCGGGGGCACCTCTCCCGCTTGTAACCTCCCCTCCGCCTATGGTCACCCCCCACTCCAGGGATGACGCAGACCTATATTTTAATCCCTATAGAAATCAGTGCAACTTTTCTACCATTCAAAAAAAGATAATGGATTACTGTTTTTCTACATTTGGTCCTCCTGTTTCCTGAGCAACGCCGGGTAACTCCAGCTAGTTGCTTATAATTAATAATGTCACCAGTGACTTATAATGGAAAAATAACTTTATAATTCAAAAAGAATGTTTCTTCTGGAATTACATCTGCTTGGATATATTTATTTACATATTTTTCCAGATTCCATAGCAGCATTTATAAAACATTTACATGTCTTTGATAGAAAGTGCTCATTTTTCTTTTAATGAGAATATCATTAATGGCCATGGTGTTTGAAAAAGTTTCAATGATAGCTTACCCGTTTAGGGGTAAAAATGATATTTGAGATACAAAATATTGGTGCTATAATTAGATTTTAAGGTTCATATCCTGGAGACTATCAGCAACTGCTACCAATATAAAGTCCAGCAGAGGGCAACAAAAATGATTAGGGGGCTGGAGCACATGACTTATGAGGAGAGGCTGAGAGATTTGGGCTTATTTAGTCTGCAGAAGAGAAGAGTGAGGGGGGATTTGATAGCAGCCTTTAACCACCTGAAGGGAGGTTCCAAAGAGGATGAGGAGAGGCTGTTCCCAGTCATGACAGATAGCAGAACAAGAAGCAATGGTCTCAAGTTACAGTGGGGGAAGTCAAGGTTGGATATTAGGAAAAACTATTTCCCTAGGAGGATGGTGAAGCACTGGAATGGGTTACCCAGGAAGGCAGTAGAATCTACATCCCTAGAGATTAAATCCTGGTATTACAAAGCCCTGGCTGAGATGATTTAGGACACAGACTAACTCAGCTACCCCTCTGAAGCTTTGGAGATGATTTAGTTGGGTTGGTCCTGCTTTGAGCAGGGGGTTGGACTCGATGACCTCCCGAGGTCTCTTCCAGCCCTATGATTCTATAATATGTAACCACCAGCAGAAGAGTTTAAATCTAGCACATCACCTTTCCGGTATCCTAGGAGTTGAAATCAGTAGGGATGCTATTGCAGACAGTTCCCAGATTTGAACTGAAAGGACAATATTTGCATTATGACAGCTTTGGAATTGTCCATCCCTTTGGTTCCAGAAACTGCTAATTTCAGGTTATTTATGGCATGCTGCGAGGCTTATCTCTTTATAGAGATGCTTGAGAATTAATCCTTAAAAGTTCAATCCACATTATGGAACTATTTTTAAAAGAGCATGTACACAATTCACATTCATTTGGGGGTATAATTATGTGCCCATATCAAGTATTTTTTGCACATGGTAGAACTTATGCATCTAACCATACTTAATAATTGCATTTTTCATACGCAATTATGTATTTAATAATGAAAATTAGACCATGAATATCATTAGTTTTGTCAAACTTTAAGAGAAAAGTAGGGTGGAGTGAGCATGATAAGTTAAAGAATTATAGGTTTGTATTGTATAGATACTTTTCTTATTGTTCTGTTTTATTCAGTAGTTTGTATAGACAGATAAAGAACACGACACAGGCAACGGAGTTATATAAGGCTATACCTAAACTCATTTATAAGTTTTAAAATGAGAACAAATTTCCTGTGGCTGTGATTCTACTAAAACCCTGAAATGTTTGCATAGGCTTAGTTAGAATGTTTCTTTGTTATGTTTAAGTGATTAGAAGCATAATATATTAACAAGAAAAATGTTGATTAAAATCACATACAGAATAACTCTCTATTATTACTTTGCAAGATACCTATTAGTGTGGCACAAGACCTCTAAATTCCTGCATATTTAAAAAGCATACCAACATTGCTTTTTACAAAAAAATCATATCTTTTGGTCAGTTTTATATTTATTGCTTTTCAATTTTATCAAATGTCCTTTTTTCTTTTAGTATTAGAAAAAGTTTCTGATCTACTTTCTCTATGATGTTTATTATTTTTGTACTTTTTTGTCATGTTCCATCTTATTCTTCTCATATCTAAACTACATAGTCCCAATCTTTTCAGTCTCTCTTCAAAGAAAAATTGCAACAGGCTTCTAATTTTTTCTGTCATCCCTTGTATTTCTGTTATAACTTTTATTGTATAGGTGAACAGAACAAATTACAATGTTCCAGGTGAGGATGATTACAATGGCATTCCAGTATTTTTAGTATCACAGTATATTCTATTCCATATTCTTATAACTTGTTTGTTTGGCTGTCAATGCTTAACAAAAAGACATTTTGCTTGAACTGTCTATAGAGATCCCCAGATCATTTCTCTGAGTGGCAACAGTCATTTTTAGATCCCGGCAATATGGATGAATAGTGCAAATTATTCCTTCCAATATACATTAGATTTGACAATGGATTTCATCTGTCATCATGTCACCATTTACCAGGCTTTGTTAGGTCTCTCTGAAGTTACTAACTGTACTCTCTATTCCTCTTAACTAACTTAAATGATTTTGTTTCAGCTGAAAATTTTCCTACTTCATTTTTTGCATCTTTTCCAGTTGATTAATAAAGTACATAACATCAGATATAATACAGAGCCTGAAAACTCTACTTGTTAACCTACTGCCATGCTGAAAACTGTCCATCGCCGCCCCCTCCCCCCCATATTCTTTGTTTTCTGATCCTTAAGCTGTTTTTGTAAGATTTTTTTGAAAATCAGAAGATAACATAGGTGGTTTTACATCTTAAAGACACATTTTCAGATTCTACAAGTCTGATGGGAGACATAATTCAGCCAAATTATTTGTTTGATTTTCCTACTGCAATGGTAGTAGGTAAAATAATGTAAATGTTACTAGGTTTGAGGACTGTTAGAACATATCCTAAGAAATGTGTTCCAATGTTTTATTGTCATGGTTACCCTAATGTCATCAAAACTCTTTAATATGCATATAGCCTGATGTTTCTAAGTAACCTGTGAAGTAAGATTCTCTTCCTATGCCATATGCAGAAATCCACTTTTATATACAATTTTTAAAAAATAACGTATTAAATTAAAATTAAAATTAAAAATCTGAAAATGTTCAAGCTGTTAATTTAACTGGGGGGAGGTGAGTTCTGGTATAAATATTTCAGGATTTGGCCATCCATTATTATCAGAAAAATAAATACCCATAATTATTTGATGGGAAATTTTAGGATGTTTCTTCAGATAAACTTTATATAAATTTTAGTACCAAGAACTTTGTACAGAAGTCCCTTTTTGTTAAGATAACAGGCCATCCCAAAAGGTAACCCTACATGTGACCCAAGAACATTTTATTAAAATCTAGTAATACAATACCCCTGAACTACTTTACATAATAAGAATTGTTTTTTTAATTCTCAGATGTTTCTAAAAGGGTGGTGGAGGAGGAAAGACCTGTAAAATTCTTCATCGTGAATCTTTTTTTCTGCAAATCCTTTTTTTCTCCTTTTCAAAAGCAATTCTGAATAGAGGTAAAAGAAGACAAAACTTGACCTTTTGTGATCCCAGCATTAATAGGTCTGTTCATAATTCAGTCTCTGTGTGTGTAGAAGCATCCATGTGGAAACATGCAGGCCTGAGAGACATAAAGCCTTTCCCTTTAAACATTATCTGGCCCTATGAGTCCTATTCACAAAAGAAGGCTTACGTACGCATAAGTTGAAAAAATGCATACTCACATTGTGCTGCAGAAAGCCTACACATTTTACTCCTTATTCTCCAGGAAAACTCAACATGGAAATGACACTAGTACAGGATTTGGGTGGGTCTATGGTAAGTGAGAAGATTGCTTTAAGAAAAAGTGTACAGAAATAGGAAAACCAGCTATTTCTCCTATTAAAAATTCAGGGTCAGGTTCTCAGTTGGTGCAATCAGTGTAGCTGCACTGACTTCAATGGAACTCTGCTGATGTACACAAGTGAGGATTTGATATACTATGTACTGTGATCCTGAAAAATGCTAATCAGTGAGAGAATCTTTTTTGTTGCAGTAGTCAAATATTTTCCCCGTTATCAGAAATCACCACGATGAAGGGTGCATCTGTAGCTTTTTGAGCCTGGATGTGTAAATGTTTATGATAATTTGCAAAGATCCTATATTGGATGTGCTTATACAGGGTGCACCTCTCTAAACTGGGACTCTGTGGTCTAGCAACATCCATTGTCCAGGAGGACCACAGATGTTCCAGGACTATAGAGTCCTGATCGAGGGCTGGCAGCTGGGAGCCCTGAGGACTGACAGAGCAATGGGCTGTTGGCAGCGAGCTGCCAGCGGACCAGAAGCCTGGTGCTGGGGAGGAGGGGCGGGAGCCCAGCATGTGACCCAGTGAGGCTGCACAAAGGGCCCAGAAAGCCCAGGAAAGCCAGCACGGCTGGGAGGGCCAGTGCAGGGGGCCTAGAAATGACCTCCCTTAATCTGGCAAAATTCCTCATCGGGGACCAGTCAGGTTCCAAGGGTCCCATGTCAGGGAGGTCTAACCTGTACAAAATATGAAGGTTTTATTCATACCCATAAATGATATTTTTCTACCTCTAATAGTTAACATTGCTCCTTTGAAGTCAGAACAAAAAAAACCTGCAAGGTTTATTTTTACTATAAATGTATATGAAAGTCCTCTTTGTTGTTTCATGTATATGAAAGTCCTCAGTGTTGCGCACTGGGACGCATTAGTTCGAACCAAACCCCTTGGTTCGAACTAACGCGTCCTGGCGTGCACTTCCTGGTTCGAATCAGCTGTTGAGTGGAGTAATGCGCCAGCGAGATCATGCTAATTGTAGGGGTAAACTGAGGCAGTCCATGGTATCTTGCTGAAAACTGAGTACTCAAATCCTAAATTATTAGGCCAGGCCTGAGAAGCACACAGACAGTAACTTGACCCTGGTCGTCCTGGCAACCACATTCCAAAAAGGGCCTCACTTTGATAAGGCCAGTACCAAACAACCGTGCGGGATTGTTTTTCATTGTCTGCTTTATTCCTAGAAAATAAGCTTGGATCCCAAAGATCGCGCCAAGGCAATACCACCCCCGCAGTAGACGCATTATATTTCCGGCCGACAAAATGACCATCAACATGCCTTTGTTTATGTTGGCTCATTTAGCTTGTTAGGAATAATTATTTGTATTAGTGATAATATGTTTAACTGGCGATGGGCGGGGATCCTGTATAACCTTCATAGTTCATTGGCTTATGTGCACATCTCATTTCCACCGCTAGACCTATCAAATCACTTCCCCTCCGCCCATCTGCTGCCTATATAATCTAATGTATGTTTTGGTTAAGGTAGTGCTCACTAGGTTAACACCTGATGGGTACTCTATCAGCTGTGTGAACCAATAAATCCTCTGCTTGTTTTCACCTGCACCCAGTGTGTCCGGAATTATTCCCTACACTAATGAAGCATGGGATATTTAAATCCCTGCTTCATTAGCAATTTCAGTCGCCTATATTTGCATCCCTAGCTCGAACTAGGGAGCAAGTGTAGACGTACCCTTTGTCTTGGGTGGTTAGAATTAAGAAATTGGTTGGTCCCTCAGGATCATTTCTACTAAGGGATGAGGATATACATGTTTTGTCATTCAGTGCATGCCTTTTAGCAGGTAGAGATGGAATTAATATGGCCACAGAAATGTATTTAACTCCAGAGGGAGCTACTGGTTCAATCTCCAGAGATAAACTTAGGATTTTTGCCTAAGTAAGAAGTTTGGGATTGGGGCCAATATACACAGTATATTAAATTGGCTGATTATGGATTTTAAAAAAACAAATAGTACAAATGGTGAGGAATTAAAAATGAGCAAAGAAGTGAATAACAGTATCAATAATACACACACACACACACACACACACACACAACTGAAAGGAAAAATAAACATCAGTTATACAATTATAAGTAACTTTTCAACTTCTTAGCATCTTAATCTTTAAGGTACTTATATGTTTTTACTGATACTGTTACAAAATTTAGAAATAAATGGTTATTTTTCATAACTGGGGGTGTGTCTACAATGCACTGTTATTTTGGAATAATTAGTATTATTCCAAAATAACAATGTGAGCATCTACACAGCCATTCCATCATTTTGAAATATTGAAATAACGGGCAGCTTATTCTGACTTCTGTAAACCTCATTCCATGAGGAATAACTCCTCTTTCTGAAATAGCTATTTCAAAATAGCTGCAGTGTGGACACTCCACTGCTGCTATTTTGAAATAGCACCTGAGCAGAGCCATTCTAAGTTATTCCTCCCCAGTGCCTCCTGGGGCTCTAAACAGAGATAGCATGTGCACATTAGGGGAACCTGCCTTGGACTAATTTTGAGGCTTCCTTGTAACTATTTCGGAATAGCTTATTTCAAAATAAGCATGCAGTGTAGACATACCCTGGTGTTCTTCAAGATGTGTTGCACATGTCCATTCCAATTTAGATGTGCATGCACCACATGCACAGTTGCCAAAAAGATGTTCCCTCGCTGGATACCATAGGTCAGCAGGGGAGACTCCTAGAGTGGTGTTAGTATGGCTAGGTAGATAGCACCCTGCCAACCACTCCTTCCCTCAGTTCTTTCTTGCCAGAAGTGACTCCGACAGAGGGGAAGTGGGAGGGTTTTGGAATGGACATGAGCAACAAATCTTTCTGCTATTGCAACAAACAACTGATTTGACCTCCTGAATGGCTTTGGTAAAAAGCTAAGGCATGCCTGACATCCAGGGAATATAGGGACCTGTTCCAGGGGGTAAGGTGGGGCTTAGGATGAAACATGGGTAGAAAAATGTCCGGTGACACATGAAATTGGGAAATCACTTTCAGGAGGAATGAAGGATGGGGTCTCAATTGAACCTTATCTTTAACGAAAACAGTATAAGGAGGTTCCAACATTAACACTTTTAGTTTGGAAACTCTTCTGGCAGAAGCAATAGCCACCAAAAACTACAACTTTCAATGACAAATACAATAAAGAACAAGGTGCTAATGGCTCGAATGGAGGAGCCGTTAACTTTGACAAAATGAGGTTTAAATCCCATTGGGGTACCAGGTCACTCACATGAGGGTAAAGTCTATCCAAGCCCTTAAGGAACCTGCCCACCAAGTGATCTACAAATATTGAATGGCCCGTGACCCAGGATGGAACAATAATATTGCAGACAGGTGCACTTTAATGGATAACATGGCCAACCCGTTGTTTTAGCCTCAAAGTACTCCAAAACAAAGGGAACCAAAGCCTGCAACAGCTGGGTCCCCCTCTGTAAAGCCTACAAGGCAAACCTCTTCCATTTGGAAACATACGTAGCCCATGTGGAAGGCTTCCCACTACCTAACAACACCTCCCTGACTCCCTCCGAGCATTGCTGCTCCAGCGCACTCAACCATGGAGCCTCCAGGCCATAGGTGTAAAGTGTGGAGGTTGGGGTGCAGTAAAGTGCCATGGTTCTGGGACAAGAAGTCCAGGAGAGAGGATAAGGGGATCGGGGGGGCGCTACCGAGAGCTGATGGAGCCTTGTGTACCAATGTTGCCTGGGCCAGGCCAGTGCTATTGAAATGAGGTCTGCTCTGTCTTTGTGGACCTTGGCAAGCACCTTGGAGATCAAGGGGAAGGGGAGAAATGCATATATGTGGCCTTTCCCTCAGTGAATTTGGAAGGTGTCGTCCAAAGAGCCCTTTCTGCTGTCCAGGTAGGAACAGAAGGCTCTGCTCTTCCTGTTCCCTTTGGTAACAAAGAGGTCCAGACATGGATGACCCCACATCTGGAAAAGGACTGAGCAACCTCCCACTTGAGGGACCACTCGTGCATTTAAAATGAGCAGCTGAGGTTGTCCAACAACGAATTCTGAGAACCCGGCAGGTAGGCCAGTAGGCGCGTCTCATTGTGCATACACAACTCTGAAAGTGACACCACCTCCTTGCACAGGGGAATAGAGCAAGCACCACCCTGTCTGTTGATATAAAACATCGTTGTGGTGTTATCCATGCGAACCGAGACATGCTTCCCCCTTATTTCACCTAAAAAGGCCAGACAGGCAAACTGGACAGCCTTGAGCTCCTTTACATTGATGTGCATCACACATTCTGCTCGAGATCAGACACCCTGAGTCTTCAGTCCACCCAGATGTGTGCCCCATCCCAAGTCTAAGGTGTCTGTAAACAAAGTCAGGAGAGGGTCCAGCCACCAACAAAGAACCTCTATCACCGACAGCAGGACAGTTAACACTCTGTCCAGATGGTGGCGAGAGGGCTTGTACACGCTAGCCAACCACATCTGTAGGGGGCAGAGCTGAAGCCTGGCGAAGGGGATGACCTGGGTGCAGAAAGCCATATGCCCCAACAACTGAAGGCAAGTCCTGGCTGTCATAACCATATAGGCCCTCAGACCTCAAATCAGTCTGCACATGCTCCTGAAATGGGGCTGGGGGAAGGACACCTTGGTTACCAGACAGCCCCGACAAACCCTATGCCTTGCGTGGGTGACAAGATTGACTTCTGAAGGTTCAGCAATAGCTCCAACTGGCAGAATGTGGCCATGATAAGCTCTGTGTGAGCCCTGACTAACCAGTTGTCCAGACAGGTGAAGACCTGAACTTCTCTGCAATGTAAGAAAGCCGCCACCCTCCCAAGTACTTCGTAAAAACCCTTGGCGCAGCAGAGCGGCTGAAAGACAGCACCCAGAACTGATAGTGGGAACCTCCCACCATGAAACGAAGGAACCTGAACTATGGCCACATTAAAGTATGTGTCTCTCAGATCGAGGGCAGCGTACCAGTCTCCTGGATCCAGTGAAGGGATAATTGAAACCAAGGACACCATATGGAATTTTAATTTCTTGAGGTATTTCTTTAGACTTGTGTAGATGCAAAAAGGGACGCAGCCCACCCTTGGCTTTCAGGATAAGGAAATAACAGGATTAGACCCCATACCAATGAACTGCAGAGGGACCTCCTCTGCTGCTCCTACCTTGAGGAGAATCTGCACCTCCTGACACAGGAGCTGCTCATGAGAGGGGTCCCTGAAAAGGGATGGGGCAGGGGAATGGGAAGTTGAGGTAGACAAAAACTTAATGGAATATCTCATCTTTACCGTGCCTAGAACTCACCTGTCGGATGTGACTTGGGTCCGGGCATGGTAAAAATAGGATAAGTAAATCCCAAACATAGGGGTAGGAACCAAGGGGGAGAAAGATACTGTGGCAGCCTGAGAGCAGGGAGCTACCAAGGCCTCATGGAAGGCAGATATGTGGGGAACTATTTGGTGTCCGGGAGGTGGGCGGGCATTAGCCCGCCCACATCAAAAAGGACCTCCCCCAAGCCTGCGGGGAGGACCACAGAACCCAGGAGAACCAACTAATTACTGGGGACAAATAATGAAAAAACAGGGACGGGTGTGAGGGTCAAAGGGCTAAAACGAGGGAGCCGGATGGGGATACCAAACAGAGAACCTCGGACAGCGCCCACTGCTCCCCGAAGGTCTCGAGAGAGCCAGCGGACGCTGCCCATTGGAACTCTGCCCGGATACGTGAGCGGATACAGCAACGGAAATAGGCCCCACAGTCGCAGGCCCCTCCCCCGGCCAACCTCTTTTCCCTGGTTTTATAGATTGCCGATTGGCAATTGCCAGGAGGAGGTTGACCAGGAGGTCCCGCGACTTTGTGGGGCCATGGATGGGGTGTGCGTAAATTAACAAGTGGGGGGAAAAATGCAGCCAGAACCTCAACAGGAGGTTCTGGAGGAGCCAAAAGAAGGGCTGTAACCTGGCGCACTCGAGGTAGATGTGCGCCAGGGTCTCCCTCATGCCACAGAAGAGGCACATTTCGGGGGTGGGGGGTGAACCACGCCAAAGTACACGCCCGTGCTCACCGCGCCGTGCAGGACTCTCCAACAGATGTCCCCGGTGGGTCGTGGAACCAAAGTCGAATAGAGGCTGGCCCACCGGGGCTCCCCACCCTCTATTGATGGTAGGAGGTCCCGCCCCTTGGTGTCTGGGTAGGACCCGAGGGTGGGGAAGTGGAGCTTGTGAAGCACGAGCGTGTACAGGTGACTCTTCGGCGCAGTTCGGAAGGGGACTGGCTGCAGCGAGTGCAGCTGGCTCAGGTGACGAAGGGGAGGAGGTCGGGAAGATACGAGGGGCTGGGGGCCGATGGAGAGATCGGGAGGGCCGGGGGTAAGGGGTGGGCGGGGTGCACCCTCTCACAGGACTTTGTTTAGGTACACCCGAGCAGTGGGCGGCAAAGCGTCCTTCATCTCCCAAAGTACGCGCCGGGGAGTACGTAGGGTGGAGAGCCCCATGCGCTGGGCGAGTGCCTGAGGATCCACCCAGTCTCCCCGGTCGTAGTCCAGGAGGTCTCCGACTCTGGTGACTTCTGCCAGGACCAACCTCTGGCGCACCAAGGGGGACTCCGCCACCTGCACACGTAGATGGGGATTGTGTAGCAGGGGCTCCGCGAGGAGGTCTGCCCCCACGGTGGCTCCCAAGGACCTGGTCGCTGCAAGCAGCTTCCAGGTCCGGAGGAGGTCCTGGTAGAAGGCCGGCAGCCCGGAGAGGTCTCGCGGAAGACCTCTCAGATAAAGGAGCTGCCGGTCGTATCGGAGCCCTCGGAGGCGGCGGAGGAAAGCGTGCGCAAGCGTGCTCCATGCCGGACTACCTGCATCAAATAGGAGTCTCTGCAGGGCCCGGACGCAGAGGACGTGAACCCGCGTGCGCAAACACGTCAGGCCCTGCCCTCCCTCCTCCAGGGGGAGATGGAGAACCCCTGCAGAGACCCAATGCAGTCCTGGCCAGATGAACCGCAGCATGAGCTGCTGGATACGGACCAGGAGGCCCGGGGGCGGGACCAGGGTGTTGAGGCGGTGCCAGAGCATGGACAGGACCAATTGGTTGAGGACCAGTACCCTCCCACGCAGGGAGAGGCACCGGAGCAGTCCCGTCCATCTCTGCAACCGCTCGACCACCCTGGCCTCTAAACCTTGCCAGTTCTCCGGCAGGGAGGGATGCGTGGCAGAAAGAAAAACGCCGAGATAGAGCAGCGGACCCGCGCTCCACCTGATGGCCTGAAGCGCGGGTGGGAGGGAGCCCTCCTGCCACCCGGCCCCTACCACCAGGCCAGAGCTCTTGACCCAGTTGACCCGGGCGGAGGAGGCCGCCGAGTAGACGGCTTGGCAAGCCTCCACCCGTGCCAGGTCTCCCGGGTCCTGGACCACGAGGAGCACGTCGTCGGCATACGCCGACAGGACCAGCCTCGTCTACGGCTCACGGAGCACCAACCCCGTCAACCTCTTGCGAAGGAGACGGAGGAAGGTCTCTATGGCCAGAGCGTACAGCTGGCCCAACAGCGGACAGCCTTGACGTACTCCCCGCCCGAAGCTGACCGGTGCTGTCAGGGTCCAGTTGAGCTTGACCAAGCACTCTGCGGAGGCATACAGCACCTGGAGAAACCCCACAAAATGGGGCCCGAAGCCGAAGGCCCGCAGGGTGCCCAGGAGGTACCCGTGGTCCATCCGGTTGAACGCCTTCTCCTGATCCAAGGACAGGAGGGCGAACGACAGACCGTCCCTACACCCGAGCTCTAAGAGATCCCGGACCAGAAAGAGGTTGTTGAAGATGGTTTGGCCCGGGACGGTGTAGGTCTGGTCTGGATGGACCACATCCGCCAGCACGGACTTCAACCTTAGGGAGATGGCTTTGGCAACAATTTTATAGTCCGTGCTGAGGAGCGAGACGGGACGCCAATTCCTCAGATTGCGGAGGTCCCCCTTCTTGGGCAGCAAGGCGATCACGGCTCGCCTGCACGATACAGGGAGGACCCCGCTCTCCAAGGACTCGGCCCAGACGCTAGCAAGGTCCGGGCCGAGGACGTCCCAGAACACGCGGTAGAACTCCATGGTCAGCCCGTCCATGCCCGGGGATTTATTGGTGGGCATGAGACGGAGGGCTTCCGAGAACTCGGCCAGAGAGGGAGGCAGCTCTAGCCGGTCCCAGTCGCCCGCGCTGACCGTCGGGAGTTCGTTCCAGAGAACCCTGCGGGCGTCGGCGTCAGTCGGATCCGGGGAGAAGAGAGAGACGTAGAAGGCGCGAGCCCTCTCGCGCATCTCCACCGGATCCGTGAGGGGGGTGCCGTCCTCCGCCAGAAGGCAGAGGACGTGCTTTTTAGCCCCCCTCTTTTTCTCCAGGGCGTAGAAGAAGCGGGAGCCTCGATCCATCTCCCGAAGGAGATGGATGCGAGAACGAACAAAGGCACCCCGGGCTCGAAGGTCCTCGAGGGCCTGGAGCTCCTCCCGCTTCTCCCGGTACGCTCCGCAGAGGGGCGGATCCTCGGGGCCGGTGGCCAGCCGCTTCTCTAGCTCTAAAACCTCCCGTTCCAACTGCTCTATCGCCGCATCCCTCTGCCGGCTGGCCCCCCGGGCGTAATCACGGCAGAAGAGCCGCGTGCGCACCTTCCCCACATCCCACCACCGCCACGCCGAGGGAAAGGCGCACCGCCGCCCGTGCCAGGCCAGCCAGAACTCCCAGAAGGACGCTACGAAGCCCACGTCCTCCAGCAGGCTGTTATTGAAATGCCAATAGGCCGGCCCCGGCCTCTCTGAGGAAAGAGAAGCCCGTACGGCCACCAAGTGGTGGTCCGAGAAAGGGGACCACCCCTTTCCGCCGAATGCCGGAGGAGTGGGCCTGGAAGAGATGACGACGAGACAGATAAATGCGGTCCAACCGGGAGTGGAAAGACCGACGACCCACCACCTGGACGTAGGTAAACACCGTTTCCTCGCCCAGGTGGAGGTCTCGCCAGACGTCCACCAGGGAGTGATGGTCTATTATCTCCCTGAGGACGTCCGCGGCGGCCGGGCAGCGCTTGAGCCCCGTACGGTCCAGCTCCTCGAGGGTGCAGTGGAAGTCTCCGCCCAGGACCAGGCACTCGCGAGGATCCAAAGTGCCGAGGAAGGCCGACGCCCACCGAAAGAAGCGGAGCCTCTCCAGGACGGACGTCGGGGCGTAGATGTTGACGAGATTTAGTGTCAGCCCTTCCGTCCGAACCCGGAGATGCAGCAGGCGACCCTGCACGACCTCGGCAGTCCCCAGCACCTTGGGCTGCAGGTTCGGGGAGAACAGGGTAGCCACCCCGGCTTGACGGGCCGACAGGTGGCTAAAATAAACCCTGTCCCCCCACTCCAGCCGCCAGCTAGCCTCGGCGGCCGGAGCTGTGTGGGTCTCCTGGAGGAATATGACGGAGTACCTGCCCCTCCGGAGGAAGGAGAGGACCTGACACCTACGGAGGCCCGACCCACAGCCCCGGGTGTTCAGAGTGGCAAAGATGAGCGGCGGCATCGAGAGGGCTGGGGAAGATCCTTATTGGCAGGAGTGCCGACGGCCCCCATCGGGCCCTGCAGCAAACCGCGACCGTTCCCAAAAGTGAGCAGGGCGTCACGGAAGCTGCGGACCCGCTGGTAAACCACGGCCCCCCGCCGCCCGGTCCCTTTACCCTCCCGCAAGAGGGCTCTGACTATTTGCAAGATGAGATGAAAATCTCCCCAGCGCTGAAGGGCGAGAGCGACCTTGTTCTTGGAGCCACGGATGTCTTCCAAGAAAACACGCATCTCGCCCTTCAGCGCGTCTGGCGTCGGGGCCTCGGGCCCTCGAACGCCTTGGGGCCAGACCCCTCCGTGAGCCCCGCGACCCATCGACATGGGACGCAGGGCGTTTGAGGTCCCTGCTGGGAGGACAGTGGCGGAGGGAGATCAGCCCCAGATGTGCTGGGAGCAGAAGAAACGAAAACCGCCTCCCGGGGGCCAACGTCTGGACTAAACGTGGCAACCCCAGGGGTGGCAGTAACAGAGTAAGGGGAGGAAAAGAGTTCAGGGAGGGGATCGGGAAAAGGAGGGAGACGAGGAAGGAGAGTAGGGGGAGGAAGAGGTGAGGGATTAGGGAAAAGACAAGAATGGCGGGGAGGAGGAAGAGGGGTGGGAAACTCAATTGAGAGGGCGTTTGAATAGGGAGCAGGAGAAGGAGCAGGGCGAGATGCCTCAGCAGAGGAGGCACTGGGGTGCGGTGCCTCCTTGCAGGGCAGAGAATCGATGGCAGCGGTAGGGGTAGTAATAGTCTCCCCAGCGCTGGGCACCAGTGCCACAGAGAGTGCAGCACCGGAGGCCTCAGCGCCGGGGGTGACAGATATTAACGGGAGCTCCCGCCCGCTGAGAGCCTCAAGGGTTTCTGCGGCCGCGGCCAAGGTGTTGTAGATGGCCGGGCAGACGGTCGCACCCCGGGGCAACTCAGAGGCAGGGAGAAGGGATAGCAGCGGGTTGGAAGGGGAAGGAGAGGTCGGTTGTTGTCCCTCCAGGACCTGATGATCCCCCTCTGAGGCAGCCGGGGTCAGCCCCAAAGCCTCCACCTCCTGAGAGAGGAAGGCGAGCCCGCCGACCGCCACCAGGTGCTGATCTCTGTCAGTGGCAAGGTCAGCGGCTGCCCCCTCAGTGGAGGTGGGAACAGTGGGAGCATCCTCCATGGACACCCCCTCTTGCAGGGACCCCGGGAGGGAAGTGTTCACCTCTCCCGCGACCGCCGCAGTCACCTCGACCGCTTCGTGGTGCTGTGAATCGTTTGCGGGCTCAGAGGGTGGAATGGCTCCAGCGTCCACCCCCAAAGGTGGGTTGTCCTCCCCCTCAGAGGGCGGGGTGGAACGCCGAGCATGCTTTCGGCGCTTCCCCATTGCAAGCTCCCATCCCTCGGAGGAAGAGGGCTGGGCCCGAATGGAGGAAGAGCCAGGGGACAAGGGCAGCGTCGGGGGGGCAAGGGTAGATGGGGGCTGGGCAGCAGGGGAAAGGGATACCTCCCCCTGAGGTAGGTCCTGCCCGAGTCCCGTCACTGACCCCGCTGCCCTCTCCTCCGCGGGCCCGGCCTTGCCGCTTTTGGCAGTGGCAGCATCAGCACCCGCATGCTCGTCTGGGCCCTGCGGAACCCGAGCGGGATTAACGACGGTCACGGTTGGAGGAGGGGCGACCCCAGGGTCCGGACCGTCAGGGCCGCCGGCGATGGTAGGGCCGGTGCCCTCCCGGGCATCGGGGGTCCCGGGTGCCTCTCCAAACCGGGCCAGGGGGCAGTCCCTTTGGACGTGCCCCATCGCCCGACAGAGAAAACACCGGGCCTCCCCCATGGTGTAGTACACCCGGTACTGGGCCCCTTGATGGGGCACCAGAAATGACCCTTCCAGGGCTTCTCCGCCACGTCCCGCCGGCAGTAGTAGGATTTGTACCTGCCGGCGAAAGGAAAGGACGTGGCGGAGGGTCGGGTCTTTACAGCCCAGAGGAAGGGGACTCAGGACTGACAGAGGCCTCCCCATGGTGGAGAGGAAAGGCAGTAGGGCGGCATTGGGGAGGAAGGGAGGAACAGACGACAAAACCACCCGTACGCCCAGGTCCTCCAAAGGCTCGAGGGGAACGTGGACTCCCCCCACTGCCAAACCCCTTTCCACCGCCTTCTGGGCGGCGGCCTCGGACGCCAGGAAGAAGACCACCTTCCCAAACATCTTAGAGGCCGCCACCACGGCCGCGGGCCCCACCACGCGAGCCAACGCCCGCACGTAGGTCTCCACGTGGGGCGAGGCCGCCACCAGGAGACAACGGACCCTGTGCCTCCTGGTCAGGGTGGGAAAGGGGCCGCGGCTGCCGGGGATGGTATTCCGGGAGGCGGCTTGGGAGGCGTCAGGCGGGGGGGTGGCGGCCACCTGGGCGTATGCCCTGGGGCCCGGGACACCGTTGCCCCCAGAGCTGGTGGAAGGAACAGGGGAGCGGGAAGGAGGGGGAGCCGCGGCCAGCATGTGGGTCGCGGCCGGGGAGTGAGCCCTCGCCTCAGGAGGTTTTGCCTTCCGGGCGGGGCTCTTGCCCTTTTTGGTCCCCAGGCCCTTCCTACCCTTCAGAGGGGCATTCTTGATGGTGGCCGGAGGTGCCGCGGCAGAAGCGGTAGAGGCCCCGGGGTCCTCGTCCATGTCCGCCCCCTCTACCGTAGTGACAGGGGGCCCGGCAGCCTCAGAGGAGTTGTTGTTTTTTGGGAGGGGTGGGGAAGGTTCTGCAGGGGTGTCATCGGACAACCCTTTCGTTGTGGTCATGGGTAGGGAGGAAAGGACAAAACAAACAATTAGGGGAGAACCAAAAAAAACACCAGGGGAGGGAACAGGGAGGGAAAGAGAGGGGAGGAGGGAGATTTACCACTCCCCCCCACTAGGCTGGAAGTGGGGTGGGAGGTGATAATTCAGAAAAAAGGGAAGGGGAAAAGGTGTAAGGAATAAAGCTCCCAGCACAGAATGGAAAGAGTGGCTCCTCAGGCTGCACTGGGGAGATGAGGGGTAAATACTCATTTAAAGGACATGGGGACAAGTGAAGCTGTGTGTGTGGGAAGAGTAACTAAAAGGAGGGGGAAGCTCAAGCGCCTAACAAAAGAAAAGGGGGGGGGAACTGGCACCCAAAGGGGTGGATGGGACAAGCAGTGGAGTGGGAAGGCAGGCAGTGAAAAGATGCCTATTCAAGGGTGGGAAGAGGGAGGAGACACTGCTGAGGGAAAGGAAAACAGTGTACCCACAGGCACCTGAGCAGCAGGCCCACAGTACCTGCTGCAAGGCCCAGAAGAGCAGAGAAGGGCAAGGAGACAAGCAGTGGGGCCGAGAATGGAAAGGCCCCTACAGCAACCGGGGCTTGGAGAGGGAGCAGCAGGAGAAGTGTGAGGGCCGATGAACTATGGGGAGGTAAACCGCCCCCTGCCCTCAGCACCCCAAAGGAGCTGCACCAGCCCCTCCACCCAGGAGCCCTGATGGAAAGGGCCCCTAATCTCCCCTCCCCAGCACCAGGCAGGCTGTGGGGAGAGGGAAACCCCAGGGGCTGCTTTAAAGCAGCTCCCTTACCGTCTCTTCTTCGGGGAGAGCAGCAGCAGCAGCAGGAAAGGTGAAGGTCAGGCCTGCTGAGGTGGAGAGAAGGGGGGGGTCAAAATAGACCCCCAAGAAAATGGGAGGGGGGGCTCCCCCACCCCACCCAAAGGTAGGGCAGCAGAGACTCCCCCACCCCCCTGCACCCAGCACCCTCAGCAAATAGCTGAGGTGAAGGGGAGAAAAGCTGCCTGCAAAAAGGCAGGTGGAAAAAGGGGCCTGGCCCAGAATGTAGGGGTAGCCAGGGCCCAGCTGTCACAACAGCAGCAGCCCCCCTCCACAGACACCCCCTTCCTAAAGGAAGAAGGGTGCAGGAGAAAGTGCAGCACCCTGAAAATAAGGTGCTGCAGATATACACAGGAGTTGGGTATGTGGCTTTATGTTCCCTGAGTAGGCTGGTAAAGACTGTGGCCCAGCCAGCCACACCTGAAGCCTATCTGGCATCAGCCTGAAGGGAAGGCAAATTAGAACACCTGCAGCCACTTAGGGTGGATGTGTGCACTGTAAAAACACTCCCCAGGCAAGGCTAAGGGGGAAGGAGAAAAGGGATGGACTAGAGGAGAACTCAAGGAGAAGGGAGCAGCCCAGAGCAAGGGAACACATCTGAGTGAGCTGACATGAAGGTTTGCTCCCTGATATCTGGACTGAGGTACTGCAGGAGGGGTTGGGGAAGTGGTCCAGGGAGGGGCTGCTGCCCAGGGGGCAAGGGCCAAGCTACATGGCCTACTCAGGTCTGCCCCCTCCTATAGGGCCCTGGGCTGGAACCTGGAGCAAGTGGGAGGGACTGGGTTCCCCCAACCCTTCCTTCTGGCTAGAAGAGCCAGCAGGGACTGGAAAAAGGACACTGGACTGGCCAATGATGAAAGAGGCTCTGGTAGCAGAGTACCCTTACCTTCATGGCAGTAACTAGGGACACTGTGAGCCTCTGAGGCCCACAAGAACCCGCCAGGAAGTGCAAGACCCACAGGGCTTAGCACTGACTTTGCCACAGTACCTTGCCCTCAGGCACACTTTCAAAAATTCTTGCTAGGACCCGGTGACTGCCTAGACGATTGGGCCTGGTTATTAGTGCTGCCACTCCCACTACTATTGATAATTGTGGAGGTGATGGTGACTTTGCCTACCACCCTTTCTATCCTTCTCCTGACTCTAACCTGGAGGATAGAATCTGGCGTGCAGAGATGGTTTGAAATGCCTCTGCTATAGGCGTATAAAGGCCCAAGGACTTTAATGTCACCCTGATGTCCTTCAGACTATGGAGCCTAGAATCTGTTTGCTCCACAAACAAACCAGAGCCATCTAAAAGAAGGTCCTGTGTGGTACTCTGGACCTCAGGAGAGATCCCAGACTCCTGGAGCCAAAAGTTCTGTCTCAGAAGTATCCTGTTGACATAGACCTGACCACAGAGTCTGCGGCATTCAGAGCTGCCTGAAGGGAGGTTTGGGAAATTACCCTCCCTTCCTCTGAGAGCCAGAAAATCAGACCTAGAGTCCAAAGGGAGTAGCTCTTTAAATTTGTCCATGGACAGCCATGTATTAAAATTGTAGCAGGCCAACATTGCCTGTTGATTATCTGCTCTCAAGTGGAGGTAACCCAATGAGTACACTTTCATCCCCAACAAGTCCAACCTCTCAGAGTCCTTGGACTTAGGAGTGGATTCCTGGTGATGCTGGCATTCCTTAGCATTAGCTGCATCCAGAGGTTGCGGGTGCATATACAAGTACTTGTGCCCCTTCAAAGAGACAAAGTAGTGTTGCTTCACCCCGTAACAGTCGGGGGGGAATGGACACAGGAGTCTGCCAGAGGGTTTTCATGGTGGAGGAGATAATCTTGATAAAGGGGAGAGCAACCCTGGTTGCCCTTCTCCCAAGATAGAATGTCCATCATAGGATCTGCATGCTCCACCACCGCCTCTATTTGAAGACCCATACTCTGGGCCATATGCCTCAATAGGATTTGATGCGCCTTATTGTTCATAGGAGGTAGCAAAGTCGCCACCTCAGCTATCACCTCATCAGGTGATGATGAGGATGAGGGGTCCAACAGCTCCCTTCTTCCTGTTCCACCTCTGGCACCAGTACCAGTACCACGCGTACATGCCCTTGATCACCAGTGCCAGAGTGCTGTGAAACAGGTGACACTGGGCACAGAGATATCCCTGGAACCCAGTGCTGTTTGTTCTTCCTGGACTGGGTTGCTGGTGCATGTCCTGACTGGGAGCTCAGTGCTGAATGGGACTCCACTGGTGTCCTGAACAGCTATATAGCAGGTACCTGCAACCCTGACGTAGTCTGAGACAACTGCACCCCTACAGTGGGATCTTGACATAGGGACTCTGAAGGAGTACCCCTGCTGACCAGAGTGACAGAGACCAACCTGGAACCCCCAGCCTGCATCTGGTGGTAGGTCCAAGGAGTCTAGAATAGCCACTGAGTCAGGCCTGCCAATGAGGAGACCAGTGTGGGGTTAAATCCTGCTTCCTCTCCAGAGGGACCTGTGCTGAGCAGTGTTTCCTCTTGGACTGGTAGCCCTCCAGTTCCAACTCTAATGTGGATGTGGAATGTGGGGACTACAGAGGAGTGGTACAACACTGTACTGGAAGCGACTCCGCCTTGTACAGAAGCTCTCCCGGGACTGGTGCCAAAGGGAACCATCCCTGCTGATCAACTGGTTCCTCCTGGAAGGACTCTGTCTTGTCCAGAAGCCCTCACCAGAGCGGTGGAGAGATCACCGGTCCCAGCTCCACAAACGGTGCTGACTAGGAGGACTCCACCTGGTACAGGAGTCCTCACCAGATCGGTGCTGAGGTGAATGGTCCCAGCTCGGTAAATGATGCTGAGGTGAAAGAACTTCTTAACGTTGGAGGCACGGGCCCTGGTACCGGCGACGGTGCTGGTGGAATCACTGGAGACTCACGGGAGGACACTGATTGGCCAGACATTAGCTCGATCAGGTCATGGGCAGTCTCATGTCTCAGGAGTGGATGGCATTTCCACATCTCCCATGTGGCTCTCCTGGGATGGGCAGTCCACTTGCACCAGACTCGACGGGACCGGCAGAGGTGTTGGATTCAATGGCGCTGTACTAGCAGGTTGTTTCGAAGGATGTTCCAACTCAGGATGTGACCTTTTAAGCCTCTTAGCTCTGGAAACAGAGGACTGTCCCCTTTCCTGCCTCTGCTTCTTTTTCTGCACTGGAGAATGGGATCAGTGCCAAGAGCTAGGCTTTGGTGACCCATGGTGCCGGGTTTCACACAACTCCTTCCTCGGAGCCAGTGCACTGACGAAGGCGCACTAGGTACGGAGGCCCCCAATTCTGGTCCTGCAGCCTGCAGTGCCTGATAGGAATCAAAAGGCACCTCCATTAACAGATTTCAGAGGAGGAACTCTCTGTCTCTTCTAGTTCTTGGCTCTACAGATCTTACACTTGTCTGCTAAATGGGTCACTTCCAAACACTTTAGGTAGGAGTTGTGCGGATCGCCCATAGGCATAAACTTCATGAATTGTCTGCACCTCTTTAAGCCAGGGAGTTGAGGCATGCCCTGATTCCTGAGGGGGAAGAACCAAAACAGAGTCCCCACTAGGCATTTAACCTCTACTTAACATTTCAGAAAAACTAACTAAAAGAGCAACTAGGGAAAGCACACTTGCCTGAAACAAGACACTCTAGCTCTGACAACCTTCACTGGCAGTAGGAAGGGATTGAGGGAGGGAGTAGTCAGCAGGGTGCTATATACCTAGCTATATTGGTGCCACTCTAGGCGTCTCCCCTGCCGACCTATGGTATCCTGCTAAAATCTTCCCGGCAACTGTGCATGTGGCATGCACACTCCTAAATTGGAATGCACATGAGCAATCACTCGAAGAAGAATCATAACTTTCTGTTCGAGATAATGAAGATTTTATTTATTTACTTATTTATTTATTGCAATCCAGGAATCTACATGGAAATCATGCTCCACAATTGCCAAATACCAATTTTGTATTATTTTTTCATTGATAGTGTGCTGACAATTTCATGGCATAAATCTGTGCAAAAAGGGCTAGGTTTACTATTTTTGCATTACTGCAGAAAATACTGTATCTTATGATTAGCTCACTATGTCTTCACATTATAAACTACAATTTTCCCCTAAAAATAAAGAACTTTGTTAATGTTTTTCTTTAGAGTAAAGTAGCAACATAATTCAAACAAATACAAAAAGAGAGAACTAAACTCTCTGGTGGATGATAAAATATTCATCTACTGTGAAAACCCATTTAACGGTTGATTTGAATAGTAAAAATAATTCTGTATTATAAAATGCATTGAGAAAAGATTTAAAAAAAAAACTTAACCCAGGATATGACTGCACTGTTGCCATGGGGTGAGACTGCAGCTTGAGTAGACAACCCCAAGCTAACACTGCAGAATCATGTGTGTTAGTATCCTCTAGCCACCTGAGGAATTACCCAAGCTTCTAAGATGCCATATAAAATAGGTTCACCATTCAGTCACCATGCACTGAGGCCCTGGCTCCAACTCCGGGAGACACCATCCCTCTAGCCATTGCAAAGTACTATTAACAGTTCATTTGTGGCAGGTCAGGTTCAGCCAATTTTGTGAACAGCAAAAGTTGCTCTTTACCAAGGAAACCCATTCCTGCCACCATTTAGTACTGGTGTTGTGTAGCAGTGCAGCACACGTCTTTTAAGAAAAACAGCTTATTGTTCAAATTTTGCAAGTATGGGTGTGGGGGGCAGAGGGGGATGTCTTTTTACCATTTCTGTAACGGATGGCATGATACAGTACATTGGCACTTAGGATCAGCCATAATAATTATGATGCTTGGGTGAAAGTTTTGATTTAACAGTTCTTTTTATTCTTTGTGACTGGGAAAGAGCTTGCAATGGCAGCACACATCCGAACAGACGCCCATGACTCAATATTGGTGCACAAGACAAAACTCACTCTGCTCATGGATGGAAAAATCTTAGAGGGAACACTGACTTGCAGTCATACATCATGTTTGCAATGTAGACTGCTAGCAAATTGCAGAACTTGGTATATACAATAAGAGGTATTAAACTTATAATAGATAAGGCTTGCCAATGAGGTCAAGGAGTATTCATGTAAGTACAAGGGTCTGCCCTCATGCATTCAATTATCAGGATATGTGCTAGACAAGGCAACTGTAAGACTGCATACAGTGCATTGTTTGGCTGTTGAAAGGAGGACAGGAGACATTTGATATGTTTAATCAGGCCATAATTTTATTAGATGTTTAGGGCTACATGATAAATAAAAGCAGTGCTTTCTTTGTGACAGTACTCGCCGCTTTCCCCTGGCACCCCCCCCCTCCCCCCCCCCCAGCCCTGGGAGCACTTGCGCTGCGCCAGCCGGAAGCCTGCTCGGGACACATGACAATTAAAGGGACAATTAAAACAATCTGACAACCATAGTACCGGCACTTTTTTTAACAAAAAAAGCACTGGATAAAAGTATACAGTGAAGTAACCCCATGTGTACTCCATAATTACCAGGGAGCTTTTACCAGCTCCCCCTCTTTTCTCATTCAGGTTGCTCCAGCAAATCCATGTCCAGGAACTTACCATCTACCTCCCCATAAGAGAGTTAAGGTGGACTATAATAATGGGGGTTGGCTCCTTGCCATAGGAGACCCCAGCCTTTTGCTCCTTTACCAAACACCTCTATTTGAGTAATTTCCCATGCCATTTGTCTGGTCACTGTATATCTTCCCTGTGAAGTTCCTACATTAGACATCTACCTTTCCCTTAAATTCTGAGTTGTGACATAGAGCTTGCTGCCTTTCATGCCATGCACCCACAGAGCCCACCTGAGCACACTGTGGGGAAGGGGAAAACAATGCAACTCCACCTGATCACTATGATGGTAAGGAAAAAATTCCTTCTCAACAAAAAGTATAATGCCCTTGGCAGGTCTAGACCAAATCTGGTATTTTACTCACATACAAGAGTGGTACTCTACCACATAAAGGGAAGGGAGGATGAGTACTGTCTTAGCCTGCCCCTGCAAAAGGGAGGGTGAAGGTACAGGGCTGCCTCTTATAAGCCCCTCATTCCCAGGGGATGAGTCAATGAACACAGTGATCCTTTTGAGCTATTTTAACCCCTATACCTCCATACCAACCCTTTATTCATCCAGCCAAATATTCCTTCCCCACCATCCATTTAAAGATGCAGAGCAGTCATTTTCAGCACTCTACCTAGACATTTGTGAGGAATAGAGGAAAACAGAAACTACTTGGCTGCTACTTCTCCTCCCATGCAGGTGGGCACAGAATGGCTAGCAGAGCTTTGGCTATACCCTTTCAATATGCTGGCCTGTGCACCGGAGCTGACAGAGAAGTAGGGCTGATGCACAGTGTTTTCACCCTGGCACAAGAAGGAAGCAGAAACCAGCTTATGGCTTCCTCTGTCCTGCTCGGGGTGCAGAATAGCTACATGCTTACTCAAGTCCCACTTCAGGATTCTAAATTAATTTTTTTTAGGAAGTTTTACTAAGTGAAACCATGGGAAGGAAAAACTTCTTAACTGTCAGCATGGTTAAACACTGGAATAAATTGCTTAGGGAGGTTGTGGAATCTCCATCACTGGAGATCTTTAAGAGCAGGTTGGATAGACATCTATCAGGGATGATCTAGATCAGAGGTTCCCAACCTTTTTCAGTCCCCATACCCCCTTGGCTTTTAGTAAACCTTCCCGTACCCCCTATTCAATATGAAAGGAAATTAATTCTAGACTCTAGAATTCACAACTTTTTTCACTAACATTACTACTTTCAATTAGGATATTTCAATTAGGATAATCTAGTTATTTACCAAATATTCCCCGTACTCCCTCGACAAGCTTCTTGTACCCCCTTGAGGTATGCATACCCCAGGTTGGGAACCCCTGATATAGACAGTGCTTGGTCCTGCTGTGAGAGCAGGGAACTGGACTCTGATCTCTCAAGGTCCCTCCCAGTTCTAGTATTCTATGCTTCTATTATTCTATAAGGAAACACAAACAAATATGAGACACTTTAAACAGCATTTTTCAAATAATAATCTTGTGGTGAAATCCTGGCCACAGTGAAGCTGACTGGGGTTTTACTGTTGATTTTCCTTAGGGCCAGAATTTCATCATCAATATGAAAATCTAGAAGAGAAAATGAGCCTAAAAAGAATGGAAAGGATCCATTATGGACACTTCACCAAAGAAAAAGGATGAAAAGAGGAAAAAAGAACATGACTGATGTGTAGAAAATGTATGATCTCATATGCATGGTTCATAAGTAGTACTCTTACATGTAAACTACAAATTTACATTGCTGAATAAAGAAAAGTAATCATTAATCAAAATGATTAGACAGAAAAGCTCCCGTGCACTTAAGCTTTGTGCGTTCTTGACATTGTATGTGCATGAGTATTCTAAGGGCTGCCATTTCAAATAAGTTATTACATGAATCTGCAATCTTTGGAGAATGATAAGATTTCCACTTTTTCAAGGTAAGTTATTTGCATACAGAAACAGTCCTAGGGATCCCTGATTTTGGAAGATTTCTAAGGTTTAATTTTCTCTGTCAGTCCTAGTAGGGAAGTTTCAGATGTTAAAAGAAAATCCAAATTTAAATAAAATGTGTTTTGTCTAGCACATCTCTCCAACTGCTTGTCACTTTAGAGGAGTCCTAAACCATCATACCAATGAACCAGGAGCTTTGCAACATTTCCTACATTCATCATCCTCTTTTGTGCATATCTTAAATGCACATGATATGGTTCACTACATCCTAAGGAGGATTTTCTGATGAATCAATCAGCCGAGGATTGTTCTGAATTATACAGCCAAATTTCTTTGGTTTAAAGTTAAAATGATTCCCAACTCAGCTTCCAGGATGAATTTAATTTATATAGCCTAACTGTTGTGGCTTTTCTAAGGGAAGAAGTCACAGGTATAGGCCCATCATATTTATCAATATGCAGCTTTAAACCAATTTGGTGATTTTTAAAGTGGCAAAAGATTAGATTAGTACATGCATTAATCAGAGACACTGCCAAGAACATGACTTCCAGGGATTGTATGTGTAATTTGGGGCATCATTTGCTTTTACTGCTTTTTCTAACATTATCCCAAGTAACTCATACTCATGCTGCTATCATTGGGAATTCTGTCTTAGAAACTTGCAGAAAGGTGTAAAACACTCCACAGAAAGGAGACTAAAACATTCATTCTTACTCAATATGTTGCCAAGCAGGAGTATTCCCTCTGCATATTGATATCATAGCACTAGAAGCCTCTGTTCATTGGCTGAGCTTTAGTCAGGGGGTGGGGCTATCAGGCAAGCCGGGGCTTTATAAAGCAGTGAGTCAGCGACCAGGGAGCTTTGTGAACAGGGGCAGCAAACAGGGAGTTTTGAGAGAGAGTTTGGAAGGGGAGTGGGAAGGGGCCAAGGTACACTTGCCATTCTTTATAGTTTACTTTAAAGGTTTTAATCAAAACTTCCTGATTTAACTAGAAACCCTATCAATAACCTAGGTAGCTTGTATGAGAGAATGCAGGCAGAAGCCCAGCAGCAGAGTGGGGGCTATCCTGTTTATAGCACTCAGTGTAGCATGTATGATTACCTGTCCTAAGGGAGGGTGGCGCATGTGTGCATTCGGTGCAAGAAGCTCCTGGCCTTCAGAAACCGCGTATGGGCTTTGGAGACCAGGGTGGCTGAACTGGAGGAGCTGAGGGAGGCAGAGAGGTATGTTGATGAGGCTTTCTGGGACACTGTAGAATTGTCCCACCTCTGGTCAGACAGCCCCTGCGCTGTTAAGGAGGATGAAAGGCTCAGGGAAGGAGAGTAGTTAACGGGAGCAGAGGGAAACCTTCCCATAGTTGGGACCCTCCTTCCAGATGTTGGGATATCCTCTCGCACTGAGGTTATCTCTCCGGGGGAGGGAACTCCAGTCATTAGGAAAAGGCAGGTGTTAGTAATGGGAGATTTGATCATTAGAAATGTAGATAGCTGGGTTTGCAATGACCGGGAGAAATGTATGGTGACTTGCCTGCCTGGTGTGAAGGTTGCAGATCTCTCAAGGCATCTAGATAGACTTACGTGTAGTGCTGGGGAGCAGCCAGTGTTTGTGGTACATGTAGGTACCAATGACATAGGGAAGGGTAGCAGAGACATCCTGGAGGCCAAATTTAGGCTGCTTGGAAAGAGACTGAAATCCAGGACCTCTATGGTGGCATTCTCAGAAATGCTTCCAGTTCCATGCGCAGGGCCAGGTAGGTAGGCAGAGCTTCAGAGTCTCAATGCGCAAATGAGACAATGGTGTAGGGAGGAGGGGTTTAGATTTATAAGGAACTGGGGAAACTTTTAGGATAGGGGGAGCCTATACATGAAGGATGGGCTCTACCTAAACCAAAGTGGATCCAGACTGCTGGCACTTAACATTAAAAAGGTCACAGAGCAGTTTTTAAACTAAGAGATTGGGGAAAGCCGATTGGTGCAGAGGAGCACGTGGATCGTCTCTTAGAGGACAGTCTATTGATAGAGATTCTCTAGTCAGGAGGAAGAGGATAAAGTATGGGCCAGATTAGATGAAAAACATTCACATAAAAAGAATCTGACGCATCAGAAAAGGGCAGACAAATAAACAGTGACAAGTTTTTAAAGTGCTGGAACACAAATGCTAGAAGTCTAAAAAATAAGATGGGTGAATGAGAGTGTCTCGTGTTAAAGGAGGATACTGATATAATAGGCATCACAGAAACCTGGTGGAGCGAGGACAATCAATGGGACACAATCATTCCAGGGTACAAAATATATCGGAAGGACAGAGGTCGTGCGGGTCGGGGAGTGGCACTATATGTGAAAGAAAATTTAGAAGCAAATGAAGTAAAAATCTTAAATGAATCAACATGTTCAATAGAATCTCTATGGACAGTAATTCCCTGCTCGAATAAGAATATAACAATAGGGATCTATTATCGACCACCTAACCAGGACAGTCATAGTGACTATGAAATGCTAAGGGAGATTAGAGAGGCTATCAAAATAAAGAACTCAATAATAGTGGGGGATTTCAACTATCCCCATATTGACTGGGTACATGTCACCTCAGGACGAGATGCAGAGACAAAATTTCTTGATACCTTAAACGACTGCTGCTTGGAGCAGCTGCTACAGGAACCCACAAGGGGAGAGGCAATTCTCAATTTAGTCCCAAGTGACGCGCAGGATCTGGTACAAGAGGTAACTATAACAGGACCATTTGGAAATAGCGACCATAATATAATAACATTTAACATTCCTGTGGTGGGAAGAACTCCTCAGCAGCCCAACTATTTAATTTCAAAAAGGGGAACTATGCAAAAATGAGGAGGTTAGTTAAGCAGAAATTAAAAGGTAGAGTGACTAAAGTAAAATCCCTGCAAGTTGCATGGACACTTTTCAAAGACACCATCATAGAGGCCCAACTTAAATGTATACTCCCAAATTAAAAAACATAGTAAAAGAACTAAAAAAGAGCCACTGTGGCTTAACAACCATGTAAAAGAAGCAGTGAGAGATAAAAAAACATCTTTTAAAAAGTGGAAGTCAAATCCTAGTGAGGTAAATAGAAAGGAGCATAAATACTGCCAAATTAAGTGTAAAAATGTAATAAGAAAAGCAAAAAAGGAGTTTGAAGAACAGCTAGCCAAAAACTCAAAAGGCAATAAAAAAATGTTTTTTAAGTACAACAGAAGCAGGAAGCTGGGTAAACAACCAGTGGGGCCCCTGGACGATCAAGATACAAAAGGAGCACTTAAAGACGATAAAGTCATTGCAGAGAAACTAAATGAATTTTTTGCTTCAGTCTTCACGGCTGAGGATGTTAGGGAGATTCCCAAACCTGACCTGTCCTTTATAGGTGACAAATCTGAGGACTTGTCACAGATGGAAGTGTCATGAGAGGAGGTTTTGGAATTAACTGATAAACTTAACAATAACAAGTCACCAGGACCAGATGGCATTTTACCCAAGAGTTCTGAAAGAACTCAAATGTGAAATTGCGGAACTACTAACTATGGTTTGTAACCTATCCTTTAAATCAGCGTCTGTACCCAATGACTGGAAGACAGCTAATGTAACTCCAATATTTGAAAAGGGCTCTTTAGAGGCGATCCTGGCAATTATAGACCAGTAAGTCTTATGTCAGTACCGAGCAAATTAGTTGAAACAATAGTAAAGAATAAAATTGTCAGACACGGAGAAGAACATAATTTGTTGGGCAAAAGTCAACATGGTTTCTCTAAAGGGAAATCACGTCTTACTAATCTGTTAGAGTTCTTTGAAGGGGTCAACAAACATGTGGACAAGGGGGATCCAGTAGATATAGTGTACTTAGATTTCCAGAAAGCTTTTGACAAGGTCCCTCACGAAAGGCTCTTACGTAAATTAGGTTGTCATGGGATAAGAGGAAAGATCCTTTCGTGGACTGAGAACTGGTTAAAAGACAGGAAACAAAGGGTAGGAATAAATGATAAATTTTCAGAATGGAGAGGTGTAACTAGTGGTGTTCCCCAAAGGTCAGTCCTAAGACCAATCCTATTCAACTTATTCATAAATGATCTGGAGAAAGAGGTAAACAGTAAGATGGCGAAGTTTGCAGACGATACTAAACTGCTCAAGGTAGTCGAGACCAAAGCAGACTGTGAAGAACTTCAAAAAGATCTCACAAAACTAAGTGATTGAGCAACAAAATGGCAAATGAAAGTTAATGTGGATAAATGTAAAATAATGCACATTGGAAAAAATAACCCCAACTATACATATAATATGATGGGGGCTAATTTAGCTACAACTAATCAGGAAAGAGATCTTGGAGTCATCGTGGATAGTTCTCTGAAGACATCCACGTAGTGTGCAGCAGCAGTCAAAAAAGCAAACCGGATGTTAGGAATTATTAAAAAAGGGATAGAGAATAAGACGGAGAATATCTTATTGCCCTTATATAAATCCATGGTACACCCACATCTGGAATCTGCATACTGATGTGGTCTCATCTCAAAAAAGATATACTGGCGTTAGAAAAGGTTCAGAGAAGGGCAACTAAAATGATTAGGGGTTTGGAATAGGTCCCATATGAGGAGAGATTAAAAAGACTAGGACTTTTCAGCTTGGAAAAGAGGAGTCTAAGGGGGGATATGATAGAGGTATATAAAATCATGAGTGGTGTGGAGAAAGTGAATAAGGAAAAGTTATTTACTTGTTCCCATAATATAAGAACGAGAGGCCACCAAATGAAACTAATGGGCAGCAGGTTTAAAACAAATAAAAGGAAGTTCTTCTTCACACAGCACATAGTCAATCTGTGGAACTCCTTGCCTGAGGAGGTTGTGAAGGCTAGGACTATAACAGGGTTTAAAAGAAAACTAGATAAATTCATAGAAGTTAAGTCCATTAATGGCTATTAGCCAGTGTGGGTAAGGAATGGTGACCCTAGCCTCTGTTTGACAGAGGGTGGAGATGGATGGCAGGAGAGAGAACACTTGATCAGTACCTGTTCAGGCTTGATCAGTACCTCTGCGACACCTGGCATTGGCCACTGTCGGCAGACAGGGTACTGGGCTGGACAGACCTTTGGTCTGACCCAGTATGGCCATTCCTACGTTCTTATATTCTTATGTTCACTGCTTTCTTTAACAGAAAACCACAGTAGTACATTTTGAGGTTAGGAAATATGAACTCACCATCTATACATGGGAAATGAGTATTTAAAAATGCCTTGTATCAAAGTAGTAGATTATCAGTAAGTAGTAGATTATTTAAAATACCACCTGTTTTGGTTGTATGCAGGGATTAAAATCAGTTTTATATTCACATACAAATGATAGCTCTCACTGTCTTTATCAAAACATTTAACTGATATTATTCACTTACTTTTTCTTGCTCTAAATATAATTCCTCTGTTGTCATTGAAAGAATACATTTTTCTGTGATTTCCTCTCTCTGACCATCGATGACAAAATCCACCTGAAAAATTTAAAATAATTTCTTGAAATGTGCATAAAATGCTGTTAATTGCAATGCTGATCTACAATAATGAAACCATTTTAATAGGACATTGAAATAAATCATTCATACACAAGATCATTCATAAAATATTTATTCTTTCGCCATTTGAAAATAGAGATTTTATCAACATTATAGGTACAGTTTTGATTTAGAATATACATGAAAAAGCTCACACTTTAGGAAGAATTATCTAACTTTGAATAGATGAAATGATTAATTTTATATGATAGTTATTTTGAAGTGGCAAACAGCTTTTAAGATATAACTAATACAGATAATACTACTTTCCAGTCACTCTCTACTATATAGCTTAGAGTGTGTGCTTGGGGTGTTGGTGGAGCAGTAGCACCTTTGCAGCGAGACGGCCACACCTCTTTTTCAGGTGGTCAAGCTGCATTGGTCCACACGCCATACTCAACTCATACGGTTGCCTCCTCGTAGCCACTTGGAATGGTGACGGGTGCACCCTGGTTCCTGTTCTTGGCCTATCAGCTGAACACCATGCAAGTAAGATTCTTTAGCTGGTGAGGGGAACATCCTTCCTCATCCTTGTGTCGAGTGACCAACGGCGGATCCATTGTGAGGATGGCAGATGAGCCATGACCCAGACACCTTCAGGCAGATGAGCTGCTGGGACCTATGCTTTGATAGATGACCACCCAATTGTCTTGGACCTCCCTGCCATTGGTTCCAGGCCATGCCTTGGTCAAGCATTGTGTAGTCACTGATCTGCAATGGCATCTTCATGTAAAACTCTATCATGCATAGGCTCTTCCTTGGATAATCAACTCTACCTCCTTCTCTTTTCATGACTCATGTCCATGACTCAAGTCCTTCGGTGATTAGCAAGTGACAACGGGGACAGGCTTGTGCAGCTGGAAGCCTCTAGTCACAACCTGGAAGAGAGGCAGCAGCAGCAGCAAAATGGTCATCATGCACTTGGATGCCCTAGCAGCTGTAGCTGTGACTGAGCAGTCC
This sequence comes from Pelochelys cantorii, assembly GCA_032595735.1. Classification (NCBI taxonomy): domain Eukaryota; kingdom Metazoa; phylum Chordata; order Testudines; family Trionychidae; genus Pelochelys; species Pelochelys cantorii. Next base: position 39,181,814 of record CM064329.1, on the reverse strand, counting down.
TATTTAGGACCCACTCTGCTGATCCAGAATGGAGAGGGGTCTAGAAAAGGTGCTCTAAAAATAGTCTGTCTCAACCTAATCTGCCTGGTAGCTGCAGCCAGGGAGAACACCTTTCAATTCACGGGGCAACATTAAGAAGAGAAAAACATTTACACTTAGATTTGGAACCTGGAATGTGAGGACACTGACAGACAATGACAAGTCTGACCAGCCTGAGTGCTGAACAGCTCTCATTGCTCAAGAGCTGAGGAAGTTCAACGTTAACATTGCTGCTTTGAGTGAGACCTGGCTAGCCTATGAGGGTCAGATTAAAGAAATCGGTGATGGCTATACTTTTGTTTGGAGAGGTAAACACAAAGACAAGCACCGCATGCATGGTGTCAGCTTTGCTATTAAGAATAGCTTGATGGGTATCCTCAGTGAATACCTTACTGGGGTCAGTGAACATCTAATGATGCTACATCTTAGGCTAGCTAACAACCAGTTCATGACAGTCAGTGCTTATGCTCCCACCCTACAAGCTGACGAAGATACCAAGGAATGCTTCTACACACACCTCAACAGCATCATCAGAGGTGTCCCTAAAGAGGACAAGCTTGTACTTCTTGGGGACTTCAGTGCCAGAGTAGGTATTGTGTACCATCTGTGGAATGGTGTATTAAAGATCTGGAGAAATTCCACCAAAGGTACCTGAGGAGAATATTGGGCATCACATGGCAGGACAGACGAACCAACGTTAGGTTCCTTGCAGAGGCTGATTCCTGCAGCACTTATGCAATAATCGCCCACATGCAGCTACAATAGTCTGGTCACGTGGTCAGGATGCCTGACACACTCTTGCCTAGACAGATTTTCTATGCTCTGCTGAGGACCGGGACAATGTTTCATGGCGAGCAGAGGAAGCGCTACAGAGATGTCCTTAAGAACACCTTGGTAAAGTGCAACATTGATGCTAACACCTGGGAGAGGCAGGTGAAGGATCAGGTAACCTGGAGGACCACCATCAAGAATGGTGCCCGACATTTTGAGATCAAGCGTCATCTTTGTGAAGAAGATCAGAGAGCCCGATGTAGGGAGTATGTCTGGGCCCACATTGGCACTGTTGGTGTCAGCACCAATGGAGACAGAGACCTCACGTGCAGCTACTACCAGATAGTGTTCCTTGCCAGAACTGGCCTAATTTCTCATCTTCACACTCGTCAGTAATAGGCATTCCACGAGGAGTAACGGTAGTTCGAATTAGGATCTTTAATTCGAACTACCTAGTCCGTGCCACGTGTAGCCGCGGGCACGGAGTTCGGACTAAGGGGGATTTAAAAATGGCGGCGCCCGGGAAGATGCAAATGATATTTAAATCCCGGGCTTCATTTAAAACTCCGCTTGCCCTCATTACCCTACTTAGCTCGAACTAACGAGCTAGTGTAGCTGTACCCTTGCTTAATAACCATAAATTCTAGTTCTCTGGGTTGGGAGAACTCTCCATGGTGATGCTGAGAGAGAAGTGGCCCCAACCGCATATTTCCCCTGTTGCAATTGTTTTCTGGTGAGATTTCCCTGCCCCTACTCCAGTCTAGATCACTAAATATGAGGGCCACAAAGCTTGGACAGAGCCCCAGTTTCTTCTGCAAGAGCAGATTCCTAACAAATGGTACAAGTGCACCACCTTTATTTCTGACATTCTCGGGTTATCAGTCTGTGAGAACTGACTGGGTAAAATCCTGGCCCACTGAAATCAATGCAAGCTTTTCCATTGAGTATAGTGGAGCCAGGATTTTACCGGCTGTCCTACACTTTGGGTAGGATTGGGAATACACAGGTTGGAATAAGCTTTTATATCACATACACAGAGTCCAAGTCTCTGCACAGGTAAAGTATGTGATGGGAACTTGCTACTGGGAAGCTACATTGTCAGATGACTGGACAGTGGTGCATCCTTTGGTGTTGATGAGTATAGCTGACAGTAGTACTGGAAAGACTGAGGGAGACTGGGTAACTGTTCAGGCAACTGTACAAGTTAAGGTTGATTAATGATAAAGTATAGTGAAGTTGCAACCAAAAGCTTTCCACCATAAAGCCAAGGTTTTATTCTTACTACCCACCATGGGAAGCAGCACAATTAACTGCATACAAAATGATGTCTTTCAAATGATAAAACACATTCTAAATGTCCTTGTAGCTTTCTGAATACAACAGAATAAACCTAAAAACAAGATGCATACTGTGGTAAGATAACACTCCATGCCATTATTAAGAAGATGCAAGAAACAAACATTTTCATACTCTTGCTATATTGTTCATGAATATAAATTTAAATACATTCTGCAATACTGTATACAAATAGAAATCAGATAAGAAATCTGTAAAGCAAAAGTTGAATCAAGAAAGAACATTTTCACTTTGAAAAATTATGCAGCATTAATAGCGTTTCCTTCAAGTATCCAGACACAATGATAATATGCCCATTTTTTCTTTTAGGGCACAATTCTTCTGTCATTTATGACTAGCACATCTTTAATAACTGACATAATTTAAATGAAAGACATATAACAGGTGTCACTTGTTCAGACTGTATGAAATCTCTTCCGGTTCCATTCATGTTCTTATATAAGACCCATCATGATGGAGTCAAAGTGCCTGCTATTTGAAAATATATTAGGTATCATTTTAGATAGATAACAGGTGATTGCCTTCCAATAAGATTACAGAGAGGTATAATTTGTCCAACAGAACTAGGTTGTCCAAGGGAGTTAACTACATATATCTTTCACAGATTAGAAATACTTCAAAATATTGGTGTGCCAGCTAAAATTTAGGAAGATAGTTTTCCCTTCAGTGCTAAACTTGGACACTATTTACAGTAAATCTATGTATCATCCTATATAGACTAAATATCGGAGGGACAAAACCCAAGAAGCTATACAAGTTACAGTTCAAAGAGTTCCTGTAACAATAGTAGTAATACTCTGATAGGAGATGGAGAGGGTGGACATATAGGGTGTGTCTAGACTACAGGGTTTGGTCGACAAAAGTGGACTTTTGTTGACAAAACTATACCTGCATCTACACTACCACTGAGTTCTGTCGACAGTAAGTCGACAGAACGTGGCAATTTTGTCGACTGCGGTAAACCTCATTCTATGAGGAATAACACCTTATTTCGACAGTTATGTCGAAAAAAGGCGCTATTGCATCCACACTGTGCTTTTTCAAAAGAGAGCGTCTAGACTCTCTGTCGAAAAAGCGGCTTGATTTGTCGACAGAACTGGCTGTAGTCTAGATGCTCTTTTTCGACAGAGGCTTTGTTGACAATATCTGTCGACAAAGCCTCTGTCGACAAAAGTCTGTACCCACAGAGTTCTACCAGATTAAGTCAGTATTGAGCTATTGACTTCCATGGAACTACCCCAATTTATTGCAGCCAACACTGTGACTGTGGCTTTCAGATCCAAAAATGAGGCAAATCTTCATATGTGTGGATATCACAAGATTCACATGGGAATCCTGTGGGTTTTGGGGCATCCAAAAAGTTCCAGGGAACATATGCAGAGAATCAGTACTTTCCTCTTGCCAGCAAAACTCGCTCAGGAGACATGCTGTCCTGATCCATAACTCAAAGAGGGTGGATGGCATAAAGCAAGACCCTATAAATAACGGGGTAAGCATTAATTTATGCAGGAAACTCATAATGGATGGATGATGGCACAAAAAGTGGCTCTTCCCCTTGCCCACCTCCTTCTGGTTAGGCATGTCCTTTCATAACCCATATGTGACTGATCACTGATGTTCATGTGAGGACTTTCATTGAACTGCAGAAGGGAAATTATATTTCTTTGAGCTTCCTGTCTCAAAGAGGCTGCTTATACTAGGAACTATATACTAGCTCTGTTCCACCCATGTTAGCAAGACTGGTAGAATTAATGAACATGGATCACCAACTACTACCATCGTTTTATGTACTATGTCAGACTGTCAATGATCAGGATTAGGTAAGTGTTGCTGATGTCCCATCAGCACTAGGCTCCCAGCATTGTTAACCCAGGTGGAAATGAACTGGTGTTATCCTGGGTACTCAGTACAGACATGGCCCATGAACAGTTGTGTCACTGGAATAGGATTTCTTCTTTTATTCCATATGAGCCATGTAGTGGGAGATAATATGACTTTTCTCGCTTCATTGTATAGTACTTAAATTCTTACTCAAACAACAGCATAATGGGTTGTTAATTTTAATAGAGGATTTAAAGAAAGGTTAGAGAGAGGGACAGAAAAGAGACACAAAACAGAGTAAGAAAAGAGAGAAAAGAAAAAAGGAAGTCAGAATTGAGAGGGAAAGAAACAGAAAGTAGCCAAAACCAAAAGGAAAGAAGACACAGAAAAGAGGAGTATAATAAAAGAATCAGAAGATGGAGGAGGGGAGGAGAAATTAAACTAAGGATACGTCTAGACTGCAGGCTTTTGGGCAAGAAGCTTTCATCAGAAGAGATCTTCTGCAAAAACTTCTTGTACAAGAGAGCGTCCACACTGCAAAAGCACATAGAAAAAGCGATGCGCTTTTGAGAGAGAGAGCGTCCAGACTGCCTGGATGCTCTCTCGCAAGTAAGCAGTGATTGCTATGGACAGAATGGCCATTAGGGCACCTGTGCTTTTTCCTCTTCCCTCTTCTTGCACAAAAAACCCCTCTTCCCTGTCCACACATGCCTTTTTGCACAAGAGCTCTTGTGCAAAAAGGCATTCTTCCTTGTAGAATGAGGATTACCAATTGCGCAAAAACCCCTCTGATCTTTCTATTTACTTGCGCAAAAACGCGCTTGAAGTGTGGACGCTCTGCGAGTTTTTGCAGAAAAACGGCTGTTTTCCGCAAAAACTCTGTAATTTAGACATAGCTGAAGAGAAAAAATAGTTAAGGTATGAAGAACTGAAAAAAATTATTCAAAGAAAGAAAGAAAAAGAAATACCAGAAAAAAAAATCACAAAGATTATGGCAAGAACACAAAACAAGGAAAAGTAAACAAGCAAATAGTAAGATAGGGTATGTCTACACTAGCCCCCTAGTTCGAGCTAGGGAGGCTAATGTAGGCATTCGAAGTTGCAAATCAAGCCCGGGATTTAAATATCCCGTGCTTGATTTGCATCTTCCCGGCCGGTCGCCATTTTTTGAAATTTAGAAGTCCGGACTAACTGCCCGCATCTACACGCGGCCGGGACCCGGTAGTTCAAAATAAAGCCCTAGTTCGAACTACCTGTTGTTCTTCCTGGCGACCAGCCGGGAAGAAGGAAATCAAGCGCGGGATATTTAAATTCCAGGCTTGATTTGCAACTTCGAATGCCTACATTAGCCTCCCTAGTTCGAACTAGGGGGCTAGTGTAGACATACCCATAGAGAGTAAAAGAATCAAAAGCAGCACATTTGATTGTCATTTGTCAGGCTCCCTAGGTTTTCTGAAAACTTCAAGCTTCTGGATGAATACATAATCTATCCTTTCTTAAAATCATGTGGGGAAACTGTAAAAATAAAATACAATGGATATGGTTCTCTGCCACCTTGTATCTTGTGTAATTGTTTACTACTCTGCAGAGTTTATGCGATGCTATCATTCTCATAGGGTAATATTTTATATTCACTTTGCACAAGTGTAACTGAATACATAGATGCAAACCAATGGCAAATCAGGCCCTAATGTACAATTAAAGGCTATTGTGGCTATTTTACTTGCTTCTTTGTAAGATGCATCCCAGACATATGAAGTAGAACCTAAAAACACCATTTTTTTCTGAGAAAACTACAAAAAAAACCCCAAACTTTTGAAAGATAATAAAAGGTTAGATTAATCAATTCTCCTTTCAATAGATGGGCATAATGAAAAATGTTTGTATTTTGAGAGATAGAACATAACAGAATGTATGACTGGACATTTTATCATTATAGTTGTGAGACGACAAATGGATCAATAATTATATATTCAAAAGATAAAAGGGTTTTAACTAAATTTTCATAGTTTGCTCAATTATATCTAATTAACCTGCATGTAGACCATATAGACAACTTATAGTCTCAAGATGTCACCATAAGAACTTATGCTCATTAATTTTAAAATATTTACATTTTTAACCAATTAGCACATAATTACAGTTCAGACAAGCAATCTGAATTTTTTTATATGCAGATAAATATAAATAATACAATTTAACATAGAAACTATGGCAATTAACCTTCAGATATAGAGATATAGATATAGATATATCTGAAAGTTGATTGACACATATATATGACACGATTCCCCCATGGCCTATTACTATACAAAAGAGTAGGACAAATTACTGATTTATATATACAAAACCTACTTATAAAGGCCAGCTGCAGGTATTTTTTGTGGAAAGTGCATTTTAATAAGGTCCTATTCATTAGGGAAACAAATGGGGGGAAAGTAGGTTGCACTACAGAGTTTAGTGCAAGATCTCTCTTTTTCTAACAACGAAATCAATCATTTGTCCAGACTGTGGGGAGTCAGAATTAGTTACTGAAAAGAGCTCCATATATAAACAAGTCAATAACTCATTGTGTGTTATTGTTGGACTGAAGAAGTCTGCTTTCAAAAAGCTGCCCCTGCTTCTCTGAGAATGAATGTCACTGTATTCAGAGAGTGGGAGAGGGATCTTTTGTTTCTAGCTATTGCTGGCTGCCATTTATGTATGGGAAAAGAGAAGTAGCTGCTAGTTGTTGCAGGAAAACCATACCATAATTATTGCATAATTCTACTTTATGGCAGTCCTGGAAAGGACCTAATTTTTGTAAATATACTCCTGTTAAAGACTTTAAAGTTTGCTTGCACTTCTGAAATCTTGATTCATATTCTGTATGTAATTTTCATTTTATAAAGAAGAAAATGACAGAGATTAGTGATGACAAAATATTTAATAACTTGATTTTATCTGAATGTGAAAAATGTAAGTAATTAACCAATTCTGTTTGATAATCATAGTTACTCAACACAGGCTCTACAGGTAACTATATTTAGTCATTTAATAGTATATAAGTGAACTTTGATCTTTATTCTATTCTGTGTTTCTTATAATAATTAAAAGATTACCTAACGGTAGTAACTGAATCATTGCAATTCAGATTGGGAGGGGGGAGGGGAATGAGAAGTGCAGCATTTCCTTAGTTCAAGCTTTAACAGTTAAGCTTGATTACTTGATCTCCAATACTAAAAAGGTGTCAGTCTGAAAATGTACAGGACCAAAGGCACTAATCCTGAAAACAGACAAGTGAGATACATTCCACAAGCAAGCTCACATACTGAATTCAATGGGATTATTCCTATGTGTACAGCGGCTCACGTGTGTATGTTTGCAAAAGCGTAGCGTAATGATGTTTACTGACCACTAGTGCCCCTGAGTCTCGGTTGGGGAATGTTGTCTTTGCTGCATATAGAGCCTCCTTGATATTCATTATGCCTTTTGCGCTAGTCATTTTTTGGGTAATTGAGCCCTCCTGCCAGGTCATCTTTTAGTCCATCCCTACCATGGTTAAGAAGGGACAACAGAACAACAGACCAAATGCCATCTCTAGATGATGCTGATCCACAATTGGAGACTCTATGCCATAATGTCAGTGGCTGATAGGGAACCTATCATGATAAGCTGGGTTCCAGTCCAGGGACTCGACAATAACCATCAATCCAGGTCCTGGTGTTGATTACCAGGGCTCCTTCTACCAAGTCTCTTTATTTTCTAACGCCGATTTCTGGATTTACCATGGAATGTTATTCTATTCTCTGGCTACTTCACCGCTCTGAGCTTAGAATCATTGAATCATAGACTCCTAGGGCTGGAAGAGACCTCAGGAGTCATTGAATCCAGCCCCCTGCCCAAAGCAGGACCAATTTCAACTAAATCATCCCAGCCAGGGCTTTGTCAAGCCGGGATTTAAAATCCTCTAGGGATGGAGATTCCACCTCCTCCCTAGGTAACCCGTTCCAGTGCTTCACCACCTTCCTAGTGAAATAGTTTTTCCTAATATCCCACCTACACCTCCCCCACAACAACTTGAGACCACTGATCCATGTTCTATCATCTGTCACCACTGCAAACAGCCTCTCTCTATCCTCTTTGGAATCCCCTTTCAGGTAGTTAAAGGCTGCTATCAAATTAGCCCCCCGCCCTTCTCTTCTGAAGATTAAACAAGCCCAAATCCCTCAGCCTCTCTGTGTAAGTCATGTGCTCCAACCCTCTAATCATTTTTGTTGCCCTTTGCTGGACTTTCTCCAATGCATCCACATCCTTTCTGGAATGGGGCACCAGAATTGGACACAATACTCCAGATGTGGCCTCATCAGTGTCGAATAAAGGGGAACTAAGGGGCGGTGCCCCCTGCTCGCTACACTTGCCAACCCCCCGTCTGTGGGGGTAGGCAAGCCCAGCTCTCACCCCAGCCACAAGGGAGGCCTGGCAGTCATGCCAACCCCAGACTCTCGCCTTCCCACCCGCAGCCAGCCCTGGCCTCTCGCCAGGCCGTGCCACCCAAGCTATCTCCCCCTGGTCTCTGGGGGGGCACAAAGAGGGTCACTCTGAGGCCTGGCCAGGCCCCATGCTCTCCCCCCTTCCCGCCATGAGGGAGGGTTGGGCTGCGGCCACACCAGCCTGGGCCCCATCACCCTCCACCCTGGATGCATCATCCTGGGCCCGCTCTTCCTCCTGCCCAGCCGCGCAAGCCCGGGATCTCTCCTCCTTCCCCCTCCAGCCATGCCAGCTTGGACCCTTTCTCTCCCCTCATTCTGCCGCAGCCTAACCTTAACTCCTCCTCTCCCAGCCAAGGCCACATCAGGCTCCACTCTACCCCCAGCTGCCTAAGGGGGAGTGGCTCCAAGGTTTCGCACACCCTGTGGTCTGCTCCCAGCTGCTGGGCTGGGGCGAAGCCACTCTGAGGCCTTGCATGCCCCGTGCTCTCCTCCCAGCCACCAAGCACAGTGGAAGAGGGAGGTGTGGTGTGGCAGCCAGCACTGGGGAAAAGGGAGGCAGGGGCCGTGGGATGCCAGAGTGATGTGATGATGTCACTCTGTTATCCCGCAAGAAAACCTTTTTTATAGGTATAGTAATACAATCATTTCTCTAGATCTGCTGGCAGTGCTCCTCCTAATGCACCATAATATTTTGTTAGCTTTCTTGACTACAAGGGCACACTGTTGACTTATATCCATCTTCTCATCCACTGTAATCCCCACGTCTTTTTCTGCCAAACTGCTGCTTAGCCAGTCGGTCCCCAGCCTGTAACAGTGGTTGGGATTCTTCTGTCCTAAGTGCAGGACTCTGCACTTGTCCTTTTTGAACCTCATCAGATTTCTTTTGGCCCAATCCTCAAATTTGTCTAGGTCACTCTGGACCCTGTCCCTACCCTCCAATGTATCTACCACTTCCCCTAGCTTAGTCTCATCTGTGAACTTGCTGAGGGTGCAATCTATCCCTCATCCAGGTCATTAATAAAGATGTTGAACAAAACGAGCCCTAGAAATGACCCTTGGGGCACTCTGCTTGATACTGACTGCCAACCAAATATCGAGCCGTTGATCACTACCCATTGAGCCTGACAATCTAGTCAGCTTTCTATCCACCTTACAGTCCATTTATCCAATCCATCCTTCTTTAACTTGCTGGCACACTCCTTACTCTAAGGCAGGGTCACCCCCTGGGACTTTGTGCTTGTCACTGCCAAATAACAATTTTCTTTATTCAGTTTTAGCCATTCTTTTTTTAAATCCTTTCATTTAGTCTAATATCATTAAGGAAAAACAGTAATTTTTCATTACTTCATTTTCCTGATATTTTCACTAGTGCCTTTAGGGAAAAATCTTTGATTCAAACTGACTCAATTTTACATAAAAGAACTCTTTTTCCAAAGAACATTGTCCACAATGCCATACATCATGATCAACAATTTCTTTGATTTTGCACATATTATAACCCAATCCTTATGAATTTTAGTAAATTTAACTTATCATTTAAGGCACAATGACCTGCTAACATTCTAAACATGACTACTTTACTTTTTGTACATGACTACGGAGAATAGTATTATCTTTGATTATGAGCATACATCATAATATCCTCATTCTTTTATTTCCTTAGTCCATAGTTCTTGCCATTCCTTCACAAGCTCCTTCATGACCACATTTGTCTACTTAAAAGTATCTTAATATCTCTTAATATCCACCTCATATTTTAGAGCTTGATTTGCTGCTTTGTAAGCCACCACATTTACAGATATGCTAATATGCACCATAATTCCTATTATTGTTACACAGATACCTGCGTGTATTATTTCCATAGTTAGGAACATTATTTCACCATTAGTGTATTTTTTTTCTTTCTGAAGTCCCTGCTCTGATTGTCATAATGCCTGACAAGGCATCAGATAAAATTACAGCTTCAGCCGGCCACACATCTTATACTCAGGCTCATGTCAACATTATCCGTATTAGGTCAGCCATTAGAAAGGTCACAAATGAATTTAGATTTCTGGACTAGGATCACAGAAAGCTGTTCCCACTCCACCCATGCAGTCATCCATTTATATCGACTTGTCAAAGCCAGTCCCATCTTTCCTAAATTAATTCATCAATTGTATTAGTCATAATGTGTAGTATTTTCCTTCCTTCTGTTTCCCCATACAATTCCAAGTCCACAAATGAGAGAAATGACTCTAGAGCTATAATTTGATTTCCCATTATTAAAATGTTTTAGTTCTCTCCATTTGTCAATTTAATGTATCTCCTTTACCCATTTGTTTACCCTGATAATATAAGGAAGTCTGTGATAATCCATTATATTTGATTTCTCAACAATCTTCCTAAATCTGTTGTGAACTGCTGTTTTCATTATTTCCTTTTACCGCTGCCCAACAAAATTAGATCTAATACTCTCCTACTTAGGTTTATAGGTGCTTCTCCGGTGCTATTTGAACAACACATGTTGTTATCATTGCACCCCATGCCTGAGCTCGGGCCTGGAAAAGTTCAGTGTTTTTTTGTTTTTGAAGCTGAAGCAAAAGCTTGTCATCAGTTGTCTAACATTGGTGTTATCAATACTTTCATTCTGTTTTTAAGACTTTGAATGATATCATCCATGTGACCTTTCCAAGTTTATTAATTATCAAATACTACTCTTGGTAACATTAATTTTTTAAAAAATTTTTAAATCTCTTAAATTTTTCATCAAGAAACAAGTCCTACTCTTCCCTAATTTTATTCTGTATTAAAATAATTCCCTTAGGGCTTGTCCATACTACATGATAAATTCAAATCTATTAAGTTTGAGTTCTGGGCACCTGATGCTGAGAAGTCAAAGGGCTGTGTCCCCACTGCAGGCAAGAATCAGATGTGCTCCAAGGTAGAGTGTCCAAATTCATGGAGCATGTCTCAGACTCAGAGCCCCAGGAAACACTCTGGGGAGCACACCATGATGGCTGATACTTCCGGTATCTGGTAGGTTCAGAAAACATTGATGGGTGGTTACAGGGGCTCATCTCCACACCTGCATCCCACACTCCTTCACTCCCTCCCTCCTCACAAGACAGAAAAGGGACACAGTGTGCACATGCCTTGTCATGCTCTGGTTGTCAGCACGGACACCCCAGCACTATGACCATGGAGACAGAGCTGCTACAAAGCAGTGCCATGCTCATGACTCTTGCTGCACCTCATGGTGGAGTACATTGACAGTGCCCACATGTTGCTCCAGCAGGAACAGGACAAGGGTGAGGAGGATGAGGAGGACAAACTCTGGTGCGGCCCACAGGCCCTGCTCAGCCAAGTGCTGGTGCTCCTGCTATTGTGCACACCACTCAATCCTTTGGGCACAGTGGAATGCCGCTTCTGGTGGAGGGTGATGAGTGTGGACTGGTGGGACTGCATCATCATGCAGGGATGGGATGATCAGCAGTGGCTGCACAACTTTCGCATGTGCAAGGCCACCTTCCTCAAACTCTGCAAGTGGCTTGCCCCTGCCCTCAGGTGACAAGATACCTGACTGAGACCCGCCATCCCTGTGAAGAAGCACATGGCCATTGCCCTATGGAAGATTGCCATGCTGGACAGCTACCACTCAGTCAGGAATCAGTTGGGGTGGGGAAATCTGCAGTCAGAGCTGTGCTAATACAAGTAGCCAAGACAATCGACCATGTCCTGCTACAGAGGGTTGTCACTCTGGGCAACATGGACAACATCATGGATGGCTTTGCTGACATGGGCTTCCCTAATGCCAGGAGGGCCATGGACGGAACACACATCCCCATCTTGGCCACTGACCACAATGCCGTGGAGTACATCAACTGCAAAGGTTATTTCTCCATGGTGCTGTAGGAGCTCGTGGATCACAACGGATGCATCACCGATATCAAAGTTGGATGGCTGGGAAAGGCATATGATACACACATCTTTCAGAACTCATGACTCTTCCGAAAGATGCACACTGGCACTTTTTTCCCCCACCAGACAATCAGAGTCGAAGAGGTGGATATGTCCATTGTGATCCTGGACAATGCAGACTACCCTGGCAATCCTAGAGGGACCTCTTACATGTTCTGGGGCCCTGGCAGCCCTGGGCACTCTTGTAGGGGAAGCCATCAGGCAGATGGGGACATAGCTCATGACCCGCTCCATGCACACTCCATGCACGCACTCCGTCACTGAAGTGAAGGTGGAGAACATGTTCTCCTGCTGGTGCGCCAGCTGTTTCTGAGTCGCCTTTCTCTCCTCCTAGTCAGCCCACACCACTCGTCTCTCTCAGCGACCTGATCCAGGTACTCTGCCTCAACTTCCTGCATGAGGAGTTGCAGGTAGATCATCTGCTTCCTTATGCGCTTGTCCTGGGTTATTTTTCACTTGTGAATCCCAGTGGGAGATGAGGGATGTGCCCAGCTCACAGCTATCCCCGCTGTGAAGAAAAGTTACAAGGGCAGTCATCATAGGAGACACTGTGCATGAAGCCTAGCCCTAATCTCTGAGCCAACACTGAAGGTCTCAGTCCAGACAATGGCAATGGTTTTTGAACAAGGCCATATTTTGCCTTTAAAGTGGGCCCTTTCCAGCAGGTGCACAGACATCACAGGGGAGCATTGCAACACACACAGCCCAGAGACAAGCAAGAATGGTAAGGTGCCAGCCAGGCCAGGAGCCTGTGGGTGGGAAGGTTGGTTCAGCTTCCTACTGTGTCCCACACACACTAGGTCCAGCACTCATGACATCCCACAGAGAGAAAACTTCTATCCCTGCCCACTGTGGGGGAGGGGAGGAGGTGCGTGTGAGCGGCAGCGAGAGAGTGTTAATGGGTTCCACTCCTCTTCCTCTTCCTGGCAGGTTTCCATGCACGATATTAGTCTCCTCTGCATCACTGCATTTGATTGGGAGCAAGTGCTGACTGACTGTGGGCATGAACCTGGGCTGTGTTCTGTACTGCTGTGTGGTTCCATGACCCCAGACTACTTACTGGTGGCTTGGCATGGAAAGGTATCCGACCATGGAGGCCAGAATAAGGCAGGCCACTTCAGGAACCTTGTGAGAAGGATCAAGAGGTTCCTGTGTGAGAGCTTCATGGAACTGAGTGCTCCAGACTGGAGCTCCATCTGCAGACACATGAAGAAGTTGTTCTGTGATCCCCACCCAGTAGGCTGAGAGAGAAGTGTGCAACCCCTCGCAGCCCAATGCCACTTGTAGATAGAGAAAGTTAGAGAACTCTCCAGGGTTCATTGAAAGCCTGGGAGATGTCCTGGGAGGAGGGATCGGCTCCAAAGTGAGGCGCAGCTCCTGGCCCTCATGCATTGTCCTCTGGATGGCCTCCTCTTCCTCCTCCATGTCTTTGTCCTCCTTCTCTACCATCCTGCCCTCCTGCAGGCTGAAGCCAGGCATGTCTTGACCAGATTCGACAACCATGGCTGGGGAGGTGACTGGTCCCCCTCCCAGAATGGCATCCAGCTGTTCATAATAGCAGCAGGTCTGAGGTGCCACCCAGAGCATCCAGTCTGCTCCCAGGCATTCTGGTAGGACTGGCATATCTTTTTGATTTTGAGCCTGCACTGTTTGAGGTTTCTGCTGCGGCCTTTGGTCGAGAGCCTGTCTGCGATCCTGCCGTAAGTGTTGGCATTCTTCTTCTTAGTGCAGAGTTCATGGAGGTTGGACTCCTCCCCCTACACCTGGATGAGGTCCAAGATCTCCCTAGCACTCCAACTGGAGCTCTTTTGCATCCCTGGGCAGTGGAGGCTATGGGAGCAGAAGTGCTCCCTAGCCATTGTGATGTCCGAGGGACATTGGAGGTGCTCATGTTGCAGTGTGCTGATCGCTTGCATAGGGCTCACGAAGCTGGCCACATGGAACCAGCACTTCCCCAGTTCCCATGACTTCTAGAGCTCTGTGAGAGAGGGGAACAGTGGAGATGCCAGCTGTGGCCAGAGCGGTCATAGCAGACAGTTGCGGGAGGCCTCCTGGAGGCCTATTAGGTTGAATTAGCAGCACTGGAACATCTACATTACCATAATTTTGGACATGCAAGGTTGGGAATAGTGTTACTCCTTGTGAAAAGGAGGACTACAGGGTTCTAATTCTGTGGCCTCTAATTGTGGAATAACAGGTTTGGTAGTGTGGACACATCACTTAGATAATTGACTGTGGGGGTCTAATTTCAGAGTAAAGTCCTCGTGTAGACTAGGCCCTAGTTTTTACAAATGAGAATTTAAATCCCCAATCATGTACCCCCTTGGAAATTCTCTGGAGTGCCTCATTTGTGTTTTCCTCAGGTACTTTAACTCTTGTGCGCTCAATCCATATAGCACAGTTGTCTGAAAAAAGGAAAATACCTATATCAATCTGCACATTTTAAAAGAAGTCATAAGTCATTTATCATAATGGAAAACAAAATAGGGCTGATAAAACACCCTTGTGGAATTCCATAGTAAGCTTGTAGATTTTTAATAAAGTAATTTTAACTTTGAGTTATGCAGTTCCATCACTTAAAAAGTCCCTTATCCACCAAAACATTCTCCCTTTTATTCCAATTTTTGGCTAGTTTCTATTGAAGGTCTTTCTGACATAGCATGCCATATGCTTTTTCAGTGTCAAAGAAAACTCTTAGCATAAAGTTATTGGTCCTTACATTTTGTTTCCAGTCCCTATATGGTCTACTGTACATCTTCCATTTATGAAGCCACTTTGTATATCAGTTATATCATCATTTTTTCTCCAATCATTCCACCATTTTTACATTTTTCATGTTTTCCATGATTTCTCCCACACAGGATGTGAAGGCTATAGACTTGTAAGCATCAGGGCTTATAGGTACCTTGCCTGGTTTTCTAACTGGCCTCACAAATTCTTGTTGCCATTCTATTGGCAGCCGTCCTTTCTCCCCCGCCCCACTCATCTCCATATATCATTATGTTATAGCAATACAACCTTCAGACTCCCTTCTGACAAGTGTGGAAGCACTTAATTTCTAATGTTATCTTTACCTGGTGCTATACTTTTCCTTGTTCTAATGGCTGCAGTAAGCTCCTGCATATGACAATTTTGTTTAACATCTCAAGTGTATATTCTCTCCAGCCATTTAATAGTTCACAGCTTTCCTCAGTAAACCTCCTTCTCCCCACTTGTATAAAACTCACTGTTTTCATCTATATCACCACTGACTTCTGGAATTTTTTTGCTAACAATTTTTCTAAGATAGAGACCTGCGTTTCATTGTTTACAATATGTTCAGGTACACATTTACTTTTACTTCGAAATCCATTAATACTTGGAATTTGCTTATATATTTCTGAAAACTCTGAATCTTTGTTTAATTTCCTACAGAATTTCTCCCAACTTCATTTGTCTTTATGATAATCCTTTGTGCCATCAGACAAAGGATTACATAGTGTATAAAATTAATTAAGCCTTTACTATTCATTGTGTGTCTTGCTTGATTATATGCCTTATTTCTTTCCTTGATTGTTAACTTGAAATCCTCATTTAATCAGGGAACTAGATTTCTAACTTGGGGCAATTTGATGTTTTGTTGATGGTCAGATCAACTGCTGCTGTAATTCCTTTTATTATGTTGTTACAGAATTCTTCTAGGTTGTTACTTGTACAATTATTACATAAATACATGTACTATTGCATAAATATTTGTCAAATTGAATCTTGAAAATGTCTCCAATAAGCTTTTCAAAAACTTCAGCAAGGGATTCTTGTTGCATTTTCAAAATTCCCTGCCTTGATACTTAAATAATTATAGAGGAGTGATCATATCTCATTTCAGTCTCCTTTATGAATTTCCCAGCTGCATTTACCTGCTGTGGTTTCAACACTCAAATCCAAATAGGAAAAAGATCCATTCACTAAATTAAATTTAGGAGGTGCACCTGTATTCAATATTATCAGGTTATGCATATCAGTAAAACTGTTTTAAGCATTTACCATTTAGATCAATTTTCTAATTTCACTATAGGTTATTGTGACTAATAAAGTCTCCAGAAACTATGAATGTATTGTTGACATTATTAACTAGTTTTCCTAAGCCTTGGTAGCGTTATATTCAAAACTTAGCTTCTGCATGTTGACATCACCAAATCCCTCTTTTATAAATATGATTTTTAAATCAAACTTTTTTCAATTTTAAATTGTTTAAATATTCTTCATATTGATACATCAAGGGACTGAAAAATCGAACTATAATGAGCCTAATTCAACGGTAAGCAGAAACACTTGTCTCATGAATCAGGGAAGACAGAGGCCACACTGAGGGACCAGCATGAGAGAACTGATGGATATTTCACTAACCCAAGCCCATATGAATTCATCAAAAATACTGAAATTGAACAATAATCTGTTAAATTTGTAAACTACAAAAAAACTACAATAGTATTAATAACAACATAATGAATTCCTTGTACCATAAAAAACTCCAAAAGGAAAATATTCTATTAAAATCATCATTAATACTAGTATTCATTTATTATATTTAATATTTTTCAGCAAAAAGCCTGACCGACAAAATTCCTTCAAATAGTTTCAGAGGGGAGAAAAAGAATACATCTGCAAAATCCCACATATTTACAGCAAACGGGCTTTTGCAAATATAGAACAAGAAATACAATTATTTGATTGTACAAATGTCTTCATATGTTTCCAAATTCACCCACTGAGCCCAGTTTGATAATGTGGCCTTTGTTATGAATAGGATAGGCTAGAATATTTAAAAAAAATCAGAATTATGCCTAAGGTTACTGCTTAGTGTTGGGATTTCCTCTGAGACCTTTTCCAAACTCAGCTTATCCAAAACAGCTTGTTCAATTATGGAAGACCATTTTATCCAGTTCTCTGGAATCTAAAAAATTCAGTTTGAATCAAGACTGGCATTTCATAAAGCCAGATGATCAGGTAACTCCAAAGTACATCATTATAAATAAGATTATGTATATTTTCCAAAAGAAACTAACACAGAAATGCTATATTTTACATTGTGTGGCATGCCTTATGATTGGCTTACTAATTTTATGAACCAATCCCGGTATAGACCATGAGCTATCCTTAAGGTACAAAGTGTGCTAGTAAGCAAAACTACTACTTCAAGTTTCTCACACATTACTCTTCTTTTTTACTATTTCTTTATCTACTAGCTACATATTACTTACAAGACCACTTGTGAATTCATGCTTAGTCCACTGTTAACATTTGTTTATTTCTATTTTCTGTCATTATTCATACAAAGACACCAGTTAGCTCAATCTATCTGACACATACTCAACCAAATATGTATTAAAAAGTAACATTCAACAGACTAAATATATAGATACATAAATCATTAAGCTGCTTCCATATAGTGTGTGTTTACCCATAACGTGTAAGTTTTCAAGGTCAAGGGGAACTTTTTTGTGAACTTTTTTGGGGGGAACTTTTTTTTATTGACACAAGACAACACTACTAAAATATATTAACATTTATGGTTTCTTGACTGTGCTACTATTTACAGTACACAGATGGATTGTTTTTCTTGGATTTGACTTTGTATTGGTCGAAGCCTTAGTATTATAATGCCACCAATCATAAATAAAACACTGATTATGAAAACAAGAGCCTTGTATAATTAAAAGAAAAAATACAATGTAATTAATATTTATAAAAATTGGACCTTTTCCTAAATGAGCCTGAGTTCTGCTCAGTGAGTGAGGAGGTAGGAAGAAAGATTGTTTTCCATTTCATGATCATTGGAGCAGCTGAGGGCTAGTTTCATCGTAAACTACTCTAACTTGCACTGACTGAAAGACTTCTCTAAGAATTGTTCCAGGATTTTCAGAATACAATGCTCTCTAGAAATGCCCATTTTTGTCTCCAACTCATCTCACATGCTGGTGGACAGCAGGGTCAGGAGGCACAGAGCTCTGCCTTTTAGTTCATATTAACTGGCTGAATAACACACTGAGGCCTGGTTTGTTGAAGTTTTTTACTGACATCAGCAAGAGTTGCTTTACTCAGCAGCTTCTTTTGCCCATTAAAATGTAAAAAGAGATTCTGAAAGCAGAAGACTCATTGGGTAAAAATGACCACTGAAGAACTGAATTATATAGTGTAATGGAAAATCAATCTTCTAAAAGTAACAGCAACAAAAGCACAGACTTTATTTAAAAACACAGCACCCTTGCAACAGTGTTTAGAAGAAGTGCTTAGGTTGCTCTAATTTCTACCACTAGCATGGGACTTTAACCACCATCAGCAAAGGACTGGCATGACTGAGCACCACTCTCCCATACTTGTCCCTGTCCCCAGTATTCCCCATATTTTGGGAAGAAGGGAGGCAATGGCAAAGCCCTGGCAGTGGCACAGATGCACCAGCAAGCAGATTCCCTTCAGACATGTTAATTCTCTGGGGCAGGGTTCTCTGGGGTGGCGGGGTGTGTGTGTGTGTGTGCTGAAGATCAAATTGCTGCCCCTTTGCATTTTCTGACTGGTGCAAAGAAGCTACAACATAACAGATTTAAGCCTAGAGACACTGAAGGACGACCTAGGATCCTTATCAAGACACAATGGATCAGATGACACAAACATTGGGGGAGAGGTAAATAATGAAGAAGCTAGATCTCTGGTTTTAGAGCAACCTGAATCATTTGTTAAACTCAATGGAAGCAAACAACGAGCATGATAATATGGCTAAATGTATACATCTAGGAACAAAGAATGTGGGCCATACTTACTGAATGAGAGACTCTACTTTGGGAAGTAGTAACTGAAAAATATTGGGGTTGTAGTAGATAATCAGCTGACTATGAGCTCACAGTGTGATGCTGTGGCCAAAAGACCTAATGAACTCTTTGGATGCACAAACGGGAATCTTGAGCAGGAATAGAGAGGTTATTTTACCTCCCTATTGGACACTGAGGCACCTTCTGCTGGAATACTGTGTCCAGTTCTGAAGCCAAACCATGCAAGAAGGATGTTCCCAAATTGGACATGGTTCAGAGAAAAGCCATGAGAATGATTAAAGGATTAAAGGATTAGAAAACATATTTTATTGTGATTGATTTCTTTGAGTCTTGATTACAGTCTGAAGCATGCACCTGTAAGTCTGAGCTTTTCAATCTAGCACAGAAAGGTTTAACACGATATAATGTCTCGAAGCTAAAGTTAATCAAATGTATCATGGAAATAAGACATAGGGTTTTAACAGTGAGGTTAATTAATCACTGGAACAATTTTTCTCCATCACAACTATACATCACTGATCATTTTAAAATCAAGATTGGATGTTTCCTAAAATATATGCTATAGGAATTATTGTGAGTAACGTTTATGGCCTATGTGATACAGGAGATCAGATTATTTCAGGAGTTTTTAAATTTTGGGTCGTGGCTTGTAAGGGTAAACTGCTAACTGGCCGCGAGATGCTTTGTTTACCTGTGCATCCACAGGCATGACCACTCACAGCTTTTAGTGGCCACAGTACACCATTCCCAGCCAATGGAAGCTGTAGGAAGCAGTGGCAGTCCCAGTTGCAGCAGGGTTACCTCACCTGTTTGGTGCATGCATTCCTGCCCTACTGCTCCTCTTCACTGCCAGTGCCAAGAAAGCTGTGGGCTGGCTGTGTGCAGGCACTGCTGCAGACAAACAGGGGGTGGCGGCATGTGAGAATGCCTGGCCTGCTTCTTCTTTCCTTGGCTTCTTCTCAGGGGCTGCTGGCAGCAGTGCATACCTCAGGGACTGCACGTGTGCTGCCTGACACCCAGCTAGAGAGAGGCTGGGCAGCAGCAGAAGTGCCCATGCCTCACCAGGAGCCCAGCTTGCAGTGCACACGCCTCCCCTACAGGGTACCCCCAGCTGGTCCCTTTTAGACCTGCCTGTAGGGTTGCCAGGTGTCCGGTATTGACCCGGACAGTCCGGTATTTTCGCCTCCTGTCCAGTAAAAAAATTCAGAAAATACCAGACACCTAAAATGTCTGGTATTTTCTGTTTTTTTCCCCCCTGCCAGGAGGTGAAAATACAGGACACCTGGCAACCCTACACACACTCAGCAACTGGGCCCGGCCCCCCCTTGGACTCCGACTGGGCCCCCCTCGGATCCCCCGCCGGGCCCCCCCCCGGACATCTCCCCTCCCCCCCACTTACCTGGTTCCACAGGGGCTTGTCTTGAGGCTGGACTAGAAAAACAAAATGGCCGCCAGCAAAAAAAGCCTCTTCTTAAAGGGGCCATGCTGATTTTTTATTCTTTTTTTTTTTTTTTTTTTTTTTGCTTAATAACTGCTGTCCCTTCTTTTTCCCTCAACAACTTTGGTCTCCCTCTTTTTTTTGTCAACAGATTTTTTTTCCCGGTGGTTTTTTTTTGGGGGGGGTTTGGTATTTTTGGTTAAACCATCTGGCAACCCTACCTGCCTGCTTCACCTGGGGGCCTGCTGCTCATGGCACACAGTGCCAGACTGAAGCAGGAGCCCAGCTGGGGAAGCAGACCGCAAGCCATGGCCACATGACTCCACTTGCAGTGGAGTGCCCCAGCTGGTTTTTAAAGGAGCAGAGTGCCAGAGTGCACTGCCTCACTTTCGCCTCTGGCTCCCTCTCAAAAAAAGTTATATTAGAATAAGATAAAGGACAGAGAAGGGCAACAAAAGTGATTACAGGTTGAACCTCTCGAGCACTCTCTGGTCTGGGAATATCTGTGGTCCGGCATGATTTTAGTTAGTCGGATGTCCGCTTATCATGGGAGTGGCCAAGTTTCCCACAGTTTGGTAAAGTTTGTTTGCAGCTGCCTGTCTCTCAGTGTTCTGTGCTGTTATTTAGCTCTAAATTACCCTAAAAAGATCAGCAAGCAGTGGAAGAGCTGGTAACGCTACTAAGCATAAGAATGATTTTTATCTTTATCTACTTATTTCCTGGTGCCGATACAGTAAAATTGTGTAACAACATTAACACTTTGTTATGAAGAGAGCTGAGAAGCCTTGGCGAGGCATTGGTTTACATGGGATGCATCAGTACAGTCATACATTATGAAGCAGCATTGCAAGCATTGTTCTGTTTATTTGCCTCAGTGAAATAAAAATAGAGACCCACTCACTACAATACTGACCTCCTGTGGTTTGGTAAATTCTCTGGTTCAGCACCGTCAGGTCCTGAGGGTGCCGGACTAGAGGGGGACAACCTGAAGGAGTATGAAACAGCTTCCTTAAGAGGAGAAATTAAAGAGAGACTTAGAAAAATCATAAATGGTGTGGTGAAAGTAAATGCTTACCCCTTCACATGACACAAGAACCAGAATTCACTCAATGAAATTAATAGGCAGCAGGTTTAAAACAAAATACTTCTTCACACAACATACAACCAACCTGCAGAACTCATTGCTGGAGATGTTGTGAAGGCTAAGGCTATGTGTACACTGCAGGCTTCTTGAGCAAGAACAGCCATTCTTGAGCAAAAACTTGCAGAGCATCTACACTGCACGTGCGTTCTTGTGCAAGTAAATTTACAGTAAAGCGTTGGAACAGAGGGCTTCTTGCACAAGAGTTATTCCTCTCCCCACGAGAGGCTTCTTGCGCAAGAAGGCAGTGTGGACGGGCAACAGGAGTTTCTTACACAAGAAACCCCTTTGGCTAAAATGGCCATCAGAGCTTTCTTGCACAAAAGAGCATCCACACAGCCATGGACGGTCTTGCGCAAAAGCACATCTCTTGCACAAAAGCACATGGCAGTGTGGATGCGCTCTTGCGCAAGACCTTTTGCGCAAGAACTCTTGTGCAAAACAGTTCTTGTGCAAGAAG